>WARS01000011.1:573015-3344265 GCA_008933995.1 Datnioides undecimradiatus
TCTTCAGTATATTTAGCATAGTGAAAACTGAATTATATTGTCAGGGAACAAGGAAATTAAGTGTCGCCTTTTGTGCAAACATAAAAAAGAACATTCACGCAAATCTGTGTAGTTAGCCTCAATCTTTCTTATAACAACTGAAATTATCAGACAATGGCAAGAGTTTCACAACAAGCTGAGTTTTATTCATTCCACAAATAAGGACAGTGCGTGCTTTGCGATCTCGAAGAAGGCTCTAAAACTGGGAAACATGCAAACCTCCGTCCAAAACTTTCCTCCACCTTAACGCACACTCAGTGTCTGGATGCTGGCAATGCCGTCGGTTTAGCTTCTGTGGCGTTGGAGGGCATTTTGAGCAGTGGCAACCCCAGTTGACTGTTTTATCTCGGTAGCTCAGTTTCAGCAGGTCATATCTGCTTGCACAGCTCATGCTTTCATCGCGTTACTTTTATTTTTGAATGGCCTTTTCACCATTGGCAATGTGGCTAGAGAAGAGAACCAGGAAGTTTGTCTGTCTCTCTAGTTACCTTGCTCCTGCACTTTCCTTTTGTGTGAATGGTTGAATGCTGACTTGTAGTGTAAAAGCACTATATAAGTACTCACCATTCCAGTCTATTTCATCTGCGGTTCATCTCTGACACCTTGAAACACCTTCGATGGATACGATGTCTTTACTGCATCTAATGGAAAGGCTGCAGGGACTCAGAGTTATTAACAAGAGGGATGACCAAATAAAAAATGATAAAACTGGACTGGTGGTGTAAAGTTTAATTAAGTCTTTAAGTCAGTCTTTCTTTTTAAAGAATTGAACCAATGAACTATTCAACTTAATGGCAATTTAAAAAAAAAAAAAAAGAATCTGAATAGGAAAAAACGGATTCATCCATCCATTCAATTCACCCCACCTGTTGAATGGGATATGAGTACATACACATTTGATTTATAAATGATGCACACACAACTACCAGAACACACAAACACACTCTGTCTCTCTCTCTCTCACACACACGCTAACGAGTCTTTGAACAGAAATTGGGTTAGTGTATTCAGATAGATGAAGGGTATTGATCAGATGTTGTAGATTGTCGTGTGGGTGCGTGTGTTATTGTGCGTGTGTGTATTCCTGTGTGGAGGCTGATAAGCCTCAGCGCTAGAGGCACAGTTACCTGATCTAAACTGCAGCACAACAACTGTTGACAGACACACATACAGACAGAAAAAAAGAGGATCGAATGATCAGAAAGCTACTCGAACACTGAAAAACATATGAATTTGTGAGTTTCCGAGTCCTGAATGTCTAAAAACTCGCAGGCACACATTTACTGGATTGTCTTTTAGCAGCAGAAGATGTGGCTCCTTCCTCCTCTATGATTCTGCGTCAGAGCTGCTGTAACCTGTTAGTTTACAGTGGGTGATGAGAGACAGGATAAACACGTGGAAGAGTCTGGGAGATGTGGAAAAAACACAACTCACCTTCTGAAAAGACAAATTAGATTGAAAACTGCTTCTGGTTGATTTTGAGAAAAATCACTTCTAGATTATATAACATGAAGCAATTTTCTAATGGTTATAGATATAGATTATGTAGATAGACATGCATTTTCCATGATGTTGTGACCAAATGTTAATGGTGTAGCCAAGAGATTTTCATGATACATAGATTTTTATGTTCTGTAAAACAGTGTAAGTAGTTTTGAGGTGATGTGACGTGCTACCTGGTGATTGACAGGGTTTGACTCAACGCCGGAGCTACAAGCAGCTGTTGCTACCTAAAACATCAAGCCGATCGCAGGTCACTCACTCGTGCAGTTGGTCAATTTGTCTAATTTCAACGGTTTTCAATGAGGAACAGCGGCATCACCACTTATAAACGTGTAAAAGCATTTTAATGTTATCTTGTTAAACTTGCTGTAATCACCACCAGCTATGCATGCCTTTGCTTTAATTATGTTTTTAAAAAGGAGCGCCTGTATGAAATGTTGCCATTTAAAAAAAAAAAAAAAAAATCTGTATACTGAGGCTGTGAGTGTCACAAAACGTAGATGTAATTCACTTTGAACTGAAAACATCCATGGATACCTCCAGTTGCACTCTGGTGAGGGACAGTTTTTGGTCCCGGTTCAACTTTAAACACACTCCCTGAGATTTCTGAAAACTCCGGGCCCTGATCCAATCTAGGAGTCATCCGTGGAATGGTTGTAACGGCGCGCCAGTGGGAGTTAAGCTCCAGGCAGAGGGATCAGAAAATGAACCGGAAGAGAAGCCGCTTTTGATGTGATCGCTTTAACACGATTAAATCTCACTAAACATGGAGAGAAATACACGTGCAAAAGTGGTTAAGTGGTCGTCCCAATCTTATCTGTGGACTCCAGGATGGTGTTAACATGTGCTGACTTATCAGTTCTATGTTGCTGTAATTCTTTTTCTCCGGGTATCCATCCACAATTCTGTTGCCATGGGACCTGGAGGAGAGATAAAGTAACCCTTTACGGTGTAGTGTTGCTGCTCTTTTACCTGTATGTGCTTTCTTCCCAGACTTTTTCTACCATTGTGAACACATTTTTGTAGATTCTGAGAGAAGATGTGGAAATAATGGGTTGGTGTGCGTCTCCGTGGCTTGCTCCATTCATCTTAGTCATCTGCTAAGTGTTTGCACCTTTTACTGAAAACCAGTCATTGTTCTGCATGTGTCAGCTGACTGAAAAATCACTCCGATCCACATCTGTAGCCCTCTCACCGGTCTGTATGACTTCAGACGTAATGTGTAAGAGCGAGGCTGAATGAGTGCTCCTCTTTGGAACAAAACCATGGTTTGATGCGGTGGAACTGCGTGTCTCAGCCTGATGATGTTTCACGTCAGTTGTTTTCTGTCTTCATTATTCCCTGTGGACTGACACATGCCCCCCCCCCCCCCTTTGCTTTCTTATTCTCTTTCTGCACCAGGTTTGTGGTTAATGTGTGTGTCTGTGCGTGTGTGTGCCATGCCTCCGGAGTCTTTCAGATGATGAGAGGAGGGATGCAGTGTCACTTCAGTCAGTGCCTCTTATCCATCTCCCCCCTCTTGCAAGTGCATTCATCCTTAACACACACACACACACACATGCACAGATGCAACCTGGGCAAGCGAGACTTCAAGATCTTTTTCTTTAATTGTTATCATTCCTCCTTCTCTCCTTCTCTTCTTTTATCTTTCTCTCTTGGCCTTTCTCTTTCTCTCCCCCTCTTTCATCTTTCTCATGTCCTCCACATGCAACCTTTTCCTCCTTTCTGCATCACTCCTCTCCTCATATTTCCTCGTTGCTCCTCCGCTCCGTTCATACATTCTGATTTAGCCTTCTTGTCCATATTTCCTGGTTTTAGACATGTCACCTTGTTCTCTGCTCTCCTGCTCCTGCATTTCCCCGAGGAGCCATTTGTGGGATGCGGCTCGCCTGTGTCCCTGCTACAACATCCCTGATAGCAAAACAAATGAACTTAAATGGAAGCAGTGAGGAGAAAAGGGGAGGGGCCTGCATGAAGCAGCCTGCAGTCCCGACGGTATGAAACTACTGCTTAGTTGTACAGTCAGTGGCTGGTTTGTGAACTCCAGGAGCAAATATACCACTTATTACACTCTGTCTGTATCTCAATACAATGATCACATTGTTCAATTAGATAAATAGCGAAATGGTCACATAATTTAATGTGAAACATTCAACCCTGAGACCCTTTCAGATTTGGACCACTCACTGGTTTCATACAGTTAACTTTAACCCATCCTGTCGATTAACGCGCAGACCTTAAAAACAAACAGGTGGAATCCTTTTCAGAGACGTTTTTAAGACGTCTAGTCCCAACTTCACAACAGGGCCCAAAATCATGAACTAGACTCTTCTTGTCCGCGTTGCTTTTCCTCCTAGATCTTTGCTTGTGTTGTACTTATTCTATATGTACGTCGCTTTGGATAAAAGTGTCTAAATAACATCGTAGAACTGTAGAATCCGTGGAGTCAGTAAGGCAATAGCAGTCTATGGGTGCCTATTGTGAGTAAAAGATTAACCTACCTGTTTTTTGTTAATGATGCTTTTGTAGTGTATTCTAAACTCTGCATAAATCACATTTCATGCTGTCCATTTATGCTTTAATGTTAATCATCTTAAATCAAACTGTGGACATAAACAAAATGCCGTACCAATCCAGCATAGGTTCAGAGGCTTGGTCCCACTTTTTCAAAGCTCCTGTATTGTGCTTTCTTTGTACTGGTGTCTTTAAATTTCAGGATCGCAGACATTTTCAGGCCAAAGCAACTGTGGCATCAGTTTCCAAATGAGCGTGTTTTTGTGCGTCATTTGCATTTAGACGTCATGTGTTCATTTGTTAAACAGAGTCTCTGTGAAGTCAACCAAAGTGTAATTCTTCTTATTGATGTTATAGAAACATACTCAGCAACAGATGATTTTTCTCATTGAAATAAAACTTTTCTGTTTACAGTAAAAAATGAATAACTAAAGAAGCAGATCAGGAACATTTCAGAGGCATCCATGGTGCTTCAACACAGTCACGGGGTCACACGCTCCAGATTTTGGGTAATGACAGTGACAAGCACCAACATTAGACCAGCAGCCATCATCCAGCCAGTGTCACCCCCAGATAATGAGCAGCCCCACTCAACAAATGCACCACAGCAGAGGGTTTGGTGAGCCAGCCATCATCAGCAGTCCTATGATAAGGATGTGGACGAAGGGGCAGGCCGACCACAAAATAAAGGGTCCACCGCTGTACCCTAGATAGACTCCAACATTCAACCAGTGGGGAACAACAGATCGTTGACAACTGTACAGTAATAAAGAAGCCGTCCACAGAAATTACATCTTAATGCTGTAAGATTAGCATGAATCCTGTGGGTGTTTGTTACCAGAATTAAAAGAAACTTAGATCTGATGCTGACCATTTTAGAAGCTTCAAAATCCATGAGCGTTGTCTGCGTCTTTAAACTTTGGTATGATGAGTGTGTTTGGTGATTCCTCTCTCCTCTGTGGTACCCTGATGTAGTTGCGCTTGGTTGCATGGGTTGAACAGCTGGACCAAAACTGCAGTGCAGTCTTTTTTAATATGAGTCCATTTACAGGATGTGCTTTTGTTCCACTGAACTTTTTGCATTTTGCTCTGTTTCAAAAGTAATTAGTACTTTGTTCCTGGCAACTAGGCTGAATTTGCGATGCAGTATTTCTCAGCTGTGTACTATACTTACTCCAACGGTACATGCATTGTTCCACTAAAATGATGGTTTATTTTTTAATTTTACAAAAACATTAACATTCACATTCCAGTCTTTGACAGATGAGTTGGCAACTGTAGCTAAAGAGTAGGTCACGGCAACTAGGGGCAGGGTGGAGCCTTTAGTGTCACAAGTGCGTCAAAATCGTTCATGCAATAGCTCCCACTGCCAGAAGTCGGAGACAAAAGTTCTTTATCTGCATCAGGATAAATGACTAACCAGAACATGCTGCACTGTGAGGACAAAATGCTAAAACGGCACTCAGCTGTTAACCTGGCAAGCCCAAGGCGGTAGCTGAAACGCCTGCTCTCTGTTGGGATGCTGGAGCCAGGAGAGGGATGCATCAAACACCTTCTCAGCAGGAAGGCCATTGATTACCTGGAACAGTTAATGTACATCTACCACAGTCGAAAGCCTTCAGCAGTTGCCCCCAAAAGACGCGCTTTTGTTGGGTTGAGTCACAACCTCCCCCCAACAGTCATTCTTTGTCTCAGCCATGGCAGGAACAATCAAGGCAAACAGTGGATTTACCGAGAACCAGCTGGAATGAACTTTTTTTTGCAGCTGCCATCTATTTCTGTATGTCGTTAGCATTTATTGTGCCTTTGTGGTGAACAGTAACAAGTGCTAACAAGCATGCAGAACCTTCTAGCTATTACCGTTGGAGTAATACCTAGCTATTACCACAGAGTTGGAGTTATAGAATGTTAAGTGTCAACTTGCACTAATGTGGTTGTTATGCTGCCTGTGAGCATTTGCACATTGTTACCATGGACCTAAAAGCAGAGCATATAGGAAAGATCAATTGTGTCAAACTCAACTTTCATGTGGGCGATCATCACTGATTTCAACCCAGAGACCAAATAGTCTTAGCAGTGGGAAAGCCTGCAGTGTCAGAGAGGGAAGTCGATGTGCCAGACCAGAAGGGCATATTAGTTGTTTCCCGGTGTTTGCAGGGTTGTGCATAGTGATGCTTTGCTTCCCCATCATGGCCCAGCTTCAGGTCAGTTTGTTGAGAATGCACGTTTTTTGGGTTGCACCAACTCAGTTTGCTGCTTTAACAAAGTGAAGGAAGGTCTAAAGGACATCCAGCGCAAATCAGAAATGGAGCTTTAACAGATTATGTCACAGGACTTCCATGAAGAGGTCCACGTATGGCAGGAACACTGGGAGCATTGACTTGCTGCAGCTACTTTAGTAGACCCATTGCTAGGTGACTACTTTTTAGCAGCTAAATTCTACTAACATCTCTTCTTTATACGACTACTGGCAGCTGTTTTAAGCCCACATGTAAATATGCACCTGCTAGGATGGCACTCCATATGGATGAGCCCAGATACTAAACACATTTAACCCAGTATGAAACTCTAACTTCAAGCAAATATTGAAGCCTAAGCTGAAGCAGCTTGAACTGTAGATGTCTGATTATTGTAGTCACAAGGAAACAAGACTTGATGGCTTATACAGGTTTTTCTTTAACATTACACAAACATATATGGACTGTTGAAACCTGACAAATATTGAAATTGAACGTCACTGGTTGTGATGTAAATATCTCTGTGTGCCTGTCGGCCATGGGTGGCATGGAGTGGAGGTGGCGTTGAGCATTTTGCCTGCTTCCAGTGAAAAACATAACTACAGATAAATGCTAATGCTAATGTAATACTGACTACTAATACTGGACAACTGTTTGCTAACTCATTTTCACATGTTAACGTTACAGGGCGATAAGACTGTGTCAGTGTTGTGTTGACGTCTCCCCACGTTAGTGATAGCTACTCGCTAAGTGAAATGTGATCGTGAAACGTTAATTGAATTTAATGTATTACTTCTGTTTCTCCAAGTCTCAATGAGACTAACCTGGATAGACAAAGATTACCGTGTCAGTCTGTCCATCCATCCATCCCTTTGCCTGTCTGCTCTTTCTTCTTGTCTCCCATCCATTCATCATCCATCTGGCCAGCTATTTAGCTAACCTCCCCCCTTCCCTCCACCCATCAGCCATCCATCTCCTTCATTCTTTATGTCTGTTTCTGCACACATATCTCCCTCCATCCGCCTGTCTGTCTATGTGTTTTCCTCTGTGCGCTGTTGGCAGCATTGCTAAAAGGCTGTCAGCTTTGACCTTTACCTGCACTCCCCCCACTGCACACCGCCCCCACCCAAAAGCCTTCACCACCAACACACGCAAACACACATTGTGGAGAGAGAGGTGGAGGAAAGATGCTCTCACCCCCTCACTGTATACAGTGAGGTACAAAAGGACTAACAAAGGAGGAGGGAAAGAGCACATGATGGAAAACTAAGAGAAATGTGAGGAAGGAAGTCTGGAGAAAGACGTGCAACAAAAAAACAAAAGAACAACTGAAACTATAAAAGTGGAGGTTTGAGCCAGGCAGACAACAGGTATTGATTTTTGTCTGCTTAAGACCAAAACACCAATAAATGACCTTTTGAGTTATCACGAGAAGAAAACTCAGTTTTGTGTTGCGTTTCAGACGTTTATGTCTACCTGAGTGGAGATCTGATGAGGAGGTACATTAAAATACAGTGGATTTCACAGTGAGAGAATAATAAAGGTTCTATTGTTTTCAGAGTATTACATCTGTTGAGCAGAGGAAAGTCGTGCCTTATAGTCTGCTCCAGTGTTGCGGTTTGTTAAAAATAGACAGATGTGATAAGAAAGTGAAAATTGGAAATGCAGTGTAGGGGATGTCTATGAGGACTGTGGCTGTATTGCAAACGCAGTGTGGGTGCAGGGTGCGGGACTTTTACAGTGAGCACTGCTGTTTATTTTCTGCGAATAATCGGACTTGTAATGTGACCGGACAGGTGTAAGTGTGTGCTGCTTTACACAGCTGTCAGCCTTCCTGGCGCATCACGTCGGTGATTTTTCACAGGGAAGAGGGAGAGGAAGGCTGTGACCGGGACGCTGCGGTGACTCACCCTGCTAATGGACTGCTGCTCAACCTTTTTGGTAAAAGCAGAACAGTCCTAATAACAATCCAGCCGCAATGTTTGATTAAGCCGTGTGGCGTCAGCGTGTCATGTTTTTTTTCTAATATTTGGAAGTTATTAGTCTGTGAGGCCAAGGTGCAGCACCCATTTCCAGATTTTAATGTTGCATGTACACCAAAATAAATACAGAAATGTAAGATAATTCAACTTCACTGCCATTAACTTAATTTATTTATTGCAGATGTGTTGTTTCTTGTTGATTTGTGTTGGTTTCAACAAATCAGTGATGAGTAATATATCCCACCGACATGATTTTCAAAAGATGTGTAGCTGGTGCACGCCAGCTCAAAGACATATGTTGATTTAAGTGTTGTATTTGTAGCTTACAGCAACTTCAGCTGCATCGCTCTCATCCATGCCTCTCTGTCAATAACGCGTCTTATACTGCGGCACATCTGGGACGATCGTTTGGGCTCTGGTGTTTCTGTTTGCAGCGTTCTCGACAACTGCTCACTCACACTGCGTCACACTCAACACTGCGCCAGATGCACGAAGTGAAACCTTAGAGTTAACTATTGTTTGTGCTTTTTGTGAGTTTCATTGTTTTGCAGTTTACACGGTGTTGTGTAAAATGTCGAGCGGAGGTGCGTTTATAAATGTAATTTTAAATTATTTATGATTGACACGTTTCATTCATTCATAATTGGTTAGATTGGTTAGAAATGGTTGGTTAGAAATTGAACCATTTTTTAAATTTATATTAGAACCAACATCTCTTTTCATTTCACCCACGAATTACAAAACACTTTGTAAAGTCTTTTTAAATATGTGCTCTATATATTATTCACTGATTGTCCTTCTGACTTTTAATAATGATGTTGAGGTATTACAGAAATATGTGATGAATTAGTGCCATGAGATTTATAAATAGCCCCAGCCGTGCGTAACAGTCACGCGTAACGACAGCTGTTCTGTTGGAGAACCTCGCTGATGAAACACAATCAGCGAAATGACACTTTTTCATCTTTGCTTTTCTTCTCATTGGCAGGTCTAATGAGTTGTAGAGCGGGCAGAAGTGGTGATATTGAAACAGATGTTTCTACTTACGGGATGGAAATGACACAATAATTGAGATGATTGAGATTTATAAAGCAGAATCAGGCATACATGTGGCTTTACAAATCTGACAAAGTTATTTCATCTGTATATTTCTGTTTTTGTCCATGCGCAAAGTTTAATTATGAATCTACACAGATTTCTAGATTTGGTCCCTGTCATGACATAGTTATGTCCCAGAGAGAGATTTCTAGATCTGCAGACCTGCCCTCACTGCTGCACAGAGCAATGTTCACTTGTTAGTTCAACTTTATTAATCCCAAACTGCCATGTTTCTATATTTTACCAAATTCAACACTGCAGGTCCTCGGATCCCCCAGCAACACACCGACTGTTGCCAAGTGCCGAGTGTGGAGTAGATCAGATGAACAGTTCATGAGATGTGCAAAGGAAACAGCCAGACAGAGATTCATTGCTTCATGTGTCAGCCGAGGAACATGAACGTCTGCACAATATCGTGTGCCAGTCCATCCAGATGTTATGGTATTTGACTGGATTAGTGAAAATTTTGGACATCTGGTCGCTGGACCACCAGATTCTGTAAGATCCAACCTCTAATGTACCATCTGATGACCTGATCTGAGGTGACGTATTTCAGTCGTGGTTAAAACCAGCCAACCAATTGACTGACATTAGATCACATGATCAGGATTATTTTCTTCTTACATTTCTTTAATTGCCTTTATTTTGTAGAAATCTCCCCCAACAGAAGAAATGTGTTCACAGTCGCTGTGACTCGTAAACTTATGCGCAAAATTGATGAAGTGCCCCTTTAATCAAGTCCCGTCACTCAGATTAACAGAGTAATGTGGGTAAGAAAGCTTCTCTCCAAAGTTCAAATATCATTTTCTCGAATCATTGCAGACAGAATCATACATCAAATCAGACTTTGTAAACGTGTGCCTGCGTCTGATTTTTTGGGAGCCATCATCTCTACATTCTCTCGACCCCTGACCCATTTCCTCCTCCTCTCGCAGTCTTTCCTTTCCCCTATCCATCACTCCATCTTTTCCATTAACAGCATGTGACCTGTAGGTAAGTGCTAGTTGAATTGGTCCTCTCCCCTCTTCACTGTGTTTTTAAATAGCTCTTTTCACTGGCTTCTGTCTTCTGAGCTCTTAGCAAACCCTCCCCTCTCTTTCCGCGTATCCCTGCCTCTCCCCGCATCCCCCGTCCGGCCCCCTCCCATCCCTCCCTTCCCCTCAGTGTTTTTCAAACTGAGTATTTGTCACAGAGGCCCAGTGGTTCCGCCTGGAGGTACTGAGTTTATCCTCAGCCCTAAGTTTGTCTGTGATGATTTTGGATGTGAGCTGGACTGGAAATGCTAGCATGGCTGCTGATGTCATTGCGTTTGTGTTCGTTGTGGTGGCTGTTTGACCTCCCTGCCTCATTTTCCTACTTTCCGCCCACTTAGATCCAGCCTTCCCCTGACCCTGAAAACCCATCTCTTTCCACGTTCCATATTTAGGTGCTTTCTCACTTCTCCCCTTCTCACTGGTGGAGGAGGAAACCCCAAATTACCTGCAAGCAAAAATAACATCTGAACAAAGTGCCTCCCAGTGCTTGCATTTACTTTCCTCTCATCCCCTACAAAATATCAGTTTCTTGTAGCACTGCATATGCTAACAATTGTTTTTAAAGCTGCATCTTGTGAGACAAGTGCCTGATGTATCTGATGACTGATGACGTATCTGAAGATCGAGGCTGTGACATGTCTGATCAGATATTTGTGTTTGAGTTGCAGCCTCCAAATTAAAAATTACACATGTTGATCTAAAGCAGCGTTTCCCTGTTTTGGAACTTTGACTTGTCAAACACAGGTGTTACTAATTACAGCACTAATTGCTGCATTGCAATAACTGCTGGGACTGAGCCATCGTTAATGTTATTAGTTCCACCTGTGCTCTGCAGCGTCTGCCGTCAGAACGCACTTTGATCCGATTCTTTTGAGGAGGGGATAAAGAAAATGGCGCGCTGTGTTGTTTACGAGATGCAAAGCAGAAGACAAGGTAAGGTGCAAGATGGACAGATGCTGCTCATCAGTAAGATCCAACGTATTATCAAATGCTCAGGTTCATTCAAAGATGTAGCTTGCAGGATGGATCCTCTGAACTTCCTTTCATTGGTTTATTCAGTATATTAGACAGTTGTTTGATGACGTCTGTGTGTCTCATAAAGGGTTCACAGACAGACCAACCTTTAAACTTATGGTATTAACTTTGTGTAAACCTATGTTTACTTACCTCAGCGACTGCTACTCAACATGTACGATAACCAGAGTGTGATACTGCCATCGGGGTGGGGACGCCACATGGGTTAGAGGATGCTAATACTACATGAAGCTTGTCCCAGGACTGATATATTAGAGCAGCTTTGGGTATCGGTGTGTATCAAGGGAGGCTCAACAAACCCCACTATACTTGTCGAACAGCTTTGTGGCGGCCAAATTCCTAGACCTCACCAGTTTAGACGGCTTTTTAAGGTTTAGATTTGGTTTTAGGGTTGGGGCTAAGGGCTAAGGACAGCGTTGTGTCTAGACAAGTCCCCACAAAGGTGAAATCACAAGGATACGAGGATGTCTGTTAATTGATTAGGTATCATACAGCTGTGAATAGAGATCAGGTGTTGAGTGGGATGAGACCCCTTTTCGCTGGAGACGTTCTGATTGGTCAATGCAAGAAAAAGCACGGGTGGAATTAACAACACTTGTGACGACTGCACTACATTTAGCTGAGCCAGTTCCAGGACTCTGGTTTTTGTACAGATCACTCACTGATGACACTTACAGGGACACTTAATGACGCTAAGCCAGTGTTAATTTTATTATTTTGCATTTCCTATTTCGACAAGTGAAAACGTCTCTTTGTGTTCTTCTCCACACTCTTTTCTTCTTCCACCATCACACCTGCATCAGTCCCCCCCCCCATCTTCCCTCAACTTCCATCTCCCCCTTAATGCGTGCCTGAAGCGAACGGGCCAGGAAGGCTCTCCTCTCTGCATATATTTAAATTAATTGGGGGCATGAGAAGCAAACTCAAGTTTTCATCTTCACAATCCAATCAGGTGCGTTTAACACAATAACACACATACACACACACAGGGAGTGTTAATTCGTGTGCTCAGCCAGTCTGTGCACCACTTCTAAGTAAAGGTAGCTGCAGTGGAAGGGTTTAAGACAGAATATCCTTTCACTTAATTTATGTTTACGGACTTTTGGAAAATGTTTTCACTCTCAGTGTCATTTACTTCTCACCAATTGGTTTAATTATAATAATACAATAATATTTTACTTTTAGATTGTTCATAGAAGTAATTGCCCTGTAGCTCCACCAGTTTTGCTGGGCAGGATATGACTTGACTCCACAATTCTGCCGGCAAAGTCTGTCAGGACCAACAGCACTTGTGTTGGCAAAGTAATTACGGGCAAAACCTTTTCTACCGAGACTTTTCAAAGGAAGTAGGTCTGGACTGGTACATAGCCTTCTGGTATGTACCACTTCAAGAAGTAGCCACAGTCTAGGACCCTAAAGTAACAATACATTTTTATTTTAAAGTGTTTTTTTAAAAACATAATAATCTCTGTCGTGTGTCGAGTGTTTTAACATCTTTTCAGAAATAATCTCGTCCATACTGACAAACCTGAAAACGCATGACCATTCACATAAGCTGGGCATTTGTGTGTCTACGTGATCAGGTGCAGATCAGGAAAAGAAGCCTTATTATGGATCCCATTACTAATCTTGACATGTTTAGTATTAGTATTCAAGAATTGGCCACCTACCCACCTTACACTAACCCTAACCAGTCTCTCTCCTCTAGCTAACCTATCTAATCTAACCATGGACACCTGGCCAATCCTACGGCTTAAATGCTACTCAAAATTTGTTGTTTCTCGCTGATGTTGATTAGGGCTGATCTGGAAATGCAAAGCTTTTCTTGCCCTGCTTCAGGAAGCACAACTTCATTGATAAAAACATCGCTCATAGGCACTGATGTTCCTCTGCTTCACCTACAAATGGCAATCATATAGGTAAATGCAGTGCCGATAACACGTGTTGACACAGGAATTGTTGCAAATAGCTGAAATAATGGCCCGCTGTCTGTGCACGGAGGTGGTACCATCATGTGGAAACAGCTGCTAGCACAGACAACAGGGTCAGCAGCACCTGTGATTCATATTCCATATTAAATTAACCACTGGTTGTCGTGGCTCTCTCTCTTTACACATTCACTGTTGAGGCTGTCATTTGTTTTCCTATGGAAAAGGGTCACATGATCAAAGTGTGACTAATTAGAGAAGGACAGGCGAGACTGATCGACTCAAGGATACCAGTTCTTACCAACTGTTCTCTCTTCAATGAACGTTGAGTAAACGGGGTTGTTTTTGCCACCGTCAGCTGCAGCTATGCATCCTTTTTTATTATCATTGCAGTTGCGTCCATTAATGCTTGCAGATGTTGCATTGTTGCTTGTCTGACTCTCTTATTTCACTTGGATCTCTGCAAAGCGTGTCGAATTTGTAACCCATGGGTCGATAAAATCTGTTGAACAGATCTGAATTATTTACTAATGGATCTTCAGCCACAGCGGAGAGACAGAAAGCGTTCAAACTCTGCCTTAATTTGCTTCTGGAATGTGTTTTTTTTGGTTGTTGTGTGTGTGTGTCCTTGAAAGTTGCATAATGCAGTAAGGACACACAGGGTGAAAATGAAACTCAACAAGTTTCTACATAAAATGCAAGAAAAGATGTGCCCAGAAATCAAGAGTGATGGTCGTCTCATCTATATATTGTCCCTCTGAGATGAAAGCCTTGGTTGTCGTGTCTTTGTAGGTTTAGGCCATGTTTTATATTACTCTTTTCCTCTTAAACACACACACGCCCACCCCCCCCACACACACACGTATACAAGTGTAGTGTGCCAGTGTTATTACAGTAGAAGATTGGCCTTTTCTCCTTCCTGAGAGATCAACCATCGATCTTCAGAGTCAACACCATACCTCATGCCTGTCTGATATTTGCACACAGGTGCAAACAAACATTAAAACAGGCACACGCACACACGCAGTCAAAAAAAATGAATGTAAAAAATCCTGCCACCATCCTCTCCACTCTCTCTCTCTCTCTCACACACACACACACACACACATAGAAATGACACTGTGACCTCGCAAGATTTTCATTTAGATAAACAGAGATGCAAAACAGTCTTGTGTCCTACTCACCTTGTTAGAACTGAAGACGTCACCTGTTGTCTACAGGGCAGATTCACACGCATATGAGCAAAATGAGCATCCACTACTTGGTGTTGGCCACACTGACATGTTTCTCTTCTGGGTGTGCTGCATACCAAATGTTCTCCAACATGTCTGGCTTCCTCTGGTGAGCGCAACAGTGTTTTCACTGACGGCCCACTTTACACCTCCCATTCAGCTCTATTTAAATCGCTCTTTCCAGCAGCTTATGCAGAAGGAGTCCGTCTATTTTGGTTGTAGCTGTTTTCTCAGTGCCTGCCCACTTCACACGTCCTCTAGGACTAGTAGAAAATTCACATCATGAGCAAAGCGGCTCAGAGCAGCAGACGAGAGCTTTATTTGACCACAAACGACTGCATTGAAGCATCCCTTGAAATGCGCGTGTGTCAAGTTGAAGTTTTGCCGTTTATCTCGTCAGCCTGAGTTGTGCGTTTGTTCGCCGGACAGCTAACAAGTCAAGGGCCCGCATGTCACATATTTCATATGCAGCTCGGTAGTCTTCACAGCCACAGTTGACTTTCTTTCAGGAAACAATTCCTCAACAGTGATCACTCTTTATCAGAGCCGCACCTGCCTTACAGCTATATATATCTTGGTGTTTCTCACCTCTCCCACGTTTTTTTTCTTTCAATTTACCACCCTCGCTCCCGCTCTCGCACTCGTCTCGCAACTCCCATCTTTACTCTGTCTTCCAACTGTCATGCTAACAGACGCACGGCTGTCGTTGCTTTAACCATCTCACCTTTAATTATCTTTCATCCTTTATGACTGTTTTTTTTTTGCGCGTGCTGGCCCTTCTCTTGTTCACGTGCAGATTTCTGCTACACGATCTGTTCTCCAAAAGCTGGCTCTGACCGAGTGTGAAATAAAGTGAGAGAGAAGAAATACAAAGGGAAGGAAAACAGATTTTGTTTGAGAGCAGCAGAAGAGAAAACCTATGGAGGTTTATCAATGATTAAAGCGAGTTATCAGTCAGAACAGCAACGATTTAGAAGGTGTCCAGACTGACTCGCAGCTATGTTTCTTTACATGAGTTCAGCTCAGCTCGTTTTTACTTGTAATCTTTAAAGAGCATTGCCAGGTGAAGGCCGGACTCAGCAAGAATATGCTGCCAGGTTCCTTTTTACTCCCTGGTTCCCTCTCGCTGTGTGTATTTTATTTATTTATTTTGTTTTGTGTGCTTTAATACTATCAAGGGGAAAGAAATAGAGGGACTGACATGCAACAAAGGTGCCCAACTGGACCAATTGGTCAGAGCGCCTGGGCACCCATGCTGTAATTTGATTAAAAGCATCAATTAAAGAGAAGCACAGCTCAAAGTTTGACCTCAAGATCAAGCCAGATAAAGCCAGACTCACTTTGTGGCGCCTATCATGTCTGTTGATGTTGGTGACAAAGTTTCAACAGAATGACCTCAAATATGGTTCATATTCTGAAGTAACATCAAACCGTTTTGTAGTTTAGTTTGAAGGAGTTGTTGGTTTTAGCAGTTTGTGTCCATCAAATGCAGTCTCACAGTGAGAGTAAACTCTGCTGCATCAGCGTTTTTGCTTGTCTCACCAAGACTTGAACTATGGAGAAATGACCTTAATGGCCACTTATGACTGTGTCTCTTTGAAGCCTGTTACCCAGAATAGTTTAGCCAAATGTCCTCACATGATCTCAGGTGCTCCTAATATGTGAAAGCACAGAGCAGGCTTCAGTCCGTCTCCTAAACCTGTCCCACTCAGATCCTAACATGCCGCCTGATTACAGCTCGAATTTGATTTGCGCTCCTCACTTTTGTCGTTAGCAAGCCTCCGTATGCAAGAGCCAGAGGGAGGCCGATCGCTATGCAACAAGCAATGAGGGAACAAGAGAGGGTAAAAACAGGCGAGAAAATCTATGAGCCAGTGAGTTTAAGATGTGTGAGTAAGAGCGAGAGTGGGAATGCTCCAAAGGTGAGAGGGAGGACAGCCAAGATAGGAGAGGATGAGAGAGAGAGAGAAGTGATGACAGGTTATTTTTCACCTTTCCTCTCCTGACGGCTGATGTTATTTCCCATTCTCCTCGGACACACAGCAGATCCAATCTAAGGCTTCTCTGGACGGCCCTTCTGAAGCCCCGTAACCAAATGAAAACCTTTATTACATACACCTTACACAGGCTGCACATGCACGAGCACGCTCTCACTCACTCACTCACTCACACACACACAAAGCAAAACATAGAAAATGCACAATGCACACAAAATATACCTGTGCCCCAAAAAGAACAAAGAAATATCACAGTCACATTATTGCACACACACACACACACACACACACACACATCCCAACACTGGATGTAACTATACTTTGTATACTTTTATATTTGACAGAAGAAGACAGAACTTACAGTTTTTTTAATGTATGTATGGGCAAATACTTCGAACATCTAAGCTTTTTATGTGCTCGAGCACCCTTCCTGAACAGGCATTAATGTTCCCTGCTTAAGGTTTTGTGTGTGTGTGTGCGTTGATAGTAAAGGCTATGGGCGGAAGGTTTAATTCTTCTGGCCATTACTTTACAGAGGTTTATTATTGTTCACAGGGCTGAGCGTGTACACTGGAGACCTCCACTAGATGCACACAAACCCACACACGTACATGCAAGCACAACACTGGAGGGCCATGTGCGCCGGGCCATAAAAATAAAAGCCCCACAGAAGATCTCTTCTGTGAGTACTGGTAAATTATTATTCTACCTCATCCTACCTCCCTCTCCCCTCACTTTTTATTCATTTTCTTCCTCCACCTCCTCTCTCTACCCTCCTCCATATCTCACATATGGATGACCTCAAGACTGTATTTACTCTAATTCAGAGAGATTTGGATTCTTGAGGAGAGATTCACAGAGAGAAGAGGGCCTACAAAGACACTGAGATGCAGTGAAATTTAAACGGAGGGAGCAAAAGTTAGGGGGAAAGAGAGAAAAAGAGAGACTGAAAGAGAAAAAGGCTGAGGAGGAGATTAAGACAGGGAGAGAGGGAGGCGATGACAGCTAATCAGATAGGTGTGAGAGAGGAGAGTCAAGGTGAACGTTTCTCTTAATACACCACTACTACTATCGGGTTAGTTCAGTCTATTAATGTGACACAGAAAAGGTGGGGTTGGACCCTGGGAACTGTGGGCAATTGAGTTTTTGTATGCACTGGGGGTATGAGTGTGAATGAGAGAGAAAAAGGTAAAGGTCAAAATCAGACATTTGTCCAACACAGCAGATCAGATCCAATGATCTCATTCCTTTCCCTGCTGTGTTAGTCAGATCTCCATAAGTAAGAATAAGTTAAAAATTAAGCTTTCATTATGTATGGATAGCACCAAGATCTCAGCAGCGATGTTGACCATCACATCACTCCATCTCTCATACTTTGAATAGCTCTGAAGGACAGACTAAAGAGGATAAGTTGTAAAATAGATGGCAAACCTGAAAGTTGTCACTAGGAATGGAGGAAATACATAAATCTGATAGGAAAAACACACACACAGTGACCTTGGACCATCATGTCCAAGACATGAAATACAAGGAAATTCACCCAAAAAACCTTTTTTTTTTGTCCCTGATCTGTTTCCCAGAGATCATTGTGTGCCTATCTGAAACACATGACATCCAATAATCCAAACAACTGCAGAGTCTAGAGTTTTAATGAAGTAAAACTAAGTAAAACTAATTCAACCTGAGCCCGACTGAACACATGACCTGTTCCTGAATATGTGGCTGGTTTAGTGCATTACAATGCAAAAATTATTATTTTAAAAATTTAAAAGGGAAAGAGAGCGCGAGACAGAAAAATGAAATTATTGAAAAAACCCAGGGTAACTGTGTTAATATGGAGAAGTGACTTTTGAAGCATATTACAGTTCACACAGTACAAACATGTTTTCAGAGGCACCCATTACTTAATATGTCCTGGCAGCTTAAGGACCTTGATCTTTTATTAATCAGCAAATCTGGTTTATTTTTGCATTAGTTGTTTATACAAAACAGAAACTGAGCTTGTATTTTGTGTTATGGCGCAGTAAGTGTTATTGATTTAATTTGTAACTTATAGCTAAATATGTGGACCATGTGTACCAAGAATTCACAAAACATGTTGGATTTGTCTCATGATTATTATGTAATTGCAACCTCAGAGTTGCTCAGTAGGTTAACTAAGGACTCTAAGACGTTTCATTTGTTGATTATGATCTTTTTATGATTTTATGTCTTTTGTTACTGTGAATAGAATTATCTATGACTCGTCAGTCCATGTGTTGGGCCAGCGACAGCAGTGTCTTCATTTCAGTGTTTTCAGATTGATCATGCTTTCATGCCATTCTTTTGCATGTGCCATCTCAGGGAGGCCTTGAGGTAATTACTTCAAATTTGGCACAAACGTTCACTTGGATGCAAACATGAACTAATTAGACTTTCAAGGTTATAAGTTAAAGACCAAAAAGTCACTGTGACCTCAAAAAACAGTTTTTTGGCCTTGTGAACGTGATTTCTCAGGAACATCTCAAGGGAATTTCTTCACATTTGGCATAAACATTCAGTTAGACTGAAAGAAATTAAAGGTGGTCAAAGGTCAAAGGTCACAGTGACTTCACAAAATAAATTTTTGGCATATTTATGACTAAAATTCACACAAATGTCTAACAGATAAAATGAGGCAATGCTAACATATGCGGCGGCAGGACACAACAGCGAGGCAGTAAGTCTAGATACTAAAAGTATATAATAGAAGTAATCTACTACATTACTTTCTTTCTACCACTTTAGCTCAGCTCCTCAAAAAACAAAGCTGCCACACCCTCACAGCTAATGCAAAATCCAACATTAGAAATTGCGATTCAACAGGAGAAGAGACCAGGCAATAGCAGCACACCTCCGGTGATTACACAAGGATGCAAAACGTACAAGGACTTAACTTTCCCCCCTCTGCCAACCAGTCAAAACATAAAACACCAACCTCCATTGGGCTGCAGATGCACCTGTAAGAGTGGTGTTTGAAAAAAAAAAAAAGGACTGCTGCACAAATGCAGGTTTCTGACTTCTTGCCATTTTATGTATCCGAATGCATCTTGAATATTTTAATATTGAATTATTTTCTATAATTTGTGCGAGATACAAAAAGAAATACTGTAACTGTGAAACGGTAAGAGGCTGACTAATAATTCCCCAGACATTGCTTATTTTGTCTCTGTCTGCCACTGATGTAACATGTGGTGTGAAAAACGTTGAGCCATGTTTTACCTCAACGTGAGTCATGATTTCAACCACATAATGTGCTCAAATACATCCTCTGAACTAATAACAGCTCCGCTCGGGTAAACTTGTATTTAGGGATAAGGACTGACAGACTTCTCAAAGGTTTAGGCGTGGGAAACCTGGAGGCCTTGCAGATTTTCTAAAAACAGAAATACAACCCAAATTTCAATCTCAGAATATACAAGATTGGGGGTTTACTCTGTATAGCAAAACCCCTGGAACCATTAAAGAGACCGGAGTGAGCTTGTGGGGAAATAATCCAGCGGCTACCGCACTGAAAACACATTTCTGTTATCAGACTTTCCTTCCCAGATCAAATCAGGCTTTGCAGGTCGGGCTAGACTTTTCATTTACTATCTAAACATAGAGCGAGAACGTATGCACTCAAGGTACAGTTTCAGATATTAAGCATGCCTGCTCTGAGTGGTTTTACTTTGTCGTTGATAGTAGATGGATATCATGTAATATTGATGGCAGATTTCCCAGAGAGTTTGTTGCTTGTTTCTGCTGAGTGCTCTCTCCACGACAAAAAGGAACGCGGAGCACAGATGAAAGATAAAAATGCATTTTGCCAAAAATCTAACGTCATACATTAAACGCACCCTGTACCACCCAAAACACAATAACTAGGAGAGACCACTGACCCACTGTGTTATGTTGATTTTTTTCCCCAACAATCAGTTTGTGAAAATACAGTGTTTACGCAAAGGATTGCCTATTACTCAATCTATTACTCAACTACTGAAATGCTATAACTGCTCTACTGAAAAAATAATCACAATGCTTTCCATCTTGCGCCTTTCTAGTTTAGCATAGCAGCTTAATATATAATATGTGTAATACTGACTGCTTCATCAAATATGAAATAGATAGCACTGTAGATATTATACTAGTCTCCCTGTATATGTACAGTCAGTCATGCATTGGATGTGACCACGTTCAACACAGCAGGGTTCACAGGGTTGCCTCATATAATGCTTTTATCACCACTTGCGTTATTAGAGATTTTTGGCCACCTGCAGGTGACAGAAACCAAAACACCGATATTGCAGTGTTGTCAACAGATTCCTACTTCTGCAACCAGACGCAGGACAACAGCATTTGAAATCACTCATAACCAAATATATTTTATTCTAAATATATTTGACACTTTTAGACCTATATTTTGGTCTCTACCACCCGCTGCTTTGGTAGCATACAGAGGGTTTAATGAGCAATCACAGCTTTTCATTGCAACAGTGTTCTGAGGCTTAAAATGAGGTTGATGCGAATGATAAGAGTGAGTGAAAACAGTAAAATTGCAAGGAATAACAAAAAGTCATTTTCAACAAGGTGAAAGAGGCTAAAAATGTCAATAGGGATGATTTTTTTTTTTACCCCCATTCCAGTGCGATGCTATGACGCACGTCTCCATTCAAAGAGTGCTCGTAAACTGTCACAAAATCAGCAGTGACTTTAATAGAAACTGCAGGAAAAGATGCATTAGAGTTACCATCAGGAGATTGTAACTGCGATCCATATTGCCTTTTTTGGCACGTTCGTGACGATGGTCATGATGTCAAACGTGGTGCACCAGAAAAAGCGCAAAAAAGCAAAAGTGTCTACTGAGAGAGTGAAAGGAGTTGTTCCCTTATTTTGAGAATAAGAAGAGAATACATTTTAAAAAAATCCTGAATATGTGCTCTTACTTTTGTGTAAAAGGGGTATAGTTAATTAATGGTGTCTAAACATTGGTGGTGGGGTTAGGTTGAAGCGCTATGATGTGGATAGGTGTGGAGCAGGGCTTCTGATGAGTAGAGAGGGAGGATGGTGAAATATTATAGGTGTGACTAAAGAAGTGAAATGCCCAGAGAGAGACACATCAGTTTCATGTTCTGTTGGTCCAGTGGTCCTGAAAATTACCCAGCACATACAGGACTATTTTACACGGGACGTGCCAACCTTGCAGTGCACTAGACTGTCACGCCCAGCAACCATCAGACCCACCAATGTCCTGTCAACAAAATGTAATCAGGTTGAGGAAATGAGATTAAAGGCTGCACTTTACATATCTGATTTGATTATTTCAACAGAAGTGCTGGATGCAGTGACAGACGATAATTCACTTAATGGCAGCCTCACTTCCAAAATATGCCTATAAATAGCCAGAGCGTATGTTAATTAATCTTATGCTAGGACGACTGTATATAAAGTAACCTATTAGATTTGTGCCAGCCTGCTGCATCAGAACTCCACAGTGCTGATGCATCAATAAAAACAGGAAAAAACCAATGATACTGCACGGTGCTTTACGAGAGGTCACGGTTAGATTAAAACTGTCCAAACTCTTGGTCTATACCAAATAATAACAAAGAGACTCATGATTGCCAATCTATGGACGTACATGTGTAGATTATTATGGCTGTGTATGCGTTTAGATGACATACATGTTTACATATTATGTTCATTATTTCATTTCTTGCCCACGTGTGGGGTGCAAAGCAAGAGGGATATGGAGATTTGGGTGTGTTACAGGCGGAGTGCAGTGGGGGAAGTTTGCTAAGTACTTTTACTCAAGTGTGTACAGAATTCTACAATTTGACAACCAGAACATAGGAACGACAGAGGAGAAGAGTCTAGCTCACAATTTCGGGCCCTGTTGTGATGGTGGAGCTAGGCCCTGTTCATTGGAGTGTAGACCTGAATGAGGAAGTTCAGGTAGCCAGGAGGAGTTTTAGTTGGTTAGTTAGTTTTGGAGCAAGCGTCAGGGTTTTGAAGTTGACGTGCGGCTACTGGGAGCCTGTGGAGGGATATGAATAGAGGAGTAACATGTGCTTGAGTATTTACAATTCATTCTACTTTATACTACAATTCAGGAACATTTTCCAAGGAACATTTTAACTTTTTAATGTACTACATTTATCTTTGATGAGTTTTGCCTCCTTTTAAACCTATTATCAGTTTATTAAATTAAACATAGAAATAGATGAACCTACCTTACAGCATAACAAATGGTTCAGATTAGCTCCACATCAATCAACATGCATATCGATCAACTACAACAACTTTACAGCTTTACTTTACTTAACAAATTTACAGATGAATACAACTGTAATTATTATCCAAAAATATACCCTGACAAGTTCACAAGTATATTGCTGATAGCACCAAAATACTTTTACAGGCCTTTTTCTTGTACAAGAGTATTTTATGCTGCAGTGATTCCACTTTTGCTTCAGTGTGCAATCAGACTTTTACTTATTTGATTGTGGACCTGTATGAATTTAGAGTTCCTGCACTTAGTCGATTCCTATGATACTGAAACTCAATCTCAGAATTACTCCGGCATTTGTGATTGTCACCTGCTCAGAGATATACTAGATATAGACATGCCAGGCTGACTGGAAACACCTCCTACCCTGCATATACTGTAGCTTTATTTAGAGGTTTACAGCGTGTTCTCTGCCTGGCTTGATCCTGATAGCAGTTAGGATTACCTGAGTTCAAACCATGAATAATCTAGCTGCCGCTGGCTGTGTTAAATATTTAAAGATTTAAGAATGTAACATTTGTGATTTTTGCCCTTTACTGCCTCACACAATGATCTCAGCCTCCCCTTTGATTAGGCAGAGCACGCTGAGATTGAGAGCCAGTTCGGTGCATGCAAACAGGAGAGTGTGCATCGGCCTGTGGAGTAATTGGAACCAGAAACAATTTTGCAGACTGCCTCTATGCCTGCTCCGTCAATGGCTGCTGAAAAGCTCGCTGTGTAATGTCCCAGTGGTCAACTGCATCCTCTGCCTCTTTTCCTTTCTCTTTGTGTTTAGTTACCTCCATTTCTCAGAGATGTATGACATGTACAAGCAAGCGGAAAGCAGAGTTGAAGCTCCCCGATGAAACAAAAAGAGGGCAGACAGAAAGCAGAGGGCATTAGCTTTTTTCCTCCTGCTTCCATCTTTTTGAGACAGTAGGGATAAAAAAACAGTACCTCAGGCAACGGTATGATGCAATGAGAGCGCATTCTCGCACACACACACACACCAACACACATACACAAACTCTTACAATACAATGGGGTCTCAGGAGGAAGGCCACCGATCACCAGACAGCACATCCCACTGATGCCTGGTTAACCCTGATCCCTCTGTGTTTACCTGGCTCACTGTGTGTGAGTATGTGTGTGTGGTGGTGTGTATGTGCACGTTTTGTTCTGGAAGACTGCCTCTGTCTCTGTGTGAGCTTGTGTGTGTATATGTGTGTGTGTGTGTGTGTGTGTGCAAGCATGTGTGGGCGTGTTGTTTTGCAGAAAACTGTGGGACCTGAGATTTCTCCTCTGAGATGTTCTTTTTAACTAATGAAAAATCACAGCATGTGTGTGTGTGTCTGTGTATCTTCGTCCATGATTGCAACTGTTGAAGCATGTGTATGCATATATTATGTGTGTTGCATAAAGTTTTATTCACACGTTCTGTCCACACCTTGGCTATAATTTCCTCCATACCTTTAAGTAGCAAATTTTGGTCCATTTATAATTTTAACACACTGAATATTTTTGGTTGAGATCTTTACACGCTCCAGGAAAATATGTAACACTTCTGAAATTAAAAAGACGCATAAAAACGACGTCAAGAGGTGGAGTTGAGATTGGTCTCTCTAACTGAAATAATGTCAACTGAAACGCAATTCAACAAAGTCTGGTTGAGGAAACACCTTTTCCAGAGTTGTCAAATTCGTTTCTATGTATATTGTAAATTTGAAGGAAAGTATATCGCACTGTTTAATTTTCTCCAACCCGTGCGGCTCAGTTTGTAGTTGGTAGGAGACCAAAGAAGACACCAAACCTCCAACACAGACAGTTTCATGGCAATGCTCAGTTGAATTTCTGGTGAAGCTCGTCACGAAGAGCATTTTCATACCTGTAGTTTATTTGTTGTGTCCAATTTAAAATGCGCTTGATACAATTTCTTCTTGACTATGATTCACCAGCTGCATGTAGTGCCAACTGCTTTCATTGTTTGGTCAGTGTGCCTGTGTTCGTTAGCTCGTGATGCATCTTATTGGAGCACAAGCTACGTCTAGTGTTTATAGTTGGAGGTGGATTCTAATGGGTGCATACTGCCACACCCTGACATGACAATTGCTCTATAGGTGGTGTATCAAGTATACTTGATCAGATAGGTGTACCAGCACGAAAGAGGGTCTCATCGGACAATGTGTGAGCCAGTTGAATGGTAGAGTTCTGACTGCAAACTAGTTGCTCCGGATTTCAAAACAACTGGGCCAAACAAGCTAGGTGTAACTATACCGTACGGCAGGCAGACAGCTGCAAAACATGGCTCTACAAGCTCCACATGGTTGTCATATAACTAGGGAACTGTTACATCACAGCACTGAAGCTGAAGCCATTAAATCCTGTACTGTGTCCTTGGCTACTGCTCATGCAAAAGTTTGAGCCAGCATTTATATCTCGAATTTTCATTAAAACTACTTAATAGAAATGAATGACACATTGAAGCTTTTCCTTCTTTCTGGGAACCTTGGAACCATTTTTATCTTGTTCTGCTTTCATACAACATCTTTTTAATAAATTAATAATAAAAAAAACAACAGCATCATTTCATTTATATTGACCTTTTTAGACAAGTAGTTCATTCTATGTCATCACAACCTTTGGGTTTGATTTTAAATAGCGTTTACTTGCAGGGTCAGCATATGTTGTAAACATGTTGATTCAGTCTTTGTTTGTCCAGTCAACATTACATCACCACCACACACATCAGTGCGAACCATACTGTAGATAATGAGAGTAGATTATCTCCAAATTACAGGTATGATGCACTGAGGCAGCAGGCATTTCAGGCTGTCCAAAGACAAACAACAAAAAAAAATATCCTGCTCTGATCACTGAGAGTGTTTTGGTGGCACACAGCAGCCTGTACTTTGAAATGACAAATCCTATACAATGGACATTTGTCTTAGAGAATAGGTTACACAAGGCTTGACTTCACTCCTTTGTTGTAGGTGAGTAGGTGTGCGCAACGTGACTAGCCAGACAGAAGTGCCACAGGCAGATTTTAGTAACCTTCAATTAGAAAATCACAGGGGGAGGTGTGACACAACATATCCAGATGGATGATAACATGAAAAAGACATGATCAAAATTGTTTTAAATCGATTGCACGAGCACAGCATGACAAAAAAAAAAGTTCACGTCTTCTTTGGGCTGCATCCTTCGTCAAATCCATTTTTGCCTTAAGGGAGCACAGCTGTTGCATTTCCTCGACAGATCCACGTCTGCAGTTCTGCCCATTTCAGTGTGTGACAACTGTCTCTAGAATTTAATTTAAGTAGGGGACCTACCTCATTTCTTAACTCAGTACTCCACTGCTCAATGACAACCAGAGATGTAACAAAGGTGTAACACACAGGAGCCTGTTTCCTTGCTAATGGACTTTTTCTCTGTGTATGAAAATATCAAAGGTAATTCGACAATTACACCGAGGAAATGATTCTACGTATATCTATTTTATTTTTCTACAGCCTACAGCTAACAGCTCCAAACGACACAGACTATTAAGTAGGAGAAATCTAATGCCACATCATGTATCCTATCCCTTTTATGTACAGTAAGTATTAGGACTAAAATAGGCTTGCAAATAGAAAAAGTGATACTTGTTCCATTTCAGCATTCGCACCTAATTAGCTTCCAAACAGCACATTTTAGTCCAGTGACGACAATAGGACTCTGTCCAGACAATATGCCAACTAACTAAAGCCATATTTTCTCCCCATTACACTGGCTGTTGATTATTCTGTATTCCCTGACGCTATCTTCATAGCCATGATTAGAGGAATGTGTCTTTTCCTCACATTAGCTTTGATTTGATTATTTCCTTCTGTCCTGCTTTACCCCGAAAAAAGATGAACTTTGGTGATCTCACTTCCTAAATGTCATGGCAGCACTGCGCAGCCTCAGAGTCTGAGGCGAGAGAGCATCATCGGCCAGCGGGCAGACAGACAGGCAGACAGCCGAAAATGAGAGACAGACAGGTAATTAGGCTGGCAGGTGGATAGACAGGCAGTCAGGAGTGAAGACAGGCCTCGTGGTCCACAGGCGATGAATATGATATCCATGATCGCTCGTTAATCTCTGCTGAGTGCAAAACCAACACACACAAACTCAGACACACACACACACACACACACACACACACACACACACACACGAACAAAGTAGGTGTGTGGTGGCAGCTTGTTCCTGTCTGTCAGTCCAGTTAAACTGCAGTCAGGCCAGTGTCACCCTGAGAAACAATGAGCTCTGTTCCTCCTGTGTGCCAGTGACAACCTCAGACAGCTAACACACACACGCACAATGTGGTCGGTAAAAGAGCAATGTGGTCCTGAGACAGAGGGAAGAAAATGGAGATTTGAGTGTATGACAACATCTATATTTGCTTGTATGACAGAGGGAGAGAGAGAGATGGAAAGAGTGAGAGTGTGAGTGAGAGTAAAAGAGAGAGAGAGAGATAGAGAGTAGATGTGGCTCGTCCCCTGCAACCTGCATCTGAGAGAAGTCCTTTTGGCCTGTCATTCACCGTCAGCTTGTATTAGAGGCTGAAGGAAACCCCTGGGAGAGAGAAACAGCAACGGAGAGACAGGGAGGGAAGGGGGGGGGGGGGGGGGGGGGCAGAGAAAGACAAAGACAGGGAGAGAAGACACCATGAGTGAAAAAACCTGTACAGAAACACAGGGAGGGGACAGAATGGTGGCAAAAAAGAGAGAAGGAGGGAGAGGGGGAACAAAAAAATGAAGAATGGAGGAAAAAAGAAACAATCGTGAGACTGAAGAAGAGAGGCGGAAAGAAAAAGACTGTCAAAAAAATTCAAGAAGTACAGAAAAGAATAAAAATAAAAAAAGAAAGAATGACACAAAGAGTCAGACAAGAGAAGAGGCTGAAAACAAAAAGGAGGAACAGCAGAGGCACAAGTCTAAAACAAAAGGCTTTCAAAAAGTGTTTCTGAAGTTGCTGTATTGTATGATAACTGTGTATTGTGCAGGATGTATTCATTTTATACTTTCTGTTTATGGTTGACTTTATTGAGGTTCCACTAATAGGCTAACGCTCATCACAGTGAATTCAAGATTTACCTGTTACTGGATCTTTTTTAAACCTACTTGTGTTCAGTCACTGAAGTAATCTGAAGCCAGATTTTCTTTGTTTTAACTTCCAGAGTCACAAAACGTTCTCTCTGTCACTGATATTAATGTTAGAAAAGGGGATCACTCTTGACTCACATGAAGATGCTGAGTCGGCTGACTTTACTTGTCAAAATCCAATTAATATTAATGGAGAATACACCAGTGCCTGTGAAAACAGTTGCATAATATCCACCGTGGCACTGCAGGGAGCTCTCATAAGTCTGAGAAAACAACTCAAGTCACATCACTTGAGTAAACCTAAGCGTTATAGTACAAACGTTCAGTTGAAAGCTTTCCTTTGAACACAATTTAGGAGTTTGAAAGACAGGGGTGTTGAAGCTACCAAAAAATGCTATTGAGCTGCATTATGGGAAGTGTAGGAAACTGGGTTTTTGGAGATCACCCAAAGGACTACATGTCAGTCTCCTCTCCTGCTGCATCAAATGTTACTTTAATACTGAATCACTTTAAATAATACCTGCCATGTTTGTGTATCCCTGTTGGTTGGGTTCCCACTGGTCCTCATTTGGCACGCTTTCTGCATTACTGCACCTTCCTGTTAGGGATCTTTGATAGCTGCCACTATACCAAATGCTGCAGTTTTCCTGAAATCTGGGTATTTCTTTAATCATTGTGCCTAAACCAAGTGTGTTTGTGCCTGATTGGAGTTCAAATGAAATCCCTCTGCAAACATTTAGATCTGACCTAACTTCAGAAGGTATTTACACATCCTGGAGAGGTTTCATTTCTACGCTGAGTCTAAAAAGATGTCTTGCTGGTCGCAGGGCAATTTTCAGACAGTCTCCTGCTTCAATGATGATGATAATTGTGATGACTAACAGAAAAAAAACATCATCGAGTGTGGACGGTGCTTAAGTGTGATAGGCTTACAAGGCCCCGCCTTCACTGGGACTGCTGCTGCTGTTTGTGGTTCACCTGTAAGCTGCTGAGAAGACTGAGAGAGAGAGGGAGTGAGAGAGAGAGGGAGAGAGGGGTGGAGATAAAGAGAGACAGAGGAAAAGAAAGAGAGCAAAGAGACAAGTGTGTAGATGTAGTATAAGATGTAGGAAGACTTTAGATAGATAGATAGATAGATAGATAGATAGAAGAACAAGGGGAGGGGGAAGCAAGGGAGAAGAGATGAGAGAGTGAGAGTGAGACGAGAGAGAGAGATAAAGTGGTGGGGCGGGGAGGGGGCGGTCGGCACGCAGTGATTGGAAAATATCGAAGACGCACACGCGCTAATCCGATGATGGGTCTCCGTTACCGTGGGGAGGGAGGGGTCTGTAAAAAAAAAAGAGTAGGACCAGGGCGGGAGCATCTTGCGCTCGCGCGCCGCGTCCCTTCCTCCCGAGCCTTTTGTGTTTGAAACTCTCATATCTCACATATCAATAATTCAAGCGCGCGCGAGAGAGAGCAGACGGAGCTCCCCCCCGCGCGCTATGAGTTCTGCTGCCTCGTCACTCGTCCAGGGCCCCTCCGCACCGCGCGCGACTCCCGCTTATTGTGTTTCCAAGTGACAGAGAAGCTGCTGAGAAGTGAGAAAAGAGGAAAAGAACAGGTGAAAACTGGCGACACGACCGGAGATACGGGGGTAATAACCTGATTTTCGAAACAAACAGGAGAGAAGCCTAAATATAAACCGTCTGGTTTCCCCTCAGAGAGACTCCGCGAGGGAGAAAGTGTTGCTGTAGGCTAATTAGATCCAAGAAAACGGAGTGGCGTCTAGTTGTAAAACAAGCTTTCGTAAGGTTCATCGGTGGAACACCAGGAAACTCTTGCTACCTTACTTTTTTTTAAAGGGGAATAGACCCACAGTTTAAGGTGTGAAGACGACCGACGAAGTTCGTCGTTCTGGTCCGGTATGTTGACGTTTTGCCTGCTGAGTGCCGTGTGGCTCGCGGCGAGCCCGGCCCGCGCTCAGAACGAGACGGAACCAATCGTCCTGGAGGGGAAGTGCCTAGTGGTGTGCGACTCCAACCCGACCTCGGACCCAACAGGCACGGCGCTCGGGATCTCGGTGCGCTCGGGCAGCGCCAAGGTGGCGTTCTCCGCAGTCCGGAACACCAACCACGAGCCCTCCGAGATGAGCAACCGCACCATGGTTATCTACTTCGACCGGGTAGGAGAGAAAAAACGTCATTCTATGCTGTTCTACTGTAAAATAACAAGAAAAGCCTAACAAAGATATCAAAGAAGCAAATGAGTTCATAATTGTTTTTAGCCACTATTGTCAGTTTTACATCTGTTTTATTTCGGAGGAATATGCTACCACCTGATGAAGTTTTAAATTGCGTGTGTGTGTTCGTGCATGTGTTTGACGTGTGGAGTGCGTGTTGCGTGATGTGGCGTGTAGTCAGATAGCCTGTGGAGGACCGACAAGTTGAGCTTTAAAAGGGTGAAAGAGCAAAATGTCATACATTTTAGGGAAACGCCAGAAAGAAACAAATAAAAAAAATCATATGTTGTTTTTCTGCGCCACAGACCGTTAAATGACCCCACGAGGACTGCTGATGGTCTGTTTTGCGCATCTTAAAAAAACTAAAAAACAAACAAAAAAAGCCCAAACAAGCTCCACGATTATGTTATTTGCAATACAGATTAACGTTAGTCTAGGAGCACGTTAAGTTAGGAAGACATTAAAACCAGGGTTGCAGGATGAACAAGGCTGAGCATATGGGCTACAGTGGCTGGGCGTACGCACAGCTGCATCTCGTGCACTTCTGGTAATGGTCTCGTGGACAGCAGAGATCAGCTCCATTCGAGACAAGTAAAAGTGGAGCGGAAATGAATCTGTCTCGGTAACGATTCTTTTTATAGGTAATACATTTCCAAAGTGGTTGGGTAAGTATAACCTGGTAGGCAAGCCTTTTGAATATTTCAACTTTTCCGAGCTGACAATATGGGATATGGGAACTGACATCTCGCCAAATAATTTAGTAACGGCAGGTCGCGAGGGCGAGGTCCTACCCGCCTGCCGCTAAAGGTTAATTCTCCCTCAAACTGCTGTTCAATTACACGCCATAGTTCGCCTCCATCCATAAAACCAGACATTTGGCTGCAGAAATGCATAATTGAAATTTTTATTTGAAAGATTGATTAAGTTCCCTTTCATTCCACCTAAAGTTTGGAAGTTCTGACAGGGAAAAAGCCTAGATAAAAGCAGAGAGTTATTCCACTACATCAGTGAATCTGAATGTGTGGTCCGGGGCCAGAGGGGCCCTTTAGAGTCCTCTATCAAAAAAGGGAGATATCAATTCCAGTAGCCTATCATAGAAATGATTCTGAACAGAAAATGTAGAATAATATAAAATTGGACAAACAGGTTTCATTCTCTACTGGAAAATTAGACAATTCAATAGTCTGCAAAATAAAAAAAATCCTCCACGTCCGTGGTTTACTTTCCCTCCATTTGAAATTTGTTACATGACGGAAACATTTGAGATTGTCTGCATTTTATGATGTGTACTGTGCTTTTGGTTGCTAATGTTGTTTATTTGCCAGGCTGTCCTTAGAATAAATGTTTTATGCGCCCATGTGATCTCGCAGACTTTTGAATGCAGACACTGTGAAAGACAGGCGTATAAAACAATTTTATCAATGAAGTGCTTTCTTTCTTTCTTTCTTTCTTTTTTCTTTCTTTCTTTTTTCTTTCTTTCTTTCTTTCTTTCTTTCTTTCAGGTTCTAGTAAACGTTGGGAGGAATTTTGACGAAGAGAGAAGTAATTTCATCGCGCCACGCAAAGGGATTTACAGTTTTAACTTCCACGTAGTCAAAGTCTACAACCGTCAAACTATACAGGTAGCGCTTTTTCGTGTGTTTTGTCATTTACGTGTATTTCTCTGTGCTTTACGTGTGCTGGTGTGTCTGTGTACGCGGACCACACCACGCGACCCCACGCCGTTTTTCCCCTCGTAAAAGTTGAATATCACCCGCACTGGAAGTCATTTTGTAGATGTTTGAGATGTCATTCCCAAGAGACAACAACGAGCGAAGGCGGGCGTTAACAGATGAAAGCGAGTCGCTCGCCACCCGCCGGCCCAATCATAATTAATCAATACATGCATAGAGGACAGAGCCAAATCAGGCGCGTGCTGCCGGCAGGAGGACGGGGTGCTGTGGTGAGCGCGAGGAGGGGCGCGCGGCTCCAGCAGCTTTACTTTCAGCACCGTGGACAGCGACGTTCCCCTATCTCCGTCTCTTTTCATGAGAGGAGCCAGCAGGCTGACTGAGATTTTTGCTTATTTAGAAGATTAAAACATTAAGTACATTTCGAGCAGAGCAAACACAGGCAGGCATTTTTAATTTTCTCTCTTACACACAAACATACATAGACACGCTCACATGGGCTTTATGTAGAGATACCATGTTTTCCACTTATTTGTTTCGCACACACACACACACACACACACACACACACACACACACTGCCTGCAGTATGCCCCCTCACAACTCTCCTTTCATCCCACTAACAACTCGCTTTCACTATGCCTTAGATGTAGTCTCCATATTCTTTTGATGTGTCAAGTGATAGGAAGCACTTCAGAAGACTTAAACCCATTTTCAGCATTTAACATGCACGTGATGGCGCTTTACAAGCCACACAGAGTTAATTACAATGTATCTCTTGCAAATTAAACTGTTGTGTAATTATGCTGTTGGCTCCCTAGGGCTTTGGCATTATGTTTTGCTACTTATACTTTATTATTGGAGTCTTGAATTAATTAGCATGGCAGAAGCAGTAACAGCAATAACAACAACAAGGAGGGCGGGCGATATGGGGGGGGGGGGGGGAAGCTACGTCAAACTTGGTGCATACTCCCAGTCATCTTTGTCTGAACACAAATAGGCCGTAGATGGCAAACACTTGACTCATGACTGTGAGGTAATTAAGTCTGCCATACCATGCAGAAGACAGTGGTTATAATTCATGTCACATCACCATTAGTGCTGTTGTTTTGGCAATGTATTTGCTGCTTTCTGATTATGAAATTACTATATTACCAAGAGACATTTGTAGTAAAACACTAAAAGATGGGCTAAAAAGGATTTTTAATTGCCTGACATTTACAACCATCTTCAGGCTATAGTACATCACTTATGGGAAAAGTCTTGTTTGGTTAAATCCTTTAAAGCCCTACACATTTTAATAATAATATTTCAAAAGTGAATTTGAAACTTTATGTTAAAATTAAGTCAAGTAAAAAGCTGTGTTCTGTCACATATCTAACATTAAAGAGCCAGGTGTAGGTTGTCCTGTCTCCTCCAACCATCCAGCCTGTGCGTCACCTTCAACCTCTTCCACTCATCCTCCCATCCATCCAGCACATCTGCTGTGTTGAAAACTCCCACTGTTTGATTGCCTTAGAGGCAGCTACTGTGGTGTATGCAAGAGATGAGAGACAGCAGGGAGAGGAGAGCTGTAGGGATGAAGGGGATGGGAAAGAGAGGAAAGGATGAGAGTAAATGTAAAACAGTAACAGGGACAAGGGAAACAGGAAGAAGGTGATGGAAGTGTAAAGGAGCAAAAAGAAAGAAAAGAAAAAGAGGTAAAGAAATAAGTGGAAGACAAACTGAGAATTGAAAAGGTGGGGGGATTGAAGGTAGAAACAGTAGAAATCAGGAAAAAGAAGAGCAAAATGGAACCTGTCAGTTAGAAACAAAGGATGGAGAGGAAGGAAAGAGAAAGATGGGGTTCAGGCAGGCAAAGAGAGAGATAGGAAGAAAGCCAGACATCATGAGTAACTATTGATCAGCGGGTGCTGGGTAGATGTACAAAGGGAAGTATAAACAGTTTGTTCTATCTCTCATCAGTCCTTTCCTGTGGAAGGATCTGTCTCTCTATCTGTGAGGGGTGAGAGAAGTGATGTGCGTGTCAAGAAGCCGCTACAGACCTATCTCTCTTTGCTTTTTGCCTAGCAATTAAAAACAACTATTGCAAATCAAATACAGAACATTCTCTGATCTAAAGACAACTACACCACACAGCCCGGAATGCCATCCATCAGCTGTGCCTCTAGTAACACTAATGGATAGCTTACTTACATTATTTATGAAAATCACTTACAATATACATATCAAACACTTCCTGTTGTTGCGGGGTTTCATTTAACTTGCAACATTTTACATTTCCTACATGTGCCACTGCTCTCTGTTTGAAATTAAATTGAAACAAATGAATTCCATCTCCCCATAGTGAACATCTTGTACCTGAATCTTGGAACAGGGAGATCGCAGATCAGAAAGATGAGGTGCTGGTAGGATATCAATACTCAACAATATGAGGTGTTCTCTGGATAGATGGGTTGCCGCTTAAATTCAAGTTTCTTCACTATTTGTTGAAGACCACAACACTGTATATTAGCATGATATATTGGAGCTAATTTGGAACATTAGGTTAATGTACCTTCTGTGAAGAGTGCCGCAGAGCAAGTTAAACAAAATCACAGCATGAGCTATCAGCCGTTTTATTACCAATCAGCCTTTCAGTCTTACGTTGATATTGGTATTGTTTAAAAGATGGCTTTCCACAGAGCAGTGGTTTTGAATTTCAGAAAAGATAATTGAAAGAAAAAAAACTATTTGGGCCAAAAGATGTAAAACCTAGAATGGAGTATTATAGTGGGGTTTTTTTTGTGATTTTGTGCTGTGAATAAGTGGTATTTTACAGCAGTATTTGCTCAGCACCTGAACATTCAGAAATGGCATTCATGAAGCCTCGGGTCACAGCAGCTCTGTCGGGGTGAAAGCTCCACACCTAAAATGCCTCATGCTGTGTGTATTGAGCCTTTCATTTTCCTATTTAGAGATGAAAACCTGGATGCATTGCTTCATGCTGTTGACAGCACACTACTCTGACAATATAAGATTTTACCCTTTACGTACTGCTCTTTGAGCCATACTAACCTATTTTACATTTTAACTCAGAGTAGGCTGCATCTGTCTGCAGCAAAGCAGAATCCTGTCAACTCGTTCAATACCAGAACATGTTTATATTTTTGTTTCCAGTACACACATGTTTCCAATACACACATTTTTATTCTTTAACTTGGGCCACGTGTTGCAATAAGATGTTTCAACCCTCAAAAAATACAACATATGCTGTGTTAATGCCAAATTTATTAATACCAAAACATATAATATAACTACAACTATGCTATATTAAACCACAAATATATGTTTGACATCAGTGTTATCTGTCATCTGGCATTACTCCTGCACAACATGGTTTCTGATTTAACTAATTATTATACAGTTCATTATATAAAGTACATATACAAGTCAAAAAGTGAAAATAAATCAGTAAAGCATTTCTAAGCAGAACTTAGAACAGTCAGTATCAGCATGTGGGTGGTAGGATATTTTAACAGGGCAAGCAAGAGACCATAGTCAGTGATTTCATTTCAAAGCAAAATATCCACTGTTAAGGTTGTAGTTTTTAGATGTCTAAAGTGTTTTTCCTGTCAGCTTCTGAGGGCTTATTATCTGTAGTGAAATCTTACTTCTTATCACAGCGTACAAACAACATAAAGACTTGAAAATTAGGCTGATGGATTTTGACACATACAGTACATACTGCAAGCATAGTTTTAGTGTATTTGCAAACTTTTTTAACAAAATAATTATATTCTATGATCTATGCTGTGTTACTTTTATATGAGGCTGCTATCTGATTTAAATGATTATAGTGGTTAGGTTATAGTCACAAAGTGCTTATGCTGCATAAACACCACTTCATTAAAGTGTTGGCAAATTCTGTTTTAAAGGCACATACACTTTTTAAAGATTGATACGTGTATAGAACCTCTGAGATGAGACCTAGCAAAAGCCACTTTGCTTCTAGACCTCCTTAAATATCATCAAACAGTTTATTTAATACAGTCTGATTCCCTATGCAGCGCTCACTACAGCCAACAGACTGCAAAATACTGGCTAAACACCAAAATGGCCAGCCTTTATGTAAGGAACACACACATTTATAAACATTTACAAAAATAGATGGGTAATGTTCATTTGTTGCTCAATCATACGGTTTTAATTGTGTATGTTTCCAGCTATGAAAAAAACACAACTTAATAACCTGTTTTATCTCAAATACGTCCAGTAAGCACTACAGTATGCACTAAAGTGGAGACAACACCACCATCCCTAACCCCTGGCCCAGCTGCCCCCACTGATTTCTCCTGCCGAGTCATATATTTCCCTGTGTCTACACAAACACATTTGAAGTGTTGTCATGCCTACAGTAGATAATCCACCCTTTCAAACTAAATTCATGGTATAGTAGTCATAGTACATACCACCTCATTAACACCATAAACAAAGACTCGCATGTCAGTTTGTAATAGTTTTACATCAGAAATTAGGGGTGGCTGTGCCACAGAGGTAGAGCAGTTCATCCAATCAGAGCACTGGTGGTTTTATCCACGGCTCTTTTGGGCTGTGTGTTAAATTGTCCTTGTGCAAGATGCCGAACCCCAAATTGCTTGCTGTGAGTGTGTTTGAATATGTTCTTTAGTTTCCTTTCTGATGTGCAGTTGCTATCAGTGTATGAATGGATGTGATGGCTGAATACTGACATGCAGTGCAGAGCACTTTGAGTACAACTAAATGCAGTCCATTTACTGTAATACGTCAATAATGCTCTGATATTTAAGACCAATGGCACCTCACAAATTGTGCAAAGTGAGAATTTCAGAAATGCAAAGATGTGTCACTATACTCCAAGTGTACTAAAGACATGTCTTCGAGGGAAGCTAGAGGCCAACAGTGCGTTGATGTGTCACACAAGAAGAAGTGTGAACATTGGTAGCATGAATTGCACATTACAAAGAAAAAACAGAAATGCACTAGTGTTTTGTTACTCACTTAGGCAGTGTTCATCATGTGGCGATGCAGGGAAATGAGAGGCAAAGCAAAGTCGCATAAATAAATACCTTATCTGTACCTATGTTCTCTTGCCTTTGAAATGGTGGAAGGAGAATGGGTTAGGAAAAGATGGGATAATGGAGTTGGTCTGTCTGCAACTGGCCAAAGAGACAATATATTCTGTGAGCTGTCAGGCCTCACACAGACACAGACAGACACACACACACACACACACACACACACACACACACACACACACACACACACACACACACACACACAGTGGGTATAAAGTTTATATATTCAAACATTTTTTAGTGAAACTGTTGGATAGATTCCCATGAAATTTGGTAAAAATGTTCATGTCCATCTCAGGTTATACTGTAATTAATTAAGTGATTTTTTTTAATCTATCATTGAAATTCCATCAAATCTTTAATTTGTCAGTTATTCAGATAAAAAAGATTAGCTGCTAAGCTAAAATAGTGAACATGGCAAACACAGTACCAGCTCAATATCAACTCTTAGTGTTGTGTCCCTTGCATTTTAAACCAAAGTTTGGTATTCAGGTTTTTTCAGGTTTAGCAGCACCTCTGTAGCTGAATATTTATATTGCATGTCACAGAATAACTACGCCCAGGGTTTTTGGGGGGATCTTTGTTGCATGTCATAGCCCTGCCTCCCCTCTGATTTTTTGTCTTCCTCTTCTCTTCCAACTATCCAATATAAAGTGAAAATGTACCAAACATAAAAGAAATGTGATTTATGATCAGCATTAGCAAGGTGTAGTGTATTTTGGTGGCTTGTTAGTAAAGGATAATTTAGGGTGATGTTGGACATGAGAATACAGTATAAGGCATGAATACCCATTTCCTCATTTATAGCTGGTAAAAGTAAAACTCAAATCATCAGTGAAATATCAAACATATATCTGGATTTCAATTTAATATCTCATTTACGTGATATTCACTGATGACTAATAAACATCATTAAGACAGCCTATACAGTGATTCCCTCTTAAAAAATGTTTCAGTTATATTAGCTCATATTTTACCATTGGTTCTTTAGTGGATTTAGTTTGGGTGAATTACGATTGAGAGCATAGTGGTGACTTGTTCATTAAAAGCATCCATTGCCAGATGTTGCAAGATCTGATCAGAAATATTGTTGTCTTCCAAAGTCAAGTATATTAAGTTAGTGTGTTAAGCAGAAATGGTATTCAGTAGTATAGTGTAACCTATTGATACATAAATGTGAACATTATCTAGTGAAGAAGCACTTCTCTGTGTTTCTGCCTTTATATGTTGTATGGTTCCCTAATAACAGAGATAAAGCCTCCTATCTTCTATTTGTAGAGTTTATGTCAATGTTGGCACACACACATAAACACGCACACACAGACATACAGACACATGCACAATGACACACACATGAGACTGCAAGCCAGATGCTTGGTTTCATTTTATCCGATCAACCTGTGCTCAGTCTCCTTCGGTTTGGCAGAGTATTATAGAAAATTGCGGTTGGTGCTTGTGTGAAAGAGAGGAGGTGTGAGAAAAAGTATTCTTTGAATAGTCATTGTTTTTAAATTGACCAAGATGATTAATATTATTATTATATTAGAAAAAGAATATCAAAAGTGAGTCATTAGGACTGTAGACATAGTCCAAAAAACATTTCCATTTATTACCAACTGCTCTTAAAGTCTAAATCTTGTTGTGTTTGTGCTTGTGTTTGACTTACTTTAATAATATTACTTTATACTTTAATAATTATAATAATAATCATTTTCTCTGGATTTCTCTGATGAATAATTACAAAATTGTAAATATTTTATTGCTTGGAAAACTCAGATGAAGGCGTACTTGAGTTGTTTTTTGTAATAAAAGTTAAACTTTGGGCTGCCATGAGTGTTTAGCACTATGTTATATAATGTGCATCAAGTATAAAAAGCATTAAGAGGTCTTTCAGTTAGTCACACGAATCAGCCCTGTCCATATTTGTTTGTAGCTCGCAGCTTCAATGACTGTATAAGCCTAGTTTTGGCAGCACCTCCATTCTAAAACACAGCTGGAACATCTGCTGAGCATCTGCAGTTCTGCTGGAAAGATGTTCAATAATAATGACCAAGGGAAAAGATTTTTTGTTAATTTCATGTTTAGTGGGGCTTTCATCACATTGTCTTTTAGTTATGATTTTAATTTATTCATTCCTTGGTCAGCAGTTGTACTTTTTTCAGTAATTTGGCATTTAGTTGGCTTCTGGAGCATGTCCTAGCAAGGTTCATCAAAGTTGATAATAGCTAGTGGTAAAAGTATTAAGCATTGCATTTACACCAGCTGAAGTGACTGGAGTAGACTACATATTAGGCTTGTTACATCTTGCATGGTTTGTGGTGTAACAAGAGAATAATGGTGTGGAATTTGGTGATCAGGGTACATGGATTTTAGTTGTCCGGCCTGCTCAATTGTGCGTCTGACTGTCTAAGTATTGGGTCTCTCATCAATGGCGGACGAAGAGAGACAGTCTCACTTCAGCCAGAGTTGCGAAAGTGTGCATGTACGTCATCCTCACCTCTTGTTACATCAGACAGAATGGTGCTCTATATCATGACTGCTGTCCATTTACCAAGACAATATTTTCCTCAGCATTATTTTACAATTATTTATTTCATTATTTGATTTATTTTATTCTCAGTTGAAAGTGATGAATACGAAGCACTTGTTTTTTTGTATTTTATCTCATGATAAGCATGTGTGTTCAATGTAAACGCTATTAAAATCATAGGACCATCTGCTCTCGCTTAAGTTTTCAACTGACTTATCTTAATTAATTTTTCTCTTTTGGTGAGGTTTGACATTTGGCAGCTGATGCACAGTTGCATGTTTTGCTTTCCGCTAAAGAAGTATGATGGGTGAAGGCCGTGCTCAGTGCTTTCCTCAAATTAATGATGTTGTTTCCTGAGGCAATATTGATAAAGACTGGTGGAGATTTGACAATCTGACTTTTGTAAAATCTGTTTTTGGACTCTGGTAAATAGTTCAGTAAACTTCTGACATTTGCTCTGTTTACCTTCATCTCTTTGCGTAATTTCTTTTTCATTAATCATATCTTCTTCCTCTGAAACTCATCAAAATGACAACAGCTTATTAAAACACATCTCCTGCACAGTAACAACTAATGCTGTGTTTACAGAGGAATAAGGCAATAATACCTTTTCCAACTCTGCTACAGATGCAGTCTTTTATAGCCATTTAAACAGAGAACAGTTGATTTAGCTAAGACCCAGTTCCTCATTAAAGTAGATTTCTAGAAAAATCAATCCATCTGCAGATTTAAAAGGACAGTTTGTACACACATTTAAACAATAAATCATTTTCTACAAAAAGCTAAAGAATAGTCCAATGCACTGATTGTTGATGGACACTCTTAATATGGCTGTAGTTGATGAGAAAATAACTCTTAAAATTAGGTGAATATAATACATTGTTGCTTTAAAGTGAATTAAGATAAGTTAAAAAAAATAAAGACACAATCTGTGTTTAGTTTAGTACCGTTTCACTCTGCACACTGCCACTGAGTGTGATCTACATGAGCAGGGCGAGTCTCCTCCTACTGCTTTCCTGTCTCCATTACAGGCTAAATGAATGTATTAACTCCTGCTTTTTCTCTTAATGTTTTGTTTTACTTCCCCCTACACTGTAACATCAAACCTCGCTGTAGCCAGTTGTCCAGAAAAAAGTCCCTCAAACTATGTCATTACTCCATATACAATAATGATTGTTTCACTTTACCTCTTTGGGGATTCTGCCTTCTCTCTAACCAAAGTGGCATTGATAGTGTCTTCATGGACACAAATGCAGTTTTTCCTGTGTTGTTGGTAGTTGCCAGGCTCTGAGGAAATCAGAAAGCATGCTAGTCATCTTTACAAAATTATACTAATTTTAAAACAGTGGGGGTGGAAGTTGTTGTTTCCACTTTATCACCATTTCTTTAAACAGGGTTTTAGCAGCCCTTTTTCAAAGCTGACACTGTGACTTAAAAGAGAGTAGGAAGAGCAGCACAGCCAAATGCAGCCAAATGCATTAACTGTACAATCCATAGATGTTACCAAGAACATTACCAAATGGCTTTATGACATTCAAGTTTTCCAGTAAGCCAAAACTTTGTGACAATAAACCACCCCAAACGGTACCCTGTGAAACTTAAGTAACTAAATTGAGTTCAGCTAATGAGAAAATTTTCGTGACACCTGTGACACCTTTTCCTCCTGTGACATGTCAAAATATCTTCTGTAATAAAGGCCAAACGACCATACCAATTTATATCTTTAAACACCATGACCGCTGTGTGAAACGCACATACTTGTGTGAAGCCACTGTCACCACCTCGCTTTATGTCTGTCCAGTGCTTTCAGAATAAGCTCTCAAAATCCATTCATAATTTTCTGAGATTTTTGGGCAAACAACCAAACCATCTCATACAATAAGGTAAAAATAAAGATTATCTCTTGTCACACTGGCCGAAGTAAAGACACTGCAGCGATCACTGCAGCACTGATGGAGGACAAGCAGTGATTGTCTTTGTTTGCAATAGCACTTGTTACAATGGGGTTGTACAATATTGTGCTTTGATAACAGAATCTGATATTTGGCCATTGGTATACAACATGTAACTGGAATGATGTTGGCAGGGGAAACAATCACTGTATAGAACATAAATAAATAGCAGATCTAGGGGGGAGTTGACTTTACAGTAGCTACTTATTATCACTTACATACTGTATGTACTTACTAAGTCTGTTATGTAATAATTTTGGTCCCCTGGGTTTTTTAGTTTTGATTCTCACTGCAATGATCATTTAAATGTTCTGTTATTATACAACATTACATGAATTACACCACTGTACAGTGTAGTATGCTTTCAACAGACACACTGCACACAAACATCCTCTTAATATATTTTGAATATCCAAACATTATAACACATTATCTCCAGCTTCCATTTATGTACAAATGGAGAAAACTGCTTATTAGAAATGGTTACAAAACACAGCCACGGCCCACAGAGAGTTGCAGGGTGGTAATTGTGTTTCTGGATTGTATTGATGGAAAGCACCAACCACTGGTTTCCACAGTATGTGCTCAAAAGGTGCATCAACAAAGGACAGAAATCTGAAACTCAAAAAGGTAGCTGAAACCACCAAATAAACACACAGAGCTGACCTACATAAAGTCTCCTGGCCAGCACAGATGTTCCAGATTCTAATAATGAGAGAGCCTGTGCAGCAGGAAAGCTTTTTTCCCCAAAATGGAAAGCATGTTACTAGAAACTAGTTTCCACCTCAAAAACTGCTGGTAGCAGGTGACTTGTTGTGGATAATTGGATTTTAACCAGCATCACCATATATACACCGTTTCCACAGCAAGACATAGCACCACCACAGTATTTTATGAATAATAGTGCTTTATTGATCACTATTTGCCAGCAGCCCTGGTTTTGCTCTGCGTCTTTGTACCAAGAAGCTAATGCTGATGAGGAAAACTCTTTTTAATAATAACTCAGCTCACTCTTTGCGTGCTTTTCTACAGTAGATAATTTTTTTTTTGGTTCAGGAGTTGGTAAGCCTTTATCGGGAAGTGTTGACAATGCTAGTGCGTCTCTGGAATTCTGTAATCTGTACAAACACAATGTGTACTATTTTGTAAGGTAAGGCCTACATGCCACTTTGACATGGCCAGGAGTGCTTCTTTTCCTGTTAGAAGTCTGCTCTTTTATTCTTTTTCTCTCTTCCATCTCATAAATGACCCTGGAGTAACTTTGCTGCAAACTTCAGGCAAATTTCACCACAGGAAACTTGGCCATTTTAAAGACAGAGGGTGTCACAGGCTCCAGACATATGCACTATTATGTATGTATCCTTCACCACTTCCATTTACATCAATCTGTGAAAACAGTGGTGGTAGAGAAAAGGAAAGAGACAGGAAAAGATCAAAGTAGGAAGAGCAAAGGAAAAAGTAGAGTTTAAAAAAGGGAAAGAATTGAATGAAAGAGACAAAGAGGAAAAATGAACGTGTGGAGATAGAAAATCAGACAAAAAGAAAAAAAACCCAGGACAAAAAAACCAGAGGAGTGTCATTGTCATGTCAAGACAGTGGACTGGACAGGAATTGATGATGCAATAACAGGATGTCATCATGCCGTTTGCATTAAGTGCTGCACTGAGACGTGAGACAACTTCTATTTACATATCAAGAGCCAGTTTTTCTGTCTCCCTTCTCTCCCCCTCAGCCTTCTCCTGCCAGTTCACACAGTTCACTCCTCTCTCTCTCTCTCTCTCCTTCTTCTCTGTTATTCTGCCTCTCTCTCTGTTACTCAGCCAGTTAATTGGTGCTTATGCATTAATGAATGCAGATCGATTGAGGCCTGACACGATACGCAGGCCTATTATCATGCTTTTATATTTATGGCTGGTAATTGTAAGGGTGTAGATGACAGTGTGCCTGTGTGTGTGTGTGTGTGTGTGTGTGTGTGTGTGTGTGTGTGTGTGTGTGTGTGTGTGTGATTTGGGAAAAAGGGTGGCAGACAGCCACACACAGGCACAACCAACACATGTTCTTTATCCTTTACAGGTGTGTGTGTATGTGTGCGAGAGAGAGAGTGTGCACGGTCACAGTCTCATCCTTCCAAAGCCACTGTCACAGCTTTATTAGAGCTATACATCACTGGCACACACCACACACTGACCTAGTGTGACTGTGTATGTGTGTGTGTGTGTCTGAGAGAGAGAGATAAAAAGAGAGAGAGAAAGATATGAGTCCATTTCAGGCTTCCGCTGTTTGCTGTAAATTGCCTGCCAATTTTACATTTTGATTTCATGTTCGAAAAACAATGTTATTTTTCATTAAAAGTCATTCTGGCAAGTTTCTCACTGCTTCGGTATCATGAAAAGCTGTCCCATTGCCAGTAAACATACACACAAGATGACGGACCCCAGTCGGGAGATACAAAGTGCTGTGTTTTCATCACTGTAATTTGCAGAATGACTTGTAAGCTACTTTACTTTAAAAAAAGTAGACTTTGGTACGATTCCTAAATTAAAGAACTGCTCTACCTGCTTCAAGCACCAAATATAACAAGGTATCTTAGCAGGATGGTGCAGCAAACAATCCTTCAAGTCCCAACGTGCTCCACGCATGTCAAAAGCCAAAAATCACATGAGCACTGTCTCTGCTTTTAACAGAGTCAACATGGGATTCCTTGGAGACCTTTGTGTGGCAGCCAAAAAGCCATTATTTTAGCTGAGATTAGCCCGGCAATGTTACAAATTCCTGGTCTGACTGGCACTTAAAAAAGCAAGACAATAAGGGAACTTGTTTAAATAATTCACTGAAAGAAAGAGAGATTATGTGTGTATACAGGGGAGGGGGCGCTTTTGCAAGTGCGAGTTCCACATGAGTGACTGGGCTGAATGGTTGGGTAGGTGAGAGGCTGGATTTTGTCTGCATGATTTGTGTGTGTGTATCTGAGGGTAACAGAGTGATGTAGCGATGCCGGCTTTTCTTTGTCTGCCGTCTCTGTCTCTGTTTGGAAGCATTACATGCACACTGGACAGGAACCACATCTCCCCCTCCCTCTCCACCTCCATCGCATCCTCGTCTCCCTCTTCTGTGCGTCTTTCTCTATCTATCTATCTATCTATCTATCTGTCTATCTATCTATCTATCTATCTATCTATCTATCTATCTATCTATCTATCTATCTATCTGTCTATCTATCTATCTGTCTGTCTGTCTGTCTGCTTGTCGGTCTGTTTATACCCATACACTTCTCTTTGCAATTGTTGTGTCCATCATCTGTAATTAGAGGATATTGAGCTCAGACTGACATTTTGGATGGGGGAGGAAATGTTTGATATTTTGAGACTGGCCTCCTTTAGGTCTCTCTGCTTGAGTTGTTGCAAGAAAGAACTGAATGTCATCTATTTTTCATTTATGGTTAAATCTCTCTCTTATGTGATATCAACTGTGACAAAGAGCGGCAATAGAGATAGCAAAGAAAATAAAATGATGTATTTCTAATTTTTCTTCCTATATCTCTATCACACTCACAATGCCCCTGAAAATTTGGTCATTTTCTTTAATTGTGCACTTGTTTCCTTTAGTAAGTGTGTAGTGATATCAGTTATTGACGATGGTTGCAAAGATCCAGATCTCCATTTGAGTTGAACAGATACAGACAGATCTTAATCAGGAAGTGTTTTTTTTTTTTTCCAAAACCATTACCAAAACAATTACTGAAGTTAACTGCAACTGCTTTATCAATTCGATTGCCTAAACACTTCAGATATATGCAGTGAAGATATTCCTTGAGTCTAGTTCCTTCAATTTAATAGAAAGCTGCCACAAGTACTGTTTGAACACTGCTGACTTTGGTGACCTCTCCTCACCCACAAGTAGTGATTTATGTCACTGTTTTAAAGACTGTTGCCTGCTCTAGGCTACAGAGACAGGATGGATTTGGAACAGAAGAGGGAGTAAGAAACTGCCAAACTTTAAAGTTTGAGATGAATAAACATGGACGAGGAGGAGAGTTATTTTCCCCACAGTACAAGATGTGTTCAGCAGGAGCCAAGTGTCAGACAGACAAAACAACGTTCTCTCAACTCTGTGACACCTCCTTAGCCTCATATTGTTCTCAGTTGGCTACTGTACATAAAGTGCATACTTTGCATTAATATATTGGTGTAGAATAATAAAATACAACAAACTTCTTGTATTTAGTTTGTTGTGGCCTTTACTAACTAAATTTTCAACACTGTGAAATGATTGCCATGACCTGTGCTGTGTTTTTATCCTGATGGTTTAAAAAAAATGTTTAAGTATAGTCTGAGTGTTTTCATCAAATTCACAGAGCAACGCACACACACACACACACACACACACACACACACACACACACACACACGTACAGTCTGAGTCACTATGTTCAGTTTGCTATTAAGAAGAGTACCTGGCCAAGAGAGCTCTTGACTCTGACAGGCTCTCCATCTGCTGAGCACACACACACACACACTCACACACACACACACACACACACACACACACACACACACACACACACATCCTCTCTTTCCTGATCATCAGGTAAAATGAGGCAGATAAGTATATAATTATGGGATGTTTATGACTGTGTTCCCTCAGTTAGCAACAGTTTTACAATTACTTACTTCCAGGATGGAAAGAAATAATTGTGACATATTTAGAGCCCAGCTGTGAATTTTTGTCAGTAGTTGAACCTTAAAAACCTGCAGGGTGGCTGTGTGGAGAAAGGCAGAAATGCATTGATAATGTAAACTGGGTGTAGCCCGTCAAACATCATAGCTCCAAATGAGCTTGTTGGAGAGCACTGTTAACTGTTTCAGAGTTATGTAAAGTTTTTATATCCTTAGTCCATGTGTTTATTATTGGAACCATGGTAACAAAGGTCACCTATTTTTAACGAGGTACAGAGGCCATTTCAACCCAAACCACAATATTTCTAAATCCCTAACGAAGCTCTTTGTGTGCCTAAACTAAACCAGACCTTAACAATAGGGCTTCAGATCAGAACACCTCCAAGTGTCCTCTGCTGGGAATGAGCAAACAACACATTTTGTTGTCAAATTTGGAGGATGTATTGAATACAATATATCAATATCCTTACTTCAATACTTAACATGTGCGTGTGTGTTTGTGTGTGTCTTTTTAGCCATCTTAAACTTTTCATCACATTAAAAATGAATAAAATAAAAGGGCCTTAATTTACAAAACAGAAATTTAAGACAAATTACTCATAAACTGTCTTTTTTCCCCATCCTGATGCCAAGCAGTGAACATGTAGTCACAGTGTTAGTGTATACACACCCGTACAAAACCAGCAGAACACAAACCCTGTGTTGTTTTGTCTTTCCTTATGAAGGTACAGTGAGTTTGCTCACAGGGAGGCCATAATCTCACAGGTTTTACAAAGTGTGATCCCGCATAAACAGACATTTCTCCAAAATTCATTTCAGTTTGTTTTAGTGCTCCATCGGTGCCAGGGGTAGCATAAAACCATTTCTTACTGAAGCATACGGGGGAAACAAATCCAGGCAGCGCTTGTATTTCTGCTGTTGCTCAAAAGAGAAGTGATGAAAGCTGTTGTCTGGTGTGTACGTCGGCTGGCCTGGGAAGGGAGGGGACGCATCACTGACAGCCACTTCTTTTTGTAAGAAGATGTTATTCCCCATTGAAACATTTGTTGAGTCAGACGCAGTGTGGGTCTGTCGAGTCTTTGTGTGTGTGTGAATGTCTGTCTTAGTCATTGTAAAGTCTTCTCCATGTGGTAACAGGAAAAAAAAAAGCACACACGATATGTCTATTGATAATGTGCTGACTGCACATCAGCACAGCGCTGCTCCATGCAAATATAATATTCTGTTGTATTATCGTAACCACATACATCTCTGCATGTGTTTTCTAATGGAACCACTTTTAAAATCTTGCAGCTCAACATGGACGCCTATAAATACGACTCTGTCTGACAGCATCTTCATGACTTTGAGTTTTTTTGTAGGTGTGTCGCCCCAAATGTCCCTACAATACCTTGCTTGTGTGGCAAGTGTCTGCCAGTCTTTTCTCTTTTTTCACTCTTTTAACTCTCTGTTTGCCTTATCCAGGTGAGCCTGATGCACAATGGCTGGCCAGTGATTTCAGCGTTTGCTGGCGACCAGGATGTGACGCGCGAGGCGGCCAGTAATGGTGTTCTGATTCAGATGGAGAAGGGAGACCGGGCCTACCTCAAACTGGAGAGAGGAAACCTAATGGGAGGATGGAAATACTCCACCTTCTCCGGCTTCCTTGTGTTCCCCATGTAGAGGAGGAGGGAGAGGAAGAGGAGGAGCAGGGGGTGGAAACGAAGGAGGACGAGCTGGTGGAGGATGGAAAGTATGATGATGATGACAGACACAAGGCAGCTGGAGGAAGAAGAGGGGCATGGGAAAGAGAAAATGACGTGAATAAGATGGAAAAGAAGAAAAAGAAAGAAGAGGGAATGTGACAACAGACTCTGTTTGGGACGCTGCAGAGGGAGGAGGGAAGAAGAAGAATAAGAGATGTTAGAGAGATGTAAGAGCATGATGAGATGTGAGAGCAAAATGAGAGAAGAATTACGAAGCCAGTACATGAAAGTATACGGCCGGCTTCTTCACTTCCCTTCCTCCTTTCATCCATCCTTTCATCCATCCTTTCCTCCCTCAGTTTTCTCTGTGGCTTGACTGCAGCTTTGGACAGCCAAAACTTTTTTATTCTCTGCTGAAAGACGCAATTGATCATTTATATGTTCCAGAGTGTTCTAAAGCCCAAGTGTAACCCCCCATCCCTTTCTCCATATTCACTCATCAAGTCATTCTTTCATCAATCTCCATCAACATAAGCTTTGAAGAATGTTTCTGACAAACTGCTCCCCATACCTTCCATTTACTGTGGCCATATTTGTAGTTTTTTTCATTCTTTGCATAAGTTGCACTGATTTTGGATCAGCTTTGCCCCAAAGCCAAACTAGAATTTTTATAGGGGGAAACACAAAACTCTGATCACAAAATCAGGAGCCTTCGACATATTTGCCTTCCCTGTAGAACCGTGTTTTATAGTTATCAGAGTATTTATATGTCTCGCCCCTCCTCTCCTGCACATTTCTCCTATTCTCTGTTACTCAATCCTTGCACACATCAACCTATGCCACCAAAAATGGAAAGCTCACACAACAGCTGACACAACCCATAAATCAGAAATCATCAGAAAATAACTCACAAAAATAAATAAAAAAATATCTGTAAAATTTCTCCCAGAGGTTTTTATACTCCCAGTTTGCAACAACAAATACATTTTGACAGAACGGTAATGATACCTGTCATAGTAATGAGAAAACATTTATCAACACATTGGCCAAGTTACATGTGTGGATATTTAATGTATTGCAACAATATCCACACAAGTTTGAGTCTTTTCAGGATTGTGCTTAGACGCAGGCAGCACTTGGTTGAAGTTAGAGAAAGATCATTTTTGTGGTTAAACCAGCAATAATGTCTTCTTTTGGAGTTGTGAACATAACACTAACATTTGAAGTGGATATGCTGAACGTGCTTGCAAACATGTCTGTGGTGCTCATTTTACACATCAAGCAGTTACACAGTGTGCTTAAAATTAACTGAGAGTGTCTCTGTCCACCTGATGAATGTGTGTCTAATATTCACAATCTTTTAGCTCTGTTTTTGCTCTCCACCAACTCCTAAAAGAAGTATCTGACTCTGAACCTGCTCCACTACGCTCACCAGCTAATCGCTAACTGTGTCTATTTGCCATTTGGTGCTGAGCAGGTAGTGTCAAGCAAGTTAATTGAGCTTTTTTTTGATTAAAATAACACTTTGAGAACAGTGAGAGTGAACCAGAACAGTAAAGCTGCAGGTTGGATGGCTAAAAATCAGCTCAAACATGCTACAAAGCTGTTAGCTGAGTAGAGCTGCAGAATCAGGTGATCATTTTCTGTAGATTCACCACTAATGACACAAACAACACTTAAAATATTGGAAAAACTAGGATGACAACTAGAAGGACAAGACACAATGTGCTTGTTTTATTAACTTGATCAAAACCAAGTTTCCCAAAACTAAGCCAAAGTGTTGGTTTAGGCTTTTAAACCTGACCATAGTCAGACAGAATGCATGCCCTGCTGTCCGGTGCTGTGTAGGAACAATCCTCCACCACCAGTTTATTTGCATTACATAATGTTTCACCCCCCTGCTAACCATCCAAGCCGCATTTATGTTTCTGCACAGAAGGTAAATGGGAAAACAAATTCATAGAATGTAAATGTTAAGACACAGGTGGGTTGTTACTTAAACTCTATAAAGGTAATGAGAAGAAGCAAAATCTTTGAAAAAATCTTTTCTCTGTACTGAAAATGTGCATCTGTCAACTATAACTGCTTACTAATCGGGGGGCCGGAGCCAATCCCAGCTGATATCGTGACAGAGGCAGGGTGGACAGGTCACCAGTTCATCACAGGGCTCACACAGTTACCTTATCCAATCTATAGTCATGGCCTCAAAACTTAACCATGACTCAGCAGTGACTGTGTCTAATGAACATCTGCTTTAGTAAAAGTCACAAGGAAAGTGTTGCTATAGGCTCCTCCCTCTGTGTTTTTATTATCACTCTGGCAACCACAAAAACATTTATATCAGCCCTCATCCTTCATCCTACCATCCACTGCCCATCCTCAGTGTGTCTCTCTCCGTCCATCACCACTGCACCCCTCCCCTCTAAGATCCTCTTCTCTCTCTTCAACTATGCTGTTTACCCACAAGTGCAGATTTCTTTCTCTTCCTTTTTTGTATTACTCTGTTATCCCCTTTACTCACCTCTCTCTCTTCCGTCCCTCAACAGTCCATCTCCCTCTCCTTCCTCATGTCTGTTAACTGCTGCTGTGCTCCTTTGCCTCCCAGCACAGATCCTTCCTTGCTTTTCTTCAATGTTGGACTTTGGACAGTGAAACCAACTTACAACCACGAACTCTATAAAATATATATATATATATATATATATATATATATATATATACACAGTATATAAATATATCAAAATCTGCTTGCCACCATTTCTATTCTACTGGTATTATTATACTGATGATAATAATGATAATACTAATACTGAAAAACTGAATCTGGTTGATGACTATAATATCTGTATTTCCTCGCATTTCCAGTGTTATATAAAAGAAAAAATATTCTAAGAGAAACTTTACTAGTGATTGTGTGTGGAAATCTGAGGCTGTTCTGGGTTTCTTCTGATTAAAACCATGCTTCTTGTTTTTATTTTGGGTCAAACCAAGTTGTGGCTAAAAAGCTGAGACTACTTATATAAAAAAAACTACAGCTAAAAGGAATTTTATTTATTATTAATATTATTATTATTATTATATTGATTATTATTATTATTATCAATCAATCAAATCAATTTATCTACTGTTTTCTTATTTATTTGCTCTGATGAAATCAATAAAATTTAAATGGTACTTTTATTTTTCTTAAACCTACTTTAAGCCTGGTCTGGCAGTTTATTTTGTGGAAGCTGGCATAACTTCTGAAAGCAGCCAGAAGCATACACAGCCCCAGGTGTGATGATGTGTGTAATGGTGGGTGGTGTCTTCTCCTCTCTCTGCATCTCTGTGGATCTTCGCTCAATCACCCCTACACTGTATCTTTTCATCTTTTTATTCCTTTATTTCTCTCTTTCCTCCTCTGTCCTCTTTGTATCCAGTTGATTAGAGTTCCTTGTGTCTCTCCTGTCTCTCTTTGTCCTGGTCCTCCTAAAATTCCTCTGTTATTCCTCCTTTTCCATTTATCTATTTATTTATTCTTTTAGGATACTTAAGCCCCCCCACTCTTCCTCCCCTCTCTCCCTCTCTCCCTCTCTCTGTCTCCACTCTGTTGGTTTTTAAGATTTTGTGGTTCGTTTCTCTCCAGACTCTAATGAGCTCCAGGGGGAAAATTAGAGCTGGAATAACAAGCAAACATCAACATCATCTCTTCTCTTCCTCCAGATCCCTCCTTTCCCTCCTCATCTGACTGCATTTCTTCTCTTTATGTCTTGCTTTCCTGCTGCTTGATTTCCCCTCCTCTTTTACACATCTTCTTTCCAGTTTCCCTCTGTTTCCCATCTCTGGCTTGCTGTCCTCTTCTCTTCTGCTGAGACCCGTCTCAGTGGCACTTCTTTTATTCGATATTCTCTTTTTTCTCAGCTTTCCTGTCTTTTGTCTTACAGTTTTTTTAAACTTCAATTTCATTTAACTGACAAGTACTGTATTGGCACAAATACAAGACACCTATTTTACTAATTATTTTCTTAATTACTTTCTAAACTGACAGTGTCTTACCACTTTTACAGCTTTTTGTGTTGCTGTCTCTCTCTCTGTCACTGTCTGTCTCTCTGACTGTATACCTCTGTTAGTCATCAAAAGGCAGTAAGTCCTGCAAACTAAACAATAAAGGAAGTTTATGTAGGCTTAGGCAACAAAAACCACTTGATTACAGAAGTTAAGTGAGTTAAGTGAGAAGACTGACACCCCGCTTATTTCTGTAAATATGTAAGCTTTAGCCAACAGGCACTTAAGCTTAGCTTGGCATAAAGACTGGACTCAGGAAGAAAAAGCTAACTTATCAGTACTGCTAAAGTAATTAGTGTCTCTAGTTTGTTTAAACCTTGAAATGATGGCTCCATCTGTTTTATGCTGAACTAAACTAACCTTAAAACTGAAACTTACCAGGCAGACCTGAGAGAGGTATTAAACTGCTTTTTTAAATGTTCTGCAAAGTGTACAAGAGTATTTCTGAAAATGTCAAGCTATTCTCTAAAGTATTAACAGATGTTCGGTGAGTCTTTCTGATGAGGATAATCTTTCTAGAGGATGTGGGAGATTAACTGTTTGATTATGTTTCTGCTTCACCGTCTATTGTTTAAAATGGCAGAAACATTTCAGAGGCTTGAACTAGGATAATATTCTTCGGAAGACTGAGATTAAGAGATTGACTTTGGTGATTAATCTTTAACAAAGTCACTGACTAATTTTATGTCAATGTACTGATTTCGTTGATCAGTTGTTTCAAAGGTTGGTACATGAATCCATTGGCTGGTGCTGATTCTTCAGGATTTAGATGCTGAACAAAAAGATTTAGTGAAGCCACGAAGAGTCCACATTGAACTTAATGAAGATCACTTCATAAGTAAGTTCTGCTATTTATTTCACCCATAACAATCACTTTTATTCAGGACAAAACAAAGATTTTTTATATTAGACCTTCCTTGTAAATAACATTTGTCTTATTTGTGCAGCTACTTTCATTGATAACCAATTGCCATGAAGTGCATTTAGTTAGTGATTGTAATGTTCTTTGTAGGCTTGGCTATGTCACAGGGCCTCATTATTTCCTACATCGACTACTGCAGCTCCCTACGTGCTGGTGTCCACACATGTAGATTAGAACCGCTGCAGATGATCCAGAATGCAGCAGCTCGTCTGGTCTTCAACCAACCCAAAAAGGCTGACGTCACTCCTCTGCTCAAATCCCTCCATTGGCTCCCAGGTGCTGCTTGCGTCAAACTCAAATCATTGACACTTGGTTACAAAGCTATAAGTAAAACTGCTCCTGGTGTCCTGAACCAGGTCTACGCTCGATCCCGCTCTCTACTCTCAGCCAAGGAAAGATGTCTAGTCCAAACATCACAATGAGGCCCAAAATCATGAGCTAGACTCTTCTCCTCTGTTGTCCCCCATGGTGGAATGAGTTACGTAACGTCATTCAATCTGCAGGGTCCCTCTCAACATTTAAGAAACTGTTTAAGACCATATTGTTTGATGAACACCTCCTCTTGTAACAAGCACTTTATCAACCCCCCCCCCAAAAAACCCACTTGATATCAGTGCTACCTGTGGACACCTTGGTCCTACTGGACTCATTCATTTCAAACATTTCTTAGCACTTGTCCGTGTTACCTTTCCTGCCTAGGTCTTTGCTTGTGTTGGTCTTATTCTATGTCTACGTTGCTTTGTATAACACCATCTGCCAAATGCCATTGTAGAATTGTAGAATTGTTACTTAAGCAAAGATCAGATTTCATGATATAAGCTCAATAATGGCCCAATCTGACACATGTGGGGCATCAGGAATAAAAATGAGTGACTTGGAGTGACAGTTGCTTGTTTTATTCTGCGTACTGTGTCATACACACATGGGAGACTCACAACATCTTGACAAAACACGACTACATCGAAATGTCTTTTCTCTGGGTCGTTGGCACCCCAGAGCATAGATATCTTTTGCAACTGTAAACAAGGCAAAGCAAAGAAGCAATTGTGTTTTACTTGCAGTGATCCTGTAACAATCTGACTGTAACCCCCCTGTCAGGATAATTATACCAAATTTATCATACTATATCCTCTGTCTGCTGACAAGGAAGAAAAAGAAAGAGACCAGACAGAGATATCAATATATCTTTAAAGTTCTGAAGGGGCTATCCTCACCATGTTTACCTTTTATATATATGGTTTCTTATCTTCAAAAGTCTTCATTCAAAAACAAGCGCTGCATAAAGACAGAGGGATGACAGTGTTTTATAATCAAGACTTTTAATATTCATGCCAATATATTTTTCTTTTTTAGAAATCTGTTAACTCAATTGCCACTGCAACAATGTGAGTGTGCAGGAGAGAAGGAGTGTGTGTGTGTGTTTGTCATTTCCCTCACTGCAGCAGGTCTGTCCAGAGGCCTTGTCCTCCAGCAGTAATTTGATTGTGGCAGAGCGAGGGAGACATAATTGTCTGCAGCAGGTCACTGCATAGCAAAGTGTGTCTGTGTGTGCGTGCGTGCGTGTGCATCTGAGTGTGTGTGTGTGTGTGTGTGTGGTGTTCGTTCTCTCCTTTGTCCACCTCACCAGTGCTTGATGTGTTATACAACATTTTGCCTCTTCTTTTCGTTCCTTTCCTATCCACTGCCCAAACCCCCCATGTCCCCTCCTCTCCTCTCCTCTCCTCTCCTCTTCTCTCCTCTCCTCTGTTCCTCCCGTCTCCTCTCAATGTCAACAGAAAGCTGACAGTTGGGTCTGATGCAGCATTATATTTTCAGCTCTATGGAAATGTGCACACACTTATTTACAGTTGCCAAGAAGACACACACACACACACACACACACACACACACACACACACACACTTCCTGCTGCCATACACACTTTTGCCCTCATGCCCTCTCACTCCAGCCAGATGGGCATGGAGGCAGATAAACAGCCAGCAAGAAAGACCATTGGAGAGTGAGTCGGACTGACATCTAGACAGGAAAAAAAGAACAGACCAGCAATTCCTTTTGTCCCAATGACAGATAACCCTCGACCTCTACCAAACTCACCCATTCCTCAGGTCACACACTCTCACACAACAGCAGACACATCCATAGCTTGATCTCCAACAGTATCAGATCATCTGACACAAAGTCCCTAAAGCCCTCCCCTCCATCTAACCCCTTGTCACTCAAACAACTCTTACAGGCACAAAGGCGGACAGTCAAAGTCTGAAAAGCCTTTCCTGCTCAAAAAACGTAAGAACATATTCAGAGCACAGTTCAATGCAACACAACATCAACGTGCATTTAGGTAGTATGTATGTATGTATGTATTGATGTATTCTCAGAGGAGCAAAATGAAAACATCATGTAAGTATATGGGTAGTGATCTGTGTGGAAAAACCCTGAAAAAGTTCTTCTTTTCTCTTATGTGGTGCTAAATTATTAGAGTAACTTTGTTTGTGTGTGTATAAATGATGGTTTATTGTATCATTGTTGTGCAGAAATTGTATATTTTAGACTCTGAGTACGTGTGTGGTTGCATAAAATCTAGATTATGTCTGTTTCAAAAATGGTACAGCAAATTGGCAGGATAAATAAAATAGCTGAAAAAATTCAAAAAGGTAAAAGAAATATAAATGACAACCAATCATACACCGCCACACACATTTAAACCAATTGGGAACCCATAAAGCTGGGTTGGGAAAATGGTCATGTGGCTTCAGGACATTCATTCAGTTCATTCAATCAAAAAAGAGATTTCCTGAAGTCCTTATTCATATTGGTTGGAAACAAATGTATGGAAATAGAAAATAGCCACATCTTTGTGTTTAACTAATCACCTCTATGTCCGAAAATAAAGAACAAATGTACGGTTTTTATTGAAATATCTTGGACCGGGACTAGTTATAGTGATACACTCTTTATGGGAACAGGATGTGTATAGTAAACTATATATTTTACCACATGGACAGTGTCTCAAACATTTTTTGTATAACAGGTAATAAAGTTATTCATCTTATTCTTGTTATGTAGTCTTAATGTTTTTCCATTGCTATAGTGCTTAAAACACTAAGAGTTTCTTTCCTTCTGTAAAAAAAGAGAGAACAATTTCTTCAAGTCTACATTTAAGTGAAAGTTAAAAAAAAATTAACTAATTTTAAGTGAAAAGTGCCAATAGAGTGGGGTGGGAATTGGTGCCTTCCAAAGTTAAAACAAATCATCAATATACAGTAATGCTTCTGGTCTTGATTTAAGAAAATGTTGGAGAGTGTCTAGGTCTTGTTGGTGAAAAGTATTTGTGTACAAGGACAGTTGTATTTCTAATGCTGTGCTATGTGCAATTTGCTTTGGGCGGTGGGAATTAAGTCCTATCCAAAAAAGAGAGATAAGCAAAAAGGCTGTAGTTATGTTTGGCCTTCATATTTTGGGGTGGTGGAGTGTAGTATCCTACAACCAAACTGTCTGTTAATTATGTATTGGATATTGCTCAGCTGTGGAGTTATGATTGTGCACTAGAGGAAGACATATTTATTCTTGTTGTCCATCTTAATTCATGAAATTTGGTCTTTTTTTGGGATCTTTGATTTTATCCTCATATTCAGTTAGTTTCTTGTCAAATGTCCTCAGTTTGTTAGAGATAGTCTTGTATTGCAGGATGATAGCTATCAATGCGAGTACTTGTTGAGAACATGCCATGATGAACGATTGTTCTTACCAAAGGAAGATGGTTTAAGAGTTTATTTCCTTTCTTTTCATGTAGTTGCATGCCACTTTTTGCAAAGCCTCTTCTGGCATGATAAATAAACAGTTTCATTTGTAATAAGGATGTCTTTTGGACCCTGAGGGGAAGATTATATAAGGTCAGTGGTACCTGGTCCTCCTTTTTCTACTACTGGTCTGCAGAATGAAGAAGTGTAGTGAGGTGTAGACAGAGTAGACTTAATATTTGTTTACTGTAGATGATATATTTACTTAAAAACATTGCCAACATCATGTAACACAGAGACCTCGACCTCTGTCGAGGGAGAATTGGTCACTGTATTGGGACGCTGTAATCATATAAGGCTAATCCCTTACACCATCCAACAAACTGAAGTGCCGCTGATGGATTGTAAAATTCACACGCCAAATAACTGTTGTGGCCTGCGTTTCATCATTGCCTCCAGTGATTTTCTTGCCAGCGCATGATACTTTGAGTGGGAATTATGACTGTAAGTTTAGCACCTTGGGATTCATTAAAAGGCCCCACAAGACTAACTCTGATGTTCAGAATATTTTCTTTTCCTCTTTTAGTGTTGGTGGTCACAACATTAAGCCTGCCTCTGCTCTGGGTGTTACCTAAATAGCTTAAAGATAAAGCATACAGGTATGATGATGGTTTGTTTTTTTTTTTAGCTTAATACCATTTCAGGTTTTATAGAACTGTCTTCAAGTGCAATGTTAATAATCACTGTTTTTTGAACACATCAACAGTTTCGTTTGGGTATTTATTAAACTCTTCAGCCACACTTTAAACTGGGCATGGTGCAATATTGTTATTGGGTGTTGTTCAGTCTTCGTAGCTTAATTATTTCTGGGAGCATAGGCACTATATTTGTATTATACAGGTTGTGGTGTTAATCAGCTTATTTTCCTGTTTGCAAGTATTTGCAATTGTGATTTTAAAGGCACACAGCAATATTTTGCCTTACGAGATTGTCTTTGTCAACTGCATATGTTAGGTGTTGTTCTAAAATATATCAGTAGTCCTGCACACTAATTTCTGCAGTGTAGATTGATTGCCCTCTTCTTTTTATTTATTTATTTTTATTATGCAAAATCCTGTAAATAAATTGTCTACCGAGTGGGCCATCAGCCCCTTGCCTTGTTTGTTTTGGACACGTACTTGTGTATATGAAGAACCAGATTGGGAATTAACAATCATATCAGCTCTTTACACAATTTTTATAATTATGTCATTGGAATTGTTGACAGGAAGGATGCTTTTTCAAAATTTCTTTCTATTTTTTGTGGCTTAAGAACCTCCTTTACATAAGTGACTCTATCAATTGGAATATGAAAGATCTATGGGGCATCATGGAGCAGTGGCAGCAACCTTAAGCAACATTCAGACATTTTCAAAACTATAATGATTCTGACTCAAGGGCCACAGGAAGTTTTCAAACAAACATAAGACATTACACAAGTTGCCCATGTTGTTGATGCCACCAGTTAAGATATAGCTGCTTATCTATCCCAGAGTTAAGCTGACCCAATGGTTCTACAGGCTACAGTTTCAGTGATTGGTGCATTTTTGCAGAAATGGAAAAGAGGAAAACCTCCAACAAAAGAAGAAATGGTCAACGCTTACTAAAGAAAGAAGAACTTGATGCAGTAGTGGGCCAGAATAAATTCAAGGGATGGTGTCCTACATTGCCAAATACTGGCACCATTTAAAGACAGATTCTGTTTCAACCACTGTTGACCTACTGCTTGCAGTCATTAAAAGTCTCCATGACAGCTATGGTTCTTGGAGTCTTGTTATGAGGTGTTTCTGGTAATATACACCAGTCCATACATCATCATTGCGTCAAATGATCTAGACCAAGTCCATACATTTGGGGCGGTCCTTGGCAACTAAACCACATTGAGGCATTGAATTTACTTCACCGTATTAGATAAGGCCAGTGTTAGACAGGATGCTAGTGATGGTCATGACCAAACATATTCACAGTGATTAAGGAGGGAGTTTTGAAGGAGACCTTTTGAAATGACTATGCCATCTGAATGGGACTTAAAAGAGCAGAACCAAACGGTATCACCAGGTCTAATTCCAGCCCCCATCTTTTGCTCAGGTTTGGTCTACACAGGATTGGGTGGATGAACACTAAAATCATTTGCGTGAGGAAGCAGCTCCAGCAAGTGATAATGCAGAAATGGACACTACCACCTGACAGCAACTTCACCTCCTGCCTCTGGAAGTCTCGTCTACAGGAGATCACCTCCTGGGATGTCATAAATTCACAACACCTGTCCAGTGGTCTATATAATGGCCCAGGAAAGAAAGTAACCAGGTAAGAGCTTAGAGTGTTTCCAGGTGCTATCACACAAAACTAAACTTAACCTGACTGACCTAGCGGCAGTTCAGGACCCCTCCCCAAGTTTCCATGAGCACAGAATCACAAAGCTCTGGCACCCTACAACCAGTTTTAGATCACAAACAAGAAAATGGCCACAGTAACAATGTAAATGGCAAAAGGATGGCCTAACATAGTGCAAAGGTGGTTCAAAAGAAGCACAGCTGGGTATCAAACTAATCTCTTTCATCTTCCAAGGCCATTAAATAGAACCCTTACTACCTCAGCTAGAAACTCACAGGTGCCCCATGCTGTGAACAAGCAAAAAGTGTTAAGACCCCATCTGTAATTTGTCACCAGGAGGCTGATCTATCACAATGGGGGCCATCACAACAGGGAAGTCATTCTGAACCTGGGAAGCGAAGCAAGATTACATAGGATCAACAGCAGCTAGTTCTTTCTCTCTTTACTAACATCAGCAGAACAAGGAAGTGCAGTATGGTGTAGACACTGCTCGAATGGGCACCAAGTATTTGTTTGTAGTTTGAGATAGATTAACTTAAACAGGACTTAAAGTTAAGGTAGAATGATTAGCTAATTTAATGATGAACATAGTTTTTAAAATATTTTTGAGTGAAGCCTAATACCTGACAAGACTTCTGCCAGAACCCAGATGCACGACTAACAGGTGAGAATTTTCAAAAATACACAAGTTTATTGAACAAAGTAAAAACTGAAAATCACTCTATCGAGGAAAAAATTTCTAATAACAAAAACTCTCTGGTGAGGAAAAATACACAAACTCAAAATCACTCTCGAGGAAAAATAAGAAATCTTGCACAATTTTTCCCATTGTTTATCTCAAAGCGTCCAAAAATATATCAGTAGCCTTTCATTTCTTCCTGGACATCTTTGCTATTTACCTCAAGTGATTATGTGAGTGCCTAGTTGAAACACATTATAAAAAATATGTAAAAGGGTTTGATATTAACTTTACCTCTCTGCCAGTCTGGGACAATGATTGTCCTGAAGCTACATCACTGTGTACCAACAATATTGTACTCAACCCAGTTTGCTATGTTTTGTCTGACACAACCTGGGTTTGTTAAATATTACACAGTACTTTTGTTTAAATATATAAGCAATTCTGTCCCCACCTTAATCAAGCAGCTGTAGTTTCTACGATTCTACAATGTCATTTGGCACACACTTTTATCCAAAGAAACATACATATAGATTAAGTACAACACAAGCAAAGACCTAGGTAGGAAAAGCAACGCAGACAGGGGGGTAAGGGGGTCCAGGTAACAGGTCCAGAACAGGGGGGCTTGTTTGGGTTGGGTGAAGATCAGAGGAGCTGCTGCATGCTGGATCATCTGTAGTGGTTTGAATATACATGTGAGGAGACCAGGAAGTAGGACGTTTCAGTAGTCGATACAGGAAATAATGAGGGCCTATACCAGGAGTTGTGCTGTATGCTCAGAAAGGTAGTGCCTGATCTTCCTGATGTTGTACAGGGCAAAGCAACATGACTGAGCAACTGAGGCCATGTGAGCCTTGAAATCAAAATGGTTGTCAATCACGACTCCTAGATTTTGAGCTGACTTTGTTGGACTTAGAGGAGTTGATACAAGTTTGATATTGATCTGGTGTTGTAAAGAGTGTTTTGCTGGGGTGACCAGGAGCTCGGTCTTAGACAGGTTGAGGTGGTGTTCTTTCATCCATTGGAAATGTCACTGTGGCCCAATGATATTCGTACTGAAACCGGTTGATCATCGGGGGGAAAAGAAGGAAAGAGTTGTGTGTCATCCACGTAGCAGTGATATGAGAAACCATGGGACCGAATGATTTTGCCAAGAGAAGTTGTGTATATTAAGAAGAGACCGTGTGTTTCTTTACATTATATATGCCCTTAAGTCTCCTTCTAGTCTAAAATGTGTTCTTTCCATTGTTGCTATCTTAGTGCTGTAATAAGTTTTTGAAATCACATTTCATCATTTGGAGGTCTATAGTGGTTCATCATGTAACTATTTTGATCATTTGAAGCATGGAAGTCTTGTCTGGGCTTTGCTGTTATGAGATGCTCCAACAATAAACCTTAACTTTGGAAAAATAAAATCAAAAACAAACAGCAAACAACAAACAGCATAACAAATAGTTGCACACTGGTTGAACAACTCTGTTTCCACTGCCTGTGACAATGAGCGCCACTGCAGTTATTGTGTCTCAGATCAACTAAGAACCTTTGAGCTGACATTATTCATACTATCATCCTTAAACATGTTTTTTTCTTATAACTGCTGTACTGTACAATTCATAAACGAGAATGAGATTCTGATATTGTGATACTGATGCGGAATGACATACATGATACTGTGCGACACAGTGGATCTTTTCTCGTTGTCATTAGTAGATTCTTTCTATGCATATTTCACCACATTTAATATTCTTGCTCAAGATAGTATGACTACACTGAGATTAAATGGAATACATTGGCAGGCACTATGTAATTCTGCTGAGAAAATGTTCATATGTGACATGCTGGACTCTTCAGTGAGGACCATGTGGCTGTAGTGGCACACGCAGAGTCGGACTCTGTTGATTTTGTGTTATGAGCTGAGGTGATAGGGGAGTGCAGGTGAGAGAGCAGAACATGCAGTTACAGATAGACAACAAAGAGCAAAGGACAGAATATAATGAACTCTGACAGCCTTTCCACAGTGATATTCAGAGAGGAGCACGTACTTTGTGTAGGAACAACTTTCAAAAACTCAAAGGGCTTCGTGTTTGTTTTTAATGATACAAAAACTCTCAAACTCAATTCGGAGTCACGTGTTGGATTACACTCCCTAAACAGTCACACGCCGATCAGACCCAGCCAAATCTCTCTGTAACAATAAACTATAACTATATGTAACAATAAACCTGTTGGATGCATTAGAAATCTGTGTGTATACTCTCAAATGCAGGCTAATCAGCAGTTGTATATGAACATTTCCTGTGACACAATTTGCCAACACGAAAGCCAAAACTGTGCAAATGATTTTCTGTTTACCTGGAATCCCGCAGTGAACTGATTTTAGCAGCGTCTGAATGTGTGAAACCAAGACAGCTGTGCAAGTGTGTGTGTGTGTGAACAATGAAATCATAACAAATATATGAGACTCAAGCTGTTTCCCAGACTCATTTGATTGATCAGTACATTACTGATAAATTAGTTATTTGAAATGAAAGCCCAGTTTAATAGCAGAGACATTATTCAAGATAGGTTTTAGGCTTTTTTTATTCTGTTAATTAAACAAAACACAAGCAAGTTTAGTCTGGATTTCAGATTTTGGATTTTTAAAATGTATCTATGCATCCTGAGATCATCATGAGCATGAAGAGCTTCTTAATGCCAGCTGTTTATGGAGTTGAAGCAGAGGACACTTTAAACTCACTTAGAATACCAAACTGTCTGCAAGCTTGTGTGAGTGTTGGTAATCGCACAAAGATATGTTTCACACTTGGAATCGTTCAGTAAGAAAACAAAGCCTGATATGCAGTAAACAGTCTGCAGCCTTCAGCTTGCTGCCCTTCATAAATCATGTTATTGGGTGGAAGTGTAAGAAATCAACTTTGATTGATTTAGCTGCTGCTCAAGGCAAGACTTACTCTTAAACTCATATTAAAGCTAAAATGAAGCAGCGGAGCCTCCTATAAGTTTTATGAACATGCAGGTTAAGTATTGTGTGTGGGGAAACTAGTTTAATGATACCAGACAATCAGAGATCGTCCCACCTGGATATTTGATGATGGATAGTCTGGAGATTTCTAGATCCAAGATACTTGCTTGGGTGAAAGCTACTTAATAATAATCTGCATTGTCACAACATCAAATAGCCCTGGATCATCACTCTGGATGGGAATGTCATCATCCTCTGGAGGAGCAGATGCACGCTTTCAGTCTCAGCCTTTAGTTTGTCTTTTTCCTGACAAAGCTGCAAATTCTCTCCACATCACACTTGCTACATACATAATGTGGTAAAACTCCCACATACATCCTCTTCTAATGCACCTGCTGCTGGTGCGACAATGTTGGTTCATTCTGTTAGCTTTATTTTTTTTTTTTTAAATGCTCCAATTGTTGTTGTTGTTGCTCCCAAATTTTAGCAATGGAAACAGGGAAAGATGGGAACTTTTAGAGACTGACTTGTGAGTTTATTGGCAGTTAACACGTACCCACCACAACTCACCATCAGCATTGTGGCCTTTCAGACACAAGAAATTCAAATATTAGACAAGAAGAGGGAGAAGAGGACAATGATAATAACAACTCGCACCATGTTATGTGCAATAATGTGGTGCGAGTCTTGATTGACTTAGAGAAAGAGAGACAGCTTTAAAGCGTGCAGTCGGTGCCCATAAATATGAACCTGAATTAAAGAACAACAATTTAAACATGCTGTCAGCAGTAATCATGTCAGATTTGTTATGTTCATTAATCTAAGACTAAAGTGCAGCACTTTGCCTGAGCAGCCTGAAGTTTTCATGATGGTCGTGCTGCTACATAACCAGCTGATTTCTCTTCAGTTTGGCGTTTTACCATGTCATTTTAACACCAGAGCTCAGAGATCTGACTGTTACAGCACTCGTTCTGTTAAATACAGATCACTTGTTTCATGTGCCAGGCTTGTGATTCTTGTCTCTAGCTATTCATCTTCTTCTTCCAGCTACAAATATATTTTGAACTGCCTCTCTGCCTAAACACTCTGCTTCTTTTTCAAAATTTTGTAGTCTGCAGGCAACATTATCAATAACCAACTGTCAGCCCCTCTAACTGAAGAGCTGGCAGGAGCCTCAAATGAAGAACCGACCAGACGTGAAGAATATACAGATGGAGGAGACTGAAATGAGTGAGTATGGGATGGGGGTGTGGGAGGGGCACGTTGATGTGCACGTATGTAAAAGTGCGCATGTGTGTGAGGACTCCCACCTGTGTTTGAGAGCTCTCTGTCCTGTGTTTGTGCCAGTCAGTGAAGCAGGGGGATCAGTGCACAAAGAAACATGTTCTGCCCTGTGTTTCCTGCTGCTGTTACACTTCAGTGCTGCAGCAGGTGGATCCCACGAGAATACAGTCATGGTGACAGAGGTGACTGCAGCAATGATGAAAAGGCACTGGGGTGAGGAGGACAGCAGTGGAGGAGGACAGGGAAATACTTTTCATACACATATAAGTGTGTTTTTTTGCACTGTGGGTATATTTTAGTGTCATGATTTAAAACTAATATCAAACTATTTGCTGCTGTTGGATTCATAATTACTAAACTGCAGAACAAGATGTTGCTTTATATCTAAAATAATGTTTTCCTCGTGACTTATTATTTGTTAATGTTCTTATATCATTTTTGCACCAAGTGTTTTGTCCTACATGCCCAATAACAAGGTTTAGACCATGCATTACATGCATCGTGAATAGCTAAAATTCCCCACACAAACCTAGATTTGCACAGTGGCACTCTGAGTGACCAGATCCATGCTGTTTGCACATATGTCGCTAGTTTGGGTTCAGTTAGCTATGTTTTTCTGCCTGGTCAGCTCAGAGGGCTGTTACTGATTTTAGCCACAGTGAGCAGAGCTGTAGCTTAAGTACCAAATAGCAAATGTCATTAAAATTGTTAATATGGCTATTTAGATTAGTATGTAAATGGATGTATTAAATGGATGCTTCAGCTAAATGGTGTATTGTTGGCTCACCTAGAAAATATGTAGTAAGGAGTAATTGGATTTATTTTTTGACTCACAGAAACAGTTGAAATAAACATAACAGTTTAGTACATATCATCAGCATCTGCCCATGTCCTTGTTTGAAAAGAGGATAAATTAAGCACAATCCCAAGACTGCACCCTGTCCTCAAATTTACTTTGAAGAGTAAAACTAAGAGAGTAAAGGATTTTGGCAGCAGTGCTTCTGTCACTCAGCTTGGCCATCCTCACCACATGAAGTTTGCTTTTCGTTCAGTGACAGATCCTCTGTGTTTCTAAGGTGAACACAAAAGCTAGCTGCCTTGTTTCTGAAATACTGAACCTCAAAGAAAGAGTATTGTTGGGTGAAAAGTTCTAAGAATGGAAATTCCACTAAGTTAACTTACTTGTGCTTTACTTCATACAAAAAATAATCTGTAGCCAGACAGAAATCTAAATGTTTAAGAAAATCTCAATGTCAGGTTACTTTAGAAGACAAATGCACATCTTGCTTTCTGATTCAATCGTCTTAACTGCTAGCAATGTAAGAGATTTACTGATTTCAGTGCATCTCTTCCTTGTTATGATTAGCAAATCTAAATACAGGAGAAACAACTTGAATGAGTAAAACTATTTGTGTCAATTGTGAAAGAAAAACTTTACACAGCTATTGGCTACCAAGAAGTAAAGAAACCAAAGCTACCATGGCTAACATTTGCTAGCCCCAGCTAACTGACATGACATGGGCTGAATGTGAAGCTCCAGATGCAACTGTTGTTAGTGGAAATCACAAAGAATAATGAATGTCTTTATCTCCAATGAGCTGTTGAACAGCAAGGCCAGAAATAATCAAGAAAGGAACATCAAAGGCTGTGATGCCCCTCAACACCTTTCTGTACTATTCTGTGAGTCCAGATTTCGAGAAAGTGTAAGACAGAGTCCAGATGTGTCAGGATTTAAACAAGGGCTTGTCATGGGGAATGAGGAGAATCAAGACAGAAATGGAGTAACTCAGAAGATAAAGACAGAGAGCGCAGAGTGATGGTAGCTAGTCACTCAAGTGTGAGAACTGAGAGTCAGGATAAGTGTTCCTCTTAACATGCTGCTACTATTATCGAGTTATTTTAGTGGGGTCACACCTTGGAAACTGTGCAAATTGAGTTATTGCATGTACTGGGGTTACCACTGTTACTTCCAGTGGGGACTGCGTGTTTGTGTTGAGGGGATGTTGTGGTTTCAGTGTGATTTACTCACTAAAAATCTCTCTAACAGTGAACTCGTACTGTTCAACTGACTCAAAGTCAGACGACAGATATACATAATTGCAAAAAAATAATCTGCGTCTGCAATCTTCACTACTTATTTATGAGAAGTAGTTAAGTGGTAGCTGGGCTGTCTCTAACCTGGGTTTTGCCTCTCAGGCGGCTGTGAGCAGCCAGACAGGAAGCTGTGCATACATGAAGCGATTTAAAAAAATATATATTTAAGCTAAAATATTTTAATTTAAAACGTGATTTTATTATTCTGTTTAAAAAGACTACTACTGTGCCTAAACTGAAACTATTTCAGTCTTCTGTTCTTTGATTTTGTGATTTATATCAGAAGTATAAAGGCAACATTTTCTCAGATCTGTGTCTGAGAAAACAGAAAATCATTTGCACAGATCTGTGAAACAGAATATCATTTTCATGGTTACTGCATCAAATTTAGACTGCAATTAAAAAGTTTGTTAAGTTGATGGAAGGTGCAAAGACCAATTACGTGTCATTTGCTGGGTTAATAGATCTGTATGTGGTGAGAATATATAAACTTGACTATCTAGCTAGTGATACACATATAATGGTATATATTTTATTTATTTATTCATTCATTCATGAAACTTTTGGTCCATGATGATAACAAGACAAGCCATTTTCACTTGACGGCAAGAGCCTATGAGGTTGTTGAGATGATTTCACCAGACTGGTGTACTCAAGAGATGTCCACAATCAAGAAAGACCAGAAGATTCCCCAAAACACTGATGAGGTCATTTTCTGTCTGATTTTAGAGAATGAGGAGAACCAGACTCACCTGAAGGAGTGACTCTTTGATGTGGACGAGCTCTTCTTCAGAAACCAGCTTCACCAAAAACGGCCAGATAGTTCCTAAAAATCACAGGTTAGTACAACGTCCTGAGGCAGAGAGTGGGGTCATCAATGTACATGTTTAACCAAGACCAACCAGAAGAGTCCTGAAACACTGTATACAGACTATTTAAGGAACATATGTGGAAAATGAGACCATGATGTTTCATCTCAAGTGAGGTGGCAGAGATGATTGCCAGATAGTGGAGAACGACCCCAACTCATATCCACCAACTCTGAGCCAAACTGACTTAACATTTTTAAAGAATAAAATGATTATATAAACGAAAATAGATTGTTCATTGCTATCCAATATCTCTTCAAGGTTTTGAAACACACACCATGGACTGCACTGGCAGGCAGATGAGCCACCCAATCCAGGACAACAGATGACGTCTGAGACTGAGCCCAGAGTTGAGCACAACAGTCATGGAGGAAACAGAAGAGAGAGAGAGAGAGAAGAAACGACAGCAGGAAGAGGTTACATGATGAGAGGTGAGGAGAGGAAATGAGAGTGGAGTAGAAAAAGAGAGTAGTCTGTAGAGGAGAGGAGAGGAGGGCTGCAGTGAGAGGCTCTCACACCAGACTAATGTGTTTTGTGGCATCCAGCAGGTGTGTTGCTTGGACTGACGCCCGGTCTGGAGAGAGAGAGAGAGTCGCTGGCTTCACACACACAGAAACACTGATGGTCAATGACAGTGTTTGCATCCTAAAAACATGTTAATTTCCGAAGTTGTTCATTCACATTCACATCATATATTTCTCTTTGCATGGTTTGACACATCTCTTAAAATCACTGTCTAATAGTTTACTAATCATAGAGCAGCAAAGTTATTTTAGGAGCATTCCCACAGTAGAAGTCTTGTTTACCAACTGCATGGAAATGTTTGGTGATTGGCAGGTGGAACACTACAAGCCTGTTTACATAGAAACCTAAGCATAGAAGTCAATGACAAACAGAGACAATTTGGTATGAAATAACACATAAACTCCTGTTGCGTATGCCGCCATTGCAGCGTTTGTCTGTACGGGATGCATGATGGAGGTGGGAGAGATCCCCATGGTAACGACATCAGCAAGAAAGTTGCGTGATGCAGAAGAGCTTGTGTATTAAGCACTGTGTATTAAATTGGATTTTATTAAATTTAATTACAGTCTTTGTCCAGTAGGTGATCAAGTTCCAAGTCAAATATATCTGAGATTTTAGAAAAAAATCCAAACCTCCAAGCTGTAATTACCACCTAAACCTTAATGTAAAGGTTGATTTGCAACCAGGAAACCAGATATGACCTGAGCGCGGCATACCTACACCCTCCAACATTACAATATTTTTACATTCAACAACTTGCACACAGTTTTGATACGTAGAATGTCGCAAAACACATTACAGCACATTTGCAATTACACTGATAGGTGTTGTGAGCTCTTCCTCTGTTTTGCTTTTGCCTTTGCTGGCGGTGCAGATCAATCACGATGTTACTTTCAATATTTCTGCAGTGGTACAGAATGAATCCATTGTCTATGTATTTTAATGAGAGGAATCCAAACCCCAACAACAGGAATTAACACTTTTGTCACTTTTCTAGACTTGAGTTGAAAACATGATCATAGAGCAGTCATAACTTTGGCAGTTTTGACACTACTGAATATATAATAACAGAGATTATATTGTTGTAATGTAATAAAGTATCAAAGTGTTTATACTTTTGACATCCCTACCCCGTACGCAATCATTGCAAAAGGAAAGGCTGTAAAATCATAAGTACCTTTTTTCTGAGCATAACAAACGTCCTCTGGAGCAGGTGCTCTGTAGACCCAAAACCTCAAAAGAACATGGTAAACCGTTGTAGGCGTATGGGCCCTGTGAGCAACTTTCATTGAAATGAATGAGGCGCCGGATCCATTTTGCTTCTACATGACTACAAACAGAGACTCAGTACTTCCTGCGTTGCACTGAACACTGACACTGTGATGTATAATTCCGAGAAATACTGAGCTGGTAGTGTCCTGTCAGTCTATGATAAGGAACATTGAGGATGTCATACAGGGAATTTACATTTATCCAGCAGCTCTTTCCACCGCGCAGCTATATGGCTTTTACTCTGCATATAAATACAACTTCTCAATTGATTGAAGACCCAAGAAGGCAGATTGAATGGAGCTGAGACAGAGGGGCGGAAACAAGATGTAGAGGTATACATGGGAACAGGAAGAGGAGGGAGAGAGAAGGAGAGATGTCATGCCCACTGGCAACGCTCGTGCACACGAAGCAGACCTGGCCCTGAAAGATCGGTGGCAGGAGGGCAAGCTGGGCAGTGTGTGTGTGTATGTACATCTGTGTGTTCGAGCAAGTGAGGGGGAAGAGAAATGAGCAGAGCTGAGACAAAGGGACTGAGATGAAGGGAGGAGGCAGAGACGAGAAGTGGAGGAGGAGAGGGGAAAGGGAGGGAGAAGACAAGGAGGTGAGAAATTTAACAGGACAGAGAAACGGAGTGAGAGAAGAGAGGTAGAGACGCCATATGGCATCGCTTCAGGAGAGGATGGGCTAAGATGATTGATCGAGGAAGAAGTGACTTAGTGCGCACTCGGTCCAGTGGGTGACCATTACAACACACGGTGTCCACTCGACTGGATGGATTGTTTCGAATCCAAAATAAACAAGAGAAAAACACAGAGTGTCTTATCTTATCATGTCTTATATGTCTCCCGCTCGTCATCATTTCCTCACTTGCAGCATCTTCTCTCTCATTTCGTTGCCCATGATTTTCTCTTTTCTACATTTAGAGGGACGCACCAAACCAATGGCCAGTTTACAGTTATTGAAGCCAAGAGATGCAACCCTATCTCAATATGTGGAGTATTTTTGGAAACACACACACACACACACACACACACACACACACACACACACACACAAAGAAGTCTGTTTAATGTCTTCTTACAACAAAATAATATGTTGTGTGGGGATTTTATGGACAAAAATATTCATACTTATACTTGTGAGTGCCACACAAATGGCTTATTTGGCCAATGCTTCTTTGAGTAAATGATTTATTTTGAGAGTGCTGACCAACACTTATGTTTATTCTAAGGAATAAGAATCCTTTTTATGGTCTTTACTTTCTTATTCTAACCACGTGGGTGGTGCAGGTGTGCTGACCATCCAACTGGTATGTCAGACCGATTGTCTGTATAACTTGGCATGAGAGAGGATAGGTCCAGTCTCCAAGAATCCCTGCAAAATCCCAATTATAGGGCATAGTTATGATTCATGGGGCCTGGATCCAGCCCAGACACTGAGAAAAATAATTCATGTGCTGCCCAGAGGCTGCAATTACACCCATAGTATATCATGTTTTCTTTGGTCTAAACCCAGTTAAAATTATTACTTATATTTTTGTATTTAATTCATTTGAGGTGTCTCTCTCTAGTTACCGGCGTCTGTACAGCCACATGGCCACATAACGAGACGCCATCTCTCCAAAAACAAAGACTTTGACTTTAACATTAGACAGAGTGATGATCTTGTTTGTGCTCATCATCGTTCATCGCTGCTGCTCGTTGTTGCATGGTTTATTTGCTCATAATGTGTTTTCTGAGAACAAGAAGTACCCCAGATTTCTATTGATAGCGAGGTCACGTCTAAGGAAAGACACCACAGTTGGAAGACTTGAGTGAAAAATATGTGGTATCAGGTTCACAGTGATTCGCTCGGAGTTAGTGCCAAACAGTATATGAGTTTATTTCACTAAGTTAGAGAGAGTTTATTGGTGTAGTAGGAAATATAGTCACAATATTGAAATCTTGGCACAACACAACAAAAGCAAATCACTGTTTAAGGTTTGAATTTAGCAAACAAAGAAGGTTGAGTAAACTAGCTCTCTTGGGCACACGTCCACGTGCAGAAAACATGTTGGGGGTTCTTCATCACGATTTAATCATCTAGGCCTAGGATGCCTGTGTGAAAATGTGTAAAAAGATGCCATTTAGGGTGCCTCTCCAGTGCAGGAAATGTGAGGAAGTGTTCTCCAATGGTGAGAAAATGTGATTCCTTCCAGTGGAGAAAATGCAGTGTTTTCTAATGGAGAACGTTTGATGAACTGTCTTCTGATGGAGAAAGTTTGATGAAGTGTCTTCTGATGGAGAAAGTTTGATGAAGTGTCTTCTGATGGAGAATGTTTGATGAAGTGTCTTCTGATAGAGAAAGTGTCTTTTAGTGGAGAAAACGTGATGAAGCGCACTCTTGGGTGCTCCTCTTCATTCTTGCCCCTTAGTCATCCAGAGTCTGCTGCAGCTACAGGCTGTTACAGGATGTCAGCCTGTTAACTAGAACTGAAACATCTTGTCAATTCAGCCCTTACAAAAAAAAGTCTTGTCAAATATTCAGCATCTCAGTTCTTAGGATGTGTGGTCTTCCTTTGTGTTAGATCAGTGAAAATGAAATATCTCTGGGACATTTGAAGACATCACCTCAGCACGGTGATAATGACAAAGGATCCTGTGGTTTAAATGGTGTTCTTCTACACCCCCTTCACATCACCTCTGGGAAAAAGATTTGTGGCCACTAAAACAGAAGATTGCCTATAGGGCTGGTATTCAAGTTCAACAGCAACTAGAGAGGTGTTTCACCAAAAACAAGGTTCTCCACAGTAGCTTAGTGCTGTGGTTGAAAAACTAGAGAAAAGGACGCAGTGTTGACTGTGAGTGACTATGTTTCTGATGGTCAAGCTATCACAGCACCTAGTTGGTTGGCAGAGAAGTTAGAACCTGAACTTTGTAGGGTTTGAGACTGATTCACATTTAATTGGGGAAAAAAATTATTGGTTGTTTTTGAGCTTGAATGAAAATTGACCTTTTCTGTGTTGATTTTGCACCGATGTGACTCTGCAGAGGTGCTCCAAGGCAGCTTTCTTATCCAAAAGATTGTTTATTAGTTAAATATTCTCAGCATCCTTCTGTAGTGACGCACATTTTATGACCATGAGCATTTTTCTGCATTATATGGAGGAAAAAACACTTTGCTACCAGTGTGTATCAGGAATATATATAGCAATACTGATAAGTGCATGGCAGGTGAAATAGAGCCCAAAGTTGCAATAACCAAATACTTAAACACTTCAGGGGATATTCTTGTCTTCGATCAGTTTAATGCTTTGGTGTTGTTGGCTGAGGTGTAGTTTTTACCTTTTAAAAAGTACTATGTGCAAAACTAAGGCATTCCAGACCAGGACTGAAACCTAACGAGTTAAGGTGAACACCAGTTTTTTTATTTGACTATGGGTAAGATGCCAAAAAAGTGTATTTCACTTTCAGAACCTTGCGTTTTAACCTGAAAGTGAGGTTGAAATGTTTACTTAGTGGGTGAAATATGAGAAATATGTTTGACATCGCTTGTCAAACCTTCAGAAATGTTCGAATTCAGAAGAACAAGTGAACTTGACACAAGAAAAGGACAACTGTGTCAACACATGATGCACTGACAGACAGCATCCCGCTGTCTGAGCCACTAAGATCAGCTTCATACGCTGTGCATTCAAAATTACTGGAGCTCTGTGGCTCCGTGTGTGTGTGTGTGTGTGTGTGTATCCAGTTGGTATTTTGAAATTTCCTCCCATAACTGCTGATCCATGAATAGCCCAGCTAGCTGCTTCACCACATGTCCTGTCATTGAGTGCCTAATTGGCAAAAAACATACACACTGTTGCAGCACGCACACACACAGCGAGATGAATAAGTATGCCTGCGCAATCGCGTGCACACGCAGACACACGCATATTGTAAATACAGTTTTTGTTGCACAGCCACATGCACGAACTGAAACAAATAAACACACACGTACACACACTGCAATCCAGCAAAGGCAGAAGAAAACACAATTAGAGGAGAAAAATGTCAGGTCTACTTCACAGTGTGCAGACTTCTCAAGTGGCCCCCAACCCTCGCTGTGCTGGGAATGGGAATTAACAGGACTGGTAAATAAGGAATGTGTTCCTGGGAGAGTTGCCCTCCGGTCACCACGCTTCCAAATGAAGATGCTTTTAATCTGAAATACTCTTGACACTTATGGAAAAATATCCGCCGGTACTGTTAGAAGTGAAAGATAAGGCGTGACTGTTCTATTTGAAGTAACCCATTTGATCGTTTTGCCATCAAGGTCTTTTAGACTGAGTGGAAGTGCAGCGACAGATGAATTATGGGCTAGTGTTTTTTCTTCTTTTTCTTTTTTTTTCCCCCCAAGTTGCATCTTGATTTGTTATTTTCTGAAACGGTTGTGTTTTATCTCCTCCAATTAGTGTGATAAATTGAAGTAGCAGAAATAAAGCGCGTGTAAACAAATGTACCAGCAAAATGATTATGTTGCTTGTTGCTGGATTGCGATCCATCTTATGTGATTTGTTAGTTACTCTTTTACTCTGCTAAACCTTTATAGTTTTATTAAGCTGATTAAGAGTTTAATGATAATGTGATAATGAGATTCACCTGCAGTAGGTGGATACCAGAGTGTGACCCCCCCTCCACCGAATCAACGGCAAGAAAAAAACAGCAGATAATAACCTGCACACCGAGGAAGTCATTGTGTCTCAACAACACCCATTTTACGCTGAGCTAGTTCCTCCCTCTCTTTCTGTGACTGACTATCATAGCCAATTTTACAGTAAATTACTTCCTAAACAAGCTCGATAGAGACAAGCCCAGCAGTCTGGCACCCGGCGCTCCCGTGTAAACATGATTATATCGAGGAAGTGGCTTCACATTTCCGAGCGCACAGTGACAGCCAATTAGGGCCAGCGTTAGCGCGGCTAATTCTTCAAATGCAGTATGGTGAGGAGCGACAGGCTGGGATGGAGGGAGGGCAAAGGAGGAGGACGAAGAAGAAGATGAAGAAGAGAAAGGGATTGATGGGAAGAGAGAGGAGCAATTAAAAGGGAAAACAGGAGAAACGTCACAGATTGGGTTGTAATTACTGTGTGTGCGACACCATATTAGTGCTGTTTATCTTGCCTCAGACGCTCACAGCCGATCGGGCTATTTGTGAGCGTGTTTGTGTGCGAGCGTGAAGACGGTGAAATTCAATTATACCTGCCAGTAGAGTCTATTGGCCGTCTTTAGAGGAAAGGAGAAGGGCGATAAAGAAAAAGTTATTTCATTTTTCTCCTGACAAGCGGCGAAGGGGTTGGTGACACCACTCTGTCAGCGCGCACAAAGTTGCCTGTGAGTGCATCTGCCAGGAACAATTACACACAATACCCGTCAGTGTGACAGTTTTGAGTCGGAAACACACCTATAATTGCACACAGGGAGGATCTCTCCACTGCGCCGGCTAACCATCAAGCAGGCCACGAGGCTATCAGGATAATAATTGGAGGAGCTCAATTAGTTTGTCCTTTCTCTTCCCCTTTTTCCTCTGTCTCCATAAACAAAAAGCGCATTACGCATCGATCCCCAGGAGTTGCTGCGGTAACAAAGCGGTGGCGGCTCTTTAATGAACTGTCTTGTGCCAGCGGCTTGAAAACGCTCCTCTTCTGATTCTGATAATTAAGTTAGTTAGCATTGTGGGGGATACTTAGAGCTATTTTCACCAGCCATTTAATTTAGCCGCACCCTGTTGCAGCCCAGAGGGGACATGGCTTCTGCCTTTCAGGGATTCCCCCGTTCTCGCCGACGTCTGGTTGACCCGCCAGTCTTTCACTGAGTCGTTTCCTCCAGGAAGTGTTTCACAATGCGGTAACTGGTGGATAATTTCCATTTGTTTCCATGTTTATTGACGATCCAGTACTAAAGTGCAGGTCACAGATTGGGGCTGTGTCGGTCTCTCAGTGCTTATTTCCTTTAATACAGTGTCTGACATGCCTGGAGTGTTTAGCAGGTGGGAGCAGGTGGCCAGGGGAAGGAGGTGAGCGTCTTGTTAGTATAAAATATAAGCTCCAAACAACAGACTTAAGGCTAAATATTCCCAGAATAAATCTGAGCATGTTTCCTGTTGGGGTTTCAGGACTTTTAAAGCTCTTTCAAATAGCCAGCGGTCACTGTCTTGTATTTATGGCTGCAGTCTGGAAATGTAACCTGCCCAGGATTGACGATGGCAATCCTAAAAATGTAACTCGTCCTCAAAAAAGTTTAAGGCTGAATATTATTAAAACTATAAAGCTACATATCTATCTTCGTTCTGTGGGTGCTTCTCTCCCTCTCTCTCTCCGTCCTTTGTGTCTTTCTCCCTCCCCGTGCAGCTGTTTTTAATCTTGTCGAGGCGTGTTGCGCTACACTTATGTGTGTAATTCTCATAATTCCCATGTTAAACGGAACATAATCACACTAGCACTGAAAGGCAATTCTGTTCGACCTCAGAAAATGAAAGGAAATGGGGGAAAAAATGACCCTGCGCAGGTTATTGCTTTCCGTTGAGCGTGCGTCAACAACTCTTGAATTTAATGCATTCCCGCAGCGGTGCGCGACTCACTGGCCCTCAGGGGAAATAACAGCATGTAGCCATTAGGGGATTATGGACGAGCAAAGGAAGAAAAGGTGTTGAGACATATACACAGTAAGACAGTATGAGCGGAGGGTTAAGCCCGTGGGCCCTGAGGCCTTATCAACGTACCGGTGGACTCCACTCATGATTTATCAAGTCTTAACATGACTGGGTCTATTCACAGTGTTAAGGTTGGGTTCAATAACATCCAAAGTGTATAGTTTATGTCAGAGTGGAATTTGACATTACTAAGAGCTAAATAGTAACCAAGACAGCACCCAGATATGTATTTCAGTCTACTATATTATCCCTTTGGGAAGACTGTGCAAATGAAAAGAAAGTGCATGCACATCATTTTGTCCATTTTCCCAGGATTTTCATTGGGCTATATTAATTTTGGCATTGGTACAATTTCATTTTAATCTTCAGGGTTTGAGTTGATAGGACCTGCTTTGAGATTTTCCCTTCATTTTTTATAAGATTATATATTTTATTGGTATATATTGTCCAATGTCTATCAAAATGCCATTTAGACTTGAGATTAATGGATCATTTTAAAGGCGACGACCGAGCAGAGAAATGTAGTTTCCCTCAACCTTATAGAGTTTTTTTTATTTTGGCGCATTTCAGTTCATGTTTTGGTTTCACAGCCCACAGCTTTAATATTTTGGTTCACACTCTCATAAACTTGGTTTCCAGCCACAGCAGGCAGCTGTTTTCAGAAAAAAAAAAAAAAAAAAAAGAAATAGTGTCTGATAAACCTCGTCTGTACACTACCTACCTGCCCAGCACCAAAAGGCCAAAGTTTGCATTTAGCCGGTGCAACTAGAGGAGCTTTTAGCAGCCATAAAAACTGATATTTCCCTCAGGGATAGGCGGAGGCTGAAACACAGCTCATGTCGGACCGGTAAATATTGGACTTACATTCATTAGGTGGCTTGAAACAGGACTGCAAATGAATGCTTATGTTGCTTTGCATCTGCCATGTGAGTAAATAGACAGCTGTTTGCTAACACGCATGTTCAAGTGTCCCCAAAGTGGACAAAAAGTCAGCTGATACTCTTTCAACTCAATTTTCTGAGGTGGTGTCATGATTTTAAAAAAAAAAAAAAAGGAAAACTCACATGGTTTGCTAAAACAGAGTACAGCTTTGTTTACAGATATAGCAAATAGTCGATTTAAATCAAAGAATGCAACATTTTTAATCATGGGCAACAGAAACTGACCAGTTGCTGATACTGAAGCTTGCTCCAACAACTAAAAATGTACTAAAAATAATTTGGCTCCAACCTCTAGTCCCAATCTCTCCACGTTGGATTGTGCACCTGTGGTCACACACTCCATTTACACGCAGCAATGGGGTTTTTTATTTGTTTGTCTTACCTGGACTTATTTCTCTGCCAGTAGACTCCATGAAAAGCTCCTGTTGGACTCTTAATTTCCATGCATGCAGAAGAAAACAGCTCCAGGCGCGCACACTTATAAGTGAATACATGTGAGTCCTCGTGTGCACATGCGTACACTTATGTCCCATTCTGTTTTATTGAACGTGCGTTTTTGCGCAAATACGTTCTCAGTTTGTCAACCGCTCTGTGAGTGCGTCTGTGTAAACGTGTCTGTGCTAAGATTTGTTTTTGACGCTAAAGCGCCTTTATAATCAGCGGAGATAAGCAATACTTAACATCTCCTAAACATTCACTCATGCACACATACGCCATTACAATAACACGCGGCATTAGAATATTAGGTTTACAGCCCCGCCGTTCGTCAAAGGGCTCTTTAGAGGCTGTAAAACTGTCTGAGTGTGGGGATTTGTCATCACCACAAAGGCCTGCTCCTTTCATTAGTCATAAAATATATAGTGAGGCAAATACAGGCTGTGATGAAGACGCAGCAGCGAGACAGAGAGAGCTAAAATGTGTGTGTATGGGAATTGGATAAGTCACATGCAGCCACGCTGATGCTAAGATGTTCACTGAAGTTTTGTGCTTTCTTTATGATGAACAAGAGAGAGACTGAAGGAGCAATGAAAGGGGGGCGACAGAGAAGAAACCGTGCAGTGCGAAGTATATACTGTACATCCTCAGCTCTATTTCAAGTCTTTCTGCATGAGTGTGTGTGTGTGTGTGTGTGTGTCAGCCCTTTGTTGAAAGCAGTAATTTCCCATTTTCAATATCCTGTTCTATTTCATTCTCTTCAATTGTATTCCCTTCAACTTCCACACACACACACACACACACAGATAGACAGTGTTTCTATGAAGAAAGATGACGCCATTGAAGATGATGACAACTCCCATCTGACATTTACTAACCTTTTGAGCAGAGAGATGGGGATGGAAGAGGGAAAGAGAAAAGGAGGAGAGGGGATGGACAGATGAGAGGGAGGGAGGCAGTCGGGTTGGGGGACGGAAGGGGGAGCGGGGGGGTGTATGCATGGCATTCCTGTTTTCTATTCCTTTCACCATCATATTGTGCCCAGCTCTCCACAAAAAGCTTTTGTTGCTGTCTGCACCTTTTCTTCAGGCCTAAAGCATACAGACTTTTTTTTAATACACACAAAGACCTCAATTTTTTGTGCCATCTATTTTTTTTTTATTCGGCAGCAGATGTGGCTTTCTTTCTACAGCTCTGCATGTGTGTGTGAGTGTGTGTGTGTGTGTGTGTGATGGTGTTTGCATGAGTGATTAGTCATTATGGAAAATACCTCTGCACTTGGTTAAAGGGACACCCACTGTTTTTGGCTCATATATATACATATATATACACACACTTATATACATACACACACATATATATACATTTCATTTAGTTACTTACTATGGTTGGCACATAGTTTGTATTTGTATATTTGTATTTAGCCTCTGTTACTGCCTTGCACTATACTGCCTCACATATTTACTTCCATACATTACATAATATTTACCATGTTTACCATTTTATCTTTAGCATTTTTAGCTTGAATGACATCAATAACACTAGAGACAATGTGCAGACAATCTTGCAGGTATTGGATCAGAAACCACAAAGATTTGCCTAGTGGTGTTGCCAGAAGAGAGATCATGGGATCACAGGCTCTGTTTAGTCTAGAGCAAGTTTGCCATCCATAGAGAAATGATGCTAGTGTGGCTAAATATTTAATGTGTTTTTAATGCATCATTCAATTCAGCCGCAGATGTGCGCGTCTTTTTTAATTTCCCCTCCTTTTAGAAGTTACACACTTCAATCTTTGGTGATTCTCGCAGTGGATTTAATCCTAAACAGTCCTGCACATCAGCCATTCCTCTGTCTGAGCCAATAACGTATAATAACATCAAATACCATAAGCTTCCTATCAATTCCTCGTGCGCTGTAATGGCTTGTCCAAGTTAACAGCCATTGCCGGGGATTCAAACATGAGCAAAGGGTCAATTGGAACAGAGTGAAGGTAAGAGGATGGAGAGCGAAGAGATGAGAAAGGACAGCAGAGGGATAGGCCTGTGTACACAAGAGTGAACATGATTAATATGATTTAGCGATGAATAATGATATGGTGCAGATATCACGGGTTGCTAATAAATGAGCGGCGCATGCTGGAGTGCAGACGGCACATACTAATAGAAAGCTACAGTAGGCGACGCAGATGGAAAAATGAACACGCACACACTACGATGTAACACGTACATATCAATTTCATAATTATTACATTTACACTTACACAGTTTAAATCAAATATATCAATATTCTCCAATATGGGGGCAGCATAGGAAGTATAGGAAACAAGTGTTGAGTGTTTCCTAATCAAACCTCAGAGAGTGGGCAGTAAATGATTAGTCCATTAACAAATAAACAATGAATCAGAAACAGTTTGATAATTAATGACTTGTTTGTTTATGGTTCCCTAATAATTCCTGTTGGAACATGAGACCGTATAGTAGATAACGATGAGTAACCTGGGAAAGGTAGATTAACCAATGGTTAACTTGCAGTTGCTTCCTCATTTGTTGTCCGGTAATGACGACTTAAGCTTTGCATGTTAACAGTTAGCTCTGGTTTGGTCCACCATCCCCTGGCTGTGCAACGATATTCACCAGTTAGCAAATAATGGACATAATTCTAATTATGAATAAAGACTTTCTAACTCTCTGTTGGCTCAGTTGGTTGGGTTAATTATATATTTTCATACCACTAAATGCTGCTCACTGGTTTCAGCATCAACAAACTCATTAATTCAGTCATTATCGTCATTAATCTGCAGTTATGAAAGAGCATGTGCATAACTGTAGGGGAGATGCTGCAAAGAGCAACAGGTCTAAATATTATTTTGCACTTCCCAGGCGAACGGCATTAACATCATGACAGTTAAATCGACACCTGGAATCCAGTGACTCAGCTTCGGGCGATGCCTGTGGCAGCGGCGCCTACTACTACTACTACTACTACCGACTACACGGCTTTCTTCTGAAGCGTTTTACTCACAACGCACGCACGCACTTCTGTAAGCTACAGAAAACACCTTTCAGCAGACATTTCTGTTTGCCTTTTATTCACCCCCCCCTCCCAACAATGGCGAGACACAAATATTCAGCCTCAGTGATCTGGAGAATTCCCACCACACTCCAGCGACAGCCGATGGGGATACATGCTCACAGGGAGCGAACAGGGAATACAACGTGATCTTCGGAAGGAATGACTCTATGTTACACCTGTTAGTTGCGGCAACACTGATGCATGGTAATGTCAGGAGGTTTCTCACGTTTCGCTGCGTTTTCCCACGACACGCAGCCTTCTCTGAGGGAGGGTTGAGGTGCAGCAGGACAGGCCGATGGAAGGTTTTTAATGAGGAGAAGAATTTAAAAATTACGGAAATTATCAGCAACTTTATGTCTGCCTGAAAAAGGAAACACAAATGAAACAGTGTAGTGCAGCTGCACACACACACACACACACACACACACACACACACACACACACACAGATGATGTAACATACTTAGAAATGTTGAAATAATCATGACGATGGCAGGCTGGGATCTAAATAAACTGCAAATTAATCTGTATAACACCATCACCGTTAGTTTCACGTTTCCTAAGAAACCGCTGCTGCTGCTCCTCACGTCACTGATGACGTCATCTATTGTTGGTTCCTCAGCTCAAGGATAGTTGGCTATTTTAAGTTTTCCTCATACTCTACCAAATCCCTCTTGAAAAGACTTTAGAAAATCTTTCTCTCGGCTCATTTTCTAGTGGGTGTCACACCCCAGAGCAGGCGGTGAACTGACCATAGTCCCCCATATAGACAGCGGCTGTCCCGGTTGATTCCTACAAAATTTAAGTTTAGCGCAGTTCCAGACCGCCACCTTCCCATCCCTGCCTGCGGGAAAGTTATGAAAATAAAACGTGCAGTGTTGAAGTGCCGTGATGAACTTCCGCGCGTGGGCTACTGTCATCTAAACTGCTGCATTCGCTCTTATTAACCGGAGTAAAAAACAAAAACAGAGCTTATTTGATCAAAGTAATGAATTTGAGGCGCTGGATGTAGCTTCATTCCTCAGAGAAACATTTATTATTTTTACCGTTCAATGAGAGCAATATTTTGTTGTCTGAGTGAGAGAACTTCATTTCGGTAACGCTGGTGGATGGTGTAGTTAACGATCTGAAACTGAGGAGCTTGTTGTCCAGCCATCGGCGCAGCTGCTCATTCTCTAAAGTTCGCAGTTTAAACTTTTTGGGCACAGATTTAAGTTAAGTTGGTGTTCTTATATTTGCTTATCTAGGTTAGATGATTAGACCACAGAGCAGTTAGCTTGGGTTAATTATAATCATACTCATTAAATAATGAGTTGTACTCTTTTTTAAATCCATAAACAAAAACATAAATACATGTAAAACAAATAATTGCAGTTTTTGAGGGGAATTGCGTGTTAGATGTTGCATTTATGTTGTGAACTGCTTATGTTCTACTGGTGTGCTTGGCAGCCATATTGGAAATGCTAACAAGACCAGGCCCTGATCCAAACGAACAGCTGAGGGCCATAACTTCTCTTTCAGTGGTCACCAGGACAGAAAAACATCTATGGAACCACCAGTCCAATTAGATACCTGAAATATATTTAGTGACTTTGCACCAACATGAGATTACCTCTACCTCTAACATCAGCTTCTTTCAGGGCTCCATCCAGAGTGAATGTGACACCATCAGCTCCTCCCACCAGGTTGCCATCAAACAGAGCTCATTATACTGCACTTAACTCAGTGAAGGGGGCGGACCATTACTTACCCCGTGCCCATCTGAGTTTGCACCTTTCCATATCTAAATCTGTCCTGCATCTCAACAGTTTGCATTTCAACAATACAGTTGGCCAAATGATATTCCCGGTTCGGCTGTTATAAAGCCGATAATTCACTTTAATTACTCTATTATTATATTCAGGGAACGGCTGGGTTATGTGTCATGCAGTGCCACCTCTGGCCTTCCAGACTTTTCAATTCAAAATGAGCTAAGTGATTTGTTCCCCAGTGGATTGTGCGGCTCTGTGAGGTGATTCCTTTTGTGCCTTACAGTGTGGTGTACAGTTATTCTAAGCTCGTCATTTCTGTGGCACGGCATGTGGCAACATAGGAGGCTGCAGCGCAACAATGCCCGACAAAACAGTTGAATGAGGCTCAACTTTGGCTGCAGTGCCACGCGATGAAGGCATCCAGCTGGACGTCATCGTTCATTGCGTCATCACTACCTTATACTTAACATCCCCTGTAGTGCAGCCACATGAAAGCCTGTTTATACTTTAAGTTTCGCTATTATTATTGTAATGACTCAACTTTCAAAAAGAGATGCAGTTCAGTTCTTCAAGTTCCTCTCCGCTGAAGCTGAAGCTCCATTCGACCACAGTTAGTCACGAGGCATTCGGGGGTTCCTCACTAGTGTGCCTTGCTCGAGTGCACTCTGGCAGCACTTGTTGGATAACATGACATCGTTCACTCACGCATAATCGCGAGAGGCACGCGAGGAAGTGTGACTGTACGCGCAAACAATCTGAGAACAGGATAAATGTTTAATTTATGAAAATCAGCTGTGTGGTTTTAGCTGCGTGCGCTCTCACCAATGTAATACTTCAGTGGCTATCTGTTTATAGTAACAACAGATGCACACACACACACATGCACACGCAAACACATTTGGGATGTTGTGGCTATGCCTGAATGCAGCTCTTCAGTGTTGCTGCTTTAATAATCAGTTTTAATGAGCATCACTCGCTGTTATTCCCTTCAGCATGATTCTCTCTCTCTCTCTCTCTCTCTGCATCTGTCTCTGCATTTCTTTCCGTCACTTACCCCCATTTTTTCCTTACTCGCAACATCACTCTCTCTCCCAAACACACACACACACACACACACACACAGTCACGCATTCTAACCCCCCCCCATTCCCCCAAACTCCCTCTATTCCCTTTAGTTTGAAGCTCAATTAATGCCCTGTTCCATATCTGTTGTACTCAGACACCCCCTGGGTCTCCACCCCACAACACTCACACACACACACACACACACACACACACACACACACACACAAACACTGTCATTTCTTGTTTGTTCAAATTAATTTCTGGTATCTTCGCATGGGCACCCATGTATATTTGTGTTTGTGCGTGGCTTTTGCTAACATGTCACATGGAAGTGGTAAAAAAAAATGATTGTAACCTTTTCATGTTCAACCTCAGTGTGAGTTTTTGACATGCGTCTTAGTCTTGCTCCCGTCACAGCTGGAAACAGCCTCATCATGTGTCACGGGCTCCGTTACTGTCACTGTTACACAAACAGAGTAGACTGGCATACGAGCCAATGGACACGCGGCAGCAGTAAGAAGTCTTCTCTGCGACCTTTGACCTTTGTTAACAGGCCACCAATGATAATGAAAAAACCTCTTCCCATTGATTAAAGGTTGTCTGGCAGCTGCTCAGAAACATGGAAGTGGCAGGTTGATTCATTGAAGATATGAATTATTTTCTTTTTTCTTTTTCTTTTTTTATTTTTTTTAATCTATTTTAAAGTAGTACCAAAAGTAGACAATGCCTGAATAACCAGAAACAGAACTAAAGCTGTTTTCTTTCCTTACGTGTCATTGTAAGTTTCCAACAAACACACTTATCAGTTTCATGCCCAGCGCATACTTTGTGTAAGTACCAAATGCATACTTACACCTATCTGAGCACCCATGGGTGTGTTGGTCTCAAAATGAGATGCGGTCAGGTGCATTACTGGGTTATTGCTGTCTTGAGGCAGCAGAAAGAGCCTGCAGCATTGACATATACATACACACACACACACACACACACACACACACACACACACAGGCTCACACAGCAGCTCCTCCTCTGTTAAATATTGTCCAGTTTGCACATAAGCAGAGTTATTGACGAGACGGAGGCAGAGGTGCAGTCAAGCTAAGCTTTTAACAGGAACAGGAGATATTTCAGGATATGTATACATGAACAGTATGATTTTTCAAACACGTGTCATGTTTCTACCCAAAGATCAGAGGGTGCTGGCTGCACTGATCAGACAGACACACCCGCTCAGTGTTTGACAGTTCCTGTCTGTGCTAAAGATCAAACTAAAACACGCTCTAATGTATAATGATATATTTGTTTAACCCGAACAACAACCAGAATATAAAAAAACATGTCATTCGCTCCAACCAATGTCACTTTGTGACTTCTTACTAAGCCAGCTGTTTCCCTGTTCCCAGTCCCTGCATTGAGCTAACTGTCTGCTGGCTCTGGCTTTGTATTTGATAGACAGATTTGCGAATGGAATTGATTATCCCATTGGAACTTTTGGCATGAAAGTAAATCCACATTTCCTCAAAAAGACAGACTTTTAAACTACCTTCAAACTCTAATAAATTAACTGAATGTACTGAATAACAAGCTGTTAGTTGGTCTGGGTTAGATTTCTGATTCCTACCAAAATAAGGTGTCAACAAATTGCGCTCTGTACAATCAGAATGTGGCAGGACATCTGCAGCGTGGATCTGCAGGGAAGAAGAACATTTCCAAAACACTGTGGGAACCCACACGCCTCACCCAGTGTGTGTACCTTAATTACACTAGGATTCTCCAGAACAGCCAAACTTTAACTCTGTGCATCAACATCCTGGGAATACTGGTCAGTGTAGGACAGGTTAGGTGTTATTGTTTTGTTTGGATTTGATAATGGTGACTTAAGTGTAACACGCTTCTGTCATTCTTCCATCAGAGCGCTCACAGACGCCACTATTGATTGACTGACATGACCCAGAGGATTACATGTTCTTCAGATGGGTTACTGATCAGTCTCTGCTGGGTCCGAGTTGATAATAATAAACAATAATGATTAAAACTATGCAGCCTCATCTCATTTGGAACTGTTTGGTTCCTCATACAGGTAACATTGTTGACCTTTTTTAAGCCGGTCATGATTTATTGCGTATGTCCCCGCAGCAGATAATTTGCGTACAAATGTAGTGAATAATTCATTTATTATTGATGATGGAACATTGCAGTCGTACAGTAAATAAATTAATGTCATCTCTATTTGTAGAGTTCTTAATCACCTCTACAGTGTGAAAGAGCTTCACAATATTCAATATGCATGTACAATATACAAATACATTCAATATAATACAATATATTATATTATGAGTCAAGTAAAACTTTAAACACCAACAAGGAAACTCATTCACTGAATGAATGCATTTTAATTGAATATGCCATTGTTTTGGTGCAGGACTGAAGTTGGAGGGGGAGTGATTGGAACATCATGTTTTGGTTGAAGTTACCTGCAATATCAATATATGTCCATCCTGTATAACAAACACAAAGGTGTTTTGACTGTTAAATCACCCTTATGCATCTGCACCATTGGACTCTATTGCTAAATTTTAGTGGTTTCTGGAAAACGTTGGATAAAACTTGCTTTGACACTTAGTCTCACTGCTGCGTAAAAGCCCTTTAAACCAACACCATTCACATTCCTCTGCTTTAAGACTATGATGTGTGAAAGGAAACATAATATTGGAGTTATAGTGGATTTTTTTTAAAAGAAAAAGTAAAAAGCAGGATTCTCTGGAGACGTTTAGTGAGTGTTCAGTTCATACACTGACGAGCATTGAGTCATTTTTGCATACCAGATCAGCTGAATGTGAAAATGTGAATGACTGAAAGACGAAAGAGTGTTTATTTGGGTTCAATAGCAGCAGTTCTTTCCAAGGATTACCATTAAATTGCATTAAATTGCATTAAATTGCGGATGTGCACAAAAAACACGTTTATCATTTCCCATATATGACTGTCCCATGTTTCTCATGTGTCTCAATCTGATTTTTATTCATCAGATCTTTATTTAGATGTGGATCAGAAAATACAGGTATCTTTTTTTTATTTATCTTTAAGCTTTTTATAAGTAAGTAAGTAATCTATTTTTATAAGTAACAATAACACAAGTCTGCACAGCCTTAGGTATGGACTCTCTAAGCGTGCATACATTAGCATTACACTGCCTTTCTTTTGTAGATGTGGGCTGTTTTAACTGTTTAAACAGTCTAATTCTGACTAAATATAACATGCCAGACGTTTCAGTTGATTCATTCATTCATTCAACATTTGAATGTTTGAATTAATACAGCTATTTTTAAATGGACAATGAGCTCTTGTCATAATTTCTACAAGTCATGTAGAACACACATGCACACGTGCACAGACACACACTCATATTAGCTCTGTGTGTGTGTGTGTGTGTGGTTTATCACAGTAGGACAAAGCTGCTCTCCCTCCTTCACCTCCTCTCTTCTTCTTAGTCTCTCAGCAGTCTTGGCACACTTGGGAGGCACCTGTGGGCAGAGATTGACAGGTAACTATAGTTTTGTGTGTGTGTGTGTGTGTGTGCATTTGTACGTGCGTGCGTACAGATGTGTGTATCACATTGTTTCCTCTCCTCTTCCTCCAGTCCACCTGCATTGCAGCAAACACTGCATTGTGTGTACTGTAAGTGTGTACAGTGCAATATTAAGGCAGGGAGGAGGTGGGAGGGCATGACAACACCCTTCTTTTCAAGCTTACATTCCATATTAATCAATTTCATTCAGTGGATCTGTTATTAGCCAATATTTTCAAAGCTAAATAGAAAAAAATGTAACATTTGTTTGTAGTTAATGTGAGTTGATGGCACAGTGACAGCTTACAGCAAAGGCCAGACATCAGAGAACAGAGATGTGCTAGTGAGAACGTGTATCAGCGCAACACAAAATCAATAAATATGTACACGCCCACCAAGTGTTTATATATTTAATCTTAACAAATACTGGTTTGGTTTTTAGCATCATTTTTAAAATACCATAAACACATGTTTTGACTAATTTGAGGGAGATTCTGCATCACACGTTCTCCATTTTGTCCCAAATGTAATTGAGAAGTAAAAACCCGCCTTCCCCTCAGCACAGCAGGTCAGTATTTTTGGAAACATTGGATCCCTCATTAATCATGGACAGTGATAACGGATAAATGTGACAGCTTCCCTCCTCAGAAGAGCCGAGGTTAAATAATATTTCATTTTGATTGATAAACATTTTGAGCATGCACCTTCCACATCATCTCACGTGGATTCATAAATCTTCAGCTCTTATTATTAGATTGTCCTGTTAACTTCTCTGCTCCGCTCCGCAGGTCTACTGTCAGTGAGGTAGGATGATGAAAACAATGTTGTTTCTTTGTTCTTTGCAGTCACTTTCAAAAGCAATTTGGTCAGGATGACAGTCCTGGAAACAAAATCATAGAGTCACACAGACAACTCTGAGCAACAAATAGCCTGGTAAAACATTTTGCAATCGCCACCAAATTCCCGATCAGCCTGAGCTGTGTGTGTTTGAATCCACTTGCTGTGTGGCAGCTGAGACCTAAGTAGGACCACGGTGAAGTTCTCAGTCTATGCAAGGTCTGGTTTTATTGCTGTGCACCTCAGGTCTAATACTCAGCTTTGTAATATCTGAGTTTATTTCAACAGCTCTGATCACATAATTATCATACTGGGGGAAAAGTGCAGATACAGAGAATGTTAAAGGTCAGATTTCAAAGACTGGTTCTCGAGACTTATTGGCACATCATTTTGTTGCCACTTATGTCTCTGTTTGGGTCTGTTAGTCATTTTGAATCAGGTCTTATTACCATCACATTTGTTTTGGACAATATATATTTGTCCTTGGATCCTTCTCAGCCTGGATCTCTTATTGTCATGCTAGTGTGCTGGCTACTGAGATGGCAACATCAGTCTGTAGGTCAGATGGTTGGTCCAGCACTTTGGTCTGAAGTGAAATATCTCAACAACTGTTGAGATGCACTGAAGCCTCTTTACTGTTCACTTATGCAGAGGACAAGAGGTCTGTCTCGTCACAGTCAAGGTAACGTCACCAGTAATGTTCCTCCTTTGTGCCTGATGGACAGGGCATTTTCGGTCGAATGCAAACATATGTTGATTTAAGGCACTTGTTTAACCGACTGATGCACGTATTACTTTATACCTAGTTTTGCGGGGCTACCAGAAGGAAAAGTTAACCCTTTAAACTAAAGATCTTGTGTTTTCTCATTATATCATCCAAAGCGTACAGTCAGAGGAAACACGTCTTTTCAAAACTTTAATGCGGCATTCTAGATTGATGAAAGTCATCATTTGGTGAAGCGTTTTTGTAATTTTGCGATATATATATGTTGGCCCTGTGGAGTGTTGTTGGCCAACACTGTCTTTGGCTGTGGAGTGTTGTTGGCCAACACTCCACAGCCAAAGACAGGCGTCAGTGGCAGCCCTTTTGTGTCTACCTGTGTAAGTGATTTGTTATCATTGTTTAGAAGCTAAATCTATCCGAAGCCCACCATTTTGAATGCACTGTCATGAGGGTGATCATGAAGAAGGTCAAACCGTCAGGCGGGGTAAAAGTCACCTCAGAGCAGATCCTTTCTCTCTGTCTGAGGTATTGATATGAAGAATATTTACTGTCTCGCTGTGGGAAGAGGCTCATTAAAACATTATTGTACTCATGAATAACTGGGAAAAGACAGTGGACCTCAGACAAGAAGGTCTTTTCTTAGTGTAACACACTGATCCTCTCTTTTTTCCGTCCCAGGCCTATCAAACCATAAAACATAAGTGGAATCCTATTGATGGCGCATTGCTCTTAATCAGAGGCAGTTTAATGCTTTTAATTGGCTAGCATTTCAAAGAAAAATTATAAGAAATTGCATTAGCAGCGTACACACGCGTTTAATACGCTGAATTTACCGGAGACCTTGTACACAGAGGGTTTCTGTCTTCCTGTATTGGCAGGGCTTTGATCACCCAGCTGTAATGATGATCACAAAGCCAAGCTCCATCTGATGTTGGCTCATGTAGCGCTGCCTTCCCATCCTGAGGACAGGTAAGGCAACAGCCAGACAGAGTGTCTACAAGTGCTGCTGTCAAATAGGTGCTTATGGAAAAACTAAATTTCTTATTTCTTTTAATCTCTTTAATGCAACATCACGTTGTTGTACATATCATGACTTTTCTAGCAGATGACGTCTCGGTAACGTCCTGGCCGAGACAACGGGCGCCATAGCTGATCTCAGGGCAGTGCAGCTGGCGTCGCAAACCTACAGCAGAAAACAGTCATTATACGAGGGGTTTCTAAATCCTCATATTTTCAGAGCGTTGATGTGTGCGATCATAATGAATGTCGGTGTGTGTGGCGGGGTAAAGGTCAATTCAAATCCAATCGGCTCGCTCTGCCTGAGGGGAAATTAGGATCGATTATAGATGAAGCCATCATACTGCAGAGGTCGCACCCTTTACATGCTTGCTGCTTTGTCACACGTCTCCTGATCTATATGATATGTTATCATATTTTTTATTCTGACATGGTTGCTGATGTACTGTCTTCCTGTACTGTTTGTGTGTGTGTGTGTGTGTGTGTGTGTGTGCAGGTTGGGGTTTTATTGGTTGACAGTGTCATACAGCCAGAGGTTTAAGTCTGTTGATCAGAATGTATGCTATAGTTGCTTTGTGAACACAAAGACGTGTTGTGTGCTTCTTTGATTTTGAGGAGTCTGCATCTAAAACAGTGGCACATTGTTGAAAGTGGTACGTGTTGGTGTTGCTGTATAACATGTATGTGTTATACAGATAAATAATCAGTAGTAAATCAGACGTTTTCAAAGTCCGATGCTGTACCTCAAACACCTTTTTTATCCTGTATATCTTGGCTCTATAGCTCTATAGCATGGATGCCAAGAAAGATATTACTGTATTATACTGACACTCAAGAAATTGTAAAAATGCGAGGACTGTAATGGATGAATCGGGGATAATGAGATCGTGGGGTTGGGGTGTAAGTCATGCTCAATCTGAAAATATGTCATTAAGTGTAACAGACTCAGCTTTTGCTGCAACGTAATGATTTCATAAGACAAAGTGGCCAACCAAAAGCACACATGCAAACTTTCCTGGTTAGATTACATGACTGGTGTGTTGCTACTTCTCCCCTCACTAGAGGATGTAACAATTGTTGCAAACATAGAAAAGTTCTAAGATCCTTTTTTAAAAACTTTGATCCACCTTCAAGCTTAAAGACTGATTGCTCAAAGTCGACCTTCCGAAATACATTTCATTATCTCAACACTACATGTGGCAACACACCTCCATCGAATAACCTGACACAAGACCAAACACAATGCATCAGCAAACACATTCTCCCCCTCGCAGTGACACAGTCCTTGTCTTCGGGGTTAAGGCTGGAACATATAATGAGAGACGTGAGACCGTCTTAAACAACGTCACCACGCGCGTGTTTGGACACTTAAAACCTCCAACCCATTTCATTTTCTTGATTCGATGTAATAACTCTCGTCCTTCAGAAGAAAAGGAGTAGGACGATGGGAGACCTCTGAGGGGAAAGGTCAGGGTGGATGGTTGAATGTATTGAATGTCACATGGAAAACTACTGTTGCAACATGGACAATGGATGATCATGCAAGACTGTGTCATAACTTTTTTGTCCAGTGCAATATATCTCCAATATGAGAGCATGGCAGATACAAGAAGCTCAGGAAACATTGTGCTTGTGCTTTATAAAAATGCAGATTAATTACTTCCTGTTGGCTCCCAGCTTTGGCACTGGGTGCAAACTGTCCAGAAACATCCAATAATCCCCAGGAACACTGAGCTGACCGTTTGCATCCTGTCCTCTACTGACATTGGCTAATTCGAATCAGTGATCCCAACCTTGATCTGGTCATGGTTTCATTCAGCTAAACCTAAATCTTAAAACCTTAAAAGTAGAGGTTGCTGATCAGAAAGCAGCCAGATGGATCATCAGTGTTTACTCAAACACACCATTCTCAAGGTTAGACAGTTGCTATTGAAATGCCTGTGACACCGCCAGTCCTCTTTTCTCGTCCCTTCACTTGTTTTTCACTCGCTCTGACTTCTTCGCACCCATTTTTTTCTGTAAATTTCAGTGTTTTTTTGGTTTTTTTTAAATTTAAGCACTCCTTGTCTCCTCTCCTCATTAGGCAGCCATTGCTTTCTGCCGCTCACCATTTTGCTTTCTCTTGCTCTATCTGTGTCTCCCCGCGTTTCCTTCGGTTCCTTCGATTCATTTTTCCTGGGCAGCAAGCCCACTGACAGCATGTGACGACAGGAGAGTGCGCAGGAAGTATGAGCCCATTTCCACACTTGACCTTGTGAAAATATGAAACAACTCCATCCATCGCTCTTCCCTCCCTCGGTACTTCCCCACCATTCTTCCTTCTTTTGTCACCTCTTTGTCATTTTAAGTCTGTCCATCTGTCCTCCGCAGTTCATCCTTTCTTCTTTTTGTCCTTATGTCTTACGTTGCTCAGTCCTTTCAGCTCCATCTTCTCTCCAGTTTCTTTTTTTTTTTTTACAGGCTTTCCTCCTTCCCCCTGTCACCCTCTTCCCCTCGCACCTCCCTCCTTCCCCCTCTCCCTCTTCTTGCCTCTCTGTCGGCTTCCCACCTTGTTTCTCTCCCTCCTTCCTCTCCTCTCCCTCTCCAAGTGATGGAGGTATGTTTTTATAGGAAGTGACAGTGTAAAGAGCTGTATAAAGGTTACAGTGGCTTCCTCTATGACACAGCCATATTACTTATCACACTCACGCTGTCTTTGACACACACATACACACACACGCGCACATATCCTCTCCCTGGGTACTTTGCTGCATCCTGGGACACCTAACAGAAGGAGTGAGGATTTTTATTCAGTCCTGTGTTGCCTCTCTCTCTCTCTCTCGCTCTCTCTCTCTCTCTCTCTCTCACACACACACACACACACACACACACACACACCACTAACTCCAGCAGAAATATCCGCACATAAACACAAACTGCACTATTTAAGTGAGAAGCAAAATAACAAAATGGTCAACACTTACATTAATATGTTGTATAAATGTTATATATTTATTAAGGTAGACACACATGCTGCTTTATCTACACTAAAAGCTCGTCTGCGACCTGTCTGCCAACATAAAATGTATGGATTAAGACAGGTAAACAGTCCAAACGGTCCATAACTTCCCTGCTCTTCACAGGGCTGGCTGGAAGAAGTGGCCTTTTCCTCTGAGCGAGGTTCCCTCAGATCTGTTGGACACTATCACGAGTCATTGGTCTGACCCTCTCACATGAGACTGGATTACCTTTGCTGTTGTTAAAGGAGGCACATGGCTCCTGGTAGCATTATTGTTGAGATAACATGGGGGGCTGGTATTCTGCCCTTTTGTTCAGTGTTGTAGTTATGGGAGAGAGCTGAAGCACAACGCAGAACTCCAGGGGAACAAAATACCTGCAGTGACCCTGCTGGGACAAGTGGCATATAGATGGATGGATTGAATCTGTATTATGACTCAGTAATCAAATAAAATTAGCAATAGTTCACATGATTATATGAACTTAGTGCAGCTCCCATTATGCCCTGTGGAGCATTTGAGCTGTTTGCATTGAAACAGCTCAAATAAAGTGTTTTATGCTTCCTGCCCATGGTAAATAGACTATACTTATCTGATCTTCCAACCACATGTCAGCATTCCCCCATTCTCCCAGACTCAGGGTTTGAGCCACCATCTACATTAGTGGACAGCCCGCTCCATCGCTAAACCACAGCTGCCTTTTACATGTTACCTGAGCATTGTTCAGCATGTAACCTCAGCAACTTCAGTCTAAACCAACATGGAAGACAGGAGGTTCCTGTGAGCAAGTGGATGAGATGTGCTTGAAAGCTCCACAGGTAAATGGTAATAATAATATAGTTCCATTAGGAATGACAAACATCAAACCTCGGTGAAACAAACTCGACTTGTGAACTGTTGATGACGCTGTTGATGTTTGGTACAGCGCTGGTTTCATGGTGAAACGTTTGGCTGGCAAACGGCTTTAACCACGTCTGACACAGCTTGAACAGCTGTTTTTCACCCCCCAAAACCCTATTTTTTCTCTGTTTACAGAGATCTGAAGAAACTAAGTGAACAAAAACTGGTGAGGTCAACAGTACGCAAACATACACGCACATGAAAAAGACGCCGAGGCCCTCCAGCTTCTCTGCGTTTTGACTGTCGGATCGTCAACCTCCATCGTCACAAACACCAACGCTGACTGACAGCAGCGTGATGATGAAAGAACCTTCTTAAATACCACAAGCGGCTATATCCACCCAGCATGCCGCAAGCTATGTGTGTGTCTTGTGTTTTTGTGCACATATGCACATGTTTTTGGGTGCACACATACATCCCGCTCACCCCTCACGTCTCTTTTTTAACCTCCTCCCAATTTTTTATAGTATTATTTTCAGCTGTGATGAAACTCTGTAACACACTTAATATCTGTCTCTTTGTGGACCCATATCTTTGGATTCTGCACCTGTGTGTGTGTGTGTGTGTGCGTGTGTGTTCTTCATTCTCCCTCAGTCCTCCTGTCAGTCAGTCTCAGAGGGAGTGAAGCTTGTTTGTCAGCTGTCAGACACACACACACACACACACACACAGAGAAAGAATGCGAAAGGTTGGCTCTGCTCTTGCTCTGGAGAGAAAATGTTCTCTCTGACAAACACACAGGTGTCTCAAAGAGGCGCACACCCACATACAGAACATAACAAACACACATGCATTCATACGACACTTAAAGACGCACACGCGAGCTCACACTGAAGCAGCTTTTGCGCCGTACGCCTCCACGTGCCTCCTTCGCGGCGGCTTGTCGAGCACGCTAATGGAAGAACCCCCACAGAAAGACGGAGATATTCTTTGCCTATTCACTCTGTCAGCTACGTTTAATCTAAAGCCGCCGTCTTTGAGGGCGCAGATACTTTTAGCATTTAGGGGTCTGGGGGGAATTGGATGCATGCCTGCGATTTTACAAGAGGGTTCTTCAACAAATTGAGTTTTATAAGATGACTAGGCTGAAGATATTTTGTTTATGATTTTCTCAGTTTCGAAGTCAATCTTTATTCATATCAAATGTGAAAAGTACGCTCACCCCCTGTGTATTAGGAGAGATTGGATTACTTCTGAACATCGGCTCACCTAAAGTGAAACAGCTTCTCGCTTTTATTTCTATATTTTGGACACTTTCTTTCTTTCTTTCTTTCTTTCTTTCTTTCTTTCTTTCGTTCCTCTCCTCTCAGTCGTTCTACAGCCATCATCCACTCTTTCTTTTCTAGTGTAGTTAGAAGTAATAATGGATGTGGAGTTGTGCTGCTGCAGTGTACGCGGCATGCGTGTATACCTGTTTGTGCGTGCGTGTGTGACTTTGTTTATGTGTGAGTGATCACGTACAGGTATTTCTGTCATTGTGTGTTATGGGAAACAGAGTCTAATGTGTTTATAATTGACTCCAGCTCCAGCAGACTGGCTCAGTGGGCAACAGATGCCACAGTTGCTGCTGCCACAGGCTGTGTGTGTGCGAGGGAGAGAGAGGGAGTGAGTGTGCATGTATGAGAGAGAAACGGAATATATACTGTATTTGTGTGTCTGAGCCTGTCTGTGTGTCTGTCTTCATAGGTGTGTGACTATATTCACATGTTTGTATGTGTGTGTGTGTGTGTGATTTCTCACCTGTGCGTAGAGCTCGTCTCTTCCTTTACTTCTCATTAATCTGAAGTGTTTCCTTTGAGTAGATCGCAGACCAGAACGTCCACAGCAGTGTGTGCAGTGTACCTGTGATCCAGGACTGTGTTTTGTTCAGGAAAAACAAGTTAAGTTTGCACGTTTTGCAGTCTGACGGGCAGCAGATGTAGCAGTTTGAAAATATGACTTCTCATTTTTGCAAGCTTTCTGACGATATGTTGTGGTAGGTATTATAATAGATAATGCTTTTAACCAAGGCCGAGCCATCCCTCATCCCAAGTGTGTAGGTAACTGGCTCAGCATGTGTGGTCGGCCCCTGTGTAATGTATGATCTTCTGTTGTCCCACACTACACTAAAAGCTTCGTAGGCTAACGTTTTGAAGCAGGAGCAGCAAATGACATCGTTTTTGCCAAAGAGGTCAGTACCAACCGCTTTTGCTCACTAAAAATTGGTGTCAAAAACCTGTGGACATTTTAAATATGGCAATATCAGTGGGTTGTCTGCATAGGCTCAAATTCCAGTAGTCTAACAGTGAGTCATACTACTTCTTCTGTGGTGTCACTATGAGCTTATAAAGAAGTAACTGATTATTATGTTTTCCTTATATTATCGCATTCTTACGATACAGATTTATTCAGTCATCAACATTAGTTATTAACATAAAATCCTGTTCTTTGTCCACAAACCCAGACCAAAACCCCCATCATCAGACGGACTCTGCCCAGCTGTTGTGTCTACTCAAAAGTGAAGTTGGAGATTTCACACCAGCCCAAATGAACTGTAACTACATCAGGGTTTGTCTTAACTATCCCAAACAGGTCAGATGTGAAAATACCCTTTGGTGGACTGAAATGATCTGGTGCTGATCTGACCACATGATGCTGATAGCCCAGAGCAGACAATGCTAAACTGTTCACCATCTCAACTACAGGCCAACCAATATATAGATGTTATCATCTGATATCTTTCTATCTAGTGCACACATATCAATATGGATGTACTTGTGTTAATGCACCAGTATCACTGCATTTTCAGTGCTATGGTCAGGTTGCTGCAGAGTTTCCTCATGATGCCATGTTGTATGATCCCATAAAAAGAAAAGCTTAAGAACAAAACTGAAGTACAGCTTCCACAAAAACAACTAAAATACATTGAGGTTGATAGAACAACCTGCAAATATGTATATTTATCTGATTACTTCAGCCACTGTGAGCATGAAGCCAATCACAATCTGATATTTAAATATGCAAAGTGTGTTGGACACCTTGCTTGTCTACGATATAATCTGTTGTCTTAGAACAGTGTAATTTAGTAGAGGCCATTAGGAATACACCATCTCTCATAAGTCTTATCGCAATATAATAATCGAAAGACATGATAAACAACCTTCATTCTTCTGGAAATAAACAGGCTTAAATAATGAGCCTGTCTTATAACAAAGAACCAGCACATTGTAAATAAAAGCAGAAAAAATCTTTAAAACAATGAGTGTTTTCAAAATCACTGTTTTTACGCTGATGATGCCGTAGTGTATATGATCAGCAGCCTGGCCTAAATTGAGGTCTCCTCCAGGGTACCATTTGTTTTGATGACATTCAGAACTGGTTTTTATTCATTCCTATTCTCTTCTTGACTCTGCATTTTACAAAAACACAAACTCTCGATTTACCATGATTCTACGGCCTCAATTGAGATCTACAGACCAGAAATGAAAATACGAATGAGTGAATGAATACAAAGCTCAAAATGCAAACCCTATGTGTGCACAGCTGCAAGGAATGCTCCCTTTATAGATCACAGTCCACCTGGAAATGTGGGCAGGTATCATAACCTGCCCTCCCACATTCAACCATAAACGGTCAATGCAAAACACAGCATGAATGCTGATGGATAGAAACGGGCCTGCTGCTGCATTTTAGTGAATCGTGTTGACAGCTGAGAAGACTGAGAAAAGGAAATGAAGACATGGAACATAGTCACTGTGTGAGAACTGTCAGTGGCTTTATTTCCAGACGATGCTGAATTGCACAATCCATACATGGCAGCCACCCTGTACACCCAACAATGAATTTGTGTTCAGTGCAGTGATGCTTTAATCTTGCTGATGAATGCACAATATCAGGACATCTTAAAACTGTCTACAGCCGATAATGATTATTTCATCAATTATCCAAGTTAACGTGGGTGAAGTGTCGGTGTCGCGGGGTGGTGCTTAAAACTCTTCAAAAAGAATGGTGTAGTCAAAAGCAGATGTTATGGTGAAGATTTATTGCTGGCCTTCCAACGTGCAAACAGTGCAAAAGTATTTACAGTGGGGAAAAAAATGTGAAAACAATCTGTCAATAAATGCAAAAATACCCATTTACATGAAAAGAGTTCTTCAATAACTCAAAAAACCACAATGCAAGAATCAGCAGTCCGTTGACTTCAGTGCAACCCAAGTCAAGACTGATAGAACGCCAAGATGGCCTCTTTTATACTGCCAGCCCCTCCCCTGGGTGTAGCCCTTCAGTAAACAAATACAATTAAACAATATTTTTGTGACATCTAAGTCAAATACAGCATAATTTCTTTACAATAAACATCAGAAATAATCCCCTGCTGGCTAAAGACAAACTAGTATGAAAAATACAATACAACAACGTTGGTCACCTGACCACAAACGCGCCAGAATGCCCTACATAAAGGCGGAAATACGTCGGCCCCGTTTTTGCCAGTCCGATGCCAGACGGGTGATTGGCACAATGCGTTCTCCCCTGAGGTAAGTGAATGCGGCGTTTGATTCACAAAACAAAGTATTGCGACCAAGCGCGCTCGGTGGTCGCGCTGCTTAAGCTGCTCTGGGTGGAAGATGTGAAGTGATTTGGAAAGTGTGTAGAGAACACGGAAGGCAGCGGAGCAATGAGCGCGTGCGTGTGCGCGCGTGCGTACGTACGTGCGTGCGCGCGCGCCGCCTATAGGCCGCTGCCCGCGGTCAGTGACAGAGCCGCTCTGTCACAACCAGGGAAATAGGAGCCAGACTCTTCCTAGCATCAGCTGCTGTGGTGTCAGATCGCGAATGTGGTGGTGAGACAGCGCTGATGAAGTACTGAACGTGGTTTGAGATTTGAGTTTGTCTGCGTCTGGAACAATTGATCGCTCCTACAAAACACAAGGAAAAGACAAAGGAAATATGTTATAGTCTTAAATTTACTTTATAACAGCAGGCTTCCTTTCACCATATATTCACCACATAGGTCACGGTTTTCATCCAGGTGTACACGAGTTTTTTTCACAGATCAAACTCAAACTGATCAAATTGATCTTTCACCAATCTTTTTAAATTTTGCTTTGGAAGAACTCCGCGCCCCCGTTTTTGCGTGTATGTAACGGTTATAAATGAGACCCCAGAGTATGTGCTTAATCTCCATACCCCTTGAATAACTAATGGTGTTTATAGTGGGGCTTTAAACACGGTCTACGGCTGTTATGCACCTGTGATTTGCTTGTACTTTTAATCCAATAAAGCAGCTGGTTGATTTTCATGCTTGTATCTGTTCCTTTTCAAATAAGCCATAATAGCCTGGAGGCAGGAGAGGGGAGGTTTATTACAGCAGAGCTGATGGGGACAACAGTGATCCAGTGTTTTAATTACTAATGTCTGGTTAGTCAGTATGGTCCTGCATTTGTTCAGCTGCTGATTCATTATCCCAGTTCACTTTTGCTACTTGGTCCTCCTTCTAGCCGTCTCTCTCTCTCTCTCGGCTTGTTTTTCATCAGTTTTTCTTCTCTTTCTTCTCATTTTTCCACATTTCCTTTCCTCTCATCCTCACATGCTCTCTCTCTCTCTCTGTCTCTGGCATTCTCTCCTTGTGTACAAGCGAGATTTTAATAGAAATATATTGTTTATGAACTGGGGACCATAATCAAATTTCATCTCCTCCTCCTGACCTCATTAGTATTGACCTGTCCTTCGGTGATGATGTCACAGGCGGCTCTGCAAGCTGGCCAATGATCTGTGGTTAAAATTGGGTTGTGTCTCGACAGTTTGTGTCCTTTCTCTTATATGAAGACGCATACGCATCATTCAGGTGTGCTCATTTGTTTTTTATCTCCTGTGCTGAAACACATTAGGTTTTGTTATTGTTATTTAGATGAGTTGAGTCCATTTATTACAGTTGCACAGAAGCGTAATTTCCATTACATTCTCTGCAAAGAATTTACATATGACTGCTCTAAAAAGCATCATCAAAACAATGGCTTTGGTATAACGGGTTAACCTCTGACACTAAACTCAAGGATACACATCCCCAGAACAAGAAGTCCGGGCTGGCTGCAGCTTAATATTAAATGCATGTTCAGAAGCAAAGCAGATAATCACTTCACCTCATTCAAGCAAATTTGACCACAGCGCTGTTTGATTCACTCCAATCATCCAAAGTGCCAGAGTGAGTAAGTTTGCTACCAGCTGACGAGCAGCAGCACCATGCGGCGTTGGATAAATGCGCGTTGTGTGTGTAGGGGTGCCTTTGTGTGTGTTTGTGTGGCAGCGCAGCAGTAACTTCAGTCATTTCCCTTCCATCGATCTTCTTTGTCCCCCTCGTCTGTTTACGCTGAAAGGAGCAGACTCACGAATCCTCGAAGAGGAGTCTCGCACGGTGGCGTCGTGTGTCTTTTAACTGACTCACACACGCATTGTTCAGTCAGTTTCGTTATATGTACGCAAAAGGCCCTAAGAGTATTAGTTTAAACCATTTCAAAGGAGTCAAAGCATAATTTAAAAGGTAATGTCTTACATATGTTCCCAAATGCACTGGGAATTATGAATTAATGTGCATCAGTACTTTTCCTCTCTCAGGGTGAAGAGGGAATAAAGCGTCTAAATCATATGAGAATAATTGAGTGATTGATTTTTAGAATAATCAGATCAATGACAGGAATGCGCAATATTACAGAGTGCGGGCAAGATTGATTTCTGAGCATTGACACCCAAAATGCTTCAGCATTTCAGGGTCATTAAATTACACTAATGATGGATAAAGTAGTAAAAATAAAGTAATAAATGCAAAATGAATAAATGACATTTTTGTTGTTTTTCAGGTAGTTACTGTTATCGGTTTAGCAAGCGACAGAGATGAGTCACTGCCAAACTGCAACACGCTAAACAAAAGGATCTTTAGTTAAAAATAAACAAAGGTGAGTAAAATCATTGGCTGATGACACGGCTGCTGCGATGTTGGCTCAGAAGCATGCGTGTGTGCAAGAGTGTGAGGGCCGGAGATCAGGTGACGATGGCGGGAGGTGTTTCATGTCACCTGCAATATGTCCCAGAATCCAAACAGAGCAGAGGTATACCTATCCCGACTGTTAATCCATGCAGCTAAAGACCATTCCTCGAGTTTCCTCTCAAAGTGGGCAGTGTAAAGCTCACAAAGCACACAAGTTTCCGTCAGAATTCCTGAAAATGTAAACTGTTAATGAGCTGAACGGCATGTCAAATGTCAGGCCTGTGTTCTTTGTTTCCTGCTCTTTCTGGCCTTCCTATGTCCACTTGTTAATGTCCTTCACTTGCTCATTCTCCCTCTTTCTGCGCATGGTTTGAATGTCTCTGCACGTGTGCATATAAGATGTTTCTGTCATGCATTCGTGTGTGTGTGTGTATGTGTGTGTCCATTCTCCCCTGTTGCCCTCCGAGGCGTGACAGCTTTAATACCATCAGGCTTTGCTGTGCGTTTTGTATCTGTGCACACAGACCGGGTGTCTGTGCATGAGGGTGCAAACACACGTCTGCCATTCTATAGCGTGTGTTTGTGTCAGAATCACTCATTTACATTCATATTGGACCCTTGGATGCAGCATATGCGACAAATAAAACAGCTAACATAACTACAAATCCACATGGGGACCAGACCTCACAGTGAACTCACTGCAGGCGGCTGCGGCAGCCCACTGCTTCACATCTGCCAGCTCCTGACAGTTTCTGACAGCTGTTGGAGGAAGAAGATCCTTCTCCATAGAAATGGTTGATTGCTGAAATTGCTGAAGATCCCTCCACAAAGCCTTCCATAAACTTGTGCTGCTTGGAGTAACTTTTCACTTCTGGCACTACTGCTTTATCAACTTTATCACAGGAGTTTCTGGTGAGATGCTGTCGGACATCAACCACCGGAACAGCACAGCTGCTTGAGACACTGGTCATTTTTAATGGTGCCATTTGTTTCTGTTGCAGCACAGCAGTTTCTATGCAGTTTAACTAATCCTGGTCCATGTACTGACTTCACTGCACTGCACACTGGCCGTGCATTACAGTACTGAGTTATACTGTACGTTGCATAGCGCGTTCCATCACATGCATCCGCAGTCATCTCCATTTTTATACACAAACATATGCACGAGCAAATGGATGTATCGTTATATGTGCGACTTTGTGTGTGTTTGCTGGCAGAGTCTAACTTCTATTGTAGCAGTGATGAATGTATGCAATATGTGTGCGTGCCAGAGGGCTTCCATCAGCAGTGTGTATGAAAGCAAGCTTCAACATGATTCATTAGAGAGAGAGAGAGAGAGAGGGGAGAAGTACGAGGAGGAAAGAAACTGTGGGATAAAAGAAGAGGGGATGAGGACAGGTAGAGAGAAATATGAAGAAACAATCAGATGAAATAAAAAGAACAATAAAAATAGAGAGACTGAAGTAGAATGGAGAGTCTTTTGAGCAGGGGGAGGGAGTAAAAGTGGAGAGCTGGAGATAGACAGCAACAGATAAGAGGAGAAAAAGTTTGGAGAAGTCACATGGAGAGAAAAGAGAGTGTGGAGATGAAACGTAATCACAATAACCAATTTAATGTAATCACGGTAACTAAATAAATGCACATCATTTGGCAGAATAACCTGAAAAAGTCACGTTTGATGAGATGTGATTTCAGGTGAAGGTACGAAGCCAAACACAACTGAGCACAGTAACTCAATATGCAAGGTGAAACCGGCATCTTCCTGATTTACTGTAAATAAGTCCATTAACAAGAGAAACAGACAACTTCTGTTACAATGTACAATTTAAAAGGCAACATCTCCTTACATTTCCCTTGCATTCAATTAAGTATCACTTTATCTTGTGTACTGATGTCCTTGTGTGTGTGTGAAAGAACACAAGTTGTGTAATACAAACACAAGTGTCAAGACCTCAGGAAGGGAGCGGTATTTTGAAAGCATCTTTGTTGCCAGCAGCAACCAACGTTCCCCAACACCTCATCAGATGTGTGCTGAACTCTTACCAGTTTGCTGAGTGAACTGCCTTATGTTCAGCAGCTTTCACCATCTGATCAGTTTGGGCCGGTTATGATGGCTTTCTTTTACTGCTCATGTGAGAGTTCAGATATTCCAGTGCTAGTTTTGGCTTCTTCTCGCATTCTCCACCCATACCAGTCGAGATCTGGAGCGTTAGTTGCTAAATGCTCCACTATGCTAACAATATTGTTGCTAACTTTGTCAACTGCTTGGTGCTGGGTAGATAGTGTACCTTGGGTTTATCAGCTTGTTTCACTGCAAATAGCTCCTTGCAGCACCTGGGAACAACAATCAGGGTTGAGGGTGAACCAAAATGCCATGGCTGGGTGACAGTTCTTTGTGGGTTATACACTCTTGGCCATAAAGTTGGAATAAAAGATTTTTTTTTACTCTTCTCATGAAATGATTGTGACAATGTGATTTATTCTTGATAGATAAAGAGTATATCTTCTCAAAACTCATCATTGCACTTGGTTAAAAGTGATTACTGATGTGTATACATAGGAATAAAAGGAGGAATGTGTCTGAAAACAAAATTATTCCACCTTTATGGGCAACAGTGTAGAAATGACCTGTTTCACATTTCAAATAATCAGTATAATACCATAGATCAAAATAGCTTTTTAGCTCTTAACTTTGAAAAATAATACAAACATAAAAAATGTTTCCACAAGAATTCAGAGAGACTGATATTAAGATACTTTAATAAATCCAATCCACCCATGATGATTCAGTATTTTAGCCAGGTATTTATTTATTTGTCAGCTATAAAACTTGAATTCAGTCACAGCGTATCTTCAGAAGTCTTCGGTCTGAAAATCTGACGTATTTCCATTCCTCGTTATTAGTGTTTGTGGAAAAAATGTAAAGTGTTGTTCGAAACCACATTATCCTCACATTTCATGGAACAATGTTCAAGGTGAAACAAAATAACTTAAAAAAACACCCACATTTTTATAATGGACCTGATGCAGCCATACCTCAGTAAGTAACTAGTTCACAGAGTGAGGTGAAGCATCTGATTTAATGTATATTAGTTGCTATTGACTGCTGCAAAGCAAAAGTAAGCAAAAAGTATGTGTACATCTAATAGTTCTCACCAAAATGAATTGTGAAAACCGCTGAAGTCTAACAAAAGTATTCAGTGCTCTTCCATCCCCATCCTTCAGAGCTCTTTTGTTTCATATCTGAAATCGCCCTTTCTTTACATCCATGTCCGCTCACCTTCTGTGCTCTTCAGCATGCAGGAATGCTTATTTAATCACCTGCATCAATGTGGGCATGTAAAAAGAACCCCCCCCCCCCAAAAAGTAAAAACGTTACTCCATAGCTCTACTAGTGGTCAAACACACATATCTTTAACACCTGAGTGGGACTTCATTGTGAACGCAGGCCATAGTTTAAACGTACACTTTAAACTATGGGAGCAGAATTTTATTAATTGCACATAAACATTTTTGCTTATTGCTTATTGTCACTGACCAATAACAGAACCAGGCTGGTGACTAACTAAAAAAACCTGCTGTGTGCTTTTAGTGCATTTTGTTTATTTTACACAGTTAAATGACTAAATATATAAGGAGGATGTTTTATTTGAACTTGGGCTGACAGGACCATACATGCTTGAGAACATCACTGAGGCAGAGCAATCATCTTTGGTGAGCCACTGCCATTACCACAGACATAACCCAGCAATGGTGGGGAAGAATGTGCGTGTGTGTGTGTGTGTGTGTGTGTGCGTGAGTGCGTGCGTGCGTGCTTGACCTGTGTGTTGATCTGTCACTATAAGTGATCTGACTTCTCCGCACTAGACTGTCATTGTGATAAGATATAATACAATGTGTGTGAGACTGTGTGTGTCTGTGTGTGTGTGTGTGTTCCCCAGAGGCAAGATAAGGTCTGTTTCCAGGTAGGTGGCATGGCCCACAGTGAGTCCTATTATCAGCCTGTCATACACACTCACATCTACTACTGGACACACACACACACACACACAGACCACTGAAAACGGTAATCTGTCCCCTGACACAAACGCACACACGCACAGACGAAGACAGATACACAAAGTATACATAAAATATAGTACACAGAGAAGCGAGGATAAACACAGGAAGAGGAGAGAGTAAGTGAAAATAGGAGAGAAGCTGCAGAGATGAAATGAGACAAACAAGAATCAAAATAAGCATCATCTCTCGCTCCCTCTGTTTCTCCATATCTCACTCAAACATACATTACTTCTTGTTTTCGGTTCTCTCTTTGTTGGCTGCTGGATATTGCTGTGTGACGCCGCACTTAGCTCTGATTTGTTCGTGCGGATTAGACGGAGCAGTGTGTTAGCTGGTGCTCAACACAACGCGCGCACACACGCGCGTGCACGCACGCACACACACACATATACACACTCACGGAGCGCTGCAATCGGTTAGACTCCCTGAGGTTCAGTTTGAGCAGGCTCATCCTTCCAGAGGTCATTAACCAGTCCTTGCACACACACACACACACACACACACACACACTAGCTGCGCAGATTAAAACCTGCAAACACGCACACGCTCTCACACAGCCACAAGGTATTAGGCACTTGAACCTGCTAAGGGAGGTGTCAGCTGTTAATGCAAAAAATGAATTCTAGACATGACATCCACCGTCACTTACCTGTGACACCGTGAACCCTGGTGTCTGTGTGAGTGTGTGAGAGACAGAGAGAAACCGGGAAGGCAAGACAGAGAGACGGATGCTGCAATTTACGGATTTCCACATTACATATACATTGTGATACACGCTGGCCGCAGTCTCCTACAATTGCACAGATTTTGGCAAAGTTAGTTGATATTTTGATATTAAATCAATCTGCAATTGTACATCCGGTAAATGTTTTGATCTCCACATCTGCTGAGTTATGTCCAGCGTGATATAAAGTACGGGTAACTGAATAATGGCATCTATCAATAGCCTTTGCGTTCGTTCAAAGAGCAGAGCGGCGAAGGCAGAACATGAGCACAACTGAGCCCTGACATTTTCAAAATCTTCAACATTTTGCCTCGGCCTTTAGCTGCTCAGTCAGTGGAAACACAGCCCCGGAAAATGATTTGCAGAAACTTCTGTAATAAAGAAGCGCTGGGGATTCTCTTTGGTTGTAGGTTGAGCTTTCACGACTGCCAACACCACCCTGCCCCACCACCCGAAGTGCCCAGAAATATCACAGTTGCCATGGCAAACGCAAACTTGGCTGGAGTGATCGGCAGACACACCTCAGCCAAGAACTTGAACAAAGCGGATGCACTGCGCAAACACAAAAAAGAAAAGGAATGCAAAGTGTTTGAAGCTGAGTCGTCAAGGTGAAGTGAGTGGCTCTGTAAGCTGCATAACTGTGTGTTCATCAGCTGCTGCAGGATGTATAAAGTTGCAGCACCAAGACCCAGAAATGTCTTAATTTCTTTAGTCGTGCTGGTTGCAAACTGTTTCACAGGGGATATTGATATTAACGTTAAGTTGCGTTTAATGTACTTGTACAGATATTGACCATCGGGTTTGTTCATCATTGTTGGAACATCAGCCTCCTGATGATCTTTAGATTGTCATGGATTTGCAAACTCAACCAGAATTGCTGTGCCCTGTTCCCATGACAAAACTCCTAAAAGAAAGCAACACGTCTTGCTGTCAGCCCATGTTTTCTTGATTTTCTGAATGTCTGATACATCTGACACGTGTTTGTCCAGATTTCTTATCTAAATAAATCAATATCCCATGTCTGGCGCAACCTCAGACACCTTTAAAGTGATGGGTGAGTAGCAAGCCAACAACCCTCCTGAAGCTACAGGCCTCCCCTGAGTGATAAGCTTCACCCATATTTTCCACCACCCCACCCGAGCACAGATGAACCTCTGAATCCCAAACACGAGTGAACCCACTCATAACTTTTGAAATCTATGAAAGCAGAAAAAAAACATTTTATCCATACTTAACTAACACTCAATGAAGATTAGATATACATTGGATCCAGATCAGAGCTATTGCATTAAGTTTACAAGGTAACTCTAAATGCATTGCATCCAAAACAGCAAACACAATAACCACTAATGACTGCGCAGATAAATATTGTTACTGGCAAAAAGGTAAACAAAGGAGTGGCCCTGTTGCAACATGACAACAACAATGACAGCAAATTAGTTTTAGAAATGACAGACACAGCAACACACTGACTCCACACAAACCTATGAGTAACAACACTCTAACAATGTAACAGTGGAGGCAATATCCTAATGTTGGACCATGAGTCCCATGAATCCCAACATAGAGTCGTCAGCTACGAGATACTTTTGAGACACACCAAGGAATAGTTGTTACACAGCGCACAGGGAGCAAATATGGCCAGGCCCCCGTGCTGTTTATGCTGCCTCTTCAAAAAGTCAAAAGTTTGTGTTTTGCCCTCCGCACCGAGAGAAAAGTTCAGGTTACCCTGCTCGAGTCTTGACTGAGAAAGTGAAAGAATAATAGTTGGAGGAAAAAAAGGATGAGAAGAGAAAGTGAAGGAAGGAGACGGAGAGACAAAGGCATTATCTCCCATTTTCCTCTGCAGATGACAAGGGTAAAATAATTATTATCACACAAACAATAATCTGTCTTTCCTGTGCCGTCTCCCCTAAGTCGCATCCATACCTCCAGGCAGATAATATACTGGACTGCCTGAGATGCATTTGAATATTTCTTTGGCAGGAAATCACATTACTGGCTATTAAAAAGTAATTATTTGTACATAAATTCCCTGCAAGTTTGAGCCTAGTCTTGGCAGATGCCTGTGTGTGTGTGTGTGTGTTTATGTGTATGTGTGTGTGAAGTTCGATGCTAAGGCAGTTAGCGTGCGGGGCGTTGCAGTGTTGTGTTTATTAAAAACGCAGACAGCCTCTCCATCATCAACTCCACACACACACACACACACACACACAAACACAAATTCACATTCACACACATACTTGGTGTCACTGAAACTATATTTCATACGGTAGTGCATGATAATGTAATTACCAATACTTAGCATAGACAGTGAGAGAGAGGGAGGGAGGGGAGATACAGAAAGGATGATCGGAAAAAGAGAGAGGAGGGATCAAAACGAGACAGCCCGAGAAAGGAATGAGGCCCAGAAAAGACTAAATCAGGCATGAAACGATGAAGTGAACAATGTGAGGGAAGAGATGGACAGTGGCAGAAAGATGGAGGGCAGGAGCGAAATCTGAAAATCCATTGAACAGCAGTGTAATTCGGTTGGATGCTGTTCAAACGCCGTATGAAAGAATCAAACCGAACAAAAGCTCGTAGCAACCCCCCCCCCCCAAAAAGCGTACACGTCCTCACATTCATTTCAATATTTGTTGTTCTGTGGACAAACAAGCTGAGTGTGGCTCTGGGGGGAAAAAAAGGACATTTTTATACTAATTTGTTTTACCGCTTACCAAGTAAACATAGAAAAGTATGTTCAAACTATAAAACCTTTGTGCTGATTGGATGGTTATGGTTTGACCCTTGACACATTCATGATATTGCCTCTGTCCAATCGCTAAGGATACATCAGATTACTATAATCTCTTATTGTGTATATCTAAAGGTATTTGCACACAGTGCTGGCAAAGGTAGTAAGCTCAACCAATGAAGCGACAGGAGGAGTTATGGGATGTTCAAGACTGATTTTAACAAAGGTAATATTTTACGCTGTCCAATGCTTCCATTCGTAAATAATCAAAATAAATTATGAGCAGCTGCTGGATATTCTTCTTTTTTATTTTGGAAAAACAAAAAGTTTGAAGGAGTTTTAATCTTAATCTTCATGCTACAAGCCTTGGCTTCACAGTTTGGTCATGCTATGGCGAATTCTGATGACTGAAGGCCCGTTAATGGCTGTTTAAACAAACACTGAGGTCAGGAAGTCATGATTGTTTTTAGCAATATGTGGCACCACTGTACAGACCTTGGCTAGCTGCTAATTGCCACCCTTTAATTTACTTCAGCTGCTTGCGGTCTGCCAGGAGGACACTCATTTGCACTGATGGAGAGATCCAATTGGGTCCACTGTGCTGAGCAATATAAGTTAATGCCAGAAAAGTAATTGAACACATTTTAAACAGTATGTAAATGACCTGTATTTGTAGTTCAGTCTAAAGGGCTCATTTTCCAGGACGGGTCCCAGTTGGATTGTCTTCGGTGCAGAGAAGGAACAGTGTGCGTGTGCGTCTACAAGGTGAAACATGCATGGCAGGCTGTGTTAACACTGCAGAGGGCAGAGAGCAGACTGTGATGTCGGTCTGCAGCTGAGCCGGAGGCCTCGACATGAAGGCTTGACATAAGTCTTGTCGCGGCGGCGTTTCACGACTGAGGCTGAGGTTCACCCTCACGTCTTCCAGCCACCAAAGAGAGATAAAAACAATATTAGCTGCTATTTTGTGTGTCATATTTAAAAATTCTATAATTTCTCTCCAATCGACTGACATTTGAAAAAGTAATTATGAATTCAAACACAGTGTCTGATTTCCCTCTTTCTTCCTGCCATACCCTTTAACAAATAACACTGTTACTCAGTTGTGAACAAGCTTCTCCTGGGCAATAAACACCAGGTGAAATAATGCATATTTTGGTTTAGTAAATCAATGTTACTGATCCATATTACTAATTTCCTCCTGCACTCTTGTGCCTCTCCTTTGCCTGTAGCTGTCCTCTGTAAACACGACCGCAAACACTCAGCAGGCTTCTTGACCACAGAAGTATCCACCAGAGGACGGAGAAAGAATACAAGGTTTCTGTCCGTTGTAGTGCCACACGGCATGGATGTTTTAACAGATGCACTCACGTGTGACAACAATCACGTCATGCATGTGGAGTCCTGCACAGTCTGGTTTAGGACAGTGGTTAATATGGACAGGTTGTGCGCAGCCTGTTTTCCTGCAGTCTTTGTCATTAGGTGTTTTTCCATCTCGATCCCCCTCATTAATAGCCTTCATTAATGTTTAATGGCTGGATTACTCTGGCACTCTGACTTTGGCTTGGTTTCAGCCAAGCTTTGGGTCAAACTGACACTGGATTACTGCTTGTCTGCCTGTGTGTGTGTTGTGGACTTTGGTGTCCTCGAATGTCCTTAAAACTTGTTATTCCTCAGGAATACTTCGGCACTGTGTAAATATAAGTAATTCAGAAGATGCTAATGAAGGATTTTAAATGTTGGACTGTGCTAGTTTTTTTTTTCCTCCCTCTTTTCTCACATCTTTGTGTGTGTGCATGTGTGTATGTGTGTGTGGCGAGAATAAATGTACTAAGAGAATACAGAGGAGGTTAGCGAGGGGCATCTGGCAATAGCATGCACACCTCCAATAACAACATGGATGGAATTACAATAAGGACGATAGACAGCAAGCAGTGAAAATGGGACAGAGAGAAAGTGAATGAAAACAAGAAAAAAGACAGACAGAGAGTTGAAGCTGGCAGTGCATATTATCGAGGGTCCTGTTGGATATCATTCAGTTTGGAGACATAAGGCTGAGTTGGCATTGCTTTGGATAAGCTCTCAAACAGCCCCAATGGAGGGCCCGGTGCTGCCTGAGAGCTGAACTTTTATGGTAAAAGTCATCAATTTTGGACAAGTAACTTCTAATCAAATGCAAATAATGAAACTTGACATATTTTGAAATATTACAGAAAGTACTTGTATTACATAAATCATAAGCATGACTCATTACTTTTTTTCAGTTATCATCACAGTCTGGTTAAAGACTGACATCAAATCCTGCACACACAATCACATTTTCAGTATTTAACATATGTGAAGGTAAGAAATTGTGCTCATGCATCTTCAGGTGTCTGCCGAGTAAAGCCTCATTTTCCTCCACCTTCTGCAGTGGATGGACATCTGCTGGTTCTGGTAATGAGGGTGTTAAAGGAGGTGAGAAGTCTACTGAATGGAGGCTAGCATCCAAACTCTGGGTCACTATAATTTGTCTGGTCTTTAACACAAAGCCAGTCTCCATTTTAGAGGGTAGTTAAGTGTTAGCTGAGGTGAGCCAGGACTCCAGAAGTCCTCACATACCTTCTACATCTGACCAAAACTAGGTGTTTCCTGAATTAGTAAGTAACATTAGCATTAGTTTGAACTTGGTACCAGGTAGTCACATTATTGCTTGGTAGAGACTGCTTCTACTCTCTGTTTTGTCTCCAGCCTTTCCACTGAATACAAGGAGACCAAAGTGATATCAAACAAATGTCAGCCTCCTGGTAAAACAGGGGGCAATCTGACCCAAATGACAATCCCTGCATGCAGTACACACATCAATATGTGATGTGTCATTGGACAAAACTGAAAGTCAGCTATTATTTTATTTGTGTCATTAAGTTATGTGTCAGTAAGATTCAATGTAAGTTGCTGTTTTCACCCCGACATGTTGAATGTTAACACCAAAGAAAAAGACACAAAGGTGGAGTGGAGAAAGGCTTGTGTCTAACACTAACAATGTAGTGTACAGTATTTAGAAATAACCTGGCTTCCCAATTATAGTTGGGCATCTGGCACCTGGTGCTTCCACTGTCTGACTGGGTCAGATGTGCTGATTGGACGCAGGGGATGTATAGGGTTACAGAGGCACACACACAGGGACAGGCAGACAGATGGACAGAGGCATAAATGGACATGGACAGATGTATTGAGACCTCAGCAAAACCTCCAGGGAAAAGAAGGGGCACATTGAGACTGGCTCTATTTTGTAGACTGGCCAGCTAGGTCTATAGTTCACAGGGTGGGTGGTTGATTGGCTGTCTACATACAGTGTAAACTTTACTGTTTAGAAGTTTAAACAAATATAAGCCAAGGAGTGACTAAATCAGAGTGGGGTTCCCTGTGAAGTAAACAAAGAGAGATAATGCTGCATATAGAAATCTAAGTTATTATTCTCCAAACATCCTAACGCCACAGAATTGTTTCTTAAGTAGAAAAATGGCTCATCTACTTAAGAAACACATTTAGTGTCCCTGCATGCTTAAATTTGCTCATACATGATTGGGCACTCCGGTATAAAAGGCCTCAGGCAACAGTGTTTCTTATTCATGTTTTCCACTACCTGAAGTGACAACTCTGCCAAGGATATCTTCCTTGCCATCTTATTTTCAGTGTCCTGCCTCATGCTCAGGAATGGTTGCCGAAGCACAGAGCATCAGTCCCTGGGGATCGAGCAATTGTTGAGTACATTTGTGGCTCTGTTCGGTGTTGGGAACACCAGTGCCTACATAAAACGATTCAGTGATCAGATTTAGCACGAAGGTGAAAAAACATTTCCTGACAGTTTGTCAGAGCCTGTTCAAAGAACTACAATCACTGTTTTCACTAATTTGTCGTCAATTTTCTCAGCACAGTTCCGTTAGCATTGATTTCTGGGTTGGTGGCTGGGGACTAGTAAGAGATTCAGAGGAACACTGCCTGTTGTTCTTGATTGAAGTGAGTAATGATGCATGGTTTTACACATAGCCTGTTTCTTACTCAGTTTCTGAGCTCCAGGAGTGGGTCAGTTGCAGCTGGCTTATCAGATTGCAATGAAATGATTTTGCTCTCTCTGCAGCCAAGCTGAGCTGTTATTTTCTTGGCATCTATAGTTCACAGTACACAAGCATGAGTGGTTGGTCTCCTGAATGTCCAAGATCACCTTTTCCTTGGCCCCTGGGAGTGTGGATGGATTTCTAACCTTTTGTCTGCTGAACAAAAAGTAGCAGCTTTGTAGAATCTTGTCTCCAATGGTTGTAAGGGTCCCAGCGTTGAGTGTGGTGCACCTGAACTCATAGGTCAGCATGGCTGACTCTAGGTAGCAATGACTCCAGGACTTACAGAAAGACAGTGGTTTGTGTCTTCAGATGGCTGGCTCAGCATAAAGAGAAGCTCACAACATTGTGTTGCAGACCTTGGAAGACCTTTACCTATCCACGGAAAGCTTTTGTTTGTCTACTGTGTAAGACAAGTCTTGACACACAATGGGTTGATGTGCCTAAACAAACCTGGAAGGCCAAGGTTGTCTATGTAGGGTTTCCAGTGGATGCACGGGACTCATTTACTGGATTATTCATTCCAGTTTGCTTCTATCTATCTTTCAGCTGCATTAAGAAAAGGTGAGACAAACATCCGCAACCTCCTTGGAGGTCGTGGATGCCTTCTTGCTACAGAAAGAATTTGCTGTGCCACAGGTCCCTACCACACATTGGGCTGAAAATATTGAAATCTGAAATTCATCTTGGCTTAAACAAACCAAATGTATGAATCACACAAACCAAAACATACCTGAAAGATGCTGACCCTCATGTCTCTCAGATGTTGAAGCCACTGAAAATCCCGTAATTATGGAACGTATGAGCTTGCCTTAGAGTTCAATAGCATCCATTGGGCTACACTGTAACCTTCAAACGTCATAGGGGCAGTGCTTAATCTGTTACTCCATCTGACAAATGTGTTTTTTTTTTCTGTGTAAATTATCTGATTTTATAACCTTAATTCTGGGCTCTAGATCAGTTAAAAGAAAGATTCACCTCATTCTTGCCAACTGGCACTTTGGTGTCCAGCCTGAACTTTGTGCTCTAGTCTGTGTTTGTACATTTGTCAGCCAAACTGATAGCTAGCATCTTTGGCAGCAACGGTCAGCATTGGCAAAAACACTGGGCACTGTAATACCCTTTTAAAAAGAGTCTCAACTTGACTGAATAAGAAAGAATTGATTTTCTCACCCAATCTTGACTGGGTTTTTGGCCTCTATAGACACGGTTAACATTGAAGATTATTGGAATAACCACAAGTTTGATAGAGTTTCCTTTTAAAGAAAACCTACAAGCTGATGTCCATCCAAACGGCCACCAGCTTAACATTTTTCAGGTTTTCCCTCTCGTGCATCATTTTGTCGTGTATGGAGTGTGCATGTTTACAGATCCCATTGGCAGACCATCAGTCACCCCTTTATGTCAGGTAGCATTTGGCAGGCTACCTTGCTGCCTGTTTATCAGATTACACCAGAGTCCTGTGTCATCTTCAAACTCGGAGTGACTTCACGGATTCGCCGTTTAGAATGTCCGTTCAGCAAAATGTATCTCTTATGCTTATGCTTTGCCACTAACCCGCTGAGGCCACATTCAGCAATACATGAACATTTTGTCAATACTGCGAGGTAGTATGTTCCGATCAGCAGCGCAGTCTTTGTATCAAATTACTGCAGAGACCTGAATGCCTTTCGAGACTGTTTCTTTAAAACCTCACTCAGCAGTGTGTGTTAAGCATATGCACTGCCACTCAGCCCTTGTGCCAACACCGTGCAAAATTAAAATCTTACATCAACATAAGGAAGTTTCAATGCAACTTTATGCTTTGCTCTTGCAACGGGCAAACTTTGCATTGCGATGTAACAAAAGCTGCACTCAGCAGTAAGTGTAATTATTTAAATTCCTTGTCATCCCAATTATACAATGTACCTCGCTGACAAGTCTTGCTATCAGTACCGCAGGTTATGTGTCATATTACAGCATAATTCTGGATGACTTTACCCATTTATTTTTAAACCCAGACTCAGCAATGTCTTTTTTACTATCCGCACTGTCATTCAGGGTGAATAAGGCCACACATAGCAGTCCCCATGGTCAGCTGTGGCATTCAGCGTTTTGCCCAAGGTGGGTTGCTGAAATGTTTATATATCCGATTACACCAGGGCCCTGTGTCATTTCTACAGGGAGTTCATCATGTTCTCCAGTATTGATTGACCCGTTGTTTACAATTTAAACAGTATATGTACTGTGGTGGTGCTGTGAGGTGGTATTCTTATTTAAAGCGCCATGAGCTGTTTCTCTTGCAATGACTTTCTAATGGCACATGCAGTATGTATGGAGTGTCATTTGCCACCTCATCCAACTGCAATTTATTGAATCCCGTATATGTCACGCCCCTATTGCATGAAGATTTGTGTTTTGTAACATGTATGCTAATCCTAAAGGTGGATGTGAGGACCACTCTTATATCTGTGTATTTAGTGTGAAGCTGGAGCTAAGATGTCATGAATCAGTTGCAACTGCGCTGCAGTAAAGCCAGAATTTCATCAAGCCATTGTCAGTGGTGAGCAAATAAAAACAGTCCTGAAAATCCACCTTTTGCTTGTGAATAGGAATTTATTCGGTATATTTCTGCATGTTTATCTTTTCAACTTGCAAAATTAGTTCACTTATTTACTCTGCTGTGGGTGTTTGGTTGAGTCTGCATTTTCCTTGTTTCATTTAAACTGTGATTTTTAAATTGCTGTTTATTTTTTAATGGGGACTCAAGCAACCACTTTGTGGAAGCTAATGGGGATCCAAGTGAGGCAAAGAGAATAAATAATTGGCTCTTTCACTTCAGGATGCACTAGACTCCGGTGTCATCTTTAAAGGCTGGGAGATGTCACGTTTTAATTTCTATAACATCAACAATATTTTTTCATCTTCCTGCGTTTGTTAATGTTCGTCTTTGTAGGCTTTGTGCGAGTGTGTGTGTGTGTGTGTGTGTGTGTATGTGTGTGCAGCAGCAGGAAATGCTGACATTTAGATAAGTCAATGAGAGTTGCAATTACCGCGCTTAGCAAAACAATTAGTGCACACACTTCACACAGCTAGCTCTCGCAGCGAGTGTGTGTGTGTGTGTGTGTGTAGATGTGTCTGTTTGTGTTTATTTGTTTGCGTGTGTGAGATATGTTTTCCCTCAGACTGTTTTGTGCGTCAGTTTGTAACCCCTCCCTGTGTTTCCCTCTATGTGTGCACTTGAAAGTGATAATCGTATGCATCTCCTTCATTCACTACTGTGGCATTCCCCCGCTATGTGTGTATCTCAGCTTGGTTTATTCTTTTAATCATCCACCACTGCCTCTTATACCCATTCATCTGTTCATCAAACTGTCTTGTAGAGCTGGATTAAAGGACAGTAAGAGGACCATTTACAAAGTGTGATTAAAATATCCTCTGATTGCTTCTGTAACTTAAAAACTGTAACTTAATTAAATTAGGCAGCAGTCCTCTTCAAAGTAGTCACCCTGTGCAGTAATACACCACTGCCAGCACGCCTGCCACACTTCGATCATGCCCCCAAAGTGCTTAAGTAGCCCACCGTCTGCAAATGTGCATTAGATGTTCTAGGACATTCTCCACTGTGTCAAAGCGGTGACTCTTCAGCTTGAATTTCAGTTCAGGTTGCCTTCAGTTTGCTGTCAACAAAACCAGACGGTAGGGAAAATATGGTGTGCATCTTTAATTAGCTGTGCCACGATAGGAAAACAAAGTGCCATCAGACACAGTTAACACTGCGCCAGTGATTCACTATGGCCTACCCTGCAAAAGAAAGAGAAGATAACCAGCATGCCCTCCTGTGTGTGTGTGTGTGTGTTACCCCCTCCACCAGATGCAAACATTAACTAAAGGAAGATTATTTTCCTACACTCATTAAAAGGTGAAAAGTGTGTTAAAGTGTTGATTTTTATCATGTTGAAAAATGGGCTTGTATGTGTATCTATTCAGTTCAGTTCATTAGAAACTCTAGGCTTTAGTTTTGTGTGGTTCAATTTTGAAAACGTTCGGAGATGAGATGATAAACTATAAAGCTAATGAATAAAAAAAACTGTCAGCACTGACTCGATATCACGAGAAGGATAAAAAGGATTTCCAAAGGTCCCCATTCCAAACCACTCTGTATGGCTGAACACCTGTTGATGTGTAGCCACGAGACTAATAGGAAACGGAAGTGTCTCCTGGTGAATACACGAACCAGAACAATTTACCGTAAATCTTGTGGGTCAAAAGGATGTTTTGCCTATGCAGGACACAGCTGAGTCAGCCACCACATGTAGACAGCTCGTATGTAAGCATCTGCCTCTAGCCACACACACACACACACACCCATTGTGAGGAAATGCAAAGAGAAAGATGTTTCCCATTCCAGTATTCAAATTAATACACTGCTTCAGTTGTCATTGAACCACATCTGTACAGTCCTTTTGTAAATCACACTGTATTGCTGTGAGTACAGATTTACATATGACATGTTGTTGTGTCTGTCATCAGCATAGTAAGAAAGTTATAACTGTGACACCAACAGACATCCAGTAAGGTATATAGCTAGTTAGCTGACTGCAAGTACCTGATAAGCTTTGTGTTAAACTGACACACACGCAGAGACTCACACACTCTCCGCAGCCTTCTAGGGTTTTCCGTTGATAATATATGGCTGCTCTGAGGACAAGCTGGGCTTTGCTTTGTTTATGGGAGAAATAAAGTGCTGTGTAAACTGTTAGCACTGTGTGTGTGCGTGTAGGGGTGTGTGTGTGTGTAAACTGCTAACATAGCATTCAGAGAACAACAGCTAATGGCCTGCACTCAAATTGATCCCCCTTTTCTTATCTCTTCTCTTACTTCTCCCTTTTCTCCCATCTCTCTCTCCTGTTCCTCTTTCTATTCTCTCTGTCACTTTTTCCCTGACAGTATCTTGCCGCCTGTGTTCCTCGATGAGTTCAGCTCTCTTCTTTCTGTCTCCTACGGTGTCTTATCTTCATTTCTCTGTGACTCTTTCTTTTGACGTATAAGTTCCTGTCACTGGCACTTCTTTCTTTGTCTGTTCAGTCATGGTGGTTGAACTTGGGCCAATGGGCCCACTGGCTCACATCTGTTTTTTATCTTCAGTGTGAAAAGGTGCAATTGGCATTCAAACCCAGGTTGAATGACTCTGCTGTGGTCATGAGTGTTTGTCGGCTGCAGCTCTGATCGGCAGCGGTGTAAACACTCAACGTGATCCTATGAGGTCTGCATACATTGGCGTGTAAAGAGCTGATTAACCAGGGATGCTACTGCTGTTTACAGTCTGTGGGAACAACGCCTGAGTTTGTACTTCGTTTCATCACCGGACAGTGATGTTGCCATATTACTTTCAACTGTGACCCTTATGCATGGTGCAGGCAATCATGATGTTCCATGGTGCACCAGGAAAACAGTCCACTGGCAATGAAAAAACAGCCAAATGCCTATTTTTCATGGGCTGACCCGTGTTGATAAAACATTTCTTTGGTGTAAGCGGTATAAGAAACAATATATACACACCAGAAAGGGAAAGCTAACGAGACACAGGTGAAATTAATAAGCTAATTATATAGACACAATAAAAAAAGATGGGAAAAGAACATAAAGCAAGTAAACTATCTACAAAACAAAAAAGGAAATAATCAAACAGAAACTCAAAACCATGATCCAGATAAGATATAGTGGAAACCAGGGTAATAAATGCAAATAAAATATAGTCAAAGAAAACATTTTCAGTAGCTTTTTATTATTTATATAAAATAGATTTCGTCAGTGGATTTGAGTTATGAATATTGAATTTTAACATCTGACTTAATGCGTAATTCGCTTTAAAACTGTATGTTGACAGAGCATTTTTGCATCTTTCGGCTTGTTGTTTTGGTTTCCCAGGCCATAAGTGTACTGTTTTCGTTCACCATCATCAATCTCTTATCATCCAGTCGCAGTCTTTAGCGAAAAAGCACTGAAATGTTACTGTAAACTACCTGGTGAAGACCAAAACAGAGCTAAAAGAAGAGCGACTATTTGGACCATCATTGACCAGGTGACCGGCAACATGACTTCAAAATGAATGAAAGTGTTGTTCTGTATGTGCTGGATGTGTAAATAGTGAAATAATCAGTGGGATTAGTCTAATAAGGCTAGCTTTGGCTAGCTTCTTTAAGGCTAGCTTGAAGTAATTAGGGAAAAATATTATGTTAAGCGTTTAAATAAGGGACAGTAATGCAGTAAATGAAGTGACACCAACATCATTCATCATCCATTTTTCTGTGTGTTATATACAGTACATCCTGCCATCTTCACAACGTTGACAGCTTTTCCTCAGTGGATTCGCCCAGCAGGGTGTGTGCATGTGTGTGTGTGTGTTTGTGACTTGTCCCTTCATAAAGCGTTTTGTTTGTGAGGCACCTCTTGGCATTGCCTTGGGGAAGGTTTAGTCTTGATTACAGGTGGCTCTTACTGCTCTATCAGTGGCTGCAGGACGCATCAGAGCCGAGGGTGAGTGAGAATGTGAAAGGAGGCAGAGGGAGGCTGGGGGAAGGAGGGGGGTGGAGGGAGGTGGAGGGGGATGGGAAAGCATCAGGGCTTACCTGTACCCCCAGTCCAATATGAAAACACACAGTCAGTAAGGATCTCATCATGGGCCCAGTAAATCCAACTTAATTGACTGCAAATCTGGGTACGGCACTCCTCAGCCTCACGCACCAGTTTACCACCCACCCAGCTCTCCCACTCCTCCCGCCTGCACTAAATACTTAATCTTTCTTCCCCTTTCTCTCTTGATGCTAGCCTCTTATATATTTTTTTGTATTTCTATCCTCTTTACCATAGCCTTTTGTTTTCAACAGTTTTGCACGACTTTTGTCTTGCTCCTACTGCTTTTTTTACTCTCCGTCTGAATTTTTCGTCTTCCTTTCTTGTTAACATGATTCCCAATTCTTTCTTTGTGCTCTTCTGTTTTTTTTCCATGTTTCCTCCAACATCTCTGTCCATTTCAGAGCAGGTGTGATCTTTTATTTATCTCATTTGGGTTGATAATGCTGCTTTTTGGGAAACTGTCCACCTCCACACCTGCTCCCCAGATTCCCAAATAAAGCCTTAAAATCATGAGCTCTACTCTGATTTCATCTTTTAACCAATGTAGCTGCCATCTCTCTCTCTCTCTCTCTCTCTCTATATATATATATATATATATGTATGTATTTAAATCCATTTGATAACATGTTTTCAGAGAAATACACGTTACCTATTTATTATAGCAAAAGGAAGTTAATGAAAAATATAGATAACAACTAGAAGGGTATATCGCACATTTTACCCTTACTATGATTGTGCATGAATATGTGCTGTTCAGTGTGTACACACATGCATTTCAGAGTGTGTGTGTGTGTGTCTGTATATATGTGTGATTGGCCTCTGTGTAAATGAGTACCGGTTGTGTTTTGATGGAGAAAGCGATTCATTAATATTCATGAAGAGAGAAAAACATCAACGGAACACTTGACTCTGCCCTCACAGGAAAGACTGGCATCAACTCTGTGTGTGTGTGTGTGTGTGTGTGTGTGTGTGTGTGTGTGTGTGTGTGTGTGTGTGCTAGACAGAGTAGTGGTGGTGAGTGTCTGTCTCTACTTTCTCACCGTTCAGACACTGCTGGTTATCTCCTTACATGTGCTGTCAACTGAAGCGATGACACGCATGGATGATTTGGTCACATGTCCCCTGTTTCTGCTACATTAACTACAGACAGTCTTCAAAATGGACTTGATTGTTGACATCACCTGGAGCTAAGCAGGACAGCGCTGATGTGACTTGATCTGTCTAGAGCCATCTGTCCGACTGGTCCACAGTAAAGAGTGTAAATGCTTCCATCAGTATACTGTATGAAGGCGTGAATGTTTGCATGTTCACCATCTGAAGATGATGAATCTTACCAACCTTAGTGGTCCCTCTGACCTTTCCTCTAACACTGCGATCAACACTTACAACATGAATCATCAGTTTAAAGACGCTCTCTTGTTCTTTTGTATTGTTTGAACATTGCAGGGAAAACGCAGCAGCTTTTTGGCTTTGGTTCACACAAACTTGGATGTCAATTAAAATGTGGTGCAGACTTAACAGGCAGACTGAGACAGGCTGAAAGTGAGGCTTTCAGGCGTCAGAACCACAGATTCATTTTTGGTTTGATGGATCAACCATGTCATTTCAGCAGGCATTCAAATGCTGTGGTACTTTTCACATCCAGCTTCTTGTGACGTGTCAAGGGGCAATCTCATAAATGATCAGAATAAACGATGTATATACACTTGTGCAAATTAACTGGTAACCATAGTAACACCTATGCGCTTTAGCACTCGGCTGAAGGCGTTTACACTGATCGTTCAGAGCGTGAAAAAGACTTGAGGTGTGGTGTGCTTTTGTCCTGCTTCATGCATTTTGGCAGAACCTTGTGATTGATGAGGATTTTTAAAAAGCAACAAATTTTATGGATATTTCCTTAAGCGCCATATTTTTAAGTCAGTCAGCTCAGGCTATTATGGGCTGGCATCATTATGACGGCATCAAGGTAAAAGGACAAGTTGGATTTTGTGTTTTTCCAGGTTTTCTTTCCTCCTTTTCACACTCTTTTCAACTTGATCTTGCCTCTTCTCAGCTGTCACCTTCTCTTCCATCAGCTGTGCATATGTGTGTGTGTGTGCGTGTGTGTGTGTGTGCATGTGTGTCTGTGTGTGTGTGTGTGTGTGTGTGTGTGTGTGTGTGTGTGTGTGTAGGACATATAGAGGAGAGTTTGTGCACACCTGCACAGTGTGAACTGTCCACAGGGAAGGACGGAAGATCGGTAGTGCACAGCTGTCACACACACGTCGGCACACACACCTACACACACATCGATGCATCTCACACTGGAACAGGCCAGATAAAGTATAAAGACAAAAGAAGTGATTATAGGAGAGGAAAGATCATTTATGCAAACTGGAGAAATTTCAAGAGGTGTGAATGTTTGTGTTTGTGTGTGTGTGTGTGTGTGCGTGTGCGTGTGTGTGTGCATTCATTAGTCATGCAGGCAGTGTGGGTCAGCTGTCAGTGAGTTCTGACACCCCACTGTCAAGGGCCAGTGATGGAAAAGCTGACACACTCACACTCACTCTCTCTCTCTCTCTCTCTCTCTCTCACACACACACACTCACACACACACAAATATCAGTGAGTGAGGACAAGCATGTTGAGAGATCAGATGGCTGGTATATTTCACTCTCTGGTTGAGAGGAGAAGATTCTTAAACTCGTGGGATGGAAAAGGACATTTCTCCTCACAGTATGTCATGATATGAGCAATCAGTGAAATCCACCCTTCTGTGACATGTATGCTCCAGGTTTCGGACCACACGCTCTAAAAAATGACTCCAGATCAAATTTGGCTATCACCAACGACCCGATCATGGAACCAGACCCAAAAATCACACAACAAAAGCATCCTTTCAACCAGTTCTGGCAACTTATTAATAATAATAAGTTGATAAGATATTGATCATGGATACGATCCATTTCAAGGAATAGTTTGGATGGAGTCAGGCTTTCTTGTCTCAAGTTTTTATGCTGAGCTAACATAATCACCTCCCGGTGGTAGCTTTAGTGTACAGACATTAAAGTGGTATTGATCTATCCTTAAACAAGAAAGTGAAGACTGGTGAACTAATCCTTAAACTATCTTAGTAACCCATGACAGTGAGCTAGCATACACATAATTACGGCGTAAGAACTTCAATATGTTGAATGACACCTCTGGTTTTTCTGCAATAACATGTCATAATGCCTGTGGTGGTAAAACGTTAAATGTTAAATATTTCTGTTTTTTTCTGGCTATACAACTTCATTTCCCAAAAACTCAGCACTACCATGAGGAATATGTCACTGACTTGACAGTTGGGTCTTTTTTGTATTCTATGCCAACAAATTAATCAGTGTTCAAATTATAAGCTTTTCATTGTGAGCACTGTTGTAGATACTCATTGATCCTAGAATACATCCATCCATGAGCTACACCTGATAATCGTTGAGAGTGGTGGGACGGGGGATGGAGCCAATGCCAGCTGACACTGGGTGAAGTGCAGAGTACACATGCGTAGTAAATCCCATGAACACACTTATTCAGACTGATCCAAAGAAATGCCAAATGCTGAATTCACTTGAGTTACGGAGGAGACGCCATATTGTATAAAACCATTGTCTTTTCTTAGGGTTTAAAGTTTAATTCAACTACTACAGGTTGTGTTGGCAAGACAATGGCAGGGCTTTCTGTGATTGTTGGACAGTGTGAAAACTAATAGGCACACAGGAAATGTAGGGAGACGCATGGGGAATGTCATACAAAGGTCCATGGCTGGAACTGACTGTAACAGTTGTATGAAAAGTGCAGCTACAATACTATCTACTACTATTGTGCTATGTGTTTGTGTAGGTATCAATGCTACATTTTCACAATTAATCTATATTAAGAGGTGACAAGTTGACAAGGGACAATGAGTGTAAGAAGGAGAGAGGACTCAGTGGGTGAAGCTGGCTTGGATGCTCTTCCTGCTGCCAAATCACACATTTCTCTCCTCCACCACCATCCTCTGTTTCTTTTTAATCCAGCCCCCCTCTGTCTTTCCCTCCTGCTCTCCATTCCTGTCTCCAGATCAGCGTCCTCCACCTTCCCATTGAATCTATCTGTCTTTATGCCTCACATCAACACTTCCATAATCCTTTCATTCATTCCTCCTCCTCTTCATCTCCCTTCCTCTTTTCTAAATTCCTCCATGTTGACCTTTGCTGTCTCCTCTTGTATCCCTCCTTCTCATTGTACCTTCCTCTCACGTTTGTCCTCCCACCTTTCACTAATAGTTATCTTGTTATTTTACCTTATTTTCTTCTTTGTGCTCCTCAAATGTTTATATTTCTCACAAGGCTATCGCCTTCATCAAATGTTTTGCAATCCTGAATTCAGGGTATTGCAAGTGAAAAAAATAAGCGTTTGTACAATTTTATATATATTACACACACACACACACACACACACACACACACACACAGTGTCAAAGTCCATTGTTTACATGTGCATGTGTAAGTAGTCCTCAGGCGATTAAGCGACAGGTGTATGTGGGGTATTTCAGAGTGTGTATACAATGGGAGTTCTTGTGCATAAGGGAGCGAGGCAGGACAGAGTAACAAGGAGGGAGGGTGAAATGTTGATTGTGTGACCCCTGATAATTAGCTTCATGGGTCTCTCTCTACCCTCCTATCCTCCTGGGAGGAAGAGGGGGAGGGAGAGAGACCGGCTGCAGCAGGAATAAAAGAAAATGGAATCACTATTAATTGGTAAAACCTACTCAAGCTTTCACCTTTTATCAATGCAGATAATCTGAAGTGCTGAAACAGCAACAATGTTTTTAGATAAACAGGAACTGACGGTTAGGCTATAATGATAGAGGAAAATACAGTTTTACATAAAGTTAAAATGGACTCAAAAGTTAAACTGTAGTTTTAAATTTAGAGTTAAGTCAAGTGTCTTAGTTTGTCATAGTTTTACAGTAACAGATTTGAATAAGAAAATAAAAAAAATAAAAAAGGAAGCTCAAAGATGAATCAAGGATTCATAGAATCAGGAAACACTGGATGTTGACACCTTTTTTTGTCTACATGAAACCCCTCGGTGCAAGGGTTACTCCATTGATTCAGATGAACAATGGACAGTTTAAGAAATAGAAATTCAATGCAGCAAAACAGATATATTTTTTTAATTACACAAAATCTTTCTCCTTATCAAAAAGTGATGACTAGATTATCTACAACGCACCTCGTCCTTCAACAGCTCAGTCAGATTCATGTGTGCTAAGTTAGTAGCTTATTCTTGATGTAGCCTCAAGCTGTAAGCCTGAAGTAGCAGTGAGTCAGATACAGAGGTCTGGTAATGTCATTTCACGTTGTTGTTCATCGTTCATCTTGTAGTCTTCAATCCCAGCTGATGCTGACTCAAGTGACATCACCTGAAGCGTTTTTTCAAGCTAAAACCTGTTACAAAGGTGTGTCAACATAAAACAACTAAAAACTAAAACGTGAATTAAAAACACCACCCTGGGGGCAGCCAGGGCAAAACAATACAGACTTTGTTAACATTATGCAAAATTTACCTACTGAATGCAACAGACTAACAGGCTATAATGTGTAATATTGGTGGAGGAACATATATACGCACCCGTTAGGGTGTGGTCAGTACCCCAGTGAGGTTTGGTTGCATGTGCAAAATGGCACATTTCACTTTTCTTGTTGGTGAATGGCTGTTATTTTGGGCTAGGGCGTAGCCCTCTTTCATATTTTCTGCTTTCACATGAAATCAAAAACATCTCCTGTACTTTACATTACGTAACAATAGATGGCGCACACACTACTATGTTCTTTCTGAGAGCCTATTTACACCCTTTTTTTTAAAACACTTCTCTTAAATGTCAAAGATGTCCCTGTAAGATTAACCAGTCAAGTCAAATCTACTACAATATTATTTATACAGCCAAATAGAGAGAGAAGCCTGTGTGAAAAAAAAAAAGCAGAGGAGAAAACAAAGGAGAGAGAGAAGAGAAGAAGAGATGGGCACACAGGACGCTAATGTGCTTGTGGGACAACCAACAAACAGAGGGCTTAGAAAGACATGGTTTTTCAAAATTAAAGTATTCTCATTGGCAGGAAAAACAGGACTAACTTGGTTCAACAGATCAAATGAGACTAAAAACAAACCACCAGGAGGATAATAGTAACAGACACAAAACGTTAGAGTGATCAAGGAATAAGCAACTAACTGAAAATTAGGGAGAAAGGTGAGTTTTAGGTTTGGATTTAAATGCCTCAGATTGTCCAGAGAAGGGAGGCATAATTGGAAAACACCAGCTGGCAATTACATGACATTCAGCATTTTTAGTTTAGGCTAACCTCTATGCTGCACATACAACAGAGTATCATCAGCATAGAGGTCAAACTTAATTCCATGACTTCCCCTCATTTGGCCAAGATGTGAAAAATAACATACATTGGGCCTTAAACTGTATATGTTTGTTGTAATTTGCACAAAAAAGACTTTTTACTGAAAAATTATCAGTCTGTTATTTTTTAGCTAGTTGTCATATTACATAGCAGCAGAATGTGGGTGCAATGGTAATCTCTGCAACATCTGCAAAAGTAATTTCTTTTGAGAGCGCAGTAGGAAATTGCACAACATAAATTTAAAAATTTAAGTTCAGGCCAACATCAGAACCTTTCCCTGCAAGTAAACTTGGAGCGTTGAAACTCTTCAACCTCAGAAGAAGAAAAAAAAAATGGTTGCACTACGTCCTTGCTACCTGTCATTAAATGTGTTCAGGTCAGCACGCACATGGTTATTCTGGCTCAGCTCAGTTCAAGGTTGAGGGGTTTGAAAAGGAAAGTTAATGTCAGCCCATTATACAGAGAGGACACCCATCTCGCATTATTTTACACACATTTTGTCCACGGAAGGCATCCTGAGGCACGTACACACACGCAAACATGCCAACACGCTTAGACATGCATCCCGGTACACCGACATGTGCTGACATAAATATACACAAGCACGGAAGGACACCAAAAAAAGTGGGCGCAGAAACACACTCACATACCCTTCAACCCTGCACACCACGCCTCCCCTGTCAGGTCAACCTTTAATGATGCTGCGAGGGAGAGACAGGGAGACAGAAAGACAGAGGGAGTGAGTGTGAAATGGTTGCTTCTCCAGATGAAGTTGAGGTCATCCATTTTTAGGCAGTGAAGGAGGGATTGGGCGAAGTGTAGAGGGGAGGGAGGGGGGTAAATTCTGAATGCAGCATGTTTTTAAAGAGAGAAATCTGCATAATTTCTGGCAGATGATTGGCAGGAGAGGGCGTGGAGGGAAAGGAGAACAGGGAGCAAGAAAGAGGCAAACATGAAGGAAGTGAGAATGAGGGATGCTGAGATTTTGTAAACACCTCAATATTTCATTGGTTGTAGTGGCTTCTGTAGGACACTGAAGTGGAAAAATGAGGCTGTTAAACCAGTGGCTTCAGAAAGAGAGCAGCAGTCTTGACTCTTGGTATCCAATCCAATAAGACACACCAATGTTTTAAACAGGCTACTCAACACTTTTTATGTATATGGAAATGGCTTAAAAGGTATCTGGTTAGTATTTTATGAGCTGTTTACTTAACACCTTGGCAGTCGTACTACATTCCATGATATTTACAATGGTTGAGGTCTGTAAATGTTTGCATGTTGTTAATGAGGTCGCAATGAAATTACAATGTCAAAGCGATCTCTCAGTATGACGATGTTCCTTTTTCCTAACACTACATATATATTAGAAACCATGAAGATTTTAAATGATTTTAACTATATGAAGCAAGTTTTAAGTAGTTTTATTTCACATTGTCTGTTTTCAGGCTAAGCAGCTACATGTGCATGAGAGTATTCTATGCACTTTGAACACAGTGAAACAACAAGACTAGGTACTAGATGAGCTAATCCAACTAGTAGATGTTAAGGTGTGCTACTGGATATGGGAAAGAGGGACCATCAGGAGTTACCAAAATAACCCAAATTCATCCGTTGCACACGATGGACATCTGAATCAAATTTTATAGCAACCAATACAACGGTTATTAAGATAATTCACTCTGCTGCCATTATGTCCAATTATATTTACACAGCTCCACTATAAATTGTGGCAATGATCTATTGTGTAATATAGCTAAAGACTAAAAATATCCATGCATGCTAACAGCTCTGCTTAAAAGAGGATCCTAATGAAGGTGTGTTCCTTACCGTGTTTACTGTCTTAGCTTAGTGTGTTATCATGGTAGTGTGTTAGCATGTTAGCATTCGTTTTTGCAGGTGTTTGCAACATGATGGCATTAGAACTGAAGCATCACCAGCTTTGTTATACGATTAATACTGAGTGGAATAAAACTGCTCCAACAGAATTTCATGGGAATCCATCCTGTAGTCATTGAGAGACCAACCAGCATCATCACCCTAGAGCCACAAGTGAATACAGTAATTGTCCTCACAGTGTTGCAGTTTATGACTAAAACGATTTTTTTCCCCCCACATTCATTCTACCCTATTGACAAAGGCATCATCTGTCATGTTTATTATTTGATAACAGATACCTTGTACCTATAGCAACTACTGTCCACAGCAGGTAGATGTTCATATATTTTGTTCCCTCATCAGCAATTTGCTGGCTGAGTGAACACCATGCGCCATGCTGTGGCAAGTGGGATACGTCTACTATCTCAACCTTGAACTACTGTAGTGTTTAGCTGCAGCGTGATAAGTTTTTAGGGGAATTAAGTGCATGCTTAATTTACAGAATACATCTGTATCTTGTCAGAGCAGTTTTATAAAATGCATAAAATCAATCAACAGTCTGCAGATTGACAGCAACAGATTGACAGCTATATCGAACATTTTTCCAAGAAATGAAGTGGTTGCTTTCTTCAGTGCATATTGGGAATGTCTCTGGACAGCTCCCCCACTGTGGACTGCAAACTGTCTAACATGTCCTTGTAAACAGCCTTTTCATTTTCACAAAACAGCATTTTTGCTTCCTCGGGTTTGTGCCTGCAGCTTTGACTTTGTTTTTCTCTCAGAATGATAACTGTATGTGTAGTGAAAGATGATGGTTAGGTAGGCAAGGTACCACTACGGGCAAGTTGCTACCACTTTTATGAGGAAAATATGTGTAAAATAAAGGTAAAACTGCAAGCGTATGTGTGAAACAGTTATTTCATTTTTATTACCTCTCAACCAATGCAACATGCTATGCGCATGAACAGATCATATTCCAGGGTTTTACTAAATGATAAAGTCTCCCCTTTCACATTGTAGCTTGTTGGAATAATTCAAAATGGAAGGTGGTCCACTCTATCAACATGCAGGAAGCCTCTGATGTGAACTGCATGGTAACACATGCATATGCAAATTGAAGTCTTTCACTGAATGTTCTGAATCCTATTTTTCCTCCACGTTGGAGAACAGTGGCTGTGTCAGGGCTGCAGTCTTTATGCTGATAGGTAAGGTGACAATGGTATAACTGTTACAAATATGGTGGATTACGTCCTACATTCTGCCCATTACAAATAAATATGTGAAAAGACCAATGACATTTGGTTTGTACACGTGTTTGTCCTCCTTTTCTCCCAGACTGAATGGGAATACAATGGTGGTCGAGGCCCAGGTGATGGGTTGTTCAGATGACACACAGGGGAAAGATTCTTCTGTGGCCTCAACTGACCTTCTACGTTTTCTCTGAGGGCATGCTCATGCTGACTGTATTGCTATTGCTGGACATAACTGAAAGGCTAATGTCTATCATCCCTTCATTAGCCTTCTAACTAACTTCTTCTCATCCCACAAGATAATTAGCTGATTGCTCACAGAGAACAGAGCCACCAAAAGCTGACAAAAATATATAATTTATTACTATATAAATCTATGTTTTATTGTTCTATGAATTTATTTTGTAGTTTTCTCAACTAAACTTTGTGATAATTTATGGGTGAAATGTTGGATTACTGGGCCTCATTAGTCCTGCATGTCATTTCCTCCTTTCCAGTATTCTATCAGGCGAAAGTAATGTTTCAAGTTTTATTCCTGAAATGCATCGCAGTGAAAATGATGCTGCTGATCAATTATGACATGACTGAACACTTCCAACGTGAGATGCAGTTGAAGTAACTTCATATTGATGTGATCATAGATGCAATGTGATCATTCATAACTTTATATATCATCACTGATGAACTAATCAAAACTTGTACTTATTGCATGAAACACACCATCTGTGTTTGGCTTTAGTGCAACACTCCGCACCATCTAGAAAACATGATTTCCAGGAGGAGTGTTTTTTATTTGTTTTACTGTCATACCTGACTGTATTGAACATGCGTGATTAAGTTAGGGACCATAGTATTCGTGGCTGATCAGTGCAACCACCAAGGCAAGGGAGCGATGTGAGGTTGAGGCTATGAAGGGAGTTTTCTCTCGACCGTAATCCCAAATAAATGTATTCATGTTTATTTTTAGAGGATAGCTGTTAGCAGGCTAGAACTAGCAGAAAAGTGTAGAACTAGCATTATATTACCAATGGCTACAGGTGCAAAACTACAAGCCTCTCAATTTAGGCTACTGGTGACATACTGTACATATGTCGCTTAGTGTAATTTAAACCGCCATGTAAAATCCCATCTGAATTTCATTCATATATGAGACGGAGCCTTTGATCATTCTGTTTTGTGTTAAACTCTTTAAATTATGGTGCTATGCTCATTGATTCTTAGGGGAGGCAAAAGCTGATTGGATTGGCCAAGTGACAAAAAACCCACTAACACCAGCTAACATCTAGCTTTTGTCTTCAGTGTGTAAGGGTAGAATTGACATTCAGCCTCAGATCAAATGACTCTGCAGTAGTGACACGTATTTAATCTGCTCCAGCTCCGATCAACAGTGAACACCAGTACATCGTATAATGCAAGATGAAGAACACTGTTGGCGAATGAGGTGAGAGGGCTTTTCCCCATTTTAACGGGAAGAGGAAATAAGGAGACAGGTTACTGACACTGTGAGAGACACCACGATACCCAGTGACATATCAGAAGTGCTGAGTGACAGAAGGATTGCTTGCAGCCCAAAGCAAGTAATACACAAATGAAATCAATGATTAGTAATATGTTGCCTCATACTGCAACAACACACTCTAGAAATAAAGACGTACGGGCAAAAGCGTGCACTGGCAATGTGAAAGGACCTTTTTAAAAGAATTGTTTGGTTCAAGAGGCATCCATATTACTCGTGCTTCCATCGCATTTATGTTCTGCATCATAGGTGCATGGTGCAACTCTACAGTAACTAACTGTTCTGTGTGTCCTATGTCATTTGTCTCCTGACAACATCATGTGATCAAGCTTTGGTTGCTGTTTTCCAGCTTTTTCAATAGGTTTGTTTTGTTTACCAGATTGTGAGAGATCACAGGAATCTCATGTGGGCATTTTTGTTTAGAAGCAGATAGTTCTTTTAAAGATAGAACTTATGGGCAGTCAAGATAAAAGGCACCGGCTTGTCGACCCTCTACGTGTGTGGGCCGTCAGAGGTGGCGCCCTCGTGTCTGTGTCTGTGTAATTGCTTTGTTTTGATGGAGACAGAGGGTAAAGCTGCTTTGGACTCCTCTCGTCCACTCGACATCGCTCCAGGCAAGAAAGAAAATACAGCAATCGCACATCCAAAAACTGCTACACACACTCACATAGACACGCATGGATGAAGTTACACACTTGTTTCTGCCCACACACACTCCTGCCTTATCTATCTTATCTGACCCGTCTCTCCTCCGATCTCCTCCTGTGCTTTGAATGTAGCTTTGATAAGTGAGCGCTAAGCAGGAGGCAAAGAGGAGATGGTGGAGGCTTAATGAGGAGAAGTGGGAGCAGATAAGGTGGAGGAGGATGTGGGGGGCAGTAAGAAGGAAGGGAGAGGAGGAGGAAGGAAGTTGTAGGAAAGAGAAAGAGAGAAAGGGCGGGGAAAAGAGAATGAAGAGGTGTCTGTGCGTGTTTGTGTGTGTGTGCTGTGTCCATGGTAGCGGTGGACACACACTGAGGAGGGAGATTGGAGGAGGACAGCGGAGAGCACACCCACTCCTCAGAGCGAGGGACTGAAGCCGAGAGAACGAGGGGGGTGATGAAGAAGAAGAGAGATAACACTGAAGATGAGACAAAAGTGAGACAGGTGCGTGTGTGTCTATCTCGCAGGATCAGTCAAACTATCACCCATGTTTTCCCTTTACACACATGCACACACTCACACAGCGATCAATTGCCACTTAGTGGAACACAACCCTCTCGCAGTGTTTTTGAAGTCTGATTACCAGCTGGGCGGAGATATAAAACTGCTCCATTTGTCCGTCTGTTTCTATTTATCTGTCTTTCCCTCTCAATCATAGGTGCACATACACACACACGCACGCACGCACACACACACTTGCTCTTAGATAGGAAGGTGGTTGTAGATTTTGAGAGCTTTTAGAACTCAGCATGACGTCTACTGGAAATAAATGAATGAGCCTATGAATGAGCTGTCGAAGACATTAGCAGCTTGTTTTTGCAGCTCGGTAATTCATGCTCCATGATAATTACCTAAGTGCTGTTCGGTAGAAGTGTTTATCCAGAGAGGGTTACAATACACTGGGAACTGAGTGCCTCACACTGGCAGCGTCTCCATAGGGGATTTTACCAAGAATACAATTCTCACATGAGATAAACGGTTTAGATTGATTTCCAACAGGTAATTATTCGCACGGCTAAGTCCGATAAATATGTGGGAATTTTGGAATGAACGTGAAGAAATGGTAGAAACAAGCCAATGCGCCCCAGAAAAGAGTCAGTAGTGGGTGTTGGCTCGCGGCACCGTGAACCAACTGTGCAAGTCAATTGTGCTGTTTATCAGATGGTTAGCTTGCTTGCTGGTTCTGACACTGATGGCCTTTGTGACTCGTAATTGTCCATAAGAGCAGCAGCAGCAACGCTGTGGGGACATGCTTGTTCAAGATATTTGTCTTCACTATTACTCTTTTATTTAAATAAATACATTTTAGGCTATTTATCAAAGATTAAAGTTTTACAACTTTGACAATACCCAAATACAATTACAGTATATTGTAAAAATAAACGTGACTAATTATTAAATGTAAATAAAAAAGGTCTTTTCCATTTTCCATTTTCTCGCCAGCATATCACTGACCATATTTCATATACACAGGACACAACCATGGGGGCAGCATCCACACTGAGAAAATAGATGGTCTAAGCACTGACCCCTGCGGGATATCACATTTAACCCTAAAAAGGTTTGATACAGTACTGTTTAACAACCCGCTGTGTTGGATCAGATAACAATAGAGTCAATGGTCATTCAACAACAGTGCTGCAGATGTTTTAGATGTCGGAGTAGATATCAGCATTAGTCATTTGCATATTTGGCACTTTTAAAACGTATTGCAGCTACTGTTCTTTGTGCATCAGATGAAATGATCTCACAATATCAAATATAAGAGGAAAAAGAGAATTGCAATCAGTTGGAGCTGGGATACTCATAAAAGGACCAAAACGATTTTTTTTATTCAGCCTCATGAATCACTGAATAACCACCTGCTAAGATAATCATAATGATGGTGAGTGACTAATCAGGTCCTCAACTATGTGTCACGGCGTCACCCTGATCTTGCAGCGAATCACTTCTAAGAAAACTAAATTGATAAAAAAGCCTTGATAGATGAAAGATTTGTTGACAGCAGCCTTGACATTCAACCGAGGGAGCAAAATACATTTATTTAACCGTAGGCACTGTATGCAGAGTAGACAAGTAGATTTTGCAGTGTTGGCACAGATGGCTGAATCTAACAGAGCGTCTCACAGATGCAGAGAGGAATGTGGTCACAGATACACGCTGTCGAAACACGGAGGCACTAACAATGGGGAGTGTAGACTCTGTGCCAAGTTGAATCCCCATTACAGTCTGAACCATCACCTGGGTATTGGAAATAGAGACAAGGTTGTTTTTTGAATCAATGCTGAATGCGTGGTACAAGTAAAGAAACACAAAATGTACAGTTACTCTCATTAATATAGGGGGTTAAAGCTTAGCAGGTACGCATCTGACTAATATGAGCCACCAATACAAGAATTGGAGATATAGTCATTGATTCAGAGATCTGTATGAAATATCACACACCTTGCTACCATAAGAAGGCAATGCCCATTTCTGCTGTATACACTCTCCCTACAGCAACAAGAAGGTTGTGGGTTCAAACCTGCTGAGTCTTACTGCACCAGGTTCAAAGGCTCTCACTGTGTGTGTGTGTGTGTGTGTGTGTGTGTGTGTGTGTGTGTGTGTGTGTGTGTGTGTGTGTGTGTGTTTTCTCTGGGTGCTCCACCTTCTTCATTCTTCAGCCACTCAAGAGCTTTGAATTATGATTGGGGGCTTTGTTGCTGAGAGTTAGAAGAGGAGACTGATGCCTCAGTCATGCATTAAACATGAAGCTAGAGCTTAAACGGTTAGCTTAGCTTAGCATAAAGACAGGGTGCAAAGGAAAAGAGCTGTCCCTATTCCGCCCAAAAGAAGGGGTAAGCGTAAATATTATATGTTTACATGTTGTATCCCGTTTATTTCATGTAATGTGGGTTTAATGTGCTTTCACTGGAGGCTTCGTTGCCTGGCAACCTGACAGTGATGGAAAAACTCCAGGAAGTGTGCCCCAAAATGTCAAACGTTTCCTTTGCTGACAGAAATAGTCTCCAGAAGTTATGTCTGGTACTACAAACCACGGATAGATAGATAGATAGATAGATAGATAGATAGATAGATAGATAGCAACAGCTCCACCTCCCACTGACCTTCTCGTCTACTGCAGAAGAATGACAGCACAGAAAAAAACATGAGAAAAAGTATGGGGGAGGAGAAATACAGGGAGGAATGAAGAGGAGGCGTAGGAAGACGTGGTCATTTGTGTGTCTGCGTGTGTGTGTGTCTGCTATTCATTCGCTCTGGCCTTGTGCTTCTCTTATGTTAGCTGAAGGTTGAGCCTTGGGCTCCAATGAAAAGAACCCATCGGCAAGCAGTGAGCACCCTGTTCCTGTGTGTGTGTCTTTTGTGTGTACAGAGAGTACACACACACACACACACCACACACAGGCAAGTTCCTGGTAGCCTTGGGCATGCAGGACCCACACACATTGAAGACACATTCTCCCTTTGTTCCTTCCAAACAGCTCTATAGAAAAGTAATAAAGACAGGAGAGCTCAGGCCGCCAATTCAACCATCTCTCTCCGTCCCTCTCTCTCTCTCTCTGTCTCTCTCTCTCTGCTTCTCTGCTGACTTTATTTTTTCTCCCTTCTGTTTCTCTCTCACCTTGATCATCTGTCTCACCACTCTGTCTCACCCCTCAAGCCTCTCTGTCTCTGTCTTTTACGCTGATGTTGTCAGTCTCTGCTGTCTCAGGTCTGTGTGACATTTTCTTTTCTCTGTTTCTCTGGTCCTTCTCTCTATGTCCTCCTGTCTGTCTCCTTGTCTTGTCTCTACGCTTTAAGACTAACTCTTTTGCTTTTCTGTACATCCGTCCTCACTTTTTGTTCTCCTGTCCTGTGTCCATTTTGGTTTTTATTTTACTTTATTTGACCACCCTCCTCCTTTAGCTGCAGCTTTATCTCTTTATTTCTCCCCATTTATTTCCTCCCTCTGCCTGTCACTGTCTCCTCTCTCCAGCTCATGCTGAGTTTGCCTCCAGCCCTCCGTGCCTCTCTCTCCCTCTCCCTGTTTTTCTCTCCTCTCTCCTTCGATCTGTTTATTCTCCGCTTGTTTTTCTGGCCTCCACCGCTCTCTCCCTCCCCATCCCATCCCTACCCTAACACCACCACCTCATTTCTACCCCTCCACCATCCCCTCTTGCTCCTCCACCTCCCTCCACTGCTTTAACTCCTTTTTATCTCAATCATTCACTCTTTCCTCATTTTTACTTTTCTCTTTCCCCATCTGTACCCTGGCAGGAGTCGACCCTTCTCTCCTACTGTTTTTTCAAAACTATTGTGTTTTCTATTGAATTTCTATGCGTTTTTTGCACATTCTTTGTTATTGTTTTACTATTTAGGAGCACAGCAGGGTCCTTCAGAGTCCTATTATAGACAGTGATGATGTAGATGGGAGCTGGGAGTTGATTGGAAACGCAGTGATACATGGAAATAGTCAATATTCCAAGAAGGAAACCTCTCTCTTAGCTCAGAGTGCATAATTAATGATTTTCATGTAGCAATCTGGTCAGAACTCTGTACTTTAATAAGGTGGTGGATAACTGGTATGGGGGGGGGGGGTGGGGGGTGGCTGTGTGTTTGTGGCTGTTTAATGAATAGCAACAACAGATGGAGGTGGATGGAATATTATTTTAAAGGAAAATAATCATACATGTCAGCAGAGTCTCGATGATTCAGTGTGTCTGATAAATTATACTTATTTATTAAAAGTTTTATGAAAGAGGTTTTGCCAGTATAGGTGTGGATTTTGCGTATTGTATCTAATCTCTGGTATATTTCAAAAGTGAAGAGCAAGAATTTAATTCACACACACACACACACACACACACACACACACACACACACACACACTAACATCCAGAATCCAGATTGCATGGTGCTTAAATGTACTGTATGCTATATTCCGCTGTTACAGGTCTCTCATTCACAGTAATGAAAACAAAAGACATGTCGGATCACGGGAGCTGCTGTCCTAAATATTTAACAACCACCTTTTTATTCATGTTTAGTCACATTGTCTGGCTTCCTTCCTCGTTCTCTGGCGCCTCACATCATCTGGTGTTTCCCTGGAAGCTGTAGTAACTAGCAGAGTAAAGAGGATGTGATGCCATTGACAGCTGGACAAGCGAAAGACATCCTAACCTTAAATAGAGTCTCTGGGATATTCATCATTGTTGGAAACACATGGGTTCATGTGAGGACACAACCCAACAATACATTTTAGAAATTTTACAACTTACAACTTTACGCTTAACAGCTGCTTTTATCTAAAGTGATGCACATACAGATGAGGACCACACAAGCAAAGATCTAGGTAGGAAAAACAATGCAGACAAGTGCTAAGAAATGTTTTGAGTCTAACTGGACAGAGTGCATGTTCAGTCCATTAGGGGTTATTATTTAATTTCTCTGTTAAGTAAATAAGTAATAGTCCACCATTAGTTGGGCAGGTACTCATGAAGTCTTGAGCTTTTTCTTAAAGGTCATCAGGGACTATGTGTATCAAATGGAGTTTGGTAACCCTTTAGTAACTTTCATATATTTTCTGGAAATTTAAAATTTTAAAAAACGTACTTAAACTTTTTTTTATATTTATGTTTATTCTGACCATTTTGTACCAATAAAAACTGATGCAAATTCCTACTACGTTGAAAATGTACTTGATTCTAATTTAGCATCACGACTGCTAACACTTGCCATCGAAGGGTTTCTTCTGTCATGTGACCTAGCTTTAGCTGACAGATGCCAATCTATGCGAGGCATCCAGTAAAAAATACTGTAAACGTGAGGACAAATGCAGCGCACATATTTACCACTATAAAGGAATGTTGTTGGTTTCCAGTAAGTTCCTGCAATTCTACATGCTTTGGTGCATGTCCGCAAATGACATTGTGTGTGTGGGTATAGCACGTCTTGCACAGGTCACCAGGTTATCACAGGGTGCACCCACACACGGTAGAGACAAACACATGCACCCTCACATGATCTAAATCATGTCTATTTTGAGTGCAATGACAGAAACAAGCAAAGAACGCTCACACTGCAGTATCACAGCTCAAGAGCAAGAAATGGTTAACGATTCAATTTGCTGCCTTCCCTTCTCTTCACACCACTACAATCTAAAGTCTACCTTTCTAATGCATTATAGGAGGGAACATGAGGTTCGGTGAATTTCAATAAGAACACATCCAACACATTTGACATGTCCCCTGCCTGCAGTGTCATCTGTTTTCTTTTTAGCACTGCTTCACTGTACTGGGACACAGTATGCATGTGTGTGCTGATGTCAGCTGCAGGTATTATGGAGGCCGATCCGTGAAAGCACAGCCGTACCTTTAACACACAAAGGACGTGCCGCCCATGTCATGTCAAGTTACACTGTGGCGTGTTTTGCACGCAGTATGCAGAAAACAAAAGGTGTAATAAAGATATCAGAAAGAAAACCATAATAATGTTGTGAGTAATTAAAGGACCAGAAATATTTTAATGTGTCAGGATTTTGATTTGCACATGTTGTTCATCACCATCACTCATTCCACTCCACCCTCTATGGCTGCTGGGATTTCAAGCTTTCTACATACACCCAAACATTTTCAGCCCCCTTCTTAACTCCACCTCTTCAACTACCCGTGGAGTTGGTTCAGCTGCGTTAGTGGAGACAACAGGACAAAGAATTCTATTAGAGTTGGTGATTGAAAATGCAAAACTTATTTCAGGACACCAGCTTGTGTCACTGTGCGTTAAAAACCTCTTTCTTAATCAATATGTCAGAGGACTCTGAACAGAAGCTTGTGGACCAAGTTGTCTTGATACACCATATTGAAGGGCATCTCAAGTTTCATATTTCTGGACCAAGGAGCAAGGATCAAAGAGTGAGGAGGGATCTCTGAGGAGCTAGGAACATGAGTGCATCCTTCACAGAAGTCTTGAATGCACAAGCACGCCCCCTTATTGGAAATCACTTATCCTGATTGGTCACTGCAGCTGTTCGGACTAATCTTATACAATTCAACATCCCTTGACTGTTTTATGATTCACCATCAAACCAAAAACCTGTTAATTGTAGGTCTAGACAACAATCAAAGAAACTTCCTTTATTTTTTAGAAAGATATCTATTTTCAGAAACTTTTGTTACTTTCGTTTTGTTATTTTCTGATATCACTCATATGTGAGGATGACCATTCCTGAGCATTGGCTCTGATATGAGTTACACAATCGCAATTTCACGTGAAACCGTTTGCCTAATCATTTTCAGTGTTCAGCAGACACTGTAATCACTCTGTGGCTTATTTGATAAATAAATTCCCAATGGAAGCCTCAGTAAATAACGATTCAAACAATGAATCAATAAGACAAAGACATGGTGCCACTGAAACTCTGCTTCTCTGCCACTGTTAACTAACAGCAGATCCAGCTGTGATCAGTTGGCTCAATTTAAGACAATGTACCCCAAACATAAAAAACAATAAATATATAGTCTTTGTGTCACTCACATAGCATTGCAAACATATTCAGTTGCTCAATTTGTCAAAAAATGTTCAAGTTTCATTTGAAGGTGGCAAAAGCCTGCGGTTGTGAGCAGCTCCAGGTGTGCTTCATTAATTACCACAGAGGATCAAACACCTGTAGGTGCCAGCCCTTCAGGACTGGAGCTGAACACCCTCCTCCCTGCAGGCTGAGGCATCATCAAAGCAGTGTTAATGATGGAATAAACTTTGGCCTTGACAAATACGCTGGACCCACACCTCCCTTACAAACACGCATCCTGTACCCCCTCTACTCTTGTTCCTTCCCTCTGTCTTTGTCAGTGCTAAATGCTCCCTGTGACCCCGGCTAATAGTGTTCCAGTTCTCCTCATGTCTCCATTGGGGAAACACACAAACACACCTGCAGTAAGCACACTCCCTGAACACTGTGCTATACATATCTACTCTGTTGTCAGCCAGGACCAAAGCTGAGCCGCAGGCTTGGGGGGGGGGGGTTACAGTGATAAGTGTGTTTCATTTAAAGTCTTATTGATCAGTACAGCTAATTGCACCTATTTGTTAACCTGTTTGTGTGTCTGCCTCAGTCTTTTACCGTCTGAGGTGAAGGGCTATTTTGATGACACTTAAATGAGTAATTGTGGGCTAACTGTGCACTCTTATTCTCAGTCTGAGCACCACATTCAGACTGTGGCTGTCCACGGTAGCCTATGAAGCACAATTCACTGCACAGTTTTACTGGAAATAATTAAAATCATAGTTTTAACATGATGCAGTTGCTACAAGTGTTGACTGAAAATGGCATAACCACCAGTTTGAGTGTTTTTTAACATTTCCATATAAGGTTCTGAAGCATTACTTCTTCCTTTCTTTATGTTGTCACAGGCCAGTGCTGCAATTCTGACTCGTTACTTTACGGACCACACTTCTACTTCTATGTTTACCGTGCGTCTTTGAAACTTTGTCTGGTTCAAGGTAATACTGATGTGTTGCCATGGTATTCATAGTGAGCGGAGCCAGTCCTCATCACAGCTTCATCTGTTTTACGTCGCATTTCTCTCTCTGCTCTTCTCTGTAAAGGCATACAATAGTGGGAGAAAGCAAAAGCCAAGGTCTGAGGAGAAAGGAAAAACTGAGGGGCTCTATTTACACACTTATTTAGTGCAAAAGACAGAAAAATGGATGGGGGATTGTTCATATGTTCACACATGCAGACACATAATGGAATAGGGAAGAACAAAAACAGTTCATGTCCTTTAGAGAGGAGTTGAAAATGACATGGTTTCCATTGACATAGCTGGAATATCAAGATGCAAAGTATCTCAATCAGGTTTTTAGGACACAGAGATCAATAAAAGATAAGGATTATATGAGCATTAGGAATAAACAGGAAGCTACTTAAAAGCAAACAATGCACTGTCACATGTCAGACCAGCACTGGCATCCTCCATGTAAGTAAGCTTCTTAGTTGATTGTGTTTCTCCTAGTCCTGTAATTCAGAAGACATGTTAATGTATGCAGGGGTCTCTAAATTATTTTATCAGTATGCCTTTTTATTGATGTACATGCATACGGTGAAGACTGCAGTTTGGGTCTGACAGTGCCAACGAATCAAATAAAAATCTGGGTACACATAAAAGGTCCATCTACACTATCAAAATAATATCAACAATATCAAAATAATTCTGACACTATTATAGTTGGAGATAGAGTTTGGAGCTTAGTAAAATCAGCCACTGGTTTTAAAGAGCCATTAAAGTTCTCATTTTGTTTCATTTCACAATGATGGTAACTACAGTTCAGAAGTTAAGAATCACACATGAGGTAGTACAGTCAGATGGCTGAGTGAATGACTGAGTATTTTTGAATGGTCTTTCATTCTTTTAGGTTCTGGAAAGTCCTCTTTGCCAAAAGATGGTATTTAGTATGTTCAGTGTACAATGGTTGAACCAGACAGAACAATTGAAAGGGCAGCAGGGTTCTTGTCTCATGAGGGCACAAGCACCACATGACTAATGGCAATATTAAAACCCTGAAAGAATTTCCTTGATGAATTCACTTTATTACAGAAATGTCCACATGTAAGAATGTAAGAAACCACCACTTACTGCTGAGACAAAAATCAAAGATTAGCATCAAAATCTGTGCAGGTTTCAAACAGGAACTTCAGTGTGTCAGATCAGAACTTGTGTCGACCAGGAAGTAGAAAAACAATGGGTAGGACCCAAATGCAGACACGACACAGAGCTTAACAGTTCAAAAACCACAAAATCCAAAGGCTTACAGGAAAAAGAAGTTGAGAAAGAAAGAAAGAAAGTGGACAGTGGGCAGTATTTAAAACCAATTTAATTTAAACCCAAACTACAGCTACTTTTGTAGGTTTAAGATTATAGACCAAAGTCTAATGTTGACCTGCTGATGGCACAAAGCCCGGGGAATCACCAAAGTCATTAGGATTCATGGTCTGGTGATAACTAAAGTCAGTAATTAAAATATATTTTCATCAATGCCATTTTAGAGAGGTAGAAATTCCTTACAAGTAAGGAAAGTAAACAGTTTGACCTGCCGATGGTACTTGATGAGAAACTAGGGTATCAACAAAGTAATTTGGGTTTATACTCAGAGTAACCTTAAGGTATACAAATTCCAAATTGTTCAATATTCTGTTTAAACCAATGTGGTAAAATGTCAATTAGCTGGCAGTCCCCAAAGCCAGGTGACTAAATGAATGGTGAAAATGTTGAAACGTGTATTGTGAGGTACAGGATCTAACACACACAGTGTGATTATAGTAAGGACATGTATGCAAATTAAGAGCAGTGTGGTGTACGACGAGATGTACCTTTTGGCAGCATCTCTAGGACATGATGTTGGTAGAAACAGGGTTAACCCAACAGACACTTTTGGCAGGAGAGAAAAACATGTTTTTGTCAGGCCTGGTGCATGGCTTTGGGTGTATTACATTCAGTTTTTGGCTGGGGCAGTTGTCTGTGTCCTTTGGTCTAAGAAATTGGCAGAAGATCACGTTTTGGCAGAAGAAAAAAGGGGTGGATTGCTGGTAGATGACAAGGAAAAAAATCTTGTTGCCAGGTGTGTAGAAGAGGGGGGAGACAAGGTTTTTTGGCAAGTGTGTAAAGAAGGGGGATAGAGGAAGACAACGAGGGTCTTTTAGCCAATTCTGTAGTGGGATGTCCCTCTGGGATGGCAACTTGATGGATGGAGCTCGTTTCTTCTCAAGAGGAGATTAATGAGGAAAGGTCAAAGTGTATTAGGCCTTTTACACTCACACTTGTGCAGATGCACACACAGTATATGCACATACTAAGAAAAACTGGAGTTAGATGCAGAAGTTAACTCATAGATTAAATTTAAACAAAGACAACAATATACCTGAAGAAACCCAGAGGGGCAGCCAATTTGATATTCATCGGTTCAGTCAAGGTGCTTTGCTTAACTTCGCCCGTGATTGCAATTGTAAAAGGTACCAACAGCATGGAAGGGCATTGGTAGCTATAATACAGTTCAGCTTGTACAAGGTTCCTTGACAATGCTGTAGCACTGCTGTTCCTAAATGCAGCATGGCCTGGCACAAGCCTCTAACAATAGCTATTGTGAGTTAGTATAGCAAGTTACATCATCACCAATGGGACTTCAGTTTATGTGACTCATGTATTGTGACCATGACCATGAACCTGTCACCATGGACCTCAAACTTCAGCAGAGAACAATCATAAAAATCAGTGTTAAACCTAAGCATCATGTGGAGGATCATCACCACTTGAAGATCCAGAGACCAATTAGCAGTCTTAGCAGTGATAAAAAGGAAAGTGCATCTGATCAGGAGGGTGTACTGGTTGGTTTTTCCTACATTTGCAGGGCTGTGCACGTTAATTCTGTCAGCAGGTTCAGACTGTCTACACTGATCTCTATTGAAGAGTTCTGCAGCGCACAGCACAGGCTTACAGCACATTGATAATTTAGTGGGATTCTAGGAACAACCCAACTTCACCATTGCTCCCCACCCACCTTGCTTGCTGAATTTGGGGAAAGTGAACAGTGACCTTGTCTGCATGCTTTAAAAGGAGTCATACTGGTCATCACAGAAGGTGAGAGCATAATCACTGACCCTTTCTGACAATTGGTAATTTCTGCCGATTGGGCAAATATAGCAAGGAGATGTAGAAGGTTATCTTTGATTCTATTTTGTCTCTGTGAAAAAGAACTGGCACTTTCCTGGAGAGGATGACCCTCTCAGAAATACACATTCACTGTGAGGTTGCCCTATAAACGTTGTGATGTTGTCCTGCCTCTTCTGGTCCTGTGATATGGTTTTTCAAAGGATTTTAAACAGGTTAATGCCACCAATTTTTCAGCGGGGTGGACGTGGCGATGGTTGCTTTTTGAAGATTGTTGTTGATGCAGATCAAACAGAGATGTCAGATCCATCAGAACAGGTCAAGTCCTTAAGGGATGCTGATCTCAATGGGACTGTTTTGATAATGGATTTCATATATGAGTAAAAATAAATGACACACACTGCTGAATGTACTGCGAGGTATAAGTTTATCACAGTTTCCCCTTGGTTAGTATTACTTGTCTTGCCTGTTGATAGCTTATGTTATTTGCATGAATTTGACTGCCTGATACTGTGCAGTCCATGAATATTCTCAAATCTTCACTTGCCAAAAATTATTGATACGTAGGTAGCCAGTCAGAGAAAAAAGGAAGACAAAGACAACGTAAATAAGTAAAGATCAAAAATAAAAAGTGAACACTAAACACTTGGACCAAAAAAAAGGCCTGACCACTGGATATAGAGGAAAAAGACAAACTGGTTCTGAGAGAGGGGAAGAATAAATGCACGGTGGAGAGAAGGATAATGAGGGACAAGTGAAACCACTCAGGGCAGACAATCACAGAGATGGACAGGAAGTGAAGTATTTGAAATGAGAGAAGAGCTGATTATATCAAAATAAAACAGGGCACGATGAGTAAATGCATGACAATGGAAAGATATTACCTAAGAAGCAGGGTGGGACATCACAATGCCGGCATCAGCAGACAAAACTTTCCTATCACATTTTCCCTGCGTCTGCAGGTGTCATATGCTACTCTCTGTGCTTTGGCACATACTGGACAAAGAAGGATACATCCTGGCTATGTTCATACGGAGGACCAGATTTGCATAAAAGACATCTGCAGACGAAAATGCTTACCTACCTCCTGCGTCTATCTCAATATCTCTCAATACTTTTTTCCACACCTTTTTCATTGCCTCTCTTTTCTTTGTGATGTCCTTTTCCTGTTTTGCCTAGGTCAAGGTTTATGAAAGGTGGAACATCTGTTGTCTCATCAAAACTGCGTTCTTTCTAGCCAACTGCATATTTTTCCGTCTTATTTTCCTCGCCCTTTCAAACAGAGACATTCTTTCTTGAAGGAGGCGAGAGTAATGAAAACACAAGTGACCTTGAGGATGAAAGATTGCAGCATAGCACAGAGTTCTTTTGTGGGGATAAAATTCAATTCAGCTCAATTCAATATTTAGTTAGACACAGTTTAATTTAAGGTGATTTCTTGACGTGGATAGCATAAACTGATGCACAGAGGCATAAAAACCAATGAAATAAGTACAGATGATGACGTGTATATTATATTCTTATTTCCATGGTTGCTCTATATTACTGGAATTGAAAGGGACACAGGTAAAGAAATGAAAATATGCAACAAGCCTTACATTTGCTATGCATTTTAAATATCAAGATTCTTACAAAGTCTGTGAATTAAGGTATGGGATCTAAGCCAATAGTGTGCTGGATTCTCACTGAACTATACTGTACAAGAAGTGCAACAATTCTTGTTATCTCCCATTTCCATCTGAAGTAAGACAGTAAGCAAGGCCATAGGTGTGGATGGTATATTTTGGGAGATCAGAATTGTCCCAATATTTGATGGAACTCATTCGCATTATCCTGGGAGAGAAGTTGTATTAGTTCATTCCCGCATCCTACTTCTCCAAGACAACCAATTAAGGGATGCTACATTAGCATCTGATTGGTGGAAAGTAAGGGGGCTTTAGGGCTCACGTCACATGCAGATTTGATATCTGAAATCAAGTCAGACACGGAGGAGGCCAGAGTTGAGATTTATCAAGGCTGTCGGTCCATACCACTAGCAAAAGTTTTGTTCTTCAGATGATTTACTGCCTTTCCTCCAACTTAATTTTTGTTCATGGACAGAGCTGGGAGAGAGCAAGATCACAAGCGTAAACAGCTGTCTGACAGAGAATCGTTAATAAATTCTAAAAATATTTAGCACTCTGCCAGTGCTGTGTTCTTATATGTACATGTTATTCTTTGATATTAAAATTGTAGCCTTCAGGCTTTTGTCCATATAGTCTTTTTCTCTCTCACAGTGCTTCACCCCAGCACTGCCTGGTGCCATAACACTGCTTTTCTGCCACAGAAAATTGCCATATGAAGGCATGTATTTATGTTGTTTTATTTTGTTTTTTAGGTATTCACAGGTTTAAACTGACAAACTTTATTTTATGAAAAAAAATCCCCTCCCTTGCAATTTTTAACAGCCCCCTCAATCACTGCATCCTTTCCAGTAAGAGATATAAGCCATAAAATACCAGGTGTCTAACAATGCACAACATTACTGCAGCATAACCTCATCCCATATCACCCCAATGTAAGAGTTTCAGTAGCAAAAACTTCATAGGCTATAGTGTCTCTAGCAAATTGGACAAATCCCTGCTCTGTGCCGAGTAAGATTTGGTCGATTCATCACCAACAAGACGAGAAGTGTGCAAATCAACTTTATTGGTCAAGAATGAGTTCATATGCAAGGAATCTGACAGAAGAAATATAGGTGCATTAGACATCTCTACACACAAGTACAAGAAGTAAAAATGACCAACAAGCTATAATATCATCAGACGGATGATAAATTAAAGGAAAAACCAACATAAAGTGTGTATGTTAGGTATTGGGCCACGTCTGTCCAAAATCTTAAATATCTGTATTTAACTGATTTGAGATCACAAGAGCATTGCTTGTACCCAATACCCGATTTGCATTGCTTTACATTGCCTCGGGGCCAAGCATTCAGGCCTGTAATGTCATTTAATGCACATCCAGCATTGTGTGGATCTTCTTCCACACAAATCTTAATTGTCTAACCAAGACAGTACCAGTGTAGCTCACAGTTAGGAGGTAGTCAGTGACAGATAGAATTTGACAGTCTTGTTCCACAGTCTGTCATAGCAACACTAGAATACTGTACTGTAGCTGTATGTGCATTAACAGTATCATTTATAGTACATTTGAAAGTAATGTAAAAGTTCCTGTCTTTAGTAACTAATTACTTTTTTTATGACCTAATTGGTAAAATAAGTCAGTTACTTTTCAAGAGAAGTTATGAGAACCTGTAGCTAATTTTCAGTAACTTACACAACACTGTTCATTTTTTTAGAAAGGGGGTCTTGGTCCTTGGACATTGGTAATCTTGGGCATCTTAATCACCTTAAATAGTTAAATAATCAGCAACTGGGTCACTGTCATTTTTAGTTATGCTCTTTGTGTCTGCAGAACAGGTTAGGATATTAGTGTGAAGTAAATTAAGATTTGTTTCTGTTGAACACATGTAACAAATGATGTAGGAGATGATATGTTGGTATATTTAGTTCAACCATTAACCACTAAAAATGGGTAATGGTTGCATAAAATGCCTGTAATTGTGCGTTTCTTCCAGAAGTCCAACACCACAGCAAAGAGAATCCATATCTTGTTATACTACCCCATGTTTTTCTTGGTGGCCCTTGCTCTTCACATGTCTGACCACATCAGTGATTCCTTCATGACAGCAACTATTTTCGACCCTGCATACCAAGCACTAGTAATGCATATTAATGGACCCTTTTGTGATAAAAGGCCATTTTTCTGTTCAGTCATTTTTCAAAAGAGCATCTGTAGATTCAAGCTCCTCTCAGGGCTTTTCTCTTTGCGGACAGGTCCTCTCTTGGCTGTTTCTAATCTGACTCTCTCTCCAAAGAGCCTTCCTCCATGTTGTAGCTGTTGTTCTGTTGTCTGCTCTGGAACTGGAGGCTTCTTTTTTGGTGGTTGTTTTGACGAAAATTAAAAAAAGATCCCTTTCCCCAGAGGTTTTCTTTACCACTCATTTAAATAAGGAATGTGCACCTGATGTTGATTGCGCAACATAGTGCTGACTCACGAAAGTTATTGCTCACACCTGCGGCATGCGCATTACAGCGATCACGCTCCTTACCATTCATAGTTGTTCTAAAAAAACTCAACGGTAATTTAACTCCCCAATTTCACACGGTTATAATCAAGATTAACATGAAAAGACTCTGATGAAAGCCACTCAGTGACTGTTTTTTATGACTGTTGAAACAAGATTAAAAATGGTTTCATTTAATGTGACTTTCCTCAAAAACTGTACAGTCACACCACTTTTAAATGATCAATGTGTTACAGTGTTCTCTGAGGTTACTTTCTCTCTGTAGCAATATACAGTGAAAATACTTACAAACAGCACAAATAGAGGTTGAAATCCTGCTAATATCATTATTATTATCATTGCTATTAAAATAATAGAAAACTTTCCTCTGACTGACAGGTTGACAAAAAGAAATGAACAAGCTTTCATTTCATCTGATTTTGCTCCTGAAGAAGTACAATGAGAAAAAGAAACAGTGTTTGCCACAAACCCACACACACTATCGCTCTCTCGCATACGTACACACACTCATAGCCGTCCCTGTTACCGCAGGTGTTTGGGCTTTGACAGAATTATACTATCAATTCCAGGAGCGCTCATCGATTCTGAATTGCATGTATGTGTATACGTGTGCGTGCGAGAGAGCGTGACAGAGAGTGATAGAGAGAGAGATTAACCCATCGTCTGCTTCTTCCACTGTTTCGCTGTCTTTTCATCCATCTCTATCTCTCCAGGGCTGCAGCAGTTGATTCTTTTAATGGAAAATTCAAACAGACTACCCCTCCTCTCTGGCTTTCCCTCTCTGTCTCATTTCCCACCCTGCCACATTTTCCTCTGTCCTCTCTCTCCATGTCTCTCTCTCTCTCTCTCTCTCTCTCTCTGCCTCCTTCCTTCTCACCTGCCAAAACATCACAAAGCGTTTTTCTCCTCTCTGTTTTGCTGTCGGTCTTACTGATCAATACGATGGAAAGGCCAGAGAGAGGGGGAGGTAGGGAGGGAGGAGAGGCAGAGAGGATGGGATGAAGGGAGACTGAAAGCAGTAATAGAGAGGAGACGAAAGAGCGAGAGTGGAAGAAGTTTTTTTTTCTACCTTCGTTCTTCAATCCATTCCTTCTACACCTCCCTCTCTGTCTTCTCTCCCACTGTCCTCCTCAGTTTCACAGGCCAGATGCCCCTCGGAGAGGGAAAGTGCTAAACCAACATACTGTATGCCAGCCGTCCCGTCAGTAATCAGTCTGCAGGAGAGAGAGGACTCAAAAAAAGGAGAAAAATACAAGAAAACAAAAGAGGCAAGGAAAAGAATAGACAATGAGGAAGAGAAGTGAACACACACACACGAAGGAAAGGAAGGATCAGTCATCTGGGATGAAAAGGGGACGCTGACCTGTTCTTGTTGCGTTAGGTACCACACTAAGAACTGGGAACACTAGGGGTCAGACCCAAATGCAGACACTGGACTCGGTTGGCACAAAGGTTTATTAAACAAAAAGAAACAAAGAGGTTACTGGGGTTGAGGTGAGCAGAAACTCAGTCCAGATAATCCAAAGAAAACCAGAAAACATAAATCCAAAAAAAGCAGGAAACACTGAACAAGCCAAAGAGCCACAAACAATCTGAAACACACAGAGGGACTGACAAACAATATATAGACACAGGAGAGGAGGTGAATGAGACACAGGTGAACCTAACCAACAAATGAGACAAGGAACGAAACAGGAAACAGGTACACAGCAGGAAAAACTCAAAATAAAGCAGGAAATGATCAAAAGAACTCTGACCGACTGTGTGGCACCTTTATCAAAGGATAAGGGTGGTTAACTTTTTGCAGCAATTTCTAAGATTTGGTAAAGTGCAAAGTTGAACCAAGCAAAGACATTCAAACATTATCATTCGTTTTGAAGGATGAGTGTTCATTTGGGGAAAATGCCTTAGAAAGTTAGACAAGCGTGTCGACACCCCCAAAAAAGTGAAAGAGGTACAAATCAGATCGGACTCTCTGCGAGACGGTGAATCAGTATGAGGTGGTTCTTTAAACAAACTCCCATGCTGAGCCTAATTTATGTGGAAGTTAAAACATGGGTAGTATATTTTCTGCCATAACTCCCCGTTATAAACCTTAATGATAGTTTACAGACCCACCACACCAACATTAGCTGTGAAAACACAGATTTTCTGCAAATAGATGGTTTGTTACCAGGATTTCTTTTGTGATCCCGCATTCAAAGACAACTTTATGAGAACATTATTATCACAAAGTAATAGCAAAGATTGGCTAATCTACATAAACAAGATCCTAACTGTGTTAAAATGGAGTTCTAGGTACCAATACACTGAATCCGAATTATAGGCTCTCACCTACATCTTCGGGTTATCAGTGCATCTTGTTGCATCTGATCATACATATCTAAAAACATAAGCCATGCGAGAACAAGGATGCTAATGCATGACACAATGACAGTTAATATCGATATATTAATATCTATATATTCCTGGTTGTTCTTACAATTTTCCAAACCAGAGTCAGGAGCTCACTTATCTTGGTTGTTAAAGAGAGGACATGACAGTACCATACTGGAGTATCCCAAATATTTAAGTTGCAGCTTGGCAGTGTTGTAGGTTGGCAGCCAAACGGAGGAGAGCTCTCTGTTATCACTTTGAAAGAAAAGCTTCTAATGTAGCACTTCACAAACCTCACACACACCAGATCTGGTTTTTATTTTTACGTTGGCTGGAGGACGAAAAAATAAAAAAAACAAAACACGGAATTTGATGTGTAGTCACAACTAACTTCGGTCGGCGTTTCACAGTCTATGGAAAACATCTCCTGCCCGTGTCCATACCCGCCACCAAAAGAATAATTATAGTAATTTGAGCAAACAGCGCAATTAGTGGGGTTGTCAGGGGGATATGAAACTCTGTTCTCTGCAGCTTTCATGATGTACGCTGGCAAGACAAGCACTTCACATAAAAATTTCAGTACTAATTAGATAGATAGATAGATAGATGGATAGATGAGGAAAGACAGGAGGTGAGTCATACCAGTTATTCAGCTAGCCTTGTGGTTTCCCCCAACAAACATCAAAATGACCTGACTGACCAATCAGTTTACTGACATTAGCACAGTGATTAACCAGCAGCCCTCGACCAGGCGACACCAGCAGCGCTGTAGACGAGGACGCGTGCTTGTGTTTATGGACGTGAGACATATACAAGAGTGCGAGCGAAGGGGCAGAAATGGTTAGACTGTTTCTCTGTTGTTTCACAGACTTATCACATGTCATAGTGTTTGCGTGTGTTGTCTGTGTGTGTGTCTGTGGGTGGCTAAGCAGGCGTGCTGCTACGACCCTGACTGTGTGACAGACTGCTCCATCTCCTTCCCCTGAGCTCCTCAAATCAGAGCGTGCACGCGTCTGTGGTAACCCCGGGAGGCTGAAAACATGTTCAATTGACATCTGAGGTAATTGTGAACGTGTTCAGGGGAAAACTGGAGGTACATTAACGCATTAAAAACACATTTACAGCTCTTGGACAACCTGTCATCAACATGTTGTCTGCATGCCTTTAATGTGTTACCGACTTGAAATCAATGTGTTGTCAACACGTCACTTCAGATTTTTCCCTGGCAATGTCATGGTAAAGAGAAAAAACTTACCACCGGTGACTTACATCATTTCTTGGACGTCAAATAAGCATCCAAGGTGTTTTTGCCACACAGTATATTACCGTAGTGTATGTAAAACATACTGAGCTGCCCCATAATGCCTCATGGTATATATTTCCCCTCTGTAACCTCTTTCATCACTTTCATCAGAAAGGACTCAGAGAGGTTTTTCCCCCTCTTTTTAAAAGGCAAGTGAGTATGAATTCTGGTCAAAATGAGGAATTAAAGATTCTGTCATCTCCAACCCCCTGCCCCCCTCCTCCACCTCTCGCCTGGCCGGAATGGTCCAGAAATGTCATGTCCTGCTGCTAATGAGGTGGGAGTGAATGTGTGTGTGTGCGTGTGTGTGTGTGTGTGAGTGTGTCGGGCTAAGAGGAGTTTAGGGTGTGCATGCCTACGAAGCAGGAGTGAACACACACACACTCACTGACATTTAGCAGAACCATAGACTATTTTGTTTCAGTGTCTGGCCTTCAGACCGCCCGTTCCTAATTCTCTCTCTCTCTCTCACTCTCACTCACACACACACACACACACACCATTTTTCCTTTTGTCTCACCTTCTCACTACTCACACACTTTCTGCGAATCACTTCTTTTACTTCTCCCCATTTTTATTTCTGGTTTCACCCGCTTTTTTCAACTGCCCTCCGATCCCTTTTGTTGAACTAAAATGAACCATTGAAAGAAAGAAAAAAAATCCTAGTGGCAATCTTCATAACATAAAAAAAAAGTACTGGATCAACTGAAAATAGCCTGGTCCAATTTGACATGGTCTGCACTGTGCCCTTGCAAAACCCTTTCCAGCTCCTGTTGAGAGCCTGGGTGACGTTTCCTTTCAGAGCTTTATACCAGACCACGTGGCATTCGCAGTTCCCAGCTTGACCCTCTTGTGCTCTCACAAAAATGCACAATTGTGCGTTACACCAAACGGCTCTCCGGGCCATTTTACGGGAGGGTACGTTTTAAAAAGTACCGTCGGCTGAACATTGACGATTTTATGTTTCATGGGGGCGACGTATTGTGGGACAGACTGTTGGGTCATTCTACCAAATCACAGCTTAGCCACAGGAAAAAAACAGACACCCAAGCTCAGATAATAGGGATGGGAGAAAGTGGTTGGCTGCTGTTTCGCAGGAAAAGGGTCCTGTGTTTAAAATCCTCATCAGGAAATGAGAGCACTGACCCCAGAACTGTGTGCTGCTCTCCGAATGTTCTATTGTTAGTGAATATGTCAAATGAGGACAATCAGTTTCCCTGAGTAAAGTGCCACTTATTAAATGAATGCATGCGTGGAGTGTGGGGCGTTTTTTAAATTTGTATAAATTCAACAAAATTGATTTTTTGGATTTCACAACTTAGAGATCAGAGCACTCTGGCTCGAACCATTGCTGCTACTGTTTTCCTTTCTTTTTCAGTGTTTTATATATGCTGACATTGCACTCTTTCTGTCTGTCAATAACAGACACGATTCACCAACTTGAGGACTTCTGCAGGCCGTCTAAATCAACAGTTGATTTGCTGGCCCAGCAAAGTTTCCTGTCCTGCAGCCCCTCTTATATGGAGTACAATGAGTAAATTCCAGTCCCTCAACTCACGTCAATCTCCACTACGAGATCTTGCGAGGATCTCTGCACCAGTAACCATGAATGCTGTCAGTAATCCTGAGCAATGAGCAACAGAAGAAGCTGCTTCAGATAACCTAATGGATGGTTACCTGATGTGATGTGTCCAAAAGGAAAAAGGAACGGAGTGTGTGTGTGTTTGTGTGTGAAAGTGACAAATGGTGCAAACTAGGGTCCCGCCTATCCATTGGTATCCATTATTACTGATTGCTGATAATTGCCCAGCATGTACGTATCAGTATCTTATATCTGTATCGGCAGATACAGATGCACCAATGTGCAAACTGTTTATTAGTTTACTGGTGTCACTACAAGGTTATATAAAGAATATTAAACTGATTCCCTAATAAGTTCTATTTTTGGCTAAGCATTTTATTGAGTGTATAATCTACATATAAAACATTTATTTTTAGTCCAGCTAACAAAGTCACTTGTATATCAGTATCGCTAATGTTTTTGTTTTTTTTAGTACTGGTCTCAAAAAGTCCCAGTCCAGCTAATTTTGTTCCAAATGAATCTTTTTTTTTTAGCACAAGCTTTACCCTGTGGCTAGCAAGAAAACAATATGGTCCCAATATGGAGTTTATGGACTGGAGTACAACAACGAATCAGTTGGAAGCAGTGGGATATACTTCAACAATTTATTATGACAATGGCAGTTTAATGTAAATCAGACACATATACTTCCCCCACACCAGTACCATTGGAATCAAGTTGGTCAAAATACTCATTATCATATTTGTTCACGCCCAAAACAACCTGACAACAGGTGAATTCGATTCATCCTACATGAAGCAGCAACGCCAATGAGTGACTGGCTGCACTGTATTTAAGGAAGATGGAATGAAACCCACCAAGTTTCTGTTGAAACACAAGAGTCAAATAGGTATAAATGATGCCTCGTAGAAACATAACTGGTATTTCGAAATGAACTGAATACGTACCGGTAGCTTCGGCACCAGGACTCTAAACCTCCAGAGAACCTCAGTTATGTTTATTATGAGTCCACCAGGGATGAACTGATGCCCTTGAGGAAAGCATTTAACCCTCTAATGCTCCAGTAGAATTGTTAAGTGGCTCCAATAAAAACATGTTGCTTGTGTGTGTGTGTGTGTGTGTGTGTGTGTGTGGTTGTGTGTGGTTGTGTGTGGATGATTATGTGTGTGCATGTGTAACCTCTCACCCATCCTCAGACTACTCCCCCCAGGCCGCTACTGTAAATAATAATGTGTTGTTACTCCGCGTGTCTGGTTAAATCAGATCTAGAAAAAGTTGGAACTTCACAGTTATGAAATGCTTGACATTACCCATCTGTCTTTTTGACACCAATGCGTTCTCTGTACAACGACGTGCTTCACACACACACACACACACACACACACACACACACAGAGAGGGAGAGACACACTATCCCTCGTCTTTCACTATTGCTGTTTCAGTTTTGCCCAATTCTCCACAGCTCGCACACACAAACGCACATTTATTTCAAACTGTCCACACACACACACACACACACTTACTTGTACTCAAAGGGAAAATAAAAGCCAGTGGAAAACGGCTTGCCTCCCTGCCTCTCTCCATATGCTTTGTCTGCCCTCATTAAAAGTGATGGGTGCACATCACACATACACACACATGCAGACACACACATCAAATCACATCACACCCAACTGTCATATTAGTAAAATATTAATGGTGAGCACGCTTGCTTGATATCCTCCTCTTGTGTGCGTTTGTGCATGAGTTTCCTGTCAGACAGAGGCTTTGTGTGCGTGTGTGTGCGCGAGCGCGGGTGTGTATGTGCGTGTGAATTAAAGTAAGAAAGAGAAACAGAGACAAAGATCTGAAATCTGTATGGCCATCTGACATGAAGGAAGCCTGAAGTAATTGGGTCGAGAGAGCGGTAGGGAGAGAGAGTGAGATGGAGAGAGCCTGGGAAAAGAGGAAGAGAGGGATGACGACAAGGTGCCTGCAACGGTAAAGAGGTAGAGACAGAAAAGGAAAACCAGGAGGAGCACGCGTGGCACAAAAGTAAAATGGGAAAATTTTTCCACCTGTGGGGAAAAAGACACAGGCCAATACGCTCTGTATTTCTGAATGGTCTTTCATCATTTTAAGTTGTAGAGAGTCCAAATTACACGTAGATTTGATTTTATATGAAGTGTTCGGTCATGTTCGAACATGGGGAACAACATTGCTGTACAATGGTTCAACCAGACTGACGACTGGTGTACAAAGGAAATATAAATAAAGATTAGTGCAGGTAAGAATTGACAATATCATAAAAAGGTCTCATAAAAACAATAAAGAGATAGAATAGAGCAGTCACACGGAACAGGAGACCTCAGACCAGACCAGAGTTATTGGCTGAGTGGTTTCTCAGAGTTTAGTAGAGTTTAGCTAAGCGCCTTCCTAAACTTTGGTTCTTTAAACCCGCTCCTGTACCTGTAAGGTACAAGGTACTCACCCTCTGTGAGTTATAACCTTGTGTGTTGGTAGCAGTCCTGAAAACATCCAAGTCGGTGCAGTCCAAACAGTCCAAACACACCCAAAGATCCTCCACAACGTCACTGTTCCAATGCTTTGATGTCCGAACAGGTCAACAGAGCTTTCATTTCTGCTTGTCTGTAGGAATCAGATGGACCATGATGTGGTCAGAGCATTGATTGTAGTATTGCAGAGGTCCAAAGTATGCCTCTGTCTGGCTGGGTATTTAATCTGTGTTTGGGGAGTTCATGGCTGAGATTCTCTTTGCAAAGGTCAAGGTGGACCATGACTAAGGAGCCCATGTTTGTCTGCTCCACAGCCATCATGCAGGACACGCTGGCTGTTTTCTCTGGTATTGGCAAGGTTGTGCAACGCGAATGCATCCCCTGGGGTCAGGCTGTCAACAAAGAGCACTTCTGTACCCATCTGAGGTGTCTGATTGAGGAAATTCAGCACAAACAACCTGAACTGTGCATGCTGGTAAGATGGTTCTCCATCACTGCACAGCGCATTGAAAACACAGGATTTTTTTTTTTGTCTGAAAGAACACAGCCGTCGCTCACCAACCACCCTACTCACTGGATTTGGTGACATCGACTTCTTCTCCTTCAAATTCAAGCTGAAAGGGTTGCTGCCTCTACAAGGTGGAGGAGGTCCAGAGGACATGCAGACACAGATGGTGCTTTACGAGGTTACAAAGCAGGACTTCCAGAGAGTGATGACAAGATGACGACTTCAAAAGGGGAGGGTGGCCAAATTGTTTAGTTCATTATAAAGGCACAGAGAGCATTTTGAGATCACCTTGTAGATTTTATGACTCCAGGTCGGAGGAATGGTGCTTCAGGATCACTGTCACATTATAACATTAGCCAATAGTATTATACAAACAGATGTGGGTCACCTTGAAGGATGGAAAATGGAAGATGAAGAATTGGATTGGATCGTGGTTTGACACTGTTTAAACCTCTCCAGTCTTGTGGTTCAACAATGATCCATTACTGTGGATCATATTGAGCGCTAAAGTACAGAACAACTTTCTGAACGATCAGCTTCTTGCATCTTAATTGAGGCTGTTAAAATACACAGACCAGTGAAGGAACACTGAAACTTGAATCAATCAATTCATAAAATTATCATTATATTCAACGTACAACTCTCAGATAGCTGGATGGAATTCTTATTCAAGGTTCACAGTACATAACCACACACACCAACACTTATTTTCTCGTTTGAAGAATGCTTTTGTCAGTACTGACATTGATATTGCCTTTGATGCTTGTGATTTGACTCCAGCTTTGTTTATTTGGTTGCTTCAGTAAATTCCAGCTGCAGTTCAGGAGAAGCAGGTCGTCCACTGATCGACACTTTGGTTCCACACGGCTACCAGATACCTTTTGTTGATCAGGAGTTCACTGCGGCAGTATTTTGCAACATTTCCATCTTTTTAATTGGCTGCTGTGCTCTCCTTCAGTTGATATAACAACGACTTAAACTAGCATATTCCAGTTTTTGATTGGTCGCTGTTTCCTGAAAAGTCCCGTGACCAGAGCAGAAGCTTCAGAAGAAAAGGTAGAAAAACACATAACAGCACTGAACTCTATCTGATAATTGATCTCTGGGACATGTGCTGCAAATAAGACTGCCCGCCAGAAACAACCTTATCAATTAACCCGCCCACAAGGAGAGCACTCGCAACCATGAGCTCACAACTCGCTGCTGCATGTAGGAATTATGGAAAACAGGTTTCTGAGAGGGAAGGTGGGAGAAAATGAGAAAAACAAGCGAAAACACAGGTCAAGGAAAGTAAAGTAAAAAAAAGATTGTTAAGAGCAATAGAGAAAGAGCTGGAGGTGCAGATGGAGGGAGAAGGATGTGGGACACCTTGAAGGAGCAGCACAGTTAAAGAAGACAAAGCGTTATTGCTGCTTGGTTACACAGGGACGAGCAGGGGGTCTCTCTCTTGTTCCTCTCTCTCACACACACAAATACACACTGGGGGCAGAGGGGATGCCTCTGTGGGCACCAAGGTCCTTCCTCTCTGTAAATTAAAACCATTAATAACCAACTGGGAGAGCTGAGAGAAGGGAGGAGGGGGCAAGGGGGAGATGGATAGAGGGGGCGAGAGAGATGTGAGAGAGAAAGTGGGATTTGGGAATGGTGATTTAGAAAGACAGATTGGCGAGCAGGAGGTAAACTGATGGGAAGCTGGTAGAACGGAGAGAAAGAGTCGAAAAGAGGATGAGAGAGACACAGAGGGAACTTAAGGAGAGCGTGATGTGGCTGCGATAAATCACTGAGATTGGCTTAACAGAGCTCTGGAGTTACTTCTGCGTGTGTGTTTGTTTGTGTGTGTCCAACGGCTGTAGGTTAAAATGAATGGATGTTGTGGGGGTACTAAAAACAAAGTGTGTGTGTGTGCGTGCGTGTAGGTGTGACTTGTCTCTCGGTTAGTGTGTGTTGAGTGTGTTGTGCTTTCACATTTCTGGGACGAGGAGATGTGTCCGGTGAGAGCGGCGTGTTTGGTGTCTAAAGTGTGTGTGCGTGTGTGCGTGTGTGTATCCTGGGAGAGCACTAATGTCTCATCTGTCTTCTGGAGTCAAACAATGTGAAAACAGAGCACGATGACACAGAGACGGAGGGAGGTGAGACGGATAAGAAGAGTTTGAGTGAGTTAATGAGAGGAAACTGAACATGCGAGTCGACCGATGAAATTTCGAATAAGAACATCTCTTTGTGTGAGAACCTCAACTTAATGTTTGACGCTGCGTGTACTTTATTACTTCTGATTGTTAAAAGTGAGCGAAAGGCAGCACGTGTCCGATCGAACGCGCAGAACCCATGGCTCAAATCATCCTGAAAAAGAGAGAATCAGTGCGTAGCGAGGACCGCAGACACATCCTTCGTCGGATTAACAAGCATGTGTCATGTCACGGAGATTATGGTGGATATGTTTTCTGTCTCTCTCAAGCTTAGTTTGCCTGTTTAAATGCTTTCTTTCTTTCTGCTTAATCTTCGGCGTGCACAAGTGGCGCCGCACCAGATAAGCCTCGCATCAGCCTGGGTCAGTTGTTAAAAGAGTACTTCACAGATTTAGCATCGACATTATCTGTCACAGATAGAAATGAAAGAAAAAGATTAAAATCAGAGTGCAGCACAAGCTTTAGATATTGTCTTTTTCATTCCAGGTGTTCTTCTTCCCTTGCTGGTGTTGTCGTTAGTTCAACTCAAACACTTTAGTGGCTGTTCAAGAAGCGATATTTCAGAGGGAATCCTGTCAAATGTGGCACGACTGACCAATTGGACTCAAAGAAGGGCTGCTTAGATTCGGGTCAAAGCTGGTTGGTCAAAGGTCAAAGGTCACAGGGACTTCACAAAACGTGATTGGCTTAATGATGACAAAATTTCACACGTCTAACAGGATGAACTGAGGTAATGTTAACATGTTATAGTATATCATTTGAGTCTGGACAGACATGTAATGTATGTTAACTGTATGCAACTTTACTAGCAGGTGGAAGTGCACTGTGAATTTCATTTCCAAAGTTGTAGTTTTTAACCCCAACGGATGCTGACTCAAGCGACTGTAGGGCGACTCCCCAGTGTCTGGCTGTCTTTCGCTCTCTGTGTCTGTGGGTTTGCTGTGTGGGAAGATGCCACCGACAGTATTTCAACCACCAGCTCTCCAGGCTGTGTGGATCGACGCTTGCGCCTCATTCCCACCCAAGCCCATCTTCTCCCATCGCCCATCAGTACGCGGCCCCATGCCCGCTGGTATCAGTTCTCCATTTCGCCTCAAGTCAACTGTAATTTCAGATAAACATTCACACCATCCCGTCACCTCTGTATCTGTATTCTGCATTTACCGCCCCCCACAACAGTGACATCACTTGAGGCGATTGATTAGATTTCACGCAGCTCACTCTGGAGCCACAAACAATTCAATCCAACCATTTCCAGGCACACAGCAGCAACCCCTCAACACCTGTACACAGATTTTGATGCGTGCAGTCAGTGTAGTTCCTTTATACCTTCACACCATGTGTTGTGATTAAGCAGTGAGAACTAGTACAGTGAGCTTTCAGATAGAAAGTAATGGACAGAATACTGAAAAGTCGCAAGTACAAGTTGTAGTAGTGTGAATGCAAACCAACAATAATAAACAAAAATAAAACAAAAATAAGCAAATCAATTAGTTCAGGATCGTTGTATTTTATAAAAAGTAGTAATTATTTCAATTTTCAACATCCAGTTTAAAATCAATGCAGTTGTTACTTAAGCTCACCTGTAGGGATACATCAGACAGTGCATTCAAACTGCTGGCACAAGTGCTCAGAGTCTGATTTTTATACTCATGTGTGACTCAAAACCGTTTTTTTCCTAATAATATAAACAGCACTAATCACATGGAATGTGATCTGTACAATTCCGATTTGGCTCCGACTCATACGCGGTCCTGAGTCCGATACCTGTCTGATTGTGAAGCAGCTGACAGATGGAGTGCAAAGTGGCTCTTTACATCCAAATTTCCAATTAAATGGCCGTTCGCGTCGCTATCCCACCACACCTGGCCCCAGCTTTGCATCCAAACACATCTCATGTCCGTATGGATGTAGCAGCCATTTCTCCACAAAAAGCCATAATTAAAAATGTGTCTCTCCTTCACCTCATCTTTATTATAGTCTCCTAACGTTTCACAGGCTAACTTATAAATGAAACCATTAACACTGACTCTGGTTCGCTCCACATTTACTTCTGTATGACAGCATGCTGCGTGACATCTCTCCTATTCTACTTTTGAGCATGCAGGTCAGTTCAGGCCCAGTTTGCACCGATATTGAACGTGATATTAAAAAAATAATATATCGAATCTGAGCACTAAGACCTGCAGAGAATGGAAACCTGTGGTCTGAAGTGAAGTGAAGTGAAGTGTGATCTGTTATATTACATTTATTTATTATATAATATGTGTTAACACTAATAAGGCAGGTGTATGGTAAGAATATGGCCCTGTAAGCTTTACGGATGTCTTTGGTTCTTTGTAGTAAAAGCTACATCCACCGATCAAGATGACTGAAATTGCCTAGCAACCGCAAGCCCTCCACATCCACTCTGTGGTTTTTTGGGGTTTTTTTTTTCTCTCTTGTTCGTATGTTCGTTTATGTTCATTAAAATCTGCCAGATAGTTCACCGGTTTCGTAAGCAGCTCCAGCCTTGAGTCAGCTCACTGAGTTTTTCATCAACACACACACACACACACGCGCGCGCGCGCACACACACGCACTGACACATGCCTATTCACGCGCGCAAGTGAATGAGTTTGGTGCTAACAAAAAAGATGTTGCCGAGTGTCAAACCAATATCTGTCTCCCTTTGCTGCTGCCTACCTCTCCATTTTCAGCTCAAGGACAGAGAGAGGAAGGCAGGCGGAGGGAAGAAAGAGTGAGAAAGTGATGGAGAGAGAGAGACTGACATGAAGAGAGAGGGGGGAGACGAGAAGAGTAATATGAGAAAAACCTTTAGTTCAGGCGTTTCAATAAATGTTAGAGAACATCTCCATTCATATGTTAATGAACTACATAAAAGGGGCTCTTGCAGTGTCAAGACCCTGAACATTTTCCATATGAATCTATATGTGAAGTCAATACACTTTTAATACCAGATGCAATATGACTTCAGCATTAAACAAAGAGGTGTTAATCCTGCCAGCAACGCGTGCCGTTGTCCATGTTGCGACAAGAAAGACCAACAAAAGAGAATCAAGGTACAGAAAAATGTTTTGGATTCGTCCGGTGAAACAGATGTGAGGAGTCATCGGGGGTAACAAAGGGTAGCCCCCTGTGGCTCGGTCACTATAAGTCAGTGCTTGCGCAAATAACTACACAGGGGGTGATTTAAGGGTCTGGGTGTGGATTGAAACAGCTGGAGGTGTGGAGTATTTTCACCAAATGAAAAAAAAAAAAAGACCTGGTTTGAAGTCTAAGAAGCCACCGAGGAACCAAATACACAGTATTCATGTTGTTGGTAGTTTTGCCAATGCAAACTTGTTTTTAGGGAAGCAGGGGGACGAGAGGGCGGAGCTGCTTGGAGCTGAATGTGCGTTGCTATGCCTCCGTTCCGAATGATGGTCTCTGTGGAAACCTGCCGTTGGTAGCCGTGACCTGAAGCATACCTTACTTTAGCATCTATTTGACCCTAAACAGGAGCATAATTCACCAAATGAACATCATGCTGTATTGAAGAAAACTTGAAACTAGTGACTGAGAGCAGGAAATGATGGCCATTTGAAAGAATGCGGGTTAAAGCCACTTCAGCATTGCTTTTATATACAGATTGTGGGTTGTATTAAAGCTCCCCTGTTATCAGAAAGTATGCTGTTACTTGCCTCGGATGTGTGAGCTTCCGTGTGACAGATGCGTGTGCAGTTTGACACATTTTCACATGAATCTGTTGTTTCTCTGCAGGGGCATTCTTGTATCCTGGCTAATAAACCCAGTGAGCGATGGAATAACACCTCACCTTCTTCAACAATTTCCTTGCAGTAGTAGTGAAGAGGAGAAAGAAGAGGAAGGAGTTTGCCGTGCTATCCATGGCTGAGATGAGGAATGTAATCCCCATGTCCATGTCTTGGTCTGCTTCATGTAGATTTCAGCTACTTTGAAACGGTACGAGTACTAAACGGTAAACACGGGCGCCAAAAAGGTAACACATTCCACGACACACACGCAGACAGTCAGGCGAGCCAACACCGAACCAATTCAAACCGGCGCCCGTGCTCCAACACCAATCAGATGCGATGTGGAAACTCGATGCCTCCGGCGTTTAAACACTGAGAATGGAAGTGAAAGGAGAGGACATCCTGTGTCGAGTGTTTAAAAACGAGCCGTATTTGCATATTTCCTGATTGGATCCTGTTTTGTTTTTTTTTTTTAAACACAGCAGAGGGAGAAGAGGTAATTTTAAGACTTTATAAGGAGGTAATTGAACATTTTTGCAAAAAGTTCATTTTAGATACAAATTACTATTCTGAGCAGAATGTCTTAAAACATGCCTGGAAGGTAGCTTTAAGTATAAACCTTAAATGCTAGAGAGACTGGCTTTAGCAAATGATTATTATTTTTATTAATAATAATAATAATAATAATAATAATAATAATAATAACTGGCTATACAGGCTATACAGTCCTCTAATTAATTTTATTTTTTATCAGCTGTTTTTGTTTTCTCTACATTATTTGTCAGAGCTATTGCTCATTTATATCCAAAGTGATATGAAGACAAATTTGCAGCTGCCTTGTCTCTACAACACTGTGATTAGAAAAATAAATGTAATTGTTCACAGAAGTGTGACCGTGCCAGTCAGTGGTGGATCCTTCATCAGTTTATCGGTATTTATCATTGCCAGCTGTGTCGCGGACAGATGTGGAGAGTGAGTCAAAAAGAAATGGAGTGACACGAGGAAGGAAGAAAGAGTCGGCGAGAGAGAGAAAATGAGAGCTGCGTGCGGCGACCATTAGCATTCTGCCAGCATTGTTTAGCGATGACACGACGAGCTGTTGTGTGTGTAATTATGTTATTAGCTTTTTAATACACATCCCCGTGCAGTCATTTAATTCTGGTAGCGTTTCCCGTCCCAGTGATGTGTCGCTGATTGCTGCACTCAGCCGTTTTATTAGGCCTAATTAAATTAACGTTATTTTGGTCCTGCCGTCAGCGGCACACTCAGCCATGAGCGGCGTCGCGTGTGTTTGTGTGGATTTGAAAGTAGACCGCGTGCGCGTGCTTTGTATCTGTGAGCGTGTGTGGACCATTTCAGGGACGTGTGGGCATTTTGAGGTAAATTCCACTGTAGTGAACTGAAAAACTGCAATTATTTTATTGCAGCACATCAGATATAAGAAAGCACGAGTTAAAAGCAGGTTTATCATGTAGAAAATAAGACTGTTTGCAAGTTAGAAATTCCACATTTGTGTGTTTTATCAGGGTTTAATCGTGTGTGTGTGCGCGCACTCGTGCTACAGGGACACCCCCCTTGTTACTCACCATCTCCCTCTCACTTTTCCTCCTTCACTCTTTTTTTTCCCCTTTCCTGGAATCTTTCCATCTCTTACCTGCCCCCTGCGTGTTCTTCTCAAACTCACTTCCTGGACACACACGTTGGTTCACTTGGTTCTCCTTTCCCACCTGCTGACCATCCTTCTCCACCAACCCCCCAACCCACACATCCACCCACACCTGCACGCACATCCCTTAAGTACACAGACACACGCCGTAGCAAAGCCTCACGTGTCAAACCAGCTCATACATATATGACACAAATGTTCGTGGAGAAATGCCAGACCAAGTACTCACTCACGCAGGCGTCGAGTGTGCCAATGTGTCCCGTGTGTGTGTGTTCGTGTGTGCCCCTGCGCCAAATCCTACATTCATCACACGCACACACACAGACACACACCTATGACCCAGTGTGTGCCAATGAAATGTAGACGGAAGGTAATTAAACAGGGATCAGGCTGCTCTTTATCAAGGGCTCTTCACTGCTGGGCTAAATTAACCTCTGCCCGCACACACACACACACACACACACACACACACACACAAATACACATTACCTTAAGGATCCATGTGCACATATTAATACAAATGCACATTTGCATACGTAGATGGACAAATCGACATAAACAGACACATGGATGCACAGTGACGCGCCTCCTCTCTGAAATGCGTTTTGAAGCAGGGTGTTCATGGTAAATTATAAGATCTATTCAAATCACAAGGTCAATAGATGATTTTCAATCTTCTCATTGTCTTCGAACTACTAAAAATCAATCAGTGATCATAGACAATCTCACCTCACCAACCCTCACCTCCGCTCAGCTGACCCCCTGATATGTAGTTAAGCGGGTATGTCTAATGTTATGTGGTTGACAATTCTAACATTTATATAATGTTATATGATCCTAAAAAAATGGTGGTGTATCAGTGCCTCCAGTTAAATGTATGCTCACAGCCCTGTGTAACCCTGTAGAACAATGATCTTCACATTTACAGGCTTTGGGGAAACAGAGCACATGTGTTGGATTGGGACTCTCTGAGCACCCAAACCTCTGTGTTTACAAGTCTGCTCAGAGCACCTCTAAGTCAAAGTATAGCCATCAAGCACCAGGTTTGTTATTAAATTAACAAGAACACCCCGTGTCATCAGTGAGGTGTGCCTCAGACCAGTTTCAGCCAATACCATCCAACTGCAACTGTTGTTTGCCGCTCTGCCAAACCTGCAGATCTGGGTGCGTAGTTCCAGTCCAACCTGCAGCTAAAGGCAAATAAAGCAGCTCCTGCAAACAAATGTGATATTTGGGACACACAGACAGCTGCAGGCGATAATGTTAGAGCTTTTTTTTTTCTCCTTGTGTTTCTTTTTAAACCTGCAAAACGTAAAACTGAACACGGTTCCCACTGCTCGCAGTGTCATTGTGAGCCCTCTGTCCGTGGATGGTTTGGAGAGATAAGGAAGAGTGTCCTGAAGAGATTTTGTATGTCCAAAAGAAAAATACATCCATCAGGTCTGATGCCAGTGAAAGCAGCAGCCACTGGCTTTGGCTGCAGTGAGAGCAGACGACCTGGATACCCCAAGTCGCCGAGTGACAGGGGTGGATATGGAAGGAGGTCAATCTGCAGCTTTTACAGCTGCAAAACAGCTTGATGAATGGTAACAGCACAATAAATGTCATCAACACATTATTATTGACATTGTTATTGTTGTTTAACACGACAAAGTTTTCTGAAAATTGCATTTTTATTGCACTACAACTGTTGTCACCCGGTGTCTCTCCTTTGTTCTTGCTGTTGCTATGGTTTATCCCGAGTTGTCCAGGTGCTCGTCTGGATCACAGTAGTTTGCTTCTCTGCCCAGCTGTTCGGCCACCTGTGGAGGTGAGACAAAAGAGAAAAGCGGGGGCAGAACAGAAGCAAAGAGGGATGAGAGAAAAGATCGGGAGGCACAAGGATACAGCGATGGGGAAGGTAAAAGGAAAAAGAAAAATTGGCAACAAAAAGCTCGCAGCTGAGAAGGGAAGGGACATTTTACCTTTTAATCCACAGCGAGGAGAACAGGTGCAGCCTTGGGTCTGAGCATGATGTGTTTTCTGGCCCACAGCCTTTGTGTTTCAGCAGCAGGCGTTCGACCTCGTCACGCTGCTTGTGGACAAAAACCTCAAAGCGGGAGCCCTGCTGAGACTTGTGTAAAGAAAATATATTAACCAAAATATATATGCATAATAAGGGCTCAGAATAGACCAGAATATATATTTTTATTTATTTATTTTTTTTAAAAAGAAATGTGCTGGTAAAACCACATGAGGGAGTTAAATTGAGCCTTGAACTCATGAGGTGGTAACAGTGATGGTTTGGTCAAGAGGAGTAAATTGAAACGTCCAGCTCGACATTGATGTGGGTGTCTGTAGTACAGTGACTAAGAGAGAGGTTGAGACTTTAGGACAGCATACAAAACTCTGACATTTGGACAATTGTCTGATACCAGACCACTTAAGGAAGGATGTTGAACTGCTCTTTTGCAAGGAGATCTCGCAAGATGTCACAACAGTCGTACAACCCAAATACTCTCAGGTGTCCTCCTGGTAGGAAAGTTTTATTTAACTTGTGAACCTGTCAAGAATCAGCAGAGTCAAGAACACTCAGGCAGGTAGTTTTAAGAGGGAAGGTAAGATGCTCGGTTTGACCCTGGATCTGTTGGATGAGTTGAAGTTGAATATAGTGTTCAGAGCTATTTTCTTATGTGGTACAATCACCTAAAAATAAGAAATGTTGTGTTTTTGGTAGTTAAGTGTCTACAGAGAGACTGACCATCATGTTTCTACAGTAGCCCTGAGAGGACAAACCAAACCCTGGCTCTAGAGAGGGTCTTTTGTGGTTTTCGCAGCCACTTAGTTGGATAAAATCTGCAAACTCGCCATTAGCAGCCACTATATCCAAGATACATATCAAAATACAACATTTAACAAAACAGCACAACAAACACACATCACACCAGACAAGAAAGTGGGTACAGTGCGACCAATTTCACCACTCGCGCACACATTCAGAGCTCCATCTTTAGCTTCCCACTGAGAACCCAAACTCTGACTTAACAGTTTGACAGAGTGAGGAACGAAAGAGTTCTGCGGTCTGTTCAGTCGAGCCTGCGGGACTCTAAATCTTCTGTTTGATGGCAGAAATATTCTTCAAATAAAATATGAGCAGGGTCTGATGTAATATTACCAGCCAGAAACAACAGTCTTTTAGTGTATGCACTTTGAAAAGTAGACTCACCCACAGTGACCCACCATGTTTGAGGAGATACGTTGTAGTAGAGCTTTAAGCTGAACAGAGAGAGACAACTGTCTCTTGTGTCCTCTTTAGATTAATGTTAAGTGGATTCTTTTCATAATGTTCATCTAATCTACAGTCCCATACAGTCCAGGATTGCAGATGTAACATCTAAGAAGATAACTGCAACTACAGTTTTTTCTAAATGCTTTAATATCCTTAGTATCAATGTTCTAACTGCTTATTCCGTGACTCTTGTGAAAGGAGCATATTCGTTTCTCTTACCCAACATTTCATGGGAAGATTGATATCTGTGACGCATCTGAACGTTAAATATGGAACTAGAAATGGGAGACTGTGTAGCTTAGCATTAGCAATTGTACAAATGAAACAAATAAGAAACACCATGCTAATTAATTAGCTTTACAGCTGCTGGTAGGCAGAGTTTATTTAGTCTTTGTTCAGAGCCAGGCTAAGCTAGGCGTCAGTGTTACCCTTTAACTGCCCACCAGGAAGTGAATAATTACATTTCTCAAAATGTTAAATGAGCTAAGCATGTGATCATGAATAAGGGGCCTGATATGTTCAATAAAAAGTCACTGAAATGAATATCAACTGTGATTACACTCGTCTTCAGAGACCGGTGGAAAATGTCACATCATTGCCTAATGTTTCCGTGTAAGTGTATAATTTAGAGCACGTATGTTTAAGATGCACATGGGATTTTGGAAACTCTTTAGATTATGAAGTTGAACTCTTTGATGTGCATAAAAGAGACACATTACAGCATTTCATGTTGTTCCCCTGATGGCCATCTGAACTAGGACGAATCACATTACTGAGAGATTCAGAAGGCAGCCTTTGTGTAGCATGGACTTTACTCCAGTGTACACAAGGAGCTTACACCAGCAGCTACACACACACCAAGCGAGGTTACACCGGGGTTCTAGGTATGTAGCTTTAGCTAGCAGTTCATAATATAGGGACAAAATCAGGATCGTTCCAGGCACTCATTGAAGTTTTACTCTTGTTCCTAGATGCATGTTGATGTTTGATTCCCAAAAGGAGCTTCTGACATTGATCTTCCATTGTAAACATCATTATTACAGACCTCACAATATTATTTATAGACTGTATAAGCCACCACATTTCGTTCAATATGACTGCATTTAAATAACATCCCCTATTTGGTGTGAGCACAGTGAACCGGATTTAATAGGTTTCAGCCCCTGAACTCTGAATCAGAGAAAGAACATGACGATACCGAATGAAGTCAGTGAAAACAAAAACAGACAAAAAGGAGGCAGGAGTGAATAAAGAACAGGGAACAAACTAACTCTTCAGAAACTCTGAACCCTGACTCTGGGACGGTGATCAGTCAGGTGGTCAGTCACTAGGTTTACCACTTTGGTCTGGCCTTGACCAGGTTTGGACTAAAAAATAACCACTGGATGGATTTCCATGACATTTGGAACAGATATCTGTGGTGGGTAGAGCATGAATCGTCCTGACCTTAGAAATCTCTTGACTTGTATTTCCATTCGTGTTTCCGGTTGAGTAACATTAAGTTTTTGTTTCACTTTTTGAGTGAAATGTTTCTGGGATTAGGCAATTGGCTTGATTTCCATGAATTTCTGTTCAAATCATAAACTCTATATGAACATGGTAGTGGTGTGACATCAAACACTGGTTTGACTTGGAGGAGGTTTGAACTCCAGTGTTGTTGCTTATGGAGGTCACTGTCTTTACTATCAATCCAAAGTATCAATAAGTTCTAAAAAGTGACCATTATCAGCAAACTGAGCAAAAAAAGCGACTGCATCTTAAAATCAGGTTATTTTAATGGAATATAACACAACTGCAATCCCAATTTATTGTCTTGAAAAGTGTTTAAATTGTAAAATCAGGTTTTTATGTTGTCATTTTCATTATCGGCGCGTCAGTCAAACACTGTGTTTTGCATCCACGAGTCTCAGGTCTGTTTGCTTTTCACCGCCCGCCTCGGTTCGTGGATTGTGAGATCAAGGTTGAAATGTAGTCTTTGTTTATGGCGCTAAAACATCTGCTGTGCAATGCTTTCTTGAATGCATCTTTTAAGAGCAAAAGACATATATAAATCCTGGTGGTTTAATACATAGAGATGCATGTGTTCCAGTCTTCACGTACTTTTGCAAACGGGGTGTTAGAAGGTAAGTTCGGTAAAAGCTTCACAGTTGTGAGTAATTGATCAGGCTACAGAAAGCACATGCAGTTTCTGGGTACTGCACGCATACATACTGGACCGTCATGAATGGACTCCATACTGCATGTATGAATACGCATTCAAACACCCACACTCACTGTGGAGAGCACAGAAAACAAACATTCAGGCAGGAAAATGCCTTCACACAGTGCGTTCACAGTGGGGGAATCGTGTCAGCCTCGGGCCAGTGTGTTTTTCTGGTTTGGTGGAAGAGGAGACTTTACAGACAGAGAGAGACAGAGAAAGAGTAAGAGAGGCAAGCAAAGACCTGAGCATAGAGCAGAGCGAGCTGAGGGTACAAATACTGAAAAGTAGGAAGTACTTTAGGAGGAAGTAAAGAGAAATGTAGTTTCTGGTGGTCTTCTCTGTCTGTGTCTGGGAGAGTGTAACAGGGCTTGTGTGTGAGAAGAGGATGGTAGTATAGTATTGTGGGTTCTCTTTCTATGCCCTGTGTGTGTGTGTGTGTGTGTTTCTGTATGACCGCTGAGAGAGTTCATCCCACGCTGGGCATTTCTGCTGATTCAGTGACTAGTCACCTCTCCTAGGAGAGTAAACAACACATTAACACACACAGACACACCTACAGAGCTACGCACTTTCATCTTACAAACGCAAATGCTCATAAAGATTCATACGAGCAGTACAAGTGGGGTACATCCACATTTAATCTGTCACAACCTTATATGCGGTACTGCAGCCGTTTCAGTGAGTAAGTAAATTATTCGTATTGCACCTTTCACCGTGCGAGCCAGGCAAAGGGAGTCAGCGGGGTGACAATCCAAGCTGTTGTCGACACACACAAACACGGTAGGCGCTGCCGTTTACGGCGCGCTTCTTTTTCTTTTGGGGTCATGTTTTATGACGCTTCGGGGAGGAGATAACACAGGGGGAAATTCAGCATTCAAGTTTATTTGTTTCCTTCTTTCAAGATAATTCCACAATGAAGGACAAACGGAGGAAAAATGCTGCCGGCGGTGTCTGAGAAACAGCGTGTTGTGGTTTTTTTGTTGTTGTTTTGTTGTTTTTTTTTTGCTCGCTCCAAACGGCCATGTGAAAGCAGGTGTTGTGTTTTTTTGTTTGCTGATGATAAGACTGAGGTGGAATTTAGCTATAAGTGTATAAGCAAAAGTTTCCCGCACTACATATACTGGAGCCAGAGGCAGAAATCAAACATGGCAGCCAAATAAAAGTGCATGTTACAGCTATATGACCGTCTAAGATACAAGGATAATCATGGAGACCAGCCCAGTGCCCTTTATTAATACTGAATTACATCTATATTCACTGATCACACGCCTTATGTTTAACCTCAAATGACGTGTTGTGTTCCAAGTTCCAAAACAGGAAATAGTGGTGAATCAATTGTTACTGGCAATCTGACCCTCATGTTAACCATGTGATTAACCTTATTCTAACCTTAAAGCCTGTATCTGCACTGCAAATATGCAGCTACAGCTTGATAAACAGAAAGATATTAACACATACACACTGCAGATGGACTCTTATTGTGAAGCATATATGGTAGTGTGTTTTCATATGGACTTCCATCATCACAGACAGGAATGCAGAATCAAACAAATGACTTTCGCCACTTTAAAACGCCCCTCTGAGCCGGCCAACGCTTCGCCTTCCTCTCGTGATGCGAACGCGGCGTTGCTGTTTTCAGAAGGAGGCGGCGGCGGCATCTCAGAGGGGATGACCGTCCCTCGGGTGGAGGACGGCAGTGGAAGGATTCCGGGGTCCGGCATATATTCAATATTTATACAGCTGCGCAGTAACAGTCACATATTCATTCAGCCTTTTCCCTCTCTGCCCCTGCGCTGTTCTTGTTTACTGAAGAATATGGAAGGTAAATGTCAAGTATGTCATTTTTCACTGTCTTTCTCCTCTTTCTTCCCTGCCTCGGCCTCTTTTTCAGCCCCTACCTGGCCGTCTTCCGTCCTGTTACGCGCCTTTAGAGTCCTCTCTCGTGCTTTGCTTCTCACATCCCTTGCAGATTTTGTAACATTACTTTCTTTATTGCTTTCTATTTTTGTCTAATTATCCGTCCTCTGTGTTTATATCATCATGTCTTTCTGTTTCTATCTTTTGCTTCGCACAGGCCCAGTTTGCCCTTCTGTTAATAATTACCAGTCTCTCTTTTCTCTCCCCATTTATCTGTCAGCTTCACTATGTCTTGATTTCCCTTCCCTTCTGTCTCTCCTCCTCTTCCGCTCTCAGTGTATCTTTTTCTTAATCTTGGCAACTCTCGTACTCTCTTCATTTTTGTCTGTCTGGCTATCCTCTTCTTCTCCCTGCATATAAAATTATCTCTCGCTGTCTCATCCTCCGTTGGCAGGCCCATATGCTTTGAGCGGCCGAGAACCGCTCTGCACATGTCTTTTTTTATTGGAAAAACGGGCATCTAGAGAGAGACGCCGGCTCCCTGCTTATATCACATCACATCAGTGCAATTTGATACTGACAGACAGATTATTGGAGGAAGAAATCGCAGCGGACTAATATGAGCAATGTCTCATCGCTTGTCTCAGCGAGAGCGCTGCATCGATAATTTATTTGTTTTACTAGTTTGGTATTTTCGCAAATGTGCAGTGATGTATGATAGAGTCAACAAGGCCGCGATGAAGAAGGTCAGGAAACAATTATGTTTGACAATAAAATCGTGTGTGTTGCCAGACAGGATTAGTGAAAAGGTGTCGTAGTACTATGGGTGGGGTCCCAAGTATTTCTGATGCATGGTGATGTTTACACCTGAGAAAACAAATGAAATGACTCAAGTCCAGAGTCCACTGACTCCACTTCATACAAACACCCATTTTGTAGCTTAAATTTTCAAAAAGAATCAATGTACTTCATTTCTGTTGTCTTTAAGCAGTTTTTATTTTTATCATCCAAAATCTGCCGTACCTTAATGTGAATATGACAACGCAGTTTACCTTAAATTCAAATAAACTGTGGCTCAGCTTCAAAAAGTATTCGATGGGCGACGACACAAGAACAGTTTATCTAAACCTGGATACTTTGGGAAACCCTAAGAACCTTAACAACAAGCGCGTACACCATAGCTGTGCATTGTAAGGCAGAAGTATTAGTGCTACTTTTTAAAATTAAAAGGTGTATTTTCAATTTAAAGGAATAATTTGACATTTTTGTATGATCAGTATGAGGCTGGAGCCAGTTAGCTTAGCTTTGTGTAAAAACTAGAAACAGGTGGAAACACTTAGCCTTGCTCTGTGTGAATGTAACAAACTCATCACCAGCCTCTTTACCCTTAGTATAAAAGATGTCTGGCTTGAAAGTTTGGTGAAAACCAACACAATATAATAACCACATTGTTATTTTATGTAGTGGCCAACAGTCTGCTGTATAACAACTGACCTACAATTTAAAATAACACTACACGCATCATTTATTCATGCTGATTTACCTGTTTGTCTGTCCACAGGTGACATTTCAGACGGCTCCATATACGTGGCGCTAAGAAAATGAGGCCATGCAGCTTCCGTGTGGTTACAGTGGAGTTTCACAGAGTTTAATCTAAAGCTAAATCACTTAACACACTTAATAAATAAGTGCCGTTGACTGAGGAAACGGTGGTGAGTTACTGTGAAGTAACACACAATACCTGAAAGTCCTGGGTAGCCTCCATTCTGGGCCTTGGTATTAGTTATTATTAAATCCTCTACTCGTTGTCACTCTGTTTGACCCCCAGCAAAGATCATAACACCATGCAAAACTCGACTTGGTCTTTCAATTGATTTGCTTCATTAAACTCAACTTTTTTTCCTCCCTTTTCATTAGATGAGTCACCGTCTGAGGGCTGGAGTCAAATCTGGTGTGCAGTTTCTAACTAATTGGGAACCGGCGACCTAGTGTGGAAGAGCTGATAAATGCCGTATTAAAGAAGTTAATGTGAGTTGACAGAAACCAGCCGCAATCATTTAGACCACGATCACTGTGTCACACTGATCCACAGGCATGAAGCCCGAAGACAAACACACATCTGCCCTATGACACACGCACAGTGGATCACATGGATCACTGATATTTTGTATACACACAAATCCATTATTGTGCTGTACTTCTGAGGACACTGTCCTTCTATTTACTTGCATTTGTTTGCCGTGTAAACTTCTTAAATATGCTATTTATTTTAAGTTCAGTGAGGTCAATTTTTAGGTCAATACTCTCTTTGAATGGAATATTTATACTGATACTGTCTTTGTTTAAGTGGGAACAAAGCTTACCTTAAAATAAGGGTTATCAAATATTTACTAGATACTAGATAGCATGGATGAAGTGTACATAATCAGGAATTAAAGAACAATGAGGAGGCCAGAACCATTCAACATGCAGTGGAAGCCAACAGTTCCTGATTATGGACACCTTAAAGGGTATTATATGATTTAAACCATGGTCACTAACTAAAGAAAAAGAATTAAGGACCACTATTTTATATTTTCACGTGTTTTGAAAAAAAAAAATTCACAAGTCAAGTTGTTTTCCTGTTAATCCTGAGGATACCTGGAATACCTTGAACAATCTTTACCATCACAATGGGATGGAATAATGCAATGGAAACATTCTTCAGTCCTGCAGTAAATAGGATAAATCTTTGACATGATGTGACCTGGACTTTGCAACAGGAACAAAGAAAATTGTCCGCTCAACTTTGGCGTAACTCTGAGCTGGAAAGCCAACATTGTGCTAGCTAGATTCAATATCTAGAACATTGTGTACATAAGTCAAGGTTGAGATTCTCAAGAAGAAATGAGCCGTGTCAGCTGAGGCCTGACAGACAGTTTGACCAGAACTAGGTGTCCATTATCAGGAATTAACAGACACCTTGCAGCCAATTAAAATCTAGTGTTCATCGATTGCTAAAAAGGACGTTACGTTTACTCAAAAGATGTATTTGCACCACTGAGTCCTGTCTCATAGATGCCTGCTATTCACTGCAGCAGTTTAAACTTCAACAGAGAAGGGTTAAATTAAAGTTTATGGTGCAACACATCTAATAAGCTGTGATCCATTTTGGACCTTTTGGCTTTCCATTTCTCGCATTTGATTTAAGTTGAACTTGACATGAAAAACGAGTTCAGCCTTATTTTGCCCCTGCGAGTGAATCCTGAATCCTGGCTGTTTGGCTAAATGTTGCCCTTTTGAATACCTGAGTGACCGGGCGAGTGTTCGTGTTGAGCAGCAATAGAGCCACGATGTTTAACTGGTGCATGCATCTGGGAGGAATTCACAACTCTGACAAATCACTGCCAGTGATTCTCCATGGTGATATTAACTGGACTTATTGGAATAATAAATGGACAACACACGCAGAGACACTCTCAAAATCACCACGAGCGTTACCTTGGATACATGAGGCTGTTTGCTCAGTGGTCAAGGAAATGTTCCCGAGCATGTGAACAGTGGCTTTGAAAGCGTGTCGCGTGTATGTGAGCGTGCGAGTCACAGCTCAGGTGGGATCAACTGTGTGCTTTTCGTCTTAGCGCTAGGCCAGCCTGTGTTTTCATGGAGACAGAGTGACAGGCAGATAGAAAAGAGGTGCGAGATCAAAGATACAGAGAGACAAAGTGTGTGATGGAGAGACGGAGAGATTGGGACTCGGGAGAGGGACAGAGAGACGCTTTCATTGGCAAACGTGGGTGAAGAGGAGAGAAATTTCAGCAGATGGTCACTCAGCATCAGCCTGTCTGTGCTCCCCCACCCCTCCCCACCCTGTCAGCTCTCCCTTCCTCTTGCCGGTATCTGCCTGTGCTCTTCAGCGCCACCCTCTGATACCACTGACTGCCTTGACACATTGTTTCCTTTGTGAGCAAACGTACGGCACAAAATGCACAAACTGAAAGGGATCATTTCAAATTAGTTCAGCTTTACTGAAGGATATTACACAACCCTGGAGGCATTTGGGATAAATGTTATTATAGACAATTGATACGTCATTTATATGAATGAATATTTAATACAATTAAATTGCTAATTGCCAATATTTATATGCTCCTGATTACTACTCAAATCAATATGTTGTACCTTCAGTATACCTGCAGTTAGAATACTCTCCTGTGTATTACTTCATTTGTTTTCTGAAACAACTTGCGACCTTGTAGCCCCCATTCTTTATCACTCATCATGCACTGAGATGTAGCAATGAAGGCTTTTAATTGTACTTGATGTCTGAGTCAAGATCATGTCTTTTGTCTCTGTGTTTTGGCAAGAAAAACTGATTTCTCTTACCTTTTTTTATGCTACATAATACTTTTCTCTGGCTGTTTCCACAGTCCTGTTGTTGTCTTGGTGCGTTCTGCAGAGTCACAGTGAGCCAGCATGCACAATAATATGCTAAAGGGAATTCAGCCATTGTTACTTTCATTGTTAACACCTCTGACATGTCAAATGTATCCAGTGAACAGGCTCATGCTAACATGCTAATTATAAGCGTGCATCATACTTTGTGGATATCCAGGCAGTTCCTCTCCTCTGTATTCCGTCCATAGAGCCACGTTGGCAAAACTCATCAAAAGTGACACTATTACCGGTCTCCCCTGTCTTTGCCCAGACACGTGCACAAATTGCATTAAGGGAGCTTACTCACCCTCCCTATGCATGACCTATGATTCTCTGCGTGCGTTCACACACAGGTACAGCGTGTTCTCCCACCCACTCACGCACACACTAGCAGACAAGGACACTGCGCGAGAGAATAGCTGCAGTGACAAGCTTCCTGCCAGCAATTAAAGCGCACAGAAGAGATTTGAACTGACTTTTCCGACCGGAGGGCTGTTGGTTTGCTGACCAGCGTTTACAGGACTGACACCTCCGGAGACAATAACATCTACTCTCCTCCACACAGAAACTACAGCTACACTAAACGCACCATATGCAAAGAAGTGCATTCACTCTGCTCTGCATGGATTCTTCTCACACAAACAATGCTACCGCAGCCTTCCTGCTAATTCACATTGTCTGTCTCTTTGAAAACCAAGGCCACCTCTCAATAGATCCATCAAATGTATCGTTGATAAGTGTTGATTGAGTGTGCGTGTGTTTTCAGATTTTGAGTTTTCCTCTCACACAGCCTACATTTTCTTTTCTCTTACAATGAATCCTCGTGTAGAGGCATAACCTCTTTTATAATAAACGTTTTATCTGCATCATCACAGCACAAACGACCTTAAAATCAACATGGCTTTGTGCGCCCAGGTCTTCATATTCATTCACACGTCATGCAAACTGAAATGTCACGTGTTTAAGATTTTTCAAAGAACTTCTCAGGTGGAAGGCCAGGATAACACAGAATCATGAAAATGTATAAAAGTGTGGCTATTTAAGGCACCTGCAACACATGAATCTATATTATTTTGAATTCTTGCGGCGGTGAAAGAGATCAAATACTATTCAGACTAACATTTCTTTTTCATGTTAGGTAAGAAAGCTAACATAATGGGGCCAATAAGAACAACTTATTGAAGACTGATGCTGGATCTGTCGTCTTTCAACAAATTCAACAAAAACACACACGCAGTGAGGTATAATAAATAATACAATTTGGCAACGATACTGTCATTACAACAGTCTCCACAAAGTTAACTTTAAGAAATATTTATTAATTATTTATTATTTCATGAAGCAGCCAGCTCATCTTATCAAGCCATCGCTGACAATCACAGACCAGGAGCTCAGAAGAAACAATACTGATGACTTAATTTCGGAAATCAAAAGAAATGAACATACACAAATTAGCGGTGAGCAAGCGTGAGCAAAAATATTGTCTTTAATTTAATGCATTAAATTAAATTACAATACATTTTTTGTGCCTTGTGAACAGTTTACCTAATTGAGACAACTTCACCGCAGGTTTTTGCACCAAGCCAAAAACATGGCTAATGCTAACTCTTGGCTAATTAATTTTTTTCCCGCTTGCAAGAGGATCTAAAGTTAAAAAACTGAAAATAATAATTAAAAAGTGTAAGAAAAAAAAACAACAAACTTCCTTCTGTTATCAACTGTCGGTTTACTAGACTGACTATTGCAAAACTGAGTCTCCTAAGTAGGCGTGTGTGTGTGCGTGCACCTAAAATGCCTGTAAGGTTAGTTGTGGCCATCCAAAAATGGCTATGCCTCCAAAAACAACCATATTATACGGACCAATAAAAGCAATAAAGCAGTAATCACCCCACAAAAATGTAAATACGACCGGAGTAAATCCACGCGACATGTTACACATCATCTGTATTTCCTCCCTTTTGATGACCACAGCAACAGTGTACGACAGAAGGTTTTCGCGGTGTACATGCGGCCGGACTCTGTTTTGTGTGTTTATGTGCTGCGGGTGTTGAGGATTTGACTCGCCTGGTCACAAACTCGGCACCGCCGATTTTAGAGAAACTGTTAATCCTTCTGCTTTGATTTGGGAGACGTCTTTGGTGTCTGGCTGTCATTTATCAAAGCACCGATAAATGGATGGTATTATGGGTGCCACGGAGACTTGACAGACACCAGTGTGAGTCACACAGACTCTGATCACTCTGACACACTGACCCACAGGCATAGAGCCGAAACACGCACACACAGACACACCTCCAGACGACTGCAACAACACAGGAATTCACTTTTTCATAATTTTCCTTGAATTCCTTGTGAACCAAGTCAGAGTTTTCCGGAGATCTTTTGATCCTGTGATCAGTTCCGCAGCTTTAGCTACATGCGTTTGATTGAGTCAGTCGATTTGGACAGTTTACAGTTTTTCGAACATGTAATTGTATTTGAGCGTTTACATTTCCATGCAACTTTACTCCTCCTTCACTACTTTTCAAAGACATATAATGCATTTTCTAATTCTATTACAACCTGTTGTTACCTTTCCGTGAATGTACAACATATAATTCATTTATAAATATTATGGATTAAACTATCCAACATTACATGAAGATAATGGTATAATTTAAAGTACCACAACACTCTGACAAGGGCCAACATGAAGTACTTTAGTTGCTTGACTTACATTTGGCAAAGTTCTACCTACGTTCTAACATCTGGCTTTATCTTAAGTGTAAATGGTTTCAATCAGCAGTCACTTAGCATCAAACAACTCTGCAGGATCCGTTGGGATATTTCACCTCAGCTCCAATTGGCTGTGATGTGCGGCGCCCGGTTGAAGCTCGCGCTTCATTATGTTGTGAAAAACGTATGATTGTCCTTTTAGCTACAGGCTAACCACCCTGCTAACTGGCAGATAACCCACCAACGAGGACACTCAGGAACTTCCATGTGACACCTTATTGTGCGACTGGCATTTAGACTGTAACAAAGCAAAAATGCACGTCGTCATCATCAAAGTGCTTATCTTCCAGATGAAAATCATTCCGTCCTGTCTTCCTTCTCCAGTGTGACTCCATTTTAAATCATCTCTTATTCTTGTCCTCTGTGTTGTTCAGCTCCCTCCGTCGGCCTCTCTTTGCCTCTGTTCTATCTTTCTTTACCTCTCATCGCCTTTCATCTCTGTCCTTCTCTCTCTCTCTCTCCCCCTCTCTCCCACTCTGCTCTCCAGCTGCTCACTGAGCTGTGTGTTTATTTGACATATTGAACTGTTTTGAAGCCAATAACCTTTCAGCATGTCTTGGACATTAAGTATACCGAATCTTATAGAGGCACACACACACACACACACACACACACAGGTCACATGGCGGGTACCTTTTTTTAAAATATGAACATGCATGCACACGCCCACATATGACCTCCCTCATGTAAGCCTACATATGCCTGTACATGCACACACTAAACTGATTTTAGCTCCCGGCCGGCGTATTATTGGTAGGAATATGGATATTTTAAAATACTGAAAAATAGAACGTACACATGCAAACATATCATTTTTCTGTGATCTAACTGCATATACATTTAGAACTAATCACTGCCAGGCGTGTGGGTACATTTGCAATATGCTGACTAACATACTTTATGAATAGCATCATAAAATCTAAACAAACACACTAAAACATTTTTATAGCAACGGCATAAGCAACTGTGAGTCTCTGCAGCTGCAGCACCACACTCACAGTGCCCACTAATATGCATGTTAATAGCCATCTACGTTCACTGTATCTACGTCGTCCATTAAATCATGTGTACAATTACTCTTCCCTTAAGGAGAACTTCATTTTCTGTTGTCATACATATAATTTTCATTACAGTCTTCTCTTTCTTGCTTTACATCTGATGTCAAAGACACCATAATGCACCATAATTGGAGCAGATTGAGAAAATATAACCAAATCATCTGCAAATGTAAAATCATGAATTACTTACTGAATGCAGAACCAGTTTTACAGAGTAAGGGTTAGGAACACATTACTGACAACATGTTCCACCGGTGTGATTACTTTTCTCAATGAGTCTTTAGTATAAGGTTTTACAATTGGAAATTCAGTTACAGTCACTCATCCCAGTTACTTTCTAGGTCTTGAGTGTTTTTATTATGGATGAACTTGTCACCGAGTTTCATAAAGGGTTGATATTTCACGTCTGTGCTCCACAAAGAGCAGGATGCGTTGGCTCGTCACCAGATGTGTTAACAGGCATCGATCTGTGCTAAAAGATGAGAAATACCGCTTCTGTTAAAAGTCCTCATGTTAAATCTTGTGAAGGAGGAAGCGAGCCACTGGGCTGGTCTATTTATCTTTATTTCTGGATGAAGCGGCATCTCCAGAGAGTATCGTGACATAATTCGGGTGAAGCGGGATAAGCAGGTGTGATATAACTTTTGGAGCAATTTGATTTGACCGTCGAAAAGTGGGTGAGTCATAACAAACACGGAGAGTTACCATGACTCAGACCTGACAGGGAAACTAAACCCAACATTTGCTCCATGTAGTTGCTGAAGCGGTTCACTGTACATTGCCTGCCCAATCAGCTGAAGCTGTCACTGATACCACCATCCTAGAAGTGAGCAAGTTACAACCAGAGTAAACAGACAAAGTATGCTAGCTAGCTAACAAATGAAGCTTTGATGTTGAGGATTGATTGACAGGTGATGTCATGACATTGATACTGGTTGGTCCGTGCTGATGTAAGCATGTGTCATGTTCTGGTTTACAGGAGAAAAATGATCAGATTTTGACAGGGTATTACAAATAAATAGATTTGATTGCTAACTTACTTAACTATATATTATGTATATTGCGCATCCACTTAAAAACATATGGACCCGCCCCTGATGTTGCATCGTAACGTCATGTTTTCTACATTTTTTGGGTCAAATCTTTAAAATGCTCCAGCAGTTTTGGTGAAGTTCCTATTCCGCAGTGAGACCAACTGCTGACACTTCGAGAGAGTCATGCAGGGCAAACTCTTCACACTATGTGAGACTCACTCATTGTCGAGTCCAAAATTGGGAATAACATGAATATATGATTCCTGCTTTAGATTGCAATACAAATGAGGCTCACGGGTTAGTCTTGTATTTTAAACACACAGTATTTGAACAGTAAGACAGTGTGCCTCGGTGCTCCTGCCATAGATGCATTAATGTCTTCACTGACACAGAAGGGCGCTGTGCCTGCTGTATATCATTACTGTTAACATCTGCATAAATCTAAATAAAGCTCTAATTTGATCTCAGCGACCAACAGGTCCGGGTTCAGTCCTGACCTCACTCTCTCCCTGGAGCCTATATCCTGCTCCGGATTTGCATAAATGAATGTTGATTGTGAATATGTGGCAAATATGCAAACGAGCCAATTATGATTGATCAGCTGATTGATTGGTGTTGTCTCCACTGGTACCCCACCCCCGCCCCCTTTGAGCCGCTTTCTGTCCCTTTGCATGAAGACCTTCCATTCCCACGGCAACGGCTTGTCATGGCAGATGTTGCTGACTGACAGATGTGCAGGCAGGGCCATAGGTTAGAGTGTGTGTGTGTGTGTGTCTGTGTGTTTCTATATCCTTACGCCCTCTCTCCGCTGGATGACTGTACAACAGGAAGGGATAAAACTATTGAATAAAATCACCTGCACATGCTCAAAAACAGAAAGCACATACACATACAGTATGTGTATGTGCACACACGTATGTACACACACACACACACACACACTCATATGTACATATTTGCGCATTCACGTGAAAGCACGTGAAAGCTAAATGCACGTGAACATCTCCGTCTCTAATACTGATGCATTCAATCTGCAGAGGCTTTTGATTCTTTCAAGGGCACACCTGAACATGTGCCCCCACACACACACACACACACACACACACACACACACACACACACACACACACACACACACTCACACACACAGTGTATCTCCTACACTGTCTTACGCACCCCGCACATTGATGCACTTTCTGTTTCATTGACACACCATCTCATCCTTTCTGTCTCTCTCCCTCTGTCCTTGTCTGTCTCCTTGTCTCTCTTTCTGTTTGTGTCTCTCTTTGTGTCCCTGTCCCTCTTTGTCTTTAAATCCGTCCTTGTCTCTCTCTGTCTCTACTTGTCTTTCTCCCTGTCTCTCTCTCTCTGTCTCTCTCCCTCTCTCTCTCTCTGAGGCCAGAGGAGAGGCTGGGCCGGTGTCTACTCATGGCCTGACAGTGTAGGGGGGGCCACAGAGGTGAGTGGGAGTTGATTGAGTTTGCTCAGCTACAGCCCATGGGACTGCAGACAATATTACAGGACTCACACTCTCGCCCGCGCTCACACACACACATGCGCACACACACCTGAAGAGCGGCCAGCTACTACACACTCAATTTAATCAGGGCTTATGTCTATGGAAGTGAGCATATGTGACCTCCTCTGTTTCTGCGCTTTCCTCTCAGTCTGCCTCTCTCTTTCTATCTGTCTATCAATGTATTACTCTGTCCATCTCACCGCTTCCTGCTTCGCTCTCTGTCCGACTGCCTGTCGTCTTTGATGCATTTTACCTTTTCTTGGCATATCTACCGCTGCGTGCCCACCTTTGTGAAATGACAAAGCGTTCGTCTTTTGAGGTGGAGTGCAAAGCTGCAGTGCGTTAACTTGAGCAAGTCAATTGTCTTCATGGGTTTGACTGTGACAAACAGCCGCCGCATCGCTGAAAAGAAGTCTGAGTGGACGAGCAGTCACACAAGCGTATCAGTTGAAGAAAACCTCTGGTTGATAGAAAAGGAAAGGAAAAGGTAAAATCTTTACAGTCCAACCTCCTGGCCCAACTTTGACCTACTGTACTTGCCGTAGTTGCCTCTTTGCTAGTTCCATCTCTAATGATCGAGTCCCGCAGAGGGCGACAGTGCAACATCAAAGGAGCCGTCAAATTTATTATTATTTATACCAAAATTAATTACTGATTGCTGTGTTGGGCAGTAGAGATAATGGTCAAAGTTATCTTTGGTTCAAATAAACTGGAAATATTCATTAAAATACAGCTAAACACATTAATGATGTAGTATCTGGTTTAAAACAATAACTTGCAGGCTTTGCAGGCATTTGTCATTTCTTTGCTGGTTATCTTCTAGTATTACCAGAACATGTGGTTATACTGTATAAGTCTCAAATACACAAAATTCAATTTGCCTTTTTTTTCTTTGCCGCCAGATTTGGCCTTGAGAAAACTTCCGCCTCCTGTCTCCCAGAATTAAAATGGAATCAGCTTGTATAGCCGAGCGCGTCTCCGGGTCAGAGTTCAGTTTAGATGAACTTTGGGTTCACACCGCTTAAAAACACAAAGCTCTTCAGAAATGTGTCACAGAAAGGACGGCCTTCTGCAGTTTTGCCTGGCAGCCTGATTACTGCCATGTACTTTAGGTAAATTACTGTTACGATCAATGTGTGTACGCTGGCTGAAAGATTGGAAATATACTTTATTCAGAAATGTGTGTATTAGATGTATTTCTGTGTGCGTGCTAGTATGACATGTTGCTGCGTAAGCCTGAATGTGTGTGTCCCTGTGTGTGTTAATGAAGTCTCTCTTGGGGAATATAATTGCAGCATTCAGGTCATTTTTGTAGAAAGCCTCCAATTAACAGAATCAGAGTGCTGGCCTCCCCTCTCCTCCTCTCTCCCCCTCTCTTCTCCTCTCTCTCCTCTGTCCCATCCCTTCTCTCCTTCCATCTCTCCCTCTCTTCATCCCTGATCAGATACCTTCACATCTCTCCGCCTGCACCTTCCTCCTCCTTGTTTCCGTGCAGCTTCCGTCAAGGATCACTTTTAATGACAGAGTTTGAACACGGCGGGACGGAGGCTTTGAAGAGGAGGAAGCCACGCGGGAGATCTGCGGATTTCTGTGAGTGAGTGAGTGAGTGAGTGTGTGTGTGTGTGTGTGTGTGTGTGCGTGTGTGTGTGTGTGTGTGTGTGTAGAATAGATTTGCAACTGCGACCACCTCTTATCATGAGGAAAGATATTGAATTATTGCACAAGATGTGACACACAGAGTCACAGAGGCTTGGGTGTGGTTGGTCTGTGTGTGTGTGTGTGTGTGTGTGTGTGTGTGTGTGCATGTGTGTGTATGTGTATTTTTACTTGGTATCTGCCTGCCCTCTTTGTATTTGCCATCTTAGTTCTTCCCTCAATGCCTCTTTGACAAGCGGTAGCTGGTATTTAAGAATGATTTAGCATTTTAATTTAAATGTATTTAAACACTGAAATTACAACTAATAAAAGTAATCTGCATGAAAAGGATAGCAAAAGCAAATATATTCATTTCAAGATTAAATTGTATTAAATTAAGAAACAAAAGTTCATTTTTAAAAATGATCTCACTTTAGATTTATCCATCTGAATTCTAAATATACATAAAATACCAAAACAATTAAATATGATTCAACACTTCTTCATTTACATGTAACAAGCTTTATCTTAGGTCACATGCAAGAACTGTCAGTGTGCCTTTACCACCCCAGCTTTATCAGTAATTCATCCAAACAAAGACTTACAGGTTGCTCTGCTGAGCACACACTAATTATATTACAGCTAACAAATCATATATCTGGTGTAATAAGTCTCTGTCCCTGTTAAATAAACACTGGTAGATGAATTCATGATAGATATTAGCATACAAATGCTAAAATAATAATAATAATAATATACTTTGGTTGTTTTTTAATACATTTTGCTGGAGGTGATTTATTAAGGAGCTATATGTGTGTATTTATTAAGTTTTATATGTAATAGCTTGTGTCCTGTAGCAACACATTTATTTTTCCAAAACCCTTTATGGAGTGAATACCTTTAATATCTTGTGCTGGTTAAAACAAATAAAATTAAAATAAATTCTTAAATGTATTTATTTCAGTGGCAGAGAGAAGCAGGCCTGTAATTGGGACAGCCTTATATTAGAGACAGATCCTTATCCCTATCCTTATTTCACCCCTCCTCAGTTAATGCTAATGCCATGTTTACCAGTGAATGAAAGTAGTATTTTACATAAAAAGAAAAACTGAGGAGACGCCTTGGTGTTATTTAACTGACGGATCTTATTTGAGAACCATATTTTCACTGTAGGTGTGTGAGAGATGTCTCTGTATCTGCATCTGGTCAAATTATCCACAGCTTAAAAGAATTCAGCACCAACAAAGAAGAACTGCAACAGAATTCACTTCTGTTTGATCCTAAGCGTCTTAATGTAATGTTTCCCATGAAGCCACACCGAAGACATGTGTCACACTTTCTCTCCTCGCACTCCTCCTCTCCAGAGTGAAGCTGAGTGCTGGCAGTCCACTTCCCTTCAGGAGTCGTATTGGCATTCACCTTCGTCACACACCCCCTCAAACTCCAAAAGTACGCAGTAACAGTCACCTTTTTTCTCACCACCTCTTTTCCTCTCCCAACCATTGCTTCCTCTTCCTCTCTCTCTCCCTCTCTCTCTCTCTCTCCATCTAAAGGTGAATGTTAGCGGTCACTGTCGGCAGATCTGCCCAGAAAATTGAATCAGCCAGCAGGGTTGGGGGCCAGGGAGGCACAAGTGCCAAACTCTACACTGATTTAATTCTGTGTGTGTGTGTGTGTGTGTGTGTGTGTGTGTATAAACATTTGTCTATACATTTGTGCGTACGTGTCTACAATACATATGGAGTTCTGTATACATATATCTCTATCCTGCAGAGAAATACTCAAGATGAGAAACCGGTGGCCAACTAACCACTGGCCTACGTCAGCGGCTGTAACATATGTTGTTCTGTTCTATTTTGTTTTATTCTATTTTTATCACCATGTGGAAATATGAAAAGATTACATAAGGTAGAGAAGAAGATAAACAAAGTGAGACAGAAATATGTACTGGTATATATAAAAATCTGGTTGCAAATCCAGAAGAGGAAAAAATGCCAGGAGATGCCTCTCTCCTCATTTCTGGAAGGATTCGTGCTGCCGTCTCTGCATACCAGCTCATAATTGACCATTTGCCAAACCCCTCCCTTGAACAGTGATTGCCCAATCTAGGCACAGCAGGTCTGACAAGCTTTGGATTTTTCCACAATGCCTAAACAGTGTGCATGAGGCCATGGTAAAAGAGAGAGAGATCAGTGTTTCAAGAGTGCGAATCGCGATTTTGTTGGATTTCAGTCACCTTTTCAACGCCACAAACACACGGGCAAAGCTTTGAACGTGGATTTAACATCATCCGTTCATCTGCACTAACATGAGCTGCACACAATAACCAGGCCGCCAGGCTAACTACTGACATTAGTTGTGTTATTTCCCAAAGCAAGGGGTATGTCACATGTCTGCAACATGGAACATGCACAGTGTGAGAATCAAAGTGTTGAACAGTGTCTCCGACAGTTTAGGGCACTGCAGCTCTGTCTGGTTCTGTATTAGCTGGAGGAGGTTTACATCCTTATCTTCTGTTATAGCATAAATCTAATGTTATTGTGTTACTCGTCCATGTGTTTTTCTATAGTAAATCAGCCAAAGGTTATGTTAGAGCACATACCATTTTAATTTAAGATGTTAAAGATGTCACGACCTTGTTGTGGAACAGTGTCCAGTCCCTGACTGAAACTTGGCCGCCATCTCCTTTGAAGTAGTCACCTTGTGCCGTGATACACCGCTCCAAGCTCTACTGCCACAGATCCCTCCCTGGAAGTCCTGTCATGTAACTTTGTGAAGATGTGTACTGCATGTCCTCATGACCTCCTCCACTGTGTCAAAGCAGTGACCCTTCAGCTTGGATTTCATGTTGAAGAGAAGTTTGCTGTTGCCAAATCCAGACAGTGGGGTGGTAGGAGAGCAGCCAAGAGACCCTGTGTATTTTCGATGTGCTTTGCGCCAGTGCTCCACCGTGATGAAGAACCAAAGCCTCATCGCGCACAATCAGGTCAACTGTTTTAAATTTCTTCTCATATGCCATAGAATGGTGCTGTGGACCTCTCCATTGATAGCCTGACCCAGGGGAATGAATTTAAAGTGCACAACCCTGCAACTGCCAGAGGAAACAACCAGGTCCTGGTCTGACACGCCAAGTTCCCTCGTTGACTCTTCCGGTTTTCCTGTCGTTCCACTGACTGGTGTTTGGTCAGATTTATATGTCTGCTCTGATGTGTGACGTCCATGGTGAAAATGCGCAAATCCACACAGGCAGGATGGAAGAGGCGCCAGTGCAAGTGGTCACATAATGGCATGTACCATTGGTCCCACTGTTGATTGCACAGTGTACATCAGTATTCTGACAGACCTCTTGTATCCCTGAATTTTCCACTTTGTATCAAAGTTGAGTCATAACTAGGGAGGTTTCACACCCTGCAATAAACACTTCTGTAAAAACAACATTGGAAGTGACCTGGGAAAACCATGAAGATCAGCGACTGCTCATTAGGTTTGCTCATTCGCGGTTATATCTGGCAACTGATTGGTCAACTTGACATGCTGCTGCTGTCACTGAGCAAAGTGGTAGAGTCACAGTCACAACAGAGATTAAAACAGTGCTTAGATCTGTGGCTAGATGCTTTTGGGCGGGGGAAAGGTCAGTAAAGGAGTCTTAAAAATTGCCGATCTCGTGCGAGAGTCAGCCAGTCCACCACGCTGTGTTACTTGAGGCTATTTGGATTATTACAAGACACCATCAGACCGCAGGTGATTCAGTAGAATCAAACGGAGAGAAACAAAAGAGACGGATTAAGATTGAAATGAAAGACAACAAAATGTGAGGCAGAGGGAGAATAAAACAGACAGAAGCAGGTGACAGCGGCACAGAGAAACAACGTATATCTGGAGAAAGATGGGGCGAGAGACGATGACAGTGAGAGAGAGAGAGATAAAGAGAGGTGCCCCTGGCTGTCAGGTAGACCAAAACAAACACTGGGTGCCATGTCGCCAAAGGGCCTGTTTCAGCCAGACTGACACTAAATTAGACCCTCCTCTGTCTAGTTCAGAGCAACAAAACACTGACACAACATCAAGTGTGAACCTCCGCCTGTGTTTGTTTGAAGAAAATGCTTTCTTTCTCCCTCTTTCTCTCCGTCGTCTGTGGTTTTGATTTCAAAACTTCCCCTCTCCTCTTTGATTTCTCCTCACCCTTCGTCCTTTATTTGCTCCTTTCTTTCAACTCCTTCCTTCCTGCTGCCTTGCCTTTATCCCTTTCATCCCATCTTTGCACCGTCCCTCCGTCCATCCCAACAACCCTCCCTCCCATTGATCGTGTTGCCCTCTTCACCCCTTCTCTCTCATTCATAATTGAACAGCATTAACTGCCGCTGAGGCCGAGCAGTCGTTTAATTAGCTGCCCAGCCTGCAGAGACTCTGCCTTTTCTGTACTGCAAAATATACATTACACCCCTGCACAGAATGTTCAAAATGCAGAGAATTGCCCAGTTGTGTCTTTGGATCTCAGGATGATGTCCTGTGGTCAATATTTTTCCCCATGAAAGTGATGTACCTTCAAGAAGGGTTTAGTTTGGCTAATTGGTGCTGGGTTTTTCTGGCAATTCACACCACTAATGCAGACTTTTTCTTTTGGACTCTCAAGACTCTCAAGTCTAAGCTTCAGACTCAAAGTGTAACAGTACTTGACAGCGGAGCATGTTTCCGAAAGTGCATTCCTCCACCACATCACAGACATGTATGCGTATCTCCAGCTGGGCAACCGTAAGAGATGCAAAATCTTGCAAACCCTCTTCTGCCTATCGCCATCACCTGTGGGCAATAGTGGTGGACAATCAGTCCAAACAATGGCCCCTTGACAGGAAGAAATGTAAAGTGTTTCTGTAAATTGAAGCAAATCTTAAATTTGATTTTGTAAAACACAGTAAATAAAAAAAGCCTGCACGCCCCTATGAAAAAGATGGGAATGGCACAAATGTAAATGTCAGGCTTGTTCCATCTTCAATGCAAACTTATGCAATGCCGAGGAAAAACACAAAGAGTTACTTATTAGGAGCATTTTCAACTGTGACACTGAGATTTTATAAGTCTGCACACCCTCTCATTCTTTGCACTACCTTTGTTCAACGTTAACCAGCCACATTCAGAATCATTCCGCACACACCTGCTGTCAGTGGAAGCGTTTCTGATTCAAATCAGATTAAAGTCAGCTGTTGCTGTGGGATGTGCTACTTTGTTTGCGGTTGCATCCTTGCGGGAGATGCATGGATTACTAAGAGTAATCAAAGAAACTGTGCAATGATCAGGGCTAGCTGCAACGATCAAGGCGAGCGTCCAAAGTTGATGTGATGACAATGAGGAAACCCTTCAGGAAGTCCACCAAGAGGCCCGTGTTTAATCCAGTTCAAATCTTGAAATTTCGAAATTTAATCTGCTAAATCTTTCTCAGCCAACTGTGCTCAGGAGCAGACTTCAGGGACCCGCTAAGGTGAAATGTTTCTGCTCACGGCACCAGTTTAAAAACTGGTTTGCCTCTTGCTCCCCGGCTTTCGCTCCTGACTGCCAATCACAATTTGATCGCACTTTTATTTTTCCTCATTATCACTCTGGCTGAGGAGGTGAGATTCCAGGTCTCTCTCCTGATTTCTTCGCCTGTGCGATCTCACATCCACTGCTGCAGCTTCGGTTGCACGGTGTTCAAGGTTTTATCGAAGTGGTTATCTGGAATGCTAAATGTAATGACTCCCATGCTGGCAACATCTCCAGGTGGATGTTGTCGGGGTGCTCCCATTCCATAGATTCATTGTGCATGATACAAAGAGGCAATTTTGCCAATTTTGAAATGTACTCTGAGTGCATTAACAGGTTTTTTTTTGAGTCTGTTGGGAATTTGACCTTTGCATTTATGTTCTATTCACACATCCCATCAATACACTGCCACAGTTTGGAAAACAAATATCTGACTCCTTTACCTTGGGCTTTTAAAGCATGTCTCAGAATTAGCAAGTTGTATGTGTGAATATAGCAGTTTCCTCACTCGATGCAGTTAGCAGGACTCAGAGAATCACTGTTTCCTCATTTGCACATTACTTTCAGATCTCACTGTATATTAACAGATGTGAACAGCTACTTTATTTGTATCCATCTCTTTTATTAAATGGTTTGTTGGGTTGTTTACATGCAACAGCGGTGTCTTTTCTCTGTCACTGTGTCCCCACGTTTTCTAGATGTTTTCTCTCATTCCCCTCCTCATTACAAAGTGGGGAAAATGGCGAGAACATTGAGAACGTCATGCAGGTTCCTCACCTCTCAGAGGCTCTGACGCCTCCAGATGAGCTTCGATGAAGTAGTGTTGTGACAGGAACAGCAGTAAATGACTCAGACTCAATCAAACAGGTACAGCAGAGGAGAAAGGAAGGTGGAGATGGAGAATTGCTGCGACACGTGAGGAGTTTTCTTAACTCTGATTCATATTTTGTTTCAGATTTCAACTGTGAGGTTAATATTTTAAAAATCTAAATTTAACAGATTGTTTTAGCGTGCGCCAGAGCTCATTATGATGTGCCAGTGTGGGTATTTACTGCATAGATCTACTTATTAATGTTTGAACATTATCTCTCCACAGAGTGCCTCATTTTTCGCACATACAAAGCAGCTCTCACTCTCATTTAACTTGGCTTCTTCAGAGAAAGCAGAACTACAGTAAGATCTAAAAATTATGTACTTTGCCCAATCGTGTAATTGAAGTTCAGCACCGTGACTGGTGCTTTTGGCTGTTGTTGTAATGTTGTAATACTGACCGTCAAAAGGAATTGTGTGAACGTTAAAACTGACTTGAACCAAATGAATAACGGATTTAGTAAGATAGAGCTAGTAAGATTGATAAGTAAGATTCAGCTAGTGGTAGCTGAGTTGTTTTGTAAAGCCTGTTCTGCTGCGGGATATTTGCAGACAAATTAACGTGTCTGACATTCACACATTCTCACATTTAGATGTGTATGAAAATTAAAAGGTCAAACCGCAGGAATTCATCGTGTAACACTGTGTAACTTTGATTAGCACCTGCTACCTTGGGCATAACGTACAAAGACGGTTATGCAGCTGCAATATTAGCGGCTCCCTAGACAGATCTGATTTCTGCTCATGTTCATTTGTGAAGGTATGAAAGTGTTTATAGCAATGTGATCTGTGCCTGCTTTCACACCTGTGGGATCTGACCAATCAGAGCAAGACTAGGCTTTTCAGCGGAGGAACCTTAAAGGGACAGGAAGCGAAACAGAGCATTTCCAACAGAGGTGGAATATATGCGCTGTTTACAGAATGGGATAATAATGCATCTACTATCTTAAGTCTTTCAACAGTGCTTATCATTGCACACATTACACACACACACATTAAACATGCAGACAGTTAGCTAACAGTGTGCAAGTAGACATCAGAACCAATACACATGGCACACAAACACAGTTTACAGCAAAAGCTCCACGCAGAAAAATGCTGAGTCGGGGGTAAGCTGTGCCGACCGCCCAGCCAACAGCTACGCTAGGCATCAGTTAACTCACTTTATGTTTTTCAGTGAAACATAGATGCATCAGCTATATTCTGCTTAGAATATACAAAAAAAGGTGACTCCCTGCTTTAACACTAATGCCTTTGAATGACCAAGATAGGGAACAGCACTTCATTCATTTTAAACATCAGTAAGACTGAACACACAGGCCTGCAGCAGTACTAAATGGTAAATTATCTGTATTTATATAGTGTCTTTCTAGTCTTTTGACCACTCTTCTGACAATTTACACCACATGTCGGCATTCACTCATTCCGACTCACTCCCACTCCTGTGCCTTGTTTTTGACCCCACCTTGTGTTACCTTGTTGTTTCTTCGTCCTTAGTCCTCCAGTCATCTCCCAGAATTACAGTACTCTCCCTGTGTTCAGTGAAGAACACGAGTCAGCTGGTTAAAAGTTACAGATTTCCTGAGTCTGTCTCTGCCTTGGGGCCCTAATTACCAGAACATAACATACAACATGTTACCTGTCCTGGTTTACCTACAGGTGCAATGCTGAGTGCCCCTAACTTCACATGATAGGCTGAGGCAAATGTGTGCAGCAAAGGGCTACCACTGGAAGCTTTGTTTTTAAATCATGACTGCAGCAGAACATTATGATACTAATATTTATCTTGGATGAAATCTGCTATATCAAAATGTCCTAAAAAAAACAAAAGGTCAAAGAAATCAAATTTGGCCAGATAAGGTTACCTGAAAGGAATGATGGAATTCCAAATCTTCAGAAAATTCACAGTTGTCTTTCGATTTTGCAGATGTAGACATCTTGTATTGCCGACAGCATCCTGTAGGTTTATCTTGAATATGCAAAGAGATGCCAACAAGAAGAGATTGCTGCTTTAAAGACAGTGCAGACCAAGCTCACACTCCCAGCTTGTGTCCCCCTGCATTGAATGTTCATATTCTGCTTCCTCACTGTTAGTTTGTAGCTTCCCGTGTCTGGAGGAGGCATTGTTCCAGCCCAAAGTTATTTTAGTCCTAATGTAAAGCATTCATCATGTTTTCTGCACCGGCTCGCTTCTGTGGTGTACAAATAATTACTGCACATGTGGTGATACATTACCGCCATCACAACTGTCTGGTCTCTCTCAGTAACCAAAACCGCACGCTCACACACTGTGTCCTTAGCCTTGTTGTTTTGATGCACACTTCACTGGAATCTGATCACACCATTAGATCAACTAATTGCGGTTGCTTACCCACAATGCTCCAGAGAGAGGATGGGTGAACAGTGTGACCTCAAACTGTAAGTGTGCAAAAGTATCTAGAGTAATCAAACGGCTTAATCCGGCAGCCTGGTTTTCTCCTTTTCTCCCCTTTGACTTTATTTATACGCAGAACGTGTCTCGTGTGCTTGACGTCATGTTGTCTGCGAGAGCACCAGGCCACTGCTGTATGGGACAATACTTCCAATCCTCACTTGTTGCCATGGATACTAATACAAGTTCCATCACAAAGCACTTTTCTGAACAATTAACACAATCGACAATGGGAATCTATGCAAGGTATGCGCAGGGTCTGCTGCTTTAGATGTTTAGCATAACAGAGACAGTTAATGGTTGAGATTATACATTAACAACCGCTCATTGTCCCAGACATCAACTAAGGATCTTCACATTGAGTTTAGTGTCATTATATTTTAGAACAGTGCCTGTCATGTAGGTTGGTATCATCAGTTTGTTTTCTTTTCACTGTTAACTATTCGCATATTGCCTAATGGTCTGTGCCTTGAAGGAAATAATATCAACTTTTTCTCTGTTTCTCTGTCTTTTTCTCACGAAGAGCGCTCCTTCACAGGTAGACCATATAGAATGTCCAGAATAAAAATATTTTATAATATTTTAAGAAAAACGCCGCAACATGAGATCAGTCTACAGTGCCACAGTAAAAAAAAAGACAGACTGTCAGAACGCACTGTGTCTCAGAATGTCACCAAGCACCAACGGTCTATTTCAGTGTGAAAACTCTCCTTACAGAGGGTAGAAATAGAGACTTCTCCACACTGAACAGCCTGCGGCTCATCCAGGCATTTTTCCTGACAACTTCTGAGAGTGTATTCGCACATCGTCGCTAAGAACTTCAAACTTGAGCGGAAACCGAACTTCAGATTCTGTGTCAAACCCAAGCTTCATGTCAACGGTCATCACCAGTGTCAACAGTAGGGTCCATGGCTATGACCTAGAAACTAAACAGCAGTTTTAACATTGGAAGAGCATGCGGTCTCAAAGACAGAGGGGGGCGCGTCAGGTCAGGATCATGCTGACATCCGCGGGATAGTGCACCATGAATTCATCCCTCAGGATCAGACTGTCAACATTGAATTCCACTGCACTGTTACAGGGCAAATGACTTGAACTGTGGCACGATGGCGCTTGGGTGCTCCATCATGGCAACACCACAGGTCACAGTGAGAAAAAGTTTTTTTGGCAGTTGTAGTTTGGGCACAGTAGTGGAGGTCTACCATGTGACACAGATGGTGCTTTATGGACTTACAATGACGGGACTTCCAGGAAGATGAGTGCTATATGGGTGGTATGGTTGAGCGTAGGGTAGGCTGCCAAGGCGACTAATAAAAGAGGATGGTGGCCCAATTCTAATCTGGTTTGTGCTTGTTGTAGGTGCAGTCTCTGAACTGTCTGGTGCACAATGTATGCAGACAGGGACATATGCATTTATGCCTGGAATAGGTCAGTGTCTCCTCAAATGACCAGCATGCAGTGACTGTTATGAACACACATATGGAGGAGGCTGTTTCAAACAGCTGCAGCTTTGAAAACATTTTGACAGGCTGGTACAGATGCAGTTGTGACACCAGGAGATGCTGCGACAATTGCTACAAGAAGCTGCAGGTGTATTGTAAGGCTGGTAACAGTGTGTGTGTGTGTGTGTGTGTGTGTGTGTGTGTGTGTGCATAGAAAGTCTGGCTGTGTGGCTTGCACACTGTACATTCCCCTTGTAAATGCTTCAATCAAACAACTCGAGAAAGGACATTATTTGGATGAAAGTGTTATTGAATAAAGCCTCAATAGTTTTGCTTTCCGTGGCAACTTACCTTGCACCTCACTTGACCCACTTGGCCGTCACACCTGACCCCAAGCAAAGTGAGACGGATGGCAGACGAGGGGGCATGACTGACACCTCCAGATTACAAAGATGAATGACAATAAACACAGAAACCTAGAGACCCGTGGAGACCTTACTGATGAGATGTCAGTCAGCGCTCCTGGAAGACACCAAAATTAAAATAAAGCCTTAAAGATGATCTGGGTCTGCAGGTTTAGCTATTTAAAGGATGACTTCAGGAGGAAGTGCTCCTGTGGCCCAGAAATCAGTGTGGTCACTTCCCATTCAGCCTTGTGAATGTCTGTACTGTTTAATGATTTATACTTACATTGTAGCATGTGACTGATGCCACAGCAGTTACTGGAGTACTAGAAAAGGTTTCCTGAGCCAAAATGTTATGATTAATATGATTCAGACTTAAATCTTTAAGGAGCCCCGCCACTCTGGACAATCTCTGTCTCTTTCATTCCCAACCTATCTCGATTCATTTAGCAACATCACACAGCTGGCAGCAAGTGAAACAAACAGATATCTGCATCAAGAACTGGGAGTTGAGATAAAACTTGACATAAAATGGTGTTGATGTTTTGCTCCACTTGCTGCACAAAGCTCAGACGCTGCTCTCACTTTCCCCTTGAACGAGCCGTACGAAGTAAGTCACACACAAACAGATCTAGATAAAGATGCATGCATTCAGTTGTGCGCTGAGATGGGAAGTGCATTACAGGAGCAGACCATCAAGTGTGACCAAGAGTGTTTGCGCTTACGGTGTTGGAGGCTTTATAACGGTCCGAGGAACCGAAGGAAAACGCTCGCCTACTCTTGAGACACGATGTCTTCTGTGTTCTGCGTTTGACAGCAGTTACAAGTTCACAGCAGTCTGCTCTCTCCTCAGCAACATCATGTCAGTGTCATATCTATTTGTCCACCTCGTGTCTTAAAATAGTGAAGCTCGTGGTCTTCAGAGGATGAACCCTACCCCGGCCTTTGCTGACTTTTGTCAGCGTGAGGTCGACAGGGTTGCTTATTCAGACATCTCCACAAAAATCAGTGGTCATTTAATTTGGTCGATACATCCACGGTGGCTAAGGGATAAACCCTAATGATTCTGGTGATCCTCTGACATTTAATTGACCATGAGGTTGAAACCAATTGAGTGACATGACAACTGTTTGATGGATATCCATGAAACTGGGGCATTCATGCTCTACAGACAATGAACTGTAATGATTTGGGCAATCCCTTCATGGGTTAACGAATTAATTATGGTCCAGAAGAGAGCTAGAGTAAGTAAAAATGTTTCATTTCATTTAATGTGAGGCTCGATCATCCAGCAAGACACGTTGGGGCCTTTGTGCATATAGATCCTGTTTGTTTCAGTTCAGTCCTCCTGGGTTGGCAGTATTTGTATTACCCTGTTGTACTATGAACTCCACAATTAGGTTTGACATTTTATGACCAACATGTCAGCATTGATTGGAACTGTTACTCTCTCGTACCAAGAGAAATTCTTGTACAAATGATGCTGCAATGCTTTTTTGAATAGAAAAGAGTTTGCAGGCTTCATTAATGGTTCTGTCACAGAGTGCAGATTCATAACAGACCCCCTACTGTATGCATACTGTATACATAAGTTCATGACCAGATCGAGGGGGCTGACATATGGGTGGACGAGTTGCTTTTCCGTGTGTTTGTGCTTGAATGGGTGTAGGTAGGTGCCGTGTGTTCGCCTGTGCGTGCACGCGCGCCCTCTAAACACCAATGAAAAGAGTTTGTCCTTCACGCGAGGCAGACAGGGACAAAATTGAATCTTTCCCTTACGTTCCCACTGAATGTTTGAATAGAGTAATATGCTTCGCGCTTTCTCTCTCGCTCGCTCCTCAGCAGTACGCCAAACAAAGGGCCGCTTTCAGCCTTTAATTGAAATGCTGGGTTTGCGCAAAAAAAAAAAGGAGACGCGAGCACACGTACGACCCACACAAACGTGCTCCAACATGCAAAAAGCATGCAACAGACCGTCAGTAGACACACGTTCTACACATATTCAATACGCATGTAAATAGGAACACCAAGATGTAGCTTGCCGATGTGCGAGACACATGCCGAACACAAATCCTTGTGTACGTGTCTTTGTGAGGAACCTCCACCCATATCCACGAGCCCCCCTCCTGCCCTCTCTCTGACCTGCTGGAATCAGTTTTGAATTCTCATGTTTTCCTTCCATACACTTTCTCATATTTTCTATAAAATCTAGCCCCTGATCCAGCCCATTCTCTCTGCCTCCTCCCTTTACTCTCTGTTTCTTCTCCTCCTCCTCCTTCCTCTCTTCATCCTCACCCCCTCTGATTCTTCCTTTCCTCTCTCCTCATTATCCTCTTCTGCCACAGCGGACACTGAGCAGCCGTGGAATAAAAACGGAGCGGGGACACACTCGGTGACCCTCCTCTCCTCTTCATCCGTCTCCTCTTCCTCCTCCTCCTCCTCCTCCTGGTCCCTCTTCCTCCTTCTGCTTCTCTTCTTAAGGATTTTAAAAGGGATCGCTTACTGTGCCCCTTTGGTTTCAATGTGGCATTCTACTGATGCTAACAAGCCATTTTTAGGGAAAGTGAAACTTTTTCCTCGCACAATATGACAAGTGTCTGGTGAAGAAAAATAACCAGGCGAAATTCAAAATGCCAAGGTGTAGCTTTAAGACGACAAGGCTAAATTGGCTATTATTTTTCCTTCCTGTCTGCGCTGTCCTGTCCTGTCTGTCCCTCTCTGCCTCTCTCCCTACTCCCGGTCATTCTCTTTATTAATGAATGCCGGCAGCCACACATATCTCTCTAATATGTGCAGGTGTGGGCATAAGTGTGTGGATTCAAATGTTGCATCTTGATCAGTGAGAGCTTGAGTAAAAGGAGAGCAGGTAAAAGCTCATCCGTCCATCTGTTCATCGCACAGCATCTCTAAGCTCTAAATGCATTTATTTATTTAAAACTGTGTTTCTGTGCTTCAGCAACAGCTTTTGGGTTCCACCTGTCACATCTCACACTGTTTTGCCCTGCTTTGGACTAAACATTGAGTGGAATGAAGCGTCTCACTGCTGCATCCTTGCACTGATTGGCTCAAAGATGCCTGGCAATCGCACGTGGAACAGGGTGACATATTTGTTGGTGACCAGCCCAGAGAGACAACTGCGTTATTTGTTTGTGCAGGGATGACATTTTACAGCTATTTGTTTTTCTTTTTGTGTCTAATTCACTTTGCTGCTTTTTCCGTGACTGCATTCGACTCTGCTTTACTCTCTGGATCCAGTTTAATGTCGTTGTAGCCCCATTTTATAATAACACGCAGAAAGAAATGTGTAAGACAGAGACAAGTATAGAATACAAGATGAAAAATGCGTTCCATGAAATCACTGCGCCATTTATTTTAAATGATCATACATTTTAGCGTGGTATTTACTGTGTTTCTTAGTCCCTCCCTCTATGTTCCCACATCCTCAAACACTTTTATTGCCATTCTCGCCCTGTCCACCAGATGCCCTCTGACCAGTCATCTCATTCCCACATCCAGCCGCTCCCTCCTGCCGTGCAATAACCCCTCTCCCTGCAGCCCAAGTCACCTGACCTACCCCGCCCGCCCGCTCACCTGCTTCCACTCTCCCTCATCAACCCTGCAGATACTTATTCAACCTCTTCCCTCTCATACTTGCTTTTGCTTTGTATTCATGTTACCTGTCTGTAAGCAACATAATCAGTGAACTATTAAATCATCACCTTCGCTCTGTGTATTTGCATCCTATCGCCACTGCTTTACAAAACCAGCACTGCCTCTAAGAATGTTTTGAACTGTTGCACATGTGACATGAGAAATGGTTTTCTGCTAAACTCAGCCGGTTTGTCTGTGTGGAACGTGACACGTTCGCCAAAATAGTACAAACATCGATGCTAAATGCCAGTCCTGTTTTCTTTATTGTTAAAACTGTGTGCCAATAGAAACTCGACAAGTAATCTTCTCTCACCATCATCGGGCAAATCTCCCCTCCTGTGTATTTCTGATAAAACTGAGTCACAGACTTTACACAAAATCAAGTGCACAGTTATTTGTGCACATTCTCAAATCTCCCGAATTTTGCACCTCCATACAGGAGTTATTGAAAATACATACTGGATAAGCCCCGACACGCAATTTTCAGAGCGTTTGCTTTTCTTCCGTTTCACAAAGCACAAAGCTTGCTGTGAACCTTTACTGAACAAGGACAAATGTAATTGGACAGTTATGCACCTTTTACAGGGGCCACAAATGCACTGGAAATATTCTCTTGTTTGGCCAACTTGAGCCTCCAGACCAGTTTTGATGCAGCTTAAGTGAATCCCTCAACTCTGCTGGAGTGCTATCCAACATGTTGCTCCAAAGTCTCCCCGAGGCGTTCGATCAGATTGAGATCTGGTCACTGTGAGGGCCTCAGCGCATGATTCATGTTGTTTTATTTCTAATCAAACCACCTATTGACCCCCTTGTGTCTTGTGTGCCATCCCTAATGTTTCTTCAGCCCTTTCCTGTAATCTGTGCACCCTTCTGTGCACTGGCTCTGTCAAAACACACAGTATGTGGACTTATGTGTGTGCAGAGAGAACACATCCTCATCCTGGTCTCTGCACCTTTAACCCCTGACAATTTGATATTTGGCCGCAGCAGTGCTGTGTCAGTTTCAGAAGTCACAAAGAGCAAACAGAGGGAATGACAGCTAACCCACAGAGGGGAGGATGGCAAGAAGAGAGAGTCTGGAGAGGAAAGGAAAGGAAAGGAAAGGAAAGGAAAGGAAAGGAAAGGAACAAAATATTCACAAGGAGCAGATGAGTGCAATATGGATCTGTGTTTCATTATGCCTATATAAACCAGATTACAACCAGTCCTATAGTAAAACATTTTATTTCACCAAAATATTTTTATTAAATGAAGATACTATATCTTGTACTTTACATCCTGTATTACAGTGTGATTATCCTCCCTACTTCAGATACACAGTTACCCTGTTAGCCATCACACAGGACAATATGAAAAATGCAGCTGATTGTACTGCAAACAGCTGTCTCTCATCTGACTCTGTCAAATTACTTTATAATCAGATTGCTGGTTATGACTCTATTTCCATGCCTGTCTACATGTATAGTAACTAAGTATTAGGTGAATTTCCTGGGAGGAGAAGAGGCTCAGCTTCGTGCCAACATCACAAATCATTCTTAATTATTATCCCGCGGATCCACAACAAAGAGAAAATATTGTAATGAGGCGCTTCGCTACTTTCCTCTACACATTGCAACGGAGGTGAACACTCATTTTTCAGCGCCGCATTTGCATAAATTCCCTTCTTTTTTTAAGTTGGCGCTGCCAAAAGTGATAAAGTGCATGCAGCACCAGGGAGGAGAATCAGGGAGAGGGAAAGCGGGGTGGTGAGGAAAGCAAGGGAGGGTGGGGGGGGGGAGAATGGGGTTATGGGTAGCAAAAGTAAAGTAAGTTTAAAATAACAGAGAATACAGCAGATCTGCATAGACTGTCTGCAGAGGGACAAAAATAGGTGGGGAGGAAAAGTGGCTGGACCATGATGGGAAGCGGTGACACACATACACACACACACACACACAGAGTGAGACGAATAGAGAGAGGAAGAACCAAAAAATAAAAAAAGTGATGGAGAAAGAACATCAGGTCTGATTTTAACCAATATAATGAAGAGAGAGAGGAGAGTTGAAGGGAGAGGCAGAGATAATGTGAGTGGGACAGATAACAAACAGAGAAAGCTGCAGGCAGGAGGCTATAATGGACTTTTGAGTGGAGAGAACGAGAGATAGATTTACGAGGAGAGAGGGATGAGTGCGAGGAAATACAGAGATAGCGTGATAGAGTGCTAAGTGGAAGGGGTAAATTGTGGCTCTGCCTGTGTTCTGTTTTTACAAAGCCCGTCATAAAAACGGTGTTTAAATTTAATAGGCAGCCGCAGTAGGACGCACACACACATGCACGCACGCACGCACAGATCCAGAAACACTCACACATATTTCCTCACACCGTGGTGCAGGACATATACTGCCAATGCTGCATTTGACGCAGATTAGTGCAGTTTTAAATGGGAGGATGTGACCGTGTTGACAGATGATCCGGAGTGAAGTGACAGAAAAAAAGCCACAATCAGCGTTAAAGACAGAAACTGCAGCCTGCGTAACATAAAGTGGAGAGCATACAGTAAGATTAAACAAGTCTTTTCAAACATTAATCCAAATCTCTGTGTTTCGTGTAAACGCACAGAGACATATTCTGACGTTTCTTCACACTTCAGCCCACTGTCACCATCGACACTGACCAGAAACACAAAGGAATCCATCCTTGACGTGAAAATAAATAACACTATAAATAATCTGCATTTTGTAAATCGGTGTCTTCGGCGTCTGCAGCACTTCTGTGGACTGTTAGAAGTTCTGGGTGTGAAAGGCAGGCATTTCAAGTGCCGCTTCTGCAGGTTAAATAACACTTCATACAGACGGGCAAACACATCCTCACAGAAACACACACACGCACACACACACTAATACCCTCAGTACACACAATGCAGCAGCAGATCTTATGAGTTATCTGTTACCCCGCAGACGCTCAAAGGCAGAAAACGCACCCGTCCCATCCATTCTCATAAACATTCACATGTAGCGCGCACGCACACACACTCGTAGAGGCACACGGGCTGAGTGCCTGGCCTTGTCTGGTGCAGTCATGGCTGGCTGTGGACTAACAGAGATATATGAGAGATGCGAGGTGTGTGGAGAACAACATTTATCTGCAACCCCATCCCTTTAGTATGCAAGGACACCAGGCAACAGAAACATATGGCGTGGCTCTCTTTATATCTCAGTCTTTTTCACTGTCGGCTCCATCCGCTGTGTATTACTGTCAGGAAAGCAGCCAGTTAGAGCATTCTGGCACTTTTAGATTTCCTTCATTGTGTTTGTGTGTGTTAATTCTTGGACAGCGAATAGGATGCGTTGCACCTCCACCGCTCACGGACTATCACTGGTCAGTGCATGAGTAATCACTGTTTATGTAGAAACAGTTTCAGGTCCTCCACAGACAACAGCTGCTTGGCAATCACTCACTTAGCGCTGCAGACAATAAGAACAACTGTCCTTGGAGCAGGAGGAGGAGGAAGAAAACCTCCAAATAGTGTGAGTAAGAAGGAGACAATGCTTCCGGACTGATTTCACTGGCACCTGTTTTATGCATGAATTAACCGGTTTATTGGCTCTTAGATTTCTTCTGTTTGAATCTGTTTGTAAAGTCCAGGCGAAGCACCAGTTCCAGACCATGCAGCTTCTGTATCGTGACATTTTAAAACGGGATAAACTGGCGTGATATAACGTTTGTAGGAATTTGATTTAACCATTTAAAAGTGGGTGGGTCATATCAAATAGAGAACTACTGTGATTCAGAGCTGAGAGAGAGATGAAGCCCGCGCAGTGTTGAAGCAGCCCACTGTAAAATGTCTTGCACATAATCTGTAGCCGTCATAGATAGCACCTTCTCAAAGTGAACAAATGCCAACAAGCTGGCCAGTACCCATGATACTTTTGGTACTTTTAGTGTGTTAGCTCGCTAGCTGGATAGGGTTTGACGCCATGATGTAATGCTAAACGTTGAGGGATTTGCTAATTACCATACACAAAATAATTTTCCAGAAAAGGACAAGGTTAGGATTATGAACATAAATAGAATTCATCCTTAGTAGGCCATGGATCAAATTTCATGATAACCTTTTGAATAGTCTTCAAGATATTTCACAAATAAGAAAAGAGAACCTTGTGTCATGCTCTACAAGAAAAGTCAGAAGCTCAACAGGGAAAGTTTCATCCTCTGAGGACCATGAGAGTCTGTAAAAACAGGTGTTTCCAGTATTTCCAGTTTTCCTTGAACACCCGACAGGTTTGTAACAAGCAGCAGCTGCTAGTGCACATTGTTACCATGGACCGCAGACTTCAGCAGAGAGCAATGATCAACATCTGTGTCACACCCAAGCTCCATGAGGAGGACCATCGCCAACCAAGAGAACAAACAACAGTTAAAAAGCCTGCACTGTGAAATAGAGAGAAGTTGGTGCGTCTGGTTGAAAGAACATGCTAGAAGTTAGTTTCTCCAGCACTAATGTGGTTGTGCACTGTGAATTAGTCCACTGGGTCCAAACTGTCAACGGTGACTCTTCTGCTTTGAGATATATATTTTAGCCAGGACCAAAACGGTGAACGAACACAGTGCCTGACCGCCCTTTTTATCCCCCGATCAACAACATTAGCATTGCTAAAATGCCATGTTGCGCAAGATCTTGTCCCAGCTGCAGCCTTGACAAATCTTATTCACTGTTCTTTGTTCTCGACCACTTCCAGGAAACATTACACTGCATTTGGATTTCAGGATGATGGATCTGCCAAACAGCAGCCAGTCGTTGGGACATTTCAGCAGTGTCTATCTGTCTGACTTAGTTCCATAGACCTATGGACGACACCCTGCCTCATGAATAGACACACTTCCATGTAGTAAATATATCTGTCAGTATATCAGCGAAAATGCTTTTTTTTTTCTGTGGCCAAGAAGCAGCAATGTGTGAAGTTCCTGGATCTGACTTGCTTTCCTCGCATCAAAATACATCTGAAAAGATTCAGTTTTTAAAACTTTATGTCATTAAATTTTTCAAAGACGTTGACCCATTTACAAAACAGACTGCTGGCAGTAGAAACACTGGCTTTAAGTGATTTAAGAGTGCTCTAGGATATCCCAAATATAAGTGTTAAATCACTATTTGAACCAACTGCAGACATACTAGTTAGGGACTTTAAAATTACAACTGACTTTGTTTAGCGAGTTAATCCCCAAACCAAATAGTATGGAGGTACGTTTAAGGGATTGGATTAGAGAGACTTGACTGCTGGTCTGATTGCAATAATTACCAGAATGTCCAAACAGTAAGATCCCAGTAGTGACTGCAAATACTGCTTTTCATCATATTTGTTACCGTTATGGAAGATTGGACACAAAAATCAAATAGGGTCACACTCTGGTCACAGCCAATACAAATGAAGCTCCAGTGTATAAAAGCGTGTCACTATGTCACTACTGTATTTACAGCAAAAGTAACTGAGACTTTTAAACTAGTATTAAGACAATGAATGTTATATCAAACTACAATGTAACATACATAATCAGCAGGCAAAGTATTTAATCTGTGACAGCGTTAACACTGGTCAGTCACAATACTTTACCTCAGTGAACTTGTGAATTCCCAGGACTTACACAAACAAACTCAGTGCATCTCACACCTGCACCAAACTGATCTGGTGTCAACCAGCTCCAAAACGGCTGCTACACAATGTGTGTTGAGTTTGTTTCGTCGGCTGGCGAAAAGTGTTTCGTCTCAACTGTCGATGTGGCTTGTCGCTAAAAGACACGACAAGTGACAAAACCGTTCATCAGGACTGGGCTTTAAGTGAACCTAACATTGTATTTTACAGCATCATGCGAAAGACAATGTGTTGGAACAACAAAGAAGTATCTCGATAATCCCTAATTCTATGTGCTTTTCTTTTAAAAATCCCATTTTGTGAGTGCGTGGTGACGCCACGCAGTACAAAGCAGTGTTTGGTTGTAATTCAGCATTTATGACTGAAGAGCTCCTGTAAGATGAAGTGAAACAGAGACTTGCGAAAGATCACATCTCTCAGAACCCACGATTTACCCAGCATGACGTTGGCCCTGCTTTCATACCGTTATACAACACTGTTTTTGTGTCTGCGTGTGTGAGTGTGAGCGCGTGTCTGTGTGTGTAAGCATGCATTTGAGGGTTTAACAAAAACACTTCAACTCCCTCATCCGAGTTCCCTACTGTTCCACTGTCACTCACGCGGTCTCTCACACACACACTCACGCGCAAACAAACACGCACGCACACACTCAGCGGTGCGCTCTCAGTGTGTGAGTGACCCAGACATTTGGCATCTTTCGCATCAGGGTGCAATCTCTTTCTTTCCTCTCATTCACCTCATCAAACAGAGAGAAGAGAGGGATGGAGGGAGGAAAGGAGGAGGAGGAGGCAGAAGGTCATTGGAAGAGAGCGATGGATAGGGCATAATGATGATCCCAAAAAAAACCCCAAAATAACAAAGACAGAGGACAAGGGTGGTGGGAGAAGGTGGAAGAGCGATGGGGGAACATTTGATGGAAAATAAGGAGGGTAAAATTTCAAAAAACTGAGCCAAAGTTTCTTGTACATCCATCAGCTGTGGAAAACACAAAGTGTTCAAGAAGAACGTCCTCAACTGCTCATTTGTGCCGCGGTTTCAAATCCAAACAGGATTTAGGAACGCTAAGGCCACGTCGTATGCACTTTCTGTTATGTGTCCAGTATAATTTCACCGAACTATATGACAGGACTGGACGTCTGACCCCAGATGCACGACTCAAAGTCCCATAGTTACACAAGCACACTTTTATTGAAACAAAGTAACAAATCAAAATCACTTGAAATGAGGCCAAAGGTTCAAACAAAACTCACGGGTACAAAAGGCAAAAACCAAAATCACTCTTAGTGAGGAAGACAGAAAACTTGAACCAAAAATCATTCTTTCGAGGACAAAAACTCTATGAAAGAAATAATCAAAATAGCAACAAAGGAACTGAACAAATTAACAAAACAGAAGCCCAATACTTCACCAAATGCGAGAGCATGAGCGTAGCACTAGTAGTCACCAAGACAGACAAGACGAACTGACACGGGACAGGGTGAACGCGGACAATATATACACATTAGGGGAAACAGGTGGAAACAATCAGGGCGGGGAAGACGCACCAGCGGGAAACACAAGAGGAAGGGCGAGCCACCTGAAACGAGAGGGAAGTTAGTATTTTCACAATAAAACAGGGAATCACGAGACAACACGGACAAGACAAGGACTACTTTAGCGAGCTTGACCAGACATGACACTATATAGTTACACATTTATGGCAGTGATTTCACTCTTTCACATGTTTCTGGTGTTATAATCCAGTATTTTATTAAAGGAAAACCCCCAAATTTCCCTATTATTATCTTTTATTCAGATTCTTGCAAAGACTTAGATTTATTTCTAGTTGATAAATTTGTGGCTGCAGACAGCAACAGGTTAGCTTAGCATAATGACTGGAAATGGAGTGAACAGCTAGCCTGGATTAAAATCTGCCAGCCGGGACACATCTGAAGCTAACAGAATAAGTCTCGTTGGAGTCTCTACTGGTTGCTTGGCAACTTATTTATGTCCAGAAGACTGCAAAAGGTCGCTGCATCGGGCCTACAGAAAAATCTGTTGCATGAACTCCTGTAAAAACCACAAATTGTTGTTTTTCATTTCAGCTTCAATTATGAGCATGATCTCAATACAGTGAGTAAGCATATTTCTCTAAATGTTGAACTATTCTTTTAATGTATGTTTTCCTTCTTGCCCTTACACATGTGAAGAGACTCATATCAATTTCTTGTTTGGCAGATAAGTGATCAGCTTCAAACATAGTAAGGATTTTACCAGAAGACTAATAAATGGTTCTGGGTCAGTGCGTAATTTTGCATGCTGCCCAGAAATTGATTGCGTGCACATTACACACAGATTGGACACTTGCGTCACACTCTGTCATCTACTGTCTTAGTGCAAGTCTGCAGCTGTACCATGATCAATGCTTTGGTCCTGAACTGTCTTACTTACATGTTGCATCTTGCCCCAGACACTGACATTTATGTAGTGCTATGGCTCCCACCATGGCTGGCTGACTGCAGCACCTCGTCATGGTTTGTTTTTAACTAAATTTATCACCACAGTGGAATTCGATTTTTTTAACACACATGAAATAAAGATTATTTGGAAGGTATCATTCAACAAATACATAATAATAACCAAAATAATAGCTGATGCCAATTTTTATCTAGAAGATGGAGAGAAAGCTCCTGGAGCACATTTCAGTTGTTCAAAGACAGTGTTTGTTACAGAAGTTGGCTGGAAGTGGCTTCAGCTGCTTTCTAACAGATGATTTTAAGCATTTAGTTTAGTGTTTTCTCCACTTCTTTGTGCAGCGTTGACCCAGATTCTAAAATAATGCAACAGAGAGCTTAAAAAGTCTGTTTTAAAGGGACATCAATGTCTCTTAAATGGTAAATAAAATTACCACTAAACAGAAAAAAAAACTCAAGTTGATCAACTGTAACACCGAAATGCTCAGCTCAGTTAAAGTAATGGGAGTAAATTTAATATATAAATTGCACCTCACACAGTGCAATGCATTTTCTTTTCGCCTGTAGAGGTGTAAATTTCACACACACACACACACACACGGGAGGAATCCGGATTTAAGAGGACAACGATTTCCAGCTTTGAAGGGAGTTTTTCGCAGCTTTGAGACGAGGCAGCAAGTTTATTTGCGCGCCTTTCGAGTGGGAGACGAAATTTGGACATTCATTAGAGCCGCTTCAAAGACTGCTGCAGTCACACGCGCTCATTTTTAGAATCCCGCTCCCTCTCTCCTGCACATCTGAGTGTGATTATGGCGCCTCGTGGCTGTAAACAGCCCTCTGAACGGCTAATCAATGCTAAGATGATCAAGAGGCTGAGAACTGCGGCTGAAGAGAAGCGACAGGACACGCTGACCTTAGTGTGTGCTAGTTCAGATAGATAGATAGATAGATAGATAGATAGATAGATAGATAGATAGATAGATAGATAGATAGATAGACTTCCTCATACACAAACAAGGTGAGGAAGTTAAATCTGAGGTCACATGCTGACTAAACCACTCCCTGCTGTTGACCAGCTACAGATTGTCTAGGTCAGAACATAAACACACACACATACATGCACATACACACACTGCTGCTCGCTGCCAACTGTTGGCTCCCATTCGCAAACATTTGCACACACACACACACACACACACACAAACACGCGCACACCGCTCCAGGTGACAGAGATTAATAGCCTCACTGACTGACAGAGTAACTTCCACTTCCTTTGTGTCACTGTCAGCCCGGGGGCTGCATGTGTGTCTCAGTGCGTGTGTCTGTGTGTATGTGTGAAGCCATTATTAGAAGTATAATTGCGGAGACATTTAAAGTGTTTCCCCTCAAGGGCTCTGCCGGCATCCAATAAAGTTTTCATACCGCAGGAGAGACAGAGGAGGAGTGGGGAGAGAGTGACAGAGAGGACGGAGAGGAGAAGGAGAGAGGAGACAACAGGCAGCGAGAGAAGGTGCAGGTGTGTATGTCGGTTAACAACAAGCAAGTGGTGTCCTAGCAGTCTACACACAGTGGTCTAACTTTAGCTTATGTGCAGCTTGTGTGTTCTATAATGTGTGTAAGGTTAGCCAGTATTTATTTATGTAAGAGCACAGTCTGCCCTTGACCTTCACCAAGTGCTCTCTGAGCTGCTGAAACAGAACCAAATTTAAAATCTAATAACGCTTCAGTCGGCAGCGAGTACTGTAAGAAACACAAATGACATCCACTGACTGAACATTTTGCATTCGTGTTAGATACAGTATGTATAGTCACAGGGATATATAACTTCTGCCAAGTTGATGTGCAGAAGACACGATGGTGATCATGAAGTTTGCTGTGTAATCAAACCCAAATGCCACATAACAGGTGGATCCCTAAGATCTTAGCTAGCACGCTTGCAGTAATTATCAATGCTTTAGTATTAGCGGTAGGATAAACCTGGTTGTGCAGATATTGTATCTGATATTTGTCTTTCACAACAGCCTATGGGTCCAATTTCAATCAGGCAGATATGTCAGCTGGTAAGCTATAGGTTAATCGGAGAGTTGAGTAAATATCAAAAAGTGTGTCAGTGATGATCGTACTTGTGTATCTTTCAGTCTACAGCAAAGATTTAGGTGACAGACCTGACAACTCCAGAGAGCTTAACTGAGCGCAGATTTGCTATGCACACGTGAGCTGCCGCTGCTGTGCATTTTCACTGTTTAGAGATAGACATGAAGTCGCGCTGGTGTGAAAGTTGAGAGATGGAGAGAAAAAGTGAAGGCAGAGGAAATGAGGAAACGTGATTACTGGTGCAGTGAATCTCTGAGGATGAGGGGTTTTTATTAAAAACAGATGAGAAGAATGCATGACAACTCTTCTCCCTCTCATTACTTCTCCGTGTTTTCCAGCGTCTCTCTCTCTCTCCCTCCCAGCTTGCTCTCTCCCTCTCTCCCACCTCCCCCTTGCCTCTCAGTCTGCCACCCACCTCTGGGATTTACATGTCATATTGAGACTGGATAGACTGTACCTGAGAAGTTTACCTAACTAAACAGCTCAAAGTACAGCTTGTCCATTTAGATGAGATGGAATGGGAGCGGGAAAGACGCACTGCCTCCCTCTGTCTGTCCGACTCTCCCCTTTGCAGGGAGCTTGTGTTTTCCCTTTCTGACTCTGACTGAAGACAAGGGTGAGAAATATCCATTTTCACTCCGAGAAACCCACAATTCAGACGCATCCAGGCATAAATTGGGAGTTGTTTAATTTTGCACATTGTGTATGTGTACATTTCATAGTATCATCCGAAAGTACATATTATTTACATAGACTTTAGACTTCATGCGTCTCTCTTCCTGAGATGCAAATATTTAAATGTACCTCCCTTTTTTAAGTTTCAGATATATTTGTGTGGTGTGCACATGAGCTTGGAAGATGAACTACATAATGATTTTTGTCATGCGATGGTCATTCAGGTCATTCTGTTAAAAGATTCAGAAAACTTCAGTCGGTATTTTGAAGTCATTGTGCTTATTTCAACATATTTTTATTATTTTATTTTCCTAAATGAGATTCAATTCAGAGTTTCATTGAAGATTAGCTTCCATGTATATATTATTGAACTTATACTGAGATTTTGCTGTTGTAAACATACTGTTTGCTGCTCTTGAAATAATATTTAGTTCTATCTGATATGAATCTATTATATTCCTGCTCTGAATTAGGATTACTTCTGGAGATGGTGTTTACTTCTTCAGCATTTTTTATGTCACATTTCTTCTTGATAATGTCTGAGTGTAGTGTAAAATACAACAATCTGTCTTGTCTTTTATATATTTTAATGATAATGGACCACAGTAATGTAAAAATGCACATTTATACATTTTTCAGTCAAATACCACAAAATACCCGACTGCACACGCCTCAGTGAGCATGAATAACCCAATCTGGAACGATTCTAAGGTACTGCTGGGTTGTCACACAACCAGTGTGTGTCCCATAGGTGGCTTCTTTACCCACTGGTTGGCTCCATATCCTTTTAAAAGCCCTGGGACAAACTGCAGTCAGCAGCGTTTATGAACCAACTTGATATCTTTATGTTCTTTGGCACTGAAGTGATCCTTTATGCCCAACCATACTGGTATTACACCAATCAATTTGCCATAACAGAGATTATTAGTAGTTAGACTGTCAAAGGCACCTGGAGGAGCCTCATAGAAGGTCTTATCACAGCAGGTACAAATAATAAAGTTTACATTGTTTCTATTTTAATTAGATCCAGTGTGTCAAAAGAAACATTGAGTCTATTTATGCTGAGTTCTTTGCAAAAATCTATTTCCATTTCAGTCTTTATCTATGTGAACTACGTGAACTGCTGTAAGTCTCCTTGAGAATACACATGTAAGTGTACTCTGTGTTCTTGCCAGTAGATCAAGTTTCAGATCTGATTTCTTTTGCGACTGCTGTGTCATCTAATCAAATCCTATCTGCCTCTTCTCCCTGCGTTCGCACCCCCCCTCACGCACTCGCAGGAGGGCTGCGTCACAGGAGCACCAAGATCTGATTTCTGCCGCTGCCACTGAACACAGCCCGTCCTGTCAGTTTAAACAGCGAGGAAATGATGGCCATCAAGTGGTTTAGTTAAGCAACGAAATGCAACACAGCACAACAAACTGCAAAGCAAAAACCACAATTCGCCACAAGTGATATGACACAGTGACACAACGAGGTGCTGTAGCCCAACGCGCTGCTGCTTACACTGACTTCAGGAAACATGTTGAGCTGAAGCACCAGCAGCAAGGAGATTTCAAAAATAAGATTAAGTCCAGGTTGCAGTCACACTTCCTATTTTAATCCACTATTAAAGTTTCACACTGCTTCAGATGTATGATTCACACTGACATGCTGTAGGTTGCACAGACTGTGAAGAGTTACGACTGCAGTGCAGCCCTACCTAAGGAAGGCTGATTTAATCTGTTTCATTCAATTAAAACATGAAGAAAATCAATTGCAGGAGCATCCACAGCTGCCAGGTAATGTGTTCTGGCAGGATGATAACAGTCATACTGAGCAGACAAGAGTAGTCCTGGATGTTGAATGGAGCAAAATTCCATAAATTAGTCTTGTTTTAGAGGATATTTGAAATGGGACACTATTTAAATATTCAAGCAAAGAGTGGAGCATTTGTATTGGTATACATATAAAAAATATATTTTAAAAGACATCCATCTTGTACTGAAAGGCTTAAACTGACATATTTTAGTGATTTTCAAAATTAAGCTGATGGAACTGATTTGTTAAGTGAACCGCTCTCCTGAGCAATCATAGTCTAGTAACAATTACTAGGCACTGCAGGTCTCCCATTGTTGAGCTCTCGTAAGATCGTAAAAACACAAAATAGTGGTCTGAATGGACACTGCTGCTCTTATCTAAAAGATAGCATGGCTAGCTAACTAACTGAGAGTTGCTTCCAAACAACTAACTAAGTTACATTACTGGCCTACAGGTTAGATATAAAAAATACAGTTTACCGCACATCCTCTATCAGAGGAGACAAACAAGTTCAAGGCATTATGCATAGAAAAGCCTATAAAGACAGAAATGAGAGTTGTATAACACATGACACATATCCCAACCCTTCCACCAATAAGCCAGTCATGTGCTTTATAACAGCAAAACCTTTAAACATATAGAACTGATTGTAGTCTTAGCTTATTTGTTTAGTCTATGGCCACTTTTTTGCTTTTACACAACAAATAAAATGAAAAAAGTAATGTCCGTTGCTTGGTAACAGACACAAAAGTTGATGACCATTGTTGGATTGAGCATTATGGTTTCCCTAACCTGAAATAAGATACGATTCTTCAAGTTGAGTTAAGATTTGTAATACTAAATGGGGAGAAATCCTGAAAAATCCCAGACTCTTCCTATCTTAACTTTAAACTTTAAGTTAAGATAGGAAAATGGTTTTAGAAATCAGATTTTATCCACAATTACTGAGGTTATGTATGTTATTGTTATGTAATGAGTGAAAACAGCTGCATGTCAGCTAAGCAGCCCTGCAGCTTCACAGGTGTAGCAACAAAGAAGGGACAGGCATTGGTGAATGGTCAGTTTAGGAGCACCAGTAATTTTCCATGGTGGGTGATGTCAGAATCTTGTCTCCATACTGATTTTTTTAATTGAATATAAACCATGTTTAGAAAAATATGCCTCGTCCAATACACTCTGCTATCCTCCTTCAAGTCCCATTGTTCTTTGTAGCCTGTCAACATCACTCAGTCCTTGTCTCCCTGGTTGCCAGGTAATAAATTGGTTGACACCAGACATTTAGGCCGGCGATGGAAATATCACACCCAAATATCACGCTGACCCTCAGCAGCCCTCTCATCGCCCGGCGGACAACGTCCCTCTTTGTTCTTCACACATAGAGGACAAGACACGGATACAATGAGGGAGAAGGGCAGAGAGGGAGAAGAAGAGAGGAGGAAAGAAAGATCTAAGAAGGGGTTTTTTTTTTAAATAAAAAATAAAAAAGGAATAGGATACAGGTGGAGACTGAAGGTAGGGAGGCAGATGAAGAAAACAGAATCACACCTCGGAAAGATCAGGTGTTTGATTATTGTAATTTTCCTCTCCCTCTCTTTCGCTCTCTGAGGGGTCCACAGCATCATTAAAAGCTCATTTGTACTTTTCCCAAACCCCTCCCCCTCTGCATTGATTAGACGCCTCATTGATGCTCCGGTGATTAAGACAATGATTGTCATGCTTTGGCATATTGACCTACCAATGAACACACTTGTGATGATGAGATAAACTTCACATTCATTTCGTGCTTCCTTTATGATCGTATTTAATGTGTACACATATGTATATATTTAAGGCATTGTGCACAGTGTTTTCTGTTCCTGCAGAGCTGTGAAAGTCCTCTGAGGGAGAGAAAACGCAATTAGGGTTTATGGACTAGATGTTTCAGTGGCTTATTGTATTTCTGTTCTTTTGTCCATTAAAAGAAACGCAGGGTGACATTAGATAATAATTATGTTTCATTAATTAGTTTTAAATGACAACTCTCATTTACAAGAAAAGTGTTCTTCAGCATCGCACACAGGGAAACAATGGGGACTGTATTTCGGAAGAAAAACTTGTGTAAGTATACAGTTTACTTTTTAAAATCTGCCACATTCCCATCAGCCTCAGCTGCAATTTCTCGTTTGCACTCATTAGCAATTGTTAGCATGCTAACTCACTTAACTAATATGGTCAACACAGCAAACCTGCTAAACATCTGCAAAGTTAGCATTGTCATTGTGATCATGCTGCTAACTGTTGTTAGCATTTAGCGCCTGAAGAAACCCAAGGAGATATGTGTAACTGTGGGCCTAGAGAACAACCTTCCTTTTGTTTGTATGGTGGCCTATAGTGGCCACAAAAGAAGCAAAAGCCCTCTAAGCTAGTGCTTAGTTTGTCTGTTTTGAGCTACTGTAGAAACACGGTGACATGTTGAACTCTATGGAAGCAGGTCACTGCCTTTGCTCACTCTGAATTAACGAAAATACAGTGACTCTTATTTTCAGGTGATTTGCACGCTGAGTATTTGTCATACACACTGCACATTGAAAGCTCTCATCTAAAGTGTCCTTCCAAACATGAGCTATCACTTATTCTGATCCTTTTGCTCCCAAATAAATCCATTACTGCTTCTTCAAGTGTGCAAATATACTGCGACAATCAGGCAGGTGTTGAGATCTTGAACATCTTTGAAAATCCTGATTTTGCTGCGTGAAGACACTACGTGTTATTTATTTAATAACTGATTGACTGATCAATTAGGCAAGGGGGAAAGTGTTGATTGTGATGTAACAAATTGCAATAGCAATTTCATAGAAGGCTGCTGAGGAACAAATTGTTTCTCATTGCCACGTGAACGTGGTTTTTCTTGCATTGCTTTGTGCTACTGCATTTGATCTGTTTTGATTCCTTGACAGCTGGATTGAATCTGATGACAGCTCGTGGCCTGCGATGCTCTGTGTGTGTCTTCTGTAATTGGTGATGGTTGATTTTCCTGTTTCTGAGGCAGAAAACCAGAGCAGCAATCTGTCGGTGCGCAGGCAAACAGTCAAACCATCAAGACAAGGTTTTTTTCTTTAAGATGTAAGAAGTAGAAAGCAGGAATATTGCTACTGATAGATCAAACCTCAAATCAATGAAGTTGGTGAGAGACAGGAATTCGTTCTCTCTATTACTCTGTCACACATACACACAAGTACACAGGCTAATTAAAGGAAAGCTAGAGTGGAAGAGAATCAGACAGGCAGGTATGCCAATGGGATGAAGGAGACTTTAGACTTCATAAAGGAAAGCGAGCAAATTGACCTCCTGAATGAGGGAACTGTTTCATTACACGTCCCCCGGGTGTGCAGGGTAATAAGGTTAAAGCTAGGGGCACACACTACAGGATTAAAAGACACAAAGAAACACAGGCAGGATGGAGCAAAGATGGAGATGAAGCCATTGCGGCACTGTAAAGACCGTGTTGTAAAACAGCCCCAATACATCCCGCACTGAATTCAGCTGACGAGAAGAAACTGAAATTGAAATAACATGTTCAAGATTAGAATTAGAGTCCTTTAACATTAAACTAGATTTTACAATTATTGGTAATTACAGTTACTGGTAATTCACATGCAAAGGTTTGCTATTCAGGCACTAAAAGTAGTCTGCTTAGTAGGTTCAGTAATATTTTCTGAATGGAGGCAGCTTTGCATTGCAACTCCAATTTTTCTCTGGTATGCTCAGTGAAGCTTAATCTTCATCGCCTGATAACTTAGACTGAACTACCATTCACACTTCACTTGATCCACTCATAAAGTGTTGATTTAAATGCACAATATTAAACGTTTCTGCCACTGCAGTTGTTGTCTTCACCATCACTGCTGCATGGCTCAGAGATGGCAGTGTCATGCTGTCGATCCATCCACCACTTAGTCTAGAGTGAAATATCTCAAGTTTTACTGGATGGATTTCCATGTTATTTTGTACATTCATGGTCCTCAGAGGAAGAATCCTGACATTGGTAATTTGTGAAATTTGGTACAACCCACCGTGATTCTCTTGGCTTTTGGTTTTGTGTTGTGGTTTGTCGGCTGTCTTTTCCTTCCCACTTCTGTTCTGAGTAACATAATATAATATCTGTGTTGCACTGTGCCTTTTTCTCTAGTGTTTTTGTCGTAATATGGCCGGTGCCCACTTTCCTGACTTTTTGCAGTCTTTTCTTACTGCTTTGGTTTTTAGCTGTGTTTTTTGTGCGCCCAGATTTCTCTGTGTGCCTCGTTGCTGTGCGGGCCATGGTGTTTCCAGTGTAGTGTTTCCATGCGCCCGATTCCTGTGTCGGAGTCAGAAACTAATCTCCTTATGCCAGTGACATCTGCATGAGCCACCCAGCTGCCTGTTCTCCATTCCTTGCCATTTCATTTGAGTTTTTCACTTAGACCTACCTGTGTCCGTCTCTGCTTCATCATGTACCACATGATCACATTGAAATTAACTTAACATGGAATAAGACAGAGGGACATTAGGGACTTGGTATGGATATTTATAACCAAATCTGGCACATTCATTCATAGATGACTCTGGTGCCCAGATCCTACACAGAGCTTTTACACCACCAGCCCTGAGTCTTCAGGAGCAATTATCTGGGCTTCCCTGATTAATGTGTGTAAGAAGGTTACAGCTTCATTAGACCCAACAAAGTTTACCAATGTAGTGTTGGAACTGCACGTAAAGAGGCATACTCACCGTCGCAAAGCCTTGACCATTGTTGAGTCTGTCTGCATAGCTCTGCACCTCTTTGCATAAGGAATGTTCTTTTACATTGTTGGTGATGCAGAAGCTCTTGTAAAGGCAACCGTTTGTCTGGAAATAAGAAGGGTTTCTGTCTCTCAAAAGCAGCACCTAAATATATTGATCACTTTCCCTGGTCATCTTGAAACACCAAGAGTCAATGAGATCTTTTCTTCTATTGCAGGTATAAGACAGTTAAAATGAATGTAAAGTAGCCTACAGGCTGACATGACACTGTATTGAATTGATGCTCTCCCTCAGGCTTCCTTTATGTCATAGGTGCTATAGACTATACAAAACCAGAAATGAAGTCTTACAGAATGTCAGAGCCAAAGTTCAAAATATTATCTTTGAATTTGAAACAAATGCTGAGCACCATTAAATCAGTGCTCTGCCAGGTGGAGTGTGCCACATCATTGGAAGTCGCGCTCTGTGCTGTCAGATGATCTCAGATGATCTGCGATGGAAAGTTGCTTTTTAACCAAACTAGATGCCAATTTTTTTTTTAATTTTTTATTTTTTTTTTAGTTTCTTTGGAGCATCGTCACTGTCTCAGGGGTTTACACATGGCAAGAGAATGTTGTTGCTACCCAAGGGTTTTTGGATAAAAACAGCACTTTTTAGGTAATATACCTTGCATGCTCATAGATTTGAGAATTTATAAAGGAGGGGAAGGTGTAGATGTCATTTTAGTAATCTCAGTTTTACAATTTTATAAGTCCTAATATATGTGTGGAAGGCATCTTTAATGTATACTTGAACCTTAAGAATGCCATGTAATTTAATCAATACTTCTAATCTGAAGGAGAGTTTAATGGCGTCCTGTTGGACTGCAGCTAAACAGAATCTCCTCTGCAGGTGAGAGGTCCTCGGGTGAAGGTCCCCCACCGAAACAATTACATGCATCATTTCTTCATGGCTATATATTATATATTCTACTTACCACTCTGTAAAATGTCTTTATACTTAATTTTGACTTGATGCCAAGTTCTTTTTTGGGTATTGAGCCAGCTCCTGTTGCCAAGGGTTACTACGGATAATAAAAGCCAAGGGTTTCTGTGGGGTCACCCAGGTTTCACACACCTCACTGAATCAGACTAGTTAAGAGTAAATGCACTGTAGTTATATCAGTTCTCCTAAGGTAGACCAATTTTAAATGTCTGATATTATCCAATCTACTGATAACAAAGCCACTGTCTGACTGGCTTGATCTAAATGTTCATTCATTGTCATTTTCCTTGTTAATTGTAAATGTGTTGCACTTCTTAGTGATGATGCAATTGTATTCCTCATGCAGCTCAAGTCCTCTTCAACTGAGTGGAGGCCAGCATCCAACTCTGAATAACTTTGATTTTCACTGTTTGCTCTGACACACCCACTTCTCAGAGGAGAATAAATCTGGAAGAATAAATCCAAAGCTACAGCTAACAGGTGATTAGCTTAACCTAACATGGAGACTGTAAGTCAAGGAAGGTGAGTAATTGCACTCTGCATGTACTTATGACACCATAGACTCTACCGTACGCCTTTTTGCTGTAGCCTACTCTGGAGCTACAGCTGCTTCTGCCCTTTATGCTCTGGCAAACCACTGTTTTCTCGGATACCGTAAAAAGGCATCACTACCAGTGGCCAGTCAAGAGGGTGTCATACCAGACACCAGGTCTTAAAACAACTGAGAATAATCTCGTAGTGATGGGCCTAATCAGCACTGGGTGAGCTTATTTGGCTGGAATGTAGCAGAGGTCCACTTGTTTCTATAAGTCCCTCATCGTGCATTAATCGTTAATCGGGACAATAATGTGTTGACCGTGAGAGGTGATTTCCTGGAGTCTCTGCTGCTCACCTGACACTGTCGTAATGATAAAAAGCTCAAAAGTCCTTTGGTTGCATTTACATATTTATTGTGCAGACACAAGAGTGCCATCAAACCTTGTCAAAAGCATAAAAAGCAGTTGCAGAGCTGACAGCCGACAATCAATGATCCCCGTAATCCAGTTTCGTGGTTTCGATGGTCAGCAACAAACAGCTGCGTTTCTTCCTCTACGATCAGATCTCTAGCTTTCCACGATCTTGTCATTTTGGTTTGTTACAGAAAGATTTCACATCTTTGAGATCATCCCAAAACGCGCGGCCACCGATGGCTGATGATGGTTTGCCTCGGGGTGCAGGAGTGAAAGAGAATTTTTGATGTGTTTTCTTTGTCAAAGCAAAGGTTAAATAAAAAAAAAAACACAAAGTCTCCCAAAGAAGGCTGTTTGAAAAAGTGGGAGCTTTTTAGTTGGTCGAGGTCATCAGTCGGTCCTGAATCTTTTATAGCACAGCTGAATGACCTACTGCTCTCTCCACCACCATCTCCCTCACACACACGCACACTTGCCCACACACTGACTGGAGATGGGCAGTCGGTAAAGATGGGCATACACACACACACACACACACACACACACACACACAATAGCCTGCTGTTAGCCCCACACACATGCAATCCCTGGCTGGATGGGCAACGAAAGTTCACTGCATATACACACACACACACACACACACACAGGTACACACATGCATGCAGACGCACACCCATACAGTATGCACCCAGGGTGAAAAGTGCTGGTTTGAAGGGCAGAGGGGCGGGGTTGAGAGGTGACCAGTGTCCAGGTGTGCCTCTCCAATTATCTGCTGCTGCCTCTCGTACACACACACACACACACACACACACACACACCCTCCTAACTCAAATTCCCTTCTCATTTCTCCCCACCACACAATTAAAGTATCTCCCTGCTCCAGCACCTGGTCTCCCACTGTAAAGAAGAGAGGTAGGCAGGTACAGGAAGAGGAACATCAATTTGCTATTCTGTTTGTATTCTCTCTCTCTCTCTCTCTCTCTCTCTCTCTCCCCACCTCCCTACCTCTCGTCTGCATCTCAGACTGCGTCTCTTGTTTCTTCCTCTTTTTTTTATTTGAAGCGAGATGGCAACCTGTGTGAGCCGACCCGCGTGTGTCTCTGGTCCTATTTGGCATGCCTGCGACTGCTATTTGACTTTGAAAATATGAAATCCAGAGAACGGGGGATACGGCACCAGAGGAGGACGAAAGAGGAAAGAGGAAAGAGGAGGAGGTGGAGGATGGGGAGTGGAAAGCAAAAGCGAGATTGAGAAGGAGGGGTCTGAACACACTGATGGGTTTGTGTGAAGAGGAGAAAGAGGGCAGGTGATGGAAAAAATATGGAGGAGGCGGGAGAGAGAGAGAGAGAGCGACAGAGAGGTGGAGGTGAGCGGCGGAAAAAATAGTTAAACAAACAGAGAAAGTAATAACAGGAGCTGAACGTGAGAACATTGTGGGGGATGAAAAGAAATAGGGGAATGGGAGCAGATCAAAGCACAGGAGGGCGAGGAGTGAAACGGTGAGATGAAACAGGAAGCTGAGAAAAGAGTGAGAGCGAGGGTAACAAAACAGGTGAGGCAGCATCCAGGGGAGGCGGCGCGGAGAGAGGCCGCTCTCCATCCAGAGGTCGGAGGCCAAGGTAGCACACGCGCTTCCTGCTGGAGGGTAAAAAGCACTCCTCACTTTGCTAAACTTGTTTCTCCTTCTTCTGCTTTTGATGGCAGGTTATCTGTAAGTATACGGATAACATTCGAGTCATTTTGCTTGCAGCAGGTGAGTGTTTCTTTGTTGTTGTTGTTTTTCTCCTCACCTGCGACAGTTTGGTATTTTGGTGATTTGCCACACGCCACGTTGAGAGTGTCACTGGCAATCACGTGCTACACCGCAGTTTTGTTGTCAAGGTTTCCCTTTTTTGCACCGGTCGCTGCCCACCCGCTTGGACTAGGTCAGCGGTACGTGCGGCCCACCTGTGTCCGCTGATATTTCTGTCACTGTAATTGGTGGATTGGTGGAACACAAAACCTGTTTCCGTTCATGATTTACTAAAGCTTCAGACACTCGTACGTGCACGGAAAACAAATATATTTATGCGTGTGTTATGAATAAGGCAATAACAGGATCGAGAAAGAAATACAGACTAATATCTTGATGGTATTTGTCATCAACCACAACACACATGTTGTATCAAAACTTTCATTAGCTAAACCTCTTCTCAAATGTGCAGCAGCCACTACAGTCCACTGTTATGGGATTCAGCCAAGTCTTTGTGTTAGTTTACATACAGCAATAATTGCTAGCTACCTGAGAACTAACTGTCAATTATAACCTCGATGCTAAAACTGATGTTTGACAACTTGTCAAACAACTTCAGGTGCACTTCTACCAAGGGAATTCTGAAGACGTCCTTGATAGGAGCTTACATCTGCATCAAGGTAGTATATAGACAGTATAACATAGAGAAGATACATATTAAACAGAATCAGAGAACAAACAAACACCAGGGGAAAAGTCAAAGTGTTGCATCCTACCTGGTTCCGACCCATTCAGCAAACAGACAAACACAGTCTGATCTGTGAAACAAAGTCTCAAACTGTGGCATTCACAGAACATTAACCGTCAACATTGTTTTTTCATTGCGGTTGGTTTAAGTAATAAATCAGCTTTTGATGCTGCACAGTCATGTTGACATCATCGCTCTCTCTCTGACCTCATCCCAGGCTGGTACACGTTACTGGGGCATGTACAGAAGATGGATTTTGACTTTTATTAGCACAATTCATTACAGTTGTTTAAAGATATCTATATGGCCTGTGGTCAAAGTTACAGAGGTCGAGATGGCAGAGAACTCAGCTGCACTGATGGTTAGTACCACCCTCTGTCCTGGAGCAGAGCAGACTCCAGCTTATAAGTAGCCCAGATAATGAATAAGTCAGATTGCAGTAAGATCTGCATGAACGTCAGACACACATACTGTGTGTGTGAGTGCGTGTGAGAGAGTCAAATAGCTATCTGGCTTCAATCAACTGCAAATGAGTCCAACAAGCATTCGAGACACACTGACAGCGAGTTAAGTTATTTCAATTAGCTCATAAATAGTTTATAAATGTGTTCGTGCTAATTAGCAGATAGCCATATATCTGATCCAAGCTGTTAGCTAAAATGCAAATGTCCGCAGCCCTCTGGATTGATGCAGTTCCAGGACCAGTTTACATGTAGCTCTGAAAAAACACATATGTGAATAAAACAGTATTAAAATCTCATTTATCCAGACACACAACATTAGAAATTAAAACGGGTCCCTATTGCAGCAGCATGCATTGTCTGACCACAGCTATGCACAACTAATCTGTAGGTTAGCTTGATTAGATTGTTAGCAATTGGGGTTGGTTATGACCGATTACACTTATGCAGTGTAAATTAGCAGTAGTGTTGCAGACAGTGGGACATTCAGTTCACACTCTGCAATGAAAAATCATTAGACAGGTGAAACTTCTTAGCCCTCCTTCTGAGCAAAGCAGCTGCAAAGAACGACGTGACGTCGCAGAGCAGAGTGATGCTGAACGCTATCAGCCTTTGGCAGCATATTTGGGCTGCTGACTCTCTTCTTCTTCGCCAAACCATCAGCGCGTCACTGCTACTTCCCCCCATAGGTGGACGTGTAAGTGTTGAAAATGCTGACATGTGCTTTGTCGCACAGTATGTGGGCCTGAGGCTCTCAGTTTAAGATCCTCCTCCTCCTCCCTTTATGCTATTACCTGGAGGTCGGCATCCAACACACTATTTGTTGGTGTGTAAACGCTGAGGAGCTGCACTTGTAGGCACCTGTTTTCTGCTGCATAATTGTTTGTATTGTATTGGTGTCATGACCTTTGTGTAAAGTAAGTCTGTACCTTTCTTGTATATCTTAAACAGAGGCGTCGTCAAAATGATTGTGTCACACTTGCAGTTTGCTTTCTCAGTTTTCAACTATGGCCTGATTACGTCCTGTAGTGTCTATTTGGACTTTTAATTTTGATTATGGCAACATGTAATTTTGATTGATGTCATATTTTTGGAGGGCTTGAAACAGATCACGGATGACATTTTCTCTCATGGGGCTATTTTCTGTAATTCTTATTTTTGTTATTTTAGAGTCCGGACTATCATATAACTTTTAGGGCTGTAGGCTCAGATGCTCCAGCCTACCAACATCATTGGTTAGTGGTGTTGCCATTAAAGTTATTTTATTGCAGTGCAATTATTTTAAATTAGCAATGTTTTATAACTCCTTCCTTGACTCGTTTTGGAGTGTAGATCAGTACCATTATTGAACTTCCCTTTTGGGCAGTTTTATTGTGGTTTTACTTTCAGCTGCAACTTTGGGTCATTATTTTTGCTCTGAAGTTCAGTTTAAATCTTTATACTTGGCAGCTTGGCGAGCTTGTTTTAAATCAGATGACGTGAGCCGATGTGATTGGCAGCGTTTAGATTCACTGCAGGTGCGCCGCGCACCTCCAACCAAGAAAGCATGAGGAAAGTGCGCTGCCACTCCCTCCGCTTCACCGCTGGAAACAGCACCCAGTGAATTTATCTGGGAATTTATCATCCCAGTAGATGTTTCCAGTGCATCCTGCTCATACATTAGCATACAAAGTATTAGGCTGCACTCTACCCCTCTTTCTTCCTGTCTCCCTCTCTCCGCGCAGCTGGTAGCTGCAGGTTTGGTGATGCGTGTATGTGTCTCGGTAATGTAGGTGTGATTACAGTGTAAATCAGCCTTCTGAAGAGGAGCGGTCCTTGTCGCTTTAAGTTATTAATAACAGACCTTAATCTTGGTGCCATATGTGCGTGCACATATTTGTCTTTATTTGTCTGCCATCTGCAGTGCTGGTGAGCATGTTCTGTGCTTGTGTGTGTGTGTGTGTGTGTGTGTGTGTGTGTGTGTGTGTGTGTGTGAGTGACTGGCCCCCCGGATGTGCGTAACATCATTAACGATGGAACCGTCGTCTCAGGTAAGTGAAGTGGTCCATCTCTGTCAGCTTAGCTTCTCACCTGCCTCCTCCCACCCCCAACTCCCCACTGCTAGACACACATCCACACGCGCACACTGAGATCCAACAATGGGCACACACGCAGGACAGCACAGACACACAAACAGCAAGACCCTCATACGAGGATGAGGGAGAGAAAGCAGGATTAATGAAATGAGAGGACACTATATGAATGGACAGATGCTGCTCTGCCCCAATCTCCAGTTGGTGTTTTGTTTATTTTAGCTGCAGACGTCTAACTGCACTTCGGCTGCAGATTGCACATCGCACACAGTCGTTTGTAGCTCAGAGTGCTATGAAATGACATGGATTCTTCTCCTAAATATTCACAGGCATCTGTTGGAAGTCACATTGTCATCTCCTCCCTTACTCTACCCCGGTTTTTTGAATTCACGTCTAAACCGTATAAATTGCAAAGCAGAGTCTGAAAGCGGTGCTAAACACTTTCCAGTTTCACTGTTGCTCTGTATAACCTTAATTAGTGTACCAGCATTTATACCTTGGTTGTATCGGTGTTGTTTTCTTCCTACACTGTTCACGGGGTGTGTAATACAGTGCATAAGCTCTGTATTGCAACAAAAACAAAGCCTGTGGGGTAAAGACCTTAATGTGCAGTGCAGAAATGAATCATATGAAACTGAAAGAGGATTTAAAATCACGCACAAAAACTGAACAAATGAAAGAAACAAAAAAAACAAATAACCAATAACAAGTGAGATTACAGAGTAGGGGTAAATAACAAAGTCTGTGCACATGTGCAGAAACTGTACAGTTATGGCTATTATGTTTTGAGCAGCTCAGAAACATGGAAAAGCTGTTAGAAATAAATAAAAAACTTAATTCAGAGAGTTAAACACGCACTCAGACAAATGCAACACAACGGACTTCAACATTTCACAAAGCTGGAAAGTCTTTTACAAACAAGGTGTCACCTCACCGTTCAAACGCACCTCAGGATGCACTACAGCAGGAAATGAGGTGATCACTGAGTCATAAACTTTTGGACTCACTTGACCATAGCTTACTGTTTTTCACCCGAGGAGACACGAAAATTCACATATGTCTTCAGAGGAACCCCGTTATTAGACAAATCCAGACTTTGAGATTTATATTTCCAGTGCCAACATTCAGTGTGGACGCAGGAAGCAGCCTTTTACGTGGGGAGGTGGATTCTGTGTGTGTGAAGGTCAGAGTGGACGATCTCAAAGTGCATATAATTCTATTTTCTTAATCAGCTGAACGGCCCTGCAAGAATACTGTTTAGTGCAGAGTTCAAACAGTTTAGGTTATGATGACATATTCTCCACCAATCAGAGCTGAGCAACACTTGAAGCCAAGTTGGTTGTCATTAAATGTCGTCAGACCACAGCCACACAAGCAGATCAGCAAAGCGTTTCTGTAGTTGCTAATTTAAATTAAACCAATGTTACAATGCAGTTTAAATACATTTATGTCAAACAAGGGTTGTCAGAGGTTCCATCCAAGTGTTTGAACACACCTCAATCAAAGTTGAGTTAGCATAAACATCTTTCTCTTTACCATGCCATAGATACTAAGATAGAACGGAAAAAGCAAGAATTTAATATGCAACTGGACGCTTCTGTCTGCAAATCCCATTGTTTGTCATGTGATAGAGGGCCGTCGGAGCAGCCCGTCACTGATTATTAAAGAATACACTGATTATTAAAGAATACACACGCACCCACACACACACAGTTACTCGCGCACACCGTACGTTACACTGGCCGTTAACATACGCCGCATACATACATCACGGCGAGATGTCAGCATGCGTAATGCTTAATCACTTCGCATACACACAGACTCAGATGGGTGTCACTTCGCATACATACACACGTGCTCAGTCGGGACACGGTTCAGGCCAATACAGTGAGCGAATTTCTGAGGGTGCACACTCAGACAATTTTGCTCTAAAGTTCCTTACCTGTTGGGTGTGTTTCCAGGCCGCCGGGCTGAAACAGGGGCGTCTACCAGTCACAAATTAAATAGGTAAGGGAGGAAATGACGTCACACACCGGTGACTGCCCATAGACCCATAATCACATTAAAGAGATAATTACTGGGGATTTTGTCAGCTTTGTAAATACTTTGTTTATTCATTCCTTTATTTATTTTTATTTTGTTTTATTTAGGTTTTTTTTGTGGTGTATTTTCATTGTGGCATTTGGTGGGAATAAACAGCACCTCGGCACTTCACCTGCGACTGCGCCTGTGTGTAATATTTACGTGGGCCAACAGAGAACCTTGTCACATATGGTGTCAGAAGTGGGATGGCCAGTCGTAGGAGAAAAGTTTGTCTTCCAAGACAACGAACTGGCCTGCGCTCGCAGCAGCAGGCAAGACAGGCAGAGGCGGCCTCAGACCGAGGTGAGACAGCATGGGACACGGTACCAGCAACCTCCTCTTCATCGGAGGAGGTCGGCAGAGGAGGAAGAGAACCGACCCAGGCCCACTCCAGTGTCATCAGATGCACCAGGGGGAGAGTTTCTGGCCATGATGAGGGACTTCTTAACTGGCCGGCAACAAAGGGAGGAGGGCCTCCTACAGGAGCTCCGCAGCCTAAGGGTGTCTCTTCAGCCTGGGGCACCATTAACAGCAACATCCACCCTGGGCCCAGCAGCACACACTCCCAGTACAATGACAGCAAGCAGTCCAAGACTGCAATCTGCCAACACCAGCACCCCGACGCCGGGAGATAGACAACTCTGGCTGGTCGTCACCTCAGCTGCCAGCCACCAACGTCGTGTCAGGCCAGGCAGGGCCTGACCAACCACAACCAGACTGGAGACCCTACTCTGAGCCAAAAATCCCTCCATACCAAATGGGTGAGGACATTGAGAACTATCTGTTGAGGTTTGAACACATTGCAAAGACTTGGAAGTGGCACATTCATACACAGACTTAAAAACAGCACTGCTGGCGAAATTTGACGAAATCACCAGAAACCTACAGACAACAGTTTCGGGCCACTTCAGTGCCAGCAGGTGAATCCCCCACGGAGACCTACCACCGCCTCAAGGGGCTCTACCGTCGTTGGATCCAGCCGGAGCAGCACTCCAAAGAAGAAATTGGTGAGACCATCATCCTGGAACAACTCCTGAGCCGACTGATGGATTAGCAGCTGCCAAACTGGCCCTCCAGTACTTGAATGCACGCAAAGGAGGTCCACCAACTCGAAGCAGCAGCGGTGCACATCGTCCAGGATTTCCAGCCCTGCAGCCTCGCTCTGTACAGGGAGGTCAACCGGAACACTCAGGTACTGCCACCCCCGGCCGAGATCAACCACGCACTGGTAAGAACTTGATTTGTTTCTATTGCCAGCAGGCAGGCCACAAGGCCTCTGTGTGTCCAATCTGTAAAACAAAAGTCACAGGCTCATGTTATGCACCTCGAAATGAGGGGGAACTCACAGAAAATACAGAGTTAAGGAAGAAAACATACAGAACTGTAACTGTGAATGGCCAGCAGGTGACTGCACTATTAGATAGTGGTAGTTTCACTTCCTTGGTAAAACAATGCATTGTGCCAATCAGCAACATGGACTACAATTGCAAAACGGACATTATCTGTGTGCATGGGGATAGTCACGCTTACCCAAATGCTGAAGTAACTGTTGTTATCAATGATCAGCCTTATCTGTTGACTGTTGGAGTGGTAGAGCATCTTCCAGTGGATATTCTTCTTGGTACAGATTTTCCTATGCTCATGGACATGTTGCAAGGGGAAGAGGCTGGATGTGTGGGAAATGTCATTGAGGTTATTTCTTGTCCTGTAATCACACGAGCCCAAGCAAAAGCCGGTGTCCAACCACTTCCAGACTTGGATGATGGGGCCAAAGAAATCCAGAAGGCAGCAACGGTTTGAAAAACATTTAAGGGTAACTGAGCATGATACTGAGGGGCTAGCTGTAGACAAAATGTGGCAAGTACCTCAAAACATTGCTGAGTTACAAAGACAGGCTAAAACCCTAAATTCTTTGTTTGCTAAAGTGATGGATAAAACAGATGTGAAGCTAGGGGGAAAGGAATGCTACACTGTTGAAAATGATGTGCTGTATACCATAAGTGATGACCAAAAACGTTTAGTGATCCCCACTGGTTGTAGACAGTTAATAATGCACTTGGCACATACAGTTCCTTGGGCAGGACATCTGGGCAGACATAAAACGTACATGCGAATTAGTTCACGTTTCTATTGGCCCTGCATGTACACTGATGTTCAAATATATTGCACATGTCCTACATGCCAAAAAACATGTATTCCTCAAAAGTCTGACAGGGCTCTCCTGTAACCACTCCCAATCATCTCCACACCATTTTGGAGGGTGGCGATGGACATTGTTGGTCCTCTGGTGAAGAGCAGCCAGGGCCACCAATATATCTTGGTGGTGTGTGACTACGCAACCCGATTCCCAGAGTACTTTCCGCTGCGCACAGTCACCACTTCTGCAGTTCTGCAGTGTTTGGTCCAGCTCTTCTCCAGGGTGGGGATTCCTGATGAGATTCTGATGGACCAGGGGACCAATTTCACCTCTAGGCTCATGAAGACCCTGCCCTGAATTCCGAGAAGAAAGGGAGAGGTGTGGTGCAGTTTCTGCTGGAGGTGCGGGATCAGTTGGCACAATACAAGGAAGAGGCAGAACTGAACCTGCAGAAGGCTCAAAAGAAACAGAAGGCCTGGTATGACCAGATGGCACGGTGAAGTGAGTTTCAACCTGGCCAAAAAGTGCTTTTACTTCTGCCCTCATCCAACAGCAAGATGTTGACCAAGTGGCAGGGCCCATACATGGTAGCCCGGAAGATGGGTCCTCTCACCTATGAGATTCATCATCCTGACAAGAAGAAGAAAAAACAGACTTACCATGTCAACCTCTTAAAGGAATGGAAGGAGCCGCTGCCCCGGCCTGTGGAGGTTGCCCCTGCGGTTCCGGAGCCGTGTGAAGAAGTACACCGCTTACAGGAAGGGGAGGAGCCCCGGCCCCGGCCTGTGGAGGCTGCCCTGATCACGGAACCTGATCTGGGGAAAAAAGTGCACCATGGTGGAGAAGTGCTGTCAGAGACTGAAGCGCCAGTGTTTGCCCACCTGACACCTGAACAGGCCTCACAGGTCCTCCAGGTTTTCCGGAGGCACCTTCACTTTTTACAGCAAATCCTGGAAAGACAACTCTGATGGAGCACGTCATTCGCCTAAAAGATGGATGACCAATACGTCAGTGGCCCTACCATGTCCCTCAGCAGCTAGTGGAGAAGCTCTGTGAGGAGATTGAAGCCATGTTGACCTTAGGAGTGATCGAGCCCTCAAACTCCGAGTGGTGCAGTCCCGTTGTCATTGTTTTCAAGAAGGATGGATCACTCAGGATTTGCACTGACTTCAGGAAACTCAATTCCATTTCTGAGTTTGACGCCTACCACATGCCAAGAATAGACGATTTACTGGAGAAGATCGGGATCACCACACTGGACCTATGTAAGGGGTATTGACAGGTTCCTTTAGACCCCACCAGCAGACCCTTTACTGCATTTCAAACACCGACTGGACTGTATCAGTTTACAGTGATGCCTTTTGGCCTGCATGGGGCACCGGCCACCTTCCAAAGGTTGATAGACAAGGTTCTGCAGGGGTGTGAGGAATGCAGTGCAGCCTACTTGGATGATGTGGTCATCTTCAGCCACACCTGGGAAGAACATCTCCACCACCTGGGAAAAGTCCTGGGAAAAATCCAAGGTCTGACTCTTAACATCACTAAATGTGAGTGGGCAAAGCAAGAAACCCGATACTTAGGATACCAGCTTGGAAGAGGAGAAGTGAGACCACAAGTTGACAAGGTAGAAGCTGTCCTGAATAGCCCTCGACCCCGAACCAAGAAAGAGGTCCGCTCTTTCTTGGGGCTAGCTGGATGGTACCGGCGATTTGTGCCAGGCTTTGCAACCATTGCAGCCCCACTCACGGCACTGACTACTAAAGACAAGAAAAATCCGGTTGTCTGGTCAGAAGAGTGCGAGAGAGCATTCTGTTCCCTAAAGGCCTGCCTGTGTTCCTCTCCTGTTCTTAGGAGCCCAGATTTCAGCAAGAGATTCTTGGTGCAAGTTGATGCCTCTGCAGTAGAATTGGGAGCTGTCCTAGTGCAAGGAAAGGAAGGAGAAGAACAGCCAGTTCTATACCTGAGTCGCAAGCTGCTTCCCCGGGAGACCCGGTACTCTGTGGTGGAAAAGTAAGGCCTGGCTATTAAGTGGGCATTGGAAAGCTTGCGATACTACTTGCTGGGAAGAGAATTTGATTTGGAAACCGACCATCGGGCTCTCACCTGGATAAACTCTATGAAAGACCACAACAGAAGATTTACACAATTCGACACAGGTCAGGAAAGGCCAACCTAGTGGCTGACTACCTTTCCTGGTTGCCGTACATTGCCAACCTCCGGGTGGAGAGGGATGATGTGACGGAGCAGCCTGTCACTGATTATTAAAGAATACACACGCACCCACACACACACAGTTACTCACGCACACCCGTACATTACACTGGCCGTTAACATACACCGCATACATACATCACGGCGAGATGTCAGCATGCGTAAGGCTTAATCACTTCGCAGAGGCGTCTACCAGTCACAAATTAAATAGGTAAGGGAGGAAATGACGTCACACACCGGTGACTGCCCATAGACCCATAATCACATTAAAGAGATAAATTAATCACGTTATTGATGGAGTAAATATTGGTAATTGTGAAAACAAACTGGAAACATTTTTTTTTATTTTTGGTATCTATGAAAATGTGTAATTATTGAGAGAAAACTGTGGTTTCTGTCATTTTTGTGATTAACCAGTCCAGTGGGAGGGGCTTGGCCGATATAAAAGAGCCACCTCAGGAGCTGAGGGGGGTGTTGGTGGTTGGTTAGCTGTTAGAAGGAAGGTAACTAAAAGAAAAACCCAGACATCTTGTGACTGTAGCACTGGACCGAGAAAATTACTGGGGATTTTGTCAGCTTTGTAAATACTTTGTTTATTCATTCCTTTATTTATTTTTATTTAGGTTTTTTTTGTGGTGTATTTTCATTGTGGCATTTGGTGGGAATAAACAGCACCTTGGCACTTCACCTGCGACTGCGCCTGTGTGTAATATTTACGTGGGCCAACAGAGAACCCTGTCATACACAGCCTTAAAGCATTGTGGTTTAACATCGTCACTTAATGATAAAATCCTCATTCATATTAAATGTGATAAAGACGACGCATCTAAGGATTGCACTTGGTCTCAAACCGACGGTTTCAACTAAATGTCTTTCACCAGAGAAACTTAAACTCATATTTGCCCAATAATAATTTTCATCATTAATCAAAAACTGACTGTTTGGAAAATGTCAGCATCATTAATAAATTGCTCGTAATAGATTTCACTCTGGATCTCTTTGTATGTCCTGCAGCAGACACATAGAGAAGAAGTTATGTCATAAATTCTTAATGCGTTAGGAGAAACCAGACAGTCACAACACACACACACACACACACACACACACACCACAGAGCTCTGTAGGTCTTTATTTAATGAGCTTCAAATGCAGCTCTCCCCTACTGTGCTGAATAGGGAGAGAAAGATGGACGCATTAGAGGGGAGATGAGGGAGGAGGAGAGCAAAAGAGGGAGGGAGGGAGAGGTGGAGACGGAGAAGAGGTGGTTGGAGGAGGAAAATTGAAGGAGAAGCGATGAGGGAGACAAAGTGGGGAGGACAGGGGGGAACGTGATGTCTGAAGTGCCTGGATGAGTTATCGCAGTATTTGTGTTTGTCGGCCTTTATGTTGCGTTACCGTGAGAGGCTAAAAGGATTTTTCTCCTCGGTGGAATTTGAACTTCTCACATGAATCTGGACCTGAAAGGGAAGAACGCCATGTACCAGAGTTCCTGTCATTGTTGGGAAAAGTAAATTGCAGTTTCACACTTGATTTCAAAGGTCTGGGTGGAATCCAGGTGTGAATGCACCACAGCGTCACTGAATCCTGATTCAATGCTGATTGTAGACCAATTAAGAGGCCAAGTATGTGAGTCTTTATCTATATATTATGTATATATGTATGCGCAAATCCAGAGGCAATCATGGTTAATATCCACAAGACATTACAACATATCTCCCAGAGGACAGTGGGATTCTTTTTGCATATCATATGAGCTGCTTAATTAGTCTACATTTGGCTTTAAAACAGAGAGGAGAGTGAAGTGACAGGAAGAAACGAGAGAAAGACAAAATGAGCGCAGCTCTGTTTTAATCTAGTTTAAGCTCGGTGACACTCCGGCGTTAGAAGACATTTTAACTCAAGTTTATGGGAATGATCCAAAAGAGTTTTTCAGTAAGTCAGCTGATGTGACACTTTATCAGTTAACAAAGGCTAAAAGTCTTTCCATCAATTACCAAACCTGCCTGTGCGACGGCACCACTACGTCTTTGTAACGGCGCTTCATTTTTCAACGCGGCATACACTGAAAGTAAGGTGTAGTAGCAGAAGAGTCCCGCTCCTCTGAGCTCCAGTCCGTTGACACTGATTTGTATAAAATATCACGTGTCAGGTGACAGGTGACTGTGTAAGGCTGATGATGGAACTGAACCGTCCAAGAAAAACATGAATTTGTGACACAAACGTGGAAAATCACTGTACACAAATGTAACGTTTTAGACCCCTGGATACCAGTCACCAGGGAAAACTGTAGGTATAGACTCTTTAAGCTGGATGGGAAAAAGCTTCAGTTCAGTTTAACAATCTACAGAAGCTGAGAATGGCCATGTTTCCATTAATACTACTTCAGATCACATTTTCTTGTATTATTTTTGGATAACACTGATGCTTATGTTCTTAACTAAAGAGCTTTGTGTTATCTGGGGATCACCTTTTTGTTTTCCTGATGTAGCAGCATAATTACATAGTAAATTAAAAAAAAAAACCTTTACAAGATAATAATGTCATTATCATGACAATTAAGCTTATTTTCAGGGTCATTTAGCAGATCAAATATAATTTTGTTTTTGGCTTCCATAATAAATAAATCGAGTGCAACAGATGACAAGACTTATTAAATAAAAATAAAACTATATTAATTATTTTATTTAAAAACTGGAAACGTTAATTATCATTTCATTCACACATTTAATAAATACAATCAAAATATGTAGCACAAAACATCACACGTGGGCCACGCGAGCTATGCGAGATGAAATAATCCATTGCATTTCAAAACTTAGCCCAGTCTTGTGGAATATGATTGGCTGTCCATTCTTTCAGATTAAAAAAAGAGCCAATCACATCATTCGACGGTTTTATTTAGCAGACGCATTATAAGCACTATTGAGCCGGGATTGAATACTGTATTATATTATTTTACAATGTCATTGTTACATTGTGCATTTTGTCCTGATTTAATATGATCATTTCTGTGAATGTGTTTCCTGTTTTAATTAGAGCTGTTTTAATTAGAGCTGCGTGCTTATTAAAACATTAATTCGAAGACCCTCTCGATCTGTTCGCTTTGCTAGTTTTGAGACTTTGTCTGAGACAGCAGCCCTCTCAGCCCGGAGTGTGTTGTTTTCCTGTTGCTGCGATTTCTCGTGTTTGTAGCATGTCTCGCCATTGTCTGCCTCTTTCCATTTAACTCCTCCTGCACGCTGCAGTCGGTGTGAAGAGCACGTCGGCGCACCGTGGCAGCCTTGACACGCTCAAGCACACACACGGTTAGTGCGTGTCACTACCTTTGTCTCTCTTCTATCTGTTTTGTTCTGTGCTCCTTCACTCTGCTTCTCTCTTTACCTCTGCACACACACACACACACCTACACACACACACACACACACACACACACACACACACACATATAAGACCCCTCTGTCCCATGTTCTCTGTGCTGGTCCTGACTCCAGCTCCAATTACCTGGTGGCTCAGGCAGCAGGGCCCTAAATGGGTTGTAGCACCGAATAGGCATGTCTGCAATGGATCGCCCAGTGGGAGGGAAGGAAGAGGAGAAGGAGAGAGAGAAAGAGAATGAGAGGGAGAGGAAGAGGAGGATGCTGAGCTGGAGGGAGGATGAGGAGTGAAAAGTAAGGGGATGAGAAAACAGGAAGGGTTACGCCGAGAAAGATGGGAGGAGGCAGCGGTTAGAAGACAGGAGGTCCAGGAGAAGATTCAGAGGCAGGAAATGTGCCTCCTACCTTTGTCCTGCAGCAAATTCAAAAACAAAACAGAAGTAAAAGCGAGGTGTTCAAAGCAAATTGGTCTCTGTTTTATTAAGCATCCTCAATTTATGATACAGTTAGAGCCGAACCGTGCAGGTGAGGTGGTTTGAATGACATCCGTGTTAACATATCGACGGTGGTCTTTCTCTCAGGTGTCCACTATCTGACTCCTCTCATCCCACAGTTGCACGCAATTAATCCCCTTTGTGTTTCCTGTCATATCCTTTACCCTCCTGTGTGTGTGTGTGTGTGTGCTTTTTCCCGCTGTCTTCTGCTCTAATACCTCTTTTCTCGTCCCTTCCCTCTTGCCTCTTTTCAGCTCGCGAGGAGGAAACGGATAAGACGAGGAGGAGGAGGAGACAGAGGAGAAGCAGAGCAGGCAGAATAAAGGCCAGGAGTGGGTGAGAATGAAAAGGAGCTGTCATTTCCTACACGGCTTAAGAAATGATCTTACTGAGCCTAATGCAAGATACAATTTGTGTGATTTATATACTACGTAGAAATAAATGCAAATTTGCATTATTAGTCTATTTTTGCACACTGAAGCAAAAATACAACATCAAAGGAAACGACAGCCGCGAAAACCTGCTGGATTCTGTCGACGGTCCTAATAAAACTGTAGCAATAGATTAAGTCACAAAGCACCATCGTCAATAATATGTTTTAAAAACTGCCTTCTAATGTATTGGCGAGCTGAGCGCCATCAGACATAGAGCAGCTGTCCTGCCTTAACGGATTTCTGTCGGTTTCATTGAGAATTCGATTTTTGGCATCGCAAAACAGAAGGATTTGTTCTCCTGACAGCGACGTTATTGCAAAGATAAATAAGTCATATGATTTCTGGCCCATTAAATAAATGAAATAAATGAATACATGTATCTAAACATAATGCATATCTGGTAACGCTTTAGTTTAAATCCTGCATTTTGGCCTTTAAAAGCAGTATATTTGCACTTCATAAATGGTTTGTAACACACTTTATTGTTGATGCAAGCAGATTTAAAGATCTCTGGAAGTGATTATTAATTTACTTGTCAACAATTTTAATAACTTCACATAGTAATATAAACTTAATAATATAACTTTATTACAGTTTGCAATAAAGCATTAATTAACTGTTTAACTTTCAGATGTTCACGACACAAGCTGAGCTTCAGTTGGTTTGGGTCAGTTTAAAACTCATAACTCAAGGTCCACTTACGCCGCTCTCAGGCGCATATCATGGTCTTCACCAGCAGATGGGATAAACATAAATCAAATGAAAACATTTTTGGCACAGTAAACATAATAATAACAATTCATTAATTGCTGTGATATACAAATATAATACATATCATAAACAAATGTAAATGCATATTTATTATCAATGTAAGATTGATTTTTTTATATTATTATTATTATTATTATTATTATGACTGTGAAATGATTTTGTTAGCTATTCATTATATGTTACAGATGCATATTGCTTTTAGTTCTTGATAAATATTAGATGCATTCATATATCTTCTAATAACCATATTGCATAACATGTTATAAACTGATTATCAGTTGCCACGTATCGCTTATGAACATGAAACAGCCATATGTTGCACTTAAACATATCTCAGAAATCCCAGTTTTATTCATTGCCAATAACAGAACGTTTGACATTTCAACTGTTTTTCCAAAACGCATCATCCCATCATCCGATGAGCAACACCGGCTGATCGGATATCATCTGAAAATAAAATGAAACGAGACGCCTGCCCCCACTGAATGCTTATCAATAAATAAGATGTAGTTTTAACTGTCAGATTCACAATTTTCCAGTGTTCGCAAACAGGAGGATGAAAGAACTCATTATTCACTGTTAAGTTAAACATGAACCGACGGAGCATCCGGTGTCTCTGAGAGTATTTTGTATTTAACCCTGACAGTCAACACTTTCTGTTTTACTACCTGCCATGTCTTATAAAACTGAGCCCTGCTGAACGTTGTTGATGATTTCTCTTTTATCGTCTTTATTCTTTGAGCTGTGTTTTTATTCTAAATCCTGTCGACTAACCAAATTCCCTTTACATGGGCAATAAAGCAGTGAATTTACCAGATGGCCTTGATAGAGACGAGAAAAACTGTTTAAGTCCGTCCGTGTGTGTGTGTGTGTGTTTTAATGATTTTCCCCCTTCACTTCTACACAAAGAAGCATAGTTGAAGTAATGTAATATATAAACACCTGCATTACAGTGTGAGCTCAGGGTGCATCAATAATAATATTATTTTTGTGTTTGTGCATCCACTGATCTCTCTCTGTGCAAGTGAACACATAAGGCGGTACGATGCAACATAGATTACGCATTAAGCGACGCCAAGGAGGACTTTATGTATCATTATAATCACATAATGTCAGGCCTAATGGTGGAACAAGTATCAGGAACACCTGAGGCTCTACCGCACTGACCAGTCACACATTTAACTCAGGGAAACAAGAATCGCATTACTTCCCGTAAAATGTAAATCTAACAACTGTCTCGCCATGACAGGGAATCTCTGATGTCTCTGACAGCTACACTGACTTGGCAGTAAGTGTTATGGAAATATTTCACATGTAAACAAACACGGATGCGTCCAATGAACTGAAAACAGGGAGGTAAACACGCATACAATATCGTTCCTGAAATGATTTGGATGCAAAATCTTAATCTGCAACCAGTGCTGTCAAATGAATGTACTATGAAATATTTTACTCTTTTCTCATTTTAATATTTCAGAAGTATAAGATTTCATAAAATAGGAACGTTCTCCAGTAAAGGACCTCAAGTAGATGTACTCAGCGTAGATTAGACAAAGCGACTCCATGTGGAAGCTTGGAGTGTCTGAATCAGCTTCATCCAAGGTGTGTTTATTCATCATTAGCATATTTTATTCCTGATATTAACAATGTATGTACAAGGATGTTTTTACGCACATATACACATATTTAACACACGTGCTCAATGATTACCCTTTTTTCAATGTTGAGCTGTCTTGATCACGTCTGTTACCTGGGAATAATATTAGAATAAATGCTGTATAGGTAATTAATAAATCCATTGTCAGATTAAAAAAAAATAACAGGCACACAAAACGTAATTATGATGCTGCATTACAGTGAGGGAAGTGAAATATGATCACAGGTTTGTTCCCTTTACGTCCATGAACAAAGAGGTAAATGTGTGTTTTGAGGTCACGTTCTTTCAGTTTGTAGAAACACAAGGGAAGTCAATAAATAACAAATAAATAAAATGTTTATTTACACACCTGTGATCTGGTCCTGGTTGTGTGGTGAAGGCTTAGAGAGTATTCAGATCTGGTCTAATGCTGCAGCCCTGAAATGATTTTTGTTTTTGTTTGTTTGTTTGTTTGTTTGTTTTGCCATAGAGTTGCTAGAAACAACTATATATTTAATATTGCTATTAAATTACTATTTGTTGGGAATATAGGTTGTCTAAAGTGATGAACCCACAGAGAATTATCAGCTGGCTCTACTGTTCCATTTTGCCACCTTTCAGCATATTGTTTTGGTTTTTCAGCCTTTTCGCTGTTTTATTTCTCACTTGCTGCTCTCTTTATCTTGCTCTGAACCCACTGTACGCTTCTTCCCCAACACCAAACTGCAGACAGCAGCCAAAACTGAACATAATGAAGCATTTAGCAGCTAAAGAGCTAAAGATTTCCCTCAGGAACACAAATCTAAAAAAGGAGAGGGAATATTAGATTTCTTTATATCATGTGGGCAAAAACATGTCTTCAAATATTATATTTATACAAGATTATATAATATAATATTTCTTCCTTATCATTTTCATGGGTAAATCAAAGCCACTGTTTGCTAACACATTTGCTAAAACTGACTTAAGAGATAAGACAGTTTCGGTGGTTACAGATGATTTCTGCTGCCCCCATTAGGCCAGAAGTCCCCCAGTCTTTCCAATTCAATATTCCAAGACAATATGTTTACTACAGTGTAGACACTGTAACAACATCTTACTGAATGAGGAAAACATCGTAGACACCGTCCTGACTGGGAGGTGTAGCCCCCCTTCTGCACCCTCCACATCCCAGTTTTAGTCCCTGTGTAACTCATTATGTCTCCATTTCCAACACGGCTTCCTGTTAATTGGTTTGGAAGCTGTCGAGAAACGTAGCGAGGGATCGGCGCTTTCACCCAGATTTGCCTCATCAAAGGTGACAAGGCGCAATCGCCATTTATTGTCTCTCAATCAAAACAACCCACGCCGCCTCGCTACAAACCAACCGACATGAGGTCACGTGACGGGTAACGCGCTGATTGTGGTTGTGGTGACCCATCAGCCGCGCAAAGACACGCACAGGTAGGCGACGCGTTAGTGCTCTCCTCTTGTGGCCCTCCAGACGTACTGTTTCTGACTCGAAACACAAAAAGATGCCTGTAAATGTTCTTCTCTCTGTCTTCTCACCCGCCGTCGAACCACTGTGAGTGCGTGTTTTTCCACGTCTCCATATTTTCAGCATGAATCTCTTGTGTTCTTCTTTAGCACGTGTGGGCGGGTGTCTGTCTTTGTGTGTGTGTGTGTGTGTGCATGTGTGCGTGTATGGGTAAGTGACTGTTGGGGTGTGTGTCCAATGCCACTCGCACATTCTGCATCACCATTCATCTCAATTTAACAGTGCTCAATGTGTGACTCGCTGTGAGTGTGTGTGTGTGTGTGTGTGCGCGGCCATCAGAGCCTGTAGATGTATAAATCATTGGTCGAGATTACGGCTGTTTTATTATTCATGATGCGGGCCTTTTATTGCCAGCGATATTTATCTCTTTCCTATCTCCCATGACCTGCAAGAGAAGAAGGGAGGAAGGAAGGGAGGGAGGAGAAAGAGAGGGAGGGAGGGAGGGAAAAGTCAGTGTGTTCCTGCGTTTGGAGGGGGCGGGAGGCTTTAGCTGAGCTGTACATAAATAAATTTGTTAAGTGGGCGGGTGTGGTTGAGTATCTGTGTGTGAGCGTGTGTGTGGTTTTGTGTGTGTGTGTGTGTGTGTTACCTTCGATTCTCCCACCATGAGGCCCAGAAACCACACGCAGCAGTCCTGCATGACACATTTCGCTTTTCCCTCGCTTTCGCTCGTCTCCTTCCTCTCTGTCCACCGTCTCTAACGCCGTGTTGTTTTTCTTTTGTCCTGACAGTTTTGATTCTCTCTGTCCTTGGGCTACTGTCAACGAAAAACTTCTGCGTTTGGGTTGATTAAAGGTGAAATATACAGCATCCAGCCACAATAGGCAGAAGAAAGAGAGGTATTTGCTTTGTTAGGATGCAGTGGAGTAATGGCGACTGGAGAACGACCGCTGTTTGCTTGCACGAGAGTCCCTCGTTTCCACATGGAGTTCATTTTCAACATGGCGGCTGGCTCCATATTACAGCAAACACAACCCTGAAATACGTTTCAGGAGCTGAGAGAGAGGCAGTTTGGTGACTCTTGATCCTGAGTTTCTAAGGCGACTTCGCTGAGCAGGCAAAGCGCACATTTGTTTTGGTGTGATTTGGTGCTAATTTGAAAGTGCTTGTGTACAGTGTTGCCCATGAAGTAAGTGAAGGTGTATATTCTGTCAGCTGTGATAAGGTCCCTCAGTCTCTCATTAATATTTTCATCATAATGCTGATCTGTTCTCCTTCTTTCTCTAAAGCACTGAAAGATTCCACTTTTAAAAAAAAATAATAAAAAAGAAAATAAATAATAGAAATAACTAAGAATTTGAACTGATAGTTAAATTAAAAATAGAAAAATAATGAAATTTAACGTCAATTTCACCTTTTTTCCTGTCTCGGTGACAGATAACTGGCGTCAGTCAATTCAATTCACTTTCAGCCTCCATATTGGCTGATGGTGGCATGCTGAGCCTTTTTTGTGTGTGTGTCAGCAGTTGTTGCGTGTTGTTCGATAACAAATCTCACTTTCTTCAGTATCTGACAAGCGTGGCCCTGGTTAAAGTCAAAGAAAGATCCTGTGATTGGCAAACAAAGATGCGGCGCGGTTCGGGCCTTGGCAGCTGAAACGGTTTGAGTTAGGGACGTGTGATCACGATTGATGCTAATAAATACACAAATGTCATCTGTGAACAAACGCGAACTCTTGTGGATGAAAGTCAGCTGTGCGTCACACTTTTTCACCTCGCTAAATATAAAGCACACTACTTCCTGAAACACATTCCGGCTCTGTTGTGGCGGCCGGAGCCGATCTGCTGCTGCCTTGTATGCTAATGTCCAGCGGGCGCCGGAGTCGAGTGTCTCGCTCGCCGCTCTTTTATCCGCTCTGCTGCTCTCTATTTTTTGCCAGACCAGCTTGCGTCTTTGAAGAGCTCAGAGACAGAATTTGCTCATAAATGTAAACTCATCCCAAATTTATTGCCAGTTGGCATGAAATTAACATTTAACAGTGACAATGCCGCAAAATCTTACCAACGATACTCAAATATAGCTCATGAGAGGAAGAACAATTACTTTATTCATCCTTTTAGGGGAAATTCATACTCATCTCTCTCTCTCACACACACACACACACACCAACAGACACAGGCCTGAAAAACACACAAGCGCACACAGGACCCATAGTGAGTACAGTTACAAGGAACCTTTTTCTCAGAAGACACGACAGAAGAAGCGTATAAGTGTTGCTAATGACGTCAACAATGCCTTCGGTCTATTCAAGGGTTCCTGTCGGGACAGCGTGACAGCACGAACAATGGACCCTGAAAGTGAGACAGCTATCCGAGCTCTGTCATGTGTAGAGTGGCTAGAGTGTAACATCTCATGTGCAAACCAAATCAAAATCTGCAGCGTGCTCAAAAGACCAGGAAGTTGCGCAATTTTGCAAAAACCTCCAGCACGCATTGGACTAGCATTTGCATTTGCAATCGATGAAATTGAGCCGGAAATGGACAGGAGGTCGTGTCTCTGATGCAGCTAATGAATAAATCTAAATGAGAGCAACCACCGGCTGCAAACAGTGCGTAAAAGCAATGTAGAAATGTATTAATATGCAAAAAAAGGGCGGAATAACAACTTTTTGTAGGGGCTGATCAAACACCTCCACGCAATTAAAGTTGGACAAAGACAAACTCCGAATCCGCAGCAACCTGCGAGGGATTTGTCCATCTTAGGCTTCAGATGAAGTGAATGGGAGAGTGCAGCAGTGCTCTCCCGCACAGCTCATTTCCTGTCTGTGTCAGGGCTTCCTTTCCACCAGCGTCTGAGAAGCGGGCGAAGGGATTCCGTGATTTTTCCACCTCTGCTGATGCGCGCTGTTCAGGACACACGGGCACAAAATAAAGATGAGACGGCATGCTGGGTGCTGTGATTAAACTAAGCACGACGAGAACGGTATCTGTTACCGCATCACTCGACAGAGAGCTTTTCAGTTTGCTCGCAGAACCCATAAAATGCGTCAGCGAAACAAGCCGGGGAACTTGAACACCGCGGTTGAAGACGCGCCGCCTCTGAAGCACTTCCGCTGCGACAGAGATGGAGGAATGTTACACAGCTGTTTCATAAGGAGAAAAGTTTTTTCCTTATGGATTGATTCATATGCAAGTAAATAATGTCCACCTTCTGCGGGCTCTCTTTAATGTTCTTCTAATGGGTTATAATTGCTTTTTGATTTATTTCCAAGTGCAACTTTAATTCAAGTCATTACTAGTAAAGATCTAAGACATGGTTCTGCTTCACAGGTGTTTCCTCACGTCTTCCTTTGGATATTGAAGCTGCAGTCGCACAAAATCCAACCTGCGTGGATTCTACTGGGTTTTCACTTCATGTAGCGAGGCCATTTTAACTAAGTGGTCCCCGAGATACTGTAGTCCGCCTCTGACTCGCTCCCTCTCGCTCTTTTTGCACCTCACACACACACACACACACGCACACACGGTCATGTGGAACTAAAGAGGAGCATGTGTCGCAGGTCAGCCTCCCTTTCACCTCACAGGTGGCAGTCACAGCTGTTCCCGCACACACGCAACACACACACACACACATCTGCAACTGCAATATGGAGCCCCCTGGTGAAGCACTGACTCAGTTTTCACTGTGCTGCACCCGCGCTCCTGTTTTTAGAATTGGACTCATATTCGCACTGACAACAGTGATTTAACCTGAGTTTGACATCTCTTTCATTCTGGAATTAATATTGAATGTATTGTGAATTATGATGAAGGAAGAAGACGCTCACGTGCCACTCTTTTATCTACCTGTCAGACAAAAAGCGGCCTGTCAGTCCTGACTGATGCGTTTTACACAAAGCCACTGGCAGGATTTCAGCCACCCTGCAGACTGACGGCGCGACACGTCACAACCAACGCTGGCGACATTACAGTAAAGGTAAGCTGTACAGTACAACCGTCTGGCTGTGGATATTGCTGCCACCTCTGCCTCTGCCTCTCTCCCCCTCTCTCCACATAATACAACACAATGAACTTTAATAAAGACAATATTCCTTTGCTGTGTGCGTCTGGACCTCAAATAATGAAAAATATTGATTTGAAACATCTTTAAGTCGATATTACTCTCTGTCATCAGGGAGGCCGGACAGGCGAGAGCTCGGAGTCAGGTTGCCATTCTGAGGCTTACAGCACCATCTAGTGGCTGCTGATGACGATGACGACGCAAGGCTGGTCATCAGGGTTCAAGGCAACCATCAGTCACTGGCCTATGTCTTGCAGACTAATGCATATTCATGGAAATTGTTTAATTGTTAATTGTTAGTTTTTTCACATCTAATATGCATATTTGGGCATTAATCACAGTATATTTAGCGTGAAGTTGTTATGTGTCACGTGCAACCAATCAGCTGTCCTCTAATTTAAGAATACACTGATTTATTATTGGCGATTTTGGAGCATCACTCATCTGATAAACCTACATTTATAAGGTGATTTCCTAGAAGACAGGCTTTATTGAATTAAAAAATGATTATTTCCATATTTTTCATATAGAAATCATTCTGTCCATTGAATCTAATGGGGAGTCGAGCAAACACATAGAACTCACCCCAGGCTGGTAACATCAGGCCTCCACACTCTGTTTTTAGTATTAACTATTTAGAAAAGGGGGAAAGATCACAAGTCTCAGCCACAATTCACCTGACTGCTGTTACTTTTAGGTGCTGAGTAGCAGTGAGGCATGTCACAGCTTCCTGTTGACAGTGTACCGTGAGCACGCACATGCACACGCCCACACACACTCACTGAGAAAAAGTTCTTCAATCCGTCAGCGCAATAATACAGTGTAATATTGCGGCGGTGGATACTGTCAGTTATCACCCACCGTACTGCCATCAGAAACATCCACTGTATATTGAACTGCAGCAGATAAACTGTATATTATTCACATGTGAGAACTGATGGGTTGGGGACTGTAGGACGATGATATGGCTGGGGTCCGACTCTGATGTTTGTGACTATTTAAAAAGAGATCTGCCCCATAATTTTTCTATATTTTCTTTAAAACCAAACAGTATGTCCGAAACATTAAATTGGCACAACCTGTTTCAGACAATCGACTTTATTATTTCTTTATTTCTTTATTTACTTACTTAAAAGAAGCACGAACATGCAACAATTATCATTTAACTTACTAATATGAATCTGCTTGATTTGTTTTTAACTAACTCTAAATTAAATCTTGCAGGGACGACCACAATTTAACCTCTGTTGTAGTTTTAGTACATGTGTATGCCAACACCAGCACCAGAGAGACGCAGCAACGCAGTCCTCTACCTGTAGCAGAACTTGACTAAAAAGTTCACTTTTTAAATAAAAATTCAGCGTGTACCTTCACAAAGGTGAGAAGAGATTTTTACCCTTTACCCGCCCCTTTGTAAAGTCCCTTAAAGATGTTTACCCCAAAATGTTCAGAGCTTAGTGGATGACAACAGCTAAAGGCACGGCAACGTCACAGCTCAGTAGCAGGCCGGTTGTTTTTTCTTTAACATGTGGCTTCTTGTCGATATTTCTGTAAAATATTCGTATTGAAACTGTGTGCTCAGGGCCTCCCACCATGTTTGATGCGGTTTCTTCCCGTATGAGTGTGACAGCCTTTTTTTTTTTTTTTTAACCATTTCAAGCCAACAGGTTTGCACGTTCCCATGGACCGATAGTTTCAAGAGCAGTGATGGTAAGGGTGGAAAAAGGTGGGTGAGACTGAGTGACAGCCTACTGAAAGTGTAGGTGCAGTGTCAGCGTAGCGGTGATTCAGTTTCAGTGGAGGATGTGGTTTTAGATTTAATTTTTTTTTAGCACGCTTTTGTGATATTTGACTGAATTAAACATGCAGGGTTGCATGTACCAGCCTAACAACTGCACAGTTTCAGCCAAACTATACCCTTTGCTTTAAAGGTAGGCTAGGTAACTTAGAACTTAGAACAAGTAGCGATAGCACATTTTTATTTTTGCAAATTAAATGGAGCAACATGTCACAGCTCCTCCACGTTGTGCAGTCATGGTCTTTGCCATCACAGCTTTACTAGGTCTGGTATGACCATATACTATGCATTAAGTTGGACAAAGTAGCAGATCCCCCAAAGCAAACCCAAAACACCATAATCCCCCAACTGCATTTGAGTCTCACGGGTGTATGGGTGGGCCTTATGCCACAGCTCCATGCCCCAATCCTTACAATGCATATTCTGGTCAAGATAGCAGCACCTCTATCTGGGATATTTCAGCTTTGTTTTCATACAGTGGGAGGAAACTGAGAAGTGTCCATCTTTATACAGTGTCAATGACCCCTGGCTTATGATGGCTAGTGTTAGCAAACCTGAGCCATATATTGCCGTGTGCCTGCCCACCTCAGTTTGTTGACTTCATGGCTCATCATTATTAAGTCTTCATCTAAACATCAATATTTCTACCATAACGCTCACAGTGTTACATAGACTCCAACATTTTGGGTGTAGTTTGATCTCAAAGGAAAGACATAGAAAGTATTCAGTTATTTGATTGTAAAGCTTTGTTCTTGGATTCTTTCAAAATTGTATTAAATAAGCGACGAATCTTGCATGATTGCTTTCTGTTTCTTCTGAATTCAAGACATCAGTGACTGCACTCTGACTGAGACTGGACTATTGTTGATGGATGGATAAGCGTCAGTCACATCCCCGCCACATTTGCATACCGTTGCCATGGAGGACGCAATAAAACAATGTTTGGACTCAGATATGCTCTCAGACTAAAATCCTTCATATCTGTAGAAACACTTGACAACTTTATTGTTTGATATCAATTACATTTTAGGCTGATAGGGTCAACTCTAGATTGACTTTGACTTAAGTTAGGGTTTTCAGTTAGTCTAAAGATATGTGACAATCGTGTGTTTTGAAAAACAAGACTGAAAAGTGTAGTAATATAGTGAGATTCAGCCTTTTTACCCATCAACTGGCGCGTTAAGTTAATGGTAATGATGCATGTCAGATATATATAAAGAGTAAACTCTGTCAAAAATATACATATTGTAAAAAAAAAAAAATGCATGTAACATTATTTTGGTACCTCGTGTTCAAAGAGACCAGTAAGAACAAATGACACAAAGTGGAAAATGTCTGAGCACTAAGGAATGGCCCACTAAAGAAGAGCAGAGGTGTTTCATTTTGATGCACTCTTACATCAAAATTTAGTACAGGGTTTCCATAAATGAGCTGAAAACAAAACATTCACAGGCTGATCGCTTTATAACAAAAAGCTCTTTTTACTTTGCTACTATCATAAAATCCTATTGCCTATCCATCATTCAAACGGCCTCATTCCAGGTTCACATTTGCTTACTTCTCCAGAGTGCCTGGTGTCCGATAACAAAGGCCTTTGTCCACATTTATCATTCTTGTGTGTCAGAACAAACACAGATTGACACCAGAGGAAGGAAAACATTTCCTGCACAACAAGCTGTGATTCACGGGAAAACTGGCGTCTTGGGTTTAAGAAAAACCCAAATGCTCCAGTAGCTGTATCTGTACAGTATTAAGGACGGCCTCTGGGAGCAGTACAATTCCAAACTAATTCCTTGTGAAATCCCGTGACTTGGGCTCTGCTTGTGTTTGTAGTTTATCTCATAAATTGGTTGCTCCTTGTTTGCTTTGTAAGTTATGTGTTAATGATGATGATGAAACTGATTTCATGTCAGTTTTTTGGGGTTCTCAGTCTCAGTTTTACACACTCACGTGTGATAAAAATCATATTAATACTCTAAATGTACTTATTACTAGCAAATTAAGCTTTCAGTGTGTCTCCAGGCTGTTAAGTAAAACAACTGCATGTGCACTTGCGTGTATACTTATCCAAATGCTGCATTACACTAACCCTCAGTGAGAACAAATCATACTGAAAAAGGCAGAAAGATGTGCGTATGCGTAGGAGTAACTGTGGTAAAACTGTCCCTTCCCCTTTGCCCTACACTCTAAAACAGCATGTGATGTATGTCGCCCTAAGTATCACTAGTGCGTGTCCATATGTGTGCATTAAGAGGTGTGCACTGAAGTGTGTGCATCTGTTTCTCCATGCTGTGCAGTGCTGACAACAGATGTCTTCACTGCCTACTCTCTTTCCTCTTTCCTTTATAGAGCACTGTGTTTTTTCCTGTTCCCTTCTAATCCTTTATTGTGTCAGTCACAAAAGTACATTCTCTTACTAACTCTCTATATATATCTATCTCTGTCTCTCTCTCTATATATATATATATTTATGTATATATATGTATATACATATATATTACATAGTTGTTTTTTGTACATACATAGTCCACTTTCAACCCTTGAAATAATGTTAATCTTGTGCTTATTGGGTTTATCAAAAGCCTCTGAGCTCCAATGTCTGGACTGTTTGTTGTTCCAGTAATAATTTCATAGTTTTGTTGTAAATTACAGTAAGTGAAGAAACATCAGCCAAATCAAGTCATTCATCAGCATGATTTGGCCCACATAACATGAAACTTTCCATTTTTAAGGTGGCACGTCCAGATTTCCACGATAGGCTGGGCATAACAACATCAAAATCAAAACTTATAAACAGGTAAAAGGGTCTTTATTTTAAAATGCAACCATACAAATTAAACAGATTATGTATTTACTGTGCAATTCTGATACACCGGTGTCATATTTAATCAGAACATAGGGGTTGACTGTAGCATAGTCTAAGATCTATAATGAAGAGAGGGCTGTTTATCGGGAAACACAGATACTTATACAAAACTCTAGAAAGAATTCCAACCATCAGCCAACAAAATGCCAGACTAGTCTGTTAAAGCCCCAGTGTGAAGTTTCTGCTGTTGGGCCCCTACTTACCACTCTCTGCACAATGTGTATGTACGTTTTTGTCTATAGGTTCACATTGAGTCCATCAAACCTGGTTGCCTGTTCAAAAACGATAGAATTTCTGTTGTTGTTTTTTTAAATAGTAATTTGATTAAATGCAGCTTAAATGGGAACGTGCCTTGTGTGAGCACAATGTAACCCACAACAGTAAAGCTCGCAGGGATAATGCACGATCCACTTTAATAAAATTCCAAAACTTTACAGTAAACCTGTGTTCTTCTTGTCCTGGGCTCAATTATCCACATTGTAATCCAGATTTGAGGGTGCACAAAAGTTGATCCTGAAGTGAAATATCTGCAGACCCCTCCTAAACCAAATGCATCAAGAAATGTCCACAAGATGGCAAAGTTGCACATATTTCGGCCCTAATGTTTGTGGATGGTCTGGCCTGTCAGAGCCTGCACAGCTGCACACCCTCTTCAACCAAGCTGCCATGAACTCAATTTCTTCACACAACCGCTGCCGAAACACGTCACGTGATTACCGAATTAACAGGCTCATCTCACGGGATCTTCACTGGCGGTTGTGCTGTCGTAAGAATATAGGCCATTCCGCGGCTTGTGTTTATAGTTTGTTTTCACAACACGTTTAAAGATAAACATCTTGGACTCGCCGTGAGGAGCGGCACGCTCAACTGTCGTGTTTTGATGACGCCATCACTGGGACTTTCCGGATACGTCACTCGGGGCTTCCGAGTTATCAAGCTAGCTACCTACCTCTGTGTTCATGTCAATAGACACTGTAAACGTCGCTTCGTTGCTCTGGAGTACACACCAAAAGAGACCATGAAAACGCCAAAGGCTCCCAGTAACGCCGTAATGTTTGAATATTGAGACGTCGTTGTCAGGAGCGACGGTCAGACCGAGAGGCAGAATGTCAACAACGCGGCCCCTCCTCGGAATGAGACGAGTCACCGAGCTAACGTTCCCGGAGCAACCGAGCAGCAGGCTCCCCGCGTCAGCCGGGAGGCAGCAGCCAGAGGCCCCCACCGAGGACGAGTTCACGGTGCCGGAGGACAAAGAAGAGGAGCTGAAATGTGCCAAGCCCCGAGTGGAGCACGTTTTCAAAGTAACGTTCACCATCATAGGTCTGTTGGACCACACGGGACAGCCGCACGGCAGCAAAACATCACGGCAGATATGGCTGCAGCTCAGAGGAAACAGAGAAGACGTGTCAAAGGCAAAGGTGAGCCCCTGTGACACGGTTTCACGTGTGTTTTCTACTGACAAGCAGACAGTGACAGAGCTGTTTTAGTCAACGGTAATACAAAAGAACCAGCACGCGGGCAGCACCGTGCGCTCATGGACAGGTGTTAGCCATCAGGGTCCAGTGATTGGCACCACACATCATCACAGTATCTAACTTATAAATGACAGAGCTGGGGGCGAAATGTCGCATTTAGAATCTATATGGTCTGATGTGTTTGCGTTTTCGCCTGTCTACATGAAAGCAAAGCGATAACTTAGTTGAAGTTTACATGATTGAGCAATGAATGTCTCTTCCTTCTTAGTCACCACATCCGCACGGCAAACAGGGTTTTCTTAGACCCACTTCTAATTTAGACCAGATATTCTGTGAAAGTAACACCAGTCAAAACGTTCCCAAATCATTGGCATTGCGGTACTGAGTCAAAAAAAAAAAAAAAAAATTTGACCTTTGATTTCGGGCAGCTCACTGAAAGCCCTGAGAGGTGTCACTGGCTGACAGTTCGCAAGGAAGCCCCCCAAACGATGTCGGGCGCAGTCGCACCTGTCACAGATGGCTCATTTCAGTTTCTGAATTATTATCCGTCCACAGCTGTTGTCTGCTCACATCTAGTAGGCACATGTTTCCATGATGCAGTAGTTTGATTTGAAGGCGCCTATTATGAGAGGATATAACAATAATTGATATTTTAACCCTTTATTGATTTTGTGACAATACTGTACCCATAAGTATTGTTGCTTTTGACACATAATCTGTAGTAATATGGATATAATGTCTGACTGTAATGCAGCCTTTAAAACCAGGAAGAGGCCAACGCTTACACCATATCACAGTATTGCCTTACCCAAAATTTAAGGCGGCATCAACTCTCATATCTCTGTATTGATATACCGCCCAACCCCTACTTAATAAGGTGTTAACCACAGCATGTGATTAGGGGACGACATTGGAGGGCATATCACAATGCAGTACAGTCACAATGCGAGCGATATCGACTCACATGCAAACTTTAACCAACCCAGATAACCTGAGCCCAGATAAAACATTGTTTGCCAACGAGGTGTGTTTTGAACAGGCAAAAGCGAGAAATGTCAAAGCAAAGCTGAGTGCTGCAAACATCGCGTACGGATAATTCCCAGAGCACAGCTGTTGAGTTTGTTTGCTCCTATCAACCGTACGATACTTCTCGGCTTTTAAAAAATTGTGTTTTGCAATGCTGGGGATATGCTCAGATATGTACACATGTTGTAAGATTCTCCCTCTTTCTCAATCATCATAGAGTTTCTGTTATTGTGAGGACGTAACTATCGAGAACAGCGTGTGGTGCCAGTGTCGGTTAGGCAACTCTTGCTTCCGGACCGATATTTTCTGACTACCATCTGATCAGATTTTGAATCCTTTTATTCACGGGATAATTCAATTCTCATAAACTGAATGCTTTCGTTATTTTTCTGTGGCCATCTCAAACTGCTTCAAACACTTCCCGTGGCCTTCCTGGCCCACTTTGCGGCAAAACCAGCGAATTTGACATCAAAAATAATGTCACAGCTGTGAAGTAAACAGTGCTCTGTGTGACTCAGTCTCGTTTTTGTACGCAAAACTCAACTCGAAACTCTACCATCAAGTTAAAGGGCAATACTCTCAGAAATTAAATAGTCTGCGTACAAAGTCGCTGTCAGCATCTGTAGAACTTATTTATTCCTGTGTAATTTCCCACACAAGAGCATCACTCACACTTCTGCATCTTGTGTCATGAGCCTCGCACAAGTTGCTCCCTTATAAACAGCTGTTCTGAGCTCTGCTAGTCAACCGAGAATGTGATGTGGAAATGGTAATTTCACGCCGTCAGCATCATTCACCTCATGATAAGGATGACACGGGAGACATAAACGGCCTCCTTCATAACCATGCCAAGTTATATCGGTTCTTCCTCTAGACTGGGAAATTACTGCCATTGTTCCCATAACAGCTTACCTTTTTTTTTGTCATGTAGTTTCACAAGAGAATAATGCTGCGCATGATTGAAAATAGTCCGAATTGTAATTTTCTCTTTCGACAGTCCGCCACAGATTCCAGGTGCTTCTCGCAGCATCAGCAAGTCAAGATATCTACAGAAGGGGCGCGTAGTAAATACATGTCTCGACTAGTTTTATTGAATATTTATCAGCGACCAGCCAAGTGTTTGGTTCTTACACCTGAATATGTCACCTGTTGATGAGTGTGTTATCAAAAACAGAAAAACGGGGGGAAAAAATGCAAAAAAAAGCGAATGTTCCAGTAGTTCAACGCCTTATCAAAGAGAGGGAGACGGACTGGAAATCCCAGCTCCTTCGATTGGTCGTCTGGCTTCAAAAGCCACACCCAAATGTCTGGCTCTGTGAGTCTGACATCGTTTCTTTCTCTCCCACTGCGTCACACTTGAGTCATTTTATACTTTTTTGTTTTCTTTGTACACACATACGAACAGTACAGAAATGCGACACAGTATCTGCAAGAAAGTTACCGCACCCACCTGCGGCTGATTCATCCAAATATTTCCCATAGCCAAGAGATTCCCTGAATCAATGACAAGTGTGTGGTTTCGGCACGTGTCAGCTCTACTGCCGTACGACAAGGGGTTGTCGTGTGTGTGTGTGTGAGTGTGAGTGAGAGTGAGACAAAGAGAGAAGGAGGCTTTCTGACCTAAGAGAGCATGTACACACAAGTAGCCCTGTAAAATAATTGTATTTCATTTTAATGTGCTTCCATCTGAATTTAGCAGAAATGCCCGATCTTGATTTCTGAGCTGGCTTCTGTAGTTTTCACCAGATCGTTTGTAGGAGCCGGTGTGTGCGTCTCCACATCCACTGCTTTCGGTTGTTTTGGGTTTTTTTAAATTTCAACAGTTTGCCACTCTTCAAAAACCCGTTCTCCGCGTAAATGGCAACCGTAGTTTCACTGAGGTTGTCTTGTTTTTTCCTCTGCCTGTCATGCAGGAGTACGTTCGCGGACTCTGCGACCCCGAACTGCAGAAAGAAGAGTGGTACCCCGTGGACATGCACTGTATTTTTGCTGGCGCCCGGGGCCTCTTCCTGGACCGGCTCGTACGGGACACAAGCGCCGAAGTTCTGGTCCCTGAGCCAGGCCGCCTGCGGTTGTTGGGCCGAGCTGAACCAGTAGTGATGGCCCAGAGCAGAGTTCAGCAATTTGTAGCACTTTTCCAGGTAGGTCGACTAATAATCTGTGGTGACACGGATTTTATTGTACAGGAGTTTAGCCTAATAGATGGATGGAGCTTTGGAGGCAGAGCACCTTCACTCCTCACGGTTCTGTAAGCATCTTGACTGTGAATCAAGTAGTTAGAGGAAAACGTCCCAACTTCTTTGTCCCATTATAAAGTGAAAGTTTAAATCTTCCAAAGAAGAGATGAAGTACTAGACCAGTTGGCTGCAAAACTGATCATCTAACATTTAGATCAAATATTCCATACACACCAAAATGTCCACGTCTCAGCCTCTCAGATGTGAAGATTTGCTGCTTCCCCTCCATTTAAAAGAAAAGTGTGTGTGTGTGTGTGTGTGTGTGTGTGTGTGTTTGTATCCAGGAGAAGCGAAGCCTACCGAGTGACCGAGAGCCCACGGTGAAACGAGCGTTTAAGTCCTTTGTGGAGGAAAGGGATGATAAGTACACTATGGAGCTCCTGCTGCTGCCCAGTGCCCTGAAGGAGGAGTTACTGGGACTGGCTCATAGCCCCACTACCACAAACACGTCCTCCCTGGTTAGTGTGTCCACTTTTTATTATGATTTATTACAGCGCCGCATTACCACTTTGTCTCCGAGTGCCTTTGGAAAACAGCAGTATGTATCTGCTGGGTGTTTGGGATCATAACCTCGAACAGATTTCTCAATGGCCTGTGTGATTTTAGGTTTTAAAAGCTGAGGTCATGGCTGAGCTCCGGCAGTTACCCAGTCCAACAAGAGCATTTATTATATGTTCATATTTTTGTCAGCTGTGCGTGAAAGTGTGTACTGGCGTTAAGAGTCACTAAGAGTACTTAAATAATTAACATGTCAAAGTGAATATCCATAGGAGGGGCTCTAAAGGAACCATAGTTGTAGGAGGAAGTGCTCTTCTGCCTTTGATGAGTCACCTTGTCCACCTGCACTGGTGTCACTTCCCAAAACTGCCGTGTCAGGAAACGGGCGATGATGTGATCAGCTCTAGCGGACTGAGCACAGTTGGCACGGGCATTTCACAGAAGCTCACACTTGGATGACATTTGCTACGACCCGATTAGTAATTGGAAATCAACAGGAACTGCTTGCCTCAGGCACAAGTAAAGCAAACATCATGTGACTGCTCTAAACAGGAAGCTTACGAGCAAAGCCATGGGCCGGGTTACACCGGGAATCTGGATATTGCAGGAAGGAAATGGTTCGTGCCGCACACTTAACTGCATTTCACTCAGAGGGCACAGAGAATCAGACAAGGTTCACAGGGGAGCGAACTGCAGATTCACCCAAAAACACGACCCTGACGATGAGAAGACCTGCACAGGACACGCACATACTACAAATGCTGGCTGATGAATACAAAGAGAAGTGTAAACACAAAGTGGTTGCTATGTACGGCCGCTCTGCAGATGATGGAGTGATAAAAGAGACGGCTGTTGTGTCTGTGGAAACCTGCTGACATGCCAGCAGAGGGAATTTCACAGAGCCCTCGCCGTCAAAGTGCTTAAGCCACTCCTTTGGACCCGGCGCTCTGCATGAGGCTCTGCTTCTGTTACATCAGGGAATAGAGGCGGGGTGCGCAACAGATCTGAACCTGTATTTTTATGTGTGTTTTTACAATATGAATCTACAACAGATATGACTGAACACACTTTCTGACACGGCACCTGTCAGATGCAAAATCCTCCGTTTCACAGAGCAGCTCAAAGGCTACGCTAAGCTGGGAAATGCCTCTTGTCCTTTTTGTCTTGTATGTGTTTGACAGTTGCCCCCAAAGATATTCTCCTGAGAATAAGTGTCAGAGCCAAACTCCAGAATTAAAACTCAACTCAACAACCTGACTCAACTGTCAATGGTACATGAGCTGTCAGATTTATTGGAAAACGGCGGAACCATCCCCATATTCAAATCCAGGTCGCGCCACCTGCGCACGGTGGTGTAAGCCGGCAGCTCAGCCCCACAAGCCCCCCACGAGAACACAAAGCGCTACTTTTACACCAGCCGTGTCCGTTTAATGGCAACAAACATGTGCTCACTGATGGTGCTCCGGACCTTTTAAGATCACTGTTTTGCGCTATGAGGTCATAAAAATGATTTGTTCACACAAATCGTTTGCTTTGCCTGAGGACGTGTGAGACTGCGGGCTGCTGTTTTGAGCTCTGAGAGCTGATCACAGTTACACCTAACCAAGTGCGCATTAGATCCTCTTGTGTCAAACCTGAATTCACGAACAGAGGAGAGTTTTTAAAATTTCCCTTGTTTTTTGGTGTCGTCTTAGATTTGGGTTACCCGGATGATCATGGGAAAATGTAAGCAGAAAAACAAAAACAATACCTCGGTCTATCCAGTTTGTTTTTTGTTTTGTTTTTTTACAGGCTCAAGCCTGCTTACACCACTGCTGTGAAGGCCTGTTTGTCCTTGGCTGCGCTGTACCTTTATATTAGTCATAACAGGCAGGTTGTCATTGTTCCTCTTCTACAGAAAACGCTCAATCTCCAAGAGCTAAACAACTCGGAGACTAAACAAAGCCTGAGACATGTATTTTAGACAGCAGACATTGTTCTATCTATGTTTTGGCTTGATCTCCACAAACATACAAATGATATATTACAGGGTGTATAAACATAAGGCCGTCCAGAGTTTCGAGAAACTTGGGCATTCCGGCTGGTTTGAAAACTCGTGCGCTCACAGAGTGACACATTTTTCAGAGACAGGTCCGGAAACATGTCATGTAACGATGTTGGCGTGGAGGTTTTGTCGTGCTTCTTTCAGTTCTTGAAAATTCTTTGGCGATATGTTTTTTGTTATTTTGAAAGTTTCAAACCATTTAGTGTAAAATTGAGTAAACCTGCAAACATGTTTGAAAAAAAACATATTTGTGTTCCGAAGTGTTGGCTTTGTGTATTTGGTCGCTGTTCTATTTCAAAACAACTTGTGAAACCAGTCCAAGTCAGGACAGTCATTTTGGCAGCTGTGCAGTAAGTGAAAGGGAAAATATCATGTCTCTGTCTTTATGACAAGGAAAACCACGCAGTTCTCGCAGGGAAGTACAGTATGAACCATGAGCGTGGCGACGGCTCGGATTCAAGGGGAATTTTTTGTATTTCCTTAACCGTGTTGATTAAGGTGATTGTCCTGTGTTTGCTCTCACTGCCTCAGCTCCACCAGACGCTGCATCCCAGCATGGCCGACGTCGACCAGGACCGTTCACAGAGCAGCACGCCTGTGACGGAGCTCTCCAACCGCATCCTGGACACCAGCTTTGAGGAGAAAGGGACCGGAGCAGCATCTGCCGGCGCAGGCGGTAAAACAGCGGGAGCGATGGCCTTGGGACCCGAGGCCGTCCTGCTCAACGGCACTCGGCCGTCACACAAGCGGCGCTCGTCCGAGAGCGAGACACGGGACACAAAGAGACAGTACTCTCTGGAGCGCAGGGAAGAGTCGCCGGAGAGAGCGAGAGACCGGGAGCGTCAGAGGGACAGGGAGGGCCGGGGGGGCAGTAGCAGCTGTAGATCCAAAACTCCCTCTGCCTCGTCCTTCTCCTCCTCAGCAAAAGCAAACACGGTGGCCGGTCCGAGCATGTTGGACTCCAATGACGGAGGCTCAGATGATGGGGAGGCGGTCAGCCCAGAAACGAACCTCCGCTGCCTGGTCAATTTCTTCAGGTAAAGCTCAGAAAATGTTGGCCAAGGAATTCAGCAGCTCCACGTTAGACATCAGAGGTGGAGGTCAAACTCCTCAGTCCTCATTCTGAGCAAACATACGCTCTACTGTTAGTCGAAGGTTGTATTTCTGACTGTTGTTGTTTTTGCTCTCCAGCATTTCCTGTGTTTCACTGCGCAGTGCAGTTGTGGGAGGGTAACAGAACGAGGGAATTTTGTGCTGAAAAGATTTTAAACTTTGGAAAACACCAGTTTGTCTATTCCCAGCTGCCCAAACCTTATATTAGCTTTGGCCGCGCTTTGGAGCACAAACCTGCAAACCTCGTCTTTAAGTCTGCCACACATCTCTCACCGCCTTACTTCTCAATTTGTTCAGAACCATGGGTTACCAGCAGGAAGTGGTGGAGCGCGTCGTCAAGGAGACGGGACAGACAGAGGATACCTTCCTGGTTCTGGAGAAAATCGTAGAGGAAACCAAGCGTTGCGAAGAGGGGTCCAAGGGAGGCGAGAAAGAGAAAGAAAGATGGTTGAACTCTGTGCGCTCCTCGGACACGCCTTCCTCATCGTCCTCGGCGTCGTCTACAGTCTCTCGATTCAGAGAGAGGGAGCGCGAGCTGAGCAGGGCGCTGGTAGACCCCGGCAGGTCCAAAGAGAACATTATGCCCTGCCAGCACGGGGGAAGTAGTAACGGCCTGGGGCACCGGCGGCAGTGCAGCGGCAGTGAGACCAGCACTCAGCAGGTACTCCCCCTGTTCCTTCTCTCCTCAACATATTGTTCTTCTTTTCTTTTCAGCCCTGAGGTTTCAAATAGTGAAGCAACATGAATTAGCACCGCGTTTTTCCCTTTATCTCACATTTCATCTGTCACCCCATTCAGCGTTTTCTTCCTCTTCCACTTCCACCTTGCACCTCTGACCTTTTCAGCTCAAATCATTTCCGATAAGTTCATATCTCATGACTCAACTTACTGGATCTTAAATATTGTTTCTGTTGTCAGATCACACACTCTCGCCTCATTTCACTTCTCGTTCTGGTTCCTCACATTTATCAGCAAGTGGTCTCACTTGTGGTTTGACCATATGGATATGTTCAATATAGTCATAGCATAAGGAATTGCCCCGGTTGGGACTGACATCTGTATGGTGTGATGAGTATCATAAAACGTGGTGCTGAAGTGATTTTGACTCATGATTGCTACTTGAGTAATTTAAAAAAAATATATGTATATATTTTTTTAATCCTTGTATTATTGAGACAGCAGAATTTTGCAGGGCGTGCATTTTAATCACATCAAATCTCTTTTCAGGCCATCACCATCAAGAGGAGCTCTAGTGCTCAAGGAGGAGCAGGAAACTACGAGGTCATCACCATTGACGATGACGACGACGTCATCCTCACAAATACCAAAACAGCAGACAGCAGGACGTCCCGGATAATGACAGTGGCACACCTGGACGCCCAATCAGGGTCCAGAACAGACTACTTGGCGCGGGGAGTAGGCAGCTTCTCAAAGAGGGACTACCTGTCGAGGGGTGGGACCCAGACTTTGGGAGGATCGGTGAAAGTCGAGAGCGTGACGGCGCTGCGCAGCACACCTCAGTGGCTGACCACTACCACCAGCTCATTAGCGTCAACCCCCAGTGTAGGTATTACTTTACAGTCCCCTCCACTCATACATGAGCTTTGCATGCAGTTACTTCACCACACTAAAAAAACATCTTGTGTGGAGCGGTTACACTTTTGAAACGCTGCTCCTGGAGGCAGAGACGACTGTTTGTAATTTGTTTGACGAAGACCAACCTTGATGTTTAAACGAGACACACGTGTAGGGTGCTACAATTCTATTTGTCTACTTCAAGGTGCCTAAATACTTGGGATATTAAGATGGTATATTTCTTTAGCTCTTTTACACACTGATCAACCTGAAACATCTTCACTCATGGTGAGGGCTTGCTGTTCTGATTCATGTCATGGATCCACCTCTTTGTGTTATCCTCCAATTCAGTAAATGCCTTTATTCCCTTTTTTGTTTGTCCTTCTCAGTCGGCCCAGCCCATCAGCCGGCCTTCGTCCTCTCCCTATCAGACCATCGGACACACAGGGTTTCATGGGATCGGAGCCAGGACTCCTCCTGCGAACGACCCCCCGCCACCCCCGGTCACCGGTTTAGCTCGTTTCCATCAGTCACTGAAGACTCCCTACACGCTGAAGCTGCCAAACGAGCCAGGGCGCCCGGAGCTCAGGCACATCATCATAGATGGCAGCAACGTGGCCATGGCGTGAGTCTGCAGCCCACCCGCTTCTGATAGTGATTCTGAAAACAGACACGAATATATTTCAGTTAATTTTGAAGTGACACCAATATAGTACCAGTCGTTTTCTGCAGCAGGCAAACTGTTGACATGTCGGTGCAGATTAGAAACATATACATTAATATGGTGAAACCTGCGTGATGCATATCAGCTGATAACATTGCCTGATAAATGTGGGCAATAGGACATCAGATAGCCTAATTTCATTTACTAAAGTTCACTGGAGACTTAGACTAAGCCTAATCATAACCGCTGTCCCCAAAATTAGCATGTTAAATTAAAGACTTGCAACAATGCAGAAAGAAAAGCACAACCAAGAAAAGTCTTTGAGATACGCATCAGATGGTGCAAACGATGTCGCTACGATATAGCGTCGCTTTAATCTGAGTTGAAAAATCTCTCAGCTTGGCCACTTATCACCCCTCTTGATCAGCTGTCACTCTGATAGCAGTGCGGGTTGTGATCGGGGGATTTTCTTTTTTCTTTTTCTTTTTTTTTTTTTTTAATGCCTGTCCGCAGTGCACATAATATTAGCACCGCTGGGAGGATATACGTGTCACTTCTGGTACTCTGAGACTCTGAGTTTCCTCCACTTAAGGCTCTTTTAAAGCTTGTGCAATGGAGACAAAGTGCTTCAGCTGTGGATCATTGTATTTGGATGTTTGCACTTTATTGCACTGGTATGAAATACTGTCAAAACTGGGTTCAGAGCTCATGGTGACCCCTGAAGTGGGACGTGTAACCATGGCAATGGCAGATGAAAGTTTTGCATTGACAGGTGTAGGCCAGGGTTTAGCTGCGCTGTCGCCGGTGGCCTAGTTGTGACTTTTTCATGTGTATCTCCCATCAGTTCCTCTGAACCCTAGACAGACAGAATACCAGGTAAGAGGCGGTCAGCATGAAGATCACAGCACATCAGAACATCTTTCATCTCAGGCGCGGCTTTTCTTAGTGCTGTGAGAGTAAAGGCGGCGCGTTGCAGCTCCTGTGATGACAACTATAATTCCCCACCTATAGTAAACGCACCACGTCTTTCCCTTTCACACATGAAACCATCACCCCTTCCCATCAACATTACTATCATCATCAGTGAAGGCCACACACACACACACAAACAGTCACTCTCAAACCAAGCAAAGCATCTGTTACAGTTCGTAGGTGGCCGTTACAACCCTTATTGTGTAGGTGCACCAAAACTTACCCCACGCATTCACATAATGTTACTCATCACTTTTGTGAGTGCGAGTGTGCCCGCAGTGTCAAAACAGTCGCAACAGTATGATATTGATGAGTGGGGGTGTAGTGCAGGGGTGTTTTTGAGAAGAACGGCCTTTTCTAGTAAAAATCTGCGCGTAGTGTTTCAATCCAGAAATTGTACAACACAGCGGGAGTGTGAGGTCACACCACCCGAGGAAGGATGGGGTGCAGTAGTCACAGTCTTCAACCCAGATGACCTGGCCTTGACTCTGCTCTTTTGCAAACCACTTCCTTTCACGTTCATTCCCGCCCACTCCCTTTTCCCCCGTCGGCGTCCATCCTCTTTTACCAGAAGTTTGCCTAAACAGAAAAAGCACAGGTCACCCCTGACTCAGCATCTGCCGCACAAGATGAAAGACTGTTATGAGAAGGTTTCATCAATATTGTTTTTAATGGGTAACGTGAAGTGTGACGCACAGTTTCAGTCTTTAAGGCACACGCTGCTCACCGCGTTTTACCGTGTGACAGGACAAAAGGGTATTGTAAATATTTGAATTTGTCTTTTCTGTCCTGTTAGTTTCAAACAAAGGGCCACAAGTTGATCAGTCAGTGATGATTATGTCCTTCGTGCAGGTTGGAGGACGTGTGGATCCTGAAAAAGCTTATGTAAAGTTATCACGGAGGAGACGTCCTCCCTCGTCAGGTTACACCCAGGCTTCCACGGTGCTTTTAATGATTGCATAATCCCTTCCTGCCGTGGAGTCATTCATAACTTTCTCTTTCACCACTCGTTGGAACTTCTCTCGAGTTTGCGCCGAGGCTCTGACCACAGGCTGAAAATGATCTCGTTCCGCGTGTGTGTCGGCTTCTCTCACTTGCGTTCGTGGCTCTGCGCTGAAGCGAGTTTGTAATCAGTTACACGTACTGAGCGAGCACACACCATGTGCCCGGTCAGAGCCTGAGCAGCGTCAGACTACAGCATGGAAAAATTTTCATTGGCTTCCACAGTTTTTCTGGAGGAGCAGCTCCATCTCCTCACTCTCAGTGATCATCAACAGAAACGATTTATAGTGTTTTTAATGATTTTCATTGAGGTTTAAACTGCTGGTGGCATTGTTTTTCTATCCTCCACACTCAGCTGCAGCCGCATCCTCAGTCAGTCGGGCTGACTTTAGCGTATTGCGTCACCACGCGAGCCAGGAGCCCCGTGAAACTTTGCCCCGACCTACGTCACTTTGCCGAAGACCTGCCCAATATTCAGTTCCACGCCGCTGTGCGTAGTGAGCAGCCCCACAGCCTGCGTGCTCCGCGCTCCCCGCTTTACCACAGCTCACATGAGGCCAGATCGCCGATCGAGATAAGAAACCCAGCGCGCAGGAAAGTTACTTGTACAACCTGCAGATGTTCACATGACAAGGAGAAGGAAGAGAGGAATGAACAGACGCTCCATTCATAACTTTGACGTTCGGCGCAATGTTATTTCTCTGAGCTCATCAGTTGGCAAAATACTTATTCAGCCCTTATCTACAGGGTGCAGCTGTCTTTCTCTGTTGCCAAATGTTTACACACTCTGACTACACACTCTGTACTGCACCTGTGATTTGATATCTGAGACGCAGTGACACACTTTTCCCCTGTCCTGTTCAAATTTTAAAATTCCCCCCATGTGAAAAGGTCTATCACTGTCAGAAGCGTCAGACGTAGAAGTATCCCGAGGTGACGACCAGTGGAAGGGTTTGAAGGCGCAGGGTTTCCTTTTAACGCGCGAGGCCATGAAGAAAAACAAAAAAATGACCAAAACGCACCGATTAAAAATAAAACCCCTAACAAACACGCTTGAAAACAAACGCTTTCCGACGATGTGACCACCGTTGTCGGCTCCGCAGCAGAAGCAGCAGCGGCAGCTTCCTGTTTGGCGAGGCTGGCTGCGCGCAGGGAGTTTCTCATCTGTGCTGGTGTTTGTTGTTTGTGTTGTCTTGTGGTTTTCTGTCCCAGCTACCCCATTTGTCGCTGTACAGCTGTCTGACGTGCGCGTACAGGCCACACACGTCACCACCAACAATCTGAACCAGCTGATGGTGTGACGTGTGGTGTGTGCGTGTGTATTTGCTGTCTTGCAGTGGGTACCCATAAAGTAATTTCCAGGTTCATTGTTGCTTCTGTTGCCACGGAGACCAGTTTAGCATTCAGTTCCATGCTGCTGCTATTTTAAATACCTTGCATCATTAACACTTGCTTTCAGTGCTGCACATTCTGTTTTTACTCAGTTTGCTTTTATTGTTTGTCCTCATTCCGATTCTCCAGCGCTCGGAGACAAAATGTTACAACACAGTTGAGTTGTGATAAGAACTCAGATGCCTCATCAGATACCATGCATCTGCCAAGTGGGAGGATACCAACGCTTCCTTTTACCTGATTTAACATCTGCATACTTTAAGAACGCGATTGGAGCAGGAACACCTCCCCCTGTCTTCTGGGTCTGAGCCCCAGTTAAAATGAATTTCTGTACATACACATATGTGACGGGTTGTCAGAAATCTTTAACATTTCTTATGCTTTCATTATGTTTCTGCTGGTTCTTCCTCTTCACTACGTCAGGTCATGTCCCTGTGTGCGACGCAAAGAGTATTATTATTATTTGAAACCTCCTTTATGCTGTTTTAATCTGTCATAGACCTTCAACTGCATCTCCATGTCTCCTCACCGTGTCCATCTTCCTTTGCCCCCCATCTCTCCAGTCACGGTCTTCATCGGTTCTTCTCCTGTCGAGGAATAGCGCTGGCCGTGGAGACGTTTTGGAGGCGGGGCCACAGGGAGATCACAGTATTTGTCCCTCAGTGGCGACAGAAGAGAGACCGACTCACCACAGGTACACGTGAGCGGGAGTGAACAGGGCAGTATACAAGAGCTAGGACAGGGATTTCTTTCATTGCTCTGGATCTTTACTACAACAGAATGGATTTCTAATGAAAGTGGAAACCAGCAGGTTAACGTGCTGATTTTCAGCTTTAAGGGTGTTTGAGTGTGTATTAAAGGAGCTTCAGGGTCTCAGGGTCCAATGACAACTAAATATAACCTCATAGTGACAATCCCGATGGCTTCTCTAACATGTTAAATGCTTTAAAAGGGACATTTTTCATTCAATATGTTTTTATTTTATTTTATTCAATATATTTTATCTTGTTTTATTATCCAGTGAATGCATAAACTATAAAACGTTCTTGTTTTTATTTCATCACAGAGCAACATTTTCTAAACCAGCTGGAAGACCTGAGACTGCTCTCCTTCACTCCCTCCAGAGAGGTCTGCGGCCAGAGGATATCCTCACATGACGACAGGTACACACACCCACACACACACACCCAGCCATTGTGTCTAGGCAGCAGTAAGATGGCAGACAGGGCGATGCGGTATAGAGCAGCGAGGAAACACACGGCCCCTCAGAGCCGGGGACTGAACCACACAATTAGCTCTGGGCAGTTTACTTCCTGTCTATATGAATTAATCACCACCTATGCAAATATCTAACAGTGTCTCCATTACTCTCACCAAGTACAGCTGCACTGTATTTTCACAAGAGAGATGAGTATGCTCTCTAACTAGAGAACGAGTGTGACACATGTCTGGTAAAAACTGTTTTATGAATTTAAATGTTTGAATAACTGCTGCTCTGTGACTGTAGAGGTGTCATTGCCAAGTCATCCTGATTCAGCGCTCAAGGTGGATTCCCCCCCTGTGGGCTGCGGCGGCCAAACTGAGCGCGAGCTTCTGACCTTTGAACCCAGGGAAAATCCTGAGCGTTCGGCCCACAGTCACGCGCTCTCTCTCTCTCTCTCTTCCCCTGTCAGGTTCCTGCTCCACCTGGCGGAAAAAACAGACGGGATCATCGTAACCAATGACAACCTGCGGGACTTTGTCGAAACCTCGGACACCTGGCGCAAGATCATTCAAGAGAGGTGATTTGCGTAGGATGTATGCACAGCGCCGTCGGCCGTTCGCTCACATGTTCCATTACCCAGTGACGCGCTGGAAAGTCCACCTAGGCAGACTGCCAGCTGGAAGACACATGTGACGGATGTTTTTATTTCATTTCGATTTAAAGGATGAAAACAAAGTGATCTCCAAAACTCGTATCTCACAGTTATTTCGCTATAACTTGCGACGGTGTTTCATCGTCAATAGAGATCACCAGTCACCTCAGCGTTAAGTTACTCGTGAATGAGCTGGATGCTTTATAGAAGCTGCAGTGAAGCTGAACACCAAAGGCTCAGCGCTCAGATTTAAAAAAAAAAAAAAGCTGTGAAAAGGTTTCGTCAAAATGTGAACTGATACTGCCCGCCGAGCGCTGGAGCCGCTAATGTTCTTGGAATTTTCAGCTTTTCTAATTTATGCCTCAGTACTGTCTATCACACAGATTTGAGGAAGGAAGTAAACTGCCACATTCAGTTGAGTTCATTATAATACGCTGCAGCTGCCTCACTTGGCCCTCTCGCTCTAACGCAGGCTGCTTCAGTTTACTTTTGTGGAGGACCACTTCATGATCCCCGATGACCCCCTGGGGAGAGACGGCCCTCATCTGGACATGTTCCTGCGTAAAGACAACAGGTATGATTTAGTTGCACAGGGGTGTGTGTGTGTGTGTGTGTGTGTGTGTGTGTGTGTGTGTGTGTGTGTGTGTGTGAGGTTCAGGACCACGGGAAACTTGAGCAATCTAACTGTCTTGTTATTTCACACTGGCTTTGACTTGTGTAAACTGATTCTGTTGCTCCTGTTGCACACGTTCTCCATCACATCCTTTCTCACTTCCCTCTCCCCGCCTGTCTCTCTATTCGCCCGGGTCAGGTGGGCTCCTGTCACCCCTCCCCCCCTGAGACCACCAGACTTCCGGCCGTCCTCCCAGCAGCAGCACCAGCAGCCAGTTTATGTCCAGGCCCTCCACTCGGCCCCTCGGACCCCGGCCTCCACACCCCGGCCCGCTCCCTCCCTGATGTCCCACTCCACTGTGCACTGGCCCCACTCCGGTCCGCCCGAATGGCACCCGCCGCGCCGTTCCCCTTCCCCCTCCCCCTCGCCCCCTCCCCAGCGGTCACCAGGAGAGACGTCGGAGCTGAAACAAAAGCTGTACGACATCTTCCCCGATCAGAAACAACGAATCGACCGCATCCTCAGTGACAACCCGTACATGAGAGACCTGAACGCCCTGTCTGGGCTGCTGCTGGGATGAATGACCTGCACAGCATTGAGAATCAGCAGACGCACACCATACATGCACACACACACACATGCACACACAGAAGAATAAACATATACGCGTCAGCATAAAAATAATTTATTTTGCCATTTCTTCCAGCCTGGAGGACACGAAACGTTTGTTTTGAATATTATTTTACATAAAGACTGATTATCAAACTCGCTGCTATCGGCAAAAAGTATTTTTGGAATGATTTGTTTCCTTGCCCCTCCTCCCTTTGATCTCAGATTGATCGACAACACTGGTGCGCACAGAAGCAAAATGTTAAATTGCCATATTTGTCAAGCGGCAAAGTCCTTGTTGGTCAGATGGTAATAAACCAGTGCAGATCCTTGACACCAGAGGTTCGTGTCAGAGTGGGACCAGCACCGGGAGAAGTTTCGGACCAACAGTGAAGTGGTCGCACGTGACCGCAGCTCTTTTTTTCTCTCAAACCTGTGTTTACCATCAGACTCTCACACGTGTCTGAATATACACCCTCTGCACAAAGCTGTCTACAGTTTGGGACACCGACGGGTTTCGCTTGTTTCTCCTTTTTTTTTTTTCTTTTTTCGACACGTTAGTTATACAGTTGTTGTGTTTTGGATCAGAACTCTGTCAGGGAGCAGTTTCAGCAGTTCGGACTCATTCAGCATCGAAAGGGTATGTCTTTTTCATTTCCCTCTTTGTGTATTTTCAGAACGTGTGACACAATCACCAGCTTTAGCATCACAAAATCACCATTAGTGACTGTTAAAATTGGACGGCATTGCCCAAAAGCCATGTTTAGATATTCAGCATAACTTCAATTTCAGTTCAGCTAACGACATTAAAGAAGGTCAGTATTTTGAGGCTGTATGGATGGGCAGTTATGACAGTGTGTCATATTGTTTCAGATTTAGCTGGCTAAAAGCATTTACATACATTTATACAGGCTGAATTAATCTTACATAGGCCCTAATAAAGCAGCACTGCCCTGATCTTTATTCCTTCAAAACGTTGCCTGTGCGTCCCGGCCTTAAACCAGTTCTCCCAGTAACAATAACAACGGACACATTAATTGTGTATTTGTTTAAAAAAAAAAAAAAATTTTCTTTTGTCAGAAATCTCGTTTTTTGACATTGACAGTATATTAAGAATCTCATTGTTTGGCAGAAATTGAAGGAAATTCTAAAGTGAAACCGAAGTAAACTGCCTTTCAGTATCCCCCGCCCCCATGCTCTGCGTGATTTGACACATATTTCCTATGTGTTGCTTCTCATACGCACTGTTCGATGATGTTCTGAAGAACCCAGGTGCTGAAACCGAAGCCGCTGCTCCGATCATCAGGAGGATGCGCTTCATAATTATACATCAAGCATTTTGGTCTGAGATGGACTCTGAATTACCCGCCTCGGTTTTAAGGCAATACCTGAACAGTCCACGTGGCTTTGAACGGAAACACTACAAGAGTTTGGCTTTGTCCTTTGTTGATTGAGTTGAATAGCCCACTCGCGTCTGAAATCACACAGCATACGTTTGCTCATCAGAAGAAAAAAAAAAAACCCAACCTTGCGATGACGACCTACTTAAGTTACATTTGTAATTAGTGTTTAATAGATAAATGTAATGCACTGAAGGTAAGTAATGGTGTAGTCAGTGACGCAAGGGTTCTGAGTTTTGTAATATATGAACACTTTATTTCCTTGTAATAAAAGAATACCTGCACAAAAACTTTACAAGGTGTCAAAAAAACAAGTTTTGTTCGTATTTGCTCTGTTGTTGTCGGGATTGCTGAAGGATTTTTTTCTTCTTTCGTTGTATTATAATTCCTTTGTGTATATCGATTTCCTTTTTGTAAATACGAGCATTTTTGGCTACGGTGCACATATGGTTTTATGTATGTGAAAGAATTCAATAAATGCGGCAGTCCACATAAAACTTTTTTTTTTTTTTTTTTTGCACGTCTGTACAGTGTTTACTGTTTATTGACCTCGCCTCGTCGACACACTGTTGCTTCCTGATGTAAACGTTCAGAGGCATCATCACAGTAAACCATTCTGGAAGAAGAGCTTTGGGAAATGCGCTCGTTTGCTTCCTTTGCAGGGGTCTGAGCAGCCGCTGGTTAGCTTAGCTTAGCTTCAGAGGACACTAGTGTCAGGAGACAGGAAAACCACAAAGTGTCGCTTCAACACATCTGATACCAAACAAAAACAATGGATGATTCCTATGAACCACAGAAATGTAGAGGCCTAGACATGTTTAACACACGTGCTATTATTAAATATCAGAATACATGCACACACACACACACACACACACACCCCCATGTTAGTTAGGTTGATGGGATTAACACCAAACATTAGTACTGTATCTGTGTGCTAAATGTCACTGCAGTCCATCCAACAGTTCATAAGATCTTTCACTCAATAAACAACAAACTTGCTGCTAACATCGGCATGCTACTGTATCATTAGCCAGGCAGCCATACAATGCATTACCGTATTAGCACGGTGCATGTTGCCTGCACTGCTAGTTAGTGTCTGATCCTACATGGAGCCGCAGGTGTTGGTGTGAGCGCTTCCACTTTGCTTTGTAATTGGGTTGGTCTCCCTGACTCCTGTGTTAGGACTGTGTCTCCTCTAAGGTTCAGACTACCTGCCACGATGAGCGCTGCTGACTGAACGGCCGGAGTCAGTCCCCAGATGTTCGGCTGTGTTCTAAAACCAGATCGTTCCCCACGATCGACGCGTGAAATGTGTGACCGACTCGTTTCAGTTGCGTGCGTTGACGCTAAATATTTGCTCGGAGCCGCGGGCAAAGTGCACATGGATTTTAAAAGAACTACATGAAAGAAATAAGGAAAAATAAAGAACAGAAGTTCCCCGTCATACTTTTTTAATATTAGTTTTAATGTTTTAAAGGTGCGCGGTTTGACCCTATCTTGTTTGCGAACTGTGCTGTGGAATCCGCATGAATATTTAGCCTTTAGTTTTGATGGTTTGCCTGAATGTGTTTCACGTTAAGGGAATCGAATTTTGCTTTTATTGCTTTTTGTTACTTCACAAAATGAAAGAAGGTGACTGAAGGGTGGCTAACCAGACGCAGAATTCATCATTTTGGCTCCATATGACATTGTATTACATCAGTCCCTCTGATGTTTGCATCTTAGAGTCCATCCTGACAAGATGCACGTTCACTGTGTACCTACAGCAGCCTGTGATGCTTTTGCGTGTGACTGACACACTGCCGAGTGAAATGTGCATTATAATACCCATAAGAGAATAAAAACATCACGCACTGCACAAATGTTCAGCCTTCTACTGACTTTACAGCATAACTCTTTATGTATGCTGCAGGCCCAAAGACGTGGCTTTCTCATTGCATTGTGGGACACTTTTAACCACTAGTCGTGCGGCCAATTTCAGTTTTATGTGTCATGGTTTTGCCTTGCCTTACCGTAAAAAGCACAATGTCAACACTTTTTGTCTTCCCTTCATAAGAACGCTATTATGATTTTGTTATTACAATAATCCCGTCGCTGTAAGCAGGATGTTACCACCCTTGATTCAAAAGTTAAGATTCACTTTTTAACCTCACATGGTGAGGAAATTTAGATCATCCCGCTACCCGCGCAGCTTCCACGCAGAACATTACACATCCTCGTGAGACGTGGGTAGCACAGCAACAGAGAACGGGAGACGTGTTGAAGAACATGCTCATAAAACGTGCATTAAAAAGAAAATGAAAAGCGCTCTGATGTTCTCTGATCATACCTCGAGTACAAACAAACAACAAAAAGTAGGATTGTAGATAAGTCAAAAGAAGGCTCTTGGTTTTACATGTTGTCATCCGTATTTGATCTGCTGACATTAAAATCTTAATTGAAGTGGGGATGACAGGGTTGTTGCCGTGTGTTGGCTTGTGTGCGCAGCCTCGTGTGGTTGTGGTTGCTGTTAAGCTGCATTTTGCTGTAGGCTGTTAAAGTTAAGCCTAAAGACACTTATCAAAACACAACACAGTGCACAAACTAATATGAACGTCATATTGCCAAAGCACCATAAGCCTTCTAATAGACTCTCTCCTTTATTTCCACGCAGGCCTCTTCAGGAGCAGATTTGAATGATCCTGAAACGCCAGATCTGCCGCAGCAGGTCTGAGTCACTTCTGCAGATTGTTCGCTAGGGGTCAGTGTGTGTTAAGCTCCAGCGAGCAGCCAAGCGCAGATCGTAGAGGCTCTGTCATCTAACATCACAACCCTTCCAGAGCATCATCTCCCAGAAGGCCCTTTAAAACAACACAACTACGTTCTTGAGTGTACGGAGCCCCAAAAGTGACAAAAAATATCGCACGAGATTATCAAACAAGTCAAAAGTCTAACTGAATACATCTATACATAATGTTTTCAGTTCAATATTTAGCGGGGCAACACTAGGACCATGTAGAGGAGAGGCAACACCAAATCAGGCGAGAGCCAAAAACTAATAAGCAGTCTCATGTGCAGCAGGTGTGCACGGCTGCAGGCTGCCAGTGGCGCTCTGTGAGCTCCCTTAATGATGACAGACTGTTGCTCCGTACATTTGCGACTCTGGTGAGACAAACCTGTGGATTTTATCCTCACTGATGTTCTCTGTTCACTCCGCATGTGAATGAATGTGATATTTCCTTTCTTTTCTATTTTCTTCTTTCTTCTTTTGCTTTCTTTTCTTTTTTTCCTTCTTTTTAAGTTTTAACACCAGTTTTCTATTAAACAAAGTGTAAAAAGAGATGTAAAGCTTTATACTTTTCCCTCAACCTTCAAAAACTATATTCCATATCTGTTATTTCTGAGCTCGCCCAGCAGTTTCTGATCTTTGAACATGTCTGTTTCTGCTTCACATCTCTTATTGTCCTGACAATGATGCTGAGACGGGTCCACGCTGGGCCAGAGCTGTGATGAATGAGGACAGAGGCGCACGCTCGAAGATGATAATACCAAGAAAATGTGTGTTTGCGAGCAAGTTTGTCAGAGCTGACATGTTAACCAGCTGCTTTCTACACTTTGGTTAAATTATTTAGTGGTGATATTTTATACATTTACTGAAGCAGTCTGTTATTTTTTACTCTTGTGTGGCTCCATAATAATGAGGCCATAGGGCTGAAGCTGGCTGACAGACAGGCTGTAAGTTAAAACCCATAGGCTGTCTGTTGTAATAAAGTCCACATGTTTGCGACGCTTTAATTTTAACTCCAGATCTGCAGGCCGCCATCTTTTGGGGCTCTTTTACAGGCGTTGTTTTCAATTACATTTATGACATTGTCACATCTTTAGGAGCACTCACAGGGTGCTGAGAACAGTGGATGACGCTTGAGTTCAAAAAAAGCCAAAAGCTCTCTGATGGAGTGATCGTGGTGGTTTGAAAGTTTTGCGCTCTCTTCTGCGGTCACTTTTTTTTTTTTTTTTTTTTTACATGTGGAGTTTGGTTTTGCAGAGTAGAGATAATCCCTTCAGGCTGGTGAGGAGCAGTTTGCAATGTCATACGGCAGACGCTTTCATCCAAAGCGACGTACATACAATATTCTATGAAAATTGTCTGTCCACCCGATTTTGAACTTTGGACTTCTGATTTATGTTTTTTAACAGTTTGATCAGTAGAGAACTAACAGGAAGTCAGAATTCTGATTGACGCCAAACATCTCCATATAGGATAATATACAGGATGTTTCCTGGTGAATATATCTAACGTCCACCGTGCAGCATAAATCTTTACATCCTTATTATACGTTCCTTACACCAGTGCTTTATGGTCATTTCTGTGATTTGTCACATTGATCAAATGCAAAATTGCTTCGTTTTAAAAATACTTCCAACATGACTGGTTTCAACAAAACCGGAAGAAGTGGGAGGAAACATGGCTGAGGGAGTTTTTCAACAGACAGAACAACTGACGTAAGATCTGAAAAGAATGAGGAGACCTGGAGCGCACAGTTACAGTGTGCAGCTGTTTATAAAGGACCTTAGGACCTACAGCAGTGGGTCCGTGGGATCAAGGAACAATGAGGACATTAAGCCAAAGCGAACTAAACACAACTCCTGATCAAAACCCCAAATCTCTATCACTGAGCTGGGATCAGGAGAGGTTTCTTTGAGTCCACATGGCATCTGCGTTTATTTTTATCAGTGCTGCTCATTTTCACATTCCCCCTGAGACTGGCATCCTCAAATCTGACAGCAGAGGGAGGCGACCGAGAGGCCGCACCTCTTCATTCGTTCCATCCGCTCATTCACTGCTGCTTCCATTCACCGTTTGCGCTGTCCTCTTTCCAGAATCGAAAAGCGATTGTTCCCTCTTTTAAAATAAAACACATTGCCTTAAAGCACCGACACATCCGCGAATCCAGCAGCACACACTGTCACTTTCTCAGGACTGTGTGGGTGTGCCATGTGCAAACAGTCCTTGTCTGCCACGTCCCTGATTCTCCTGTTAGGTTTGTTGCACCTGTTAGGGCAGGACAGCTTTTCTTTTCCTGTTTAATTTGGTGATATTAACTCTCAGCTCCACCCAAACGTCAACCTGAGCAGAGGGCTGATGAGCCACGATACCTGGAAACAAGTGCGTTGACCAACAACAGCACCCAACTTTCACACATCATAACGAGGGGAAAACCAGATTCAACATCTTAAATTAAGGGTGTGGCCTGTTAAAAATCCTGAGGTTAAAGGTTGTGTCCATGTAGACGGGACAGATGCCAAAAGGAAATAGACCCAGCTGGAGCGAAACTTGATATTGACCTTCCTGACACTGCATACGGAGGGATATCAAGGGGGAGGCCCTGTAGGTGCCGGGGATCACACACACACACACACACACACGCACACACGGATGGGCTGAATGCTTATATAAGATGCACGCTCCTCACATATGCTTCGCCCTCATGCAAATGTGTGTGGCCTGTGTTTGAGGCGGATCACATTCAGACACGTGGACTTAGGTAAAAATTCCTCCGCACGTTTTTTATTGATTCCTTTTTATTTTAATTCAATTTTTCCATTTTTTTTTTCCAACACACACAACACCCAGGTTTTGGGTTGTTTTTTTTTTTTTGCTCCAGATGGAAAGGGCTATGATGGGATGGACACTAATAGGGACAGAGATCCATATCATACTCATACTATGCCTTATTTATTCTGTTTATGCATTATTTTCCAGGGAACATAAGGTCCCAGAGACACGGCCAACACTCGCGTCAGGTGCAGCGTTACATAAGCTACATGCTTCTTGCAACCTGGCTCTCATTATGCAAATGCGCCAGGCTTGTGTTTCAGGCGAAGTGATTAGCCAACGCTGACACCGTGTGTGTCCAGAGGTTATTCCTCGACTGCAGTGGAAAATACTGATGCAAATCATGAGTAGGTCTGCTTCAGCTCCACCTCACAAAAAAAAAAAAAAAAAAAAAAAAAGGGCTCTGGGAAAAATTCCCTCCAGGCCTGGGAGTCTAATTTGGGACAGACTGGGGTGCCTCTGGCTGCTGTAAAACGCCTTTGCATGCACAGCATATGGCTACAGCACATGTGGTCCTGATCCAAAGGTTAAGAAACTCTGGATAACAGGAAAAAGGAACAAAAAACAGGCCAAAGAAGGCAAGATAGTTTTGACTGCCTGTTCATTTTTAACACTGGACACTCGGTCTACACTGCACTATTACAATATTACAACAGGTTTTATGGTTTTATATTGAACTTTTTACATGTATGGCTCCACTAAATAGCTCTGTATAGAACCACTTTACAGGATTCAGCATATAGAATAATGGCTTGGCTTGGCTCAGTCCAAAGAACTTTCAAGAACTGGGTTTCTTTAAAGATTTAATGAAACCTGGAGGCTCTTTATAAGCATTTCATGTTTCTAGAGATCGCAGGATCAGTTTCTATTTGAGTAAACATTAAAAATCATGACTGTGATTGTAATTTTCTCTCTATGCATTACAACAATAAAACACAGGTGAAACTTTAAACAGGTTGATCTGACCTGAGTTAATGCTGGCAACGCGTCAGATCACAAGATCCGATTGTGCCTCCTGTCACCACTTTTGAACACAGAATGGGGGGAAACACCGATGCCCGTTATAGACTTGTGGTTTGTTCCACACTAATGAGGCCACTCAAATCCAAAATCCTGTCTGTGCCACTGTTTCCGTGTTTTTCTGAGTCAGACTTGATCCTTAATTGCCTTTTTTTTTGTTGTCGCTGCTCTGTGGTGCCACATGTGTCATACACAACCCTGCAGTTATGGTTATAAAGACATAAATAATGCTGTTTGTGCTGCACTTGCGCTTTGATCGCTGCCCATACACCATAATTTAATAGCCGGATTTCATAATCACATAATTACATTAATCCACAGCAAAGTTGTTTGGTGGCCAGAGGGCTTTTAGGCTACACGGAGATCTGGTCAGAGGAAATACGTGACATCATGTAACGTGACACACAGTTTCTCAAAGCTTCTTGGAGTGTCATGATTCTACTGTCATCATGCATGGGAGTACACACGCGCATTTGGGGGCATGTCGCAGGCAAAAAGCCAAAGAAACAGTTGGACATTTTCAGGAAACGTGCCTCAGCTCAGCTTTGCTTATCATAAAGTCTGAAAACGGGGGGACACGGCTGTTTTGGTTGTGTCTGAAGTTACAAAATCTAACTGTCAACACCTCTAAAACTCTCACATTATCACTTTATATATTATTTTGCTCAATATGTATCAAAAATCAAAGTGTAAGAACTTTTATCATGGTCTGCTAATCAGCTGCTTGCAGTAGCCTCATATTTTGCTTACGCACATGAGAGTGGTGTCCCTTTAAGCCCCAAGAAGCATTTCGTAATGACTCACAAATACGATAATGTTGGATAATACGTTCGTTTAGACAAATATGTGGAGGAAAGGGCTCTTGCACAGTGGCATGTCAGCAAATGCCTCGAATACCATTCCCGATCCAAGCAGCCGGCTGCCTCAGACCGCCTGTTTCCCACGTTGGACCTGTTGCAGCCAGCCAACACGAGCTAAAGTTTAAAGGACAGGGGTTCAAAACTAGTCCGGCCAAGGTTTCTCCGCAAGAATCTCAGCAGTAAACAAGTCGTCAGAGAGGAGCCACAGAATTCCACAGCTGAGAATTTACGTTTTCAGGATCAGAATCTCTGGCCGAAAGGCGTCACGTCTGGAATCTGCTGATGGACAGTTCTGCCGGCTCCCAGTCACCGTCTTCCCCACTCAGTCTTCTTTCTTTTAACTTGTCTTTCTGCTCTACCCTCTTCTCTGCTCGTCCCCCCCCTTCCTCACATCCATCACCCCTGTCTCCTCACTTCCTTCCTCCCTTTCTCTCAAATGCTCTTCTCAACCCTCAGCATCTCCCTTGACCTCTTCCTTCCACATTTTCTCCCTCCTAAAACTTTCGTCGCCCTTTTCTCCTGTTCACTTGCTTAAGGGAAAAAATAAAACAACGTGTATGTTGTTATGTCTGCCCAGAAATTCAAATTCCAGCAACATACCAGCACATCTTAACATTCTCTGGGGTTTGGATCACCCCACTTCCTCTGCCTTCCCTACCCCAACCATTCTCCCACATACCCCTTGCTGCTCTCTCTGTACTTTCATTCCTTCTTATGTTCTTTGGTCCATAAACCAATAACATCAGCAATACTCTCATTATATTGCTGTTGCGCTTCCCTTTTCACATCTCCCTTTATCTCATTACACTGCCACAGAAGTATCCAAGCCTTAACTGTTACCTCTTAATTTAAGAGGAACTGACCGGTGCAGATCAGATTAGCGTTTTTAGTGTTTTTTTAATCAACTTTATAAGCATTATTGGAATATTTTATTACCAAATATATACTTTATTTTATTGCTTTCTATTTATTCTATCCTCCAGAGTTTTAAGTTTTAATTTCATTAGAAGTTTATGTTTTATTATTGTACTTTATAGTAGCTGAGTGCATTCTTTTTAAACTGCAAAGCAAAATTGGAGAAAGTACTTTATTAATATTATAGTAGAAGCAGTAGTGTAATTCTGTTCGCTAGAGAGGTGCGTGTGCTGTGGTTGGGATATGTGGGCTATTTGAAATCTTTATTTTGGAAAACAGGACTAAGGGTCTAATGAAAGCCTTTATTTAGGTACGACTATGGTTTCAGCTAAATGGTAACATCAGTATGCTATGATGCTAGTTATTTTAATGCTAACATACATTTTTATGATGTTACCCTGCTTAGTTTAGGGCATGATAACATTAGCAATCAACGTAGAATACAATTGAGGCAGATTGGAAAGTAGCATGTATTTACTTTTGTAAGGGCTATTGTGTGGGCATAAACCAAAGTATTGAACAAATTTAAATTTGGGCTTGATGATTGCTAGATAAAAAATGAAATGATTACTAAAGTTGTTGTTGAGAAATATCAGTGGAAACTTGGACCTCCTAGTGGTGCTAGAAGAAAAGTAAGGGGGTTAACCTCTGTGCACCATGAATATCTGCACCAAATTCCATTGTAAACCTTCCTGCGGTTGTCAAGACATTTCACTAAAACAACACAAATGTCAACATCAAGGTGCCATCACAAGTGGATTACCAAAGGCTCTGTGGTTCATCCTCTGGGGACCACGAATACATGGGCAAAATTGTATGGCAGTCCATCAAGAGCCGATTTCCAATCTGGACCAAAGTGGTGGACCCACCAACACTGCCGGCCGATAGCTCTGCGCTAGCATGGCTGAAACTTTACATTCAGGGAATCTAGAATATCCACACAGGAAGGGGAACCTGCTATTTGTCCAGAAAAAGAGAGATGTTAATCACCTTAAACCTCTGGCAAATGAAGTGGTATGTCATCCATATGAGCGTTAAATACTACGGGCTGCCATACCTTGTAGTTTAGCATAATTAAAGAGCACACTGTTTGTATGCAGAAAAGGAGTGGGTGGTATACGCCCCATCTGACTGAGGAGGTCTAATTTGTACTGTACGTTCAAAGAAAGCAGCGGTCTAGTCCGTATATTCAAAGAGAAATAATGTTACTCTGTGTGATTACAGTAAGAAGCATACTTACAGGGCCTAAGCCACTGTTGAGGACAGGACAATAGGATTATATTCACAAAAGTCTGTTCTTTGCCTCACTTTTTTCTTGCTATCTGAGTCTCACTCAACCCTCCCATGCGCTCAGCCTGCTGCCAGCCTACTGGGACAATGCACTTACATAACCAATCCCTCTCTGTAATCCCAGCCTGTGTAGCCCCTCCCACCCTCACACTCCTCTCTGTCTCTCCTCTTTTTCTCTTCCAATCTCTCCCACTCCTGATGCTGTTAGTCCTGGTGGGGGGGACTCCCTTATATCCAGATTACTACGGAAGAAGCGTCATGACCTCTTAATCTTAATCTCACCCAGTTACATGTATGCTCAGTATCAAGACTGAATCACACGGATTCATTCTCAACAGCTGAGCCACTGGTTTTGTGTCAGGAAACTAGCTGATGGTTTTATTCTGCTGTGCACTTGGTTAAAAGTGTCAATTTGGTGTAATTTGCTTTTAAATATAATGACAGCTGCTCCAGATTCTCTCATTTTGTGCATTCTTTTCACCCAGGGAGCTTTTGATTTTGCTGTTATTTGATTTTATTAAAACAAAAGCAATGTGTGTATCATTTTTATAGAGTTCTCTTTGTATATTAGTAAATTGCAGTGGAGCTTCTCACATTAAGTCACAGGATTGGTAAACTAATGACCTTTTGCTACTTGTTGATTTATGATTTAAAAACACATATTTCCTCAAATGGCACAACAACACAGATGAAAGGAAAAATGTATAATGAATATCACTGATGATAAATATACTGACTATAAACTGGAGAAGTAAAGTCAAACTTCTGCCTGCAAACCTTGATTCTCTACTGATACAGGAGAAGGGGATTATCATTTATATTTCTTCTTAATTAAATAATTATAAACAATAACAGAAAATTATGGTTAATGTGGTGAATTACTGCATATATTTGTTTATACATAATTTTGTGCTTTTCGATTTGGGCCACTGTGTACAATCTGCGATTCGTGCAGAGCGCGCTCCCGCGACAAACTTCAACAACTGTGCGCGCTCCGGAGCGGCTGGTACTTCACGCCTGGTGTCTCGTCTCTGCCACAGGAGCAGTGCGAATGTGTACACCGCGCTAACGAATGAAAGACGATAAAGAGGGATCCTCCATCTATCACCTCACCACATATACATCTATTTATCTGCAGTGAGTTGAAGGATATTTCGTCCGAGGTAAGCGGCTGTGCCGTAGCGAGTGTAACATCGGATTTTCGAGTGTAGTGTGTGTGTTCGGAAAAACAACAGCCCCGCTGTAGCAGACGTTAGCTTCCTTCATTAGCGCGCTGCTAATGTTGCCTGTTAGCTAGCTGGGCTTAGCAAAAAAAGCTGGCTAGCCGTGTCGCGAGCTTGTTTGTTGTCTTGACGTTTTAAAATGCACGGTTGTCCTCGGTGTGCAGTCTGTTGACATGCCTGGTGAGTGAGCCCGGTTGTTAATGTGCACTGAGCTATGCACGAAAAACGTTACGGTGTCGGTCTCGTAGCTTGTTCACACACTTGCTAAGCTAACAAGTCACCGATTCGGTTAGCTAGTATGCTACGGGGCACTGCTTTACGGCAAGACAAGGCCTTGTATGTATGTAACAGTTAACTAGTGCTAGCTAGGCTACGCCGCCGTCTGCCTTGTCAGACAAGGCCGTTTTGCTCCTAAAGCAGGTTAGTTCAGGTCAACAGAAACCCATCACGGCATTGTTTTGTGTAGCGGCGTTACTGGCATAACCTGGTTTAGTGACGGCTGTGGAGGAAGTGATGACTAATGTTTACTCAAAGTAGCGACTGTAGCTGCTGACAGAGATCCACCGTGACTGTGTGTGTGTTTGACCTGTCTCATAGAGGAGGACGAGTGAATGTCAGCTTTTAGTTGTTATTGTTTCTCTGATCTGCTTTATTAGCGGTTCACCTCTGTGTCCACCGGGAGGGCAGCGGTTGAACAGATCGCACACCTGTCGATGTGTTATGAGCGAAGATGTCAGATACACGACGCTAATGGTATCCCATTATGACCTTATGATGAGGTGAGATCAGTCAGTTAAGGGAGTCTCTTCAACGCTCGCTATTGCCTGTTGTTATTGTGGTTATTATGTAGATGGTTATAGCTCTCTGCTCAGGTTTAGGTGGGAAAGAACCTTAATGAATTCATAAAATGACAAGCTGTATGTTACAGAGAGTTGTCCAAAGCAATAACATGTGCAACATCAGTGTCGTAACTTTTTCCCATGCACGTGTCACCATCAGTGTTACTGCCTCATATGTTAAAATGTGAGCTACATATGTTAGTGTGGCAGCGAGTCTGAAACCCCTTGCTGTTGGCCTGTCTCCTCAGCCTGAGATGATTTATTCACAGTATATAATAGAACATTCTTGATATTTTTATTCGAAATACAAGACTCTTAAACTGTAGTCACAGGACATGCTGGTGAGCATGTTTGCTAGTGTTTTGAACGGCCAGAAATGACTGTGTATGTATGAATGAAAGAGAGACATGTGGTCTGACCAAGCTAGAGTACCGAGCAGGCCAGCCACAGTACAGTCTGACATCATACTTGTGACAGTGGCATATACGTACGAGGTGTTTTGTTGTATTTGATTTGAGCTCCCTGACTGACTGCAACTAATCAGTGGAAAACACACAAATATAGAAACTGTGTGCTGCTTACAACACAGCAGGTTGTCCCATATACTACTGAAGTTCACCGCTGTAGAGCTTCCTGCGAGAGAGGGTAGATGTAGAGCCTTGAGGCAGCCCCTTTCTGGTTTCATTACAGCTTGTAATGGTACACAAAGTATGCTTTTAATAACTTTGATAGACCTCCAATAAGAATGATTAAGGCCTCTATTTTGTGTGTTGAACAAACAAAAAGTCTCATCTATTATTCCAGTCTGTCACTGATGACAGGAGCATTGCTCTGGCACATTATTTTACTGTTTGATTACAAAATTGACTCTTGATCTTCAAGACAAACATTGCTGGAGTCGGAGAATGCTACACAATGTATTTTTGGAGCAAAAGCAGGTCTGAACAGAGCAAACAACTCAGGGCTCCATATATCTGTGAAAATGATGTGACTTAAAAAAAAAAAGAGTATTTCCAAAGATATTGCAGTGTTTTTAGTCATCTTGCTGTTGTATCTGTTGATCATACAGAGACCGCTGACCTCAGACTTGAGGACCCTACTGTAGATATGTACTGTATTATTGCCCTTCTCTGATGTGATGTTCTGTGTAAAGCTCTTCTTTTGGCTGTTTGACTTGCTGTAGTTAGAAGACACGGCGGTCATCGGGCTGCTCAGCGGCACGGGCTCCTGTCCTTTGGATGATTTGCACATGCATATTTTATGGGGAATGTATGGCAGGCATGAGAGCAGCATGACATTAATTAGGAGAGAGGTAGTTTCATTTGTTGTTGATGAAGATTGGAATCACAATACACCTGTTGGCAGCTTGCAATCATTTTCACATGTATTTGAATTTGTTTCAATAGTCACGTCTATCTCATGTGTAAATCAGCCCCTGAACAGATGACTTGAATGTAAACCAGCGATGCTCTCAGTCAAGTGGAAAGAGCTTTAAACACTGGTTCAGAGGCCTGTGTAGCAATAATCTTGGTAACACACCAGACTGATTTTGTCTGTTTTCCCGCATTGAAACTGAAGAGTTTTTAGGATCCAGATATCACACATTTACAACCAAGTACAAGATGTGATAGTGGGACCAAATCCAGACAAAAGCCTGGTTTCCAAATGGAAAGTTGCCCTAAAGCCTGACCACAAAATCCTAGTGGAACCTTTTTCTTTTAAAGCTCTTGGACGCTCGTATGCATATCATCTCGTTTACTCTGACCATTTAGACCTCTGCTTTGGTTGAAGCTGATAAATGTTGAAATTGCCCAGGCCTGACAAATGCAACTAAACTGACAGGCGAGTCGGGGGTGTCGATCAGTCAGTCTGCATGCCCTCAGAGTCTTGAGGACTGATCAGCTAAAATTAGCAAAACACACACACACAGATACAATCCTGACTAAAAGAATTTGCTTCTTGCCTCTAGTTTTGTGCTGACTGTGCTTAGTACAGTGTTGCTGCTCTGTAATGCAGCAGCCGAGGTGAACTTGTTTTGACCCGAGGGTTTTCCATAGCTTTTAGAGAGGCTTAGTTGTTTGTAGCCACCAGGGTGGTTTTCATACGTGGACTGATGCTGACAGATGCCAGGATGACAGGGATTTATGTCATGGACAGGAAAGACTCATCCTTGTGGAAATCCTCGAACTTGGTAAAATGCAAGAAAATGAAAGAGGCTGGCTTTTTAATGTTTTGTTTAGTTGGATGAAAAAGTAATTTAGCTCAGTTTTAGTGGCAAAAACTGAACTACTGTTTGCAGTAGGGCGGTGACTGTTCAAGATCACGGCTTGATGAGTACACATCAGTTTGTATGTTGGACTGCACTTATCGCAAGTTGGAATTTAATTTTGATCGAAGAGAATACATGTAAAAGCTAGAACATTTGCAACACATTGTGTGGCAAATAATGTATACTAGGCCTACAGCTAACTGTTGTTTTCATTATCTATTAATCTATCTGCTGCTTATTTTCTTAATTAATCATCATTGGTCTATAAAATATCAGAACAGTTTTAAAAAGCCCAAGCTGATGCCTAGTGCCCTGAGATCATCTCCGCTGTGATTTGGCTCTATACAAATAAAACTGAATAGACGAACCTAGACTCCCAAACTCAAAGACATTCAGATCAAGGTTCTCAAAACCTTAATCATCACATTGGATACTATGTGTTATAAGTGATGCAGTCTCTGTTGATTACACATTTAATAGGACTCAAAGTATACAAGCTGTTTGCATAAAAGACAGATCTGCAGTCATAACTTAACACAAGGCAAATGTGTCATTTTCAAAATCATGGCAGAATCCGACAGAGACATGTGTCTGCTGAATTGCAGAGCTGTGCACAAATGTAGCAGCATATGTCAATAAATATGTGTTTAATATCTCTGTTTGTATTTGTATTTAGAGCTTATCAGCCTGTTGTTTGTCATAAAGTTGGGATCACACCAGAAATGCTCATGAAATATAGTTCTTATTAAATATCCACCGCAGTATTTGGTCTGATTTGGCAGAGCATTTCCTCAATTGTGAAGTTGGACGCATTTTCACATTCCTCAACACGTCGAATTTCCCTTACACAAAGGAAATGGGCAGCTGATGCAGGTTCCCCAGCGGGATGCTCTGCAGCTGAGGAGTGTTGCTTTTGTCACTACGTCCTTCTGCTTGAGGTTAGAATCTCTCCTGAGTGGTTAATCGTACCACCACAGTGTTGTGGCGGATATCGTTTGTATTATGCACTGCAGCGAAGATTACGTAACCTCGTGTGTGCACTGACAGTTGAGGTTGCAGTGGCACACGGTTCCACTGATGGTTCAGACACCTGCCACACCAACCTGAGTAGCTATCAGTTACCTTTGTGCCCTATTATCTCTCCGCCATAGAGAGCAAATTGAGGCTGGGTATGTGTAAATAGCTATGGGGTGTCAGCCTGGTGGAGAGTGTGTTACAGGTTGTTGACTAGTCACTCCCCATAAGACTGAACTGTACTGAGCTGTGATACATATGCTGAAAAGTCTGTTTTCTCCTCTGCTTTGCAAAAAGCAGTTAAGTTTTATTTCTCTTTTGGTCTTAACGTGACGAAGAATGCGTGAGCGTGGGCCGAAGACAAGGGACTTTGTAATAGTCAGAAAACATTGTTCAGCCTGTTGCATCAGTTTTCAAACTTATCTTAGTTGTGTAAGTGATTGTGATTTCTACATAAAAGCAAATAAGGATGGTTACTCTAACTCTATCTTCTCTATTACAACTAAGTAATTGGATAGTTACACCATTAGTTTTGCCATTAAAGCAATGTTTTAATCATAAAATGTCACAGAATTCTACTCATTAATGGTAAGGGACAGTTTTCTGCTGTTCAGCATCAGTTTTCTATGAACTGCAGACCATTTTTCAACTCAGTAATCCAGTAGATATCTAATTTGTTGACATGACGTTTCAGTATCGATCATGCTTTGTCAGGTCAAACTTGTTATGCTGCAAGTAGTCTTGTTGCAACCAGTTTTAGTTGGACAGAAATCAGCAGTGAAATGTATGTCATTTTATGTTGTATAATTCCAGATACATGTTAATCTAGGGCTTTGTGCTTGAATGCATTTGACTGTTGTGTTATATATAACATTGCTATTTGCAAGTTGGTTCATGAATTTGTGCCTTGTGATTCAGTCCGGAAAGGTGCTGTGCACGTTTCTCGTTGCACCTGTTCTCTCAGCACCAGATCACTTCTGCCGCAAACATTTGTTGCAGTTTGTTTCACCGACCTCAGCTTCATGTGCTCCCCATTATACAAAAAGCTTGGCTGACTCGTCTTGTATTTGAATTTCATGTGGTCAACCTGAGCTCGGTGTCTGCTTGTGCTGCAGAACTATCTGTGTGCTTGCACTTGCCTGATGAAACCTGGCTGAGTTTATGTGACATTTCTGGTCATATTCTATGTCAACCTAAAGGACAGGTAGTTTAACTTTGTTCCTGAGAAATCATGTTTTGTTTGTCACTCTGGTTTGATCCACCGTGATGTTGCTGGAATGTAGTCCAAACACTACAACATATCGCAGAGGAGGTCGGTCAGAGGCACAAAAACAGTCAAGTGAGATCAAAACACATCAGTTACTGTCGTGGCACCGCATCAGCACATGTCCAGTGAGTAGAGCTCAGCCCGTCCTCACAAGAATGACAGCTGTTCCTGCCGGCCTGATGCAGGAGGACTGAGTGAGAGAGAGCGCGGGGGAGAGAGAGGCAGGGCGTGACTCACTGGCTTTGTAACAGTGAGGTAATTCTAGATCTGTTACTAATGCCAAAGGGAGTCCCTGCTTGCTTTACTGCTTTCTTTGTGTGTCTGTCTGTGCGTGCTTGTGGGTGTCTGCCTTTGTATGTGTGTGTGTCCACACAATACACGTCTATGTCCGTCTTTTAAAACTCAAGGTGTGTGTGTGTGAGAGAGAGAGAGAGTTGGCTAATATGAGTGTATAGCCTTTGCTTTGTTAGAATGTGACCACTGCATGAGCTGGTGTCTTTAGGAATGCATCAGGCTAAGCTGATTTGCCAACAGCCACAGAAGAGAGTGACAAGAAAACATGGAGGAGAGTGGATTTATTTGTTGTTTGTATAGGGGAAAAAAAAGAAATGTAAACATTAAGGACAGTGTTGTTATCTTTGACCGTTTCTCAGTGAACAGTTACTTTATAATAAATACTATCAACATGGTCAGGGAATGCATTACATGCTGATAAGATAGAAATAAACTAAAGAAACCTTGCTGTAAAAAAAAAACAACAAACAAACAAAAAAACAAAAACAATTTGCCATTCAACGTTTTCTGACATTTGTTAATCTACTGCATCTTGCAGCGAGATCCCAGTTCACTGCGCTATGCTACTGTCACTGCAACAAGACCAATCGTGACCGCATAGACTTTATTTCCACAAGTAATGCTTCAGACTTGGTTTTGGTAGACAGACTCATGAGGCCATTGTTAAGAATGAACTCTTAATGACCATCTGTGGGTCCCAGGGACTCGCTACATTAAAAACCTTAAAACATCACTGACTGCACCCTGATCTAAAATTACATATTCCGTGACCAAGATTATGGCCGTATTGCCCACTTGTAGTGTGTGTAGGTTGATTTAGTGTGTGCCCTGATAACCAGGCTGTGTGTGCATTCTCCATGGTAACAAGCTGCTAAGCTGCACTGTTACTCAGTTGTTTTTCCTGCTGTGGAAAAGAGGCGACTGCCAAAGTGAAAAAAGTTACAACATCATTACCCCCAAAAGGAAACGCTCCTGTGTTTTTGTTTCATTCACAGATTAAAGTGGGGCTAGGACTGGCTGCTCCACACACATATACTGATATTCCAGCACTTGGAATACATAGTGTGGTCTCTATAATACTCTAGCTCACTTTGCTCTGCACGATAAATGTGATAAAACACAGATTATTGAGCCAGGAGCGTGTTCAGAATGTGTTACATGAATTACGGGGCAGCAAAGTGCAGTCAGTGAGGGGACTGTCACCTTGTTCACCAAGTTTTCAGCGTGTGATGTCAAAAGCAGGTTACTAACCATTTGTTGATCCCTCGCCCTGAATCGAATATGTACCTGGACCTGCTCTGTCTTAGCTTCAGAACGTCAGAATGCTTTTAACTGCACAAACGGTTTAAAACGAGCCAAACAAACCTGAATCCAGGTCACACTTGCCTCTTCCTCTGTACTCCGTGTGCGGGTGGTCAAAGTGGTTCCTCTGTCACCCTATCTAGCCCTGAGCCAGGAGGACCTTTCATTTAAAGTGAATTGGCTCCTAACTGGTACATTCAAAACTTCTATTGGCTCGTTCACTCATGCATTACGCAGTAGTCTAACCTTTTCTCTTCTGGAGCAGTTACATTGATTTGCTTTTGTTGGCACTGATGCCCATAAGTTTCCATCAGATGTGCATAAAATATCTGACTGTTAACACCTAACACTTGACTTGTATTGCTTTCTGTATCCAGAGTGGACAAAGTATAAGTGGAGACAGGAAACAGAGAATGTTACATTCGCAGCATTAGCCTCAGGATGGACACAGCAATTGTGAAGTGACTGAGACCAGTGAAATCTGTCCAAGTGTGATAATTACATCTCCTCAAACGTTGTTAAATGGCACATCTTTGGCAGGTCAAGTGATATTTCTTTTATTTGTAATCAAAGCATGCAAGTAAAGAAGACATTTCTTTGCCTTTATTTGGCCTTGCTTCAGCGACTCACATCGGATTAGTACGACCCGGACTGTAAATGGGATTGACAGCAGGAGTCATTTCATATGGAAATGTGGGCTTGCGCTCGACTCTGTCCTGGCGTGTTTTACAACCTCCCCGCCACGACGCGCTCTTTACATCTCCAGCTCACTAGTCTTGTTGTTTCTCTTACTCCCTTCATTTCACTTCAGTGGTGCTTCATTGACGTGACAAATTTCAGGCATTTGCATTGCCAAAGTGTGTAAGATCCAAATTACCCCCCCCCCAACACACCCTTTCTCTTCCCCTTTGTAAACCCCTGGCTGTAGGTGATGAAGTGTTTGGGTCTCTGCTGGTGAACTGCTGCCTGGTCCAGATGGCTCATTGTTGTATCTGCTGCCCTGCCCCTTTAATAACACACTTTTGGCATTGGCTAGTGTCACCGGCGCCGTTTTATAGCTCACAATGCGTATGTGTGTCACAGCGGGCTCTCTCTCTTTTTTGCTGCTGAATATCTGACTGCATTATGTTTATATTGTTTGGCGATAATGTGAACAGATGTAGTGTAACGGCGCGCCTCCTGTCTTCTCTTTTAAGCTGAATAAATCAAAATCTTGCGCACTGCTGTTATCGCCAAGGAATCCGGGAGCAGGGCTTTCTCCATTTAAGAAACGCCGCTGTGAACGCCCGCTCCAGATGGTGCCACAGGGTTGAAACGATTGACGTTGATCATGGCTCTTTATTGATGTGAGATGCTAGAATGTACTGATGTTCCTAAATACCTCATATGCAAGGGATCACAGTAATATCTTAATGAATGTGATAATTCGCCACTATATGATGATGCATGAGCACAGATCAGTTTTCAAGGCCAACTTGATGCCACCGGAGGTTAGTGAATAGCGGTGTAATAGTGCTGAAACAGAAACTGCAAAAAGTCTTTGTCGAAAATGACTGATCAGTTGAGCCGCTGCCAATAGTGAAGCTTGGAGTGGCTGTTTTAAAAGATAGTGTTGCCAGCCTATCAAAATGTTGGTATTCTCATGTTTTATTTCTCTATTCCGTGACTGAATTACCCGAATTTTAGTGCAACATGTGAACGGAGCCAACAGCTCTCTTTCTGTGTGCTCTAAACTAAGCTATCACTTTCTCTCCCGCTGACAGACGGATTCTGGCTTTCAGTCATATTTTGGTTTCACTTGGGCTTCTTTTCCTGGCTGGCTGAGTTTTGTGTTTGTGTGTGTATTTGGAAAGGGAGCCGGGGTGTGTGCAGGAGTACAAGAAATGAGCAAAAAGAAGGGTGAACATTTCGCATAGCTGTGGTGGTTTTTAGAAAGTAACAAGTTCACATTTGAATTGTCATGAGGGATACAGTCCTGTGATCTGACCTAACAACTACGTCACATCGTTTTGATCTGCAAATTGTGGTTTTTGGGCAAATCTGTAATTTTACAAAAAGCCTGAACTGTGGTAACATACACCACGCTCCCTGGAGCTGGACAAATTCCTTAGCGGTGTGAAATTACCAAGTTTGATACATACACCTATTTCAATGTGGCACACAGCAAGAGGGGAAGTCAAAAGAAGGGTAGAAGGAAAAGAAGAGGCAGTGAGAAAGTGAGGTATGGTGTCAATGAGGGCAGCTGCTGGTACAGCCTGCAGCCAGACAAGGCTGAAATCTGAGACTCGCACAACCACAGAGCTGGGCAGGAGGGAGGGGGGGAGAGAAAGAAACACAAGTAGAGAGAGAGAGAGAGAGAGAATGTCCATTGGGGAGAGGGAAGGCAAAATATGCAGGATCAAGGCAGAGCAGGCAAGCAGCAAAGTGTCGGTGGAAGAGAGAGGAAAACGAACACTGACACTGACATGAAAGATGAAGTGCAGGGGGCCAAATAAAATTAGTAAGAATCAAGACAAAGTGTGTGTGAAAGAGAAATGATGTGATGAAGAAGGGGTTATGTGTTTGGGCAGGGAGCCGCTGAAAGAGAAAGGGGAAGGCTGAGAGCGAGCATGCTCTGTTCGGACTGACATTGGACGCCGGCTTAGCTTCTCTCCGTCTCGCACACAAACACGCCCAGCAGCAGTGACCACCTACCACACTCCAGGGGACAGACAGAACATGGCTTAGGAGGCACAGTCAGAGAGGGAGAGAGAGACTTTGTTCGGGACTTTCCCTGGGTTTTTGGTTTTTGTTTTTTTTCAGCTCACCAGCTACAGACGTCTCCACTTCCACCGGGAAACCGAGAGAGAGCAGGGCTTTGTTTTCAAATCGGCATAGGGATTATTCTTCCAGCAACTCTTTTACGCCACACAAGATTTGTTTTTCATAGAAACCAGCCCTTGTTTTGCCATGGGAGTTGTACTTTTGTGCTTCAAACCTGCAATTTTGGAAACTGGTTTTGGAAGTTGCTGTACCTGATATAACAAAAAAAAACAAAAAACAAAAAAACAACCTAGTGTAATGGTGCAGCGCCAAACGGTCCCTGAAGATCCAGCACCAGGAAAAACAAAGGTGGAGCTTGTTAGAGGATAATTATCCGGCGTTGGAGAGAATCTACAGTGACTTTGCTAAACTGTCTCATGTTTCCTTTAAGCCTGAGTGGCTGACCGGCAGCAGCCTGGGAGTGGCAGGTTGACCACACACTGACAGAGTTGCTGACAGGCTGTTGACTAAATTTGAGTGTGACTGTTGTTCTGTGCTGCAGCACGAGCACCCAGCGGCCCTCCTGCTATCTGAATGCCTTCTATTGCATGTCGTCCCAGCGATTGTGTCTTAAGTTGTTTTTGGACAGACACGGGCTTCGGCACTTCGGTCTCCTCCTCCTCTCGTCTCTTCGCCTCACGGGCCGTCATTTTTCCAGCTATTAAGCATCTCCGTTTGCCGTTTTCTGGACACAGCCGTCATTCATTCACCGCAGCTTTCCCTGGACCCTCATGAGCTCATGCTCCCTAAATGTGGGACCAGGAGACTAAAATGTGATGCTCTTTTTTGTGGTGTGTTTTGGGGCGGCATCAACAGTGTGCGGTTTCCATGGAAAACCCTAAAGAAACATGGAGTTGAGGGTCTGCGTGAGCGCTCTACCCCTATGTCTCTGGTTCAAGTGAAATCGAAGCCGGCTTGCGTTGTGCTGCAAGCTCCTCCCTGGAACTCCTTGTTCAGACTCTTCTCATGTGTAGCCACAAGGAACGTGCACAGGACTAAAGGTGAATGACCTTATAAAAGTAATGCACACAAAAGCGCACTTACTTCTGGAAACATTTACACCTTCTCTCATCATCGGCTTCTTAGGTTATGTGTAGCAATCCTTGTAGCTGCAGCCGAGGTGTGGTAAAATGTCGTAAATTCCTGTGTCAGTCCAGCTGCGGCTCCGCGTGTTTGTTTGTGTGTCAGGTTGATAAATTGATACTTGGTGCGCGGGGAGCTCGGCTAGCAAAAGTGCGCGTACCGTATGTTGAATGGCTTGTGCGTGTGGGGGAGGACAGAAGACGCTTTAAGCATGCCTGTGTGCATTGTGAATTATATGTAGTGGGGAGCGTGTGTGAGAACACTGTACAATGTAAGTGTGTGTGTGTGACAGAGAAAAGAGTGGGCCATGAGTTGAGAACAAAGAATGGCACGTTTGTGTTGAAGCCCAGCTTGTTTTCTGCCTCCCCCTCTACTCATGCTTCTCCTGTTTGTATCCTCTGATCTGTATCTGTATCCCCCCCCAGATGTTTGCTACTTGTTTCTGTCTATTTGTGTCTTTCTTCTCTGCCTTTTACCCTCGCTCCTCTCTGCTTTAATGTACAATCAACGGTCTCTCAGGATCTCTGAATATTTGCCTTTTTTGGCTCAGTCTCCATCTGTTTATACTGTCGAAGGCATCTGCATGTGCAGTCACTCAGTAGCGTGCGAATGTATGTGTTTATGTTTTGTCTGAGGCAAGTTGGGGCTTGCTGCTGAATCACTGGGATGACGCAAAGTGAGTATAGTTCTTCATGATAAAGCGCCTACACGTCTTAAAGCATTTTGGATTAGTGTTTCAGGACGAGTCAAAGTCAGACCTTGTTGTAAACTCTGCTCCGTAGAGATCTGTCTCTCCTGTGAGAGACAAACACTTTGCACATTTAAATAAATCAGATTCCCTTCTAAAAATAGCAGAGATACGTTGAGAATGGCGTAACAGTAAGTGTTTGATAAGCAGAAATGTGGAAGCATCAAAATCGATATCACTTTGCTTCCAGGATGCTTTAATGTGCGCTGTTCCATTAGCCCAACAGTTTACATGCACTCAGTAATCCAATTCTCCAATTAAGATCTTTATGTGCGTTTACAAAAACATAATTGTTTGCTGTAATCAGTCTTCCTGTTCACAGTGGCCATAGAGAAATCCTGTCCTAATGCACTTTCGGTGTAAGTGACAGAGACAGAATCCACATTTTGAGGAAAATTCACTGAAAAGTTGAAATAATGGAAATGTGAGTGGGTTTCTGTTGTAAGGCACGATGTTTGCCTGTGTTTCTCTGAGCTGGAGTGGCGGAACAGTAACAACACAAAGTCATTTTGGATGACACACTTGATTTGTCTTAGGCTGCCAAAGCCTCATGTTGGCTTATTATAATCATTTGAGCACAATAAGAAAAGGGGGCTCTTCATATTCAGTATAAACAGGACGACTGATTACAGCAGGCAAAACCCGTTTCCATGATTACGTTCACATGCACACTTAATGCTGTCATGCTAAATGTGACAGATGACTGAATTCCTAATTTCTTATATGGGATACACTGTTAATATTTGGGGTTTAAGAGCAGTCCTATATGTATGGTCATTTCCCACCATTTCATCAATAATTTACAGAACAATTACTATATAATAAAAATGTTACCATCATATATAGGTGCATACATTGTGTTGAAAGATCGTGGCCGTATCACCTGCAACTAACAGCTTCTCTTGTGTGTTGATGGTCAGTTGTGTGTGTTGTAAACAAACCAACATGCCCATGTCCAAACATCACAACACAAACCTTTTAAAGAGGGTGGTTGGGCAAATGAAAAAGCAACGCTTTGCTCACACAGCAGTGAAACACTTGGACAAAGACGTGATCGACAATGATAAGGCACTGGCCTCTGCATGTACACAGGACTTTTGTGAAATGTTCATATTGATTTGATGTGTTTATAACTCAGTATCAAACTAGATTTACTTGACTACCTGCTGACATGGAACATGGTTGCTATATGTTATATGCTGTAGTCAGGCTGCTCTTTAAGCCACCGTATTTATGTTTCAGCATCGACATAGCTTGTGCAAAGATGTCTCCATTTTAAAACACGCCCTTGTTGGTAGTACAGTCTGAGCCACAGGAATAACACTTGAAACAATAGATGGGCTAGGAGTAAAGAGCTGCTGCCAGTGCAGCATCCTTAGCATGTCTGCCAGCAGTCTGTGTGTCGTGTGTGTGTCGCACGATGCAGTGACAAAGCTGCGAAAGATGGGGAAGAACAGAAATTGTCTACATATCGTTGCTTGATCATTGTTACTCGACGGGCATAACCGTCTTACACAATATCAGAATGGAATCTTCACGTGAGCGCCGGCTCACTTTCATTACAGCTGCAGTCACATGAGTTGTCTATTTGCGTGCATGTGAACTTGCAGTCGTTGGTCGAAAGCTTGGGTCTCACTAACTGAGGAAATGTCACAGCGCTTCTGCAGTGAGCGCCATGTTATCTTTTCAGTTTGTACAACTACTGATTGACTCTAGAAGACATGCTGGTACGCTCTGTTTAGAAAATAGTGTTGCAAGTGGAGAGAAGAAACCGGTGGTCTCAATATGTCGGTGATGTACACACATCGACTTGTATTGAATTGATTTTCATGTCCAAAAGTTGTAACAGTGATGTTATACTGTGGACCGTCCACTTAACGCCACAATTAGATTCTGACTTTTCATGCTCCGTGATTGTGTTTCACTTTTCCAGCAGCGTTGGAGTGGTGTGTTTTGTTAAGTCTGTGGGCATAGCCAACAAGAGCATCATCAGATCAGCAGAAAGAGTAAATGACACAGCTATTAAATGACATCTTCTCAGGCTGATGGCTGACATTCTTGATGATGGCTTAATTTAAAGTGCACATTCTGAAAAAAGCTCATCAAACTGCGTTGGTGGGCAGAGTTCAGCCGGCTGGCAGTCAGCTTCTGGAAAATGTTGGTTTTGCATCGGCGTATTATGATCCTGACACAGTAGTTCTGAGCCACAGAGTTAAACTCAGGGATGGATCTTCATCCGCTTTATGAAATATGAATTAACAGTGCTGGGAAAACAGCGTGGAGCCGACAGACAGGGCAGTACGAATCGATGGATTTTAGAAGTCCACTCTAATCTATGCTGCATTAGCAGCTCAGTAAGTGCCTTAAATGCCTCGGCGCTGTTCAGTTTATGGAGCGAGCACAAGACGGGCAGTGCCCTTCCTGATCTCTTACAGCCTGTTGGCTCAGCAGAGATGGCAACCATAAACATCAGACTGTCTCATCATGTAAATTAGCTCTGCTCCACATGCGAAGTGCCTTGTGTTATACCTGCTGAAACGACAGAACCGGTGAATGAAGATCTAAGTGTACCACAGAGTACTGCATGTTTAACTCACTGTTACTTTGTGGTTATTGTCAACAGGTTGGCTGTTGTGGTGCGATTACCTGGTTACCTTGTTTCCCTAGCCTGTATTTTCCAGCCTTGCTCTTCAAAGTCATGTTTGTTTACCTTGTGTTGTTTTTTTTTCTCTCTTCAGAGGTCCCCACATTTCAAGAGAAGACGAAAGCCTTATTTGGAAATCTTATGGACGAAGGTGAGTATCTGTGTTTCTGTTCCCTTCATCAGTCTTCCTGTCCATCTGCCGCGGTGTTTGATGACGCTGGTTCCGACAGAGCGACTGTTTGCAGCATGATGGCTTTGTTGCTCCTAGCCTTTCTTTTTAGTTAGGACCTCTGCGCTTGACAGAAAACTTTGTTTCTATTCTCCCCCTTTGCTGTTAAGTTGTTTCTTCTGAACTAGGAGGAGGGTGCTCATTGTTTGTGTGTTCTTTCTGTCATTATCCTTCCTTCCACCTCCTTGACACAGCGCAGTATGTGCTCATTGCCCTCTCTCTATCTGGTTAGCTGACTCACTCTTTCTGTGTCCTCAGCCCCTCTGAGCTCATGCTTTAAGCTTCCTTCACCTTTATTGTACCTTTTTGTTAAATGTATAATTTAGCTTTAAAGGGTCTCTGGGGAATTATCATCCCTAATGAGCTGCTGGGTTCTTTTTAATGTCCAACCTGTAAAAACAAAAAACCCAGGAGCCTTGTAAACTGTAAATTCAGACTTTAAAAGATTCCTGTTAACAGCGAAAGGATGCTGGACCTGGCTTTTCTTTACTTTGCATTTGTCTGGGCAGTGTCACAACTCGTGTACCAAAAGAACAACAGGTTAATGCCCACACTGCCTCTCTTTAGCCGGACTCGCTGCCGCTTGTAGCCTTGGATGCTACGAGCTAGCTATAGCTGCTGTTAGCCAGGCAGCAGTTGTGTCAATGTTTAAACCGCTAAGAAAACACTTCCTCCTAAATGTGTTGAGTGGGGTCATGTTGGGTGCCCAGGATGATGTGTGTTTATAGCTCGGCCAATCAGAAGCAATGCGTGCATCAGATCAATCACAACCGAGCTGGCTTTTTCAAAGATCGCTGTGCACCAGTGAGGAGCGCTGAGTGATGACCTCAAATAATGAGTTGGCATTATAACAATGCTTTCAATTCACTCGTGCTGAGTTTGGCTGTGGCTTTTCAAATGTTTTATTAACCCTCAGACAACAAAACCTGCCCCTTTTTCCGATCTCCTGGTTAAGATCCAGTGTTGATCTGTTCCAGCAAAGTGTGTTTAGCCATTCTGTAATCGTGCTGACTGAGCTGCACTCAGTGTTCTTCATGTTATCAATTGTAACCCATTTATGTTTTCTTGGCTACTTTTCCCTGATTTAAGAGGAAATGCTTTTCTGTTACTCCTGGGTGTTACCATGGTTACAGACAGTCTAGATTGGCAGATTGACCCACGCTGACACTTGTCATCTCGAGCGGTCACGCGCATCACGAGATGGAACCGCAGTGTTTGACAGCAGTGCACCCAAACTACACAGCCCTCCTCACACAGGCACACACAGCAGGCAGATCGCCTCCAAGCCGTATGTTTGATGATTTCCCATCAAGGTTTGTATAAGTAAAGCGGTATCTTAAAGTGTAGCGAGTACCAGTTACAACAATCACCACAAATGTGCACTAATCAGTACATAGATGGGTCAGTTGTACACAATAAGCTGGTGTGAACTCCAGTGTGAACTGTCAACAGTACAGTCAGAGAGGTTTGTAAGCTAGTTACTGAGCTAAACGAAACAAAAATACATTTTAAACCGTTATTTTCAATCAACACCATGAATTTAGAATTACACAAGATTCCTGTGTGTTCCAGGAAGCTACCCAGCTAACCGTCTACAGCAGAGTGACTGTTCCGCTCATTGCCTTCAAGCAGCATTTGCCGCATTTGTGACTGCCTGTCTGAAGCTACCCTGTGTTAGTTATTTCAGTCCTGCATGCTAGCTGACTGTGACCCTGGCCTTGGCCTAGCTGAATGTCCTCAGCTAATTTGGTCCCGCTGCTCTTAGTGCTGCTGCTAGCATGCTAGCCAGCTAAGAAGCTCTATTAATAGCCGCTAAGGCATTATCTCCATCACAGCAGATGTGTTTACAAGCCGGCAGGCACAGTTACAGCTAGCTAATACTGTCTCTCATTAGGTCCAGTTTTTACTTCTGCAGTGCACGCGTGCGCATGCAGAGAAGCTTTGCCCCAACAGATGCACTGGCAGCGCTGCCAGCTCCCGAGCTAGACGTAAAAGGGAAGCTTATGCAAGTAGTGATGATGTAGATAAAAGCATCACATTTGGTATTCATGGTTATTGGGCAAACCCAAAGCCTGCTGGGAGTGGTCAAAAGAAGTCAACAGGAAATCACTGATTTTTATAAAACGGCTGCCTCAGTAGAAGCGCTGGAATTACTTTCTTAAAATGCTCTGTCTGTAAAACTAACGTGTTCAAACTGAGTTTTAAAAGTTTTTTTTTTTAAAGAAAAGGATGGCTGCTAACCACAGGAGCACTTGTCATCACATCAAGGAGAGGGAGACACAAGAAGGATTTGCCTCTTTGAATGCCGCATTAACCCACACAGGACCAGGTGATCATTCACAACATGTTTTAGAAGAGATGCGAAGGACAACTTCCAGGCCACCTCTGATGTCCCCCGACTCCAGCAGGGGTTTTTTTTGTTAAATTAGCTGCTAGCTTAGGGAAGCTGGGCAGCCATGACTAAAGCTTCTGGCAGCATTTTGCTGGTGGGTGTTAATTTCCCAGCTGTTGTGCTTGTCTGCTACATATTGCTGCGGTGTCTTACCACCTGATTCTCTCCTCTTGTCTTCACCTCCCACACATACTATCCTGTCTTCTCTCCACATTTGCTCCTCTCTGTTGCTCCTCTCTCTTCTGCGCTGCGTCTGTCTGTGGGAAGGGCTATAAAAAGGATAAACTGTGCCAGGTAGCACAGTAGGTGAGGAGGGGGGAGACACAGGCATGCACAGTCATCCCACCCAAAACCTCGTACCGCCCAGACCTGACATGAGAAACATCCTCTCTATCCTTTCCTCTTTTTTCTTTTTATCTCCACCCCCACACTGCGCTGTCCACTCTTTGCGTATTTGCACATTTTTCCCTCCTCGTCTCTCATCCTACATCGTCCTCTTCCTCATTTTCCTGTGCTCTGCTTAATTTTTTAGCTCTTTGTCCACCTCCGATGTACTTGCCCTGCTTTTTTCTAAACTTTGCTGTCTCATTCCTCCTCTCTCCCTCCCGCCTTTTCCTTTTTTTATCATCTCCAGTAGCTCTCCTCCTTCCTCAGCTCAGACCCATTCTCCTGCCCATCATGTTTTACTCCCCTCCCCTCTCCCCTCTCCTTTTCTCTGCTCCACAGGCCATCCCATACTCAACCACAAACCTGTTACCAAGGCAACTGCACAGCACGATAGGAAACAGCAGCTCCACACCCACACATACACCCACACCCACACACACACACACACACACACCACATCTGAGTTCACTTTACTGTCTGGTTGGTTCTTTTTTTATGTATGTGACTAAGAGAGTCTGTGCAGCTCTGACTTGGTGCTGAGACAATAATAGACATGTTGTACATGGCAGGCTGAGGCCATGGAGAGACAGACAGGCTGTGACAGAGAGGACACTCATGTCCTCGCCTTACTCCTCACATAGAGCAACAGAAAGATGGTGTAACCCTTCTGTAAAGAGTCTGTGCACTCTAAATAAAATCCAAATGCCCTCAGTTACTGACAGTTAAACAGTCAGAGGCAACAGTCATGTTGGTTTGAAGCACTGTGGTCAAATCTGGAAGTGTGGACGGACGCCTCGCCTACAGCCACTGAGGCGAGCGGCTAACCACACTGATTGCTCCTGCGAGGCAGCAAAGCTGTTTGGTATTGTATGATAATTGATTGTACATGCATACACATGCTGAACCCACGTAATCACGCTGTCACGTTCCACGCATGATCAGAGAGATCGGACACTTTATTCCGACATGCGTGTTGTTGTTTATGGCTGAGCATGACAGTGTATGGCCACACACACACACAGCTGACTGCAGCTCTGACTGATGCTGTGTTGCTATAAAGCGCGGCCAGCGTCACCGAAGAGACGAAAATAGATTAGCTTAGCGAGTACCTGCATGTCGTCATGTAAACAACTGAGGGCATATGAGAAGGGGGGAGTTAGATTTCCCCACAGGACAAGTTGTTCATTCTGGGCTTAATTTGAATTTGATGATGGAAGCATGTTCACCCGTCTCGTAACTCATAAATGTGCTGCTAGTAAGAAAAGTTACAGAGCAGTGTTGAACATCGCCTCTACTTCCGTTTGAGGCAAAGCCTTTTGTGTCTGGTACTGTGTCTTCATCGCTGGTCCCGTGTTTCTGTGTTGTCAGAAATGAGTCGCCAGACTGCCACCGCGCTGCCCACAGGAACCTCCAAATGTCCCCCCTCCCAGCGCGTGCCCACCCTGTCAGGCACCACCGCTTCTAACAGTGACCTGGCCAGCCTGTTCGAGTGCCCCGTGTGCTTCGACTATGTCCTACCCCCCATCCTGCAGTGCCAGTCGGGACACCTGGTACGTAGCATCCAGTTAGCAGAGCCCGATGTCACGTCAACCTGCATTACAAGAGTTAGAGTACATTAGAGTAAATAAAAAGGTTTATGACTGCAGTCATTGGCTTCATTACAGTGTTTATTAAATAGTCATAATTTAATTAATAGTCTTAAATAACAGCTTCACACGTGTTACCGTGTCTTCTGAAGAGCATCATAGCTGCTTATTGACCTGCACTTAAACTCAGAGAAGCTGCACGCCACAGTTACTGTTCTCAGTGTTGCAACCATTATAACCGATAACCGATTGTTATTATTTCTGATATTTCTGTTAGTGGAGCTTCAGTGCAGGGTCTGAGTAGGCGAAGCAGTTCAGACAAAATGATAAAGTCATCCCTGCTGATTTTCAGCTTTATGAAAGATTAAATCTGTTTATGAAACACGCCGTGATGCTGACAAATGAACAGAATGCTTATCCGACTGTATTTGTGGGTTTTTATGTTCTCTTGACCTCGGATTCACGTTTGATTACTGCAAAATGTATGATTAGCCAATCAGAGTAGAGAAAATAGGGGAGGCTATGATGACAGATCTTGGGTGTTTGGCCGCCCTTTGTCCGTCCCTCCTGCTCAGGTATGCTCCAACTGCCGGCCCAAGCTCACCTGCTGCCCCACCTGCCGAGGCCCCCTGGGCTCCATCAGGAACCTGGCCATGGAGAAGGTGGCCAACTCTGTCCTCTTCCCCTGCAAGTACGCCTCATCGGGCTGTGAAGTCACCCTGCCTCACACCGACAAGACGGAGCACGAAGAGCTGTGCGAGTTCCGGCCGTACTCGTGCCCCTGCCCCGGCGCCTCCTGCAAGTGGCAGGGCTCCCTGGACGCCGTCATGCCTCATCTGATGCACCAGCACAAGTCCATCACCACGCTGCAGGTCAGGCACTGACTCAATGCTCAGCTTCGTTGACTTTTATTATCCCACGCTAGGGTCTTAAAATCCCAGCATCTCAGCTGCTGCTGCTGCTTTAATGTCGTTATGCTCTTGTCAGAGCTTTACAGGAAGCCCGTAGTAAGAGCCAGTATGAATGAACACAGCCCGTTTAAGCACCACTAGACTCCTGCACATAACACTCTGTTTATAGGAGCCAAGTGTTGCTGGCCTCATGCTCTGTATCATAAATATGATTTCACCATATTTACAGCGCACTTAATATGTGAGAGTATTGTAATCTATTACTTTAATGTAATACCTGATTTTGGAACATGACTAGTTAGAAATGCGGTGGCTTTAAGATGTGTTGACTAAGCCTGTAAAACCTGTGTGTGTGTGTGTGTGTGTGTGTGTGTCCAGGGCGAGGACATTGTGTTCCTGGCCACGGACATCAACCTGCCGGGCGCCGTGGACTGGGTAATGATGCAGTCCTGCTTCGGCTTCCACTTCATGCTCGTGCTGGAGAAGCAGGAGAAGTACGACGGCCACCAGCAGTTCTTCGCCATCGTGCAGCTCATCGGGACTCGCAAGCAGGCCGAGAACTTCGCCTACAGGCTGGAGCTGAACGGGCACCGGCGCCGGCTGACCTGGGAGGCCACGCCGCGCTCCATCCACGAGGGCATCGCCACGGCCATCATGAACAGCGACTGCCTGGTGTTCGACACGTCCATCGCACAGCTGTTCGCCGAGAACGGTAACCTGGGCATCAACGTCACTATCTCCATGTGCTAAGAACTTTCGAGAGGAGAGGGTCAAAGAGTTCCAGATCGTCAGGGGGCATTTTTTTATGGGGTCAAATGAGTTGTGACCTCACAGCGCCCCTCCCCCCCTCTCTGCCTCACCCCTTGAGACGTGGAACTGGACTGTCTGCCCGGGCAGCCGCAGAGGCCCAGGGGGGTGGGATGGATGGTCGGATGAATGGATGAATGAATGGGTGGATGAGTGGAGGAATGAATAAACACAAGGACATAACTGTGTAGTGACGGACATAGACTTGTAAACACAAACAAACACACGTGTGAGACTCGTCTCTCATGGTCATAAACACGGACACAAACTGAAAAGCTGTTCAGTCAAACTCGCTCAGTCAAACTCTCGTCTCTTTAAGTGATTTGTCCCCCCTCCCACTCTTATTTTACTGCCCGCCCCCCGTCACCCTCAGACATTTCAGACACTACAGCTGCACTCCAAGTCGCTGGAGGCGGGACACCACAGAGCGACAGCTCCACACCGAGGAACAGCTCAAGCTATATTTCAACACGGACTCCTGGTCAGTGCTGGGTAGCTAGCCAGCTATCTTGCCCCCCCCCCCCCACCTCACTTGTTTCCTGCTGTTTGTTATTCACCTCAGTTATTCGTCAGACCTCCCAGAGCGAACGGCTCACACGCTACCAACACTTGCAGGGCTACGACCGCGGCTGTGGCTCAAACTGGAACCCGGAGCCCATCAAGTTTTCTTATCGACTTTTGGGTCCGCACCGTCACACGTGACTGACGTGGCTATCGATGGCTGGGACCGGAGCCGTCGCCTTTAGACACGGACAGCTGTAGCAACTGTAACCATGGTCACCCAGTCGTGCCCGGGACTGCAGTACAGGAGCTCAGTCTGTAGGAGATCCGGACTGGTTCATCTGGTTTCCTTCCGGCCCACACCTGGTCCACAGCGGTCCAACCAAGGCTAAAGATTGTGCATCGGACGCTCTTTAAATAGCTGACTGTCGTTGTTGATAGTTATTAGAACAGACTCTGCTCTCATACTGTATGGACTTAAGAAGGCCCTCAGCTCCATCAGCCCTGGATACGTTTTGTTCATTTTCACGGAGTGGACACGACAGAGGAGTTCTGACACACACACACACACACACACACACAACACACACGCCTGTTACCAGCTGAGTGTGCAGGTGTACTAGTGGATGGATCGAGTGTGTGTCGGAGCCTTAGATGGGTCTCTATTTTTGTTTTTTCTCGGAACACGGAGGAAAGAAACACTGCATTTCAGTTGAGTCACAGTTTTGTTTCGGGGGTTATTTCTCACGTCTGTTTCTTTTTAATTATTTTAGTTGTCCTTTTTTTGTATGAGAAGAACTCCTGATATATGTGTGTGTGTGTGTGTGTGTGTGCGCGCACGCACACGTGTTTATGTATGTGTGTGTGAGACGGACATGCGGCAAAAGCGTGCTCACTTTCTTCCTCCTACTCTCCCTGCTCCTTCTTCTTCTCTCCTCTCTCCTTCTTCTTCTCTCCCCGCTCCTTCTTCTTCTCTCCCCGGTCCTTCTTCTTCTGCTCCTTTCATTTCTGCTCTGCCTCCATCTCGCTCTGTCTGCCAGTGTCGGCCTCAGCCACCGATTGACTGATCACCCAACCAGGAATGAGGGACAGTTTCTACCGTTACAATGTTGCTATTGTTATTATTAAATGGAGATTATCATAATTATCATTTTTTGTAATGACTTAAAAACAAAGATTAAAAGGCAGTTGTAAAACTTGGCTAAACTTCAGTGTTTGTAGTTAAAAAGCAAGTTGTGTCGTTCTTCTGAAGGTTTGTTTTTTTCCGAGTCGGATTGTTTTCCCTCATCTATTTGTCTCTCCGTCCTCTTGTTTGTGTGGTAAGTCTTTCCTTTTTCTTTTTTTTTGTCTATGAGGAGGGAGGGAGGTCAAGCCAATCATCTCTCCCTTTCTCTTCACGTGGAGTCTCAGTAATGTTGCTGCTCTCCCTCAACTCCTTTTTTCTGTTTTAATTTGTCATTAAATAAATCTATCTTTTTCATACCCCCGTGCCTTTTTCCTTCTTTGCTTTCATTATCCCGATCCAAGACTGAGTCAGTGCTGCCAGTGTGCGTACGCTTCGAGGTGACGTTCTTGACCAGTAGTCGCGCTGTGGAGCAACGCTTTACAAGTGAGTCTCCGATTTGTTCACATCCTGCGTGATCGTGAACCTGCACACAAGCGACACGATGCACATGCCTGACGATTGCTTCACAGTCGGGATCTGAGTCACACTTTGGAGTCGCGTGCAAAATGCACCGATTCTCTTTTAAAAGCAGCGAAGAAGAAAACGTAACTTTGTCTTTGTTTGACACCTCCACGGGCACATTTAATGTTCGGCTCACCGAGAGCTGTGCACTTCCTCTCTGCACGTTCGGTACATGCTAAAACCTACTTAGCTTAGCAACGTTTCTGGCTTTCGGTCATTTGACACGAGCTTCATCCGATGCAGTTTGTCCAGTTGCCATGGAGACATAGACTTTTAACATCTTTTCTTTTTTCCCCCGAAGCACCTCAAGAGTGACGTCGATCTACATTTTCATGACCGCTGTGTAAACTCCAGCTGCAGCTGAAGACCATGTGCTGTGGTTAAAAGCCCTGAACAGACACTAAATGGACTCAAGGTAACTTTGCTTTGTCGAGCAAAAAGGCCGGGGAGGAAGCTTGAAATGCTCAAAATCAGCTGTCGGCAACCAGAAAGGTGGGATGTGAGCACATCCGAGGTTTACAGGAGCAGGACAAGAAGCAGATGTATAATATCTCAAATGAACATTTAGGGCGTCACCTCTGTGTGTGTGTGTTGGACCCCCCCCCCCCGCACAGTCTCAGCTAATCTTTGGCTAAATATGTTGACACTGCTAATTCATTTATTCAAGGCCATTCATCATGAGGCACGTGCACAGATTCGTCTTCTTCCCAAGGTCGAACTGAATCGACAGCGCGGTGATCAGTGAACAGAGAAATACAGGGAGCCGATCACAGTCACACTCCACTAGAGGATGGGGCCGTGCTGGTCAGAGCTGCGGAGCTGCAGATGTAACACACACCCCTGTCCTCGATGCATCCGTCGGCCTCCCAAGTTTATCATTGTTAAGTAGGTCTTTGGATGTAGGGCAGCCTGTGAGGTCAGATACGTAGATCAGACAGACGGAACTCACAAATGGTTTCATGCAGCTGCAGGAGCACGAGCCTCTTTCTCAACATCACTGAGGAAAATGTTCTTTCACCAGGAGGTTTGGGGCTGTATGAAAATGATTTGTGGGAGTGTTTTTTGACTGAAATGACAATCAGTCAGGCGGACACATCTGAAGCGCAGTTATTAACGCGTGATATCTCACTTGTTTGACCTGTAGTTGCATCAAAGTGCAAAAACAATCCGCTGGGACCCGTTTCCAGGCAACTGGCTCCGGGAAGTTAAAGGTGAAAGTTATCTCCAGCCTATACAGTCGCTCCTTTACTGTCATGTCGTAAACCCTATTTCCATATCGTGACACAGTTTCCTTTAGTTGGACGTGTTTGAAGTTTAGCTGTGATATAAGTCGAGCTCAGCATCAGCGTAACAGTGAAACATGAATTAAACATGTTCAGACTGACACACACTCTCTTCACCTTCTGTCCTTTCACAGTTAACTTTAAACTGTGACACAGTTCTTTCATTAACTGAAGACAAATCCAGGCATGCTGGTTCAACCCTTACAGCTCCCCCTTTCCTGCCATCATGTGGTCACAGGGGTCCAGTCTGTCTGCGGGGACCACGCCTAAAATTAGCCAGTGTAAGAGCAGACAGTGTGCGCTCTGTGTGTGGGGGTGCTCTGCCATGTGAAGTGGGCACGCTTCCAGTTCTGTAAGTACACCCCAAAGGCCTCTGGGTAATTATGCTATAGGTTAAGGTCTGCCATTTACAACAGGGGATGTATGCGTTTGTGGCGGTGGGGGGCTTAGAGAGGGAGTCCTAGTACTGGGGTTTGCCTCAGACTGGGTGTGTCTGCAGTGAACTCACTGTGACACACATACAGTGTACATACATGTACGCGGGCATCATAAGAAGAGCCAAATATAAACACTGTAATATTCTGCTCTAAGTGTTTTTTAATAACGGATGTGATGAATTAAAGCGCAGACGTGCAGGTGATACATGTTGTGGTGAAGCACGGAGAGCGTGCGGCCGTGCTTTAAGACTAAACAGCAGCCCCTTGAGGCTCAAATCATCATTACACCCCCCCAAAATTCTGATCATAGGCTCATAACACGACAGGCTTATTAGATATTTTGTGCTGATGGTTGCACAAAATGATATTTCTTGTGCACAACTAGAATTTCTGCTGCAGAACACATCAGGAAATGATGGTGTTCAGAAACATTAAGTACTGTGCTATTTGTTTTTTGCTGTTTGTTTACAAGGAATTCTGATATTTTACAGTTTATGGTGATCATATGAAAATATGAGGTTCCTGTTGCTGTGTACCTGGCTGCCAAATGACAAAAATAAAAGTCAAGTAGTTCATATTTTCGGAGTCAGTTCAAAACTTTGGCTATTTTTAAAGAAACCGCTGCTGAAAAATAAGCAAATCTCGTTGCGTTGCGAGACAAGTCGTCGGCGTCGTCATCAGTTAATAATCTTTGCTGTGTGCAGATGGTTTCAGTCAGACGTGGATAAACTCTCACCCAGCTCAACAAAACAGAAAGGTAATATTTACTGCAGAGTGTTTTCGCCGGACTGCGTTACATTGTTAAGTGCTCTTGTTGTTCCGGCCACCCCTGCGCGCACGGATCATTAAGGTCCTCTTCACTGAGCAAAGTGCAGTCTGTGACTAATGAAGCTCCCGGGGACTCGTTTTACAGCGCAGAAGCAAAATAAAAGCTCTGGATAGATGCTGGAACGGAGCTGAATAATGCATGTGAGACACAGACAGAATGTGAGTCAGCCCTTTGTTGCTCGTCTGTTCTTGTCCATTATTCCCGTTCGTCAGCTCACCTGGTGTTAGCGTAGGAACGACGAATGAGGCTCCGCCGACCTTCCAGCGGCCAAGTAATGATCCTGGGTCAGTCGGCCAACAGATCCATCACTCCAGGGCTCTCGTCGTCCCTCTTGAACCGTTCAGGCTTTGCTTTGAAACTCAATAAAGGCTGCAGAGAGCAATCAGCTGAGAGGTTCCTCACTGCCTCCAATCAAACAGCTGCACGTCGTCATCCAACCTGCAGGGCTGTTGGAAGATGACACGCCTGCGACTGCAGCGGCGCTGTCTCCAACCGCATCATCACCTCAACATCAATACAATTCAAACACTGAAACTAATGACTGCCATGTGAAAGAGACCTCACACAGCGGCAGATCTCCTCCACTCTACAGAGCTTATGACAGTTTGCAGCTCACTGTTTTAGCTTTCTGACTTTGACAACTGTATTGCTGAAAAAAAAAAAAAAAAAAAAAGGTTTAAAAACAGTCTGAACGCTACCTGCGCTGCACCAGACCGCAGACACGATCCTCAGGAGCTGGTGGAGACCAAAATCAGATGTAAAATGTTGGACTTTGATGAGCCAGGTGACCAGAAACACAAACTATGTCTTGAGTTATGTTTATGACTTTTTACTGCTGCCCCCAAGTGGCCAAAAACAGTCATCGCAGCTTTTGTATTTTATGAAACACATGGTACACATATGGACTGATTAGGGGTCCATGTGCTGTTGTTTAAAACGTAACTATATCTAGATATATATCGAAAATCCATACGAGTGTACCAAATCTGTTTTTTACTCACATTCTTTTGATGTTTCGGCTTTTTTTTTTTTTGGAATGTATTTGAACAAAATTTGCGTTCCATTCAGCTTTTCACGGCTGTCTAACTGCGGGAGAGACACAAAACCACTGCACGCTGGTGTTTCGCATTACGTCGCTACAAGAGAGGGAAAGAGAGAAAGAGGCAGAGAAGACATCCGCGTCTGTGGCATCTGTTGAAAATCCGTTTTTTTTTTCTTTCCCGCTTCGGGGCGAAACCCGCCAAGCTACATGTAAACAAACATGCACGCTGATCCGATTTTATCCGTGTGTGTCTAATAAAGTCACTCACTGAAGAACGAGAACATCTGGAGGCGTAAAAGAAAACAAAAAACCCACTTTCTCATGATTTCAAGCATCTTTAATTCAACTTTTGATTTCTGCAGTGATTTAACAACACACACATGCATCTTGGCTCAGTACGAAATTAAAAAAATCATTAGCGCTACAGTTTCCTACACACACCCCCGTCTTCCGTGTTTATAATACTTCTGCCTGTCACTGACCTCTGACCCTCTGATTTGCAGAGAACGCTGCTGAAAACATTATGACTCACAAATCAAGTTTAACGTAACTCAAGGAGCCTCGAAGTCAAAACTACAAACCCATCGCTCAATAATATTGGGAGTTATATGGACAGTCCAGAGAGAAATACTTTATCCTTTTCCTTTAAACCTCAGCCAGCCACACGCCTCCATTCTCATGGGTACATTAACCGATCGATCGTCAAAACGTGGCGTAAACAATGTTGATCAGCTTCCAGATTCTAAAGTGACATCTTCAAGTATGTTTTTGTCCCGATCAACCCAAAGACGTTGTTTACTGTCATATAGAAATATTCACATGTGAGAAGCTGGAATCAGGGAGTTTGGACCCGAAAACACGGGCGGCGAATTTCTCAAAGACTTCGAGTCTCCAAGTTGTTTGTCTCTCGGATAGAAGTCCGGGGTAATACTGGCTGGAGTAAACGGAGTTATTAAATCGTGATTAATGTGCCACGGCCGAAAAATAACGAGATTATTGAAAACAAAAGGAAAAACTGAGCGGAGTTCAGAGGGAACATAAAGCTTCATATCGTTACAACAGTATTTACTGACTTGTGATAACCTTTTACTACATCCTGTCACTTTCTTAGTGCGCTGTCAGCTCGGCCTGCACGTGCACAGGATTCCGCACGTTTAATGGGTTTCGGGTCGTTCTGCCAGAAAAATGACATCTCGGGTTAAGATTCTGTCACAGTGGAGATGTTTGGACAGATAAATTGTTTCCACAGCTCGCGCGGGCAGGTCAACGGGAGGGGATCTGATACACAGCGTGCGATCAAAGGATGTGCGGGCCTTTGTTGTTAGGTGGGCTACGCTGGATTACAATGTGGGATTAAACAGTCACAGGTATCCAGACAATCTGAGCAACAGCTTCCATCATCACGCACCCAACCGTCTCAGACTTCTTTAAACTTCTCAGCTGCACAAACTGGAATCGGACTGAATCAACAAGTGCTCGCCAGGCAGGGTGCTGTGGTGTTAACAGGCTCACATCACTCCACTCGGCTGTAATATGACGTTAGTAAGTGCTGAGGCTTGAATTGCGCCTCAGCTTTTCTCTCCTAAAGGAAGATAATGATCCTTTCAAAATGAACCTCTCCACAGCAGAGAAGCTCCAGGCTGAAGATCGACAGATGACTTGTCGGATTTACAGCTCACTGGAATTTCCTGTAACTGAATATCAGGGGGAAAACTCATTCAGCCGCACTGAAACATGACTCATCACTCTGTCCTCCGTTTGGCTCTCTTCACTTCACATTGTCAGTGCGTGTGTCAGTGTGTTACAGCTTGCTCGCCAGCTGAGGGTGTGCGTGGGCGCTGGCCGTCCCTGGAAAGCCTCCATCGAAGGCGGTGTTCAGCACCTCGTCCAGGTTTCTGGCCGTGATGAAGTCGAGGTCGGCTCGGATGTTTGCCGGCAGCTCCTCGAGGTCCTTCTCGTTGCGTTTGGGGAGGATGACGCACTTCACTCCCGCCCTGTGGGCCGCCAGGACCTTGTCTTTGATCCCGCCCACCTGAGGAGGGGACAGAGCAACCCAGTGTGTTCAAACTGTGGCCGGATTAACGTTTGATTATGTGCTGTTGTGTGATAACTCACCGGCAGCACCAGGCCCCTGAGCGTGATCTCTCCTGTCATGGCAACGTCTGATCTGACCAATCGGCCGCTAAACAGCGAGGCTAGGCATGTTACTATGGTAACACCTGCAGAGGGTCCATCCTTGGTGACAGCTCCGGCGGGGAAGTGGAGGTGGATGTCTGTCCCTTCTAGCGGATCTGGACCCCCCACCACTGTTAAACATCAAGTGTAAACGCTTGTTAATCAGCCTCTGTCACTACTGACTGATCCCTGTAGAGACAGCCACAGAGTGTGTGTGTGTGTGTGTGTGAACTCACGGTTGGTGAGCTGGTAGGTTTTAGCGTTCGTCCTGAGCCAGCTGATCGCCAGATGGGCGGATTCCTTCATAACGTCTCCCAGCTGACCGGTCAGGGTGAGCTGACCGTCTCCCTCCATTCGACTGGCCTCCACAAACATGATCTCCCCGCCGAGGGGCGTCCAGGCCAGGCCCAGAGCCACGCCGGGCAGGGTGAGCCGCTCAGACACCTTACAACACACACACACACACATCTGTAAAGCTGCATCTGGTGAATATTTAAAAATTCAGGAGTGAGTGTGAAAAACAAGGCAAACATGACCTCACAGTAAAGAAAGGAGGGAGAGAGGGGTGTGATGAAAAGGCGCGAGGAGGGCGAGAACCATGCAGGGGGAGGAGAAGGGAGGAAAGGGAGAGAGGAGGCCCGGCTGAAGACGAACTGTATTGTGTTTCACATTATGCTGTGCGATGACACCTCAAGTTGCTGCTGCTTTATGTTTCCAAATATTCTGGCTTGACGAGCAGCAGCTGTGGCGGAGCTGCGGGAGGTCTTCACAAGCTGCTTTCATGTTCATGAGCAGGGAGAGCGGTCCGGAGGGTTCACACAGGCATAGCTTCTGCACAGGCCATAAATTGCGTGAAGCGAACACGCGGAATCCTCCGCAGGCGCCTCCGCAGCTCGTCCGCTTACCTCCATTTCAAACAGCGGCGGCCCCAGGATGTCTTTCAGGGCGACGTGGTCGACCACTATGGGCATCTCCGGGGGCGCTGCCTTGTCTGGGCAACACAAGAAAAGAAAAGGAGCCCGTTGAGAAGGCCTGCTGGACGTTGGTCAAACAGCTGATCCACAAAGCAGAGAAACATCTGCTCCACTCCATTTCGGGGGAGAGTATCGACTGGAAGAGTCACACTGATGATGAATGAACCAGACTGAAAGGAAAACAGTTTTAATCCATGTTCCTGGAATTAGGCGACTGCATGGTGAGAAGATTAATCAGAATATTAAAGCGCAAGTAAGTGCAATGCATGATGGGAGCTTTTAGTAAGAGGAGGAAACAGCTGCACCTAAGACTGGAAATTCAACTGGTACACACACACACACACACACACACACACACACACACACACACACACACACAAAGGCCATAGACGTGGCTTACATCAAACAGTGCAACTGCATCGAACAGAGACATCAAACGCACCCCCCCCCCTTTGGAAAAATGCAAAACACATGCACAAGAACACACAACATTTGCAAACACGCACACACACGCCAATGTTTGTGCGTCGGTGACATCGGTTACCTGGCAACACAGAGGGCTTTCTACGAAGCAGCGCCAAACAAATGCTGATATCCTGTCTGTCCTGTCTGTTCACCCTCTGCCTCTGTCTCTCGTCTCTTCAGTCACACGAACCAGATTCGCCCCGCTGCCACTGTTGTATAGTATCGATACAAACTGGAATGAATTCGGGAGTGCAGGCCAGCGGTGTTCCGGACACACGCTTTAACCGACTGGGAGGCGTGCAGACAAATTAAATCGGCGGGTGTGTGACTGTCTTACGCCATCGCTGAATGACTGAGAGATAATGTGCGGCGAGCTCCGGCGAACACGCCGACAGAAGCTTTGACGGGGTTTATTTCCTAATAAACAGCAGCTGGCGGCACATTATCCCGCTCATTACACGGCCAGCGAAGGCATCGTGCTGTACTGAAATACTGTTTTAAATGATGCTGCTGTTCATCATTCATATTTATACTGTCTGTATGAATTACACGGCTCTGCGTCACACCTATTAAGGATCAGTCTGACAAACAAATATTCATTAAAACAGTTTATCTTCATATTTACTCTGCTTGTGAATTCTGATCAGTTGAGATCATTCCCTCTCAAACCGACTAGCACCACCTTGTGCTGACCAGCTGTTATACACACACACACACGTCGGGGACACTTGTACGATCTCGTGTGATCCAACGCAGCAGCTCTGTCATGAATTCTGCCTTTATAAATCTAATAATGCTACTGATGATACAGTCAGAGAGGTATTCATTTCACCTGATCTTTATTATGGAGGTTGTAGTGAGGCGTGGTGTTGAACTGGAGCTGTTCCTGGTGTTTTGTCCACCCCGGGAATATTAGAAACGCCTTTCAACAGCGCGTCATCACCTCCACCTCAGTTATAACCATAAAGCCTTTGACAGGTACTGAAACATTACAAACTTTATAAAAGCAGAGTTCATGGCAGAGCGGCTGTGTTTGATCACACCGGACTGTTCGAGTGGACCTGCTGAAGTGGCTGCTGAGTGTATTTGAGTAATCGTAGCAGGAAAAGCACCGATGTAGCTATTAAACATTAAACAATGACTATTCAAGTGTCCCAGTGTGTGAACGGAACCGCAAAAGGGAAGCAAAGCTAGAACAGAAGAGAAGAGATAAGAAGAGTGACCTGATGCCTCTGATCTGTGGCCTGGCTGAGTGCTGAGCATCCTTCCACCCTGTCTTTAAATCCTCATCCATCCTCCACTTTCGCCCTCTGAAGACCAGTGTCACTGGACACCAACGACTTGAATAGGGTTGGTACGAGATAAGGCAATAGCTAAGAGCAGAGTGTGTGTGTGTGTGTGTGTGTGTTCAAGTGAAAGTAAAGGAAAGTCTTCCCCCAAAGATCTGTGCTGTCAAAGTGCGCCCGATGCAGACCACCAGTCGAGCAACAAAGCTGGGGCTAAACCGCCCCCGCTGTCTGAGCTCTGGCTCTTACCTCCCTGCTGTGTCGGGCACTCCGAGGTCAAAGCCTCATTCTTGGGGACTCTGTGACCCTCGGCGACCTTCACAGCCACGGCTCTGCAGATCGCCCCGATCTTCCTCTCCAGGGAGCGCACGCCTGCCTCACGGGTGTACCTAAAAGAACAAACACGCCACAGATGAATGCTGTCATGCAGAAATGAGGTTTCACTGCCACTGTGGCCTCTATGGCTTGATGTGCACTGAATGATCAGTGGGTCTCAGATGTGGTTGGGTATTTCGTCTTGGTTTGACCTGCAACAATCCTGAGAAACTGAATAAGTGCTTCACCATGAATGAACAATTCAACAAAAGACTTGAAAAGAGACTAGAAATCAGACATCTGAGCTGGGTTCAGTCCTGTAGATGAGGACCAGTCTGCCACTTTTCTTGACTGACTGGGATTCTACTGAAACTTTGCCCCTTCCCCGCGCCCCGAACCACCCAACCCTGGTTTGTCATGTTTTGGTTTGTTGTCTGGAGATCTGACCAAGCAAAAATCAGCAGTATTCCTGGAAGGACGGGCACCAAACTGCGTGCTGTTGGCTGTTTCTATAGTAACCAGACTGATGCACAGCAAGTGTTGTGCTTGTCTGCAGGCGACATACTGCTTGCCATCTGAAAAGACCAGCAGCCTCTGAATCAGCAGAGCCACGTTCGCAGATTTCTTGTTTAACGCACCGAACAGTTTGATCTGACTGTTAGCATTAAAAACCATTTCTTTCTTTTGTTTCTCATCAGCGTAACTGCAAAGATGCTCTTACTAACCAGGAGGTCAGCCTGCCGGTGAGGTGCTGGGCAGCATTCAAAGCAAACACTCACTAAAGCGACTAAACAGAGTGACCGCAAGTGGAACGTGAGCCTCCGATGCGTGCTGCCAGCTGGCTGAGCGCTCTGCTCCGAGCATCGCACGCTGGATCTGTCCGCCACAGGCTCAGTGTAGAAGCAACGCCCGTACCAGTCATGGGAAATACAGTGGACCTAAAGCCTCTCTGCTGCCGCTGCATCGGTACAATAGGAGCTCAGCAAAATGCCCAGTGACTTAATAATCTTCATGGTGGATCATTTAAAGGCGATTTCAGATGCAGTGACCAACAGCTTATCACAATTAAGTGCTGCTCAGGATCTCTCCGCTTCCATGAGTGTGCCTGTCTGTAGGGGCCCCACACATAAGACTTTCTACCCTGAAAGCTTTGTATTGTCTGGGGTAGTTTCCAAGAACCCAAACTGGCTCTGCTCTGACTGCACTCTAGGGAGCACTCCTAATTATCTCAAGTCCATCTATAAATACATCTGTGTGGTGTTGTGAGGAAGCTCATCTGAGAACCCTCATCATGTCCGAGTAGAATCAAAGGACTGGCGACAAGACAGCACCGCGCCCTTCTTCATCCACTGAGCACCGCTTCAACTCAGCTTCTGGACAGGATGCGGCGCAGTCTGCAAAGCAGCCACAGCTCAAACTCAGTACTGAAGCTGAAGGAGGCAACATCTCGATGCAAATCTCTCTGATGCTCTGCAGTCACTCTGCTGAGTCCCTCCAACTCTAACAGCAGCAGTCAGAAAGGTTCGGTTGTTCTATGACACCTGGTACGGGTCTGCTCTCCACAGCTTGAGCCTCACCAAGGCCCTGGTTCCTCTCATGCCCGGTCATCGCCTCAAGGTTGATTGGCAGAGCAGCAAAGACACACACACACTGACACATGCCCAACAGCGTTCCTCCTCTCAAAGGTTAGTCCTGCCGTATCATGCCTCACTGCCTGTAGATGATATGAGCGCCTGTATCAAACATGGTGAGCCCAAAGCTCAGCACAAACGTCCTCACGTGTCATTGTGTTTGTAGAACTACACCTGAAGATGCACCGAAGGACCTGGACTGAGTGAGGGAGGAGGGCTGCACAGTGTGTGTGTGTGTGTGTGTGTGTGTGTTTTCTCACTCTGCATGTGTTTTATGCATGTGTTGGTGTGGACCTGCTGATTATGTCCTGCGTGGTGTCCTGTGGTATATGCAGCTGTTGAGGCGTTAATCCATGCTGCTCCAGTTGCTTTGGGATCAGGTGACGGTGAGCTATCTCCACCCTCTCCTCCTGTGTGTAGCCTGAAAAACACACACACACACACACACACAGACATTGTTAAGTCTGACTAGTGTCAAGCTTTGACTGAATACACAGCTGGATGTGGAGTTGTTTGACTACCCTGCTGTATATTCAGGCCTACAGATATGCTCTGCTTGGGATTACAGTGCCTCTCTGAGTCTGAACCCACCTGGTACCTGCAGCACCTCCATCCTGTCCAGCAGGGCCGGGGGGATGGTCGCTGTGTTGTTTGCAGTGGCAATAAAGAGCACTTGGGAGAGGTCGAAGGCCACATTGAGGTAATGGTCTGTGAAGCTGTGGTTCTGCTCTGGGTCCAGGACCTAAGGGAACATGAAGACATTGTATCACTGTCTGAGTGTGTCTGTTTAGTACGTAAGCAACTGGTTTACAGAACAAACAGAGGGACACAAACATTTAAAAAACAGGGACAGGAAGCGCAGCCAATGCTCATTAGGGGTTTTGGCAAAGGTTAAGGTCAAACAGCAGGGGGCTGCTTAAAAGGTTTTGTTTATTGAAGCTATCTGCTACTGCTGCGCAAGTAATCTGAGTGAGAGAAACAGCTGACCTCCAGCAGTGCAGCTGCAGGGTCTCCTTGAAGGCTCTTCCCAAGTTTGTCCACCTCGTCCAGGAGGAACACAGGATTATTGACTCCTACGGTCTTCAAACCGTTGATGATGCGGCCGGGCATGCTCCCTACGTACGTACGCCTGGAGAGATGGGTAGGATTTACAACCCCCTGTGTGAACGTTTCCTCTCAACCTCAAACGAGACAAGCTTTGTTCAGAGGAGTGAAGAAATATACATGTCCAGGTGAACATCACAAATGATCTACATTTGTTTTTGCCGTGACACGTTATTATTACGTGGTCATGCTTTTATCTACTTCTTTTAGGAGTTTGTGTTGCATTACCGTTAAACAATAAGACATAAAATACCCGAGATCACAGAAATGTTCACCCGTGACAAATCACCTAATGAAAGCAAGTTCCGAGTGTTTACAAGTTGAGAGCATGAAATGTGGAGTTTCTGGGATTCCAAGAAAGGAAATGAAAGAAATACAAAGAAATCCCAAAACCCCAAAACCGTTAATAAGAAACCACTGGAGTTGTCTACCTTTCTGGCAACTTTTTTTGTTTAACTTGAACAAATTGTATAATCAACCATTAAAAAGCTTTCATCTTTATCTCTTTCACTGCTGTTGGTACGCCGGACACATGTTTCTCATCCGGCTGAGAGACGGCGTCTCAAATCTGTTTAATCTTCCCTTAAAATGCCAGGATGCTGCAACCTGAGATGAACTCTGCTGCCCTGTTCGCCTCTGCAAACTACTAGAGTTCATCTAATTCTGCACAGATTAACAGTGACAATAACAGTGACCCGCCCTCTGCAGCTGAACAAGGTTATTATATGGCAGATTGATTTTAACTGTTGCCGGTGTCTTCGACATACACACATACACACCAGCAACACCAGAAACATGTGAATGAATCACTGATGTGCTGTCAGATCTTATGAATGTCTTTACCTCAGGGTAAAAGCTAGGTTGTCTTTCATCTAAAGGACCTTGACAAGCAGGTGTGTGTTTTAATCTTCAGTCTTTTAGGTCACACACAGGTGGGCCTCCAGGCACGCTGGAAAGATTTCTGCTGGATTTTTCAAGTGCGTTGAACCGCCACAGATGCACTGAAAAAATGAATAATTTAATAACTCCCGTCCAATGGGAGTCCTTTACGCAAAATGTTAGAGACAGCGGGTTATTTTTCAAACTGCCATGGAGCCAATGTAAGCTCCAACACTGAAACAATATACTGCTGTGGTGCAGTTAGAGCCAACGATTCAATTATCCCTGTCCCGAAGCTGCATCACAGCAGGACTCCGATTTATCTCAAAGACCCACCTGCAAGCTCAGGAAAATATGGATCACATCTAATCTACATGCACGTGTGTCACTGCATTTGCCCCGCCTTCATCTGTGCGGTCACCATGTTGGAAAACTCTCCAGAAAGCTCAGCACCTCTACTGCGCTCACCAAACATCTGCGCAGTTGCTTTTTAATGAGCATACCTGTGTCCTCGGATGTCAGACTGGTCACAGACGCCGCCCAGAGCGATGCGGTGAAACTCTCTGCCCAGAGTCCTGGCTATGGAGCGCCCCACGCTGGTCTTCCCAACCCCCGGGGGGCCCACGAAACAGAGGATGGGGCCCTAAAGACACAGCAGCAGCGGCATCATGAAATTGTGATACGTGACACGTTCCAGAAATCCCCAGTCGATTGCGAAACGTGACTAAAAAGCACCTTCAGTGAAGTCTTCAGCTGTCTAACAGCGAGGTACTCCAGCACACGTCTCTTCAGCTTGTCCATGGCATAGTGATCGTTGTCCAGTAGGGTACGAGCGGCTCGGATGTCCAGGCAGTCTGAGGAGTGCGTGTGCGCATATGTGTATGCGTGCGTGTGCGTGTTGGGTGGGGTGGATATAGATGAGATGGATGGATCAAGGAAAGAAGGAGAAAACAGCAAAGTTAGAGAAGGTGAAGAAGGTTCTCCACAGCTCTGAGGTTCTTTGAGGTTATCCGTTTGGAAGATCGGCAGCAGTGACAAAGCAAAACAAGGAGCCGAGGCAAAGACTGCAGAGGCTAACAGTCAGTGCGTGATGGATGTTGATATTCTGATATTGCAGCAGGCAGCCGTAAATCTGTGCTCATTCATGTGAGATTATCGCTGTAGATTACTACGATTATCGTGATGGAAATGAGTCTGGATTCACATTTGAAACTGAGGGAAGCGCTGCTGTGAAACACTTTGCTTACAGCATTTAATGTTTTTTTTTAATTTGACAAGTAGGGGGCGGCAGAGCAGGCCGTAAACACAACGATAACATCTTCTCGTCTTTTAATGTCTTTAGCTGCTGAATGCCTCACTGTGTTTGCCGGTTTGCTGCTTTTTAGCGTTTTGTTTTCTCTCGGCATGTTTACCCGTCAAAATGCCAAAAGCAACGTCCTCGTACGAAAGCCTCGTTTTGATGTTAATTGTTTAAGTCAGTCCAAAGACAACAGAGAGCTCCAGGAGACATGCTTCAAAGCAGCAGAAAAATACGATTGTGATTACTTTGGCATATTCAGTTATCACCACAATCTCAGTCACCACATGTTGGGCATTGTTTAAACATGAAGCAGGGAGACTCCATTAAATTAGCTCAAATAAAAGAGTTTTCCACAATGCCAAAGTGATCACGCATATTTTTACATTAGTGACAGTTGTAACTGCTTGGACATGGCGCAGAGACACAGCTGAGCTGAAGACTATTAGAGAAGTCACTGTGTATCTGGGGCATCTGACATTCGTGCGTGGGCCGACCCAGGCTCTTCGTTTACCTTTGGTGCTTTTGCTCCACGGCAACTCCACCATTAGATCCAGGTAGTTCCTGGTCAGGGCGTACTCAGGCATGGACTGAGGCATCTTCTTCAATCTAAATACAGATGGATGAGATTAAACGTGCGACGCGGGTCCGACTGTGGACCAGGATGCGTCAACGAGATCACGCATTAGAAGGAAGAAGCAGAGCCATGTGTTCAGGACAAAGCTGCTTCTGAGAAATGAATTAAGCAGATCAAACGGTTCAAACAGCTTTAAAGTGTTAGATCAAAAAATAAATAAATCAAGCTGTTGCTACAAAAAGCATCAATTAAATTCATTTGTGCAGATCTGTGTGACTCTTTTGAACTGTGCAGTCAAAAGCACCATTTAAGAAAACTACCGCGAATAATGTCAAACAAATGACTGAGTGAGGTTTGTTCAGCATGTTTGGATATTAAGGAGAAGCTGGAGGTTTAAATCAGAACACAGATTCACCTCTTGAGCTCTTTGAGGCAAACTCTGAGCGCAGCTTCGGGCATGTTCGCTCCGTGGACTTTCCTCTCCAAAGCCGCGGTGTCATCGCTGTCCTCGTCGTCATCCTCGCCATCCAGGTTGAACTGCCGGCCGGGGAACACTCCGCCTTTACGTACTGATAACACCTGAACAGAGCGACGGAGAGGTAAACCTGCGCGTGAACAGAAACATGGCTGAAGGGAAAAGCAGAAAAGCGAAGGCTGTTACCCTCTTCTCGTTGTCGGGACTTATTTTCCTGCTTTTCTGCAGCAGTTTCAGCCCCTCGATCTGCCTGGTCAACATGGGCAGAGCCTTCTTAAATCGCTCTTCCAAGCTCACAGCATCCAGGACCTTTGCAGGAAACAGGAAAATATGATTAGAGAATACATTTATCTTAGAAATATATTCACAATAAATCCACTTATTTGTATTTTTTTTCCACTTTTCACCAACACACCCTTTCCTATAAAGATTCTGGACACTGAAAGTTTTTTCTAAAGTCTGTCACTTCACCTGTAGTTTCTCCTTGTTTGAGGTACGGATCATGGAGGCGACCACATCAGGCAGAGTTTCCCTGGGCAGGCTGTCCAGCAGACGCCTGAACTTCGCCACCGCTGGAACGGACATGTCCAGCATACCTAACAACTAAACACCCAAACGCGAAAACATCAGATTTACTGAGACAAGTGAGTGTCCCTGACAATCCATCACAGGTTATTGCTTTAATGAATGAGACGAGTGTTGTCTGTTTCTTGTTTTGATAAATTTTGAAATTCCAGAGTTCCGTGAGAGTGAAACCGCGGTTTGGAATAACTTGTGTACTCAGAGACCAAATCCTTCAGAAGCCCGCTGATTTATGGGCTTGACGTCTTCTACGAGTGCTGCACGACTGCAATGTGCAGGTGTTCCCACAGCAAGATAAGGTAAGATAAAGTATGTATCTTAAACATTCATCCTGAAGGAGATTTGCCTGCCCAAGATCCTCAAAATGTGTTTACACACTGTTTAAATATGTTGGGATGCACCGATACAACTTACAAGCATTTGAATAAATGTGAAGTATGATGGGATGAAAACACTGTATGGTCTGTGTACAGGGGTGCATTACAAACAAACAGGACAGGATATAAAATGGAAATGTCTCGTTTATGCTCACGTTTGTGCACAGATTAAAACACATAAACCATGCCGTTAGTTAACTAAACGTGTTCCATTGGACAGAGCCAAACTAACTGTATCCTATTAATAAATTACTTATTTTAATTCAAAGAACACTTATTAATGTCTTGAAGGCGTGTCTTATGCTCCTTTGTGAGCATGTGTCACTTATAAACATGTGGAGGGGTAAAAAGATAAATCTCTGCCGCTGAGCTTCAAGATCTGCCTTAAAAAAGAGTTCCATTACTGGAAACAATGAAAAACAAAGGCTGGCTGATCCCCTGCCTTCTTATGGGTAATACAATTCATGTGCACTGAACTGTAAGGCTAATTATAAAATAATGAATCCTAATTTATCTCATTTCTGTTATATTGTGAAAAATACCATGTTATATTGATTTACGTTCTCTGTCATTCAGTTTATTCTTTAGCTGTCGAAGAAAAACCAAAGACTGATTTCTGGTTTGAGGGAATTAATCTGGTAAATGGCCTTAGATCCGTTAAAATCAAGCATAACTAACCGGTTTATTTCACAAAACTGTGGAACCAATAGACTGTAGATAGAAATCAATGTTCTACTGACACGATATCTTTATTTATTTCCAACTTACACACACACACACACACACACACCTGTACAGCAGCCTGGTAGAACTTCTTGGACAGCTCCCCGAGCTCTCCATCTTCTGCTGTGACACCATCTGTTGCTGGTGTTGTGTACTGATCCAGTTTATCCAGCTGCTCCACCTGCAATCAGAGAAACACATGCTGCGGTCCCACAAATCTGTGCGTTTGTACTTCTGGAATACTGCACGAATGATTATGTTTCACTGGACAGGACAATAATAGGGAACTAAAGGTAGCCCGTGGTGTTTCCGATCACAGGTAGCGCTATTGAGAAATGGCCTTATGGATGAGTTTTAATGAACAACAGACATCACTGCAGCTGGTTTTACACTAATCTCATGATGACATTTGGTGCAGAGATGCAGAGAGAAACCTAGCAAAGCACCAATGAAGAAAAAGGAACTGGACTAGAAAACATGAACGTAAACAATGGACAAAACAAACAAAACTTTGTTTACAAGACATCTCCTCAGGGCATCCTAGAGTTAATCTTTTAATTATGAGACGTTATTAGAATAATGAGACATTTGATCTTCAACAAACTACCGTCTGATATTGAGTTTCACCTCTGCCAGGACAAAAGGACGCTCTTTAAGCAGACTTGACACACTGAAGCGGCACAGGCCGGTGATGAGGAGGGTGTAGTGGGGCTTTGGCCAGTTGCTGCCCACCACCTGGACTGCTATCCCCGCTGTACCAATTCTACAGAGAGACAGAGCGTGAGAGTGCAGCAAACGGAGGTTGGTAATGACACATGAATCCACACTTATGATTTCAAGTTTGTTAAGATTCAATTCCTCATACTACTGATGACGTCAGCGGCTCTTAGCAACCTGCAGATTTGGATCAAACAGCTCTGTAAACTGTTAAGTATGCTGTTGTTGGGACGATGCTGGCTGAATCATCGTGGCCCCTATGACTCACATGTTGAGTTTTCATAAACAAAGCTTTCAGTCTGTTTAAATAAACTGCCCGTTTCACAGCTTCATCCCGATCGTCTTCCTCAATCTTTGTTTCTCCGCAGTTTAGCGTGGAGCGACTGGACTCCCAGGAAATGAGCTAGACTCGGTTCTCATTACGATGATATGTGGTGCTGGCAGAACAAAACATCAAGTGTGTGGGTCTCAATCATGTCAAAACACTTGTGTCAATAAATGTCCAAAATATTCAGCTATGATGGCTGTAATAGTTCTGTAAGTGCAACTGTCAGCCCGTGGAGTATTTGCAGTTTCACTGAAGCGTGGAGCGGCCGTTCATGTACATTAATATGACCACCGCAACAGGTCCAGCTTTATGTCATGACTACATGTGAAATTGACATGACAGTGTGCAGTGTGTCGTGGGCCGATGTCGTACAACTTGTAGCTATGCATTAATACACAAGTCAGCAACTCCTTGCGATGTTGCCTAACACACAAACCCCTTCCTACACACAAAATATGTTTATGATTATGTACTGGCAGTGGGTAGAACATAAATTCCTATATTTCATGTGAAGTGAAGTTGTAGCCAACACAGAGTGGATGACTGCGGTTGTGTGTGTGTGGGTGGCGGTTAATTTGTGATGCCTTCTGAAGGTGCTGTGGCCCGAAATCAGAGACACATGTAGCGCATTAAAGGAAAAGCTGAGTAGATAACCAGCATTTAATCCCTCTTCCCTCCTAACATCCATACCACATTACTGTGGTCGACCGCAACATCACAACAGACATCCAATTATTTCCTTTCTCTTTGTTTAAAAAAATTCATCCTCTGCATCCGGGAATCCACGACCCTTTATTGCATTTGCCTTAATTTAGTGTGTTTAAAGCAAACTCCTCAACCATCTTTGCATGGATCAAAACCGTTTTTCTTCAGCAACTGTGGTTGATAGAGAAACAAACAACTGCTATTTAGTAACTAGTTTGGCGTAGTAGGTGAAAGGTTAAAGTCCACCTCCCTGTGCTCGGCTGACTGCAGGGGCACAGCTACACCGTCGACTTTTCTAGAACAAATCACACACGGCAACCTTTGGCAAAAACGTACAAAGCAAAAAAAAAAAAAAAAGAGGCCAAATGTGAGCGGGCATATTGAACTGGCCGTCCCTTCCTTTTAGAGGAATAATAAAGGGGGAAAGTAGTTGAAATGTAAAATTTGTGATAACAAGACCTAACCGGCTAAAAATCTGATTTGAATTCAGTGCTGGGCGTTGTCTCCCACAGTTAAATCTAGGATTGCAGAAGGCACAGCTGAATATTCAGTACTTTTCCAAGAGTTTTTATGCTTGACACATGACATTCTGTTTAAGTTCATCTCTGTAACCGCAGTTATAAAAGTAAATAACATGCAAGTTCCTAAATTATGTTATGGAGAACGGTGTTGTGATCATGACCACACCTACAGACACAGATGCTTCTGGAAGATGAAATATCTGATCACATTATGTTCATTGAGATGTGATGAGTTTTCCATATACATCTAGGTAGTAGTCAGATTCAACTTATTGCCTTGAGTGGCTTTCACTTTAACTTTCTAAGGCCTTCAAGTTCAAATGACGCTATTTCAACCAGAAAACGACTCATAATAACTTCACGTTGCTAAACATTGTTTAATCTTATTCCTCATCCTGCTATCGTCTCGCGAGGCCCCACGAGTTTATCTATTTACTATTTGTAGGGGTCGCGACCCCCAGGTTGGAGGTTCCATTATGACCAGCTCTATGTCTCCTCCAAAACAACACAACAGTGTCAAACTCAGGAAAAGACTCAGTCCCTATCCAGACATGTGAGAAAGTGTTTGTTACTTATGTAACGTGGGCAGGTCGTCGGTGTCGTGCTCCGGGTCTCTGGTGTTTGGAATCACCCCTATTATTGTGCTTTTCAGCGAAGTCCCCCTTAGTAGCCGCTGGCTGACCAGGTGCATGTTCCGCGGAGAGTCGACGCTGAACCTGACGGTGGAGCCCGGGAGGAGCACCCCTTCATGGGTCAGCAGCAGCGGCAGACGGCTCGGTATCTGAATTCCACCGTCGGAGGTCATTGTCCTATGTTTTCAGAGGCCAGGTCGCTGTTTATAAGACACCTGCAAACAAATACGCACTTTTCTGACTGCCAAACATAACCTTTCCGGTAAGTACTTTCAAGATAAAATTTGACCCGAATGTAAAATTATCCATGAGTGCGAAAATAAACGTAGAAAGTATTTGAAATTTACGTTTATTACACAAATATATATATATATCTTTGCTTTTGCGTCTATTTTCGCACCATATTAGACCCTAAAATTGCATATTTATTTCTTAATCCACTCTTATTTCCTCCACTTCCTGTATTCGGTGCATTGGCTACGGTATGTACGGAGGGACAAACTATGCGTTATCGCATAACATTACATTTCTAGAACTTACAATGACTTGTAGAATTGAGATACCAAAAGCCCCAGGAAGTAATTTCTTTAACTGGTGTGAATTAAAATGTCTTTATATTCTGGCTAACATGAAATTAAAATAATTAGCAAATTAGCTCAAATCACTTTGACCAGGTACAGCGTTAAAATAACAATCTACAGTATCTGACAGTGGCCGATCTGCTGCAGATTGATAAAAAATTTATAGTTCATAGTTAATAGTTATGGTTACCTCCTAAACTGCAGAAGTGCAGAAATCATGAAATACAGTAAAACAAAAAAAAACAACAACCCTAAATCTAAATATTTGGACTTTTAAGATTTACTCTGGTCCTTGTTTTGGGAGGGTTACATCATGCATTCTTAACTGCATGTGTCTTCTGTGTGTTACAGCTCTCTCATGTTACATATAACAAACTAGTCTAATAACCATGATGTAACTTCACATGTCATTTGGGGGAGGTGAATACAAGCACAATTACCACTTGGTTACAGGTACAAAATAGTGTTTGTATGAACTTAGAGAGCAGAGAGAGCATGCTCATTTCCTATGCAGTTCCAACTTTTAACTTGTATTATTTCTATTTTTACAACCTGTATACCAACAGTTCAGAAAAAATCTCAAATAACAATTAAAAACCCACATACTCTTTCATCTCTGTAACTGTTTCTATAAAGAAATATTTAGGTAATATATAAGCAGTGTGTTGTGTTTTTAGAGAAATAATATGACCAACACAAGTTTGAAAGACCTGCATTTTATTATGCAAAACAACGGCTCACATTGAGTTAATACTGGCAGCATATTTAAAGACTCCTTTTAATAATGATGGGACTCTGGAAACAGGGTTAGTTGATAAAAATAGCGATTTAATTTTTATTTCTTTCATAAAAGTATTGTCACGTAGCATTATACATTTCCAAAAAAATAAATAAATTCAATATCTTGTGTATAAAAATCTGTTTCTAAAGACCACAGACAACAACCATCCATGTATTTGCAGTTATCATCTCTTTGTTGCTGCCATTCAGCTGTGGGAAATATATCTTTATATTCACAATGAGGGATCGTTGAATACACCTTAAAATGCTCTTGTGGTTACAAAAAGACAATCATACAGTTACATATGATTGAGAAAGTATAATAAAAATACACTTACTGTATTTATAGCAATACACCAATAATCATCATTTATCTGTTACATCAGTATAGGGCTTCTTCTGCCTATGAGGACAAAAGCCTAGTAAAAACCTGTGAAAGCTGTCAATGAGTTCCTTTCAGACTCAATCCCAACCCATTGCTGTGTTTACAACATAATCATTACACATCATCATTCTCCCTCCTGACGAGTGACACATCTAGGCTTGCAAGGCTTGAACACACAACATATGTAGAGTTAAGAGTGAACACATGAACTGTTGCTTTCTTACGTACAGTAGGTTTTCACAAATGGATACTTTGTGCAGTCGTGGGAGTAAGTGAACGTTCACTGATACAAAGAGGAAGTTGACAGGCACATTTGATATTCAAAATGCCAAGTGTAAATACCATTGAATTTAATGCAAAATTTAAAGTTTTTTGTTTTCATTCATTCATTTTACAGAATTTATTCTTTCTTTCATTTTTGATTAAACCACAAGATAAGGTAAAAGAGACCAGTTCTTCTATTTGCACAGCGTTTTGAGTGTGTCTTTGAAACCAACCGTGGTAAGAACTGCTTTTGACTTATGCTATCATAATAAACACAGTTAGCCCAGAAGCAAAGAAGGGATAAGGGACTGTTACACCATACACTGACTAAACCAGCAAGTCAGGATTTGCAGCCAACAAATTCTGTGCACTGAGATAGAAGTCGTCACGGCTGCAACTCACGGGTAAAAACATGGCTCTTAGAAAAACATGAAGTGCATGAAGTAGTGAGGAAACAATCCTGAGCCCCTGACTATGCCCACTCCTGTAGATAACTGACCCCACCCACGTCTCTGTGACTGACTGGCTGGTGTAAATAGAGACCTGCAAATGAATGTATTTCACCTTCTTTCAACAAGCTCTGTTGACATATTTTCCACCAGAGTTTTGCCTTTTATTTAATCCCTGTGGCACAGCTCGCAAAGATTTGGCCAGGAAGCTTTACAACAGCACATCAGAAGGTCTTCAGATTTAACACCTGGTCCGTTTTAAGATTGATCCTAAAAATATCCAAGATGGTGCATTTGGTTGCCCAACTGAAACATTTGTAGCGCACCTGTTGGATGTATTTTCAGTTTTCATATCTCAGAAATGTTAAATGTACAATAAAGTTTTCTAAAGAGGCAGTGAATGGCAAATAGACTAACAGGAATATTAAACAGAAACTGTACCTGTAAGAAATACATTGTGGTGATCTGCTGCTGGCATGAAGTGGCTGGTAGCTGGTGTTAGCTGGTAATTCTAGGTCATGTGTTTACATTCAGGGTCTAGAAAAACCAACAAATTTCCAGAGCCAGTAAGTAATTAAAGATTCTTGGTTAGATCCTTTCTATTGTAGGTGAGGTCAAACATATAAATACAGACCACTCGTGTTAAACACTGCAGCATACAGAACAACATCTGTGCTGGTTTCACTCCAAAGAGTGCCCAACACATTTGGAGCCTATAGGTGCAGGTGTGGACCATGTCTTAGACTACTGTAGAAGTATGTTGGCCATGTTTGTGAACAGGGTTGATTTTTAATTGAGCTTTAACATAACTGTAGCTCCAAGCAGATTTGACTGTGGTTAACCAGGGAGCAAGTTAACAATCTTGTATTCATATGTACAGCACGCCCAAATAAAGTAATTAAAAGACAGTATGTTCTTCAGTCGGTATATGTTTGTAAATGGAGCATAAAATCCAGTTGCCTGAAATGGTATTGAATCACCATTTCCAAATCCTGACACTCTACGCAGGATTGTTTTATAAAGGCTGACACAGTGACACCCCACGGCTCATGCAAGCGAGCCATTACTTCAGTTCCAATGTTTTTCTTATTTTTTGTCATTCATTTCTCATTTTAAATGACTGTAACCCTTGCGTTCTCTCCCACATAGACAGGTTTTGGGTTACTTTGAGTCATTTGTCTGCCAAGAACCGTTGCTCAGTTGGGCCTTTAAAGTGCCCGTATAGCTGGCATATGATTTATGTTATACAAACAATATTGACAGGCCTTCACTTTAAAGTTTTTCACAGATTTGCATGATCATGATTACGCTGAGCTTCACAACCATAGTGCCTAATTAACTAAAGTATGATCTCGATAATACAGCTGTTTGTCTTGATTCCTCAATACTTGACAAGCGAATACATTTCACTAAACAGCAACAAGGTAACTTTGGCCAGTATGAGACAGAAAAAACACAACAGGAGATACTCGTTTGCTTTGAAGTGAAATCTTGGTCAGAATTTGTTGTTGTCAAAATATAATTTGAAAGTGTAAAAGATTTAAATGGCAATAACTTCTCCATACCTCAAATAGTAATAATCAAATCATTTTCCATGTAATTATTTTACAGGTTCCTTCTTAATGTGAGACATTCTATCTGGATTTGGTGCCAGATTAAAAAGAGTAAACAAATTCTGACCGACTGATGTCACTTCATTTTTGAAAAGCTGACGGTCACTCTTTAAGCTTTGCACAGGTAGAGTCATCAAAATATTCAATAGTTGCCTGATGAAAAAAATAAAACACAACAGATCTACAGTCGATATTTCAATGCACAACTTGGACGGAGGGAGCTGATTTGTATGCATGCTGTGTTTGACATTCACTCTTTGTGCAGGATAAGCGTGGAGAAAGAAATACATGAAATGGGGCAAAAATTGACAGCTTTCAAATATGGCACAGTTCCGAAAATAACCTTTTCAATGTAGACTGTGGTTAAGAGATGCACACAACAGCTTTAAGATTGAAGTTCAGTTCATGGACATGCCCTGCTCTCACTCTCAGCTGTTTGAAGGAAACGTTGATGGAAGAGAGGTCTGGCTATGGTACAGAGTCAGCTGAAGTTTCTTAATATAATAACAATCCAATGTTCAGTCTCTCTTGCTGCATATTATTGGTCTCTGAAGGGAACTGTGTAGGTCCATTCGAGCATATAACAAAGATGTAGAAAATGATGACTGTGAAGTAGAAGGTTAAAAACCAACCAACCAGAACGCAGTAGGTACAGAGACTGAACTGAGTGACATAATGGAACGAATGACTGCAAGTCTGCAACTCAAATATACAAAGGTGGACTTGTGACTGTACTGAGGTGTTTAACCAAGTGAGATGGTTTGTTGCACCAAAACTGACGTTTTACACTGGAGTATCACCAAAAATGCCCCCCTGCCCACTCTTTTGTGTTTATTTACATTTTTTTGTTTCTTTTTTTTTGTAATTATGACGTCCCATGTCAGGGAACGTTTTGTTCTGTAAAACAATGAAAAATTAAATAAAAAGTAAAAAAAAAAAAAACATTGAATTGAGGCTAGGCATTTTGAGGAGAAAGAAGAAGCAGGAGTGTCTATCAGCAGAACTGTCCAGAACAAGGTTGCCACCATAATGTTTGAGTTTTAAACTCTGGTATATGTGTAAGATGTTAATTCACCTCATATACCAAGAGCACGTAATGATATGGTTGAGCTACTTACTGTCGATGTTACAAATGAAAATACTGACAGCAATTCTGTTTTTGAGATAAAATTCTGAAACTGAAACTAGATCAGCCATGACACCATGACAGAGCTGAGTTTAAGAGAAGTCGGCGTCTACAGCACTGTTCACAGTGAAGCTTTTTAAAGCATTGCTGTATCTGGCTGGATGAATTTAGGACCGTTTAAAGATGCAGTGTTGCAGGGTCTGTGTCAATTGAGCAAAACTGTGATGAAAATGTGTTTTATCAGTTGAAGTTAGTAACTGTTAATAAGTTTTACAGTTTCTAATGGAATTCATGATTCCAGCCAGCTCAAAGAACCTGAACAATTCTGCTCAACTCTGTCGATACTTTGGTGAAAGCTGCAAAGTGATAGAAAATATTACTCGCAATGCCAGTTGAGGAAGCTTGTCATAGGGTTAGATCTATGTGCAAAGTTTCATTTTCATGCATGGAAAAGCAGAATTCCTGTAGGAAGAAGACAACTGGGAAAAACATGAGGGACTGGCAGCAGAGCTGCCCAGCCCCGAAGAAGAACTCATCTAATATGCTGATCATACACCAATCTATTCGATATAAGTGAACATGAACGAATCTCTTCCAGAACTTGAAGCCCAAGTATCGAAGCATCAATCTAAGATGCCACCAAGAGAAATATTTCGGACTTGCTGACTGAGAGAGGATTGGAAAATCTGAGGAGTTGGAGCTTTACTCCCAAATGAGCTTAATTTCATTTTAGCAGAAAGTCCATATGCTCCTAAAATCGCCATGAATACTGTTACTGTACCTTCAAATTGTCCTTTTACCTCTCCATCATGATACCAATCCCTTATCAGTATCAACAGGGACAACTTCACCCCGCTGTCTTCCTCTCAGCTTTCGGGTTGTAAGTCTTTCTTCCTGCCTTTCCTCCAATACGAAACACTACAGTCTGAAAGTAAGAAGAGAGGAGAAACTTCATAAACATTTGCAGAGAATCTGGTTGATTCATTTACGTGTTTTACCTTCTCATTATTAATCCAATGCCCTTCTCTGTCTCTCCATTAAGATATATCAGCTTTGGGACCAGAGCTGCTCAACTATTGTACACTTGTGGAATTATGCCCTGGGGGATACAACTAAATCTCCCGTCAAGCAACTGCATGACTGAGAAGGACCATGCAACCATTTTTTATTTACATTATAATAATTTTGTGATTCACCCTATTTCCCTGATTTTGGGGTATATTGAAACAGAGCCAATCCATTTTGGTATTTTCTATAGCTCATGCTATTATGAAACAAAAATGTGTGCGTGATTGACAATGTCCTTGACAGGTTGGAATTCAAATCAGTCAATCACCTTTTTGAGGAGTCATACACAAAGTAGTTGCAGCTGTACTTGCTGAATGGAACAACGAAACAACACACAGACGTCAACATTGAGGCATTTATTTCATCACTTGAACAAACCTTTGCAACTCCCGCAAACAGACGTCTCAAGTTCAGCATTTTGGGAAATGCATATATGCATTTTTCTGTTACTTGAATAATAATAAGATGAAAGCCACTCTCATGTGTGTTTGCTACATGAGGCTAACTGCAGCAGCTAGCTTAGCTTAGACCACAAATGTGGGGAATTTACCTACTGGCACTGCTAAAGCTCACTAATCAACATGTTATACCTCATCTGTTTAATCTGAAACATACACTAATGTTAAAATGAGCATTTTATTTTAAAAGATTTCGGGATGTTAGAGTACTACGCCTTGAAATAGTGAGAAAGCTACAGCGTGTTAATGAGTGAGCTTCAGACAGAGCCTAGGCAACTGTTCCAGTCTGAATGCTAAGCTAATCAGCTGCTAGCTATATTTAAATATTTGTATTAAACAGCACGCATTGGAGTAGTGTCCATTTTCTCATGTAACTCTCAACAAGACAGTTAATATGCACAAATTCCCAAACTTTCTTTCTTTAACAGGTCAATGTGAGACCATCTCACAGGGCCTTGTGTTGGCCCTGACCAGCTATACTGATGTTTCCACTTGGAAAAGGAATCTTGTTTAATGTTACTGATGTTTAAACTGGATATATGTTATGGACCACCAAAAAAAGAGAAGGTGGTACTTATTTTATGTATGTAATGTAATTCTGAGATTTAGCAATGATGTGTGTAGAGCCACGATGATTCAGAGAATAACGGCTCAGCGCTAGTCACGTCAACACATATTAACCTGTGACAGCCGCCTCATATGAACGGATCAGATGCTCACTGCACACATTAATGTAGGCAGAGCACATCATATGAGAATTATCTGTATGAAAGGCTTTTTAATGTGATTATGATTAAGTCATTTGATTCAATTCACACTTATATGTATTGTGAGCAGTTTATAACACTGGCACGCTTTACTTTTTTCATGCACTGCTTCTTAGTTTTGAATCAACACAGACCACGTTTATAAAATAAGGAACTGCTTGGGAGGAGTGCTCATTTTCACTGGCTTAATATTGCAGAGGCAACAAGTTTGCACTGTAGCATGTTGGCAGTGTTGGGCCTCCTGTCTACTCACTCAGCCACAAGGACAGTAACGTCTTGCTGCTCATCACGTCGCGATCTGCTACTGAAATGTGTCATGTGTTGGCTGCTGTGGCGACAGCACTATTGCAGCCTATTGCTGCTAACAGATTCTGTGATTGTGGTGCCCACCACCATTTGATATGGGGGGTTGAGAACTTGCAAAGGTCTAGTGGGAATTCAAGGCCACATGAGACATAGAACACTGTAGCACTGTTCTTTCATGATGAATACAGTCACATGTGTTCAATCTCCACAAGTCAGGGCCTCACTTACAAAGCACCGTGTTAATATGGGTGGGTCGGGGGGTGAAGAGGCCAGAGGTCCTTCAAAAACAGCAGGAATTAGACTTTCCGGTTTCCTTCCTCCTAGTTCTGTGCTGTGCATACATGAGTACTGATTGCTTTGGATGAGTTGAATGTGTTAATGCTGAATGATGCTTTAATGAAAATGCACTGGTTCTCTTTGCATTGCAGATGCACACAGAGGAGCCAACTGATGGCTGATACTAATGGAGTGGAGCACCTTCAGTTACGCACAACTGTGTTCACTGTTTTCCAGTCTACACAAAATGATCCACAGATGTTCTCATCTCACTCTATAAGAGACGCTGCACAGTGTATAGAAGAGGCTTGTCGTAAGGTTTTTTGCTTGTTGTTGTACAAATAAAGCCTATTTTAATCTACTACATGAATGAAAAAGTTCAAAAAAAGTTTAATGTGGTCCTTCAATCGCATTTTACAATGCTTTCATTGCTAGTACTAAATATACCAATTGGCACTTTCTATTGTTGTGAAATTATGTAAAAATGTTTAGTGTGTGTATGTTTGACAGTGTTTTTGACAGGTAGGAATTAAAACATCACTGACTGATTTGATTTTTTTTATCTTGTCAAGGATAATATCATGTCCCGAACCGCAAAAATGTGTCCAAATGATTTGGCAAAGACCCCAGCACGACCTGGAGCACTGTGGGCTCAGCTGTGCTTTGTCTGAGAGCAAAAGAGGACACTTACACAATATCCTCCGCAATAAGCCAGAGCAACTACAAATTATGTTCGGTCCTGTCCATCAACTACATTCTGTTCTGTTTCTTACTGACAAATGCGCATGTGCATTTGTCAGTCACTTCAACAGTGATGACAGGAAAGACAAAAAACACTGGACCCACTTGAGTCAAAGCAATATTTTATCATCATGGCTGGCAAAAAGAAAAAAATATGTAAAAACTAGTCTCTCTGAGTATTCTGACACACACTGTTCATATTAGTACAGGTACTACTCGGAAAATTAGAATATCCTGAAAAAGTGCATGCATTTCTGTAACTCAGCTTTAAAGGTGAAATGTACATATTATATAGACAAACAGTATGCGAAGCAATATATTTCAAGCTTTTATTTGTTTTGATTTTGCTGATTAGGACTTGTAGCTTCAGAAAACCTCAAATTCAAAAACTCAGAAAATTAGAATATTGCTTGAAATCATAATCATAATCAGCAAAATTACAACAAAAAATGCTTGGGATATCTCACTTTGCATGTAATGAGTCTATAAAATGTATTGGTTTCACCTTTTATGGATTGCCTGAATAAAACAACTTTTACACGATATTCTAATTTTCCGAGTAGTACCTGTATGAGTGTACATTGTCACACATATTTACACATACAGTAAAAATGCATTTCCACAACATGTTTGTTTGCTAAACTTCTAAACTGGAATGTCCCGCCTGCGCAGAGGCTGGTTGTTTTTCTTGTGTGCAAGTTGTCTCTGGTATTATGTCATGTTCACATGTTTTTTATCAACGTTTTTCAGCCTGCGCTGTTCTTTGTCATACTCACAGTCCTGCTGCGCTTCTGTGCTGGCAAAGCACTCGCTGAAGAGGCAGTGCATGGTGTGGCAGAAGTTGTCCAGGAGGGATTTCGGGGAAACAAATCGCCATCTGGACTCTGGCACCCTATCAGGCTCTTCTGTTAAATCATCCCAAATGTCCTGGATCACCTCTGGAAGCTCCTGCTGGAACACCTGGACACATGGACAAGTGAGAGACAGCCAGGTAGGCTGGTATGTGAGTGAGTACAGGGATACCGATCCATGTGGTGCTTAGCATCTAAAAATGTCAATATATCATAAAGAATAAATCATGCAATCAGCAACTCAGCATCAAAAAACCCATTCAAAGTGAGCTTTTCAAAATGAGATATTTATGGCAGTTCTTCAAGGTCAACAGGCACAAGATCACCATGTCCTGATGGAACAAAAAGCACAATGACTTGAGCACCGGAAAAAGAAAGATTGACTGCCCATCAGTCACTTTTTCCTACATCGTTAAAACTCTTATATTTCGAGAAGGCCAACAGATGCCTTTCCTCCATCATATTTCAAAGTGTCCACGCTGAACTTGTGACTCCTGTAGCCTGTGGGACCTCACATCCACACTCCTTACATTCAAAAAGACCACAACTTTTTAAGGCTTGTGCTAAAACAGAGCACGGCTTGTCTTCTAATGGAACTTTTAGCATCCAAATTACTTCAACCTTGAGCCATGTACCAGGAATTCTTGAGAGGAATCTGTCGCCATACACCAAAATGAAGCAGATGAGAGTGGACCTTTCAACAGGACAGCAATCCAAAACACACAGCAACGGAGGAGAGGGAGCTGAAGATCAGAATTCACGAAAGGAATCTTAAAGATTTAAAGACTTCACACTTGGAAGATCAGGCCAAAATCCATTCTGAGCGAATGGTCTCTTCATACAGGAAGCGTCTTGAAGCTGTCATTGCAATCTAAGGCTTCTCCAAGTATTAAATCTGAGTTGGCGCATCCAATACGTTTTTCCTAGTGTTACTCCACTTTATTGCACGTAACTTTTTTTTATGGATTTGAATCTTCCAACTTATTTATCTGTGGAGTCCTTATTAAGTGAATACCAATATCTGCATAGGAAATATGTTTCATGAAAAAAATGTTGATGTGTTGAATACTTGTGTCCCTCGCCGTAAATGATGAGGGGATACACATTCTACTGCAAATTGCAAGAAAGAACAAACCAGATATGGATCACAAACATTTAACATGATCCAGACTTTCTGTCTGCTGACTTTAGACTCACTGTCTGCTTCAACTCAAGGCCACAGGGCGCAGATGACTGTAATGACAACTGCATATAAATGTCCAAAAGGCCAAGGCTTATATTTGGACACTTTTCTATAAAAGTGTTTTTATGGCCAATACAACTGAGCTAACAAGGCTTAACACTGAGGTTGGAGAAGATACATATCCGTTCCATTTAAACCCTGTGGAATATCTGATTTTTGATAAATGTGGTGCAAAGCAATGGACAGAGCAACTGTGCCAGCATCCATTTGATTCCCAAAGAAGAGCTTTGAAGCTCACTGTGGGCAGCTGTAGGCAAACAGGCAGAGTTCAAGCATGCTGAATGATACCTGACCTGTGACACACCCACACCCTTAAATTGGCCACAGCCTTAATTAAGCATAACGTTCTAACTCTGATAAGCTACACAACCCAAACCCATGTTTGTACCGCACTGTAAACATGTTTACTGCTGTTGTTCAGGTGGTGCATTTTAACATTGAGGTCTATGGGGATCATGAATTGGCAACACTGTTGAAAAAAAAAACTTGCTTTTGGTCAAATTGGGTAAAATCTAGTTATTTCTATCAATTTTCAACCGCAGAGGTTGCAGCTTGGTCACCATTTAAAAAACTAAAGTTAGTACTTATTACCCTGCACAACATCCCTCATATGGACTATGGGCTGAACGTTCAGCTAAACTGACCCTCACTGAACTCGGGTTGGATCAAAAATAGAAGCTGCATTTAATTTTCTAATGATAAGGGCATTCATTCACGATATTGATAAATAGGATCAATGTGACATCCGTCTACTGTCGGATATCCTCTGACCCTTACAGTCTGAGGGAAATTCACTTACTAGCTGAATATCTTCATTTGAAAAGGAATTTAATAGAGATGTGGTGCAGATATGTGAACTCTATCTTACCTCAGCAGGATGCGACTGTACAAAGACTCCCTCTGCATCCCTGAAGCGTCTTTCCAACTCAGCCGTGTAGGGACGTGATGGATGTCTCTCTGGCATAACTCGGATGATCTGAAAGTTAAATTTCTCTTTAGGTTGAGGCAACAAAATGCTCCTGAATTTTAAGACTGCAAGCAACGAGCTCAACTGTCTGCTCCATTTTGACCTTTGACCCCTTGTATATGGACGTAACTGAATATCTGTCAGGGTTACTCATAAAAACATAAATGAAAGCAACTATGGGGGAATATGTGCGTGAGAAATGGTGGTTGGGTGGTCCTCGCAATGTACTTGAAACTGTGCAAATAGTCATGTGTCCACATATCTGTTATTTTCCACAGTGTTCATGCGCCTGTTAAAATTGTACATGAGCATGTAAAGGAGGAGTATACATTCCCTAATCTACCAAAATGAAAGTCTTTCATTTTGGTAGATTAGGGAATGTGGGAAGTAATCTGAGGCTCAGAACTGACCTACATGAAGGTGAGTGGGGGGTGTGGGGTGTGCGTGTGTGTTGGGGGGAACACAAGCTACCAGCATTTGTGATTTTGACACATATGCGCACACACGCACGCACGCATGCACATACAGGAAGACGTAAAATGAAAGTTGAAGCTACAGCTGTATCAATGAAATCATTTTAGACTCAGTATACTTATTGTAAGAAGCAGAGTTATTAATCTTTCATATTTGGCTTTGATGCACTAACACTGAAGAGTTTTTTACACAGCTGTGGGGACTGCTGTGTTATTTATCTGCATCTATTCAACTAACTTACTCTCTTTTACTACCAAAAGTGCAGTCCGGTATTCTAGGTATGAGGGTTGGCAAGTGGGCTCAACTTACACTGAAACCCAGGGCGCCCAAGTTTCAAGTCAACTCTGCTTACAATGGGATGAATTGAGTCATCAACACGAGGCAAAGCGCCACACAAGCAGCTTCTCATTACTTTGTCAACAGGAGGTTCATTTAAGAAGTTTTCAATCAAACAAAGATTGCTCCAGGAGCCGATGTTCAGTTCAAACTGTGTTTTTATGTTGACTTTAAATCTAAAATTGTTCCTATATGGATCAACAAATTACCATTAAGGAACATAATATACAGTCTGCACATGAGCTAACTTGACCACTACAAACCTTGTCCTAGCTGAACAGCATTTGATTTGTGTCGCCGTGAACGGCTGCATGACAGGCTGTTAGGCTGAATTTTATGATCCTCAATCAACTTAAATAACCTTTTTATAGCAGCTGAAAACAGAAACAGAAAGATCTCCCAGTAAGAACACATGATTTGGGTCACAAACCAGAATGACAAATAATGACAAACACTGTTTGGGAAAGAAACCCATTTTTCTATTCATCTATTTATGCTGTTATGCTGTTATTAAAATTATTTTGCTGTTCCTGAATGTAGAACGGCACGCTAACGAGCATGCAGCAGCTGTCAGAAGTAACTGTTGTGAGTCAGTGTACTGCGATACGTTCACCAGTAGGACCAGAGTTAAGCATTCATCATCAGCAAACATCTAAATCAGAGTCAAACCCAAGCTTCATGTCGAAGCTCATCACCAGCTACACCCCAGAGACCAAACAGAAGTCTGAGCAGTGGAGAAGTACCACAGAGTCAAAGGGAGATGTGGGTCAATCAGATCAGTGATTCATGCATCGTGCACACATAACTGTGCAGCAACTGTGAGCATTGAAAACACAAGGACTGTTTTTGGTGACCACGAAGTGACTTTGTGGGGGTTCAAGGGGGATGGCGGCTAAATTTAAACCATGTATGGGTGTTCCTTGTTATTGGCACAGTCTGAAAAATGAGAACACCCCTTTTGACAGATTATATTCAAGGATAGTTTAAGGACATGGTCATACTGTGGTAATTGGTGGTAAGTGGCTACTTACTAAAATGTAATTTAGTTTACATGAGGGGGGAAAAATTATTGTTTTTAGATAAAGTCTGAAAAATTACACAGACTAAACTCCTACCTTTTTTAAAACGCCTTGGTAGACCTGGAACCACAACCTCTGGAGGACCAGCTCATCCAACCCCTCCACCTGTAACCTCTGATCAGTTGAGGTGAGAAGAAAAAGGTAATTAATTGCTTTATTAGATTATGTGAACCAGTGGCATTACAAACTATTTTAATATTTTATCAGCATTTACACTACGTTACATCACCATATCCTAAACAGCAGGGGGAACAGGTAAGACTTGTGACACTCGTAAGGCACATGGAAAGCATCATCTGAATCTGCTCCATGAAATCCTTTGACTTTTACCATTTTGCTGATTTGTGACAGTTTAAAGACTTCATTTCGATGAACCCTGATGGTGTAGTTGATGGGAAAGTTGTGCCTCTGTAACCCAGAGGAAAAGAAAGAGAGAGAAACAATTAGCATGCGAATTTCATAAGTCACGTAGCTTTAACATGAGCAATTTGCAGTCAAAAATAAAGCAATTAAATGACACAAGGCAGCCATACATATGTCATGTTCTGCTCCTGACAAAGTCTCTATCTGGGCCAATCGTTTAAGAGAAATCATTGCCATAAATTGTGTGTAAACTGAATTAGCAGTAGTTACACAAGGATTTATAAGACAACAAGAGTGCAGTTACAGTTCATTTGTCAGTAAACAACAACACTTTTTTCATAAAATATTACATTCAAACACAGAAGTTGGGGAAACTACAAACTCTGCACATTAATCTGAGGGTGTTTCAAAGACGTGGGAGGGAGGGTCTAACAAAAGACACTGTTGAGTGGTATTATAGGGACTTTAGGAAAGGTATCTACCCAGCCTTGCCATAAATTACAAATCTTAAGTCAGAATGTCTTGGCAACAGTTATTTTATATCTCTTGCAAGTAACTTATCCATAAAAATGTTTCACTTTTTGTAGAAAATGTCATTGTTGCTATTGGCAGGGCTCGGTTGAAAGTCACTAATGGAACGGGAAATGCTTCATTACGGACTTCAGTAGAAGTGGATAAACCCCTACAATACACAGACGCCATTACACAGAAATCAACATGTTTATTTAGGGGGAAAGAAAGAGAGACCTGTTGTCTGCCTTTGAGGGTCAGAGGTGTACTACTGTGTCTTCACTTTCACCTCTGACTTTCCACCCGCAAGGCAAAAGTACATGTTGTTCCACATTCACTGAGACATGCTTGCAAACATGCCATCATTCTCTCACCATGTACCGTCGCCTGTGGCTGAGGCTGTCGTTGAGCGTCTTCAGGGGTGTGCACATGCTGGCCGGCGTCGGGGCCATCTGAACGGGCACCAGGAGAAACAGGCCTAAAAACAACAACAGGAGATTAACTGCAAAGTCTGACTCAGTAAATCACTGTGTATATGTGAGCAATATGTTTGTGTGTGTTTCTGTGTACAGGCGTTTGTTGTTGCCGGTGGCTCATTTGATGTATGATCACTCTGACTTGAAGTGGAGCCAATTTGACAAATAATTTGACCCCCAGAGGTCAACCAGATTCACCATGGACATCAAAAGTTGTCAGGAAGGATATTTCAGTTTACTTCCTGCTCTCTAAAAGTGCAGACTCAAAGCTACTTGCTCTATCTTAGTCTTACATTCTTTTGCTGATCTTATGCTGATGTGTGAACGCAACCTTGAAACAGCACAAGCTTTAAGCTGTGTCTGTGACTGGAAACCTTGGATCACGGACTTGGCTGACACACTGCCCTGAATGTGTCCAAATGCCACTGGGTTGGCTGCAGGGGCTCAAAACCAGCCTTCTCAAATGATTTTTCTTATTGGCATGGCATAGGTGCCAGACCAAAAGCATCAACTCCAACCAGGATTTGGGCTGAAGTGGTCTGGAAATGTGTGATAATACTAACTATTTTGAATCCAGGGAAGACAATCACACCGTTAGTGACAAGGTTAACCCAAATGCAAGAAATTGGCTTGAAATCTCTGCTAGACCTGAGGTCCCCACTTGCTCCCTCTACAGCATTCACCTATCAAGGAGTTAGTGAAAGCTGCCATGCTGAAGCTGACTCAGCTCACCTCAGGCCTACTACATGTTGTCTGGACACTCTGCCTGCAAGCTTTTTTACAGATGTTTTTAACAGCATAGTATTAGATGTACTGCATATAGTCAATAGTTCTCTCCGGTCAGGCCTTTTTTTCCAAGGGCCCTAATAACTGCAGTGATTAAACCACTTTGATAAATAACTACAGGTCTATATCAAATTTACCTTTTCCTTTAAGATCACTGAAAAGGCTGTTTTCCAGCAACTGCATGCTTTCCTGTTGCAAAACTGTCTACTTGACGTTTTTCAGTCTGGATTTTGACCAAACCATAGGCCCAAAATAGAACTTGTTAAAGTAAATGACATTTGTCTGAGCAACGATGCATTGCAAATTTCGGTTTTGGTATTGTTGGATATCAGCTCTGCATTTGACACAGCTGACCATAAGATTCTGTTTGACAAATGAGAAAAGTGGGTGGGACTCTCAGGTACTGTGCTAAATTGGTTCAAATCATATTTGCAAGATCAGGACTACTTTGTGTCTGTCATGGTTCTGAGTTGAGTTTGTTTTGTTTCCTGTTTTATTTTGAGAAGTTTTTCCCTTGCGTGTTTCTGTCTGCTTATTTCCTGTTTCTGATTAGTTGATTGGTCTCACCTGTGTCTCGTTTTCCTGCCCTCCCCTGTCTATTTAAGTTGTGCCATTGCCTTTGTTCTGTGTCCAAATGGTGCTATATAAACTAACTTGCCTTGCCTTCAAAGGTTTCAAAAGGAAAAAAAAACATAAAAAGCATACTGATAGGACGTAACAAGATTTCCACGCGCGTCGAACTCACCATTCTCTGACAGTTGTCAGTTGGTGAAATGATGAACCTGATGAACCACTACATCAAATTATGAAAAATAAGAGCTATGTTGGAAAAGTGTACAGTGCTCTGTTGGCCACTCCGGGGCAAAATTCATAAAACATGGACACTTTTGATGATGTAGAAACATGGACACGTGTCGTTTCCCATCACAAACAAACAGCTCAGAAGCCATGCTATAGCTCTGTTAGGCTGCTAAATCCAAATGTTAATATGGAAAACATGCTCAGAATTGCAATGCTAGCACACCCTCTTAAATCCTTAGTTTCGCAGGTTAGCATGCTAAAATGAGCAGAAAACACAAAGAACAGCTGAGGCTGATTTTTAGTTTTGCAGACAGCTGGTTAGTTTTTCCATGCAGCTGTTGCCAAATGCTTGGGCATTCTGGGAACTGTTGGATGTAATTTATATACAGTATGACCTTGACCTGCTCTACACGAAAACTGCCATGAGCTAACTTCTGATATGATTTGGCACTGTACAAGTAAACTTATTTTAACTGAACCTGATGATGCCAATTAAAAGTTATTGCAATCCATCCTGAGGCAACCAAATGTCCTTGCAATATCCATCCAATAGTTAGGACATTTCACTCAAAATCACAACTGTCCACACCTCTCTCTTCACGCAGCCCATGAGGGATTTCTCATTCATGGTTTTTTTGGACCTGATCCCGACCCAAGTCCTTCAGTAAAGGCCGTCTGCCAGTACTGAGTCTGTTGTTCCTTAACAGTTGCAGGCTTCAAAATACGGCACACATTCTTTTTCACCTGCTAAAGGATCCAAAACTAATTCAGCCTTTACTACTGAGGGGTAAACAAGGGTTGTTTGAACAAGGTGCCATTGTCTTCTTTTCTATGGGCACTGTTGCACAATGGCAAGACATCAGTGTCCCAAAATCTCCAACAGCAGATCAACCAAGCAATTATCTTGACAGTTGCTTGACATAATGAGTCAACCTAACAGAGAGAAAAAAGATTCTGTACTTTATTCAATTTAGACATGCTTTCCCCTTTTTTAAAGTAGCTTCAGCGCTGTCAAGTAAATCAGCTGGCTTTGTTGGTTCCTGCTGATTTCACCTTGACCTCTGTTAGCCATTTATCTTTTTGCTGTGTGCTGTTGGTTTTAATTTTACGCCATGTGGGAGACGGAAAAAATGGGTCAGTAATCTGCTCTCCTCATCCTGAAACATCACAGAAAGACAAACAAAACAAGTTCGCCAGCCAATTTTACGCTACAGTAAATTCGCTTAAAGGCTCTGAAGTTATAAAATAAGGAAGGCTGAGGAACCCCTTGTACACCTCGTTGTCGCCAATGGCAACTGACTTAAGTGAAACAGTGGGGGGTTTATTAGATTAAATTAGATTCAACGTCATGTCACTGAGACAATGAAATCCAGTTTACCATCTAACCAGAAGTATGCACATTGTATAGATGTAAGGAGTAAAAATGAATATGCTAAGCTACATACAGTGTATATATACACTCTGAACACTGACATTGAATATATATAGTGTGAGCAAAAGGATATACAGTGCAGGTGGAAGTACAAGTATTGCCGATAGAGAAACTGTTTCACTGAAGCTTTTCTTTTTCTCATAAATTTACGGCTCTCTCACTGTCTCATTTTTCATCTCACTCAGTCATATAATACAGAGAGAGAGAAGGAGAGAGGCGCCCAGCACGAGCTGAGGCATTTACAACTTACAACTGTAATGTGACCCAGGTTCTTCGCCATCAACATGCTAAAGAACTCCCCATGAGAGGGAGGAACTCGATCATGCTCTTAGAGAAAAGTTCTTAGTGATATGGGGATACATTAGGTTTTGTAAAACTGATACAGGTATCCCTGAGCAGGAACCTAGGTTGAAGGATGTATATGCAGCTAACCTCCACAATCATTTCCATAGCATACTCACTGTGCTCTTTTCTTTGCATTTAACATGAATTCACACACAAATGCACCTTTTTCTTATCTTGACTGTGAGACAAACCTTTCTTTACTGCTTGACCTGCATATGAATGCACAAAAACTACAGCTGACTACAGTATTCAAGTTTCTATAAAAAGAAACATATGTCCTCTTGAGTGTACTGCATGTGTGTGAGGGTGGCGTGCATATGGAGGGTGAAAAGAGTCACAGAGGACAAGACCCACATACCCTTGTGTGATTATTCAGCAAAGGTCCCACACATGTGCATGTATGTGCGTCTGTGTGTGATTAGGACAACCAGCACACCGCCACGCAGACATACATGTGTGCATGTGTGACTGCTAACACACAAGTGTAGCTGTGTTGGTGTGAACAGAGAACCACATCATATGTCTATGGTGCTGTGATGTAACCAAGTGGAGGTGTATTATACCAGCACGCAGCAGACGCATCATTACCGGATAAGGCGAAATTGGACTCGCCTTCACTGCAGCCAGAATTAGAGTTTATATAGAGAATGTCATTTTTACAGAAAGCTCCTACAGTGGGTAATATTTTAATATGGCATTCTCCTCAACATCCTCTCTTACTGAAATTCACACCTCATTTGGGACGGTACAGTACAAACTGACACATTATTATGATAAAATACAATGTTTCACAAGGGAGCTGCAAAAGAGAAATTTCTGAGAAACTGAGCATCTACTATTCCAGTATTCTGAGTGAGTTAAAATTGACTCCGTGTGCGCTCACTTCAGTCCTATCTGACTTCATTTCATTTCAGTATCAAAATATAACAGCAAATTCTATCTGAAAGACAAAATATGGACTACAATCCATTACATAAAGTCAAATAAATCCCTCTCAAATGAACGTTGCCATCTATAATTAATTTTCAAAAGTCCGTCGGTACCATCATTGAATTGCGATGCGCAAGTAGCATTTCTCTATCGTACAAGTAATTTCTCCTACCAGTAGCGTCTTTGAAGTAGCCATGAGTTGAACGCCGTCATCTTCCTCCCTCCTAGCGCTACTAATTCAATCTTCCATCCGCGATGGTCAACTTCCGACGGAAGCGAGAGTATAATTTTATTTATTATTATTACTAATTATTGTTCCTATTGGCATCTCTTTTATTATTATCATTAGCACCATTATTATTAATCCATTTATTTATTCATTTACTCGATTGTGCCAGTTTGACTTAGCAGCTATGGATCAATGCATTTTAAGGTTTATTAGCCAAAACACTGCACAATAAATAGTTCTCAAAGCAGCAGCTATTTTATCTTTAGTTGCAATGATCACAACATAAATATATGCCATTCACCTTACAATGCAATGTCATCTTCAAGGAATCTGTCCTTAGATGTATCTGAATTGCCAACGCAGCACCTTGTGAAACGACATCACAATGTGGCCTAAAAGTTTGCAGTCATGCTAGTGGCTCTGTGATGCAGTACTTATGCAGAGTGGTGCTTTGAGACAAATCCTAACAATGAAAATACTGACATGCAAGCATTTGCTGATTAGCACTACAGAAAAGTTAAAGGAACCATAGTATTCAGTCATCATCTGGCCACCATGCATGTCTGCACAAAATTTAATGGTCCACCAATGGATGCTAAGATACACAATGACTCTGAATGATGACCAAAATCTTCTACAGCACTTTCTAACATTACTTCAGTATACATGTGAGTTCTATCAAGATCATCAAAAGTGGCAATTAGACTCCCAACATTTTCGGGTTTACCCTTAGTTGCATCTCTACAGTGAGTTCGACAGACAAAGGCAAGAAATCACATCTAACACTTCATGCAGACTGCCCCACCACTCATATGAAAAAGGAAGAAAGCAGTAGTATCTCCCGATGACAGGTCTGCCTCACTGATGTGCTCCTGTCAGGATGTGACCTTAATAATAGCGCCATCGGAGTCCTCGCAGAAGAAAACAGGTGGACAGCTGATGTACAGTAAATGTTTCTGTGGTTATTAGTCTAGGAGTGCTACCAGCATCTGCACATGCCTGAAACCTGAGCCATTTAGTAAAGGAAAGTGTGCTCCCGAATAAATAGCTTGCTTGACCCATTTGGGGTCTTCGACCCTCTTAGTATCCAAGGGAGATTGATTACTGAAAGGGGTACTCTCCACTGACTGACACAAAGTGGGACTCACCTATCCCTGAGGCCCAGTTTGATGAATTGTTGCCATCAGCCACTGTCAGTGGCAAAAGAGCAGCACATTCCAAGGGCAAAGACACTGAACTGACAGTCAGAGGCCAAACACAGCCTCAAAAGTTGCCCACTTGAGCTTGATCTTACCATTCCGAGACCAGAGTCACATACAGCTCTGTTGTCAAAGTCATTGTTATAGAAACAAACATGCTTAATGTAATGTCATCCTAAAAACAAGTTGGCATCTCTCCCCAATGACCTCATCCCAGCAGACTGCAGTTCAAGGCTTGTTTACATAGCCGGACTTTCCAGAGCTTCATTACTCACCAGACTAATCTTTTTAACACATCCTGAGTTGCTATTACTCAACTAAGAGCAAAGCTACAAACTGATGATTGATGATGAATCTCTACACAGTAGGTCACTAATCCCTGCCAACCACCACTAATCCAACTACAGAGGCTGAAAGTAGTTTCAAAACACTAAATACGTTTCTCTGTGGAGCCATCGTCTAACACACTGAGCATTTACAGCCTGAACAAGAAGAAAGAAATTTAATAGAGCTTTGGTTTTGATGCCAAATGTACTCTCCTAAACAGAAGCCCTATTCATTGACCAGTAATTTACTGACAGCATTAAACTTGCTTGGACTATAATTAAGCTAATGAGTTTCCAAGTTGCCACCACAAAGCAACTTTACTTGTGTGCTAGAATCAGCAAAGCGTGAGACACTCCCTAGACTCTTGGGAATCTTTGGTATTCTTGTAATTCCATTCAATTCATATCCAAATTTTGGTGTCACCATTTGATTTGGGAATAGATTCTTGTTTCAAAACCAATTGTTGATTCAATAAAGAGACAGGGAGCCACCGTTATGTTTAAATATTAAAACCACCCCTGTTCTCTTATGTCTTTGGGTCCAGGGAGATGACCGTATGGTGCACACAGGTTTGGCAATCCAGCAGATTGACGAGAAGAGATTGACGCACTGAGGTAGGAGAACTTAAACGATTTCCTTGAATTAATGAAAATTAATGGAAGCCCCCAGCAAAGACCTTGGTGGATATACTGTATGTGTAGGCCGACTGTGTATAGACATCTTGGGTTGGACTAGTGGATCAGTGTTCTTTGTCTTGATAATCATCACAGTTTAGGTAAACCCTAAGTACAGGCTAAAGTCTGATTCATAAAACTTGAATTCAGTCTTCAAACCACCACCAATAATCATTTCTTAAAAACACCCCCTGGAATCTGTGTTTGACACAGATTACACTGGGGAACAATTTGAAAAAAAAATTCTGTTGAGTTAGATTTTTATGCTAATTAAAACTAAAATTGGCACACTGATTCCAAAATTGCACTCCAGAAAGAGCTATAAACGTAAATTTTTACCTTAACTACTTGCACACAATTATAATTACAGTAGCCATATCCTTTGTAAAAACATAATACTGTTAAACATTGCAGTCATGCCTGTTTCTTTCATATTTATTATATGTCAATACTTGAAAATTTTTATAAAACAAGCACATATCTGTTAAGTACAGTATTTTTCATATGTTTTAAGAAAACGGGGATCCTATAGTTCAAAAACTTGACGTGATAGAAAAAAACTCAGTTTTGGATTCCGCACCCAAAAATTGTCAAAAACTGTCAGACCTAACTCAACAAAAATTATGTTCCCCAGTGTTATCTGTGGTTATTATGTATTATGTGATTCTGGTTTCCTTATTCCCGACATCCCCATAAAAAACATATGAACCAAATAAGTTGATACCCTCACAGATAAGACAGTGCTTAATGTTTTCCAATCAGAATGAGACTCTATGGTAATATTTGCATAGAAAAGGAGAAGTCAAAGGCAGAAGGACTGCTCTTTAATATTACAAATGTAGAAAATTCCACAGAGAGTAGTCATAGTGGTTTATAAATATCCGAGTTACCACAACCACTTAACAATCCAGCACAAAAAACATTTTTCACACAAATGTGGTTTTGCAATGCAAACGTTTTATCTGTGGTGCAGAATATACATACTATAGCACACTGTTAAAGTCATTTTGTCTTTTAGCACTTCATCATATCACTGCCTTCTGTGGGCTCCGCTGCAGTGCAGTCAAATCAAATTTCAAAAACTATCAAATCAAATCTTTAGGTAACCTTTAACACTGTCTTGTTTGGGAGGTAGCTGAGACATTGAGCTATTGCCCAGTATGTCGTCCTACAGGTCTTTGCTCTTGGTCATCTCATATTGTGATCCAATGCACAGTGACCCCAGCACCCATAATAAATGTGTATCATGTTTTTTCCTGCCCTGACCTGACAGTTTTTAGATTCAGTGTACTTAAAACACTGAGGGATCTGCATGTGGACCATAAATACTAAAATGAAAAAGGGGGCATGTTTTTATACATTTCCTGGTATTGCATTACTGGCAGCTGTTGAATATGCATTGTATGAGCACATTTTTAAATACCATCTTACACCATTCAGCCAATGTGCATCATTTCAAGTTGTTTGGCACTAAACTTCACAACTTTTACCTTAATACTTCAATACCTCTTAGTTTCTGAACACCTTTGCTCTTAAATGTGCACTTCTGGTTACAAAAAAAAACACCTGAACAAAGCTTGAACTACAATTTAGTAGCTCCTCTTGCTCCTGGCAAACGCTTTGCTGAATTCAGAGATGTGAACTTGAAATGTTTGGGTGACATGATGCACTCTCAAACTACCTCTAAAAACCCTGCTGTTAACACTCTCTGACAACAATTACATTCATCAACCCATCCATTTTCTACCACCACTTATCTTGTTCAGGGTTTCAGCTGCTGCACAGCTGCATCCTGTCACAGCGCAAATTAACAGGGAGGCAGGGGAATACAGTGGACTTATCACAAGGATAAGACACATTGATGGACACAATTGCGTTCACATTACGAGAAGATTACAGAGTCTTTGTGCTCATTGAGTTTCCTGCTCATTTGACCTGCACGTCTTTGGCTGGTGGGAGAAAACTGGTGCAATGTGGTCTGGATCCTTGAAACCTTCTTACTGCGATGCAACTGTTAATTATTTAGCATAATAAGAGGAGAAAGCACCAAAACCTTGATTGCTAATGGTTTTGGCTATTTTAATTGTTCTAGGCCATTTCACTCCTGTTAAATGTGAACGCCAGTATTCAGTGTTTTTTGTGCCAACATAGTTAATGTTCATTATAATTTCCACTGAAGTTATCTGCTATCTTTCAACAAATGATTATAATTAAACTACATATTGGATATTTTTTGTATATCATAATAAAAAACAAGGGGCTATGCAAACAACTGGATGTCATGGTTCCTATGTGTTGTGGATATTTGCATTTGCTCACAATGAAAGAAAGCCACATACTCTTGACTCTTCTGAGTCTGCACTGTTCACAACCACCAAAGCATTCCTGGGTAACAGGGTGAGCTGCCAGCCTACATGTCACACACTTGATGTAGTGCTGCACCATGAAGAGCTGTCAGTCAACTATCTCTCTCTGCCGCAACACATCTGTCTTCACTGTCTCCAGAGACGTGCATTGATTTTCATGCACAAGCTGAAAGCAGAGTGGCCGGCCGGACATCATGCAGGATTAAAAAAAGTCTCTGGTCATTCAGACAACCATCGGTTTTGTCCTCCATTCCGAAACTGAAGCTGGATATGATGTGTCACATTTAACAAAGCATCATAATTTATTTTGATCAATTAGCCTGTACGCCACAACGGTTTTACAAAAGTTACCTGGGATGGTTTGCAGTGGTCAGGAAATGTGTTAATGCTCTCTTTCGACAGTACTGTTTTCTGATATTACCGCAGGGTCATCTGAAGCAAATATATACCAGATGTCCAGCTGTGTTTGTATGTAGTAGACTCAATCATCGGTGCAGAGATTGAATTACACTGCGTCCATGTTTTTTCCACTGGCTTAAACTCTGTGATCTTATGATTCTGGGGATTCTGGAAATATATATTACAGGTAAACGTTCAGTACATTGGAGCATTTTAACAAAAAATTAAGTGTAGCTAAATTGACAAAAAACACATTTACTCTTCAATTGAAAATGACAAGCATTTGAAAAATCCTGTGATAAATGATTCATATAATTAGAGTTTTAAGTAGCAATAACATCCAGGTTATTGTTGTCCGACACACATGGTTTAATGGGAGTATCCTGTAATGCTGTTATCCTGCAAAGGGAGTGGAAGGGAGAACCTTCACCTTGATGATCTGTGAATCCTGACTTCGCATTCTTTTAAAGCCAGAGGATTACTGCATATCAATCAAATGACTGTCAGGAGGAAAGAAAGCTTTGGATATTGCCCTAGGCTGCAGGTGTTGGACATTAAAACCAAAGTTAGTAAAAGTGGGGTGCAAGGTGATAAGGTCAGTGTTCTAAAGAAAGAGCCAGCGGGGAATGTTTCTGAAAAGCTCCACTGGTGTTTATCTGGTAAATGAGTTAAGACACTGTTTTCTCCACCTGGGGAATGTCCTGATGATCATTCAGCAGCAGCAACAGTTGACACACACACGCACACACACACGGACACACACATGCTCCCAGCTCATTGTCTTGGCTGAAGGTATTCATCCCACTGAATGTTACTCATAACGTACTCATAAGTGCTGGTTTACCTGAATAACACATGTAAATTCTAGTTTTAAAGCTTTTTTCTGCTGCTTTGGTGCCTTTGTCAGAGCAGAATTAAAATTCATAAAGCATCTTATTTAACCAATGCATCATTAATCAATCATCAATTTCTGATTCTTTCATACCAACTGCAGATATTTCGGCATATTCATGAAATCCATTATGTGCCGCTGCCTCGTGTTTCCACTATTGTCAGTGGAATATATCATGTTAATCAAAATGAGTTCATTTCCATGCGGTTCTATAAAATTAATTTTGTGAATGGGTCCCCTATTGATGAATAGTTTTAGGTGAATTTAAAGGTACAATATGTCATTTTCGGCCAGCAGGGGTCTCTCCATCAAACAATAACAAAAGACGCAGCATCATGATTATGTGTAGTAGTACTGGATCATTACAGTCCAGCACAGTTAGCATCATTGTAATCAGCTTCTCCTAGTTAGGATTTGCTCAGTTACATTTACAGTAATACAGTAAATTGACAGTATGTTTTCACCGTTAAACTGTACTGTAGGAAAAGTGTAGTCTGCTGCGATTGAAGTAATTATCAATGAAACCTTAAGAGTACACTGTTAAACTGACATCATGACAAAGCATTTTGACACTGACATGTTCGTGTACTTTTGTGTGTATTAATACAAGTGGTCCATTGAGTAAGGGACAGCAGCTTCCTACGCTGGGAGACAAACAGAAAGCATCTCTGGTGGGGCCCCTGCACACACACAAACACACACACACATGTGTAGGTGTCTCTTACCCAGCAGGCAGACTGAGGTGCACAGTTGGACCATACTCTTGGGCTGAAGTCTCTGGCTCAACAGTGATTTAAGGTCAACACAGTGCGTACACACACTCCTACAACACTGGTGTCTGCAACTCTTCAGCGTGTGTGTTCAGCGGGACACACATAGGTTGTCAGTCTTCAAGCCTTCATTGCATTGTTGAGCATCTCTCAAACACGCCAGCAGCAACAGATCCCGGGTTTTATGGCTCCTGTGCTTCTGTTGCCCTCTGCTATGGACAGTCTGGAAACAAGAGACAGAAACCAGTCAGGGAGCCAGGAAGGAAAATAGGCAAACAATCAAACAGAAAGGGGGAAAAAAAACTGGCAGGCGACTCCACCGATGAACAGATGGGCAGACGGAGATCGGATTCAGACCTGCAAAGTCTTAAAAAAAATGTTTCCACAGATTTTGTACTCGTAAACGCAGACCTGAAGAGAGTTTTCACAAATTCTGGTTTCTGCCTGCAGACTTTTGGATGAAATTTTACTCCACTTCCTCTATCAGGATGTGATGCTCTGAAGAGAATCCATGTCATCTGTACAAGTGAAACCACCAGAAAGCACCACTTAAGTAGGACTGTTATACAAAAACTGGACTTAGACTTCAACTAAGTCAAATATTCTAATTAATTAATTAATTGACCTAATTTCTTAAAAACAACAACTATGGATTAAAGAGGGTGTGTTCATGCCTTCATTTTCATTTTGACGGCTTAAATGAAATGCATCAACTGTTTTGTTTTCACATTAGTCACAAGGCACTAAATCTGAATGTGCCATTGGCACCATTCACCCATATGTGATCCAGATGTTGGAGTGTACTACTGTAATAATATATATCATATTCAAATTTTGAACAGGTCACAGGAATGTGGGAAGAGAAAATGTGTGATCTGGAGGTGCATCACTGTTTGCAGCGAATCTAGAGAAGCCACATGAGAGCGAGGACGTAGGAGCCCGAGGGTTTGTTTTCAAATACCACCTCATGACATCTGCAGGATATTACTTGTAAAAGACAGCTCATGCAGGTGGACACGCACACACACACGCACACACACACTGTGTAACATATACAGTATTGGTATCAAACTTCATTCAGTCACAATGGCCTGCCATGTTACACCACGCTGACAGAGAGTTTCATTATGTTTCATTAGTCTTCTGCAGAAATTCTTTTCCTCAAACAGCAGCATCGTACTAAAACTGTGTGCATGTGCCTTTAAATGACCTTGTTTCAGTATAAAAACAGTTTTATTCTTTTACTGTATAAGTGGAATGTCACTAGGAATGCAGTTAAAGATATATATGTGTGTGTGTGTGTGTGTGTGTGTGTGTGACATATTTATATGTATTTAAAATATTAAACCTTTAATGTGCATTTCAGTGCACCATGAACAAATATGATGAAAGAAAATGTGGGGTTTTTTGTTTTTTTTAAAGGAAAGTCAGGACATGGAGACATTTTCCAGGCTGGGCAAACGTGAACATTTCATCTTCTAATAGAGACGAGTGACGCCTTCTCCTTTTCAGCTGATCTATGGACACACAGTTGTTCCCAGCAGCTCAGCTGTGTATATAAGGTCTGTGGAAAGCTGTGTCTCAGTGCAAGGTCAGTGAGGCTGGAAGACGTAATACACAACACACATCTCGTTCTAAACGTTATTGTCAGCTTTCTGGATCCGATCCTGTGATGCTAATTCAGTGGCACCTTCTTTGTTCCACAGCTTTGATCGTTTATGTATCTCCGATTGGACGTGTGTTATTTATTTTGCAGTTTTCTTGTTAATTGTTGTGTGTTAGTTCACCACGGGGTGGCTCTAGGTCACTGGGATGTGACTACTTTGGTGTGATTGCCAACTTGCACCAACTGTAAACCTTTGCAGCACAATCTCAACATTTCTAGAGAAGCTCTTAAAACTACAGGTACAGGACTAACAAGACAGTAAAACAGACAATAAAAGATCTGGTTGTTTCATTGCAGCCGTTCACAGATGAGCGTACAGTAATGCTCATTGAGCCTATAAATGACTGGGTCACCAGAGCTGAAGGGCGTAGGAGCATGGTTAAGCCTGTAGCATCATAAGGAAGTCGACTGTGTTTATGTAATAACTCCCTCTGCTAGAAGGGGGAGACAAAAGTGAGCTATCAACAACAGCTAAGTTAAACATTAATACATATTTACATTCATGCAAATACACAGAATAGATGCTGGTTCAGTCAGAGTTTTATGATGAAATAAACTTTAATCAGTCATTTTTATTTGTTCAGCAAGTGTTCCAGATCTTTTAAGAGAACTCTACTGAGTAACAACAGAGGAACGTACCTTCACCCTTCAGCTAACGTCCCCAAACTGGAAACTGTCAGCGGGGTATTTCAGTTGACTTCAGTTCATGTAGAAAATTGGGGCGAGTGCGCTGTCTGCACTTGCTGGATATTCTTCTACACACACTCAGTGCAAATAATGCAGAATCAAAACTCAGTTTGAGGGAAGTTTGGCTGGGGAAATCAAAATAACTCCATTCACTCATCATGCATTTGTGCTAGACACAGACTGGCCCAGAACAAAAATCCTTCACTTCACTCGTCTGGTGACGAATGTTTATATGTTTTGGTCATGGCCCTGTTTTACCCATTTTACAGTTTTTTTTAAAATTGTCTCCCAAGCATGAAAAGCCCAGCTGAACTAACGGCTATCACAGCCCAAAGAGTCTCTGTCACTCCTAAGACATAAAGCAGACCTCGAAGATTTTGTGACAGCTTTGCCAGAATCTTATTTTTTTATGAATTTAAACTTTGGTGTACTATAAAAAGTTCATCTGCTTGAAGTCTGATGGGAGATATATATATATATATACACACACGCACGCACACACACACACACACACACACACACTCATATATGCATATGTAAGTAGCTGTTTCTATAGGATAAGGTCTATTTTTCAGTTCAGAGGTATCCTGTTGCACTGGAACATCCTCAACTCCGACCTTTCTTCAGGCACCCCCTCGGTCATGTTTATCTTCTCACATTCTGCACATACAAGATCTTGCGTCATCTGACGGAGCACACAGTAATTTCCACAGAGTAATTTTAGAAGCGGCTCTCAAGCCGTGTGTGAGATCAGAATCAAGAGAAAGATAAAAAGGAAAGCTCAACCACTTCGCGGTGTCAGAGAGGTGTCGAGTTAACCTTGTGGTCCTTCTGAAGGTTGTGTTTGACTGTGTAGTTGTACTGGAGTGCATTACATTTAAAGGTGTTTCTAATATTTTTCTAATCCTGTTGGGCATAATATTAGACATTCCTCAGAGGAAACAGAGCAATGGCAGTTCTATACAGGGGCAATTCTGCCTGGACCCCCCGCCAATGTTTTCACGATGTGGAATGAAAATGAAATACAGTAATTGCAGACCCAGTGTATTGACTCATGTTATAAAAGTATGAACCAATCCACGCATCTGTGCTCCATTCAAAACTCCACAGTGACTGAGAACCAGCAGCTAACATTGTGTTAGCTGCTGTCCTTTACAGTCCTTTACAGCAGATGAGCCATGGAGATGATTTGTGTTTTAATTAACTTGCCGGCATTTTGATATTGTCCTGTAAAATGTAGCATTATGACTACTGGACTGACACTTTTCCATTTACATGTTTAAATTCATACTATAGTTTATGATTTTTTCAAGTCTTTAATATATAATAGTCGAAACATTATGGGTCTTACCCACAGGAAAATCATCAGTCAGATTCAAATGCTACACTGCATTACTCGTGTACTTACCACTGTGCTCATTTAACCCTATTTGCTCCTTGATCATTTTGTAGTACAGCACACTTTAGAATGCAAAAGGGAAACTAAGGAAAGAATAAAAGAAGGGACACATGAAGGCGTAGAAAGGTGCCTGGAGAAATAAGCAGAGAGTAACAGAGACGGATAAAGGCAGAGCCACACGGATCCACTGCTGTCAGAGTGAACAGACAGTTAAGCTCACAGGGTTTAGTTAGAAACATATCACCCTGCAATCAGAATGAATCTGCATATCATTTGATATAAAAGCCCTCTAGTCATGATTGTCAAATTAAATGTAAAGTGTATTGTAATGAGATGAAAATGGGTCAGGTCATTGTTCCCTGGATGGTTTCTCCCTTTTGAAAATATCTTTATTTTGAATTAACTCTCAGTTTCGGGGGGAAAAAAGAGATATTATGGGGTGTGTTGACTTCTCCACATACATTTCCCAATGAGAGATGGTGCACCTGCACAGCCTCCACTGGAAAGCATACCCAAAGACTGTCATAGGAAAGGAATCAGGAGGAAGAGCTTCACCAACATTCATCAATAGGGAACGTACCAAGAGCGGGATTTAGATAATCAGCGACATTTCCAGGCAGTCTTACAGACCATAGCAAAGTCTGACAAATGTATTCAAAGAAAGGCTGAAGTCTATTCCGAATACTAAATATGCAAGTGAATGAATGACGCTCTCTGCAAAGTCTTAGCGCTCGCCGTGAAGGACGCCATGTACTTCTTACAGTAGGTGAGAGAAGGACTCAGGCAGGTGAGTGCAGGTTTCAAACAGATGTTTTCTGCGCAGCCTTGGATAAAACACAAAATGAGCTTGACAAATGGCTCTCAAAAGAAATCTGTACTTTAAATTCCTCATTTTGATAAGAGCAGGCTCTGTTTTTATTTGCCAACATGTTAAACTCCATCACTGAGTACTCGGGACATAAATTACATCAGTTTGGAGAGATTCTTTGAAAGGGGAAGCAAAGAATGCAGAGGCCCTCTGTTGCAGCAGAGCCAACACTGTTCATTAATCCATTCAAAGAAATCTTCTCAAACGGTGCAGAATTGAAGTTGCAGCACCAGTTAGCGCAGCTCCATATGCAGCTCTGCTCTGAAGTTGGTCCAAGCTCAGCTTTAGTCTTCTGTGGCAGATGAGATTGAGTCATTGAGCCATTCATAGTATGTGGTCTTAAAGATCAAAGTCCTATAAGATTTTGTCCATATCTTTGCAAGTAAATAAATAAATAAACAAATCTATTGCACTTTTTCACATTTGACTTTACTATAATTTAAAATTAAATGCACATTGTCAGTTTGGTTGCTGTAGTTCAGCTTCCTCCCGTGTGAAGACATTGGTAGCTTGGAACCAAACTCCAGAAGGGGGGGGGGGATTTTTTGGGGGGTGGGGGTGGGGTGGGGGGGGTGGTATGTAACAGTTGTGCTTAACATATTCAATACCGGAAATCACATGTGGCCAGAGTCAGCCCCCCTGTGTAGCAATGCCACTGGCGCCGAGGCAACTCCCTAATTGATTTAGAGACTTTCGGAGCAGCCCACCCACCACTTGCTTTCCGCGTCTGGTCAAGAAAATGTTCCAATCTCGAGTAAACTCCAGCAAAGCTCAGGAATGCCTCTGATGTTTTGCCAGTAAACACATAGGAAATAAACTGTCTGATCACTGGTAAATGTCACCAAATGATTGGTCTCCCTCAACTGCAAAGTTTCGGGACAGAACATTTAGGTTGCACTTTCAAGACAGCAGCAGAAGGATGTGACAGTCATGTTCTTCATGGTTAATTGAAGAGTATTTACTGAATATTTATCCAGATGATAAACCGTCTCAAATATGAGTCATTCCTCCCTTCTCTGCTTCCCTCCATCACTTGTTTATTACTGCTATTTCTCTTTAACTCTTTACCCCTATCCCTCTCTCTCTCTCTCTCTCTCACACACACACACACCCTTCATCTAGCTTTTGCCAAATTATCCAGTGCTCCACACCAACATGTAATACGCCAGTGAATAGCCCAGATGACTAACCCAGTGGCTTCCTGGCTGGCTGAATGTGCCACCAGTGCTTACGTTTGTGCAGCAGGCAGCTAATCTGTTGCTGCAGAGATCAGCAAACAGTCACGGTCTGTTAAAAAAAAAAAAAAAAAAAAAAAGGCCGGATCGCCGTGCAGGAGCGCAGGTTTGCGGGTTGCAATTACAGCATTCTATAACGACAGTAAATAACAACAGTTGAGAAAGGAGTTAATCGAGGTTTAGAAGCAGTTTGAATGGCAGTTTCTGCTAGAAATGCCTCAAGCACGTCTTTGAGGTTTTAACCCTTCTGAAGGCATTGCAGCAATGAAGCAACAGATAATTGTTATTGTAATTATAAATAAAGATTATAAAAGTAACACATTTCCATTTTGCAAAGAATGGAGGGTTGGCAGGGTAGCTTTTGAGTCTGAAGTTAGTCCGAACAATAGTGAGCTGATTTTTCCGTGTGTGTGTGAGTGCCTGTGTGCATGTGCATAACCTGTTGACATTCCATTAAAAGTCTACCATGACCCTGTGGGGAGGTGATGATTTCAATTTTGCCAAAACATGCTCCATAACTAACAAAGTGATAACTCTTTTTTTATTTTTACCAGAGGTACCAGAGGTTGTCATAAAAGCAGGCAAACTTTATAATATTCCTCCGATGTGTTGCATCCGATGTGTTGCATGTTGCACATACAAACAATATAACCCACTTATATTACAACATCAACCCCCTGTCACAGAGCTCTACACACTGCTCACTTCACACGTCTGCAGCCTGTGTTTGGATACCGCTGTTTCGTCTCCCAGTGACAAGAATCCAGGAAAAGCTGTCAGCACCTCGTTTGTCCAGTGTTAGAAATAACACAAAACAGGGCGCAGGATGCTCACCCGACCTGATGCGAAACCCTGACTGTTACGACATGTTAGCTCTCGGGCTCAACCGTTGGCACACGTGCAGGCACTGATGCATAAAAGCCGCATCTCTAAGCTCTAAGCTGCCCTCGGAGTGCACTCAGAAAATTACAGGCTTCGTGATTTAGGTTCCCTTTCCCGGGATGTACTGCGTGACCTGGGGCCAGCACAATATAAATATATATATATATGAATAGAATTTACACTTATGTATATCAATTCCAGATTATATGATTACATAGGGCTGAAATAGCAACCAGAGCTTGCCTGCCCTTCATCCTATTTATTTACGTGTTTGTTTATTTTGTATTCCTGCGCTTGGAAGAGCCCCCAACAGTCTGCATTCCTTCTATACCCATTCCCTGAAGCCTTGACCTTATCATCACTGCATGTCTCAGCTCCACCCTCATTCTGAACCCCCCCCCCCTCAAAAAAAGAAACCCTCAGCCCCAGATGACTGGGTCAAAATGTCCTCACACAGAAAGAGAGTCATCACTGGAGGTCCAAACCTCAGCCTCAGTCCTCACAAAGATAGGAAGCACAGGAGCACACACGCATACACACACATTGCTTGGGGTTGACTCACCGCAGCTTTGCTCTTCTTTTCTCTTGCCCTCTTCTGTTCCCTTTCTGTTCTTTCTTTGGATTTTTTTTTTGATCCTATATTGTCCCTGTAATCCCAGCCTCTTTAGCTCACCAATAAAAGAAAACACACACACACACACACACACACACACACACAAAGGCCTAATCACATATCCAGTGGCCAAAATTCATGCATTCAGCTTCATTAGCTGTGGTTGGCCAACATATGTAGGCCAACACCTGGTGAAATGGCAGTGTAAGGCAGGATGTGTAATTTTGTAGTTACAGAAGCTGTTGCCCTGCAGAACCTGCAGCGGAGGCCGCGCAGCGTGACTGAGCAATGGTCACAGTCCACGGAATGCTGCGCTGTGATCAAATGAAGAAAATACCTGCTGCGTTTTCACGTTCCTGCCAAAAATAATTCAAAAACTGCGCATCAAATGCAAAAAAAAAACAACAACCCCATCCCCAAAACACAAAACACAAGAGCAATGCACGAACCTCTCTCATTACGCCTGTCAGAAATAATGATTTTAATTAAAGCTTTAGCACGCTGCACTCTGCGTGGCTCTCTCCTAAATGCGTTGATCTACAGCCCGCACTCCTCTTGCCTCAGCCCTTGTGCGCAACTAAGATGTTAAATAAATTCTGAGTTACGCGGATCGGAGGAGGCATCTGTCACCGACAGTCGTGGGTTCCACGTTGTTACGATTTTAAATGTGGGCAGTAGTTTTGCAGGTTAGTAGCGTGCTTACTTCTTAATAGTGTAATCTGAAGTCTGTCGTTCCTGCGCTTTATTTCCCTTATAATGTTTAAATGGTCCCATGTGGATGTTTATACTGTCTATGTGAAGTGTTGCTGTGTTGAAGCAAGTCCCCCCAGTGGGACGGGGTCTCCCCTTTTCTCGTCAGGATCTCTGACAGCTGCGGCAAATTTTATGATGTCGCGCCCGGGTTGCATTAGACTGCTCCGCGCAGGCTGAGCCGCAGAGTGCGTTCAACGGGCCCGTGTTGTCACTTTCCTCTGCCAGAGCTAAAGGGCAACTTGCGCAACAAGTTGGGCTGCGCACCTGACGAAAGTGAAAGCATGGCTGGACAAAGGCTGCAAGCTGCACGCACGGGCACATGCGGCCAAGCACACACACCGGAGCGCAGTTGTGGGTGCAAGTGGAGAGTTGACAATCTGGATCAACACAGACACACACACACACACACACACGTAAAGGCATGCTACACACGCACCTCGAGAGTCCCTTTCGTCCCTGCTCCCGGGATGCGTTAAGGCTGTATCCGCTCAGAGGTGACACGCTGTATTGAGCCCTTGTTATATTAGAGGGGAAGCCGGAGCCGATGGAAATCCGATCATAAAATAGCCATAAACGTCATTACGTGGAAGTCCATTACTGGCACCGTTCATCCACGCGGCTGTGGTGCGCTCTCTGTGTGTGAGCCAAGTGCGCAACAGGCTGGTCCGCGAGCTGTGTTCCCAGTTGTTCTTCCAGTCAACTCCGAGACGCAGACTCGCAGACTAATACAGCCCTGCTTTCAAAATAAGTGAGCGCGCAGCTCGGAGGCTTTTTGCGTCCCTTGCAGATCTCTGTCCCCCTCTTTCTTCTCTCTCTCTCTCTCAATCACACACTTTTCTCTTCTGCCTAGTTAGTCACTGGATTTACATACGCAACCAAAAAAAAATCCCCCTCACGTCTCGCCTTTCATTTCTTGCCATGTTACATCACAGCCTGAAAGCAGAGGTGGCCGGCAATTACGACTTTACTTTGAAAGTTGAGTTCTCACCGGAAGTGTCGGCGCTGCGTCAAACGGCCGTGCTCTCCTCCGCTAACAGGTAACAGATGATACCTGGACTCCCGCTCATCGTCCGCAGTTCTCGGCCGTACTCACGTTTATGACCTGACCTCCTCCCGGGAAGACAAGTACTACTCACCATCAAGCTGGGAATGTGATAGATGCCTGCGCAGGCGAGCGAGACGGCGTCTGTGAGCCTTAATCGATAGTATGAGTTTATCTTACAGTTTTCTGTTCACACTAATATGATAAGACAATCATTATTTCACACGTTTTGTTAAATATTCTTGTTTGATCTTCGTCTTTAGAATCAACGTTTCTGATCAGGAGTCGCAAGTATCTCCAAAACTTCCAGATGTTTAACACTAAGTGACTTCCCGCCTGTGTTGGGAATATAAAGCCTGAGACAAAAGAGCAAAGGACGACTGAGGAGAGCGCATCCAATGCCTTCTGAAGCTTTTGGACATCTCACTGGCGAAATAAGATTTCAAGACTAAATCAGATCAAATGTGACATTTGCATCAGAGTGAAAATGATCATTCGGCCCCGGATTCAATCTTCAAATCAAATCAAATCATAGCTCAAAACGCTTCACGCCGCAGCTCCAGCCTGGATTTTTAGCCACTCAGTGACTCTCTGCACACAGGAAACTCACCTTCATCTGTCAGAATTACCGCGCTGACAGGCCCCTTTTTACGGTCACTCTGGGCTGACTTCACGTTCATCGCGCCAGATCCTCCATATAGAGTCCCATGAGTCTGTCTCGTTCAGCACAAATCTGTCTTTCTATCCACGTAGAGGTATGGCATATTAATCTGGAAGGTAGCTGTTTGACTCAGAGCGCGTGCATGACAGAAGGGATATTATGCATTATTATAGAGCACAGCCAGATCACACCAAAACACCCAGAGCCAAACCTCCACCACAACCGCATGTGTCGCTCCAGACTGGCTGCTGAGCTCAGACGGGAAAGCCCGCAGGAGAGCAGCGGCGGGAGCGCGGGAAGCACAGCCCGGCAGGGTTTTTTTTTTTTTTTTTAATGAACATTTCCATTTAGTCATATGAGGGCGTGTTTGATGTTGTTTTCGCACGATTCCTTTTTTTTTTTAAGTGACATTATTATTATTATTCTTATTTCGAGAGGGAGCTGGCAAAAGAAACCAGGGGCATGGAAGTTCCCAATAAAATCTCGGATGTGTCATCAAAATCGTTGAAAGTCAGATTTTGTGGATGATTCACAGGGAAAATACATTGTCAGAGCAGACTCACGGGTCGAATGGTGCCACTTTCCAGCAAGTCATCCTTTATAAAAGGATAATTTACAGTTATTATTGAAATAATTGCTTCATTAACATTTATAGTAGTGGCTATTTTCATAAAAAGTAAAACATTTGGGTTGCCATGTTGGGAGAACTCACTGTAGCTGTTCAGGTCATCAGGTTGCCTGTTTGACCAAACTCATTTTTAAAAAATTATTATTAATGGCTTAGAATGATCTATAAAGAATTAATTACATAATTATTAACCATTAATAAGGAAATCATAACTAAACACATATAACAATAATATTAATAATAATTACAAAGCATTTAACACTTTCTTATAGCCACAGTGCTAAACAGAAACAATAACTGAAACTACACAGTGCAAATTCACATTACAATACTCTCACTAAAGGGATAAAAGCATAACAACAAATGAAGTACTGGTGGAAACCTAGCAAGATAAACGAGCTGAAGAGTCAAGTCCAGAAAATGCTGTTTCATTTTGAGTTGAGAACAATAAAAGGCACTTTTGTTAGCTACTCCAGGTGTATTCAGTGGTAGAAAATGACCAATTATAGACTAAACCTTGTACAAATGAATATCAGCCTTCAGTGACGGTGATTACAGCGAGTAGGCATGAAGGCCAGTCAGGGCCGTAGTGAAAGTGTTTCAGCCCCACCCACAGAAAATCATTGTCTTGTGATTTGGATAATTACATTTTATTTGCTCGCTCTCATGAATGCAATGAGTCCAAAAATATGCTATCTATCTTTGTGACCAAGTGTAAGTTTTGTTTTTTTGTTTTTTTACAGTAGAAATGTTTTCTAAAGCCCCCAAATCTTCTGAAAAAAGGACTTGACTCCTCGGTGGTACAGTAGCAACAGCCCAAGAGCACTTGGGCGATGAAAAACTGGTTTGGTTATAATGCAGCCAGTTTTACTCGCCTGACTCTCAGCATAATTTTTATTGTTAGACTTTTTTTTATGATAGACATGTCTATTTACGTTGCAACAAAAAAAAAACTTAAAAATCCTAACATAACAAGCAAAATGTTCGTAAAACCTTAGAAATGCTCTCCCCTCTGCCAACAGCGGTGATTCAGCTCTGGTAGAAATGCTTAGTGGCCGACAGTAGAGGACTTTGTGGTCGCGCTCGGATTTCTTATTGTGTCCAGCTGTGTCTTTCCATTGCTCACGGTCACACACGAAGGCCAAGTGAAGCTCGGTTAACAAGACAAAACCTAATAAATGGCAACATAACACACGCACAAGTGCCACAAATAAGCCAGTCAGGCGTGTATTTTAAATTCAACATTCAACTCGCGAATGTAATCGTACAGACTTTGTACCCAAAAAGTGATGGCATCTGAGTGAAATAATCTGTTTTCTACCAATGTATCACTCTTAATGACAGAGCAGAGACACTGTTAACATCTGTGGACACCCACACCTCCTCCACCCATCGGTTTAGAATGATGAAAACTCACACAAGGGACTTTTGACCCGTAAAAACAAATTGACCTACACAACTTGCTCCTTTAAGCTGACAGCGCTGGTCTCCACACAGCAGGCTCTCCATCACTCTCCTCCTACTGCTCCTCAGTGACATATAACAGAGTCGCATGGAAACTTCTGGCGCAGTTAAGTGTTTTATTGTCTTCTCGAATGTGGGGAGGATTTTTTTTGGGCCTGGCAACGCGTTGGTGACGATCTAATTTGTCTAATGTTTGTGTCTTGAACCGGTAAGAAATTTAGCCAGGAACTCGATGACATGGATTGGCTGTGGTCTGTTTGTCCATTTATCACACGCAGGAAATGGGACACACTCCGTCAATAGCATTGATGGATTTTGACTAATGTTCGTTTAACAGTATGCGTTACGCCCTGTATTTTCGACCCTGCTGATGGAATGCACATGTATGTTGCTGCTTTATTGTGATGACATGAGAGGGAACTACTGCAATAAATTTACCAGTGCTATTGCATATCTGTCAGTCATGCTGGTGACACTGTGAGTACGGACTTTTGTGCATTTTGAGCTAAATGCTAACAGCAGCAATCACACTCGCAATGATCTACCTGCAAGTGTGCAGATGTTAAGCATATATTAGCCTTTGGGTAACTTTTACTAATCAGCTGTTTCATTTGATTTGAATTATAAGACTAGATTAAAAGTGAAGTGTACATTTGAATAGGTGTGCACCCGTAGTGATGTGATGTGCTCCTAAACCCATCAGATCAACTCACGCTGTGGATGTACCAAAAGAAGTTAGACAGTTGCCAACAAATACACATCATAATCATACAGATGACTTTTTACACCGCAGCACTGGTGTTGCGCATGTTTTAGTCACATTTGCACATGCAAGGAACCAGGGAAACACGAGAAAACCAGAGAGGACAGCAAACAAACTTGCTCCATAACAAAAAAGGCAAGTATCAAAAGTCAGGTAAAGCGTCAGGCTGCTCAGAGCTGGAGATTGATCTAGATAAGTGTAGGCCTTGTTGCTGGCATGCTAGAAGCTAATACACCAGGAATCATAATGGAAGCTAGCTGATGAAATCTGTGGTCCACACAGGTCATGAGTCCCTCAGTCAACAGTGCCGCTCCAATTTCCAAAACATCTCAAAACATTTCAAAACATCTTCAGTACACATGAGTGATAAAATCAGTCCACAGTCCACACAGTTCATCGAAATCATCTGCAGGGTCCATGTCAAAACAGTGCTGTCACGTGAACAGGACATGACAGTGATGTTGTGGTCTGTTCCCACAAAAGCTATTTGATAGAAATATGATTTCTTTTGAAAAAAAAAGCCAAAATGAAAGCAGCAGAGGTCAAGGTATCCTGAACTTCCATCTCTGGTATGAGTCAAGCTCCAAAAATTTTATCCTACGTTGCCCAAATTGCAACCCAATAGTGGTCCATGTGAGAACCCCGTTAGTTTAGTAGAAGCTCATGTCTTTCAAGTTCTGCAAGTGCAGTTTGTAACGCACAGTTTCTGATAAAAATGATGGACTCCAAGCTGAAGCCCAGATACCAGGGCGAGTGGACTCCCAGGAGACTTTACAAATCCACTCCAGACCTAGAGGAAACACTATTCCCCTGACATGTCAAATCAGGTCGTGTACATACTCCGAAGCCCAAAGTCACAAATCTACAACAGAGAACATCACAATTTGTACAACATGCAGCATCTTGACATCACCGACTTGAACAAAGGAAACACCCAACATGCAACACTATACACTACACTGTAGAGCAACTAGCAACCATATTGGTGAAGCTCACACAGACACCAGAAGTCTTCAGCTCTAATTTGCCTCTTAGGATACTGTCAGAAATGAATGGCCTTGTCACCACAAGACGCTCAAAGCTTCCAGCTCTTCTTGGTACAACATGACTGACTGTTCTTTGTTTGTTTTTAATTGCAAAACTTCAAGCTGCAGTGCATCACATTTTAACGATTTACCACACATAACTACTGTCTTCCCTCCTCAGGTCTTTTAAGTTTTCACTTCATCCTTACTGTACATACAATCAGCAGTCGTAAACATGTTTAAACGGGGTCACTCTGCTGACGTATTATTTATGATATTGGTGACCCGGCTCAAAGGAGTTATCCAGTTATCTGGTTTTGTTTGACATTGCTTAACTGTTTGCCCATCATTTCCCGCAGGCTGCTCCTAGGTCATCGAGGACACCAAACATATGTAACCCATCCCAGTGGAGCTTTAGGGCTTGCCACACTTTGAATGCAGGAATCTCAAAATCAGTGTGACATTACACTGAATCCTCCAACAGCAGTGTTTTAGTGCATTTTGGGGGCCATCAAACAGCCTGAATTAAACTCTGCTATCTAATTTCAAAGATGGGCACATGCTGCTTTACTTTAGAATGTATTATTACATGCCTGTATTAATTTATGTAACCTTTAACATTTAAACCACTGATGTAGTTTGCATTGAGTGCTCTGAGTGGTTTTTTTGTGCAATATCTGACAACACAGCAGTGAAAATGTATAGTTTCTATACTTGGTAGTTTCAGTGTTCCTGATGTAATGTCTTGGCTTATGTACAGTGACATAGTTAATGTAAATTAAGATCTACAGTCTGCTTCAGCTCAAACTAGCTACGTTTCCAACAGCGGAAATGATATTTCAAAATATGAACGCAGAGGATTTTATGGATGAGAATACATTTCATAACTTTAACCATCTCAGATATTCTGTCATATTTATTTGAGTCAGAGAACTGGTGTATAGCCAAAGAAATACAGCTAAAAGAGACCAAGGCTGCATCATCAGTGCAAGAGGGTACAGCCGACTTCAATCATCCCGAAATATGGGTGCAGAGGTGTTATGGACGCAAATCCATTTACATGTCGTACAGTGTTTGGGCTGTCTTTGATTTAGGTGATGACCAATGAGTTAGTGAGGGTTTTTGTCATCTGTTACTTTGTTCTGGCAAGCTAAGTAGCAGCTAGAGGGTAGGACGGTACGTCCACAGTGATGCGCTGATGTTGGGACAGTCAAGAAAAGTCGGTTGGATGTTATTGATTATTTTTCACTTTAGTGAAGCTAGTCTTTCCGGTGATGTTACACAAAGCCTATTTTGCTTTGTGCAACATTGATTAGCACCTAGTCAGCACATCTGGATACCTTACTGTTCTCACTCAATAAAGCACATGCTTAAGAAGTTATTAGACGTTATTAAACGATGTGTCCATAAATTATGGTAAATTTCCCCCTTTAAGGTCAAACAGCAAAAAAAAAAAAAAAACCAGCACGGCCTGATGTGTTTCCTCCAAACTCTGATTTGAGCATTAAGACAAAAGGGCTCTCTTTCAGAAAGCGAGAATGACAGTATATCTCAAGGCAAAAGCATATGATCTTTCAAAACCAATGTGTCGAGCGATTGTTGAAGCGAGAACACGCTTGAGGACATCAAACATGTTTTGGATTTATAGCTGAGAGTGAGCTCAGGTCATATATGCTATCAGAGAATGTGTACAATGTGCTAGGTCATTTGTTGTTGTGATTATTACTGGGCCCATCATGAGGGAAAGTACATTCTTTTTTAAATACTTGTGTTCTTCAGTTTGCTTTTAAAGTGGCCATATCATAAGCACACTTAGCCTGCTTTTAGTGTTATTGCACATTTAATGCACGGAACATGCTTGAAGGCAACATATGACTTGGGGTAAGAGCAGGAAACACTGCAATGCTGTGTTTGTGATTACAAAGGCACGGTAGTTTATATTTGAAGTCCCATTATCAAGGGGCATTTCAACCAGGGTTCGGTTTGGTTTCTGCGTGAAGCCGGGGCCCCTTTTAAAGGTAGATAACAAACCAATTAGATCAACAGCTGTGTCAGTTTAAAGGGCTGTAAAAAGGCAGTGTGAAAAGCTGATTGGAAGGCCATTCAGGGGGCATTTATATCGACTTACCTCAAATCCTCTGTCGGTCAGCTCCATAAAGGATGACAGTAAAACCTCGTCAAAAGTTATGGTACTTGCTCAAAAAAGCCCTCGTAAACGTTCCCTGTTAGAGGATTAAAGGACTCTGTCATTAGTTATCTTACCAGAACATCTTAACCCTTTAAAGGGCACTCATTGAAATACTTGTAAATTCAAAATTTCAACCCGAGTGCCGTTGGTGCACGTAACATGACCATTTTACTTTTGTAACATTTTGAAGAAAATTAGTTTTCAACATATGCGCAAGCGCTCAAATATGGTCACTTGCCTGATAAGGGGTTAAGAGGCCCCCTGCCGTGGAGGGATGTGTAAAAGAAACAAATCTGAATGCATCAAACAGCCAGAGAAGCTATTTTAAATCTAGAGTTATATGATTTGTCTTTCATCAAAAGAGCTCTGTAGCTATTTGTGATTCATTGTTATGTGAGTATTTATATATTCATTAATTATAATACCGCGAACCCTCCACTCAAATTTCATGCCTTCATATAGGGTTTATTTGAAACCCTGACCTCATGGGGTTTTAATGGAGCAACATTTTTTTTATGTCCACATCCCAGGGGGCATTTTCAAAATCAGCCAATTACCTCATCTTTGGATCAAGCACGTATTTTGGATCCCCAAATGTAAAGCCAGATGTTTATTTATTCATTTGGGCCATTTCATTACTGCGCTGTAACCTCAGGTCTAGCAAGTATAAATTCATAAATGGTTACATAATATTATTATATTTAATTGGCTTTATTTAGCTTTTTGCTGAGTTTTTTTTAAAAACATTTCTATACTTTCAATAATAAAGTAATACATTGTGCATTGTGTTTGACAGAAACAATACAAATAAAGTTGCCTAGCTTTACTATTATCTTGACATTTCATCCCTGACCTGACCATGCTTTTATTTTTTTATCCCCAGCCCAATTTTACTAAAGAATTCTCATAAGAAGTGCATCACATCGCTCCAGTTCGGGGACTTTTGCACTGGCTTCTTCTGTGTCAGAGATTAAAATTCAATTATTGGTTGATAAATTGCTTAAAGGTTTAGAGCTAAAAGAAATTTCTGATCTGCTGCTCTGTTGTTAACTATCCAGTTCATCTGGGACACGTTTGCTTTATGTCCTCAAAATCAAAATTTAATGCTTTGAAGCGCTGAGTTTTTACTCACTGAGTGAGTCAGAATCAAACTCACAGAAAACATGTTTTATGGATCCACTGAGGCTGAAGACTTAGTAAAAACTTTTCTTTTTGCCACTATCCTTAATTCAAGTAAATTTGGGATTGTTTATTCATGTCTTGCACTCCACTACAATATATTTTTATCTGTGTATCAGTGTTTATTCTGTTTTATTCCAATTTAGTTTAGTTTATTTTTCACAAATTATAGTAATTTTAAACATTTCTATATCATATTAGATATATTATATATTTGTTGCTTTCACTAATATTTTGTCTTATTACCATTTTGCATTTGTATTTCTTCAGTATAATAATAATTTTGATTATTATCTTTTTTAATTAATTATCTTGTTCTTCAGAAAATTATCTTAAGATGGACACATCCACCATATGAACTCTTTTATTATTTTATTACAAGAATATGTCACCTGTCATCTCAAATAATGTCAGTTAAGCATAAACAAAGGTAGAACAGATAAAATTTTTTAAATATAATCAGTCTCATAAGAAATATACAGCCATGTTGTTTGCTGACTAATGTATTGATCTTTAGCCTTGTCATCTCTCTCCCCATGTCTCACACTCAAAAGTAATCATAATCTAAAATAGATCATAGCCAGGGTCTTATAGCTATGTATTTATGTAATATAAAACAGGATTTTAATTAATGTAATACTGTGGATAGCAACAATTATCAACATTTTCTGGTATAATCCTGCAGCAGGCCATTTGCAGACTGTAGCTGCATAAGGTGATGCAGGGGTTGCACACTATAAGCAGCGGAACAATTTGCTGTATGATGTTAAAACTGTGCCAAAATTATTATTGTTGTTGGAATTTTAGTACATTCAATTTAAGGATATGACAGAGGCAGTTTCAACTTAAAACACATTTTTATGTTTTGGGGTTTTTTTTTAATGGTTAAGTGCAAATTGAAGTGTTCCACTGGCACCATTTTTCATTTTGGTTTGGAGTTACAGCTGAAAGCAGATTTAGTCAAAGTGGTTTTATTGTGAAATTCAAATGTGACAGTGGAACAACATATATTATGTACTCTTATTTTGTCATCTGTGCAGGATTTTCTTCGAGGGGAGGGGGTTTGCTGTAAGGTTCTTGATTTGAAAAAATCATATTTCACATCATATTTCATTTATACAACTGGCGATGAATATTGTCTTGAGCAATTTGCAGAAGCATAAACTCACCTGCAGGTGTGCTGGATGTGACTTGGAAAACCTAAAGTGTAGTCAGGATCAGGTGGGATAATAAGACTGGGGCTCATGTCCAGGAGCTTTCAGGCCGATGGCATGGAGGCCCGGGGGCTGATGCTCAGGCCATTTTTGATCCCTTTACCTCCAGTGCTGATGCAGATGCTTATAGCTTGGCAATTGCATAATCCAAAAAGACATCGGTGGTGGAAGAAGGCGTCAGCAGGAAGCAGAGGCCTCTCTCTCTGAGGCTTGGCTAATCAGGGAACTCTTGACTCAGCGGACAATATTAAGCCACAAACAGCTGCAGCTTACATGGTCGCAGGATTAAAAGTTATAGAAGGACTCCAGTAAGGATACAGAAAAAGACATTCACGTGGCTTCAGAGTTTTGCCAATCGGTCCGATGAGTCAGTAAGTGAGAAGGAACCTCACCCATGCTGGTCCCAGCTGGAGGAGAACAGCTGACCTTGGTTAGGGATGTAGCAGGCGGTAGAAGGAGGACTTTGAGATGCCATGAATTGTGCCGTCCTTGGAAGAAGGCAGACAAAAAAGCACAAAGGCGAGGTGCAAGACTGGGACGAGGCACTGGAAGCTGTCGATAAGTTTCAGCCAACCTATCGCCGAGGTCGTAGATAAAGCCTGCAGACTGGCGAATGAGCACCTAGTTTGCTATTTTTGTAAAATGGGTCTGTACGGTGTGCACCAATTACTAATGGGTCACACAGATGCCCAGGAAACATCATGACAGGGCGGCAGGAGAGGAGGCTCCACCCAGTGACAATCCTTAAATTGAGCAGGAGAAACATGGACTCTCTCCTGGTGGTGGTTGATTTTACCCTTGGGAGGGGTCCTGAGAACGTCCCCATCCAGTCCGCATGTCTTTGTGGAGTAGGCATATGACCCTGTTCCATAGGGTTCCATAGAGTGCTGCATCACAACAGATGGCTCCAACCCTCTATCTGGTCCTTGTGTAGCTTGACTGAGAGCAAAAGCAAGTCAAGTACACTGTCAATTGGTATTGGACAACTCCAAGGCTGTGCAGCTTGACCAATGACTTTCATGGATAGAATCAAGGGTTGTATGACTTGAAGGCCTATGGGTGTTGTTTGCAGATTATTAAATGATAAAACTGAGTTCAAGGAGCCATCTCAGTCATATCACTGTTAGTTACTACTAATCAAGACGAAACCATTGAGGAGACTAAAGCTCACTAATAAAATGATAAACAAATAAACCAAATACCAGTAAGCCAGTTTATTTATTTCATTTAATCTTTTTATACTAATATAGCAGTTCAAATACATGTTTGGATTTGAGATCATTCTTTTTCTTTAAGATAGCTACAATGTTTTGTACATATGTTTTTGGTAGAAGGGTCAGAGCTTCTAGAAGTAGAAGTAGGTGTTTACCCTGCTGCAGACAAACAGGGCCAACTTGCAAAAACATATATAAAACATGCATTTTGTTCATTTTGCATTTGTATCTCTTCAGTATGTTAGTAATTTTGATTATTAAAAAATATCTTTTACTTTATAGACTGGTGTGTTTTTAGCAATGTAACTTAACAAGACATGGCTTTAATTCCCTGTACTGAGTGTCATCTTTGTAGTTTCATTAAATAAGCAATGTGATTTCCCCGACAGTAATTTCATGGGTCTTACCCTCCAGCTATAAACAAATGAAGTGTAAGAACAAGCTATAAACATAAAATGTCTGCTCCTAGTTGTTAACATGATTGACTGTGAAAGGCTTTACATTCTCGTAAAACGCTGATGTAACAGTAACAGCCGTGAAACTCACACAAACCTGGGTTTTACTAACACATCTTGTCACTCGCAACTGCCACACTTTTGTAGCCTCCAGATGAGACTAATCCTCATGTAGTGTAGCTTTACAGTTATTAATTGTGGGCTTATACACTTTTTATTGCAGCTATACAGAATAGTTGATAAAAAAAACCCAAACAAATAGAAAAACAAAAACTCCGCAGTGGTCCATAAAACCCCTGATGCCACTTAAACGCTCAATAATGTGTTTATTATATATCCTGCTGGGTTTTAATGAGCCGAAGCTGTCTTTTTTCTTTCGTGGTGCAGTCTGTGGGAGGAGTGTAGATGTAGAAACATACCAGGCCAGAAGTTTTAGTCAGAATTTTTCATTTTTCTTGTCTTTTTTCTGTGTTGAATGTTGTTTATTGGTGTTGTTTTGGGTTTTTTATAAGCTCACAGATAAAACTTATTGAATTCCCAGAAGCTAAAATAATACAATAATATTAACATTCAAATCTATTACATTCAAATCTATGTAATACTCATGTGTTGAGGCACCCTATTTTTCATTAGCAAGAGCTTCCTGCCATTCTGTATTTTAAAATGAACGTGAATATTAAGAACTTATATACACTCTGACTCTGCTCATTATTTTGGGGGACATTAACAGAGCAAACCTCAGCCATGAGCTACCAAGATAAAGAGTCCATATTAAGTGTCCCATTAGGGAATATTAACACTCTGGACCACTGCCATACTGTGATAAAGGATGCTTATTACTTTGGTCCCAGTGCAGCTTCACTGAAGAAAGGGGATGGGCCAGTGAGGCAGTGCTGGAATTACAGGCTTTGTCTGCTTTGTCTCTACCTTATTGAGGCTGCAGTTACAGACCTACAAGAGGATGCACTCTGTGACACTGTGTCATTTAATACCAGCATTTGGGAGGATGCATGTGCTTACTAAAAATGCCTGCACACCAACACAAAATATCAAAAAAAAACAATTTTCCCACTAAACTTTGTCAAATTTAGGAGGATACCAACAGAAGTTGAAAGAGAATCCTGTGCGAACGTCTTTCAATGGTCATTTACAAGGTTGTCCAACATGTGTAATCTTTAACTGAATTGGGGTCAGGTCAGGTTGAGACATAAAAACAGAATTGGCATTGGGTCAGGGTTAGGTTTGGTTTCTAGTCTCTCAGAATCAGGTCGGGTTAGGACAAAAACATATGACTGGAGCTACAGCCTAGTCTGTAAGACATCCCCAACTACAGGAAACCATTCTCCTACACTGCAGTGACCAAACAACTGGCCGACAGCTTTGGTGCTTTCTACTGCAGATTTGATAAGCCAACACTCACACCCCTCACCCACTAATATCAAACAACGATCTGCGCCCCACACCAACCTTGCCCCTGTGGGAAGTTCTCTCCTGCTTCAAGTCTCCCACAATTATCCTGCTCCTCTACCACTAAGTGACAGGACAAGGTTGCTCTGACATCTGTGGTCATGAAATGTTTCAAAAGAGTGCTGTTGTTGGATTCTCTTCAGTTTGCCTACTGGACAAACAGGTTCAGTGATGCAGTTGTCATGGGCCTGTGTTATACCATGCCAATACCCTGACTCTCAAGATCCATCCATAAGACGATCCATGAGCATGCCCCTACAGATTTCTGGGATCTACAATCTCCCAGGACATAAATGGACGTCCAACGTGATGATGTACCTCCTGCACAAGCTCAGGGAATTTAACCTGCCTCAAAAACTGCTGATCCAGTTGTACTCTGCAATAATCCAGTCTGTTCTGCACATCCAACATTGTCTGGTTTGGATCAGCCAATAGGAAAAGAACACAGTACAACAGACAATCAAGACTGCAGATAGTATCCTTGGTGCCAACCCCCAGTCCATTAAGGACATGTCCGCAGATCCGTCTCAACCTGGTCACAACCTTTATGGACTTCTGCTCTCTGGCAGGCTCTACAGACCAGGAGGGATTAGTAAATGGGCCCACTGGCCTTTCTTTGTGAAAGTTAATTACATAACTACAAAGATACACAATTCTAACTACAAAGTGTAATATAACAACTCAATTCAATTAGTCATTTTTACAGTTAAAATTAGTTGTTTTGTTTTGAACATGTACACATGCACTGTCACTGTCAATATAAATCATGCGTGCTGTATATAATGTATATAGACATGTATACAAGGGACATGGGTATCCTGTGTATAATCATCCACTCCATATTCACACCACTCTCCAAATCTGTAGAGCTGTATATCCATTCAGTATTTATTTCTATAATGTATTTGTAATGTTTGCATCTGACAAAATATTTGTCTTGTAGTTTGTAATAGTTTATGTATACACACACACACACACACAGAAAAACAGAATCAAATTGTTTGTAGGCATATGCATATGTAAATCTGCAGGTTATTGTGATTTGTTGTTATAAAGAGCACATGCATGTATCAGCATGTTCTTTCACCAACTTCTTTTGATCATTTGGTTTTGAGAAGTCCACTACACTTGGATGGAAACTGTAATTGAGTCAGGCAGCGAGCTCATGCATTGAACTGAATGAAAGAGACCTATTGAATTACTGCATCATAGGTCCTTTAAAGCTAAGAGGAAAATCCAATGAGGTGTCCAAAAATAGCAGGAATTATCTTGAGACAGAGCACCAGTGTTGGCTGAGAAGGTAAATGTTCCTGATGTCTTAAACTGGCCTCACTTCGGACTGTCAACAGGACATGCAATGAGAATAGAAAACAGGATAGTGAGCAACAAAGAGAAATCTGACTGATTTACTAAATGAACTTTTCCATAAACTTGCATCTGTTTTTACAGGTATCTATTTTTCAAATTTGGCTCCTCTTTGCCTCATACGCTGCCCTGTTTTTGTGAGAGTTGCATAAGTTATTCACTAAGACGCTTCACCGTGCTGCACAGAGAGCTGCTCACTGCAGAGAGCTACAAAAAAACATATGAAATAATTTCTTATAAGAGGCAGGTGACACTGAAGCATGTGGACTGTATGTTTGGATTTTATTTCATTATACAGAGTGGGACCTCCCAAATTTTAATGGCCTTGCCTTATTGGTGTCCATTAATTTTTTTTGCTGATCACTTAACTTTAATGAGGAACACTCATTCCTGCAGCCAGAAAGCTACTCTTAATTGGAGTAGTGTGTGATTAGGGCTTGTTTTGGTCTGAGGATCAAAGATCTGTGGTGGGTCGAGCTTCTGGTCTGACTGCGTTTGCTCTTTGGGGCAGGTTAAACAAAGTGACGTGAGCCCATAAAACAAGTTATAAAAAGTGACTTGAACTTATTAATTCATATTAGGTGCAAGATTACATTTATGGCAATCAAAACCGTGTGGTAACTTCAAAGCCAAGTTGGAACATATTTGGGATGCCAGGGTCACTTGTTTGCACCCTGTGATCTGTTTTAACCATTATTTGTGATTATTTGTGTGAAAGTGATGCAGTGATGCACCAGGACAGAAGTACGAGAACCATCCAACTCAGTAATCTGTGTAAAAGGTGTCTTTTCTGTCAGGGTTTTTGATTTAGATTATCCTCTGTTATTGTGAGGGACACATATATTTGTTTTCTGTGATCTCAATAGGTACACAGTTCAAACATGTTTTTAATTAAAGGACGAATTCTTCCATACTCACGGAGTCCATGGGGAGAATGGTGAGTAAATTAGTTGAATTAGTTTTGGATCAGCATGTGATGCTCTGCGGGACCTAGTTTACAAGTTTAACAAACGTGGTGCTAGTAAATGTGAATTGTTTTTAGTACAGGAGGAATATATTTCTAACATTTTCAGGGTTGCTGTAGGAAGCAGGAACTCACAGATTTAGCAGACCGGCAGCAAACGTCTTATTCTGATCATGTGCAAAGTAAACATGTTGACTACCGTTAAGTCATGTTCAGTTTGTGGTAACGTGAAAACAAGTTTGAGTGGTTTTATTTAGGCTTAGACCTGTCAGTTCAGTTTTGTTTGGGTTGCTAGAATCAAGTGATTGATCGGGAGTCAACTGCAATATGTCATGACGCTGGCGTCCGTGTTGCATAATCCATCACTCGAGTTGCTTCACCACGGGTGCTGACGGGCGATTTGTGTTCTCTGCAGTTTATAAGAATACAAATATGTGGTCATTCAAGCCTGTCGGTGTGTAAAATTCATATATTAGAATATATCTTTGAATTAGAGACTGCCTGGGTGATGATGCAGCTGATGGGGAGGTTGAGACATCATTTTCCTTCAAGAAAGACGGGTTTAAATTCTCTGCAGCATTAGGAAGCTTCTACTTCAGCCAAAGATGGACTCAAAGATCATTGTGTTTTGTGGTACAGGTATGAATCCTCTGTGCTGCACCGCTTCGATCACAGTAAAGGCTCCATTTCACCGACAGTCTTTTTGTGACAGTCAGTCTGTTTTTGTGTTTTTGCTCTCAGTTAACGTTTACATAACCCCGCTGTACAATTATAGATTCTCCAGACATGAAGCCAAGCCAGTACTAACTCAGGCTCCCAGAATCTGCCTTTCTATTGTTTTGCACTCTGCCCTTATCGTTATCTTATATTCATTGGCACAGTGAGGCAAAACCAGGGCTTCTCCACAGGCCAACTGGCATTGCTGTGTGTGACGAGGTGACTAAAGAGAAACAGTGCCCGGCAGGAGGCTGGAGCCCGGGCTCTGTGGAAAGGCTACACCTACAAAGAGCTGGAAGAGGCTGCAGGAGAAAAGGACATCTGAGCTCACCTCCGCTCAGCCTGCAGCCGCACTGACTCTGACCCAGATAAGATGCAAGACAAATGATCAGCGGGCCAGAGTCAGCCTGGCTGACCTGCTGATTTGCTTGTTAGTGCGCTGTTTATGGTCTGTGTACATTTTTATCAGGTATCTGTGTGTCAGATAATACAGGTACCACTCGGAAAATTAGAATATCGTGTAAAAGTTGTTTTATTCAGGCAATCCAACATAAAAGGTGAAACCAATACATTTTATAGACTCATTACATGCAAAGTGAGATATCTCAAGCATTTTTTGTTGTAATTTTGCTGATTATGATTTCAAGCAATATTCTAATTTTCTGAGTTTTTGAATTTGAGGTTTTCTGAAGCTGCAAGTCCTAATCAGCAAAATCAAAACAAATAAAAGCTTGAAATATATTGCTTCACATACTGTTTGTCTATATAACATGTACATTTCACCTTTAAAGTTGAGTTACAGAAATGCATGCACTTTTTCAGGATATTCTAATTTTCCGAGTAGTACCTGTATTTGATCACATTCTGCATCACTCATCTGAAGAAACAATCAACTTAACACCAAAAATGTAGCCAACTAGAGATTAATTTATGAATTAAGAACAAAGCCTTTTCCTCACAGGTGTCCCTAACCCCTGGACCTTCAGACCCTGTGTTTTACATAGAATGAGACTTTCTCTGACTCAGTCAAATGAGGGGTTTTTGCTTTTGTTTTTGATTTTAACGCCCTGCTCCGTCCCTCTTCAAATACCCCAAGGCTAATACTGGATCTAAGAAACATTCATTTCTTATTCAAACAAGCACTCAACAAATGACATCTGTTTTCTCAGAAATGGATTCTTCCAACAACCAACTTTAAAAAGTTTTTTACACACTTGGCCAACATTTTCTGTTATTCCTCATGTCTCCTGCTCACTTTCTGAAGCCCACAGTACAGGAGGCAAAGTCAATCCGGAGACACTCAACTATTTTATTCTGGTATAATATAAAACTATTAAATGTGCATTAACTATGATTTTTATGTCATCAATGGATCAGTAGTTTCACCATTTTGGCTTTATAACCTGCACATTTCATGTTTTGGCACAATATCACTGCTCTCGTCACAATCATTTCTAGACTTTGCAGGCAGTTTAAGAGGGAGTTTAAGATAAAAAGCCCAGATAAAACCAGAGCACACTGCCCAGCACCAAACAGCACACAGGCAGCATTAGGCACTAGGCGTGTTTACACTCTGGAGCATATAGCAACTATAAAGAGTCAGACGCCTCAGGAGCTGGTGTAGATCGACAGCTAAAAGGAGACTGATTACTGGACTGAAAACTGTCACCCCAAACACGCTGAATGTAACTGTTGCTACTTATCTACAGCATGTATGAATAAGTAATTGTGTGCAAACACATTACTTATGATAATTTTGTAAAATCAGAACACATCAGTGTTGTCTTGGCAGCTTGCACCACTGTCAGCAATCAAAGTGTGCTAGATGCCATAGCTTTGACATGTAGTGCGTCTATGCACAAATATAACAGTAACTGGGCTGGACTTGACTGTTTTAAGGCAATGCGTGAGAAAGCTTCAAAGATGTCAGCCCAAGATGTAGTCTAGAGATGTGCATGGCATCCCAAAAAAATGGCACATTATGCAAGTAGGGTCAAAACTGGGATGAGATTTGGAAAATGTATGTCTCGTGAAATGTAACAATGCACTGTTTCAGTTTTGATGAGTCAGTACCAAAGAGTGCGAATGCATTATAAGGAATGGTTCCAGACCTCCACAGTGAGTTCGATGTTTAAAGCCTGTTCCAAGGCTGGTTTTGTTTTGTCCCAGAAAGGGAGGGTTTATAATCTAATATGATATATATGATAAATGTCACATATACTGTATATATTAGAAATATTTCCCCTGTAAATGAATCATAGTCCAATATGGCGTCTGACATGTTTTTTGCAAGCAGGACAGGAAACAAGTAGTGTTCCTCTTTTTTAATTGGTGAAGCTAATGTGGAAAATGTGATGTCATTTCTAAATTAGTTGTAACACCACAAGAAATTAGCAGTGAGGAGGAAATACAACAACACTCCTCAACAGGAAGTGAACCACTCCTGGTTTTCTGGAAATGTTTCAGTGATCTCATTGAGTGCATTACAGTTTATGTTCACCGCAAACCACATGGTGATGAGAGTGATTCATTCATCGCATTTCACGTGTGCTCGGACCAGGCAGTGCCCACAGAGCTGCCCACAGTGATCAACCTCAACACGCTGAAGAGGCATCCTCCGCTGTTTGAAATGAAGGTAAGAAGATGGGTCAGGCAGAGAGACCAGCATCTGCAGGAGATCATTTCACACAATTACAGCAACCTGTGAAGAATTAGTCCCCCAGATACTTTTTTTTATGACTGTCTAAACATTCTGGATGTAATTTATGTTGAAATCTGTTGCGCATCAAGCGCTACCCAGGCGTGGCCAAGAGGCAGGGTTGGGTTGCGAGGTAGGGTGGGCAGAAGTGACGGGACGGATGGAAACCAGTTGTAACGCTCACAGCCCGTGCATATGAAGGCAGCTTGCGAAGATGTCTCACAGCCCCACAGCAGCTGCTGTTCGTGAAGTCAGAATAGATGCAAGCATAATTCAGCAGCCAGTTGAGGTGTCAGCATGCGGCATAATGTGAAGCAGCACAGTCTGGCTTCTGGCAGCCGTTTTCTCCTCACTCTTTATTCTCCATTATCTGACGTGTTCTTCTCATATCTGTCCTCTTTTCTTTGCTCACCTCCCCTTTCTCCTTTCACTCCCTCCATCCTGTGTTTAAATCTCACCTCGTCATCACACAACGCCCTTTCTCTTCCAGGTCAATTTTCTCACAATCATTCATGGATGTCCGGTTGATTACAGGGCCAATATTTCTAACAATTACAGGGCTGTCTCTCTACACACTTAGGCTTTGTATGATGGCCACGCTCCCTCTATAATCACGCAGTTTGTTTGGCTCAACATGTCTGCCCCTACAGGGATGTGTTAACATGGACTCAGCTTCCTGCGTTATTCTGCAATAAAGAAATCGTAAGCATTCAGCGGTTTCGGTGAAACATTACCAAATGGCTTCTTGCTCTGTAGTTCCTCATGTCAGGAGGAAGGAAACAGGGTCGCATTTGCCCGATGGTTCAGGTCAACTGCCTGCCTGCCTTATCCATTCATTTATTATTTTCACCAGCTTAAAAGCCCATAAGTTGAAACAAACAAACAGCTGTAACTGCAGAAACTGGAGATGCCATTGTTAGCTTGTTGCTCCTGACATTTTCTAATGTTTGACAGACACCAGGTGACTTATACCACCTCTACTATTAGCCAGATTGTAAACTGTGGTTGAGTGTATGTTGGTTCATGTGATCATATGTAGCTGTCACTGTGGTGTATCTTTGAAATACAGCCCAGTATCCTGAGCAGTTTGTGTTCAATGGGTGTCTCTCCAGGAAGTAGTGTGCCCAATGTTTAGTGTAGTGGAAAGTCAGAGTTTGAGGGTCAGGGGTAGTCATGTTCTGTGTGATCATAAACCTGCAATTAATATTTGTTTTATTTTAATAATTACCACAGCTTTTCCCATAATGTTTTTGTGCTTCTTTTCGCCCAGTCTGATATTTGCGATAACCACAAACATTCGTTGGCATTGAACATTACAGTTTACAGTTACAGCTCTGCTAGCCACACTTTAAAGGGAATGTTAATTTCATATTCATTCAGCATGTTAACATGTGATAAGAACTGCCTAAAATGACAGAAACCAAAGATGTGTTTGACTTGTAGTTTTTAGTTTGACCCATGTCCCATCTGCTAACATGGAGGGGGATGGGTTTATGACCTGTAGTACAGCCAGCCACCAGAGGGTGATCCAGATGGCTCGACTTGACTTTCAGGGATCCTGTCATGACGTCCATCTTCATACACTGTCAATGGGCTGACACTGACTTACAGTACGCATGCTCATACATCCATCCTTTGGGACATCTGGCGAACATATTTGCATTTTTAATACTTCAGTCATGAAATTATTAGAAAAAAATATACGACTCTGCCGTTGTAAACCACATGATCTCAGCACAGAGAAAAATCAATCAAAGGGGAAGGGAGGGAAAGTGCCTACCAAAGTCTGGCAACTTCTCAACTTTTTTATTTTTAAAGAAAATGTTACATATTCAAAAAATCTTTTTCAATACATCAAAGAAACCATGGTTAGTGGTTTTGTCTGACATGCTTTTCACGCATTTTTTCCGGTGATAAGATCAAGGAAGTTTCAAAATAGAGAATGTGATGTTTTTAATGCTCATGTCATTAAAAGAAATGTCTCTACAGGATGCTGAATAATCCTGGCACGGACAGCTGCAGGATTCCCCTATCAGGACCTGAGTCAAACTGTGGTTGACTGAGGGAACTGAGGAAGCATTAGGCATAATCTACTAAAATAGATACATCCTCTGGAGAGTCACCGGTCCAAAGCCTTTCAACAGCTGGAAGAAATCTGGCCTCCCCACTGTCATAATGATGATTGAAAGAAAACAAAAAGAATGTCAACCACATAAAAGTGAAACCAACAGGCCAGGTTCTTCCTGAGTCAAGCCTTTGGTGTCACCGTCTCCTCCCTTTCTCATGATTTTTTCCATCCTTGTTGCATTAATTGAACTATTTACTGTTAAATTTGTCTTGATTTAGCCAGATATGGACGTGATGTGCAAGATATTTGTCTTTAACACTTGATCTTGGTTGTTTCTACATCAACTTGAGCTGCACGTAACACATGAATGTGTTCAAAGTCGCATAAGCACACACACAACTGCAGAGCCAGCTGTCTTCACTTGCTTTATTCAGGAGGGGACAAACTAATTCATCTCTGTAACCTTCTGCAGAAAAAAAAACATTACATGCATCAACAAGTTTGATTTTTAGACTCTGGTTTTGGGGGGGAAAAAAAGTTGCAACCACAAGTCGCTGCGAATCAGCAAATACTGGTGGTCAACCTTTCATTCCTTCAACCAAAAGAACAAAATGCTGCGGCGTTCTGTTCTCAAAGGCTGATCTGTTTCAGACCACTAATTACCTGCTAAGTGGTTACTGCTGAAGTGCATTGGATTATTTAAAAAATCTGATTCTTCTGCAGCCATTTTGGGTAACTCGCTCCCTCCAGAATGAAGTTAAAAATAAATTTTATTAGCTGATCCCCATGCCGAGCATATTTTGAGGCATCCAAGCACCCACACACACCGTGTATCACCTAATTTGTTTGCCACCGATACACATGGATCTGTGTGCTCATGGTCACGAGCACACAGATCCATGCGCAAAACATTAGGTGGGTCCAAAAGACAGGGATGATTGATTTCTGTAGGGTGCAGTCATCTGTGGAAAAAAAAAAAAAAAGATATGTCACACAATGATGGCTCTGACTGTCTCTGATCCCTTCGGGTGGCTTTTGATCTCTGACATATTTGGCCAATTTCTTGTGACAGACTGAAAATTCAGAAGTGTGGGAAGTGGACTGGGACAGAGAACAGTAATGATGACAATGGATTTAGCTTTGAGCCCATGCAGCTCTTGTTATTTGCTTCAGCAGTTATTTCTCTGCAGTTGTTCGTTTCCCAGCAAGGGACCACTGCTGGAAAAACCACAATGATTTTTTTTTTTTTTTTTTGAAGGTTACACACTGAATGCAGACTAAAGTTTAAATTACTGGCATCGTCAGGAGACCGTATATTAATACTGACATATTTAATCTCGGTTTGGGTTTTTCAGATTTTATTTCCCTTCCCCATCTACCTTACAAGTAGGTGGCTATGGGTCAGCACTGTGATGGATCCAAACCGCAAGGCATAATATCCACAATCCTTCTCACATTCTGATTGAATGTTGATGTTGTCTTCCCCATTAAACATTTGCAGTGGCAATTTTTAAATATTTTAAATCCAGATTTGGTTTTTAAAAAAGATTTTTTTGGCAACTTTTAAGGAGCTGCTGCATGGATTGAATATCAAAATGCTACCAATGAGCAACAAGTAAGTCAGAATACAGCAGTCTGTATTTCCCTCCAACCTGTCTTCTCACACCTTCTGTCTCTCCAACCTTTCCCTCAGTGTGCCTTTCTGTGTCTAACCAGGCTTGACACATTGAAGACACAACTCCCTCTTAATCTGTTTATCATTTATTCAGTAAACCTTTTAAAACAAGTTACAAAGAGCTTCACAGGACAACAACATACATACACAGGTAACATCAACGCGCAAGAAATTAACTGCAGCGCCTTCACTGGGAATGCAAGTAAGTATGCAAGTTTTGGAGTTTCTCAAATGCATTTACTGACTCTGCTGATACCACTTTGCACATCTAGACTTGAACTTTTTTGCGAAGAAGAGTGGGATAAAAGTCTAAAGTTCCTTTAAAATTGTGAGGGGATCTCTTGTATGCAGCCCCTTTAGGTTGTTCCACATTGATGGGATTTGGGTCTGGACTCTGACTGGACCATTCCATCACTTTGATTTTCCTTTTCTGAAGACTCGGCCCACTTAGATGTGGGTCATTGTCATGTTCGAATGTGAAATTCCTCTTCATCTTTCTGATAAAGGCCAGCAAGAGAAGCAGCCTGAGAGCACAATGCTACCACCACCAGGCTTCACAGTCAGTCTGTTGTTCATTGGATTCATTCTGTATGAATCATTCTGTATTGGCTTTGTGTCAAACATGTCTTGGATGTACTTTTTGCCACCCTACTCCAGAGCCCAGACTTGTGCAGAATACATGAGATGGTTGTTACATGCAGGAACAGACCAGTAGTTTGAACAGAAACTCCTGTAGTACCTTCAGTGTTCCCTTATTGAGAGCTGCTTTTCAAGAGTTTGAGCTCACAGTTTCTTTGGTAACTCTTTGTGGCCCATGGCTCTCCCAGTAGCCCCAGTGCAACCCCAAACATTCAAGCAAGTCCTGCAGCAAACGCTGACTTTAATCTGGTTTAAATATGGTGTATCCTAATTACCTACAGACATGATTCTGAATGTGACTGATTTTTGCTTGTTATAAGATCACATTAAAGATGCACAAAATATGACATTTACATTGTTTTTATTTTTGTATTTACATTTCAAAAATCTGCAGTTTCATTACAGTGTGTAGACTTGTCTCTGTTTTGCTGCCGTATTTGAGCTGGTTAAGCTGGTCATAGTGAGAGCTTGATATGTGAAAGTGTGTTTTAAGAGGACATTTGCGAATAACAGTCATGGAGGAGAATCAGATGCTGAAAGGAAGAGGGACCATAATTTTGGAGCACCTGTGAGACCATTTAACACTGTGGACAAGTACTGGGATACTGAGACAGGATAAACACGACTGAGTCAAACAAGACCACAATACAACCAGTTGCAATAATCAAGGCAGGAAGATGGAAAAGCATGGATGGACTTTCTCCAGGTCAGAAGCACAGAGAATCGTTAAGAGTTTGGAGATGACGTTGATGATGATGTTCTGCATGGGGGTTAAATTTACTATCTGCAGTTCGATCTAGGAATGAGAGGATGTAGTTATCTGAGTCAACAGCAAGAAGGAGGTCTCAGCAATGCAGATTCAGTACTGTGAAGAGCTTTGAAACCTAATTGAAGACCTAATATTGAAAAATGTTGTTTTGAACAGTTGGTTCAACATTACTTTTTCAAGAAAAGGGGGAGTTTGGAGATCAGGACATTTATATTTATTTTTCTTAAGTGGGAGGATAAGTGCTTGTTTGAAAGACTGGAGAACATGCCTGGGAGTTATTGATAACTGAAAGAATAGCGGGGCCATTGGTGAAGAGTTTGGTTAAACATATGTTGAGAGAACAGAAACTGGCTAGCATGGGTTGAGAACTGAACCTGGTGGAACTCTGCAGAGTAAAAAGGCTGTGGAGGGCACAGACAACCACTAAAGTCCTATTTGACAGAAGAGAGCCAACTAAGATGGTTTGGTATCATCATTTTGATGAACATTTTGGTTGATACCAAACCACTTGTTTAGATGTTTAACCAAGATGGAGTGACAAGAAGTATCAAAATTAGCAGTTAAGTCAAGCAGAACAAGATTACAGTAATCACTATTATCAGACTGTGTGTGAATGTCTTTTGTCATTTTTAGTACAGCTGTTTTTTATTGTATGTATGTATGTTTGGTGGAATTCAAATTGGAATATGTTGAGAACATTGTGTCTGTCAGTAACTCCAAGGAACAATGACTTTCAAGACTTTTGGACATGAATGGTACTTTCAAAATAGATGTGGGGCTGTTTGGGTTAGGTTGAATCAAGGGCAGGTTTCTTAAAATAGATTGGACACTTGCCACCTTAGGACCACTAGGAACACAGCCAAGTGAGAGGGAGATTAATAATGGAGAGTAGGCTGGAGCACCAAAGGGTAAGAGGTCAAGCACAGACGGGATACACCTAGATGGTGCAGAGAGATAATAAGCAAGTAAGAGGCAGGCAATGGCATTAGAAAGAAACTAAGGGCCGAGTTTGTCATTAATTAGGTCTCCAAAGCAGGTAACTCACAACTCTTTGACATTTTGGTTGAGCATGGACAGAAGTGGACAGGAGATTGGCCATGAAGTTGGATTTTCTAGCAAGAGCTAGCAAAGTGCGTCACACTGTTTGTGTTAGTTTCAAACTTACTGATTTCAGCTTTTTTTGTTGTCTGTTGTTAATTATAATGGAGATACAATGGGCAGAACCAGGCTCAGCTAAAGAAATAATGCAGTGAGTAATGTGAATCGACACATGCATCTCTATATGCTATATGGGGGTTTTTTTTCCCTGTGGTAATGAATGGGAATGAAAATTAACTGAGGCATTTGACCCAGGGGAAACATACACTGTGAACAATCAAAGCAAAGACTGCGTGTCATATGCACACCCAGAGCATTCACTGTTGCTCCCACTGTCAAGTTATCCCTTTTAAATCCTGTTGTATTGTTCTTCAGGCTTCCTCGCCAGGATTCCAACAAATGGCAAGAAATGTAATGGAGTCGGTATCAGACAAAATCGCCTCCGCACACCTGATCTCTCACACCTCAAAAACAGAGCCGTCAAACACACGCACTGACACCAGCAAATAGCAGTGACCACCCCCTCAATCCACACTTCATATTGCCGGCATTGACTGTGAGACTCACGCAATATAGATACTTTTCACACGCTCTCACACCGCACGTCCATTTTTCTCAGGCAGTGAAAAACAAATAACTGACACTGTGGTGTGAAAAGAGCACAGCGAGACAAGAAAGAGCAGCACAACCGTGCATCAGTTAGTCAGGCACTCAGGAGGACGTGAGAACTATACACAAACGTTTTACATCGTAAGGTATTCCCATGCATGTTGCTCAGAGTAATCGCAGTCAGCAGCTCTTCTGGCAGCAGCACAGCGCCTCTCCCTCTCATCTCACACGCTCTGTGTTCTCCAACTTTCTCACGATTCCCACTCATGGGTTTTAGGTTCCCTATAAAATAATGACATTGACAAAATAACCTCAATATAACAACACTGAATATTATACCAGGTTGCTGCACTGTCGCAATGATTGCCAAATATCATGCCCATAAGCATGAGCCCTGAACATTGGGGTTTCAGGAGCTCAAAATACAGAGTTTGGGCTGCAGAGGTAAACCAAAATTAAAAAAATAAGATATTAAAATGATTAATTGGTTATACTTTAACACTGATGACAGACCCAGAGGACAATGCAGCAACAGCAACACAAAACACAAAGAGCCAAAACACAGTCTGAATTATTGTTTCTTAAATTGAAGAAATATTAAATAATAGAAAGAAAATTGCCTTTTTTTATTATTTTATTATAGTTATTGCTGTTGTCAACTATTTTGAGACATTCAAAGAATTCATATTGCTGAATGATCTGGTTTTGCATGTCTGATGAGCACTGTGAATTTATGTAATGTCACATCATAATTAAGGGTTCAGAAACAATGACTGATAGACTGAAAGTCATCTCAAGTTTTAGGTCACATAGCACACCAAATAAACAAACTTAAACCTGAGGTCAGTCAATTAACACCAGAATATCCTCAGAAAAACAAACACTCTAACTTTCAAGCCAGGGTGCAGGAGAGGGGACCTATTAACAGTGAACATGGCAGCACTCTTGTGTACTGTATCGAATGCAGCATGTCCCCTCCACACAGTTATGGCCTCTCAGGAGGTTTTCTCTTCAATAAAAGATCTGATAGAACCAGACCAGGGGCAGCTGTTTGTTCGCCGTTAGATTAACGTTGACTCTAAAGTCCCTCATTTCAGCAGCGGTGCAGGGAGATATGTGCGCAGACTCCAAGTTAGACAGGTCAGAACAAGGAATAAAATGGAGCACTTTATCTTGCTGGTGTCGCGTTACAGACTCTGAAGTGCTACTGCACGGTGCTGGAGCACAATGGACCACATAACAATCAATTATAGTAAACCACAGGATGACATGCAGACAAGAGAATTATAGTCAGATCCATTCAAAATGAAGCAGGGGCACATATGATGCATGACTTCGACCATGCACGCAGATCTTTATTTCCTTTAAATTAAGGAAATGTGCAGCGACTCCTTTGATCACTCTAAAGGTAGAATATACTATCATGCAACATTTATTCATTGTTGGCATTTGTACTTTTCATGTTCAGAAAGTAGAGAAAGTATATATTGTCACCATACAGAGATTACAATAACCCAGAACTCCATATTAAAGAACTGGAAATTGAATCTGTTCTTGTATTTTAAAACGTGGATGAGAAAACATTGATTCCTCACTAAACCTGAGGAAAATTTACAGTGATGAATGTGGTTCCAGTGAAAAATGTATTAACATCACATTACCAAGCAGTCTAGATACAGCAAATCAATTCATCTATTGACTGCTACTTCATAATCTCTGGCTGTGATACTGGCTGTGGTGATACTGTCCTGCACGGGAAGTTATATGAACGGTGCTCATTTATTATATTATGTGTTTTGTTTTCTTTTTAGGAAAGCCTGATATCAAATACATGACACACACACGCACACACATGCACGCACACACCTCCGCTGCCTTCAGAAGTCCACAGTAGTCATTGGGAGTAACTACAAAGAAATGCAACATTGTGGTAATGTAACCAAAGCTTGAGCTTACTTCACTGTTGTTTTCATTGAATGCTGCTGGATTATATTTAATTAAAGGGGACAAATGTTATATGTTGTATGCTATGTTTCCTTTTGTCATAACATGTTATCACACTGTGTACATGTTGCAGTCCAGACTGGAGATTATTCACTAACTTGAGGCAAAATAATCACCTTTTGTCACAGTCTGGAAAACATAGGTTCACCTAATTCTTTAAAGCTAATTTTGAATTAATTAATCAGCTGTTTGGCTTCCTGGGGCATGGTAACCAAGGTATTGCTGAGGTGTTAGCAAACAACTGCTTATTTACTCATTGAGCACACAAGGTGCAACAATTAGCATTAATTTAAAGTCACGTATGACATATATGGCTGTTTAGCACCATACTTCAGCCTTGATGATCTGTATAAAAAGTACAAACACAGGGCAGAGAACTGTGATTCCACCTTCAAGCCAACAGTGGATTTAGTCAGCTGAATGTATTAAAAAGGATGACGCAGCAGGATGGGACACATACTCGCATCATACACCAACGCCATTCGATACACTTCACGCCACATTTGCTTCCAGTCATCTCTTACAGTGGTATTTGGCTGTGTTGCACAGAGCTACACATAAACATGCACAAACACAATTGTTACTCTGTGACACAATACTAAAGACAAAATCAAGTTGGTTAAAATGAAATGAGATGAAATGAGCATTTAAGAGGTGGCTTTCAGTGGGCTCATAACCTTTTAGCTTGTTAGCTGAATCCCTGCTGCTGCTGCTGCTGCTGCTGTTTTTCTGCTGTTTTCAGTTTTTCCGTCTGCTTACAATACATTACACATCCATCGAAACATTGTGGTATGATTTACTGTCAGTCATTTATGTTAATGTGAATTTTACTAAATAAGCTTGTGAAAGCAAAAACAAAGTCCTCAACTTTAAAATGTCCAGCCATACAGCACCAAAATCTATCCTTTGAAAGATTAAAGTTTGGAGAGATGGAGGATGAGAGATGGAGTTTGGAGGCAATTATACGTGATTGGCTGAACCTTGGCCCTGTTACTTCATGGTCTGTCAGTGCCATCTGGTATCTGCTAATGTCACCAAGAGCCTACAAGATTTACCAAGGTTTGTAGAACTGTGCATTTCTACAAGGTCTGCACAGGAAATATGGTTATTTTCAGTGGGAAATCCAAATAAAGCACAGATCACCTCTGGAATGTGTTTTATAAGTGCTAGTAACTAGTAGAAGAATACGTTAGTCTGAATGAGTCGACCCCTGCCAGTCACATTGATCACCATATTCCTCGAAGCACAGGCCGATGAGGAGGAGTGGCAGCAATCTACCACTCAGGTTTAAAACACTGTAGCCAGGCTGACAAAGAGTCACAGCTCTGTTGAGCCACCTATTCCCTCAGCTCTCAGCAGCAATGACTTTATGGATTTCTTTACTAGTAAAACCATAGATATTAGAGAAAGAATTCATTATGCGCTCTCTTCAACTGTTAGAGATCCATGTGTGTCAACTGCAGCAGCCACTGAAATGTCTGCAGGCTCTGATTTATCTCTAGACCACTTTTCTCCTATAGATCGCACTGAACTGTCCTCAACAATTATTAGATCCAAACCCTCAACTTGTCTTTTGGACCCCATCCCAACTCGTCTTCTCAAAGATGTTTTGCCCCCGATTGGCACTTTTATATTAGACCAGATCAATCTGTCATTACTAACAGGTTATGTTCCACAGGGTTTTAAGGTCGCTGTCATCAAACCTTTACTCAAAAAGCCTTTTCTTGACCCTGGTGTTTTAGCACACTATAGACCAATATCCAACCTCCCCTTTATTTCTAAAATCCTTGAAAAGGCCGTGGCAGATCAGTTATGTGATCACCTGCAGAGGAGCAGTTTATTTGAAGCATTTCAGTCAGGATTTAGAATAAACTACAGCACAGAAACTGCATTGGTTAAGGTTACCAACGACCTCCTAATAGCATCTGACAATGGCCTCATCTCTTTAGTTGTCCTGCTAGACCTCAGTGCTGCATTTGACACCATTGATCACAATATCCTACTACAGAGACTAGAACATGTCATTGCCATTAAAGGAACAGCACTAAGCTGGTTTAAATCTTCTCTATCTGACAGATTCCAGTTTGTCCATGTCAATAACGACTCGTCCGTGCACACAAAGGTTAATCATGGAATTCCACAGGGTTCTGTGCTTGGACCATTGTTGTTCTCCCTATACATGCTTCCCCTAGGCAATATTATTAGGAAGCACAACGTAAATTTCCACTGCTATGCGGGCGATACACAGCTATATTTATCCACGAAGCAGGACGAAACAGATCAATTAGTCAGACTTCAGACATGTCTGACAGACATTAAGGCCTGGATGACTTATAATTTTTTGCTTCTAAATACTGACAAAACTAAGGTGATTTTGTTTGGGCCTAAACACCTCAGAGAGAGGTTATCTGACTTCGCAGTCACTTTGGATGGTGTTACCCTGGCCTCCAGTTCTACCATGAGGAACCTGGGAGTCATATTTGATAGGATATGTCCTTTCAGCCCCATATTAGGCAGGACCCTAGGACTGCCTTCTTTCACTTGCGCAACATAGCTAAGATTAGGAGTATCCTGTCCAAAAGTGACGCCAAAAAGCTAGTCCATGCATTTGTTACCGCAAGGCTGGACTATTGTAATTCCTTGTAGTCGGGTTGTCCAACTAGCTCACTACAAGGCCTCCAGCTCATCCAAAATGCTTCTGCAAGGGTTCTGATGGGAATTAGCAAGAGAGATCATATTTCTCCAGTTTTAGCTTCTCTTCATTGGCTCCCTGTAAAGTCCAGAATAGATTTTAAAGTCCTTCTCCTTACCTACAAGGCCCTTAATGGCCAAGTCCCTATTACCCCAACAGATCACTTCGTTCCCAGAGTGCAGGTTTGCTTGTGGTTCACAGAATTTGCAAAAGTAGAATGGGAGACCGAGCCTTTAGCTATCAGGCTCCTCTACTGTGGAACCAGCTGCCAGTCTGGGTCCGAGAGGCAGACACCCTCTCTACTTTTAAAGTAAAGCTTAAAACCTTCTTGTTCAACAAAGCTTACAGCTAGCTCTAGTTACCATGCCAACTACACCCATAGTCTAAACTACCCCTCCATGCCACCCCTTAGTTATGCTGCTATAGGCCGAGGCTGCTGGGGGACATCCCATGATCATCTCCACACTTCTCCTCTCCCCCCTCTCTCCTCAAACTCATTTTAACCATCACAGATTAACCATTAACTCTGTGTCCTCTCTCCTCTAGTACTGTGCTTGTTTCTCTCTGGTCTCTCTCTCTGTACCTCTCTACAGATACCTGTGGCTCCAGAGCTGTACATCTGATCTGTGGCTCCACCGACCTGCCCCGTGTCCTCTGCTGCCACTTATTATCATTATTCTATATTGTACTGTAAATAGTTGCCATAGTTAGGATTCTGCCAGTTGTCGTCTACAGTTATGTACTCCTGTATCTCTGTCTTCGACAAGATGTATTTTCTCTCTCTCTCCCCTTCTTGTCTCTCTCTCTCTCTCTCTCTCTCTCTCTCTCTCTCTCTTGCTCTCTCTGTCTCTTTCCCCGCAACCAGTCAAGGCAGATGGCCGTCCACCTAGATCCAGGATCTGCCCAAGGTTTCTGCCTGTTAAAAGGAAGTTTTTCTTTGCCACTGTTGCCAAGTGCTTGCTCATGGTGGAACTGTTGGGTGTAATTAATAGTAAAGAGTGTGGTCTAGACCCGCTCTGTTTGTAAAGTGCCCTGAGATGACTTTTGTTGTGAATTGGTGCTTTATAAATAGAATAGAATAGAATTGAATTGAATTGAATTGAATTGAATTGAATTGAATTGAATTGAATTGAATTGAATTGAATTTTCAAAGAATATTGGGTGTTTTTGCAATGAAGTCCATAGGTGCTTTGGCTGTTTTTGTTTTGGCTGACCACTCAAGCACATTGGATTTAAAATGGAACAATGACTATGAAGTTAACTATTACGATGGCATTTATACCTCTCAGCTGTGTATATTCATAGTTCTCCAAGGTGGAGAGAGTTAAAATATGGACACTTGTGTGTTGGAGCTAAAACAGTTGAAAGTCATATCACTGTTACACTAGAGACAAAGATGAAAAGCTATAGTCACCATCAGTGAAATGTAGTTAGCTAAGCTTAAGCTGTCACTTAGCAGCTCTGCAAGGTCTCCAGAAACAGATCTGGTTTCACACTGACTGCAATGTAGTGTGTGTAGTGAGTGTACTTACATACATACATTTATTATGTGTGTAGTATTGAGTAACTTTCTGTACAAATGTGGCTTTAATATGTTGCTGCTGGAGGTCTTAACTTTCCCAGCTGTGAAATCTGCCCCGAGAGGAGGAGCATGAGCTCAGGCATCTCATTTCATCACACAGAGAGAGACAGATAAGAAGCAGAGACACACATACTGAGCCTTAGAGAGTTCAAGCCACAATAACATTCATTGTCATACTGAGAAAGGTCAGTTTTGGTAGCACACTAGTTTTAAACCCTAGACATTAATTCAATTTCTCCACCTGCATGACAGAAAATCTAATCTTTTCATTGCCATTTAAGCAGGGAAACATCTCACACTGAGCTGTTTTCAGTGTTTTCCAACTCTCAGGTGCTCTACATGAATGTGCATTCATATCTCCTGACGTTACCTGCTGATCCTATAGACCTGCTTATCCCACAGGCTAATTCTGGCTAGATTTATTAATACTATTCATTCTGGCATTGATGTGAAATAGATCCCCCTCCATGCGCTGGTTGTGAGGTGTGTCATGTGGGTGAAAGACACAGCATTTTAGTTTCTCCATTCCTGTCATGTGTTGAGTGAAAGTCATCAAAATGATCAGTGACATCCAGATTCAAAAGATTAACTGAGTAAACTTTAGTTTGTTTACTTAGATGTTTTGTATAATATATAGCTAATTATGCAACGATGGAACTTGCTTTTTATTTTTTTTAATGGGTGATGGGTGTTAAAGGTCAACTTGCTCTGTATCAAATGCATGCATGGTTCACAGAGTGCACACCTGTGAGGTCTCTGCGAACACATTACGGACATGATTTAATAAAGGAGAAGTCCACCCAAAAACAGAACTGATATGTTTGTTCTGTTACCTTGGGCTGGTCCGCATTGTAAACAAGAGAGCGTAATGAAATGAAATGAAGATCAAAGAGAACCTGTGACATTGGTGCATTAGTTGATTCTCTAACTTCCAGGTATTATAATTGCAATTCAATAAATCCCTACAAGACATAAGAGCTCAGTTAAGCTGTCCAGGAGCTGCAGCACTCTTGGCTTTCTGTATCTCCGTTTTTTTCCACTTCATAATCAATGGATGTTTAGCCTAGTGCAGAGAAACTCTACCCATCTCTGGTGTTTATTAAAAAGATACAAGGTGGGCACCCTGGGGGCCCAGTTTACTGTGGTGCATGCCACACACACATCTTGTGCTTATATGAGCACATTCTTGGTTCTTTATCACATGTATCACTGTCCTTTTATTAGATCTTTCCATACCACAAACCTGTCCAAAAACAACAACAGTGAGGTATTTTTCAAAAAGGTTGAATCGGGACAATGTTTCATTTTCTTGGAGAGAAATTCACCTTAAGGCATTTATTGTCTTTTACATGGGGGTTGGGGCCATTCCCAGTATGCACAGGTCAAAGGGTAAGGGAACATCTTGGACAATTTACCAGACCATCACAAGACTATCCCAGAAAGCTGCTCACTGCACTCGACTGTTGAGAGTCTCTGATTCACCTGACTTGAATTTCTTTTGAACCAGGGTTCCTCCGTGTGTCCTCAAAAATATTTAGGAACACAAGATAGATTAAAACACTGTAAGCCAATGACTGCGTCTTAGTGTGGAGCCCCAAATGTTAAGTATTAATGGGCCTCATAAACACTAAAATTAATACAATGTGTGGAAAATAAAAATAATGTCATTTTTCCCAGTTATAAGCCTATCTTGTGCCTCAAACCTCTATTAGCTTGAGCAATGATTCTAGTATTTACGAATGAAAAAGAGCCAAACTGAAGAGCTACTGTTAGCCATAGCTAGCTAGTTCAAACTGAGCTTGGGAGTATTGTGCTTATTGTGCTTGTTCACATGACTGAAGAAAGACTGTCTTTCTCTGTGGTCGCTCTAGTCGATTTCACTTTGCTAATGCTGCTAATTTGGCCTTGGCCTTATTGTTGCTGTAGCTAACAGAGGCTAACTGGCTGAATTTGGCTGCACATGTCTGTTTAGCATTGGCTAAAGGGGAAAGGCTGGTGACAGCATCATTGTCACGAAAAAGTTTGAAAAGCCTCCATATATCCATATATTAGTACCCATATTTTGCTAATATTTTTTGGGCCATAGACAGCTTGTTCCAGTGCTCGATGATGCGTTTCAATCTCTCTTACAGATCTATCTTTTACCTGAGATGCCTTGAGTTCGTGACTGAAGAATTCTTCCGTTTTGTCTTCTGGGCTCCCATCCGTTGGTGGCTGTACTGTCAGTCCTTGATTAACAATCACACTTACAGAACTTATCATAAGAATGTAAAAATGACTAACTGCGAATACTCTCGGAAACTCATATATTTTTAGGGATTAACTTAAACACTAGGAATTTCTTAGACCACCCTAGAGTACAGAAATTTCTTTAATCAAATGAAGCGACCCCTCCCGTCAACGGACCACAGGAATATGAATACATTGTGAACATGTTACAGCAGGTTAGCCCGTTAGCTCATACTGTATTTTATCCGCAGGTTTGTCAGACAGGTGTAGTGTGGCATGATAACATGTAGACCATCTGGAAGTACATGATGGAATGTCAACAAGCTCCTTTGAAACTGAAGAGGACCATTGTGCGTAGACTGCAAACATTTGTCAGCATGAAATGAAATCCTTATAGGAAGAGGGAAACCATTTGTAACCCCACAAAAGACTCACATGAATAACTAGCTTTTTGTCACCTGTTAGATGCAACCTGATGGTGTCTCAGTTATTGTTATTGTTTTAATGCGCTCCCTTTCAAGGGAAGTTAAGACAAGCTACAAATGCTTTCGGTCCATCCATACCTCTACTTTGCACAAGATGACCACAGTGGGCCAAACCTCGAAAAATGTCATGCTTTCCTTTCATTTTAGAAACATTCATCACACTGGTAATGTAGCTGTGCTCCTGGTAACTCAGAAGAATCAAGGGATTTGAAACACTCTTTAAGAGATTTACTTGTTGACCCAGAAAGTTAAGCGGCCCCTAACTCAGTTTGCAAATTTCCATTGGCAGAGATATGGGCTAAATAAATAAATACAGTAAGCATTCATTAAGTAAGTGAATTTCTTCTGACTGCACCGTTAATACAGCCACATACAGTCACTGTAAAGACAGTTTCAACTGCATTTGTCTGAAACTGCTCTTAACTGTGACAGTTTCATTTAAAGTCAAGCACTGCACACATATTTACATTAAATTCTCACTGTGACCATGACCAAACAACCTGAATAATGTAAAGAATTGTAAATGTATGTAATGATGTGCAAAAGTGAGTGTGAAATTACAACATGTGTGGATCATGTGTCAAAATACAGCTGGGCTTTCATTCAGAGCTGATGAGAAAGTGCATGTTCCTTCTCCAAATTACATATGATCCCTTGCTTAAAGTGGATAATGCAATTAACATGTCAGACTGTAACTGTCATTTGTTACCCCTGATATGGAAGTTTACCTAGCGATGTGAAGAAACAGCACATGATGAGTGCCAGTGGCGGAGAGTGCGTGCACGCCAAATCACTCTTCATGCACAAGCGCCTCCAGCTGTGGCTATTTTTACATTTGAGTGCAGTCTAAAGGGAGCAATGGCATGTCACTCTAATCATAAAGGTGACAGGAAATTTATGGTCAAGGGTCATGTCCTGTAAGCTCGAGTCATGACCTGGCTGTGGATGTGGGACACCTCACATGCCGAACTGTTCAAAACAGATCCCTAAGAGTGATGAATGATTGATGAATGATCACATCATTCTTAACTGATGTTTGATTTCATTAAGTGTGGAATACACTGTACATGTCTAGATTAGAATAGAAGTACTATTTTGTTATTGCAGCAGCACCAACAGTAATAACATAAAAACAGTAATAACATAAATAGAACAAAAGATAAAAACCTAAATAAGATGAAGATATTTGTTGGTGTCTATCTGCTGGTATGTCTTGTATCATGTGTCATCACTTCACATTTTAGTGCATATTTAAACCAGACAGCTGTCTGGTCCTTTTCCCCCTTTATCCACACACGGGAGGCTTACTGCTCCTGTTCGCAGGTTTGCTGTTGATGCAAATGACAATGGATGAATTTTGGTCCACACATGATAAAAAATTAGGACTTTGATTTGTGAGGAATTAATATTTGCCTGCCCTTGCGCCTGAAGCATCGTTTACGTCAGAGCTGCCGATTCATCTTTTGTACTACAGGCTTGTTTGGATGATAAATTTAACTAGGCATTTTGAGATGACTGAATTTTAAAACTATGTGAAACCTCGAAATAAGCAAACGCCACCATCTCTCTTGTTTTCAGGCAGCGTTCGCAAACCACAAGCATAAGAAACGTCTGCATTTACAAAAACAATCATCCTTAAGCAATACACAAAGCACAAACAAGCCGTGGGCCAAAGATCATGATGACAGTTTACACCATAAAGAAGTTATGCAATTGAGGAGCTGCGACGTGCTGTGCAACTAAAACAAAGAGCAAAGTAGAACCAAGGTTTCAGCAGCCACCGCTGGAGGAAAATGCACACAGGAAGTACTGAATTACACACACACACACACACACACACTTTTCTCAACTTTAAAACCACAGAGATGCTTAAATGCTTTTGGCATCTGTAAAAAGTATCATGTAGAGGCGGCAGGGGAATGCAGCATGATTAACAAGCAAATATCACCTAAAAGCCGTGACCCCTGAGCGCCGCGGCAGAACGCACAACGTCCTTTACTGTAATTCACACAGGAAAGCGATGAGTCAGCAGCATCATGTCTGATCAGGGCACAGCAAAATGAGACCGCTGTAGTGTTAAAACACCTTGGTGTGTTTAATTTAGCCACGTCTGCCCTGCTGAAAAGGTCAATTTAAAGTAAGCGCTTGGCGTTGCACATAATCAACTTGAATGACCTATGAACTAGCTACGTGTTAATTAAATCTGTTCAGAGTCAGATCAGATGCAGCCCACAGTTACTCGTCCATATTGGCTGGTAATGAATAAATCATTATTGGTGTATATATGGCCAGATATGCAAATAGAAGCTACTGAATACACAGTGAAAATGTCTTAAGATGTGTTTTAATTATTATTTTTTAGTCACGTATATATTATTTACATGTGCATTTTGCTGGCCGGTATGTCATTACCAGCTGCTTTTATCCGATTTTACATCAGCTGAATGTTTCACGCATTAATGTTTTCATGCTCAGCATTTTCAGCTGGTTTATTTTATCCAGGCTTTGCAGTGAAAACAGCTATCGAGTAAATAAAAGACACAAGCTGCCACAGCAAGTTCACGATCAGTTCATGGAGCCCCTGTCACCACTGGAAAGTGGTGACAGCTTTAAGTTGAAACTGAAATCAGTGAGCAGCCTCCACACACACACACACACACACAAAACACATAAAATTAGCGAGAGATGGTGGATTAAACAGAAGCTCAGGTAAAAAGTGTTATCCCTGCTAATTTAGTGAAAAACTGATAAAATCAGGATTAATTTTCGACATCACAAGGTTGGAACGCCTTTTTAAGAAACATCATATAATCTGATATAAAGTCATTTTGATAATTAATTGGTAAAGTAGCATGTGAAACTGTGATTTCCCTGGATGGGGCAAATTCATCAATCCAGATGTTTCTTTCCTGTGCCCTGTTCTGCTCAAATTCAGAGCACGTCACCAGGATAAGATTCACCACAGGCCACGGTTTTGTTGTCCTTTACATGTTTTAAAAAGCTGCCCATGTGATTGAAGTTGTAGAAAACTCTACAAAGCCATTCTTTTAAGTGGGAAAACTTTGTCTAGCCAAGTTCTGTGCTCGTCTCCCACAGAAACAAAACTCATCACATGTGCAGGAGCAACTGGTCCAGATGTGAAGCCTTTGTTGTAGCTGAGTGTTTGTTATTCTACTGTGTGGAAAATCATTAGCCTCTTTATGCAAGTTAGACATGCCGCTGACAGAGCAGAGGCAGCTCCAGTTGCCCGGCAAATGTCCAGCTGCACAGGGGAAATATATCACACTGACTGAATCATGATCACGTCAGACTGAGGATTTTTTATTTGACAGAGGTCAGCTTTTACTTTTGTCAGAAACCTTTATTGAACCATGTGCAGGAAAATCTATGTGTGTGTATAGATAGATAGATGAATAGAAAATGTGTATATATAGATATATATCTATTCATATAATCATACAACAAATCAGAAAGGCACCTATTATAATAGGTTGAATGATTTTCTGTTATACTAATGATTGCTTATTTATGGCCATTAGTCCCACTTGTTTATCATATTTATTTATTATGGTATCATATGTGAAATGAAATGTGTTTTACTGTTCGGCCTTATAAAGTCAGTTAGGAAAAGGGAAACAGCTGCTAAAACAGCTAAACTGACTGTTTCTCCTGGCTCCAGCTAACCAGCTGCTGAATATCGCTTTATATTTGTTGCACTCATGTAGGTGTTGTATCAATCCTATTCATCACAACTGGACCTGACAGGCTAAACGTGCTAATGCAGCATGTTTCCCATTGGTCCACTTCACATTTAGACTGCTCAGCCTGTGCTCATCAGATTTAACACTGGGATGTGGACGATGTGGTGTTGTCAGCCAATTAGCGCATAGTGTCATCACTGTTTGGCCTGCAAAGCAGAAATCAAATTAAACCAATTAAAGTGATTTAACTTTTAACTGAGAGCATAAATGCTGCTCCAGGACACTTGCGTAAACAAAACCACAAAACTTAATATTGGCCGCTAATGTGTCAATGATTGAGACAAATGAATGCTTTGGCTGAGTGATGCTTCTCCACACACACAGTGGCAGGAAATGACACGCAAACACATGGGATTATAAAGCAAAAAAACAACAACTTTATTTACAAAAAACAGACCACTGTCCCAGTCCCACAAACCCCTAAATTCAGTGACTACTGAGGAATGCTATGTCTGTGCCTGTGGCTGAGGTTGGGAATTTACAGGACTGAGAAGAACAACACCCAGTGCAAACCTACAGTATTCTTCCACCCACTTATTTAGTCTGAGTTCAGCCGTCGTCTAATGCCGCAGTATGGCAACACTTCTTGAACTGTGGCCTGAGGCTCGGAGTGGGTTAGAGGTCGGCTTCTGTTTGGTTCCCAGATGCAAGTAAGCAATATGCTTTAATGAACCCGGAGTCGACATGTTATCAAGCGCACAGGTGGGCAAGGGGCTAAGGTTTTAATTATACCATCTTGGACTATGGTATATGCATCACAGATCGTTCTAATACACATTAAAAAAAAATAAAAAAATCATACCATACAAAAACATGTTTAATTTTGATAATCAAAGATGGACACACACACACACACACAGTTTCTTTCTAAATAACAGACACTAAAAAGATTCAGAGCCTTCAAAGATCTTCTGTCCGTGCAGAGCGACGTTTCTACGAATCGCGTCCATGTGACTTTTCTGCTTAGCCTGAGCTGAAAGGCTTTTAAATTAAATGCAATCATTTGTTCGCGGATGATGACAGACGATAGTTCAGTATGTACGTAGTCTGAGGGTGCAGATGATGGTGCGGTTGAGCTTTACACAACCGGGTGTGAATTTCTGTTCACACAGCTGGCTTTGTGTGCCAGTGAAAAACACAGCTGTACGTGTAGATGGCGCGAAGCGTGGGAACACAATCAAGCAATGCTATGTCCTGTCATGTTTCCATGTAATGACGTCTGTGTGTGTGGTTTCTGCTGACAGCAGCTGAGGGGAGGTGTGAGGAACTTCTGAAAATTCTCAGAAAGCAGTGCCGTTATTATGTACGTGAGTAAAAAGATGACAGTGCAGCTGATCACAGTCGTGTGGCTGGATGACAGCAGGTATTTGTGCTGGAGGAGGCTACATGTAAGCTGCATCATACTGGAGCAATAGACAGGAATTACAAGCATGTGACATCTGGTGGCGTGTTTCCATGCGCTACGGTATAAGTCTGCCCACAGTCAAACATATCAACCAATGTGTGTCCATCGATCTGTGTCTGTAAAAGGGAGACACTGTGGCACGACGGGATCAGTGTGTGTAATGGTCTTAATGAACGCCCCTCTGTCTGCCCCACCGTGTGAATGTGTATGATTTAGAAGGCGTAGCGGGTGCGAATGTCCTCCAGCTTCTTAGAAACCTCGGGGGGCGTTCGGTCCAGCTCCTCCGCAACACTTTTCTGCTTGTGAGGGTCCATGCTGTTAAACTGCTCACACAGATCTCCGTCAATCACATTCTGCAGGAACAAACAGAAGACAAAAAAAAAAGCATTAAGACACATTGATTTGTAATTAAACAGAAGAGTAAACAGAAGAGATGAGGGGACACGTAAAGACAACGCTGACCTTGACTGGGAAGTAGTAAGATCTGAAGCTGAGATGGTCTCTGCCGCACAGAGGAGGGAACTCTGAGCGCATATGCATCTCTAAATGCTGGAAGAAGTCGTGGTCCTGGACAAAAAGACAAAGAATATAAGTATCGTATTATAAAAAAGGAAAAACTTACGTGGAATCAAATTAATCATCGACTGGGGCTGGGACAGTGACTGGGTTTACTCTAACAGACACAGTGAGACACGAGCCACTGGTGACATGCTGCGTGTGTGGATGTGTGTGTCATACCTCGTGTGAGGTGAACGGGACCAGTATGCCGATGCCTCCAGACAGAGTGGTGTAGACCAGGGACTCTGAACCTCCAGGGATCAGCGTGGTTTTCTGGAGAGATAACACCGTCTCTCCTACGTGGTAGTTCACTACCACCTCGGCCTGCGCAGACAAAGGAGGGAGAGAAAGACGGTGTGTTACTGTTATCTGTAGCCACCCCCCGCCTCTGCCCCCCACGAGTGACATGAGACAAATAGAAATCATTGATTTCTTCACTGACTGATGCGCCTTTAGAACAAAACTGTTTGTTTTGAGAAAAACGTTTGTTTGAGCTGCTTTTGTTTTTTGCCATTAAAAAAAAAAACAAAAGTTCTTCCAAACTATGCAAAACCCATCAATACACCTCAATGACACAGTGCAAAAGATTTATATGTCCTGAGTAGGCAATGCACAGTGGAAGTGAAACAAAACCAGGGGGGTGGGGGTGCAGGGCAGGAGCAGAACTGAAACATCGCTGGATGACCGCTGAGCCGCTCATATATGGTTTAAGCTGTGGCATGTGCAGCCACGCAGGTCTTGCCTAAGATGGACACATGTTACTTATGTGCTCCTGACATGACGCCCAGTCCTGACAAATGAACGGTCTGGCATATGTAGCTGTAAAAAGTACTGGCCTGCGCCCATGTCATGCTTTATTTTCTACCACACTGAACCCTGTCTCTTATACACATCTTAAAGACAAGCACTGACGACATGATCACCAAGGATCGCCATAGTCCATGCTAAGAAAAATATTCTAAAATATAGAAATTAAAATACTGAACTGTACTGCAACTGCTTTCTTTGACAGGAAATGAGAATGACTTTGTTTTCTCTGGAGTTTGAAATTAAATGACTTTTAATTTCAAACTCAGGGGTGGAAAAGGTGATGGGGTGATGCTGATGTGATTTCAGTGACCTCTTGACTTCCTGTCAGTGACTGTCTACAGCTGATAACTTCTGTCTGCCCACAGCTGTTCTAACAGAAAGGAGCTCATGTTAGCACATGAGAAATCACACATCAGACATGTTATGTCCCAAGATCGTCCTATTTCCTGATCAGACAGATGTAAGCAGGTACTACTCGGAAAATTAGAATATCGTGTAAAAGTTGTTTTATTCAGGCAATCCAACATAAAAGGTGAAACCAATACATTTTATAGACTCATTACATGCAAAGTGAGATATCTCAAGCATTTTTTGTTGTAATTTTGCTGATTATGATTTCAAGCAATATTCTAATTTTCTGAGTTTTTGAATTTGAGGTTTTCTGAAGCTGCAAGTCCTAATCAGCAAAATCAAAACAAGTAAAAGCTTGAAATATATTGATTCGCATACTATTTGTCTATATAACATGTACATTTCACCTTTAAAGCTGAGTTACAGAAATGCATGCACTTTTTCAGGATATTCTAATTTTCCGAGTAGTACCTGTACAGTGACAGCTGACTGGTAACCAGGGTCAGAGAGAAGACACACACTGTCATCGTCTGCTTAGAGGAAATTGGTCCGGATGGTCAGATCTAATCTAATAACCATCAAAAAAACTGCTTTGGCAATAATTAGAGGTAATAATTAGGATGTGCCTTGGATACAAAGGCAGCATTGGGAGGCAATAAAACCTCCGTATTAGTCTGGGCAAACTGCATACAGGATATACATGACACCGACGCCATGAGACCAAAAAAAGCAGGGGGCACGTTAAAACAAATTATGTGCCCCAGACACAAGTGAGCCAGACGTGTACAGAGCCCAGCTTCTCTGGGCATCAGCTTCATTGTTGTAGGTCTGGATGAGACCTACAACAATGTCTCCTGAGAGGGAACAAATGAGAGCTTCTCAGGATTCAATGTAAACCACAGAGCACAGAAATAAGACAACAGACTCCGGCTGGCTTTAAAAAACCCATACTGTATATAGAAGACAAAACGCCAACACTCCATTAACGTCCCAGGAGTCAGGGTCAAATCTGTAGGGTCTGCCCTTCAAAACAAACTCTCCAGGATGTGCATCAAGACCAGCAAGCCTTTCTCCAAATGGGAGTTTTTGAAAGAGTGCATGGTAGAGACAGCAGGTATCTGGTGTCACGGGAGCAAGAACAAATTTGAAAAAATTATTTTATCACGCAGGACAGTGACTCGCCGTGTTGAGCTAATTGCCGAAGACTTAGCTAGCAAGCTACATGTAATATACACTACTCACAATAAGTTAGGGATATTGTGAGAGACTCAGTGGATGTCATACATAGGGCTGGGTGATAAAACGATAACGATATGTATTGCGATAGACACGTACTCGATATCAATACAAAATGCGTTTGATAAAACATTTCGATATGAGTGGGGTTGTTTTTTGTTTTTTTTTAAGAAACCGGCGAAAGTTTAGCCAGAGCCCTCTCTGGTTTAGTTCCGCTTTGTTGCGAAGCAAGCTTGGTTGCATGAGCAAAGGCACTCGTCCTCTGGTGCCTAGCAACCTATGGAGAGACACCCGAGACACACGCTAATAGCCAATCATGTAACAGTATCGTGTTTGGTTGCGTCATCTCCTTATCTCGTGGTCGTGTTTTTTTCCAGAAACAGCGTGGTGAATTTGTTTCACCATCTTAGCCGCGCTCACCCTTTGGAGCACAGCCGCATCAAACAACCACAACCAGCACAACAAAAAAAGCAGACCACCATGGAGAGGTACTCGACATTACAGCCTTATGACAAATCATCTAAACGCCATAAAGACATAACTCAGGCAGTGGCATATTACATAGCCAAGGACATGCTTCCTCTCAGTACAGTAGAGAAGCCCGGTTTTAAAAATCTACTCAACGTGCTCGACCCACGGTATGTACTGCCAGGGCGGAAGTACTTTTCCAAAACACTCAGTTTTACTATAATATTTTTTATGTTTATAAAACACTGCATATTTTTATTTATTTATTTAAAAAAATGTTATTCACCAGAAGGTGAACTTTTTTTTGCACTAAACTTGCAGTAAAAAATATATATGATAGTTCTTCTCAGATATCAGTTTTTGCTATGTTCACATTTAACACTTTGCACATGTTTTTATAACACTTTAGTTTTGTTAAGCACTTTATTATTGATAATTGTTCTTTTTTTTTTGGTAATCATAACGTTGAACATGTGTGTTGACATTCCTTTTCTTTGAATGCTCATTGCCTGTCAGAGGAAGTTTAAAATAAAAATGTTTAAATTTAGTATTTTTCCCTCCTGGTCCTAATTTTAAATAGGTCATACAATGTTTCAATAATTATCGATATCGACCCATATGAAACACTTATATCGTAATACAGATTTCAGCCATATCGCCCAGCCCTAGTCATACATACGGTGTTTGTTTCACTTCAGAGATTTTTGGGATAGGGAGGCAATTGTATTGGGGTGATAGACACAGAACTACTGGCAGAGCTTGTGACAGACCCAGGAGTGGAGCCCCATGAGTGACAGACCGCAACGATGACCAGTACCTAAGGACCTATGCACTCAGACATCGTTATGCAACTGCCACACAGCTGCAGGCCCGTTTACGAGATGTGAGGGGTACTGGGGTTTCCAGACAAACCATTCGCAACCGACTCCACCGCTTTGGCTTGAATGCCAGACGACCGTTGCAGGTGACTCCGCTGACACCAAGACACCGCCGTGAACATTTGCAGTGGGCACAAGACCATGTGACCTGGACAATGCAGCAGTGGTCTACCGTCCTGTTCACTGATGAGTGTCGGGTCACCTTGCACAGAAATGACGGTCGTCAGCGTTGCTGGAGAAGGCGAGGTGAGCGATACGCCGAGGTCAACATGGTCCCCAGGGTTCGCTTTGGTGGAGGAGGTGCAACAGTCTGGGCAGGCATCACCAGTCAGCGCAAAACAGATTTGGTTATTGTAGATGGCTCAGTCACTGCACGTTCTTACCTCAGAGACATCATAGAACCCATCATCATCCCCCAATTCTGCCAGCACACCCCCAACTTTCTGTTCATGGATGATAACGCTCCACCACATCGTGCCAGAATTGTCACAGCTCGACTTCAGGAAGTCGGAGCGCCTCATATGGTATGGCCAGCAAGGTCCCCTGACCTGAACCCCATAGAGCACGTCTGGGACCAGCTGAAGCAGAGACTGGATGATCGTACCCCACCCCCACGTGACCTGGCAGAACTGCGTGTAGCACTTGTGGAAGAGTGGAACGCATTGCCTCAGAACAACATCATGAGGCTAGTGAGGAGCATGAGACGTCGCTGTCAAGCTGTCATTGCGGCAAATGGTGGAAACACCCGCTACTGACATTGTCAGTTTTTGTTTTTTGGGGCTATCCTTGTTATTGTCTAAATTTTTGGGGTAATAAATATTAAACTAATGAAAATGGTGTTTCTTCTCATTCATTATTAGTAATATCAAAGGGAACTTTTACTTATTTCATTAAAATTAAGACCAAATAGGAAAAGCACTCATGTAAATAGCAATATCCCTAACTTATTGTGAGTAGTGTAGATCAGTTCACAAAATGATGCTGGCCTGGCCTGTCTGTCAAATTTTAAAACTCAATGTGGCCCCTGAGCCAAAAAGTTTGCCCACCCCTGGGCTAGAGGCTGCTGCACTTGCTAAAACTAATAACTAAAGTTAAAGTGGTTCATCCCAAGCATGAATATGTGTAACAGATGTTTATTAAGTAACTGTTGAGACATGTCACTCAAAACCATGAAACTCATGGAGGCGCTAGAGCAGAAGTCAGATGACCACAATCTTGGCAGGATTCCTCCGCTTGCCTGATTGTAATTCTGCTTCAACACAGTCAAATGTATCTGGAGCATGAGATCACATGACTTGAGTCCTTTTTAATCAAGCCTGTGATCTGGTTTCCTATTTGATAACTGACCCAGATAAAGCATGTGAGAAACGCATTACTCCAAATTGGTCAAAAGCTTTTTTTTGTGTCTGTGCATTTCAGAATAATCAAAAATTTGCCCACCCCATACAATTAAACTGCTTTAGTTTGGTGCCTGAAGCTTCACTAATGGATTAAAACCACATGTCATCTCATCGTGCTCACAAACTGCAGCCCCTCTCAATCACTCTCCATCATGCTGGGAATAAATGAGACACATCTTTTGCACTGTGGGGGAATCCAGTGGAAATGTCACATCTGAACAGCAAAGGCTGAGCAGTTCGCAAGACTCTCCACAGCACACACAATGCTTTTGTTTCTTAAGTGTGGCAGAGCTGAAGAAAGGACGCCTGCAGAGGGTAACGTTGCATTGGGGAAGAGAAGAACTTCCAAAAGTGCCGGCCGAACACTTGCACCTAGCAGGCGTGTGACAGGAAGAGCACCCAAACTAGTCATTTAGTCACAAAGACGACAAGTTGTGTCTTTTCTGCAGGGGAGAAGGTAGAAGATTGTAGCTGCGGTCTCGTGTGACGGCGGCAGCGTCATACTTTGTCTTATTCTTTAAAGGAAGTGGTGCTTTTTAAAACCACTACATTCGTATGTTAAATGTTTTAATAAAGTGTGTGGCTTTTGTCGTGTCTAGGAAACGGACTGAGGAGGAGAGAGACGGAGACGACATGACACAAGTCGCCCTCTCACACTATACGACATTTGGAGTTAAGACAGTAAATCCTTTCATTTTGTTCAACAGACAGCTGTGTGTCGCTGACCTTGATCTTTTGAGATACATTAATCAAATCAAAGTGGAATGCATGTAATTCAATGTAAGCCAGCATTTAGCCAAGCCATGTATGGATAATTAAGTCCATCCAGCCAGATGCAAACACACACCACACACACAAGACATTTTGGATGAGGACAAATCCAGGCATCCACACCCACATCTAAAAATGGATACAGTACATTTCCAAACTCAAGAAATGAAAATTCTCAATCAATGTGCACAAAAGGCAGAAATAGCCGACAAACACTGCGTCACAAAGACAACTGGGACCAACTCATAATGTCCAAATTGGAGGGACTTTCCCAGTCTATCTGCTACCTAAACAGTTCTTGACCAGAATTTAAATATGGGATGAGTGATGCTGTGTGTGTTTCTCCAATCTGTGCAAGTGTGCGTGTGGGTGTGTGTGTACACACTTGCATTTGTGAGTAGGTTAAACTTGTGGTCGACGGTGTTATGCTGTTTGTGTGTGCGCAGCGTGCAGTGTCTGTGCGTGTCGGCGGTCGGAGGTCAGAACAGTGGAGGAGGCAGATTAGTGAATCAGGCCAGAGTCCTGCACAGGCCTGCGCCGGTCGGAATGATTCAAACTTGCCCGGCCTGGGCTCAAGACAAACACAGTGTTTTTCCTGAAACACATCTGAACGGCTGCTTTTACTGTTACAGCACACGTTTGCACTCAACTCTGCTCATTGGATTTCGATCTTGCAAATAAGCTGAGAAACTGAACGGTCAGACACTAAAGACATGCTAAAATAAAGGTTCAGGAATGTCATTAAGACAGTGGTGGTCTAGACACTTGCTTAATTACCTTTTTCCAGGTAATGCATGTGGGTCATCTGTACTCTTGTTTTTATTTATCTATTTACTCTATATCCTCACCAAAACCTGAAACCTGGTGTGAACTTGGACAAAACATGTTGAAGCCAACTTGTCCTGTCATGTATATGCAAAGTTGTGCACCTCTAACACCCCCGCTGTCATGGCCCGGTGCAACCGAGGAGAGTTTTTCATTTGCGTTGAAAAAGAAAAACAAAAAGAACCAAACTGAAAACAAATCCGCCACCATGGTGAATTCTGAGAGGCCTTGTGGGACAGATGGTTTGGACAAAGATGGTTTTACCTTCTGTGAGGCTCCGTTAAGGAGGCCTCTATCCCATAAAGCTTTGTTCCCTGTGGGGTCTTCATCCACGTCATCGCTTGTGTTGGGGGGCAGACGTACCTGACAACGTTAAACAGAAAATGAAGACGTGTGTCTTTAGCTTGACAGTTTGACAACAAAGAGGCCATCTGATCTTTTCTGATGCATCATAAACTGTTCATGTTTTCCAGCGTCTCTTTGTCTTTTGATACAAGTCAGATATGCATCCATCATTCCCAGTCTCCATACTTACAATGCTTATGTTTCCAAACTTGTCGGCTGAGGCCATGGTGTCATAGTCCAGCAGGCAGGCCGTGGTCACCCAGCGGGGATACGTGTCGTCAGCGAAGATGATGAGCTGGTTCTCGTTGCGTCTGTAACGGACCCAGAAGAGGCTCTCCTGAACGTCAGACACGATCACGCGCTGGCCGATGGTATGGATGCCCGTCACCAGGTTGGGGACGTGCTGAAAAGGGGAGCAAACGGTGAAGTAGACTCAGAAGAGATGACACTTGGACACTGCACGCTGTGCTGCTGCACCTGCTGCTTATTCATTAAAACTCACTTGCGATCAATCAGTTGAAAACAAACTACTTTGATAATTGATGAATCGTCAATCTTAAGTAAAAATATAAAATATGAGGTTTGGCTGCTTGTCCCTCTAATTTATGATAGCAGATGAAGAGTCTGGGTTTTTGGACTGTTGGTTGGACAACAGAAGCAATCTGAAGGTGCCGCTTTGGGCTCTGGGAAATTTTTGACATTCAATGGACAGTAAATGAATTAATTGTGATACTAATAAGCAGATTAATTGATAATGGATTTAATGCCCTAACTGCTAGAGCTCAGAAACCCCAAAGTGTTTTGTCTACTGTCAATAACATCACTATTTATACACATTAAGTCTGTGCAAACTTAAAGAGGGACCTTGCAAACAAACACGTGACTGAGAACAGGTTGACACCAGTCAGTTATCACACTGTTACATGGAAAATACTCTGGCCTGGGGTTGTTTATTCTCTGTGAATGCAGTCACTTGGCAGATCATCATGCCTGTCCTCTGCTCCACTTTATTGTGATGCATCTGGAGTTGCTTCAGAATAATTTCTTATCTCAGAAAAGGAAAAGGTGGAGGAGCAGGAAACCTGTTACTGAGTTAAACAACATAACTCACTGAGACCAGTGATTCACATTAACACAGCTCTGTCTCTACAGTGCTGCGGGTTTATCTCAATAAACTGAGGTTATACGCAAACAGTGGGTACCTGTTCAGTTTATCGCATTAAGACAATGAGAGAAATGTGGTTAGTATGGGTGGATGGAATTGAGAAACTTTATTATTTGACCGCAATCACCCTATAGCAGGTCTCCTACCCCCACTTCACAGATGACCATTAACATAACCGTGAACCATCACTGTGGCAGCAGTGCGCTCTGGGTATCAGCGGCGGTCAGCAACTTTCTGTGTTTAAGAATTTAGTTTACCAGGCAGACTACTGCCCTGCGGACTTGGTGTTCCATTATCATTATTATTAGGCTACATTCATCTGAGATTGAATCGCTTTAAAAACAGGGTGGTAGTGAACATTCTTTCAACATTCCCTACTTGAACAGGCTGTGAGGAAGAGGTTACTGAGGGCCATACATCTAAAGATGGCACATTTATCATTGTGAATTGCTTTTTGGGAGGTGAAAACAGAGACATAGCTGCATGTCTGTTCGGTGACAGTATGGAATGAAGCACGAGCCTCATTATGTACATAAATGTGCTGTATTCAGGTCCTTGACTGACCTTGTTTTCACACTTGCGGAGCAGCTTCTTTTTGCCCAGGTCGTAGATTCTCAGCAGTTTCCCGACTCCCACCAGGACGCGTCCCTGGAATGGGGCAATGGCCAAAGGAACGTCCTCCACTGGGGTCTGTCGCGCAAAACACAAAGAATAGGTAAGACACAGCTACTCACATTAATGTAGGCTTTTAGGAGAACATACATACATCTTCACAGATATATGCAGAAACAGTATATATTTATGAAGAGGTAGAACCAGGGTCCATGTCTACCTCAGCACAGCTTTAGCTACAGATCGCCCTAAGGTCAGACCTTTAGTCGTTTCACACCGTTTGCTCTTCTGTCCATTCTTTTTCATCGTACATGGTTTTGTCTTTGTAACAAAGCAACAGATAAAATGCAGCTTTCTTTTACAAATGCTATGCAGCTGCCTGCACTTATAGTGTCCTTAACACCGCACCCACAAAATCTAATATAATCACTTCAGCCAATCTTGTGATCGGAAACCATGCTGATTAAATCTGGCAATCAGATTATTTCCAGGTGTCCCTTTTTTAAGAAATGAAAATGAAAACGTGTGAATGATGAAATTATACTGAAATTGTTGGACTTACTGAAACCTAAGGTAATTCCAAAGTCGTGACATCCAATCTTTTTATATCTTCAAACAAAAAAAAAAACTAAATTTGAGGCAGCGGTTTTATTTTTAAGGTCCGAATCACTGCTATCAAAAAGTCATTACCTCTTACAAACATTAGAATGCATTTTGGTAAATCATATTTTTCGAACACGATTACAGCAGTCACAAGCCAAAATGTGTTTCACTAAGATTCACTAAGACTGTCTTGTGATGCTCAGCTTCCTCCTGAATGTGTTTTATTGAACTGTGGTTAGTGAATGAAGAAGCCCATTCATGTCAGCACTTTGCTTTTCCACGGCACTAAAACAGTCCAGTCGTTGCTTTGATGCACCTTTAAGGTTAACTGTTGTGCTAAAACCTAAGACCCTGAGCATTAACATAGTTGGTCACGCATCTTTAAGCTGGGAACGATGGTTTGTAAAACACGGAGGATGCTCCTGTCACCGAGCAGCTTTACAACAACTCAGTGACTCCAATCTGGAGGGTTTACGGACCGCTGCATTAAACTCTTAGGAAAGTCTGAACTTGGAATGAACTCTGAACAGGACATTCTTCCAGTCTGCAACAGTATCATGTTTGGTCGATGCAGATATTCCGAGTCGTCTTTGATTGATTCAAATGAATGTTCCCAAAGTTGCTGTCCTTTGATCAGCTGGCACCGGATTCACTGCATCACTGATGCTATCTTGACTCAATCTGAGGAGCTGTGATGTCAAAGTCTCTGCAGTGTGCCTCTTATTGCCCCACTACAAACATGCTCCTTAGTGGCAAGTTGAGACCAGGATCGTTTGTCAGCCCTGAAGTGATCAAGCTGCCAAACTGCTCTAAGTTGAAACTGTCCTTTTACAAAAATAATGATGTTATTAAACATAATTGTGTAAATGAAATAGATGGCCTTATATGACCGGTCAGATCAGGACTCTTTATACTAAATGGAACAACCACACTGATTTATCATACTCCACATCAGTGCTGTTGTTCCAAAACTGCCTGCTAAATGCATATTTCAAAGATGATCAAAGATGATGCTCCATCGACAGTGTTTGTGGTCAGATACTGATCTGTCATATCCTTAATATGTTGTCGAGGATACTGGCCACATTGATATGCGTAATGCGTCTTCTATCTGAGTATCCATACGCATGTGTATGTGCATCAGTAGAAACAATTGTGTGTGTTTAGACCAGATAGACTCATCTAAAATATCTGATCTGGTTAAGTGGTTGGGAAATTCCTCTAACGTATAAAGAAGGGGCTGACACCACTGTGCAATCCAACACTCATGACTCACTTCCCTTGTTAATCCACATCAGGTAACAGGCACATGTGGGCTGATTCACCCTGATGGCCTCCACCCTGCTCGAGTTTCTGGGGAACTGCCCGGGGAGCAGTGCTCGGCGCCAAGGGCAGTGGCATCTGTGTCGGTGTCATTAAGACCTTCCTGGAGTTGTACCTGGTGCACTCTGAAGACCTTTCTCTTTCTCAAGGCCAATCCTAATCTTAGCCCCAATCTCGGACTGTGACCTGCTAACACGTATTTCAATAATAGAGCAGCTTTCCTAGACAATTAACATCCTCTGGCCTAAACTAAATGGTCATGCATTAGAATCCCAATTCCCTTCAAAGAAGAATGTGCACAGACATTTCATTTCACAACATCTGAGTTCCTCTCTTTGCATAGCCAACTTTAATTCCAGATCTGTAACGTTAACTTTGAAACCAGACTCAGTGCAAATCCCCCAACTGCAGAGCTTCATGCTCTGGACCAGATACTCGGACCTGCGCCAAGTATTAACAAGCTAACCAATTAAAGAAGCGTTATGGACCTTTACAACATGTTAACGTCCTGATGTCGCACCTACAGGCAAACAAAGAGCAGCAGTTGGGATCTTTTTGTGCTTGCACCATCTGCAGTCACTAACTGTTGGCCATTTTCTCTGCTGTACGTTATTCAACTTAGTTAAACCCACCTTGTGCACAAACTCCAGTTTCTCCCCTCCACCGATGAGCCGATAGGTGTAGATGAAGCCGCCACCCACTGATCTCGGGTTAAGAATCATGTCTCTGGCAACCCCCACCAGAACATACCAATCATCTCCTGTGTTGGGGAATCGACACACCGCAACGCTGAAAAATAGGGATGGAAAGGAAACGTGAGATAAGGGTGTTTGTCCCCAAAAACAAACGAGAATCCGACAAAATGGAAAATAAAGAAACAACGTGTTGAATCACAATACAACTGCTGCTACGTTTTAACACAACATCAGTGTCACTAAACGCTGTAAGTGTTAAGGCTGTGATCACGCGATACAAAACCAGAATATTTTAAGTTGCCTCCTTAAAAACCATGCCGCCTACTTCATTCCAACAACTGTCCTGACTTAAAATGATGCCCTCTGCAATAAGATCATGTGGAATTAAACTAAAGTGAACTTGCCAAAACCGTTTAGACCACAGTGCTTTAATTACACAAACAGTTAAGTCAAAGTAATTCAATCAAATCTAACCAGTAACATGTGGAAAATGTGGAAAAAATGAAAAAGGCCTGCAATCTAATTATTTACACAAGTGAAACCAAAAAGCTTCTGTTGCAAATATGGTTACTGTCAGTGCAGAGAGGCAGTTGCTGCAGGACAGACAGATGATTTCCAAACACTATTAAACAAGTTCCTTTCTTTAAAAAGGGGGCTACTTTACTTCTCTCTTCTGAATGATGCAATCAAGCAGCAGATAACAGAAAAGGCTGAGATTTGAAAAGAAACTCTTCAGTTTTGGCAGACCATAATAATTCACTCTGGCAGCTGCCAGTTACATCCGGTTAGTTAGGAAACACTGACTTGTATTTAAGAGATGCTGGGAGTAGTTGGAAGCTGGCTGTCAATCAATGTAAAAGGAGCAGTAAACAGGAAGCAGGCTGGGGTCAGACTCTGGCCAGTATTACCTCATTTACCCCCACCACACCCACGCTGCACTCACCATCCAATGCTACGACACAGCATGTGAAACCTGCTCTTCAGCAGCAGGTTCCACACTTTGAACTGTCACTTTATTGAACCCTGTCTGATCCCTGCTCATCCTTCCACTCTCTGCAGTTCCCCCTCTTCCTGTCAATCATTACCTAACGCTGAAAGCTTCACGACAACCTTCAGTAAACAAGCCCATCACACATTCAACAGATGTCTGAACTAAAGTGAAGTGTTTCATCGTACCATTTTTACAACTTGCTTCTGGTTTTTCTCCTCACTTCTAATGTTGAATATTCTAATTCAGATATTTCAGAACTACACAAGACTTATTCTGTCTTACTTAATGAAATGAAAGAGAAATGACACATTTTGGACAGGACTGCAATACATTTATGTTTTCCAACATGACAAAATGGTGGTTTCTAGGTCAGCGACACCAACGTTTACAACAGCAAAGTTTCGATAATATCTCCCTGGAAACAAGTGTAACATTGAAACAAAAACTGATGCTGCGGACAACAAAGCATTACTCAAGTTTAGGAGGAACAAGATAAACGACATCCTGTCTCCTCATTCTCTCTCTGCTCATGTGGATTCAGGGAGGGCTGGCAGAGGAAGCAGGCGGGCTAGATTAAACACACTTTTGTTTTCGCTTATTTGCAACAATTAGATATTGTCCTAATAAGTGCACTATGGCTGAGTAAAGCCGGGGATGGGTGGAAACTCATTTCTGGTTTGATTCACACACTTTCCTTTTCGCTATCCATCTGTCTGTTCATCCATTCCTCATCTGAATGCTATTATATAGTTTTTCCACTTGTAAGAGGCCAAGAAATTGAACCTGCTCACCTGAACGCAGCTTCGTTCTGTTCCAGCTGCACCTGGTCCAGTGTTGAACCCTGTATGGGGTTGACCAGACGCACCAGTGAGGCCCACTGGCCCGCTCCAGCTTTAGGAGCACCGAAAATGGCTTCTGGGAGATTCTCGTTGAGGAAGGCAGCAGCCATCTCAGCTGCCAGTTCCCTCTCATCCTCACCAGCTGCCTCCACCATCTCCTGCAGGGGCAACAAGGAACAACGGCAGGTCAGCTCAGGTGTCATCACTGGACTTCATTCGCACTTCTACTTTATGTACACCATTTTATTTGGAGGAGCATGGATACAGCGATGTGTTTTGGTGACCTTTAGTCAGACTATTAAGACTTTTCCCTGCTGAAATAAACACTTGGACTAAAAAACTGGTTGATTGACAGAAATTAATCTGCATCTGTTTAATTAGTTAATCATCTTTTCTCAAGCAATAAAGAACAAATGTACACACTTACACACTGAAAACACACTGAAACTGTGACAATGAAACAGTTTCATAAATCCAACTATTTTCATACAAATGTAAAAAATGTAAATGCCCATAACATAAATCAGGCCAAACTCAACCGGCCCTCGTCTGAACACAATCTCCACGACAGGAATGCTACAATCAGGCCAGGGCTTAAAATTACTGACATGTCAGAAAGGTGTTTTTTACATTTAGCCTGGGTGGTCTCTGCACGCTTAATGCTCTGTTTTGCAGCATACATCAAAACTCCTGCAATTACACCACAACAGAGATGCCAAGTTATTCCTCATTATGCCTCTGTGTAGTCAGGTGTGTTTTTGGGCGCAGGGTCAATGTGGCCCTATGCAGGCAGGAACAAGCCTGCTCTAAGCAAAACTCAAAGGATGCTGATAGGGGGCCGCGCTCATCAGAGACATGGCACAGCTCCAGCCAAGTGTCTGCTTCAAAGATTAAATGCTTATTTTAAAACTCTAAGCTGGAACAATAATGAGTGACGTAACCAACAGACCATCTGCTCTAATAAAGGTATTGCTGTCTGCAAGATCATGACGCCATCATCTCACTGCTGTTGCACTTCATACCTCGGCCATCTGTTGCTTTCTCTGAGCTTTGGTCGCCTCGGTGTAGGCATTGTGGTCAGTCTCGATCAAAATGAGGTTGTTGGTCTCCGGGTGGATCACAAATTTCCTGGGAGTGTACTGCAGAGGAAAAGCCACCTGATTGAAGACGGCTCCTAATTTCTCCAAGGCCAAGATTCTGCACAACGGAGAAGAAGAGGAGGAGGAGGAGGAGGAGGAGACAGAGTTATGAATCATTTTAAACGTGAGTGGTTCGGCAGAACTCTAAAAACTAATTTATGCTTCTCCGCTGAGCTGTTTGTCACAACACTAAATGGAACAACATTCATTTTCAGGGAACCTGGTGCATTCATGAGATACCTGAAGTTTCTTTTTATTTGCCTTTTCATTATCTATCACAGAGAGATGGAAAGCAGCAGCCTGTCTTTAACCTGTTTTTTCTGTCTTCACTGTCTCTACAATTCCTCACAAATTTATAGCAGAACTCACCGGCAGCACGAGCTGGCCTGCTACACTCCTTCTGGAGTCCACATGGTATCTCCATAGACATATTTGAGAAGATGGAGCAGAGGGAAAATTGCTGGGAAAAGAATCCCTTTCAAATACGCTACACTTTTGTCAGACATCCATACCTCAGCGTGTTGGTGGAAATGGCCACGATGCCTTCAGGGCACTGCTCCGAGGCAAAGCCAGAGGCGTACTCCAGAGTCTCGTACGACAGGGGGGTCAGATGGAAACGAGACTGGTACGAGTAGCTGAGCCAGGAGCGACTGGACATTGCCAACACCTGTCAGCGAGAGGACAGTTTGTGATTCAACTTCTGATTCTTCCAAATGACGAGTGTCCACAGGTTCTTAGAGCTTCAGTTCGTATGAGTAGCATTTTTACGTTGTCTGATCAGCAGCCACAAGACTTTTAATTCTATATGTGCGAGCCTAAAAAAAATGCATTGATGTGTAATTCAGCTTGGATTATATGATAATCATTATCATCACTTTCTGTGTGTATTGATGACATGTAAATGTCTGAGGCACATACAGCTTCTTGTCCCTGCATCCTGACTCTGAACAGTTTGACGGGTCGCGACCCCAGATAGCGTGTTCTGGTATCTGACAGGTCGCCCGTCACTGGGTCCAGCACAGTCCTCAGCAGCACACCGTTCTGAGGAAGGGGATCACACACACATACACAGTTTTACAGGATTTAGATAACTGCCTTTTGGAAAAATTTCAAAATGAAGCCATAAAATTCCTCTGGTCAACCTAAAAAAACAGATGCTCCTACTCTGATGTAACCACGAGTGCTTAGGTTACTTGTGTCTTTACTACTAATTCATGGCATACATATATCACGGATTACCACACTGGGGTCTTGGTTCCACCACTAAGCACAAGATCAATCTGAGCCTAACATTGGCTGTAGATACTCTACACCTATATGTGCTTTTAAAGCTACATTTCTGGAATGTGTTTGTCCAGTCAGGCCAAATACCTGCAGCCCAATGTTGAGGTAGAGGAAACCGATGGTTCCCTTTTCTCCAAGCTCGTCCTGTTTCTCGACCCCTCCCATCTCGACAATGCACAGACTCTCTGGCTGAGCTGGAAGAGCCTGCATGCTCAACGGCTGTAGGCAGTCCTGAACATGATAAAGATACAGAGGGTTAAAACCATTTCAACATACAGAAGGCGGCCAACGCACAAAACAGTCTCACTAGTGTACGCAGGAGAGAACGTGTCATCTGAACAAGATCAAATAACACATTATTTTAGACTGACGACATTTGTTGGATGGTGCTTGAACAAATTATTAACACAATGATCATTTTGCAAAATAGTCATTTAGTAGTAATTTGTATATAGTTATAGTGAAATGCGTGAACAGCTACAACTATCTCGAGTTCAGAAAATCATCTTTCTGTATCACTTCACTGTAATACAGCCTTTAAAACCTCCTTAATCTCCTATCATGACATAAAGTTAATATAGTTCAACCATTTACTCGCTTTTGAAACCAATAATTAGTGAATGTCAGCACTGACTCCACCTCATTAAGGTAAAAAATGTGTATTTACTGAAGCTTCACTTCACCATCACATGAATGTTCACAGGCATAAAGCTTTTAAACTGCTCATCAGGAGCTGTCTAAACAACAATCTGATACCCACGCACACTTTGCTCCGTCTGTCTGACTGTGTGGTGAGGTCTGTGATGTGACTGCCGGTCATGGGTTGACCAGATTGGATCATGTTTTTCATTATTTAATTAATTCACATACTCAATGTATTTATCAGCCTTAAACACAAAGAGACCTCAGAAAGGCAGATGAAAGATATCAGGCACATTTGATCTCATCAGGGCCAGGCTCCTCTCTGTCAGGATCCCTGTTGTCCTGGTTGGACGGGGGCAAAACGCATGGTTGCTCAACTTCAGTATAGTGGGTTATCAGTTCGGGTTGAAACAAGGTGACTGTCTTTGTTTGATCAGTGAATGTAAATCGGATTGGTTTACTTCAAGTGATGGAGTAAGATTCTCAATAAACCTCAACTAAAGTCTTGAGGGCCAAAGGTGTCCTGCTGGTCATCCTTAAGATCAGGGAGGTGAGGAGTCACATACCACGTTGCACCGAGCTTTGCCCTCAGGTGGGATGGAACTGTTATTTTAACAAGGGTGGCCATGATATTTTCTATTGGCTGAGAAGAAACCGAAATAAACAGGTTTCATGTCATCCACTAAAAAACAAATAAAAGCAAATAAATGTGGTTTCGAACCCGATGTTCAAGTTATAACATCTGGATGCTGGATATTTGGGGTAAAAAAAAAAAAAATTGTTGTATACTGTATACACATATATATTACGATATAGTACGACCACTGCAGCGCTCACAACCACATTTGTGCTAGGTGTTAGTTTCTGTTCTTATTTGCAAATAATTAATAAATTATTTATTGTTCTTATTTACAAATCAGTGTTTCTGTTCGTACCGAAGGGTCCAGGGAGATGATTCGGACTGTGTTGTCAACAAGTCCCACAGCCAGGAATCGCGAGCGTTGCTCTCCAGGTGGAACGTTAGCCAGGCTCATACAGACTACGTCTGCAGACATCTCCTTCCGCTCCGTGTACTCGTTCAGCTGGCCGGACTGCAGAGAGGAAGAGGAAGGGGGAAAAGAGAGAATCGGTATTACTACAGAGATTTTCACACATTTCAGACAAACATCTGTTTCTTTATAGTACCTGGGATCAACTGAGTATTAGTTAGTTTACTTTGTCTTCTCACTCAAACAGTTATAGATTAAACCCATAATGTGTGGTTTTTGTTGTTGTCAGAGACCTTTCCATGTCTGTGCAGTCACGTCAGGTAAAAGCTTTTGTGTGTGACTAAATATTTATTTTATGTGACAAAACAAAACTCTGGCAGCAAACAAACTCCTTTAAGTCAACATTTCACCCATTCCATGTGCAAATATTTCATTTGAACAAGTAGCGGCAGTACATAACAGTGCACACACGTCTGTTTTCTTACCGGGTCCATCTCAAAGTAGACTAGCTCCCCTCCAGTGAGTGCGATAACAACCTGCCTCTGGTTCACAGCGCAGCGGACAATGGTTTTCTTCCCAGGAGTCTTCCATTCATTCACACGCTTGTCTGCTCGGATGTGACGGATACCGTCTGGGTACACCTGTATGTAGAGGCAGAGAGCAGGAGAAATAGAAGTAGAAAGCAGGTCAGTATCATTGTAGCGTTTACTTATTTCAACATAATGTCCTGTGTAATTAAGTTGACTCACAGATTCAGGAGGATATCATAGCAGCAGCATCACATTCAAACACTTAAACTTTGGAAAGCATTTGAAATGTGTGATGCATCAATAAAACACTGGGTTACTTTGCTTAAGCTTGAGGCAGCTGTCCAGTATCATCACAGACAGGAATGAAGTTGATGTTAAAGGAAAGAAGCATCACACCCACCTGAACCAAGGCGTCCTCACCAAGCAGCGAGCAGGAGAGAGTGGGCGTTGTTCCCAGAAATCCAGAATCTGTAACTTCCTCTACCGTCTCCCCGATGGACAGAACCAGAGTAGCGTTCACGAAAGATACAATGATGTAGGCATCAAACTCATCTATAGGGGAAAAACAGATAGTCAGCATAGTTTTCCTGATTAACTGAGTTGTGACATGATGAATAGATGACCGACAATGATGTGGGTGAGCAGAGAGAGAGACTGGAGGGACCGACACATGGGAAACAGTAGCAGGGCAGGGCGATCTGCTTGAGATGCTGCACATGTTCAAACTCATTATCTCATCTAATATATAAATGGAGATATTCAGTAGGTCAGGGCTGGAGTTCCACCTTGGCTTCCTTTGAGGCAAACAGAAACCCCCAAAAGTCCAAAGCTAAAACAACACACCCTCTTCCTTCGCCTGGAGATAAGCGAGAGAGTGTGTGTGTGTGTGTGTGTGTGTGTGTGTGTGTGTGTGTGTGTGTGTGTGTGTGTGTGTGTGTCAAATTGCCAGACAGAAAACAAACAATGGAGAGTTGGCTTGGCACTGTGTGCGATATTACAGCTTAAAAGACAAAGTCAAGTTGATACGATTAAAACTGTTTGTAAACTCCGGACATGACAAAGTACAGTCTTCCGGTAACACAATCAGCATGTGGTCACATCTTACTTGACACCATCCAGATGGAAAACAATCAGGCAGCCTGTTCCTTTCACAGCAAACAGCGTCCACACCTCACATCATTTAGAAGTTGCACAGGTAAAAACTTCTACTCATGAAACGCCCCTGACGTCTTTTTGACGGCTGTTTGATGGGTGACTAATTTTCGGAATAAAAACGTGGCAGACCAACATCTCACATCTGATCTTTTTAACAAATTGTCGCGTTTAAGGAAAAACAAAATAACCCAAGGGCCTTGACATTCTTTTTCTGCACTACAGACACAGTGTCAACGTCACGAACGTCATTTTGAAACTAGCCGAGTTTTTCTGGCTCTGACACATGCACATTTCTCACACATAACACAGATCTAAAGACTGATGTCTGTCAGCTGTGGTGGAACAATGTGACAAAACACACAAAGCATTTGACTTTGGTGAAACGCACTGTTGCGCAAAGTATTTTGAACTGAGGAGAAAGCACACACAAATGCTGAGACGCACACAAACAATGAACATCTGCTGACACAGTCTAAGCTCCTGCTCCTCCACGTGGCAAACACAAATGCTAGACTTAAACAGAAGAGATCCTCATTAGTGGCGGATCGATAAATCAGGCTGAAATTTGGGCACATTGAGATAAACAGCATCAGTCGATGTTTGCGCTCACAAGTCTGGTTAAGCAGTGTGAAGTGAAACAATGTTAGCACTCCCCCTTGTGTCAGTTTCACCATTTAGGACCAAAATTCCTTGCTATCATATATATTTCAATAGATTTCAAGTGTGCCTGAAACAATATTACATGAGTATGTAGCCTCTGTGCCGCGACATATTTCCAAATGAAACAGGAAGGTGGCAGGTGGGACACAATGTTTGTGGGACTCTGATTTGAACTTTAGAAAGGGGGCGTGTCCGAGCAAACAGCGTGATGTTCCCTGCTGTTACTAGCTAACAAAGCAATGTCCTGAGAGCTGCTATTTCACTTTTGATTTATCCACAACACAGCCGACAATGACACAAGAGATTAGGAAATTCTTTTGTGTCTCAGTTTAAATGCACTCTGAATTTTTAAAAAAAAGGAAATTGTTGTGTTTTATCAGGTGAAAAAAAGAACTGTTATTGGCAAAACATACCGGCCATCAGTTCGGCACAAATTTGCATGTATACTGCTCAAATAAGAGAATTACTAATGGCCACTTCACAGTAAAACAGTTTTGTCTTTTTAATGCAAACTTCACAATGACAGTTTACCTTATTAAAGAAGACAAGTCTGTAGTGTACATATAATTTTAAGGGTAAAAGGAAGCGATCAGTTCAATGTTGACTGACTGGTCGATGCAGAGACCAAACACTTTCCAGCAGCTGTGCCTCCCTGATGTTGTATCATGCAGTTAAAGACCTCTCAAGAGTTAAATTCATTCATTATGTTAAACTTAATGGGGAACTTCAGCATTCTTAAATCTGGACCCTATTTTCACACGACTAGGGACAGTTTCCTAAATCAGTCTAGTTGTGGTATCCGTCTATAACTGATTGTAACAGTGAGATAAAATCACTTCGTTTATGTGAAGTTTATGTGATAATAGGGTGTCAGAAACAGAAAACTCTACCTTCCACATGTCTGCGTACTGTCCACACAGCGTTGGGGTTACCGGGCAGCTCAGACACAGCCATCTCTGATACCTGAAGAGATACAGATAGGGAAGGAAGTAGAGAGAGAACAAAGGACAGACGGCAGGACAAGAGGAGGTAATGTTTATCAAATATCACATTTAAGCACTGCAGCACTGTAAGGGCACATAAAATGTGAATCTGAACTTGGATCTGAGATCTGCTTCATGCAAACTACTAAAACACAGATTATACAAGGTGCAAAATGTTCCCTGATTGTTTCTGTTGTTTCTAAATGCAGCGCTGCCAGATATGAGCAAGCAAAGTGTCTACTAGAGATCCACCACTAGTGGATTTCTAAAAGCTGAGATTGCTACGATAGTTGGCAGGTGGGATCTATATTCATCACACTCAAACTGTTTACAGATACTGACCCAGAAAGGACCACTACCCAGCTTACAACCAGTGACTGGAGGAAGACACAGACCCACACAGCAGACACAATGGCATAGAGCCGTGCCAAGTGGAATTAAGGCGTTACACTGGTGATAGTGCGCGATACATAAACACCAGATTGAGTGTTTGTGCTGAAATCAGAGTGATTTACAGACTCTTCAGCTTTTACTCAGAGAAGAGACATGAACAAACTCATCACCTTTCAGCCAGCAGTGCCTGTCCCTGCCTGCGTGTATGTTATGTTGTCACATATGCGTGTTCGTACCTCCAGTCCATGTCTAAGGACCCTCAGAGTGGACCGAGGTCCTCGTCCACAGGAGACATACAGCTGTGGAGTATCTTCATTGGCCAAATCTGCAATCTGTCAAAAACAGGAAGAGAATTAGGAGGAAACGCGATAATCAAACTCAAATAAAGACTTTTTATTTGAGTAGTCCACTATCCAGGTATTTGGGAGGCTCAGGTGTGTGGATACAAGCTAACACACACACACTGACCTGGCACGACATAATCGGTGACAAGTTCTCCTGTTCATCCACCAGAACGAGGTTCTTGAGGGGCCGAGGTTGGAAGAAGAAGGTGTCTCCTTCTTCCAGCGGCATGGCAGAGGAGAACTCGGGCTCCTCATCATCATCACCCAAGTGGGCGATCTGGTAAAGGTAACTAAAAGGACAAAAAGGTAGGACAACATGAGCAGAGGAGCAAAGAAAGAAAAGAGCAACAGAATTAAAGCAAACGAACAGGAAATCTGTCTCCAAGCTGAGCTTATTTTTATAACAATCTGAACAAAGCCTTGAAAGAAAGAACAAAAACCCTGACGGTTTTAGTCTGTCAGAGTTAATGAAGAACAAATGACTTACTGGTTTCCAAACTCTGAAGCCACAAACAAGAAGCCAGTCTTCAAGACACACATGGCTGTTGCCACGGGGATCGTGTCAAAGTATTTCAGTCTGATTTCTGTGACCTGAGAAACAACACAGACTCAAACTTCAAACACACCGCATTTGTGCTGATAAATGTTTAACATTGGACAAGTGTAGTATCACAGGTATGCAGCGCCCAGTGAAAACGGCTTCGGCTAAATCGTTTGTTACAACATAGGGCTGTTTTCATCCTGCCTTCGTTTGTTCTCACCATTTCTTCATCCGTTTCCAGGGTAACCTTGAAGATGTCCCCCTGCTCAGTCTGGGCCAGGAAGAAGAACATAGACTTGGTCTTGTGGGTGGCTGAGCACACAAATATCATGCCGCGCTCTGGGTCATCCAGGTCGTTCTGTAGGATGGGGGAGAGGGAGAGAAGGGAGTATAAATAAATGTGCATACCCAAACAAAAAGTGGCCCAACACAGATGTGCATGGAAAAAAGAGCTGGTGTGGGTGTGATGACTTTAATTGTAACACAGCTTCCAAACAGACACGATAAACAACATCCTTCCACTTAAAATCATTGTACTAGATTACAACATTACAACTTGTTCATTGTAGTTTAAATCCTTAGTCACAAATCCAGAAAAATCACATCCTTGCTGGTATTCCATGCACATACGAAGGATTTAGTAAAAGATCCTCAGAAAGGCAGCACATGTGTGGTTGAGCTAACTGTCTATATCAAGTATAAATCTTCATATTTCATCATGTGTTTCTGTTTGGAGGACTCACCCTGCGTCGTGGGATGGGACAGCGAATGTCAGGCTGGTCTCCAAAGTTCTTGTAGGTGATGTAGTTTTCGGAGCAGATCAGAACTCCACTGGGTCCGTCCGAACCACCAGGGACTGGACAGAGAGCAGCATTTAGTGGGATGCGTGTCTTTTTCAAATGAGGATGTTGATGATGATTACAGTGAAAACAGTTGGGAATAAAAACGCAGCATGGGCTCTGTTTTCTAATCCAACCGATTCCCTTCACTACTTCGAGATGCTTTTAAATGTGTTTTAACACGTTGGTAAAGTTGTGCTCAGATCAGAGGTGTTAAATCTTTCTCCAGTGACAGTCAGAGAAGAGACATGACAAACTCATCACATCCGCAACACTTAGCATGTCCAAATGCTTACCAGTGATCAGGAAATTTCCATGCTCTTCCAAAGCCTCGCTGTACTTGCGGACCACGTGATTTAAGCCGAGATCCAGCTCGTAAAAGGTGAGCGTCTGCTGAGTGTTGGCGGCAGCTTCTCCTGTTGGGTCATTGTCAGCTTCCTGAAAAGAGCAAAGCCATCACACAGGTTCAGATGTTTTCAAAATGAGTCCATAGTATTACCTGAAACAGTGTAAGAGGAGGTGACTTTAAACAAATTAAATTACACGATGGTAAAAAAAAACAAACTGTATCAGGATATTCAAACATATTTGTTATCAAATTCACTTGCCCAACGTACATACTGAGATCAGAGGTGTTAAATCTTTCTCCAGTGACAGTCAGAGAAGAGACATGACAAACTCATCACATCTGCAACACAAAGCAGCAGTGCTTATCAAATGTGCATGACCGTACCTCATAGTCCATTTCCAGGCAGGCAAACATGGGATTTTCAAAGCCGACATCGACCCCGACCACATGGTAGACCAGCGTGTTTGCTTTATGGGCCTCCAGTGGAGAAGAGATGGTCAGTCGTGCAGCTGCGTCTCTGTTCAGAATGTAAACCAGCTTCTGTTTCTCTATCGCTCCTACACAGGGGAAGGACAAGGGACATCCAAAACACATCTTTATCTTAGTAATACAGTAATGCAGTAATACAGTTTTATTACACATGGCTGTCATTTTGTCGCACACAGGTTTCATTATATAACAACAGTAAACATTTTGGATAATTTCACCGTTATTTTCAGGAATACAAGTGCCAGTTTATCAGATACATCAAGCTAAAAGTAATGTCGTTAATAGAGTAGTCATGCAATAAATGCTACCTTGAATCTTTTCCAATTTACACACAGTAGTTGAGTAATAACGTTCAATAATAATGTTTAGTGCTGTACTGAACTGCAATATGAGTAAATGCAAATCTGTTTTTAACCTCTGTATGTGAACAGCATTGGACAAGAATTACAGTAAAAGACCGTGTACTTGATTCAGGCAACACTGAATCAAGTGGATGAACTTGATTGTGGCATCACCACTTACCTATCATAACAGCTCTGCCTTTTGGGTCGACAGCCAGGAATTGTCCCGGGACAATGCGCCGGCAGCCGCTCTTCCCAAACGTTTCCTGGTGGATCTTCTCAAACATGTTCTTTGACGGGTGATATTCCAGGATGACGATACGACCACTGTCACTCCCAACAACAATGTAGTCTGTAAACATAGATAAACATTCATAAATACAGAAAAGCTAAAGATAGACCATGAAGTGAGACTCAAATCAATGTGATTTCAGACACATTTGTCTCAAACTCAGGTCACAAGAAAGAGGGGAACTTTCCTCTTCAACAGAGGAATGTGAAACCAGTGGGTAATTCATACTTCTTAATGAGTATCATGGTAATAAATCACCAAAAGAATCATTTCTTTAACTGTGTCTGCAATTCATCTTTATAGATCCAAGCACATGCACCGCAGTAGCTAACGTACCTTTGGTTCCTCCAGTGAGCCTGAAGGCCATCAGGGACCTTATGATGCCAAACACCTCCATTGTGAGCAGAGTGTGCACCTTTCCTGTGTTGGCATCTGGTCGCAGCAATTCCAAGATCTTTCCCCTGGAAACAACTATCTCCTGCATCTTGGTTCCTATCAAGACAAAAAGTCTCAGTTAACTACTGTTACATTTGCTTATTTTAAAACACACAAGAGAGCAACACTGCACATATCTTTTGGGTTCCCAATGAAAAGAGGTTACTGATTCATAATGAAATCTCAGAATCACCACTTAAAATGCTGTGCAAAGGCATGCAAGACTGTTAAATAGATCCAACGTACAAACGCACTGTGTTTCTGCCACCAGCCACCAACCGTTCAATGAATGGCCAATTAAATCACTCTAACCTCCAAGTGGTCTTAAACATGCTCTGGCCGTTAATGCACACTAATTATAAGCAAACCAAACAGGACATGACAGCAAGATGTTACCTGAGAAGTTCCCATGGATGGCATGAGTGATGCCTGTGGCACGCTGGAGGGTGATGTTGTACAGAAACATGGTTTCCTCTCTGTGGGCTTCCCCACAAGCTTCTTCAGGGGCTGCAGACGGAGCACTTAGCCCAGCTCAAAACTGGAGAGAAACAATTGAACACAAACACATGGTAGCTGTATGAACGCTTGGATTTCTACTAATACTGTGAATATGGCCGACCACACGCCTCACAGTGTGTTGGCTGCTGAAGAGGGATATTCAAACTGAACTAAGCTACACTGAGCAGGAAGTAGAACTGTGGTAAAACGAGATACCATCTAAAAACCATTAAATAAAGCTAGAGGTTAAAATGCTTACTGAACAGTTTTAAGTTGTAGCGTTAGTGTTTACGTGCCAACGTAGACGAGCACTGCTAACGTTAGCTTAGCAAACAGGAGAATAACTTTATGCTAAGCCAATTACTATTAGTTACTAACTAAGCTTAACTTAGCTTAGTTGCAAAGCCAAGTTAGCACAACATTACCAATCATTTCAATGACTGAAAACTGCACATACAATTAGCCTGACGGTAAACAGCTCGTTTATTAACTTGTACACAACGGACTGAGAGTCCATTCATTGAAAAGCGCCACTTTTGCCTGGCGCTATCTCCTCTTTTCTTGCTCTATTACACACGACCGTGCACATTTCACACGCATACAATGTCCGTTTGAGTGCGGACGAGCTGTAGATTTATAGAATAAAATATTTACCGGCGTATTTGATAAGATGATTCTGATATCAGATGGATAACGTTACATTTACGCAAACAATCTCCCTGCAACTCCGGGAAGCCGACGATGAGCCGCCGTTTCTGGGTCCTTCATCATCCAAAACGCCGTCATGTGAGGTGGCCCGCGCATTGCCTGACAGAAATCTGAGCCCTGCTGTAGAAGCGCCGAATCTCCAGGAGATGTCGACAAAGACCTCAAGACCAACAAGGAGATGTATGAGAGGAGGGTGAAAGGTATGTAATTTGTGTAACTGCGATTTACATTTATTCTTCAAATATATTTTCCCCCTATTTTATTTACTTCATTGACATTATCCATATTTACTCTTGAAACCCATCCTGATGACAAACTAATATTTCAAATTGAATTGTCCATACAGTCTCCAGCAGTTACTCTATGTATAAGCTACAAAATCTTGTTGTGCATCCTCATACAAACAAAAATAAAATGGAAGAAAGAAATATATTTAGGCAAACGTTACATTCCACTTATTGGTTATGTCAATCAATGTGTCAAGCATGTGATCAAACTGGGCACAAAAGGGAATATTTCATTTCAAGTTCAGGCCAAATATATGAATATAATATTTCAATGCATGCAATGCATTTCAGCCGGTGTCTGCATCACCCTAGCTTAATAGAAATGTTGGAACACAAAGACACTGAACATTTAATTTTGTCTATAAGTGTGGTTTTCTTTTTTTTTATTTAATGACATAAAATGAAATTTAAACTGAAAATCAGAGTTCAATAAAGCCTTGTATTGCTTTTCTGAAGTTGATTTGGAATAAAATATTACCTTGGGAGTTGAAATGCATTGAGTCAGTAGACACGTGGTTAAATTTACATCAGAACAGAGGTGTTTTTTTTCCAACTGGATAGTTAGGTATCCCTAGAGCGATGAGGTAGTTGTGACTGTGCAAAATCACAAGTGATGCTGATGCCTTGAATTGGATATAGACTTCTCTAATACTTAATACCAGCCCTGATGGATTCTCGGCTCCATGGTCCATTTAATGCACTTATTGTGCTGAGTGAACCAGAAAAGGTTTTGTCAACCTGGTGAGCTATAGTGTCTCGCACATTTTAAAAGACTACACTGAAAAATGACTTCTGCAGCAGCGCCATGTTGAAACTTGCTGACTGGTAAGATTTTAAGGACCAGCGTGTTTCATTTAGGAACTCATCTGGATGCCAGTATATGACAAAATAGAAGGCTACAGACTGTAACCAATTATTCACACAATACCGGTACCTAGTGATGCGCTGAGCTACAGTGCTCCTAAAACTACAAGTTCCACAATGCTTTGCATGCATCAGGAATGCAGAGAAGGGGGGACATCTTTACAACAGCATGGCCCAGAGATGGGTCAACTCCGTCCTGATAACACAGTGAGGATAAAGTGAGTTCAACTGGGATCATCTCCTCATGATTGGTTTGGATCACGCAGGCGGTGGTCAGCACAGTCCATTGCATAACAAGTGACTAACTCATAATCACCGTTCAAATATTCACAACCGAGGTTTTAGCGTGTTTGCGCAGTCTTTGACCCTCGAATCCAAACACTCACACACCCAGAACTCTGTAACTGGAGTGGTTTAACTCTCCATAATATCTTCTCTGGGGGATTCACTCAATTGTCTGCGCAAAGCTGGGGAGTTCACTTGATATGGATCAGGCAACCCGTGAGTTTGCTTTCAAAGTAAAAGCGGCAAAGTCGTTAAAAACAAATTTACTGTTTACCATTAGTTCACAATTTACTACGTTTTTGTATATGTAATTTTGAAACGGTCTCAATTTCCTGTTTGTTATCTTCTCGTATTCTTAAATGTGTATTTGTATTATTTATGACTGGTTTCAATAAAGATAAAAATATTACAATAAGGTAGACTGACTCCCTGTAAGATATTCAGTCATTCTTTATTGAATCCCAGATAAGATGTTTAGACTCATGCAGTTCGTTCGTTTAAGAAGGAGTGTTTTATCGACCCCAAAGGAACACATCATCCAGTTTATCACAGTCATTCAGATTCACCCCATCTGGAGATACATGGACAGGAAGGCTGTTGAAAGTAAAGTGCGAATACTTCAGTTCAGGTGCAATTTGTACTTGAGTAAATTTACTTTGTTACATTCCACCACTGCAGATGGGGAGGGCAGGTTTTGTTTAAGGGGCCGGAAGACTCATTGAGAACCATCTTTTCATGGATGGTTTATTAAACTGAACTAAAAACAACTGAAAATATTCACATATCATATCTGTAATATACTTAAACATGTTATTCATTCTATTTATTGTTTCCTATAGTTTGTGTATCAGATATTTTGGTTTATTTAGCAGAAATAGTAAAAAAAAAAAAAAAAGGAAAATGAAGTAAAAATTGTATTTAAAACATGAAAATATTGGATTAAAACAAAAACAACTTTAAAAAAGACATATTTTTAATTTTTTTTAATTACATTTTATTTACATATTTATCGTCTTCCAGGTTTCAAACACACGCGATGGGTTATTTAATTGTGAAAAGGTGCCACAGGAAGTTGTAGTTTTATGCTAGTTAGCATGACAGCGGTGGCCCCCGGGGTCTACGAGGACCGTCCCTCCCAGGAAAACACCGACCGACGCCGCCTCCTGCTCCTCCTGCCTGGCCGCTGTGGGCCGTCCCGGAGAGCGCAGCCCTCGGTCTTCTTCGTGCATCGGCCGCTGCCTCATCACTCATCCTCCTTCAGCGAGCGGGTTAGCGGGTTTTTAGCCTCTTCATCATCTGGTACCCGTCGGTTTTGCACAGCTAACGTTACACAGAAACCGCTAACGTCTTTTTTTTCTTTTTTTCTTACCCAGGGTCCATTGAAATTCCGATGCTCTTTAGGCTTTGCATACAGGAGAGAATAGGGGACAACCACATATTTAGGCTCAGACAACGTGACTGCATGCCATGAGCGACGAGAACCGCTAGATGCCCTGAAATAAGCAGCAGCAGCGGCGGCGGCGGCGGCGGAGAGCAGGGCTGAGAAAGGATCGGCTGTTGAAAGCAACGCTGATTTGGGATTTCACCCTGAAATACAACTGGCACAGCAAGGTGAGCCTTTGAAAACATCTTTTATTCATGCAAGCCAGTGTTTTTTAGGGGTGCTGCTGTGGCGGTAATGATGAAGAGGCAGGCATCATTCTTCTCCTCCAGTGTCTGCTGCTGGTGTCGGAGGCCATCGGCTCTTTGCATCTCCATCTGCCCGGCCGGAGATGCATTGTTGTCGTTGACCTGCCCGACAATGTCCGCCTCTTTTGTCGCCAGGGCCATCAGCTGTGTGACAGCAAAAGTACCAGCGCTGATGCAAACTGTGCGCACTTGTTTTATTCAAGCCTTATTCCAATCCCACATTTCATCTTGCAGGTTTTTAATGTAATATCTTTGGGGGAAAGTTGCAGAAGAAATTTCAGACATATGCCTTGACGTCAGATTTCACTCAGGCAGCTCTCAGGGCATGTGAGTCAGCTGTGTATTCTAGACCCAAACTCTTTTAAAGTAAAGTATTTTCCATGAAATGTAGTCTGCAAAGAGAGAAAACGTGCTCACCTCACGGTTCCCCGGAAATACGGTCTCCTTTGTCGTTTTGACATTTTGGTCCCCAGCGACAGCAAACGCAGCCACTTGGCTAGAGACTGACATTTAAGCATCCCTCCCTCCTTTCCCCCACTTCCTCCCTCCTTTCTTCTTTCCCCTCTCTTCCATCCAGTCAGCTTTCTCCTCCCCCCACTTCATTCCCCGACCCATCTTCTCCCTTCTCTTTACGCTCTTGACACCCTTTTGCCCTTCTCCCCACTTCTCTCCACTTCTCCCCACTTCTCTCCACTTCTCTTCCTTCCTTTTTGTCCTCTCTCACACACACACACCCCACCCCACCCCCTCATTCATCTCTCTGTCTCCCTCTTTTCCCCTCCATCGATTTGCCTGGAGGTGTTGCTAAGAGACAACAGCAGTCGGAGTGCCGTGAAGGATAGAGTAGATGTAGGGGCAGCTTCTCCGGCTCGGTGAAAGATATAAAGATTGCAAAAGGAAAGAGTCTCTTCTCATATCGTCTCTCCGTGTTTTGACTGGTTGCTGCAAGTGGACACCAGATAAGATCAGTAGCTCCCTAACCTGATGTCAATGCAGCTCCTCATAGATAGTGCTTTAGGCTGTTTGGTCAGATAAGCATCGTCCCGTCTGATTTGGAAGGCAAGTAGGATACTGTCTAGAAACTGAAAAGGCGGAGACATTAGCGCATGTAAAATACACATAGATGACTGAGTGTGGGTACGCAGGGAGGCTGTTGCACACAAGTTGTCGCGCAGGCATCCAGAATCACATGCTGTGTCCGTGCTTTTTCCTGTATGTCAAACAATGCTGGTTTGTTTGCGCAGTGTGAAGCTGGATCGGTAGACCCGACGTGGAGCCAACAAAAAAAACAACAACAAACAAACACAAATGAAAAAAACCCCCAATGGCAGTTCACAGTTTGTGTCAGTCTTTGTCTTATTTTTGCATGTGAAGTGAGATTTGTGGGAAACGACCGTGGCAGTTCACCCAGAAGTTGACAGATGTTCTGGTTTGACGGATCCCGCTCTATAAAACCCAAAGATATTTGATGGTGAAGAGCAAACATCTCCATTTTTAAAAAAGAAAAATTGCAAATCATGAATCCGTGATCAGATCAGATCTATTGTCAAGGGTACTTTATCGTATAAAACTCCTCTGTGATCGTGCTCATCAGTTGAATCGATGGATTTCATTTCATTGCCACTTGGCCGCAACATGTTAGAGTCTTCTAATAAGACCAACTTGTATTTTGTGCCGGGCGGCAGGGCGGTTAGCACATAGCGGCTAGCACTTTGCCTCACAGCAAGAAGGTCCCAGATTCGATTCCCCGACTGGATCCTTTCTGTGTTGAGTTTGTGTATGTTCTCTCCGTGTCCGCATGGGTTCCCTCCGAGCACTCCGGCCTCCTCCCACCACCCAAAAACATGCATGATAGGTGAATTGGGAACTAAATTGACTGTAAGAGTGAATGTCAATGTGAATGAGTTTGTCTGTATTTATGTGTCAGCCCAACGTCCTGGGTGTACCCTGCCTCCCGCCCAATGACTGCGGGGATAAGCTCTGGCATCCCTGTGACCCTGAAATGGATAAAGCATTTACAGAAAGTGGATGGATGGATGTTTTCCTGCCACAGGACTTAAGTTTATCAGCGGTCCTTCTTTGTAATGTGGCTAACCTGTAATATCAGGCTATAATAGTTGTGTTCACAGTGCAGTAAGGGCTGTAAATGGGGATGCGGTGGAATAAGGGCTTCCTGAAACCCAGACTAAAATCTTCAGCATTTGTATTCACCATCTTCATGATTAAATTAGAATAAAAATACAAGGTTATTATTCATTGTTAAGAGCTTAACACTCAAAAACTGTGACATCATGTTGTTTTTAAATGAAGCCCTGTCCATTTTAAACCAGTGAGCAGAGAAAACAGAGAAATACATGGTGAAGGGAATCTGGCCGAATGTGTGTCCATGTCATTCGTATTCAAAAGCTTATTGGCAAAATAAGGGGAACCATTTCTACCACCGAACTCACTGCATAAGTACTCTGGGGTCTGAAACAACATCCCTTAACAGTTGTGTTGAATGTGGTCCCTACCCTTGCCTCCCCTGGTCTTAAATGAAACGCATACAAGGCGTCTTCTTCCTCGCCGTGTCTCTCTTCTCATCCATGCGGACATATTTTTAAAAGAAAACAACAACACCTCATCCTCTAAGAAAACCCAGGGGCTTAAATGTGAGCAGGAGCGGTCTCACGCTAGCTTAGCAAGCCATGGTTAGAAGTGTCAAAACCTTGAACCTGGCCTCCTGGTTTAATCATCTGTTAAAAATAAACAAACGTCAGCAGACTGTCACCCGGGGTAGTCGGATCACCGGCAACAATCTCAGCATGGCAGCGTGTTATTGTAGTACGTGGTGACAGATATGCTCCTGGAGGACCCACCTGATCTCATCTCCTCCACTGTTTCTGTGAAGCTCCAGGTCCCACAGGCTATAAAGAACTGCTTGCGTCTTGCACACCTTCTCACACAATGTCACCTTTGGGAACTCATTTTAAAAGGCGTTTTCATGACTGTGTTTTTGATGAAGTCCCGTGGTAATGAATGCACGAGGTACCACACACCACGTGTGTCCAATGCATTGAGCACAATGCTCAAATTTCCATTCTGGATTTTTCCTGGCTGTGAAAGAGGCTTAGATGCTGCGGCAACAAAGCAGGCCTGGCTTTGTAATCACGGCCAATATAACACCTAAACCCCTTCTATTCTAATTTTATGCTTGTATAGACAATGTGTTTTGGCACAGACTAACACAACACTGTCCTAGTTGAGGCAGACCTCAGCCTCCAGTTAATATCCTATTTTGTTTGCTAAGAGGACCAGAGCAGACCCTTCAATTTCTCAGAATTCATTGCTTTTAATCTGCTCTCGTGAAAATGTCATTTGGGCGTGAAACTCAAAATCTGCTCGTTCGGTCCTCATCCTTTCCTTTGCAAACCTCTGACTTTCTAATATTCTCAACAGTAAAGCTGGGAAGTCACGCTAAACCTGTTCAGTCACAGTATTGACAACTAATAAGTGCAATGCAGATAAAACTGAATTGAATTGAAGGTAGTGCCTTGGAGCAAAGTAACCAGTAAAATAATCTGTTCAGCTCAGTTTCCTTCCAGCCTCACAGTGACTTGTGATGCAATCATGGGTTCTGCAGTTATTATATATATGCAAATGCACAGAATTACACAAATCAGCAAGAAAACTGCACACAAAATTATAAAAAGTAGATGTCAAAAGCCGATGTGCCAAGTAAACTCATTTATAATTCTTTATGTTCAATATTTCACATTTTCTAGATCTTTCATACACACGTAAGCACAAGACGAACACAGCGAGAATTTGTACCCATGCATACTGCATCTGGGAAGTTTCTGTTTGAACATAAAAAAAGAGGAAAAAAGAGACGACTAATGAAAAATATATGATTTGTACAGTCGTCTCGTCTGTGGCAGGTGGAACAGCCGCTGTTACAAGGTAGCAATGCTCTTAATGTATGAATGGCGATAAACTTTAAAAGGTCCTGCACATAAATGTGTCACACAGTAAAAAATCGAAGAAGTGACAATGACCTTGGAGGTCTGAGAAAGTGCCATTTAATGGAAACTGTATGAGGCCAAACCCACTTAATGTGCTTCAGACATGTTCTTTGCTGTAGATCAATGCACCACAAAGTAAAGTCAAAGGAATGATGCATATCAGTTTATCTGCTCTAAGCGTAAAAGTAGGGTGCGTGCATCTTACGGTGTTCATCAGGTAATGAAATTAGGAACATTGTCAGCCGTCGTATTGTTTTTCATGACGTTCATTGCAGAAATGACGATTCATTAAAAAAACTTTGGTAATTGTCATTTTTTGAGAACTTCAGCTCAGCGCCTGCAAACAACACCTTCACCCCCTGCAGCTGCACTTTGCGTTTTGCGAGTGATAATGCACGCTTAACTAACATTACACATTCTAAACTTCGCATTGCCATTCCGAGTGTGTGAGCATGCCCAGATTAGCATTTAGCTGGAAGCAAAGTTATGCCTAGGTGCCAACTAACAGAGTGGTTAGCGGTCTCTTATTTAACGATATGACATTAGAAGGTGGTCTAGAGATATGCACGATGTGTTTATAGCATCAGATCCATGATACTTGATGATCTGTCTCCACATAAAGAACGTAACCATTCTTTAAATATGATTTATTATTAATTAGAAATCTACCTCTTTCTGTTTGTGAGTAATATGATCAACATAAACATACACAGTTTGACAGATGAGAAAACAAACCCTGCAAATGAGCGATGCACACACAGAGGGGCAAGGCTCAAGCTCAGCATGTACCGCATGACATGAGACGTCAGCTGACAGACTAAGCATAGAGCCGAGAGGTTGCTAATAGGATTCTTACCTTTAAACCATACGTACACGTACACACACTCCTCGTTATACTCCTCTTACACTGAGAGTACTAAGAACAGATTTGAAATGTAAATCCCTTCTGCCGAACGCCACGAGTCTTCTCAGGGTCCGTGACCGGCCAGCCGCAGTAGCCGGGGCACCGCAAACTGAACTGTTAATGCGCGCTAGGTGCAAAAATAAAAGCGTTTCACCTCTAAACACAGATGCTGGTGGATTCACACGTGTATCGTTTTTTAGCAGCGTCAGTTTGGATTAGTCCCAGCTGATGCCGGCTCAGAGCGTAGGTGCTGCTGTTGAGTTGCGCCATGTGTTCAATATTTTTAATCGCTTTTCATAACTGCGCTAACTTTAGTGTGATTGCTTATTGTTGGAAATGGTGGGAAAGTAAAAGGCTGTTAGAGAATACAGACCGGCTTCTGTTCGTTTCTGCCTTTGGTCAGCGTGCGTGGCCTCGCCAGCAGGGCATCCACGCATACACGCTTGTCTTGGCCACAACTCTTTCTCCAGATCTGTTGTAGCTGACCAGTTACAACCCCAGGAGAGTCTTTCAGCTCTAGTGTTACATCGGCGCTGGTTATAGCATGACTGATTTGTGCGCCAGTCAGCTCATTGTGCTAACCTCAACACGTTTTCCAGAGACGTATCACTAAAGGTTTTCAGGTGGGACTGAGCTTTGGAGCTTTGGTTCCACCTTGCATTGCCTCAGATGCAGCTCAGCGTGCGCGCGCAGGGCCATGACCCCCCCGTACGGCGAGGGTTCCGCACAAATGTCGCAGTCCATGTGATTAAGATTCTCTTCAAAATCTGCAAAAGCCGCAATCAAATTTGGTTCCGCGGTGAAATGATGTTGGATTTTCCTCCAGAAAAAAAGGAATCAGCTTCATTCTGTGCACAACAATTTGCAATCAAGGCTAAGAATTTAAAAAAAAAAAAAAAAAGATTCAGAAACAGATTTGAAACTTTCAAACTTTTTTCGTGAAGGCTTTTTCTCGGAGGGCAGTGTGTGTGTGTGTGTGTGTGTGTGTGTGTGTGTCTGCACAAATTTGGCTGTGACAGCAAATTGGGCGCTTAATGAGCTGAGGAAATTGTGTGATGTGCATCCAGTTTAAACACTGCCTTGAGGTAAAAAGGCCTCCGGTGAAGTTAAGTTTATGGGCCATCATGAAAGACTTGTGGTACCAAAAGGCGCCGGGCTGATTTCACATTGTGGTGCGTTTTAATGTGAAAAGCCCTCCAGCTTGTGAAATCACATGCACAAGCTCGACGGGGGGCACACACAAAACACGCACAAGGACAAACACACACGTGTAATCCTATCATTTTAAACTACTTACGGTAACTGTATTCTCACCCACACACGTATGCGCGCACGCTCTATCCCATCACTGTAAACTACTTAACTTTCTCACACACATTTAAGTCCTTTATTTACACGGGTGTTTGAGTCAATGCTAAAAACCACTTAGTGTAAAACCAAAGGAAGCCTGGTACTTTGCAGCGAGCTGTACAGTTCGGTAAATTACTGGAAATCAATTCAGTCGGACTTTTTGTGTTAATCTTCATTTGTTTGCCATCGATGGTTATCCGGTATTGTCTTTATTTCTAATTAGCTGTCTCTCCAATAGACATCACGTAGCTACCCGAACCATCAGATTAGATGGCGCGGGCGACGTCGGCCCATTTATTTTCACTCTGTTTGTTTAGCTGCTGATCAATGGCTCGTGTTAGCGCTGATAAAAAAAAAACACACACACAATCATCGACAGCTGACGGGGGAATTCTGTACCACTTTGTGCTCACGGAGCAGAAAGAGGAAAACACCATTTGAATCAAATCAATGTCAAAATTGTAACTGAATGAATAGTAGGGTTTTTTTTTGTTGTTTTGTTGTCAATAGTGTCAAATAAATACCGGTTTCTGTGTCTCTTGCAACAGAGCTCTTGAGCTGAATAATCCTGCAAACAAACCAAACATTTGGGGAAATGCATATTATTCGCTTTCCTTTCCAGGAATGCAAAGGGTCAGTAAATTTCCAGAAATATTCCGACAGAAATTGAGCTCTGTAATTAGAAAGTTTTTCACACTGCATTCAGCAGCAACCTCTTGCACCAAACGTACAGACATCTTGCCAGTGTCCCATTATATAGGAATTCAGTCAAATTACAGCGTGCACGGCACAGTCTCCCATCACATGCGCAGCCCACACGACTGCACTGTCTGAGCCAGAGGACTGCATGCTTTATATAGGAGTTCAAGTTAAATGAGGTAAATGAGTCAGCTCATTTAAAGTACAACGCAGCCATTTTTTCATTTCTTTTTTAAAGATTTACAATTATTTCATTTTATGACACGGTAAATGCAGCCTTGTGCATATAACCTCTGTATTTTATTCTTCTTATATTTCCACAATTCCAATGGAAAATTTCCACCAGAATCTCATACAACTCTCACTCCTGTCTGTTTGATATAAGGCTGCAGTTGGTACACTGGCTCCGTCTACCAGCACATCTAAAACTTTTTTATCTTTTTTGAGTTCAACGTAAACCCTGAGGACGTAGGCAGGATTAAATAAACCACTTTGTTAGATAAGAAAGCACATGGCCATTATATCAGATACCAGTAGTGACAGCATCCTCTGCTCTGCCTTAAGTGGAGTTTTCACTATTTAAACAAAACCGGAATCTCTCTCTGAACCAGCCGGAGTGCCGCAGTGCAGCACGTTAACCAACCAAGCTTTAACTGCACTAACCAAGACCACAATGTTTGGTCTTAAAGTTGTGGTTTCAGAACATCACCATGCCTCAGCTGACAAGAACGGAACACGGATTCAAGAAAAACACTTTTGTCGCTGCTGATTAGAAAACACAGTCAACAAACAGTCATTTCAACTTTTAGGAGACGGGGTTACACCGAGAATAAAGAGCTGCGTTGAATAGTCTGTGATAGCTTGTTCCATTTTGGACTCCTCAGCCTTCCACCCATCATAGGTCAACACCGTCAAGATGGTTTGTTATTGGTCAGTTGAGAAAATTCACAGGTTATCGATGTTGAACTTCTGCCTGCACCTGCAAACAACTTTGCATTTCCATTGAACCGAATGTGCTTTTTTAATGCTGGTGTAGACAGATTTATGGTGCTGTAGTTTTCCTAACGCTTGAATCTGTGGAGTGTCGCATAATTGAACTGCACTGAGTAGTTTTGTTGTCCGCTCTCGTGTAATCCTCAGTTGTGTTTCGCAAAGGCGTTGAAGCAGGTGGACCAAAAGCACTGGCAAATACAATTAACGACCTAAACAGCACTGACACGCTCAGCAAAACACCATGAGCGTTCCAGCATTTCCTGCTTGATGAAATCAATACTCAAAAAACAGATTAGACTTCTGGGAGGTCACGTGCTTTGCGCTGCAGAGGGTTCTTTGAACACAGCTGAGTAATATAATTATAGATCACCATCTTGCTCACACACCCAATTCTGAAGCAGAAGCTGTTGATGTTCATCGTATCATTAGAAATCTGCAGTGGCGGGGCTCAGAAGCTCTCTCCAATCTGTCTAATTAACTCAGCAGGAAAAGCTTCAACTGGGTTAATCTGACACCTAGGGAGCAGAGTTTTAATCGAGCCACGCAGAGCTAACTGGGTTAGCTTTTTCCCCCCTCCTTCTCACCTCCACACCTCTCTCCCCTCTGTATCGCTCTGTATTTTTCGATGATAGAGTCGCTGTCACTTGTGCTCCGAAGGGATTTCAAACTGGGTTAACACACAGGTCATCCCATTGATGCAGCCTGAAAGAGGTTACTCCCTCTCTTTGTCTCAGTCTGAAGCTCTCCACATGCATTACTCGCAACGGGAGATAGCTCAATTGCGCAAGACACTCACAAGCAGCGTTCGCTGAATAAATAAGTCGACACACGCCGTCGAAGTGTCAAACTGACGGTTCCTCTGCTGAAAGGAGAACTTTGCTGACAGACGTGCTGGGTTTAAGACAGATGGGCTTGGTAACTGATGCACTTAGTTTTGACCAAGAACACAGTGTCAATGGATGGAAATCGAGAAGACAGACAACATACAAGTGCACGTTGATGGATAAACAGGTGTCGTCTGTCAGGTCAGCGTGAGGGTCTGGACAGATGAATCCAAAGAGTATGAGCGTGAGAGAACACCCCAATGCCGACTCTGTCTCCAGGTGGCCTTTTTGTATTGTAGTCCGGTATTGAAGCTTGAAGGATCATAACGTTACTGCATGTGTGACAGTAACAAGGTCTGAGCCTAAACTACATTAGCTATACCAATGCAGTCTAATGCAATACAGTACAACAAATTGTTTATTACTGAGGTCATAATTAGTTTGGGTGTTGCACTGGACTGCACACTGTTATATATCTAATGTTCTTCCTCTTCGTGTTTCTAAATTAGGTGGGCAGTGCATTCGAAGCACATCTCAACACGATGCAGTTCAACACGTCAAAATACAGCCTCAGTAACTCTGCCAATGTCAGACTTCACCGAATACTATTATTTCTGCAAAGGTGGAATTCATGGCAGAGCCCGGAGCGGGTCTGTTTAGTATTTTACTGTAAGGATATCTTGGGTTTCAGCTAATGAATCAAAATGTTTGGCTGTTCAGTGCTGCCACGAATTCATTCCGACATCTCTTCAGCGATGTGTCATGTGCGTTTCCTCCCTCTCTCTGATCATATCTGTATCTGCTGGTGCGGCGTCGTTGGAAGAGCAAAATGCCACGTGTCAGCATGATTCGGACTGCCTGCAGGTAGCTGTTTGAGTCACTTGTGGTGACAGTTTCCGACTCCCCCAAGCAAGAGCAAACTAGCTATTGTGTAGCAACCTGCTGCAAAGAAACTGGCTATTTTATGTAGTGCGGTGCAATATGTCGCTGTGGTTTGAATAAGAAAGATACTCTGGCATTAGTTTTGGGAGATGGAGTGTGACAGGGAGCACTCTGTCTGGCCGGCGGGAGAGGCTGTGCCAGAGGTAAAATACATCTACATCTTTGTGAAAATGAAAGTTTGGTGACGCCTAAGCAGATTATGTCCAAGTATTGCTTGCGAGTGGGCGGGGCTGAATGAATACACAGTAACTGATGATGTCACACAGTGGTGGCGTCTGTTTTTTTTTTGCTTTTTTTTTCTGGTTCATGCGCGTGTCAATCCATGTGTGTCTGCTTGTCACACCTTATTATAGCCTCCCGCTCGTCCCAGATGGGGTGGTGGGAAGGTAGACGGAGCCATCCATCACATCAGCTTGCTGAGGGGCTTTGTTCTCCCGGGATTATTGGACCCTCTTTAAATGTCCCATCCTCACATGGGAGCACATGTACGGACAGACATCATAACTCTTTCACTTCAGTGATGATCAGATTTAGAGCTTTGAACGCGCCGGAGCTCCAGCTAGCAAGCAGTTCACGTAGCCGTTGCTATTTCTATATGCTATTTCCCAATCACCCTTGGTACCATGGAAGCCACTGATCTGAGTCTTATGACCAGATCACTTTGTCGGAACACAATGTCACCAGAAATGCTCATGTCACTGATTTTCATGCCTCCCTCCACCGTGTTTCCCAGTTAATCCCACTCTTAAAGAATAAGCTGCTGGCTCTGTTCCTCAAGTTTCCAAAAAAGTGAGTTTCTTTGCCTTCCATCTGTCTCTCTGTTGTACGGCAACAGAGACAGGAGCGGCTCCCTGGGCTGCTGTCTGTCAACTGTTCACTTCATCTCATCTGTCTCCCAGAATCCCCCTCTCATCTCTTTGTCTCTTCTCACCCTCTCGTCTCTCTGCGGAGCGAGAGAGAGCACCCAGGGGAGAGAAATTGAGGAAGAGCAAAGGGATCCCTCCCGCTCTCTTTTCAAGAAACGCGTAGGGCCGGGGCCTAGTTAACCGCCTTCCACCCCAAAACCAAAACCTGAACCGCCACCTGACTTGAATTTAAGATGTACTCATTAGTTGACGGCGTGCGTGACATGAAAGCTGCAGCGCTTTCAGCCGCGATCCATGTGACTGAGACGGGTTGGATTCAACAGTTGCATGGCCTCTAGTTCACATAACAGCATGTGCCCCCCCCCGTAACCAGTGGTAACCACCCTCCTTACACCGTGTGACCACTCTTACTGTTGTTACTTCTACATGAAATCAAGAGGAGATGCGCCGGTTGATGAATGTTCTAAGTCTTACATATTGTCATGGCAACGCTGAAAAATTCTGAATTCTGATTGGATAATTTAAATACAAATGAAAGTAACACACACACACACACACACACACACACACACACTATCCACAATGCAGTTTATCACTATCACTAGCCAATGCTGATTGCAGAGTATCTGATTTTATTATAGTAATTAGGGCCTATGGCTTTCACATAATAAACCCCTGTTGTGCACTAAATATGAGTTCTTGTCTTCATTCCTAATTGTTCGTGTGTTGGGACACTACGTTTTTGTTTTTTGGGGGTTTTTTTTATTTAAAACTTTGATTAAGCTATTAAAAATGTCAGACACAGTGTCCTCAGTGTCCATGACTGCAATTTGTCTGAAGTGCAGCACTTGTTCTTTAAACTTTTGAGACTGGCCTTTGAAAACCGTCCAGTGCTCAGTCTGTGCATCCACTCCATAAAATGTTAACTCAGGTCGAAGGCATATTCTCTCAGTAGCTGACACCGCCACGGTTCACAGAGCTCATTCTCTTTAATTGCATCTGTTAATCTAAAGCTGCCTCACTCTTCCCGCAGCCCCATTTACTTCAGATTGAACTGATACGGCAGTTTTCCGTTCACCGGTGCCGCTTCTGGTGTCGTATCTGGCTGACAGAACGTCAGATATGTGCTGTTTCACTGTTTGTTCGGGCAAGATTTGCAACGTTGTCTAGTTAAAAGGCACGTTCTGCACGCGGTTTTGCTGACGTGGGTGGTGTATGCATTGTGACAAATGTGGCACAAACAACAGCTGTGCCGCTGACTCAAGTTTATCCTGTCGTTGTAGCAGAGTGACAGGAATTACTGAGGCTTCGCAATATAATGACAATCAGATATATGTCATCGCCTGGGTATACCACACGGAGGTATGTTGGATAATGGAGAAATGTACAACAATAACCGTCTGCACCGCAGAAAGAGCCATTCCTCCTTTTATCATCATGAGGGTTATTTTTGCAAAATTATAAAAACACCTGTGTTACCGTATAAATTATATGGAATATATATATTTTATAATATATATCCTTGGATCTTGGATCATGGGAATTGTAGGAACCAGCTATTCCTGAGCTTGACTTGTAAAACAGATCTAAAATACTCATATCTAGGGCCATCAACTCTCTCTCTCTCTCTCTCTCTCTCACTCATATACTTGTATATATATATATAGCATCTATACATCTCTATAGACACAATACTACATTGTTGCTCCTTTTAACTGGATATAGGACAGTAAGCATGGGTAAACTTTGCTTTTGGACGGCCGTCAGTCTGTTGTTGTAATCCATACACTGTCTCCTGTGTATTTTACATTTGCCATACATATAGCCAATAGGCCTTGTTGTAACGCTTCATTAAAGGTCTGATGTTTGTTGTTCAGTTTGTGTGTGTTATTATGTTTACTACACACAGTAAGGTACGTGGCAGATAAGGGATGGGTAAATGTGTTTATGAAGAGCAGACAGGGGTAACTTGTGTTATCAGCGTCGGGTCAGAGCGTCACGTAGCACCCAGAGAGCCCGGGGCTTTGTGGAGGCAGGCATACCCACGGCGTTTGCATCAGGGCTGAATTCCAAAGCAGTGTCATCCCTGCCTGCCTGCCTGCGCTTGGATGGATAGTCTCTGCAGCAGTAGCAGCTGGCACCGGGCCTCAGGACGAAGGACTCTCCTCCTCGTCTCCCCTTTTGTATTCCTCTCGCCTCCCGCAGGACTGAAAACTAATGGAAAGAAAAGGAGGGGAGGGGAGTGAAGGAAAAGCCCAGAGACACTTGCAGGGCTGGCAGGGAGACGAGAGAGAAGAGAGACAAGTGGCCGGTTCATGCTTTCTGCGTGGCTAAAAATGAAGGTGCCCCGTGCACATGCAGACGTGCCATCTGTGTACGCTGGCGGCCTCGTTCCTTGCACAACCTATGACTGAGTGCTCTGAAAAATTGAACAAATGGCCAGCAAATTCGGTCCCACACGTCTCCCAGAATTGACCATTCACTCAGCACCACGCCTGTCAGTTACGGTCGATGGACCTGTCAAGCTTTCCGTCCTCGCTCACGCAATTTTTGGGTGGTTTTTGAAACAGTGGGTCTTGATTTCAGACAGTTGTAGACAAAACAAGGGCTCTCGTTTGAGGCAGCAGCTGTCATTTCTGCCGGTTGAAAGTGTGGCTGGAGGATTTTATCAGCTGTAGGTAGCTAATTAAGACAGCGTGAGCCCTTTAATGTTTACAGCTTACTCGTATTAAAACAGGATCCATGTAAAAAGGCCTTAAATATGCGCTTAATGGCTCAGAGACATATGACAAAGACTGAGGCCCAAAAAGAAAAGTCCGAACTCATTTGTTTGGCAAACACAAGGCTACCTTTGATAATGATGCCTCCAATTACTAGTGTGTAACTTCCACAGACTAATAAAAAACGACATATAAATAAGATAGGACCATAATATTATCATTGTATTAATAATATTACTCTGAGCTCTAATAGGATCCAGGACAGCCTGCCGAATAGTGTTTTATGTAGCCTGTAAACCCACACAGTAAGGCAGGCTAATGTTAGCATCATCAGTCAAACACACCGTTTAAAGCATTCCTTAAACTTTTGCCATTGTGTTTTTGTTTTGTAGCAAAAAAAAAAAACTGTTTGGAAAATGGATCTGATCGGCTGAAATGGATTGGATTTCATTCTGACAGAGTTGTTTTACATTTGCTGTTCCAGGTGCTGAGCTACGATTGGATAATTGCTGTTTGTGGGCTGGATATGGAAGAAAGTAACTACTGAAGAAGCACAAAACAAACATAACCTTTGAAAATGAGCAAAAACTGTTCACAGCAGAGAAAAGGAAATGTAGTAAACGGGTTAACACTGCTTTTTATGCATTGTAATTTGATCAATGTAATACATTCAAGCATGAAAAGGATTATTATCACAATCAAATCAATTAAATATATGAAGCACTCCCTCCAAAATATGAAACCATATTCATCATAAATATTAATTCTAGTTGATAAGATTTTCACAACGTTATAATTCCTCAAATTCTGTCTGAAACGCTACATAATAAAGAGAAACGAGCATCTCTGCTCAGACGTTTCCTGTGTGCCACACCCACGCTCGATGTAGAAGATTAGGTAACGTTGTAATGGCGCAGACATCCAACATGGACCAGCTCTCATCGAACACGCCTGCAGTAATGCAACCCTCGCCTTGAAGGTCAGGCAGAGTCTTTCTGGTCAGCTGGCCTCTGTAGGCGCACTTACTTTCTGTTCAGCCAGTCCTGGTTGGAAACTTGTTTTTGTGACTGATTTGAATGGCACTCAACCTCACAGCGAACACAGCAAGAGCAAGAGCTGTTTCTGTTTTCCCGACTGTCAAAAACTGTTTTTCATCTGAATTTTGTTAACAGCTTTTTCAGTTGGACATCAGGGATGTTCAGCACTAAATGTCCCCATTGCTTAACAGTCATATAATATCACCAACTGGGATTTCACACTCCCAATGAAACGCGGCTTCTGTCCTTGATGGCCTGAAAGCGGCCAACAGGTCAGTGTAAAGCTAATGGAAATGATCAGTCTTGTTGCAAAGTGCGTATAAGTCACGGAGCACTCACCTAAATGCAAATTGCAGAGAAAATTACAGCGTGGAGCAAAGATTAAAAAGGGAGCGCGGCGGCGGGAGTGTGAGAAAAATCTGTGTGTGACAGCGGGGGTTTGAGTGATTGGAGGGCTCGAAGAATAAGTGAGGGAGGGAGGAGTGGCGCAGGCACTGAGACGCGGGGAGTAATCGGGACTTGTGTATGTACGGCAGTATGGCAGATATGATGAGAGCGTTTAGCTGCACGCGGGAGAGAAAGCGCTGGCATACCTCTTGAGTGCAAGAGGATGGTGTGAACGCGCGAAGGGCTGCGCTAATCATTATTTTCACTCTCGACTGATCTGCTGAGCATTTTGTGTATTCAGTGATTAATCGCATGGTCTATAAAATATCAGAAAATAGTGAAAATGTCTCGTTTTTCTGCTCAAAACCAAAGACGTGATGGAAAAGAAGGGTGGACTTTTGGGGGCACGCTGTTAATTTATGGTTTCGAGAGAAGCGTAGGCCACAACAATAACCCATTTTATCGATGTTACACATGAAGCCACATGAGGTGTCTATAGAATGAATGACAAGAAAGGTTATGAGAAGGCAGAAAGGGGTGGAAGTGCACAAAATAGGGGATGATAGATAAAAGGAGGGAGGAAAAATCAAGCAGGGAGATGAAAGCAGGCGAGAGATGATTGTTTTTGGTGATAGGCCACTTCACCACCACCTTTATTCAGCTGTCAGGGAGAAATATTGTAAGTGCTCTTTAAGTGCGGCCATTTTTTCCCAGTGATTGGACAAATGCGACGCTATCTAATTCAGATACGGCGCGTAACGACTCATAAATCCCCCCCCCCCCCCGAAAAAGAAAGTTGAGGGAACAGTTGAAGTGAGAAAGCTATGTCCTTTTACTTCTAAGTAATGACTCGGTGGTCAAGCGTATATCTGCGCTATCAGATCTAAGGCGGTGAAGAAGCACGGAGCGGGAGGAGGGGAGGATGAAAATGATTCAAATGGCAAATATTAAGGGGAGGAGCGGGGCGAGAAGGAGGAGGACAGGCAGCCGGACAAATTACAGTTGGATGGAAACTTTAGGATTGAGAGAGGGGTGATTATTGACCGTTGGTGATGAGAGAGGGGTGGGGCGTTAAATAAGGAGCAAAGGGGAGGATGAGAAAACGGTACAGTAAAACAGATGAGGGCGTTTTCTAGAAGGACTTGGGCACTCGCCATTATTTCCTGACTTTCATTAGAATGCGTGACTGTCGTCCCATCAAAAGTAATTAACAAGTAACAGGGTTTCCAATCGTTTCCAGCCACATTTCTCTTCTCTTCATTCACTTCATTAGCAGCTCTGCCCTCCACTCCCACTAGCCAGGTGTTAGGGTTGCTTTACAGGGCGAGCAGACAGCCTCGCGTTCCCCAGCTAGCTTTTGAACTCTGCTTGATACTGAAAGTTGGAGGTCGTAGTCAAAGACGTGGACTGGGACCTCAAAGAGCCGCGCGTGCACATTTTTTGAGAAGACTAGCAATCAAGGAGCTTGAAACAACAGCACTAGACGTTGCAGCAAAAGGCTTTTCACCAGATAATCACCAGAAAAGTGCTCACCGACTTGTGGAAAACTACCATAAAAACCATGCGGTTATGGAGTATATTGGCGCGGCTAAGCCTGTTTATGCCTGCTAATCTTCCCAGTGCACTTCCCCTTTAATTACATGGTAATGCGTTGCGCAGAGACAATGATAAAAGAAACTGGAAGAAAGAGTCTACTGTGCATGATTGACCGGTCATACTGCTTAGATGTGCCGGTTTAGGTGCTTTGTTTGCTCACAGTCTCTCTCATGTTTTGCCATTCTCACCATGTCCAGTTACCTGTTGTCACTTTCAATTGCAGCTACTTCTCATTGCCGCTTTATAAACTGTACTTCACGCAAGGCTTGTGTGCATAGCGGCCTCAATCCATCTTCATTTTCATGCCGCGTTGTCATGCATGCAAACAGCAGGACAGGGATACAGGAAACACAATGCTTAAATTAAAAAGTACCCAGTCTGATTTCTTACATGTTTCTGTAATGTCCATTAGCTGTGTTGCTTTTAGCCCCTTACTCGTTGTTTTAATAATGGCATAACTGTATGATATTGCCAGAGTAATGGAAATGGATGAGTCCATCAGTGGCTGGTCGTGGCTCTCATTAGGCTCGTGTGTTTGTCGTGTTTCGTTATGTTTGTTAAGGCGAACCCAATCGGTCACGATGCACCCCAAACAACGCAGCATTTTAAAGCAATACTTAAACCTTTAAAGCACGGATAATGTGCCTCAATACTGTACTTTAATCAGCAGATGAGTTAAACCTAATTAAATTAGATAAAAGTGCACAAAACTGCACGAGTCAGGACATTAGCTGTAAATGTTCCTTTAATGGCGTTCGCTTTATTAATAGATCTGTTTCATAGGATACTCATGGCTCACCGCTGGCCCTGGGGCTGGTGTCAGTTCACAGTGAGGACTGTGGTTTGAGATGGTCAGGTTCAGCTGAAAGAACGTTGATTCAGCGGGGCCTCATCGCCGCTGTCCAGTGAAACACCAGCGGTGCAATGCGTGCGGTGGAGGAGCTTTAAAGTTAGGGTGAGATCAGGCCTGATGCAAAGGAATCAGATTCCTTGAATGAACATCTGCACCCGCAAACAAAGCGTGTCTCTTTATGCGCTACCCCGTGATGATATCTGACAGTGTGCCTGCTGTTCCAGCACCGAGGTGTAAATTATGTTCAGTAAATGAGACGTGGCTTCGAAAGAAACGTCTCCTAGTCAGCGCAAGGCATTATTGTGGCTGAAATGAAAGCTTAGTGAGTTAATGGCTTCTGTTTTTCAGTCTTTGAGTGTGTGTGTGTCTGTATGAATTGGCCTCGGGCAGGCGGCCACAGGCCACAGTCTCTGTAAAACATATTTTATTGGCTGATAACATTGTTGCGAGTGCATAAAAGCACATACGTTTGTTTGTTTGTTTGTTTGTTTGAATCAGTTGATTTTTTGGAACCGTTCCTTATTGCCGTGTAGTTCCCGACGTATCCTGCATCATTCAGTTTGAGTGTCTGAATTCTAAGTGTGTAAATTCATCCATTCATATACGGCGAGCTAAAAAAAATGAAACACTGGAACAAAGACAGCGGTGTCCGTGTAAGCGGTTAGTACCTGCTGTAAAAAATGAAGCCAGTGCAGAAGTGCCTTCGACCACCATTCTGTCTAATGGCCAACAAGGGGCCACTCCACTGGCTGCAGAAAGGATCTGGCTGCGTAGAAGCCCATAAGAAAATGATCCCCATTCTCAGCTGATTTATTGCCTCAGTAAAGATTTTCCTAATGAATTCACTGGTTTCAAGCCTTCTTCAATACATGGGACGTGCATTTTATGAAGAATGGTCCCATTTGGAGTAAAACAGGCACTGAAGCGGGGCCTGATATAAGATGCGATTGTGGCGTAGCAATACGGCAGCTCTGCCGTCTTGTCCAAATATGGTCCGTTCTGGCTTCTGGAAACCAAGATCGCAAGAGCTGCAATGCCAGACATGAATTTTCATAACATGTCCATTAATTAGATACAGTCTGACCTTGCTTTCTGCTAATATTCCCACAATGCAACGCTCTGTACTTTATAGATGTGAAATCCGAGCCAACTGTCTGCTGCTCTTTATAGAGAAATGCAGCACAATAATCATGTGTCCATTACGTACTGTGGAGTAAATGGGTTACTGAATATGGACAATCACATTATCATCTTATAAGGTTTTAGTGCAGCAAGACAGATGACTGTAAATCCAATATTCACTGTCCTTCTTGCTCTGTTTTGGTCCCCACCAAGACAAAGTCCTTTCAGCTGCATTGTGCTCCACCATATCCACCCAATAGATCCTTTTTTTTTGTCTTGGTGCTGAGCACGTAGCATGCAGTGGATTTATTAGAGATACGGCAATGAAAATAGCAGATTTGTATCCCTAAAACGATGCTCATGAGAGCTTAGAGACTGAACCAGATCAGTAAAATTGTGGGCCGTACATCAGTGAGTGAAAGATGCTTAACTGCTGCGCTGAGCCAAGACAACCTGTAGAGTTAATTATAATGTGTCACTACGGACCATACGCACAAAGTTGTTTGATCCATTGTCCAATAAGAATATGGGTTAGCGCGGCTTTAAAGGAAACTCTTGTAAATGCAGAGTTTTGGTTGTATCCCTTTTTCCTGCTACACAAACACACAAGGTTTGTGGCTTTACCTTCAGCGTGAGCCAAAGCTAATGACTCCCTTGCACTCTCTCTCAGGGTACAGTAACAGTGACATATGGGAACTCCTTATAATCCTACACAGCGTAACAATAACATGGGGAGTCATACTATATTCCTTTAGCACTTCCTGTTGTGTATAAGAAAATGAAAAGTCTTTGTTGGCTGCAACTCGTACTGAGCCTCCAACACTATGATTGCTGTGTTCATTGTCCTGGTGAGTTGATTTAACAGTCCTAGTGCTGAGCCCGACAAGACAAAACCCACTTTGTTCTTATTAGTGCACGGTTCAGCAGCACTTTACAAGCCTTCTTTTGCCTAATCCTTAAGATTTTAACCATTGTTTCAACTTGTTAATGGACTATTTCAGTATTTAGCTGAAAATCTGGTTGTAATCCTGCACTTGTATAATAAAAGAAACGCAGGGGAAACAGAGTTTTGTCACATTAAAGCCTGCTCAAGATAATTCATGGTTTGGTCGCTCCAGAAATTGGTCTCTTTCCACATTTGTGACCTCTGTGGCACCTCGTAGCAGCGTCTCTGCAACGGTTCGATCACGCATCTCTTCTGCTATTCCCTCATTTGAATTTCTCCAGTAGAAAGATGTCTGATGTGTTTAATTGGCCACTCGGGAGCCGTGGGACGAATGGACTCTCTCTCTCACTTGCTCTGACTCTCTATCTTCTCCCTCTCTATGTTTCACCCTCTACCTCTCTCTGCCGCTCAGAGCTGCCCCCCCTCCATGCGTCACACGTAGTTCAGCCTGCCCCCCCCCCCCATCCCTCCTTTTGACTGCAGATTAAAGCCCAAACTTGCTATTCTTGATTCAGACCCACCACTGACAATACTCGCAAGACAGAATACGACAAATTTCAATCACCTGATTGAAACAAGGTTGACATCAAAAACTAATTTCCTGGGGGAATGTCTCTTTCACTTCCCCATTTGAATATTGAACTATTGGAATATTTCACCTGAAAACTCATTTTTGTAGCCCTGGAGACCTGACATCTATTGAAACATGCACGGTTTGGGCTGTTGTTGATTTAAGATTGTTTCATGTTGGATGAGGTCATACTCTGAATATAAAGATGGACGCGTCACAGGAACTTATCATGTCAAAGTGCAGACACCTGGTTGCTGACAGCATTATAGGTATGTAAGCGAATAAGACATGGGCCAGACTATTCAAACTAATCAAAGCCAAACTCCACATTAGTGTAACTGACAATTTATTAGAAAACACATAGTTTTTGTTTTAAGGTCATTTAACAAAGTGTCCGTTTCCTTGCGCCAGCCGGGTGTGCGTTTGGGACCTCGCTACCACCACTTCGCACCCCGATCACTACCGTGCAGACTCTCCCTGGCAGTGACGTCGTCCGCGCGAGATGGCATGGCCTCTTCCTGATTTCATTTTTGTACAGCGGGTTGAAGCGGAGACGCGACGTCCATCTTTATACGCAGTCTATGGATGAGGTAAATTGAATTTGTCTTTCCGATATACAAGCTGGATGCATCTTTTAATAGAGGTCAGGGTTGCTCTTGGGAATTTTAAAGGGCTTTGCTCAGCGATGCCTGGGCACCGTGCAGACACAACTTACCACTTGGCCGCCTGTGAGGCTGACTGTTTGTGATGCTAAGGATGGTTCCACAAAACCTTATGGATAATAATAAGGAAATAATGCCTCGCAGTAATACCTCTCAGCTTATTAATGACAGTACTTAATTAATGTCAACAGTTCAAAGGAAAGCACTTTTTCAGCTGTTGACTTAAATGTAATGAAACAAAATATTTAGCTAATGAACCAAAGTCAATGTTCCTTTGACCCCTGTTAGAAAATGTCACTGACAGTGTCGTGGCCGAGTGTCCTCGCCATTTTTTAATTTCTTACCATGCTCCCATGAACCTCGTGCGTTGTTCCTCAATATGCAAATCCCCATCTGGTGTGATTATCTCTGTGACTCTCTGTCAGTTTCTGAGACCCAGAGGTCTTCAATGCAAAAAAGTTGCCAACAACTTTTGTTGACCTCTAAAAACATGAATTAAGCAGCCCCCAGCAAGCCGTACAATACATTTTAATTACAAAGCTGCCACGAAAAAAGTTTTCAAAGGTCCAACGTGTGTCAAGATGAATGTACTCAACAAGACCGCGAAGGACGTCCAGAATATTCATCTAAACTGTTTATTTTATTGGTTGGCCCTTAACAATGGTGCCAAAAAATACAGTTTTAGTATTTATATATTCGCGCACATATACATACACGCAATAAAGCCTCACTAAAGTGCATGAGTGATAACATTCACCTTTCATTGCAGGACTGTTGTATTAGAGGTCATACGATTTAGCTAGGTTTACTTAAGTGTATATGACAATACAACATAATATAATATAATATAATATAATATAATATAATTACAACATTTACAAAACTCCTGCTCTTGAGTAAAGATAGTCCGTCCTGATTTATGGTCGTATACTGTGCATTTCTTCAGGTCGGGAGACTTTAATTGTGCAGTGATCTTTTGCCACATAAGACCTGAGCTAATTATCATTATGCTGACTGTACCAAATTGAGAAATAGCACTCAGCCATTGCAGAGGTTCAAACTATTCAAACTGCTGCTGCCAGGATCTTGGCAAAGACAAAAATGAGAGAGCACATAACACCCATCCTGTTTGACTTGTGCCGGCTTCCTGTGTCAGCCAGAATTTATTTTAGAGCTCTTTGAATTATCTGTAAAGATTTTAATGGAACACTTTGCTTCGAGGATTTGTGACTGCCTGTGATTTAGATACTTTAGCTCTCCCTCTGATTGTATCCCACGCCGAACATTAAATCTGCACCCATCTCTCTGTTAGGTATTAGGGCACAAAAATAAGAAAGACATAAACAGGGGATTGTGAGGAGGCAGACACAGTTTTGGATTTGAAACGGGAAGTTAAAGACCAAAAGAAGCTCCCCTCTTATTTTACTGAAACTGTCATTGTTATTTATGTATTTCCTCCTTTTTTTGTTTTATACAACTATATTTGTATTTGTTTGCACCATTGCAATAGAGTTTGCATTTGAAAGCACTTTAGTAGCTTGAAATGTGTTGTGAAGGTATGAAATATTAACATCTTAAATGAACTTGTGGTAGATTTGGGTTTTCAGAGCTGGTTCGTATGCTTTACAGCAGAATTTTGTCAAGGAAGTGCAATAAAAGAAATGCACAGCTTATCTCCTGCTTAATTAGGACAATGTGCCAAAACAGATGGAGCTGAAACAATTGGTCCATTGTTTCAGTTTCATAGCAAAAACGAATTACATTAGACGGTTCCATCTACTCCTATATGAGGATAAGGTGCTTTTCTCTGTTTTAGATGGAATGAAACCTTACTTAATTAATATTTACATATTCCTCTCCCACTGTATTAAAAGTATACACTCCAGACTCAGATAGACGCCTCTGTTCAAAATCTCCCCCCTGTCTGAACAATTTAAATCCTACAAATATGAATCTTGGTTGTTTTGGAGAGAGGAGGTATCCTTTACAGGTATATTTTCTGCTTTTGACTCTTCCCCTGATGCTCCACTACCCGACTCCTCCTGGCTCTGCTCGGCCTAACACGAGTCCCTTTCTCCACTGCCTGCACCAAACTTTGCCTCTGTGAAAGAGAATCAGTAGAAAGACAGGAGCACACAACACAACACACAACACAAGTTTAACACTACAGTTTGTCTTGGGCACACTAGGACCCGCTGAAGTGGCCGACTGTGGGTCCTGGTGCGGACTGATATTGAATACCTCTTAAAACAACTGTAGGTAAGACCCATGTCACGGTCAGTCCATCTAAAATTATACAGTTGATTTCACGTGTCACACTTTCATCACTTCAGCTAAGCAAATATATCTTAGACTGACGTCGGCCTGGGAGCATCAGGATTCACAATAAATAATTATTGAAAATAGTTAATCTACAGAACAGTTAATCAGGACTCATGCGCAGACTTATCGAGGAGGAGGAAAATGAATTTTGTTATGAAGCTGGTTTTGCCAATTCAATTATGAGGGCTGGATTTTTTTACAGTAATTTTGTGTAATCAGAGTGGCTGTATGACACAATTAACTGAAGGCAGGAATGAAAGAACAATCTTTCCATAGGGTACAGATAGTGGGTTTCCATGGCTACAGCCCAGTTGCAGTGTGAGGCTCTCCTGCTCGCCGTTTGTAAAAATGGAGACACTTGAATTCGGTGATAAATAACCCATTATCTTCGCTTCACATTGGCTGCTCTTTGACTGCGTGCGGGATTATTTTCTCGTCTTGTTTTATTTCATTTCCTTTTGGCATTTTCCCTCCTCACTGTGTCTCTTGTGTCATGACTTCCCCTCAGTTACCAGCCGACGAATACGGCTAAAGTCAGCGGTATTTGTCTCCAGCATATTGAAGCGGAGACATAAGATCCAGGCTGCTGCTGAAGGTGTTTCTTTAAATGGTTTCTTTCGAGACAGATCAATAAAGGGCTTCTGGTCAGGGCTTAAATGTAGGCATGTTTTCAGACGGGGGGGCTGTGACAACTTCTCCGGTACGAAAGGCATTGAGTGTGACTGCGAGGACAGAAGTCAGAGGTTCTTCAGCAGAGCACCTCCTACTTGATATGCCCCAACAAAAACATAAACCTTTAAAAAGAGCATCAGCAAGTGAAGCGTGTGTTGATCTCACCGGAGGTCAGACATCTCCATGTTGCAGTCGGTCTTTGTATGTCAAAATATTTCCTTTTCCTCCGAGGTGTACAAAATATTTTTGGGTGTGGAATGCTGTCTTTGTGTCGCGTAAACGATGGGTCATGCAAATGTTTCGAATGAAAGGCAGCGAAAAGATATATGGAGACCGAAGGTTACGGCAACATTTGAAACATTTCAAAGGAAACTCATTTCACTTTTTTTCCCCTCAAGTTCAATAAAACAAATATGTCTTTTCAATTTATGTGATCATCAGGAGACCGAGCTAACAAGCACGCTAACTGACAATAGACAGAAAGGTCGTTACCTCACTTGGTACCTCTTACCAGCTGGGAGAGATTAAATAGGAAGAAGTTCTCATTGTGTCTGACTACAGCTAACATTCATAGCAGTCAGCTCGCCAGCAGAAGATGAACTTAAGTTCACCACCCACGTCTGGGAGTAGACCCTGCATCTTCTGCTTTACCACTCTCTGATGTGACCAGGGGAGAGATGCCACCAGTGCAGTTATGTTTTGGTAGTAGCTGTTCCCAGCAAACACATGGAAGACAAAAGAAAAATACCTTCATAGAGCTGAGGTCAGATGTTTGTGTGTAAGTACATGCATTTGTTAAATGGTTAACGGCAACAAACCTAAGGGGTGCTACTAAGTTAGCACTAATACTGATTTTGGCTCCCTTATAATGACATCTTATAGTATTATAATGACTATTTTACACTGTTTTTTGTCTTTTGTTATTTTTATTATTATTATTATTATCCAGGCTTAGTTTTATTGAACTGCAGAGCCTCTGTGCGCACCATAACCAGGAAAGAGAGCTAATTACAAAAGTGCTGGGCAGCTGCAGTAATGATGAGAGTAGATAAAACGTGCGGTTTAAAAGGAAACAAAAAGCAAGAAGGTGGTTGCAGACTGAGGCTGCAGACTCTGAATAAGAAAGGATCAGGTACCAGAAATAAATCGTGTTGTACTACGACCGTGCATTCAAACATATATCCATGATTCATTTGAAGGTAGTGAAGAGAGACAGCAGCAGAAAGATGGAAGAGGAGGAGGCCAGAGGTATTTTGGGCACCTGTAACAACCCAAATGCTTGTGTTTTTAACATGTCTGACTCTCACCATCTGCAGAGGTGATTGGAACGGAAAAACAGAAGGGTGATGGAGGGGAGCGGCGAAAAACAATGACAAATGATACGGCAAGGTAAAGAGTTTGCAAGAACGCAGGGAGAGGGAAATGACGGCAGGATGATTACAACCTGTTAGAACCTTTAAAAATGAATATCAGCTGCTACTGACAGATGCTTCCGCCGCGAGGATGGACGGACCAAGATGGAGACGGCGTTTGTGGCGCAGGGACGTGTCGGCGCCAGGCGCTTTGCACCTGTAACGTCTGCACCAGTCATCCATCATCATAAACGCGCTCCAGTTAGAGCCATGATGTGAGGAGATGGGGATGAATGAAAGGACCGGGAAGTAATCGGAAACAAACGAAGGAGACAGAGGAAAGAGGAGGGTGGGTGGGAGGGTCGATTATGAGAGATTGAAAACGGTCGGCGCGGCGATAACAGCTGCTAATAACAGATGTTTGTGCCGCAGAACTTTGCTGACGCCTCGTTTTGAACCGTGATAATGAGAGGAAAAAGAGACGGAGGTTGCAGATGGAGGGAAATAAGACGCGGGTCCGCTGAGAAGATTTGACTCATCCAGGCAGGTTAACGGCAGGCTGGCAACAACGTGCGGTCTGACAGCAACAGTTAAAGCGAGTAATTAAAGTCATAAAATATGGTAATTAAACCTGGAAGGGGAGTCGCAGTAGTAAATATTGCATATACAACAGACGAGAGAGTAGACTTTACCGAACAGCTCCAGACAATGAAGAGCAGGAACCGATGACTTAGTCCAGGTCATATCTAGCTATCAGCCCCGCATTAAAACGACTCAAGGGGGGGGTACCTTGTGTGCTTTTGCAACACAGGCAGTATGTGTCAGTAGGATCAATTCCTGTTGGTTTTGGCTTTTTCATGGGATTTGTTTAGAAAAATGTAAACTTTTAAAAGGTGGCAGAGCTCTTCTACAATAATATATTCCCAGTTTTTAGGTGCTATACCCCTCTATTGTGTAATAAAGTGGGATAACAAATCCCTCTTTATACCCATTTATCATCTTTTCTTGGAATGCAGGACTTGGAGCTGGGCAGGTTTTCAGTCCTTACAGTAATAATGATAATGCCGGTACCCGCTGTCCTGCAGCAGCGCACAGAAATGTGAAGTCAGACTGCTGCAAGAAATGCGTACATACAGAGAGGCACTGTGGAACACGTGGCCCGGGCTTTTGAACCAACAAGTGCCCGAACTTGTACTTGAGTTAGTCATTGTTTTGTTGGGTTGTTAGACACCCTCACCTAGAGAATAAAGAGAGGAGGTGACTGAGGGCATCATTTACGAGAGCTCTCAACAGCAGCCAGAGTGAGAGGGAAAGATTTAAATTTTCCGGCACCTGTTAAGAGCCATTGTTTGAGAAAGGAGGCTGGCGGAAGGGTATTGGGTGATAATTACTAGCTGTAAAAATGTGATGGCATCAAACTTCCAGGCATATGACAGGACAATGGGTACGCCTAGAGCGGAAAACAGAGAGAGAGCGAAGGTAGGGGAACGTGGGGGAGGTGATTGACAGTTTAAAGTGGCGAGCTCCTGTTAAAGTTGGACTGAAATCAATGCAAGAAAAATGTTACCATTCAGGAGGCGGAGTGGTGTTCAACTGGGCAGAATACAAGACACAGACGCCAAGTTCACATTCTGAAAACCGCTTCCAAGGTGCCTATACGTGTGTGTGTGTGTGTGTGTGTGTGTGTGTATATATATATATATATATATAAAAATATATATACCTTGACAGGTGATGTCTCTGGGATGATGAGAACTGTGTTACAACTGAGCTGCAGAATGTACAGGACTCCGCTAACAACACAGATCACCTGCATTTGTTCAGTGAAATCCTGACGTGATTAATAATTTAACAGACGATTTCATTGACGGCAGCGCGGACTCCAAAGGACACTATGCATAACAGCTGTTCCCTGCAAACAGCTGCCATAGTCAACCATTATCCGCATTTGTCCTTCGCGTTCTCAAAAATGAATAATGAAGTCAATAGAGAATGCTCTCAGTTGCGCTGGGAGCATGTCTTATTAAAGCCAAAGGGCCAGAGGCGAATCTCAAGCTCAAATTAATTGTATCCCTCTGCATCAATGACAAACGCAAGGAATAGACAACCTGAAAGATTTTCCTCAAGTGTTACTGGTGGAAAAACCAACCAGCTTAAGTTCAGATTGTAACTCTGCCAGCTTGTTAGGACTCCACACAAGCTCTGTCAGCTCTTTGTACGTTTCTGTACATCTGGCCCTGACGGCATCCGGTGACGGTAAAGTTGTGAAAAACTCCATGTGTAAATATATGCATGACACATACAGCAAATATAGAAGTGAGGCATCCAAACAAAGAAACGTGTCAGCCGCAGGAAAGCAAAGTCTGTCCTTGTTCTCCTGCATTGACTGCATGGGTCAAGGTTGGGGACTCGGTGGTTTGTGTTGCCGTAACAACCCCGCATCGCTTGCTGGCTGCCATGGCGATGCATCGAAAAATAGAGCGGTGGAAAATAATCATTCATTGCTGGGTGGGCGGGCGGGTGGGTTGGGAGGTTGGTAGCAAGACAGAGATGCAGACAGTGTTCATGATGTAATTAGGCGCAGTCATCACGTCCTCACAGGTGGGAAAAGAGAAAGACATTCCAGCGAAGTGTGGATTGATTCACAGGGGGTCATTTACTAAGAGCGTGGCACATTTATGGCACTAAAAAGTCAAATTTCCCTTGCCCTTATTTACAAAGGGAGGTTTTGAGCTGGGCATGTGGAGAAATTTAGAAATGAGCTCTGGGTGTCTACATGAGAAGTTGAATAAGACAAAGAAAAGCAGCACATCCTCAAAACTGAGAGGCTGAAATGATTTGAACTGTTTAGCGTTCCTCTTCTTCCTGTCGTCTCTTGTGCGATAGGTACACAGATGTAACGCTTTCTTATTCAACCTATATTGCAGAATACGCTTTCCGCTGTACCCCGCCACTCCCCAGATGTGTGCATCACGCATCAAAACAGCGAGGCATCAGACCTTAAGAGAAAGTCGGCTAAATTTACATCGGCCTGTTGATACCCCCCCCCCCCAAGACTCACGATCGTCTCATACAGGCACAGAAAAGCTGAAGCAGCTACCAGATCTGAGAGCAGCTTTCATGGGAGGTCTGCTTCTCTGTTTAGTATTCTTCCCCGACTCTTTCAATCTGTATCCTGTCAGTCTGCTTCAACATTTCCAATTCAGCATCGTGACATTTTGAAATTTATTCAGTACCAATCAACAGACACACAAACAGGACGGAGCAGAAGTTTGTTCCATGTTTGCCCTTGTCCCTTGTGATGGGCAGCCTGAAAGACAAACCGAGCGCGAGGGAGCGAGGATGAAAAGAAGAATGTGAAAGAACAGGTGCAATTGAAACAGCAGGAAGGAGGAAAAAGGCTGCTGCTGACAAATAAAAACAGAAAAATAGATGTGAGTCAGGCTAGAATGAGGGAAGAGAAGAGGAAATGAGAATTAAAAAGAGGGGGAGAGGATCAAAGTGGAACAGTAGATGAGGATTAAAGATGTCAATATGGTCAATGAGGCTAATGGCAGCAAATGACATTCGCTCTTTTATCTCTTCTCTCTCTGTCTCTGCAGGTTTTCCACGGGAACAGGAAACCAGACTTCGGGCCAGGCATGGCACTCATATCCCTGAACGACACACGAGGCCACACAGTCAGTTAATCGTGGAATAGAAAACTGGGAGCAGTGGATTGTGCCTTAGGGATCCAGGTAACACAGAAACAAACACATATCAAAACCGGTGCAGCAGAAAGACACCGGGGTAACTTGTGTGTGAGTGCGCAGGTGAGTTTAGCAGGTGTTTATAGGGCATCAGATGAACGCGGGCAGAGCAGACAGCTGGCATAAAGTGGGCACTGTCGGGGTCTTACCCTCGGATTACAGTTTGGCAGATTAGAGCTAAGCAGCAGTCACCTCAAGCTCAGCAGCCTCATGAAACGTACGCTGCCAGCCAATAGGGTGCGCACAAACAAACGCACACACACAGCAGCACAGCTGTAGAACACAATTAAATTAGTGCAGCTGGCAGACGGTGTGCAACCCTGGCTTAACACCATACACGCATTAAATCGCAGGCACAGAGACGTGCGCGCTCACACACACGCACACACACACAGTGGGCTGCAGGACAGACGCTGCCCCCACCCTCCCTCCCGTCGTCCTCTCAAAGCCAGCTGGAGAGAAGATGAGATTTGGGGCTGATTGGTTTTGTCTTTTTTTCCATCGCACCCTCTGCACTACACTCCAAACTCAACCTTCGCCATTCCTTGGCGCAGCCTCGTCTCCGGATGAAGCATCGTCATGAAAATCTTTCCATCGGAAGAACGTCGGACACTCCGCGTGTGATGCTTTGATCACTTCTCCCGAAGTCATTTTTATTTTTATCCCTGTTCCTTTTTTTTTTATTTCTTCATCTCCATGGGTACAGTGCGGAGCACTGAAAGGACTTCTTGATTACTTGCTGTACTTTTTTGTGAACTGTCAGTACTATTTATGGCAGAAGTCCTCAACCGCAGAGCTGACACCCAGAAGGTTGTAGCGCCGAATGCCGAGCGGCGTCCTGAGATCGTTTTGTCTCTCTGAGATTTCATCATTCATCGCAGCAAAGCACTGAAACTTTTTATCCCAACTTTTTTTTTAAACTTTGTGTCTGTGGAGAGGGTCAGCAACAGAAGAGCACTTTAAACCCGACACACGAAGCTATTCACCGAGTGGCAGTGAAACAGGCGGACACAGACAATGGACTGAAAGGGGTGAAAGAGCAATTGAGAGACCTTGAGATGAAGAGAGACTAGGTGAGATGAACCTTTGAAGAAAGGCGGAAAGAAATTGGAAAAAAAGAGAAAGAATCGTGAGAGAAACATCCTGAAAACCAAGCAGAGAAGGAGAGAAGAGGCGAACGGAATATGTACTCTTTTTTGGTCTAGGATGGCTAGAGATGTGATGGAACACCCTTCAGGCCAGACCTCCTCCCTTCTACCGCTCCTCCTCCCTTTCCACCTCCTCCCTTCTTCCCTCCCTCTCTCCGCTGCTCGCAACTAGTCTGCCAGCTTTCCTTTGGCTACGTCGCTTCAGCACAACCAGAGAGACGGCGAAAGAGAGAAAGCGGAGCGCCGGAGCCGAGCTCGACGTTCACCCAGATGGCGGAGGAGGCGAGAAGGACCTGCTGCGTCCGTCCACACCGTGCGCTGGATATCACTGAAGATGGACACTGCAGTTAATCCCAAAAAAAAAAGAGGGAGGGGGGAAAAAAGATACGCGGACGTGAAGACAGTGCAAGCCAGAGAGGGTAAAAGTTAGAAAGTAAAGGAGGAGGGAATGAACAAAGGACAGACAGGTGCAAAAAGCAGAGACTGTGACCGAAGCTGAAGGAGAGATCACCTCTCACTGAAAGCAAAGGACTTCCGAAGCAGTCAGGCTACAGCTGTGTGTAATTCAGCTGTGACTCCAGTGTGTGTGTGTGTGTGTGTGTGTGTGTGAGCATGTCGGGACATTTCTGTGTGTGAGACAGGCACATAGCTGTGAAAGAGAGAGAGAGAGAGAGAAAGAATCCAGCGGGAGACAGAGAGAAAGCGTAGGAGCATCGCTGAGCACACAGCTTGACTGTGAGACAAATTGACTCTGACACATTGTCTTCCATCAGTGTGTGTGTGCGTGTGTATGTGTGTGTGTGCGTTTGTGTTTTGCTAGTCTGATATAGTGGGTGATCTTGTGCTAGACAGGGGGTCGTCCCTATCAAGCTGACCAGGCCTTGGTGGTCGTTACGTGGAGGCGGCGGAAGCAGCGGAGGAGGGGGAGGTGGTGGTGGTGGACTGGGGACAGTGGCAGGCCTAGGGGTGGGGGCATGGCCATGGGGGGGCCGCATCCCGTCCTCCACCCTGCACCGGGACAGGCGGTGGGGCTGGGGGTCCTGGGGCGGGGGTCCATCCAGAGGGGCTCCCAGACTCTCCGAGCTCAGGCCCTGGCTGAGCGGAGGGACAGCCGGGGCTGCAGGCGGCGGAGGTAGCACCGGGGGAGTAGGCGGGGCAGACAAAGGAGGCAGGGTGAGATGTTCCCGCAGAGTCTGGGTTCTCCTCGGCTCGCTGGCTCTCGTCTTTCTCACCTCGCTCTTCTTCTCCGTCTCGCTCCGTGGGGGCGTCGGCTTCAACTACCTGGAGCCGCCCGGGTGGGAGGAGTCAAGGCGGGTGAAGCTAGTGCCCAGCTACGTGGGCGCGCACAGGCTGACGCCGCCTGACACCCCACAGCAGAAGACATGTGCCTGCCCACGTTGTGTCGGAGACCCCGGGGTTTCTGATTGGTTCGATGAGAACTACGACCCTGATATCTCACCTGTTTGGACCAGAGACAACGTCCAGCTGCCCTCTGACGTCTACTACTGGTGGGTGGTAAGTAACAACAGGATTTTACTTTTACTTTATATATATTAATACTTGCTATACTGTAAATATTAAGAGCTTAAATCCATCTTGTGCAAGTTTGGGTGATGTACTGAGGACATGAGTAGTTTTCCCCTTTCTTTTGTAAGAGCTCGTGTTTGTAGAATACATTTGAAGCTGCAGCCAGGATTCACTTAGGTTAGCTTAGCATAAAGACAGGACGCAGCTAGCATTGTATGTTTTGTAACTGAGCACTTTTTTCTGGTATAGTTGAAACGAATGAGTTACGCCATGTCATTAAGCAAGCTTTAGCGGTGCTTGCAGGTAAATGTTTAACCTTTTGACAGAGCCAGGCTAGCTTTTTGCCCCCACTTCCAGTCTTTATGCTAAGCTAAGCTAATTGACTCCTTGCTCTCTCATTTGATCTTGTTATTCCGCACCGAACAGTTTGTGTATATATTAATATTTAACAATATATGTTAAAAAAAAAAAGTACACAAACAAAAATATATGTTCAAAAATACCAAAATGTTACGACCCACCCACTTTTCAGTCACATCCAGTCCCTGCTGGATACTGTTTCACAGTATGGAAGCTACATACTCCAGATGATCATGGCGTATTCCAAATCTTGGTGATAGTGTTCAGGTATGTTTTATTGAACAAACAATTGGCTTAATGAGTGTAGTCTGGGTCGTAGACTGTGTAGCTCTCAGAGGGTGTGGACCCAAACTGCTGGCTGAGAGTCAGATAGACCTTCAGTTACTCCACATGGGGACTTTAAATAATACATAACCTTTTTCAAGCAGTTTAATTTTCTCTTTTCAGAATAAAACATTAAACTGCTGAACATCGTCAGTCTAGATGATATATAGTGAGCATGCAGACTGTTTTTCTCATTCAATATCTCCACACCCTCATTGATATTCATTAAAAACACACAAATATTCTACCGCAAATATAAAATTACATTATCAGTATTCTGTAAACTTCAAATCTACACCAAACATGACATCTTTGTATAGAACCACAAACACAGAGGCAGGCAGCAAGTTACACAGAAGCTATATGTTTATTAGTACACCAGCACGGGAGTAAGACATCATAATCGCAGATCTCACTCTATCCTCCTCATCCTCCTTAGCCGCTGAGCCACCCAATCCCCTCTTACAAGTAGTACATGCTCTTCGTGTGTCCATGCCAGTCATATGTCATGGACATTACATGAGAGGTCACTGGGTCTTTCTTAAACCACCACTGAGAGAAAGGATGCTCTTAATTAACGAATCATTGCAACGCCTCATTTATGTGTGTGTGTGTGTGTGTTTTCGGCTTTGTAGTTCTGTTTTTGTGGCTTCCGTGCGTCCAAAAGAGTAAATGTGTGAGGCTGTTATCTCTGGTATTGTACATTGTCCAGTGGCTTGTCTAGACTCTAGCCCGGACCAGAGCTGTAGCCTGTAGAGTCCAGCTCTGAAATGGCAGAAAACTGCAAGCACAGGCCAACAGCTGCCAAGTCATTAGGTCACACTGCAACAGGGAGGTGATGAACTGGGAGAGAGAATGAAGGAGAAATAAATGAGAGGTAGAAAAGACGGGGGGGGAATAGATCACATAGTACAAAGCAGAGAAAGAGGAAACACGGACGGCAGGAATACGGGAGTGATGAAATTACAAAAAAAAGGGGATGAAACAGATTCACAAATAAACCAGAGAAATGTGGAGGGGAACGAGGACAGGAAAGGAAAGAATGGGAGAATGTTGAGCATGTGGGAGTAAACGATGAAACGAACTGGAGAACAAAGAGAGGAGAAGTACAGGGCCATAGCAAGCAGGAGGTCCACGGTCTCCGCAGACCTATTTGATCAGTGTTTCTCCATTTTCTTGTCGGGGGGATGCTTTGTCTTCTTTCTGTTATTCTCCATTTGACAGGGCATCTCCTCCTAATGCTGGCTCTAAATGTCGCCTTGCTCACAAATATAATGTACGCGATTTTTAGAAGTCCCAGCCTGATTTCTCCTAACAAATGCTGGCTGTGGATGCATTAAGGAACACCAGTAAATCATCAGCACCTTCAGCGATGATATCTGTTGAATTAAATATACAATAAATCCGGGCCTTTAGATGGTCTCCAATAGTGTTTCTTAACCGGTTCTACCCTGGGACCCACACTTTTATAAAATTCAAACCGAGCACATTTATTTTTCCAAGAATAATCGAGCCAGGGCTTATACAATGTCATCACAACCCCCTTTTTTCATATAAAATATCCTCATATGTTTATCCCTGCCTTCAGGGAGGGAGCTGATCCAAATAAAATGAAACACTTAAACCGCCTAGCTGTTTTTACACACATAGCAAGTAGGTCCGGGGTGAAGGCAGACAGAGCCGCATGCTCAGTGTCCAACCTGTCCCTCTGCTTTGACACTCGAAGGACTTTGCTACATGTCAGACACTTTCCCTTTGTATCATTGTCGATGCACATAAAGCCATGTTCAGCATACTGTGCGGCCCTGCCAGCGCTTCACATTCTTACCCATGAAAAATGTAAACACCGCCGTCATCCTTTCAGTCAAATGTGTGGGGTTACCGTGGAAACAACCAGCCTATTCCTCAACACTTCCTCCAGAATCATTTAAGTATCGCAGCCCTTGTTTTATATCTGGGCTTTTAATAAAAAAAAAATAAAATTGGAATTAGTTTGAGTATGAAAACATTTAATAATAAAGGGAACTCGGAGCAGCAGACTGATGAGTACGATGACAGTCGGCGTATTGTTCTGTGAAAATGGTAATTATGATAGTTGTAGAGTGGTTGTAGGGTCCTTGATGTCCTGTATTAGCGACCGTGAGGTTTTATTTGTTTGCGCTCGTCACACTTTAAACTGTTTTTTCTTTTAAATGAAAATTTATGGTTGATAATCTGCCGTTGACAGATCTCCACTACCGAGGATCAGTAACATCAGTTTAACAGGCTGGATGGTGATGAAGAGAAATGAGAAACGTTCAGACACCTCAGGAGGAAGAACGCATCGGCCTCCGTGTGTGTTTCTAGCCAGTGTTTGCTTTTTGAACGCCGTAATGTAAAGGTGAAGGGGAGTTAGGGCTCTGTCTGTGGGGAATCAGACGACAGACGAAGAGGCTGTTTCCTGGCAAAGAGTTTTTGAGGCGGGCATCACTGATGCAGAGTGAGACGCAGTCTGTAAGTGCTCCCCAGTCAATTACTTGCTTTTCCCTCTTCTGAGGTAAAATCTTCAATCCGAGGTGGCTTAATGCGGAGAGTCGATGTATCCAAACAAAATGGTGAAATCTCCTCCCTGCTTTGTCTTTCTTTTCTTTTTGCATCGCTTGCTTCTAATCTCGCATTCCAATCAACCAATGTCAGAAAGGAGGGGAGACGAAAATGATTGCTTGTGCGCATGATTGGAGTATATGCTCTTAAATCAAACCTAATGTGTTATTGTGCACTCCTGCCCCGGGAGAGGAAGGACTCGAGCATTAAATGAAAGAGCAAATGATTTCTCGCGCGGGACGTAAGTGATGTTTTAGTTTTTGTGAAACGGTTTCAGATTTACACTCAACCACCAATCTTCAGTGATTAACAGACCCAGTGTCTCGCTCATCACTCATGATTCATTTGGAAAAATGACTGTAGTGTTTTCTGATGAATTATTAAAATGTTGCAGTGCAATATGTGAGATACTGAGAGGACTAAATGTTAGACTTGAGGCTTAGGCTGTGGCCTCTAAAGATGGCTGGAATCGGGTTTTTGTTGGAAGAACTATTTTCCATTTTAATTTCAAATTGGTTCCATTAACTTTTAAGGAGCATCTAAACTATTAACTACATACTAAATTCAAAGTAGCATTTTTCAGCCTTTGCCAAGTTAGCAAAATCAATCAAAAAGTACGAGGATTGCTGCTCTAACAAGCCCTAATCCCAGCTGATTTCGTTACAGCCGCCAAACTCGTCTAATTAGTCCACTTGTGCAGCGATACACTTCTCCCTTAAGAGTAGAGGAAGGAGCCATAGAGAGCCAAATCCAGGGAGTGGAGCAGGTGAGGAGCAACAGTTACTTTGCTACACAGCCTAAACAGTTCCATGACACAGCTCCCAGGTGGCGTTGCCTCACAGTTCAGGTCGTTCGAATCGCATTTCCTTGTATCGTATTTCCTTGTAGAAACAGTGCAGCTGAACTCAGCCATAACACTCAGTCCGGGGGGAGAACAACACTCTTGGTTGTTCCACTGTTGCGACGCAAAGTCTTGAGCCGTGGACCTCAATCTCATCACCGATGACGACCCTGGACATGAAGCTCGGGTTTGATGTTTGCTCTTGGTGCAAGCGTGAGGTCCGTGGAGACTGAGGCTGACCTGCAGGATCGCAGATGTGCACCTGCAAGTAGTCACGTCCATCACATCCATAACAGCAGTTCCAAAGTTAATCGTGTGACAAATACCAGTGTTTGTGTTTGTGTGTGAGACGAATAGCTGATTTAGCTCATTTTAACCTCATCACATCCTGACCCTGATCAGTCGTTGACCATGTTATCCTTGTTACTCTTTAGCCTCTCGTCTTAGCAAGCTAGCATTAGTTACTGGGTATAAATATTTAGTTACATTTAATCTCTAAGCCTCCGTTTAGTTAAGACTAGTTTTATAATTAGGCCGAGTCTGAAGTTAAATACAGCTAGTGCAGTGGCTCCTGTAAGAGGGAATTTTCTGCTAATGTAAAATTTTAGTTTAATTGTAAAAGAGAAGTTGTTGTTACGTGAAAGTTGGTGCCAAGAAGCTTTTACTTCAGGTGTCAGAGGACGGCTGGGAGGAGAGAAGCGAGACGGCGTTTGGCGTGGCTGCCACAAAACATCTGCCAACAATGAGTAGCCCCAGAACAACAGCAGCGCAGTGTGCCAATCTGGCTGCGGCGTCATGCGGGGAGTCAGAGACAGAAGAAGGCAAAGGATGGAGGGATCAAGGAGGAAAGAGAGAGTAAAAGATAGATTTACTGGTCTCTGATCAGCAGGGATGAGCTGCGTGGTGCTCAGGCGTCCCAGAGAGACAGAGAGATGAAGAAAGGCGAGGAGGAGAAACAAAGAGGGAGCGAGGGAAATTAAAGAGAAGGAATTAGACATGAGGGCAAGGAGGCTGCAGGAGAGGATGGGTGAATGAAATTGTAAGTGAATGAGATCGGTGTTGGGAGAAGCGAATTAAGGCCAGTGGTGGGTGAAAAGGAAGTGGTGACAAAGGAGCGCGAAAATGAAGATTGCTGTGTGGGAGAGATGGAGAAGGAGAAAAGGAAAAGATGGGATATGGGGAGGAACGGTCGTGTGTTGAGCGCTGCCAACATCGTCGTGGAACTTTGCTGTGCGCATTGTTAGCAGGGTTGCAGTGACATAACGCTTTCCAAATATACAGTGTACAGGAAATAGTGTCTGCTCAGACAGAAAACCAAAACTGCGCCGTTGTAGCCTGTTATTATAATTATGTTATTGTAAGTTCTTATTCAATATAACGTGAATCCAGTTTGAAATGCTTGATTTTCAAGCACAACCATCAAAGCAAATCAGAAGTATGTAGATCACAAACAACAAGCTGCAGTTTAAATGGAACCACAAGTCCACATTTAGATCAGCTCCACGCTGAGCGGTGACGGAGCTGTCAATAGGACCAAGTACGGTTCGGTGTTTTGACTTTTGCTTCCTGAATGACTCCTTTTCTATACATTTCTACACGTTTGTTTACAGAAGGGTCTGAGGTCAGGTGCAGATTTTGATGTCGACAGCATGTTCGCCGCTCGTAAACAGGCTTCAAACTGTGCTGTAATGTTAGAGCCCTTTTCTGATCTCGTAAGTCAAATACTGTTGCGTTTCCAGCCATGAAAAGCGTTCTTGTCTGACAACGCGGCCACTCGCCTTGATGTGGCAGAACGGTCGCTGGCGTGGCAGGCACATGAGAGACGGCGCAAATTCAAACAAGAGAACCAATCAGAAACTAAAATTTGAGCCACGCCATCCAATGAATGGAGTCCTTTCCTCACAGTGTTCCGCAGATTTGTCCCAGTGGCCTTCCTGACCCACCACCATTAAACACCATGACATCATCACATCAAGATATTGCACCCAACATAAAATTGCCTTTAGAAAGAATGTTTGTTATGACCCGCCCACTTGTCAGTCAAACGTCCCCCCTCCACTCCCTGTTTCGCTTGGAAATGCGTCACATTTCAAACGTTACATGCCGTGGAGGTGCCGTCTCGTCTTCCTCTGTTAATTTCTTCACTTCCCTCGAAACATTTCCTGGAAAGGCACAATAAAAGAAACATTGTGTGTTTAATTAATGGTTTACAGCGTGTGCAGACGACCAGATATAAGCCAGAGGAAAAGCGAAACCCTTTTGTGGGAGTGAGTGGTTTACAGAGTGTCTGGATTCTCTCACCCCTCTTGCTATTTTCTGCCATTTTCCATCACTTCTTCTTCCGCTGCCACTCAGTCTTTTTTTCTATTCGGCTTGTTTTTGACATGTGGACAGCACCGTCTCTGCTCCTCTGACCGCAGCTCCCCCAGTCTGACTGCGCCCTGTCAGTCTGACACACGGCTGTTACCGAAACACACACACACACACACTCAGATGCAAACACCTGCTTATTTGCACATGAATGCTGGCAGGCGCGTGCATACACGCGTACACTGGTGCACAGAAAGCACCTAAATATAAAGTCTGTTGTCACATTCAGTTTGTCTGCAGAGGAGGAACTACGCATCCTAACCGTACTCTCTCTTTCTCTCTAGATGTTACAGCCCCAGTTCAAACCCCACAGCATCCAGCAGGTGCTGCTGAGGTTGTTCCAGGTATTTTATATTATTAATTCATCTTTCCATTACTCCAGTACTTTCAAATGAGCCAAGTCATTACTTCACACTCTTGGGCAAAGGCTGAGGGGAACAGATCTTTATTAGACATTAGGTCTATCAGTGACCCACCTCATTCCTTTTTCATGCATCTGTATATCTTATGTTTTTTCATTCTGACTCTCAGTGTAGCGCAGTGCATTCACTTAAGCCTGCATGTTTAGATATCTCAGTCTGGCTTCCCCAGGGCAGGAGGGGGCTCATGTATTTTTTATGGAGGCTCTCATGAAGAATTCACCTCAGTATTGAGAGCAGGATGTATTTTTACAATCAGGTCTGAGATGCAAGGTTAGGTTATTTCATGCGTCTTGCTGTTTTAGTGCAAGTGTCCCATTTCATTACCTGCGTAGCCCGAGCCCAGGTTGGTTGATTTGAGCACGACTATCTATCGCAGGTGATCCCCGGGAGGTCGCCGTACGGCTCGTGGGATCCAGGACGCTGCCTGCGCTGCGCCGTGGTCGGGAACTCTGGTAACCTCCGCGGGGCTGGATACGGGGCGACCATTGATGGACACAACTACATCATGAGGTGAGAGGGGTGGATGCAGTAGACAGACAGAGCGGATGCAGGGCCGCATTAGATAGAGCTGACTAGACTGAGAGATGTGGAGGCAGAAGCCATGGTGACGACAAAGAAAGGAGGAGGAGGGAAGAGAGAGTTCACGTGGTAACATCAAAATGTGTCTGGTAGAGGTCACCTGACTCGCGTGAGGTCACCACATGTGTGAGTCCTAAGAAGCTGAAATGCATAGATCGTGTCTCCCGCGTACGCACCCGTTGCAGAGGGGCACACAAATCCTTTTGTCCTGAGCTGCTCCTCTGCTCTGATTTCGTGCAGCGGTGATGAATCACAGAGCCTGATTGTTGTCAGTTGGCATGAACACACAGCTATACGTTGTTTCCTGCAGCGACCCTGCGCCCGCGCGTGTGTGCGAGTGCATTTCCTCACGTGCCTGCGGCATGAAAGCCTCTGCAGGAATGGCTAGTATTTAGTGTTTCTGTGTGCTAAAGGCATTAGCATCCATTAGCGTTGCTCTCTTAGTCGACCTGTGTGGGCAACCTCAAACTTCCATCTCCTGTTGTGTTTTCTCATCGCCGTGGTTGGGTTCTCATTTGTTTTTAAAATCAGCCCGGACTGCAACAGCCCCCCCCCCCCCCCCCCCAACATCATCAACACCACCACCCACCTCCTGTCTGTCTGCCTTCTCTCTCCCTCTATTTGAGCAAACATCTGTTTCACTGACATATGGGTAGGCGCTCTCTGTGGCCAGTCTTTTTCCAGGTGCACCTTCCTGTTTACATAAACAGCTCACTCCTCCAGACAGTGACTCACATCTACTGTAAATACAGCAAAAGCCTGACATACACAGACAGAGCGGAGAGGTTCACTTACCGTCTGACTGATGGTCAAATGGGACGCGCGCTTAATGTATTATGCAATATAATGAAATGTGCCGTTGTAGAATATGTAACAATTCCACAGCTATGTCATATAATGTGTACTTAGATTCATTCGTCATGATGATGATTGGTCAGACAGTGACAGAGGAAGTAGAAGTTGACCAACTGTGCAGTTTTCAGTGGTCGATGTAATGCCAGTGGCTTCGAGAAGGAAGCGGTCAGCCGCTGCAGGAGCCTCTCGCGTTCATTAGCCAAATCAATAAACCAGGGCTCTTATGGAGTGAATCAGCATCTGTGACTAAATGTTTCATGAATAAAACACATGTCTCGGTCTGGTTTCTTGGTTCCATCTGCAGTGATGTTTGTTTAACAGTAACAGACAACTCCCATCATTCCACGCTGCTACGTGATGTCATCAAACCACATCGTTTGGTTTTATTGTTGTGATTATAGACCCACTGTGGCAGAAATCACATATTTTTCCTTTAAAGCTAAGCAAACCGCAAGAAAATAAAGTACATACCAACATACCGCTTGCCTTCACAGCTAAGGTGGTGCAGTACAAGAGACGGGAATGAAACTGAGAGTGTGACCAACTCATTTTGTTTAGATGTAAGTGGTTGACATATTGACAGGCTATTATAAACCAAAAAGATCCTCCCTGCGCGACCACAGCACTGTTGCTTTATGCTCCCAGTCCAGCACCGAACGGCGGACAGACAGACTGCAAGTCAGTGTAAATCAAGATCCATGTAAAACTGTTCTGGTACTGATTTGAGAGTTCAGACGTGCCTCTCATGTGCTGTCATGCAGGATAAACCTGGCCCCCACGGTGGGCTACGAAGAAGATGCTGGCTCCCACACCACCCACCACTTCATGTACCCGGAGAGCGCCAAGAACCTGGCGGCCAACGTCAGCTTCGTCCTGGTTCCCTTCAAAACGCTGGATCTTGTCTGGATCACCAGCGCTCTTTCCACAGGCCAGATTCGATTGTAAGACCAAACACACACACACACAGAGATATGCATAAGTACGGATTAACACATGTGAGTGCACACAAAAATTAAATGATTTCTGGAAATGCAGCGCGCGGTGAAGAGGCATTAAAATGATGGCAACTGCAATTTCACTTAAAGGCACACACACACACACACACACACACACACACAAGTCACACACATCCATAAGTATAGTTTGGGGTCAGGATATACTTCATTTTTCACACACACACACACACACACACAGAGTTAAGTTGTGAGAAGCCAGAGAGTCGCTGGGATGAGCAATCTGTCACCTGTCAATCACCCAGAATTCATAGCTGCAGCAATCACATAAAGTGCTGATTGAATGTGTTTAATCAATTTCTCTCCCTCCCCCGCTCTCTCTCTCTCCCTCTCTCTCTCCCTCTCTCTCTCTCAGTACGTACGCTCCAGTGAAGCAGTTCCTCCGTGTAGATAAAGACAAGGTGTGTATTTTCAGCGTTCGCTGCAATTACTTTTGGCCGTTCTCTCACACACACATGCGCGCGCGCGCACACACACACAGTAATACGCCAACACGTGCACACTGAGCGTACACACTGACCCCGCCTGGCTGCAAATTATACCATCCCCTCCCCACTGTTGACGAAGGATTACAGTTAGATTATAAACCTTTCCTTTGTTTTAAATAATCTTCTGCTCGCTCTTTAATCCCTGAAGATAAATAAACTCAAACTAATCCGCGCGATGCGAAGACTTTGCGAACATCTTCGCCTGGTCAGAGACTCCGTTTTTACTGCGTCTTTGGAGCTGGCCCAGAAATATAGATTTATAAGATTTACTCCTCCACTGCGGAGCTGTAAGCGCCCTAAAGCCCTGTTTGTTGGGACTGAACATCACCTGGAGGGAGATGATAAATGTGTAATTACTATTCATTTGGTTAACAGTGCTTTTAATCTTTCACAGCAAATCACAACCTCGGGGAGTATTAAAATTTAACTTGGCAAAATCTTTTCTTGTTCGGTTGGACCTTTTGAACATGCATTGGCTAAGATTTGAATGAGGTTATCGTTCCTGTGTAAACCACCTGCACGAAGGCTTCACATCTGAGGATTTCACTGGACAGAAGATGTGCGACTGTGAGACATTGCTGAAAAACAAACATCTCCTGCTCTTCCCCTCTTTGCTTCTTATCTCTGTTCATCCCTCAGGTCCAGATATTCAACCCAGCGTTCTTCAAATACATCCACGACCACTGGACCAAACATCATGGGCGCTACCCGTCTACTGGCATGCTGGTGCTGTTCTTCGCCCTGCATGTCTGTGATGAGGTCAGTTCCCCTCCTCTCTCTAACCCCACACTGTAAATTTGCCTCATGCTGAAACTACATCAGAAGAGAACCGCGTTTGCAATCACACACACCTGCTCTCCGCTCTTCGGTTCTTCTGTAGGTGAACGTGTTCGGCTTCGGGGCGGACAGCCGGGGAAACTGGCACCACTACTGGGAGCAGAACCGCTACTCCGGGGAGTTCAGGAAGACCGGCGTCCACGATGCCGACTACGAAGCCCAGATCATCCAGCGGCTGGCGAAGGCTGGCAAAATCACCGTATTCCCTGGGAAATGATCCAGTTTATCTAATGTCCCAACGCTGGTAAAGAGGCTGCTTACAATGTGTTAGATCTCCTGGCTTTCACCTAGCTGCACCTGATTGGACTCCCAGTTAAACACGACCACATGCTTACAGTAGGTGAGACGAACTGGTACCAAATAATGTTACTGCATTCACTTTCCCCTTATATTCGGGATGCTGCCCATCAGTCGAGGCTCTGATCGGAGAACATGGCGTAGACCAGAAATAGACAACATCCATATCTAATTGTAGTCCTCCACACTTAGGACTCACCTCACGGTGCGAGCTGAGCCTCAGAATTTGACAGTGTAATTGGCCCTTTTCAAGGTTTTACCTCTGATGGCCGGTGCAAGGATCAAAAGACCACATATCTCTTTCCAAGGGCAGCTTCCAAATAAAAAAAAAACAAAAAAACACGCGAGGGCTGAAACGCGGGAAGATTCGACCAATCGCCACAAATACTGACTTGAACCGCGTACAGCGCAGAGAGAGAGAGGCGCAGAGGGCGGGATCTCACATGCAGACGGCCCGTTCTGGGCTGCGGTGTCTCAAGCTCTTCTCCATTAACAGAGGTACAGCATGCCGGGTGCTGAAAAAGCCACAGAAACGGCACCGTCGGCTTCAAGGAGACTGTTTTGCTATGTGGTGTCGGACGCTAACAGCACAGACGCTGGCTGTGGAGCTACCAGAAGCCGCCGATGCGATGAACAATTTGAGACAGTTGGACTCCTCTCCTACAGAACCTCGGACCGTGAAAGATGTGCTCCTCTCAAATCCTGTACGAGGCCAAAAACTCACTTGCCACTTTTCAGTGTCATAACTCCGCTTTATGCGAGCTCTGCCTCACAAGACGGCGTTACAGATACCCTGTCTGGCTGTGATGGGTTGTAAAACGGTTATGAGACAATGGGTTATTGCTGCGAGTTTATATCGTATGACTTTCATCTAAACCCTCCCCGGGGGGGTTCTCACCAGGCTTGGTAAGGCCTCGACACCTTGCAGCATTCTCACACAAACATGATCAAGAGTCTTTGCCTCGTGGCTGTTCTGACTCAGAAACATCACTGCAGCGCTGACTCTGGCTCTCGCCTGTGCAGAGCCGACACCGCCTGGTTTTAAACACCGCAGCGACCGCGGGCCTTGCCACAGTCTTCATTCACATCCGGGCACAGCCAGAAATGTAAGACTGCATGAGAGTCAAATGAGGCCCGAAGTCCATCTCCTGGGATTTCAATGTTTGGATGGAGGCACGCTGGTTTCTGGACCGGAGTTTAATCCCCATGTGGTCTGTTGGGGTTTATTTTGGGAGGGCAGGAGTGGAGACGGAGGGCTGGGAACATGGAGAACCAGCGTGACAAAGCCAGCATCGGGACCACATCGTTTGCTCCGGTGTTTTTACGGATGAAAAGACGAGACGTTGGCTCGCTCGCGCTGGGTTCACCGCTTCGCTGTGCGTCTCTCTCGCTTCGCAGACCTGAAACTCCAGCCCGACTCCTGCACCCCTGTGGAGTTGGAGACTGTCAGGAGCATCTCGCCCCAGATTAAGCCCCGTATGATGGGGCGAAAGGAAACCCCACAGGACCTTTGGAATTCTATAACCTGTCAGCAGCTCGGCTTCATTAACCACTAGCCCTGGTCCCTGCCCAGCCGATTCACACTTCAGCTCAGTCTGGAGGGGGTTGAGCCACCAGACGCCTTAGACTTTTCACTGCATAAACTGCACTTCCTGTTCTGATTTTCATGATGATGACCACATCCCCCTGCAGACTGCAGATATCATTTGTTCGTTTTATGTACTGTTTAGCTCTGAGTTTACCCTTTGGCTGGATTTATGCTATTGGCTCAGATTAGATTGTCTTTTCCCACCCTGGTGACAATTTAATGGTTTTTATCATGATTTGGTGTCATCCATTAAAACCCGTTTACACATTTAGAGCCGCCAAACAAATATCAGCCATGGAAGTGCTGCTACTAGTACGTGTTCGAGACAAAAAAAAGAAAGCGTGTGCAAAAGTATTTGGTTTGAGCCGAAGTCGTAAATCCACCCAAAGATGTGTTTATCAAGAAGCGGCTGGTGGATGACAAAGAAGGGTACTCAACGTTCCTATGCTAGTGTGGAAATTATGGAAAAGTGGTGATTGAGTGGATCTTTCTAGTCGTGAAAGATCAAGTCGTAAGAAGTCATATTTTTTGCCTCTAAACACCAAACTAATACGTATTCACGAGCCTGAGTGATCATTGATCAGCATTACTAGTAGTGGTAGTCACTTCGTTTTAAGGACACTTAAAACAAAAGGCAAATCATAAATTACTTAAACCTCCTGAAAATCTGGACATAGATTTTAAGTTTTTCAATAATATCAAATGTTTAAAAGAAGGAGCGGTCAAAGTTAAAGGTACCCTGCGGAGTTTCTGACCACTAGTAGCGCTATGGAGCAATGTTTACACGCGTGGGCCACTGTTTTGTTTTGTTACATGCGCACAAGAACACAAATTGAGTCCAGTCAACAGTTTCACACTCTTTGACAGGTGGCGCTAATGTGACAAATGCAGCTGGAAGCTGGGCCGGAGGAGGAGGCAGCTAGCAAGTAATTATGGATGTAAACAACGCATGATTTAAAATATTTAAAGGGTCTGCGTTGCAAATTTTATGAGGAATGGGTTCAGCACATTTCTTGGATCTCAAGGATGTGCAGACAATGGGTTTCGGTGACTAACAGAGGCCGCAAACAGAAATTCCTCAGGGTACCGTTACGTTTGGGGGAAAAACATCCTGAACATTTATTTATTTGAGAGTTTAACACTTAAAAACTGTGATAATCAATCTGATTCATCAGGACTGTGCGTGTGGATTGATCAGATTTAAATAACAGTGATCTGGATGTGCAACTCAGCAATCCGCCTAAAGTTGGATTCAATTCTGATTCAGATATTAGTGCACAGAAATATGTGACATCATCTGTTTCCATCAAGAGCCCCGTTAGCTTTGGATGAAAAGTGCAGACATAAACAAAACGAAAAATGTAGGAATGAGTGAAAACGTGTTTTCGGGGCCTTCACTGCTCCTTTAAACTAAGTAGAAAACAAGTTAAAGGCTCAAAGTTTACCAGACGCTTTCTTCCTGAGGAGGAGTCAGTGTCTCATTTTAGTGACTCATGCTGTGCTATACAGTGAGCTAAAAAAAAAACCCAAATCCGCCACTTTCAGAACGACACGAATTTGTGAGGAGGAGCTGTGTAGGAACCGAGAGTGCGAGCTGCTGCATCAGATGGTACCTTCATGTGAAATAACACCTGTGTATGGGTGAGAACAGACCCCCAGAGTCTGCCCTGGATGGATTGAACCACATGATCCGATGAAGCCCATAAAGTGTTTTGATGTTTCATGTGTGGTTTGACCGTTGCTCTCGCTAAGATTGAGATCGAAGCACACATACACAAAACGTGGAGGGCCGGGGTGTCGCACCGCCCCCTGCAGGCGATGTGAAGAACTGTGCCTCCAATGCTAATATCAGTTCTGTCTGTGTTTTATTGTACTATCTCTGGATGATGTTGTGTAACCACACGTGATTCTCATGTATCACTGTATTTTATCTGCTTTCATTGTTTAGATCCTATTTTGCACATAACAGGTTTTATAGGTCGCTTTAGTGTTGAGCTGGGCTCATTTTAAGGGTCAGCGCAGCTGAATCTGGACATATTGTTTGTGTTTTTGTGTTTTCTCTCTCTGTCACACACACACACACACACACACACACACACATTCATGCTTTTGTGCCTTGTCCTGCTGCTGGATGCCTCTCGCCTACAGCTGCTCCATTGGCAACACACACCTGCTACCTTTGCTCTTTCACACACACACACACACACACACACACACACACACACACCTTTTTGGCTGAGAGCTGTGCCTTCTGAGCTTGACACACACACTCACACACACTCACACGAAAGCGCACACTCTGCCTTCTGCTTGGGGTGCAGACGCCTCCCGCTCTTCACTTCTTACTGCTTTGTACACTGACATTGTTTTGTAAAGATGGCTGTAGGCTAAAGGAGAGGATGTAAAGTGATGCAGTGTGACTCGCTGTGAATTCATATTAGGCCATTTGCTACTTTTTTGAACATATAGATAATACTTCTGAGGCGTTTCTGCTTTTCTAGATAACATATAGTGTGGGACGGCAGACAGAGGGTCATCTGCTGGATTCAGGCCAGCAAAGTCGCAGCCACTCGTCTTTATCATTCCGTGTTGGATTCAGGCTACAACTAAGAACTGGTGAGGATGACAAAGCATCTAAAGGTTTAGACATATCCGTGTGCGCCGCTGCTGTCATGATTCAGCGGTGTTCTTGGGAGTGCTCAGCCAACGCGGCCCCCGTGTTATTGATGTTTGTTTCCCAAGATGCTCCCTGCAACTTCAAAATGAATGTGTAAATTGTTTTGGAGATAACGTCAGAGCATGGTCGGGCTCTCTGGCAGGAGGATAACACATTCCTATCGCATTCCCTCAGCCTGCAGAGGGTGTAAAAGTCTTAATGGTCGACTGTGCCCCCAAACAGGCGAGACCCTGTTCCAGCTTCCTCAATTTCTCACAGTTGTGGACCAGAACATTGTGATCAGATAGAGGGTGGAGCAGGGTGATCCCTCTCCGCCGTGTGGCTGCTTAAATTAGACTCAAGTTGGGTTTTTTATCTTTCCTCTTCTTCCCCCTACAGTACATGACACAGATCTGAGAGTGTTCCCTGTAGCATTTCTAACCTAAAGTAGGTCTTTTCTCCTGTCGCTGACCCAATACACCGATTCTTAATTTAACTGGAGGAAGCAGCCATTTTCAGGTCAGCGTCTGAAGAAGAGGAGATGTGTTGGTTGAGAGCATTTTGGGCGAGTAAATGTGGTCCGTGATCGTGACGTCCAGGGAGGGGAATGTTTCCTCAGGTCAAAATCTGAATGTGTGGTCCAGTCCACCAATAACAGAGACAGAAACAAGTCAAATGAAGCCACTGAGTTTCTGTCACAACTTCAACTGGGACTGATTTCTTTTGCAAAGCGCCCCCCCCCCCCTTACAGAAGAATCATCTTTGTTCCACTTTACTGTCAGTAAAGAGCAGCGCAGAGCAGCACAAAGCAGCAATACGCAAACAAATGGAGTTTACCACAGTTTCCATTTTCCTGCCCAGAAAAAGATGCCACATTAAACTAATTACAGTTCATTTTTCATGGGGTAATCGAACAGAAGGAGCGCGGAAATGAAAGCACACCTGTTCGGCTCAGAGTTAGAGTCTCTGATGTTTTTATGTCAGAGAGAAAAACCTCTGCATAGCATCTAAATCCAACAGTCTAGACTCGTTTTGCAAAGAGGAAGGTGAGGTGATCGATACCACACATGCACACGTGTCTGTGTTACATACGACGCCACAGCCAAGAGACAGTTAGCATAGCTTAGCATAAAGACGGGAAACGGGGGGGGAATCAGTGAGCTGGCCAGTTGGCACATGACTCAGCAAAGCTACAAATGATTGATTTAAGTCTTTCGTTTAAATGATGCAACATAATTCAAATGTAATTGGTGAGGTTAAGTCGAGCCAGTCGAAGCAGGCACTGAGAGCGATGTCAATCTTCTCATCTAACGCAAAATGTCGACACATATATTTGCTATTTTTTTTCTAGTTGGAGCACTTTAGGCTTTATTGCTCTGCAATATTAATCAGAACCTCATTACTGAGCTCGAGTTAACACAGAATCAGAAAATTGGATCAATCTGCAGCTGTCTGGCAGGAAGGGAAAACAATCCAGGCAGCACAAAGAGAGTCAGTGCCAGCGCTCATGGCTTGAAAAGTACTTTAAATACCGCTCACATCTCCTCAACCTGGTTCTTTTTCCAGTCGCTATGGTCAGCGCGGCTGCAGCTTGGTGCGGCCCAGGGGTGATGGGGAATTAGGTTTCTGCAGCAGGAGCCATTAGAGGAAGAGCTCAAAGGAACAAATGCATCACCATCAAAACAGCGGCGCTCCATCCAGGCTGCTGGCTCTGTGACACGGCCCGCGACCGCTGCCAGCGACACTGTGGCATTCGAGCCCGAGGCGGCTCTCTGCTCATCAGAAACAGCTCTTTAGCGGCAGTCGGCGAGCTGCAGACTGCACACATCAGGCTGTCTCTGTGGATTGTAACGCTAACACTCATACCTCCGTCAGCTATTGTGCTAGCACTCCGCAATCGAGTATGAAGCATCAAGTAGGATTTAAGGCTGCTTAGTGAATACATCTGTCATAACAGCAAGCGTACAGGTTGGCTCATATGAAACAGATACTGCAGGAAAAAAAAAAAAAAAAAAAAAAAAAAAAAAGAGTAGTCCAGGAATTTAGAGAGTTTAGTGTCTCGGGCAGGATGGGTGGAATGTTTCCGCGCGGGTGGTTTCCTGCTGTCTGGATCTGTCGTCATCTCGTCCCGGCTTTAGCGTCGCATTCCTCAGTCCCTTTTTGGACAAGGTAGTACACGTGTATTTACTACATTGAAACATATGTACGATATGTGATCCGACTCTTTGTATCTTATGCTATTGTACGAATAAAAGCTTCATGAAACACGAGGGCAGAGTGTGGAGTGGTGGCCTGAACAGGGTGGATACAGCAGATCCTCTCTCTTTAAAGCAAACATGTCTCAGAGTTCACTAATAAATTTATACCTCAATCATTTCTGTTCGGTGATGCAAAGCTAATGATCGCCGTCTAACCCTGCAGTGTAATCGATCACAACTGAACGATACGTGAAGTTCAGTACACTCAGTCTGTGTCTGCCCCCCCCCACACACCCCACACACCCCACCCCCACCCCACATTTGTAAAGAACAAAGCAGACATGTGGCATTTACCGCTCGTATTTATTCCATTCCCACAACGTGACATTTCTCTGACGTGGAACACCTACGATGATAAAGGACATTTCCAACATTCTGCATTCGATCGATATTAAATGTCAGCGAAATGAAGTTACACTGATTAATCATCGGACAGTGATCATTTTATACAGTTAATGAATTATTAATTAACTTTTTAATTAAACCCACTGACTTATGGCTTGTCATTTGAAAAGCACGGCTATGATACAGCTACTTGCGTGTACAACTCCAGTCCAACCAATCACAGGAGAGAATTCGGGCTTGCGCTCGCGCAGATGGACGGAGCCGCTGCTCAGAGATCACACTGAACGCTTTCAGCCAACAACAGACGTGCTGCGTGTGCTTTAATGATTTGAAGAGCTGCGCTGACTTTTCACTTGACCTTCCCAGGCTGAGCTTAAGTGGTGCAGGAAGCCTAAAGTTTTAAACTGTTGCAGGCCTGGAAACAAGGGGAGAAGACAAAGAGCTTTGGGGCTCGTATTTAAATAAACAGGACCACAGTGAGATGAAACACAAACGCAGCAGCAGGATGGGAGTCGGAGAGCCAACCTCATGCTCAGAACAAGACTCGGAGATGGAAACTGCACTTTTTGTTGCTTGCGGGAGACTGAAATCAATCGAATCTACGTCCCTTTTCACGTGCATGCAAAAATGAAAACGGCATTTCTCAAATCATCAGCTGTCCTCTTTATTCTAACCGTTCTAGAGGACTTTCCTGCATATATTCTTTCTGTATATTTTACTGGGAAAAGTCAGCTATCGTCCCTGTAATAACACAAGTATCTCATTTACAGCTGGCTGAGTGTCAGTGGTCGTCTGTCAGCGTGGCGGGAGCGAGAAACCCGTGAGTTTAGTTAGTTTTCTAATCCTTTCTGAGCCACAGAAGAAAGGAGAGGAGCCGGGGGCAAAAGGGAAAGTTTGGTGTTTTGGTGATTCGTAATTCAGTTGAGACTCTTACCAACCGGCACCTCGTTTCCACTTTCCCCAATTTACGCCTGCAGCCCCGGCTCCTCCTCCCCTCTCCACCTCCCACACAGACCCCTCTCGCCTCTTAGTTCTCTCCTAGTTTGAGCCGTGCAAACTCGTTGGCCAACCGTAGCGCCTCCTGCATGCACTGCGTGTTCCTGCCCGTGGCCTGAGCCGACATGTCCTTGCCGCCTCCTTTGCCGTCCAGCAGGGGGCACAACTCCTGAACCCACTCGCTGGCCTTCAGGCCGCGCTGGGCCACATCCTGGAGAGAGAGGGAGGGGGGGTAAAGTTAGAGGGGCGGCCTTGAGGTGCTCCCTGCTCGCTGTGTGGTGAGCGTGTGGGCGCCTTACCTGTGGGACTTGACACAGGCAGGTGATCTTGCCGGCGTCGTGGTCTACGGTGAAGAGCATCGCGGCGGTCTGAGGGGACTGAGACTTCAGCAGCTTCAGTGACTCATTCAGTGCCTGAGAGAGATGGAGGGAGAGCAGAAGGAAAGGATAAATGTAAGGAGGGAAAAAAAGGGTGGGGGGGGCAGAAACAGGGAGGGAGGGAAGAAAAGAGGCTTCTAATCAGCACTATTGATGTCTCAAGGTCAGAATTAATGGGCCACAGAGCTGATTTGGTCCCCTGGCAAATAACACAATGAGATAAACTATGAGACTGCCTGAGAAAATGTGCAGTGCTGCAGAGATAAACTGGATTTTAATACAGTTTGCACTTTTCATTTCTTTTTGTATTCTGCATTTCATGCAGATGAAGTCTTGGGCTTTGGGTTATAGATCTCCTCTTCTGTGTGTGTGTAGCGTCTTATTTTAGCCTGATATGTCACTTTTAAAATGGACAGAAATGGCTTCGTACGAATTCAGTCGCAGCTTTTCAAGTCTATGTTTTAATACCTTTAATGTTGGAGGTGGTTACATGTTGTACTGGCGCTCACCTTAGCAGAGGCTCCGGTCTCCATCTCCATGATGAGCAGTGGCTGGTTTGGGTTGCTCTCGATCACCTCACTGGTCTTTTCCAGGACTCTCTTCTGGATGTCAGCCTTGTAAGAGCGGTCCAGGTCGTCCATGATCTTCTTCAGGGCCTTCAGGGTTTCCCTCATCTCGTCCTTCCGCCACTGGGAGATCACGGCTGTGCCTATCGACTGCAGAGAGGACGGACATGTTGGGCGTGTTGAGACCAGGGCGCGGAGCTGTTCTGCTGGGACCTTCGCCGCAGCACAAAAACGCTGCTTACCTCCGTCGTGTCTGCGATCTCTTTCTGAATGTCCTTGTTCGGGGCCGTCTGCTGCTTCACCTTGTCTCCCAGTGCAGACAGAGATTGGTGCAGGGAGTCGGCTTTCCTCTGGGCCTGGAGAATGTGAGACACGGCGGCATGAGACCAGGGACAAAAAGCGCAGAGAGAGAGAAAAAGAAGCAGAGTGGTGGCAGGAAAAAAAAAGAAAAAAGCTAGAGAGGAGGATCAAACAGCAATTGTTGTCTAAAAATAGTAAAGATTAAATTGTCCTCGGGGTCTGAGTCGAGGGGGAAATGCAAAATGATTCTTTCTACATCCAAGTTCACCACAAGTCAAAAACAAGCTTCATTAAAGTTTCATGCCAGGGTCCTTTTTCCCCAGCAGGGACCCAAATAAGGCACACAGTCCCTGAGTCTGAGGCACGCTCTCGTTTAATTAGTCAGGTTTGTTGTGCTGTGTTGATGGTCAACACACAACAACAACTAATCGTTTGACTTGGACACATGTTGGACTGTTAAATCAATCTACTTTCTTTAAAATGTTGGCTACACTCTTTCTGTGCGAGCGTGGGTGGATGAGCACAATGCTGGAAGCAAGTACTCTGTGGGGGTGTGGGTGTATGTGTGTGTGCGTGTGTGTGTGTGCACGCTGACCTTCTGGGCCTCTGTTCCTGTCACGGCAACAATGCGGCGGATGCCCTTAGCGATGGCCTCCTCGGAGACGATGACAAACGGCGCGGCGTGACCCGAGTTCTGCAGATGGCTGCAGATAACAGAAAACCAACAGCACATTACCGGCGGCGTTACACAACTGTGGGAGGCAGCCGAGAGGCAGAGCGGCGAGGAGAAGGAGGACCATGACCAGGAGAGAAAACAGTGCAAAACAACAGCAGCAGGAACAAGGGGCCGTTTGAAGTGGCTGCAGATTAAAGCAACATCAAAGACAACATCAGTTTGCGTAAGTGGAATATTTTAAAACCTGAAGCGGCAGAAAAACGGTGGGGCAGACTAAAAAAAAAGAGCTTCGTATGAACGTCTCCCCCGGTGCTTAAATCAGAGCGAGTTTCAACACCTGTACGCACACAATGCAGCCCGGAAATCATTTTGACTCCGCCACTAATCAAATGAAATGAAAAGTCTTATAATCTAAGAGCGGAGCCGTCTGAGCGTTCAGGTGAATTTTACAGCCAGGAGCAGACACCGTAAAAGGCATTGGAGCAGGTCTAATCGCTGGATTGAGCTCTGCAAAGTGTTCCAGGCCAGCTCCGCGCTGGGACGCGGCCGTCTCGCTGTAAAGACCCACAAATCCAATTAATGGTTTCCACTTTACACACCAGCACCGGGCAGGGCTGACACGTCTCAGATCTGCTGGCTTCATGCAGATGGAACGTTCATTCAACAGCTCCACGCCTCTGTGTTCACGTGAGTTATGCTGCCCAGTCGACTCCACAGCGATACAGATGGAAACGGGTTTAACTGATCCACCCTGCCGTGTGCTTCTGTTCAGATACTTTGCTCACGTTCCCAGTTATTTGTGAAACTCTACGGGCTCAACTTGTAACGACTCACTGTCACTGTACGCGTCATGTAAGCGCAGGAGCTGTGAGGCCGGATCAGGCTGAAAAGACGCGGGGGAAAAGCAGAAGAGAAGCTGCAGAAAAGCTTTTACTGGTCATCGGCTTGTCTGGCAAACTGTGCGGCAGACACACAGTAACAGCGTTTATTTTCTAACTGTACCGGCTTTTTACTTCAGCTGCAACTTGTTCTTCGTCGTGACTGAATTCAGCCGCTGCCTCATTTAATTACATGGAAACACATCTGACTAAATAACCAAGCTTTAAAATAGAGCCTAAGTGAAATGAGAATTAGCTTTAGCTGAGGCTAACTGTAGCTGCCTCAACTGCTAGCTTCTCTTGATAGCTCCCCTGTGTTCTTACGCATTACGCAATTCTTTGACATGATTTGTAAGCCTATTATAAAATTGTAAAGAGTCACATTCTGCTCTTAGACATAGTGACCAATATGTCTAAGTGCAGCTACGTTCAGCTTTGTGTATCCAGTTTCCTTTTGTTGTACCGAGTGTTTTTCAGTATAGACTCTGAAGTACAGTGAACCTAGATGTCGACTTTATGAACAAACAAGCGAAGAGAAATCAAATGAAGCTTCATGCTTACGTTCCACCACAGAACTCGATGGAGGTGAGAGACCCAGCGGCACCGTCGGGGTCCTTCAGCAGGTCCTCCACCGGGATACCAATAGACACAACTCGGACTGGGTCGGGGTAGGTCTCATCGAACACGGCACGCAGACCCTGGATGGCCTTGGCTTGAGCCAGCGGAGCCTCCAGGGCGTACACAGGCTGGAGAGAGTGAGGTGTGAGAGAATGCTGTCAGCTGATGGTTGACATGACAACAGGCGATATTCAGAAATATCAGGTTGTTTCAGTGTTCCCCTCCGCTGACCTTAGCGTCTCTTATCAAGGCACAAGCGATCTCCTCAGTCTGACGGACCTCCCCCGTGCTCAGGGCGCCTTTAGCAGTGAAGTCAAAGCGCAGGCGGTCGGGGGCGACCAGGGAGCCCCTCTGGTCTGCCTCGCCCAAGACTCCCCGCAGGGCGAAGTTAAGGATGTGCGTGGCGGTGTGGTTGCTCATGACGGACCTACGTCGAGCCTGCAGAGGCCGTAGGGACAGACAATCAGAAACGGATCCCGACAACACGTCGGAGAACTCATTTCACTGAGTGATAATGAGCAATATCAGATATTCTGCGTGTGCTCTCACCTCATCTACGCGCAGGGTGACCTGATCTCCCACCCTCAGCGTGCCGTAGACCGTCCCCACATGCAGAACGTAACCTCCTCGGACCTGCGTGTTCTTCACTGTGAACTCCATCCGCTGCAGAGACAGAGACGGGCAGAGAGGCAGTGGGGTCAGGCGTGTTTTGGTTCTGATAGCTGGCTCGTGCATCGTGCGTGTGTGTGGGTGCTTCAAAAACTAGAATAAGGTCAAAAAATATGTATATTTTTGACCTTTTTCAAGAAATGGTGATGGGTGCAGATAAAAAGATGAGGACTGTTATATATAATGATATGAGTGTGTTTTTATGCCATTTGGGTTCCCACTCATGAGACTAATGAGAACAATTTAAGATCTTTCATCTATTCCCGTCATAATGGTGATATTTCGTTTGGCAGCCTGTGTCCCCTCACACAGGGCCTCCTTCCCACCTGCTGTCAGACCCAGCAGCCCCAGTTAAACTAATGTAGAACACCGACTGGGACTGATAGTGAAATTGCTACTTCTTCCAAATGAAAAGTCACTAAAGGCGATTTTATTTCAGCTTTGGCAGAACACTGGATCTTTGCTCTGCCTCTAATGTGAGCACTGTGGAGTTTGGGGGAAACAACACACACTCAAACAAAATTAGCCTAATGAGAGCTTTCTAATGCTCAGATCTCATGGTGCTTCTCCACACAGCGTCAGTCGAGTTCATTACAAACCACTGAAAAGAAAACACACACACACACACAGAGTTTTGTCACACTCACATCGCCCGTGCTGTCATCTTCTCTGACCATGTAGCCCTCATCAAACGTCTGTCCGCCCTGCTCGGCGTAGAAGGACGTCTGGTCCAGCAGCACGCCGCACTCCTGGCCTGTGGTGACTTCGTCGCAGAAGGCGCGGTCACGGCGAAGGGCCAGCACTGTGGCTGTGGCCTGCTGAAACTCTTCACATGCAAACAGGGTGGCAGTTGATGCGCGAGTGTCCTGGGATTACACTCGGTGGTTTAAAAGCCTGTTTGTCAACCTGTACGCACCATATTTGCCGTTTTCGTCCGCGGTGTATCTGTATTTGGGAGAGTCATCTGTGGCGGGTACGTTCTTGTTTCTCAGCTCTTCGATGGCGTAGATGTCCAGCATGATGTGGTCCTCGTCTCCAGCGCCCTTACCCTGGGACTTCAACTACACACACACACACACACACCCCCCTTGTCAGTCAGTTAGACTGTCGCTTCGGTAGACAAAACCTGAATCTTTTTAAAGAGGAAATAATGAGATATTGAAATATATTTTATTGATCACCAAACCAAGTCAGAGTTTAGTTAACTCGATCTGAAATATGATTCTGTAACTGGATAAAGATGACATTTTAAACGGAGCGAATAAGGCCAACAGATCGTTCTCCTCCCAAGTCGAAACCCTAACGAGCATTGCTGAACTTTGAAGCCATGTCTCTCCGACAATGGCTGCAAAAACAAACTTCACAAGCTTTGCAAAGTTTGGATTTAGTGCAGACCTAATAAACCTGCTGGGACTGTGTCTAATAAACGGAGTGTATGGCAGAATAAGGAGGAAGCATAAAGGCACAGTCCCCCATCTGGCAGGGAGCAGAGCTGCAGCGCCATGTGTGCACAGACATTAGATCACAGTAAAGTGTTGGACGGCAGCGTGACAGCAGTCTGTGGCTGCGGCGAGCTAAGAAATCAATCTTTTTGCACAATCCAACAGGGGATTAGCACAGTGCTGTAAAGTAGAAGGGGGTTTATTTAAACAGCAGGTGCACGGCTCTTGATTCTGACTTACAGTGCAATACCAGAGAACGCTGACACAAGGCAAAACAGTGCACCCACGGGAATGAGCACAAAACACTGCTCAGCCGAGTTTCCCCGCACAGAACGTGTCAAGGCCAAATTCAGATGGTCGGTAAATATCCAAAGGTTTCCTCTTCCCCTCCACCTCCTCCTCACCTGCGCTGCCTTCTTCTCCTCCTCGAAGGCAGCCATGTCCACAGCCATGCCTTTCTCCTCCGCGATGAGGGAGGTCAGGTCCAGGGGGAAGCCGTATGTGTCATACAGCAGCCATGCAGTGTCACCTGGACACACAGACGGGGGGAGGAAACGGCACTAAATACTGTCAAACTGTTGGTGCAAAGCGTGCTGAAATAAATATGAAAACGTTGACGCAATGTGTGTAAACTTCTACAAACGGGATATGCAGCGTGCTTAGATTTCTATTTGACAGGGACGATGACATTTACTCGTTGAAACTGTGCATTCCTGCAAAAAGATGCATTCGCGTTTTGATCAATCAGCATGAAGTCAGATGTGGAAAGTGTCTGTGCTGCCAGTTTGTCTGCAGAACTGCAAAAGTAAGGTCACGGTGTAAAGACGTGCGTGTTGGCATTAGCAGGAGCAGCCACTCATTTTGGCTGAATGCACAAACGCTGCTGTCAGCCCGCGGGACCCAGAGGAGATGGACGACTGTTTGTCCTTTTCTAAAGACTGAAAAATGGAGAGATTTGAGATGTCATGTGTAGAGAGAGAGAGAGAGAGAGAGAGGGGAGGACGAAGACAGAGAGTGACGTGGGCGGTGAGCAGCCATATGTAGAGAGGATTAAATAGGAGGATTGAAAAAGAAAAGAAACGCAGTGGGTGCAGTGGCGCTGAACTCAAGTTAAAATTATACGCATCTATGTTTAAACAGATTCTCGCAGCAGTTGATTTGCAGATGAAATGTAAAAATAAACCTAAACTCCACCAAAACGATCTGCAGAGGACACGTGGCGCGTTTCCCTGCAAGTGTCAAACACGTCTCTTTGCGCGCGTCTCACCTGGGATGGTCTTGCAGTCTCCCAGACTCATGATCTTCCTGTCGAGGATACGGCGTCCCCTGCTGAGGGTTTTGAGGAACTGCACCTCCTCCTCATTGATGATGTCCTTCACCACGTCTGGGTCTTTCCTCAACTCTGGGAACGCGTCACCCTGCAGAGCGAGGATGGGGATGGAAGAGAGGATGACGGAGGTTCTTTAACAGCGTTAAACCAAATGCGCACCGATATGCCGACAATGCATGACACCAAATTACATTTCAAGTATTTTATGGATCTTTGTAAAAGCTCACCAGGGAATCTACCACCACATCCACCAGAGAGGCGAAAAAGCCTTTCTGAGCTCCGAGCTTCTCGTGGGAATATCGGACAGCGCGGCGCAGGATCCTCCTCAACACGTAGCTAAACGTGATGCAGACCAGGTATTAAAAATGAGCGTTTATTGCAGCAACGGAGCAGAATATACATGTGCTGTCTTGACTCAGTGTTGCACTTGTCAGGTCTAAAACATCAACTATCAAAGTACAAATTCGGTAACTGAAGGTTACAGCCTCACCCTCTTCCTGTGTTGTCGGGCCGACCGCCGTCTGACAGGGCGATGGTGATGGTGCGGGCGTGGTCAGCCAGGACACGGTAGGCCATGTCAATACCGTCACTGTCCTCTGCACCAACTTTACCGGTGTAAGGACGAGCGCCTGTGCCCTGAAACAGAAATACGCTCAGACTGTGTTTAAGTTCAGTGGCTTCCAGCACATACATACGCATACACAGTCCACAGCTGCGTGACGCCATCTGTCATGCTCCAAGTGTGTTTTACTTTAACAGCAGCAACATTTGTTTGTGCATTCTCCTCAAAAACACAAATATTTGCACAGATTTGAACTAAAAATCAAAATTTCTACACATACTGCTGTTTGAGTGTCACTTCAATAGATTACTGTGGGTCTCACATCCCCTCAGGAGCAGACTCCTGGCACAATATTCATGATTGATATGAATATTGCTTTTACCAACATCCTTTTACACTTTTACAGAAAGCTACAATGCGCTCTGCCTGTGTGCCTGCGTGTTGTTTAGCTGGCCGTGTGTTCTCCACCAGTCAATGATTGTTTGTAATGCAGCAAATCTGTGGTTAATAACTTCCACTGTTCAGTCACCAGCTTGTGTGTTCCTGCTGCTGTGAAGCGAATCAATAAGTGTGACCTCGTTAAACCTGTAAACTGTTGCATTAAACGTGTCGGATCAAATCTGCATTAGCTGACGAGTAAGAAACATTCAGTTACACGTATTGGTGGCACTTCAGTACCTTCTCAATGGCTTCGAAGTACGGGATGAACAGGTCGGTGTCATAGTTGGACATCTTGTCCTGCAGTACGGACACCAGACGCTCCAGACCCATCCCTGTGTCGATGCTCTTCTTAGGCAGCGGCTTCAGCACAGTCTCGGACTCTCTGAACAGGGTCGGACAAGAAACGCTGGTTACAGTGTGGTCTATTACTGTTTGCATGCGCTTGAGTGTTACAAACTGTTCCACAGAGGAAACGGACTTATTTACTTTCCTATTAGTTTGCTGAGGATGACACTGTTTTGTTGAATTTCTGTCTGCAAAGCTTTGAGCTGCTTTGCTTTTTAACACCTGGTTCTGGCTCTTTTCTGTCATGCAAATGCACGTGTTTCAAACCCTTTTCTACAAAGCCATGTAAGGTTTCTTGTCTCTATTGTACTAAGGACATCACAGGTGTGTCTAAATTCCCACCCTCAGTCTAAATTCAGGGATAGGTTTAGATTTAGTTGTGCTGCTGTCACAAAGGAGGAAAGCATTTAAATGTTATTTATAACCCACTGGACAGGTAATAACCAGAAACCCTCTGGATATGTGTGTGCGTGTGTGTCAGAGAGCGCACCTGTTGAACTGGATGAACACCAGGTTCCAGATCTCCAGGACGTTGGGATCGTCCATGTTAACCAGGTGAGAGGCGTCCCTGCCTCCGATGCGGTCGTAGTGGATCTCGCTGCAGGGGCCGCAGGGGCCGGTGTCCCCCATCTCCCAGAAGTTGTCCTTCATGCTGCCTGGCAGGATGCGGGCTTCCTCCATCCTGAGAGAAACATGCAGGAGCAGAGAGACAGTAGAGGCACAAAGTTAAGTGACATATACCCATGAAAACAGAATAAGGGTTAAGACGAGGGAGGATTAGAAAAACCTGATGCTAAGTAGGCAAAATGTCAGCTGTAATCTTGAATACATAAATGGCCGATAGCAGCATTGTTGAAACACAAAGGGGGGAAATTTCAGGAACTGAGCCTGAGAGGAGGCGAAGAAACGGAGGGCGAGAGAATCTAAGCTGCTGTTGTTGTAGACAGCGTGGTGGCTCAGTGGGACTGGGGAAGGAGATGAGAGCTCCTCAGGGACTGATCACACATCGTGCAATTACTTTAAACAGGGGCAGGCAAACAGTAGCCGTGCAAACATTCATGCAGGGATACAATGCGAGAGGTGTGAGTGATTCACACAGGAGGTAGAAAGAACACCCAGATGATTATCCGGCGGATGAAAAATGATTCCCGGTGGGCAGCGATTATTAAAAATTGTTCAGAGGATCCCTGAAGCGACTGCCTTCATCTGACACGTTCACCAACACATCTCACCCCAGGTCGATCCAGATCTGTTTGCACTCCAGGTCGGCCTCCAGGCCAGCGTCGGCGTTGCCCCCGAAGTAGGTGACATACAGACGGTCGATGGGAATGCCAAACTCCTGGGTCAGCAGCTCCAAGGCCATCTTACAGGCCAGGTGCTGCAGAGGGAGAAGGAGAGATGAGACAAAACGGAGAAGATGAGTCAAAGACAAACAAATCAAGCAGTTTATTCTGTGGCTGCCTTATAGAACATCTCTCTGGGTAATGCAGCTTAAAATCTGCACTTTGTAAGATCACTCTTTTCAGGCCACACTAAAATAAAAGAACTTCATCACATTAGCCAAATAAGGGCCAACAGGTTTTAACTCACAAAACAAGTCAGTCAGCAATTATCAAGACACAGGATTTTCATGTTTTATGCATTCGTATTATGTAAAAATCATATGTCGTTCTGTCAATATATCTAGTACTAGTCAAGTTATCATAGTAAATCGCATAAATAACCCTGAACCGCAACTGAAAAGGACGACAGCATAATACCTTGAAGTAGTCCCCAAAGGACCAGGACCCCAGCATCTCGAAGAAGGTGTGGTGGTAGACGTCTTTGCCCACATCGTCCAGGTCGTTGTGTTTGCCTCCAGCACGGATACACTTCTGAGTGTTGGCAGCGCGACGCAGCCTCGCCATGGGGTGAGACGGATCGATGGTGTTGAGGAAGATGGGCTTGAACTAAGACAAAAGGATACAAGGAGATACAACTGAGTTGCATTGTGTTGAACGTTTGCTACAAGGATCGTAGAATTGCAGAGCGGAGTCGAATGGTGCAGGTCAGTGGGTAAGATTGACATAGTCAGCCTGAAGGAGAAGCATGGATATTGTACCTGGTTCATGCCGGCATTGGCGAAAAGCAGCGTGGGGTCGTCCAGTGGGATGGTGGATGACGAGTGGACGTACTGGTGGTCATAGCGACGGAAGAAGTCGATGAACTTCTCACGGATTTGAGCTGCACTCAAAGAGGAGTCCATTCTGAATCAGCTCTCTGGACACAAACGCACAGAGAGGCAAAGTTAGAGCGTGTCCATCAAGCATGCTCAAATGCACAGCTGCCACAGGCAGACGCCACTTCCCGAGTTCCACAGTGACAGCGTGAAACCAAGTGATGAAAGTGCTACAAGTGACAGCATGGTAACAGGAAAACAGGAGCGGGTCTGAACATAAGGAGACTTCAGCTCCCGGCAGCTAATGAAAAATAAAAGTAACACCAAATGAAGGGGTCGACTGATCGAAAAGCTGCATTGTTTGAAATTTGAATATTCCATTTACTCAAAGCAACACCTGCGCCTTTTCTGAGTTTGCGTTTCTTGCATGTTTCTGGCTGCAAACGCACGAGGCCTGGAGGCAGCAGTCATGTCACGCCTGTGCTCTCACTACACTTCTCTCCAAATGACTTGGAAATTACAGGGTGTCTGCACAGCACAGGCTGGAGGGGTTAAAGACTCAGATGCCTTGTCCAACCAGTCCCGCCCAAGAACCGCAGTTTTTTACATCATACGGGGACAAATGTGATGTGTTCGTGCTCTACTGTCACAACACTGCAGCCGAACATTGAAGAAATGACTGCAAAATGTCATCGTATGGGATTTCTATTTATGTTAAGCTCTGTTTTGTGTAATGTGATCTGTCTTCCTGGCTTTCTAACAACGGTCACTTAACAGAAGTCAGTTTAAGCGGCTCATCCGTTCCACAAAGCTCAGCTAACAATTAAATCAGCAAATCACCTGTGAGAAGTTGGCAATAATGAATATTTCACATTTTTGCTTATACAGTAAAGCAGTTATCAGATTTATAAGCAATCATTCTCCTGCCAATCAAACAACCAGGTCTATAGCCCCTGTAGTCAAATCAGTCAGGGAGGTGTTTGTCCAAACAGGCTTCCTTAGCAGAGATGTTCCTCTCTGTCATCTCCCTTCAGCAAATCAACTCAAGAATCCTGTGATGCCACAGAGGAGGCTCTTCTTGCTGCAGGGCGCTGCTTTCAGACTAAGGAACGCTCTCTGAGAAAGCAGTTCTTGGATCTGAATGCACTGCAGCACAGCCCTGACACTGAATCACTGAATCATTCCACATGCAGATGATTTGGCTTTCGTCAGGCTCTTTATGTTCATCACTTTATGACCCAAAATACATTTTAACAACAGTTCTAAAGCTTGAAAGCTTTCAGGACATCGATCACTGCGGTGGTTGCTTACACAGGATTTATAGAGTGTAATACTGAGTGCAGTTTGGACAGGTGGAGCTTCAGAAGTGTTTAACACACTTGCCATGAAGGACCTGGGGGCATGGGGGCTAATGGAGCAGTTGTGAGAGAAGGCAGGAAAACCCTAACTTGTAATTCAGGATTCTTCCGTTTTCCAAGTGTGCCATGGTTTTAAGCTATGGATGGATGGGACCCTGCTGCTCCCTGAGACAATGCACTTGACTTAAAGCTCATTTTTCAAATAAGATTAGTTGTAATATTGTTCAAGATCAGTGTATTACCAATAAGCATTAATGCTAGAAAAATATACCAATTAAGAATTTTTCATTTGAAGTTGCATGACGTAAAATGAAAGCCTTTAAAAATCATAATCTATAAATCTAAAATCTATAATTAAAAGGCAACACAGATGAATTCCCATCAGCGGACTCATTCGTTAACTAGCTGGCAAAGGAAACCACACAGCTGGTGCCTTCAGCTCTCTGGGGCCAGCAAGCAGACGGTAAACAGCCACCGTCCCCATCCTGACTACCAAACCACCCTGTTGGCAACCAGAGAAAGTGGAGACATTGGGGTAAAGGGATGGAAATTTTAGCCTCTATGAAAAACAGGCTGTTTACAGTTTAACAGCTAACAGTGTGACAAAATAGTGTCATAAAAGGCTTGTTGTGAGGCAGATTAAACTTCACTGATAACACAGATGAGACAAGAAACCACACTGACCAAAAGGGGTAAATGTGCATTTCTGATGATGCAATTAAGGACAAGAAATAAGAATTAACTGAGTGAATTGTGTTGGCCCTTATTTGAAATCACTACCCTGTTATTGAGCTCAGGTGTATTGTTAATAATGAGATCCACAGATTCAAACTCAAAGTTAGTGAGGTCAGCAGCCAAAACTCAGATTGGCTGTGTTTACCATTAGGAAGTCTGTTTGTGTTTACAGATGCAGACTAAAATGAGTTACATCCACAGGTCTCACATGAAATCTCAGAGGGTCCAGTTGCCTTTTCTCATGCTGACTAAATCCAGTTCTCCCATGCCACCTTTACACCTCTGCTGACTCTGTGCCAGTTTAGTCAGATGTAGTCATTCATCTCATACTGCTTTAAAAAACCGGAATGCTGCATGATTTGGCCGTCAGCTGGCCGTAAACTGCTATGTTGGGCAGAGACACTAGCTTGACAAGCTGACGTTAGCTAAATCTTAGCCTAACTTGCTACCTCTGTGTTCCGCCTGAGAGACACATTTCAGTCCACAACTCTAACCAAAAACCTACTTTGTTGAATGGCACAGTAAACGTTTTTTATTCTAACATCGCATGGGTGTGTGATAATACTCACAGAAGTCGCTGTTCTGGCAGAATGAATCAGTTACCGCTCCCGAACACACGGCTTTAGCCCACGCTGCTCGACCAGAAAGACTGCACAGAGCACGAGGACACGCCCGCGATAACCACTTATTGGTCAGTGTGTGCCGGTAAATCGGCAGAAATCAATTTCTATTGGTCAAGCCTACTGTCAGTCTTGAGCGAGCCCGCTACATCAACAGGACTAACTTCCCTAGCGTGGCTGATGCAATGGAAAAGACACCGGTGACAATAGATGTTTTTGCCCTGCTTTATAAAGAAATATGCATGTACACAAATTTGTAAATAAACACTTCAACAATCATTTGTCTATAATAATATCTCGTTTTTAAATTTTATGGTTTGGGCGTTTTGGTTCTGACATGAACCATGGTTCATTATAACATGAATCACCAATTTGGTAATAATTTGTGATATTTTTTATTTTATTATTACATAATAAAGTAATTAAGCACTAACTATTATTATTGAAAATGCACGGATTTAATATTTTTCAAATCTGATGTAATTTCATTTAGTGTCATGCGTACCACGCAATAGCGGAAACATTTCCTTTTTACTGTGTTTCTGGGGGGACAGTTTCTGTGATGGACAAGTTCACACGCTGCTAACAGTACATCACAATCCATTGCACCATGCCGACTGACACCAAACGAGTACGCGGCCCAGAAGTGTCTCAGAGTCCGTCTCTGTTTTTGTGCAAACCAGCGAAGGCTCTCCCTTCGCACGGCCCGAGGGCGGACGGTCGGCAGCGGGATCAAGTGGACGTCAGGCCTGTGTTTGTCCGCTGCGGACTGGTGAGCCAGGCTAAAGGTTCCGCGTACATCGAGGCTGGAAACACCAAACTAATGTGCTGCATTTATGGCCCCAGAGAAACAGAGAGGAAAGATGAAACCGACATGAAATGTGGCAGGTATGTCATGTTTAAAAAGACAAATATTTGTTTATTATATTTAAGACAAATGTAATTGACACATGCTGATTCTCACAAAAGAGACGAGAGCGGAGCCTTACTGTACTTGGTCATGTGACCAATAATGAACCAGTAACTTATGTTGACTTATGTTAACTCATAGTAGCAAACTTCAGATAGACAATTTAAGGCTTGCACTTAAGTGAAAACACTTATTTCCAACATTGGCTCAATGTATGAAAAGCCATAAGGAAACATGTACCATGAAACCAGTCAACCGGAGTTTTAAGGCCAAAAACACATCAGTGCAAACTACACCGAGTATTAATTTCCATAGTACACCTAAACAGAGCAAAAATACATTGACTTCCCAGATAAATCTTATAACCTTGTTCACCAAAAAAAGCCCTCAACAACTTAATTTTTAAAGGAAAGCTAAAAAAAAAAAAAAAAATAGCTGTTAGCTACATTATTTACTGAGACGCATTTATGAAAGCTGTGTGAAAAACAGTGATCAGGGAACACAAATAAGTAGCTAGCACGCTGATACTAAATGTCCCCCAACGTCAAGCTTCTTATACCTGTCACTGTCCTGAGAGGTGTGTTAGCATTAATAAATTGTAATGAGTGCTGTAAATGAATAACACCTCACCATAACGTAACATCTTTACTATGAATGGTTCGCGTGGTTTGCCCTCAAGCATTTGCAGCACTGCGTCACATGTTGCATTTGAATTGGACGCTGACGTTTGTGTGTCTGTGATTGGTAATATAGGAAAAGTTCATGAACACAACGAAACTCAGTTTTTTCTCTTTCTGTCCAGGTTAACGACTGACATGCGTTTCGCTCCATTTTCCTGCCCGGAGAGAGGCTCCTGGATTCAGGGGAGCATGGACAAGGACCTCTCCCTGATGCTGCATGAGAGTCTGCAGCCAGCCGTGTGCCTCCCCAAATACCCCCGCTCTCAGATCGAGATCAACGTCATGGTTCTTGAGAACGGCGGCTCGGTCCTGGCCCACGCAGTCACTTGTGCTTCTCTTGCCCTCGCAGATGCAGGGATTGAAATGTATGATCTGGTGCTCGGTTGCTCCATCCGGCAGGACGGCGCCTCTTATGTGGTTGACCCTTCGTACATGGAGGAAAACAGCTGCGGCTCTGTCAGCAGTGAGAACCAGGGCGGTCTGACTGTCGCGTTTCTCCCAAGCCTGAACCAGATTTCTGGGCTGCAGTCAGATGGGGAAATGACCGAAGAGACTCTGACAGCTGGGGTTCGGACGTGCATTGAAGGATGTTACAAACTGTACCCTGTCATCCAACAAGCCCTGGCCAAGGCTGTGCGCAGAGCTGCTCCACCACCATCAGAGAGCTGAGAGACTCCATAACCAATAATCTTTCTAGGTCACAATTTACAATGCTTACTTTTATAACAATATCAAATTTTCTGTTTGCTATTACAGTCTTGAAATGAATATTAAATAGATTTAATGGCATTTTCTTATTAAATAATTAAACCTTACATCTGCGGTTTGACTTTTCATACTTTCCACACATTTAGAAAAGAGCTCAGTCAGACTGGCCGTGTAGGATAGTTCCTGATTGGATGGTTATTAGGCAATCTACTAAACGCTAAACAACTAAAAACTCTGGCCGCCTGTGGTTTAACCTCAACTGAGCTGCTGTGTCCTGTCGACATCTTCTTAATGCCACAAGAGGTCAGTCTGTCTAAGGTTTTAGTTGAATCTTATGCAGAGTGTAAAGAGCGGGCCTGTCCTGCTTGGTCTCTTTAACAAACATGGCGTTATAAAGGCCACAAGAATCCCAATAGAAATACCCTAAATATAGGCGTCATGGTGCCCGAGGGGGTCACATCATGTGTGGCTGGGGACTTGTATCATCATGTAATGACTCTGACCACACACTCAGCAGGAAAATAATCACGTAAAACAATTAAAAGATGTTGGTGGTGGCAGTAGAGGAAAGATCGTAGAGGGGCCGCTACTGTGGTAATACTAAGGTATTAAGCTCCTGGGATCATATATCCACAACAAATCAACAGATAGAAATGGTGAAGTCAGTGGTAATGGTCTCTGATGCTGTTTTTTCCCCCCTTCATGTAATACCACATAGAAACAATTGTGCTGACAATGAAGCACTTCGTCCAATGTCATATTTATATTTTTGTGTGTGTGTGTGTGTGTTAGGGTATGTAAAAGAGGGTTAGAGGCCAATAAAGTGCATTGCACTCTCACAGTCAGTCTTTGCCCGTCAGTGTGTCAGTCTGTTGACACTTTGGTGTGATCGGCAGGCTGAGGTCAGTCAGAGACCTCGTTTTCCCGAAACATGACCGCCCCAGCATTCCACAGCTCAGCATCACACAGATACAAACGCCGTTTTCCAGTTATGTGGATACACTCACACAAAGACATATATTTACTCTGCGACATGTCCATTTTGGGGGTATGCTACTGGAAGTGTCTTTACTGGCACTGAGAGCAGATACGTATAAAGGAGCCATGGAGCAAATACAGAGAAAGAGTGTTAATTATGTGGAATATGCTGATCGTACCTTTTAAAGTCAGTTATCTAGTCATGGGGTGCACCACGCAGACTGTGAGAACAGTTGTTTAATGTTTCCTGTCTGAGACTCTTGAATGATATAGGTGTTTACATAGAGAGAGGAGCGTAAAGGAGTTGCTTTATGGAAAGTGAATGATCTAGTGTTTTTGGAGCTAGATCCACGCTGGAGACTACAACATGATAGTCCCAAACCCTCACCCTCTGTTGTGTCAATATTGTATCTGAAATGCCCTTACTTGCGCAAGTTACTCATTACAAATCACATTAAATGTACACTGTCCCAGCTGTATCTGTCTGCCAGAGTCTAGCGAGCTCAAGTTTAGATAAATGCTGAGTATTGTTTCAGAAACGCTACTTTCATTCATATATTATTATGTTGCCCTCAACAGCTTCACTAAGCAAAATGTTCACATCATAAGGACCAGCGAAGGCCTCAGAGAGCACATGAAGGCAGCAGATGTCGTCTGAACGTGTGTCCTCTTTGCAGCAGAGGCAGAGGATTAGTGAAAAACAGGTGAAAACAGGTGAAGGATGTCCTGTAGGTGATACACACATGCCCATGAGTGTATGTGTGTGTGTGTGTGTGTGTGTGCACTCACCTGGCTCACATCTGCCAGACAAACATAAACTTACCTGAAACCTGTTTCAGTCAGGAATGAGTTTACGCTGCACAGATGCAATGAAGTCGTCTGGATGAGCATTCAGTTGAGTCATTCACTAACACGGGCATGTATATTGAACTTTATCACTTTAAGAGTGTGAGTGGAAGCGTGTGTGAATAAAACACCTAATGTGTCAGTGCACGTCATCTGGCGGCACAGTAGTGACAATTTAATGTCTGCTTCTGTGTGGAGTGGGCACTTGTGATTATCTGTGCTGTTTATTGTCCATTGTGTGTGTATTTGTGTGTTTGTTTTGAGTTCTATCAGTATGTCCCAGACCTCATTATCTTCCCGCTCTGAGCCAGACAATACAGCTGCCATCACCAGCTATCTGTGGGTACTGAGATATGTAACACGGTGCAGTAAGCTCTCGAGTCACACCCACACACAGTCTGACTGTTTCTGTCAGCCTGCAGTCACACAATACAGGTTAATCACCTGCCTGCACACAGATTATCTACATTTTATGCCTCAGAGAGACGCATTACTGACCATACTGAGTGCCAACCAGTTGCTGATGCAACACGGTTCATTGTTCTAGGGACAAAGCAAAATTAAAATGAATGTAGGCACAGTCTAGTTTACATCGTGCGCTTGGTACCAATAAAGCAATATGCAGGGGAGTCCATTGAATTTATGGGAGACTGGTATAAATATGGTACCTGGTGTGCAGGTTAATGCTTTAACACACAGTTCACTGCTTGTTGTGCACAAAGGTACGGTGTCGTCACAAATAAAGACAAACCTGCAGTCAAGAGGGGATGGGGGATTCTTGGTTAATTAGTGCAACAGTGACAGAAATAAATAATACAAAAAATGTGTTTTGAAGCCGTTTATGCGGTCGCTTTAATTCAAAGCTATTTCACATGAATGGTTGCATCATATCTTGAAAATGTGGACAGGAGGCTGTAATGCAGAGGATCTACACTATGTCTCAATAGCAATTTGAGGAGGACCTGTCATTGAGTTTGTATTCCATTACTGGGGAGCTAGTAAGATAAGCTACTAACTTCCTTTGACTGATCCCCTCTAGAAATTGCTTGTTTTTTGTTTGCATTACAGTTTCCAGAATAACAGAAAAACTACAGTTGACTCAAATGACTGTATCAAACATTAAAACACGAAACGCTTGTTTGGCCTATATTCACAATGAAGGTACAAAATATTAAGCCCGTCTGGTTTTACATGTCTCAGCCGGGGGCTCGGAAGGTAAAAGGGGTCGCTCAATGACCACAGGGTTGGTGTACACACACGCACGCACAACATACGGTAATGCCCTCTGTTGCAAGGTGCCCGCTTCTCTGTGGTATTAGGCTGGTTTTTATTGGCTATCAGGTGGGTTTTGTCACATCGACACTGCAATCTTGGCTGTGCCTGAACTCTATGTGAACTGCAGGCCTTCTTAACACAACGGAAGAAAACTCATTTCTAAAAAAAGCCAACACTGAAAGGCATTGTGCAATGCATTACTAACAGCACTGACAGAAGTGCTTTTTTATTAGAACGTTGCAGTTCAGTTGAACCTGGGTGGGGTGCCCTGCTCACTCAATGATTTTTATGATGAGACAAAGTGAAATATGTCTTAACGAGAGTCTATAGCCATTCTAGCGGACATGTGAGACTACTCAGGCACAGAAGTCGAGCAAACAATTCGAGTCAAGCATTTATTGCTTTGGGCACCGTTAATGTCTGTATCACATTCTGTGTCAGTTCATCCAATAGCTGTCGAGATATTATAAGACAAGCTATCAGATCCAAATTGTTCATTGATTCAACTGAATGAACGAATTGAATTGAATGAATTAATAAATAAATAAAATAAACAACAGAAACTGTAGGCTACTATAATCATAGAAAAGCAACTAGAATTGTGATAAGAAGTAATGTTTTGTGGTCAAACTGTATTATATTTTATATCACAATATGATGATATTTTATATTCATGATATTTTATTTGGAGGAACACAAAGGTATTAGGCTAATAGACTTTATTATGTTTTAACTCTTAATGAAAATAACTTCTACGGAGCAAATTATAGTGTATTTTCAATAATAATAAAAACATCCAATCTGTTTGGTCTATTTTGACAAACCTGTGCTGGATAATATATTTTGGCAACACGCTGCAAGTGTAAATTGATATTTGAAAGTGAAAGTTGAAGTTCAGAGAAAGTTGAAGTTCAGAGTTTCATATGGCTGAAACCCTGGTTGAGTAGTGTTTTAACAAATCACGAAACATCTCCAGGACCTGTTGTAGTAACTACGATGGAATAGAAAACGTAGAAGACTTAGTTTAGATAGTTTAGTTTAGATAGGGAAGTGACTCATATTCATATGTGTATGTATGTTGAGTATGCTTAATCCATTTCTCTTAAGATATAATTGATATGTGAGTCATGGCTTTTCAAACAGTTGAGCGGTAATGCAGGAATTCTGGTGGAAGTTTGCTAGTTGCTCAAATTGCTCCAATGCAGCAACTGTAGCTCACTGTTGCATGTTTGCTTTAATAAGAGTCTGATAAGAGCAGAACTGACCGGATGTTACTCCTCCACTGACTGAACCCAGTGTCACAACTCATGCTCATTCCAAAACATACACACCAACGGACCCGTGCTTGCACATACATCCACCCTTCAATGTGCTCAGTGACAAAGACCCCAGTGTCTCAGAAGGGATGACAAACTCACTTTCACCCAATAACTGCAAACACACACTTACACAAACACAGTCACACACCCACAGAGGAAGGTAGGTTTTCGGTCGATGATGTCAGAGGTCACTGGGGGAGGTGAGGTGGCGCGAGTGAGTGTTTTGGGGTGAGTGTGCGTCCGAGAGGTGGGAGGGTCCGGTCTTGTGCTGTATAAATACAGGACTGTGATGGAAAGTGAGCGTGAAAAGAAGACTCGTGAGGACGTCCAGAGAAAGCTTTTAATAGACCTTAACTGGAAGAAGATCAGTGATGGACAACCACAAAGGTAAGTATTATCTATGCACTGTGTTGCCTCCATCTCTTTCCCTTACTCTCTCGTATCACAAACTATGGGTGATTATGATGTGTGCGAAAAATGTGCTGATGTGCGACTCAACACTTGGCTGTGATAATGACCCAACCTAATTCCTGCAACAAGCACAGGCCAAGCTGGGGATCAGGCCGGTGAAGCAACGCTGCATTTAAAAAAAAAAAAAAGAATTTAGATTATTGATTTATGTATTTGACAGCCTGTATATAACAGTCATGCTAGAGAGATCAAACACATTCAGTTTCACTAGCTTTGCACACTTTATTTAAATTTGATTTGAAGAAAAGGTTTGACAGGTTGTGAAACAAACTTTCCTTTACTGTCTTTCAAGGAGTTTGATGACAGTGTATCTGAACAGTTTATTATAAGCTATGGCAAAGTTAGATTAACTTAGCATAAGGACTGGGAACAGAGGGAACGGCTACCATGGCTCTGTCCAAAGGTAACAATATCTACCTACCTGTAGCTCTGAAGCTAACTAATCAACAGGATATGACTATGTTTGAGTAAAACTTAAAAATGTGATGTAACGTGTTAAATAGTGAGCTTTAGAGGTGTTGGTCCATGAATTCGTTACTTTGCGCAGACAAGCTGATTCCTTCTCTTTCCAGTCTTTATTCTGAGCTAAGTGACCCGTCTCCTGGCTGTGTCTGCATATTTTTTGTGTACAGATGCTTTGATTTTCCTGAACTATTGTATTTTACTGCACTGTACTGAAATGCATTTGCTGGTCTTGTTAGGCGTGATTATAGGTGTGGATCTGAGAAGTCATGAAAACAACTTGGCTCACCGCACCAGGGAGATCGATCGGAAGCGCCTGATTGTCCGCAGGGGTCAGCCCTTCTCCATAACTGTGCAGTGCTCTGATTCTCTGCCCCCCCAACATCATCTGGAACTGATCCTGCACCTCGGTAAGTAGAGCCTGACTTAGGACATATATCAGACTAAGTATTTAGTGTTTCCTCTGCAAAACCAATGTAAACTATTCAGCAAATACGAAGTATGACTTTAAAGACATAATCATATATGTACTGCAGTGACACAGCTACTTACTTCTACACTGACTGCTCAGCCTGTCCCTTTTCCTGTGGACTGGGGTGTACATTTCTTCAGTACTAGATTAGATTATTTACATTAGATCATTACACAGTACTGAGTGCAGTGCAGAGCAGTATCTAACAAGAGCACAAAGCAGTGAAATGCATAGCAATGTGTGTATTTAAATTAAATTTGAATAAATAATGGGTAGTGATATATAAATATGAATACACTGAGATATATCCAACAGTATAAAATATATAGTATATGTATGAGAACAAATGATGATATATATGTATATGGACAGTCTTATACACATGTACAGCTATGTGAAAGTACTGTATATATAACACAGGTAGGTGCATGTCAATTGTTCTGGCAGAGTGTCATGAGCCAACAGCTGCTGCAACAGAGACAGTCATCATGAATGTCCAGTTACTGAATAAAGGTGCGGAGTGTGGGAGTATGGGGGTAAAGTGGGGGGCTGACACTGTGGTTCAGAGATTAGCAAGGGGACAGCTGAAGGGACGCTATTTTCTGAGCCTGCTGGTGCTGGGACAGAGGGTCCTGTAGTGCTTCCCAAAGGGAAAGAGGTCGAGCAGTGTGTAGACGGGGTGAGAGGCGCTCTTGACGATGCTGTGTGCCCTCCACGCTGCTGGACACCTTTGATCATGGGGAGTGGAGACCCTGTGATGATTTGATGCACAGTGCTCTCCACAGTGCTCTCCAGTCCAAGTAAGCAACTAGTAACTTTTGAGAGATTTACTACCAATTGGTAGCTACAGTGGTCAGGTTAATATATACTAGGAAGGGCTTGTTAGCTCTTGTCATCAGTTGGGATTTGTTGCTGAGAACAAAATCCTTTTGCCAGCCTCGTTTGATATTTATATTAGACATTACTCTCATAAGAAAGGAAAGGTAGTCAAGAATGTCAATTAATATTCTGGGTCCCTAAAAAAGAACAGTGAACACATTAAGTAAAGTTAGGATGAATGAATATTCATGTGCAAATACCTCAAAAAGGACAAAAAGGTTTGGGAAGAGCCGAGACAAAGGTGACAGCAGTCCTTGATGGTTCCTCTGGTTACTAGTGGTTAAAATTTGTCATTTTCTTGTCATGACTTCAATTGTATTTTTGGATGCTGGCTCTGATAAACAACAAGAATATAAAGTGAAGCTACAACAATTCATTTTCTAAATCATACACTTTTTTTTTTGCTTCTTTAGGTAAAAAGGACGAGGTTGTGATCAAGGTTCAGAGGGAGCGTGGGGACGGAGACAAGTGGTGGTTTAACCAGCAGGGAGCACAGGATGAAGTGCTGCTGACCGTGCACAGTCCAGCAGACGCAGTCATTGGACAGTATGATCTAGCTGTTTTAATGATGTCACCAGACGGAAACATTGTGGAGAGGACCAACAATCTGAGCTTCCACCTGCTCTTTAACCCGTGGTGCAAAGGTAAAACATAAAGAGTTGGATACACTCTGTTATCTGTTTTCTCCAAGACATCACACTTGTATGCTGCAGCTTTAAACCTTCTAAACCTAAATCATGCAGAAAAGAACAACCTGACTGAGTGTTTACTGTATGTCAGACTTGAGCGTCATCACTCTGACAATTACTCAAATGTAACAAAGACATGCTTTTCAAACTGGGGCCCTTACATGCTTAAATATTTCATACTCAGACCTGATGCTGTCGTTTCTGCTTATTGTGAATGTTTCACTCAGTCTATAGATTTTCTGATAGTTATTTGTGTGTGTGTGTGTGTACCAGACGATGTGGTGTACCTTCCTGATGAGAGTCTGCTCCAGGAGTATGTCATGAATGAAGATGGAGTCATTTACATGGGGACCTGGGACTACATCAATAGTATATCATGGAATTATGGACAGGTAACTCTCTCTTTCTCTGTCTCTCACACAACACAGACACACACACACTCATTGTGTGAATGGGTTGAGTATGTCTGTGTCTGCCAGGCCAGTGGGTGGCCTGTGTGAATTGTCACAGCAGTGTGACAGCGGAGACTGGGTAGCTTTGGCTGCATCAGGTTTGTTGGACTGAGGAAACTTGTGGACGGGACGTGTCAGAATGTAACTAAACCACACAAACAAGGGCTTGTCCCTTCACAGCTCGCTGGGAGAGAGGAGAGGAAGACAAACAGATAGATGGCAGGTAGACAGACCACAGGGTGGTGTAGCAGGCAAACACAGACACACGCAAATGCATGTACAGACCCAGACCAATGGAGAAGAAATGTAATTTGAAATCTGCTTTATAAAAAAATGAGAAGCCTCCCCTCCAATGACAACATCTGAATCTCCCTGTCTCTCTCTCTGTCTCAGTTTGAGGACTATGTGATGGACATCTGTTTTGAAGTCTTAGACAACTCCAAGGATGCCCTGAAAAACTCTGTGATGGACATCAAGCACAGATCTGACCCCGTCTACGTCAGCAGGATCATCACTGCAATGGTGACCATCTCTTCTACTTGCTGTTAAAATGACTGACAGTGAAACAACAGTGCAAGAAACTAACATGCAGTCAGTCACATCTTTTAACATGTCTCCTCAACATGTTGTCTCCACCTCTCCAGGTGAACTCTAACGGTGACAAGGGCGTGTTGACCGGCCGCTGGAGAGAGCCATACTCTGATGGCGTCGCACCGTATCGATGGACAGGGAGCGTGCCGATCCTCCGGCAGTGGAGCAAGGCCGGGGTGAAGGCGGTCAAATATGGCCAGTGCTGGGTGTTTGCTGGTGTCGCCTGCACAGGTGAGACCCTCACAGATTTCACCACTGGAGGATTAAATGATCCCACAGTATAGTAGTTTGTAAGATAAGGGAAATATATTTTTCCAGGAGGAAATGCTCCTTACATTGTAATATAGCAGCTGTCTGTTTAGGCTTAGAATAAAGTGTGTGCCCAATACTCCTTAGCATTAGCAGAGTCGAATCAATTTGGGAAGCCGGAGTTGATAAATGAAAGGAGGGAAGGAGATTAGATGAGGGCCGAGGAATGAATTGTGATAGTGTGATGTGTGTTATTGTCACAGTGCTGCGCTGTCTGGGAATCCCAACGCGCCTCATCACCAACTTTTCTTCAGCCCACGATGTCGATGGAAACCTCTCCGTAGACTTCCTGCTCAATGAAAACCTGGAGCGCTTTGATGAAAGAGACAGAAAAGACAGCAGCTGGTAGGAACACATCTACACACACACACACACGATTTAGTAGAAGGCATTAAATTATCTAATGTAATATGTTATGTCTTCTTTCCTCTCCTCTTGTCTCGTCATGATTTAAGGAACTTCCACTGCTGGGTCGAGTCGTGGATGAGGAGGGATGATCTCCCCGAAGGAAATGACGGCTGGCAGGTTTTGGACCCCACCCCTCAAGAACTGAGTGATGGTACATTCCACATTTTCCATACAAAGACATTTGTCACCCTACCCACTTTGAAAACTAAAGAGTTGACAATTCAGATTCAAAGCCTGTTGGGTTTTCCTATCAACCTGATAATCAAACTGAATCATCCAAACCATCGGAGACTTGTTTCCTGTCAATGTGGCGACTGTATACTGAAACTTCCCTGACAGAACATATTTTTGCTCCTCAGGTGAGTATTGCTGTGGTCCATGTCCAGTGAAAGCCATAAAGGAGGGAAATCTGGGAGTAAAGTACGACGCTCCGTTTGTATTCGCTGAGGTGAACGCCGACATCATCTACTGGATTGTCCAAAAAGATGGACATTGGCAGAAGGTGCTCCCACTTTTGTTTTGAATCTTTTTCATGTTAGTTTAAAACCAGAGATAATAATAACGATGGTTATTACTGTCACAGATCAGAGTGGACCAGGAGGGTGTGGGCAGGAACATCAGCACCAAAAGCGTTTACGGCAACCACAGAGAAGATGTCACTCTACACTACAAATATCCTGAAGGTTAGTTGGAAAGGCGTACACAGGAGTAGACAGAATAGGGTCGGTGTAGCAAAAACTAGACTGCTTAGTCCTCAAATAACAAGCCTTTGTATCATGTGATTAAAAAGAAATCATATGATTGAGGATGTAACCGATAGACGCTACTCTACTGTTTAACTTCTATAATAACTCCTCATCGTCAGCTGTTCAGACTCATGCTTTAGGATTTGTTGTTCTGGACCAACACCTTCTCCACAGGTTCCACAAAGGAGAGGGAAGTGTACATGAAGGCCGGACGCCGGGTCACGGACCGAGCTAATGAGAGTGCAGAGCTGGCAGAATTGGAGCTGTCAGTCAAGCATGCAAAGCCCGTGTTTGGGACGGACTTTGATGTGATTGTAGAGGTATGGAGTGCTCAGGCTGTAGCTGAACACATGGAAAGATGGAGGAAGTGATTAAATGAGTAAAGCTATTCACACAGTGAATGTGGGGATGCTGTAGTCTAAGTCTGGTTTTGCATCATGAGAAGGATCAGGAACAGTAGCCCATCCACTCATTCATTCATTCATGAATTTGTCCACAGGTGAAGAATAAAGGGGGCAAAGATGTTCACGCTCAGTTGACCATGCTGGCAATGGCTGTAACTTATAATTCTCTCCACCGGGGGGAGTGCCAGAGACAAACAGTCAGCGTGAATGTGCCCGCTTACCAAGGTTAGTAGCTCAGATAAAGCCACACAGGTACAGAACAATAACAGTGCTGCTGCATCTTCCCTGCATCCTTTGTCCTGCTGATCCTATTTTCCAACTTGTGTCTGATGACGTACCACTTTCCTGGTTAATACTCCTTGTGTCTGTGTTCAGCCCACAAGGAAGTTCTGCGTCTGCGCTATAAAGACTATGCCTCATGTGTCTCTGAGCACCATCTGATCAGGGTGAAAGCACTCTTACAAGCTCCAGGAGAGGAAAAACCCATCATGACCGTGGCCAACATCCCCCTGACCATGCCTGAACTGCTCATACAGGTGAGTACAGCTGAAAGCCCCCTGGATTTCTTCTGGACAGTTTCCTCTGTAGGAGCTTTTCCAGGAGCCCATGAACCATTTTAAGATCCGAGGAACCTTTCCGGCATTTCAAACAAAGCACCTAGGGCTTAAATTAACTTAACTTAATAGTATTTTTCAGTTCTATTCATTTGTCTATCTACAAACCTTCAAGGGCTTTTGTTGCTCATTAGATGCTCTCCATGAATTTAAATACTGAACTGATGTAAGCCAGCTGGCAATTTGCATCGGGCCATCACTTCTGCACAACATACAACAACAAGCCTTGATTTCACTGTCAGGTTTATTTGTGTTTATTCCATTTATTAAGGCTATTCTTACATTCTTACAAGCTGATGTTTTACATGGGTTTTTTTGAAAACAGTGTTTCAGATGCTGCAAACACCATACATTTTTTGTGAAGAGTACTTGCTCTGAAATAAGTTCCTCCAAACAGCTCTCTAAGAATGACAATCTTTCCCTGTCCTTTAAGCGCTCTCTTCTGATGTTTCATGTCTCGAGTTCAGAAAGGGCGATCTCCCACACTGTGTATTTGTATCCCTATGTACTCCCATAGAACATAGAGTTGTCTTCTCTTTCCCCAGGTGCCTGGGAAGGCTGTTGTATGGGAACAACTGACAGCCTACATCTCCTTCATCAATCCTCTGCCAGTTCCTCTGAAGGGTGGCGTGTTCACTGTGGAGGGGGCTGGCCTACTGTCAGCCACTGAGATCCATGTTAAGTAAGTAAAGAGTCAGTCACCTTCATTGAGAATTGACAGGAAATACACAAACTCCTCACACTGGTGCATATATCACACATACTAGAGTGAAAGCTGGTGGTTGCCTTAATATCCAAAAATCTAAAAAGAACCCAACAGATCAATTTCCAAATGTGAAACACATATCATGATGGCACCTCACACCATAATAATCTAAAACCCTTTCCCTTTACAGTGATGATGTGGCTCCAGGACAGAAAGTATCTGTCCAGTTCTCCTTCTCACCCATGCGGACTGGGGTGAGGAAGCTGCTGGTGGACTTTGACTCTGACAGGCTGAAGGATGTGAAGGGAGTGGCCACTATAGTTGTCAGAAAGAAAAAAAGTCTAATGACTATAGGTTATTGAAAATCTTGAATTTGAAATGACATTTCCTGGGCGTGACAGGAGAAGCTGCCCTGTTTGAATGAAAAATGATACACAAGATAACTGCCAAGATGACAATGTTACAATGGTCTGAGTATGCAAATAAGTTTTAATTAAATAAAAAGCTATGTCTTTCAGGAAGTCCATTTCCCTATCCACAAAGAAATACTTGACACTTCAGTATACGTTTAATTACCTTAAAGCCACTTTATGCCTGATGTGAAGTTTTCATTACTTTTTGCACTGTTTCCAGTCCTGTTTTGCTCCAAATGTCATTGAAAGAAACTACGTTTTTTCATACTATTTATCCTGATATTTATGCTTTTTTGCATTTGTACAACAATGAAGCATTAAAGGTGATGTGAAACATATGTCTTCCGTTTTATTTCATGTACATTTGATTAACACTGATGTCTGGGCAAAGCTATGGGTTGGCTATTAACCTACTGACTTGTGCAAGTGATGCCAGCACTAAAGTACTACGTGTAACTAAAAAACTGAATGCAGATGCTTCTTTTTTGTACGGCTGACTGTGAGTATTGTTCCAGCGGCGAGTAGAGGAGATCATCACCATCACCGTCAATGTGTGTGTGCCTGCTACACCACCCTGTGGTCTGTCTACCTGTCATCTATCTGTTTGTCTTCCTCTCCTCTCTCCCAGCGAGCTGTGAAGGGACAAGCCCTTGTTTGTGTGGTTTAGTTACATTCTGACACGTCCCGTCCACAAGTTTCCTCAGTCCAACAAACCTGATGCAGCCAAAGCTACCCAGTCTCCGCTGTTACACTGCTGTGACAATTCACACAGGCCACCCACTGGCCTGACAGACACAGACATACTCAACCCATTCACACAATGAGTGTGTGTGTGTGTGTGTTTGCGAAAGTTACCTGTCCATAATCACTATTGATGTAGTCGCAGGTCCCCGTGTAGATGACTCCATCTTCATTCATGACCTGGAGCAGACTCTCATCAGGATGGTACACCACATCATCTGGAACAAACACACCAACACACACATACACACACACACACACACACACACACACAGATCAACACATATATATTTAACACAGATGAAAATTAATGCAGAAGTTGTTGACTCTTAATGAGATGCTCCGTATCAGAAAATATGGAACATTCACAACAAGCAGAAACAACAGCATCAGGCCTGAGTATGAAGTATTTAAGCATGTAAGGGCCCCAGTTTGAAAAGCATGTCTTTGTTACATCGTGAGTAATTGTATCATTTGATGTTTTGATGATTCTGGTGCAAAGTGCTGGTTAATACTTCTTGTGTCACACACATCCGGGTCACAAATACACACAAAATGTCTAAGGCTGCACGATAACATTTAAAGGCTGCATAATGTCAACACAGTATCTTTAATCTAGTCGAATTTGAGTTTTAATTCATGTTTTGCATATTTTTTCCTTTTCTTTTCAATTCTGTACTGTTCTGTCTGTTTAGCAACTATTTCAAATATCACGTCTCATCTTACTCCCAGCAAGAGAATAATGTATATTTCGCAAAATAGTGAAGTTTTCCTTTAAATTACATCCAATAAATGTAATACGTTTGTGAAACTGAATGTGTGTGATCCAGACATGTACCTTAATGTACTATAGCATAACTACAGTATATCTGGGCTGTAGTAGAGTAAATTATTTAAATTGTGTTTTTTGTTTTTGTTTTCTTTTTTCATTTGGCTCCCTGATCACTTGCCCGACTCGGCTTGTGAATTATTACACTGCAGGAATTAGGATGGGTCATATGTCACACCCAAGTGTACAGTCTTACATCAGCCTATTTTGAATTTACACAGCACAAGACTGGCTCTCCCACCTCTCTGACACACACTCACCCCAAAACGCTATCTCGCCTCACCTCAGTGACCTGTGACATCACCAACCAAAAACCTGCAGTCCCCTGTGGCTGCGTGTGTATTGCTGTCTGTGTGTGTTGGTTGCGGCAGTAAATATCAGTGAAACACTTTTCTAGTCTGTACTTGTCACTCTAGGGCAAACTCTGATTACACTATACAGTGTTCCTAATCATATGTATTATGTTTATGAATCTAATCTAACACAGTGTGATGTATCTTTGCCCTCCAGTCATTTTGTTTTGGAGCTTTTCAGTTGTATCGTACCAGCCTCCTCACTAAATAATGTTGGTCTAGTTCCAACTCATTAAACAGGCCAGAGGAAACATCATCCGAGTTTCAGGATAATCCATAATCCAAAGTAACAATAGAAAGTAGAAACAGACCAATAAATAAATCAATTTCTCTTTCTTCTATTTTGATATCTAGATATCAAAGGATCTTCAGAGATGTTTCTCTGAAATAAGATGAGCATCTCCAATAATCAGTAAAATCTGTAGAACAGGAAGGTGAAATAACGTATGTGGTAGTGTCTATCTATGACTTAGATCTATAAGTTTCCTAACGCTTTTAGACTGGTACTAAACTGGTAACTGCTTTAAATTCTGAATGTCCTGTTTTCTTTTCTCTTCCTGCAGTTGCGGATCAGTTGTCGGTTCATATGAGCGGTGTCTTTTGTGTCACTACCGTTGAACACCAGCAGAGGGAGCAAGACAGCCACATCTGCCATAAAGCTGAGTTTTCGACTTGAAGCCGCAGAGCTGAGCCACTGAGCAGAATAACGCTGTTTTCTATTGAAGTCCATGACTGTGTTGAAATGCAGTGATTTAAAAATATAAATAATACAAAACAGGACTTTTTTTCTTGTATAAGGAATATATACCTAAGGTACACGAGTGTGTTCCTAAGTCAGGATGGCCGAGCGGTCTAAGGCGCTGCGTTCAGGTCGCAGTCTCCCCTGGAGGCGTGGGTTCGAATCCCACTTCTGACAGCAACCTTTTTCTTCATGGATTTTGTCAGCACTGTCAAATGTGTGTCACTTTGTGCACACATGTGTACGGTGGTCACAGTAAATACTCTCAGTGCATTTTATGACGTACTAAATATTTATTCAAAATGGTGGATCTTTATTGTATTACATCGATTGTCATTTGGTAGTTTATTTTTCATTCTGTTACAGTTTTCAGTGTTTGCAGTAGTTGCTAACATTTGCTTTAGCGTCTATGTGATCCTTCAGCTGCGTACACCACCCTACTGTCTTATCAATACACATGTCAAAAATAGACATGCATTTATAACAACATCCACATCAAGAGGGCGTCCCTGAACCCTGCCTCCTCCCATTTTTCAAACACATTAGTGAGTCACTAGGCAAGAGGCCCTCCACCTTTTGTGACAGAAATGGCAAAAGGACAGGCCAAAGCAGATAGAGAGGATGATGAAATACTGTGTGTGTGTGTGTGTGTGTGTGTGTGTGTGTGTGTGTGCGTGCGGGGGTGGACTCACACAAGGTGCGGAGAGACTCACACACCAGCACCATTAGACACCTGTCACTGCAGGTGGAGAGGGTGTGTGTTGGATATCTGAACCTGGAGGTTTCACTGAAGGGCTCCTCTTAAACTCTTTGGATTTTTCTTTTCTTTTTAGATCATCAAAGCTTTGTATGTTAGTGTTTTATCTAATATTAATAATATATATATATAATATAATTTTGATCATAACTGAACTTTAATTTGAAGCTCTTGCTCTCCAGTGGATGTTGTCAATGAGAGTGATTTTTTTTTTCTAAGTAAGTGAATGACAGTTTTTCCTCGCAGGCGGTTTTTCCTAGACTGAACCTTTATTCTTAAGGAGTTGGTTGTTTGGATCGTCTGTTTCTGGGACTCCCATCTTCACATAAGCTGCGCGAACATGGCAGACTTTCCGTCCAAGGTTACCACGGAGACCAGCTCTCCCCACTCCCAGGGCTCTCAGCAGGGGGGCAACAGCCTCCAAGGGCTGGCTTCTAACGTCGTCACCGTGATCGACATGTCCTTCATCAGAAGCATCCCCGGCATCCTCATGATAGTAGAAATCGTATGTAACATGGAACAGACTCTGAGCTGTTCTGTTTCTACTCTTAACTTATTTTCTGCTCTATACTGTTCAGAGGCCGAACTTTTCTTTTGCTCTTTTCTAGTCAGCAGCCAGTGATGGAATCATTTACATATTACTAAAGGCTGGAATTTTTAATATTCTTCTTATTGTCAACATCTCATTGCCAGATCAAAACCATTAATACTTTCTGATTGTTGGAGCTGAGGCTTTGAGCCCCGGGTCCATTTTTTCCTGGAGACATAAGTCTGTCACATAAAATGAGATAAACTACAGTTCCCATGCTCATCACAATGAAGCAACATGACTATGGGTACACTTTGGTGATTTGGTTAATGTTGGTTATAGTCTTTTCATTGTCTTTGTTGGCAGAAACAAAACATCGACCCGTTTTACTTTCATATAACAGACGTACAAATATATTAAAGCTGAAATATCAATGTGTGAATGGAGTGTAGGTGATCTAGGATCATAATAGACAAGCTTATTAAATATAAAACCCTGTGTATTCATTATCCAGGAAGAGATAAACGCAAACCACACAGGGATAAGCTGTGGGTTACAGCAGCAAATACTGCAGCAACTTTAGATAAAGGTATTTGTATACCTCCACTCTTCATCTGCAGGAATTTGAATGCATGCCAGTGAGCTTCAGCGTGTTGACCATAAATGCCATACACTATCAACAAAAACATGACTGTCACTGGTCAAGAGGGCTGAAAATGAAGTTGATAAGGATATGTGTTTGTTTACATTTGTGAGATATAATGTGATTGTGGTTTATGTGCTCTGAGCTCCATCCACGCAGACGACATGCCAAGACAAGATGGCTTACTGACAGGACCCATCCCCTCCTGTCAAACCCCTCTGACCCTCCCATTATTACATTCTTCCTACACTTTCCAGTTATCACGCTTAGTCCACAAGGACGGGGACAATGTTCACTCTGTATATGGTCTGACCATTTGTCCCCTCTCTATGCTTTATAGTGCTGCACCCTTCATTGGTTTTTCACGGTATTGTAGAGATTGGCCAGTTATGTTATAGTCAGCAGTAAAAGTAAAAGGCCTATAATGACTGTTTCCGTTACTCGGTGTGTGTTTGTGTGAGTGTGTCCGTGTGTGTGCCGGTAAACAGGCTTTTCTACAAGTGTGAATAATCGAGGATTATTCACTAAACTAACCTGACAGTAAATCCTCAGGCCCAGATCTATGATGCCCATACAGGAGCCCGATCTTAGCAGCTTTGTTTAGTGGTCAGACAGCTGGCATGGTGAGCTAGCTTACGATTTGAGTTATGATATCCAAAGGTTGTGAGGTTGTCAGCTGAATTATCTCCAGAGATCTCATTCTCTCAAAAACAAATGGACTGACTAAAACCAGTAAAACCACTAAATAAAGCAGTGTCATGTTAAAAGTCAGTGTTTCTCCAATGCTGTTCAGTGGACCAAGGACACCTGACTAAAGCTTTGTTCAGCTTGTTTCTGTCATACTGATCCAAATGCTTTTTTAGGGTTTTAGCAGGAGACTAATTATCCACAGAGGTCTCCTCCCGTCCACATAATAAATAGAAACAAGATTAAAAACTCGTCAAACAATAAATAAAAGAGTTTAATTTTAAAAATCAGTGTTTCTCCAGGGGCAGCAACATTTTCTCCACTTGTTTCTAACTTATAATTAAGATCCAGACATGTCATGACTGAAATCTTTCATCATTTCTCTGGGAATATATATCCTTATTGTTGGAAACAATAACGATATTGTACGTGCACAGCTCAACAAAAATATATTACATATATCGAGATGTTTTTTTACATTTCAATATGATATTATGTCTTTAAAGCAAGTTTTTATCCATTTGCCTTTACTTCTGTGTTTAAAGCATGGAAATGTGACAAGAGGAGAAGAATCATGAAATCAGGAAGCTGACTTAATGGTGTCAGTTACAAAGCAATACATGTCAAATGTTTGCTAACAGTAGCGACCACAAAGTACTGGTCATGCCACACCAAATAAGACCATAGCAGCATATTAAATTGGGCAAGAGTAAAGTTTATACTTATGAATTACGCTTTTTAGTTGGAGAGTAAGTCCGTTTGAGTGACTGACAACTGATTGTCTGCATTTTGGCACTGATTTAGTGTGTCAGGTGATTCATTTCACAGTACAGATGAGAGTTAAAAATGTCACATTTTGCCGATTTGTATGACAAATTCCACGCAAAGTCTTATCTGTGATAAGACAGACTGCTTCACCTACTGAGCTTGTCCTGGACAGGTGTCGCTGTAAATGTATTGTAAATGTAAATGTAAAGTATAACACTATTTTCATATTTATACAACAACAGTTCAGTAAATTGACCTTAAGTGCAAGTGAAATAAATGGAGAACAGCCATAAAGTGTATCCTGTCAGTTTAAAGTCAAACTTTAGAGTCAAAGTTAATTTTCTGCCAGCTGGTAGTGACAAAGCTGGTAATGGTGAAGGGTGAAACACGCTCTCTGTATCTAACTGTAAAACCTGGCTCAGTTTAACTTCCTTTGAATCTCAGTGAGAGTTGCTGTGTGTGACTTGGATTTGTTTGTGTATGTGGCCTTTAAGCTAGAGAACAAACCTTTGGTGAATTTCCAGTAGCCTTTTTTTCCTTGTGTGTGTGTGTGTGTGTGTGTGTGTGTGTGTTTTGCCATACCTACATTTAGCAGTTAAAGCGAGATGGATACTGGGAGCATTACTGATATGAAAATCAGTTGACCTAACCACCAAATGTCATCTTATGTAACATCAAGAATTTGACTAAACCTCTGTTTAGTAATGTGTCAGACTGTGTGTGTGTTGGTGTATGGTAATATCTTTCTCCATTTTCCCAATATGCATACTTGAGCAACAACTATACAAAAAAAGTAAAAGGAGCTTAAAGGGGAAGTGTCAGAATCTTTGAAAGCAAATTTCCAAAGTGAACATCGTTACTACATTCGTCTGTAGTAACTATTAAATTCACAGAGTAGCCGGTTTCCTGTTTCAAAGTGATCCTTATGCAATATTAATAAATAACATGCCTCATGCACTCTACATTATAAAACACATCTGCATAATATATAAATACTGAAACTTGTAGTCGAGGCATAGACTTTTAAACATGGGTGTTGAAAATATGAAGTTCTCCTTATCACACTTCCGTTAATCTGAGACTGTTGTCAACATAAAGTAATCAACAGTGAGATACACACGTTTCATTTCAGTTCCTATTTGCCCTTGTTTTAATGCTATGCCATGACAGTGTTGTAGTGCTGTGATATTAAACACGTTGTGGCTATGAACTAACTCGACTCCACCTGTGGATCATTGTAATATTCGACAGTTTTAGTCAGGAAGTTAAGTTTATCCTCTGTTCCTTTAGTCCTGAACAGAAGCCTTTGTTAAGATAAGCGCTTTGTACAGGTCAACATCAGAGTGCTTTGTGTTCATGCATGTGTATCAGGTGTGTAAAAAGTGAAACCCGACCTGTGCACGCTCAAAAGAGTTTCATATGCTTTCTCATGGGACAGGAGCAAAGAGACACCGAGGCAAAGGGAGGAGTGCTTGTGTGGGTGCTGTCTGGTGACATCTCTCTTTTAAAGGACCTTTTTGTTGAATTTTGGCAAGGTGTGAATGCACTTTAAACAAACAAGACACTGCGAGAATGCTGGCAACAACTGTCATCTTCAATATTTTACATTAACTGTGATTAAACGGAACTATGGTTGTGGTTATACCACTTGGATGTTGACTGAAACATCTCAGCAGCTACTGGATCAATTGATATAAAAGTGTGTCCAGACCTTACAGGGGATAAAAACTCACAAGTATTGGTGATCCCCTGACTTTTGCTCCAGCGCCACCAGCTGGTCGACATTTGTAGCTATGATTGTGATATCTCAACAACAATTCTTACTGTTATAAGATTACAAAGAAATGGAAATTTCCCAGTTTGGGATGAATAACGTTTATCTATTTATCTAAATACAGTTAATACATTCATGTTCCCCTGAGGATGAATTGTAATGACTTTGAATCTTGAAAAAGTAATGGCATTCCCATCTGATCAGCCAAACTTGGGTTACTGCAAATTAGCAAATGTTAACAAGCTAACGCGCTAAATGAGGATGGGGAACACAGTAAAGATTATATTTACAAAATATCCTGTATATCAGGTAACAGCACTATTGCTGTATCTAATACAATGTCAGCTCCAACACCACAGTGCAGTGTGGCTCTTGAATTGCACTGCATTATACTTTGAGGTGTTCCTGGCATTTCAGTATACTCCAACTGTCACACACAGAGTAGATATAACATTTTACACACCTCTCTATGCTGAATACGATGCAGCTAGGAACAGCTGTCATACTATGCTGCATAAAATTTAGCTTGGAGGACACTTTGATAAGCCAAAGGAAGACAACAGGCCAAACTGTTCAAGCACTCCTTAGGTTACTTTGGCCATTAACCCTCTTTTTGCTGCTACTATCATGTTTACACTTCCGTTTACACTACCTCAGCTGTAATATTTGCACTACTGTCACTTTCACAACAGAACTGTGCACTGGTCGGCGTCGTAGCTACATACTGTCTTGTTCTGTCTTGTGCTGTCTGCACATGCTTTGCACTTGTGCACTTTACGTTTAATTTATGTAAATTACGTAGTCCCTGTAGTTCTGTGTCGTCCTGTGTTTGTCTTATGTAGCACCTTGGTCCTGGAGAAACGTTGCTTCGTTTCAACTGTGTACTTGTATATGGCTGAAATGACAATAAACTCCACTTGACTTGACTTGACTATGGCACGGCTGACTTACGGCATGAACGATTACAGTTTCATGAACAGCGTGGCACCATGTGTCCCATCGTGGGTCCAGCCTGGACAGATCCAGCTGCACCAGCACTGGGCCGTCCTGCTGCCACAACCATTCCAATATCATTTCAATTCATTATCATACGTAAGCAGTTAAGTAGACAACATCGCTACTAGTTAAACAGCCAGATTAACTCCAAGTACTTCAGGGGTGCTACATGCAGGGCTAAATGCTACAACAAGCTTAATGTTTGCACTGCATCACTTTGCTGCCATGTGTATTTAAATGAAAATGGATCAGTGTGGTACGCTGACCAATAATTCTGGGATTGTGCACTGAAAAGAACCCCTTTAAAAATCCTGAATAAACCTGACTGAGTGCTGTGACACTGTTGACATGAAAGTTTTATGTTTCAGGTAAAGGCTTGTCTGTTTGTCCATGACCTCCATGAAAGTGTACAGTCTTAACAGCTTCACCACTTGCGTGGAGCTTAGTAGGTCTACACAGATACACTAAAGTTGCACTTTATTCCTCTCTTCTTCTTATTTGTTCTGTCTTGTTGTCTCTTTAGATTCTGGGGATGACCCACTGGGCATTAATAGCTAGCACTTATTACACTCTGCTTCCTGCGTATGGTTGGGTGATGTTTGTGGCAGTCACTCTGTGGATCCTCACCACCATCCTCTTCTTCATGATCCTGTTCAGCGCCCAGCGAAGGGTCTCAGCTGTCCCCTGGCCCATGACGGTAGGGTGGGATTAGGAACGAGGGGAAGAAAGAAGAATGAACGAGCTTTTTAAGAGAAGCTGAATTATGTAATCAATTCCACACATATACCACGCTTTTTATTCCAGGTTAAGCAGAAACTAGATCATATATGCTTAAATTAAGACTCTGAAAACTTTTTTTTGTTTTACAGTTTAAAACTCAAAACATTTACTTCAAAATGGTGAAAAGAGCAAAGACAAAAATTTGTCATATAATATCATCTAGACTGTTTAAATCCTGGGAGAAAACAAGTTTTCAGGATATAAAATGATGACTTGGCACCAATGAGCCTTCTTGTGTTTCTGGTATTAATTGCAGCCAGGTGCACACAAATAGGACATACTATAATGTCTCTGCTGTGTCCTTTGGTAAGATCTGAGGGTATTTGGTCACTAAATACATTGGTAAATAGTGGAAGGCGAGCCGGTCTGTGCTCCCTGTGTCCTATGTTCCCAGAGCCCTAAGTTACCAAGGTCCCCAGTTAGATTGTCTTCAATATTCTGTTAAGACACATGACTCCTCACTTTGTGCTTGGGTCAAAACCTTAACCCTACCAACATAGGACATTGGGAACATAGGATATTTAGAACTGGGAAACATAGGATGCTTTGTCATATTCCCGTTAATTGCCATATAACATAGACCCTTGAAACAAATGAGTGACTCCAACAGGAAACCAGGACTGGAGAAGCTAATATTTCTCCTCTCTTGCTAGGTGATGGCGTATCACGGTGTTGCCACAGTCCTCTATCTGACCGCCTTCCTGGCCAACGCAGCATCTGTGCAGCCTTTCTACGTGCACATCGTCTACTACCAACATCTGGCAGCCGCTGCCGTAAGACACCTGACACCGCTAACACTGACTCAAATACAAAGAACTGTTTGAATATGCATGAAACTCTGTGAGATCAACCTCTGATGATGTGCGTGTAAAGGCAAATCACAGAGAAAAGAAACAAGGGTTCGGTCAATAGACCCTCCTTAACCCTCACTAGGTGTGTTTCAGACTGCATGTTTACTTATCAGGCTGTGGCAGGTACACAAACCCAAAACTTGAAGTTGTGAGTGAGGCAGAGTAAGGGGATGGGCAAGGCTGTTTTATGGCTCACATGGCTAAGAAGCATGTCATGTGATTAGAAGTGTTTATAAGCCCAGTTACCTTTGTACCCAGCTGCCACTTACCACTCCCCTCAATGTCTAATCAGAACAAATGTAGGGCAGCTGATAGAAAGATAATGAGTGTGAAGGCTGGAAAGACTGATTTATAGTCTCTTCTAAGGGCTAAAGTCCATGCTAGTTTACATCGACAGTAGCATATAGCAGTAATTACACACACACAGACCCCTGTCTTATCACAAGCTCTTATCAGTTTGGTTTTATTGCCTCTGCAGCACACCAATGGAGATACATCAACTTTAGCAGTGATAATTAAGGCATTGCTAAAGCTATTAAATCCCACGTACGTGGAATTTATATTGATGTGGTTTCAATGTGTATTTATCTTTGATTTGTGCAATCCTGAACTCATTCAACAGGTGTAATCGTCTCCCTTGTCCCCTTCTCACTTCCTGTTGATGTCTGTCTATCTGTCCAGTTCTTTGGTGCTGTGGTGACCTTAGCATACGGTGCCAGTGCTTACTTCTCCTATTTGGACTGGAAGGGAGACGGAGGAAACGCCGCCACCAGCACAGTGCAGACCTAACATTCAAACCCGTGATGCTGATCCCAGGAAAATACCTATTTTCTTTCCCTCAGGATACTGTAGTTATTTGAAAAGTCTAGTGTTGATGCTCAACTGTCAACACAGTGTCACCTTACTATTGCCACGACTGTGGTAACCCAAATCCTGACCGTAGCTTGATCCCAGTATTAACAAAAAGATGAAACCTAATTCAGACAGACGTTATCTAGACATCTCTCCTCAATCAGACTTCTAGATATTTACCTTCATGTTAGGAAAATGAATTGTATATTAGCATAACTGTATCTCTACAACATAATAGGTTTAGTGTTACACAGCACTTCTCTGTAGGGGCTCTGGCTGATTGTGCTAAGGCCCCAAATTCAGGCCATCCTTAAAATATTACTTTCTGTTATTCCACTAATAAAGCCAACAGTGCCTTAGTTTTTTGGCAATCCTATGGGCTTGCCATAATACAGTGATTAACATCTCTAAATTGTATTAAAAATACGCACACGAGATTGACAAGGTGCGAAATGGCACCAAATTAGCACCATTTAGTGTCAGATTGACACCACTCTAGACAGGCAGTTAGCTTGGCTTAGCATGAGGACAGAAAAGCTAGCCTGCCTCCGTTTGAGGGTAACAAAATCGTCATACTCTTACATACCTCCTAGCTTATTTCAAATAACAGGGGTTTACGGGAAAAATGAAATGAAACGATATGATGTGATCATTAGTGAGCGGCAGAGGACCTGGCAGGTAGAGTTTGTTAACTATAGGCAGAGCTGGGCTAGCAGTTTCCCCCTGTTTTCACTGTTTGAGCTAAGCTAAGCTAACTGGCAGCTGGTGGTGGCCTCAGACTCATTGTATGGTCATGAGAGCGGTTTTGATCTTTGCAGCTAACTCTCAGCAAGAAAACAGATGCTCATATCTCACACAATATCAAATTATTCATTTAATGTAAGGTCACCGAACTATGAAACAAGACTCAAGATACCAATATTAGTCTCAACTGCCCAAAACTCATGTCTTCAGGTGTTGATGGGGAGAAGACTGCTTCAGACACTCTGGTTACAAGAACTTGACACTTAACTCCAAATTTTACTTTTCTTTTTTTTTCCCCCAGTGTGGTGTACTATGCTATCTTGTCTACAAAGGAGAAACACATTAAAAGATAATTATTAAAACTTTTAGTATTTTATGTTTACAGTGCCTGGTTGTTGTTACAACCTGTACCACATGCACGTCATGTCGCTCCTGTGTTAGCTTTGTGAGAAACTCATATTAGGATGTTGTTTTAATAACCTTACATGGCAGTGCAGATGCTGTGAAGAACAACTGTATGCATTGTGTCTGTGTCCTGCAGAAACCCACTTTGAATATTCTCCTGAATGTCCAGACCCATGTAGAAATTCATTAATCCCACATTAACCAAGCCAAAGCACTGATAAGATATTAAAAAATGTACGTAGGGAAACAGGTTTGATGAAACATTCCGGGGGACATTTATAACTTCTTTAAAGATTCAGTCACTGTTCAATGGGGCTGCTGAAAATGTTTCTTTGCCTTATAGAATACAGTGCTCAACTCCTGTTGTGTGTCTGCATGAAATATATTGTGTCTTTTTGTAGCAAGAATATGAATACTGGTGAAATCCTGTGGTGGGTGCTGGGGCTCACCCATGCAAGTGTACAAATAAAGCACTCAGTGATTTCAGTGTAAGGCTTTAACCTGTTTATTTCAAAATACTTTTTTACTAACAAATTAACCGTACTTCACCAGCGACTTAAATATACTTTTACATTTATAGCTGTCATGTTAACACAAATAGAAAACACTTTGACATTGTACAGAAAACTATACTGTAGATCTTATTTCTATTTACAGACGTACGCACAGGCGCGCACACACAATCACGTACAAGTATGTTAAAAATCACTTCCACAGGCACAAAACTCAGTCCAATGAGGGGTTTTTTTTTAAACTGACCAAATAATTTAAAAGTTCAAGAAGTATATTACTCCTGCTCTATTCTTTTCTTCAGAAGAAAAAACACAAAGGAGGCAAAGAGTGCAGATTCAAACATTCAGTCTGATCAAATGGTTTCCCCTGCTTACTGTGGGATTTGTTGATGCCTTTTACATATGAACCAGTAGAATACCCTGAAAATCACAAACAGAAGTCGAACACCAGCGCCAGAGCTTCAGGTTCAACTCCCCAACCAGGAAGAACTAGTCAACGCTTACTCTCAATAAAAATATCTGTGAATAATTGATGAATGCAAAACGAGAACTGGGCCTCTAAGCTGTAAATTCCAGTTGAACAATTTTGAATACAAGCGGTCATTAGGTCCAGTTTGTTGGTTGGGGCATTGAAAGACGCCAAACCCTTCCATCTTCACTCTTCACTCTCTTAAACACACATCCCACCCTCCACATAAAAAACAGAGGAATGCATATATGACTTTGCCGTTAGTTACAGTGTTGTTCATGGGGAGCGTATCCAGCAGCTAATCAGGGTGCCAAACTCACCACTGACAACAATTCTCTGAAGGCCCATAAACAAACATGACCATATGGAGCAGGAGGTAATTCAAGTGTTGGATGCCGTATTTGAGTGTGTCACTGAAATTCGGTGTAGCCGGTGTGTCCGGAGCCCGCAGGAATCAGAGATGTGACCACCAGTCCTTGACTCAGGTCCAGACCTCTGCCCTCCTTCTCCTGGAAACACACAGATTCATAGCAGGACAAACAGGACTATAGGATATGTCAACAACTATTATTATACATTCTAAAATAATAAATTGAAAAAAATGTGAGATTCTAAATTAAAAAAGTTTAAAGATGTTCTCCAGCTTGCAGACAACTTACAGTCCTGTATTCCAGAAACATCTCCTTGAAGGCCATAAAGTCAGTAAATGTCAGCAGCATGTCAAAGATGTCACCAGGCACTTCCTCTTTGTGTTGCCTGCAAAATGGTAGAGGGGCATACATGTAGTAATTCTCTCCACATTTTCAACACACCAGTGTGCCACCTAGTGGCCTGCTGCAAAATAACATGAGCAACAGGTGCATTGAACATCTGTATGAGCTGACCAGCCCTGACACCATTTATGTAACTGAGATGTGAGGAAAACAACAAGAATCAAATGGTAAATGTGATGTAACATCTTACATTAGCAGCTCTATGAAAGTGTTCATGTTGAAGTCAGGGATCCTCTCCATCAGCTGCTGCTCCAGGTGTTTCTCCAGCAGGTCAACCTGAACAACAACCATGAGTGTTATAATGAACTTTGATCTTAGTTTACCTCTGTGTCCATTATAGATGCTCATAAAAAAAAACTGTAGGCTTAAATCATAGACAAACTAATATAACGGTCATATTCCTGGAGGTCAAAATGTATTAGACTTAAACATGACATGTAGTATTCCTTTAAGACAACAGTGGGATTAACATTCGACCACAAGTAAAGCAAACACTTGTAAAAACTGGTTGTGAAAAGTGGTGGTAGTGGACGAGGTACTTTGATCTATTACTTAGGTAAAAAAAAACCCCAAAACATTACCTTGATCCATAAATATTCCTTTAAAAGTAGAAATCATTCATTTACAATCTTGCTTTAGTTGTAGTTCAAAAGTTTTCAGAAAACGTGGTTATAGAATCATTTTCATATTCAGATTTTTACTACTTGATTAAATCTAAGACTTCTTTTTGTATACTTCTAGTCATAGTTTGAATCCCACTTTAATATCTGATATTTTGTGAAATACTATATGATCTGAGAAATGAAATCTGAGCCAATCTGAGCCAGGCAGTGGTTTAATATTTAACTAATTGCTGTTGTTTTGGGTTTTTTTAGCAGCTGGAGAGAGATAGGAAAATCAAGACGTGCACTGCAAAAGAGCAGCCTTTGAGCAAAAGTACTTTTTTACTTTCCATCCCTGCCAGCGACTCACATATTCATTGAAGATGGGCGTGTAGCTGAGCTTGTTCTCGTCAGAGTCCTCAAACTCCAGGTAGTGTTTTTCCATGAAGCTCTGCTGAAGCTGCTGGAACTCCTCCTCTAAAAGAAGAGTGTGGGAAGTGAAAAGGTAAGTTAGAACATCTCAGCTGATATTTGATGAAACACTGAACATTGCTGCAGCAAGCTTAGCATCCTGGCCTTTTAAAAACTGATCAAAATGTTCTGGACATGGTTTACGGGTTGTTGAAAAACCAACCAATCAAATACAGTTTGATTGAAGCACAGTATTGTTTTTAGAAAAAAAACCTGCAAACCTTTATAAAGCATTTCACAAAAAAAAATGGTTTTATCACTTATCATACCCATGATGATGTCCTCTATGCAGCCAATAACAGCATCAAAAGCGGCGTCAGCTGCCGAGGAACTGGAGGGTAAAAGGTAAAGTTAGACTTTGAGCGATGTGACTCATTACAGCAATCTAATGTATGTTATTATATTCATATAGACTAGAGCCAAGATAGGCCTGTTGTAAACCTGTCATCTAAAAGGCTCTAATACTGGTTTAACTGCATCAAAGACTGTATGAGGTCCATAATAAGTTTAGCTCTGGTCCTGATCTGTCAGAGCTGCTTAACAGCTATGTATTAATTCTGCTCTATCTAGCTGTAGACTGAAGTCTTAAAAATGAGAACTTGACTTGGACTTAGCTGCTGTGAAACTTGACTAAACTTCTCTTAAGTCTTGAAAGCAGCGATTCGACTGTAAGGTTTTGACCCAGACTGATTAAAAATGATTAAATACAGTGACAGACAAGCCGTCTATGATCACACGGCTTCAGCATTCATTTGGCCGTTGATCTTAAACAATATACGAACACAGTATTTCCTTTTAAAGCAGCACAGGTCAACCGACCTGGAGATAGCAAAGTTCTCTTCGTCCATGTCAACCATCTCCACGATGTTTTCTCCACAGCTCCGAACGTCTGGATCAAGAGGAGAGGGAACATGTGAATACTCATGTTATTAGTGAAATAAGCCGTTACACAAAACAGTTACGCAAACGAGCAAATGCCACATGTTACAACAAACATAAAACTGATGTTTACACATAAGGCTGTCTGAGGAAAACCAGCTGCGGGCTTTACTGAAGCACAACGTTAGTTAGCTTACTGGCTAAGTAAAGGTTAGCTAACGGTAGCTGAACACATGTAAAGCTAGCTCTAACTGAACACGAACTGTCAGTTTGTCTCTTGTCTGTTGGCGCCGTTTACTGTTTTCACAAACAAAAACGGTTAACGTCACAGTTCCCATGAGCTATAATAACTGTTTGTTAAATGAATTTAATTGCCTTACTTCGTTCCTGGATGTCCATGTTGGTCTAATATATCGTTTACGTCGGTGGTATACACTGAATGTAAGGTTGTTGCCAAGGAAACAGTGAATATGCGTATGCCAGTTGTCGGTCCGGTAGAAAACAATGTATGCACGTTGGTTCCTACCTGAGAGCGTATTGGCGCTTTCATACAAGCAGCACCGCTTCTTCACTGCTATTCTTAATAAACTGTATGCTGTGTATATCTGTGTAGATGCATTTATATCATACATTTACGTTTATATGCACACAGTTTGTTTACTTACAAACATCAAGGCCAACTGTGTCAGCAAACACTAAGAGGCCAGTGTTAAATGTTCAGATTAATGTTCCTATTTTCAGGATTTGCATGTAAAAAAAACCCACTCAGTGATACCAAAGAAATCACATGTACATACATTTATTACAAATATCACAATCCAAGAAACAACAATTCTTCAATCAATCACATCTTTGGGAACTCTGGGGCAAAATTCCTGTATAGATGTTTTAAATACAACTTAACTTTACAATCCTGAACTTTATCTCCAACCGTAGAGACAACCGTATAATTTCTCTCACCTGCATGTATAAGGTGCTTCAGCAAATACAAGATAGCGAACAGTGTCCAGACAAGTCTTTTGTCATACTGAGAGATGGACGTTATATTTTAGAAATCATTTCAGGATCATATGAATGATTTTGCAGATCCTGTTCATGCAGTTTGGTGTAGTCGTAACTCTTTCATAAACAATTTGACCAAAATAAATTCAAAATTATTCACTGTGTCGATTTCAAATGTCATTGATTTTTTTTTTTTTTTTTTAGAATTTTTCGTGAATCACGATCTCTCTTCTGTTCATATCATCACCTGTTTCCAAAATACAAATGTCAGTCAACCCAGAGATGTTTCAAGTAAAGGATGGACAGAAAGACAGACAGAAAACATGAGGTTCTTCTAAAGACAGAGGAAGAAAGATTGGCAAGATGGCAAAGTGAGAGCAGAGAGATGTGCCGTGTTATATAAAGCACAAAGAGGGAAACCACATTTTATTCAATCTGGACCAGTCACCTGAAAGATACACTTCCAATCAGACAAACTTGTTTTAAAAAGATCACTTCTGGATGCAAGAAATCCCACTGAGGCGTAAATACACACCAGTTTCTGTTCTGAAACCCAAACTCTTCACGGTCGAATCACCGTGCAGTGGGTAGTTTCTTTGCCTGTGTATGTCAAGTATATCACTGCCAGATCAGACCCAAAATGACAGCAATTTAAGAGTGACCCTGGGATACTCAGGGAGCTGAGAGAGGGAAAACAATTCACTTAAACATTTCACATTTGCTTTAAACAATTTACCGATTGGCTATTACAACACTGTCAATCAACAAAACCTGCTGTACCTCTCAACCAAGTTTCTACGTCGGCGTTTGCCATCTTTTATCGCGCAAAGTAAAATCACATCTTGTCGATTCAAAATAGTCATCTTGATACAGACGCACGTGTTTGTCATCACAAACAGAAATTAAGACATATTTACCTACGCTGCCCCTCAAATGAGCCTGAGTCACGGCGCAGCTGCAGTACAAGTTGTTGCCAAATTGTTAGCACCAATCGAGCAATCCCAGATCAGTTCGGGTGACGGTGGTGGAAATTCATCATTAATTTGTTGCGGCTGTCACACACATGACTGAGATTGAGGAAACATCAACATTAGAGCAAAGACAATAAAGCACAAAAAGCAGCGGGGTCAGCCGTGCTAAAAATCAATTCGATCTAATACGGATTCAAGTATTTTGGTTTTTGTTTTTTTTTACTGGTTGTAAACCAACAATTATGTTGTTTTATTCTCTGCTGATTTGAGTTTTAACATTCGCTTTCGTAAACCAAATCAGAAAACTGAACTCTAGGGTGTAATTCTGCAACTTTTATGATTTCTGACACCAAACTGAACAAACAGATTAGCGTTGGTACAACCTTGAGCAAAGAGAATGAAAATGCTACCTTGAGAACACCTTAATTTGCGTTTCTATACCCCAAAACATGATAGTGAGATACATCTCAAATTTATCTGTACCTTGGGTTTAATACTGTACTACAGGCTGTGTTCTTCTGCTACCCAGCCCTGTCAGATCTGCAGACATGTGCACGATGGTGATGGGATTAAATAGTAGTAGCCTCTGGGCTGAAAGCGCAGGGGGATCCTCATATCATAGAAAGGACGTCTGATACCTACACAGGGGCTTGCAGATGAGTGGTTGGTTCTGTCTGTAATATGATTAAATAGTTTCTGCTCCTCCTCACTTCTGCTGTTTTTGTCTGAAAAACACACTGTTGGTAGAAAGTTGACGGTTCTTGGCCCAGCTTCTGCAGTGAGTTGTCAGAAGGATACAAAAGAGGAGATGTAGCTAAATGAGGGTAAGATCCTGGAGATCCAGCTGTGGTTTCAATTCCCCTCCTCTCATCTCCTCTCTTTCTTCTCTCCACCTCTCTGTCGTCACCTCCTCTTACCAGAAGTCACAGTTCTGGTATCATCACAACACTGTGGCACCTTCCTCGCAGCCCTGTCGAGCAAGAGGGGATTAGAGGAGGAGGAGGAGGCTGTGGGGCTTGTGTGTCTCTCCTTACTGGACGAGGGGCAGGAAGTGTGTCAGGAGACATGTGCAATGAGTCTGACGCGGGTCTGGATGTCCTGGCGGCACAGGGGGCACGTCTCTAACTGTAAGGCACACTCCATACACATACCACTGGAAGAAGATTGGAGGGAGGAAAACAACAAACGTGAAGACTTTATTATACACGTACAGAAAACAAATGGTGAGGGAAGATAATTGGCTCGGCTTAAAAGCTGCACACGTACCCATGTCCACAGGGCCGCAGCTCCGTGTCAGCCATGACGTCACAACACAGCGTGCAGCAGTTGTCTCGGATGCTAACCTGCTTTAGTAAGGCCAGACGCCGGTGTCTGGAAAACACACACACACACACACACACACACACACCAAAGCAGATAGATGTTTCTTATTTATGCTACTGTCTTTATCATTTCCCCTGTGGACACTGACGACACCAAATAGACAGGATGCACTTGCAAACTTAAAACCCATCAGTACGAGTGCAGCCGCATGGCAATGTGACGCCAGACAGCAGATTTAAACACTCAGTTTACTCTGAAATGGTGATAACAACGTGTGACGTAGTTTTAATGGGGTTTTTTCTCAACACTTTAATATCACCAACTTTGTATACGCAACACAACTGCTGAATGCAGGTTTAGCTACGTTTGCTGCGCACGGGGGAATCTAACTACTGTCACTAACTGAGCCAACATTCATTTGTTTCAGTTCACTTTATTATTATTTACTGAATCTAATATTCATTTGTTCACTTTGTGCATAACATTAGAGTTCTGCTGTCGGGGCGGCTGTCCAGCAGGTGCTGCTGCAGGTGCTGGTGGCATGAGCTGTCACACTATGTACGGTCAACGTGTTGCCCGCTTTGTTTTGCTTACTTCTATTTTGTTTCTTGCTCCGATTACATGCCCCCAGTTGTTTAGGACAAAGCTCTTGTTTGATCCGATACAAGCAACCCTGCAATAACTCAATTAGAATTTTTATTGCTATTGCGTCAGAGGACTGGCTGAATCAACTATCGTATTATCTAAGGTCGGGTTGCTGGACGGGACTGCGGTCAAGCTGAGTCAACAACTGTTTTTACAAACGCAACAAAATCAGAACATTTCAATCCCAGGTCTAACGAGGACGTTTCATTTTGGTTTTCCACTTCCACAGCATTGTGAACTCTGGGTCTCTGCCGTAGTTTACTGGAAAACCTAAATTGAACAAAGTGCTAAATAAGACCTTTAACAAAAAAACATCTAAAGAGCCGCTTTGATGTGGCCAACAAATTAATAAGTGATGGAAATGTTCTATTTACACTGGAGCAAACTAAAAAGATGAGTCACGTTTGTGTCGTGCCAAACCTACATGTTGGACAGAGCGTGCAAACAAATGATTCACTAATCAGAGGGCAACAGGTGAAACAACAGATAACGTCCCGCTTTCCCAAAGTCTCGGCGTGCTGAGGGGCTTCATCTCTCACCTGGGTAGGATGATCTTCTCGCTGGGCAGCAGTGAGGCGAAGTCGTTGAAGGTGCTGAACTTGACGGAAGGTGGGTGACGGAAAGGCTTGGCCCCGAAGTTAAACTCACACTGCTGATAGGACATGAAGCTGGCTGCCGCAAAGAAACCGGACCTGACCAAACACGGAGGGGAAGAAAAAGGACGGGGCTTATTTGCGATGGAACAGATGGATGGAGGAGAAGGAAAAGGGCAATGCAGAGAAAAGAAGGGGGGAGGAGGGAAAAGGAAGACAGGAAGAGTGAACCGTCATGACGAGAGGTAGGGCGACTGCGCGTGGACTCACGTGGCCGAGGAGAAGACCTGTTTCTCTGGCGGCAGCTGATGTCCGTTCAGATAGAAGATCATCTGCTTCTTGCTGAGGTCCAACAGGAAGCCGATGGCATCTCCTACACAGGACCAACATAAGCACAAAGACGTGGCATGCTATTATTACTATCATCCGTCCGTGTGGGAGGTAAACTAGGGCCTGAACACTGCTGGTGGCAGCAGCGTGTGGGTGCTAAAAACACAAAGCAGTCCTGAGACGCCAAAAACAATCAAGCCGTTTCTATACAGATGAGTCAGACATTTAAAGCGTGGTGTTCCCTCTGTTCTGCGGTTTAAAGTGACGACGCTTTCACAATTTCCTTAAAGTTTATGTTAAAAGAAAAAAAAAAAAAAAGAAGTTTCAGGTCATAACTGTCTGTGTCCGTGTGTGGAGCACGTACCCTCCTTCCAGCAGGGGTGAGAGTGAGGTTTACTGCGAGCGTTGTACCAGATGAGCTGCCTGCAGCCATCATACGCACATGAGTATTCATCGTCTCCTATGCCATAACCCTCCTGTAACACACACACACAGGACACACCAAGCTGAGTGACTGCGGAATGACAGATACAGGAAATGATGAGCAGTAAAAACAGGAAGGACGAGTACATGGTTGAGGAACTTGCTGTCCTTGGTGGCCCATCCGATTTGCATCACTCCCGATGTAATGACCGTCACCTCGTAGTACCAAACGCCCGAATCCACGCAGAATGTACAACGCACGCTCTCAAAGGATGAGGCGTCACATCGGGCCTGAGTAAGGAAGCAAAAAGAGGATTGACACGTTTACATAATGTGCATTAAGTCTGCCAAATGTGGCCCTCCTCACCGTGTATGCACACACTAACCTCTAAGCCAGTGGGGGAGATCTTGAGGTACTCGCTGACATCGTTGCTGTTGAGCATGGCGTTGATGTTGGTGAGGTTGACCTTCTCGTAGGTGAACTGACGACCCTCCTTTAGGACTGGACAGAGGACAGAGAATGAAACACAATCAAATTTCTTCCTGCAGTCACTCGACTCAGGCGATGACACGATTAAAAACAGAAAGTGCCGTGGCCGTGTCTCTCCAGCGCTAAATTCTAAATCGTTGCTGAAACGAAAGTGAGACCACTCACACAAGTTGTCGAGGCTCCACTGTGAGCAGAACCCGACCTGCCTCTTCAAGTAGTCGGGGTGCTCTGCCCACGACTCCAGGACGGCGAGTCGATTGCTGATGCACGACTCCGACACCGTCAGTTTGTTCTCACCTAAGGAGCAACGAGATGCACGAGGCATGGGAGTTAAGACTAATCCCAAAATAAATCGCTGACAGACACAGTGAAAGGGACAAAGGGTTTCAGTAAGAGAAGCAACTTCAGGATTTAAGTGTAAATACCAGCTCAGGATTCCTTTAAAACAATGTCTGCTATCACTACTACTCATAAAAATCACTATCACTCTTATTTTGGTGTTCTTGTGTAAGAGGATTGCTCGTTTTCACCTGCCTCATCATGAATTTTGAATATGTACAGGCCTTAAATTACAGTGGGTGAACCTACTGGTCTGGGAGAACTTCTCCAAAGCGATGAGAGCAAACAGCATGACGGTGGGATGGGCCTCGGAGCTCTGAAAGGAAGAGAGGAAACGGTCATCAGTTTGTGTTCTTCGGTTTACTTAGGTTACTCACCCACTCTTCCTCTCTCTTCCCATAGTCTTTCAACACTTGCTGGACGTACTTTGCTGTTTACTTTACTGCTTTCATGTTCTGTTACAGCAGCTGCTCTAACAGAATTATTAATATTGTTATAAACCATTACAATATCCACTGATCACATATGTATTCCGAATCCAGTTTTCCTGCATGCCATGCCACGAATAAGCATGCACGAGCATTTCAATGTTATTCCTTGTCCCGAACTTTATGATAGGCTCGCAGTCTCTATCACAGTGTGCGTTTGCTCACCAGACTCTCTAGAAGGTACTCAAGGGTTCCGGGGCTCAACAATCCAATACTGGCCGGACCTTAAAAAGAGAGGGGAGAAGAGAGACAACGAATAAGAGAGCTGAAAATGAAGCGTATCATAATGTAACCTCGTCTTAACGTGGCAATAAAAACTCTCCTACACGTTCTAAGATGCTAAGGCTACAAAGAAGTTTTCGGATTTCACTTGCAAATTGTGTTAATGGTGGAAGGGTATAGTAAAACAATCACTAAGCAATATACCCCTTTAACATAGGGTTAGAATTTGAATGAAAGCTAATGTAAATTCCTTAAGTGGACTAACAGACAGACAACAGCTAATGGGAGCAGTGGAGAGCAGGTCTTTTAACTCGAGGATTAAAACGATCAAGTGTGGAAACGTGGGCCGTACCAGCCAGTTTCTCGGCCAGGCAGCCCAGGACAGCTGTGGTGTTTCTGTGCTTAGCGGGGTTTAGAGCGTCCTGTCGCGCTACGGCCGAACTCAAACTCAACATGTCAGAGAGTTTCTGGAGAGCGTCCTGGAGAGAGGAGACGGAGCAGTTAATGAAGGTCACGCAAACACACAGCTTTTACTAAACAATCCACAAGTCGAAGAGGATGAAGAGGTTCAGCTATTTCTGTTCGCAGACTAATGCGAGAGCAACAGCAGCTGGTGGTACAAACCAAGTCTCGAGGGACCACAACCCAAAAACCTCACTGTGACGGATAGCGGAGAAGGGCAATAGGAAGAGAGGGCAGTGTGATGCCTGATAATCCAGGGCAGGGCAGCGCGCCTCCAGTCTTTTGGCTGCTACGGAGATGACTGACAGTGAGTGACAGCTAAACCAGTTTTGAACCAGACAGTGGTACAACCCTCTCTACTTCCTGTTCACTCTGACTGACTCTTCGGCAGGGTGTTGTCAACACCCGGGAGAAGCTCCGTGGTCGAAATAAAAAACTTTGCATTCAGCGGTCGAGATGTAAACACGTCACTGTTGTCACTGTTGTCAGGCAAAAGACAGGAAAACATTCTGCATTTAAAACACCTGCACCAGCTGCGGACTGCGGAGTGCAGGTTGTCCCTTCTATAGCTGCTGTTTGAAGCTTCACGTTTTACGTTTAAACCTGCAAAATCTGTTTTGTTTGGTGGAGCGTGCATCTGTTGAACACACCGAAAAGAGTAGAGAGTTCATACTGTTCAGAGTGTCATAGTGTGTCCTCTGTCCTCGGGTCACTTTGGACAGGGAAGCAGGGGGTCCTTACCAGATTTTATTTGTTCAATGGGGGGGAAGGTGGTGGGGGGGTGGGAGGTGGAAGGCCAACAGTAAAGCAAACAGTGAAGGAAAGGAGTCGTGACAGTTGATAGTTTGTTTTTGGAGTTACAACAGGCTGATCATCTATTTCTCTAGATAGATAGTAATAATAATAGAATTCAGTGTCCGCTGGAGGTTAGTTTAACACTAGTATGTTGTCTGTTTATTTAAATGTCTTATTTGCATTTGATTTTATGCAAATGAGACAGAACACCATACATCTCAAGCCACACAAATACAGATGCAAACTTTCTGCCCGTTGGTGGCATCTTTAAATCTGCAGAACTAAACTACTGCTGCTGCTGCTGCTGCTGCTTTCCATCCCCATCTGTGCGCACGTCCACTTGTCTGGAATCGTGCTTCCTGAGGGGAATCAGCAGCCTGCTAAATGTGAATTATAGTTATGAAGTTAGGGACCACACTCTCTAGCTTTGTCCAACAAAACAAATCAAACACACACTCAGGCCACTTACTAACCTTGGTGGGAAGTGGACACTCATCCAATAGAAGGGTGATCACTGCAGGGCCGAGTGGATCGTCCAGTGGGATCACTCTAATCAGAGACTGGACAACCTCCAGCCAACCATCGTCTGAGGGAGAAGACAAGAGAAGATTGATTTGAGACTTGAGCGACTGGATCTATTTGATCATCTATACCTCTAATATATATAACTATAAATACACAAGACAGCTCTGTATGACAGCACAGAAAGAAGAAACTGTTTTTCTTATGGAAAAATAAAAATAAGCCAAGAACATTGTGGAAAATCCTGTGGATACAATATGTTCCACTAGTTCCCGACACAGCTGCTGCCTCACTACTTTCTCATTATATTTATATTTACGTCTTTAGGTATATTCATTATTCATTCATCTAAAAACAGGCAATTCTCCTCCTGGCTCCATGTTGGCTCCTTTCTGCTGCTTTTGTTGTTACAGTAGATTTCTTCATGCAGGAATACAAGAATTACTTTCGCTGGTCCTGAAACAACTGTGCTGTAATCACTTTATAAGAGAGACTTGACTGTGAGTATCAGATGCACCATAAATACTAAAAACATCAATTTCCTGTCCATTAGATGACTCAGTAAGAAAGTGTCTCTCTCTAACACTACCACCTATGAAGGCCCCGGCCAACTGGCTGATGAATAATGTAACATCAAAGCACATGTCAAACACAAAATGACTGGCTGGCTGACGGACTTGCTGCTTGGCTGCCTTCAGAGTTCAGTATCTGCAAGCTAATGCCCAACTTGGCTGCTGTCAAACCACACAACACCACGCCGTATGAGCATCAAACACCATATGTGCGTGACACAAGGCCCAATCAGCGGAATCCAAGGCTACCGCATGAGCGCATAGAAACACACACGCACACAAACACACAGCGTGAGACTATCATTCGCCATATGCACAAGAAAGCAAACAAACCAACAACTCACACATCAACGTCGGAACATATCCATCTGGAACACTCACAAATATGTCAATCCTATTCAGACGTAGTTCACGTGATCATGTGTAAGTCGGGGCCAACACATGATGTCTGCAGTGTAACTCGTGACTGTGTCCCTTCCCCAGGTGATGTAACGTCCTCCGGAGCTGGGCCACCCGGCGTGAAACGCTGAGGCAGCAATATTACTGCAAGACTGTAGGCGGAGGGCAGGTGGTGTTGCAGCCTCCTTCTTCCTAATAAACGCCTTATCTTTTAAACCTCCAGAGATGTTTGCACGAGGCGTCAAAGAACCTAAAGATCTGTCAAACTGTTTGAAACCATCACTGAGCAGAGGACGAGGACCGCGTCTGTCTGCTGCTTACAAAGCTGCTGTAATATCACTGCCTCAGCAGTTCTCAGAAACAGCCCACGAGCTCAGCCCGAGGGGGATGGGACGACATATTCAGAGGAGACCTGTTTAAATTCCTGGAACTCCTCACCAGCCAGTAGAAATGAGAAATCTTGACTCCATCTCTGAAGAGTTTAAAGAGCACCGAGAAATGTTTTTTTTTGGTTAAGGCGTTGTCAAATTAGCGTTTCTGGGGAAAAAGCTAATGTTCCAATGTATTCCCATTTTATAACCTCTGATCCTGTCCTTTCAAATTCATGAAAAATGCTTTTGCGTCACATGAAAGCACACTGCTTAGTTGATTCTGTACCAGGTTTTTTAAAGAGTGGCATTTATTCTTCTGTGTGGACACCGTGCTGTTTGATAAATGCACGCTCCGGTGTGTGTGAACGTGGGTTCTGGTGTTTTCCTTACCTGTCTCTGCCATCTCGTGCAAAGTGATCATGGAGTAAGGGGGCTCTTGGTCGCTGAAAAACACAACAGAGTTTGAGAGTAAGCAGGCCGGTTTAGGACGGTTTCTATCGTCTTGTTCACTTCACCCAAATGTCACGCATCACACGCTCTGCTCCACGTTTTCAGATACGCGTGTACTCATGAGAACGCTTCATGCAAACGGGATGCGATGCACCACGGTAAGAGCATTCAGCCAGCAAATACTTCTCAAGTGTTTGTGATCCTGCGGTCTCTGCATCTGAAATAATATAAACAAATGATTCGTGCCTTTGCGCGGTTCCGCGATTGCTGTAATGGCCACGGACAGTAATGTCCCACGGAGAGGTTAAAGCAAGCCTATAACTGTGATGGGGCTGCTTCGGTGGGGGTTGTTTTTGATGCTGCTGCTGTTGCTGTTGCTTGTCACGGCTCATCCCAAGCTGAAGACAGCTTTTGTTTCGACAGCAATAGCTTCCGCCCGGCTTGATCCTCAGATTTCCCAACACCAGCGAAACAGTGCTGGGTTTTTCATTTGTCAGTCACACTATAACAAATTCTTGGAAGCGCATGTTTCAATATAACGAGACCAGCTTCCGCATTAAGCACATAATCCTATTACCAAGACAAGAACACATCGAATAACTAAATTCAGTTGCACGCTGAAAATGTTAAAAAATTAAAACGTTTTGGTTAAATCAGTGAAAATGTATAGAAGTGTATAAAAGTCCACAGGCCTGAGCGATGTGTCATGTTTCACAGTGATGGTTTAGTTTTGTCTTGTCCAACGAATCCAGCGCACCCACTTCTTTGCAACGATGCGCTTTTGCCTCTACCTGGAAACCCAAACTCACTCTCAGCCAGGCCGCGACATGTTTAGTTCAGTTTGCAGCAAACTGAAAGAATTACAGCCTCTGGTTAAAAAGAAGAGTCACAGCGATTCAGCGGACAGGAAGATGTCACATAGCACGCGAATGAGCACAGCAAACCCATATTATTAAATATATTTATATAGTCAATAATAACATTATATATTATTGTCTGTATTTGTTTTTCGGTTTCATTATATCTAAAGTTCACAGTTAAAACGACAACCCATGCAAAACTACAATCAATGCATGTTCCCAAAGTAATCATGGTCTCAACATGGACCAAAATAATCCTTATTATGACTTTTTCCATAATCGAGTAGCTCCATCTCTCTTTGTAGGTTAGACTTTCAATTTCTACTGCATGAACTCAGGAAATACGGCTCATGAGAGACGTTATAGTGGCTGGTTTCCTGGAAAGATAATGCTCTATAACTGAGGAAAAACTGGGGTTTCTGCTGCTGCTGCTGCTTCTAACAGAGTGAGACCAACATTCAACATTTATATTTTCATTTTTCATGGAAATGAACTGTCTTCCGAACCGTGTCAGGCTCAAAAGTCATTTTGCCTATATTTTTTTTTTTTTTTCGCAAAGCCAACCAAACTCAGGCTGACAAAACCCCTGAGGGCCTGAACAGCTTTTCTCAGAAGAGACCTCAGTGGAAGAGGAGTATAAGGAAAAAGGTTCCTTGGCCTCAACACAGGGAACTAAAATCATTTTACGGCACTGCAGCAAGTCATCAAACAAATTGTATAAAAGGAGGCTGTCTAAGTTCTTGTTTGAAGTTTGAAGCCACAGGTAAATGGCAAAATACCAGCCTGCGGCAACTGCTTGGGGCTCTTATGCGCCATTCCAGTCCCTTCTCAGGAGAATAAGCAGGGTGTTTTCCAAGCTGCTCACAGTACATCGCCAAAACACATAACCAGCTAACTGCAGAGTACTCTTTTGGAAAATACCATAATAAGTACTAATAGTAAAGTCCTTTTATAAGAACATTTCTACTAATTGCATCTTTCGAGTTCAGGTGAAGCAGTGTGTTACCGTGTTGATTTATTTTAGGATGACACTGGAACTGTCAACAGGTGCGACCGAGCCCACGCAGTAAACATTTCACAAAAGCACATTCATTGTAAATGAATTAACATAACATTTGATATCTCATGTTGTCATAAATTTAGTTCACATAAAGCATCACTGACTGTTTTTCTACATTAAGACAAACATGAATAGGAAAATGTAGAATACCTGGAGGATTTCCCTGTAGGTTTTCTGTGACACTCAATTGAGCAACACTTGAACAAGTTAAGTGGACTGTACTGTTTGTTCTAAAAAATAAATGATTGTTAACAGTAACAATTATAAAAGGACACAGGAGCTAAACGTCTCAAAGCCACAGCTTCACTTTGTACCACATCCTTCAAACACCCCTGTCAAAGTTGTGCATGTGATGTTTAAGTGTTTGTGACAACAAAACAACCTGTGAAGCTTCTGCAGCCAGAAGAAATGAACCTCACTGTCTTCTTCTGATTCTAGTCATTCATGGGCAGCTACTGCAGAGTTACTGATTATATGAAAACAATCGACAGGACCAAGAAGGTCCACAAGAGCAAATATGCCAGTGCACTGTGGCTCATTACTACTTTAAATAATTTAGTATCTATATATAAATTAAAGGGGACTTATAAAGTATTGATAACATTATTAGAAGTATAAAACCTTATTGTATATAGAACTTGAAAGATGGGGATGGTTACGAATCTGCTTACATATCCTTGACCCTAGTTCAACTTTAAGAATATATTTAGTTGTCAGTTCTTTAAACATACAACATCACTGAAACAATTACACTTACTTGTCTACAAGTGTCCTGATGACAGCCAATGTGTCCAGCACCAGGCCATCCACATTCTGCTTCTTCCGCCTTGGCTCATGTGGTCCTCGCCCTCGCCTGGGCGGCCTGACCGGGTCCCTGGGTCGACTGCTCCGTGCCTCTCCAGCATCAACACCTGCGCCTGTACCGTGATCCACCCGCCTAGCTTGTCCTCGGGTCGCCCTTGAAGTTCCATGGTGGTGGTCCTCCAAATCACTATCTTCCCGACACACACAGCTGTTACCCATGGTTCCAGTGCTGGAGACCACACGGGCAAGGGTCTCCCAGAATGGAGGAAGGGAGTTTGAGGAGGAAAGGAAGAGCAGAACCCGAGCAAGGCTCCTGCAGGCACAATAAGTGATCCAGGCCGCTACTATCATATCATTTGGAGAGCTTTGTTTTGGGGGATTCTTATCCCAGTGGGCTGGGCGGGATCAGCGTAAATCATCATAGTGTTGCCAAGCAGAGATGTAGGATTGGTTTGGGAGTGACTATATGTGACTGGTTAAATTGACCAGGAGGAGTCAGGTGATGCAAAAAGAAAAGCTCTGCACATCACAGACAGCCTACGGCTCAGGTCCGGTTCTCATCCAGGGCTCGCATAGCTGTGGAAACAACACAAACAGAACAGAAGGAGTGATTCTCTGCAGCGAGATAAGTGTCAGAGCTGTATATTTAATTGTTTGACAGCCGATCGTGTTATGCCAGAGCTGAGAATTGAGTGATGTGACACACCCAAAGAGATAAAAGTGAAGTCTGAACAAACTAAAATAATGAGATTTGGAAAGATCAGCATTAACCATTTAGCTCACCATCTCAGGCAAAGTGGCTACAATACAATGTGTAGCTGTTTCTCGAAGTTGTGCCGTTTAAGGCGACAGACACATTTTGCCCACAATAAGCTCGTCGTTTAACTTAAAAAGACAATTTAGTATTGTTGACAAACAAGAGCCCTTTAGTTAGCTGGCTAGCTAGCTTGCTAGCCACCCACCAAGCAAGCATTGTAACATTAGCATCTCCTAATGAAAACCAAGTCTCACAAACTGGCACTTATCACCTCGTTAGTGAACTATCGTGGCCCAAATTTGATCTGAAAGCAAACTTACGTGCTACAACTTGAAAAACAGCGGCACTCGAGCGCAGTCGACCAAGACCGAAGTAGTTAACAAAACACAAAGCTTCCTTGCTAGCTACGTTGTCTTGTAGCTAGCCAGCTAGCTGTTAGCCTGGTTAGCTGGACACTCCTCTGATCTTACTGTCAAAGTACACAAGTTAGCAAACGTGACTAGCAGTGAACTACGCGTGGTACTCAAACGCCGGTGAAGTATAGAGGCAAGTATACATGACTGACTGTATTCCACAACACACCTTTAAAGTCTAAAACGCCACATACATCTGACGGTTAGCTAACGCCTTGTACACATTTTAACGACGCTATACCGCTAGCTGCCTGCTAAGTTCCGTAGCGCTGGCAGCTATAAGATTGGCCATCATCAGCTGTGGCTGCGGAGGCGCGGCTGACGGAGGAGGGAGGAGGATTTCTCCTGGAACACAACATGAACATAATCCAAAGACTTTTCCTGTTTAAAAAAAATCAAATATACCTCTGTCATTATTCACTGTGCATTGTGAAATCCAAGTATCTGCTTACAAATTACTGTTTCGTGTATTTCCGCGCGATGTTGTTGTTGATAGTAAGAGGCACGAATAAAAGCAACAAGTTACAATAAAAGTACACCAATATTAAAATGAATGAAAACAGTTTCATTAAATAAATACATTAGGCTACAGTGCCAACAAGAACGCTTTAGACAAGTGTGCTATTTTAAATGTTTATTGAAAGAAAAAAATGAATACAAGCAAAAGGTGAAAGCAACGGACGCTAGAAGGCGACAACATGCCCTGAAAACAAACTTTCCCATTGTACTTGAACGCAGTTTCTCAGTTTCTCAGATGAATCTGCACTGATGATAGGAATGCAGTTCATTTGTTGTCAAAGAGGGTACATTCACCAGCTTTAATTTCAGTCTTTTGTTTTTTAGGTTAAGGAATAATGACAATACAATGGAGAGATGAAGATGGGCCGGGTGACTCCATGCAGCAGGGTCCAGGTCCATGTTCCAGGCTGTGGTGATGGTATAGTTAGTATTATTATATTTGCAGACAGAACTGGGTAAATAAAAGCATCCATAATATCCAGTGTAACAAATGTAACTGTGCAAAAAAAATGCAGTTTTGTTTTTACCACACAGTGAGGGAATTAATTCTTAATAATATTGATGATGTCTGGGATAAATAATTTCTCTTTAAGTGTAATCAATGAATAACCTAAATCTACTTAAAGCTGTTGATAAAAGAGTCTATGGTGCGTTAACATTATTATGCATATATAGATATTATTTTTCTATTCACTGTTTTACTTAGACTGATCTATACTGAACTGACACTTATTAAGAATTAAAAAAATAAAATTATTTATATATATATATAATATATATATATATATATATATATATATCACAAAACCGAGGCTTACATTATTCACCCATGCATTTAGAGGGTATGTTGTAAATTGGGACAGTCATACACCCCGTTTCGTCTAGGCTGTATTTTTAATGTTCTGCCCAGGTCTTCAGTGAATTTTGCGATTTGGGGTGAAACGTACAGGTAAAGTTTCAATGGATGGAGAGAGATAGCTATAGTCGCGGAAGTGGTCCTGTATATATTCCTGGGGCTTTTGCCCACACCGATGGTCGTGCACCTTTAACGATGGAGTCATCATGCAGGAGAAAACTGGGTTTCCAGGATTGACACATGTTTTTGTATTTACTACCTGTTGCTCCTGAGAGGCTGACATCACTGCAGTGCCTGTAAAGAAATTCAAACCTCAGTGTTAGCACACAGCATTGCCAATCAAAGCCAGCAAATATTTTTGATTTTGATCAATGACCTGCACAAAGGTGTTAGTTTTGCTTAGCCATTAATACCAAAGGCAATAATGTAGCCAATTAAATACATGACTTTGATGAAATTACATTTATAAGGATTCAATGACTTACAAGATCAAACTACGAGCGCGACTGGGCGCTCGCTATCTTTGATTCTAAAACATATTATTTTCATGGAGTCATAAATGACTCCATTGAACGTTGATTTTTCTATTTTAATAACCTTGATTATTTCAGAAGGATATGTTGCATCAAAAGAAAACTCTATCAGACCGAAACGCTGCGGGGTGATTCCTCCCTGTACTAATACCTCGATGATGTGGTGGCAAAGCCCAGATGCTAACATTTGTCAGGTAGGCTAATTGTTGCTTAGCTAACATACTGATGTAACGTCGAAATTAGCTGCTGTTCGGCTGAATGAGAAAATATCAGAATGAACCTCCCAACTTTTTATAGCTGTCGGCTCAGTGTAGTTGTCATAAAGTAATTTAGTTACCTTAAAATGCAGTAAAACAACACGACAATTTGCGATGTCTTCTGTTCGTATCACCCAAAGTACAGGTCATCGGGAAGGAGGCGTCTGGTTACCATGGAAACCACGAAACATTAGGTGACCAGCGGTCATTCAGTATGCAAGAATAATGCCACAACGTCGTTTAAGTTGTTTGATTAACGTTTTAAAATCCACTGGTAGATTTAATCATCCAGAGCAGTTGTCTCATTTACACTATATTATTATTATTATTATTATTATTATTATTATTATTATTATTATTATTATAAAGTTGTCCAAGAATGATCTAGTTTTTATATCGTCTCATACTTATCTACTCTATATTATCATTATTAGTAGAAATAGCAGTAGGAGTAGTGTCAGTAGAGGTAGTAGTCGCTGTAGTAGCAGTAGTATTAAATAACAGGGAGTGAATTTACCAAAGAATTGATATCCAATTCAGTATTTTCCCAGCACATGAAGGCATCCTTGTTTTACGTCATCACAAAGCGTCAGTTGTGACTTATAATTACCGCATCTACTGTCCTCGAACTACTAAAAACTAAAAACCGATATTTCTTGGGTTACGTGTTCATACTCAAACTTTCTTGAGAGTTTTTTCAAAACGTGTGTTGTTTCTGCTTTACTACTTTTTGCCAGAATAACTGGTGCATTTATCAGGGCAGCAGTGGGTTTTGCGGGACTTTCTCCACCTTCTTCAGCTGTGTGCTAACTGCTGCAGCTAGCTTAAAGCTAAGTCGCAGCTCAGTCAGAGGAGAAGATCTGAGCACCCCGACCCGGAGTCCTGATCTGAGGATGGACAGTGAAATTCAACGTGATGGGAGAGTCCTTGACCTCACTGACGATGCCTGGAGGGAAGACAGACTGCCGTATGAAGATGTCACCATCCCTCTGGTAACGTTAAACGCCATACAAGCACATTCATGTTAGCGTTAGCGATAGTCAACCTTTACGGAGTTTGTTTACTGTCAGTTGCAGAAATGATCATCATTCTGAAGAATAGTTTCGATTTCATGTAGGAGAATTATTTCTAAAAAGCCTTAAAAGGCGTCAATTCGGCCCCTTTGGAAGTGTATTAATCACAACAGTGTTTGATGAGCACATGAAGCTGCAATTCCTTAAGGCGAGATAGCCCTCCCTAACATTCACGGGATAACAGGCTTTAACAGTAGTGCAGTAGTAAAGATAATGACAAACCTGATGAAGCACACTCATGGGGGAGTCAGTGTAGTGGACACGTTCACATTGTGTGACCCTTCACGTGCGATACAAACCAGAGTTATTCGATCTTCTATCAGCTGGATGTGAGTCTCAAAACTGGTCAGAAGTTGAAAACGCAGTATAAAGTATGTATATAAGTGTATGTTTGAACATTGCAAATATGGCCTTACATGTTTTGAATATTCTTTGTTGTGAAGACTTAACTGTTGTGACTTGCCCTGTTTAAATGTATGACAAAAATATTCTTGCATATTTATGAGCCTGATTTAGTTCATGTTTTGCTTCTTTTAAATATTCAGTTTTTATCTTGGTATGATCATACTGGATAGAAATAAGAGTGAACCGCTCCTCTTCATGACATTGTGTCTTCCCTGTTCTTTATCAGAGTGAATTGCCTGAGGCTGAGCAGGACAACGGAGGATCCACAGAATCTGTGAAAGAGCAAGAGATGAAGTGGACAGACCTCGCCCTGCAGAGCCTGCACGAAAACACACCAAGCACCGGAAGCTGAAAACCTAATCTGGGAACAGACTGTAGCACGAATGCACACACACGCAGACACTCGATTCAGACACTTGTAATTTAACGTCCTTTTGCATCTTTTGAAGAAATTCCAGTATGTTCCGTGATAAGCAGAAATTGTGCACAAATGTATTTTGCCATGATATTTGGTTATTTTGTAGTCTTTATAAATATAAAGTAACTTTGTTGTATAACATCAATTCTATACCAGGAGTCAGGTCTTGTATATGCTGACACGTCCTTATCTTAAACGTTGCATACATTTTATGGGAAATCCCAAAAAGGGGGGGGGGGGCCAAAAAAGAAATAGTAGTGTAAAATAGTCTCTGCTTATTAAAAAGTGGGCGTGTCAACCCCATCTCCCTTATCATAAAGCATAAACTCTGTTACTATTATGAGGATCTGATCATAAATCCAATCATGATCTTCACAGCTGGATGTAAGATTACAGTTTCCTGACTATTTTTTGAGATCCACAACTTGCCCACAAATTCAAGTTGTGAAATTGTAAAATACTCTTCTGTATCATATGCCATAGGGAGGACTGTCACTAAAATATGGAACATAACCCATGAAGGTTTAAGAGAGTTTATGAAAATAAAGTTTCCAGGTGAACTATAAACCCTCTGTGATCGGTGTGTGTTAGATAACTAGGACTAACGCAGTCTAATCAACAACCCTGCAACAAATCCTACTTTCATGAAGAATAAAACTTCATGGTCATATTGGAAACGTTTATCGTACAGTTGCATTTCATTATATTGAGAGGTGTTTCAAGCAGCCCAGTCACCAACTACATTACCAGGTTTCTCGGCATATTTAGTTTTAGCCAGAACATTTAATCAGTTTACCCACAACCTTTTAAGAAAAAGTCAATCCTATCCTATCCTAACACTTATGTAAATCATTCTGTATTTAACAGTCACTAGCCGTGTTCGGAAAAAGACGAGCATCTCTCCAGAAATCTCCCGGAGTGGTTTGAGCCAGCAAAAAATGTCCTTGCTGTAGCTCCATCATCGCTGTGTTCCTGCAGTTTCTGCCATCAGCTTGCGAACATGGTCATGTGGCCCCTGGTGCAGCAGGACTGAGGGGTGTCGGTAGGAGCCGCCTAGACGATCCCAGAGCGTGAAGTATTGTCCGTAGTTGTAGTTGAAGAAGAGGTGGTGGTCTACGTGGTGAGCAGCTCCGTTGATTAGAAATATCATTGGGCCGGGGATACGGTAGTCTCCATCGTGTATGGAAATAGTCCAGATGTTGACAAAAACAAAAAGTGAGAGGTAAACCACCTGTAATATAAACATGACAAATGTTATTACAATAACATTTTGCAGTTAAGTAATATGAATAATGCAATTTCTGCAAATAATTGCTTTTCTATACTTCTTTTCAACAAACATCTCATCAGAATTTGTCCACATGCAACTGCCCCTGAAATTATTTCAGTTTTACCAACATTGTGAAATACGCAGTGAAGCTGGCGTAGTCAAGATGTTTGGTTAAGAGTTACAAAGTAGATCGGCACCTTGTGGAGGGGGAAGATGAAAGGGTAGACGTGATAGGGTAAGCTCTGCAGGAAGCCGTCGAGTGGGTGGAAGGCATGGCTGGCAAAAGGCGTGGGGATCTTGAATATATGGTGCTGCTTATGTAAGTGCTGAGGGGGAGAAACACAAAAGGTCTGAATATTGGGACTGGTTTAGTGAAAAACAAATCAAGGGATGCACAGCTGTAATGTGATTTTCAGTGATGGCTGGAAGGGTAAAGTCTGTAGTGTAACTTAATTTCAAATGACATGACCAGTCTGACAAATAGTTTGAAAAAAGTACCATTGTTGGTTCAGTTGTTGAAACTGAAAGCTCAAGAATAATACACAGCATTGGCATAACGTCACTCTTAATAAAGTTATGGCAAATATAATAGCAGGTAGCACCTTATTTACATTGAGCCATGTTTATATCTACCCTATAAATGTAAAATCAATATTCACTACTCTTTTACCTCTGTTTTGGTCTCCACCAGTTAAAGAAAGAAATATCTGCCTTTTAAAGTTAAATATATATCTTTGTAGTGACACTTATATACTAGGTGCTATCAACATGTTCTCAGACAGACAGTAAAAACTGTCCCTGATTCAAATTTGGCTTCGATCCTCTTCAAACCTGTCACGCTGTCCAGTGATACACTGCTCCCAGTGCTCCTGCCACGCTTGGCTCGCTCCCTGGAAGTCCCGTTATATAACCTTAAAGAGAGCCATCTGCAATGTTTGCTGGATATCTGCTAAATTTTCAGTTTTGGAGAAGAGGAATCCAGTCCATACGACTGTGTTGGTGCAGCCAAAAAACCCAGTGCATTTTCAGCACATTGTATGTTGAAGCATGAGAGAGAACCAAAGAACCATCCCTCTCCTTTCAGATTGTTTGTTTCAAATGTCATAGCCATTTAATTCATTATTATAACATTTATTAAGATAAATGTTCAGAGCAGCTTTAAACTAGCTGTTGTCATCCTGGAGCTCACCTTGTATATGCTCTTATGGTGCATGGACCGGTGTATCCAGTAGATACACATGTCAGTAAAGAACAAGAAACCGGCAATGCTCAGGAACACCCCGGGCCAGCCTGAAACAGAGACAAGTTAGGCTAATGGGTGTCATTACAACTAATCCATATACTATTTGTTTTAACAAATCAAAAATCGTTAATGGTAACCTCTACTTTAATTTAATCCAAATTCAAGAGAGCAGGAACCTTGGCCTGGGTTTGAGGGTTTCAGGTAGATATTGTCTCACCCAGAGAATGGTCGCTGATGTTGTCATAAAGTTTGCTGTATCCTCTGATCTCCCAGAAGAAAAGGGCCACTGTGGGGAAGCTCATCCAGAAAATGGAGACAGTTCCTAGTTGAATCTCTCTTTTCACCTGGTTCTGTCATCAGATTAAGGACACAAAACTGGGGTTTGAGAGAAGTTTGCTTAGGAGTTATGACCTCTGATGTTAAATAAAAAACAGTCACGCCGCTGATAGATCTTTCCACATCTTACCTTAATAAATTGTGGATGTTTCATGAGCTTGTGGTCAAACACACAGTAGAAGCTAAGAGCGCCGAAACCCAGGTAAATAAGCTCTGCTCCCAGGTTGGTCACCACCCACAGGCTGATTATCTGACGCAGAGCTCCATCCTCGGGCCATGAGGCCGGGTAAACATACGGAGTGAAGATGTAATGGTCGGCGATGCTCAGCACATAATCCATGTCTCAGTTCTAGAAGTTTTCTCTTGACACTAACCTGACCAAGACAGGCAGCTTGTGTAGCCTACACATTTAGCATTGCAACAATGGAAACAGCCAAAGCGACAGTAAAATCAAATTATACTTGTACAAATGTCCACTTTCCTAATGCAAGCCACTATACCTGTGCCATAATAGAACAAAACCCTGAAATCTGGCTCCTCTATTGAAACGACCTCTGCTGTCAGAGTGTTAATGCTGACTGTTTTCAAGTGCACACATCACTTTGACTTCTGGTGATGAGGCCAAAGTCCTGAGCCTGTGTCTGTGATCATCAATAGCCGTATCTGATGTGTCCTTTTTAACTTGATTGATGAACTTTTGTCAGACCCAATCAGACTGTTCAGCAGCGAATCCCCCACACCGCTGTTGTAAAGTGACCATATGATGCTAATCAGCATGAAAATAAGGGATAAGAGTCAGTAATTAGGCAGTCTCATGGATGTTGTGTATATACAAAGAGTAAAGAAAACACAATCTATCTGATTATTCCTTTGCAGGAAATAGCTTCCCTCTCTCAGTGAGTTAGCTGTTCAGGTGAAGTCATTCTAGAAATTTCTCAGCTCTGCCTTTCTCTGCTCTCTGTAATGGTTCATATCTCATTTTATTAATTTTTAGGGCTGCCTCTTCACCTTTTTATGCTCACTAATTCAGAATAACCTAATCTTGCTCAACCCCAAAGTTTGCTTCTTCAATAATTTAGCATTAACTTTCAAATATGACTGAAAACAAAATCCCAGCAATATCACGTGCTCAAAAAACATTCTCAGCCTGTCATATTTGTCAAATGATATTGTTTCAGTATTTAGCTATTTGCTCTCTCTAAAAAAAATAAATACCAGAAAGGCTTGTCATGCTTTGTTTAACATTATTTTATCAAGATTTCCAAAAGAGCTCATAGCTGAATTGTTAATTGCTGCTGAACTAACCTGTGTTTGGATCAGGGCCTGACGCCAAAAGTGTGAACCTTCCTAGAATCCGCCACACTCTGCGTATCCACCAGGGTATGATTTGTGACAGACAGCACGTGGGCTAATGTTACAGATTTTGCTGTGGCTGATGAGTCACGTGCCGCTGACATGAATTCACCATGCTTTCACTCAAGTTTTCCAGGAAATTAAATAACTATTTGATCTAGAAGCAGGTAAATAAAAAAGTCAGAGAGGAAGTCTTCCTTGCCTCATTTTGTTGAGGCGGTACGTTTGCTCAGGAGATCCAGGGAAAGACATGTCAGTCCCTAAGAAACAAGATCCAAGCACGCTCAGCAAATAACAGGGCAGTGACAGCAAGACTTGATCCTCCACTTAGATCTGCTCATTTCAGTGAATCCTCCCGTACGGACTTCAAAATAGTTGTTGGTAGTAGCTGATTTGATCCCGAGAAGTGGAATGTTCTTCATTACAACATGATTTATTAGAGCATTTATATAAAAGATGTGAAACAATCCTTGATCTGGCATCTTTATACTCATATATACATTCACCTTTGAGTTAGAAATGCCAATAATCCTTACCTTGCCTATTTTTAACCAAGCTAGATTGGTTTTAAATGCTAAATAAAACCATTTTCAAGAGTAAGCACGATATTTTTTACAGTACATGTACCCTGCACCATGCTGGGCTTCAGGATCAAATTGCCTGTCTGTCCTTAACACACACCACGTAGCACACGCAACGCACACCCGTGCACACAGCGTGGGTAAAAGGTGTGAGTTTGTTTATTAGGCCAAAAAAAAAAAATGTATCACCTCCTGATTGTAAAACATCCCATCAGGGTCTGTCTTGTGACATGTGTCAAACATCTGGCAGGGAACCATGCCCTATCCCTTCTCTCCATTCTTTCCACTCCCCAGATAATGACAACAACACATGCACATGAGTATCTGACAATCTTTTCTAAAAGCTGACACACATTTTTAATCCATAATCACCTGTATGACTTCATGTACATCCACTGAAGGATCTACAATGGACTGCTGTGTGTCGATGTTCTTACACATGTTTTGGCAGAGTGCTCCTTCAATAGCTTAGCTGTTTAAAGGTAAGATGTTATTTTACAGATATTACCTGACAATGTAAAATGTTTGGGGTTTTTTTTTTAAATAAAACTTTCTCATATATATGATGTGGAAATATAAAACCAAACATGTCAGTGTTCTCCTCCAAGGAAAGCCTTCTTTCTCTGAACAGGTAGATGTCTCCCTCTAGAGCTTTCAGACACACACAGCACCTCTATGTGCCATGTGCAGTGCTCTCTCTCTCTCTCTCTCTCGGTTAAGCCATTCTTGTTTCAGATGTTTATCATGGTCGTCACCCACGAGTGAGTGAATAATGAATAGTGAGTGAATAATGACTTTTTTGGATGAGCTTTCTCCTTACCACCATATAGTTACCTGTCTAAACCAACTTTTTATATAGGATTCATAAACAAAGGAAGGAAGAAGGACAAACAAACAGAAGCCTCTTGTGTTGAAGTTTCAACGTGAGAGCTCAAAATGAGGAGTCAGCACCTCACTAAGCTTCACTAATGTTCTACAGTGATTTTGCATTTACTGTACATACAACACTAATCACATCACATTCCAACATCCTATTTAAATGACTCCTCACAATCGGCACAGATAAATCTCAGACTGAGTCTCCCAGACTGCTTATTGTGCATTCAGAAATGACAGAAACCGAGTTCAGGATTGCCACATCACTCTTACTCAGTATTCCTAACCTTGTTGTCAGTCATTGACACTTGTGAGGAACAACAGTGTCCCATATTCTGTAACCTGCACAAATAATCAAACGCAGTGATTGATTTTTTTTTTGTGGTTGTAGAATAATAAATGGAGTTGAACGTTTTGTAAGTGTTTCCTGTGTAATGTGATATCTGTGGAGAATTCAGGATTTTAATTTTTAATTTGGAATGAAGCACAACAAAGGAAATGTGTATAGATGCACTGCAGTTATTTTCAAGTAATTTCTACCTGTTAAGACTTACTCAGTGAGACACTAACAGTAACAATATACAATATATAATATATACTGTATAATAAATATATATATAAAAAAATTAAAATATTTTTATATATATATTAATTATTTATATATCTATATCTATCTATCTATCTGTATATATATATATGGAATGTGGAATGTGATTTAAATGTTGTAATTCTTTGACATTCTAGTTGTTTCTGGAAAGTTGCACTCAGCGCTATTATTTCACTCGTTACATTTAACGGTTTACATCAGTCACATCCAATAATGACTCAGGCCTTTCCAAACTGATACGTAGGAACACAGTCACTTATGTGGAGAAAAACAAGCCGGACGGTGGCGAGCGCAAAAACAGGGACAACGTTGCCTTCAGGCTTCCGCCACTATGTCGGAAACTCTAGAGCTGTCGCCCACATGCGAAATGTGTGTTGGCTGAACGCAACATTCAAACATTCACAGAAGAGTACAGCAATGTCCTATGCTGAACTGAGCATGTTAGTGACATCCACATTTATCTTAACGGCAGAGAGTTCACTGACTTCAAAATCATACATGCGTGTTCAGTTTCATGACGAAATTATGATAATGCTGAGACATGTTTGTAAACATCGGTGATTTTAATAAACAACTGTTTTGTATGACCTCTTTTGCATTTAGCAAAAACACCAAAACAAAACAAAAACAAAAAACTACCCAGTTGCCACGTGCGCTCGGCTTGTGAATTAGATATTTCCTGCAAAACACGGTACGTAAAGGCAGCATATTACAATAGCCTATTGACTCTGGTTTGCTCACGAGCGCCGGGTGCAGAGCAGCGGGAGGGAGAGGAGCGGCGCCGGCGGACAGAAGTTTGTTGTACCGTGTGCACAGACCCGAAAACCCCGAGAAACACCTCGGAATGACTGTTGACACATGGTGGAGGGAAATAAAATCGTCCCTCATCTGAAACCACACGTCTCACATGATCATCTTTATTTGTTGAAATGTATCATATTTTAATTTGTATTAGCGAAAAGGTTGCATTGTACCCAAATTCACAAGTCCAGAAGTAGATTTTATGCGATGGACTTGAAACGATTTAATACTTTAGAATAAAAGTAAAGAATTTATAAATGACGAATGGAAAATACTAAATAATTCAGTATTTGTGGTGTTATATGAATTAAATGAGGGCACATACTACTGAATGTTAATCAATATGTGTCATGTAAATAGCTTTCTATAATACTAAAAGGCAGACCTAAAAATTTATAGCCTAAATTGGCAGCTGTGCAAATACTTAACTAAGCAGAGGTTATATGTGGCAACAATTCATCTTAAATCAAAAAAGGAATATACACACACACACAACTGTTCACTGGCTGATTATCGATTAGGTTTTCAGCTGACAGCAGATATTTGTTTGAGCTTCTATTAAATGACTAAAAACCCCAATAAGAGCAGTGTTAATATTTTGCACACCACCGCACAACCCTTTCATTTCGAGAGGCGCACATACACCGGAAGTCGTCACCCATGAATGCATTTTGACTAAGCCGCCACGCATTGATACTGAAAATCCGTGCGCAAACTGAGCGCATGACTTATTGATGTGTGCACACCGCGGTCAGTGCTCACGGAGGTTTGCATTAAAAACTGCTCACTTTTATTCTATGGAACACCCTACTAAATTATTACATTACAGAGGCCTCTCCATATGAGACACAGGTGGTATTTTAGTGTCACCATATACCTGAAGATTCAACATTTTCGCAGCCTGGGTGCTTTCTTCTTTCACGTGTAATGATGTTTGCTCCTTGTAAACACGTTAATTATTCCGGGCTTTGTTGGTCCCTGAAGGGAAATTGGGATTCCGGGGGTCTTACGTAATTTTTCAGACTGCGTGCCAGCTCGTCCTCGCCTGAGAAACTCTCTGTTCCCGCTCCTGGGTGGCTGACCAACTCGTGTGCACAAACCTCTTTGTAATCATCTACTACGTGCCTGCGCGCAGCGTAACAGGCGCATTTTGCACCCGGCGCTGTTGTTCCCTGGACGCTATAAAAGAGCTTCCCTTTCGCTGTCAACCACAACACTGACTCGACTGAGACAGGAGACACGACAGCTTCACGCTAAGAAACATCGCCATCAACTGAAGAAAATGGACCCTTGCGACTGCTCAAAGAGTAAGTATTCTCCGGAAATGGTTGCATCTGATCTTGATATTTCCCATGGTTATCGGACTGCGTGTCCTAATTTGAGGGTAATATGAAACTGATGGGTTTTTGTTGAGTTGGGTTTTTTTTTTTTCTTCTTCAGGTGGAAAGTGCAACTGCGGGGGATCCTGCACTTGCACAAACTGTTCCTGCACCACCTGCAAGAAGAGTAAGTCAAATGTCACTGCAACCTTCACATGTCGGCGGTTTAATCTTAACCTAGTCGGATTGACTGTTGGACGTAATGTATCCCAACGATTACGTTTTGTTTTCCAATTATTTATGTATATAACGGCATATTACCATGGGACTCTTAGGGCACATCATTAATGTGGTATGTCTTACCAAATTCGAAATTTAGTGACGCTGCCTCTCGTACATATTTTAAAATCACCTTTCTACCTACCTTGTAGGTAGGTGTTCAGGTGCCTGCAATTGGCTTAATTGGCTGCCACATAAATTTTTTTTTTTTAAATCTAACCCACTTTGAATTTAACAAATGATGCTTAGACTCTGGGGTAAAATCTTTCTATTTGCAAACTACAGATTACTTGACTGCTGGTCTGTCACTGTGTCTTTGCAGGCTGCTGCTCATGCTGCCCATCTGGCTGCAGCAAGTGCGCCTCTGGCTGCGTGTGCAAAGGGAAGACATGCGACACCAGCTGCTGCCAGTGAGGAGACCGCAGCATCAGCCACCCACTGCCCTTGTGACGGCATCTCTGTGAATCATTTTTGAATTGTCTGCAGTTGCAAATGTCTACAAAGAATTTATTTTGTACTTGTCTTCAATGTTGAAATAAACATGTGTCCTTGACATTCATGTGTTGTCTGGGTTTGGCTTTAAGTTGCTGGAGCAGAGGTTTCAAAATTTTTATATAATGGGGCTAAGGTGTAAAGTCATCTAACCAAGGTCACGGTCTCTGGAAGGCAGTAAGCTGAAACTTGTCTGCCTGTCCTCTTGTGATAAGGATGCAGAGTCATGAGGAACTGACTGACCAAGTGGAAGGTCAAGATCCTAATGTCTAGTATTGTCAACAGGAGGGGCTTTTTAACAACTTGAATGCTTCATAACAAGGCCAACTCTTGGAACAGCAGTATAGTTAAACACAATAACTAGTCTGACAAAGGTTTCATCAAAAGTGTAGGGGTGACTGGATCAATACTGGTTATGGACTGTGTGAATAAACTATCAATCTGACCCAAGACTTGTAAGATTACTAACAGGCTTGATCATTACACAAAAATGCAAACATTGTTCCACAAGTTTGGTGCAAATGCAAAGCCCGTTTATCATTTTATCTTGGAACACAGTATGGGGCCCTACGATCAATTTCCTTAATTTACTGGGTCAGAATAAACAAGCATTAAAATAAACACAGCTCACTGCGGAGAGGTGAATTTATTGACCTCTGCCTCTGGAACTTTTGAATCACGCGGAACAAAAGAGAGACACAGTAGTTTCTGGTAGGAACCGTAACAGTGACGTACACAGGAAGTGTGGCGTAGTTTGTGTGTCCAATGCTATACGTTACCTCTGTTTTCGTCGTCATGGCGTTTCAGCGATAGCGTTTAATCACTCGGTGCTAATATTATCGTGAATTTAAGCGACTAAACATGCCGAAGGTCGTGTCCAGAAGTGTCGTGTGCTCGGACACCAGAGACAGGGAGGAGTACGACGACGGAGAAAAGCCTCTCCATGTCTACTACTGCCTGTGCGGTCAGATGGTTCTGGTGTTGGATTGCCAACTGGAGAAGCTGCCCATGAGACCCCGGGACCGAGCCAGGGTGATCGATGCGGCCAAACATGCCCACAAGTTCTGCAACGTAGAGGTGGACGAAAACGCGTACATCAAGAGAGCCGAGGGCATCGAGAGGCAGTACCGCAAGAAGTGCGGCAAATGCGGCCTGCTGCTCTTCTACCAGCACCAGGAGAAAAACAACCCGGCCACCTTCATCGTGGACGGAGCTGTTGTGAAGTTCGGACAGGGTTTCGGCAACACCAGCGTTTACAGCCAAAAGCAGCCCGAGGCTCCCAAGAAGGTCCGTGTGATGATGACCAAGCGGACCAAAGACATGGGCAAGTTCAGCTCTGTCACTGTCTCCACCATCGACGAAGAGGAGGAGGAGATCGAGGCCAGGGAGGTGGCGGACTCCTACGCCCAAAACGCCAAAGTGATAGAGAAGCAGCTGGAGAGGAAGGGCATGAGCAAGAGGAGGCTGCAGGAGCTGGCTGAGCTGGAGGCCAAGAAGGCGAAGATGAAGGGGACACTTATTGACAATCAGTTCAAGTAGAGGAGTCTCTGTGACGGACACAAAGGATGCTCATCCACAGTGGATCCACGCGTGATCTGCAAAGAACTGGCCACCAGCTTGTCTGGGTGACAGGGCACCCCAGTGCATAGAGAGGACAGTATATTTTCATTACTGATCATTTGTGGAGGTGTTGCATATTAAAGCGACGATCTTGTGGAGAGATTGTATTGTAAACCTTTTTTTTTTTTTTTAATTGTGTTTAAAATTTTGTTTTGTATAAACATTAAAACACCAAATGAAATTGTTTGGTATGTTTCTTTTAAAGCATTTGTCCTTGCTGCAAGTCGGGCAACTACCCTTCAGCTGTTTGAAGTTATAAGCTCAGGTTTGCCGATGTAAGAAACTGTCAAATGGTGTACAGAGGTCCTGAAAATGTGTTTTGGTACCGTTTTTTTCCCCTAATATGACTCCCAACATGATAGGTAAATCAACGATCACATCTCTAATAGGAATTGGTGTCTAGGCTACACTTTGAGATGAAGTGATTAAATGATTTTCAGGAAAAATAATTGGCAACCATTTGGCAACTATTCATATTTTAGGTTTTATCAAGAAAAATGACCAAATATTCTCTGGCTCCGTGTCCCAAATGTGAAGTTTGCATCTTTTCTCTGTTTTACATGAGTTATTGAAAGATTAAGTCTAATTCCTTTGAACCTGTGTTAAACATTACTCACTGTTTCCGACACAAAATTTGGAAATGAACTTATAAATGATGATAAGTGATAAGTTATAAGTGATAAAATCAGTTTTGGCAGAGTTACATTCAGGTGTTGTAGTTTCAGGGTCCTGGTGAGGTTCATGCTGATTCACTGTGACACTGCCATAATTTACTGGGACACCTATTGAACAGAAGCATTGTAAATGTTATCACACAGACGACTGCTGAATCTGTTATATAAATATTTCAATGCCGCAGTTTTACTTTGTTAAATAGTCCCATATTTTCAATGATTAACAGAATAAAAGCACGCAATTCTAATTCTAATCTGTGTAAATATACCCCTTAATAAAAGATGATGATTGCATGTTTGTATTATCTAATATTAGAATAGTCTTATTTATTATTTAAAATATATATTTGAAGTTTTCTGTGTCAGACAGTGATTCATTATCGAGAAGAATGGGAAATGTAGGCCATTGTCTAACTGGCCTAAATTTCCCCATCAGGTCCTCAATGTGGGTCACAAAAATACAGGACGAATTAGGAGAACAATGTGTTTCGTTGACTGGATCACAACTTGGCCACAGCTAATATAAAATGCAAAGTATTTAGGGCTAGGCCTTTGTTTCTCTTGGTGGAAGGACAGAGTAATAATGTTGGATGGTTATTTAAATAAAACAAAAATGTAGTGTAAACCATAAAATCTTTAAATTTAAACGTAATTCAGCAAAATTATAAAGAAGATATTTATATATTTTTTAAAAAACCACTCGGAGCAGTGACCCCCAAACTGGAGCAGTGGCTACAACAGATCCCAGGAAAGACAACAGACATCTCAGTCCAGAAAAGCGCAATACTAGGGACATGTAAGATACTGCGCAGAACCCTCAAGCTCCCAGGCCTCTGGTAGAGGACCCGAGCTTGCAGAGGAGGAACCGCCCGCGGAGGGTGAGATGGGAATCATAAATAAAAAGTTCCAGCACATTAATACATGCTGTTCAAAAGGCCAAAGGATCCTGAAGTAAAACCTCCTCTTCTGACTCAAGGTTTTAAGTTGTCAGGACAGTGAAAGTCCAGGTGGAACTAATATAATTAATGCTGGTTCAGTTCCATCTAATTCTCCAGGGACCAGTGAGTCATCATGCGCATTATGGAGAAGTAGTGATGTTATTAATCACATCATTCTTCTTGTGACTTTTCAAAAAAGTCTGCTGTTGAAAAAGAGCAAAATTATTGACCGGTTTAATTTAAATGTGACAAACACCATCCACAGCTTTTGTTTTTATGAAGACAATATGCCCGTAGACTTGCTGCTCGTATTTCATTTGTACAAATACTGAATAGAATCTTTATAATCATTTTAATACTTACAGATCCAGTTAGGTTTCAGGTTAAAGAGCTCCGTGTTTTGTGGTAAACAGTCATACAGGCATGGCTGTCATACTCTGTGTCAGCTTTCTGTGTTTTATACCAACAATAAACAGTTGTACATGTTGGATTATGTAATGAAGCAGCTCTGGGAGTTTTACCTCCACATGACCAGATCTGTCCTAACTAAGCAACAGACTGTAGCCTGGAGGCAGCCATCTGGGCTTTGTGATTAAAGCTACAGCCAGTTGTTTTATCTCATGTGACAACAAGGGCTAAAATAAAAGTGCAAAGGATGACGGTGCTTTTTAAAGGAAAAAGGGAGTCTATATTCAAATGCTACGTTTACTATTTCAAGAAAAATATCTGTGTTAAATAAAAAAAAAAAAAAAAAACCCATTAACACACATCAGTAAAAGCAGAAACATAATCTTTGTCAACAGAAATAAATATGCCACTCTATATAAAGGGAAATTAGAAAAACAATTACCGTATATCCAGGGTGAAAACATTTAATGGTGTGTAAACAAATATTTAGATGGTTATTTGTGAAAATTTGCATGCATATGTACAGACTTTTGGTAATTTTCTGTAGCTCAGTGATGACTTACTGATAGCACTTGCACAGAATTTTGTGGATACCAATTTTCAGCTGTTACTATCAATGATATATGATAAAAAAAAGTCAAATACAAACACCAAGAGAGTCAAACATTTAATAACGTGTAATCCTCATATGTCACATATGTAACAATTTGCAAGCCGACAATCAGTGTTAAACAGAGATAAAGTAAGTCAGCTAACCTAAATTGCACTGAACTCCCTCGACCCCAGTATGTTTGGTGCTTTAGCCTGTACTCCATAAAACTGCTGTTTGACATGACCTAGTTAACCTGAACAGAGAGCAGTGCTGGTTCACATGTTGGCCCTGAAAATAAACACTTCAACAACTTTGTGCAGCTGTGATGTGTTTCATACATGAAGGCATGCATTCTAAATACAACTTACTATAACAACTCTTTGCATTTCGTGCATAGATAGAGGATGGAGAAATTATATTATTCCTGTGAACACTAACAATAATATCAGTCATGTGATTTAGTCAAATTGTGATTAAAAGGTCTGTTTTGCTTTAGCTGAAAAAGCTATGATTCTTCCCCACAAAAAGAAATATTTGGTCATCAATATATAAAAATTAAATTATAAAAAAATAAAAAGTAATAGGCCTCCCGTCCAGCTGGCAGAGCAACGGGATTTTTCATGTTTTAAAGAAGGCGAGCAAGCGTGACATCCGGCGGGGATCAGGAACTGTCCAATCAGCATCGACCCCAGAAGTGCCGGGGTAAATAACATATTTTCCTGCATGTTGTGTCACTGCTGGGTAAAACTGAATCAGAGGCAATAACTGTTAACACAATCACCCGAGGAATACAGACGGAACCATACTTACATCTGTCCCACACAACAGGTATGGAGCTTGTCTGCCTGCAACCGTGTGAAATCAAGTATTAAGATGATTAAGTTGACACAGCTGCGAGCATGCGAGACAGTGTTAGCTGTTAGCCGTTAGCTCTTTAGCCTGCTGGCTAACTGTTGAGCGCCATTCATTCTGACATAAAGCTAACTGAAGTAGCGAACCAACAAAGCTAGGCTGAGAAGGATAGCTGTCCAAGCAACGGGGTTGTTGTCAACGTTGTAATTGCGGTATCTATTTCACCCATCTCAACTGCTGAAATTACTTGTCAGGCTGTCTCTTGTTGTCACAGATACTTTCTAAACTAGCTAGCTGATACATTGTGCTAAAGCTAAGCTAGTCTAACAACCACGGTACTTCATGCGCGCGCTGCAGGTGTCAGTCTGTTTATATTAGCTGTCAAAAGATATGTATTTGTCATTTAAACTGTCGAAACTGTATTCAGCGTAACATTCTAGGCTAAACATAGTTTCTGTACAGTTTGAAAGGCATGTGCCAATTACTGAGTACTTCTAGTGTGAAGGACTATGTGGTAAAGTCCCAGACTGCATATAAAGATGCAAAACATCCTGTATCTGTGACCGGCCCACTGCCATTACCTTTCATATTTAGGTTGGTAGTAGTGAAAAGTGAAAGAGGCATAGAGTTTTGGTATAAATTGCAAACCAGCATGGATTCATCAGTATTTCAGTATAAAGGATTAGTAGTGAAGCAGTTTATTTTCTGATACGTCCCTGCGCACACAGTGATGCAGATTTGTTGTGTTTGTTCCGGCCTCCCGTGTATTTTAAATGAAAAGCTGCTATGACCATGGTTTTAGGGCTGCATGTGCAAGTTTGAATATGAGATTGTTTACATGCTGAATTCTGTTTGACGTCTACAACCCACAAACATCAGCAACACTTGTTTTGATCCTCCCCCCTCGCGATGTCTGACAGCGATGACTGTCTCTGTATTTATTCATTTAAAAACTCTTCTTCTCTCTGTCTAGAGGTATGGACGCAGAGGGCTTCGGGGAGCTGCTGCAGCAGGCGGAGCAGCTAGCTGCAGAGACAGAAGCGGTCTCAGAGCTGCCGCATGTTGAGAGAAACCTTCAGGAGATCCAGCAGGCCGGGGAAAGGCTTCGATCTCGCACCCTGACCCGCACCTCGCAAGATGCTGCTGACGTAAAAGCGTAAGGACTACGTCCCATGGTCATAGGAACTTGATACACAACCACAAAGTCTCAGTTATTCTTCTCATTTATGTTCCTGTATAGTCCTCTGTACAGAACCTGTAATACAGATCTGTCTGCATCTGTAAGATAAACAGTTGTTTACCACTCCTTGCCCCCTACTTTGTGCCCCCTTTGTCTGAAGATCACACTTTTTGATATTCACTTTTAACATACAAAAAATTCATTACATACAATATTCAGAATATTAAAGCCGACAAGGATAATGTAGGATAATATATAACTGCCAAATTGTTGATGAAATGTAAAACAAGTGCAATAGCACTTATTAAAGTGTATGTGTTGTTTTTGGAAATCTGTTTCATTTTCTTTAATACATGCCTCATCCTGAACCATGTGTAATTTGTTTGGAACTGACTTGACCTGATCTTTATCGAGTGGGTAGGACTTCGTTAGTAGTGAAGCCTGTTGTGCCCTCTAGTGGTTGTTTGGTAAAACTACAGTTTAATTTCAGTCTTGCTTTGAGCTCAGCTCTATTACCTCTATTCTCACCACCTCCGTTTCACCCTCAGGTCAATCCTCCTTGGTTCCAGAGGTTTAGACATCTTCCACATATCTCAGAGGTTGGAAAGTCTGAGTGCTGCCACCACCTTCGAGCCCCTGGAGCCGGTGAAAGACACTGACATACAGGTACGAATCCCAGTAAACCCTGACTCTAGACAGTTGCGAGCTTTTCAGTCTGATGACACTTTTTCAGTTATTTCAAAAAAAGACTCACCAGTGTGTTTTTTTTCTGTGAAACTCCAAAATACACAGGCTAATATGTATTTTTATGATAAAACATTGAGAATGATGTATCTCTCTACCCTTTGCAGTTCATAAAATATACCGGCAGTGGTTGTCCCCCTTGATAGACTGAAATTCTCTGCAATGTGTGTCAGATATAGGCTTTAAAAAGGTCTGTAAGGCTGACATTTGTCAACAGGTTTAAGGGTTAACATGCATACATGCATACACTCAGCTGCACCCAGGCCTGTAGCTCGACCAATAGGATCTGTATTTGTGGATGGTGGGGAAATGTTATTGTTGTCATGGAGAATGCAGAGTGTAATGAGCTTTTTTTTTTTTTAGTTTGAATTCCTTTTATCTACGATTTCACCCGTCTCGAAGTTACTATGTTGGGATGTGTAACAGGGGTCACGTTGGCTGCGTAGTTGCACAGAATAGACCTCTGCTCGTCATCTCTGCTTGAGGTGAGAGGCTGGAGGATATGTTAGTTGCCATTGGCATAATACACTCTTCATCCAAACTATTGGTGGCTGACTTTCATTGTCGGAAACGTAATCAACAGTTTTTTTTGTTAAGAGAATAAAATGACAATATCTCCTTTTGCAAAAACATTTTATCGTGAGCCCAGTTTTAGTCTTATAGTCCAGTAGACTTAGCGTTGGATTACTGAAATTGTTCAATTCATTTGTGGCCTTCATTATATTAACAATACATAATCCTCCGCTTTCAACAATGATCTGGATCTTTACCTTTTCCTCCCGCTTTATACTCCTTTCCTTTTCCACTCCGTCCTCCTCTACTCACCCTCTCTCTTTTTTTTGGTTCAGGGAGGGTGCTGCATCTGTCTGAGCTCCATCTGCCTCTATCTGCCCCTCCCTCTATTCTACCATGCTCAATCCTCTGTTTACATCTGCTCACTCATCTATCCCCATCCCTGCTATTGTCTCTGACCTGTTCATTAAGTAAAGTCAAGTCAATTTTACGTACATGCCCCAATAACACAGATCACAAATTTGCCTCAAGGAGCTTTACAATCTGTACAGCAAATAACACCCGCTCCCTTTTGGAGAGAGCCATAAAGTGACACACGGTGTCTCATGCCTTTCTCTCTGTGTTTTCCTCTTTTTCTTCCTCTGTCGCTGTCCATCCTCCATTATTTTACATTAACTTATGACGCTGTCTTTCATCCTCGTTGGTCAGCCGGACACATGCTAGCCTGGGTGGGTTTGACTGACTGATTGATTGACTGGAAGAGCACTTAGCTGCTATCGCTCTCGCTCTCTCTCTCTCACACAAACACAAACACACAGACGCTCTTGCTCTTTTCCTCCTTATTGGATTCTAAGAAGACAACACATTACAAAGTTTCATTTCAGAAGATTTCCTCTGCTGTGTCACAGACCAAACCACAGCTCCTTTCCAGGAAGGTGATGAGTAGAAAAGGAAGGTCAGCTGAGAAAGAAGCTGTGAATTACGTCAAAGATTATTTGAAACAAATAAAGCATTGCTTTCGTTAAAACAAATCAAAACGCGGTCGTAACACAGTGAATGCATATTGATGCTTGTATTTGTATGTAGAGTAGATTGTATTAGAAGTTGCTACTGTTGCAGTCACTCAGTGTGTCTGGCTAGCTGTCCAAAACAGAGGGCAGGTAGTCATTGAATCAGCTGGCTGCTGGCGCTATGGGAGATTACAGACAAGGGGCCACAACAGGGAAAGCTTGTGTTGAATTCTATTTGAGGGCAAGACCACCGAAAGAAGCCAGGTTCTGATCAACGCCGAGCCACGACGCAGCCCACTTTTTTTTTTTTTTCTCCCTCCTACAGATCTCCATTTAGCATCCTGCTGGGAGAGCGGCAGGCACTTTGCGTCACCAATACACCGAGGAGAAAAGAGGTTAATTGGTGCTGAGACGTTACAAGACACAAACAAAATACAGGACCGACACATTATGAGTGGGGCAACAAGCAATAGCACCGCTTTTAGTAAACACAAGATTCATTACTCTGCATAGTCCCCACGTGTTAAATGATATCAAAAGAAGTTCGCCTGCTGTTTAGTGCTAATAAACGACAGAATAATAGAAGGTAACTGGATTAAAAATAGATAGAAACCTTGTCAGATATGAATTTTAATGAAATCTTTATCTAGAAAACGGTCAAGAAGCAGTGGTATTTGTTTTTTAGTTGTTCGTTATTTTGTTTTACAGGAACAAACCGTTGTAGCTGGCTTACATCTGTGCTTGAGGCTAGCAGCTAGAGGCTACATAAGCCTCTCTGAGCACAACACACACACACACACACACGTCTCTAGATCTCTGTTTCTACTGTCAGCAGTGAAGTTGCATTGTGGGTAATGTAGGTGCCAGGTTTTGATGTGTGGATTAAAGTCCTTTTTTAAAAAAAGCACGAGTCCGACAATGCAGCAAAGTGCTATACTTTATAAGCAAAGTAGTTTTTTGACATTGTTACCCGTTACTGACATCGGTTTACTTGTGATGTTCATACTAACAGTGACATAATCCTCCACTTTGTAACAAACCAGCCAGGCTCTGTGTTGTGCCCTTACCTTTTCCTCGCACCTGGCACTGCATCCTCGTCTGCTCTCTCCTCTGTCTGTCCTGGTTCGGGAAACTTGCTGCATTTCCCTGAGCTCCATACGTGTCTCTGTCTCTCCAGTTTAACTGGACTACAGGAAGACTTGACATCATTGTGTAGCAGCTCCAGGGTATGTCTGATGAGGATATGACAGCGGAGGATCTAGTTTCTAGGTTTATGAGAGGTGTGTAAGGATGCACGGTGTTCTTGAGACGACAAAGATCACTGCGATATTTAATGACTTTTCTTTAATTAAGCCAAGCTTTCAAACACTGGGGGAGGACTGGAGGTTGATAGACAGGGCACACTGAAAACGCAAACGTTCTGTCCACGTGTGCGAATGTGTGTCTATAAATATGTGCGTATGGGTTACCCATGAGTGAGCTGATACGTTCCTCTGCAGTTCCTCTAGAACACACACACAGACACACACACACACACATACTCCGAGGGAATTGGTGTGTAAATGATGCGTATGTATGTATGTTTGGCTGAACGCAAATTAGTGACGGTCTTGGTATAGAAGGCAGTATATGCACAGAGTCCTAGTTGTGGGGCTTGGACGTGGGAGTCGCTCGTTATATGTGGACCAGTTCTAGTCTAAATGCCCACAGGGAAACTTCGTCTGTTGTAACAACGGATTTGCTTTAATGTATGTTTCCGCCCTGTCTCTCTCAGCGTATAGCTCGTCACCCCCCAGCCCTTTTGTCAGATATTCAGATTTTTCTGCAAAACTGTAGATGTGATGCTAAAACACACTGTCGAAAATATAAATGATAATTTTCCGCCCGGAGTACTGTGATAAAATTGTAGATTTCAGTGTCGTCTCTCCCGTAGCTCGCCAAAACATCGTCATTAGCTGTAATGTAATGGGAATTTTGTAAATATTGTCAGTGGTACAGAATTTTGTTGTGTTAATCAACATTTGTCAGCATATTTGCACATTTTCATCGGGCTCTTTACTGTTGTACCAGTCGCTGTTTATTTGTACAGTAAGCCGTATAGGGTTTGATATAATTCTGATATGATCGTTTCCAATTGTGTACACAGAATTATGGTTCTTATCTAGAGGATGCATGCATGGATGCGTGCGTAAACAGGGATTTAGACAAAGGTACGCTAGGTCCCAACAGAGACCCGGAAATGGAAATAAAGAGCACGTTCCTCAGTGAATCCTCCAGTTTTCGACATCCAGCCCCAATGCTAGCAAACGCATCTGTGTATAGAACAACTTCTACATGTCGTTCCAATGAAATCCTTGTTGTATGCTCTGCCAGTATTGCATTTTGCGTATTCTGTGTTTTGTTAATTGTCATGCATGGATGGCGGTGGGTCTGTGTTCAGCACTTCAGGCTTATGTCATAAAATGATGTACGCAGTGTTAAACAGAGGAGGATGACAAATAGAGATATAGAGGAACGAGGAGGGGAAAATCATGGAAAGCAGGCGGCGATCACATGAAAAGAATCGGGCAGGAAAATGAAACTGTAGTGGAAGAGCGAAGAGCGGTGCTAGTAGAAAAATGGCGACCGGCTGCAATTTTTTTTTTTCCTGTCTCCGTGTCCTCGTCTCACTTTTCACTGTCTTTCTGTGCCAGGGCTCTGTCTCTCTCTCTCTCTCTCTCCCTCTCTCCCTCCCTCGCTCTCCTCACCTCACTCCCTCTCAGCTGGTCCCTCTGCTTACTCCTCCTTTTTCTTTCACTCTACCTTATTTCCTTTCTGGTCTTACCTTCCTTCCTCCCTCTCCCATTTACGCCCTTTCTCTCCTCTGCTGCCCTCCCCAACTCCTTACATACACACACACACACACACACACACACACACACAGTGATGGCATGCGTTCAGCGGATGCAGTTGGCTAAGCCCTGAGCATCTGCTGAGATAGACGAACACTACTGACATAGCTTCACAGTATGTGTCTGTGTGTGTGTGTGTGTGTCGTGCACAGGCTCCTTGTGCCGTGTTTGCACGCCTGTATCTGTGTCAGTCGCAATCGATTGCTGGCGCGTGCAGTGTCTCTCTGTGTGCTTATGAATGAACGTGCGTGTCTAGCGTAGATTTGGCTGCACGTGGGCGCCTGCGTTTTCATTCTGCCTGTGCTGGCCTGTACGTATGAATGCAGCTGTATTGCGTGTGCCTGTGTGAGTCTGTATGTGCGTGCCATGTGCAAGACTGCTAGTGGAGGTGTGTGTATTAACACGCCTGCTTTGTGTGTGATAGTCAGCCTGCATATAGGAATGCCCACCGACTCCCCCCCTCCTCTGCCCACATGTGCCTCCCAAACCCTTCATTAACTAAACATGACCCTTAAGAGCATGATTAGCCTCATTTCAAGACAGGATGTCGGAAGCCATCAACCGAGGGGGAAAAAATCCATTACTATAATTGCATTGAGCTGAGGGAGGGAGGAGAGAGGGAGGGAGGAAAGGAAGGATGCATAGATGGATAAAAAAGGAAGAAAATGAGTGGGACTGAGGAAGGGAAGGGAGGAGGCGGAGGGCCGCCAGAGATGCTGGGATGAAGTGAAGGAGGGAGAGAGAGAGAGAGTGAGGATGAGAGCTGAGGGAGGGGGGTGTCAGCTGATGGTCGGAACTGATATTCTATATGAATCCATAGTTCCTTCTCGCGTATCCCCCCTGTGTCTGAGTGCTCAGTTGGTACGGCCCTCCGACAATAAAACCACCTCCAATGAGTCTTGATGTGGCACTTCCACTCGGTACTCCGGCTCACGCACAAGAGTCACTGGCCTGCTTTTGAACAGGGAAAGGCTGCAAGCGGACCGCCATGCCGGCTCGAAAGGGCACAGGGAACACGCCCCAGCATGGCGGCCACCGCTGCTGCCCTGGCACAGCGACACAGAGGGATGGAGAGGCGGAGGGGCGATGCAGGTCTCCGGGGCCGTCAAACCCCAGATACCTGGGCATAGACAAAGAAGCCAAAAACTATTTTCTACTCTTTCTTATCTCATCCTGTCTTTTCATCTGTCAGTCTGTCTGCCAGGCAGGCAGGCCGGCGCTCAGCATGAGTGAGTATCGCCTATACACATGGATACACACACACACACACACACACACACACACACACACACACACACACACACACACAGGCATGTGCTTTGTCTGTCACACTTTTTTGTCACTTCTCTGTCATTTCTCCATGGCTTCTCTATGTTTATGTTAAATTGTCTGGGGCTGTATGGTGCCCATCTGAGAGACAGAGATGATGATGACGATGACGATGATGAAGATTACATAAAATGATTGTAAATGGTAGGAGGCAAATGTGACTGTCTCAATATAAATTCATGTTTGCGTACATATTCTGTAATACTTTACATATACATTTTTGCCTTACAGGAAGTGAAGGAGTAAAGGGTGGGGTTTCATACACACACACACACACACACTCACAGAGGCACTGGTCGGCTCATTGTGTCATGGCAAATGAGGACAGAAAGCCTCCCACTCTTACATTCACGATGACTGGCACAGAGAGCAAGGCAATATTTCCCCTTTAACTGCTCTTTGCCTGTGTCCTTATATAGCCTTTAGATTACCACCGCTACGGATCTCCACGACACGTCTCGTTGTGTGTGATAAGCATGAAGCCAGATCGAAAAAAGCAAAAAAATCTGATTTGCCCGAACATACTGTAAGATTGCATTCGGGCGCAGGCAGTGTGACTATCTTGACCGAGGCTAATAGACTGAGGGCCTGTGTGTGCCGGCACAGAAAATGAGCGCATGCATGCATGTGAACATGCGTATTCCAGACACTCACACACACACACACACACACACACACACACACACACACACACACACGCACACGCGCGCCTCATACATTCATTGTCAAGGGTCGATTTTATCTGATTTCATTAAATATGGTCACATTGGTCCCTTGACTTACAGTAAAGTCATTTTTAGAGACGCAGTCAGATGTTCAGTAATGTTTTAAAATATTTGTGCATCATGGCCAAAATTGTGAAACAAGGATTAAAACTTCCATCAGTTACATTTTCAGTCGAGCCCTCACGTTTTACATTCTTTACCAAAAATCCGCTTTTATTTTCAGACACATATCCGCTACTTGTCCATGACAGCAATCAAGTATTTCTGGATTTTTCTGTCATTATTAAAGTCTTTTCTGCGGTTGTGTTCCTGTAGAAGCTTCTGGTTTGTCTGGCCAGCAGGCTGTGGGTGTTCACAGTGGGTTGCAGATCTCTGAGGATACACAATACAGGGGTGGGGCAACGCAAAACGTACATCTTTAAATACACCTATTGCCCAGGACTGAAGTGACTGTTTAAAGTGATAACCGTGCATTTGTCTTTTGCCAAAATGCCTTTTTTGGAACGCTTTCAACGAACACCGTCACTCGACGCTTTTCAATACGACACGTTTTCTCCATTTTATGTTTATTTTTACCATTAAGGAATGCATGCAAAGGGGAATTGAAGTGTTGTCAGTGTGAAATGCTGGGTACAGTGCGTCTCAGAATAAATAACGTGCCAAGTCTTTCCGCTAGTGCAAATCAAAAATTACACAGCATTTGTGACATAGGTAACAAAGATGCTGTGTCTTTCTGTGATTACAGCTTTAAAGGCTTCTCCAGATTCGACGGAACTGCTTGTTTCATTGAACATGATCCTGGATGGGGGACTATCCAAAGTTCTCACAGTCTAAAAAAAAAACCTAAGATGACAAACTAGGATTAAGTACTATGTTCATTTTTATTTGAAATAAAATACATTAAAACTAACATTTAGAGGCAGAAAGAGTTTGATCCGTGAAAGAGCTTTTGAATCTTAGACAAATGGGAATTTTGGCCACAGCTGTTGGCTAAGTTGTCAATTTACATTTGGCACAAAAAATGTTGCATAAGGAAAATTTGTTGGCAGCCCCGGTGCAGCTGGCAACAAAATGACACCAGTGAAAAATCTTTGCCTCTTGTTGTTCTTCAGTTGAAGCAAAAAAAACCGCTGAGGCGACTGCCCGCCGCAGTTTTCCAGAGTAGTCCAACGTTCTACCATAGATGAGGCCCCCCCCGCCGTGCGTGTCTCTGGAATAGATGTCCGTCTTATTTCACTTCCTCTAATTTACTGGCATAACAATCAGCCATCACCGATGACTCAACAGTCTCCTGTTCTCTAGTAGTAGATATATCCCATAAGCCTCTGTTACAACTTCTCTATTCTCTTCCCTGTTCCAGTGCAGCTCTCCAGTGAGCGCTGACCTGAGCTCTCCTCTGGTTCGAGTGGTTAAATATAGACCTATTCTCAGCCTCTCCTGGGAAAAAAAGGGGGAGATGGAGAAAGAAAGGGAAAGGGAGGGAGCGGGCGGAGGGAAACCAAGGGTATGAGGAGTGGACGTGGTGGGGAGAGAAACTTAGTTCCCTCCTTAATTGATTCAAATGGACTAATAGTATTAAATATTTTAACGGGGCCACGTTGGACTTTCTTAGTTTTAGCCTTCTTAATGCCAGATAATGTCACGCCACGCTGCTGCGAAACCAAAACCAAAACTGCGTTTCACCGATCTGATTTCTGCTGTGATGTCAGCACTTTCCAAAGAAACGAACACCAGCGGAACAGTCCCGCTACATAAAACCTGAATCTTTGCCCGTCTAAATTGGCTCCGAGTGCTACTTTGTGACCCAAATGATTGCTGTTTCTTAAATTTTAAGGCACATTACTGACCCATTTAGAGCCGCAGCACACTGCTGTCCGCTGTAATTGAGCAGTTCCTTCACCTCGGCGGACCTCACCGAGAAACGTCTTCTCTTGCTGCTGCAGGAAACGTTGAGTGCAGCATCAGATGAAATATATCTAGTTACTGTCTATGTAAGGCCACACACCTGCAGCATGAGAATACACCATTGCCCTCTTTTCAGCAGTAGTTTGCTGTAGAGGTGGAACATCTTCTGCAGTATTGGTTAGTGAGCTGTAGCCATTTTCTCTTCAGATGAGGAATCACATGGCATAAAACACTAGACCCACACAGGACACAACCACAAATACATTTGGCTTAATGTTTCCCGGAAAGCGCCCGGGTATTGAGATCAGCACCTGTAACTGCCTTTGATTATTTCATCAGCACTGGCCTCTATTGGTGATCCGCTTTGAGAAAAGCTTATTGAGCATATTGATAGCATAATACGTTAAGGCCAGGATAATTGTTTGCAGTGATTATCAGTTATGCGGTCGCACTTCTGGTATTGACATTGTTTCAAGGCGTTATTAATTTTCACAGTGAACCTTTGTGCCTCTAATTTGCTCACATTTGTCTGGACAGAAGGGTGCGAGTGAAGGAGGAGGAGGAGGAGGAGGAGGAGAGGGACACAATGACAGCCAGAGGTGAAGGCTGAGAGCTCGGAGAGAAAGGAAGGGGAGGAAATGAGAATGAAGTAGGCAACGAGCAGGTGGGGAGGGAGGATGGGGACACAAGAGAGAGGTGATGAGAGAGGAAGCCTGGAGCACCCAGGATGATCTCTAATCGTCTCAGAGAAACGCCGCGTCTCTCACCAGGTGCTCGTTCTTCAAGCTAAAGCGATGCTACACGCTTCCGCCTCAGCAGACAGATGGTGCCAAAAATGTCATCAATGAATTAAAATCCCGTTATTTGCTAGAAGGAGCAACTTTCCACCAGCTATAAGAGACTATTATGTCAGAGGTAGACGACCCGCGGTTAGACAAACTCTAAAGAACACAGCCTCTCTGGGCTTTCTTGCATAATAAGGAGCAGCAGTATTTTTATTTATGTGTCAGGAATCTAAATTTGCGCACAGCGGTTCTCAGCTGGCGTACCGACCTCCAAGTCAACGAAGCTGTCAATGACACTAGGCTGAACTTTATAATACAAGCAAAACGGAGGCATCGTAGTAGATACTAAATGTTTCTGTGTGTGTGTGTGCAGTTTATCCTTTTAGCTTTAGCTTTGTGTCACTGAAGCGTAAAGAAAATGCCAAAAGATCCGCTGCAGAAGACTTCACCTGACAATGCAAATCACCACATTCTGTTTAAAGATTGCCATCACAGCACTGCATTTTTAGAAATGACTCAACTATTCATTTCCGTTCCAGTTCCCACAGTTAGTTTGAGGATTTGTTGGTTTTCTTATTGCTTTTGCGTTGAAGTCGACTACGTTCGGCTTGTGAACCAAACTGTGTCATGCCGACAGGTCGGTTGGACAAAACAAGTCGTGATGTCCATTTGACTATGTTGGTAACAGTGGTATCGCTTTAACTAAATTACCAACTAGACTTCAGGTAACCTGGCTAATTTGCATTATTTTTGTCATCTTGCAGTTTGCAAAGACATGTATTTAATATGACTGTAACACTCCCAGTAGCACAATCTTGCATTTTGGTAAGAGTGCAGTAGCAAAGCACGCACATGGCGTAGCCGCCATTTTGGTGCTTCCTCAAGATGTCTGTGCCGCCTGCGCGTCTGCATTCACCGTCGTTCCCTCTGACGAGCGCTGTCGCGTTCTCTCCTGATCGCTCCTCTTGTTACATAAGTACCATTTACACACTTGATGGCTCAGATCTTGTGTGTTAGATAAGTAGTTTTATTGCCGTTTGTGCAGGATGTGAATAATGACCATTTTCATAGGAAGGGCCAGAGGAGGGGGAGGGGGAGGGGGGGTTGTGTGCGTATGCAGAGGCAGCCATCTTGAGATGATACCAAAATGGAGGCTCTGCTGATTGCTCACTCATAGCAAAATGCCGTGTGGAAAGCACGGACACTTGCCCGGCCTGCCTATACGGCAGCGGCCATACGTTTGGCTAATCCTGACAGTGCGTGGGGCTGCACATGTCGAGGAAGGGCAGAGAAGAATCGGATGGAAAATTGAGAAGCAGCCTCTATCTCCCGTAGAGCAAATGATGGTGCGCCTGCTAAATCTGTCCCCCCAGAACTCTCTGCATCCAGTTTATCTCTGCTTCATTTTGCTCTCAGTGTTGGAGCTAATACCTCCTGCTCTCTCTCTCTCTCTCTGCGCTTGTCTCTTTCTCTGTGTTTGTCACACGTCTCATCCTCTCCCTCCGTCTCTTGTCTCTATGTCTGTCTGTCCGTCTGTCTCTACGTCTTCCACAGGGCTTCTTGAAGAACGAGAGGGACAACGCCCTCCTGTCAGCCATCGAGGAGTCTCGCCGCAGGGTCAGTATCTGCTCAGCGTCTGATTGCTTCTCAGGTCGGAAAAAAAAAGCTCCAGATGGGTGACACAATCTGAAGCCTATAGAGTGGGGGAACCAGTTCAGAGGCATGTCCAGATTTACAAAACACACGTCATAAAGTCATTTTCATTCTTTTTCTTGGACAAAGGACAAGATCATTAAACTCCGTAGTTACAGACAGGACCGGGTCTGTGTTTACCTCATATTTAGTGTTATGAAATCAGATTAGTTGCTTCTAACCGTTAGCACATCACAACATAGGAACACTTAAAAACCAATTTCTTTTTTTTTTTAGTAATTTCTACTTGCTGTGATCTAAAAGTCCTTCTGGTGTGAACCTTCAGGGAACGGTTTTGAAATGGCTTCCCCGATGTGCAGAGCTAATAGGCCCCGCGTTTAATTAGCTGCCGTTCCCATTATCTCCCCCCCGCTCCCTGAGAGAGGAAAACAAGGACTCGTGTGCAAGGGTGGAAAAATCAAACGCACCAAAGATTTAAAAGAAGGCGGATGTTAAAAGATGCTCTTGCTGATTTCTGCCTGGCTGCTGCACCTTTTCCATCGCATGAAACACGTGCTCTCTGGCTGTTAAATGGCACAGTCGGTGTGAGAGGTCCGGTCTCGCAGCTTCCACTTGACACGAATATAATCTTATTAATGCTAATGCTTTTAACTAAAAGCCTATTATCACTTCTTATTAAGATAAAAATGAAAGACAAAAAAAGTAAACGTTGAATAATAAATCAGTTCACTGCAATGAAGGCACTTTTTTAATAGAACCTCCAGTTTACCTTTAGTATTAGTCTAAAGAATCCATCATAGTTTGTTAAATTTGCCGGCGCGTAACTCTGACAAGTTAAAAATAAAAGCTTTAGCTTCCCATCAGTGATCCGGTTCACCACAAACATGCTAGCTCTAGTTGTAGCTCTACTTTACTTTTGCGTCTCCCTGAGCTGGAGATCAGAAGATTCAATTATCTCACGTTCCCATTATCTCACTTTAAGTCTCTGTGGAGGGTTAAAATAGACTGCACCGTGTCCTGGTGGAGGAGTACAATCTTGACAGTGGCCTGCTGCTAAATCCGGTGTGTGTGTGTGTGTATATGTGTGCGTCTGTGTGTGTACTTGGCAACATTGACATATAGAGGTCTAACAAGTTAAGATCAACAGGAACATTTTAACTTGATATTAATAGCCATAGCATTTCTGTGTGCTCAGAGTCAAACAGGCAGGCTGTGGTCATGTGTTCGCAGGACGTCCTGACATACGCTGTACCCGCTTTCATGTGTTTCAGACGTTCCTGTTGGCTGAGGAGTACCACCGAGAGTCCATGCTGGTCCAGTGGGAGCAGGTGAAGCAGAGGGTGCTGCACACGCTGCTCGGAGCAGGAGAGGACGCCCTGGACTTCAGTCAAGATGTGGAGGTACGGGACACACAGCGCTTTGCTGTTTCAGGAGGGAGGACCTCCGCAGTTTGAAAGGGAGTAAACTAAAGAAAAACATGGATCTTTACCAGAGAGACAATTTGAGTTTGCAGAAGACCTTCTGAAAATATTGAGCTTTGAAGTTCTTGCTACAAGTTGATATTATTCATGCTGTTGAGAACATGTTACATTTGTAAGTTGGTTATTTTGGGACCCATCCTTGCACAGGCCCTCCTCTGTTTGACAAGAGCTATCTTAGAAAATGAAATCACAGGTGATGAGATCACCGGTTTCATTTAAGTGAGTTTTAAATCTTCGGATATCCAGCATTGTATTTCAAATCTGGTTTAGTTCGACAGCGGATTTATATAATGAAAAATGGCCTAATTCTAGTGACTGAAAGCTGTGGACTGCGCAGAACAGAATGATGTTTTAATGTTATGTTGTTTAAATCATCAAACAGCAGTAACATTTTTATTAACGTGGTCACACACACACGCAACATCTGCAGCGCACTGTATTGTATTTCAACTTCTTGGACTGAATACGTCTACTTAAAAGCCACCCTCAAGTCTTTCAAGCTGATTTCTTGACACTTTGTGCTCGTCTGATCTAACCAGAATAACTGTTTCATCTGAGACGCAGAGATTCTATTTTTACCCTCCCCCTGAGTAAAGTTAAAGACTTTGATCCTGTCTGTCATCCTGTGGGAGCCTATCCCAGCATGCATTGGGCAACAGGCATGGAAACGCTGTGGACAGGTTGTCCTGCAGTTGGGGCTCATCATGCGAAAAGAGCATTCACTTAACATGCCGGCTGATGGTGACACATTCGAGAGCTTCACTGCTGCCCGATTCGTGTGCCTGTTGTTTCAAGCTGTGTTTAACTTGCGTGGAGTGTATTTATTAAGTCACGCGTCGCCTCTTTGCTGACTGTAGCCCAGCTTTGTGAGTGAAGTGACGGCCCCAGGAAGAAGCGCGTTGGACAGCGTGGAGGTGGCCTATGGACGACAGGTGAGTCACCGTCTGACTTGTCATTCTCATGTGCATCTAAACTCCAGATAATGGTCCTTTAAAAGCTTAGTTTTCAGTAACTCTTAGCCTAATAATCTGTTTTCCCACTCGGGAGAACCAGTCAGAAATGTAGTTCTTAAATCTGTTCATGATCTTTTAGCCAGTTTCTTCGCATGAAAACTTAATTTTTCACTTGACTGATGGACAAACTGTGTAACTCTGGCAGGTTTGTTAAAGGCCATCACCACATCTGTATTGTATTTGCATGTGACAAAGTGGGAAAATGAAAGAAAAGCACTGTGGTGGTTAATTCAGTAAAACACTCAGAAGTCCCACGCCAACATGATCGCGCTGATATCAAACCCACCTCTACCGCTTGTGTGATTCGACAGGGCAGTTGAACAGAGGTGTTTATACCGTAACAGCGTCTGTTTGTGCTGCTCTCCGTCCGATCACTCAGTCAAAATGGGGTCACAGCAAGTCAGGAAGTGGCACATCAAACATATCGATTGATTGGGAGGTAGAGGGGGACTGTGGGTAATCCGCTCACCCTCTCTCTCTCACTCTGTGTCGCTCTGCCGTCCCTCCTCATCCTGTGCGACCTTCCTCTCTGTGTGTGTGTCTGACCCCGCTGCATGACGCAGTACTTCAGATGCGGCTTCTCCTCCGATCATGTGTCGACACATTGCGTGCGGCGTCATTTGTCTGGTTTTCGTCATCCTCTTTGACGACCTCTTGAACATTTTGATCCTTTTTTTCTTGTTTTTTGTCGTGAACCACTTCACCCGATGGTCGTAGCGCTCGCTTTTGGTTTTGAAGCTGAGGATGGAGGTGTAGGTTCGGCTGTCTTTGACATTAAGCTGCACACATAGAAACGAAACCTGCAGATTTAGCGTCTGACAATCTGGGATGCGATAACTCAGCTCGAACTATTTTTTTCCTTTGTTTTTCACTTTCTCCTCCCCCAGATTTACATTTTCAATGAGAAGATAGTGAATGGCCACATTCAGCCTAATCTGGGAGACTTATGTGCCTCTGTCGCAGAGAGCCTGGATGACAAGGTAAGATCATTGTTTTTTCACATCTGCCGTCATCGAATCAATCACTATTTTCTCATTTCATTTCTTGGTCGTCTGTTGAAATATAGATTAGGTTTCCTCCGACATCTAATCTGCATTCTGTTTTCTCTTAACATGCCTTTATGTAACTGGCTGTAACCCTCTCTCCTCCCCCCCCCCAGAATGTATCAGACATGTGGCTGATGGTGAAGCAGATGACAGATGTGTTGCTGGTTCCAGCTAAAGACACGCTCAAAAGTCGCACCTCTGTCGAGATGCAGATGGCCTTTGTGCGCCAGGCACTCGGCTTCCTTGAGAACAGGTGACTGCTCGTTTTTGTTTTTACTGAAATACAGCGATTCGCCTGTCAGTGGGCTGAAGTTAGCGCCGGGCTGCAGTCTAAATGTAAGCCTGTTTGTGCGTCGCTTCTCTCTCAGTTATAAAAACTACACCATGGTGACAGTGTTTGGGAACCTCCATCAGGCCCAACTAGGAGGGGTGCCAGGAACGTACCAACTAGTTCGCAGCTTCCTCAACATTAAACTACCAGGGCCCCTGCCTGGCATGCAGGTAACACACACACACACACACACACGTGCACACAGAAATCTTTCCGTGACTCTGCCAGTTATATCACAAGTACACAGGAGGTCTTTTATTTTTTGTTTACCTGCCAATCTTAACCCACAAGATGTCATATTGTGAACATGCCCGAGGCTGCCAAACACCAGTGTCATAATCTACATTCATATGCCAGCGCACTCGTATTCGCATCCAAAGACTGTTACATGATGAGTTTGTTAGAAAAAGTTTAATTTATGTTCAGGTCAGCATCAGTTGGATTCGATCTTTTCCTCCGCCTTCATCTACAGAGACGCTGTCCTGGGCTCGTTCATTGGCTGATCATTGTGTAAATCGGCAGGCACTCGTGCAGCGATAAGAGTCCAGATCTGATTCATTCTCCGCATATTAGAACAATGGGTTCAAACATAGAAATCAGCAGCAGACTGTGCAGCACACTTTTTGATGAGTCCTTGTCCGCCATGTTCAAAACTCCAGTCACTGACTGATTCAGGAGGCAGCGTTTTGGAGAAGTGGCCGTGTGCTGTAACAAAGCACAGTTTCTTGCATGTTCCTGCTTGAATCCCTGTGGAGGCTGGTAATTGGACACATTGTGTAACAGACATGACGATCTTGGTCGTGCACAGCCCAAAGCACACGATGCGGACAGAATCTTTATTTGAAATTAATGCTTTAAAAAAAAGAAGGAAAGAAATGAGTCAATGGAACCACTGCATTAAATGTGTGTGTGTGTGTGTGTGTGCGCAACAGGATGGAGAGATAGAGGGCCACCCGGTGTGGGCTGTGATCTACTACTGCCTGCGTTGTGGAGATCTGAATGCAGCCATGCAGGTTGTGAACAGAGTTCAACATCAACTGGGCGACTTCAAGTCCTGGTTCCAGGAGTACATGAACAGCCCTGACAGGCGGTGAGAGCGCCTCAGCTCCTTGTCTTCGCGTATTTCCATATGTTGAGGTCAACGAAGGTCGAACTCTATTGTAATCGCTCCCCCTTCTCCTTTTGATCTGCTTTGCATTTGATCCCTGTGCTGCAGCCTTTCCCCGACTTCAGAGAACAAGCTTCGCCTCCACTACCGCAGAGTGCTGCGGAACAGCGCCGACCCTTACAAGAGAGCCGTCTACTGCCTGATCGGGAAATGCGACATCAGCGATAACCACGGAGAGGTGGCAGACAAGACCGAGGACTACCTCTGGCTTAAGGTGCATCACACTTTATTGTGCTGTGTGTTTGTTTTTGGTTTCATTTGCGTGGTGGGGGAATATGCTAATTAGATAACGACCATCATTTAAAGCTTGGTCACCTTCAGTCGGCAGTCGTTGGATCATTCACTGTCTTGTGTTGCAGTCAAGCAGCCTTGCTTTGAACCAAACCGGCTCGATTCCCTGGCTTCATTTTAACTTAGTGCGCGCCATGTTTTGTCCCCGCAGTTGAGCCAGGTGTGCTTTGATGATGACGGCAGCAGCTCTCCTCAGGACAGACTGACCCTGCCGCAGCTACAGAAACAGCTGCTGGAGGACTACGGTATGAAAAGAGCAATTCTGTTTCAGCTCCTGAAGTGACCACAAATAACATCAATTTATAACAGAAGCTGTTTCACAGTGGGCGTGCTGTGGCTCTCTGTGGAACACACTTTCCTGCTGACCACATGTACGAGCAGCTTGCCCATAAGGTTGTGTTACCTGGTGCAGAGCAGGTAGATGTATACAGCAAATGACACCAGTTTACCAAAACTCTTTGAGAAGGCACTAATACAGCGTTTTCTCTGTTGGTATCAACTGTGCCACCTCAGCTCAGAAACACTGATCTGAAACCAGCCTGCTGCGGCAGTATTTGGCTGCCCACCATGAGTGAGGGACTATAACTGAAACACTGATCTTTACATCGGTGGTGGCAGAGAAACTGCAATATGCATACGAAAGCATTGTGCTGACGCCGGGTTGTAACGCATGTTTATTTATTTGCACTTTAGCACTACCTGTAAAAGATGTGTTTACGCCCACACAGATAAACAGTTTGTACATATTGTATGGTTTTTTTCTTTCTTTTTTTTCCTTCCGTTTGGTATGATAGACAGATCCAAACACTACAGTACCCGTGAGTCTCGGCAACTGTTGCCATGAACAACGAGCGAGCCAGAAGCGGTAACAAATTCAGAATGCTTTGTCATCGAAGGCAAGGAACAAAAGTTCACGAGTGTGTGGCAAATTGGGCCAGAATCTGTCTGCGAATTGATTTTGAAACGGCCAAATGTAGAAATAGCAACACAGTTTCTCATCTTCGCTACTTAGGATTCTGCCAGGAGACTTTCTTCACTTGGAAGTGCTACAACTGCCTACTGTCTGTGCAGGAAAATTAAATAACGCACCCCTCATTGTCTCTCCACGGGCCTTATCAAATGCTTTCAGTAAGGGACGGAATAAACAGCTGCAGCTTAAACTTCAGGAGCAGGGAGTGGATAAAAACACAAAGAGTTCAGCGAGCTTGAGACAAACTAGGTCGTCCAGCCGTGCCCACTCCTGCACCACGCCGCTTCCCTCATCTCTCTGCAGGAATTCGGTGTCCTTGATGTCTCAACGCAATGAATATTAGAGAGGGGACAAAGGACACAGTTGAAAAGTGAAACGGGGAGAGAAAGAGCCCGACAGCAGTGTAAAGAGGTGCTACTGCCTGCCGCGGGAGTGCAGCCAGGCTGTTTGGGGAAACAATGGCTGAAAACAGGCCCTGGACACATGAAGTGACTCCAGTGCAGTAACAATCTAACTTTGACTTTGATTTTCCCCCAAACATCCCTCTTAAACAACCACATGACCCCCCGATGCACTGAAAAGGGGAGCGTAGGGCATTAGGCCTTCACTCCCGCAGACTGAGAGAACGCAGTTTTCTCCCCTGGGTGCTGCCTTCTCCACGGGCCGACCCTGCTCCGCTCAGATAAGACTGCGCTCTCTTCCTCTCTCAGTAGCCCTCACCCTCTCCCATTTCCCCCTCTCTCCCGCTCCCTCCGCTCAGTGGGAAGTGCAGCCCGAAGCCTCATTCTGTTTTCTCTGCGCTGCTCGGCTCCCTCGCTCGTCTGGCACAGCGCTCCTCGTTGTCCTCCATCTTGCTTCACAGCGGGGATGTAAAGCCCAGAGCCTCCCTTCGTTTCTCTCACACGCTGCCAGCGCTCGCAAAGCCGTGTCTGCACTGCGCTTCTCTGTCCTTCTTTCGCCGCATCTATGTCCCCCTCCTGTCACCCGTTATCCCTCCTTCTCCTTCCACCTGCACCACTGCCCCCCCCCCCGCTTCCCCTCCTTCACATGTTCTCTCCCTGCGTGTGCATTTGTTCTTTTTTAATTTCTTGTTTGCACACTTTGCTGCACCCCCTCCACACGCACGCACGCACGCACACACACACACACACACACACACACACACACACACTCTTATCTGTCCTCCTTCGTCCTTTTTCTTCTCTTCATCGCTCGCTCCCTCTCTCTTCATCTCTCACGCGCTCTCGCTTTTTGAACTAAAGTGCTGTAAGTCTGAGATAAGGCTATAAAATGGCTGACATGGTCCACCCTGTTCTCCTCCTCAAACTTTCAGCCGGCGAGAGGATTAAGGATTATAATTAAAAAGTAAACTTGATGACTAAGTACCTGCGCTTGACAAAACGCTTTCACATCCTTACATGTTAGTTGCCGTGGCAACTGTCAAACGTTAAAATGGCTGTTACAGTTTAATGCATTAACATAAATTCAATAATGACATTAGAGGAGTTTCTATAGTAACTGTCAGATAGTCACAGACGCTGAAAACACCCACACAGGTGATTTCAATTATTCTCCTCACTGAGGCCTCTGCTCAGGATTGTGTAATTGTGCACAGACTGCGTTTGATTGACAGCTTCCTCTTCCCTGTCCCAGCGCTCTCAACATTGTAATGTGATTTTATTTATTTATTTATTTATTTTCAGGGTGGGACAAATGACACATCCATCACATTGAAACACCTGAGTGGGCGTGCGGGGCCTTTTTAAAACTAGTTTTATCACAATATTATAATTCTGGTTTGTTTAATGTGCCGTAAAAAATAATAAAAAACACAATAATAATAAGCAACAAAATCGAACACGATCAGTTCTTCTTCCCTGTGGCTGATCAGACTCTCCGCTGTAGTTTGCTTCTGATGGATATATTTCTATATGTGCAAAATAAATGGCATTGGTTGGCAAAAATGAGCAAGAGAATCTAAACCAGCCCCCTCCCCCTCTCTCCTCATCTTACCAACAGGAGAGTCCCATTTCTCTGCGAGCCAGCAGCCCTTCCTCTATTTCCAGGTGTTGTTCCTGACAGCTCAGTTTGAGGCGGCGGTGGCGTTCCTGTTCCGCGTCGAGAGACTTCGGAGTCACGCTGTGCACGTGGCGCTGGTCCTGTACGAGCTCCGGCTGCTGCTGAAGTCGTCCGGCCAAAGCGCTCAGCTGCGTGAGTGTCGGGATCGTCTTTCATCCGTTAGGGTTGTGCAGGCACTTGACGAAGGCGTCTTTATTTGATGAAATGTGTTCACCTGTTCCGCGTAGTGAGTCAGGAGCCCGGCGACCCTCCCATGGTGCGACGCCTCAACTTCATCCGCCTGCTCATGCTGTACACTCGCAAGTTTGAGTCCACCGATCCGCGGGAAGCCCTGCAGTACTTCTACTTCCTGCGGTGAGTGCGTTCATTTAGTCGGACCTGCAGCTTGCGAAGGAGAAGGAGCACCTGTGACAAATTCACACAGTTCACGCTGGACTGTTGCTCATATCCCGTGATTCACCGTAATGCCTGTTGTTCCGCAGCAATGAGAAGGACAGCCAGGGGGAAAACATGTTCATGCGCTGTGTCAGCGAACTGGTTATTGAGAGTCGAGAGGTGAGTGGCCCACATTTAATTTGGAAAACATCTGTACAGTCCCTGAAAGCCTTTTGATTTGGTGGAGGACTTATTGCAGTTCTTTCGTCTTGCTCTGCATTACACTCTGCAGTGCAGCGTATAATTAAATGTTTTTGTTGTTTATCTTTGCTTTTGTCCCTTTTACAGTTTGACATGCTGTTGGGTAGGCTAGAGAAAGACGGCAGTAGGAAGGTAGGTCGATTGTGTCTTTGATCTCTCCATCTCCCCCTCTCAACTCCTCCGTGGCTGTTGTGTTTCTAGTACCTGCCTGTGGCTCTCACCTGCTCTCTTGCCGTGCCTTTGGCTTCTTCTCACATTGCTTCACGTCCTCCCTCTGTCACTCTGTGTCTCTGTGTGGGAGTTGCAGTCAGTCAGACAAGGACAGAAGCTTCTGTCTCCTACATTTTTTGACTGTCACAGATCAAAAGCCTCTTCACGCTGCTTCACTGTGGCCCTTCAGAAGGATCTTCACATTTGTCACTGTCCCTGCAGCAAACCGCAAATTCACATCTCTGTATGTTCCATCCCACCACATAATAATGCATTGGATGTTTACATTGACAGATCGCCTTGACAGCAGTTCTTTTACGTAGTGCATGTCACACAGGATGCCTGTGCTTAAAATCAATACGCTGCTCAGACCTGAAACTAGTTCGTACCTTGCTGGGTCCAACCAGGTTTTACAACCGGAGCAGTCGCATTTGCTCAGAATCCGTGTTTAGAAAAAGAAGAAAAATGATAAGGTGAGTCTTTCATAGAGCACAAAGTAATTGGAAAATTACCTGATAAGAGAAATTGTTTAAGTCTTTGCAGTGAATCTCTCATCAAGCAGGAGCAATTTAGGCCAGCCCCTCTGAGATTTAGATTATTTCAAATAAATCAAACAGGCCATTCTGGTGCAGCTGTTGTAGATAAAACATGGCGATGGTCCAGTTTTTGTTTGTTTTGAATTTTCACCAGAGTTCAGCTGGCTTTGGCTGATGGTAAGACGAGTCAAAGGATATGGACTGGTACTATTTGGTAACGGTGGCTGTGCAAATACTTAGTGACAGTCAGGCAAGACAGGATCCAGTTTTATCACTGTTCCCTTCTTTATATACATTAAATTACGTGTCAGAGATGTTCATTAATCAACTAGTCAGGTGTCAGGATCCATTCGATAGCTGGCAGCATAGATTCAAACAGGAATAGGGAGACGGCGAGGGGGAGGACATCTCCAGTTGATGTCCAAGCCTGGTAGGAAACTTCAAGTCACCACATTGCTGGACGTTGGCTCGCGTTTGGATAGTTACCCGCTGCTCTGCCACCAGAACTGCAGATCTCCCAGTCTCACTGTGACTTCCTCTCTTCCTCCCTCTAGCCCGGAGTCATAGATAAGTTTGCCGGGGACACCAGAGCTATCATCAGCAAAGTGGCCCTGGAGGCCGAGAACAAGGGCTTGTTTGAGGAGGCGGTCAAACTGTACGAGCTGGCAAAGGTGAGCAGCCGTGTCCTCAGGGATCTCTGAACTCATGTTCTGTATTTCATCACGGTATTTCTGCAAAGCTGCTCGTTTCGGTTCTTCTCACTGTCTTTCTGACCCCGTTTGTCCCTGTAGAACCCAGATAAGGTGTTGGAGTTGATGAACAGGCTGTTGAGTCCAGTCATCGCACAGGTCAGCGCTCCACAGTCCAACAAGGAGAGGCTAAAAAACACTGCAGTGGCTATAGCCGAGAGGTGAGGACACACACACACACACGTGCGCCACGCTCTAGTTTCAGTCGTAAAAGGGTCGTATAAATGTCTAAAATATGTTGTTGTTGTTTTTCCTCAGGTATCGTTGTCAGGGCGTCGCTGGAGAGAAGTCTGTCGATAGCACTTTCTACCTGCTGTTGGACCTGATGACGTTCTTCGATGAGTACCACGCTGGACACGTGGACAGAGCCTACGACGTGAGTGCATCTCTGAGAACACACACACACACACACGGGTGATGAGTGAAGCTGCCTCCGAGTCAGTTTGGATAATGTAATTTAAAAGGCATTACCTGAGATTAGATCCACAGAAATACACTGCAATGTATCCTGTGACCCAAAAGTGTTAATAAATAATATATAAGTAATCAATCTTTAATAATACAATGGTGCACTGGAGTGATGATGAATATGTGAAGCTCCTTGGTCAGTGTCATGCCTCTCTGCCTCCCTGCGTTCTGTCTCTCAGGTGATGGAGCGTCTAAAGCTTCTTCCTCTCAGTCAGGACAGCGTGGAGGAGCGAGTGGCTGCTTTCAGGAACTTCAGTGATGAGGTGAGATCAAGACACGACCCCCTCAAATTCACGCTTTCTCGCATTTCCCGGCGTTGTTCTCCTGGTCTTTGAGCTTAAGTTAATTTCCCCTGCGTCCCCAGGTGCGCCACAACCTGTCTGAAGTGCTGCTGGCCACCATGAACATCCTGTTCACCCAGCACAAACGCCTGAAGGGGGCGCCAGCGGGCACACCGGGACGACCTCAGAGGGCCATAGAGGACAGAGACATGGTGAGAAAACTCTGTCAGAGCAGAGTCACTGGTATCAGTATATGTGTCATGAGCTCAAACGATCACAGCTCATAACAGCAGCCATGCTCTTGTAATACTCATGTTCTAATATTAAAAGGTTTATTATTACAACATAGTTCTGGTTGTTTAATTAGATGTTAATGCTTTACATGCTGTTTGCCTTTTCTTCTTCTTCTTCTTCTTCTTCTGCCTTTTCTTCTTCTCCTTATCTTCAAACAGCAACTGCGCAGCCAGGCCAGAGCCCTCATCACCTTTGCTGGTATGATTCCCTACAACATGGCCGGAGACACCAACGCAAGACTGGTGCAGATGGAATTACTGATGAACTGAGACATCAAGACACACACACACACAGACACACACACACACACACACACAGCTACCTTTCTGACAGCCATCCCATTTTGTTGTGTATAGCCTACAGTCATGAATGTGTTAACAGATTCATCCATATATCCTCCATCTGAGTCCCCTTCATCGTCGGTCTGTTCTGTTTTTTTTTTCTCCATTTTGTTGTTTCGTATTTGTATCTTTGATGATTTGGAATAATAAAAAAAAAAATTAAGTTTACTTTTCTGTTGTCTTTTTATTTTGGATCATTTTGAATGTCCATTAAGTTCACGTTTTTCTTTTAACCTTAAAATTCATTATGTTTCCACAGTAACTGGTGCAGGTGCTGAGTCCTGACAGTTCTGCATCTACCATGAAACCCCATTCAAAGGCCTTATTTGAAATTGGACAGTTGTATCATTTTTACATTCATTTACACACTGCCCTGCACATGTTCAGCCTTGTCTTCTTAGCCCCGGTTGTTGCAGCAGTGGATTTATCCCACGGTTAACCCCTTTAACTAAGGAAGGATGTTTTGCTCCAGTGCCCTGTGAGGAAGCACGCTCGGACAGACGGCTTCTTATGCAGCATCTTATAACAAGGCGTTGACTATTAAACATTATCGCAGCCTATTTGTAATTTAAAGAAACCATATCTTCCCTAATGTCTGAACTGATGATGGTGGAACGAACAGCTGACAGTAATTAGAGCACTGCTGTTAACATACTCTGCTGGATTATTCATTCGCATGTTTGCTGGGCCAATCAGCAGTTTGACTGTCAAATCAGAGGAAAAAGCCTCAGTTCAAATCACTTTAAAGAGAGGCTGCTGCTGCGACATTGGGGTCAGTATAATTCACAGCAAACGCCTGCTATTGTCAGTTTGGGATATTTCAGGTCCCTTTGGTTTAGAATGAGCAAGCTGCCGTCTTCTGTTCCTGATCCTGAGTGTTGCAGGGAGTAGCCATGTTGTTTCCACCGGCTGTAGTGCGGTATCTGTGACACGTCCCGTCCCCCTGGCAGATGGTTGTTTGGCTTGAACTCGTCCCCAGGACTGGAGGGATATTTCTGTCTGTCTCTGTATCAGAGGGGTGATTTCTGGGGTAACGGAGAGGAGGGAGGCATTCCTTAACACAAGCTCCAACACATTCCTCCAGCTCAGTCGTATTCGGTTTCACTATTTATTTATTTATTTCTTTTAATTCCGTGAGGAAAAATGAGTAAGCGTTTTACATATTCTCTAAGAAAATCAGCCTGTTGTAGCTGCAAAACCCCCCCCTGACTCCAGTGGAGGTTTCCTAGCCAGCAAACACATGCGAATCTTCAGAAACAATCACCCAATCATCCCCTCCGTTAAATCTGTGGCCCACACTCTCTGTCCTTCAGTCTGGCCTGAGAGAACACAGATGGAGGCTCATTCTGTCTTGGCTGCTCCACATAACTGTGCAGAGATGCGGAGTTCATCCACGGCCACAGGCAGAGCTGAGCCAAGCACTATGGGATCCATGCTGTTGTAGTCCACGACCAGTGCTCGGACCAGAGACCCTCCAACAGTTAATAATACTCCTGGCTATTTGTAAATCATCTGGCATATGAATGACTTCAGATCAACTGTCCTCAGCTAAAATCACCCGTGAGTCGTTCCTCTTTTTATTTTTGTACAACCTGCCTGGTCTGTGTGTGTGTGTGTTTAAATACATCCAGCAGCAGCAGCAGAAGACCTGCCTCTCAGGTGTGTGTGCTGCAGCTGGTGTTGTGAATCAGGCCGATGACAGACACCTCCTATAACCCGGCTATTTCACAACACCAGGGTGGCACCGCATCACTGCCGACGAGACCGAGGACCGCCACGTGCTGCTGCTAAGGGCTGTGTGCTCTATGCCCATGAATACACACACCTGCTGTATAGGCGGACTGCGAAGGGATGCTGATGTTTTGATATGTTTTGATATGTAACAGGTATGCAGTGTCTGTTCTGTGCTTTCCAGTCATCCATCGCATCAGTTTCACCTTTTTTTCCAGTTCTTGATTTGGACTCATTCACTCAGATTTTATATCAGCATACTGTCTGTAGACTGAATAAAAGAAAAACTTTCCTGTTGACACAGAAATAGTTCCTGTAACACTGACACATTTTATAAATCTGTATCTACAGATGCTCTGATAATAAATAATATTAGCAATACTTGTTCTGTTGCTGTTTGGCTTGAACACGATGAATCCACAGTTTGATTTCAGAAGGAAAAGATAAGGCATCAAATGAAGCTGAACTCCACGGTCGGCAAAATAAAATTCAAGGGAGTAAAAAGCAAGGCCGAGGAGCGACTGAACTGTTTCATATGCAAATTAAATCCACTGGTGGGCGGTGGAGGCCGTGTGTGGGGTGTTTGAACAGGAACCCACCTCATCATATGCTTGTGTTGTGGATAATGGGATGCTTCCACACAGAGTGTACATTTTAAACAAATTCAGAGATTGCATTTTCAAATCTCATCTAAAGCCAACTGGTACGAAACATAACATCAGCCTCATTAGACTTGCACTGTCTGCCTCATCTACTTGCAGGGCTTAGCTCAGTATCATACAGGCCTAACGTGCTCTGACCTTTCAGTTCAAGAATTCCTAAAAGACCAAAACTGCGGCGAACCTGCCTCATCAGTCGCAGCTCCACCACCACCACCACCACCAACTCACTCAGGCTGTGATCTGTCCCATCAAAAACAGATGGTCTGCACCCGAATGTCTGAGAATATTGAGTCCGGCCTCCGGGTGCGCCGAGATGGTGCTGTAGGAAATACAGTGACCCATTTTTGGCTTTCTCTTGAGACACTGTAGTTAGTTTCCTACCACAGACCCCCACTGTCTTGACCTGCTGACACTAAAAAGCTGATTTTCCATCCCTACAAGACCAAAATCTTATCTAATCTCTTGGTTTGTTCCAGAAGAAGTCATCTTAGGGATCTCAGAGAGCATTGATTCATAGCTTTAATGTAGTGGATGTTTAAGTGCCATAATTCCTATATTTGAATATAGTGCTGTTTCACATATTGTAAGAAGTGAAGCCCTGAACCTGCTTTGTGTTGACACCTGGTGGACTTCCCGTTCCCTTTTATTTTAATGGATAAGAAGTGAACGAGAAGGCAAAATATAGCAAGTAAGACAACTGTCATGACTGTCGCCTGTCACATGTTGGTCGATAAAGGTTATGTTAAAAATACGTCAGTGTTTGGTGGCGATAGAACCTGAAACTGATGTCGGATCGGTTCATGTGTGCACATGCGGAAATAAAGCGGATCGGTGGAGCTTCCCCTTATCCGAATTATGTGTGATTAGAGATACCTGAATTGTGTTTAATTCACCAGCGAATGCAATTAACTTTAGTTCAGGCTTAGACAATTCAATTCTAAATAAAATATTGTCTACAAACGGCAGAATTCAATCTCCCGGTGCAGAACATGGTCGAGTTGCAACAGGTGTTTTTCCTAATTGAAGAGCAGCAGGTGCTGAAAACGACCTCAGCAGAGGAGAACATCCGGTTTGACTGAAAATATCGCATTATAAACATTTACATATATTTTTACCCAAAACGGGACAGCAATGATCCTAATCGGCTTTCAGGTGGGTTTATATAATTAAGATCATTGATTGCGCTGAATATGTGTGTGTGTGTGTGGCTCAGGACTGATAATCGAGCTCATGTAGCTACACTATAATTCAACACGTCGCACGGTTAACGTTCATTCTTCAAAGCAGCTGAGCGTGCTCCTCGTGCTGCTCCTCGGCTCCACGCGCCACCGTGTTGAAGGTAAGCGTGGCCACTCGTACAGACATATCAGACGTGCATCAAGTGTGTGCATGTATTAAAGAGTCGTTTCCGTCCAGGTGTGTGCAGCGTGGAGCATTGCACCGACAGCACCAGGTGTCTGCTGTCCAAAGACCAGAGAAGCTGCAAATGTGCCACAGGATATTATGATGAACAGTGTGACAAAGGTGTTTTTTTATGATTTACTCAAACTGGAAAGTATTATTTTGTCACAAAATGGCCAAGAGGGGTTGATTTGAAGTTAGGGGCAGGCTCCAGAAACATTATATTTTTATCATTTTAATTCATTTTAACAATTCAACCATCATTTGTTTGCTCCCTGTGTATCTCACACAAACCTGACCGCCAGTTTGCATCACAGGCTTTCTGTTAAACTGCACGATTGGTCCAGAAACCCTCAAAAACAAGATGATAAATAACCTTGATGACATCGTCAGGATTGTTTTGCCCCTTCAGAGTCACGGGAGACATTGTAAACAACTGCTGTTGAGGCTGAGCAGCAGTACTCAACATGATGAGTCACTATGTAAACGGGGTGGAATGCCAATGTGGTTTAAAAACCTGCAAATGCTGAAAATATTCTTTTGTCAATTTATGATATGCATATTCATTCATATCTTCTTATGGATCTCAAGCACTTATCTCACACACCCTTGTTTGTTTTTTAAACAGATGCACACATCACGGTTACATGTGGCAGTAACTACATAGCGATCAGAGCAAAAGAAGATTTCTTCAAGTATCACAACGTGTCCCTGGAGTCTCTGCACTCGCCCAACAGCTCTTGTCGTGCTCATAGAGAGGTCATCAACGGCGTCCCGTACTACATGTCCAGGATATCCAAAGACAAATATCTGAGCTGCGGAGGAAAACCACTGGAGGTGCAAACAGAGCAGAAAGCGTCAAGCACGGCGGTCTCAGAAAGCACAAGCGATTTAACATTTATCCATGTAAACAGTGCTTCCTTGTGTGTTTCCGTAACAGAAAAACTTCACTCACATCACATATTCCCTGAGCCTGCTGTCAGACCCTCAGGTTAGTGGAAACATCATCAGAAATCCAGTCATTAAGATGGACTACCGATGCATCTATCCATACATCAGGAGAATCAGCCTGCCTTTCCCTGTTGTCCCCTTTTCTAGGTAAGAAGGGATGTTGAATTAAATTGATTTTATGCCACTGATACTTAAGCAACAGGCCTGCATGGATACAGAATTTCACCTGTTCTGTAACACCTGCGTATGAAACGTGAAAATGTGGCGTCCATGCTGCTGTGATGAGGACCGTTCTGTTTCTGGACAGTGAGACGGTGATGCGTGTGGATGAACTTGACGCCACAATACAGATGCTGTTGTACACAGATGACTCCTACACCCGGGCCTACCGCAGTGCCCCCACCATTGAAATGAGAGACAAGGTGGGTCAGTGTGCACCGGGCAGTGTAACCGGGTCTCGGTTAAGCTCTCTGATCACGTCGGTGATGGCTTTAATAAATGTGTGCAGGTGTATGTGGAGGTGTCGGTCACAGAGCCTGCAGATTTCTTCCTCCTCCGCGTCAACAAGTGTTGGGCCACCCAGTCTCCGAACGCAACAGGGGGAGCCTTTCACACTCTGCTTCTGAACGGGTCAGAACAGCGGCTCATCTCAGTTTCATCAGTCTCTTTGACCTCCGCTCTTCTCATTCCTCCTCTGCATTTCCATCTTTGTCCAGGTGTGCGAACGACCACACCGTTTCCTTTCTCAACGCGAGCGCGGGGCAGTCCGGCCGTAACGGCGAGAGCTCCACCATTCGCTACAGCTTCGACATGTTTCACTTCAGAGCAGGACCTCACGACCTCTATCTGCACTGCACTGTGCAGCTGTGTGAGCCGGACGACTACCAGTCCTGCATGCCCGTGAGCTCATCTTACTGCCATGCTTTGCGGTCTTAAGATGCCGGCTTGACATTTGGCCTCAGATGTGTTCATGATATTTGTCTTTAATGTTAGGCACCGAAAATTAGCATAAAATGCCCATGAAAGGGTCTGGCTTCACTTTGCGGCCTTCCATTACTCTTGTTTTTGTTTTTCTGTACAGAACTGTAATTCGATCAGTAAGAGAGAAGCAGTGAGAGCAGACCCCACCCAGGGCCTGCTGTCCTACGGACCCATCAGGATCGAAATGCCAGACAGACCTCAATCCAGTGAGCTCCTGCCTCTTTATCGTTGTCAGAAGCGATACATTTCCACAGTGTTCAGTGTGGAAGCCCTGATCATCTCTCTGGCGTTCCTTTCAGGCATCTTGATGGCCGTGGTGCTGCCTGTAGCAGCCGTCTGGACTGTGGGCTTCTTCCTCATCATCCTCATCACTGTGGCCAAAGCGGGGAGCAGGAGGCTCGCACAAATGGATAAGCACTGACTAGAACGCTGCTGCTGCTGCTGGCAGCTTAAATAAAACTTTAAAAGTCAATCGCTTTTCTGTTTTTATCCCAGTAGGCTTGCCTAAACGAGTGTTGTGTCATGGCAGGGTTTTAAACTGCGCTGTGCTGACCACAGCGCTGTCTCAAACATTAATTCAGTGCACTTCAGGTTCCCTGTAGACAAACGTCAGTGTAGTTCGTTTAGTTCAAATTCAGTACATGTCACCAAAGCAGTGTGTGCATCCCTTAGGCTCAATAAACTTAGAGAAATGAATCGTGGCATCAAACCTGCATCATTTATCAATATTTTCCATCTAGCAGCCTTACTTCCTGTTTTTATTGATACTTCTGTTTTTGCATGTTACTCCGCTGATTAGTGAAATGATAGCAACACATTCTGCAAGATGTCTTTGCAGTTGCGGCAGCAGCATTTGAATCCGAGGGCTGCATAATACCAACCATGCAATGAGTCCTCCTTCCTCCACATTTGTTAATGCGGACTACTTGCTTACAGTCCACTGCAGTTCCACTGTTGCGCAGCAGATGGCGCACCGACCACTGCTCGCCCTGGCCCTGTGATGTGGATCTGGTGTATCAGGAGGGGGGAGGACTCTCTCTTTCTCTCCTGCTCGCTCCCTCTTCATAAAGCCATTATATATCCTTTTTTTCTGAAACACAGCTGTTTGATGGCGGTTTTACAAAAAACCCCTGCACAACGCGTTTTCGTCCCTAGTTAAAATCTGACGAGGTCCATTGGTGCAAAAACTGTGCATTTGAAATTTGATATCTTTGCACTTGAGTTCTGGAGGCTATTTTTTTTCCATCATGCAACATTTTGCAGAAAGCTGAGAAACTGCGTAACTTTTCGGCGCATTCCACGTGCCGATTCCTCCTCCCGGACCCCCCTGTTTGTGCAGAAAGTGGAAGGAGACTTGTTGCGGGACTCGTCACTGTGCTCCCCGCTGCCGATCAGCCATTGTGGACGTCGGAAAGGGGCAAGGTCTAGTTCATTTGCCCGCTGGCTACAGTGTTCGCTGTATGAAAGTCACTGCCGTATGAACACTCGGATGAGCCATGAGGCTGCTGGCACTGGTCAAATCGGACTGCCTGGCACCGGGAATGGATTAGTTTCAATTTGATTCATGTTTTTCTGAGGGTTTGTGAACGCACCTTTTATTTGCGCACCATACTTTGGTTTTCTGAGGTTTCTGACGCGCAGCTCCAGAAAATGAGCAGATAGCCGAGTTGTTGCGGAGGATAGTGGTTAAATGTAAGAGGAGGAGGAGAGAATAGATCCTTCAGCACTTTGTCCTGTGTTCCTGCCTGCCGGAGGAACTTGTTTGGCTGTTGTTTTTTTTTCTGTCATCTGCATCACTCCACAAGTCCGTACTCTGCCATCTGGAGACCACAGGCAGCACATAGTGCAGAAGATGGCATCCAAACAGCCCTGGACCCGGATCATCACATTATCATCCGTATTGTCCCTGATCCTGTGCAGCACAGCCTCAGATGTCCCAGAGGAGGAAGGCTTCAGTGCTGAGGTACAGTCGAAGTACAGATGTAGGTGTTTATACATAGTTGTTGAATTTACCATCGTCTTTAAACTGTCTGAGGAAATCCTGCATGAACCTGGCTGTAGAGTTGGAGCTCTTTGTAAGGAGGTTACACGTTTAAACCAAGTTTGTTCTGCTGAAACATCAAAGCATCAGATGGACGGACGTACAGCAGGGATGTCATGTGACCTGCTGACCTTTTTCCAAATAACAACACCACCGCACATCTGGTACACACATGGTGCAGATCTATCTATCTATCTATCTATCTATCTATCTATCTATCACAGTGTGAATTTGATTGTATTACACAATGAAACTCATCTGTAGGGCTGAAGAGCTCACACTTCACAAACACATTGAACAGAATGTATTAATAGAAAATAAACAAAATATAAACAATTTTAAGTATTTATTAAAATATGTCCTGATAGTTTATATCACTGGGGATACTTGGTTATCACTGGTATGATATGAATTGTGCAAATTCTATTAATGAGTATGAACAGTCAATAAGTGCTTGGTTTGTTCATGTGATTATCATAGAATTATTAAGACACAATCACTCATTAACTGTTAATACACCACCTGCAGATGGATGGAAGTTGAAATATGTTACAAATTAATTAATGAAACCTTTAACATATCCATACATCTTATATTGTGATGTAAGTGTTTCTCTACTGCGCTGATAAATGCTCACCAGAGAGTTTATTATTATGATGGAGCAAGTTTTGTGAATCCTCCATATCAACATATTTTAATGTAAAGATGTCACGATATTTATTATCAGCCCTGCTCTGTAAGAGGTTCTCTTCTTCCACACACCTCAGGCATTGATGTGTAATAAGCCCACTCAAAATTACATTGGTTGAGACTTGTCATGCTATGCAGAAGCAGAAGCATAGCATGCACACACGATGAGTTTGCGTGTTGTGTTGTGCCCCCTGGCTTGTGTTCATACTATACATGCATAAAGGCAAAAGTCCCATGATCCAGCTGCGTTAGGGTTGGGGGGGGGGGATTTATTTTTCTCCCCCCTCAGGACCCAACGTCCTGTTTGCCTGGCTACGTGGCTCTACACGCTCAATTTCTCTGTCAGCAAACACGAAACAAAGAAGTAAAATTCAACATGTGTCACCAGCTTGTCAGCCAGACGGTTCTTTTACCGTCATCTGAAGTGCACACATGCGGCGTTTCGTGTTTACCTTGTGTACTACAGTAGTGGTATACAGTTTAATTATTGTCCTGCCAGTGTTCCCCCTGTGTTTCCACTCCTTCCTCTCCTCTCGTCTCTTATCCTGGCTGTCAGTGAGGAGAAGGCGCAGGAATGAGAGAGCAGGAATGTCGTAATGTTAATGGAAGCCATCTGCTTTCTGTCTCTACTTTCTCTTTTCTTTTAACTCCTCAGATGCTCATTAGGCAGCGGCTTGTTCCTAGACCCCCACGTGTAGCTGTCATATACATACTGTATACAAATACCGCGCATCGCCCACACAAGGCGTGTGTTCAGCGACTGACTTTGTCCCTTCCCCCCCTCGACAGGCATGGCTTCGTCAGTTCGGCTACCTGTCTCAGGCGAGCAGACAGATGTCCACCATGCAGTCGGCTCAGATTCTGTCCAAAGCCATCAGCGACATGCAGCGCTTCTACGGCCTGGAGGTGACGGGAGAGATGGACCCTGCTACTGTCACGTAAGCCGTGATTTCACTCTGCACGACGTTTGTGCGTTGACACTTCCGAACGTTTGTGTGCAGCGACCACAAACTGAGTCCAGGGATCTTGCGGGATGCTTTAAAGCACGTAGGAATTCCTATTGTTCGTTTGCATTGTTTAACGTGACTTTATTTATGCCTTTTATGGTATAGATGGAATGATGGATGGACGTTTTGAGAATTCTGTGTGGCAGACCTCAGCAACCAAGCATCCTTGGAGCAATTTGCTGTTTTTCACCAGTGGCTGCTGCAGCAGTTCCTCAGCTTTTAATAACTCTGTATTGTTTGTTTCATTTTACTTAAATCACATCACATCTTGACTAATGAGGCTATTGTATCATATCCTCTCATTCAGCTGTGACCTTGATTCAGTGCGCTGGGCCTTTGTTCTCAGGGTGAATATTATATATAAGGTTTATGAAAGCATTACAAGCTCTTAAAGATATAGTTTGACAGTTTTGGGAAATACCCGTTCTTGCCAAGTGTTAGATAGATAAGAAGTTTGATACCAGCCTCATGTCTGTCCTGCTCAGCGCAGCTTAAAGCCTCAAAAAAGGGGGAAACATCTTGCCTGGCTCAGTGCCAATATAACCCAACCTTTAACCTACATCTCACTATGAACACATAATACATTTGCCATGATAAACCAAAGTGCAAATAAGACATTACACTTGACCAGAACCAGGCTAGCTGCTCCCCCTGTTTGCAGTCTTTGTGCTAAGCTAAGCTAATGGCTGTAGCCTCATATTTACAGGCCAGATAAGAGGGTGGTGTCAATCTTTCCCAGTGTGTTGCACTTCTCCTTTAGCGTGACAAATTGAGTTGTTGTCCTTGTGGTTTGATCCTTTTGTGTTTCCGAGATTAGGCCTGACAAAGGGTGTTAAACACTGCAAGCTGCACTGTTTGAAACCTGACTCTGAAAAATACTTTCCGGCTTTGGGAGGAGAATTAGAAATTTCATTAGTTTAATAAAAAAAAACACAAATGCAATGTGAAGTTCGAGTTGATTGCCATGAAAAAAGGTCATTATACAGCTTGCACAAGGTGTATTTTGTGGAACTTGTCAGGAAGTTGTGCTGCCACTTTTTGCAGCTTACTGTATATGTATGTATATGTGTGTTTGCGTGTGTGTTACGGCTGCGTAGGGCCATGCGTCGGCCTCGCTGTGGCCTCCCAGACAGGAAGGCGCCAGAGATGGATGAGGGCGCGAGGAAGAAACGCTATGCCCTCACTGGACAGCAGTGGGACAAAGACCACATCACTTACAGGTTTGTAGCACTGACGTGTCAAAATGAGCCAATGGCAAATCAGAATGTTGAGCAAACCGACTCTAATGTGTTTTCTCTTCTCATGCCAGTATAATGAACCAGCACATTCCCTCCTCACTGGGCGAGGAGCGAGCATACGACGCCATCCGCAAGGCCATTGACGTGTGGAGACGGGTCACTCCCCTGACCTTTGAGGAGTTACCTGCTCTGAACAACATCAACATCAACAGCAGCCAGGCAGAGCTCGCTGACATCCTCTTGCTGTTTGCCTCCGGTTTCCACGGTGATATGTCATTGTTTGATGGTGAGGGTGGTTCGCTTGCCCACGCCTACTACCCCGGACCAGGAATAGGCGGAGACACACACTTTGACGCCGATGAGCCTTGGACGCTGGACAACCAAAACCCAGAAGGTTTGTGGGCTGATCTTTCTACGTGTTCGGAGAGGAACCTGTGACTCTCTGAGATGCTCTTCAACCTTCAGCTGTTCATCTAGTTAACTGGGCTGCAGGTTAATGCTACATGCTGCCTCTTAATGATTCGTCTTCATCTAAATGAGTTTTACATAATATTTAATGCAGTAAGACTCCAGAGCATTCCTTTTCTCTGTGCTGTTTTACACAAATGCATGATGTGAGTTAAACACTGTGTGTCGCCCGGCTGCAGGTATCGACCTCTTCCTGGTGGCGGTCCATGAGCTCGGCCACGCTTTGGGTCTGGAGCACTCAGACAACCCCGGTGCCATCATGGCTCCTTTCTACCAGTGGATTGACACGCACAACTTCACGCTGCATGAAGATGACATCAAAGGGATACAGTACATTTACGGTGAGATGCTCAAACTAATGCACCTGTTTAAAATGTATTTCTCAACAGCGAGGGTATTTATTAAGCCTTATTGATATTGCAAAGATACTTTAGTCATTATCTGCAGTCTGGAATGAATTTGCATAGTTTTTAACTCAACCACGTTCTCCGTTGCTAATTTTGTATTTTCCAAGTAAATATATGTAATGATCACTGTGTGTATGCTAAAAATACAATAAGCAATAAATTAAATCCAGTTAATTACTGATTAATTCAAAACAATGTCAAAAAATCCTTCAAACACTTCAGTGAGCTTTAACATTTTGTCGAAGCTGCTGCGGCTAACAAACCAAGCTAAGCCTCGAATAAGCTCAAAGACATGATACCTAAAGACCGATAACTCCTGCTTGTAGCTGCGTAGTCAAGTGCATCTGTTGTTCTTGACAGTAAATTAGGTCTTATCCTTGTTTTCCTTGTCTGATATGTCTGTAGCCTATCTTTGTCTATAATGATCAACACACCGCACCTAACGGGACACGCAAACAGAACAGTGAACTGTGTGTTTTTGATGTTTTGGCTCTGAAACGACTGTGAGGTTTGGAGTGCACAGTGTCAGCTGTAATGTGCGGTTATATCACACTGGTATCACATCTGGACCCCGGACAAAAGCAGACAAGAGGCCTTGTGAAGAAGCTGCGCAGTGACACACGCACGGCCGACCGCGCAGACCTCGCTCAAAGCAGCATAACATGCATGCTGCTATGATGTTGTCATGCATTCCCTGTGTGAACGGACGGCATTGTTAACTGATAAATGACATTTTTTGTGGGCGTGTGTGTTAAGAGACGAGGTCGTGTGTGTATTCGAGTGCTGTATGTATATGTTGGTGTGTTTTTACTGTGGCCCTGTTACGTAATGCCGTAATTACAGGACAAAATTGCCTCTTAAACTGCAGACGTAAATTCATAATAGACGATATTTACACAGAATGAATATTTATGATTATATATTGGCTTCAAACAAAAACAGCGTCCCTTTTTTCAGTCATCCCATTACTAAATATTGTTTTGTCCTGCTTATACCCCTGCTATCACAGAACAGATACACAAACTGTGATTCACTTTGGGAATGTTGTCTATGGTTTTAGTTTGCACAGCAAAAAACCCCCAGATCTTTCCATAACCCACACAACTCTGGCCTATTGATACGCCTACACTAGACGTCTGCACCAGAGTCAACCACGTCGAGTTTTGGCAAAACCAGATGTGAAAAACCTTACAGGATTTCAGCTGAAATTACTGTCAGGTAAATGTTTTGACTGAAATTATACAGTAGTTTCCTTTATTAAACAGATCTAAGAGATTGTGCTCAAAAGAAGCTCTGATTGGATGAGAAAGAGGACACCAGGAGTTTAAAGAGAGGCTAACGCAGCATAAAGTTTGTTGGTAGAAATAAACATTTGGGTTCCTTTGGAGAGAATTTATGCAAGAGACCAGCAGCTTTTTGCAGTCTGAGTCAGTTTGTCCTCATCAGCTGCAGTTTTGTTGAGTTACCACTTAACTATGTAGGTGTGAGTTTTACCAGCACTGATTAGCAGGCTGAAGCCTCTTGCTGCAGGTCAGATCCTCTCTCTTAACCATCACTATCAAAATAAAGCAGAAATTAAAAAAAAAATCTTTAAAGAAAATGTGTGAAACAATTATAAGTATTAAAATATTTGATATTTGATATTTATATACATTTATATTAGTCATGTGCTCATGTTTAGCGTGAAACATCTGACAAAAAGATGTCAACACAAACCCAAAACTATGAATCAGTAGTTTGTTTTATAGCTGCACTAATAATGTATTTATGCGTCTAATGGATTGAACATGTGCAGCTTAAAAGGTGTCACTTGTAGGTATGTAATGAATCTATAGGAATCTACCAACTCTGCAGGTCCCTTTTGCTCCTTTCAGCACATTGTTTTGGTTTTCCACTCTGCATGTTGCTTTGGTCCATACATCACTCCCATCAACTTTTTATTCATGCTGAGCAGCTGTTTTCATCTTACGGGCTTTTAAAATATAGCAGTTAATATCTAAAAAAGCAGCTCTTTTCCCTCAGGAGTCGGTGGAGACCAAAGCGGAGCTTTACAGAGACGTTCATTTGCTCACCTGAAGCTCCAAATGAATACTAATGTTGCCCCATCTCTGTTGGGGAAGTGCGAAGGCAACCTTTTTCAAATGTGCCATGACTAACGTGACGTCATCAGCCGATAGCGCGTCGTTCACAGCTTGCTCTGCCGCCGCAAAATCAAAATCAAGGGCTGCATCTTTAAGCTCAGACTGGAGCATCAGCAGCCCCTGCCTGCTGACGTCAGGGGCTTTCATTCTGATAAAAGCATCCACTTCATGGGCTCAGCTCCAGCCTGGACAGCTGGGCAACAGTCCCCTTTTGTCCTGTGATGAAAATAGCCAACCAATAGGCCTCAGTTAGTGAGTCCTTTATCTGTGAATGAAAAATAAGACACAAATAAAAAGTTATTTGAATTTTGTAGCAGAATTTAATTACTGGCACTGTTTCAAGACTGTGAAAGGATCTCGGAAACAAACAAAGACTTGTTTGCCTTCACTGTCTGCTGAAAATATCCTAGGTTAATATTCCAGATGCTGGATTTCTCTTCATACTGATAGTGGAGTCCTGGCTAGCATCAGCTTGTAGATATTCCTAGCCTTCATATATTTTTGTCTCGCTGTAACTCGATACGTCTTCAAGCCCACCAGCTGTCCATACATATTACATAATGGCTGTATCTGTGTGTTTTCTCCTCTTAGCAACCAGCAGGGCAGCGTTTTTTTCCAAAGCGCAGCAGCATAGTCGCAGTCTATCAAACCAGCAAAATGGAAAATTACATTTTTTGAGGGGAGGGGAGTATAAATGAAGTTATTGATGTTTAATTCCACAAAGACAGTCAGGAGGAATTTATTTCATTTTGCATTTGAGCTTTTATCTTCTTAAAGCCAAGTTCTCCATCTTTTCCCTCTAAGGACCTCCCCTCGTCACCAATGCTCCGCCCACTTCTCCTCCCGTCCCTGACGATGCACCCGACGACGGCTCCCCCACCTCCCCTCCTCCCCCTGAAGATGAACCTACCTCCACCTCTCCCACTGAACCCCCGCCTGAATCACCCAACCCGACCGACGGCAGCCACGACCCTCCAGCCCGGCCAGACCCGAGCACCAGGCCCACCTCACCCCCTGCGTCTTCCACTTCCACCCCCACTGACTCCCAGCCGGATCCCGTCACCCCGCACATCAGAAAAGACGTCCCCCGTCCTCCGCATCCTCCTCGGCCCCCTGCTCCTCCAAGACCTCCCAAGCTGCCGGACAACCAGGCCCCTGATATCTGTGACGGGGACTTTGACACGGTGACCATGCTGAGGGGGGAGATGTTTGTTTTCAAGGTGAGGAATAAAGAATCGTTAAACCTTTTTGTTCAGACACGGTGATTAGTTCATGGGATTGCTTTAGATTAGACATTTGCAAACTCTAATTCTGCACACATTATGGATTAATGAGCATGTCCTACAAAGGAGAAGACGAAATATCTGAATCAACACAACACTGCAATAAAACAAACAATAAATCACTTTGACGAAAGATAAACATCACGCGTGCTTGCTCGTGCAGGGTCGCTGGTTCTGGCGTGTGCGGAGGAACCGGGTCTTGGATAACTACCCCATGCCGATATCCGTCTTCTGGATCGGCCTGCCGAGTGACATCGACGCGGCCTACGAGCGCCACGATGGCAAATTTGTCTTCTTTAAAGGTTTGTTTATGAGTCTGTTGATAACCAATAAAATGTGTCCCTTCGCTTACACAACGGCCACGTGCCGAGCAGACGGCCCGATGTGTTGCGTCTAAACCTTCCTGGAAAACGATGCTGAGCCCTTTTTTTTTGTGTGGGCGCCTCGCTTCAGGGCACAACAAACGTCTGGTGTTTCTCGACTTCTTTTTCCTCAAGCAAAGTCACTGTTTAAGAGTGAGTTCTGCAAACACAAAGTGGGATGAGGAACCTAAATCTGATCCGTGCTTTGATTTGAACCGGTCGACCTGAAAGGAAACTCTGCAAACTCAGCGTTCCTCCCCCCCCCGGATAATTCAACACGGCTACAACTCTCAGTATCTGGAGCTCAGACACAGGCAGAAATACTTAAAATGTAAAAGTTATGTGAACAACAACAACAAAAAAAACCCTTTTCTGACACTCCAGCTGCGGATAGAGTCAAACGTGTCGAGGGAATTGATTTTCTGATGTCCTTGCATCATAGAGTGCGTGCGTGTGCGCGCGTGTGTGCGTGGCCGCTGAGTTCATTGGGTGCCTCGAATGAGTTCTGCGCAGTGTGGCAGCTGGCCCACTAAGACATCACTCCAGCTGAGCCCCAAAAGGCCTCACGAGTGAGGTGGAGGGATTGCATCAGCCTTCTCCGCAGTGCACCGCTCCAGATGTCAACAGCTGCAGAGGTTTCGCTTTTGCAAATCGGTCCTTAAGGCGATTTGTCATGCATTTTCCGCATTTTCCGAGCTTTTGATCGCTCCACTCTCACAAACACCCATAGAAGATTCCTTTTGTTGTTGATATCTGATTGGTGTAAGACATGCCGCTCACGCTGATTCAGCCGTACTCTGAAGGTGCCCGGTCGGGACAGTTTATGCATCGAAACCCGCAGAAACGTTGGCCATGTGAATCCTAAATGATTTCACTACTGTAGCAGACAAAACATCAGGTCCAAATGTTTAAACAGCATTTCAAAGTACGTGCGCACCGATTACTGTAGTCAAAGCCTCAATGCACAAACTTAGCTATTACAGCTCAGCCTAGTGTGTTGCATTGCAGCAGTGCCCTGGCAGCGGAGGTGGAAAGTGGCTGCAAAGTGTGCCCAAAGGTTAGTGTTAGAGAAGAAATTGGCTCCCACATCAGGAAATCTTGGAAAATAAGTGTTATGCCTACCATTTCTACCTTGCCTGTCCTTTCTGCTTTTCTTCTGGAGTGAATAAACCCAGTGACTCATGCCATATGTCTTTCTCCCCATATGCCGTTGCTTTTTCTCCCCAGTGTCCCACATGAATATGTCCCCATTCGTCCCTCCTCATAACAAACATGACCTGTGCAGGTACGTCTCTTCTTTTGAAAACCACGTATCCTTTCGCCCCTGCAGACGATCGATACTGGGTGTTCAGGGAGGCCGACGTGCTGCCGGGATACCCGCAGCCACTACGTGAGTATGGACAGGGAGTCCCTGCGCACAAGATTGACACTGCAATCTGGTGGGAGCCTAACGGATACACATACTTCTTCTCTGGAGACAGGTACAGTACACACACACACAGAAACAAGATTTAGAAAAGGCTTTTCTACACTCTATAAGTCTCCATACATCTTATCGTCTGCCTGCAGATACTGGCGATACAATGAGGAGACGCGAACTACGGACCGGGACTTCCCCAAGCCGAATAGCAGATGGGGCAGGATCCCTCACTCGCCCAAAGGAGCCTTCCTCAGCGATGACGGCGGTAAATAACGACCTTAAATGAAGCAAATGCGGCGTTTATTTGGAGGAAGGGAACGGCTTCTGTTTATGTGATTCACACCAGACACCAAAGGCACTTACGTAGCAGTGTTGAAAGAACAGCATGAGTTAGGAGCGGCAGAGGGAGAGACTGAACGAAAGGTTAGAGAGGTGAAATGGGTGTCGGGGGGGGGGGGGCATTACATTTGAGATTGGTTAGGCTGGAACAAGCAGAGCAGGGAGAAGGGTGAGGGGATGAGAGAGAGCGAGAGAGGGGTGGAATGGAGGAATGAGAGCTCTGGTTTGAGGGTTGGCCCGTCCTTCCTTTGGAAATTAGATTTGTGGCAGAGCTCCTCTAAATGCACTCTGCTACGGTCCAATCGCATCTCCACCCTAAATGCTCTAATGTCTCTGCAAGCCTGGTTTCAGGGACATCAGAGCTACGCTTACACCCAGAAATGTGCCCTGAGAAGATTGCATGTGGTTCTTTTTGCACCCCGGTGCCAAACCTTGTGCATGTCAGCAACACATCTCATGGATTTACTGCTCTCTCTCGTGGTTTGATATGACCGTGTTTTATTTTCTTATCTGGTCTCGTGCTTATCAAGAGTCAGCCTTATGCCTGAAAAAGTCCATATGTTGCAAAATGTGGGAAAGAGAGTCTGAGCTGGTCCCTTAAGAAACATTCCAGAGTCTGCTTTTTGTTTGCACAAAAGCTGAACTTAGATTTACCTTGTCGACACTAATGGTGAAGTAGACGAGGCAGACTTCACAGAGGAAATGATCAGTGCACATATGTCCGTTTTATGGGTTTGGTCAAACGTTGCCGCCCTTGATATCTGCATCAATCTTGGAATTTCCTCTGCTTCAAACAAAGTTAATCAAAGGACGCTAAAGCATTGATTAACTGAGCAGAAAGAGACATTTTCTGTGTTTAGTCCACACTACATCTCCAAACACTTTAAAGGAAAAGTTTAAAATTCTCTGATAATTCGTTTTTTTCTGCTTTCATGCTGAGAGCGAGGTGAACAGATCGGTAGCACTCTCACGCACGTACAGTGAAAACAAAGCTACAGCCAGGGCTCAGTTACCTGAGTTAGCATTAAGACTGTAATTAGGTGGAAACCTGACACCCTTCTTTATCCAAACTTTACAAAAACCACCACATACCACCACCTCATGTTAGATGTCTCTAACGTGCTCAGTCTCCATAAAAAAACAGGCATAAAAAGGTCATTTTTAGAATTCCTGCTGGTTGATTTACAATTACTCTGTCACAGGAAGTAGTCCAACCTGTGGCACCTCATAAAATAGCAAACTGTGCTTTTTACACCTCAGTTTGTGAATCTGTTCACGCATTTAGCTGTTTTTTAACTCGTAAAATGTAGAGATGCTGGTAGGTAAACAGAGTCAGACTGAATCCGTTACCTTCTGTTTTCAGTCTTTATGCTGAGCCAGCAGCTGGCTGTAGCTTCATATTTACTGTACAGATGGTACCACCAGTCCATTGATGTCCCAGATATTATTATATTATTCCTTTAAAAATAGGGTTGGCAACATACAGGGGAGGATCAAAAGCAAAACATCATTGTATTATATCAACGCTGTACATACTGTATATTTACACGGTAATCTATTGCACGAGTCAGCTGACATAAATCTCTCTTATCTCTCTCTGATGCAGCTTACACCTACTTCTACAAGGGCGCCAGTTACTGGAGGTTCGACAACCGCAAGACAGAAGCAGACAAAGGCTACCCCCGCTCCATCTTGAAGGATTTCATGGGTTGTGTGGGAGTCCCTGACCCTAAGCCCGACACAGACACTGAGCAGGAACCAAGAGACAAACCAGTGAATCCCTCGGACCGAGGCGACGATGAGCACAAAGAGCCGGACAGGGGCCGGGATAAAGACAGAAACCAGGACGAAGGGCGAACCTCTAAGCCTGACAGCGCAGAGGACGAGGAGGACAAAGAGGTGAACGTGGTGGTGACGGTGGCCGACAACGAATCAAAGGTCATGACCCTGATCATGGTGATTGTGCCGCTGGTGCTCATCCTGTGCATCCTCATCCTGATCTATGCCATCCTCAGGACTCTGCAGAACAAAGAGGCGCCGAGGGCCTTGGTGCACTGCAAGCGTTCGTTGCAGGACTGGGTGTGAGGCGAAGAATTAGAAGAGGTAGAACGGGTATTCATCATTCGTCTGGTACAGTCGCTGGCGTCATAAATGTTACTTATGGCGCGGTGGGAAGAAGCCTGGATACAGTATTGGTCTAAGAAAGCCGAGGATGAGTCACCGTTTTGGGCCCCATTCATTGTGAGAACTTTTATTGCTCATGTGAAATAATGCAGAAGTGGTAAAGTCGGTGCCTGTGGAGCTACAGTTTCCCTCTGCTGGCTTTGCATCAATTTCCCCTCCGCCTCCCTTTGTGCCTTCTGAAAAAGTACCTCTATTATCTTTTAAAAAAAAAAAGTGTCCTCTACCACATGTGTACTGTCGCAGACACACGACGCACCAGGAATGTCCATTTCTATCAATTCTAATTGTACGGAGGGGGGGAAGGATGATTAACCTGTAGTATAAATGCAGACAAAGTCGATAATGCACATACAGCACATGCAACAGAAGCACACATACTGTACATACACACAAACACAAGTGCTTATAGCTATATAGAAATACATGCGTTACTATGAGCAAGTCGCCCATACGTTTGACTACGGTGCCTCAACCAACCTTGACATTTTTCTTTGTTTAGAACAGATGACTTGCACTTTTGATGCTATTGTTGTATTTTGTTTTGCTGAGGTTGCTTCTCTGCAGATGTGTGTGTGTGTGCGCGCTCGTGTGCTTTCGTGCAAAGCAGATCTCAGCGCGCTTATTAAACACACACACACACACACACACACTCTTGCAGAAGAAGTTCGTCCTCCGACCAGAGCAGGAATGTCAGACAGCTGTGTGCGTCTCCCACCGAGCCCATTATGTCTGCCCTCTCTCGCACACCAACATCACATGATCTAAAAAAAAAAATCCCTGACTGCGCTCATTTGTCCATGCATGTCCATCCACATATGCACACACACACACACCGAAGCTAGAGACCACTTACCCAAACAAAGGCACATAGAGTTTTTGCACACAGACACACGGGCTCCAGCCTCCCCTCCTCCCACCACAGCCACAATAACTGCTCCGACTAAAAACACCATCCCAGCGGAGGCATATTGATATATGGCTGGTGCCCAGGGCCTGGAGGAAACACACGGGGAGGGAAGGGGATTTATTCACATTTAACTTGAAAAGTTGTTGTGGTATTTTACAAATTCTGCCCATCTCAAGCCGACCTGTGAAGAGTCAAAGCAGAGCATGAGTATCTCCCGTCTTTCTGTATCTTCACTTTCTCTGCGCTAAGGCTAACGAGAATCAAAGCTAATTAAGTGTACAATGGTGAAGGCTGCAGGCGAGAGAGGGAATGGGTCAAGGTCTGGTTTCCATTAAGCCCACATGCTGCTGATTTAGTGGTGTCAGGCATGAGGAGTTGGGGGGGGGGGGAGTTGGGAGAAAAAAAAATGCAAAATGAAGGAGGTATAAAAGTGTTAGAGAGGAAAGAGGAGAAAGAATGAGATGACAAGGGAAAGAAAGAAACTGGGGGAAGCACGGATTGAGGAGGGGAGAGGGAGCATTTCCTTTCCACTTTTCTGCGGGAAAGGAGGAGCAAAGGAAAGAGAGAGGAAGGATTTCGGGGAGGGGCAGCGCTGGCGTTGTGCCTCCTGACCTACATCGAGACACTAAGTCCACTCCTCCTTTTCAAGTCTTCTTGTTTTTGCTCTGCTCGATGTCATGAGCTGGAGATGGCTTCCTCTGCCCCCCCTCCCTTCCCCCTGTATCTCTCCTTCCACCTCTCCTTTTGTTTTGCAGGTTTTTTTTCCATCCTCAATGTGTCTTTTTGTCTCTTTTTTTGTTTCATCGCTGTATTTATCCCACTTCTGAGCTCCCACGCGTATTCATTTTCTCCTCCACTCTTCTGGAAAGTTAGCTCAAGCATTTCGAAGATGTTTAACGCGCAGGAACATCTGCAGAAAACAATCCCGTCTTAATGTGTCCACGGAGCCTCCTACCATCCATCTGCCTCTGTGCAAAGCCACTATTCACATGCTGCAGTCATTATCAGTTGCTTTAATTTGTGCTTTGTTTATTGTTATTGTCTTCCATGTTTCATTGTGCCTTATTTCTGTGAATATTGGGGGGCATTTTGTAACTATAAATAGCATGAGGGAAAGTTGTTTTTTTTTTAAATGTGCCTCTTTCCATTTTTTACTTACTAGACCTACCATTTGTAGTTTTGTAAATTTTGTTTCTCTTGGGGTTTTCTGTAACAATAGCAGTAGATTATTATGACGATGTTGATGCATGCAGGGCATGTTCTTTAAGGCCTGTGCACTCCTGTGTAGAGTACGTTAAGGATTTCACAATAAAACTCACAGGTAAAAGCAACACGAGTCTTCCTCGCTGTTTTTGGCCCCATGTTTTTGTTACTTTAAGCTTTAACCTGCTGTGAAAATGTCAAATTCATTATTATTAATACATCTTTTGGCCACAAGAGGGAATCATTCCCTGTAAAATGCTGACATTTCTTTTCACGTTTACCACTTTGAGCCAATTAACGTGCACAATAATGATGTATAAAATAAATAAACTCAAGTAAAGCAGGAAGTACATTGGTGCAATATGGAGCAAGTTGTACTTCTCAAATTTAATACATGTTTATGCTACTTTATACATTTGACATGTTTCATAGAGAAATGTTTACTGTTATTGCCCAGCTACATCAATTTACAGCTGGATGTAGTTGTTCCTTTGCAGACTTTCCGTTAAAAACATGATTAAATGACAAAATATGATGGATGTTTATGAACCACAATGTCAAACAGGCCATAAATGACTAAAAAAAACAGCCACATTAACCAGATACAATCTAATATAATCTAATAATCTAATAATATTATATGGTTAAATAACATTACATTGTGGTATTACTATTTTTACTTTAATGACAGATCTGAGTCCTTTTTCCACAAGTTTGCAGACGTAATGTGTGTGAGTATGTGAGTGTGCTATGTGTGTGTATTAGGCCCCTGAGTAAGTGAGTGAGAGCACCTTCCTGCGTGTCTTTATGTCAGAGGTAATCAGGATTATCTTCCATCACAGATCATCCACTGGCTTTGCGCCCGCTTTCTCTTTCATCTCGCCGCTCTTCTGTCTGTTTTTTCTTCTTTGCCTCTGTCTTTCTCCTCACACCAATGCAAACTGTCGCTCTTTTCAGTCTAAAATCAGAGAGCTTGGTTCAGTTTGGCTGCACTCCTCTCCTCTCCCTGGAGTGTTTACCAAAACTGGCCTCTGTCCTGTGTCTTATCCAGATGTTCAATTAGGATTGAGGCCACTATGATGAAGGGCCAAGGGTCTGTGTCATCGACCTGTACTCCCAGCTTATCCCCTGTTGAGCTGATAATGGGATCTGCAAACTGCCTCCTGCCTCATCAGCACCATAAATTGTTCTGGTGCTCCCCTTCTCAAACACAAACAACAGGCCTTACTGGATGTGGCGAGACCTATTCGCCTGACCTACCAGCTGAATGCTTTTTTGTCTTTCAGGGGGGGTTTTGACTGCAACTGCCTCACTGCAAACTTATGTCTGCATGTACAGTTTAACACGAATGACGCTTGAGCTGGTTGTGCGTGCGGAGAAACTCACAGAAAGCTACTTTTCCATTTTAACAGTGCAGCCCGTAAGAAACGTGCCATGTCCTGTTTACCAGTCGGTCAGTAAAAGAGGGCAGTGCTGGATCCTTGCTAATCACTCTCTGGCATCATGCCATGCTGCCTCTGTTCCTCTCCAGCCCCATTTCCTCTCCTCCAACAATCTTTATCGTGATTTCTCCCTCTTCTTATTCGTTCTCTCGTAATCCACCCTGCCACACTCAGTCCTCCATGTTCACTGTTAAATAGTTCTGAATAAGAAATAGATGTTGAGTGAGAAATAAAAACGATGTAAGAATACAAGTAAAAGTCCTGCATTCAGATTCGGTCAGCTTTACTGACTGCAAAATGAACTTGATGAACACCTTATTATATTTTGTATCACTAGATGGTAATACTAATGCATGGTCAGTTTGGTAGCTCAGTCCCAACCTAAAGGTCAGGCCTTTCCACAGGCCACAAGATAAAGGTGGGAAGATTAGGATTAGTTTACCTGGATTGCCTTTTTTCGCCATTTCTGCTAATATTTATGTTTGTGTAAACTGTTGAATAATTTAATGTCTCTGTACATAAAGCTTACTTAAATTTAAAGGTTCATCATTTTTTTCAGACATGCTAACGGCGTGAAGGATGGCGTCCTCTCCTCCACACCTTCGGCGCAGACTGTAATATCTAAACAATCGTTGCATGAAATTATACAGACAATCGTGCTACCCTCATGATGAATAGCATTAACCTTGCTAATTCTAGCGTCATCATCAGGTAAAGAAAAATCTTCTCAGTAGATCTAATTCACCAAGGAATTGCAAAACACCACGAAATTCCCCTCATCCTCAAGTATTAGCATGGGAACAGGCTAAAACAAGATAGTAAACATCCCTTATATCTGTTGAACATTAGCATGTTAGCATTTTGTGAGCTTGTTGTTGATGTTAGCTTGAAGCTAAGTACACCCTGGCTAACCGCTACCATGAATGGAGGGGTTTTTTTGTAATATCTTCATCTAAAAAGTAACAATAGGTCAGATACAGGTACTAAATACAAAGTGAAGTATTTCCAATTAAACTCTAGTGGAGTTAAAGTATGTACGTGAGGTTTTTTTTAGCCTTTTCTGACAGCGCTGTGGTCTTCATACGTCTGTAGGAACACGATCGGAAGTAGATCATCAGAGTCCTGGCCAGACCCTGAGACAGACTAATAAGCTTTAGCTCTGTCTCCTCCTGACTGTCTATGACTATTTACCGGCCAGTCAGCGAGTGGCCCTGCGTCACTTGCTGGGGATAAAACTGTAATGAGGATGGGATAGGAGATAATAGGGAACAGAGATGACAAGGTGGAGGAGAGAGCAACAAGCTGCAACATGCATTACGGAATATTGAAAACTAACTATGTCCTATTTGAGACAGTTTATATCACAAAAATCACGGATGTCTAACAAACCCCAATTTTGTTCCAGATGTGCAAACACATAATATTACAAATATTTGTTGCTTTTCATCAGGCGCAATTTGAATGACTGTAGTCTGGTGGGGAAAGTGGGAAAGTGGTGCACTTTCTATTACAAACCCCTCCTTTGCTTGTTGCTGTCCTCCATTGTGTGGTGGTGGGTTGACAACAGTTTATAGGTTACAGGGATGATGGCCTGACGATACGTTTCGCTGCCGCTAATCTGTGGTGGCTCACGGTCCAGGATTGACCTTCAGGTGGTGCTGGTTAATCCCGTTAGCCCCCAGGCAGCCGCTGTGGCAATCCCAGCAGACCTGTGCTGGCTGTGCCACACTCTGGATCTCTACACCACCGGCATGCAGAGACACCTGTAGACACGCAGGTAAGGAAAACAAGTTGTAGTTATTTTATACATAGGGAGGGAAAAAATAAATAAGGTAAACGTAACACGTAAGTCGTTTGGGTTGTGAAATGAATCTGATTCGAGGTGAGAGGTGTGGTGATCTGTGTCTGGGTAAAAAGACAATAGTTGATGGTGATGTTGCTGCAGAGTATTTGTAGTAGGAGGTAAAATGCTGATGTTGTCATTTGACTTTTCTTAAAAACGTTTGATTTGCTTTGTCAAAGTCTATACTGACAGGTGTCATCTAAAGACAAAGATATCTACATGTACAAATCACTGAGTAGACAAAGATTTATACCTCTGGGGTGTCCTCCACTGATTTCTGCTCTCTCGATTGCTGAGAGATCTAGTGTGACAAGAGCATATGTCAGGAGTCCATCAGCCTTAAGGAGCGAGGGAGCCTGTAGATTAGTTGTGGGGCAGAGCAGCACTATTTAATCCAAAGATACAAATTTGAGATTAGGCCCGGGAAAAGGCCCTTCTGATCTTCGCTTAGTGGGACAGTGTGTCAGGAATCACACAGTGGGATTACGACAGCAGCTCAAACGGCTTCCTCGTATGTAGATTTTCTAAGAACGGATTCCTCACAGATGACCAGTCAGACAGCAAAGAAACTCAGAAAGCTGTGAACCTTCTCCAAAGTCAATGCTTCTGTCCTCTATGCTACACTGTGAGCTACACTGTATGTAGAATGGACTCCAGCTCCAAAGGCCTGTACAAGTCTGGTTTAGATCCAATAATCAAACAGTGGATGATTGGTGATCACTCAGTTGGACCATTTGAATCTGTTTTCTAAATGAACTGCATTTGGAACAGGGCGAATAATAAGAGACAGATGGATTGTGGGCCAGTTGAGTTATCATGACCTCCTGGCCTCTTTTTGGTTGCACCAGTGATACAGTGGAAGTTGCCTCGGCTCCTATGGTACCCATGATGTAGATCTTCCTGGCTGCTTTAAAAGAAGTAAATGTTTTTGCCCCAAATAACCTTGTTTCATATTATTTCAATTAGCAATGCAACAAAATTAAACCTGTGCACCTTTTAGGAAAACAAACACTTTGGTTTATGCACAAATTCCTGCATTTGTCAGGATGGCTAAAACTGTCGTCCTTGTTGCGCCCAACTTGTCCACTGTGCTCAGTTAGTGGGGCATCTTGCAGGTTCTGAGGTGGATTATCTCAGCAGGCTGATAAACTGTCACAGCGGCTAATACGCCCATTTGAGATTAAGTCAGACAATTGGCCCTCCTGCTGGCTCTGTAAACCTCTAACTTGAACCAGTGTGCTGGACCAGTTCAGACGCACCCCTCCAGTAAATGTGTGCCTGATTTCTCCCTGTCTAAATGATTTAAGTGTTTCAACCCTCTGTCATCTGAGGAGGCTGTTGGTAAAGCAGCTTATGTTGCACTGCTGCCTGAGTGAGGTTAACCCCTGCCCCTTTGCCTTTTGGTCTCCTCTGACATTTAACTCAGGAGTTTGCTTGAAAGTCAGGACACTCATTTCTTTTCATTCTCTGAATTAAGTAGTGCATTGAAAAGGCAGGACTACATTCCACATTGCAAACTAACAACCACCTTTACCTAAGTAGTGTTTTCATTAATAAAGCTAGATTTTCTAATATACATTTCAAACACCGGGTAAAACTGGGAAAGTGTGTAAACTTATCTGATCAGAAACTGAGCACATTTTTAAAGATATATGCGAAAAATTGTTTGCCTGAGATAAAACCAAAGATGGAGCAGGAGCATGTCCCTCATCAGACCTCATTAGCTGCAGCTGAGGGCTCTCTGCGTGGCAGATGAAGAGGCTGCTTTAATGAAGACACGAGGAACGAGTTATTAGGAATTATCGTCATTACCATCAGCATTATCAACAATGTTTGATGAAGGGCTTTTGAGAGGCTGACTGCGTGTGTGTGTTTGTGTGTTTATGCGTATGTGTGTTCAACAGGATGTTCAACTGGGTGGTGAAAGTGGTCCCCCAACCCCCTGAAGCTCCTGGGACAGATGAAGCTGCAAAGACCCCTGCTGCTGTAAGATTAGACACACACACACACACACGCGTGCGCATACACACACACACACACAGTGTAATTTCTGAGTATTTCCTCTCATTCTTTTCTCTGTCTGTCTCTCTGACCGACTTTACAGGAACAACCCAAAAACAGAGAGGGTGAGGATTATTTTCTTGTTTTATACTCATCGTCTGCTTCTGTGTAAGAAAAGAATCTAAAGAATTTGTTTTTTTTAACTTACCCTGCAGTAAAGAGTCCTCCACTGAAAAACACAGAAGAGGTTTCAGAGGACAGGTAAAACGTCTCTGTCCCTTACTTCTTCTGAATAAGTGTGTGTGTGTGTGTGTGTGTGTGTGTGTGTGTGTGTGTAAACATACTGACATCTTACCTCTTTCTGTCCTCACCTGCTCTACAGCCAGGCCCAGTCTGGAGTTTTAGGCTGGCTGTCTAATGGGTTTGTCAGCGCCCTGCCTCAACCCTCTAACTCACCTCGACTCAGCAGGGCCAACTCTGATGCCAGGGTGAGCGAATCAGTGTTCGCGTGCTCACGTAGCCTGCTCAGGTCGTCTACGTGTTATCCCATGAAAAAGAATACTGTGTGCGCTGGTTAAATGCCAGACGTTGGCATTTTCTTTGGCATTATCCATCTTATTTATCATTTCAATTCAAAAGCAACTGTTTGTGTTATGACTGTTCACAAATGCTATGCCATGTAAATGCTGTAAATTCTCAGTTATATATGCTTTATCAAAGTATTGCAGCATAAGTATTAGTACGACTCTAACTGTGGACAACGGACACAAAGACAAACTAGTTTCTTGCCTCTAAATGTTCTTTTCTTTCTTTTTTTGCTGCCTACCAGTCAGCAGAGGATGGAGAAAGGTACCGTACCACGAGATTACAGTGAATATTTAAAGCTGAATGTGTTCTTCAAAGGTAAAGTCAATTCTGTTTTCATCCCAGGTCTAGAGTGATAGGCTGGGTGGCTCAGGGTCTGACCAAGGTGTTGCCTCAGCCTGATGAGAAGTACAAAGAGACTAATGATGACATTGAAGAACACACTGAGGTGAGACATCAGGACTGAGCCTGTAAATTAAAACATAAAGGAAGACAGATGAACACTGAAACAACATCTTAACTAAAATTAGAGCCTCTGAACAAAATCTAAACCTTACTTGGCATTTAAATAATCCTGGTCTGCATGAAAACCAGCTCCAATCTGATCAAATGCACAGTCTACAATAAGCCACAGGTAGTCTAGGATGTGTTTTCTCTCCAGGAGCCACCAATACTCAAAGATAACAGGAACATGTCTTATGTGACTAAGTGACACTTGACTCAGGCAATTTAATGCTGTCACACAGGCTTATAACACTAATCATGTGTAAGGATTAAGCTTATAAAGAAATCTGCAGGGGGTTTAGCCGCGTTAAAGCCCTCCGTTGACTTCAGCGCTATTTAGACCAGCCCCTACGTGGTACAACAACATGGGCCTTAAACAAATCCTCACACCCAACTGGATGGAATGACTGCAATACTCCATCCAGTCTCACATCACAGAAAAATATTCACATTATTTATATAGACGGTCAAATGAATGAAATGGTATTCCTCCTTGACTGAACCTTTGGCTGTTATTATGGGTATGGACCTAGACACACATATGGCAAAACAAATAACAGATCACTATTAACCTCTGTGCATGGACATAATGAATATTTATCTATTTTATCTCTATTGACTTGACATTAAATGTACTTTCATAAATCTCTTTGGTCCTAGGTGTACGACCTTGCCACGATGCCAGGTAGGTTGCTTGAGCTTTGTAATTTAATTTTAGTCATTCACCGGCCAGACTGCTGAGCTGATCCTGTCTGATTGGTCTGTCTGTCTGTTCAGATTTTGATCCCCTCCCACACATCCCGGTGGTGGAGATGGTGTCAGATGATGAGGTGTCTGAGGTTGATAGTCTGAGTCATCAGTTCCCTCCCAAGTGAGTATACACCACATATTACTGCACCTCCACAGGGATTAAAGCTGAACACTGACACACCAACATATACATAACAGCACAACCTAGACACGCACAGTCACACACAGACAAACATCAACACAGGTAAAAGAGCCTCTTTTTCTCTTCTGCAGCATGGTGAACTGGATAAAGCAGATTGTCCCTCAGCCGGTCATGCTGCCCCCTGGTGCCGTACCTACAGAACCATCGACCAAGTCCTCCCGCTCCTCTCTGGACAAAAGTACATTAACACACTTACAAACAAACACATGGAAGTATATGTGCACCAATGTGTTCACCTCTATTTGTTTCTCTTCGCTCCAGTTCTGTCTCCACCACCTGAGTCTCTCAGTGGGATCTCACTGGATACCGATAGCAAGGCCTCAGGGTAGGTTTTCATCCCTCCCTGTTCTTTTTAATGACAGCGAGTCCCTCTTTTCCTCCTAAACAAGCTAAACAACAAAAGGACACTTTATAATAATGGCCATGGGAAAATATGAAATATGTGTGACAGTAAAGCAACATGGACAACACAAGACCCTCACACTGAAGCTAAATGGTATTCAGTCATCTATTTTATTAGTTACACCTTTGCATATTCTAATCTATTTTACATTTGAGCATTTCAGATTGACCTCTTGTTGCTCATGGACAAAGCATCAGACATTATGGAACAGAATATTACGGGGATGTCCGTATCTGCGTTGGGTTCATCCAAATAATGAGTTTGTCTCTTCTCAGTGTCGTTGGCTGGTTTGTGTCAGGACTGGGCCTGAAGATGCCTCAGCCAGCCATTCCACCTAAAGATGCTCCCGAGGTAACATAAATGAATAAATGAATCTTTTCTTTTCATTCTTCCCTTCCCACTTCTTCTTTTCATCATTTTTGTATTGTAGCTCTCACATTTGCAGGCTTATATTGAGAGCAATTCACCTCATGCAACTGCTGCTTCTTTTTTATTCCAGGATGCAGCAGAGGTACTACAGAAAGGTGAGTTTAAGTTTCATTCACTTAATTATACTTTCCTGTAGTTACAGAAGCCCCTCTGAATGCCACATTTCACAGTTCAATCAAGTGGATCACAAAGTGTTAAGTGATGATAGAGTAATGCTTACGACTAGCAGACAATATCTCTTTAATATCACATCAAATCATTATTTTATTTGTGAAATTTATGTCAGTCTCTCCGATTGAGAAACTCCAGTGAATCTGTGTAATATTTGGAAAGTACTGTACATGTGTTTTTGGTTGAAGCACCCTCTTGTTTTTTCCCCCCATAGTTTTTGAAGAGGTGTTTTGGTCGGACGGTCGGAGCCTAACTCAGTCCCTCTTCTCCTTCTGTTTCAGGGGGGAAGGCGCTGCGAGCCCCTTAAACAGCAGGAGGAGACGACTGGGGGACGCTCTGATTACCACACACACAGACAGACAGACAGACAGACAGACAGAAAAACAGGCAGACATACAGATAACAGTAGACTTATTGCACTGTTGCCAGACCCCGAGGTGCTGTGCAGCATGCAGCTCAGTACAGAAGCCAGGCAGCTGTAAAATACTACAAGAATATAGAGATATATTCAACTCACCTTACTGTACTCAATACAGTTTCACATGAATGTATTACAACTTAAATGGTGTGCACTGATATATACATATATATATCTAAAACATGTACTGTATAATCATAGCCGAATAGACGTGTTTTGTCTTTGTGATTTGAATTTGCACATTTTCTGTTTGACGCAGAAACTTTTAGTAATTTGCCATTTATTTAAAATTCCTGTAGGTGTCATGCACAACACACTGCAGACAGGATATCTCTCTGCTACTTATTTGTGCTTTAACCTATGGCAATGCACACTGTATATTCATGATGCCATGTTTTCATATCCAGAGGACGATCAATAAGAGATAAAATGATGATGGACTGGTTCATTAATTTAAACACAAATGGGTTTGTTTTTAGAAGAATTTCAGCATAAAATGTCAATTCTTCCCTTCACAAATCACAGAAATCTGACAACAATTAAATGGCAGCTACATTTAATCCTTATTGAGTTGTTTGTGGACAAAGTAAAACTATATACTGTACTTATACAAAATAGTTTATTTCCCATGTGTAAGTGCTGCTCTTCAAGAATCTGATAATTATTATATTCACATGAAGTTGAGTTCAGTTTAGGTCTTGGTTGTGTTACAGTTGGCATAAGATTTTTTGTCCCCCACAGGTTTAATAGAGGTTGTGCAAGAAAAATGTACCCCGTGCAGTGTAAGGCCTGTTCTGATCCACTTGATCTTTGTCTGTAGCCTTGAACTGTGAAATGTGGCCTGGGGATGTGGTGTGGTGTTGTTTCAGAGGGTATGACTCGATTCGAAAGAACCAGACTTTGCTCACATGTTAAATGTCATGCAGACATGGTGGTGAAACATATGATTCATATAATTTCATTTCTTTATTGTAAGGTTAATTTGGGAAAAATAAAGATTCTGTGTGAAATTATTTATGTGGTTGTCTTATCAATAACATATAAAGTAAGAGTCTGAGAGCATCTTTCCCCATCTGGAACACCTTTCTTTGTCTCCATACATGAAGATAAATGTGAAAAAGCTGTAGTAGATGTTTTGCATCTCTCAGAGACCCACAACATGAGATAAACCTTCCATTTTGAAACTTGAGTAACAGCTTTATACTTAAAAGCAGTCCTGCCTGAAACATTGTGTAGTATGCACATTAGATTTATTAAGTCCATCATTCGATCGAATCCAGTTTTAATGTGTGTTCATCCACGAACCCTGCATACCACCAACACGTCACATTATGTCTCTTGGGTCTTACCCACAAATCGCCCCTTGTCATCCCCTCGTAGCTTCAACCAAACTCAAACCTGACATGGTACTAGAAGATGTGGAGTCAGACAACGAGGGCCAGCAGAAACATGAAGATAAGTGCAAAGCTGCAGCACCATCCACCTCGTTGACTCCGCCATCGCCGACGGTAAACCAACAGCAGGAAGCCACGCAGCAGACACAGACCAATTCACTGCAGCCTCAGAAGTGCAACGACACCAACCCACAGCCAGAACTGTCACACAGTGTGACAAAAACTTCTCAAGAAGATGCTGAGACCCAGACGGGCCGCTGGACCCCATTCATTGAAAGCATCAAGAGGGAGGCAGAAGATGTAGCTTTGGCTACGATGGAGGAACGGTAAGAGAGGGCTGAGGTGGTCAAAGCTGAAGCTCTTAGCTACTTCTACTGGATGTGAATTTCCTCTGTCATCTCAAATCATAATTAAAACAGCTGCAAATTAGTTACAAGTATTTATTGTCCTGAGGACTGGTCACACTACTTGACCCTGATTAAACAATAATAGTGACACTTTTTCAGTTTACAGCTATACGCCCTGCTTTAAACCTAGTAATAAAACCTGAATTTACCTGATTTAGTTGGTATCTGATGCCTTGACAATAAGAAAGAAACATAATTGTCCACACTACTGCAAAGCACAATCATATCATCATGATTTCATTGTGTCCTGTCTCTGGTCAGTCTGCTGCAGGAGCGCTTGGAGATGGCACGTATGGCTGAAGAGGTGGCCAGGCAGACAGCTGAGATGGCCATTAGACAGATGGCCAGCGAGGGACAGTCCATCAAACTCTCACTGGGTAGTCAAGAACTTCTGGAGGAACCTGAAGCAGAGTAAGACCTTTTGATCAATTAAAGAGAGAGACATAGACAGTGTGTGTGTGTGTGTGTGTGTGTGTGTGTGTGTGTGTTTAGTCATTTTTGTAATTTGATAATGGGAGCATCCTTGTGACGTGACACTGCATGTTTACTATGACCAGGCTGCCAGTGCCGCAAGAAGAGGAGAGTGAAGTGGACCACAATAAAGTGACAGAGTAAGAAGCAAAAATGGACCCTCCTCTCTTCTTAACTTCTCTGAAATCCCTTTGGCCAGTTAAGTCACTGAGTCTTTCACCTGGACTCTGAATCACTGTTCTGAGAAATGTTACATTGTTGGTTCTAGTTATAAACAGAGTTATAAACTTACACTTAAATCAGCTGCATGTTGAACTTGATAAAACTACAGCAAGAGAGCCTTTCACACTGTAGCAATACCACAGTGTAAAATATGCTGAACTGCAAATAGAAAGTCGGCATTTATTTATTTTTATTATGCAGAAACTTTCACTGTCGTACTTTCATTATGTTATCATCATTATTCTATTATTGCTGTAGAGTGCATGTAGTGTAGAATAAAATGTAAAACTGGGGGTAAGTACAAGTATCTGAAATTGAACACTGCTGTACTTACGTGCATATAGATACTTTCCACCACTGAGGGGACCAGAGAGCCCCGGTATTCCCAGTTCGACGGCCGGTCGTGTGAATTCAGTTCCCAGTCGCAGTGCTGAACCAGCACAGTTATTTGGCTGTTAGCCTCCAATTCCCGTGGGTTCTCGTTATGTGATCTTTGCCGCGCGCTGCCTCAGCATCACAGTACTGTGCCATAGCAACCACCGCTTCCCTTGGCAACAGCCCGACCTCCCAGCCGCACCACGCGCCCCCCCTTCTCCCCCCTCTCAACGGTTCCCCCGGTAACAGCGTGCACCTGCTGCTGCTTCACGTCTGGAGACGCAGTGAAAATGATGGACGGACATGTAAACCAACATCTGCTCTGTTGTTTTTCTAAAATTTCTAAAATCTCCTGATACGGCTTTTAAGACCCCGCAGCCGAGTTCGTGTTACTCGTCGTGGTAAGATGCTCGTGGACATTTTCTTTCCGGACTACTAACGATTAACGCACGTGAATGTTGACAGAGAGAGTGAGTATGTTGGGGTAACGTCGTGGTTCGGTAACTAATATGTGTTATCAAATAAAAAAATACTTAAGACTTATTATTCAAGCCAAACTTTATTGCTATAATGCTAAACGGATAATTGGCGTTAGATAAGCTCGCCCGTTACAGGTGGTCACCAGTGCATGCTAACAACAGAGAGAAAACAGCTACTACTAACAAGTTAAGCTAGCAAGCGCTGGGCAAAGTCCATGCCACTACATTTCCCAGTATCAAGCGAAATGTGTGGGGCTTGTTTTGTGTCACTGTCACTATTCAGTCGAGAACAGACGAGGAGAAGACAAAAACTGAATTTAAAATGTGTCTCCATTTTATCTCTTTAGCCTACACAACGTTTAAAATAACGTGCCAGTCTGACCACATTTGTGTGGACACCAACACATCACATGCCATCTGAATGTATTGCGACGTAAATGTAGTTAAAAGTATATTGCGATGCATGGTAGCAGTAAGTAGTAGCACATAGCTGCTTGTAATGTGCACAGGTCCTGAAGCCCAGCTTTAGATTTACACCTATTTTTAGATTAGCTTTACAACTATCATAATATTTAGTTGATCAGTTATCATTTGTTGACACGTTATTGTGTTAATAACCTGTACAAATACAGCCACCTCATCCAGAGGGCGCAAAGATGATTTGATGAGGCAAGTAGACAGGGAGTCTTATAGGGTTGCTTTTGGAAAAGGTTTCTCTGTGCTTGTATTTAACATTTGTGGTCATCCTAACTGCAGTACTGTTTTAATACAACCAACTGTTATTTGTTGGACCAGTTTACATTGACCCACCCAAATACTGAGCCCAGTATAGGGACCCGGTCTAATTGGTGAATTACCCAATTATTTGGTCCCCTTTTCTGTTCTGCAGAGAGGAGCAGAGCTTTGCTGAGGAAGAAGAGAAAGAAGATACTGAGGAACCTACTCTTGAAGAACCAGGTAGAAACCACACTCTGTTGTTGCAGTTTTGTTATTTTGTTACACTATAGTTCACATACAGTTAATTTAAACCTGTACATGTAATTTATTGTAATATATTTCTGTATTGTGGAATCAGATGTATGTTTATTATTGTTGGCTTTCTCGTGAAATCTATCATTTTAAAATATTTAGAGCCAAAGGAGGAAGCAGAGCCACAGCAGACCTCCCCTTCTCCACCTCCAAGTCCTGAACCAGTTAAGACCTCTGAGCCAGAGCCTGTTTCAGAACCAGAGCCAGAACCAGAGCCAGAACCAGAGCCAGAGCCCCAGGAAGCCAATTCAGAAGCAGAGCCTGTAACCCAGCAGCCACAGAAAACAGAGGAAGACGGTCAAAGCACCGCTGCTGACAAAGCTCCTGAGAAAGTAATGTCCGCTGGTTGAACTCACACATGGATGAATGTTTTCATTTTAACGTATTTAAAAAGATAATTGTCATATTTGATTTCCTCTAAAACTTTAGGGGGTTCTCTCTCTCTACTTATTTGTTTCATTAAGTTTTGTTTTCCTCACATTACAGAGACATTTTAGTCAGAAATCAGACATAACTGCAAACTTTCTGCTTCAGAAACGTTTTTTTTGCACCACTCTACACTCGCCTGCCGTCCTTTCATATGCTCTGTGTTCTTTTCAGGAGGAGGAAGCAACAGGGGACGGCTGTGGTGGTATGTACTCCATTTGTTTTTGTTTTTCTCCTTACACATTCTATATGTGACTGAGGTCAGAGCTGCTCTAATTAGCGGGTTCATTCCTGTACGCCTCACTGGCTGGGAGTGTTGAGCTGAACTCACAAGAGGCTTAACTGTACTTCCATGTCTGTTAGAGCAGCTGTCTGTCAACCTCAGACTGTTGCGGTGCATTGTCATTCAGACCGACTGCATTGCTGTTTGACTGTCAACTGAGCCCATCTCCCACCTCGCTTGTATTCTGCCTGACAGTAATCTGTAATCTGCCTATCCACCTGTCTCCTCTATAGCTCCAGTCAGCTGTGATGCATTTAAAAGCTGCCTGATGCGCATTCCTCACACCTCAGAGTGCCTCGGCAACATCAACGCGTTCTTCAAAGAGAACGGCATCTCCACTCCCAAAATATCCTCCATGCCTAAGTTACCCACTCAGCTCTCTGACGTTACCAAGTACTTACCCTCCCTACCCCCTGAACTGCGCCAAGAGCTCTCTCAAATACGACTCACGCAGGTCCCCCGAAATATCGCCCAGACTCTGACTGAGTTTTTGCCCAAAACCTCTGAGGGCTCTGTCGGGCCCAGTCTGTCCGGTCTTTCCCAGGGCTTTTCAAACATCCCGCAGAAGCTCTCCCAGTTCCCCAGACGAACACAGCAGTACTTCCTCAACGTCCAGAACCGCCTCAACAGCCTTATGCCTCAAGATGCCTAAGAAACAACAACAACAACAACAGCAAAAACAGAAGCAAGACAAGAATCGGCAAGATGTCGAGCTGAACCGGCTCGTCCGACACGCCCCCCTCCCTCCCCCTCACCACCCGCAGCTCCGGTCCCGCTCCCCGTCTCCATCCTCTCCCAACGGTAGCACCCTTGAACTTCCCAATGTGCCATCCTACCCACGCCTGCCGCCAATTGTCAGCCCCCCATCGAAGCAGCTCAACTCGCTGTCCCGCCAGCTGTCAGGTCTCTCTAACCCGGCGTTCTTCATTGAAGATGACTCAGACAATTCAGCTTTAAGACCCACAGGTGAACCTGCAGCAGTGGAACGTTAGCGGTGTCCCATCATGACATTCCTTGTAGATACCTGAACTCAATCATCATGAGCTAACGGCTGTCCAAAAATAATAACCTGCGGCATCATAAACTAACTGCAAAATTAAGGTCACTTCTGATTGCCACAAAGCTTTATTTACAAATAATCATAGAAGAAGGTGATCAACTGAGTTCAGATGTCACAGCAAATGCCCTGACGGGGTTTTCACGATCGTGAACACGCCGTTAGGAAGAAAACAGTAGCAGTGTGGTGTTGTGGTGGATTCTTGTATGTTTATGTGTTATCTCGTTCATGTTCTCAGACATTTCTCAAACGAGCTCAGACTTCATGTCAGACTTAACGTTCCATTATTATATTTTTTAAGTTTTGAATGAATACTGTGGCTGCCCTGCATTTCTACATCGCTTTGGTAAAGTCTGCTACTAACTAAATGGTGTGCAAGAGGAGGCAGCATACTGACTGCTGACACTAATGAAGAAGGCCAGTGTGCCAGTGCACCATGAGTCAGATCAGCCAGACTGGATGGCTTGCCAGATGAGTAAACTAGTCCTCCCAGCTATCAGGGCACTCTTATACACTCTTATATGGCCTAGTTCACAGGTGGATCTTCCTTCATTAGTCTGATGCACATCCTGGTTAAATCCCTCTGCCTCTCACACCGTCCTGCCCTGCCTCGGCTTGTTAATAGTGACCTGCTTTGCAGCTGCATCTCTACTTTTCTCGACACGGTCACGTCACTTGTCGTGCTCTTCGTTAAAACAGCAAACACTTTGTGACTTTCAACACCTCCAGAGAGCTCTAGCCTCAGCCTCCGTCCCGCCGTCAATGTTGAGGACGTCGACTCAGATAATGAGAGAGGAGGGGAAGGGGGAGCGGGTGGAGGAGGAGGTGAAGGACAGAGCAACATCCCACAGATCCTCACGCCTCAGGACCCCAAACTTACAACCCTCACTGTCCCTGTGACCCCCTCTGGAGGTCGTCAGAGGTGAGAGATACAACAGCAGCTAGTTTATGACCTATTTCTCTCTGGGTGTGCAGTACAGTATTGTTAATTGTTAAAATCTCTCTCTCCCCTCACGCTTTTCATCCACAGTAAAGGAGATAAAGAGTAAGGACACTGCATGGATTGTCTGACTGATCTCTTTAGTGACACAATTCTTATGCATAGCTTTTCTGCTCTCATGGCAACAAAGATGACAAAGTAACCTCAGGTTATTTGCGTTAAGTCATGGTGAAAGCTTCTCTGTTGCAAGTGGAGTGTTTTTTATCCAGAATGAGCTTTGTAGCCAGTAAAACACACAATTTGGAAGATAACAAAATATTTGCTTAGAAAATATAAAAAATATCAGTGATAGAATTATTTTCATGGTTTTAATGAATCACTAAATGTATCATTTTGGAGTGAAACGCTCCACGTGTCTGTTTAGTGTTTGAAATAGATCTACTGCCCTCTGCTGTACAGCTGATAGAAGCATGGTGTCGGCCTGTCTGTATTTCAGTGTCCTGCAGTATCTTTGTGTGTTTTAGGGAAAATCTTTCAACTTCCTGCCGAAATGGCCCTCACAGGCAAACTAAAACTAACTAAAACACAGTGTTTTTGCAGGACACAGCTTGTTATGTCATTGTGGAGCTAAAATTATTGTTGTATGTGGTTTTTGTTGTTGTTTCTGTGGTGTTCTGTGTCGTGGTGTTCTGTTGTGAAGTGCTTCACGTTTTCTGTGCTTTTGGCTGCTGTATGGATCTTGTCATGACGTAGCAAAAGTCAATAAACAGACGCACCACAGCCCCGCGTCGTCACTGTGTCGCTTCTCTTCACTTGATTTACGCTTTCTTGGATTAACGTCGTGCTTTCCCTGTCACACGTGCCACACACATCTCTCTCTCCCCCCATCCCTCTCATAAACACACACACACACACACGCCCTTCAAAACCTGCTGTGATTGTCCGCAACAGTAGTGGAAGGAATCGTAGGACGATCTGGACGAAGATGTAAGATACCCAACCCTTACTCGATACCGTGTCGACTCATCTGGTGTCCATCTAACTCTTCATCCGCACGTCGTGCTCGTGCAGCTCCGTCGACATCTTATTCACTCCACTGTCAGTAATCCATTTGGAGGGACCAGTCTTTGCTCATTCACTCATTAAATCATCATTTTCAGAGCTCATTCATTTGCATTCCTCACAATCATAAATACGGAGCATGAAATCAGGAGTCGGAATGTTTTTGTTTTGTTTTTTTTTTCATTTTCCCCAAACAACACTTATCATGTCTCAGCCAGAACCCAGCACATATAACAACATATTGCTCACGTCACATCACTTCACAGTGGATCTATCTGTCTGTCAAACGTAGCACAGTGTCACAGCTGGACCAATGATCTTGCTTTGTCTACTTAACTTTTAACAGTCGCAGGCTTCACTCCCAAAGTGAAGACGATGATGATGAAGGAAGCCTCCCTGTCAGAGCCTGGCCCAGCCAGTCCAGCCTGCACAGCACAGATGACGTGTGAGAACTGTACACGCACACAAACACACAACAAATAAAGATAACTTCATTTAACTGCTGACATGTAATAAAATAAGGAAATAACAACAATTAGAAATAATCTGATTTTAACTCTGGCTTTTTTTTTTTCCAAGACTGAAAGAACGTCCGGCGTCTTCTGCCAGTCAGACCAGTACGGTGGTCAATGAGCGTCTGCAGGAGCTGGTCCGGATGTTCAAAGAGAGAACAGAGAAAGCAAAGGAGAAACTCATTGACCCCGACAGCTCAGATGAAGATAGCATCATCCCCTGTGAGTCCACACACACAGACACAGTGCTACAAGGGACATAGAGCAGAAAACCTTGCACCTTCACACGGAAACGTAAATGGAGTGGGAACCATATGGGCAGATAGTGAGTTAGAGAGTCAGATCGTGGCAGCTGTGTGTTATAGTATATTTTGTTTCCAGGTTAAAGAATCAGCCTTGTCCTGCCAAGAAAATGCCCACTCATTTAAGTCAAACTCACAGTGGACTGCCCACTGACAGACACACACAGGTGAGAAGTAGCAGTAGTGCTGTAGCTTCTCTCCGGGTGTCGAACTCCCAACTTTTCCCACCCTCATCCCTGTAGTTACCACCAGCGTCCCTCATTCACCCCTTAGTGCTTTCATCTGTGGTTCCCGAAGATGAACCCACGAGCCAAGAGTTATTTGTTTCTTTGCCAAACACATCAAAACATAGGACATGTTCAGGATTCGCTGATTTAGATCAGGGTGGTCTCATCTTAGGAATCTTTTTGCCAACCCTGTCTTCAGCTTCACACCCATCGTGGGCACTGTGCAGTTTGAAGATGGGTGTGGCTGCGGAATAAATTCAGCACTATACAGTTGAAAAAGGGAAGTGAGGTGTTTACTGCCTCCTGAGGATTTACTAAAGCCTATTTACTGAAGTTTTTTTTTTCAAGCAAACACCTGTCAGCAAGGCTGTTGTTGGGTAAACATTCACCTCGTCGGTTGAATATTCCAGAGATTGTAAAATCTAATGTTTGCATTGCTTCTCTTAGGCCTGGACTGCCTGTGGCATTGAGAACATATATACATTAGTTTGATGTAGTGTAGAAAGTGTAGTGCAGTTCACCGCACAACCCTCCTCTTAGCAGGGTGTCAATCTTAGCAGATGCTTTCTTAGGAAGGGTAAATCTATATTCCAGGTTCATATGAATTGTCGTTTCTTTGTTCCCCTCATAACCGGAGCATTCTGGTGAGATAGTAAACCCTTTCCCTTGTTTTCTGTCTCTGAGGCAGGAGACACCTTGTCCACAGGTCCTTTATTAAATCTGGGCCTGTGTGTTTTCAAGAAGCTTCTCTTCTGACCTTTTGCTCCATCACCTCTCACCTCCCTTCAGCTCCTCCTCAGGCTCCAGCTCCTCAGCCTGCTCCTGGAGCAGGTGGAGAAGAGAAGGAGGCGCAAGCCGGTCCATCAGGAGGAGGAGGAGGAGGAGGAGAGAGTGGGGCAGAGGAAGAGCAGTCTAGCCGCTGCTGCAAGGTGAAAACTCCTCGGTGGATACGAGCCTGTATGCACTACCGCTTCCCCGCCAGCATCGACCCCTTCACCAGTGAGAACCCAGCCGAATACGCCGCCCACTGCCTAATCATGTGTCATTTACCCTTTTCTCTTCTCTTTGTTTCACATAATGATCGTTTTGACCAATAATACAGATTAGATCCTGCCTCTTTGTCATGCTCTTCTCTTCACATACAGGACATAACGGTAGTAGGTGCTTGCTTTGTAGCAATCACTTGTTCTTTGCATTTCAGCCTATGCCTCTCACACTTCTGTCAAGTCCCTCTTCGCTCCATCATCCTCTCACCCGCGTCTCTTCCTGCAGACCTGATGTACGTGCTGTGGATGTTATTGGTCTCCCTGGCGTGGAACTGGAACGCGTGGTTCATCCCAGTCCGCTGGGCTTTCCCGTACCAGACTCCTGACAATATATACTACTGGCTGCTGACAGACTACCTGTGTGACCTCATTTACATCCTGGACATCACCATCTTCCAGCCGCGGCTGCAGTTTGTTCGCGGTGGGGACATAGTGGTGAGTGCGAGCCATTACTGTAACTGAGCCAGGAAACACAGCAGCTACTGCGACTTTAACATTTGTATGCTGTGTGTTAAAATCAGCCTTTCAGGGTCATTGTTCACATCACTTGTTTTGTTTTTATTACAGTGTGACAAAAAAGATATGAGGAAGAATTACATGAAAACTAAACGCTTCAAAGTAAGAAACTGGAGATCAGTGAACATGTTTGCATGTTTGGTGCTTTCCTGAGTTATATTTTGCATTTCCATCTCAGAAATTCAGTCAGTCAGGCGGTACCTTCCTGTTTTTCAGTTTGACGTAGCCAGCCTTGTTCCCCTGGAGCTCTTCTATTTCAAAACTGGCATCAACCCTCTGCTCCGCCTTCCCAGGCTGCTGAAGGTGAGGGTTATCCCTGTATATTCTCTAGCGTCCCCTTTATAATCCATCACAACCTGTTCCGGCCGCAGCCTCCTGGCAACCAACACATTAGGAATCCCTCTGTTTTACACATTTTTCTGATTTTCATCAATGCCTCCTCAGATCAACTCCTTCTTTGAGTTCAACGAGCGTCTAGAGGCCATCTTGACCAAAGCCTACATCTACAGGTCAGCTGAAACCCGATGGTATCTGTCCTGTCCTGTCCTGCCCCGACTTCTCTCCCCTCCACCTCTTCATCCCTCCAACTGTCTTCCTTGAGACTTCACGCTGCGATGCAGATGACCAAATAATTGCTGGTTTCAGGTGCTCACCTTCTGCTAACGTGTTGCTCTCTCACTCTCCGTACCCCAGGGTGATCCGCACCACCATGTATCTTCTATACTGTCTGCACTGCAATGCCTGTCTGTACTACTGGGGCTCTGCCTTCAACGGGCTGGGATCAACCAAGTGGGTGTACAACGGCGAGGGCAACAGGTTGGTGGGATAAAGCAGACACGAACACACAAACGCAAAACCAGACATAGACTGCTCTTTCTGTTTTGAAGATCAGGATGTAGGTTTGGAGATGACTGATGGAAGAGAAATTGTAGTTTTTATGATCATTTTAATGATTTATTATGTTGTACTCACACAAACCATCATGTAACCCATCTTGTCTTTGTCTCTGCTCAGTTACGTCCGCTGTTACTACTTTGCGGTGAAGACCCTGATCACCATCGGAGGTCTGCCAGACCCCACCACCCTGTTTGAGATCATCTTCCAACTCATCAACTACTTTGTCGGAGTCTTTGCCTTCTCTATCATGATTGGACAGGTATTCAGATAAGTACACTGCAGATCTTACATCATACATATCCTGGTGGAAAGGTGCTGTTAAAGTAACACGCTGTATTTTTCGGCTCACCTGTCTGTCAGATGCGCGACGTGGTTGGTGCAGCCACGGCAGGTCAGACCTACTACCGCTCATGCATGGACAACACTATTAAATACATGTCCTCCTACCGCATCCCCAAAGACGTTCAGAACCGCGTCAAAACCTGGTACAACTACACCTGGCAATCGCAAGGCATGCTGGGTAAGGAGAGCGTTAGGCGTGCGTGTTCCCGTGGATCGTATATATCTGACCTTTCACTCATAGCGAACCGCTTCCTTGTCTGCCTTCCAGACGAGCAGGAGCTGCTGACTCAGCTGCCAGATAAAATGCGCCTGGACATCGCTATAGACGTCAACTACTCCATCGTCAGCAAAGTCCCTCTTTTTCAGGTTAGGATTCCTAAAAGCAGTTAGAACAGCTGAGCAGACATGGTGGAGACTGTTCAGACATTATTAAAGTGTTTTTGTCTGGACAGGGCTGTGACAGACAGATGATCTTTGACATGCTGAAAAGCCTGCGCTCTGTTGTCTACCTGCCGGGGGACTACGTCTGCAAAAAGGTACGTCCTGCAGGCCTGTGTGATGTTTATAGAAGTGGATGTGGTTTCAGTTTGCTCTCTTTCTTATGATCTGCCACTGCCTCGCTGTTCTCCCATGCTCAGGGCGAGGTGGGTCGAGAGATGTACATCATAAAGGCGGGGGAGGTGCAGGTGGTTGGAGGACCGGATGGGAAAACCGTGTTCGTCACTCTCGGAGCAGGATCAGTCTTCGGCGAGATCAGGTGAAGAGCTTTTAAGTGGTGCTCAGTGAAAAAACAACAAATATCAAATATATTTTCACTCTTTGTGGTTTAGTTCTAAATCTTTTTCATATGTTATGCTTGGTTTTTGCATTCAATCATTAGAATGTAGTGCAATAAACATGCTAACTGACTGATCTGTTCATGAATTTAAATGTCCAACAGCTCTTAATCACGAATCTCTGATTGCGCAGCTTGCTTGCAGTCGGCGGGGGTAACAGGCGAACAGCAAATGTGATCGCCCACGGCTTTGCCAATCTCTTTATCTTGGACAAGAAAGACCTAAATGAGATCCTGGTCCACTACCCTGAGTCCAAGAAACTGCTCCGCAAGAAGGCCAGGTTAAACATCAACAGCACTACAGATATCGTTTTAAAAAAACTTTGTCACTGTACACTTTCTAACTGTCCTGTGATGAAACAAATCAAAAATGAACTTGTATCGTCTTCTTCTTTCTTCTACTTACTCCCACTTACTGTCTCGTTTACAGAAAGATGCTCACCAAGGGAAAGAAACCGGAGCCCAAAGAAGAGCCTAAGGATCCCCCTCAGGTCGTCCCAGCAGCCCCTGTTAGGGCAGAGACCCCCAGGCTGCTGAGAGCAGCCCTGGAGATGACAGAGAGATCCTCAGGACTTAAAGGAATTTTGGCTAAAGTCAAAGAGAAGAGCAACAAGTCCAGTATCTCACTACAGGTAAACATACGCAAAACCAAAATGAAAGAATAAATACTGGTGTTTTTTTTATATCTTATTAACCTCATCGCTTCACTTGTCTTCCAGCCCTCCATCTCCTCCTCGCTACCTCCTCCGTCACCCACCTCCAGCTCCGGCCCTGACAGAGACGTGGACACACCGTCACCCACGTTTCGCTCTGCCTCCCGTTGCCGCAACAGCAACAACTCTGCGATGCCTCCCTCAGTGTCACAGTGCCACAGCGACGCAGACGAGGCGCCCGCTGGGGAGCAAAGAGGGCAGGGTGTCAGTGAAGTTGAAGGGAATGAGGGGGGGAAGAGGAAAGAAAAGAAGTTGTGATAACTCTTTAAAAGATGGCAGCTGTGATGAAGATAATCCTCAAGAGGAGAGGAGGGATTGGGGTGATCATAGAAGAATCAAGAAACACACTTTGAAGGGGAAATAGAGGAATAATCAATGCAGAGGGAGTGTGGAGCTGTTGTGAACATGCACTAGAACTGTCATGTCCTGGTACTGTATTTCACTCTGACCCATGATTTTGTGCAGTACATTATCTTCACATCAGCTGAAATGCACCTGCAAACTCAAAAAGTTAGTACATGTAGTCATGTTACATGATGAGGTGTGTTTTCTCTAATTATTGGATCATCAAACTTAGGAACAAGGCGTTCCTCCTACTGGTTACCTCTTGAGCAGTCAAGCACATTTCCATCAAGCACGCTGAGTTCGAGCTCTGAGCTGAACTCAGTGTAGCTATGATGACGAGTGAATTGTGCATGAGGTGGCTCGGCTAAGCCGCAGCAGTTAGTTGTTTATCGTCGTTTCTCCAGAAGTGAAACCTCATGGAAAAGATGTTTTTGCTGTTGTTGTCTGCTAACTGTTTACAGATTCTTTTGTAAACTTGAAAGAACACTTTGCCTTATACGCTTTGTCATTTACCTTCGTGTTGTGTTGGTGTGAGTAGTTTGCGCTGCCGATGTTTTTACAAAAAGTGGTACAGACCTAGTGCAGCTGTTTTTGTTGTAACGACATTATCATTTATACTTTCATTACGAGAAGTTACAAATGTATGTTGACTGATTAATATGACATCACACAACGTCATCCTTGTTATTCTATAGATATTTTCAGTCAGTCTCTGACCATCATGACTTCAAACACAGCAAGCTCAAACATCATCTAGCCCTTTTGGTACCTCAGCACTGGATTTTATATGATAATACATACTGTTAATGTCATTTCAAATCCATCAATATGTCACTAATCACTAACTTAAATGCTTAGCCATTAATACATGTAATACCATCGCTGTACATCCACAGTCAACATATTTTATGTTCATGTTTCTATTTGTTTTTGTATTATAATGTAAATATATTTGTAATTTTGAAATATAGGTAAAAATCATTTTCATTTTCCTTTTCAATGACTGTACTGCTTCACAGTGTCATGACATGTGAATGCATTGTGATGATGCTAAACGTTTGATACGTGCAGTAAATGTGTTTAGTACTCGGTAATGATGTGAGAGTTGTGCTTTCTTGATTAATGATACAGCCTCAGAGGATGGGCCTATAAACCAGCTAACCATACTGCCAGACAATCTGTAGAAAGGATTTTAAATGTTGTTCCTATTTTATGGTTGTGTATGTGAAGGTGTGTGTGAGAGTGTGTGTGTGCGTGTAGTTTGAGGTGAGTGCTTTTGATGGACAAATGAGTATGTATAATAATGTCCTTAAACACAATCTTGTCACTGGTGTAGTCCTGTCTTTTGTGAATCTTCTTTAAATAAACCACTGTTTGTTTAAACCGCACTGGATCTTTGTTTCGGAGTTTCGTGTGTGAGCCTGAGAATGACCGTTTCCAGCCAGCAAGACAAACAAGATGGCAAACTCTCATGTAAAACCACAAAGCAACAGTGAAAACTACACAGGAAGCTGCAGGATGGTAATGAAGGTGTGTCACACTTCCTTGTAAATACATCCACTCTTCACACTAGTTAATCTGATTTAAGATATGATGTGGTTACCAGTTTAACCAGCTCACCAGACTGGATGCACCAATGTCAGTGCATTCACTTTAGGTCATACCTAGTGTTGCTCCTTCATCAGAATCTATAAAGTCTTAAACATCTCACTCATTTCAGTTTGAACACACCATGGTAAAGTCCTCAGGACCACAACAACGTCTCAGTGTGCGGGAAACTTGTAAAAAAAAAAACAAGGTCATGGTCTGGAAACTTACTCGTGGGTGGGTGTGTTGAGGCCTTCCAGCTACAAGTGAAATAACACATAGAAAACCACATTTCCCACAATGCTCCGCCTCCTAACAGCGGTGTTTCCTCTTGCGGTCAGCTGATCCAACTGAAAGCCTGCCGACGTAAACGTCCGTCCTGCGGTAAGTTACAGTGGAAAGTAGCTTAGTGAGATGACAGCGGGCGGCGCGGCTCTTCGTTGACTCCCACTGATCAACAATCAGTGATTTCATTGATTAGTTATCGAATAAGGATGATCCAACTGGTCCTCATCACTAGGAAGCTATTAGCTTAAATGCTAACGTTAGATAAGGAGCCGGTCAGTGCTGCGGCTATTTTAACGGGTGCGCCGAGCTACTGAGAGGCTAGCTGAGTCTTCTGTGATGGTCCGGGGTCATAACAACCAAGGAGGAGCTGAGATGGAGGACTGCGATGGGGAGGACGTGATAGAAACACCCGAGCTGCCACTGGAGGTGAGTTAGCTCATGTGTCAGTCAGTGGAAGATGAAGCTACTGTTTACAGAAACCGGGGCTTCATCTCCAGGCAGTCACACACCTATGGATGCTGACAGTAGAGCGGAGAGAGTGACAGTCCACTCCTGGTGACAATATGTCATTCAGTTACACAGTATGCTGGCATCTGAGTTCATAAGATGCTGTCAGGTAACTTTCAGGTGGATCTTCCCTTCCAGCATCAACACACCTTAATGTAATCCAGTGCTGTGTTTCTTCTCTTGCTGTAGATCATAGTTTACATCCTGAGCTTTCTTCACGCTTCAGACAGAAAGGAAGCCTCTCTGGTCTGCCGCAGCTGGTACAGTGCCAGCCAGGACCTGCGCTTTCAGGTGACACACAGCCACACTGCTCTCCACATTTCAATAGTAAATTCCACTGAGGGTGCAGACGCTGACTTTAGAAGGAACTGCTTGTGGGCAGCGGTAACCCCATGTCTCCTCTCCGTCTGCTCCTCTCTTCGTGCAGAAGGATGTCACCTTCTGCTTCCCGGCATCAGCCTCGTCCCTGGAGCTGATCAGAGGTCTGGGCAGAAAGTCACGCTGCAGCCTGATTATCAGCCAGCTCGATGGCTTCAGTGTGTCCAGATCGCTGCTTCTGGAGGTGCAGTACACTGTTATGGTTGAAAACACTTCACTGCTTGGGGTTGGCGTTAGTGTGAAAATGTGTCTTTTCATAACTAGAGATTAATATGGATGGGATGAATATATACTGTAAGTGGCGTCTGTGTTTCAATATGTCTTGTTTTCTTTATTGAAGTAATTGTATTGCTGCGGTCATGTGAAGACATAGCTACTTTGATTTTGTTTCATTTTGTGTTTTCTCTTCAAATGATCACATGCTTCTTTGTGGGTTAGAAAATTCCCCCTCCCTGAAGGCTTGTAAAAGCCTTTGAAAAACTCGGTGAGGAGGTTTTTCAAAGGCTCAAATTTGGTGGATTTCATAAAACCCAGGAACAGATTGCCATCAGGCAAAAACAGTAGTCTGTCCTCCCGAAAGGCTGCGTTATGAGCAAGGAACAAAAAAGATTAAACTAAACGTATATTTGAATTTTTCATTTTATCACTCTTATCATTTTAATTTTCCGTCATACTGACCAGGATGTAGTACAGGTGTGATTAGACGCGTCATGGTCCAAAGTTCAGAGCAGCTGCTGGTGTTACTAGAAATAACCCTCAATGGCTCTTACCACAGTATTGTGTGTGTATTTGCATATGGAGATTCTTTGGATTTCCATTTCCATTCCATTTAAAGATTTTGTGTAGTGAGTTATCAAATCTTAACTGTGACCATGAACAATGAAGCTTTGGGGGTGCGATAACCATCATTACATTGTCCGTATGTAACTTTTTACAGCATGGTGACAGCAGGAGGTGAATTAAAGCCACACCCTCTCTGTCCTCCTGCGACCTCTGCCTCCCCATTGCGTCCATATTTGCTTTACAAACCTGTTTCTTCATCAGCTCTTTAAATTCTCATTAATTCTTCTTTTTGCTCTTCTGGCTCTTCAGGTGGGCCTGTGTCTGGGCTCTAAGCTGGAAAGCTTGGCCCTGCCTAGCAGCAGTATAACGGAGGCCTCTCTGCTGGCTCTCCTCCCTCGCCTCACCTCCCTCCGCAGGCTGGACCTCAGGGGCCTGGACAGCCTCTTCATGTCTGGGGCTTTCCTGTCCAGGGAGGAGCATAGACAGCAGGTATTAATTACTGTTACGTTAGAGTGGGATTCATACTGAGTTTGGCCATTGTATCAAGATGGCCCAAGCTCACCTATTTTATTATTACTATACTTTCTCCTGTAAATCTGGCCACTGACACACTGCAAATGCAAAGAGCAAAGCATGCACAAATGTACACTGCCCCACAAAGCCACAGCAATTACATATGACCTTCAAGCTGCAGTCGTAACCATCTCCCAGATGTTGATTCCCTATTGATTTTTCCAGAAATCAAACAAACAGTAAATAGACTCCACACAGTTTTAGGTCGAACCAGTGTGGAAAGTGATTTTCTTCACATTTTTAAATACAAACAATTTAGAGCAAAGAGGAATTAACTTTACATGCCTGGACCTTAACATCTGTTGTTGTCGTTTTTTATTATTTTATTATTTTTTATTATTTGAACTACCACTGGGGGTAAAAGAGCAGCTATTAGCTAGAGAGCTATATCAAGTGACAGACGGTTTAGCTTTTAGCTAAAGGTAGGTAAACAGATCTTTCCCCCCAGCTATTATCATTAATTAAAAATACTGATCTTGATGTTCCAGCATCTTGGTGACTCAGTTTGTTTTTCCAATTAACTAAATGTGCTAGAAGCTAAATCCTATCATAATGAAGAAACCCGCTGCGGCTAAACTCCTGCTAAAGCTAACAGGAAACAATAACTTGAACGTTAGCTCCTGACTCTCATGCAGTTCATTGTCTCTAAACTCATATTTAAATCTTTCATGCTAAATACACTCAATAAGTTTTATTATCACTCTGTTTGCACAGTTTTATTACTTTTCCAGGCAATTACAGGTCAAACTCCATCTTCTTGTTCCAGGTTAGGTCAGCTCTGTCTGGTTTGGAGGAGCTGGATCTGTCAGACCTGCGCTACCTCTCCGACCTCACTTTCAATCGGCTCACCAGCTGTACCCCGCGCCTCCGCCGCCTCTCGCTGGCTGGATGCCATATTGCTTTTGAGTTCGATCCATATCGAGGGTGCCCAGTGGGCGCTGTGGAGGATTCGTCAGCGTTGCTGTCACTGAGGAACTTGCGGAGGTTGTTAACGGAGCAGAAATCCACCCTTGTTGCTCTGGACCTCAGCAGAACCTCCATCACCCCTGAGTCACTACGCACCATTGCACAGGTCAGGATACATTAGGAACAGCTCCAAACTGCATCAGTTTCATTTTTAAGGATTCTTCACAAATGAAGTTGCTCAAGTCATATCTCTGTACCTATATGCTGGTTTATGCAAAGACTGCAGTTTACTATTATCCTGGTTAAAAGAATCCTTGCATGATTTTTGCACGTCCTTAAACTTCTTTGAGGACAAAGAGTTTAATTTTATCCTCACCGAAGACACACGCTGTATGATTTTGAGTGTATTAATGTCTTCATATTCTGTTCCAGGTTCAGGATTTGGTCTTAGAAGAACTGTGTCTGCACGGCTGTAAGGAGCTGACCGACTACTCAGTGGAGGTACTGGTGAAGCACCAGCCGAGCCTCCAGAGACTGGACATCAGCGCCTGCACTGAGCTGACCAACAGATCTGTAGAGGCTGTAGTAAAAAGCCTGAAGACACTGACACACCTCTCCTTGTCCCGTGACTGGAGGATCACTGAAAAAGGTGATCACAGTCTATCATTGTTTTTGTGTGTGTCATATACTGAAGGATTTAAGTGTGTGTGCAAAACTAAAATCCTTACACAATCTTTCAGTTAGACACCAGAGTTCACCGCACACCACCCCACACCTAGAGTCGAATTAACATCAGTAGTGGGGCTATGATAGCTGTGGGCTTATTAAAAACTAAATATTCCATCCTGGCGGGAGCATGAATGTGCTTAGCAAATTTTCCCACAATGAACCTATTTAACTAAAAATATTGTCTTGCAAAATTTACAAATTGTCCTGATGGTGATATTGAAGAAAAGCCCCTAGAGTCAAACTGAAAAGGGTCTATCCTCTGGGGAGCATGAATGAGAAAATTCAGGAAATGATGCATCAGTCTGCTGATTCACTTTTAGTATTATCTTTGTGGTAATTTTGGCCTTAAGCCACAGCAAAAGCCGGGGTGTGTGTCACCAAACATTAGGATTCATCATCTGGAGACCATGAATATTCACAGCATCAAACTCCATCCATAGTTATTTAGATATCCTGTAAAGGACAAAATTGGATACAGAGATTAAGATCAGGAATCTCATCATGATGAATATTCATAATAAGTTTTTGGGCACTATTAATTATAATTTGATGAAAATGAATGTATTAAAGCTGTACTAATTAATATTTTTATATTAACAATAGAACGTGTGATAATGTATAATGTAAAAGAGATCACTCGTGGAGACAAACACATAGAGAATTCTGTCTAAAACATTGGGGGTACCTTCCCATTGGACATCCTTCATGCACATTAACTACCCAGGCATCCTGCATGCAGGAAAATGTGTTGTATCTTTCAAAGTGATGTTTTCATCCACAGGCCTCGCAGACCTTCTGTCAGTGTCGTCCCTGAGGAGTCTGGATCTGTCCGAATGTCTGCACATCAGCGGAACAGAGATTGTGAAAGGCTTGAGGGGATCCAGTACAGCCAGGGCACAGCTGGAGACACTCAGTCTCAAGAGCTGCACCTACATTAGAGTCAGTCACCGTGTTTGTATCTGTGGGTTTCATGTGTTTTTATATTAAAGACAGATAAAAGGAAAACCAGCTTCTCCCTCTTCCTCTCCTTCCAGGATGCCGCGGTTTTCTCTCTCACCCAGCTTCTTGGGGACACTCTCCGCGAGCTAGACTTGACGTCATGTGTCAACGTGACTGACCTGTCCGTGCGCTCTATAGCCACCTACCTGCAGAAGCTGGTGGTTCTGCGGCTCGGCTGGTGCAAAGAGGTCACTGACTGGGGTCTGCTGGGGATAGTGGAGATAACCAGATGTGAGACTGATCAGGAGACGGTGAGAACCACAGATGTGTGAAGAAAAGTGGGGAATGGTTTTTGCCATACTCGAGAGGTCACAGCGATTGTATTTTTAGATTTACATTCCATGGCTGATGTATTAATGTACATATCTTAACAGGGGGACAAGGGTCCAAGGTTCACCAGGACCTTTGGTAACATGGGCTTCTTCAAGCCTCCTCGTTTGCCGTTTGAGGAGCGACCCAAGGTGGTGACGCAGAATGACCTGGAGCAGTTCAAGCAGCAGGCTGGAGCTTCACTGTTAGCTCTCAGCAGGCTGCAGGAGCTGGACCTCTCTGCCTGCACGAAACTCACTGACAGCAGCATCACACAGGTGGGAGGCTGAGGAGAGCCAGATGTTTCAGTCAGCAGCAGGTATGCAGAAGATTTTAAAAAAGGCTGAAGTCAGGAGTCTTTACTGTTTCTTCTCTGGTCAGGTGGTGCGTTACCCAGACCTCCACCGCCTGTCGCTCTCCATGCTGCCGGAGATCACTGACGCCAGCTTGGCGTCGGTAGCCTGGCACTGCCGCAGCCTCACCAGCCTGGCCCTCAGCCACTGCCCGGGAATCAGTGACCGTGGAGTGGAGCAGGCGGCGCCGTATCTCCGCAGACTGCAGCATCTCTACCTCTCTTGTTGTAATAACATCACTGACAGGTGAGTGTCGCACAACCCCACATCTGCTGTATCCGTAGCCCCAGTGAAAGGATGAAGTCCTAATCTCACGACTGTTGACCTCCACCTCCAGATCCTTGTTCCTCCTGGTGCAGCACTGTAACCGTCTGCGAACACTCGACATCTCGAGGTGCAAAAACATCTCCGTAACAACCGTGGAACTGCTCCAATCACAGCTGCCCTTCTTGGAGAATGTCAACTACAAATTCATAGGCGGGGCCGATCTTAGCATGTCTCTCTGAGTGTCTGCGGCTGGACCGTTTCAAAGACAAAACCTGCTGACCGAAGCCCGCTCCGTGAGTCGAGCTTTCGCACATTTTGGCAATTTGCACAAGAACTGAAAGAAATGTTTTGAGAGCTGTCAGTTTACAGTGGGATTCACTGTAAAACCTGTCACCTGAACGTCATCTGGTACTGTAAGTGATTTCAAAAAGTCTTTTCGGCGCAGAGCAGGTACTACTCAGTTGGAAACATCTCCTGTGTTGTTTGGATTGGAACAATCAGACAGGGCAGACAAACTGCATCTAACAACCACAATCAAAGATGATTAACTGTCCAAGGGGGAAAAAGTTTGAATGTTTAAAACGTTTATGCTCACTTTGTGTGATGAATCATCACTGAGGGTGCATAATTTATGCAACGAAGGCTTTGTTCCAGGGCCGTGTCTGTTGAATTATCCGTCAAAATCAAGAGAAACTCTAAAATCTGTGGGAAGAAAATGTTCTCAAGGTCTCATTATCATGAAAATATGAGTTGGTGGAGGCAGATAATAATTTAAAAAGCATCTCATTAGCCAGAAAGTTTAGGTTAATTCTTAATATTATATTTAAGGCAATTATCTATTTAATTATTTTGAGTAAATGTGGCTCAAATTGAAGTATCGGACCACAACCACTGACTTAAATGACATTCCAGTTTTCGATTGTTTCGAGCACTAAGAGGAGGTCCGACTTTATTATTATTATTATTATTATTTTTAATATCTGTCTTATTTTAACAACAGGTAACGTAGTTTTTTAACAATGCCAGTTCTGTGCTGCTGATGCAGACATAAAGATGGCACATGAAGTCAAATGGTGATCCTCGCATCATTTCAACTTCTTTTGGAACTCAGGTTTTCCTTTGGGGGATGTCAGCAGCGCGCCTGCCGCCATTTGTACTGAGCCGTTTGAATTATTTAAGGGTTCTTTGAAAACGGCCAGTGATAACTGGTGAGTCATAAGCATGTGGTCAAACGCAGAGTCTCGAATCTTAATGGGATTTACTGAAAGGGAGTGTCTATCCCGCAAATGGCAGACAGGCTTTTGGACGTTTGCTGTTATTACTGGATCCTGCAAACTCACCTTAACAGCACACGCTGTTGCCTGTAAACTTGAATTCATCTGAAGGACCATTTTTCCCTTTTGTTGTCCCCGTCAACCACTATAGCCAAATTCAGGAAATAGCCCTTTATGCTGTTCGGACATGAATGTTTTTGTACTGTTCTCACACCGTATGAGTCACTATGACGGAAGGAATTACTGACTGTAAAGATGAAAAAAATGAAATCAAGGATAAAAGATGCTGATTTTATAATAAACCGAAGTTTGGCTTCTTTGCTGTGAGCAAAACACACACGCTTGTTTCCTCTTTCGTCTCAGTTTAAATCAAAACTGTTTATTCATGTGAAGTCACCCAAAGCACATGGTTCAAAGTGTGTTGCCCTGCAGAGGACGGTCGTGACTGAGGTGAAATGAAATAACCCCCCCCCCAAAAAACGCAGACAACACTGAAACACACTGTGATGAACTGTAGACGTGTGTCAGTTCTTGATTAGATGCGCCACCAGAGGTCTCGGTCAACGTGTCACACACTCTGACTCAACGTGACGCCTCCATCTTTGCATAATAAGGTCTTTTGTGTGAAACTCATCAGTTTAAGGATCACTCCGGGTCAGAAGAAGAGCCCTGATTGCATATTGTGTCATACAGATTTACTCAGGTGATTGCCGGTTGGATATAAAACGTGTTTTTTTCATGAACAAAACGTTGATTATGACAAAGGTACGATTGCCTGGTGTTAAAAAACAAAAGACAATAAAAAGTCAGTTCGGTAATGCTGATCCGCATCATTATGAAAACAAAATAAAAGTCGTACGGAGCTCTCGCAGCGTCTTCGCTCCACAGTAATCGTACTGAATAATTGTACCACTGGGATTCGTACAAAGGCGTGTACCTGCAGGAAGAGTTCATCAATACATTGGCCAACACTGAAACTTACATTTGTTGGAAATGAGTCTAACTTGTACCACATCGTGAGAAAGGACCCTGTTCTAGTTAATGCCTAATAAAAAAAAAAAAGCAACCAACCAGCAAGATCAAAGCATCCGCGACCTCAACCAGTAATAAACCTCGTCGCACATGGGAATATTCCGTGGATCATACACAGTTTTAGATATATTTAGGAATATAAAATGATTACAAAACATAATTAAAGTACCGTTACTTGAGTGGCTGTGTTGTGTAAGAGGAATCTCAATTTTCCAAGTCTCTGCTGAAGCTTCCAAACAGCTGAGGAGGAGGAATCATGGATGAAAAGTAAACTTCTCTCACACATGATCAGTGATAACGTGCAGCATTAGTAAAGTCAGCGGTAGCAGTGCACACCCACAACCGCTATTGTAGATTCAAGTCGCCTGCCGCAGGTTTCCTCCCGGTTATTGTTTCACTTGGATGTAAGAAGACTCTAATGTCAAGGTTATAAATCTGTGTTTAAAGAATAAGTGCATGGATGCACAGGTCAGCTCTCACCACACACACACTCACACACACACACACACCTCAGACATCCATACACACATATATTTACACATTCAGGTGCTAGTCACACTCCAGCCAGTGCACGCACTCTACTGCTCTGTCTGGCTGAAGTCGTAGCAGAAGTTGTAGTTGCTCGGTGGTTTGGGGATGACCGGCGCGCTGTCGGGGATGGGAACGTTCTCAAGGTCCAGGAGGCGGAGCTTAATCTCCATGGACAGGAGGATCTCTAGCTCGCTGCGCATGGATTCGCTGCTCATCTCCCGGCCCAGGAGGACGCTCAGGCCATCTGTCCACAGGCAGAACTGACAGAGGGAGACGAAGCCTCCTTTTTAGAATGGCACCGTGCATTATACACACACGTACGCAGAAACAAAGAAACTGTCAAAAAGAGGAAAACACTCCGGGAGCAAACTCACATCCGTTCTGGAGGGAGCGATGAAGTTCAGGCTGTACTCTTCTACATCATATGTGATGCTAAATGCCAGGTCCAGCACCTCCTGTGACACAAACAAACAACACACAGTGAGACGTCAAGCAACGGGAGGCGAACATGAACGCACCGTGACAAGACAAGAGGCGCTGCTGACCTTGTTCTGTTTGCCTTTGTTCTCCTTCATGTGGGGACAGTCTTTTCCCGTCAGCAAACCTTTGATATCTGCTACCGGAACTGACGGAGGTGGAAAAGAGTTGATTTATTTATTTATTATTATTTATTTCATTCACGTAAATAAATCAGGGCTCCAAACTCTGTTTATTCATCTAAATACAGAGCTTTTGAACTGTTTTTCATTTGTCATTTTCAGCCGTTTCATCCGCTTCAACTCACTCTTCTCTTGCAGTGTTTCGATCGGTGGATTGTCCGTGTCTTCCTCTACGTCCCCGTAGTGAAGCATCTTGTGATTGGGCGACAAGCGGCAGTACCACAGTTTGTCTGAGAAAATTGGAAAATCGCAGAGGTTGGCCCGACATGACGCAGTCTACGGCATTTTAAATGTGTGTGTGTGTTCGCGTGTGGGCGTGTTCGTCTCACCCTGTCTGCGTCGGCTGCTGATCTTCCTGAACATTGTTCCCTGACACAGCCTGTTGAGTCTCTGCTGGCGGATCAGCTCGAGCAGCTCGGGCTTCAGGCGCTCTTTGAGCTCGCTGGGAAGAGAAACAAAATGCTTCAAGACGCTTCGTCACACGGCAGGAGCCACGCAAACATCAGCCCAGACAAGCAACAGCCGAACACGAGACATAAAAGGCGAAATAAAAACACATCACCGTTGCTGACAGTCATAATCAGCATTCATACAACGGCTTGCTTCTTCATCATTAATGTGAATTCGCTCTGAGTGCAGCAGTCACCTTCATAAACAATCAACTCAACCTGCGTGAATGTAGCAGCAACACACTGTTACACTCAGTGTTTAGCGACAAACAGCAGCATAATGAACAACAGTATGGCTGCTGACCTGTCAGCTGCTTCCATGCGGGTGGAAACTATCCGCGGCCGTCAATGGGGCGACTGATCAGGTCGCGCCACAGACACAAACGACTTAAATGAAAGGAAGGAAGATGCAAACTTCCTGCTACTCACAGCACGGGTGGAGCGAGAGTCTCTTCTTGGTGCAGCCGCTCTGTCTGCCGCAGTTTGAGGATCTCGCTGTAGTTAAGAGCGTTGACTTTGTTCTTGAAGAGCTCCAGGGAGGTCGGCTTACTGGACAACGTCCTGGTGATCTGCTCCCTCACCACCTGCATCACCTACGGATGGAGACATGGGCACACGGAGTCGAGGTTAGTTTGGCTGACTTGTATTCAGATTTGGGCCGGTTTCCATGCCGCTGTACCACACGTGTTGCCGAGATGCCCTCTGACTGAAGAGAGCTACTGAAAGCAGACTCCTCTGCACACTGATCCTCCACTCATTACTAACACACATCATCGGAGGAACAACGAATAAATTCAGATGATGAGGAAATGGGAGGTTTCACTTTTCTTCTTCTTTAATCGCATCAGTTTTTTTGTTGATCACGCCACACACAAGGTCAATTCATCCAAGGAGAAGAGAAACGCTCTGGCTCTGTGGGGAAAAGTTCATCTTATTACACATGAACTTCCATGCTAGCAAAGGTTCAGGTGTTTTGTGCAGAGCAGGAACACCTCGATGGCTGAGAAACAGTATTTTACTTCCTCTGTTCCCCTCCATCATTCACTACTCCATCTTAACCACACCCCTTTGCCTCCAACCCATTCATGTGTCTTCCCGCCCACTTTGTCAGTTTAACCATAAAGAGCTGACTCCCTCCTGGTTTACGCTGTCCAATCACATTAGCCTACACCTAACTCCCCTCGGCTCATTGATCAGCGCCACGTCCTCTCGACAGCCTCACATCAGCCGTGCTGAATTAGAACAATCAATGATAATGATATAATTGGGCATTGACCCCATTGGAAAAATCAAATACCCAGTAAATTAAAAATAAATCCTTACTGCCTTAGTGCCGGAGCACTGACTCAGCGTTTGCTGTGATTTTGTGTGTGTGTGTGTGTGCTGCATGACTTGTTAAAGTGAAGCTCACACAGAGGGACAGGGGGTGACCCCGGCTACCCTAAAGCAAGAGCTCGGGGCAGTTGGTCAAACAGTGCGCTTGCGTGTGAGCAAAATCTATAGCCGCCTTCAGTATACGTGCCTCAGCTGTAAATAGGAGAAAATCTATATAACAATCTATAGCGGCATGAGAGCGAGCCAACTGCAGCACTATCCGCCCTGCGCTGCTTTCCCTGACACACACTCTGCTGACCTAGATCATTCCTGTTCACACCCAATTTGACTGATTGTGAACAATCAGTGACTAAAGTGTAATTTGACCCGCTCGCTGCGGCTCGGTCCAGACTGCTCCACACATTCATGTGATATCACACATAATAACTGCACTCTGCAAAGCCTGGGAGCAATTCACATTAAATCAGAGGCGGAAACCTCCATCTGATGACAACCAGATGACGCCGACGGCCATCCGATGACCACAGAGAGCCTTGTCTGTCCCTGGCGGCAGTGAAATCCAGACTTGTCATCCTAGATTGCGTGAACACGCCGGGGACACAAAACAAGCGAGTAGGGTTTCACACTGCGACTCCCTGTTCGAGCCCCCCCGAGCCAAAATAAACTCGGCGTTCAGCGGCTTTCACATGACACAAGCCACAGACAGCCACTCTACGCTGTTATGTCATCTGCACAGCACCTTTGTTGATAAGTATCACTTCTTTATCAATTTAGCTGAAGTCTGGATAAAAAAAAAACTAGTTTCTCCTTCACCTGGAATATTTGATATTGACTCCCAGTTAAACTAATCAATCACACGTGAACAACAAACTGCTTAACACGCGTTCCAAAGAAATAATCCTGAGAGATCTCTTACCTCCATCTTTATTCCCCCAGGGGCCGACTGCTTGGATATTTCAATCCCAACTTTCAATTCCACCGGTTGTAAACGATCAGAGAAAAGTGACGGGGATGACGAGCGGAGGGAATGTGAGGGTGAGAGAGACAGAGATCACCTACATGACAGGAGAGGCGCAGGCCTGTGGGTGTTTTGTAAACAGACACCCTGATAGTCTCACACACACGCACGCCCCCCTCCTGTCCAGCCCCTCTGTCATTTAGCTGAACCGGCCAATAGGAGCGATGACTGGCAGCTGTCCCTGTTCCCTAAAACCCTGCAGCATGTGCACATGCGTGTGTATGTCTGCGACAGAAAGAACGTGTGTGTGTGTGTGTGTGTGTGTGTGTGTGCTATTGGCAGATGACCGTTATCATGGAGCTATGGAAATATATTCACGTGATTTGATGGAAAGAATGTGTGTGTTTCTGAGTGTGTGTGTGTTTTAGGAACAATCTCACACACACAAACATTTCCAGTTAATTCTCTCAGTAACTAAACCTAAATTTGTGATCTCACACGTACCACCTCTCTTTCTCTCTGCTTTCTCTTCCACTCGGCTCCCTTCGGTCCAACCCTCTCATTCTCCCCCTCTCGTATTGTTTCCAGAGGTTTTAGGTTCCCTCTGTTGCCGTGTAATTACTGCTCGTGCCCTGAGCGCTTTGTTTTCCTCATTTCCTTCTCCCACTGTTTCTGCCGCCCACCACGCTTCTCTTTGTCCACCTAATGCCCCTTTGTCCTTGCCCAAAAGCACCCTGGGTAGGGGGCCGCGACTAGAAACAAAAGGCCGGTCTGCTGGCCTGGCGCTCAGGACACTGGCTCTATCCTGAAAGGTCAGAGGGTCACTGAGTTTTATGACTATCAGGAGAGCACTTTGTCGATGATGGGCGGTTGTGTGTGATGTCGAAATGCGGCCCGGGACAAAAGCTCGGCCGCTCTTCTTTTCAGGAGCACTGGACTCAAATATTTCTCCCAGACAAGACCCCGCTGCTGAGGGCCTGGCTCAACCTATTACCATAGCTTAAGTACTACACTGTGGCTGTAAGGTCACTGTGTGTTCCTAAACACAGGGTCAACTCTATCTGTGGGGGTCGGGGATGGTTAGCATGAGAATGAACCTTTACAAAGTCACAAAAGTACAATCTTACACCGATCCGCCAGAGAAACTCTGATTTAAGTTAAACTTGGTTAACTTCAGCTCATTTGTGATTAGACTTTATGATACTTCTATGCCAGATAATCTGAACAAATCAGGGATTTATGTCACAGAGTGAGGTAATCACCGCTCTGTTGCTGACTCCCCGACATACAAACGTGCATTTAAGAAGTGAGACAGTGGGTGGGTGCGGGGCAGTGACCAATTTCAGCGTTGTTTCATCATTTATGGGAGTGTGTTTGTGGTCGGGCCATTCCAACCTTACAGCCAACAACCACAACTGAGAGTGTTGACGATGACGCAGGGCCAGTTTGCAGGATTTGCAGTGAAGGGGGGGGGGGGGTTGGCTTGGACCTGAAACACCCTGTGTCATCTTTTCACGCGCACGGTGACAATCGATGCGCCGCTGAGCCGCGCCAGACCAGCGATTCAACAGCTGTTTGCCCCGCGCCGCCACTGTAGAAACTGTAGAGCAAACAAAAATTCCCGGAGCAAAGCCGTAATCTTTCCCATCACTGCGGGAAGCTCTGATGAGACAGTTATCCTGACACAAGAAAAACTGAATCTCTAGTGGCTTGTTAGCCATAAAACATCGTCCGCAGCTGGGACTGTGTGGAGGCATTTCTGTTCAGCATACCTCATTTATACATGGATTCCACCCGAGTTACTGAGATTAAATACCACTCAGCGGCTTAGCTTAGCACGGAAACTGAAAAAACGTTTGGTTCTGTCCAAAGGTCGCAGATTTAGCCTGAGACTTAGACTTATGCTATGCTACCATACCTTGTCAAAGTCCTCCTGCGTGGCTCTCATCTCCTTCCAGGTCTTGTTGAGCAGCTGAATGCAGACGCAGAAAAGCTCCTCCATCAGCCGATCCTGACTGAAGAAGATGGGGTGGTAGCCAGATCCCGTCTCTGAGGCTGTTGGCAGAGGAAGGGATGGAGAGCACGGAGGTCAAAAGCAACATGACGGAGGATTAATAACTTAGTGTTTGGGTTGTCACGGGAAGACAAAGTTAGAGACTTAGTTATGGGAGGTGAACTCACGAGGCTCTCCGATACGCAGGATTTCACACAGGATGAGCGTGAGCTGGATGCTGCTCCTGGCAAATGGACACTCGTGTTTGTCTTCCCTGCTGCTGTTCTCCAAGACAAACTGAAGAGGACAGCAATTATACAGCTATAAATGCGCTTTTAAATTCAAATGATGACGTTAACAGAAGATTAACGGCACTCACCCTGCTGTAGGCGTCAGGATATCGCGTGGCAAAATAAAACATGGTGTCCAAAGCAAGAAGACCAGGAGGCGTCCGCACCAAGTCCTGCCCCGGGTTACTATTGTTCTGAAAGGAAATGATTAAAAACAGCATTAATCACAGCAATAAGACATACTGTAGCGAGGGGTGTTCATGGTAACAGTGATGTTGAACCAGAAACATCATTGGTTAACTTCTGACAGCAGTCGCTTACAGAGAAGCCTAATTTCTTGAACTCTTTGGCGCAGAGCGAGCGTCGTCTCTCGTGGCTCAGGCTGTTCTCGCTCTCTGTCTCAAACGCCGCCTGACGTAAACCGTGAAGGATTTCTCTCTGCTCCTGGAGGGACAGAGCCGACGGTTGTCAAACTGTTGAACTTCGCAGACCATTAGTCGAGGTAATGCCAAAGCAAAGAAGCAAAAAATGCACACAGCTAGCTTTGGAACAGCTGTTTCACTTTTGATGTAGATCTGCGATCATTGAGGATCTACTTCAATCAGCCGTTAGCAACCTTGAGTCAATGGAGGCCAGAGGATAAATCTGCAGGGCGTGTGCGTTTGTGTGCGCAGGCTTAGAAAATTATATGAAGTGGTGAAACAGCAGGTGACTTCATCCCGTTTTAGCTCACCTGGCTGTAACAGTCCAGAGGCGTCCTCATGCGAGGCTCCAGGTGATTCAAGGTCAGTGACTGTAGGACATAGAGGTAGTGGGCCATCTCGTCCTGGACCGAGCCAGAACTGTGGATGATGTTCTGCAACAAGACGCACAGCTTTCTTTCAACAGGCCGCCGCGTTATTCGGTCTCTTCCGTACAGCAATGAAGTCATCGTGCGGCGCATTATCACTAACACACAGAAAACTATGTAAAACATGTAAATAACAACTCACTTTATAAATGTACTGCCGGAGATTCTTCTTATTCAGAAAGGCAAACATATCCTGGAAAACATGGGAACAAAGTGAGCAGAAGTCAGATGTGTCGCTAGGGTGCAGTGACATGTTTCTAACATGGGGTGGCGACGCAGTGTCAGCAACTGATTAGTGGGCGGGCGGCGAGTTAGAGCGAGAGACTTTGACCTCCGTGACGAAACCGTCGCTTGCTGGTACATGCATCTCTAACCCAACCTCGTTTCGTTCGCCACTAATTTGCTGATAAGAAGGGCGGATTTGTTGAACTACAGTCAAAGTGAGGAAGTGTGTGTGTGTGTGTATGTGTGTGCGTGACTAACAAAGAGAGGCTGAGAGAAAGGAGACGGGGGGGGGGGGGGCTGAATGAAGGAACTGTTTCCGTACAATGAGAGAGGAGCAGGAGCAGAACAGAGGGAGAGAAAGCCTCGACTGTCTGCAGAAAAGCTGAGATGAGCAGACGTGGCGAGCTAGATGGGTCGTTCCCAGCTGTCTGTAAGAAGTGGTGCCCAGAGGATTCAGACCTGCATGTGCAATGATGGCCCGCTGGTGCAAATAACCACGTGCATTCCACTCTCAGCTCGCAGCTTAAATTGTGCACAGAGCATACTGATTTACAGCTGCAGGCACTTCTGTCTAAAGGTAACGGACATTCAGGAAGGCCCTGGGAACAAAACCCTAAAAACCCACTCGTCTGCATGTTTGACAGTCTGAATTGCTACGAAAAGAGGAAGTCCATGAAAAGTTCGTTAGAAAGTGAGAAATAGACTGAAGTAGCAGCACCTGTCGGTCTGAGTCTCCGGCCGTTTGTAGTAGTGCCATAAGCAGAGCCATGGCTTTGGTCTGTATCTGCTGGTTCGTGCTGGGAGAGGTCAAGAGCGGAGAAATGAAAAGCGTGACACAAACACACAGTTTTAGCGTTTCACAGGTGTCAATTCTCAAATTAACAAATGATGTCTAACTGTGAAATTAGGGTGTGATAGATACGCACAGACTGTGCTACTGTCAGATGTGGGGTTTTACATATTTACAAATGTTCTGTTATAGACACTTTGCTGCTATTTATCAACCTTTCCCCCCCCCCACACACACCCTAGCACCAAAAAGAAGTAACACTCTGTCACAGTTTGTTTTCTCTTTCACTTTCACTAAACACTGATGTCTCAGTTTTCACGTTACTCAAACTTACGTCTGCAAAAGAGTGAAAAAGTTAGTTCTGATTGGCCTCCAAGAGTCAGTCCAACTATCTGTTACTTACACCTGGAGGTGAGCGATGAGCCGCTCCATAGTGACTTCCTGTTTGACCAGCAGGAAGAGGCTGTGGCTGCTCAGCACCATGCTCTCCAGGATGTCCAGGGACACCTGCTGTATTGACGCGTCGGTCGGCTTGGCGTTGACGAAGCTGGCGATCTGCAAGGAGAGGAGGAAGGAAGGGAAGAAGGGAAGGAGAGAGAGGAGGGTGAGTGCAGCGACGGTGAGTGAAAAATAAATATGTCACTAAGCGACAGACGGTCAGAGAGAGAGCGGCAGGTGCTGCACCTTCTTGATGAAGACCGACGAGAGGTTCTCCCAGGAAACTATCCCATGATCCATCAGTTCCATGAAGCCGGTCAGTGTGTGGGTCATGATCACATTAGTCCTGAGTGAGACGCATGAAAAAGAAAGATTTCGTACCCCTCAGTAACTCAGTCACTGGTTGCAAGTGTAAATATTTATACTCATGCTCCCAGTTCCATCATGTGACACAGCACTAATGTCTACCTGAGGAACAGTATCTACACACACACACACACACAAACACCAATCAACACAGAGAGTACTAACTCATTCGAATCCTCTACTATCTTGACCAATAAGAGGTGACCGTCTCGGCTGATGAACTCCTGAGCGAAGGTCACGTCCGTGGAAACGCTCGCCAGTTCTTTCAGCGAATCGCAGCGCACGCCCGAGTCTGAGTTCTGGATGCCCTTGTACAAGTCTTCTGCGCAGCGGCCCTGCATTCACCAGCAACAACGGAACACACAAAAAGCAAAAACACAAACGCTCACACACTCCTTACTCGACAACTTACATTAACATATTTTATTGCATATGTTATTATTGTTGCTCCTTTCTTGAGATGTAACCACTTGTAATTGATAATGACAGATCTGTGCTGACTTATTCTGTCTGTGCGCACAGCTGAGTGTTTATATTTGCTCCACGGAGAATGTCAATGAAAGTGCGACGAGCCAGTGACGCAGTGAGAGCCAGAGGGCGCGAGGAATGTGAGAAGAGGGAGGTGAAAGAGCCGCGTGGCCTGGTTGATGCAGACTCACCGGTGCCTTGGTCAGACGCAGAATGCAGCCGTTCTTGATGTCCAGGCGATTCTATAACACACACACACACACACACACACACACACACACACACACCCAAATGAAAACAAAGGCACACATTTTAAAAAACTGGTAAAAACTAAAACTCACTGACAGTGAAACTACAAGGTAGAGGAAGTAAGACAGATACAAATAAGTTAGATGTGCACACGTGCAAAAGTGCGTATATATATGTATATATATATATATATATATATATAGAGCACAGTAACTCGTACACAAATGTCACACTTTCTACAAATATAGCTAACTGCCAAAACACCAACCCACTCTCTAGTTGCTGCCAGTAAAAGAGATTTTGAGGGTTGAATTGTTTTTGTGTGGAAGCTGCAGAAAGATAACAAGCTCTGCAACTCCTGGCCAAGAACTGTTCTCTCTAAGGAGAGAGCCGCCCTGGACTCTCCCAGGCCATTACCAGACCGTTTTGCACTTTTAAAACGTGATTGGAGCGATGTGATTGGCCAGCCCCAATTTCAAACTTGCTGATCCTGCAACACTTCTAATTACAGTGCTTTTATCCTTTCTAGGGTTTACTTAACTCGGGCTTTTAAAGTTAGGATAACACATATTGACACTGTGTGCGCTGCAGTGCATTACAATGCTCATATACAGTGGATGTATTCAAATTTGATTTACATGTTTGTTGTAGGGTTGAAACTGCAGAGGTGTGTGCGTGCGTGTGTGTGTGTTCCCAGATATTTCTGAAATCAGATTGCTGTCGAAAGCGGCAAATAACCACATTATTACACATTATTCCTCAGACTCATCAAAAAGCTGCTCTTAAACCGAAACATCTGTGTTTAGCAGCAAAACTCGCCCTCTTCAAAGCCTGAAGGTTTGCCTCCCTGTCAGAGCCTGTCGTGCGTTTCGAACTCTAAACAGCAGCAGACGTACAGCGGCCTCACTGCAGATGTTAATATTATGACGAATAAGGCGCTTTCCTCTGCATCTGTCTGATGGCATTGTAATGGCTTCTGCAGCTCTGCCTTCAGAACCAGAGAGGGGGGGGAGGGCCTTCAGTGGCAACCTTTTTAAAAGGTCACTTGACACCAAGAAGCTGATTGTAGTTCCAGCTGCTTTTCTCCTTTTCATTTTCTCTCCTGCTCCTTTGCTTTCTCACTCTCACGCTGATATTTATTAGCATTATTGACAGTCTGTGACCTGGGCTTCATCTTTAAGTCAAGACATTTTATGTAGTTTGGGACTCAAAGGGAATCACATGCTTGATTCCCTGATTCATGGCGGTGCTTTTAAGTCTTAAATAGACATTTTCAACATTCTCTGCGAGCTGAGTCAGGTCTGTTGCTTAATATCTTCAGAATGTCCTCATACTTACCAGAACAGTTCCCTGGTATAGATAAATATTTGTATTGTCCACAGATGTGACTCACCGATTCAGTGATGTATGTCTGCACTCCGTCAGCATACTGCAGAGCGTAGTTATCAGGACCGGGCAGATTCCAGCTACACACACACACACACACACACACGCACGCAAGCTGATATCAGCTATCACTGTAATACACTCAATCAAACGATGACGACATCAATCATCGAGAGAGACGGCGGATCTATTTTGGTTAACTTACCCATCACACACTTCCTTTATTACAGCAGACAGAGGCTTTTTCTGCACAGACACACAGCAAAACGGCACATAATCATATAAAGTCTGTACGAATGCAAATATACTGACACATCACAAAAACGCACACCTGTCGCGTGCATGCGGGGTCATAACAACAGGACTTTGCAGACTCCACTATCAAAGTATTTTCTCTGTCAGGGAGCTGAATGCATGCTTCAGTAATAACATGCTGTTATGGGATCACGGCACCGCAGCTATTCTCACTGGCTGCAAACCTTGTTTGCTGAGAGGAGGAAATCCTAGCGCTCCCCGACGCTTTCTGAACAATGTTCCCCCAGTGCCCAGATCCCTCTTTGTACGTAAATAAAAGCCAGACTACTTCCATGTCTGGCTCTCAGCTATCCTGCTATTAGTGGTCAGTCCGGCGGTCAACCAATCAAAATGTCTTCGGGTTCTGTGGTAGACCCAGTGGCTGCTCTGTTATTAGTGGCAGCCAAGGAGGTCGACCAATCAGATGTGTTTAGCGGAGAAGGCCGGGCCTGGATTGGTTGTGATCTCAAATAAACGTATTGTGACGAGAGAGTGGGCGCGATAATCCAAATCAACGCTCTCAGGAATATTAGGAGAAGAATGGTTAAAATGGCCGCTTCACGTGTCAGCGCTCAGTAAAACGTGTGAAACACTTTCAGTCTGCTGCATGATCCTGGTTGAATTACAAGACAGTCTGGTAATAACCTGTTAAAGCCACTTTAACAGATCAGACCTTCTCAAGTGATGTTTTAAATGACACACACACACACACACGGCCTTGCTTTCAGGAATACAGTTTAAGTTCGGGTAGTGCGTTGCGAAAAAAGACAAGTTCCTCAAAGTTTCTCAGAAAGACGTGGAAAACTTCCCCAGTCACGTGCAAGCTGAAGAAACACAGCCAGTAGGTGGGGACCGGAACTCAAAGTGCTCAGTGTCACATAACAACGACATGATAAAGTAAATAATCATATGAATAAACTGTGAAAAAAATACACATATAAACCAGACAAACAACTATTAAAACTGAAATCATGATTTGGGCCTGAACTTAAACTAAGCTAAGGCTGCTTATGTAGCCTACCTAGCCAGCTAAGTTGCTTGGCTAACGTTTGAACCCGAATTACTCAGATTTTATGGAGTTAGCAGTGTTAGCGAGCCCCTGTTGCCTAGAGCTGCTGGGTCTTTGACTGAGGGTAGAATAATCATATAACTATTAATAACGCAGGGTGGTTGTGGCGCAGGAGGCAGAGTGGGTTGTCGCCGGGGGGGTGGTTTTTTTGGGTTCTTTGATGTGGAGCAATGCAGTTCACGTCAAACATCGGCTCCTGTTGGCAGGAAACTGCAAATTGCTTCACACCAGTTATTTAATTAAGCGATTCTCGACAAATTCAGAGAATATTGTTTCACTTACATATTATGAAAAAATAGTCATATGTATTTTACATTTACTTTAATATTTGTCCATTGATGAGTAAGTGAAAAGTGGGAGTGAATGATTACAAAATGTTAAAAAGCTGACTCGTTGGTCTAACTTCCAGTCAATGACGTCATGAATGTTAAACATACGAGCAGCAGCGTGGTAAGGCTACTTTAAATACCTCCTGCTGCAGCAGCTGCATTAAAAGCCACACCAGTAAGGAAGTGAGGAGAGCTAACTTCTGTCGACGCACACATCGCACAGACACTGAAAGCTTTTATAGAACCAATATAATGTTCTTCATCTTCCGGCTTTCAGTTTAACAATCATGTCATAATTTTGAGTTGATCTTCTTCTGACACAGACATGTTTTGTCTCTGTTGTTGTTCCGATCACAAGAACGTGTCAGAGTGAAACAACAGAATCGCGTTTATGGAACAGTCCTCACAACCGACTGTACCCAAGGCAGTTTTTAAACGTGGCTCTTCCCAATACAACACCTGAGGTTCGTCATGCGAGTGCACGTCTGTGTAGTACAGTTTCAATGCGTGAATGCTCAAAAATGGCAGTGGCTGCTGAGTTAAAATACAATTTGTCTTCAAAATAAAACTATTAACCAGCCAAATGAATCAGCATACAATGTATTCTCACTGAAATGAATCGCCCACCCTGCATTAAATGCTGTAAATGCAGTAAATGAACTGGATCTAACCTCTTGGGGCCTGCTGCTTCCCAGACTGTGCACCCCTCCGTCGAGCATGTCCAATAAAATATTCATGGCTAGGTTCAGCTGACGAGTGCTGACTGTATGGCGCAGTGAGCATTAATCCAGAAAGGCAGTCTTGTGTGCAGCCACTTATGAGGTGGCAGCTTGGACGGCAGCTCACGTGGAAATACATGACACAAAAACAGAAATCCACGACACAGTGCAACACGGACTCTCGGCTTGGTCGCGAATCTCCATCCTGCCACTTTTACCAATGACATGATGATGGTGAACAGGGCCCCGGGGCGTAGTGAGCATGCTGTATTCCGCTGTGAATGGGTTAAACTTGTTGGGTGTTTATGGTTCATATTGCTGCTGCAGAGACTTGTCCAAACGGCTTACAGGGAGCTCTCATTAATGCCCTCATATCACCCTTTCACCCACAGCAACTTAGGTCGAATATCTTAACATCTCTCTTTAAGGGTTCTGATGACTGCAGCTGGCTTTTGGGTTTACCGAGGTCAGCGAACGAAACGGCCTGAGAGGAAATGCGGCCTGAAAAGGCTCAACTAAACGGCGAGATATTCCCATGGTGGTTCACTGCGAGAGCAGCCAGCGGGAGCAACGTCTGAGACCAGGCACGCACCACAGACCCACAGACTCCGGTACTGAGATGGTATTTTCAAATAATGCCAGCCTGAGAGGTTATATTTATCCACATTTTACCAGCATTTGTAGTTAAAAATGGATGTTTAAATATGTGTGTGTGTGTGTGTGTGTGTGTGTGTGTGTTACCTGGTCCAGTTGTATGAGCTGGGGGTAGGCCCCAGGCATCTGGATAGCTATCTTCACTATGTCCTTCTGTTGCGGCATGTTGGCACCTCTCGACTCCACCTCGCTCTAGCTGTCGATGAGAAAAAGGGATGAAAGGGTCAAAATAAGTCGTCTCGCCACGTTACACGCAACACGTCTGCTCATCAAAATGCCGTGCTTGATCACCATGAACCACACGAACCAAATTAAAGCGTTTGAACGAAGATGTGATCAAAGTGAGACCGGAGGCTCTGAACACTGAACAATCACTGAGTTCAGTTCAAAGATCTGACAACAGAGACGCGAACTGTGCTTCTGTGCCAAACAGCACGGTAACTCAGTGACCTGAGACCAGTGAGCTGGACTGACGAGCCCGCTTTCCTCATTAATGACCGACGGTGGTCAACGATCATTTTCAACATGAAGCTGAAGAACACTGAGTTCCTCTTTTGCTGTGTATTTATGGTGCACTGAGTAAAGCTGAAAGGGCCAAAATACTGTCTGGACACGCACTATGAATTGTGCACTCGTCGCCTCTTTCTACCACACACACACACACACACACACTTCCTCCTCAGCCTTCAGACAACATTCCCAGAGGATACAGAAGAAGCTGTTGTGCTTCCAACCCTTCCCCCTTCCTTGTCTGTCTCCGTCTCCCCCTCACTCTCAGCGGCACATGGAAACAATACAGCTGGATCGAAATTGTTCTGTAGATTCGCGAGCGTGCTATGACAGAAAGTAGGTTGAGCTCGTGTGCGCTTGTGTTCGTTGTGATTAATAACTCCCGCCCCGCCTCTGCTCGATCTCTTGGATAGTTCTCATACCATCACTCGTGTCTAAAAAAGACCATTCTCACAGTTTACGACAGGCTTCAAAGCAAAATAACCACACACCTTAACTGTCTTCTCACCTCACTCACTCTCAGGCCGTGTTCTTTCCTGTTGAAGAACACCCTTAAAGCAAGAATGAAAATGTTGAGGTCTCTCTTTCTACGGCTGCTGTAAATGTCTTCTGAGAATATGCAAAGATGATCGTATCAGGTCTGTTTTTGGATCATTTACATGGACTGGGAAAACCCTGGCGTGCTGAAATCATTAAATCGGCGCTGGTGCTGAAGGTCAACTTCTCTCCCACAAATAACAACAGTTTGCAGCCTTAATCTTAAAGAGATTTGTTCTAGGGCGGCTTATGAGTCAGCAAATTCAAGGGTAAACGCTCAGGAATGGCACGTCACGTCTTTGCAACGACAAGGTTCGCCTGCGGGTTTTAAACTGGGCATCTGATGGAGCTGCATAATGATGAACGCGAAGCTGAGTCCACGTGTTCATCAGCTGAAACCCAAGTTATTGCTCTGGCTGCGCAACAAAGAACGACAGGAGAGGTCGTTCTGTTAAAACAATTCCTCACAGGTGTGTATTAATAGTGGAATGCATTATGCATGATAGGAATGCTGATTTGTGAAGGAATACCATCTTTATCACTCTCACTCTGACTTAAAAATACTTTAATACTACAATTCTTGGTGCACCACTAACAGAGATGTCTGAGAAGTTGGTATACAGCAAGATAAGAGGTGCAATCACATTGTTGTGGAACAGTGTCCATAAAAAGAAAGAACTTTACTTGATTTGAATTTGGCCACCATCCCCTTATGCATTGATACACAGTTCCCAGAGCTCATGCCACGCTTGGATTGCTCGCTAGCAGTCCTGTTATGTAACCTAAGTCTGCAGGTTCCCGTGGGCCTCATTCACTGTGTCAAAACTGCGACTCTTCAGCTTCACTTTTATTTTGAGGGGAGGAAGCATTTTGGCAGATGGGGCAGTGAGAGTTGCGTTGGTGGAGTCAAAAAAAGGCTTTGAGTTTCGAAAGTGCCGCGTCACGATGCAGAACCAAAGCACCTTCCTGAATATCCTTTCTCTGAAGCCTCACAGCTACGCCGGAGAGCTCGCTGCTGACAGTCAAACCCCCGGGGGACGAATTCAGAGTGCACAACCTTGCACTCCCTGTCTGGAACAACCAGCGTGCGCACCTGATCTGAAGCGCCACATCTTTAAATCTGCAGGCTGCCGCTGCGAACATGCTCTCTGGTCTCTGGGTCGCAGCTGGTGATGATCCCTCACGTGAGGTCCGTGGTGGCGACGCACAAACGCACGCAGACACGGTTCACGGACTTGACGGTGCAAGTGGCCACATGACAGACTGTAATTTCAGTCCCAGCTAGCGATCACACAACGTCACACACACAACTCCTCCTTGCTCCTTACCGTTCCACAACAATAGACACCTGGGAAACATTGTTACATCACCAGCACCATCAAACATTATTATTAGCATGCTGCCCGTATGATTTGGTTCAAAGTAGCGCTCCGGTTCACTGTGTAATCTAAAGATAATTCTTAACTTGAGGTTTGATTATTGTTCATTTAGCTTTCAAATTAAGGCTTTAACTGAATTATGGAAATAATAGTAATAATATCTTTATTACATAATATTGGTGCTTTCAGATGCTGTTTGCAAACACAATCATACAACTTCCGTCAAGTCAAATCAATTAAGAAACAGATTCTAGATAATCTGTCATCACATAGTACACTACCATTAATATTAATCACAGCTCTGTTGATTTTCACATATTGAAAGCTACTCACATAACCATTTACAGTAAGAGGAGTGGTTTCTAATGAAATCACACAACTGTCCGAATGTAGCTAATTACGCAAGATAAAGAGACTATTTCAGTTGCCTGCTGTCAGTCAGTGAGAACAGAAAGCCCTTCTTGGTTAATCTGAAAGTGTGGGCAGATTCCAGAGATCTGGGTTGTCTTGGGCTGATGACAAAGCACTATTAGTCTGCATTCATCGCAGCCTGTCTGTACATGCTCCGGGCCCGGTCCGACACTGCGAGGAGCTCAGGATGCGCCGACATTCTCCCTCCACTGCAACAAGATGAAGCTCGCTCCCTCAGCTGCGGAGCGCAGCGAGCTCAGTCGGTGTTGTAACCTGTACTGCGACTCCTCAGCTGTATTACACAGTGCTCTAAATCTAATCAAATGAATGCGATGCCCGGCTGAAAGAAGTGCAAATGAGTAACATCTGAATTCATTCAGACGACCTGAAATATTCACAAAGTCCTGACATTTGTTCAAGCAGTGGTAACATTTCCACAGCCAGAGCAACCCCGTGTTGCAGATAAAACCCCCCCTTTGGGTTTTTGCACGTTTGACACTGTCGAACCAGCTCCGAGTTTGTTGTACACCTACGCTCGAACAGGCCCAACAGAAAACATGCTAATCAGCAAAAATGTTGAAGTTGTTTTATGTGACTGCGAGTGTCTGTGGAAGTGGAAATGGAAAGCTGAAACTGCACCTTTGTGACGCGCCTGTCTCCCTTTAAACAGAAGTGAGGGCTTTGGTACACTATTCTCAATGATACTGGTTACAGCTGACACAACAGACCATTACCACTGTGACTAATACAGTGTACTTAAGGTTACGCCGTCATTCGCATTCATTCATGTGACAAACTGGTTACGGAACAGCAATATTAGCTAATAAACTAATTTAGATCATTTAGATCATTTCATCATTTATAGAAATAAATGAATCAGCAAATATTTATCAGATTAATAAATGTTGATCATTAATATTAGTCGCTGCGTCATCATGTTTGATCCAGAGACAGTTTTTTTTTTTCAATTTTACTGTTTTACATGTAAGATAACAAAAATAATATTGAATGGAAGTGATGACCGTTACAGTGCAGTGACATCATGGCATGAATGTACAGTTGCTTGATTGCACCGTAAACGAAACGCACACTATGAAGTGGACGGAGGGCTTTTGGATTTTACGCGGCGATGATTAAAATGTCCTTCACCGTGGTCAGCAGCTGTCAGTGCCTGTGCTCTTCCATGAGCACTTTGCTTCATTAAGCTTAAAACCACCAAACACGCCCAGACCTTTTGTTAGGCTGCACACTCACCACAGTGTCTGAGACCCCCTGGACTGACAACCCCCCCTCCTCTATAGAGTGTGTGTGTGTGTGTGTGTGAAGGGGGAAGCTCTCAGCTGCCTGAAATTCCTAACCTGACAGGGTACCACACACACACACACACACACACACACACACACTTAGTAGGCTACATGGCTACCTCTCAAACAGTTTGTGCTCACTTTATGCGTTTTCTTTAATGAAATCTGACTTTTGGTTCACACAATATATAAACATATACAAAAACTTAATTACAATAAAGATACACTGCTTTATTACCTATTTATTACAGCAAGTGACCATAAATGCAGGTCTGATTTACACAAATAAATGTGACTTAGGTGCCAGCTAACGTGAGTTGGGTGAAGTCCTGCGCTGCTGGAGCTGCAAGTTAACTATTTCAGGCTAACTGCATTTGGAAGTAATCGCACTAATGCTAATAAAGTTAAAAACAGCACATGAACTGTTAGCGCTCGTTCAAAACTGATCCATCGATTGGCAAAGCTTCGTGAACAGATAGAGGACAGGGCTGTGAAAGAAGTGCGAGAGTCAGCTGCAGAGCTTTTTTTTTTCCACACTGCGTCCTACCTGGGTTGAAAAGACAACTCGAGGGCTACTGTCCTGCAGGAACCGCCGCAGTCGGAGCGAGAAACATTTGCAACTGGCTTTTTCCCCACTCAGAAGAAACTAACTCAGTCCACAGAGGCGACTTTTCTTAGAAAAACATACGGACTCTCGGGAAAACTGTAGGAAACTCCTTGCAATAAGTTTTCGGGAATGATTAGTTGGCTTAAAAGTTCCGGGTTGGTTGGAGTCGTTCAGATGAGCGTTTAGGTAAACGCAGCCAGATTTAGACAGCGGGTTTCCGGTTGCGATTTCAAAATAAAACCCTTACTGTTAAGTGTGTTTTAACATTATGAATCTGCGTGGGGAAATGAAAACGAAACTGTCGCCATGTACATATATTTCATGAGATTTAAATCCAATCATATGCATAATTTTATTTTTTTTTACCGTCAGTATCTTCAGTGCTCTACTTTAAACCCCACTAGTGAACTGTCTACTCTTTGATCGATGCGGTACTTTTATTTTGGAAGTAAAACAAAAAGCATCCAGGAAACGCCGTTGCTATTTATCCAGGGCTACACTAGCTTTTCTTGATTATTTCCAAGAAGTAAAAGATGAACTAATTCAAAGTTCCGGGTCGGGTACCGCTTGATACAGCCGCCCCCTGCTGTCCTTGCGTCTCCAACAGTTTTACTGTACAAATGAATTTTGAACACCGCTTCTTACTGTTTAACTCTTGATCACTCTTTGACTCTTGACCACATGGGCAGCTGGGTGACACAGTGGCTTATCAGGCCAGACATGAATGACTGCACTGGGTGCGCATACATGGCTGCACTTAATGGCTCTCCTCTGTAAATTCATTTATTACCGAAAATGGACTGTTGGTGACAGGAAATAAGGGGAGGAAGAGATAGAGAATGCAACAAAACTGCTGCAGTCAGCCCAGTGAAGCTGCAATTACATGGTCAGCAGGACACCTCATATAGATCCATCATTTTCCATTCCCATATAATGTCAGTGTATGTATCAGTTTTCTGTTGTGCAGAAGTAAGCCATTCATCATTCATAAATTACAACCTGATGAGGCTTTAAGGTGCACCACCATGGCCAATGGAGTTTAGGGAATAATAAAGGCCAATCTCAGATCTTATTACCTTCATATTTAATGGTTCTTTTGAGATTTCTGGACAGTATTTGGCCTTTGCAAAGTTGGCTGTGACCTTATTTGAAGCCTGCACGCAACTGAAATGAGGCTGTGACTTTAGACACAAACACACACGAAACTTGCGTTTATTATGACAGGAAACCCTCCCCCGAGACACGCTACTCGAAGTGGAAACCAACAAAACCAGACAGTACACAAAGAATACCAAAGTGTTTATTTCGTTTCATTTGATGCAACTACAGCTTAGCAATAGTGAGCCTGTTAAAAAATCTGTAGGATTCAGTCTCACACTCCAACACACACACACACACACACACAACTCATTCACCCCAGTACTGTTGAACTCTCAGGCTGCTCTGTTGAAGGATTAGGCAAACTCACAACACTGTCTAAACACAATGACTGGCTGCTGATCAAGGAGTGGATGAGTAGCAACCAATCTGTCCACAGTGATGTAAAGTGCAACAATGACACCGGATGCTTTGATAAAGCAGAAGGTTTCGTGGGTATGTTTCTTAAACTATGATGTTTAGCCCCAAATTAGTAGCAGTAATAATATATCTATCAGGTATAAAAAATAAATGCTATTCTATACAAGCGGTAGAGAGGGATATACACAGTACATACTGTACATACATAAACATCATCCAGGGCAAAACAGCACAGTATCACACAAAAAGAAGAGAGCACTGTAGAAATATGAATAATGTCGATATTGTACTTTGAACAGTCTGACGGGTAACAACTCATCCTGAACGGCTACTCACCTCCCGCCTGAACAGAGAGATTTGTTAGAGTTGAGAAGTGACATTTAGTGATATTCTGTTTTTCATTTACCAGAAACAGAACAGAACGTCGGATAAAAACAAACAAACAAACAAACAAACAACCGAATAGCCATTTATGCCAAATATACAAAAACAAGCAAGAGCATTTTCCATGGCATGGTGACTATATTCACTGCATCAGTAAAAATACATCCGAAATACATACATGTCCTTTTACATACAAATGAACTCAGTACAATGGTATTCATATACATACATTATAACTGAAAGACAATTGCCACAAGTCATTTTGAAGGGGGGGGGGCTATTTCACTGATGTACACCAGTTAAAGTTATACACTATGAATCAGAGCCAATAAAAGTCTGCAAAAGTCCAAAAGTCCAGAGACTCAAGGCAAGCTTATTTTTATAATCAAACACCTCGGAGTAGCAGTGCCTATAGTGAACCAGTTAAAAAACAAAAACAAAAACAAAAACATGGAGGAGACACTTGATTTCATTAAACGGGCAAACCTCACTGACCTCATAAGTGTTCATATAAAAACGGTAGCATCCTAAAACTTCCCAACAACCCCTGCTTTGCTTTGCCGTTTGGATCTTTATGTCGCCAAGTTAACTGGGTTCAGTAACTCAACGCTGAGATCCTCTTTCTCAAACTGGTACATAAAAACACTTCTAACCCCGAAAGGTTTCATTACAACAAATTCCCATTGTTCAAAACCAAGCATTTTGTACATACAGTATGATTATTAGCGTCTGGTACCTTTGTTTATTTGCAAACTATTGCTCTGCCTGTGTTACAAAGGTAGTTCATAGATACATCATCATTTTGTGTGCCGGTAATACAAAATATATATTCTCTATGTACATGAGGACAGTGCATATTTAACCAGCTGTGTTTGGACTCAAGCCACGTGTGAGCAGCTGCCGGGTGATAAAGGCTATGCTCTGTTAGTCTGCTGTGACTCTTCACCTGATAGGAAAAGGGGTTCTCTTGTTACTTTTTCCTGGAGACGTCTGACTCAAGTTAAGAGAGCGTTCAACACAAAACTCACGCGCACGCACAGGCACACAAGCACACTCACGTAAAGTATGCCCACAGACGTTCGCTCACAAGCACACGGGAAAGCTGATACACAAACATAACGCTTTATTTTACATAAGAATCCAAAAATATAATAATTTGACATTTGTTTGGAGTATGTTTCCTTGAAAAAGCAGTTAAGTAAAATGTTTTGTTCTTGCCTGTGTTTCTTCAAGAGGCTGTACATCGAGTTACTGTCTGACTGAGCTCAGATTGAGCTCACTGTGTCAGTGCAGAGGTGTCCATGGGCGCTCATTAGATCATACTGGCTTTCCTGCACCTCTTCTCACCTTCACTGTCAGTCGGGGAGGGCGTTGGGTTCTCGGGGAAAAATGAAGGTAGATTAGCATGTTTGAGAAACTGCTTCCCGCTCTGACAACATTCGCAGGTGTCAGAGGTTGAGAATGGGGACGTCAAAGAGGTCACAGAGGCCTTCTGTCTCATCCAGGTTGTAGATGTAGTCGTGGTCGCTAGGTGGCGGGGACAGACGGAGGAGAGGCGAGAAAACTGGAGGTGAAACAGAAAGAGAAAGAGATGAGACGTGCAGGATGTAAGGAGGTTACGAGTCGACAGCAAGTAACGTATTTCTAACCCACTTTAGATACAACAGTCACTTCCCCATGATGAAAGCCTTAACTGCTGGAAGGTTTAACAGGATATAAAAGCCCCGACAACAGCGACACTGAGTTTGATGAATTACGGCTCATCAGAGTGTTAAGGCGCTGTTTTCCAAGCTACTGTAGCTGTTGTACTTTGCAGGACACTCGCGAGGGAAGTTTCCATTGGAATGCCACTGAGGCTTACATCATACAGAAGTAAATGAGACTTCATCTAAAGTGGACTGAAAAAACCCAGAAGTTCAAATCAAAGAGCTGAAATGAATATATTCAAGAGACAACAACGCAAATACACAAAATCAGCTTCACTAGCTCTTTTACTGTATGTTATTCAGATCTGTAAACAAACTCACCTTCTGACGACATCAAGTCCTCCAACAGATCTCCGCTCATGATTTCTGCCGGAGACAAATTAAGAGACATTTTTAAATGTGCCGCTCAGCGGGACACTAAGGAAGTGGAAAAACATATGTGAGTGGTCTAATTCTCAGGACAAGATTACCTTTTGTTGGATCAAACATGTCGGAGAGTTCTTTGGGAAAGTCCAACACTGGAAGAAAACCACGACAAACATATCAGCTACGCAGTCATTACATAAAAACTGAAATCATCCAACGAATATATACATGTAATTACATTATTCATATCCAATGAAACACTGTGCGTGTGAGAGATGTGATCGCAATGACATAAGGCGTCAAATATATTAAAAAGTCTGAACAGAGAGAGGGAGGGAGGGAGGGGTTCAATAGCATCATGCAAAACTCACATTCAGAGGGATCTGACTTAATTGGTTCAAACACTGCGGAGGCAGAAGAGGACACAGATCCATCCAATGAGGCAGAAGACTGTAGTTGCTGAGTGACTGCAGCAGGTGTGTCTGTTGTTGGGGTGAGCGGCGTGGTGCTCGTCACTTCTAAAATAAGTGTGAGATAAAATAATGGTGGTTTTTGGCGTTACATCGTAATACAACACAAACATGTTCAGCGTAACATGCGACCATGAAGAGGTGAAATACATTTCCATAGCTTAGGAAGCTGTTTTTAGATAGAAGGGAAGTCCTGCCTGGTGCTCTAACGGTTCGTGTGTTCATGGTCTGATGCACAGAGTTGCACACAGACTACATGTTATGTGAATTCAATAAGCGAGTTCCACCTGCAAACTTTTAGCTATAACATGTTATGGAGTTAGCACAACAAGATCATAGGGTCAAACTCACATCGAACCCAGACTCCTACACTGGAGTACAGACTGACCCGGGACGTCTGTGTGTGCGCTAATTGGTATGTTGTCAACTCTACCTGTCACTGAGGATGTCTGGTTGGCTGCTGTGGCCGATGTTGTGACAGGACCTGGTTTTGCAGAAGTCGCTAGAGCTGCTTTGGGGACCTGGAGTGTGGAAAGATGGAAGTCACTGAGCTTATTGCAGTGAATTGTTGTTTTGAATTGTTTTTCAATAGTGATTAAGCATTTATGAACAACATTTCTAACACAACTGTCATCACGTAAGGAAAGCTGTGAAAAGCCATCCTGGGATCAGAGTCAATGTGAACCCTGAGTCTCTTACAGTGAACAGATCATTACATAAATAGAACTAATTGCACAGAGGAAGCTGATATCTGTGCGGACCTGGGAGGCAGCAGTGGGTGGCTGAGAGGTAGATGTCGGTGCTGGGAGGCTTTGAAGGACATCATCTGGAGGAGGGACGGGCAAAACCACAGGAGAGGCACTGGACGGGTCCTTGTTGACCAGCAAAACCTCAATGGGACCAGATGAACTCTTGAGACGGATCTGGTATTTCCTCTGCCCATTAAGCACCTAGGATAAGAACAAATGTTCCGGGTATGAAACGCAACAGAAAGTGGATGAAAGGAGCATTGAAAAATGCACAAACCAAACACTTACAGCTTCCGGTATGGGGACCTCTAGTTGTGTCCCAATGGGAGCACGGATCGCTAGAAGTGTGTCACCTGTGGAAGAGGGACAGGCAGGTGACGAGGGACAGAAACTGTGTAAGAACAGGCCAGTGTGTCCCACAGAGAAATGTTGGTAAAGATCAAGAGTGAAACAATTACCTTTGAAAGCGCCGCAGAGGTCTTCATGTTTTACATACGCCATAGTATGAATGTGTTAAGGGTTCAATTCCAATAATGTAGCAGGATGGTTTGTTAGCGAAGGGCATGATGATCTACTGAATATTTATTAATAGGGTACTCCAGAAATGGAGGGCTGCACTTAAGCTGTAATTCAAAAGAAAGAAAATTAAAAAGTTGAGGCAGTTGGACTCGCAGCTGGACTTTGGTCGAACAGAAAGAGCTCGTCCAAGTCAGGATCAAATGGAACAATGATTCAGTTTGTTTCTGGCGTGAACACTATTTCTGGATGGTTCGGACTTCAAAGCAAATGATAGGAAGTTCTGTTAGTTTATTGTTAGAGCTGGACCAAGGAAAAACAATGCACCAAGGCAAAATGAGCCGCAGCCCGTGAGGAGACCTAATGTTTGATTGCATTTGGATGAATGACTTTATACATTATTTTTCCAATTGTTCTCCAAAAAGGATGAGAGAGAAGGACTGATTGTGTGGTATGCAGTCAGTCATATCTGCAGTTCTGACATCAGAAACCTGGTGCCTACCAAATCAATTGCAAATCCACTAAATAAAAAAACTAACTAAATCAAATGTAAGTGTAACAAAGGTGTGAACTGTGGTTTGGAGTAGCCCTTTGAGTGACCAGAACAGATAGCATCACAATGAGCGGCGCTGCAGACAGATCTGGCAGACTCTGTGGGGATGTACAGTATGTCCTGGATTATCCCCTACGAGATGCCAGATGGTTCTGAGGTGGGATATGTTTCACTGTCGTGTCATTGTGTCTAATGTTGCTTTGTGCCCCAGAGTGCCCCATGCACATACTTAAATAATGACCGCAACTGTTTTTCACAAAGCATAAAACAACAAGCATATTGAAGTTACTCATCATGGCGTGTTATCACACAGTTTGAAACTGTTGTTCTGGTTCCTCACGAGCAGTTTATTGTCATAGTAAAATTGCCAGTCTGTCCTCTAGAGGAAAAACCCCTGACTGTACTCTGAGAGTCCACTCTACGTCAGTGCCTCTGGACTTCTGTAGGCAGCATTTGGCGCTGCTCTGAGCAACACTCATGATTCACTGAATATTTTCCATAAGCAGGTGAAAGTTAGAGTTCTATTACTGTCACACTGGCCTTTAGCTCAGCTGCCACAGCTCTACGGAGATAATAGAATGTACAGAAAGCATGAATTACTGGACAATAAGGGAAAATCCACTCATTTTCCACATGGAGATCAGTTTACTAGTCGTGTGGAGCAAAACTCAACTTGTGACAGCTAATTACTGTTGTCTGAGGCTCTGGGGAAGTGTTAGCATATGTGGGAAAATGACCCTTGTGATGTCACAGCGTTATCTCAGCTAGGTTTCAGTAAACACCAATAAAGAATAAATCTATTCAGTAACAGTCATTATTTGTGATATACAATTACATTAAATCATCCCCGACCACAGGTTGCATTAGTGGAAAACTATCTACCTGTACTGTGAACATAAACCAACTGTGCAGTCAAGGATATGGGCTGTTGTTGGAGTCGTCCGTCACATTCTTAATGCTCTGCTGGACCCAGACTCTTTGCTGGTCCAGCTCCCGTTCCCTGAGATCCAGGTCATCTAGCTCGGCCTTTAGATCAATCAGCTTATCGGCTATTTCTCTGGTGTTACAGCCTGGACCGACACCCCTGAAACACAAAGACAGACACATGCTCATGTAATGACAGCGGGCAAAGACGTCGTCAATGTGTTTAACTGCAGGGCCAAAACACAAAGACACATGTCATTGTTAAAGCACTTAACCACTGAAATATGACCAGACAGCGTTCAGCAAAACTGTACATAAAACTGAACACTAACGTATGCAATAATAGAAATTTGCCACCGTCATATCTGCAGTTCTGTCTGGGGTCGTGGCAGTACATCTGCTGTAATCAGGTGTTTGTGTATTCTTTGTTATAGCATCTATTTGAAATGATTAGACTGTGACAGCTACTTGCTGACTGTCAAATAAGTAGAGATAGGTGACAAATACAACATTGGACCCATTGTCAGGGGTCAGTTTTATAATCTAAGTTAATGCATGTTATGCAAACTGACATTCTAATGTGCTTCATGTGACTTTACAGTCTCCAGCTCAACAGTGATGTCTCTACTGTTATGACAGTCACGGAGTCATGAGCGTTGTTGTCACCACGATAAGCGTACGAGCAGAATATATATGTGTTATATGGCGATCTGGAAGAGGTGGGGGAGAATGTTGCAAGTGCTAGCGCGCTGAACACTTAACTAGCATGGTTTCAGATCGCAGAAGGACCATCGCTGACACCATGAGAGATGGAACTCCAAAATACGAACTGAATTGGCTCACGACACACAAATGTGGAGGTATATTTTACATTTATAATCACAATCAAAATGAACATTTGTCTCTCCAGACTGAAAGAATTGTTTTCGATGACTGATCTGGTATTTTGTTTTTGTAATTATGGAATTGTTTTGTTTTATCTTTGAACAATTAAAAAATAAAAACGCCATGAACTTACTTCCACTGGATGCTGTTCTTGGACTTCTTCTCTATCAGTCCAATACCCTCCAACACATTAGTGATATCGTAGATTCGTCGTTTCTGTCGCACTGCCAAGGTATCTGCCGCCTGAATGACAGGACAAAAGCAATGAAAGATACAATAGAGATTGCTGGCATCTCCTTCGGTAGGTTCAGAGCTAAAAGCGCAGACAAAGAGAGGCCGCAGTATCGGTGCCAACAGGTTCAATGCGTTGCAACCAAAAACCAAGAGGCTTCACCACCCATCATGTGAGAATGTCATTTAAACTCTCTTCCCAGCCCAACCTCTGGGTGTTTTAACAAACTGATGATAACCATATGGCTGGTGCAGATAAGCTTAGTTTTTGTCACCAGGGCCTGTGGGTGTCACCAATCTGCTAAGTGACAGCTTATAAACCATAAACCTCTTTATGTAACGGTTCGTAACACATCGTTTTATTATTAACTCAAGCAGGACACATGTAAGGATTTCCAGTCCAGTATGGCTGTGGCCTCAAAGTCAATAGCTATGTTTTACTCTTTCCAGCAGTGCAAACATACAGACTCCAGTCAGGGCAGAGCTTTAACCTCACAAACAGCACAAAACACATTTAAAACCAAAAAAGAGAAAGAATAAAATCCTTACAGAGTCTAAACGATGATAGATAGATCTTAAATAGGAGGATAAGGCCCAAAGTTACTGTTTTCTGTCTGGGACACAATGTTTTGAGGAGAGAGGAGGACAGTGCTCGGTGTGAACTAGTTTAACTACTACAACTATCGTGTGTTTTTCACGATACAGACAGCTGACAATGAAAGAGAAACTACCTGTCTGGTATTTTATTGGTTGTCCAGAGCAAAGTGCCAACATGAGGGTCAGCGGCTCTGAAGCCAGTCTCTCCGTCAACTCATTGAGGTCACACCGAAAAAGTAACTGTGCTGTTTTTCAAAAGTTATGCTTGGCTGGTCAAGCTGCCATCTGGTTCCTTGGTTTTGGTTGAGAGGAAGAAATGGCAAACGTTTGTTACAATGTTACTATTTATATTCCAGTTTGGCAGGGTTATTAACTTGTTTTGATGAGTCTGGGCTGCAGGACATCTCCCCTTTTTACAGTGTGTGAGCACGTTATATGTTTGAGGAACTGGCTGAAAAGTGTGAAGATCAATTTGTTCTCAACACTTATCTTTTTAAAAGTAAACACCTCCTGAAAGTATCATGAATTAAGTAACTCTGACAGGCTGCTCAGCAAGTAGGATCATAGTTTCTGTGGGAATGCAACTATAATATCTGTACAGCTCATTAAGAGGATGGTGGCCTACACTGTGGTGGACAACGCTAATGTTAGTAAATGTACATGTATGGAAAAGTCAATTGTCGCTATATAAGTATGCTTTATGGGGTGCTATTGGAAACAAGCTCTGTGAAAGCATGTCGTTAAGTGACAATGACATTATCAATCAGCAGAAAAGTTGTTCATGTGTGAAGATTCAGTAGCGTTAGTTCAGAAGGGGACGACAAAAGCTGACCCACTTTTCTTAACTTTGGATCTGCAGGGGGCACAGTCTGAAAAGTTGTTCAGTTTGTAACCTTACTCTGCTCCCTGTCGAGAAACGCCAACATAACATGACACAGCATTTAAGCAGAGGTTTGGAAGTAACCGAGGTGTTTAAAAACTATAAACCCATTAGGAGCTATCGCCCATTCAAATTAGCCTGTCACACGGCTAAGCTAGGCTAACAAGCTAGCGAAAGTGCATGTAACCTAACGACAGCGGGCAGGCTCCAGATGACATGTGCTAGCTAACAACAAAGACTCCGAGCTGCATGCTCACCGCTTTCAGGTCCAGCACTCCGTCCTTTGCCTCCTGTAATAAAGTCACAAACTTGGTCGTGAGGAGTCCCAGGCTCTTTTCGTGCCTGCTGGGGGTCTGTGGCTGCAGCGAGTCTCCCACAGCTCCCAGTTCGCCTCTATTACTGGCCGACTCCAGCTCCATCATCGCTCGGGACCAGCTCCGTACTTCCCCCTGCCTCCCCCGACCAAACCCAGGCAGCGAGCCCAGGAAAGCACGCCCCACCGCCGCAGTCAGATAAACAGAAGGCCGGGGACGCGTGTACCAGATACCAGGGGTTTAGTGAGCTAGTCTGATCTGGTTTGCTCCAAATTATTTGACTAAATCGAGCTAAACAGGGTGAGTACGGCAATTCAATGAGCGAGCATTCGGCGAAGAGAGCCGTTGGCCACGCGAGGTATGACGGGACGGTTCAATCGTTAGAGGGAGCGTCTGCAAGTGCTCACGTCGATTCAAAAGCGTGCTACGAAACAAGAGTTTGTTTTTCAACAATTAACGAGTCAAAAAATAATTTATATTCCAAAAATGTATTTTATCTTGGTTAAATGTTGATATTCGACAACGACTGTGGATTATTCTTGGTCAAAGTTGTAAAAAAAAGGGCTTTTCCGTATTTAAGTGGTGGTGCTATTTGTACATAATCCCCTACCCACTCAAACTTGAAGAAAACACACGCACGCGTTTAGGGCACGCACGCGCAATACCGTGCGCAGGGGCATACAAGTTCTCCAGACGTATCCAATAAAAAGCCATTTGAAAAACGTCTTTGCACTAGACTGCATGTACACCATTTTAACAGTATTCATATTTCGTGGTTCTATTGTTGCCTACATTTATACCGAATAATGTGGACTGTATGCTACTGACTACACCAATTTACTTTGCTTGTAGAATTATTAAATTATATATAATATAAAATTAGACAAACAAATTAATTCATATCATATCTGATTTACATAAACAAAGTACATTTAAAAGTTTAACGTTCTTTGATTAGTGCAAGCAGCGGAACTTCTAAAGATAAACATATAGGTGAAAACGATGGGTAGAATCAGCTTGGCAGCATCACTGCTCAGGATCCTCTAACAAGAGCCAAATGGTATTTAACTTAAGTATAGTTAAATCTCAATGAGTTACTATAATTTACTTGGCAAACGAACTGAGATCCATATATATTACGTATAAATAAAGTTATGCTTTAAAATGATTTTCTATCTCGAGTGGGAACCTTAATAGATGAGCAGGGTATGAATCTCTTTCAGATTACAGTGAACTTTGTATGTGAACTATATGTTCAACTTTTGCTATGAAAAACTACTATAACTATGAAACATCATCGTGACGAGGCCACAAAATATTATTGATTTAACATTGTTTAGGATAAATTTTCGTAACAAGGAGTATACAATTTAATAACATGAGGTTTTAGTGTGGGAGGTCTACAAAAATAGTCTGTTCGCCTACCATTCATAAATATCAACCAACAAATCACCTGTGGCCAGCAGAGGGAGCTACTGCCCAAGACAAAACTGTTTCGTAAATTACGCTTTGATTAGCCTCGATAGATTCGTGGTTCTGCAAAACGTCTTTGTGCGTGGAAAAGGAAAATCTAAATAAAGAGAATATATTTTTTCGCCCTTTAGTAAAACTTTTACAAACATACCACAGTAGTTGTGATGCTCAGTTATAAACATGACTATTCAGAGCTCAGCCTCAGTGTCGCGAAAGTGCTTTTACTGTCACGCTGCTGTGCTCAGCTGCAGTCAGCTGACTGAACCAAACAGAAGCGCAGTCTCTGCTACAGGAAACGTAATATTCATTCATACTCAGGTAAATCTGCCAATTATAACATTCATATATTCACCAAATAAAAGCAGTTAATAGCGACATAATAACATATTTCCGAGGCGGAGTGCCCTACTTTTATTATTTTTTACCTTGATATTTAATTCAACGTTAGCCATACAGCTAGCTAACCTGGAGCTAGTTGTACTTGCAGTTATACTAAAATGGTTACGTAGCTGATACATAACGGTGATTTCAATCAGCTGTTAAATACATTAATTGGGTTATTTTCAGCAAAATGTACTTTGCTAGTTACAATTCAACGAGACAATGTTATTAATGAACAGGTCTTAGTCTCATTTGTTGCCTGTAATGTATTGGTATGCTGTTCTCTCTGTGGTGTTATTGGTTATTACACGTATTTTGAAATCATGGCAGTGAGAAAGCGACGGTAGACTTGACATGACCATATTAGTTATAGTATTATTATTATTACTCGTATGTTTTGTTACTTTACTTCATAATAGCCCAGTTAAACCCTCACACTCAAACGATATCACTTTCATCCACATTTAACTGATGGCTTCCTTGTATTTCTCAGCTGCAGTCATGAAGAAGAACAAATCTAAACCGAACACAACCGCCGAGAAGGAGTTCGTGTTTGAATTCAAGGCAGGGAAACACAACTGTGTCCTCAAAGTGCCTCTGCAGTTTCCCGTTCAGGAGAACATCAGTGACCTTCACGGACGCCTGATGCTACTGCACAAAATACCCTGCTACATAGAAAATGGTGAGATTGGTGGTCTTGGTCAAAATAAAATCACTTTAAGGGTTTGTATTTGTGCTTCCTTCTTGACCTTAAATGAGCATTTGATTGAGGGGAAACGTGTGGCCGGGCAGGAAAGTCTCTGGACAGACACTGTCTATTACAGGTGCATATACTTCAGTGTTTGATATATAAATATAAAATTAAGTTTCAATCTTCGTAATTCAAGCACTTAAGTGATAATAATAATACCCATATTACAGCTGTGTTAGACCTACATTTAATAAATCACACTGATAGTTTTGGGCAGGTGCACGGGCCCCTAACTGCTCCATAAAGGTCCTTAAAATTGGGTCAACCAGTTTTACATAGCTGGACAAGAATCATTAGATTCTGTTTATTTGAGATGAATCTATTCAAATAATTACTCCCAACATGTCTGTTAGGGAACTAAATGGTGTAACTTAAGCAGATGGAATCAAGCCAGCCCATCGATTGTGCAGTGTACCATTCAGCCTGCAAATCAAAATCAAAATAGTTTTTAAATGATTGTTTTTCGCTTTTTATGCGTTTGCATCTCTCCCCCTGCAGAGCTGAAAACCTCGCTGTCCACCTTCATCGAGAAGGAGACCATCCTGGATTATGACAGAGAGGCAGAGCTGGCCCTGCAGAGACTCACATCAGGAGATGTAGACATAAACCAGCTCACCAATGCGTGGACCAGGTCCTATGTGGAGGTGGGAGCACATGCCAGTATGTTACAGCGCCTTGAAACTAAGATCAGGGGTTTGGACGGCACTTGCTCTCATATCAGCTGAATCATAAACGGCACTTTAGCGATTCAGTGTCAGAACACATTCTAGATTCGTTTACCTTTATCTGCATTTTACACGTGTGTCTGAAAATGTATCTGTTGTAATGACCTGAATACATTTTCTTATTTATTTGCATAACTCAGCCATATGCATTCACACCGTCTTTGCACTTTTATGTATGCTTGATGCGTCAGAGTGTCCCTGTGACCTTGACATGTTTCACTGAAACACCCAGTTTAGAATTACAGTTTGCTTCAGAAAGCATGACTTTTATGAAGAAGTCAAAGTCCACATGGCATTTAAACTTCTCTACACTTCCTGTTTATAACCATGGATGAACATGTCAGCTTCAACACAATGCGTTGTTTGTGGACTGGCTTCAGAAAACTGTTTTGCCCATAGACGTTTGTGGAAGAGCATGATTTTATTTGAGTCTGGCAGGTGTTTCAAAATGTAAATTTCAGACACCAGGGAGTCAGTATACCCTGATCGCACTCTATATCCACTCCTCCACGTTTCCGTTGCAGCTCAGCGGCATTTCCGCTGTGTCCTCAAATGCTCCGTCTAATGTCGGGGCGGTCACGGATCATTAAAGTAATCTAAACAGAAGTAGTGCAGTGCATCTGCAAATTGATTATTCATGAGTTCCCGAGAAATCTCATTGCATAAGCTGGCATGCTGGGTTTAATGTCTCCCCATTGCATTTTGTTACACTTTGATGTGTTTCTTCCCAGAGATCAAATATGCGGCGGCAGTTGCACACATTAAGAACAGACTCACCAATCTGATATTATGGATCCATGCAAAACAAACAGTCTGGTGACACGCAGAACTGAACTCTGTTTATTTAATGAAATTAGTTCTGGTCTTCTCGTGGGCATGTTTCTTTGAAGGGGAATTTTTCTTATTTCATGTTTTTAAGTGTGAAATCATTCGGTTTAACACTTAAATGTCAAGGAGTCTGAACTCTCCAATGTCACTTGGCCAAACATTTATAAAAGGACAAGGCAGCCTCAGCGCATGTCGTAAAGCCCCTCTGACCCACTGCACTCAGACATTCAGATTTGGCTACCCATTAACAGTTTACTGCAGTCACACCGAAATACACATGGACGCCTTCCAGTATCCATCATGTTTGTGGCCTGGAGATTCCTGAGCCTGTATAAATAGAGGAGTTTCAGATTCTGATTAATGTTGTGTTGCTTTTTCTAATTATGGATGGGGTGCTGCCTTGGCTCACTGAGCAGTGCAAGACAATCAAAATGTGTTGATCTTAATGTAATGCCTTCCTCTTTTGTCTTCCTCTGAACATAGGAGATTATATTTGGAAGGTTTCTGCTGAAAATCAGCATCTTGCCGGTTACTTTTACTCAGTACGTGAGCAGCAGATCGTCGCCCACGCGTGATTAGGTTCCAACAGTGAAGTTTACAGCGTGGTTAAGTTGCATTTATTTGGCAATGTCTAACCGTTTCGCAATTGTCACTCCAAAATGATCCCTTTCATTCATCCATCACTATTCCAGACTACGCTGGAGCACGCTCGGCCCGAAGAGCCCAGCTGGGACGAGGACTTTGCCGACGTTTACCATGAGCTGATCCACTCTCCCGCCTCTGATACCCTCCTCAACCTGGAGCACAACTACTTTGTTAGCATCTCCGAGCTCATCAGCGAGCGAGACATGGAGATTAAGAAGCTGCAGGAGAGGTCGGTGTTAGGGATTATTGCCTGGAGGCAGGGTGTTTGGAATTCCTGCTCATACTGTGTTTTTCTCAAACCTTATGTGAATATTCACATAGTGCATGGTTAAAATTAGTTACTGTGTTGTCAACAGGTTTCAATCATTTTTAACTTTTTAGAGATCTGCTTAAAATGATGTAGCAGGACATGTACTTTTGGTTTAGTCTTTTTAACTTTCTTATGTTCGGGGCAAAATCCCAATGCTCAGGTGCTGACACCCACACATGCACCCATAGAACCAAATGTTTTAAGTGCATTAACATCCGTACTGTAGACTGGAATACCACTCTTTTTATGATCAGCAGACAAATGAAATAATAGTTTAGTCTCAGTTCTGTTGAGTGCTTTAATATCAGTCCAGATGAAGTGTGCAAAACGTTCATTTAAACTGTATTTATACAATGTTGAAGCCTCAGCTGTCTTTATCTTGATGTCTGGTATTTGACTCTGTATCTTTTATCCACTTTGCTTCTATTTAATACCTCCTCATATTTCATTACCCTGCTGATCTGAACATTTAACTCGTGATGAGGGAATCGTTGGGTTTCACTTAACACCGAGAGCTTATCTGAAATATCAAGCTTAACTTAACTTTTTTTTTTTTTTTTTTTTTAAATTTGTGTTGTTCAGTTACTTGTCATGAATGCAGATGACTGAAATTACCCGTGTTTCTGCTCTTCATGACTCATGGAGATGATGTCTTATATTCACGTCAGTCTAATCAAATCATATTTTGGTCTGTCGGGCAGGCAAGCTGCTGAAATGGACAAAGTGATGCATGAGCTTGGGAACACTCTGAGTGACCAGGATGTAAACGCAGTTGCCTCTCAACACTTTGATGCACAGCAGGTAAAAAGAGAAGAAGGGTTTCTCTCTGCCAGCGTTAAAAGCAGATGTACAAAGTGATCATTTCGTCATATTTCAGGGGATTAAGTGAATTTTCCATCTACAGACTGAGCTGTGCCCTGGCTTAACCAGTCAATATGTCTTGCTGTCATATTAAAGTCCCTCAGTGTTTGACTTTGTCTTTGCTGAGCAGGTGTTGGAGAACAAGTGGGCGAGTGAGCTGAAGCAAGTTACTGGCATTCAAAAGCAGGAGTATCAGGAGTGGGTCATCAAGCTGCACCAGGACCTGCAGAAGTCCAACAACAGCAGCAAAATTAAGTACGTTTGTGTATATACACACACAGTTGTAATTATGTCTTTGTTTGTGCAATTTTAGGCTTACTGCACACTCACATGCACCTGAACAGGCTCTTTCAGATCTGCGACTCACTGCTATTCTCATTTTTAAAGCAGCTGATCCAAGATAATGACCGCTGGAGTCAGGTGCTTAGGTGCTTACTCTTGTTAGGCGGGAAAAGAAAAAGCTGCAGTGCAGACACGCATGAATGCAGCGTGCAGAGGCTAGTAGCTTTTGTCAAAAGGCAGCGAAAGAACGGCACTTTGTGATCTTTGTTCACTGACAGTGTGCCGTCGGTGCAGAGGCTTTGGCTACGAGGTTTAAGTTCAGCTTAAGTTTATTTAAACAGCGATTAGGCAGGTTAGTATTAAATTTTAAACTGTAGCGGGGGATTAAAAGAGGGGAAAACAGCATTTAAATGACAAGAGAAACAACTTGCTGTGCTGAGTCATGAAGTTGCATGGAAGTGATCACATAAGATGCCTTAAAACCTTTGTGTGTACTGTGTCTCTGCTGAAGTCCCACTGAATCTTGACTTGAGGTCAAACTGATCCTTAACTGACAGGATCCCAGCACTTCCGCAGCTGCTCTAATCCAAAACACGACGTGTCTTCCGACCCTTTGAAGCACCGGCTCCATTTACATAGAAATTGAAGTGATTACAAGAGGTCAGACACTCAGCTTGGTCTGACTGATGCTCTATTAGTTATGACTGGCATCTTGGGATAAGAGGTCTAACAGAGCAGCGAGCAGTAATGTGGTGCTGGAGAGCGGTGGTTTAAATTCCGGTCTTACACTCCTCTGCATATATCGGATATTCCATCAAAACACAGATACCGTCAGGACCTGTATGCTAAGAGCCTCTCAGACAATGTGCTGACCCTGCATCAGTTTTTCCTAATGATGAATATCATTATAATGCTGCGTGTGGGTGGAACTTAGTATTTCTACATCAGCACTTTGAACACTTTGTAAATATGCATTTTTTTTTTAAAGCTGTAGCCTCTAAAGAAAACCCCTGAACAGGATCCAGGTTGGATTTTTGTATTCCTTTGATATTTTTTGAAGTGCTGGGATTACATTTATTTATTATTTACATGTATCATGTCTTTTATCAAATATAAATATAGAATGTCTGCATTTCTTCTTCTTTTGTCCTGTGAGGAAACTTCTGTCAGTTCATTACTCGAACCTATCAACGATGTATCTACTATTTACTTATTTCGATATCTTCAAAGCTTGTTTTGTTTGCATCATCGATTAAACAGCGAGGAGATTAAGGTGCAGCCCAGCCAGCTGTCAGAGGTTGCAGATTCTGGAGCCAGGATGTTTGAGGAGCAGCCTCAGCTGGAGGAGAGCTTCACCATACACTTAGGTGCTTGACCTCAAACGTGCTTTTATTATTAAACAGTTTACAAAGCTAACTGTAACCGTGTGTGTAAAACACTTCTGTTATATCTATGATATGTGTATTTCTTGGATCAGGAGCACAACTGAAGACGATGCACAACCTGCGGCTGGTCCGGGCAGACGTGCTGGACTTCTGTAAGCACCGGCGGCACGGCAGCAGCGGGGCGAAGTTAAGGCGGCTGCAGACGGCCCTTTCACTCTACTCCTCCTCCCTCTGCGGTCTGGTGTTGCTGGTTGACAACAGGGTCAACTCCTACAGTGGCATCAAGAGAGGTCAGGGGGACGCGATTTGGTGGTCGTAGTCTCATTGAGCAAGCTGTGTGTTGTTTCGTGGGAAGATGAGAAATTTCTTTTGCTCAGGATATTTAGATCGTTTTTGTTCTGCCAGTGCTTTGTTGTACTCTTCATCAATGGATTGTAACATGTTTTATTTTGGTTTTCCTCATGACTCACTCTGATTGTCTCTCACCTTTACTGGGAGAACAACACTATTCTTTCACACCTCTTTAACTGGTTTATTTAGAGACTCCATTAACCTTTAAGTCTGGGTTCTATTTATAGAGTGGTTTTACAGTATGGAGACATGCACTGGGTAGACAGTCATCTGAACTTCATCCGTGGCGTGTTCTGTGTTGACCCGCAGACTTTGCAACCGTGGCGAAGGAGTGCACGGACTTTCACTTCCCCTGCCTGGAGGAGCAGCTGGAGGAGGTGCAGCAGGTGGTGCTGTACGCCAGAGCCCAGCGTAGCAGCAAGCAGAAAGAACAACCTGGTTAGACTTTTGCTTGCTCCTCGGGTCTCGCCGTCAACACAGCTGTAATATAGACAGAATGCTCAAAGAAGGTTAGAGAGAGACGAAGGCAAGGCTGGCGAGGCTTCCAGGAATCCACATTTCATTACAAGTGCCGCCAGTGACCTGGACACAGGCGCTCCTGAAGAACATTGATTATTCTACACAGCCCGGGTGCCTTTTTTTAGCCAGCTATAACATGCTGAACTAACATTTTTGTTCATGGCTGTGACAAGCAGCGCCTACAGAGACACAAAGTGTCAGGTTGTTGTACCATCAGAGCTGTTTGCTTCACTTAAAATCCCCCGAACTTACGGAACATGCGCACTTTTTCTCTAATTTATCTGATTTGATGTTCCGTAAGACAAAGACGAGCATCCGTATCTTTTAATCTTAGCCTGACTGTGACGGCGTCGCAGTTCAAAAACTTTTAAAGTTCTCACAGAGCTAGCCACACAATGTCAGCGGCATGCAATGTATGAGAGGGGGATTGAATGGTCAGGAAGTACAAGATGCCTAACATCGTTGCCACTGTGTTGACAGGAACTTGTGTCCAGATGCTTATCACACCATAGGCTGAGTTCTTCTTAGGCCAGAGCTACTTATAGAAACATTATCTGTCGCTGTAGCTCTGATGTTTAATTTCGTGTCTTTGCAGAGATTCCAAGAAACGGCGGCGATGATAAGAGCAAAAATGTAGAAAGAAATCCATCGAACATCTTACCAGGTAAGGGTTATGACTGACAGAGCAACTATTGTTTTTATTAATCAGATTTATCGCTCACTAGTTCTGTATAGCCGTTTTGAGTCTTTTACCTGCCGCGTGTTTTCCTCAAGGTGAGTTTTACATCTCACGGCACTCCAACCTGTCAGAGGTCCATGTTGTCTTCCACCTTTGCGTGGATGACAACGTCCGCTCAGGGAACATCACGGCCCGGGACCCGGCCATCATGGGCTTGAGGAATATCCTGAAGGTCTGCTGCACACATGACATCACCACCGTCACCGTGCCTCTCCTGCTGGTCCATGACATGTCAGAGGTGAGGGTAGCCGAGTTCACGGTGACCATTTGTATGCGCGGTGCAATGCACCTGATTCCACACACGCTCGCACAGCGAATACAGTTCATCATTGTAGTAAGGTGACGCTTCATCTGAATAATTAAACCCAAATTAAAAATTCAGTTGCCCACGCTTTTTTGAACCAACTCATGCAGCTAATAGTTTCCTCTTCTCCCGTACGATGCTCGTTACTTTGGACAGCTCCAATTACAGACTAAAGAGTTCAAAGGAGCTCTCATGTAGCAGGAACATGGTTTTAAAAAAGTACTGTACGTAAAAAGTGTCAGTGTTTGAGTTGGACAGTACAACTATTTGGCTACCAAACACTTGACTTGAGCAGATCAGGCAGAGGTCGCCCTGTAACGATTAGCGCCAAATAGTTCTGTATCGGGGGGGGTCTCATGAGGTTTAGTGGGATTTTACTTTGTTTGAGTGGAAAATAGCTGATTTCTTTGCTGGATATCCTGGGAACTTGTACTCCAGTGAGCTCTTGTGCAGTTGCCAGGGTATGTGGAATGATTATGGAAAACTTATTTCTAAAAAGTAAGATTTGACAGCCCACTGTAACACCTGAATGCGTGAGAAATCGCAAGGAAGCAGATCATTTTAATGGGTTACTTTTGGAAATTTGTAGATTGGTAAAAATAATGGTGGAACTCCCAATTTCAGTGTGCACACTGGACAATGCAAACTTGACCACACCAACATGAACACTGACAGTTCAATGGTATCAGTGGTATCCAAATATATTTAAACTCCCACCACTATATAAACTGTTTCCATGGTCCTAACTGATGGCATTGTCCCAATCCCTTCCCCTCCTTTCTGCCCCCGCTTGTTTATTCAGTGCATCTTCAGCTGTGGTCTGGCTTGTTACGCACGGGACTGTGAGTTCAGGCTACATCTTAACGTTTCCCAGGTTTAAAACCAGGGAGGGCAAAGGAGAGAGTCATGAACTCTTCTGTGTACTTAGTACCTCAGAGTGTACAGCGGCACTCTGTACTCACACAGCAGGGAGGAGTAGCAGAGAAAGCGTTCAGTGACTGATGAACCGAGCGCAGATCAAGCAGAGTTTAGGCAAATATCCGATCACAAACAGGCGGATTTTTCTTTTGTATCTGGAAATTAGATTTTTTTTTTTTTTTTTTAATTGGTCTGCTTCAAATTAATGGAATCTGGATCTTCTTTTAGCCCGAATAGCAGCTCCTTTTTAACTCTGAGTAAAAATTAAAACTTATTAAACTGAGAAATCCCATAAGATGGAAAATAAATTCTCAACAAACCTCCGCCTGGAGTGCACTCATGCCGCAACATGCCCACTGCAATTTTTCTCCTCACGTCTAATCAAGAGTCTTTGTTTACATAACCAAAGTCTTCTAACTTTTGAAGCCTCGGGAACCAGGGGAACTTTAATTGATAGCTTCTGGTTTCACATCAGAACTTTCCATCTGTCATCTTCTCTTCTGTCTGGCCATTCAGTGGAGATGTTTGCCTGTTTGTACAGGCCTATCCTTGTGTTATGGCCTTTTAAAACCACTTACATAGCTTGTCTAAATGAACTGCAGGCTCTCAACACAATAGGACAAGGCTGTGCCCTTTATTCTCTTAAATGTTTTTTCCCCCTTGAGCAGAAAAAGGGATGTTTGCCGAGAGGAAACTGAAACCAATTTAGCTCCAGTTTAGAGACAAATGACTCACAATTTCGAAGCTGTGATGTTCAATTCTCTTGTTTTGAGAAACGCCTCTCTTTCTGCCACTTGCACCAGCCACCAGACAAAATGAAAAACTCTCTCTAGCCTACTGTCCCATTGTTAATACGCCAAGGAGCCGTTGCTTAAGCATGTACAGTTTATCTGAAGACACAGTTGACACAGACCTAAACATTCACCTCGGTGACACCCCCCGCCTCCAGTGGGTAAAAGGGGAGACTGTCTGCCAACCTGACACTCCTCACTGTGAGCAAAGGTGGCCTGCCGAGATGTCTCCCTGCTGAGGTCACTGTGCCACTTGCAGCCAACCACTCAAAACTGAAGGTAGATGAGAGGTGACATATGCATTAAACGTTTGCAGGTGCATAATTGCTGTTGCATCTGTAAAAAGTGCCAATTCTGCACTTAAACATTGTGTGTGTGTGGTTTCCTGTTAAAGAGACTGTGCATCTGACCTAGTTAATATGTACTATACAGTTTATAATTTGCATACCTACATAAGACTCCTAAGTAATAAGTAAGCAATGCATCACAGTTTTAACTGTTTGTATGACTCGGCACCAGCGCCACCAACGCCACACCTGTTATCCTCTTAATAAAGGGCATCACTGTCCATTTCCTCCTCTCATTTAAACAGAATTGATCTTTGTGTCAACGAACTAGCAAATACCACCACGTTGTCCCCTGAACTCACTTTGCTGCACCTCTTTTGGACACAGCGAACAAAACAATTCAGTGTTCGCCTTTCTCATCGTGCAGGAGATGACCATACCGTGGTGTCTAAAGAGAGCTGAGCTGGTCTTCAAATGCGTCAAAGGTGAGTGTAATTTGAAGTTATTGTATCTTTTTTTTTTTTTTTTTTAAACAAACGCTGCAACTTTTTCTATTGTACCTTGCATTTAACCTAAGGCTGATATCAGAGATCTGTCAAACATGAGGCCATAGTCTTTAAGCCATATATTGGACAGGTGAGGTCTTCTTTTCACATCCCACTCGTCAAACATTAAGATCATATAGTAGTAAAAACCAGCCTGACCTGTCTGATTTGAATTTGGCTGCCATGTCCTTCAAAGTAGTCACCCTGCACAGTGGATACTGCTCCCAGCATTGCTCCCATGTTTGGATTGCTCCCTAGAAGTCCCTTTATGTAACCCCGTAAAGTACCATCTGTGATCAGCACTGGATGTCCTTTGGACCTCGTGCAGTGTGTCAAAGAGGAGACATTTTGGGAAAGAGGAAGAAGTCGCCATCTTCAAATCCAGCAAGTAGGGCAAGTGAGGAGGAGGACGTTTGTGTTGGTGCAGCCGGAGTGCACTTGCAATGCCATGACGGAGAATCAAAGTGCCATCCTGCGCAGTTCAGGTCATTGGTGCCAGATTTCCTCCCTCAGAGCTCTTCACCGACGATCTGACCATGGGAGAAGCATTCATGGTGCACAGCTTCGCAAATGCCGCAGACAGGGTCATATCTGGAGATGATCCTCCATGTGAAGCTTGGGTTTGACACAGATTTTGGCACAACAGGTGTTCTCTTGCTCGCGATGATGACTCTCAGCCGTGTGTTTTGCAGGCTTCATGATGGAGATGGCCTCGTGGGATGGAGGTATATCACGCACGGTCCAGTTTCTGGTGCCAAAGGTGAGAGCTGCATATACCACTTATACTACACACTTTTTGCTCTGCTCACACACAGTCACCCTTTGAGTCATTTTCTTGACAGCAGATCTCTAAGTTAAATCAACAGAGATGTATATTCAAGACCCTCTTGGGCACACACCATCACAAAAGGCACACCTGGCCTGGAGGTACACACCTTCGAATGCAGACAGAGAACGGGGTCTGTTTGAAAGGCTCGCCATAAATCATAGTTTATAGAGCTTTGGGTTCTCTTGGTGTTTACACTGCTGTGTCGTCATGTTGAACATCAAGGTCTTACCTTATCTTAAGGCGCCCTCTTTACAGACATTGCTATACAACTAACAGCGGGAAAACTTTCAGGTTGAGCTTTGAAGCACCGTTTTCTATCATATTACCACATATGTGTGACCTCAGTGCTGGATGAAGCATAGCTGGTGTTTTATTTTGGGCTCAGCTGGATGTTGCATGCCTATAGCTTTTGTGGTTTGTCAGCAAGGCAGCAGAGCCTATAGCAAGATCCCATGTTGACAGTTTAAGATGATAAGACCAGCAGCATCAGAGGCCTCCCGACTGCACTGGCTTGCTGTCAGCTACATGCTCAGACACCATTTAAAATAGCACCTCTTGTTTTCTGTGCCTCAAAGAGATGCAGCGGCTATATATACACCTGTGTTTGTGCGTGGTTGAACGACGGGTGACTGTGCTCCCGCTTTAAGATTAATACTTAACATTCTTATTTGACGGGTGGCGATGCTCAGAGTGACACGCTATGTTCCTCCCCGTCAAAAAGCCACAGCTGCCGGAGCTCACGTCACTCGAGCATCTTAACTACTACTCCCTGAGGGAAAAGAGACCCTGTGATGTTGAACTAAAGGGGGCACCACAGGGGCTGTTAACACACATAAACAGTCCAGATGTATTTTTGTTTGCATGGGCACAGTTTCAGCGGGGTTTCAGAACAAAAAGTTTCATTGTTTCACTTTTTTGCGCACAAATCTCAGTGCCTTAATCCTGGCTGTGTCTCTTTTGTATCGACAGAGTATCTCGGAGGAGATGTTCTACCAGTTGAGCAACATGCTGCCTCAGATCTTCCGTGTCTCCTCCACACTCACTCTCACCTCAAAGCACTGATGGATAGAGATGCACCACATGGCATCCTTCCGGTTTTCAGACCAAGAGACGCGTTTATTTTAACAACAGTGACAAGTTTCTTTTTTATTTTCATCAGGTCCTGTAGGGGGTGGAGATTTGATGAAGTAGCACATTAGCCCCATTCATTTCATTGGGGTTAATGTAACATGGGGGCATTAAAGCACTTGCAGAGGTGCAAAAAGTCGTTTAAATGAGAAGATTTACAATTTTATGCAACTGGCGAGCCTCGTTGATTTTGCACCAAAGCTACACACGCTGTAAATGCTTTTTACTGGAAGAGGACTGCGTTCAGTGGCCTCACCAAAGCAGCCGCTGAAATGATCATTTCAAGCCTCCAGGGTGCGGTTCTGGTGACAGGACTTTTATGACATCATGACATCAGCTGCCACTGCTGCATTTACTCCAGTTTTCCTTCAAAAGCTGCAGTCTGCAAACTCTCTGTCCGCGCGGGGGCACGGGGAAACACAGAATCTGGAGGTTTGTTCACCAGTGAGAATGATGGGCAGATAAAGTCAATGTGAAAACACAATTTTGTTTACTAGAGTGATGAAGCTTGATGCAGCCGGCGCTGGCAGTCGTGGACTAACAAACCTTATTGACATTTCTCAATAGCAGAGTTCACAACCAGGCTAAATGTGACTTTCAGAGTATTTTCACCGCACGTTGCCATATATTATAATCTATATTATAATGTATGTATGTTGATTCTAAAAAAAAATATATATATATATTTCACACCTGAGCTTTCAATCTGTTTTTTGGTTTTGGTGTACAGTATGAAAGCTCTGCCATGCCAACATCATATTTCATCTGTTCACTAATTAGTCCTGATGTACAATTTCACAGTTCAGCCGTAACATGAGATTTAGTGGCCTAAACCAATGGCTCACTGACTTTGTATCTGAGTAATGTGACATATACTTGGCTCGTCCGGTCTTAAAGAGGAATGGCGTTGCTGCTTAGATGAGCAACGTGCGGGGTGTTTTGTTTTGGGTTTTTTTTATTTTATGCTGCATTGCAGTTAGTTGTAGTGAGGACCACTATTCGTGTGTGTATGTGTGTGCACGTGTGTGGTCCCTCCCCCTCTACCTCTGTAACAGCAGATGGCACTGTTCTTAAAGACAAAGATGTGAAAAGGGATGACTACACGCACACGTCTCTCACCGCAGCGAGTGCCTGCTACTACTTTTGAGTTCAGCTTCTGCGATAAACGTTTGTCAGACGTGTTGTACATTCTGTATATGTTTACGTTTGTATGCTTTAATAAAAAAAAAGCCCAACATGCGCCACACTGATTTGATGCAAATTCGTCATGAAAGCATTTCTAAGCTCATGACAAGAGTTTCACATTTTGGATGATTGCATTTTATCCACCCCCTCCCCTACCCACAGCGATGCACTTCTAGTGGCATTTGGTTCAGCATTTCATTTAGTGTTGACGCGTTATCCACAGGCACATAATCTCTCTGAAGTTAATAATCCATGTCATTCATTGGAATTACATTCTTGCACATGTAACGGTGGCCTATAAGCTATTTCAGACGGACTGAAATCAATTCAGCTTGTCAGAAAGATGGCCCAGCCCCGTTCGGTGGCGGTATTAGGGTGATTAAAAGCGTGAGAGTGTGCCAATCAAAGTGAGTGTCCCTCTCATCTTTCAAGATAAACAGGCCATCGGCCGCGAGAGAGTATCGATATTTCCTAATAGCTTCATGTTGAAACCTGCAACTGTTTACAGCGCACTGCCATGCTGAGAACACAAACCCACAAAATTGTAAGAATATGCATTGCTGAGTGTTCGGCATTCTTGGGATTGGTCTCAGCGGCCCGGAGTGTTAGGTTTCCTTGGCTAGTGGGTGCCCGGTGCCGATTCAGCAAGATGGTCCGCCCTGTCCCTCCTCTCTCGCTTGAAAAGGAGCAGAGCGACATTCATAAACATGAACATGAAAGGTTGGCAAGTCATATAAAGGTTGAGAGCCATGAGGCATTTGTTAAAAACTGTTCTGATAATCATGAAACCCAAAGCCCCCCCTCAGTCAAACCAGCTGGGGAAAACTGAAAGATTCTATGTGTGTGTGTGTGTGTGTGTGTGTGTATGAAGATGGATAGTCTTAAGAGGAAACTGTGGCCTTGTATGGGAGGAGATAAAGTTTTCTGTCTCTACTTTCACCCATACAGAGCAGAATCATTCAGTGATAATTGATTTCCACGCCTAATTTAACTTGCCTGGGAATTAAAAGTCAAACGAATGGCATGCCCGCACTTGTTGGACAGCAGTCTGGTTACACGCAATAGTTAAACAAATGACAGATGACACAGAAGCACCTGCAGGTACAGTCACGGTGCTCACAAGTACAACATGAATCCATAACACGCCGTAAGCCCTATTGAAAAGCATATTATTCTGAAATATGACAGAATAATACGCACTTTCCACGGGTTTAGGGTGGGACAGTCTCCTTGCTTGGTTTTCTGTAGGCAATAAATACACATTCAACCACCACTTTTTAACACAAGAGCCAAATAATACATTTACATTAATACATAATACATTACATATCGTACTGACGTGGAATCATATAAAAACTCACTGTTTTAACTTTAAATAAGATGTCTGCCTGTTTCTGACTCGTGCAATAAAGAGCGACATTTTAATTAGCAAACTAACCAGAGAAGAGTGGGGTGACCGGTGAGAGCACAAAGGTGTGTACCGAACAAGGATGAATGGCAGGAAGCCACTTTAAAACGTAAGCAGTAAATTAAAAAGGCAAAGAAAAGTTCATTTAAATGTCAATAAACAAATATAATAACTGAAGCTAACAGAAGATTTTAAAAAATAAAAACGTTATGACTTAGTAAATCATATTTATTAATGTGGTTATTTATTTATTTATTCGTCTGCTTGTTTACAGCCGTGTCCTCTCACGTCACGGATACTGCTACCGGAACTTGCAATTTTTTTATTCAAAAAAAAAAAAAAGTTTGACCCTAAAGGAACTTTGAAAGGAACATTACAAAACATTAATAAAATGTGCATCTGTTTTAATTTAGTATGCACGCGTTTTATGTTATTTACTTAATTTATTTTTGCTTTATGCGGAATATTTAATGCAATATTTAGCAAAACGTGTAGTGTGCGCGTGCTTTGGATCGATTTATTTCGAAAAGTTGGGACCGGAAGTGGTTGCTGTCACTTCTGCTAGCTTGACAGCGGTTGTCACAGCTGGGTCTCTGGCTCTCCACAAGTTGAGCAACAGTGGTACGTCGGGAGCGAACAAGTTGCTGCATGGATTTTCCGGAGCTGCTCGTAACTTAAGGTGAAGTTTGCACCTCAGAGAGTCCTTTACTAGAATTATATGATTATTTCTCAGAGACGACACTTATTTAGTCGCGTTAACAAAACACAAATGTAATCCGCTACTTTGTAACTTAACGGTCTCCGCGTGCGTTAGAACTTATTCATTGTGCTGTGGCTGCTTTACAACGGTTCGCCGCGTCGAAACCGCACAGCACGGGGTTAAATTTCGACCCAGACGTCGGCATGTACGGCTCTGATTTTCAGTCTTAATTCATACGACGCCAGAAACCGTGATTGAGCTGAGCTGAAAATGGAAGCGTGTGCTTGTGTTTGGTCTGTGTCTGCGGCTGAAAGGTGTCTGCTTAGCCGCGGTCCAGCGGCACCACCACCACCACCACCAGCAGCAGCAGCAGCATGGTGGTGCTTTCTGGAAGTTTTTCCGCTCTGCGTCGCTGACTGCAGCTCTACCACCGGGCTCCCCGCGCACTGTTGCGGGTGCCAAGTGCCATGGTGGCAGTAACTTCACAGGCTCATCGACCGATATAACCCTCTCTGACCACGCGTAAGCCCTCGTCTGATTCGCTGGAGACATTTGGCGCTGTGTTGGCGAGCGCCCCGCTGTTTTGACACATGGATTTATGAGGGGAGGAGGCGTTTCAGGACACCCTGTTTTGGGAAGTTGCTCCAAAACTCTTCCAACTGGCACTGATTGCGGTAACGCTTTTAATAAATGATAACGTCGCTTCTTGTTGTTGTTTTTGGATCAAGTGTTACGTAGGTTTTATCCTTCGACAGGCAGCCAAGCTCAGATAAGCTGCTGCAGCTGCGAACACGTTTCTTGACAAACCAAAAGCCAAAAGCATCATGTGCTATTGTTCATGCAAAGACCCATCTGTAACACTGAAACAGAAAGAACTCCTCGTTTGGAAGTGTACTCCCACTGGAATAGATGGATCTTGCTCAACAGCACTCCAGCAGTAGGTAGTAAGGTGAAGGCTGAGTCATACTCAGCTTCTTGGAAAAATAGTGAAAAATAGTGTTGGAAATTGTGTAAAACTTTCACTTCCTTTTTGTAATAGTCCCTGGAAACAAGCACCAGAAATGTTTTTTGTTTATTTTTTTAAAAAAAGGTTTATGGCAACTGAATGATCTCTACTAAATGTAAAATTATTATTGAGTTTGTCATTGATCCGTAATATCTCATTTTTGTAAAACATTCGGGATTGATTCGGGATGATTTGATTCGCTCATAGTTAAAACATGAGAGGTGACTGCTGTGGTTCTGTTACTTCACCTCACCCTGTTGTGGACACGAGTGTTGACATCTTCTGCGTTTTTTTTTTTTTGTTTTTTTTTTTTTTGCTTACTTTTGTCTCGTTCTCCGAAGCCTCTCTCTAAATTTGATTTCTTTATCTGGACAATACAATGTCAGGAATGTAAACTGCATTTTCTACAAAGTAAACTCTTTCTCCAGCAAGCTGCAGCTAAAAGTTTCCATGCTTTGTGATGGAAGGGGGAGGATTGGGGGCGGCTGGAGTAGAACCTTCAAGATTCAGAAAAACCACATTAAGAAGGAAGAGGATCAAAAGGTTAAACGGCTCTAACCCATGACAGAGGGACTTTTATTGTCACCATGACCGTGACTCTGCCATTACACAAAGACCTCTTTCCCCTCTCCACGGACCACTCAAGTGTGTTATTCATTCTCCCCTGGAAAATAGACTTCTCTTTAGCCTTGTTGGCCCCCGCAGCTCCTCCTTTCCCTTCCACACTCTTGACAGAATTTACTTTACTCATAACAACCCTGAAACTAACTTTTTCATCTTTTAGAGTCACACAACATGTATTTGTGCCCTTTGCTAGTACTACTTTCCATGTGAGGTCCCTGGGGGTGTTTATCTAAACGTATGAGTAATGATGACTAGTTACTAGCACTCACAGCGATCACACTGGCGAGCGGCTGCATTCTCAGCGCTGTCTGCTCGCTACGTGTTGCCCCAGGAGGGGTTTTTGCGCTGCTCTCTTCGGAGCTCATCTGCTCCACAGCGATAGAAATGCTTCTTCACCCAGGATGCTGTGGCTAGACCAGCTGGCTGTTCTCTAACTGCCTTCTGACAGTCTATAATATACCCCCAAGCCAAGCGCAGGATAATCACCCACCGTCGAGGACACCAAGCTACTTAGGCAGACTGACGGCTTTGCAGTTTTAATCAGTCGTAGGCTGTTTATCTTCAGCTCGGAGTGCTCTCTGTGCTTTCCACGCGTACCTGGATTCTCAGTGAATTACATTCGGCTTCTGCATATGTTTTTTGAAGACAGGTGGTGGATTATCGGGTGGGTGTGACTTTTCTTTTTTTTTTAAGGCACCTCATCATAGTGGGATGGGGGGGGGCAAAGAGCTTTTGCTGGCTTTTTCTGGTGGGGTGGTTCTCTCTCTTAAGCTCTGTGTCCTCTTCAAAGCATTGTGCATTCTGGTATCATGTTTAGCCATGAACAATCACAGGTATGCAGTCCATACAATGGTTGTCTCTCACGTCACAGCAGTGCAGAGACACTCACTTCAGTGGGACGGGGCTTCTCCGTGGCTCTCACGACAATCGTGTCTCTTTTCACTGCTTTAAGGTTTGAACTTTGGTGTTCTAGCTTTGTGAGATCGGTCGAGTTGTGCCGCTCTCATGATCTAAACTGCATTTTTCTGGTGTTTGTGTTGCGCATGTCACAGGAGATTTATCCTAGTCGTTAGCGTCAGTTTTTGCATTTTAAGAGGAAATATTTACTTTTTTCGATTTTCTGTCTGCAGGAAATTAGATGAGACCTTGTCTGCACTTAGGGTGGACCAATTGCCTTGGGGTTTTACGCAATTTGAGCTGTTGGCTTCGTATCGACAGACTCCACGCTGGCTGCCTCTATTTCCTTTGTCTCCGCATGAACTCCGATTTAGCAGGAGTTCATTTCTCAGATCTGCGTGGTGTATTTTGTTGTTATCTTTAGGCAAACAGTCAAACTATTTGGGCCCTGTACATTTACTGCTGAAGTGACTGTGTCCCTCAAGTGCTAATCATTGTAAAAACAGTGAGCTCATTTGTTGAAACAGGAGGGGGGGAAAGGTGGTGGTAATGGTAAAAGAAAGTTAGAGGAGAAAAAAAGTGTTTTTTTTATCATCCTGTATGTTTTTCCCCGGAGGACATCGGCCACCAATCAAAAGCAACACAACACCTGCTCTCGTACTGGGAAAACCTTACAAGTGCTGGAATGAACATCAGTAAGACCACCATAACTCACTAACAGCAGGGGGAAAAGGCTGAATATTAAGCGACCTGTCTGGTTCCAGGATTTCTCTTTGACGGGAAGCAGAGGAGCGCAGACGTTTTTTCCCAGCTCTCTGCGGGCTGCGGGGTCAAAGTCCAAACAGTTTCCCTGTAATAGCGCTCTGCAACCAGCTGGGCCAGAGAGAAAGACCGCTTACAGGCTCCCCTAATGGGCCAAAGCTAAAAGAAAGGATGTCAGCTACCCTACCACCAAGGAATGTCACCTCTGTGACATTGTTATCATTCAGCTTTTTCTTTGTTTTTGACATTATGGCCGCTTTCTCACAGTCGTTGCTGGGATCTTACCGGCCAGTTGCCCTTGATTCAGATTCATGAGGAATCTGACTGAAACCGATTAATTCCACCTTGAGTTAATGCAGCGTTTGGGAAATATCTATTTGTTTTTCAAGTATGAAACAACATGCTAACACTCTTCTCTCTCGGCGGCATCATCAAGATTAGTCGGTCAAGACCCCTGACAGTGTAATGTACAGAGCTGATCCCCTGTCAGGATCACAGTCCTCCTGGGTCCACTCATGGGATCATGGCTAACTTTAATTGGTGTGAGAGTGTGAAGACTTATTCGGTCCATGCATCGAGGTTGTCTGTGTTCTTTGAATGCCTGGTCTGATTAAAGATGTGAATATCTTCTCTTCAGCTTGGCATGAAATCGCTCTGTGCCAGAGTGTGTGGGTGCGTTGGCACCGGTTCAGTTCTCCAGTGGCTTGCTTGGCCAACTGCTTTTCTCTTTAATCCTAATTTGCTGCTCTGTATTTCTGTCATTCAAACTTAAATGCACTGTAACACAATGGGTGAAGTATGCCAACAGCACAGTAGTTTCTAAAAACTGAATCTTTTAGTAAATTATGGGTACATGTAAGCCTTTCATTTGGTGTAGCTGGCAAAAGTGACTGTGCTGATGTCTGTCTTTATCCTGTCACTGTGCAACATTGACATGATGATGGAAGGATATGTTGTGTATTCTGGTGCACTAATATTATACAGTTCCATTGCAGCCAGGGTGAAGCATTGCACCGATCGCTGCATCTTCAGTATCCAAACCGTTTCAGACAGAAACTGAAGCAGATTTTTGTCTTGTTGTGTTCAATATTCACATCTTCTCCATTTACTTCTGTTCTGTCGGAACACACACGATCCGTGTGAGTCCCCCCCCCATGCACCTTTTTTGCTTCTTTTGACCTTCACATCACCAATGCTCGACTTCACACAGAGCCGGGACTGTCAGTGCGTGACTTTACGCGGGCTGATGGTTGTCACTAGGTATTTTTAAAGGGGAATCCACCTGTTTAACACATGAGTGTGTGCTTACAGGTCTTGGATTATTCATTTGTGAAAAAGGTTTGTGTTTAACTGTTAACTACTGTGGTTCCAGAGGTAGTTGTGTGAATTTGAATAGATAAGGTGATGGTGCGTGGTCGTGAAAAGGGGTGAACTCACCAGTCTGTTTGTACACATCAGACCCAACTGTCTGAGTCGGTTTGCTTTGTTTCATTCTCACGCACCCTCCGCTAGCCTAATTCAATTTACTGACTTGACTTATTTCTGCCCACATGGCTCAAGTGCGGAGGGGTCTGCGTGGCATTGAAGGCAAAACAGCCTCGGGTCCAGCTCTCGCAGAAAGGCGGGGAACAGACGACGAACGGGCCTATCGCTTTTCCGTAATTCCCCATAAATGAGTAGCGCTACTTTGAGAGTTTGACATGGCTGCTAAAGCACAGTTGAAGCCCACATGAGACAAGCACAGGCCCCGGAGCAGGGATAACACAGGCTTGTCCTCAGACATTTTCCCATGGTGATAAGGACTTAGCCAGATGTTCGCAATACATATTCACACCCTCTCAACTCTGACTCTCTCTGCAAGTCAAGGAAACCCCAGAGAGTGTGTAAAGTGGCAGGTCTAGAAAGCACAAATCTGGTCAGGCCCTTAGTGTGCCAAATTATGAATGACCCTGCCACCTCCTGATAATTTCTCACTGAAACTACCAGGACACACCGAACCGAGGAGACAGTGAAAGGTTTCCAAGTTGGTTTAGCCCTCTTTGAAGTTTGGCTCTGTGAATGGGGAAAACGGCATATTATGAGACACCGCAGTGTTCTCTTTCATGTAGTAAGCTGAAAGGGATGCTATTGAGTGTTTGAGGGAGTCCTTTGATATGTGAGATGCTCTGTGCCTTGTGAAAGGATCAAGCTTATGATTTGAGTCAATATGTGTGTGCGAGCGCTTTGATGCCCGCTCCTGTCGGTTCCGGCGTTTTGTCAGGAGCGTTGCGTACAGCAGGTTTCTGGGGATCAGCCACGGTGGGTCCGCGCGGCTCACGAATTCGTTAAAACTTGCCTGGTTATCCGCATTTTTGCTGGGTAGCACACACGCAGAAACATAGATGCACGCAGACAGAGGCATTAGTGAAGCTGCTGTTCCACCCTGGCTGACGGTAAACAGCGTCCCGTTTGGGAACTCGTTTTGGTAGTTTGAAATCAAGTGAGTGTCCCGTCCAGGGTTCAGAGGACATGATTAAAATGAAGGAAAGGAACGATTTGTCTTGATTACATGTTTCTTTTGTTTGCAACCTTTTATCTTGAGGACGTGAAGATTGACATTTCTTATTTTCCCCACAAGGCCCAGAGTAGCCTTCCGCCTTTTAGTCGGCAGTTATGGGTTGGGCACACAAAGATAGTAATGTTGTATAACCCTCCTATTGTGTAATTGTGTTTTCATGCTACTGTTTTTCTGTTTTTGAAGGAAACGCCACATTAAATATGATTACAATTCTGCTGCGGAGCATGTCATGTCTGTGAGCAGAATGTTGATTAAAGATGATTTAACTGTTGTTTGTGCATGCAAGGTTAAGCGTACATGGAGAGCCATGCTGTGTGTGTGTGTGTGTGTGGGTTCATGCCTTCCTGTGTATGCTACTAGTTAGAGAGGCAGAGAGAGGACTTTGCCCTTCTCCTCCATCCTTTACCATCTGTTTTGTGTAGCATTTGACTGAGGCGTTAATCATTATGCCTCGGGGCCACTCCTGCTCTGACAACAGCTGGAAAAGGGAGATGGACCTGTTGATGTCCATCTGTCCTTATGTCTGTCAGTCCGCAGTGCACTGCTGTATTAACTGTATCCATACAGCTGGAAGGTTCATGACCTTGGTGCTTCTAGTTCCTTGAAAAACAGCTGGGAGGGCCTCCCTGGCACTGTTCCCGCTCTCTGTAAGGTCTCTCAGCCCTCGGCTTCCTCCGAGTCACCCACTGCTTCTGTGCTGCTATTTTAAGTATGCTAAAGTTTGCTGAATTGTCTTTATTTTATGGAATTGCGCAAATGCTTGAAGAACGCTTGTTGCATCTGCCGGGGTCCGCGTGGGTCACTCTGTGCCGTGCAGGACTGCACAGAACACGGACAGGAAAAGTCCGTCCGCCCTACACTTTTCTCACGAAGCACCCGAACACATCATTTTCTTTTTTGACTTTTTCCTTGTTGTTCAGCCAAATACAACAAACATCTTGCTGTCGTGACATGGAAGATGGAACTGGGCTGCGTGTTCGTACACCTGATTATAGTTTGCACAGCTGAATGTGTCCATATATAAAGCATGAAAGCTTAATTTCCTTACTGCCGTCCTCTTCCCTGCTTTACTGATCTTAAGTAAACTGGTGCTAAATTACTAAACTGTATTGTTTGAGCTTCAAAATTGGATTGTGTGCATGATATTGCAAAAGATACTATGCAATAACAAAGCCTGGTGGCATAATTAATTAATCTCTAAGACTGTTTTGCCCATTTGATTACCTAGCTAGATAACTTAGCTCTTCTTGACCTTTTTTTTCTAGACCTGGAGCATTTCACTCTCAGGTTTGGTTCGTTTGAGTCGTGAACACAGCGCTCGCACTCGAGGGTTGAGATCGCAAAGAGAGGATGGTCAAGGCTTAACTTCACTTTCTCTTTGGAGCAATCACCATACCATTCAAAACAACTGGTTCACACACTGCAGGTACAACTATTTAATTAAGTTTACCTGAGGTGCAGTCTGAAGATTAACTGTGGGCGTATCTGCCCAGCAAAGTCCATCACCAGTGGTGAAACGGTGAGGTGCCTCATCATAGACGCTTCGTGACAGTCTAGTTGGATTCATTTAATGAACTGCTCTTGATTTTTGGGGAATGCTGTTGTAACGATTGGAATAATTCTATCAAATTAGTGCCTGAATGGGAATAAAACAAATGTACCGCAGGTTTGTAAATGCCCTCAGACAGTGCTGTACAGCACACGGTAACGCGACATCTGAAATGTATTTTTCTCGGATTGCTGTAACATAACACCATTATGGCTGCGGTTGAAGAGTTTAGATAACACTGACACATTTACAGAGTGAATATGATATCACAATCGATAGGTTATTATCATTATTTCACTCATTATCATTCACTGGTAGCGCTGTTATTTACACAAGATACGCCGCTAACGGGTGTCAGAAATGTCACAGCCCCAATCTTAGTAACTGTAACATGACCTGCTCCAGTCCTGGTTTTCTTCTTGCTGGAAGCAGCTGGGAAGAACTACAGAGAGTTCCTCCTAATGTTCCTGATAGCATCTTAAGTAATATTCCTCAATGGACGCTTTGAAGGCATGTCTGTCTAAACCCCGTGAGTGTTGGGCTGTTTGTTCTCCAGCAGCCCATCCGTGCTCCTGAAAGAACACCTCTTTTCTCGGTGGCTTAACGCATTATCCTACGGTGAGACTCCTTTTCAGGAAGAGATCCCATGAGCAAGTAATGCTCCCTTGAAAGCAGCGCTCTTTTACTTGCTGCTCCCGATGTTTCGTGTTCAGCTGTTAGTGGAGGTAATGGATCTAGATGGAAGTGCAGCGGAATAATGTAATGAATGAAGTGATTCCTTACGTAGGAGTTTGTTATTAATACGTAAAATCATTGTAAAAACACTTGGAAAAGAAGAGCAAGGCCTTTTCTTTTGCATGGTGTGTTCTCATTTATTTGCCTGATGGTGTTATTTGGTCCGCAGGTGGTGGGTCTTCATCTCGGTTTTTTATTAGTGAAAAGCCCCCGTGAACAGACTTGTTACACAAGCAGTAAAAGGGAAAATGACATTTGTTCTGGGTGAGGCATTTCACACGGTACATGTAATGTTGCTGAAGTAGTCAGACAGTTTGACAAATCATGCATTAGAAGGCAGAATCGTGTCAGTAATTATTTAACACAGTTTTTAGCACCAGGGTTTTTTTTTTTTTAGCCCAATGTGAAAGCACATGTAACCAATAGCACGGTGGTTTACAGTGGCCTACTCCAAATATTTTGGGGGAATGCCCTGCATTTCTCACAAACATGTCAAAATTATATTAAGTAGTTAAAAATGTTTTGCGTGTCAGTCCTGAGAGTTGGTACGTAGGAAAAACCCTACAAACCTAAGTTAACTTGTTGCTTTATGTTCATCCTCTCCACTGAGGACCAGAAACAAACGTGTAGAACAGTCTTGTGCAAAGCAGGATTGATCCTAAAGGGGATGCAACGTCACGCGTGCCTCTTGGTGCAGCTTTATGGATCGATTCATAATTGCATTTTCATTATTTATGATGCTGTGGCAGCTGTGACAGTGCTGTGGCAGCGTGCAACAGATGGCACTGTGTAAGTAAAACAGTGATGGGATTCTTAAGCCTTAGGGGACTCTATAGAAGTCTTGTACCAGCTATGTTATGTCCTAGTATAGATAACTTGTGGAGAATGTTAACTGGCTGGAGCTCTTAGATGGTCGATGGTAGCAGTGCTAATCCTGAAGGTGCTACGTGTTAAAAGCTATTAGATATGTATAGAAGCTCTGTGTTTAAGCATCTGCGTCACGTATTTACTTAAAGGTTAATTTGCTTTAGAAGCACACAATGAGTGATTGATCCCTCCCATCGTCCGTGCTATGTATAATGTGGGTGACATTTAGGCTTTATTGGGACCCTGCTGCTATGCCAAGAGTAGTGGCCCTTTTGAGTTCTATTTCTGACACACTGTTTTGGTTTCCTTGGTTTATCAAAGCAGGGAGCAGTGTGTCGCAGCTTATTATGGGCATGTTGGGTTTGGCTGCAGAGGCCGGGTTTGTGGAAAAGGCTACCATGGAATTAAAACGTTCTCCGTCTGCCCAGAGCGCTTCTGCATGTTTTAGCCAAGGCTGTAGTCAAGCACACACCCCGTGTAAACAATAAAAAACATCACTGCAGCACATCAAAATGCTGAAGATGTGTACAGCTTTGGGGCGCAGGGTCATTTTATGTAGCAGCGGGGGCCATTTGTAGAGAGAGCCGTCAGCTGGCAGGAGAAAGTCAGAGTCTGGTATGTGTGGAACTTGAGGTTTTTGGGGGGGTTCAGGCTGGAGCGTCTGTTTTTGTCACCGTATACCTCGTTATTCTTACTTACAGTTCTCCTGGACTAACACAATGAAAACCTTTTTTGGTGTTTCCATTCCTGGTTAATTATTAGGCTACTAGGAGGGTGTGTACGTGTGTGTGAGACATATTTGTACTATGGGTGGGTAATTGCACACCGATGAGAAAATAAGTTATTTTTAAACGAAGGCCACTGTTAGTTTTTTGGGAGCTTGTTATGTTCCAGATTTATCAGAGCAAAAGATTTTATTAAGGGGTAAGAGACATTCGGTACGGCAGGACACAGAGGTCCAAGGCGAGTGAGTGAGGCCCGGCCTTTCTCCAAAATGGGATTTTCAGAATTCTCTTAATTCCAGACAAGCCGCTCCTGTTGCAGAGGGGAAGTGCTGCCAGCAGCCTTTCTGTCTTCTGTCGGTCGTCATATTGATCTGTCTCCGGCCTCCAGAAATGGAGATTCTTTAAAGCCAGCCGTAGCCTAATGACATTACTCAACACCCCCCGCCCTCCGCCACTAACCACCCACCCCATTTCAGATCTCCCTCCGCTCCACTTTTTTCCCTCCCTCTCACTGTTATCTAATTAAAAGCTTTTCTATAGAGGGCTGGTCTTGGCCTCCAGGCGTGGGGTACAGACATGGAAGCTGGCCGGAGGTGGAGTGATTTTATATATGTGTGTGTGTGTGTGTGTGTGTGTGTGTGTGTGTCTCGGCGAGCAATTGTCTGTGCGTGTGTGCATGTACGTGTCTTCTCAAATAGGCTTACTGCTGCTTGAGCTGGTGAACCGGGAAAAGGGTTAAAGCAGTCCATGGACAAGCGCTCATGCAGGAGTATGAGCTTAACTAAGACCGGGCTGCAAGAGGGGAGGTAATGAGAGAGGGTGGGAGAGCTGCCCCTGCCCTGATAGGCAGCTGAACATGATACTGGGTCAGGGGGTATAATACTGAACTTTTAGGGAGTGGTTATAGATAGTGAGAGAGAAAGGATGGGGGAGTGGCCTCAGTGTGGGGTTGTTAGATGGCATCAATTCATTCTTTGTTTGCTAACCGCCTGTTGTGCTCTTATCATACAGCACAGGTGAGCGTCTCTCTGTGCCGTAGCGCAGGTCAAGGTTTATTGCCTCGGCCTGAATTCTGTCTTCATGACGAAACCACGAGGGCGTAAAAGAAAGGAGGCATTTTTCTGAGGCCGATGCAGACAGACAGAAAGCGACAGGATTCCTCAAGTGCTTTGGGATTTTCCCAATTCCCACCTTACAGGCTGAGGCACAGAGGCGAGGGAGGGCGGGAGAATAATGGGAGGGATGCAAAGGAGGTGGGCTAAATAAGAGAGGAGGGAACAGGGGACACAAAAAGCAGCAGGATAAAAAAAGAGTCAGACTCTTGAGCATAGAGCTGAAGCAGGTGGTCAAAAGAGTCAGTGCAGATATGCTGCAAGTGAGTGGAGTGTGTTGATTGGATAAAGAGTGTGAGGAGCCTTTAAAATAGATTAGATGCTCAATTTTCAGCAGTGCCAGTCTGTAGATGGACCTTTTGAGCTTCGCTTCTGTGGCTGGTGAGTATCTTTTAGTCAGATAAGTGCACTCCTTTGTGACTCACCGTGTTAGTTTGCTATTATCACGCTTTCTCTAACCTTGCCCTGCCTTACTGCGTCGAAGGCCAGAGGAACAAATAGTTAGCGCACATGATAAAATAAACAGAATCTAATAAATGGCGAGGGCGCACACTTTTAGTCCCGCGTTCGGGATTTTTACAGGCTAACATTCGGCCAGGCTTGATGAATTTCCTCTGAATGTGATGAGCTCACTGTGGCATATGAAATGGAACTCTACCTCTGTATTGTGTGTACTAATAGCAGTGAAAGGTCAGCTGTATCCTTCTATGAAAAGTCTAATTTAAGCCATGTTTTTGATTAAGACGTCCCAATGTGGCCTTTTTTTATCATTTTTACAGCAATGTTACTGTATTAAAATAAGTGTCACAGATGTAAACCTGTTCTGATTACAAAAATAAGCCCAACCTGGACGAGTCAACCTTCTGATGCTTGTTAAATGAAGTGATGCACACACAGCTTTATATTAATAATTTGACCTATAATTCGAATCGGGTTGTTTTCGTTTTAGTGAGATTAAGAAATTCATGAACATCTGCTGACAGTTAGTGAGCATCAACCTCAGGTAGGCTAGTTTAATATGAAATAGCATTAAACACAGCTGTGTTATGGAGAAATTAATCATAAGCTGTCATTAGATCATTTTTTTCCCCTGCATCTCAATAAATGAAATTTCATGCTCACATGTTACAACATAGTGCTGATCCAAAATGAAATACCAGCAGTTAACTGGTTGTTAATTAAACCTAATTAAAATTTTGACTGCTCTATTAAGCAAATGTAAACACACGTGATCACGGTTGAATGAAAACTCATTAGCGTTTGCATTCCCTCTTATTAGTGCCTTCACCTTGGCACAATAGTTCTTCAGTAGCTGGAGAGCCACACTCCGTGGGGAGGCACGTTATCAGCCACACTGACTGACAAGAGGCTCCACGGCTGAACTCTGCTGCACTCCATTGTTGTGCTATTTGCATGGGCCGGTATGATAACGGTCACCTCCCTGAGCCGTGGCTACCTTCATTCTCTGGTGTGGACACAGGCGCAGGCTTCCCTCAGGCTTTCCACAGTCCCACACACACACACACCTCTACACCTACACCTTAATCTCACACCAGGCCAACCCAGCATAGCCTGCATTCCTCTCATGTTCACCTGATAAGTGTGTGTGTGCATGCTTTAATCTATCTGTGTGGATCCTCTGTAGTCCTCCTCAGATAAGCACCGATACTTTTGTCCATTCAGGTTCCAAGGTTGCGGTCTGTAGCCCGGTGGTGTAGTGATGCTGTTTCCAAGAGTCCTGGGTCTATTCCTGTGTTGTGAGTGAATTCATTTCCAAACTTGAATGACTGCTTTTATACTTTTGCCCCTCGTGCCAGAAATTGTTTTCCCTTACTAAAATAATTCTTCCAGGCTCTGATAACACTTCTCTCTCAGGGGCAGTGAACTATTAGTTTCCTTTTAGTCTTTAAAACTTAAGGGACTTATTCTGAGTCATTGTCCTAATTAGGGCGCAGTGATGGAAAGAGCACTTCACATTTTGGCTCTGTTGAGCGTCAGTAGACCCTCCAGAAATAAGACAAGGTCATCTTTCCAGCTCCATTATAAGATGGAAGTCCTGCCACCGTATCCTTTCTCAGAAGTACTTCTTTCAAATAAGTGGCAACAGGTTGACTTTTATTTTAACTTGGCAGCTCAGTACAGGAGGAGAGTATTAGCAGCAGATAGCTTTGAAACGTTAGGTTGGTCACATGATTTGCGGTGAAAGGAAGGGTCAGGGGTCGCAGTGACGGATGTGGGCTTAAGATTACAGGCTGGGGGGTGGGGTCAGCGTGGTCACGGCTGGCTTTCAAGTGAACGGAGGCAGATCACAAATCAAACACTGAACTTTTTATTGATGTTGGTTAAACAAGTTCCGTGTTATTATCCAGTTGTCAGTAACGGAGGGGAGCCGTGTGTTTGTGAAAGGCCCGATGGTGTCCTCATCTGGTTGACAGACCCAGAGAACGATGTACGACACCTGGTGAACATAAGAGAGATGGAGAAAGGGACTGAGAGAGTCTAACTGTGAGTTCGGAGTGTGAGGCGAGTTTTGGAAAGGCCACAGTTGAATACATGGTCAATGTGAATACGTAGATGCACATTCGTGTGTAGCGGAGTGAACAAGCTGATGCCAATATATGTTTGGTGAAGTGTTGAGAAAGTGTTTTGTTAGAATAATTAGCAGGTATCCAGAGGCTTAATGCATCTGCCCAGTGAATGTGTTAATGAGCAAGGTTTGAGCTGAACAGGAACACATACAGGCACACTCCCACGCACACGCACACACACACACACACACACACACACACATTTGTTGCTAGCTAGCATTTACCTATAAATATGCGCAAACTGTGCGGGGTTAACTTTCCTTAAAACCTGAAAATCACTGTAAACATTGGAAAGTATTGTAAAATTGTAGCTTACGGTTTAAGCTCTGTTTGTAGCTGAATCATCAGTGTGGTACAAACAGATGAACTAAGCGCTGAAAGTGGGGTGACCGTCAGCAGACCGGCAGGAAGTGAGCACAGCCGAAATGTCAGCTGAAGCCCAAACAATGAAAGTTTAAAATGTCATTGGATGAATAAGCACTCAAAGCGGTCGGACAGTCAAACAAAGAGTGCGACACGAATGAAACTGAAATGTAAATGATCAACCATAAACACAAATTTAGGGTGGTGATAAGGTAATCGCAGTGAAAATGTGGGCAGTGCTTATTCTCAGGCGTCCAGGATTATGAAGGACGAACAGGGTCGGTGCACAGGTTTATGGGCGTTTTGATATTTCACAGTTCTGACATCAGGTGGAAGCCGTGGTGTTTATCTCTGAGGACTGCGTCCAGAAAAAGCCTGTCTGAGTTCATCATTTAGTGATGCGTGGCTCTTCCCACAACCTACACGACAATCGCATTCTGCACTGAGAAGAAACGCTGAGGGGGTTGTTGTACTGGATATTATGCCGGCAAGCAGCGCTAGGGTAGCTCCACCTCAACTTGCCCGTGTTCTTCAGAGAGCAGAGGAGGCGAGCATAAAAGCTGCTGCTGCTGCTGTCCCTCCGTGCAGACGGTCAGGTCCATTTAATGTGCAGGAACTCAAAGGAGGAAGGCCACAGCGCTGCAGCCATTCAGCCTGAGCCAAACACACAACCCAGACCCTCCCGCTGAGGTTTCTGCAGCCACAGCCGCGACTGTGCTTGTGGCTCTGATGTCATCTCGGAGCAATTCCTTCCCCTCTTCTCTTCCAAACCCTGCTGTCTGCTGGGAGACCCCCCACCCCACGCAACACACACACACACACACACACACACACACACTCTTTCTGTATCCTACCATCTATATGAACACTACGTTAATAAAAGGCTTGGAAATGGACTTGATACCTCACTATATCACATTACTCTCCCTGGCACAATGTATACAAAGCCTGTTTTGTATTGTGAGAATACCGCTCAGAGTCATTAGGACCGATTTTTGGGGGGCCTGCGGCTGAATAGGGCTCGGTAATGGAGCAGTGGGAGAGCTGACAAAAGCAGCCCCCCCCCTACCACCACCACCAAAACCACCACCACCCCTCCTCTCAGCAGCCTGGCTCATATTGTAGTGTTTAAACACGTAAGGTGACAAGGAGAGCTGTTTGTCTAACGGTGTGTGCGTGCATTTGTGTCTCCAAGGCTATGGGAAGAGGATGAAGGGCATGACTAGAATACATTGTAGAGTCAGAGGTGTCATTAAGTGAGTGGTGAAATGACTGTGTGGGTTGTCTGCGTCTGTGTGTTTCAGTCTTCAAGTCCCTGAAATGCAAACTCGAGTGCATGAGAGCTCCATTCTGCTTTGTGCCCCATGCCGCCAACAGTGAATTGGCTAAAGAGTACCATATTTAAAACAGAGACAGGGATTTTATTTTTATCTTTGACTTTGAGCTGGATAAATGGACTGATAAATGATCCTCTGCGCTGCTTTTATAGTTTTCCTCTGTCCCTGCCACCGTCTTGTAGTCCTCCTATCCCTCGCCCATGTCCTAACTCTTGCCACCACCACTCGGGTCAAGACTTGAGCAACCATTCAATTTACAAAACCCTGGAATTCGACTTGCATTCGGGCAGGCGTCCAGACAAGCCGCGGCTGCTTGCGTGGACAAATCAGATTTCTCTGTTCTTGCCACTGGGGGCCCTTCTGTTTTTCAGTGAGAACGTCAGACAGAGAGTCAGCTGGGGCTGCAATAGAAAGCATTCACACTGGTTATGCCTTTATGGTTCTGAATCTCAAGCGTGGGCAGATATGTCAAAAGGGTTTCTTTTAGAATGCAGGTCAGGGACGGAGCTGACCTCAGGGGTTGAGGAAGGATAAGGGAGAAGTGCAGAGGAGTGGGGGGAGAAGGAGTGAGGGGAATGTACATATACACAGAATATGCTGGTGGGTGGGGGTGGAGGGGGTGCAGTGGCCAGACAGGCCGTAGGGCAAAGGCTGGTCCCCTGATGGGTGTCTTTCAGTGTGCCCAGGCTGGGTGGGAATGAGATCTGACGGGTGTGAAATGGTCCTCTCTCTCAGTGACCCAGGCCCCTGCTAGTTCCAGCCTGCTAACACTGTGGCTTTGTCCTTCAGACTCTCAAAAGAGCCTGTACATCAGAGGACTCATAATGACCGAGCTGGGAATGTATGAATGCTGTAGGAACTCTGATGGCATCTTTGATGACATTCAGTTCAATTCCTCGATAACAGTATGAAAGGAACAGGAGGTTTCAGGGACGTGGAAACTACTTGTTGTAACATCCTAAGCCACTCTAGTTCCTTGAGAAAACACTGTCATCTATTTTGTCCTGGTATCAGCCGGCTCAGTACTGTATACGTTGCCTAACAGATGAGAGGCTTTTTCCAGCATCGTGGAGTACATTTCCTTGGAATGCTGTATGCATCTGATTAGATCACTGACTGAGCTGAGCACATTTCTGTGATAAACCAAGTCTTGCCGGAGATGATGACATCCATTTTGTTTGCTGGGAGAGAACAGATGGGCAGCATTGGCAGAGAACTGTCACACCGAATGCAAATATAGCACCTTGTTGTTTCTGTGTTTGCGGCTGTTCTGACTGTTCTTGCTCTTTCCCTCTGCTTTAAACGAACGCACATCTCATTGGTGGGCGATGACGATCGCTCCCCGGTTTTACTTTTCGCTTCTGCTCGCCGGGACGTCGACGGATCTGTGCGTGGACGCGCACAGATTGGAGGCAGTCTGATACATTAGCTGGAGACGCGTTGCCTCATCAGTCTGCTTCTCCACAGCTCAAATCTCTGTCGATTTGTCTGACTGGTTGTTGCTTCTCTGTTTTAAAATGTAAAACCAGGCATCATTTCTCCGGATCAGTCTTTTCAAGACTAAAATCACTTCGAAAATGCAGGACTGAGATAATACACTGTTGTGCTGACAGTAAAGTGCGTAATGAAGAGTGTCGGCTGTTGTCACAGGAAAAACTATCCTTTAAGGTGCGGTCGACTTTGTCAGAGCACAACAGCGTGCAGAAAATAACAAGGTTGCTGTTCACTCTCGGCGTTTTGTTCGCCTTGATGCACAAAGCTTAACCTCAAACATCGATCCATCGCCTGGACGACACAGTTGATGACTTTGTTGTCACTTCTCATGTACCTGCCACAAAATAGCCTTCTGTCTGGCAAAACATGCCGTGTAATGTCATCCCTCTCCCGTGCGGCTCGATCCACAGTACCTCTTGCTTTGCAGTCTCTTTCTAGTGACACATCTCTTCAGGTGCGACTGTCTCATGCGCTGTTAGCCGAACAACGGTGGTAATCTGCCGAATGTTTCCTGGAGGAGGACTCTCGCACGTGACTAAAAGCGTTATAATACAGATAATGACAGGGTCAGCTGAGGAAAAGCTGGATTTTAGATCCTTCCACTAATACCAGAGTTATTATGGAGAATGGTGAGAGGGAGATGGCAAATTAGAACTCAGACTCCTGATTTCAAGGTTGATCTTCCAAACCTCTACCGCTCATGTTATGAGACTTTAAAAAAAAAAAGAAAAACCAGGCGAGCAAAGCAGCAGGGGGAGAGAGAATTGGCAAATGGTTTGGTGTGTTGTGTGCCACGTCGCTCCAGCTGACTCATCTCTGCGCGCCTGTTGTTGCTCCCGCTGTCCCGAAGCTGTCGGCGAGGAGCTCCGAGACTGTATCAACATCACGTCACCGCTGTTTCCACGTTTCTGGAAAGTATGTTGAAATCTTGGCTCCGTCGTGAGAGAGCTGTCTCGCTGACATTCCCCATTTCAACCTGAGGCCACTGACGTGCAGGTGTAGTAACCTGGGGATGACCCGTCTAACGTTGCATGCCTCAGCCCTTACTCACGTTACCTAACTGTGTGAGACAGCAGCAAATGATATACTGAATGACAGGCTTTAGACAGTATGACAGTATGAAAGTTGTGTGTCGTATGTGTGCGTCTGTCTTTGCGTTGCTCACGGCTCCCTCTTCTCTTCTCTCTTCTCCCGCTCTTCAGATCCACAATGCTGAGAAGACGATGAATCCTCCAGGTCATCTGAGACGTCCACGTGTCTTTGCCGCTGTCCCTCCCCGACAGCCCTCTCGTCCCACTGAGGCGCCATCTGCCTCCCCACGCTCCCCCCCTTGCCCCTGCCCGGGTCCCTCCCCCCTCCCCTGCCCCCACTAGTGGCCATCCCAGAGGGAAGGAAAGGCGAGCCAGCCCCCTGTAAATATGCCTGGATGGAGGTCTCAGTGGCGTCTCGTCCTGCTGAACTCCCTGACCTGTGGCCTGGAGATCTGTGTGGCAGCTGGGATCACATACGTGCCCCCACTGCTGCTGGAGGCTGGAGTGGAGGAGCGCTACATGACCATGGTGCTAGGTAAGAGCTTGGTATCTGGTTACTGAGGCCTCACAGGGTACAAGTGTATTTGTGAGTGTTTTGTTTCTATCTCATTCACACACTCTCATCGTTTCCCCCTCTGTCCCTTTCTGACAAGGTATTCATTAAACATGAAAGGCGCTCGCACAAACTCTCAAGGACAGACCACTTCGTGGAACTGTCTCCTCTGTGGCTTGTTCACTGACCACATGAGTGATCGTTTCTTGTCCAAGCGTTTCAAAAGATTCACTTTATAGCCCCTGAGTGCCATTTATTCACTTAGCAATACTTTGTGTATTGTCATAGGGCTGAAAAGAAATTCGATTTTTATTTTAATCAGTCTCACTGCTTTGTTTGCTGTGGTTACATTAAAGCTATAATGTATATATAAATATAAAACAAATGGAAAACTATTTCATTAGCTGCTGCTGACGTCATGAGAGTAGGCTGCTGCCTCTGAGAGACGTGTGCTTTGTAAATTAGTTTGATGCATAAATGTGTGACCTTGTTCAGTGGAAGGCAGATTTGTGTGACTGTGCCACAGGGCTCCTATCGTCTTCCCCGTTCAGGTCATAAAGACATAATTGAGGCCGTTACACAAATCAGCGGCCAAATCACCTGTTGTTTTGTGGAGGTGGTAATCAGGCGCTAATTTAAAGGCAGCAGGAGGGCCAACTGCCGGAGGAAGAGCTGCGATCTCCAGACACATATTTCAGTTGCTCATTGCAGTACACGGGCTTAACGTTGTAAAACAAGAAGCTACTGCGATTTTTACCAAATGCTGCTTATTTGCTTTGCATTAGTTAAGATCATCAAGTCATACTAGAGGATCTGAGTAAGTAAAGACGATTTGTAAGGATGTTTTGATGATGTTTATTTGTTTTTATAGGGCAGATACATAAACATTCTGCGTATAATATTTACAGCCTAAGTATGAAGGACAATAGATAACTATTGTCCTTCATATTACAGCCACATAGATGATTAGCTCTGATATGTGTCAGCGCTTTCCTATGGTTCATGTATTTAATGTAGTGTCTTAAACTGATTTGCACAAGAACAAGCTAGGGCTGGCGGTGCAGTCTTGAATAGCCAAACATTGAAATTCAAAAGCACTACAGCAGCACTTCAGAGGCATTGTTAAACAACACCACTCCTCGGTGAAAGGTGCGGGAGGTTAGAATGATGAGCCATTAAGTCCGTGTTCCTCAGACATTCCACTTAAGATAGGGTTGCACATTAGTGCCAGTGAAGAGCACAGGGAACAGTAAGGTAGAAAAACATTTTTTTTTTTTGCCGGGTAAAAGTACAGTATTCAAAAGGCGTAGGCAATCCAGCTGGAGTGTAAACATTGATTCGACTGCAAAACAAAAGCTTAAAAGAAATGTATCGTGCAGGTAGCCTGTGCTTAAATCCAGAATGCTCGTCTTCATTTTCATCCTAAGGGAGATGGTTTAAACAGAGGGGTGACAGACATGTCCCCAGAATATGCTTCACTTATATTCCTTTACTTTGAGGGGAGGTATTGATCCAGTAACACGGTCATTTTTAGTGTCTTCTTGCATCGTAGCTTTGGGTGCTACGCGTGCATCATCTTTTAACATTTAAAACATTAACTGACTGAGATTTTCGCACCTCATATTCAGGAGTTCTGGGAAGAGCCCGTCTTGCTCAACGCAGTGCACTGCCTTGCGCGAAAGCAAATATACCCACCACAAACACTCTAGAGTGTGCGCAGCTGATAACCGCACCATTATGTCTGACTAAAGTGTAATTGAGTTTTGCCTGTGGTTGTGTATTTATGGCTTTAGCTGCCTCGGACCTTTCAGTCTAACAATAGTCTGTTACCGAAACTATTTGGAACCCTTCCCGACGCAAACATTGAGACAGACAGGTGTGTTTTGTGAAAAAGGCCAGTCATATTGGTGCTCACAAATCAGCGGCACATGGATCCTGTACATACAAGCTATTAGCATCACCCATATGGTACACATTTGCACACTGTAACTGAGTTTACTTGTAAGCAATGTGAATAGTTGCCTTATCCTGTCAGCCCAAATGGCGTTCACATGGTCCTCACTAAAGGCGTCTCTTTGAGACATTGTCTTGTGACTGTACAGATGATAGATACAATTCCACCAAACCAGGAGCTCCGTGTGGATGACAGAAGTGACTATTCAGCTGTAAACATTACAACAATATACACTTCTACTCTTCCGTTTCTGTAACAGCTGCTGGTGATATGAAGAAAAATGATTTCATTGTGGGGTTCCTCCCAAAAGAGGCTGCACTGTGAGCCAATCTGGAAATGGCGCTCAACCTAATTCTCATCTCCCTGTATTATAATGCAGTGCCTGAGTGCTATTTGAATGAAGATAGATATTGTGTCTTGGGAGGGTTAAAGCTAATTTCCCCAAGCAATAGTGTCAGGTTCTCACATGGCTGCTTTCTGCTTTATCTAATAGCCATTTGTTGGCTGCTTCATCCTCCAGTTGTTACTTTCTTTCTCTGGTTTCCTCTCTGGAAGAGGGGACGGACGATACTGAGGTGTCCATTACCCTTGTTATTTTAAGCATATTTTGGTGTGTATTTAAGTAACAAAGCACATTGTGGAATGTGACACATTTTATATTAGGTAGGATCAAATGTGGTGTGTGGGTTAGGTTAGACGCCTCGCTGATTTATGTGTGTGTGTGTGTGTGTGTGTGTGTGTGTGTGTGTGTGTGTCAACAGAGCTGGAAAGCAACTTGCATTGTATTCAGAAGCTCTGTGTGTGTATGTGTGTGTTTTGCAGGGAGCTACTGAGTGGGCAGAGTGTGTGTGAGAGAGACAGTACGTTTTACAGCTGTAGATGGTGAGGATTGTTATGATGGGCCTCCACAGCTGCAGCAACAAGAAATGTAGCGGAGCCGCTGACTGTCCGGCTGCAGTCGACTTATCTGTCTTTCTCAAATTGCCTGACTGATTGTCCGTTCTCGTCTGTTTCCGAGCTCACCGGCTTTGCATTTGCAGGTCTTTTTCCTTTTTCAAATGTTTCAGAGTGCGTGCACCAGAAACACAAATGTAGTCTCCCTGTCTCTGTGAAAGACTACAATTAGATCTTGCTCAAATAGTTTATCCCAGTAATTCTTCTTGGAGTGGAGTTTTGACCCCTAGTGGTGCTGTAGAGCAATGTTTTAGTATGGTCCTTGGGGAGTTTTTTTTAATTCATTAGTAGCACGCATAATGACAGCCATGAATTCACAATGTGGCTACGCCAAAGTGCCTTTTGAGGAAAAACATTGAATGCAGACCAATTTGTGCTCGTCTATAATGAAATCTCCACAGGGTACCTTTTTAAATGTCAAACTGTAGCCCCAAGATTTGGTTGTTTTAGACGTTGTGTACGTGTTTGTATGCAAACGTGGTGTTTTCTAATTAGCCAGGCTCGACCACGTGTGGAGGATGAGCTGATGGTGGGTTTCCTTCAGGCAGCAGGCCATCTGTAGGAACCACCATCAGCAATCCGGGATGATGGCAGAGGGGCGCATGCAGTTCACCCCCTACTAAGGGCAACAGCAAGGAGGACTTTACAGTACCAGTGGAAGGCTTTTGGGACACTAGTCAAGCAGTCACAGTAGCTGCTGTAAAGATGAACAGAGATCTTCTTCATTTGGCCTGGGATGTTGTGAGAATGTACCCGTAAAGTCTGAGTGGAAATGCACTGTTGCATGTTTTCCAAGTTGACGTTAGATTGTTGTGATTGACTGTGTTTCACAAAGGAAATGCCTTGTTCAATTTGTGCAGCATCTTCCAGATAAATCCAGAATGTGCACGCGTAACTGTGTCCAAATTCCCCTCTTCTGTGTCCACGCCCTCGCTGTGTTAGCTGTTTCCCCTCTTCATATGCTGTTTGCGTTCTCTCTGACCTCAACTGTCTATCCCTGGTTCTGTCCACAGGTATTGGTCCAGTCCTTGGTCTCCTGTTCATCCCTCTGATTGGATCAGCCAGTGACCACTGCAACAGCAGTTATGGCCGGCGACGTCCTTTCATCTGGCTGTTGTCTTTGGGAGTCCTTCTGGCGCTTGTCATCATTCCCCACGCTGATGTACTTGCTGCACGCCTTGCCTGGGGTGGGCGCACCCTTCAGGTAGCACACCAGTTATACCCACAGAGCAATGACAACACATGGTTATGATTTACATTTGCCTAAGTTTGAAGTGTAACTGTCTTTAATTTTTACTACAGGTGGGCTTCCTTATCCTCGGGGTGGGGCTCCTTGACTTTTGCGGACAAGTGTGCTTCACACCGCTGGAAGCACTTTTGTCGGACCTGTATCGGGACGAAGAGGACTGCGGCCAAGCCTTTGCAATGTTCTCCTTCATGGTCAGCTTAGGGGGCTGTGTAGGTTATTTGCTACCTGCGCTGGACTGGAGTCGTGGCCTCCTCTCGGTTTACTTGGGAGGCCAAGCCGAGTGCCTCTTCTCCCTTCTCATCCTCATCTTCATCTCCAGTGTGCTCATCACCATGAAGGTGTCAGAAGAACCCCTGTGTACCAGCGGTAGCTTGTCTGGGTCTGGATCATTACTGGAGCCAGGGGCTGGTGCGATTGAGACTGGCCGTTGTGGTGTGCCGCGCTCGTGCTGCTACCTGGTGAAGTGCAAGCTGAGGCTGCTGAAATCTGGACCCCTGCTGTGCCTGCTGAGGACATGCTGGTCCATGACCCCGGCCATCTACAGGAGCTACTGCCATGTTCCGCGGGTGATGAGGCAGCTGTGCGTTGCTCAGCTCTGCAGCTGGATGGCTGTCATGTCTTTCATGCTGTTCTACACAGACTTTGTGGGGGAAGGCCTGTATGAAGGGGTGCCCAGTGCATTACCAGGAAGTGTGTCCAGGCAAAGATACGATGAAGGTCAGGTCTTCTGTTTTTACAATACGTTTAAGATTTATGTGTCTTATCTTCAAACTAAACCTCTACGCAGGTCGAAAAATTCATGAAAGAATTCAAAAATACTGGGAAATGTGCCCCCAGAACCAGATTAAATCATAAGTGCTATTATATATGAAAGCTTGGAAATGGGAAACCAAGGAATGCCGGACCCAAATCTGTCTGGGAAACAAAGACATCACATCTCATTTCTGTAAACAAAACTATCAAAAACAAAGACCTGTAGTCGTGTTTTCTATTCTGTCTTTCCTGATGACTGAACCAGCATGACTAATTCTATTTAGTTTAATAGTCACGGTGATGGATGAGGAACATCAATCAGCTCTGCGGTTTTGTTGGGTCTAGCATAATAAAGATAACTTTGATTGTTTGTACATTTGAACAATAATAATGTTGCTAATGTTAATATTGCTAATTTGCTAACTAGCTAGCTATTGGACTTGGTGATGATTCTGACCTCTGCTCTTTGACCCTATCCCCCTGAGCAGGGGCCACTCACTGGCTCAGGTCATTTTGCACCCCCTTGTGTCCACAGATGCACTTTGCAGTCTGCTTGCAGTTGCACTAGACAAACGCGTACGCAACCGCACTTCTATCATGATCGGTGCTGTCACAACACCTGATGGATTGACCATATAAAAGATGGCTCTGAACGCCAGAAACCAAAATCCAAGATCTTTAAGAGCTGTACTTTGAACAGCATCTTTCTACATGCGCAAGTAGCTCATTGTGGTACAAACCCTCGATGTTATGAGATGGTGCCCCATGAAGCAAACTTCCACTGACCTGCCCTGCCCTTTGTCATCATGGCTTTGCCTCCACCACCTGTCCACATAAACTGGCTTAGGGTCCATCCTGGCTGTGTTGCCTGCTCTGCCACAGCTGGGCAGGATGCGTTTGCATTCCTCAGGCACAGGTGGAGGACAGAGACCAAGTCTGTGTTCCTGCATACCTACATGCCTTCCCGCTGCCCTCATTTTGGCTCCTGTCAAGGTATAGGACATATACAGCAAAGGCCAGACGTTAGCAGACTGTGACGCAAGACTTAATATGAGATGATGAACATTTTGTGCAGTTATGCCACTGTACAAGTAAGAAATCCTTTGGGGATGTATGCTTAATTCAGCGTCAAGCCAATCCAAAACATTTCTGGTTATACTTTCCACCCCTGCACTTTGAAAATTATAAACAAATACATGCAGTCTTTATCCGTGCCTGTTCCCGCTCAGTAAATCACAGAGTTGTCACTAATCCTACCAGACAGTTGAATGGCTATATTCTATAGCTATGCAAATGCTCAGCTGGATGATTCTACCTAAATATAACCTTTTAGACAGACGCTGCGCAGGCAGATAAACCTGAACAAATCTGTTGAGTCAGTAAGAGGACCCAGCATGCTAGTAAGACTTTTTTCTTTGGTATATTTAGCAGGCGGTGCTTGAAAATGAGCCGTAAAGAAGAGTGGAGCTGAGGTAAACGGGTCTAAGATAGACCCCATCTCGTTTTCTCCAACCTTTCCAACTGCTGCCCACTTGTTTCTCGTCCTGTAACCTTTCCTCTCCCTCTCCATTCTCTTGTTCGTGTGCCATTTTCATGCATCCATCCGAATTCTTTTCTCCTCCCTCTTTCTCCACCTCTGCCTCCCCTCCCCACTTTGTTTACTTTTAACTTTTCCTCTGTCTCTCCTCCCTGTGCTCGCTGGACCACGAGGAATGTCACACTCACAAAGAATTAATGTCAAGGAATCTGCACACAAAGAACATGTTCATTCAAGTCAGGTAGACGGCTACGGCGCACAATTCTGAGGCCTGTCTGAGCCGGGTTTGTTTAATCTGAAACACAGCGGATGTTATTAAACCACATTCAGCCTACAGATGTTCCCCTGTGTCAAGGTTATCCTCTGTGTCTGCAGGACTACTTCATTTCTCAACAGGAACTGCTATTTTTCTGATCAGCTTTCGTGCTGGCAAGGCTTTCAATGGGAAATGCATATTTTTGCAGCTTGTACTACAGAACCAGCCGTTTTCCCATACTGCAGCAGTTCTCCTGCGTACTGATTCAGTAGCATTCTGGCTCCATCCCATATCTCTCAGGGCTTGGATTTCAGTCCTCATTAGCTTCTGTAGTGTTTGTAAAGTGGACTCGGCAGCTTTGCTTTCCAGGAGTAATGTGATCCACATACTCCTCTCACATAAGTGATTCTCTGCTCTGCTGCTGAACTTCTGACCCACACTGTTCATGGAGAGCAAGCTGAGAGGTCAGACTGAATGCAGGCAGGAATAAATAACAGTCTAGACATGTAGGCAGCCCAGCTTCCATGGACTGATGCTAAAGTACTAATACAAAAGCAATAATAGTAAAGCAGTAGAAATATGATGTTAAATAATAGAAAACTTAACAACTTACCCACTCAATTAGTGAGTAAAATAAATATATTTATAAGCTTAGAAACATTATTTAAAAGTTGAACAATTTTCCCACAGTGAACTAAATCCCATACTTGATCGCAGTTTATTAAAAAATGTCGTCATTACCGAAAAGCTTTGCGTCCAGAATGGAAGTTTCATTTTCGCATCTAGTTCAAAAGCAGAGTTCAAAGGAAGAACGCAAATGCTCTTATGATTGTAGTGCGCTGGAGAAGTAAACAAACATTTTGCTTATTTTGTTACGAATAGCAGTGGCACAGTCATTGTAAGACGTAAAATTATCTTTAGCTCCTGCTGTTATCTTTTTCACGCATTAGTCTTGAGCAATATATACCTTGTACTGTGAATTAGCACCTTTCTTTTATGGGTTGTTGTCATGAGATGCAGAACAGGATCCTGCATTCCATACAGGCACTGATAAATGTTAACTAACACTGGAACCGACTTTTAATATAATGGCCTGGACATTAAAAAACAATTATGCAGCAGCAACATAGCGTCTCTTCCCCTGTTGTTTTGATTAACGCCTTGTTCACTTGGTGAAACCTCATCCAAATGCTCATCGTCTGGCTGGCTGACTGGGCCAGACTGGGGCGAGGAGGCACATTGCCTCAGTAAACAAAGACTGGCCTGTGTATGTTGCCCTCGTCGGCTTTTCAAGGTTTTATCTAAGGGTAATGTTGTTGGTGATGGTCCAAGTCTGTCACCTAAAACGATGAGTTCGTGCAACAGAGCTCTGGATATTTCCCCAAGCAGCAAACAGCAGAGAGCCGTGAATGCATCACAGTTAACGTAGGCTTTGGCAGCAGTTCAACATAGTTCGCAACTTTCTAGATGTGGCTATAGAAGGAAATGATTAGAGTGAATGCAGGACGAAGTTCTGTAACACTGCAGACATCATTACACCTGGGTTTCCTGCAGAGGAGGTCTGAGTTTTCCTGGCCGGTCGTTATACAAGTTACATTTTTCTTTCAGGTATCCGTATGGGCAGTCTGGGCCTCTTCATGCAGTGTGCTACCTCAACCTTCTTCTCCCTGGTCATGAGTCGCTTGGTTCGCCATTTTGGCTCACGGTGGGTCTACCTGAGCAGCATGGTGAGCTTCACAGTCTCTGCTTTGGTCATCTGCCTGTCTAAAAGCGTGGTCCTGGTCACCGTAATGGCGGCCCTCACTGGCTATGCGTACGCCACATTGCAGACTCTGCCCTACACACTTACCTGCCACTACCACAAAGAGAAAGAAGTAAGTGAAGATCAAAGAGCATTATACACGAGGATAGTGTGTTGACGAATGTATGATTGATAAGTGACTTTGTCTCATTTCAGGTCTATATGCCAAAAAAGAAAACCAAAAGCATCCATAAAAATGGTATAACAACCAAGCTGGACTCCGTGTATTTGACTCCTGTGGAAGAGGAGGGTGGACTGAACCACAAAACTGGGAATGCCTTCTTTGGTCAGGACAGTTATGAGTACTACCCCAGTGCACACAGCCAGAACGGCTCCTCTCACAGCTCTGGCAGCGCCGAACAGGAGGAGGCCGAGTCGGGATTTGAAAAACGCGGCGTGGGTTTGGACTTTGCCATCTTAGACAGCACCTTCCTCCTCTCTCAGGTTTTCCCCACCCTCTTCATGGGAATGATCGTCCAGTTCGCACAGTCGGTCACCGCCTACATCGCCTCCTCAGCCATCTTTGGTGCTGTCGCCATCTACTTGGCCAGTCAAATCATCTTTGACCAAAAGGACCTCAAAAGCTGAAACATCAATGCAAAAGATGTGGGAGTGGACGGAGTCACAAATTATCAATCAGTCATTCAGGTTCCTCGAGTGGAACTCAACAATGCACTACTGTTTTCTGAATGCCTTGCGCTAGAACAGAGTGTTTGCTCTGTTTGGGGAAAGTGTGTGTCTGTCAGTGTGTGGTAGGTTATGAAAGAAAGTGGCCAACGAAAGAAAATGTTACAGGAGACGTGTTACTGGCCATTAGGGTGCAGTTTCCACAGTGGAGCAGGAGCAGGTGTCATTACCTGCCACCTGAAGAGTCGACGCTAACTCTGTCCTCAGGTCAGGTGTGGCACGCGCTCTACTATATGTGATTGAATTCTATAGAAATATCTCACAATCTTTTGTTGCAACATCTTTTTCTGTCCATTGTCTTTCTCCTCAGGAACCACAAACAGATTTACTGTAGAACTCATCAACCTCAGACAGATGGCTACTAACCTTTTTATGTTTATTTATGGTTTTATCCACAAAGTACTGTTGAGTGCTTAGAACATTTTGGCGTGTACAGACTCATCTGTAGCCTCACTAAGCCAGTATGAAGACTTATTATCATCATATTTCTTCACATCAGCAGAATGGATGATGAGATGATTGCATTGTTTCTAAAAGTGGGACCATTGGACCTGTCAATCCAGGATAGAAAAGAAACCACTTTGAAGGGGTACTCCAGAGATTTAAGGGTTTAGACTCGCAAGAGACAATTTAGGAAAGAATGGTCAGAATATCGTTTATCGTTTAATCCCTTCAGTGGGTCAAACCTCCATGCTGGATCCCACATGTACCAAAGTACAACTCTGCATCATCTGTCATTAGACCATCTCTAATTGCACAGCATTTTGTCTTTCAAGATAGCCCCGACGAGAGCTCCCCCAGGCGGAGTGGTAGTCTCCATGACGAGTAAACTGACTTTTTTGTTTAAATTGGTGGAGTACCCCTTTAAAGATTCAGCTGTACTCTGATGTTGGCTCCATATCATGAACACCCACTATGCCCCACCCCCATCTAGTGTCCTCTATTAATTAATTAATTAACAGTTTTACTGTAAATATTTTGTATACAAATTTACTGTATATCCCTATGGGAATTTTGTTATGCAACCTGTTGAGGTGAGGTTATCAACTGTGGTGGTTTAACAATGAAACCGTGTACTGGAACTGGAAATATCAAATCAAACAACCTCTGTTCAGATAATCAAGAGTTAGTCTAGTCTAGTGGGCCGCTCACCCTGCCCAACTATGCTCCAGATCAGGACAGTCGTCTCAGGTTAGTATTCCATCCTGTTGTTGTGCCACTGAAGAAAACATTTTCCCGGCTTCCCAAACCTCCATGTTTTACTGTATTCTCAGATGACAATCTAGGACATCCAGATGGGCTCATTATGTAATGTAAACATGTAGGGTGACAGACGCCTGCTTCATAGCACCCATTCCTGAAAGATGAAAAAAAGTATTGCAGGAAGTGGAAGAATTTAGTTACTGAAAATCATGCGAGAGAAGGCACTGTGTATGAAGCGCAAGCTGAATATTGTGTTTCATGTGAGTGTGCGTGAGTGTGTGCGTACATGGGCGTACATGGAGGACAGACGGTGAGAAAGCATGGTTAATATATAAGTGTGAGGCCATGTAAGGGATGTGGTTATGATAAACTGCACGAACTTGAGCCTGGCCCATACGATGCTGTACGTTACAATGTGCTGTGGCCTTCAGTTGAGCTTCTGCAGCTGGCCCGTTGGTGTAAACACCGTGCGTGTTTCGCAACCGGTAAGCAAGTTCGTTGGAGCATTATGTGTCCAGGTTGTGTGATCCTACACGTGGGGTGATGAATTGGGTTCAGCAGATACAAATAGCCCTGAAAGATCTTATTGCCTGAGGTGCGCTCAGCGTGGGAGAAGTAAAAACGGCAGAGGATTTGTTTGTCATGTCACAGGAAAATATTGCCTAGCATCAGCCGAAGTCTCAGAAAAGAAAGTTCTTTTACAAGTGCCTGTACGTTTTTCAAACTTTTTTTTTTGTACATATGTATTTATTTATGCTTTTGTTACAAAATAGCACGTATTAAACTATTGGCCTCTTTGGCATCTTTCATGGGTGCAAGGGTTGAAGGCTGTTCCTGTGAAAAAGATAAATTATTTGTATAGATGTGGTCTAGAAGAATCGTCAAAGCTCTAATTTATTTTAACATTACCCACTTCATCCGGTTGCTTTGGTGACATCACAGGGCCTATAGGTGGTGTATATCAAATCAGCTGCAGAGGAGAAGGATGAATATGATCAGATTGTGCCCCTGTGGTCACCATCCATGTAGCCTGTGTCAGCTGAAAACTTACTTCCTGTCACACAGTTTAGATGCTTTGCGGGGTTTTTTTTGGTCTGGTGCATATAAGAAACCTTATCTTGTCAATACCGCTTCATCTTCATCTTATGTTAACCACTTGCTTTGTCTTTTCACAAATCTGTTTTATTGTATTTAACAGAAGATCACTTCAGATATCTTGAACCGGATGGGTGGAGTTGTTTTCAGTCCTGATTGCTCTCAACCAAAATGTCCTGTGTAATCTCAGACAAAACAAAGTGCCAATGGTCCGACTGTGTTGAGGCCACGACCTGTGTTCTGATGTGACTCATCGGGTTTATTCACCGCAATGTTTCAGTCACTTGTTTCTTCGTCATAAATGCATTCAGCCGTAACAAAACTTTGTATGTCATTTTCCTTTATACATCCATCAGACTTGTGTATAAATGTGCAGTTACCAAATAGATTTTATACGAAATAAAAGAACTGCATTCTTAATGAGATGCTATTCTTGGGTGATTATTCTGAACACATTCTGCCTGGAAGTCAATGTTCATTACTGCATGCAGTGTTAAAAGTTAAAATATGAATGAACATGTGTCAGTTAACTGTTTGATTCCATATAATCTCGAGTGTATGTTGGTATTTTAAACGCCTCTTTCATGGTGTAAAATGTGCAGAAGTCTCTGTGCAGTTTGGTCTGCAGACACGTCAGACCTCAAGGCTGTTCGGCAGACGTTGAAATGAACTTGGAAATGGTGCCATCCTTTGGAAATCTTGGGGAACTGATGCGTGCATGAGAGGCTGCTGGTGCGCAACTGCACTGGCCTCCCTGACGCATGGGCATGCTGCTGGTGGCATTATCTATTACATGGAAAAGACGATAGGCTTTCATGTTGCAGGGAATGGCATCCTGACAATGTGTGCCATTTCATGACAGGCCTCTCCAGTTTGCTCCTCATAGTTGTCACGAATGCGCCCCGGGGAAAATGCACGGGTTGTGATGTACTTGTAAAAATGTGATACTTTATTAAAACACCACTCTGTGGGCCTCCGTTACCCAACCGCGCGCAGTGTGGAGCTCAGAGGGTGCCGGTGTCTTGCTCAAGGACACGTCAGCAGGGCGGATGCTGGACGACACTGAGGTCTTGAACCCCGATCTTAGCGGCTGAGGGGCAGTGGGCACCCAGCTGGCTCTCTGGTCCAGCTGATGCGTCGTTTTAGGACCAGAAAACACCGATTTTGCTTGGTGAAGTTCTTGAACGGCGCGGCAGAAGAAGTGGGACCACGAGAGCCCTGTCATTGCTCTCCGGTGACAAGTGGGCCTGTTTTTACACCTTCCTTCTAAATAAGGAAGCGGCCTGACAGACATATGACCACCGACCCAATTTGGGAGCAGCCCGTGTGCCCCGTCGCGTCTCACGGCCGCTGAACGCCACCAATAAGCTGCCTCCCCTTCCAGTTCCAGCCGTGACAGTAGACTATTCCCCTCAACTCTCAGCAGAGTTGGCAATTTCCTGCTGTCAGCACCCTCTCTACCCTTGCATTGTCCCAGCGGTGAAGTCAGCATGATGTCATCTAGGGATGCGATAGCCATGGCAAGGTTGAATCAGGGTTTTTGGTGACTGGCAGTGGATTCATTCTGAACTCTTACCGAAAGGGAGACGGAGAGGGGGAAGAGAGAGAGAAAGAGAGAGTGTGTGTGAGAGAGAGAGGCGCGGAGGAGCTGCAAAACATGGTAATCACCACCACCAACATCACCATCACCATCACCTCCAGCTCTGCCGCGCACTCTCCCGTCTCCTCTCCTCCTCTGCACCGGGGCTTGCGTTTCATGCCCAAAGCCCTGATCTGCGCTCCAAAAATAACCCGCAGCCAGCATGCCGAAGGAAGCAAAACAAGAAGAGCGGTATTTTTAGGGTCATTAATTTTGACCACGTGGCCCGAAGGTAAACCGGATGGCCGTTGCGCAAAGGCTCCTCGTCAGTATGTCCTGCGAGGCCGGCACGCCGCACTGGACGCTGACCGCGGTGGTTCTCCTGGGCTTTCTGCTGGGGATCGTGTCAGCGTACCCTTTACCGAGCAGCAGGACAAATGCAACTTTACTGGAGAAAAGGTGGGAGACCCTCTTCTCCCGCTCTGTACTGGGGATCTCCGGGGAGAAACCGGAGCTGAACTGGGAGAGTGACTATCTGCTGGGCATCAAAAGAGTGCGGAGGCTCTACTGCAACGTGGGCATCGGGTTTCACCTTCAGATCCTCCCCGACGGCAGGATAAACGGTGTACATAATGAAAACCAGTACAGTGAGTTATACCTCCACCAATGTAATGCAATAGACATAAAAGAGAGGCAGAGTCAATAAGCATGGATCTGTGATGAGCAGGCTAGTCTATCCCCTCTATTAATTTGCATGATCATGTGTCATCCGACGCTGAGGGAGAATTGAATTTCTTCCACGGCAAAGACAAATCTATTAAAAATAAGTATCCATCAGTGCTGAACACCCCCTTCCTCCCCCCTCCTCCCCCAAGCTCAACCATGACATGAATGTATGGACGCTTTTAGACACAACTTATTTTTACGCAGCCCTGCGAGGGCGGTCCAGAGACCAATAGCCGTGCACGTCAATGCATTTACTGCAATTATTGCAATAACCAGAATGCGCTTAATTGATCGCGCGCCTGGATGCGAATGTAAGATGGGGTGAAAGATGCAGAACAAAGGCTCGGCATGCTGCGCAGCAATCTGCAAGGTTACACCCATAGACGCAGAGAGGGAGCACAATGCTACAGTCACCATGATAAAACACTGAATCAGCCAGGATGATCGGTTGGTATATTTTATTTTTTTTGCTCTAATATAATAATTCTTTGTCTTGTATCAGGTCTAATAGAGATCTCTACGGTGGAGAGAGGAGTGGTGAGCCTCTATGGGGTGAGGAGTGAGTTGTTTGTCGCAATGAACAGCCGTGGAAGGTTATACGGAACGGTAGGTATGCACAGTATTTCAGTTATTGTCCAGCAATGTAGGTTAACGGAATCGTGAAAACAGGACGCACTTGCAGCTCGGCCAGAGTCATGATTTGGGTGGTGGGGCTCCTGCCCTCTCTGCCAGCAGAGGGGCTGATCATTGTGCGTTGCGAAATCCATATATTTTAATTCAATCAGGAATAAAGCTCTATTTAAAGCAAGGGTGCAAGGCTTGCTGGCCTATATGGGAAAATAATGATGGGGTTAACAGATGCTGGGGTTGAGTCCACACGCCTGTAATGTGGTCGTGTGTGTGTATTTGTGTGTGTGGGTGTGTGTATGAGGAGGAGGAGGGAAACCCCCCCCCGACGCAAAGAGAACCTGTCAGCAGCGCTGGAAATCGATTTTAACGGCAAAGCGCTTACTTTGCAGGGCAGTGCACATCACACACGTCTTGGGAGGCGATGGCCCAAATCAGCCACCTCACCGCCTGCACCAGCAGCAACTTCTTCCCCCTCTAACCTCCCCCTCAAATATTTAAAACAGACATTTTGATTTCTAGTTTATTTTAGAAAGAAATGTGAAATCTTTGGTTCGACCTCCAACAGAAGTGAGCATCCTGCACAGGCCTCAGAGCTTTCTGTCTCTTTGCTGTTTTGCAATCATTAATGCACTCCTGAAGAACGGCAGACTGTGTCTCATGCACTCCCTGGTTCTCTCACTCAGGCTTAGTAACAGCAATAGGGTGAAGGATACTGTAAGAGGTGTAAGAGCACCTGTGAGGATGATGTCTGGGTGTGTGAAGTGATGTTCTTACAGGCTCTAATTTGATTTGTGTAAAATTCAGTTTCAGAAAGAAAAGTATTCAGGGTTGAGGTTAAGATGCCAATATAAAAGAACCCTTCTAACATAATAAATCAAACATAAAGTCCTCGCCATGTCACCCTATGTTTTAAAATTTATATTATAATTTAGATATTTCATTGTTTTATTTTTCTGTAATCTGCCAGATTGACTGTATTGAATTCAAACTCAGATCGCTTTTTCCAATCAGGTTTGTTAACGTGAGCCATTTCAGTGTTTGCTTTATCATTTTTATGTTTTGTTGTTGTTTTGCTCTGATAACACAGAGACACTGTTTCAGCCGTAATGAATCATTTTTCACGGCTGAAATCACGATTTAGATTTTGAACCTCTTATGCTCACCACGGATGATATGACGTATTGGTAGAATTACCGGAGCTAACCTAAAGACGATGTCATTCATTTGCTTCAGAGAACAATGACAGCTATTAATACAGAAATGTTGTTGGCGGTGGGGGAGGAAACGCTGGGTCTAGCAGAGCTGCGCTGACACATGGCTGCTGCTTTGTTGTGCTGTGGCCAACATATTTGACAGACAGAATGTGACTCGGTTATCTGGTAATGAGTGATGAAGCGTTAGCTTGTGAGCAGGCTGATGAGCTGATAAGAGACTGAATTAGGCCACATGGCCTCTGATGGAGAGTATCTGCTCTGCTACTGTTCTCTGTACAAGTCGTGCACTGCCAGCTCATATTGTTCTTCACAGTGGCAGACGTTACTTTAAATGGAGAAACTATATGTGGAGACTGAAGACCAGTGTTGTCTAAAACCATATAAACCCGGAATGGCAAGTCAGACTCTGCAAGCACCACTAGAGCTCATTAATTAACACTTTGCAGTTTGTTGGTTTAATCTTTACTTGGCTTTTTTGCAGGACTGCATATTAAACAGCAAGACATCAGGTGATAGTTAAGAGACACTGGTTGTAACTTTTGACAACAGACAGGCTACCCTTTCCCCCTGTTTCCAGTCTATACGCTAAGCTAAGCTAAGCTAATCTAAGCTAAGCTAACTATGTCCTGGCTATACATTCATGTCGACTGTAGAAATGAGAGTATCAATCCTTTCCTCTAACTATCAGCAAGGAAATGAATATGCAAAATACCCAAAATGTGAAACTATTCCTTTACATTCAGTTGGATTTAAGATCAGCTGATTTATTAGATCATTTGACTCCCTCAGTATTTATTACCTAAGTACTGAATACACCTTTAACAATGGTTGCTGCAGGTGGGAGGCTGCACAAAGATAGCTTCCAACAATATGTTAATTCATCGCTCCAGGCATTGCGTGTAATCTAAATATAGCTCTATATTTTTGTGCATTGCTCAGAATCTTTTTAAAGAGCTTTTTAATGTTCTGCCATCATGGCTTTGAGCTTCAAACCGCCTATTTTCTTGTGCAGCTTCATTAAAATGCGCGCTGTCTGTCTCTTTGTCCTCCCCAGACAGTCTTCCATGACGAGTGCAAGTTCAAGGAGAGCTTGCTCCCAAACAATTACAACGCCTACGAGTCTCTGGTTTACAGAGGCTCCTACATAGCACTCAGCAAGCATGGCCGCGTGAAGAGGGGCAACAAGGCCACCACTGCCATGACTGTAACGCACTTCCTACCCCGGATATGATGAGGAAAAACTGGCAATAACAAACTTATTTGCACATGTGGATTATTTCCCAGGTAACATAAATACCGTATACGTACGTACAAACACAAAAGACAAAATGGACTGTAAAAGAAAGAAATACCACTATATCTGATAGTATTTATTCAAACTTTATATGTATATTTGGGTAGCTTACTTTGTATTAGAAATGATGGAAATGCCATTCTTTGCTGCTTTTATGATTTTCATCATTTTGTGATATGAAGGGGATGGAGAGGCGTCATTTATCCCCTCAGTTTATATGGGTGCTTGCTGGAATTGAGTCCTTGCCCTGTCAGTGGATGACAGTTCATCCTTTTGGAAGTGAAATGGATACGTTATTACCTCAAAGCACCATGTCCTGAGAAGAAGAGGACGGAGAAAAAGAGAAACGTGTGCATGAACTTTCTACACAGAAGAACGCCTGTTTACCTAAACATGTTTTTGTCATCATCCATCAAAGGACTTGGGACGTGGTCACCATCCCCCATGTTCGACTGTCTCTGTCACTGTCAGGGCAACTAGAGCACTTGCAAACATGGCGGCGGTTTTTTTCTTGCTTCGTCATGAGGTGGCGGTGCCTTGAATTCCTGCTTACGGCCCCCTTACCCTAGCATGCGAGAAACGTGGTGCTCAAGTCAGAAATAGGAACGAAGCGCAAGTCATCACTCCCTCAGACACCACTGAGGGGCTTTAGCCCAATTCCTAGAGGGCCAGAGGTTTCTCCACTTTATTTTCTTTCCATAATTAGATCAATTAAGTAATTGAGACTCTATGCTGCACAGGACCCAGTGGAGCCTCTTGTTAATATGGAAAGCTAGATTTAGAGTCAGCACTCACCCCCACTCCCCTCACCCACCACCACCACCACCACCACCACCACCTCACCATCATGTCCAAGGGAGCTTTGACAATCCCAAGTTTTACTTTCACAAATTTTGTAGCCGGATCATCAGGCCAGATTGAGTGTGTGTGAGAGTGTACTATATATGTGGGCACGCATTCATTTTAATGCACGTCTGTGGAACTGCTCGGATTGAGAGTTTTTCTTTTCCTCACTGTGGGAGGTGGAGGGGGCATCTGTGTAAGAGAAGACCTGACACTATGAAGCCAAACGTCCTCCATCCCTGTCTGCTCTACGTGTTATCACCCTCCAGTTCAAGCGGGGTTGGTGCAAGCCGCTGCATCCGGCCTGTAGCCTTGGTACCTTGTGTCGTTGATGATTCTACACTCGCTATTTAATTTTGTTTTGAAAAAAAAAAGAAAAAAGAATTCATTGCAGGAAGTGATGAATGGAGCTGTTTGACATTCACTCTGGTTTGATGATATTTGGCACTTAAAGTAAGGTTTGGTTTTGAGATGAACTTTAACTGCTTCAGAGTTCATGATCATTGGATTTATGAACAATACTTCAGGTAACTCAGTCTGTTCGACATTTAGATAACATGGATTGCGCTTGCTGATCCCAGACTTTTAAGCTATTTATGCATTTCTTCAGATGGGTCAGTGAACCAAAGGGTTTTAGTAGCGTCGTTCATTCAGGCTTTGTGTATGCAGCGTACCATACTTGAATTCAACAACTGCTCACGCCCCTCTTTCGGATAGGGGGGTTCGTGGTGGGGACAAAGAGCAAGCAAAGTTGAAGGTAGCAGTGAAGTACAGAGGACTTATATGGGACTCTGCATTTGGCAGTGGTTGTTTGTTTAACTTGGCGAGGATGTGGATAATGTGGGGTAAAATACCTGAGCATCAGACTCAGTGGGCCCCTCATCTGTTGGTGTCAGACTGGACAGTCAGCGCAGGGCCCTGGGATTCCTGTCCCGCTCATCTGAGCCATTTTTGTACCAAGGTCGAAGATGTGGGCCTTCTGTGCTCTGTGTTACCGCTGTAGGCGTGTGTTTTCTGGTCCATCTCAACGCCCCCTACCCTGGTTTGTTTATTTATTTATTTCCTACGGAGCTCTGCACCTGTTGGTTCTGTTTCTTGACTGAGGCAGGAAAGGTTGTCTCGTAATGTGCAATGTGAAGATATTAACGATTCTGCACCCGTCTCGTACGCCTGAGCAGAGTCGGTTTGACGGTGAAACGAGGTGCTGCAGAGCTTGACTTTTTTTTTTTTAATTGATTTTTAATTCAGTTAATTCAGTTAATTCACGTCCTGGTACTTGACCTGCAATATTCTGTGAGTAGCGAACCACCAGTCACCAGCCAGTTTGGTGAAAAATGATTAAAGGAAAGTAGCAACGCTCTTAAACACATATGTTTTCATGTTTTACCTCATGCCCTTTCTAACATTACTGTAACACACTGACAAAACGTCTGTGAGCGACGGTTTTCGTGCCCTTTAAGCTCCAGCTTGTGTCTAGTAGCAGAGGCGAATGTGCATGTGAGTGAGTGTGTGTGTGAGCGTGTGTCTGTGTGCCTGTGTCTGTGTGCATGTGTCCAACTGAGCACGCTCCTGTCATGTTCTGTTTCTGCCAAAGCGACAGTAGAGATGGTATCAGATCAATTTACCTTGAGTCAGGAATAAACAGGGCATTGTCTGACCGCGCGAGCTGATGTGCTGCACTCTCCGCACAGGAGAGGATAAAGACGGAGGGGATGGGAAAAATAAAAGAAGAAGGCAGCGCAGAGGCCCCTGAGGGCTGCCTGTCAAAAAGCAGGCGCTGACTGTGCTTTGAGCTGGTGGTTATGTAGCAAAAGGCCACTTAAGAAGAATCTAATGCTTCCAGGAAAGGGACACTTGAGTTAAACAGGTTGTCTGGTGGACTGAATACTGTGATCCAAGAGAGCAACTCGACACTCCCAGGATGTCATGTTGTTGACTATCAACACCGCTGATCAGCACTGGTGATTTTGTTGGGAGGACTTTTTTTTTTTTTTTTTTGCCTTGAGCATCTTACTACTGTTAATTGTTGACTGATCAGCCTTTATCACATCACTGTGATCAGAGTAAAATGATCACTTGTAGCTTCTTTTCGTGCCATCGAGGAGTTGGTTGAACGGGTATTTTGGCTAATTTTGTCAAAAGGTGCAAACTGTTTTTTTTTTTTTTTAATGGAGTGCAATTGATTGAGCAGGGGTCGATGCTGTCTTCCCCTTGCTACGCTCTCATCAAAACAAGCTGACACGCCAGATGAAAGGCGCTTGTTTTTGATGACCGCGTTGATTTAGCGTACGTCATTTCTGATTTATTGCGGTATGTTTCAGAGGACACTGTCAGCACCACGAGCGATGAGTCGAATGGCAGAACGGGAACTGTAAAGCTACAATGGCTCCTCGAGCAGTAACGGACACCTGAGGGGCTGAGTTTGTTTGCACCAAAGGCAGCTCCGCTCAGTGTCAGAGTTTCGAGGCTTGAGGACTGAAAGTTTAAAGGAAACGTTACTCTGTTACAAGTTCTACAACTTTTGCATGATGTTGTTTCAAAGCAGAGAAGGTTGTACTAAAGTGGTAACTGAGAGAGGGGAGTTAATGGTAAGAAGCATATCACGTTTCAACATTAACCTTTACTTTCTGAATTCCTTTATTATGCATACGGAGTTCTGAACTGACTAGGTATGCGTCACCCCCTTTTTGATTAAGGATCCAGTGTCTGGATTTTGCCATTGTTGCTTATCATACCTGTTCAGCTGGTTTTAAAATGTGTTGGTTCACAGGGAACTGGAGGTCTGCGGGAGGATCTGGGATCAGACTTGTGTGTGTATGTGTGTGTGTGTCCCTGTGTGCCGGCAGCCTTTGTGTTTCCTCTCTCAGTTTTCTATTCCTGCACTGAGGGGAGAGTGCTTCCTCTGAGTCCCCCTCCTCTTTTTTAACATATACCTCACCTTCTGCCTTAGTTCCGATTATTGAAATGATTGTAAATTAGTTTGAAACAACAGACTTCTCCAATCATTTGTTTCTGAAAAATATGATGACGAGTAAGTAAAATACTATATTACAAATGGTTTTCCTTTTATTTTTGTACGTATGTGCTGTGCACAGCAGTCAACTGTATTCCTGAGATGATAATAAAAGACGTTTTGTAAAAGCTGTTGTGACTGAGTGCTTCACCGCTGCACGTCTCCTTTGTCATGCGTCTTCTCTCTGAATGACACAGATTCTTGCAGGAGCTGTGAACGCCAGGGACGATGTTCAAGCTCAAGCCAAAGTCACTGTCAGTGAGTTAGCAAGAGTCAGTGTGTGGCGCCCTCTACTGGTGAAGCATGACAACAGGTTACTATCACATTTTGACAGCGTAAAAGCAGCTGAAACTGAAACAGGACCACAGTTTACTTTGTATAGATTCTATATTTGACATTTCTAATCAGGTTCCCTGGACATAATATTTACATTACTTGGCACTAAAATATTGGTAAAATGATCAGACGCTCCAATAACAACAGTTCACTTCATGCATGTAGCTTTTTAATCAGTGAACAGCAGGTTGGCTGAATGAAAGGTTTTCAGTAGTAAGTCAGTAAAGAATGAATATTGGGTTTAAATGGAGAACATTATGGAAGATGTTCCACAACCACCTCATCTTTGCTCCTCCGCCTCAACACAACAGACTAAAAGAGCTCAGACCTTTGTCTCTGTTTCGCCCGTTATTACTGTTCATTTAACGACATATTTTAGCAAAGTTTTAAGAAGTGATTTAGAAATAACAGCCGTGGAATGAAGTAGTACTCTACATCTGTGTTCCAATATATTACTCACAGACTGTGAATATAAACCTTCTGCCCACAAGCTGCTTGCAAAACGTCCAATCAAGGTTAGATAATAAACATTATATAATTACAAATTGTGGTTTGTGTTGGGTAAAACCTTCCTAAATGTAAAATTATTTTGGAGAAAACATCAACAAACTCTAAAATGGATCAGATCTATCTGAAGGAACTGTGACGTCAAGATCTGAGGGACCTTCCTTCATCAGCTGAAAAGCTCGTAAACAACAGAAATATGCGCTCTGGTGACAGAAGCAGGGGAAGTGTGTACAGTTAATTAATAAGCAAGGTATGAGTAATTCAATATATGGTGTCACAACAGAATCAAATTACTGTGAAATTATATATAATTAACTATTTAGAATAAGTAATTTAGACCCAGACTGTGCTGATTTTTGCCTTGTGGTTATTATCAGGTTTCAATTCTTTATGCTACAGGTTTTTCAGAACCTCTACCTGTGACTTCGAGCAGGAGAAATACTCTAGAGAAGTCTGAGTTAAACTTCAATTAACAGTAAGAGTCAAAAGGCAGTTTGGAAAGCCTGATACTCTTACCTCACATCTTTCTCTTGATCAGTGACACGGATGGGATGAATCTCTATCATCCTCTCGCATCTTCTGCTGTCTCTCCTGGCATCTGGCGTTACAGGTTGAATCTGAGTTAGATGTTTCCAGGTTTGAACAAAAAGTAAATTTAGCCTCCATCTATGGGGCTAAAATCTGCTTTATTTCCATTTAAACTGACAAAACTCTGCTGCCTGTCGGAGATAAAACTAAGTTTCACCAGTTGGAGCCTGCAGGAATTCCACCTCGGAACCCTTAACCACGGAAAAACTTTGAGCCATTTTGGTAAATGAGTTAGCCAGTTAATCGACCCCCCTGTTTAAATAGACCCGTTGGACTTTCTCCTCCTCCAGAAGCAGCACACACACCAATCTGCTGTCATTTGTGCTGTCAGGGCAAAGAGAACGCAGCATCCTCATTGATCATGCGACCGGCTTTCCTCTCAATCGTCCTCATTGCCGTACATGTTTCTGTTCTGGTGGATTGTACAATGAAGCTCGAGGACCCGGAGCAACTACGGCAGCGGCAGAGCAGCTTCAGCACAGGGGCGCGCGCAGATGCACCCACCGGCATGGGGCGACCCTACTTAGAGCTCAGTGGGTCAATGAGAAAAGGTATTCACAGACGCTTTCTGGGTAAGTTACATGTACAAAAACAGCAATTGATTAAACTGGTTCAATAATTACAGAATATTTAAAAGCATTTCAAATATTAAATGAAATTATGTCTTTTTCAAGCTTTGCCCATGTAATTTCTCAGAAAGTGCTTTGTGTGCGTGTCCTAAAATACCAGGTCTTATTGATAGATAATACAGGTGTATATTTTGGATGCACAGCATACAAATAAACCTGATTTCTGACAGCCAGTAACAATGATTAAATATGAATGTCTTTTCACTTATAACTGACGATCTCGTGCTGAAACCTGCTCTTTTGCAGTTATTTTGCCAGTGAGAACATATTCAAGCAACTTTGTGTCAATATTTGATTTGAGAAGAAGACACTTCCTCTGTATGAACTTCAGGGGAGAGCTGTATAACTCCGTAAGTATTCTTTAGATTAACTTGATCTGAGTGAAGAGATGATGTTTAAAGATGAACATTTTGTATTTTTCTATTTTTTTCCCCCAACAGAGGAAACAGGATGGAGAAAACTGTCTCTTTCAGCGCATTTGGTTAGATTTAGCAAACCACCGTGATGTGTTTTACTCCCAAAGTGGAGCTCGACTGCTCAGACTGGAGGGAGCTGAGCTGCGAGTTGCTCCCCAGGAGCCAACTAAGGCCTCCTCAGCCCTGTTGGAGAGGTTCCTGCGTCCCTTGGTGAAGAGACAGAGGAGGAGTGAGGAGGTGAACCCCTCTGATCCACTGAGATCAGAGTCACATCCTTCACATTCTGCCAAGGATCACAAGGACGCAGATCACGGGCAGCCTGAACAGGACCAGGCCGGCGCTGTGTCCAAAGAGACCATCACTTCCTGTGACGACCCCCTTCGGGTCTTACAGCCCAACGGGCCCGTCAGTCCAGTCAAGACTAATATTGCAGACCGGGCAAGGCAACAAGACTAACGTACTGAACTTGTTTTTAATGAGCGAGGAACGACGAGGGGCTGCAGGTCTGCATGTTTGTCCTGAAAGCTCACTCTGTGTTTGACTGCATGGTGGGAGTAGACGCTGACACTATGTCCTGCATTTGTGGGCTGCAGTGTCAGCGGCAGAGTGACTTACAAGTGCTGGTAGAGTCAAACTGACGCTACAGGGTGCCTTGCTTTTTGCTGAGGCCACATGAAAGCATGGCATAATTTACAGCTTCTGGGAAAAGATCTAACATTTTGTCCCTTTATTAAATCTTTTCAGAATTTGTCGTCATGGCTCTTTTACGCTTGATAACGCACTCACACACTGTGTCACATCACCGCGGCCTGTACAGATCTTGTGTTTGAACAGCAGACGAGGAATAAGTTTGACAACGTTGGACGTGATCATGCGGCGAGTTTGGTCCAGCGCCCTGCTGTCCTTTAACCTCATTTGTCGGTTAAATTTTAAACCTGGAGCCAGATGTGGCAATGTTTGTTTTGCATATGTACAAACGTGTAATCTGTGAGTAATTATGAATGCACACATTTGTTGACACAGTAACACTTCATAAGAGGACTTTGATAACAACAACTCGATCAGTGTGTACTTGTTACTGAAATATGTTGCAGCCAAACATGAACACCATCAAACGATGTCAGGTGCCGGACACCAAGTCACAACAGCAAAGAGAAGATATTTATTTATTGAAATGTGTAAAATGACTTCCTTCCTAGCCTGCTCTTTTATTATTTATATATTTCACTTTGTCTTTGTCATGTGAATAAATGACTATTCTCTGGATTTTCTGTTTGTGTTATTGTAATAATAGATACAGAGTTTAAAATGAGCATTCTTGCTGTGTGTATCTGACAGCGGCGATGAACCGACAGTCCTGTAGTCTGCAGAAACCTGCTCCAGTTCATCTGCATGCGAGGACAGTGTGACTCGGCATGAAGGAACGTCCTGTGACAGACACACAGTCAGCCAGTCACTCCATGCCAGACTCGTTCTCTGGTTCCATGATTACTTTTAATCTCCAGATCAAATGAAGCTCACTTCCTTTCTCACTAAGTGTTGCGTACAGAAGAACTGGGAATAAACGATGGTCATGTGTCTTCTCCTCCGTTCCCCTTTTCTTTGGGGTCAGGTCATACTAATACTGACGTATCATTAAGTGTTTGCGTCCCTTTGGCATTTAAAATGTCCACATAACATCATGACAGCTGCACAAGGACAACGTATTAATCGCTGCGCATTCTTTTGCCACCAGCCAATCGTTTTCCAAAGACAGGCCACAGCAAAGTCACCGTTATTGCGCACACACAGCCAGTGGGTTATATAACTGGCAAATATTAGACCTGGACAGGGACGGTCCAGATGAAGTAATATCAAAGAGAAAATACAGGCGTCTATTCGATATCGGCACAAATATAAATGGGCTGAAATAAAACAAACTTCTTCTTGCATTGATGCGTTTCTACATCAGAATGTAAAATCACAGATATATGGATTTTAGATAGTTAACAAATGAGAACCAGCATAGACTGGATCTGTTTTTAGTGAGTTTTATCATTTTATATTTAGAAAAAGAACAGGAATCATATAACTGCTGCATTTTTATTAAAGACACATGCTGAGACATAAACTGCTCAAGACAGCATTTCCATACGAAGAACCCCAGTGACAACAGCCAGTTCAGCACACTGCACACTCTGTGGATAACCGTAACACAGAAGTAATGTTTATCTATTATTAATAATTTAGTTTTACATTCACAGTGAACTGAAAGGCAGAGAAACAGTACATACATGCTACAGTGCAACGCGCAGCATGTATGTGTTCTGTCTTGGCACGCAGTCGTCCTTGTTGACCGAAGTGTTAATTCACAACAATGAAAGAGTCACTGATTTGCAAAAAGTCAACACTGCTGCTCTGCTCTGTGTTCCTACGTACAACGTGTGAACTTCCGTGGGGGTAAATATAGAAACACGGACTCATTAGAGCACAAAGCTGACCACATTTACAGTAATGAACAGCCAGACGGTAACAAGGTGATGATGACACTGCCATGTAACACCAACTGACTCTCTGAGTTGAAATGAAGGTTCATGGCTGCTCGTGACACAGCACTTCCATACAAAACACATTCTGTTGTAGGTCACTATATAAAACAGTGTAGTAGTATAGCTTTTAAACTGGATTCCTTTTATAATGTCTTTGAACTAATAAACCTCAGTTAAAGTTGTTCTCTTTGACAGGTCATATGCATATTTGAAACAAGAAAAACCTTTGTCCAGCCATCGACTTTAAAAATGAACGAATAAATAAAGTCAATAAACAGCAACGACTGAAAATAAATAGAGAACGTATAAATTAAATCATCTTAATAAAGTTTTTCATACTACACTGTCTCACTTTCCTCCTCCACTGTCTCATATTAGCTCCCAAACATTTACTGATTTCATCCAGCTCCTACTGTTTAACATGGTCCCCCCTGTGGGCAAACAGACAGCGGATCCCTGACAATCTGAAGCTGTCGTCCTCCTTTCTCATGGTTAGCAGAAACCGACTCACGCCCGTGTTGGGACTTAAAGAGAACATGTGTGCCTTATCAGAACCCGGAGGCAAGGGGCAGCGTAACTCCTCCACAAAGTATCGAACTGCCACGCACATGTAGGCCCCGTGGGTGACAACCAAAGCGTGGACTGGGACGCCCCTGACACCATCGTCCGCCTTTCCCTCCACAGGAGAGGTTTCGGGTGGAGCGTGTGCGGAGGTGTCGTCCTCCTGTCTGTCATGCCAGTGTTGGGCCCCAATGTTCTGGAGCATTTTCTCCATGAACTCTTTGACCCGCTCCTTCACCTGAACAGAGCAAAGATCTGTTATAAGCTGCACTAAGCTTCTTTTTCTGTCCAAACTACCAGCATACATGGCAACGTAGCCACTGGGCTGTTTTTATTTGAAGACAACACAGTTACAAACTTTTCCATCAAAACCACACACGTCAAATCCAGTTTCATCCTGACACAACAACCTGTAACTCGTTTAGGAACGCTGGGAGGGAGGCCTCTGGCCGACTGGGGCGCTCGCTGCTTACGTCTAATCTATCTTTGTATATCTGCATCATCATCATGATGTGCCGGTCACGTACTGGGTTGGACCAGAGTTAACGTCCAAGCCAAGATCTAATAGATGAAGCCTGACGAGGTACGTTTGAAATAGAACATCCCCCCCCCCCCCCCCACGCAGCCCCTTGCACAAATAACACAAAGCTAAGTGGTGACTTTTTAATCAGGGGCGGTGACGAACACTCTGCAGTTGACGGTGGAAGGGCATGTACTTTGATCCCCCCCCCGATTCACCACTACCATACAGAAGAAATACAACCATGTGGATGCAAGGAGGCCCTGACACAGCATGGTACATCCATGCAGGCAAAGTGGCTGACTGAGGGAATGAGTGTTTCCTGCCACCTGGTGGTAGCATGTGTGTACTGTATCACGGTATTTGGGTTGGATCCATATCAGCTAAAATAGATGTATTTGATTTATGTAAAGGCAACATCGTCCTATTACCTAACAGTAAATACAATTAATGACAAAAAACAAGCAGCATCGCTTTCATTAAACATATTTCCTGTGTGATAATTACTTTTTTTCCCCATTTATCATGTGAAAACTTCAAAGTAGGTGAATTATTCCTAGGTGCTGTACGCCAATAATGGACAATAACACATTTAACATGTATGCTGGCATGTAGGTAAGTGAATAAAGAAAGTTCTGGCTGGAAGTATAATAAACATTTGGCTGCGTGTAGAGAATGACATGCTTTATGACCTGGAGCCAAGCAGTTTTGGGACAATGTCGCACCTAGCTATGAGCTGCCCACAGGAGAAAAAGAGAGCGAGCCACAGAAAATAGAAATAGAAATGGTAATAGACACAGAGGACAGAGAGAATAGTAATAATAAATAATACATGCATAAATGAAATAACAGAGAAACAGAGGCTGTATCATTTCACAGCTACAACCTTCGCCTCACCTGCTCCTGAGTCTCCCCCTGTGGAGGGGTGAAGCCTGGGAACGACTGCCCAGCTGCCTTGGCCATCTCTATCAAGTCCTTCACCCGTCCCCCCTCTGCTATCCCAAAGCTCTGAAAAACAACAAGTCACTGACTGCATGACTCAGATTAATTGATTAATAGGTAAATATATCTGTAGCTATAAAGCTGAGCCATCATACAAAAGCAATTCTACTCACGATCTCTTTGAGTAAAGGGTCGCACACCATCTGTAGACCAGAACAACTGTTGTTGTGTTTCAGTATTTGTTCAGCAGTCTAGAAGAAATAATACACACTCAGTGTGACATGCTCTGATCTACTGCCGTTATCTGTCTGTGAGGATGGAGTAATGTTTTTCCCCACATGTAACTGCCTTGAGTTTTTGATCACAGACAGGCATGATGGGAAAATAAAACCATTATATTCTCCTGACATCTAATAACACAGTAACACCAAAATATCCTGCAGTGTTCTGATTACTTCTTCAAGCTACTCATAAGATGCATGCTCCCACGGTAAAAGCAAAGCATGGTACCTGCTGAGCCCGCAGCATATCGCTGACGAACACGTTACTGAACTTGACATCTTTCAGGTAATGGCCTGCAGCTTCTGCCTGCTGCAGCCCGATCTCAGACAAGGGTGCATCTATAGCCTGGCCTGAGTGGAGGAGGAGGGAAGGACAACAGTAAGACACGGAGAAAGCACGTGACAGAGAGAGAGAGAGATTGATCTGACACCTTCAATCATACCCTACCTTGTAGCAAGCCTTCTTTATTGTACCGCGTTTCCCCACTGCAGGAAATGAATGACTGGTCAACATTAAAGTAACATTATTAGCACCAAGCTTAACATTAACAGATCTGTTAAACGCTCTGAGGGGCTACTGTTCAACTGTCATTTATTTGTAATTAGCCTTTTACCAACTACAGTACGTGTAAGGGTATACCTTGTTTAGCTATGGACTTTTTGGTGGGGTTGATGGTCAAACCTGGCTCACTGCTCCATGGTGTTTGCTCTCAATGCCAAAGATTTTATGGCATCTTCCCAGAACCCAAAACAGCTAATAAAACTAATTAAAGTCATCAAATAGTATTTTATGTTTGACCAACAGACAAAAACCCAAATATATTTCAATAAAATAATATAACTGAAACAATATCAGTAAATCCTTAAGATTGTAAAGGCTGGAGCCATTTTCGGGCTGGTAATTGACCAAATTAATTAAATATCAACATTATTGCAGGGTAATTTTCACTTTTCCCAGCATAATTTTTCTTACACTACCATGTGATGACAGAAACATTTATAACAGTATTATGCTCCTACCTATGACACCACAAGCAATATGTGACTGATTTCATGTGTTTATTTTATTTACATTAAAAACATTTAAATTAAACGTTAGAATTATTACAGCTGATAAGCCTACATAAACCATATATTCCTGTTTAACAGATTCTGTTTTAATAAGATATTGATATTACTGTGCGGGATGAAGGGGAATAAACCCGGAGTTCATTCATGAGTGAACTCTGCCCTCTGGTGGCCGTGACGAGTTCCTGCACACGCTTTGAATACACAGTCCCAATGAAGTGGTTTGGGACAGCTGAACCGGGGTCAGAAGTCCTCTCTAGCTGCCCCGTTTGCTTATGAAACTGCCCTTGTCTTCACTGAAACATTGCTCCAGTTACTAGCCTGTGTGCTGACGTTATTGCAGTTATGTAAAATACAAGATAACACTGTTTTTTCAAACAGTGCTTACAGTCTCTCTGTCTTTCAGCAAAGTAACGTTACTCTGTATGTGACACCTGCTTAGTTAGCTAGTTAGCATCTAGCTAAAGCTAAACACATGCAGAACAGACTTTGAACGAACTGGTTACACAGCACAGTAACGCGCTAAATGAAAGAGCCGGACATGTTCACCACCATTTTTACATACACACATATAAATATTTACATATATTATCCCTTTATCAAAACTAGCTAACAGTCAGGTCCGTCACAGAGAGACCGTAGACTTGTCTTGAATAAACGAGGGCTATACGGAGCGCCTACGATAAACGTCAATTAATAAACGTTTAATAAAACGTCAGATTCACTTACTGTCGCACAAGGGTTAGCCCAAATGTTAGCGCCTTCATGCTTAGCAAGTTAACGACGGGGTGATATCGCATGGGCTGAGCTAACGTTAGTCTGATATATCTGCACTGAAGACGACTCCAGGACGGGTCTCGCGCCGGGAAGGGAAATTAAGCTGACCCACGGAAAAGTGGACCACTGCGGGAAGCGCTGTTAGGGGGGACACGCTACAGCTACTGGTCCAATTTGGAGTTAGTACAAGTGGTTGTAGTAAAATCACAGAAATGTTTATAAGGGTCATTTCCTTCCCCAGGCATCAGACTGAACCCTCCACAGCAGCCCACTCTAAACTTAGAACTCGCGAGCAGCAAGCCTCTCTTGCGATTGGCTCAGATCAATCAACAGGTGGGCTGTGATGCAACCCATTCAATGCTGTCACATCCCACTGCTGTCTACCTGTTCTAAGTACCTTAAACGGTCAAAGGTTTGTTCCTTATTCCTTTATATTTACAAATGATTAAAAACACGTTTTCTTTCTTATCCACTCGGTGTTTTTAGCAACATTTAATAAAGTGATTTCTTAAAGCTAAGCCTTTCGATGCACACCAGCCCCACATAAATTTTCTTGTTATTAATTATAACTTATCTTCTAGGTGATAATAATAATAACAATAGTGCACAACATCATTTATATTGTAACTTTAAATATTTAGGAATATATTTGTAAAAAGTATACAGGTAATGATAACATGTGGTTCGAGTAAATATGCTGAATTAATGTGGCCACTAGAGGGCAGTGGTTGACACGTTCCCTGGTCTTCTGGAATGATTAGAGACATCTCTCTAGACAGTGTTCTGTGATCAGGTCAGGGCTCTTTGGGGACCTTGTGTCCATGTAACCATCCTTCCATTTCATCACTGTCTGAACATGCAAAACATAACAATCACGCAAGTAGTTGTAACAGCTTCAATGAATGAAGATAATTTCAGCAGGATGGCACTTATGTAGTATGAAAACTTATAGATTTAGTTATCATATCTATCATATTTTTTATTTCTCAGCAGATATTAGACAACAAAGAAGTGTGGTCAGAGGTCAAATGTCCTTCTTTCTGACTTAAACTTTAACTAAACTCTTGGTTGCAGATTCATTGGATCAATCAATACATCCGATCTGTTCCGTGTGTTTACAACTGTTCCTCCTTATTTCCTTGCCTGGGGAAACACATATTGTCCCACGTTCGTCATCAGTGCTTTGTGAAGCTTTCAGGTGGCTCAGCTGAACTTTGCTCTGCAGAATCATGGCTGACTCACGCAAGTACACACATACGAACTAGTCTATCGATCATGAAACAATCAGAGACGGAGCTCCAAAGGAACACAGGCGTGGGAAATAGTGAGCTGATGTGGTGTCACACCCTTTAAAGCAGAAGTTTATTGAACAGAGGTTGTGCAACAGACATTTGAGGTACATGATATGAGTTATAGTGGAGGGGGAGGGGGCAGGGGGGGTAACTCAAAGGGAAATCTGCACCATTGAAACTTCCAGATATCAGAATATTTATGGTTGGACATGGCAGGTGTAACTCAACCCATTTTTATGGCAGTTACAATGGTGCGCAGACACAATATTTCAGACCAAAACATATCTTTCTCACATACAGAATCCATATTTATTGACATTCAGAGTGATTGTGGTTGTATAAAGCAAGAACTGTACTTTGGCCATCATAGGAATGCTGTTTTTCCCCTCTCTCGCACACAAGTCCGATGTAGCACCAACATGAACAGAAATGAACATGCTTGAACTATCTACAGAATAAAGCCCCCAAGAAAACAATGTTATCGTGCCCCCCCCACCTCCAATATAGGTTAAGTCCAAGTGGAAGCCTTGCATATTTCCTGTTTCCCATCTCACTGAGCAAGTTGTTCCCCCACTGAAACAATGGGAATCATCCACAAAAAATGCTAATTTGTCGTTGCTTTTCCCCCTCCTCAACCCCCACTGTATCCTTTCTCCTCCGTTCCAGGCTCCCTAACTGCAGAGGTATAGGTGATGGATTTGCTTTTGTTGTATTTTGTCCAGTAATCCTGAGGTATAGGAAATACCACTGATGCAGAATGTGACGGAAGAAGGAGAGCAAAATAGATAAAAAAAAGGGGGGGAAAGGAGACATGCTATCTAAGCAAACTGTCAAACTGTACAAAGAACATTTCCAGTCGAATACTCATTTCATGTTCTTCTATCACCATCTACTTCGTTTTTCTGAATGTATCTCTTAAGCAGTAAAATAATTATATTATAATACAAATGTTTATAAAATAGCAGCACACTCAAGTGACACATCACGACTAGGTAATGTTATTTTTTGTATAAATGAAACAAATTCATAGCTTTTAGCAGCGCAAAAAGACAACAATAACTCAATAAAAATATTGACACTTTTTTCTTGATGTCTTCACACCTCCTCCTCTGTCCTCGCTTCACTTTGGAATACAGTATCTCTAAATCTTAGAAAAACGGGTCTGGTCACCCCATAAAATATATCAAACACAAATTGAAAGGTGGTCTCAATATATAACACATGCAACAATAAATTGCAGGAAAGAAAATCACAACCATTAAAGTTTGGGAGAGAGCTTACATCAGGCAAACAGAGGCACAATGAAGGGGTGATATCGAATATTCAGATGGGGATGTTTTGGCAAAACGTGTCATGAAATTGCCCAGTTTTACTGAGAAGCATCACTAAAACTTTCCATCCCCACGTTTGTTTCTTCAGTCTGACAAACACACACGCAGCAAAGTCACATACCATCATGGAAAAAAAAACAAAACAAAAACTCAAGCATTAAGTCAAAGACACCTTGCTGTGGCAAAGCCATGTGTCCGATTAAAACAAAACTAAAAAAAAAAACCCCCAAAAAACGAAAAAGAAAAAAAAAAATCATTTGTCTCTTGTTTTGCGCTGATGTCTGTCTGGCTGATGAACCCCCTTGCCAATGATTTGAAGCAGCAAAGCTCACAGGGGACAGATGTGTTCACTGACAGACTGATCGGCCTGAACTACACAAGCCAGCACCATAGAAAACTGACCAACCACTGCAACACACATCGGTTAAGGTGGTTTCGAACAAAGGCTCTGCTCTGCCTCGGCGTATGCAAACATCGTTGCCCTCTGAAGACCATGTGCAAATACTAGATGTTACCACCACCTTTTCCTGTAGCTCACCGCGGCCCCGTGTGACTATCCATGGCTGTGATGCAGATAAATATGAAGAAAAATTCAAGTAAAAACAAATATTTCAATTGACAATATCAAAGAAAATCAAAGAGAACCCATGGATCAGTGAACTCTGCCCGTAGACATTTTTCATTTCATGTTGGCGTTTTTGATTTGTTCAAACTCTTGGAAAAGGTCAGACTCCCCATCAACTTGCACTTGGCTTGATTAGGAATGTTTTTTTTGTTTGTTTTTTTTTTTTATTGGAATGTCCTCTTGTCGTAAGTGTGGAAAAGCCTTTAAATTTAAAACTGGCTCTTGCTTGACAAGGGTATGTCTGATGATTGGGAAACCAGCCCTACAAAGTAAACCAAAGAAAAGGCTAACAAGGAAAAAAAAAAAAAGAAAAGGAAACATCCATTCACCACCAATCACCACCCGACGCAATTCATTTTATTTATCTCCTGGGGAGCATGTTCTCAAAGTGCTTTGCCATTGAAATCATATAGGGGAGCTGAAAACAACCCTATGTGGGACTCCAGATGCATTGACAGTATATCATCATCCTGTACTCCTCTAAACCCGCCGCCCCCCCTCCCCAACCCCGAGAAAGTTCATGCTCACATGATCTGGCACCGTACAGTCTTAGTTCCTCATTTTATTTCCATGTCAATGGAAACCCAGAACCATTTTTACTCACTTAGCTGTGTCATTGTTGACATCCATAATGAGAAATTCATGTTGATTCCCTCCAGATATGCAGATATCAGTTTTGTTCTGAGGCCTTTGGGTGTTTTTGTTGTTGTTGTTATTGTTTGTTATCATCTTCCAGCCACTGGCTGTAAATCCTCGTCGTCTCCTACACAGCAGCATGCTCCTGCACCACCCAAATCCTCTCTGCCCTACCATCCTGTGCTGTGCACACGGATGCTTTCCACAGTTCCACAGTATGACTTCTTAGTTGCAAACTGTCCCTGTCTCTCTAATTCTTTCCAATTCACTCCCTCACCTCCCTGCAAATGAACACAGAGGAGTCTTAACGTCCTCCAGGCTTCAAAAAGCATCACCCTACTTTCTTCAAGACATTGTCCACGCCTGCACATGTGACGGGTCATTACTACTCTGTCCAGACTCAAAGCAGCCTTTCACAACTAAGGAAACACCATGTTGTAACAATGTGAAAAAGAATGAAGTATCTGTAATATTTCATTAACACATTGGCAGTAATAAACAAACACCTCGCCTGACCTCCGAGTCTGAGGCGCAACACCTCAGGAAAAATGCTCTTGGAAAGATAAGGGGCTCTAAAGTGAAAGTCCCTTCGTTCCTTCGCCAAATGTTTTTTCTATCTTACTTATAGTCCATGCACATGAGTTCACTGTTGGCCAACAATGAACCATGACACATTGTTAATGCATGGAGGCAGTGATATAGCATAGATGCCCTGTTATATCGATGTAAAGTATGTCTAGCCCCGGCTTGCTCCGTAGTCTCTTTAACACACAAAACGACTACGACTTGACTTTGCTCAAGTGCCTCGCGCCACAGAACGCACACCGCTAATATAGATACAGGGTCACGTGAAGCATTCACAAACACAAACACACACGCACACTACATGCTCGCATCCAAACACACACGCTTGCACGCCGCACCCACAAACTGACACACACAAGCAGCCTGACAAAAGGAGCTTATTGATCTCTACTACTCAGTTCCAAAATGCGCCCAATAATAATATTAATAATAATAATAATTACTAATACTACTAATAATTATTATCATTCCATCTCATCCCTGGAATTGGGACCAACCAACTGCTAGCATAATGTTCTCACGGCTTCCTCTGTCTCATCCTCCAACCCACATGTGGACCTTGTGATGGTCGAGGAGCTCGAACACGTGTCCTCTCTTACACCAGCCACGGATGCGATAGTGATAATACTCATACAGAACAAAACAGAGGAAAGAAAATAAAATCGAAGCCCCACTGTGATCCCATTTATGCAATTTTCTGAATGGTTTCCACAATTTCTACCATAACAGCCTCAATTTCAAGCTATGGTTAAAATATAACTTAAAGATCATACTATACAATCAGAGGCAGAATGCAGATATGATTGGCTTCCCTTCTGTATATCCAAGGCACCACAGAGCTTCATCGTATTTAATTTGTTGCTTTTAGACTAGAACATCATAGTAAATCGTTTTTGTGGGCAGGTGTTTTTTTTGACTCGAAGAACAGAAAATCTACAAAAAAACTAGCAAGCATTGTTCTTTTTCTTTTAAAGGGCTTGTGTTTTTAACATTTTTTGTTCTTTTGTTCTTTTTTTCTGCTTTTAACAAGATTGAGGTTTTTTTTCATGATGCTTTTTTAAAATTTTGTAAATCCCGTGCGATGTGGCCCTCCGGCGGTTCACAAGTTGACATCGCGGACGTCTGTCGGGGTGGAGGATTGATCCAGCTCGTCCAGGCCTTTCCCGCTGGGGCCTCTCTGCGTCTGCTGCTGCTGCTGTTGCTGCTGCCTCCCTTCACGCAGGCTGCTCACCAACACGCGCTCAATCTGCTCCTGGCATTCTTTGAGAACATCCTGCAGTGCAACGAGAGAGGGACGACAAGCTGTAAAAATATATACATTTTAATCTGCTAATGGTGGGAGCAGGGAGTTTCTCTCATTTCCACATGAATTCAGCAGTGTCTTAAATGCTTGATTTAAAAGTCTGACCTAAGGTTTTAGTTTTTACATTGAGGTAAAAGATTTGGCAACACGTATGTGTCCATACATACATGCTCAGATAGGTTCCCATTTCCCGCATGTGAGTAGAACAGTGTATATACCAGTGTATACAACACAGTGGCTCAGAGGGGAAGTTGTTTTTTGCAACATCACAAGGAACAAGGGAAATCTTAAAACTTTAGTCAATGCATGACAAACAGGGGCCCCTGGCGTGGTAGCAGAGGGGCCCCTGTGCAGCGCAGGCCAGGGGTTTTAAATGACCACTGACTTTCTAGCGACTCCAGCTGCTGCCAAGGCTGAGCACAGAAACGGACCAGACCCAAGCATTACATCAGCCCACCAGGGTTGTGCACTGAACACCACCCCTATAGTGCTCACGTACGCGTCGTACACACACGCCATTACCAGATGAGCACCGCAGCCCCCGCCTCCTCCATCCAACCACCCACCTACCCCACCACCGCCGCTATTCCCAAACACACACAAAACCCAAACAGAAATAGCCTTGACAACGGCGGCTGAAAACACAGGTAGTACTAAAGCTATGTTAATTACATCCACCTCCTGTGGGAACACAAAGGTGGTGCTTTTTTAACGAGAGCCAGTCTGTGTGCCTGCCTGCCTGCAGGGGATCCATCTGAGACCTGGCCGGCTCGCCTTTCACCATCAAAGGCTGCCGCGGCAATCTGAGAATACACCTGGGAGAGGAGCCTCTCAACAGCGCTGAGCCCTTATATCCTCCCCTGATGGAGGGTTGACAGAGGGGACAGCGCAGCGCATGAAGAGAGAGCAACTCCATAGGGAGTAGTAGGGGGGTGGGAGTGGGTTGGGGGGTAAAGGGTGAGGAGTGTGAAATGGGTTGTTTGCAAGAGTGTCAGAGAAAGGTCAAACTGTTTTTGGGTGAGGAATAGCCAACCATTAAAGATGTTCAGAGGGAAGATCAGACTGCTGCAACACCACAAATTAATATGAAAGAGAAGGGGGAGCTAAGAGAGTTAGCACTGCTCTCTGCTGGTGAAGCACGATAACACAGCCGAGGCAGAGGAGATGACTGATTTCAGCTCTGCGCACGCACACACGTTCATAACCCCCTGCCTTAAAGCACCAGGCATTTGTGGGAAACATGACTGAGAGCGCCCCATGGCCGGAGGGATGGGTGAAAGTGTAGCGCTTGTGGAGCAGGGAAACATTCTTCAGAAATTTACAGCTAATTTAAACCTGATGGGCCACAGTTTGAGCCTGTGTTCCAGCTTCTGGTGCCGCTGGGCCTTGATGAAATGAGAACTGAGACCTCACTCACATCAGACTCGCTCTTCGGGAGCTGCACACGGGTGAGTGACAAAAGGTCGGCGTGTCAAAGGTCGAACAGCGTGACATATTACAGGGTGAGACATGTACTGTGTCGTTACACGAGTTTCTGACTTCTAACCCAACTTTCAAAACTGGCAATTTGTTGAAATTCTGTACATGTGGACAAAGTCATGGAGGATTTCTTTACGAGTGGAATCTCTTTAAAGAAGACTAAAAAATCTATTACATTACATGACCACTGACAAAATGACTCAGCCCAGAGCGGTTTCGCTGATATCTGAAGTAATTCCTGCCTTGACATCTCTTTTATTTTGAGCTCTCCAGCTTCTACCGATGATTAGCTCGAGAGAGTTTTTTGGATCACAGTCCACGAAGTGGGATTTGATGTTGAGGAGGTCGGACTGATCTGGGCTGGGTGCCTCTGGGAGAACGTTTCCCCCAGCAATGGGTCTGACGTGGAGGAAACCCGACCAGCGTCTGTCCCTTAATCTCCTCCAGAGGTTGGCTGCTAACATGGGCGTGTGCACACACACAAACACAAGATCTTCCCACCAACATGCGCCCTCATTGGTCATAAAACTCTCAATTCCTGTGAGAAAATTAAGTAAAGCGAAGAACATGTAAAGGAACTGCCTGTGTCTTACCGCAAGAATGCACGCCTTCACTTCTTAAAAGACATACCCCCCCCCCCGCTCTTTAGAGCAGCAGTTCGGATCCCATGCCAAGCCCCATGGGCTTTATTCGAGAAACTTTAATGACTTCAATGTGTGACTACTGGAAACACCAATACTGTTTTCAGAGAAGCTGTAGGTACTTGGATACTGAGTGGGCCAACAGCACTGAATAAGTTGGCCATGGGAGGTAGTGCTATACTGAAGCATCTTATTTTGCAGCCTCAACCCGAAAAACACATAACCACTTCAGATCCTCCCTTGTCGTTACGGACCTCACAGCTGCCCCACCTCGGGCATACATCATACTGCAGCAATCTGTCTTTCTGACAAATCAAGGCATGCACATTATCCCCTGGGCGGCCTTTGTGACACTGGCGGTAGGGGGAAGTCGTGCAGACAGACAAAACCAAAAGGAAGAAATGTGTGAAGCCATGGAATGTGTTTTAACTGCTGACTGTACCACACAAGACAGCGTTAGCTACTCTGGGAGGACTTGGTGGTCAGACAGCTGAAACAAACACACAGGCAGACACACACTATGAATCTCAGGGAATCTTAAGACAAAATATCCGGAGGCTGACATTGGAAATAAGGAGTCACCACATGACTTGAATTTCCACGAGTTACAATAGAAAATGTGACCTTTCTTTTTCTTTAGCCTGCATGCCGAAACACCACAAGTGGTGACGCCACAGGCTGTGTTAATAGAGATAATCTTTCCTAATAAATGCATCTTTGTTGCAAGCTTTCGGGCACCAACGAATTACTGCACACCCACACACCCACCAATAAAATCACATTTCAATTTCACATCCAGCCATCGTGCAATCTCTATGAGGCCATGTCAGTGATAGTTAGGCCGCAATGGAAACGATTAAAAAAAAAGAAAAAGAAGAAGAATGAAAACAGGAAGACAGGGAGAGATGGGAAAATGTGTTTCCGCTGTCTTAGTGTGTGACCTTGACCGTAAAGAGTGAAAAAAAAAACCAAAAACATGAATGAGAAGCTGAGAGGAAAAAACGATAAAATGTAGGAAGTGGTGGTCTTAAACCCTTGCACTTCTCTAACCTCTATTTCCTGTTCAAATCATTCAAGAATAAAGGGAAGCTCTACACGCTCGTACTAACTTTTAGTCTACATTTTGCATTGTGGCTTGTATTCCAGCTTTCTTACTGCAGCTGCTCACTGCAGAAGTCCTGTGAAGTTTAGGAGAGTCACAACTAAGCAGCCTCCCACTTAAAAGTCAACACATTCTCGCAAATTTCACATTTTCTCCAGTCACATTACGACTCTGTCCGTAACAGGGAGCCCCTCTTGGCCACACCAGGTGCATGTGAGGCTGTACACATTCTTCCAGCGGCCCAAGATGGTGACTTGGCCCTATCACATTTCCACTGGAAAACCACAGCTTCTGGATACCACAGATGCCAGCAGGGTGCCAGGGGGGTGGCGTTGGCCATGATGCTGTTGGCAGCGGCAGCAGCTGCAGAGGTTGGCAAAACTTGCTTTGCCTTCATATTTTGCCTGGCTCTTTGGCCGGCTGGCTACGAGACGCTGCTCTACCGTCTTGCCGAGCCTCTGCACGGCCGGCCAAACCCAAAGACACTATGTTATGCGTACACATTTAGACTCAGGTTCATCCCACCACCCTGATGACTGCAGTCGAAACTGAGGTTAGGACTGGCCCTTGGGTGTTGAATTGATGTATAAAGTGATTCAGCTATTGGGATAAGAGGGACGCGTAAGTGTTTGAATGACAGGGTCAATAATCACCATTTTCTTTTTTTCTGTGTGTGGGAAAGCGAATGCTCAAACAGTTACGAACACTGAAGTCACTTATTAATGCTGACAACTGCTTCTGGGCATCTTTTACTAGACTGTGTTTTTGTTTCTTGCTGTATCACATGCGCTGCACAAGTCTGATGCAAATTCTTAACCGAGGTTATTAACCAGAGGATACTCTGTGTGTTTAGCTTTGGCTGCTTTTTAGCAGTTTACACTGAAGCCTCTCATATATGTTGAATTAGGAAGGCTGCCCCCTGCTTTGCCTCCTGTGTTTACTGCGAGCCATGGCTTGTCTGAATCCAGGAATGTGAAGAGTTGATCAGAGACACAGAGCGACTTAATTCCCTCAAGTCTAAGACCTTGCAGCCTAAACACACTGAGGCCCTGTGCTGCTGAGGTCAGCTATTTGTTTTTCCTCAGCTGCTGAGCGAGACTTCACACAGCTCACACCAGAGGGAGCCATGCTTTCCAGCAGTGATGCATTATGTACTGTAGACGAGAGAGGGCTGATTGTCGCGAGGGAGGCATGACACCCCCCCAGTGTCCTTTTCACACTTCGACAGCTTTCTTCCACCTCCTCCTCCCGCTTTGCCTCTTTTTTGAGGACGGAATTGGACATACCAGGGCTGAGGCTTGGGATCTGTGTCACGCCCTTTGATCTGCTCCCTCTGCAGTGAGCACGCACAAACCCGAAATGTTCATGTTTAAATTAAAATCTGTCATTACTAGCTAAAAGCCTTTTTTCATCATGTTTGGTAATAGGGGCACTCCTGCCAAGCCAGCAGCCTGGAGCTGCTCCCTGGGCACGGTGCTGTGGCTGCCCACTGCTACTGAATAGTAAGGATGGGTCAAATGCAGAAGACTAATTTCTCCAAAGAGACTAATAAAGAATGACTTAATAAATGAAGGTATAATCTCACAGTCTCATTCTGCTTCTCCTCTGCAGCTGTGCCCACCTATTCACCCTTCCAGTGAGCTACAGCTGAAGCCCTCTCCCATCTGCCTGATGAAAGCCAGGCATCTCAGAGTCAGTAGAGGCCCTGCCTGTGTTTGGACTCAACTCACCCACCACCGCAACATTCACCGTACCCAGACAGCCACACAACGGCCTGGCCAGCATTCCTGTCAGTGACAGAGCATACTGTATATACTCTCAACCTGGCTCGATTTAGAGGATTCTTTATATGAGGGGGCCCTGGGCAGCCGGACCAGACTGATGAGGAGGAGAAGAAACCTGCAACATGCTACCTACTCAGTCCAGTCAAGTGTACAACAGAGACTGCATATTAACTAATGCAGTTCAGGATATCTCTCAATTTTAAATGAGTTTGATTTTTATTTATTTTTTTGTCTCCTCGTGACAATTACTGGCAGTAGAATCCCCCAAAAATGGGTTTGCGGAAAGCCGAGTCCCAGTAAAGAAGCCAAATCTGAGTGTGACATTTCAACATTTCAACTTCTGTCTGTCGCAAACACACAGCCTCAACAAACATGTGGCATTTCTTAACTTTTGACATAAATAACAGGGATATTTTCCCTCAGAGCAGTAGCAAGTCTGGTAGAAAAAACACACTAACAGACTGTAAAACTGTGTGTTTCAGTGGTAGTAAGATGTGCTAATTGTGGCATTTCACTGGAGACGTAAACTGACTGAAGAGCAGCAGATTCAGCTGTGAATCACAAGGGTTAAATGTGAGTATTGTACTTAGCTAAATGCCAGAGAACACCTGTCTGATGTCAGCAGACACAAACATTTACTCCTCCTCATTCAAATATTACTCAGAAACATCCCCCTTATAATTTTCCAGGCATGAGTATCAAGCTCTTAGCTAAATTTCGACTAACAAGACGCCACTGGAATGCGCTGTTTTAAACTTAAAACTAAAAAAAAAAAAAAAAATAGTGTCCAGCCCAAATAAGCTACGAGTGTGCTGCATGTGACAGAGGAGTATAAAACCAACTCACCACTTCTGTGTTTGTGATTTTGGCCAGCAGGTCTGTCAGACTGTCGCCCCACTCTGACTGGTCAGCTGAATCCAGCTGTAGGCCACAGATCGCTGCCCCCACACTTCCTGTGGCGATCATGGAGGGAGGGTACATGGCGAATCTGAAATCTGAAAGAGGAAGAAATTAAAATTCCGTTTAATTTGTCACCAGAAGACATATTTATTGTTGAGCGAGGTGCTATGATCTTTATTTCAGTTGAACTGTTTTTGACACAGGATTCTTTAGTCACCTGGTGCAGTCTCTAAACTGCACTTTTCAATTCATACGCTCCACAAACAGGGTACAGATACGTCTCTCCTGGAGACAATATGATTTGGTAATCTAGCAGTCAGCTAATAAATAATCCTTCTATTGCACCGGGTCTGAACGCAGCACTCACTAATGACCAGGGGCCTGGATAATGAGGGTTCACTTGGCTTGTAAAGGAGCTGAAAAGCAACCACCCTCACCCGCTCCCCACCCCAGTCCCCCTTTTCCCCAGCCCGGCCCCTTTTCTTCCATCTCCTGAGTAAATCGTGTGCTCGCTGAAAAAAGCCCCATAGCGCTTGGAAAGGGAGGAATAAAGAGGCTCAGTGCCTCTGCCAATGCTCACTGCTGTAGGTCCTTTTTCCACGTGTGGTCACAGGCGTGCGTCTCAAAGACCAATAACCTTGTTAGCTCCCCTCACTGTCATTCATAATGCAAATGAGACAGCTTGTGAACGGGCCAGAAGCCCGAAAAGGCAAGGCAACTGGCATACAGGGGGAGAGAGAGAGAGAGAGAGAGAGAGAGAGAGAGAGAGACAGAGACAGAGAGAGAGAGAGAGAGAGAGAGAGAGAGAGGGGGAGACAGACAGACAGGGGCGAGAGAGTTTTTCTCTTCACAAACAGAGACACACAAATACACAAACACACACACACACACACACACACACACACACACACACACTCGCTCCTTTCTCTATTCTCTCTTTATGTCTTGCTCAACTTCTACCTTTCTTTTTGGACAACACATGGCCTGCTTAGATGGGGCCAGTGAATGGCACACATGCCCCAGTCTTTGTTGCTACAACAGGCAGTGGTTTGCATTGGCGGCCCTCCTATCTTTTAGCATATTAATAGAGTGGCGGGCCTGCGAGAGGGAAGGCAGAAGAGTGTGACTCCATTGTCCAGAGTCATCACCTCATTTCACCCAATTGAGAGACACAGCATCCATCCCCTCTCTGCTGATACCAATTCAGCGAGACAGGCTGGACAAAGAGTGTGGCTGGACGGGGGGGGGGGGGAGGAAGATGAAGAAGGAGGGATGGACGATATGGCGACAAGGCAACAAGGAGAAAAGAAGGGGAAGGTGGTGGGCTTGGTGGGAGGGGAGAGGGGGGTAGACAACTCCGATGCACATCACTCTCAAGTCTGTGTCCAGACTCTTGTGAGGTTTTGGAAGAAGAAAAGAGTCGCCCTCCAGTGACCCTCACCTCCTGCCTCCCGTCCACCCCCCCCACCACCACAAGTATGCCTCTGTTCCTGGGCCACCTATGGGCTAGAGGAGTGGGCAGTGGGGGCATAGAAACAGCCTGCACATTAACATATTGCCATATTCAATTGCAAAGCAAACTGCGTGCGATGGCTCTGAAGGAGATTTTTCTTCCTTCTTTTTTTTAATCTGGAATCAAAGAGGTAGGCCCTTTGATAGCTGTAAAGGCAGCCCCTCACTGCCTTTTTAACATGCACAGCCAGGCGCTTTCTCATCTTGTGGGCTCAGTGTTGACAAATAAATGAACTTATTATACACCCCTGTGTTAGCCGCTGGGCCTCTGCCAAGGGGCGATTTATTAAAGGCTACCTCGAGCCAAGAGGAAAGAGCGCACAAAGCCCCTCGGCATTACATCACTGCTGTAAGAGCACAACTTTCTATAGAGGGGTAAAAGGACAAAAGCATACACGGATTTACTGTACGTGTGCAGTGAGCGCAGACTGACAGGCAAGGAGGCAGACACCTAAGAGACACAGGCAGGGAACAATGCACTGATGCCTGCATGCTTTAAGATGCAGACACACACACACACACACACACACACACACACACACACACACAGCACAGACGTAGGTTTGTGGGAGAGCTGAGTGGCGGGCAGTGGGCAGCAAGCTGATTTTTCGCACTCAAGACAAGACAGGTCTGTAGCAGAACAAGGACGCGCGCGTGCAGCCGATGCGGGCTGACACTCCGGCCTGGTGGCTGCTGCATGTGGGGGGAAGAATGGCCGTATTTTAGGAGGCCCTCATTGATATTCATGCCGAGGATAAACAGTGTATGTAGCTGAGTGGGGACGCCTGCGATGGAAAGCTCCCTGTGAGCAGCGGCTGGCTGGCCTGGCCTGCACGCCTCTCACCCCCTTCAATGGCCCTTTCTCCTCCCTGTGCCCCCTCATCTCCATTCCTCCGTGTTCCTACCCCCTGAAACTTCATCCTCAGGCCTCTGGTCACACAGTCTGCTGGCCTACATGGCCCACTCCTCCTGGGTGGCTGCGATGCACAGTATGCACATTAAACTTGTAAATTAATTAAAGTTGGAAAGTTGAACAACAGCCAAAAGACGAAAGAAAAAAACCCCCAAACTCTACTTTTCACCCTCTCCTCTTTTTCCAGCGCTATAAATCAGGGTCTTGTGTTCTATACATGTAGCGCTTATTGACCTTGTTTATTAAGGGAGTAGCGTTACGAGGACCCAGGGCCTGTTGACTGATTAAGGCCAAAAACAAACATCATTTTGGGATTGGCATGACAGTACGTTTCACCACTAATGCAACACAGCCTGGTAGTCAAAACAAGGTCTGTGGAGAGCTACTCAGACGGTACACAGGGTGCACAGACACACAAATCAACAACAACAACAACAACAACAACAACAACTACTACTACCCTACTGGGTTTGAGGACAGCTTCCACATATAAAAGGGGAGAAATGACTGATACTGATATCTGTCGTATTCCATTACCTCTTGCTTGCAGACTGTCACTCTGGAGACAAACAGAAAACAAGACATGGGAGAGTCTGAGTCACGCACCCGGCTCGAACTGTGACTTCAACTCATTTGCCAGAACACCAAATTCCTGCTTAATTGTAGCATCCTGTGACAGCTCTCCTCAGTCTTGCACCATCATCTCCACTGTCACAGCTGCAGCCTCGAGGCGTAACGTCAGGAACGTCAGCAATGAGGAGCACACAGCTTAGGATCGGGTCGAAGGTGGTGCGGGAGGGTTCACTTTTGTTCAAACTGAAAGAGCATGAGCTGGAAACTCTTTTTGTGCCTGGTTGGAGTATTCAAAAAGCTCCTTCTCACTTCCTGTAGCTGATATGATTTGGACAAAATTAGGAGCTTAGCAGAAGTAATTAAACCCTCAAATCAGAAAAAAATGTCGGCGGAGACTCATGACAGAAATGTTCAGGTCAAACTAGCTGCCACTAACATTTACTTTACTTCATATCACAAATATTAGTCTTTGTGGTTAGCACGACCTCCAAGGTAAACATGTAAGCTTAAAAACATTTTGATTTCTAAACCTTTTTGGTGGGATAATTGTAGCATCCCGAAGCAAAAAAAACCCCATCTCTGCCTTTGTGTTTGTGGTGTGACTCAGCTGGCCTCAGTATTTATAGTGTGGTGCTGATTACACCAGCGAGGTGAAGGGGGGAACTCAGGACATGCCACTCGATGATTCACTCTGCGTGACACATTTTTGGGCGCGTACTGTCAGGAAGCTTCTTCCTGCTTCGTGTGTCGACGGTGCGGCCGGACCGGACATGACTCCTCACATCAGTGGAGCGTGTGGAGGGATGATAATTTGTTGGAGGCGGTGGCTAATTTGTTGGGGTTCTGAATCATCAAACATGAAGGGGCTTTTATGTAAACAAACACCAGTAAAGACCATTTCATTGACCACATCTGAGATGAATCATTCATCTCTAGAATGCAGAGCTAAGCCTGGAGGGGATTCTCCGTGTAGCAGCCACTTGGAGAGGAAGCTACGAGGGAACATTCCTGCCTCTGGACCAGTGAACCTCAACAGCTAAGATGAAACGAGGACTCATGAATCATTTTTTTCATTTTTCGACTGTTGCATAAAAATGGGCATGTTAGCTAACAGTTCGTCTCTTCCTGTGGAGGCATAAAGCCTCCACTTGGAGACAGAAAAAAACCTAAATCTGTCGGCTTCAGATAGCTTTACTGATCTTCTGCGTGTGCCTTCATTCATTTAATATAAAAGCGAAATACAGTGGAGGATCTATATGTCATCCCACTTTCTACAAACGCTTTTATAATGTATACTGCAAACCACCGTGTAAGTGATAAAGTGCAAGAATTCTAAACTCAGATTGGTAAAGACTTTAATTCAAAGCTGTGCTATTCATGACATTTCTGTGTGATGTTACACAAGAGAGAAAATGAAGCCATGCGACAAAGCCTGACTTCTCTCCTGTTTGTTAGCTAGTGAATCATTAGTTTGTCCTAGGAGAAACAAACCGGTTAATCATCAAGTTATTTCACGTAGACAATAAGTAATCAAATACTATTGAAAAAATACGGAATCAAATACTATTTGGAGATTAAAAAAACCCCAAACTACTCCGTTGCTTAAAACACTTATTTACATCCAAACTTGTAGCAAATTCTTCAGTGTGTCCTCGGGGACAATTGACTCTCTCTTGGACAGCGCCGTTGGCCCTGATCCAGAATTTTCTTTTGATGCGCTTCTATGACTATTGTCACCATCCCCTCCATACCATTGCAGAGAGGGCTATTGGAGTCGGTATAAAAAAAAAATAGACCATAATCCCTGCCAATATGGCAAGAAGACGGAGCTCAATAACTGCAGCAGACAGGTTGGGGTGCATCTGTCTGCCCCATGCACCCCGTCCATTCTCCCACTTTACCTCAATTGAATAAGAATAGAAGAGGAAGCTCGGAGTGCTTGGTGTCTGTGTGTAGGAATGGAGGTTCATAATCTCCCTTAATGAGCTTGTTTCTGGGCTATTATCCGGCGGCCTGCCTGAGGGAAACGCTGGTGTTTCCTATCAAGTGGCCCCGCAGCGCTGACCCTCGCATGGCTCTGCATATGAAATGTAAGGGCCAAGCCTTTTGTCTCCTTTCTCCCAGCCTCTAGCTGAGCTCCAGAGCCATTTGCATAGTCCTGAAAGGACCAGCCAATGTTATTAATTAATACAGAGCCAGCCTGCGCCACCTGACAAAATCCCACCGAGTGGCCCGAACGGAACTGTTTCATCAAAAGAGAGGAGCCATTAGGAATGAGAGGCCTTATTCTCCACTTCTCCTCTTCTCTCTCTTGTTCCCTTGAAAACAGAGAGCCGTGGTTTTATGCGTGTTTTCTTTTTCAGTGGAGGGGCAGCATTGGTGGGAGTGGTGGTGGGTGGTGGTGGGCTGAATGAGACTGTATGAAATAGGAAGGCCACAGGTGACCCGTTGTCAACTGTCTTGCAAATGTAAATCCTCCTGAGAGATCTCCTCCTTCTGCTGCGTCTTTACCTTCTCAGCTCCGCTCAGAGGATGTCTCAAGGAGGATTCTCACCAGATAACCCAAAGATTTACGGCTGGGAACGTTCCACAAATGGGGTTTCGAATTCCCAGAGATCTTCAGATGCACCAAATTGTTGACTCACCCGCGCTCTCTCTTTCTCTGTCTTGCCCTCGCTCTCTGTTTGCCTGGATACAAGTCTGAGGAGAGCGTACACAGATAAATGGCCTGTTGCTAATCCAGAGCTATCTCCAGAAAGTCTCTCCCCTAAAACACAATGTCAGGAGGACGACTCCAGGAGGCTCGTAAATTTATTTCCACTGCCTCATTGAAGCAATTAAGGACAAAGTGCATGCTGAGTCTTTCACAATGTTGCTTTGGGAATAGGTCCGATCACTGACATGCTGTCATTCCGCACATTAATCCGCTGGCACAAAATAAGGGGTGAGAGATGCAGGGTGAGGCAGGGAGAGGAAGGCAGCAAGAAATAGTAACAGAGAAGAGAGAAAACAGGCGCTCTCTTCCTCAAAACTTTGCAGACTTTCACCATATCATATCCATTGCACAATCAGCGCAGGGGATTCCATCACTTGATGTTGTAAATACCTGTCACCTCCCTTGTATCTATTCATCTAGCTATACACACACACTCCTCTGAATGATGTCAGCACGAGGAGCCTTTTCCCATGAGGGGGGTGAAGTTAGCATTCCTGTTTGAGGCCTGCCGAAAAGGAGGCTGCCGATGGTGGTGGGGGTCACCCAGAAAGTGAGAAAGAAAGGAGTGTCAAGCAGGCTTCTTGCTGGGTGAAATGAATGTTGAGATAAATCCTCAAGCATGTTTGGAGTAGCAAGAGCGCTAGTTTCGTATCAGAGTGTAGAAATGGAGGTGACGCAAACAGGAGAAACCTGCCCTATGGAGAATCTCAACATGGGAAAGCTATCATGTCCTCCAGCTGTAGGGCGGGGAGGCGTGAGAAGTTCGGGGGGAGAGAGAGAGGGAAGGAAGGCGGCAGGGGAAAGAGATATGAAAACATGACATGCCTTAGAATTGGCAGAGTAAAAACAATACACTCCTATGGCTTTCCTTGACTCCCTCCTGCATCTTCTCCGTCTCGACCTCGCCGTCCCTTCAGATCATGTTAAAGGCCTCCCCTGCCCTCCCACGACTCACTGGATGTTTGATCTTGAGGGAACAATTCACCTCAAGAGCAAAGAGACAATGGCCTGCCTGCCTCCACCCCTGTCCGTTCCTCTCCTCGACCCCGTGCGACATGGGAATACCCCCTCAACCAAGCTAAATCCGCTTTGAAGTGTTACTGGATGTGCTGGAAGCCACTGATACGCCTCGAAAACATGACCACATACCAGCCTGGGAGAAGACAAACGACGCACGTGTCAAAACGCTGAAATGTCCTCCATGACACATGCTTTTCTCAGGGAAGAATATTTTCCCACTGGAGGTAATGCATCACACTTCAGTTACGGCGGGCCGTGACTGGCCCACAGCACACCTCTGAGCGGAGCTGTCGCCGCACGTTATTCGGGAGAAGAGGCCTTTGATACGGCGCCGAAAGAAGAATGTGCAGATCGAGATATTTTGCAACATGAGAAAGTATGCTGATGCAAGCCATTATCGCTTGGCTTGACTTGGCAGCTTAACCATGATCAGTGTCACTTGCAACACCAAAATGAGGAAAAAAAGCTGATATCAAGATCCGTCGCAGTCCGTGCGCTCGTCTTTTGGGTTCATATTCTCGTTCCAATTAAGCATCTCCCTTCACTGGGATGGACATCGGTTGATAACACAACACTCTGTATACGCGTGACTTAAGCAATGTTGTTTCCTACCTGTGGCACAGAGGGCGATGAAGGTCTGGACATGTTTGCGTATAAGTGCCAGCTTATCCTCAGGCAGGGGCAGCCTTCTCACAATGTGCTCGATGAAGTCGTTCGGCGTTACTGCAGCCAAGTTCCACTTCAACTTCCCCAACACCACCAGTTCCCATTCCTGGAGAGAGTGAGGCGAAGAGAGGTAGAGGGAAAGAGGGGGACAGAGTGAGAGACAGACAGATAAACGAGATAGAATGAGAAAGCTAAAACGCCGCAAAGTACGACCACATATTTACACAACGTAGCAGCTACAGCGCTGCACTTTATTGCAGCTGTTTGGCACTTACGCTGCAGCCTAAAATGAGTGAGTGTGCCTCTGTGCCCCCTGCCCCCACCCACCCCCACGAAGATTAGTATGTTAAGCATTATTGTTATTACGTTGGTCACTGCTTGGCCAGGCCGGGGACACAGAAACACCAGCAGCGCCACCAACCCAGGTGACCTCACAACACTGTCTCCCTCCCCGTCTGTCTGTCTGGCATCTGGGGACTTTCCTAAAGAGGCCCACCAGAGGTTCTACTGTGTGTGTGTGTGTGTGTGTGTGTGTGTGTGCGTGAGTGATTGTGGAGTGTAAATGGATAGGAAGGCTGTGCTTGTTGAGCAGGATCAACAATAAATCTGTTATATGTTAAAACCTTGAGCAGAGTTTCATTGTTTAATCTTATCATCGTATGCCGCAGCAGGTAATGGGATTGCTTTCTTTATTGCATCTTGTGTCTCGCAGCCAATTCCGCTAAACTCCCTTTGATACTTATCGGGGAATTCACATGTTATTCTTCATGCAAACAACACTAAGTGCCAAATAAAGTTAAGGACTTGACTTTTGGTAATTTACAATGCATTTCTGGCTGACAGGAAACACAAACTTCAGGCAGCGTTCGACTTGAACAGCTTTGAGTCAATTCCTTGCTCTAAACCTCACAAATCAATGAATGTGGATCTCTTGGCAAAATGTGATGACACATGCTAGTCTAGAGTGTCTTAGCGTGAGTGTGTGTCAGGGAGGGGACACTAGGTGTGGTGTTCTCTTCTCTTAGGGTGTATTGTTACTTTCACTTCCTAGAGGAGGAGGTGATTAACGGAAGAGTTGGTGACTAATTTGGGAAAAAATTTCGTGGTTTGGTTCCGGACTGCAGCCTTGTGACTGGGACCACGGACGCTCTTCATTTTTCCCTTTTCAGAGAGCGAGCGACCACATGGACTCAGTCATGAGACAATTCAACATGGCTGCCGCTGTCCGTGCTGCGGTTTTCTAATCAAAGTGACCTTTTTTCAGTCTTCTAATGTGTTCAGATTTCCTTGACGCCAGTGACATGGAGGGCGTCTTTAAAACAGGGGTTTTGTTTATGCTCACGGTTAATCATAAAAGCACCTCTGATTTAAAGGTGAAAGGCTTCTTCCTCTGCGTGCTCAGAGATGTGCAGCCAGTATCTCAAAGATTCAATTATTTGATCATATGCAAATCATAATGACCAGCAGAGGCTTGTTGATTGTAGCTGCTCTGATGCTTGCAACATGGCTGCCTCCTGCTCTCAAAAGCCCTTTCCATCAGCGCCAGCGAGCAAGATTCAAGCCTACAGCGAGGACGACGACAAGCCTTGCAACACAGACTCTGTGCTGACAGAGTGGCAGGCAGGCAAGCAGGCAGGCACCCACTTCCTTCTGCTATACGGCCTTCCTCTGGTCACACGTTCTTTCTAAAATTGCGGTTCTCTTTACAAGAAATTGTTACCAAAGACGAGGACAGAAAAACGATCACATGCCCCGAGCAGCTGATCCTGTTTCCTGTATCTGCATGTCAGCCAAGATACTGCCTTATACAGAAACAGTGAGAAGAGGCCCCAGCAAAAACAGTTCAAGGGCTGAGGGCTTTGTCTCCAGACTGAACATAAAGGTAGGTCGGAGTCAGTTTTCTTGTAAAAATGCAGCATGATATACTGTTTAATCTGAGTCCACCAGCGCAGCACTTTAAAAAAAACCCAAACTTTTTAATGCGCATTCAGTTTACAATACGCTGACCACCCAAAGCTTCGCTGTATAGCGGGGGAAATGAAATCTGCCACATTGTCCCCAAGAAGAAATACATTCCAGAAAATGATCAAAAAGCCCAACAGCAGCTCGTCAGGAACTGGAATATACTGCAGCAATCAGCACAGCGAGCAGAGCCGCCACTCAGGCAGCGAGGCAGGCCTACAACCATCAGCCACGTCTGAATCATAATATGTGGCCTCTTTCACAACATGGGTGGGATTGGCTGTTGTTTACTGAGGAATGTTTATGTAGCACCACAGAGCAGTGGGGAAACACTTATCTGATGGGAAACTGAGTTAATTAATTGGTTTGCGCTGGTGAAGGCAGCTGGTATTATCAGGCCAAAGAGGCCTTATCAAATATAGGACACAGAGGAATGACATTTTTCTGCTCCAAGTGACACATAATGTTCCCTGCAGCATCGGTTACATGTAGCGACCTTGACTGTAAGGCTCATTCGCTGAGTCGAAAAAGTGTGCGAGACTCAGAAATAGAGCAGCATGACATAATATCAGAAATGTGTGCATCCACGGGTTATTTTTGGATGGAAGCTGAACTGTAAAAGGCAAACTTGAATTTCTCTGTGTCTCTCCCTCTCTAGCTGACAGGAACAGAGTCAGAACTTTGGCTGGAGTTCAAGCTGACCCCGTTGCTCTGTGCGAATATCTGTCACTAGATGGCGATGGAGACCATTACACAGACTGGATGGCTGCATACTGTAAAAGCCCAGAGGGTCTTGTACAGTAAAGAGTGCCCTTGTGGAACAATTCACTGTGGAGCTCTGCTTCTCATGCACCTTTGATGAGGTTGCAGACCAAAGTGGAGACAGAACAACAGGTTCAGTGGGATGACAGCAGCCCCTGTGCTTGGCGTGTGATGTTTTGAGCTGAATTCTTAAAATGGATGTATATATTTGGATGAAAAGATGCCTTCAATCAACTGAAATAAAACACTGGATTCCAAGAGCAAGACAGTGGTCTAATAAAAAAAAACACATTCAGATATCATGAAACTATGTTTGGCTTTAGCCAGCTGATGATGACAGCATGAATCCTCAAAAGTGAATTTTGTGAAATGTGTGGAACCAACTGTTGCTTACCAGCAGCTCCTGCGGTCTGATGGAGTTATCTGTGTAGATACAAAGCTTCTCTGCGGTTAGTGGACGAGTCTCTTTCAATTTGGATGCAAGAAACATGCACACTGCTCCCAGCAGCTGCAGGTTACATTTTTTGGTGGGTACCACGGCTAAAAATCTGTCTAAGTAGTTCATGGCCAAGGGAAAAACTTCTTCCTCGCACTTCTGCTCCTCACAAACCTGAATAAAGAGACAGCAGACAATGCAGCAATGTTCAGCATTTGGAATGAGCAACCCACCCTGCAGAGCCCTGACTTATTTTCCAGCACATGAAACGTATATAAAACTTTTATGAGATAACGAAACAAAAGTCTAATCACATAAAGAGCACATATAAATTCAATGACACACATAGTTGGGGCCCGGCCAAGAATTTGCGCCCAGCCCTAATCGGTTGCGACATCATAAATTAAATCGAAATAGATTATTTTACAAAGAATGAAATAAGTCGGAGACACATACTGTCAATAGAGTCGCATTCCTGCAGTTCATTCACTAAGAAATGAATTCAAGTCACAATCAGCCGAGCCAAAAAAACACCCCGACAGCGGAAACACACTTTTTTTCATTCGTCATATTTTCATAAAATAATTAAAAATATAAATAAATTGCCTAGAGCGATTTTCTTCGCATCATAATGTTCAGGGGGGTCTTCCACATCATACCCGACAATTCCTATCCAAATCCACGCACGAGAAATATGAATAAAATGTCAAAATAAAAGGCAAGTCGCAAGAGGTTGGTCTGATGTGCGTCACCGCCGACCCGATATATTTATTTCAAAAATTGATTAAAAATCTCCAGTGGGTCGGATCCTGACAATATTTACATGAAAATAAAGCCCGAGGGCTCAAGATTGTTTAAAGATGAACGATGAGCAGAAATATTTGACCAAGTGTCAAAAATCGAACATAATTCCACAGTGAGGCATTGCGACGGGGGGAAGACCAAAAGGACAGATAAGGCCCTCGCCCCTTCCGACATTTAAAATAGATACCTAAAATGTTTGCAACACTTTTTGTGGTCATTTCTGCATTCAGCGGACACCCAAGACCCTCATCTGTCATTGCCGATGGGTTTAAACCGCTGTTATTGCGTTTATGACACTGTAAAGTCCTCTTAAAAGCACAAGCGCTCCTGTAAAAAACCAACATGGCGATAGAACAGCGCAGGGCAGCATTGCATTGGGGAGTGCATACGTGTGCATGGAAATATTCAGGCTGTCTAAAATAATAACATTAAAGAATCAACGGGCAGCTTGTTCGGACAACATGTGAGGCACATCAAAGAAATTCTCTGGTGTCACTGATATCACAGCTCCAAGTTTCATAAACGCAGTCTTCATGACCGGACTTTAAAAATGGGAAGAATTTACGGAAAACGACACATTTGGTTAATATGAGCAATAAGCAGTCGAAAATAAGAGCAATGAGTCTTATCTGCTGTCCAAAAATTGCAAACGCGGCTCAGTAAAGCAGTAATGAAACAAATCATGAGGCTTTAAAGTCGAGCACGGAAATAAAAGACTTGTCAGCACTCGGTGTTTCGGTATACCTCTAACATCCAAGTCGCGACCATCCTCCTCATAAACGGCTGAATATCTTTCTGGACGCCTTTGAAATAGGAATATTGGGGTAGAAACCTCTCCTCAATGGTCAACAAGCTCTGCAGGACTCTGTCATCGCACAGGAGGTTCGGATCGGGACGAGCTCGTATGATGGTGTCCATTTCGAGGCAGAGCAGCTCCATGGTGCTGGTGCTTTCACTTAAGTAAAAAAAGTAGGATTTCTCTCTCGGAAGCGTAAAAGTGGTGTTGCAGAGCAAAACGCAAAAGGATGGCAGGGAAAGTCTTTTAGAGGCATAAAAAGTGAGACTGCAGGAGCTCCGTAAGAGTAGTCCTGCCTCTCCTTGTTGAGAACTTTTTCCTCTCTCCCCACAGTGCGCCTCTATTCGCCTGGCCAGATAGGGCGCATTTCAAGTCTGCCCTGCATGCGCCACTGACGCAATTCGCTTACCTCTGTATAGACCAGACGCAACATGCTGCACTCTTTCTTTTAGCTTGGCATGCAGGACAACTTTCAGCAAACTTGTCTCATTTCAAACTGTAAAAGGTTGACACTCTCTCATAACTAGATGCACAACAATATAGTAAAAGGTACAGATAAAACAGACCTAAACTCGAGTTTAAGCCGAGTTTTATAGCATTTACCGGCCGGTTTTAGGCTTAAATAAAGCAATCATACATATTATTTCAGTATAGTCAAGCATGTGACTGATTAATGTTTAATTAGAACATTGTGCTATCAGGTGACACAAATGCTTTGCTGTGCTTTGATATGAGATATATAGATTATATAATTGATCTTCATTTGGTGCTTAATTGCCTTACGATGATAATAATAGCCTAGATATTATCACTTGGCTATTTATTATAAATAAATGACTGGAGGTCTAATTCATTGGTGCATTATTATTATTATGCACATTTTCGGCATTATAAGCCTTCCAGAAACCAACTTCACTTTACTAAAGTGCAGCAAGTGCCCCCTTGTGAAAGTCATTTGAATATTAGTTTGGATTAGAGAGAAACGGGCGACTAATTGGTATTACTTTCTCCTTCGACCAACTTGTCTGCCAGCCTTTTCAAATGGACTCAGTGAACCTCAGCGCAGAGCATGACGCATGGCGATACTGTATGTATGTGGCCATAAACACTGCATGCTAACATACATGCGTGCGCGCGCGCGCGGACACGCGCACAAGACGGACCCACCCACCCACCCACTCTGACACACACACACATACGCTCACTCACTCACACACACACATATGGTCTTACGAACTTTTTTTTTATTGCAGCCACAAAATGCTTGTGGTTTGTGAGATAGCTTTCTAGGAAACTCGACAGCTTGAATTTTGTTTCTTTTGCACAATCTTCTGTTAAAGATAACACAAAGATGAGAGTCACTGGCTTTGCTCAACCCCCCCCCAAACAATATTGAACCAACTTAACAATTCCTGCTTATAAATCAGCATTTTTTTCTCTCGATCAGGCTTGTGTAATAATTCACATGGAAAAACAAGCAGGTGGAAACGAAGCCGAGAGTGTAGGTCATTGAGGAGATAATTAAAAAATGACTGCCAAATGATTTAGCCTCACATACAGTCACAAAGAGAATCTGCATGGGTAAATATGTTAATCCCCCTCCTATTCTTAGTCAACTTCAAAGACTGAGCCTTGAATGAAACGAGACTTCAGTGCGTCAGGGGAAGACTGGGGACTGTAAAGTCCTCAGAGCTGTTAATTTCCATCCGAAGCTTGTTGGCTTTATAGCAATGCTTGTGAGAAAAGTAGGGGAAATGTCTCTTTAAAGTTTTTTTCCAGTCTAAGTTGTTGCCTCCTCCCTGTGTGTCTATTTGCATATAGCCAATAGTTCCTCGACGTTTGACTGAGGCTGTGCGATTGTTACTGGGCAGACTTTTTCTATACCTTCCTCTCTCTCTCTCTCTCTCTCTCTTTCTCTCTCCCTTCCACTGCTGTGGTCATTTATCAGCCCCCCCCCCAACCGTTTGGTCACTGCTGCTTGAGCACCCTGACACGCATACGAAATGCGTCTTGAGCAGCATCATGTAGGTTTGAAGCTGAATGAAAGTCATGTTCGGTCAGAAAAGTGACCGAGGCTCAGCTGGAGTTTAAAAAAAAGAAAAGAAAACTTTGCGCGTGGAGTGACACATCAGTGCACACCGGACAGTTGATGACATGCTGTATCCTGAAACAAGACAGGATGAGATCACCCTTCTGATATCAAGAACATGACTTCTGATTCACAAAAACGAATGAACAGTCGAATTTATTAGTAAAAAACCCGAAATTGTGTAATCTTTAATAACAAATGCTTTCTGATGAAAACTAATGCAATTCCCGCAGTCTGCAATGCTTTCAATTGATTATTAATTTCTAAAATCATTTTTTCAGTTTAATAAGAAACCACACACATGTTAATAATAAATATTTAGCATTCATCGAAACTCAGAGATGTGCTGCTTCTGATTAAACTGAGTGCCTCCTCTCAGGCGGAGAGGCGATGGAAAGGCAGGTGCTCCAAATCCTCCTCCTCCACATCCAGCTCCATCAGCTGCCTCCAGCCTCACCAGGATGCGCAATTACGCACATCTGAGCGCTCAACTCCAGCATTTCACCACAGGCGCCTGACAAGTAACGGTCAACTGCGCGTTGTTAAAAGGCGTGTGAGTCATTTTAAGTGAGAAAAACACACACTGGGGGTATGTAGCAAGTCTATTCATCATCCCACTCAGCAGCTGGCAACATGCACTTTAAAATCTTTACACGGAGATAGTCTAAAAATCTTGCTTCCTTTAAAAAAAGGAAAAAAATGGGAGAAACTAAGAGCAGCTGAGTGAACCTCCAGTTTTAAGGTTTTTTTTCAAGTAAAACCATAAAACAGGGCTGATGAGATTATCAAGATTTTTTCTAAAAAAACCCACCCTCAAACACGGTTTAATCCCAATTTATCATACACCTAACCCGTCAAGACACACCACTGAATTAACACACTTGTCAAGGCGGTTTTTGCAGCTCCTGCAGCGGAACAGTGACGCCAGCGGCTCCTCAGAGAGAGATTAGAGGCAGCAGCGGCGCATTTTGTCCCCGGAAGCATTCAATTTCCATATCAGAATAAAATCGGAACACACCCTATGGGTTCGAAACGTTGAGAAGATGCGAGACTACACATTCATATGTGTACCGGGAGGGGAACAGTCGAGAGGTACTGAAGTTTTGAGAAGTTTGGTGAAGCTGCTGCGCTGCACACTGCAAGAAATATCCGTCGGGTCAAATTATTTTTTATACTTTCGGGTTTTGAAATTTAATTTTCTCTTATACAAGTTTTCAAAAACATCCAGACTGCCACTGGCAAGTCCACTTGTTTGCAGCTCACTAAATGGTTCTATTTTCTGGAAACCAGCGGAGGGATGTGCCATCATTATACTCTGTTTTACTGACAGATGGCTTTAGGAAATGCCCGTGAAAAAGGCAAAATTGTAAATCCCTCCCTGTGGATATTTCCTGCGTTGCGTTATCATGAAAAATAAGATTTACAGGTGCGAATAAAAAGAATAAAAAGAGTGGTCACTTTTTGCAGCGAGGATCGACCAGTGACTCATGAATCACCACACCTTCCACAGTTTAAATCACCGTTACAACGACCAGCGAGCAGCAGGAGACACCCCGGGGCGGCCGCCGATGATGAGAGCGGCTCTGCGGTTTTTTAAACCTCCCTTCTTCTTTTACCGACAGTAACATGGGAATCATGACGCTGACACAAATGTCCCACACGAGACAAGAAAAGTGTCGGAGGGGAATTTGGCAGGCACCTATCAAAGCACAGAGAGTTGTGAAATGACAGCAGCTCAGGTCTGAGTGCGTTTGTTTGGAAGAAACAACACTCAGGGTGACAAATTAAACAGCTCTGCCTTTACAATGAAGTGTCTAAGGTCTAATTTCTCTGAATCTGTCAGGCTGCACTTTCTCAGCAAATGTGAGGCAGAGGAGGCATTAATTTCATGCCATTTTTAATACAAAAACAATGCAAAAATAGTGCATTTTTATGTGACAATTATACACAAAGTAAATATTAAAATCTGCAAATGAATAGAACAATCAGCATGGGAGGAAGATTTTCAGGTTTTGCCCTCTAGGCTGCATGTCCATCAAGTTTAAAGTGAAACTAAAATGAACAAGAATGCAGTGTAAGGACTGCATTTTTAACATGGCTTCTCCAAATGGTGGCCAAACGAGTTTAAATGGATAACATCTCCCCAGGCATGTTAACAGAGAATACCTCTCTCTCTCTCTCTCTCTCTCTCTCTCTCTCTCTCTCTCACACACACACACGCGCACACACACACAAACCTACAAACAACACACCTGCATCCAGCAGGTCAGCAAGTGCCATGCAGGAAATACACGTCTTTGTCAAATTAAATCAAGAAAATGAAATTCAGTGCAGCATGTTATTATAACCCCAGGTGATCTAACCCTGTGTGTCTTTTAAAAGAAACAGAAATATTAAATGAATTTCATGTAACAAAGAAACTTTGGTGAATTTCTGTGAAATTCCACCTGCATCTGTTCACTTTGAATTATGCCTCAACTGTTTATATAGCCACTTTTAAATGATTTGTATATATAATCCTAATTTTTATCATGATTCATCATCAGAATAATTTTTGGAAGACTTTTGATAAAAGTATAAACTCTGCAACTATTATAGATTATTGTTGAATGGTTATAAAACAACTTGTTGAACTGAAATTAATTCAGAGATCTAATTATTTGGGTGAGAACGACGTGAATAAAATGAAACATTTCTTTCTTAAAATTCAAATGAGCTCATTTCTTAATTTTCTAAATAAAAAATCTGCTTGATTTTAATTTTGTTTAGATTCTATGAAGATACAAAATGTATTATTAGTGAATAAAAAAACAGAGCGCGCAGGCAGTAACGTTTCTGAAGGTGGAAATCAGGGGAGGAAAAACTAATTTTACGATTTAATCATTGATTTCTTTACTTCAAAAATACACCTTTATATGTCCAATCATTTTCCAAGGGTTCATAACGCGATAAAAAGAAGCAGTTTAGCGAGAAAACAGTTAAATCTGACAATGGAGCAGCAGGTGAGACGTCTTTGACAGCCCTGACATGAGCATTCAGGAGCCTCCTCCCTCTCTGCTTCAACCAAGATTTTTGGGGGGGATTTATCTGCGAACTAAAGCGCTCAGGCCACTTCCTGCCAGGTGGATAAAGAGCAGGAACACGGAGACACCTCAGACAGCAACATCCAACAGCAGCAACATGCGCTCTTTAAGCAGTTTAATAACAAACGCTTTGACGTAGAATAAAAATCTAAAAACGATTACAAAAAAAAAAAGCTTTCCGATGCTCCACATGCCCCTCAACTTATCTTGAGGATCACTGATGGTCACTGATCAATCACCGTTGAATTTTTTTTGAAAACATCACTCCTACATGCAGATAATTTGTTTATCATGCCCACATTTCCCCATTTTTGCAATATTTTTTTCTGTGGTTGAGTAACTGCAGATGTGCGTGCCAAACGACAGCACAGAGAAAACTTACTCATCCATGATAGAAAACACCAGACTCTCATGCAAAACTTCACTGGAAAAACTCTTCTCCAACCCAACGGTTTCAAACAACACAAACAGTAAATTGCAGAGATGTGAAAACACTTTGCGCGCGCCTCATTTTACGATGCTTCAGCGCCTTCTGCTGCATCTCACTGATCCATGAAATCTAAAGTGTTCGCGTTATTAAACGCAAAATAAGCACGTGTTGCCCTTTTCGGTGCCTGAATGTTAACTAGTTACGAACTGCGTTTTTGCTTTGATCGAAATCCAAATAGAAGAATCCAGACTTGATTACGTGAAACTGAAATCGCTCAAAACTCTGCGTTTATACTGGAATTCTGCATGAAAACCTGTCCGGATGCAGCACAGAGACCATCAGTCAAACACAGACGTACCTTCATCACATCCAGGATGGAAACGTTCAGAAGCGCAGTTGAAGGGTGAATTTAGGAACATTTAACAGACTTTCTAGCTGATTCTAGAAATTAGAGACAAATGTGTACCCAGCGATCAGCAGATATGATCAGTGGCACTTTTCCCAAAACCAGCATGAGGGAATCTGTAGTTCGAACCTCCTGCACTGCTGGGAGCAGGGTCCCAGTTTTGATACTGTACGATGTGAGTGTTTCCAGCGGTGGTGTGAAGCTTGTCCCTGACATCTCCACTAACCACCTGTGGGATTTCTCTGATTCCGCTCCATGACTGATGTTACAACAATGCAGCTTTGGCATTGAGCGCTCGCCCTGCCGACTTCCCTCAGACTCCCTCAGAAATTCTTTACGCAAACACGTCCTCCCGAATTCTTTGAGACATGCCCTTATCTCATTAACTGGAAAAGAAACAAGGAGGAAAAAAATCGCGAAAGGAACAGATTCTTAATTGTTGGCTGTTGAAGCGTTTGCGAGATGTTGGCTGCAAAGATAACATCTGAATCGAAATCTACTGCATGGTGCCTCAGTGGTGGTACTAAACAGCCTTCAGTGGCAGTGAAGATGACAAACAATATTTTAAATAGATGTGTGACGCAGCTCTATTAATTAAAGGCTGTGGCTCAGAGGAAGCGCGTGTTGTCCACTTGTTGGAATATTGGCAGTTCTGTCCCAGAAGCATCAGTGGGTATTACACCCAACCTCAAACTGCTCTCAAAGGCTGTGGCATCAGTGTGGAATCAAAATTGATATGAATGTTCATCCTGGATAAATCCAAACCCACTTACATGCAACTGAACGCACTGAACCTACGTCTATACAACGCAGTTCTGCAATAAAAAGATGTTTAGACGCAGCACCAAAGAAAAATCAAAACCTCATATTTTCACATCTGTTGTCACATCCAGGACCGACAGACGCACAGTGGTGCAGGAAAAGGATTAAGTGTTGATTCTTTCATATGTGTGATACTTCCTTGTGATGGCAACTGTCATGGCAGCCCATCACTGCGTTAATGACGCTACACATATCCAGCTTTCTTTTCATTTTCCATCATTAAATTGACAGGAATCCCGTTGCAGGCAGCGTTTGCCTTATTATCCTCAACAGACCGACCCGTGCTGGGCTCGCCAGCTGAACTTGTTGGCTTTGCAGTTTTTCACCCAGGATATTCCAGTATTGCAAGACAACCCAGCGCGTGCTTGCGCCTCTAAATTTTCACGACCAGACACAAATCCAGTGCACTTTCTTTAAACATCCACACGGCAAAAGATGATGCTACAGTACGGTATTAATACTAATATTCTTTGTTTTTAGAGAAAGAGACAACACAGCTGTGTTTGGTCAAAGCCGTGGCCTCCTCTCTGACTTTCTGTTAGTTTGTATGTTTTTAAGGTTAGAGGGAAAATGTCCAAACTATAACGCAGTTAAGTCTATTCCAAACCCAATGACATTCACTGCTCTTGGACTGTTCTCTGTAGCCATGAACTCATGGTACCCATGGTTTTAGCATGCAATGATGAGCAGATCGTTCTTCAAAGGCCAACAAAAGGTTGCATAAAGCTCATATTCAGATATTGCACAGGGCGTACTTGTGCAAGTGTGTCCTGGGGCTGATTACCAGTCCCCAGTCTGCTGGTGTATGATGTGTGACTCCCGTATCTCTTATATGAGAGAACAGGCTGCTGTGTGGATGTGATGTGTCCTTCATGACCCTTGGGGACTTCCTGTGGCACCACCGGGTGCAGCCCGGCTCCTGTAGGCTGGGCGGCTCAGTTTCACATCCTGTTTTTTTATACAAAGACACATTCTGTCACCTGTCGCCCAGGTAGACACTCTTCATCTTCAACTTCACATTGTGAAGTGTTTGCTCAGCCTCCTGGGATTGTGGAGGTGGCAGCCAAACGAAATGCATCCACCATATAAGGAAGTGCAGCAGTGGCGTCTCACTGAAAAGCTGTCTGAGAGTTTGTTGAGGGGCACGCGTTCTGTTGCCTCCTCCTGCTTTAACAAGGCTCGTCTGACAATTTCAATAAGTGATACTCTCATCAAACATGGCCGCTCTCCTCTTCCAGAGTAAAGCAGTGAGATAAAGTAAACGCAAGGTTAATGAAATAACCACAATTGTCGATGTTGGTCTGGCTGCTGCTTTACACTCCCCTTTGGTGCTGCAGGTGCGACTGACTTGTGGGAAAAACAGACTTGAATCATTTGTCGCACTCTGCTCTTGGCTGTCACAACAAAAGTCCCAAGCCTCTGAGTAAACTAATGTTTTTCCTCACACCTGTGACAGAGGCAGCGTCCGTCTCTTCACTCACAATCTCACCGTTCAGGAGAGCTGAAAATGCAAAGTGAAAGCACCATTAATTACTAAAAGCAGCCTCGTACCAGGTCTCAATCCATCACAGATGTTAGCGACAGCTTGTTGGGAGATCGATGAGCCTGTCTACAGACCCTGTGTTGTGGACGGTGCGTCACTGGAACAATAAGGTCTGGTAGCTCTGGCCAAGCCTTCGGTTAACACAAGAAACAAGCCGTCTGGTATTCATTTACCTTTTCTCTACCCCTCCACCCCATTCCTTCATCCCTGCCTTCCTCCCTGCTTCCATCCCTCCCCTCTTTCGCATGCTTGACCCTGTCTTTTGAACTCCACCAACAACCTTTCATGCGGTCATCAAATCTGGGGCCAAATGATTCAGATAGAGAGGTGGGCTCGGAGCACCGCCTGCTAAATAATGTCAATATTTCCCTGCCCTAACGGGGGATAAACTGCTTTCTTTTCACTTTTTTTGCCCTCCACATAACAGCAGCAGTGAAGGCTGCCTCTCTCCACACAGAGCTGTGCAGAGTGGCTCAGCTGCTGCTGCTGCTGCTGCTGTCTCTTCCCCTCTAGCTCCACCAGGATTTTCCCATGTTCATATCACTAGCCCTTGACTTTGTCACTCATGCAACAGCTGCTTGCTGATACCACACCACAGTTCCAGCCTATTGCTCTCCCTTCTTTCACTACGCACGCCGAGAACAAAGGCATTGTTAATCCAACGGAGTCCTTGGTGCAGAATGCAAGGACTTCTAGGGAGAGGTTGTGAACGTCAAGACAATAACTACATTTTTGCACAAAAAACTCTCCAGATTGTTTGAAAATTGTGTCTCTTGGTGCTTTGGGAGGATCAACATCCTGAGGACTTCCACCTGGAATCACAACAAGCTCAGACAAAAACACAGAGCTTGAGGTCAAAGAGATCTCACGACTGGGCTCATCGTTTACAGGCATTCAAAAAACAGCACTGATCTGAAAAATGAGCAATTCTCATCAAACATAACTTATTAAAAGAGGAAGCAGGATGTAATGAGAAACGTGGAGCACCTGCAGAATGCCTGAGGTGCAGAGCAACCCAACAATTCGAGCCATTAATACAAATCTCGTTTAATCTCCGATTCAAACACCGCTCCCAGTAATGAACAAAAGAAACTCTGCCTGTTTACAGACTGTGTTTAACAGACACAGAGGTATGCAAATATAAAGGAAGTTAATCGTGCAGTTCCCAAAATAGCCAAAGTAAATAAAAATAAACCCCGACGCCAAACATAGTGAACACCTGAGCACATGCAAGTGCCCACATGCACACATGCATGTGCTAAGTGGTGCTACTGTTGCCCTTGTTTTCCCTATCTCTCCTCCGGATGGTAACAGATGGCACATAGGATGCTAAAGAGTGCAGAGGAGAGATGAGAACAAGATTACTTCAACAATTATAAAGGGTTCCCCTCCTGTTGCAACTACATCAGGTGCTCACCTATCTGCTGTGGCTAATAATAAACGCTGAGGGCTCTGCTTCGGGATGAAAAGCCGAAAATAAAGAAATCGCACACGTGTCAGAGGGAAGAGAAGACGCAGGTGTAGCGACAGAAAGCAGAAACACCTGATCAGAAAAGCACCAAAAAAAAAGACATATTAAAAATAGACATAAAGAAAACACATGCCCTCATACCCCCACACACACCCACACACAAAACACAATCTGATCCTCTTAGTGATCAGTGATAGAGACAAATGAGGGGGGCCCACCACAGTGGCTCCCCTGGCAGACGTGTAGCTTCATTACAGCACCGCACATGAATGTGCACCATCCTCCCCACCACTCTGGATCACGCCGCAATAATCTGATCCTTTTGGGAAACTGAGGTGTTGGACTGTAATTTATAGGCCCTATCTTTCAAGTCTTTCCCTCGGCTCTGCTGGTGGCGTCAGCCCCTGAGCCGCTGTGTGTGTTTAACGGCTACATGTGTCGCTCCCTATCTCGCTCGCGGAGTGGCACAAAGGTAAAAGGAAGCTTAACAGCCTGGGAAAAAGTTGAACAGTGTGAAATTACCTTGATCCAAAGATTCCTGCCACATACCAGCCCAATGAACCCATAACAGAGCAGGCACTCAGTCAGAGAGCCCTGCCTGCAGGGAACAGCTGAGACATTACAGAGAGAGAAAGAGGGAGGGGGGGAGAGGGGTGGGGAGGTGAAAGAAAGAAAGATAAATGGGAGCAGGAAAGAGGCCCACCTCCAGTAATCTCCAGACTACAGTCAGTGGTAGGGGTCAGAGTATCTATATCTAATGTACATCCTATGATAACGCTGGACAACTGGTAGGTGGGGTACCACTCACTCGGTTAAGTCACATTTTGCACTCGGAGGCCCTTTTGGGGAGCTGTAGGAGGAGCAGCTGGAAGGCTGTGTGATGCTGACAAAGTGTTGTGGAAACGCTGAGAACTCATCCCCGCTATGCTGACAAAAAAAAAATAAAAAAAAAAAAATTCATGAAGCAATATTTACGCGACGTCACGGTGGGCCTGGATTAAAAGCTCAAATCGAAACTGATCCTCGTTACGCAAACTGCAGCGGTTTTTAATAAGAAATGTTAAAAATAAATAGCAAAGACACACAGGAAAAAAAAAAAAAACATTCTGCAAACAAACACGGCAGGTCTCAGTGATGCAAAAGCATTTAAAAAGAGTTTATTTAGATGGATTTAGATGCTTGTTTACCTACTTGCCTCAGCCAGAGAGCAGAGCTTTGATGCCCCGGTAGAGGCATGAGAGTCAAAATGTGGTGGTAAATCATATACAGAACATAGAGGCTTTGGATAAGTTGCACTTGACAAACCCGAGCCTTGCTGTGTAAATAGCAGCTCTTCATTGCTTTAATCTCCTTCACCTAAGAGCAGGTTTTTGATTCAAGTTGAAATGCTGCAATACAAATCTTGTTTGTCTCGGTTGCAGCTCACTGCAGTGCACTTCTGTCTCCTCCACATTAGATATGAATATAATTCATTTTACTACACAAATCTAATGCACTCAGTGTTGAAACCATCAGACAATTATACATTTGTGACACGTTTAATGAAACAACTAAGAGACAGTAATAATGAATAAGGCCTTATATTCACAACATGTGAGGTCTGTGCTGATAGGGTACTTGTAATTTGCTGAGCAGGCAGTTTATTACGACCCGATGCCCGTTCTTATCTACTGCTCAGTTTGCCTGATTGTTTAAAACATACACGCAATTTTCACATAATTAATAAACAATACTACAGAGAATACAAATCATCTGTTGTTAATACATTTTTTAAATGCCCTGAGATTATTTTCGTATTTATTTGTAGATGTAAGTAAGTAAGTAAGTGAACTCGTAGATGTAAGTATGAACTACTTCCTTTACCCTCCCCAAAATAGAAACCACTGGTTGGACACTCGCCCCCAACAAATCAGCCAAAACAGCAGACAAACAAACAAAGATCACTGTATTAAGATAAATGCTGTTCTGTGACACACTTATTGCCTTGATCACAGAAACAATTGAGTGATTTAGTGTTGGTAGAGGACCCAGACTGCCTCCTTCCCCCGTTTGAGTTTACATGATATACAAATTAAGCTAAACAACATGTTTCTGACACAACAAATATCAGAATGACTTATTAGGCAGTCAGTTACAATGGGCACACGAAATAAAAAACCCCAACAACATTTGGTTTTATTTGATGTTTCAAAACGTTCCATGTTGATTTCTAAAGAAAATCCCCACCTCATATCTTTACTGCAGTTTGAAGTCATTAAGAAAGAGATGATTCGTTTGATTAAGATCAAGTGAAGCCGGTCTTGAGAAGCAGCGCCGATCATTTATTTTGCTTTGGCTCTCAAGTCATTCATGGTAAACGCTTTTTAGAGCTGTTAAAAGCATTTGAACATTCGGATTTATCAACTGAAATATTGGGGATTTTTCTCTGACCCCCCCCTTATCACCAAGGGGATTCCACTATTGGTGACTTACTCTAACTCGACACAGTGGCATTGACTAATCAAAACACACTTGACAGCTGGAGGAGGTGAACCCGTTTCAGGCTAATTCAAAAACGACCAGTTCCTGTGTTTGTTGGTTGCACCTGTTTGTTGTATGCCAGTGCGTGGTGAGTCTATTCTTATCAGGATATCTGCAGTGCTTCTGCAGATCTGCTCTGTCTGGGTTTGGAAGTGTGACAATTGTTCATGCCCAATTAAAGAAAGCCTGCTTCACGTGTCTGCCGAAGGTGCTGATTCTGGCGGCGCCGGATACGAGCAGTTGTGCACTTTGCGCCACATGTAGAGCACTGTAACCATCACTGTGCCATTGGGTTAATCAGATGCATAATCAAATTGCCTGCTGTACGTTCACACATTTGAACACATCTGCATGCAAAGGCAGCCGACTTCCTGTCTGTCACACACTGTGAAACATAAAAAAACGTACTGAATATAACTTTATTCTGCTTTATGAAAATGATACAGGTTCTAGTTCATAACAGCTGTCACTCTGCTGTGCTTTAGAACGGGCGTTATAAATTACAATGTTATTACATTAATATGCTTGTTCTGAGTGTACAAGTTTCCTAGGAAAGGACGAAAAGCGACATCAGCAATCTCCAAAAACAAAACTAAACACACACGCTTTCAAAAACAACATAGATATTGTTTGTGTTCCGGCTAACTGGATTTGATTCAGTCAGGACATTTCTCAAAATTCAATTCTGCCTCTAAAAACCCTGAGCCAATAAAGTGAAGTCTTTCTTCTCTTTCATCTCTCCTTAGTGATCTATCAGCGCCTGGACATCCCCGAACATCATTCTCCTCAATTCAACAAAGACAAACGCAGACATGCTTTCATTCCACTGATTACTTCATGTTTAATGTGATTTTTTTCCTGTTTCGCCTGATTTTTCTGTGACCAAAATGCATTGTGGGTATTCTTGGGGGCTAATAAACATATTAAGTTCAGACGTTTGTCAGTTTGTCTATGTTTTGAAAGCTGCACTTGTCTTCTTCTTCTCCTCTTTTATTGGAGCTCTGTTGTCACAAAACTGCCACTGCTGTTTACGCCCTCTCTAGTCAACATGTATTTGTGTTCTGTGCGTTTAACTACAAAAACACAAGATGCTGGAGGGAGATCGTCACCTGCTGCAACAAAACACACCAACTAACAACAAAGATTAACCTCCATGCCGTTGGCTATTGTGTCACTGTCATTTCCAGCAAAGAAACATATAAATAACACACCATAAAATGTGTATTTTCTGTTTAGAAAGTACTCATTTTTTACTTTTGATCCAGGTGGACAGCTCATCTGTTTGTTTACATGATGGAGCAGAAGTACATATTTAACTTTTATTAAAGTTTCATTTTTTAATTATCTTTCATGTCAACCAACTTTGCATAAAAAGTGTTAAACTGTTATCCGTATCTTATCATATTAATGTGAATTGAACAGCAAGTTACTGTGCACTCCACCAACTCAAATATATAGATCTCTTTTGTTTTCGGGACGTGTATGTTTTCCAGAAGTCTTCAAACTCAAATGAAAGCTGTGAAAAACTCCCAGAATCTACCCTCCTGCTAAAAACAAAAAGTTGTAAACTGAAAGAGTCCAAATCGCAGTTCGACCTGATCCACATAGACCAAAAGACAATTAGACTTGAGCAAAAAACAAAACAACAAAACAAAAAACCAGTCCCTGACATCAGTTGTTTCAGCAAATTCCCAAACACGACACACGACATCCGTTTATGTTCAAGGGACACAGCCTCCACTACTGAAAGGTCAGTGTTGGAAAAAAAAAGGAAATTGATGTTCGCTTCCTGTTTCCCACTGACAGTCAATGATGGTTTCTTGACCATGACCATGACCGCAGCCATTTGTGCCAAAACCCAGCCAAACGTTAACCACCACTTAAATAAATGTGAGCAAAGTGGACAAAGGACCCGAATGGTGAGACACATGACGTGACAGCAGGAACACAGGTCTATTAAAGTTAGTAGAAAGGCCCATGGCAATACAACGGGACCCCACCTAGTCCATTAGATCTGTACTGAATGGCAACTGAGGTCCCAGGTCCGGTCTTGATCACTGGTTTCAAGGATGAAGCAAAGCAAATAATTCCTCTTTATTTTGCTCACACAGAGTTTTCTACCTTGGGAATACCAAGGACCCAAGGACATAAACTCAACTTTTGGTCACTCCGCACCGGCATGAAGGCGGCAGACTCATTCATGTTCCATTACCTCTGGAATGTCTACTGTGGAATAAGGGAGCAGCCACACATCACAGGCTGGTATTCACCTTTCAATCACCCCCCCTCCTCCAGCCCCTCACCCCTGTAATCATGTTAGCTCATACATAATCGCATTTCAATTACTGACAGGAGTGTGACCCCTTGCCTCCCAACATGCCTAATCTAATACATGTGTTTCCTAAAAGACAGAGGGATGCCTTGTTTTGGTAGGAGGAGAGAAAAAAAAGAAGCATGCATCAACATGCTGTGTCATGCCAAAGCTATAAAAAGGGATGTCGCAGTATTCTTCTTATTCAGCCAGGGAAGTCGGACGCTATTTTTAGCAAGACGTATACTGTACATGGCGCCTGGAAGTGATGTAAACACTTTATCCGATTTGGATTGGAGACGAGAAGAGAGGAAAAAAAGTTTGGGCGAGTGAGAGGAGAGAGGAGGGTGCAACAGAGGATGCAAAGCTAACAGTCCCACAGACCGACTGTGTGTGTGTGTGTGCGTGTGTCTCTATCAGCCTCTCAGTCTGCATGTTTCTGTGTGTGTCGGGGGCCCTCTGAACTCCAGGTCTTTCTGCAATCCCACCGTTCAGGAGAGTGGAGAGAAAACACCAAAGATACCCTCCGCCATAAATCTAGCTCTCCCCCCTCTCTGTCTGTCCCACTGGGTAAGGTAATTCTTTCCGCCAAGACTTTTTCATCTCTCCTTCTCTTCTTCTTTTCCTTCTCTCTCTGTCCGCCTGGTGTTTCACTCTGCAATTCCCACTCTGTCACTCTGTGTCTGTGTGCTTAGCGGCCTTGTGTCATTATTATGGGCCAATTTGTGTCAATGCTAACATCCCATTCATCATGGGGGGAATGGTTTCCGCCAGGGCTCGGGGGGCTCACATACCTCACCTCTCACATTTTCACCATGGTGGCATCCGCTCCACTATGGGGTCGGAGGTCAGAGTTCCAGACCTCCTGAGTGATCACTGACTTCTCTGACTTCTCGGCAAGCCCCCCTTTACTACTCTCCTACCCCCCCTCCCACTCCCACACCCATTTCTGCTCACAGTTCCGCCAGCTCTCCTACATTTCCAGGTCTTCCCCCTTCCTTCGCTCCATTGCTTTAGGTTTTTCTCTTGCCCTCCTGCAGCCGTACTCCCAGATCACAGTTTTTTCTAAAATCTCTTTTCACTTCCATCTCTTACAGGTCTTGTTTCTTTCTTCCTTTTTTTTTGCTCTCACTGTTATTTCAACATCAACGCCTTTGCTCTTGGGGAATACGTCACTAAAAAGCCAAATCCGAGTTTGATCATTTGTGACTAGCCTGATGTTTCTCCAGAGAGGTCTGCACCATGCTCCATACATTACTCTCCTTTTCCCAAGCCTTATCCCACCCACCCATCCGCCCACCAGCCCAACCCCCCTATCACATCAATGGCTGACAGCCCTTACTCTCACTAAAAACCCCTGCATGCGGGTCGATGGTTTATTTCTTATGAATGAAGGGCCCAAACGAAAGTGCATTCCTGTCTCAGCTCTGAGAGGAAGCAGCTGGCTGTTTGGTGAGTTCATGTCAGAAGTTGGTGTTTTACATCAATGTGCTATGCAGGAGAATAAGATTAAGTGGATGACTGAGAGTAAAGAAAGGTGCGTGAAGAAGAAAAACACGAACAAGAAGAACATCAACAACAACAAATCAAAATGGGGCCCAGGACGATGATGTGCAGAGAATTGCTGTGGAAATGCTGCCGCACCACCTGAGGTTGCTCCTCCTGTGAACTGCGGACTGGGACAAAGGAGGAATTGAATCTGATGTCAAGGTGAAGGGTCAGAACGCAGAGCTAATATCTGCTGTGGTGGTTTAGACTTCTTTATCTCAAACAAGTTTCACATGCCTGCGTCAAAGCCATCTCGCAGACAATTTCATTTCTTGTTTGGTGCGTGGCAAGCGCATTAAGACGTGTGCAGTTGACCCTCTTGATTACGTGATGCAGAGAGCTAGTCTGCGAGCAAGACCTTTCCTGCTATAGCCTGAAAATAAGCAGCTGAGCTGAAAGGATCCTTGTTGTTGTGAAGTTTCCCTTGCTTGTTTAGAGATGGTATTTGCTGTAAATCTGTGCAGTGAGAGCTTGGCTCCGGTGTGTCGCAGGCTGCCAGACGAAGGCAGGCATGGGGAAGGAAGGCATGTGGGGCACGCAAGTCCGTCTCCATTTCTCTCTCTGCCAGCTCCTAATTATGCTCAATTACACCTTTAACACAAGTGGGCCGCTGTGGACATTTCTCAGGGTGTGAGGTCAAGCATTTCCTGTGTCTGTGAATGACCCAACGTCAGGGGAATTGTCTTGCATGGGCCTCCTTCTCTCCCTCCCTCCATCATTCACTCTCTTCGTCTTTTTGACCCCTCCTCCACTAAGCCCCGATCCCAGACCTCCACCATTCACCAATGAGTCAGATAGTTGGGGCTTAACCTCTGTGACTTGCTAGGGCTCTCTTCTCTCAAACACAAACAAACAGGAAAAGGCCTGCACACCCTGACTACCTCACGTACACACATGCATGAACATACATGCACACTCTCGCCTGCGTGCACGCAAACTACAACGTGCATGAATCAGACATGTAAGCATCCTGAAACTCAAGATAAACTGCAAGGAACCAAAACACAACAAAGGAAACCCGAATTCTATTTGGTTTCTTTGTAAAGTTCTGACAAATTCAGACAGATTCAACGCTTATCCCTCTCAAGTTGCAGCTTAACATTTCCTGATGGTCTTGTTCAGTTTTTTAATCTTCCATTGTCAATAAAACACCTTAAGTTGCTTTCAGTGTGGGCCTGAATGTTAATTACAGATCTGATCTAATCTTATCTAATCTAATTGACAGAGTGTGTTTGTGTTTGAATGCGTCAACGTGTGTGAGTCACAGCTTCAGAAGAAACAGCAACCCGCCTCACAATGGTAGTGTACCAACAGGTTGGGTTCCCACACCCAGCAGGAAAATAAATACTCCATAATCACCGCCTATCAAAACAGGCAACGTACGCAGGGTGAACCGAAAATGGAGCATTCCATGGGAAATCCATAGCGAGCAAGTACATGCTCGCTCCTCCGCACTGACATTTCAGACGCACAAGGGAGAGATTAGAGGCGCATATGGGAGGGCCACAAAACCAGGATGAAAGATGGTTGCGGGAGATGGGGGTTAGGCCCCCTATTTTTATAAGATGAATCGGTGGGTTGAAGTGACACCACAGCGATTGAAGTGACTGAAGGTGCAATCTGCAAGTGGCTCAAGTGGGCAGGACTGACTTTTGGTGGATAATTTATTTAACATAGAAAAGGTTAAACTTGCACAAGCCACTGGCAGACCAAGCATCTGTAGGAGGCGACAGTTTTGTAACATGTATTATATCGCAGCTTTGTGACATTTTTGAGCTCAGTGGCCAAGTTGTCTCTGCAGGAGAAAAAAGGGACACAAGAGGAAACAAAACCACATGCACCATCCAAAAAAGAGAGTGGGAGTAAGAAATTGTTTTTTGGTGAATGAAAAACCTCACTGGCAAGCGGGTGTATGTTTTGAACATCTTTGAAACCACCCATTTGCCCACCCACCACCCCACACAATCCTGCAGGCCACCACGCAGTGGATACAGTTACTGCAATGACCTAGCATTTCACTCTGCCAAGAAGACAAGAGTGGAAACAAATATGAGAAAAAAAGTCCTCAGAGAAAAAAATGGAAGGTTTTTTTTTCTTAAATGCTGAGTAGAGGAGTTTGGTTATTATTGGAGGTGGGGAAAAATGAAAGAGGTCATTCATGACAACGAGCCAAGATATGAGGAAACCACACTTGTGTCTGAAACAGGCAGTGGGATAGCCGAGCCAAGTCTTAGTCTCAGCTGTTGTTCCAAGCCACACATTTATCACACAGGCACTTCCCCAGCAAGAAAAGACCCTCACAGGCAGCCATGGAGGGGTGCAGACTTGCTCAAGTGACTAGATGACCCTGAATACCAGAGAGTGGCAGGTCTGTGGGATGAAAGGAGACCTTGTCTTGGCCTCTGTCTGTCGATGGGACTTTAAGTGCTGTCCCACGTTAAGGTAGAGTGAGCCTTTAGAGAGAGACAAACTACCTAGCAAATATTTGTGTGCTGGATCCACATTGTGGGCCATATGAAGAGGAGGAAAGCTGAACTGGGTGGAATATGGCCTAAAGCTATTAAACACACTGCGTTCTCCTCCTTCACATTCTTCACCTTGGAAAAAATGAACAGGATAGAGAAGGTGGAAGGAGTGGGTGAGAGAGAGAGAGCGAGAGAGGGAGCAGAGTCCAACCTCCACAAAACTAAAGAGCATTGTATGTAGCACTTCACTGGGCTAACGATTATAGGAAAGCTTTTCCAGGTTTTGGCCATCTGTCACTTTTATGAACAGCGTGGTAGGAAATTGGGTCTTTGGGTTGTTTGGCCCGGGAATAATGAGCCACTGAAAATGATTGTTATAGATGACCTCTCGGCACTGTTCTCATATGGAGCCAATCGAGGCGCAGCTCTAGAGGCCTCCTAACAATCAGGGATAAATCAATTGGATGTTACGGGTCAGGGGTACGGGTGCTGCAGGAGGTAGGCCTGGGAACAAGGTAACAACGTTCTTCCTGCATGGAGGAGGGCTCGACTGCGGGGTGTTTCTGAAAGAATAAAGACCATGTTCCTGTCAAGAGTATCATCAAAAATGTGTTAATGCTATGCCTGGAATCTTGAAAGGTGCTGCGAAAAAGAGGAGGTACTTCCTCCAATTAACCTTAAAAGAAGGTAAAAACGGTCCTTCGATGTTGGATGAAGTTTAGGAAAAATGTGAACAATCGAGGAATATGGCAGAGAGGCAAGAGAGGGCTGGAGGAATGGGATGGATGACACAGAGGGGATGAGAGGGGGTTGTGTAAGAAAGAGGAAAGAGGTGTGTATTCCAAAAAGCCTATCAGTCGTAACGCCAAGCCCTCTTCGGATGGCCCTCAGACAAAACAGACAAAACACCCGATAAGGTTAATTGTGAGACACATTCCTCAGCTGAATGTGTGTGTGTGCCAATGAGGGCACGTTGTGTGGTCAACAGGGCTCGCACAAGTGATACCAAAAAATCCCTTGAGACTGTGCAGCATAATCTCACACAGGTACATGATTAGAAATCGCTCGATCTCGTGGGTTATGCATCCACATGATGAGAACGACGATCAATTGATGTCACAAAAGTAAAAAGTAAAAAAAAAAATTAAATCACAATTTGAAATAGTGAACATTTGAATGGATGAAGTTTACGTTTTCGGTGATGATTACAACTAGAAATTCATATCAGAAATTCATAACAGCAGTTTGATAAAAGGTTGATATTGTTCAGTGGACAAACCAGGACATGTTAAGTAGCACATGTTAACTTGACGCAGGAGCTGGAGGTGGGGTGAGCTGTAGCCCTGCTATACAGCTGTGTTATTTGTGAGTGCTTAGTTAGCTGGCTTGCCAAAATTAGCCCCATGTTGGCTTAAATCCAGGTACTTTCAATCAAGCTGATGATGGTCAGAAAACACCTCCAGACTTTGTGGAATACATGATGTGATGTGATATGATGGATACGTTTAAAGGTACCTTTGGTGAAGCTCTTCTGTGCAACAAAAGTAACGATATTTTTGTTCTGCTGTAACTACTTGATTATGTAGTGTGCAGCAGGAAATCAGAAATTTTATTTCTTCAAACTTTATGACAGGTAATGCTTCTCATAACATTGTCCTACTTGTTTGAAACATCCTGTTTGAAAAGGGCTTTAACTCTCAAGTGAGTCTAGTAAAAAATGATAATGCAACTGATGGTATATATGATCACCCAGAGGGGCGTTGGAACCAGGAAGGCGATTGCAGACATCCTTGTGCTGCTTGAGTTTCCAATAGCAGACATCTGGTTGGTCCAGTTTCCTAGGTCATTTTCATGTGGTGGAAACCTCCTCAGCAGCCCTGGCCCTGAGACAGTTTGTTCCCCTGGGCTTTTTGCAGGCAAGATGAAAAGATGCCAGTATATCCCCAGGTTATGCAAATGCAAAGGTAATAAATGGGTTCAGCATGAGCGCTTCACATTTCGGCAGCACCTCATGTGAACAGGGAAGGCTTCATTATTTCCACATCTCTTACTGTCCCTCATACCACCTGTCCAGGATCTATCTTATCTCCAATCTCATCTTGCTAGAGCGCCTCTCTGATCTTGCAGGCTTCCATGACTCCCCACAACCTCCAGTGGCTCTGTACCTCTTGCGCTACTGTAATGAAATGTCATATTGAATAATCGAGAGGAGTTCATGTTTTGTCTGGCTTAATTGACACCATACTGGCATTAGAGTAACTGTTGCAAAGAAAAGTTGAGGGTGAGAAAGGTGAGCTAGCCAGCTTGATAAATAGATATATAGAAAGCCAGATGACGAGATGATCTCTCTTCTTAGTATTTCTTTTCCCTCTTCCCGGTCTCCTGGACAGCAGCCTTGTGGAAGCTTCCTTTCTGTCTCCATCCCCACAGGAGGCATTTTGTAAGCAGCGCGCTCGACGCTCATTGCTCATATCAGAGGAAAGAGGAACGGGGACGGAATAGAGAGGTTGGACATATGAGAGAAAAGAAAAGAACACTGTATTTTTTTGTGTGTGCATATCTTTAGTGAAGCAAATCCAAGAAGTAGACTGACAACTCATCCATGGTACCTTAATGCCTTCTGCCCACTTCATGCTGGGATAGGCTCCAGCCCGTTTCAACTGTGAAAGGAATGATGCAGGTAAAGAAAATGAAAGAAAAATGAACTGCAAATCAACAGGAAGATGTTTGAAAATGAAAAATGGCTCAAGAGGTTTTGAACAAAAAAATAAATAAAAAATCTCTCACAGCCAATTTAGTCTAACAGGCTTTGCTGGCATGAAGTATATCAAGTTCCTTGGTCTCATTCTCTTCCTGTGGCTTGAGTTATGAGGTGCCACAATCACTTGCTGCATACAGACAGCTGCCCTGGTAAACAGTGGTGTAATGTAACTAGGTACATTTACTTAAGTACTGTGCTTAGGTACAACTTCAAGGTACTTTTTGTTAGGATTACTTGTATATTGTACCTCTTTCTGAAAACCTTAGCTATGAGTTTCCTTTCAACACCTGTCCAGGGGTAACCATGTAGCTCCAGATGTGTTGCGTTTAAGTGTTTGTGATATACTGAAGGTATATTCCTTTAAGGATGATATGATTCTCCTACCTCTTAAGATGAATGAATAATAAAAAAAAACCTTCACAGAAAAGCAGGAAAACGTATCATCAAATTTGATGCATTGCTGAAGATTAAACTATCCAAGAGAATATAAAATAGTTAAAATTAGCTGCAGCAGTAATATTAATCCCAAAGCATGAAAGCAAACATAGTAATAAACCACTGACAGGGACCATTTTACCACATGATAAGTACTTTTACTTTTGATATTTTAAGTACATTGATAATACTTCCATACTTTTACTTTAATAAAGTTTTGATTTCAGGACCCTTTACTTGGAGTGGAGTGTTTTCACAGTGTCATTAGTACTTTTATTTAACACACTGAATACTTCTTAGTATGAGAAAACATGAAACACATACTGTGTATGTGCATGGAAGCAAAAACTCTCTCTCTCTCTCTCTCTCTCTCTCGCACACACACACACACACACACACACACACACACACACACAGCTGGTCTAGACATAAAATAAAAAAGACACAGTTTAGTTTACTACCTCTGTACATTTTGACCATGAAAGACACAGATTAGAGGCCACTGTCTAACTGTGCCTGTCAACACCCCATTGTGTCTGGTTTGCAGAAAGAGCCCATATGTTCAGTTCTTGTTACCACTGTCACTCTGATAGACCACTCGGTGGCACAGCCTGACGATAAGCATCATGACAATACAGAGGAGGGTTTCAGTCAAGTACATCTGTGGACTATAATGTGCATGTTTGCGAACAGGAAAGCAGGACCAACAGGTTGCACTGGAAACAACAGTGGCTTAAAAACAATAACAGATGCACAATCTGTTAAGTTAAAGTTAGCGGGAGATTATAGATGTTGTTTTTCAGTAAATATATATATAGACACATCAGCAAACTGCCAGACACACACAGAAACATGCATGGATGGAATAAAGGGCCAAGCATGTTCCTTGTGCCAAAGTGTCTCTGTTGTTGTGTGTACACTGTCCACAGCAAATATGTTGTTTGTTATTTCAGTTTGTGGAAATGTTATCACTCTCCGACACTGTAGCTGGCGTTATGGACAAAGCGAGGAACACAGAAAGGCAGCTCTATGAGTTGACAAAAGTATGAGAAGATGTTTCTTTTACGCTGTCTGCAGGAAGCCAATGTCCAGCAAATGTGTCAGTTTATTCTTTTGGTTTCATTGTTCCTGTTGTCTTTATAAACACTGTTTTTAAGGTTTGGTTTAGAAAGAGGCGGAACAGGAAGTGGCCGGCTTGGAGGTGCCGCAGATCAATAAGCCAATCATTAACAGGGACCCATGAGTTGCTGTTGCACTTGCAGACAGTAACGTTGACCGGCTGCAACAGGTATGCTGGTATTGTTGGAAGCCTATGTGTGTCTGTGTCATAATTTCATAATGTGGTCCTGAAGACACTAGCACAGCAGTGCTTCTGCATACGCTGCCAAATGTTTTTATGTCTGTGAACAGACAGAAAGCGTCACGACTATGAAAGAGGTTTGTCAGTTTGCAGGTGAGGTGTTGGGATCAGAAAGAAGGCTGTGGGAAGATGGTCGCAGTCCGCTCCACGAGCACTGAGTGATAATGTAGTGCTGACTACTGAGTAGGCTACTAATGGGTGGGAATGTCAACAGGTCGGCGGGCTGTGCTGTGATCCCATTGCAAGATGTTCTTTAGTTCACGTTGCGAGAGGCACATTCGGTGTCTTTCAGTTACATATTTGCAAAGCTTTGTGGTTATGCACCTTTCATGCATAGCACACGAACCATGCAGTGGGCTTAAAGTTGTCTGCAGTTGCTTTCCCTGCCGGGTTGGGTGCAGTCAGTTCTCAGTTCAATGCAGGTACATCACCACATAAGTTGTAAAATCAGCTAAGAGGACTTGATGGAATGCATGCCGAGCAAAAACCAGAAACACTCAGTTGTATCTGTGAGGACCTTTTTTGTGTGTTTAGTGTTCTTTAATAGCTGCAGTCTCATTTTAAAATGGCCATCTTGAGGTGAGATTTGTCCAACTGCAGAAGAGGAAATAACAAGGGAAGAATACCATGAAAACCTTGAAGGACCATAATAATGACAGGGATTGTTGTTTGTTAGCTTACATTATCAATATGAAAGAAAGATAAATATAGATAGATAGGAAGAGGGGGGAGATAGGAAGCCACAGAGAGACCAAGAGAAAGTAAAAGGAGAAGAAGGGAAGGGGAACTCTGCACAAAGGAGAAGCCTGGATTAAGTCATGAGTGGCAAGCGACATAGGTTGGATTTTTAACAAGTGAGATCACATCCTCTTCCCTAAACAGAGGAGGAACTCATCCTTGGGTGGACAGGACGGCCGAGCTGAGCCTCGCCACTGTCTGTCTGTCTGTGTGTGTGTATGCCTGTGTGTGTGCGTGTGTGTGTGTGTGTGTGTGTGTGTGTAACAAACGGGACATCCATTACCGAGCTGAGACAGTGGCATGCAGCCCTGGCCCCGCACGCAGGAGGCTCCACACATGTCAGCAAGCTGCACGTGGAGGGACACACAATCAGAGTGTGTGCGCGCAAGTGTGTGTTTGGGTGATCCATGTGGGAAGTAGTTTGTATCCACGAGTAGTATGTGTGTGATCTCTAAGACTTTGCTAATGAGCTTGTGAATGTGTACACTCGTATGTTGGGTGAAAGTTGTGGAACTCTGTGGATGATATGACCAGCATTATTTATTGTGGGGGCTAATGTCTGTACTCGTGTTTCACTTCATCTTTTAGAATTTAGTGAATGCCTGCATTTAGTTTAGGTTTCTAATGATCACATCTTGCATTAACATAATTGTATTTACATAATTACATTTTAAAAGAGAGACTGTGTACTTTTTTTGTGAACGTAATATGTAATTTTCACTTCACTTTTCACACATTTCATATTTAACAAGGAGTTTGCAGAACTTAAACTAAGGGGAGGACATATGAGTTTGAGCCAATCAGTGCCCCAAAATAAGTCACAGAAATGATTGCATTTAATCGGCACCTCACCTGCATATGTGGATTTTTTGACCTCTTTAAAAAGACCACGTGCACCTAATGTTTCACAGAAGCTTCAAAATGTACTTACCACTAAACAGCAAACCAATAGCAAAACAGTGAGTTGAAAAAAAGTGGATTTTTTTAGCTTCAAGCGATTGCGTTTTGAGCTGTGTGCTACCAAAGTGCGGGTGACCTACACTCCATTCTGTGCCTGAACGCATCATGAGCAGACGCTGCCGGAAGACTGAAGCTGCTGCTGCTACTGTGCTACTTTCACTATAAGCAGGCTACATAGACGCTGTGTTACTTCGTGACATTAAAGGCCAGCACAGGATGTTGATATTTAACATGAATCAGCTCATATGGTAATAATTCCTGGGTGTATGCAGCTGTACAAGTGCAAAAGATGCATGCAGCTCTAATGCAAGTCTATGTCCCTGTCATACTGTCCTCCAAGAGACCTGTTCATCCATAACTCACACTGGACCAGGCCCAGTGAATGATGGTAGCAGCCCATACAGCTGTGGGAAACACAGAGTGACCCATAACCTCTCTAAAGTTTTGACTTATTTATTCATAGACGAGACCTTCTCAACCTGACTTTGTGCTACAGTACGGCTGCTGAGAGGAAGTTAACGCCAAAAGCTTCACAGTCAGCAGTGGCTCTGAGTCTACTGGAGATTTGGGAATTTAAAAACTGCAGACATTTGAAAATATCACTGCATAACATAGTTAAAAGTCTCTCCAGGAAAAAAAAGGGGGGGGGGCTCTGTGTTCACAGGTCTCAGCGTCTATAAATCTGCTTTCTTGAGGGAATTCTATCACAAGATCGGCCTGAAGGATGCGAGCTTATTTTTTTTTTTTTTTTAGATTTATGTGACGAATGCAGCCTTACTCCCCTTATTGAAAAAGACACAAGTGTGGAGGCACCGGAACACACCAGGAATGCAGGTCTAATCTTGATCCCTATCACACATGTTAGGTACCTATCCATTTCGAGACTGTGAATCATGCTTATTGCATAAAAAAAGGAACACACACATACAGCCCCCATACTCCCGCCATCCCTGCTTCTCTCCCACTTCCAATTCTGATGTAAAGAGATACAATATATGAAGGCAATCCTCTCTTTCTCTTCCTCCCACACTCTTTCCTTTCCTTTCCTCCCACCCTCCGCTTCCCATCCCCGACCAGACATGACCCTGTGTGTAGACTGCAGGGTGGAGTAGTAAAAGTCTGGGCTCGGTGAGCTGAGTGGAGATGGTGCACAGATGGAGATGTTCTCCCCTTACAGGCTCAGCGCTGTAAAAAGAAATGAAAACGGTAGAGGAAGAACAGGAGAGGAAGAGGCAAAGGAAGAGATGGGGAGGATGTGGAGGAGGTTGGGGGGGGGGGGGCTAAATCCCAAAGAGAAATAAAAACATTTGCAGCTTGTTATGGGAATTTTCCTCCTTCGTGGAAATATTTCCTTCATGTCTTTAGCCGAGTAGCCTGTTATTCATGCCTCCACCTCTCTCTTCACTCTCTCTCTCTCCGAGTTTCTCTCCACCCCTATTCTATGCTCCCTCCGCCCCTCCATCACCCCTCTCCAGACTGGGCTTTCACTTTGGGGGGCCCTCTCGGCTGACCAGGGAGCTTTCAAGGTACCCTGATGGATGCTAATGCCGGACTCTTTCAGATCGTTTTACAGCCGGAGCCTTTGATCTGCCAGCAGGCCTCTCTCCACGGGCTGCCTGTCCTGAGAAAATGTAAATCCCCGCCTTACAGACACCTGTAAAAAAAATACAGCAGAAAGGGGGGACAGAAAAAGAAGTTACTCTAAAGAAAAGGGGGAAGAAAAGATACAGTATTGTGACATTTGGAAAAAGGGGGCATAGTTTAGATTGCGGCAGAGCGACAAAGAATAAGATGGAAATTGTGCGGAAATAAGAGCGAGTGGCAAAAAAAGGGGACAGGGCTGCAGAGAAAGGAGTGGAGAAACTGAGACATGGCAACCAACAAAGAAGGAAAAGAGGAATGGGTACCACAAAATAGAGGGACAGAAGGGACATGGATGGAGGCAATAGAAAGAAAGGCTGCAACGGCAAAAAAGGGGGAAAGGAAAGTTCATCTAAAGACCCAGCATGGAAGACAGGAGGAGAATGGGTGGGCGAGAGAAAGCGAGATGGAAATAGTAGAGTAAAAGTTGGTAAAGGCAGAGACAGATGGACAATTTGACTTGGGAAGAAAGAGAAAGAAAGAAAGACAGAAAGCCAGCCCAGACAGACATATGAGGCCTGCTGTGCAGCTCAAGGGCGGATGTGTCTGTACGGTTGAAAATTTAGGAAGGAAGAAGTGAAAAAGAAAGTACGGTGAAGGGGACTCCAGTCCGCAGCGGCGCCGGTGACAGCAGTGAAAGAGGCCTCCCTCAGCAGCGGCAGCAGCAGTCCCCTGAATAGCGGCGCTGCTGCTAGACAGCTGGGTGCAGCTGATCGGTGGACAGATTCTGTGGAAGAGCGCTTGTCTTCCTGCAGCCAGCTGCTGCGTCCAGAGGCCAGCAGTGACAGCACAAGGCTCAGAATTGATTACCAGAGCTGGCAGTTCAATGGGGTGGATGGAGTGCAGTGAGGTTGACTTCTCTGAAGTAGTGTGCACTGTACAGCAGCAGCAGAGCACAGCTGGCACTCACTGTATCCTCTTCTGAGAAAAAAAGAGAGGAGGGGAGAGAAGAGAGATTGCTATTATTGTGATCCTCCTTCCCTTCTTTATTTCATTCTGCCTGTCTTTGCTCTCTTCCCTCTGTACTTCCAGCCACTTGCTATCATTTCTCTTCACCTCTCCCCCCTGAGAATGGCAGAGGAAATGGCTGTCTTGCAGAGGAGACAAACTGCACTGAAAAGAAGTGGTCTGAAACTGCAAAGCCTCTCTGAGTCTTGCTCTACAGACAAGCGTGCAGGTACAGAGCTATACACTAAGACATGAGGTTGCTTTGTATAGTCGGGTCTCTTCCTGTGTGAGGTGCAGGCCCTGCGTTTGCAAACTCCAAGCTCCGCATCTGAGACTGACGTATGAAAGAGCTCTTGTGCGGCAAAACCGGCTCTAGTCTTAATTCACTTTATCAATTTGATTGCTTTATTAGATTCAGGAGGAAGAGGAAGAGAGGAAAAAAGTCATGTATGTTTCCGAAAATGAACATTTCCGTGGGGCACATCAAAGCCTCCTGCAGACCCGAGGTGAAATAAACCTCTATTGGCATTGTCACAGCTCTGCCTCCTCTCTGATCAACAACTTACAGTTTCTTTTGTTTCATCATGCTCCTTTATGCTCTCACCCACGCGCCCCGCCGCTCTCAGTCTTCCTCCACCTTCCTGTTGTCCTATCAAAACAGGAATGATGTCATTCTCCTTGCAGAGCCGGATGGGAAGAAGACCGAGCCCAAAGTCCACAGTAGCAGCAGCATCCTCCTGTCTGCGTGTCTGTTCCTTGTCAGTCTGTCTGTCTGTGTGTCTGATCGGGGCACATCCGGCCATCCTGACTCCCCTGCGACTCCCCCAGGCCTCTGTGTCAGGAGGAAGGAAGGAAGGAAGGCCCTGCGGTCACACAGGAGGGAGGGTTGGAGAAAGGGAGGGAGGAAGTGTGAAAGGGTGTCTTAGCTGGAGCTGATCCACTCCATTGGAGCCTCTCACTATAGAGGGGGCTGTTTGGACAGGGACAAGGCCAAGCGCAAGTGTGTGTGTCTGTGTGTGCGCGTCTATGGCTGCTCACCAAGATCATCACAGAGAGGGAGAGAGTTGTGTTCTGTTGTATTTATTGATGGCTCCATTGAAAATATGCAGTGTTTAATCCTGCTGGCCTGTAAGCAAGTTGGGGACATAAGATGGTGTGTGTGTGTGTGTGTGTGTGTGTGTGTGTGTGTGTGTGTGTGTGGTGACTCAGTGCTTCTGTGAGTTCACTGTTCAGCAGAGAGTGACAGCTTACCTCAGTGGAAATTCAACTGAGTCATCATGTTCAGTGACTGCGCTGAACATGGAGGGTTTAGCACCTCTCTTTTCACAACAGACATAAGTACTCGAGTGCACGCACACAGACGCGCGGACACTTTCATCCATTGGCGTGTGAGAAAAGTTGCACGAAAACAGTAACAGCAGATGATTGATGCAACTCGTGAATGGCCCCGGAGCGGCCTTTCGCAGTTTTTGCTTGGTCTCATTTCCAAAGCCGCATGCGTCAAGCGTAAATGTCATCTTTTCAGTATATGCAATGTCTGCAAAAGAAAAGTCAAAGTGTAAAAGCGGTGGTAGGAGGACAGTGAACGCCAGAGGAGTGCTAGCAATTGCCAGCAATGGATCTCTTTTTCTTTTGGCTTTGTCGCTGGAGAGCAGGGAGGAATTAAGTGCATTGGAGTATGAGTTGGAAAAAGACATTTCCTGGTGTGAGCAGAGGGGCGGCTGGGAGGAACGCTGCCAGGCACAGTGAGACGCAGCCACTGTCCGCCACTTAGCTTTACCAGTGCGGCAGGCGCCATGTCTGCTCACACAGACTGGTGTCACTGGTCTGATCCCTGGAAGTAAAGGAAGGTATGAGCTGGATGCCGACCAGCAATCGAGGAATGGCTGGCAGCTACGTCTGAAGAAAGTTGCTGAAGTGCTCGCGGGCATTCTGATCTGTGGCTCAGCTCGCGCTCTGACCTCTGCTCATGTGTTGGCCGGGGTACACGATTTAAAACCTTTTGCACAAAACTTTAGGAATTCCAAGTCTGGAGGTGTCACTTGGAGGGGAGATCCCGATGACGGAAGCCCGCCGCCTACCGCTCATCACTTAAGACTGCACAAATACCAAAAATGAAGCGATACATGTAACTTTCAAGCAAAAAATGAGATTCATTACACCTCCAGTGCGTGTGCACTGCATCAGAGAGAAAGAGAAAAACAGAGACAGCGAGACAGCATTCTTTCCCTGTGTTTAAAAAAGCTGCCCCAGCATTGTCTGCCAGTTACAGTTAAAAGTTAAACCATAAATCAACACATCACTTCCTGTATTGTGTCATTATTGTTTTGTTTCATTTATAATTTCTCTCCTTTTTTTTTTTCTTTCTGTGTATTCAGCTGATAAGACTTACAGTCGGGGCTTGAAAAGGCACACCCTTGCCTGCTCTTGTTCAGCTACTAAAAATAAGCGGTGAAGTAATGCGAAAAACACTGCTCTATTTACATTCTGGTAAGTTACAGCCTCTACACTGCCTGCTTGCCGGCCTGCCTGCCCTGCCTGCAGTGTTGAATCTGGGCTAAATGACTGAGGGGAAATTTCACTGGCTTTTTTCTTTTTTTCTCGCCGAAGGACAGGGAGAAATGGTGAGAAAGTGGAGATAGAGAGAAAGACAAAGAGCCGAGAGAGAAATGAAAGAAATAAAATCGCCCGCTGTGAGAACAGTCGATGTGGAAATAGTGGAAAACAAATGATGGACAAGGTAAAAAAAAAGAAAAAAAAAAGATAAGGATAGGTCAGAGATGCCAGAGCGAGACGAGCAGAGGAGACAGACGGCTGTCATCGCCATCAGACGTGAGTGTGTTTGTGGGTGTATGTGCTGTGACATCTCATTCCTCCATAATAGCCAAAGGCAGGCGGGGTGGGCAGAGATAATAGACACTGCGGAGCGGATGGCGGATACAAATCTCTCCGGCTGAATTTATGAATGATTGGGATCAGAGGGGCACGTGGACGGATGTGTGCGCTCCGCTCAGACCCTGCCTGCCATCACGCAGCCCCGCCGATGACACTGTTGTCCTCAAACAGAGAGAGAGAGAGCGAGCGAGACGGAGACGAGCCGAGAGATGATACCAAATGCCAAGAGGATTCACAATCAACCTCGCTGTACCCAGCTAGCATGTCTTGATGACGCGCATGGTTAAAGGCGGAAGCACATTTGATGTCACGCTCATTTAGGGTAGACGGAGGCTTTTACTGTCCTTGTCGTACATCACCAAAACAAATGATTGATTGAGCGAAGCATTACAGGAAAACAACACAGGAGGTTGTGGTAAAGATCAAAGATTACTTAATAAATGCAGAGAACACTTGTGGTGATTTTGTCACCACTCATCTTAGATTGCAGCGTTTTCAAAAGTTGTCACGGTGGCTGTAATTTCTCCTCCATCTCAGTGCTCGTGAGGGGGAATCATAAAATACTCGCCTGCATTCAACAGATTTGACTGACTGTGTTGCGCTGTGTCATCATAGGACCTCTGAGTAACTCATAGACTGAGCCGAGTTGCTTTGGTAACATCATTGACATGATTGTATTCATATTTATAACATGACATCTACTGAGAGTCATATGGCGTGGAGCATCGAAGGTTCATTTTAATCAGAGTTGGACTGAGATGAGGCAGAGCAGGTTGAGGCTGTAGTTTTGGACTGATTCACCATTGCAGAGTTCATTCGAGTCCCTGAGTGCTGTCCCTGATGTGTCAATAGAAAGATGATCACTGACAGGGTTCAAAATGTTATGACGCCTTGATTAACTAACAATCAAGACAATAATTATCACTGTCATTCATAATATACTCCGTCTTAGTTACATGCACAAAGTCTGGCATTGTAAAATGAGAGCCACCTGTCGTAGTAAAATCAAATCTAATTTGATTTTTTGGTTTTTCAGAGAGAATCTTTGGTGACATCAATTTTCAATAAAAAATACAAAATTTAAAAATGTTTTTCTCTTTTTTTTATGCCCCTGATTACCATTAACCGCACAGCCTGCACACTGTCAGCATAAAGCATAAAATCCAGGGATCTGTGTCACAAACCCGTTTCCTTTTAAAGTTCTGTCAACATCACAGTGAAAATCTGCCAAAAGCAGGATTTTATTAGCTATTTTTTTGACAGCAAAGTTTCTAATTTAGTGTCTCGAAGACAGATAACGTGTGACCACAGAGCGGCAAAACTGGGGACCATTTCCATGAATATCTCCAACAATCTCCTTTTAAGCTGGAAACAATTTAGAAGTCTTGGGTTAGTGAAATAATCACGTAACAAAGCCTTGATTAAGCCACTTAGGGACTGATGGAGGGCAAAATGGTTCGATATGGATAGCCAGATCTGGTTCTGTGCACATGAAGTGGCCAATCTTTATTTCATGCCACCGCTTCCACCTCATTAATAACAGCTCCGCTATTTTAAATTAATGCAGTGGGACAGCGGATGTGGTAGCTAACCGCGGAGCTGAGCAACACCCCGTCAGCTGATGATGAAACAGTGCACGGACTTCATCACGTATTTTGTCCCCGCTCACCCTGCCCTCCCTCACCTCCCAAACCTCCGATGAGGAAAAAGAAGTAAAAGCAGCTTGTTTGCATCTTATCTGCAGGAAATAGCATTAGCCAAAATTGTACTCTTGGGGTGGGGCATGAAAGGGATGGCATAGCTCTGGCCATCATTAGCCCCGTCCCCCGACGTGTGGCCTGCCTCTGATCCAGAGCCAGGGCTGGGCAGGAAGGCAAGAAGGTGGGCAGGAGAGGGTCGGCAGCCCTGGGTGGGCTCCACCACTTGGGCCTCGCTAATGGGCCGGCAGCCATCAGCCTGGTATGTCGGTATGCAGGCCACCACTGCTCGTGCCGACGTCAGGGGATTTTAAATCGGCCAGGGGCAGACGATTGCGAAACGAGAGCGGCCGCTCCTGCCCGCCTCACCTCACCGCCCTCGCTGCCACTATCACTGACCATCCGCTTCTCATCTTCCCATCGTCCCACTGAAGTGAAGCCAACAGAGCATAAAGTGCAGTGAGTTAGTTCTGCTTGGGCTGGTCTAATCTCGGTGCTTTTTGTGTCCATGTTTCCATGTTTCCTCCTTCTCAGAGGGAGCAAAACAGTCTTTCTCAGCTCGCTCACATCCCACAATGCCACTGCACTGCCACCAATGAGAACTCGGCCTTTTCCCAGCAGTTTCCACAACTAGAGCTATTTTTCCCATGCTCTCCTTTTCAGAGAACCTATTTGGGGCATTGAGGCTATCAAACCAGCTGAGAATGAAAGAAAATAACTCTTTGAGAAGTCAGGAGAAAAAAGACTCAATTCAACGGGCACAAATCGCTTCTCAATTTAACCACGCTATTGTTTCTCATTACACTCACGTCTTTGTATCAGTTTTTTGAAACAACTTTCTCGCAGCAGAACTCTCATTTTTTCCTGCAACAATATACTAAAGTGTTACATGGTGTTTCCTGTGCTTTCGGAAACAATGAGCTAGTCGAAAAAGCTAAGCGCCCGCGTTTACAGCTCCTATTGTGACCAATGTGTCGGGGTGAATGGCTCGTCTGGCCCTGAGGCAAACATACAACCTGCCATTCAGGATAACGGCCGTGTCAATGAGAGAGGCATATCACCTTTGCTCCCGGTGTTTTACAACGCAAGGCTCCAATGGTAACAAGCTCTGGGGCAGCGGGCAACATCACAGCCCCGACAGAAAAAACTGTCAAAGACGCAGTTTCAAGTGTCTGCTGCACCTATTGTTCTGTAAAAAGGTTGTGATATACAGTGAAGCACAAGCAGCTGAACAAAAACAGGAAGGTGAGGGAACGTATATTCTGTAACAGCTCTTTGATACTTTAACAAGAAGTTCTCAAAACGGGAAGAAAAGGCTGTGACACCACAAGGCAGCGTACTAGCCGGCTTATCGGAGGACTACTATTAATATCAGTGAGACGCTGTCCCCCTGTCCCCTGAGGGAGAAACATGGAGGAAGTCATCGATTCTTCCCACCATAATCTCTGGGAAGGACAGACCTTGCCTTTTCCCTTTTGGGTGACAAGGGATATTATTCTAAAATTCTGAAAGGGCCCACACAAGAGCTATTTCTGTTCCCCAGCGATGGTGAACCATTAGATGGTCCGAGTCTGACCCACTGTAGCACTAACAAACAGTCGTTGTTGCAGCCTCCCCTACCCACGACTGTTTCCCGATATCTGTGGGGCATTTTAATCTTTGTAAGCGTTGTCGATAGCGCTGTCCGTCCAAACACAATTTGTTGACATTGTCCGCACAAGAAAAATAGCAGCAGCGTTTTTTCCAAATGCCGACCACTTACGATTACCTGACGAGGACCTCTAGTGGTCATGTGAGTTATGAAAGTTGTCCCTCGGAAGCGAAGACGGATGTAGCACGACGGTGTTCCAACACTGTCGCACTGTCAAATCTCTAAGGGAGACTGTGGCACAGGAGACCACCGTTCACACACTCTTTCCTGTTAACAGGAAACATTAGCTTGTTTTAATCTTGTTTTTAACCCAAATCAAAATCTTTCTGTCACATTAACCCAGTAAAGTTTGTGGCTGACGTGACCAAACCCCCGAGGTGACAGATCAGAAAAGCTTATTTTTAATCACAAACATTTATAAAGCAGTGGGAAACAATATGGTTTATTCAAATAAGTCATTTTTGGAGGAACTAACATATTTTGCCTTTTAGCATTGATTTATTTTATTTGAGAGAGAAGTTACATATAGACATTGTTACGTATAATTAAAATAATTAATAACACAAGATCAAAATTAGAGCCATAAAACACATTATACAATTAAAAAAACACTAAAATTTCATTATAAATAGTTGCAGCAAGAATGACAAGTCTTTTTATTTCTGTATGCTTATCTGAGTTTTGTCAGTTTGCAGGCTCCCCTTCCTTTGCTGTAGAAAATTGTCAAAGCGCAATGAATTACGTTTTTTTGGGGTGATAATATATAGTAGTTGGTGCATTTTTACTTGTTTGCGCGGATGTTTGTTAAGGGTGCAATCCAGTGTGTGAACTGCCTGCTTGTCAGGGCAGAGGAGCAGACAGAGGAGCAGAGGGGGAACAGACCAGCCAATATAAGGACGAACAGAAAATGGGGCTGATAGATTTGGATGCCAGAGCAGCTGTCAGAGCAGGTCCTGATGGCACAGACAGAGGGGTGGAGGACAAACTGCACAGTGGTTGTGACAGGATGAGGATGAGGGGAAGACAGGCTGCATCTGTGTGCGGGGGAGTGTGTGTTTGCATGTGTGTGTGTGCACCGGTGCCTGTGCACAAGTATCAATGCATGTGTGCTTTGTGTAGTAACACTCTTCCTCTGGCAGGCCCAACCACTACTGTAGACCTGCCTCTGTGTGTGTGTGTGTAGATCTGGATCAGTTAGAACAGCAGTAAAGCAGATGTTTCCTCTGTTTGGCTCTAGAACACGAACATGAAGAAAAACAGGGGTCTAACCCAGAAGACAGGATCTCACTGATCATACCTTCAGCGACTGAGTCACAACTGCAAGAAATACATAAAGATGCTCATGCAAGAAGAGCAAGATTTCATCTTAACAGTCAACTGAGCTTCAATATCGATACTCTATCACCAGAATGGTCATCACATTGAGTAACTGTGAGGGATTACCTGCACAAGCCACCTACCTGTGGCAAATAGGTCAACTCAGTGTTTGAGAATGAATATGTCTGATGGTGCAGAGGTCTGCTGAGCTCCACCTCTGTCCTAATAGTCCCAGTTTTGGTCAGCTGTGAGGAGCGGAGCAGCTGCACAGCGCTAATCCTAACAGGCGAACGTTGTGAACACAAGTGTTCGGCTGCTGCCGCTGCCGAACAGCCAACCACATGTCAAAAGTGTCGAGTCACCCTGAGAGCAGCCACTTGACCCAAGAATGCTCTATCACACTGGACTACACTGTATGCCCCCCCCCCCTTCACACACACACACACACAAACACACACACACACACACACACACACGCACACCTCCCACCCTCACGGACTACAGCCAATTAGCATTAACGAAGTGTACGACATGACAGGGGTGGTGACAATCAAGTCTCTTCCATTTACGGAGCAGGTGTCTGAACGGAGACCTCGTCTTTTCACGATCACTTATCGAACCGAAGCCTGAGTGTGCCAACATACAGTACGTGGAAGCTCAATGAGGAACAACACCAACCAATTCAAAGTGTATGCTGACCATTTCTAATTTCCTCATAATTGAGGTATATAGTATTACTGGTGAGAGTCCCGTGCTGTTATTCCAGCTGTTTGAGCATTGACTGTATTAGCCTAAATATAAATTTACATGCACTTTGTCCTTGATCATTACATATGGAAATACTGGGGTCGAGTTACGTTCAAGTGACAGTTATCAGTATTATTACACGTCACCTTCTGACTGTATAATCGTCCTTTTCGCTTTTCTGATCATTGTGCTTTCTCCTCCTCATCTCGTGCGGTTGCGTTGTGACGCTGGCACGTTTTGGTCTTTAATTTGCTGCTACCTATGCCTGTCACACCCTCTGACTGTCACTGTGTCTTTAGGTGTAGAGGACAAGAGCAGCGCTCGTGACTTGTGAAGGCATCTCCACCTGCTCCTTCCATGAGAGATGATGATGGTTTGTTACGGGTTTTGCGTCATTTCAAACTCTTCCTCTTTGAGGCGGTAAAATTGATTAGAATTAGATTTAGAATGTTAATGCCATTGCTTTGTCATGTTCACTGTATTCAAATGATTTTTGTCTTATATTTCCTGCTTTTTATTTTTATTTAAATGTGATAATATGCACTTAGTTTGATTCAGAGGGTTGCAGAGAGTCGCAGGAGGAGGAGGAGGGGGGGTTGTCATACAATCTTTACAATACAATTCTCTTTTTCTGGCCAATACCGTGCGTATGTTCACATGAAGCACAGATGTCTGATAGCACCCAGTGAGAACAAGCTGTTGTAACTTTTCACAGCTAGAAAATTTGATTAGCAATTTTAAAAGCCAGTCAGTCATTGTGTGCAAAATGATAGAATCAGAGAAACCACCTTAAGCTAACATTTACAGGAATCCATGCGTGTGGGGTTTCAATAGCAGAGAAAGACACAGTAGTGGTATCAGATCATTGTGATACTGAAAATGACAGTAACAAGGTCAATAATAGATTCTCTGTTGACCTTTACCTCACTATATGCTACTTCTATTTCCCACTATCAGGGATGTATACACCTGCAGCAAACCTGAGAACAGATGTACGTCAATGGGGCACAACAGCAGCCATGAACTGGACAAACCGGACTGTCAAACTAATGTCAACACCAGCACAACTGTAGGCAGACTAATCCCAGCTACATTAAGTTTCATTTCTTAAGTAAGATCACTTAGGCTGTAATGAGCAAAAATTTCCACTACTCAGTCATAAAGTTGTTTTTTTTTTTTTTTTCAGAGACAACCATGACAGAAGAAGCAGGCAGACGAAAGCTTTTCAAGCTCCTGCGCAAGACAGACAAGCCAGCGAGACTGGTTTCAATCAAAACAAAACTACAAACCCAGCAGTGCTGTGATCTATTGTTAACAGAGCTGGTAGCATCTGGGGATAGCAGGGCGACTCACTGAGACGATCTAGTCTGTCTTCTGGCGGCATTTCCGAAATATCTAATTGATTCTTTCCTCTGTAATGCATCATGCGTAGCTTTGTTGGAGAGCTGAGTCACGTTTTGGGATCCCAAATGCACATTTTCTTAAGATACACACACACCCAGCTAAGGGGCTATTTGACATATCCAGTGTCAGCCTGAGTGAGTCATTCAGAATATGATCACTCGGGCTAGTTCGGCCCGAGATCCAGCGAGTTGAAACACAGAGAGGAGGCACATGGACAAGAAATTGCTCAAATGAATCAGCAGCTCACGTGAACACAGTGCAAAAAAAAAAAAAAAAGTACTTCAGCTTACCTGAGATCACCTCCTGAGGCTAGCCCTGAGCATGTCCCACCCATGGGATCCAAGTCCTAGAAGACATAAAACACCATGAAGTATGAGGATGAATGATTTGGGATGACCTTTCAACGATCACACGCTGAACCAGATTAGCTGTGATCAGTAGGTTGTCATACGTTTGACACGATAATGTAACAAATTGGAAATTCCTATTACTGATAACAACTCTGACACATTCTGATGACCGTGAAAAGAAATCTTTGATGCATCATACTTTCCAGTGTCCTGTCAAATAGTGTATTGTTGCAGTTTCAATGGATGTGACAATTTGCAGCATTAGGATAAAGAAAAAATATATCATTAAATTGGTTTTTGTGTAACATGAGAACAGAAGCCTGCTCAGTTTTATCTCCACTGATACGTGCTTGCGGCCTTGTCACTCATCACAATGACTTAGATGGGAAAAGCGGATTATTCCACAAAAGTCTCCTTCCTATCAGGTGTAATCTCCTGCTTTCCCAGAAGAGATCATCTTATGTGAGTGCTGCAGCGAAGCCTAATGTGCCTTTCACCACCGCGGGTCAGAGAGCTAGCTTCACTTCTGAAAGGTAGCGCCCCACCCCTCTCTTTCTCTCTCCCTCCCGAGTTCCTGCACAGCTTGATTTAACAGTAAGACAAGGTTCAGTTCACCTAGAGGGAATACAAGGAGGAGTGATGAAGCAGGGGAGGCGTGGAAGCTGTGCCATGAAAGCCACTGAAATGTGAAGTTGTCAAAACACATATTTTCTTTTTTTTTTATCCAAACAGAGCGAATACAGCGGGGATACTAGACAGCAAACAATTGGCGAGGTTTGCATTAGATCCCTCGATCTTCAGAAGTCAGGAAATGGGATCAGATGAATGATGGGCAAGACATCCAGGACTTAAGATCCTGCATTGTCTGAGATGGCTTTTTAAACGTCTTCCATTATCCAGCCCTTTCTTTGAAACATGAGCTCCTGGCAGAGCACATCAGTTACCCACTTCCTGATAAACAAATGTAACTACACAGGGAAAGTTAATTCAGGGGAACCCGACTTGATTATGTGCTTTGTGCTGTAACACTATACAAACCAGTCTGATGGCATCTGATAATATTTATTACAGTTGATGAATGACAAATCACGCAGCTCTTGCAGAGGAGCTGCGACTTCCTCTTTTCTCTTTGAAACCCTGTCATCATTTTTGCGTATTTCCTTCTAGCTTTCTCTCCCTCTAGCTGCGTGCATGAGTGTGCTGACAGTGTACTACCAGCTTTAAGGCCTGCGTCGTGTCCTGAAATGACAGCAGCTGCAGGGACGGGCCACACTGAGAGCAGCCGAATGCTTCAGTGGAAGGGGAATCTCCCAGTATGAACGATGCAACACTCATTAGTGCTTCAAACAGACTTTGCTGGGCATCCTCACTTCTGAGGCAGAAGATAAACAGCTGCATTTTATCAGGGTCTTACAAAGTTTCTCTGTTGTGCGTACGCATCGTTTGTGTGTGTGTGTGTGTGCCTACATGTGTTACGCAACGTTAACAGTTCATCCAGGTGGGTGACAACAAAGAAGAGACGGGTGCAGGTAGAATCCCAAACCTATTCTGGCTCCCTAATCTCTTCATTTTGACGCACACTTTGATTTGTGAGTCAGTCCAAAGCCTGAGTAAACAGCCCGTCCCGTCGCCACCCAAGAGAAGACCGCGAGTAACTTTCAGCCAACTCTTTGGTTTCCCTCAGCGTTTGTTCAAGGAGGTTCGCCTATCTTTTCAACCCCAGGTTAACTGGGAAAATAATCATTTGATTGGCAGACTTCAGTGCCTTCCCCAGTCCCCTTTTGTGAGGCATTTTATTTGAGGCCTGTTAACAATTCACCCTCTCTGTTTGTCCCTCGCTAGCATGACCGGGCAGATGTTCCTTCACAGAGATTGGGACCCACGTCGACTCATACATACATGAAAACACAACCGCACAAAGCTCGTAGAGATGTTTCTGATCATCAAAGATAGGGGCGAGATAAAGAAGAAATAATAGATAACCCAGAAGAAAAGGCAGCGAAGAGAACGAGAGAAAGGAGACAGAGGGGAAGAGCTGCAGGCACTTCGGAGGACAAAGCTGTGGATTCCTGTCTTGTTTTTGCAGGTTAGCATCATTTGTTCTGAGAGTTAAAAAGAGACACTATCTTTTCTCTTCACACGTAAACTAAGAAACCGATGGCTCTGATAAAGCAGCAAATTCTGTGTGGGGAGAGCTTAAAAAAATTTCCCAAAACTGTCCCGAGCCACCGTTTGACATGACTCCACCCGAAAACCAGTCAACCTTGCAGTAAAATTTGAAAAATTGCTATTACACAGGTGATGTTTTATATTTAGCTGGCATGTGACAATTGAAGTGAGCCTTGAAAGTGTTGTTAATGCTTTTTTTTTTTTTTTTTTATAAATAAATTGATTAGAAAAAGGGGTGTTGCGTGTGTTTGTGCACATGTGTGGGCTACCAGAACTTTCAAATAATAATGGACGATGATTAATAGACTTGTTATGAGATGGAGTACCGGGGAATGAGCTGCTTGGGGGACTGAATGTTGTGAAATCTATTAACACAATTCTCAATTTCGACAGATTTCATCTTACCAACCCGGTCAGAATGGATGTTATTCACGTGAGAAGAGCCATAACGGTAAACGCCTCCATAATGCTTGCTGTTACATTCTTATGTTTTGTGTTTATGGGGACAAATATTTAGTCCGCAGGTTTAACTCCACTCAAGACAGCTTCAGCTTAAAACAGACAGACAGATTATATTCACAGATGGATGAGGATCACACACCGACACACTGAAGTATTGCATTTATATGCTAATCAATGATTATAGGCGGTCCTGATGGAACAGAGAGCGTCTACTCTCACGTGAAAACAGAGAGGGGGAAGTCTGGGGAAATATGGTAAAAAGGTGATGGAGTTCACAGTGATAATGGTAATAAATCAGATGTGCTGCGACCCCACACAGTGTCCTGCGGTCCCTGCGCATCCCAGCCCAATCCCTCACATACCCCACTTAAGACGTGAAACCTGTGCCGACAGCTCAACCTGCTAACCTTTGTGACCCGTCTGCCCCTTCCCCCTGGAGTGGGACTCCACTGGAAAGAGGAAGTGACACGGCCACGGAGGGGAAAGGTCGACTCAGACGATGCATTTTAAATGCGAGGGAGCAAGATGGATGGCGGCGGCTGCAGTGCAGGCACCATGTTTTTACTAGTCAAAGAATCTCAGATGGCTTTTTTTCACAGCCAAATCTGTCTCGTTGCTATGGTTCAGTCCTTCCCCGAGGCTGTGGGGAGACACCCAAGATGGGGGCAACCTCTGACTTGGACTTGACTTAAGCTGGACTACAGGAGTTTTGAAATCCTAACCACTCTTGAAACTGGGTTGCAGTGCGAACATGCAGAGAGACTTCACAGATGTTCGTCTGTCTGATCTCAAACAGGCACACTCTGTAGGATGTGAAAATAAAGGCACATCACATCGCACACCACAGGGTATTATTATTACTATGCCAGAGGGAGCAATGCACTACCTCATGTGATCTCATGGGGAAACAGATGTAAACAAAATGGAGACCGGCGTGGTGCGGCAACTTGTTCTTGTAATCCTTTGCAGTGAGAAGATAAACGAGAGCAGAAGGCTGACAGGAGGGGAAGGTGGTTGGGAAGAAGCATCGGCACGGGTCTGTAGTCAGAACTAGAGGTGACAACTCAGTCTTAAGATGTGTCAGCAGTAGCATGCTATTTAATACTAATGTTCATGGTGAACGGCTCTGTCAGCTCTTCTCAGCTCTTCACTTTCACTGCCCTCTGAAGTTGCTGTCGTAATCATCCAGGCTTTTACTTCTGAATATCAGACACGCCCTGATGAATCTGTGAGCAGATCAGCAGGTCTGTAAACCTTTCACATTATCAAATAAACTGGGCTGAACATCCACACCGACCGAGATCCCAGATCAAATTCTTCATCCAGTTGGTGAATCGGGGAGAAATTGGCCCAAACCCTCTCACAGTCTTCGGTTTGGCCACTTGTCTCACCTTCCGCTGTCTCGACTGAGACTATGTGTGTTGTTTTTATACGCCTACCTCTCCAAGCCGCCCCCAGCTGTCATCATTTTGGCAACAGGCACTAACGGGAGTAAACAAAACAGTAGAGGATGCCAAGCCAAAGACGGTTACTCAGAGAAAACGTGAAAGTCTCGTTCTTCCATTGTTTTATTATTTCTTTTTATGTCGCATGTCTTTGAAAAGGGAACAGTCCTTTAGACATGCCTTTATACGCACGTGTCTGTGTATAGATAAGTATGTGTAATTGTACAACTTCACAAATGCTTCCGCACTAAATTGGTTGTTAAATTTATGTTAAACAGCCTTGGAAAGCACGATCACTCTCACTGAGACAGGAGTCTATGATTATCTTGCTAACGGCACTAAAGCTCCATCAGGAACTTGAATATCATGTTGTTGTTGGCTCTTAAACTCAGCAGTGAGGGTGACTGTGATACGGTGGACTAATATTTTCCTGATGCAATTCTAGTCGTTCCAACTTTGGCCCTCGAACAGACTCACGTTACACTAAAATGATCAAATGTCGGTGATGCCAGCTGCTTTTGAAAAACACACATCCACAACACTCTTTTTGAGGTAGCAATGTCTAACAGCTAAGAGTCTCTTTTGAATACTTGAAATTGAAGTTTTATGTGATAACTGCGATTATGTGCGCTGCCAAAACACAGGTGACCTCAGCTGCACTGAAGCTCTAGCATGCTTCTTTTGCTACAATGCCGCTGAACCGCAGATGATATAACCGTTTCTGTCTGTGTGACATTTAAAACAAGTGATGAGAAGGTTTGAAGCAACACGAGGTGCTCGTATTCCAGCAAAGCCAAAAAGCATCTTTCACCGCCTCTGTGCCAACTGCCTCTGTTTTACACTCGCTGCATTGTCACCGCGATCACCTGATTGGAAAGCATTTCACATGAAAGATCTGCTGAGTAACTGGCTGAATTCAACTGACATGAAAGTCAAAATGTAGTTGATTTAATTTGAGGAATGCTTAAAAGCTACATTTTCTCTGATCAGAGGTTGTTTTTCAGTCTCAAAATATCATTAATACCCCAAAGCACGCCTGATATTCCCCTCTCTCTTTCCCCAACACACGGAATAACCAGAAGCTGAGTCTGGGGGCCACATTCTTGCCCTCTCCACACTCAACTGCCAACACAGCACGTGGCTTTGTGCTGGCTTCGCCGATGGCTCCTTTTAGGAGTTCTTAATGGGTCACACGCACAATACACTTTGTGTTACCGAGCAGTGAACCTCCACTGAGGGGGACGGTGGTGTCAGCAGGGTTCAGGTGAAGGAGTTGGAGACAGAGCGATGGCAAGAGAAAGAACCATGGGTTGATGGCACGTTGGGTTAGAGTTTGGACGTGCAGGCCCATCAAACACAATCAACCAAAGCTCCTCTGCGTGTTAAAATCGATCTGTTCCCTACCTGCAGTCCGACCACTCGCTGTCTCTGAAAGGAAATGACTGAGAACATGACAGCAGAAGATTTTGACAAGTCCAAATCTCCTAAATGAAATGAAAGCAGCATATTATGCTCTGCTGGCAATGTTGAACTATGAAGTACACGCACAGATATACATAACATACATAATTGCTTAGGCCCACACAAACACATACATACATTATAGATACAAGTACGTATCACTGCATACAGACACTTACAAGTATGCACACACATGCATAAAGTCACAGATACACACATGGAGCTACACACAAACACACACAGGCACGGACACACATGGATATGTCCAACAGTGGTGAACAGCTGCATGGGTCGGTCTGGAGCGAGACCAGCCACCTCTTGGCCACAAAGGGCTGCTTGTGCCCCCGGCTCGCTAGGAACATAAAACACAAGAGATAAGACCAGACACTGTTTGCCAGAACCATTGGACCTCCCCAAACAGGAACTGCAAGTGCAAGTGTTTGACACACAAGCATACACACACACACGCGTGCACACACGCACATATACACAAAGGGATGCAGGAAAGCACACACATGCATGTGAATTACGCACATGTACAGTGCACGTTTGAGTGCATATCTGTGGTGTACAATGTTAAATGTCACGCAAGGAGGTCAAATCTGTTGGTTTGTTAAAGCCCACCTCTGCTGGGCCACTTGCCCCACATTCTCAAGCTCATCTGACCACTTAACAGCTCGACAGAAAGTCGATCACCCCTTAGCATTCCCTTGATTGAGGTTTCCTATCTGCAACAGGTGAAATAAGGCTTTATTTGTTAGTAGGAATCAGCTGCTACTCCCTTCTACTTACGAAGCCTGCTTGAAATATTTTAGATTGCTGATAAAGTTGTTGACCTCTGAGGGTGAGTTTCATTTCTTGAAATGTATTATCACCAGAACAAATATTGGGCTTGCCGTTGCAACCAAACAAAACAGTGAGTTTTCTGGGCTCAGTTCATTTGACATAATTTTGTTTGTTAATCCTTTGATTGGACATTAAATGTAACATATGTTTAAGTGAGACTCTTTTTAAAAAGAGGTCATAGCACATTTTACCTCTTAAAAATGAAAAGCTGTATTCATCAGCAGTAAAAGGCATCTTTGCTTGATTTAATAAACTGAGGGGATCTGCTTTGACCTTACTTGGTCTGGTATGACCAGTAGCTTTTGGAGGCTAATGTTGTCTAATGTAAGAAAACTTTAAATAATATTTGTTTTATGATTCCCATTAATCAAAACCGACTAAATCAGTTTGCTGAATTCTTAAATCCTCTGCACTCTGATTTTGCAGGTATAAGCATATGTTGTAACTGCACTTCTGGAGTCACATAAGGACACAGTGTCTGCGCATAAGGTTCTACAAAATACATTGATAATCATCTATTTAAGAGTTTCCCCACACGGTTTTCTTTATGTAGCTAGTAGAGGCGATACTTACTGATACTAGGGGAAGAAACCTCCTGCTCTGAGATGTTCTGTGAAAAGAGCCGGATCTATTGTGCTCTGAATGGCGGCTAATGCGAAGCCAAAGAAACCTGCCTCAACAATGAAGCCGTGCTCAATTCTATTCTAGTTGGGCCCTGTTTCTGCTGAGTCATGATTTGTCCAGTCATCACTCGCAGGCCCACACAGACACAGGGCCACACACACCATGACACAGTAGAGTCTGTGTGGCTTGGATCAAGGTCCACTCGCACAGGGGAGGAGGGAAAACCCCCTAAACGTGACTGATGTCTTTGTCCTTATCGCTGCCCTTCTTCTTCCTCTCTCTCTCTCCGTCTGTCTATCCATCACCAGCTCCATCTCCCTCCCTCTCTCTCTCTCTCTGTCACCTCCCCATCTCTGTCCATCTGTCGCTATCACCACTCCCATCTATTGCTCACATATCTGCCTCCACGCTCTCCCTTCTCTCCTCGTTTTATGCAAAACAGGCTTGTTTCATATGAAATTGCACAAAATAAGTGTAAATTCATAATCTCGGGAGAGGTTCCCACTGAGTGTGTGAAGCAAACCCGATGACCTTCTTGTGTTTTAAATATTTGTGTCTGTTGCATCAACAGGGTGTGCATCTTTGCGGAGCCAGATGTGTGTTGATCATATCGATGGGGAGATGTTGAGGCCAGACGCATGGACGCAGACACATCACCCAGCAGTTTATTTTAATAATTTCCACTTCATTCATCAGCTGTCCATACTGACCAGTGGGCCATGCAGCTGTAGCTCATTCATAACCTGCACCGGCCACCTGACACACAGACACACACACACACAAACAGATATGCCCCTGAGAATTAAATCTGCACCATGCAAAAGAGAAGAGTCAAATGTGCATGTCCATCAAAGAAGGAAAGAAAGAAAAAAAACAACAAAAAAACAAAAAAACAAACTAACACACACTCTTGGGTGAAAAGCTGGCACTGTACAGTTCAGAATGAGGTGTGGGGGATTTTAGAGAGTTGCAGTGTGTATACAGGAGGTGGAAGCTTAAACATCTGTGTACGCAAATAAGAGTGAGAAGGCACTTTGGTGTCTGAAACACCTGGGGCTTGGTCCCTTTTGGGAACATGCTCAGTTTTTAATCCACTGAATCAGCCTATCATGAAGGAGCTCGCTGGTATAAAATGCGGGGCGACATGGATGGACACACATGTATGCGCGTACAGTCATGCATATACACAAACATGACATGTTTTGATCTTAAAACACAATGAGGCAAGTATGCCACAATGTTTTCTTATCTATCTTTTGTTTTTATCTTTGGGTCATTTAAGGTTAAAAGATGTGTGACGTTATGAGCTGTGACAAAAGTTTATTTTACAACCAAGTCTGGATTCTGAATGATTCAGAGATGGGACATGCAGAACATTTAAAAGAGACATCCATCCATATAGGGTTATCTCTCCGCCAGTGAGAAATCGATTGCATTGAGTGAGTGAGACTAAGAGTGTCACAATGATAAATGGCCCACAGGTTTGTTCGTGCTGCGGCTCTACTTTCAAATTCCACTCATTCATGGTGGTGAAGGGAAGTTTGAGCGATGCTGAACTTAAAAAGGGGAACTTAAACCAAATGGCCACAATCAGCTGATGCTACGTGGCAACATAAACATAGAGAAAGGCAACCGTATGGAACTATTAATCTAAAGATAGGCAGTGTTATTGTTAGAGCCAACTTCCTCTCAGATAGTTGTATCTTTATCTATTATCTAGTTCAGTATTTATCTTGCTAAGCAATGTATTGCATGGCTCCCAGTAAATGCATCAACTGAAATTAAATTTAATGGCGCATTCTTACAAATCAGCCTCTTTTCCTGGTTGACATCCTGGATGACTGTTGAAAGTTTCAGTACTGATGAGTGAAATATTACATTTCACATTTCAATTCTTTAGGTGTCTTTAAGTGCAATGTAATCTGTTTATGAGAAATTAAAAACAATAAAAAAGCTCATTAGCAACGTGACCACCCGAGACGAAGGTCACGGTCTGCTTCCAAACAAACTCTGTTGGTTTGTTTATGGTGTGAAAGCAACGCAGAGCGACCGCAGCATTTTAAGGTAGTGGATATGTGATTTTAGCACAAGTAAATCTGCCTGCTGAACTGTTAAGAAAGTGAAAAGTGAAAAGAATCTGTATATTTTTGCGCATCATTTGGTAACCAGCACACGCAGCAGGATTTGTCCATGTGACAGTGAAAAAGAAGTTAAGTTGCCAAAACTGTCCAATAAATGCATCAAATCAATTGATTCATGCGATGATATCTGGACATGTGTTCAATATCAATAAAATTTAAATAAACAAGTGAATAGGACTTTGTACAGCAGCACGGGCAGGGCCTTAGATAAAGGAAGCTCTCTAGGAGATAGCCATGTCATGCCGGGGATGAATGCATAAAACTCTGTAGATTCACAACTACAAACTGCGTCTATGCACAAATTCAGAATATGCATACAGGATTTATGTGCATGCAGACTGATAAAGCTACACGTACACCTCTCATAAACCTCAAACACTGTGGAACTGGGCGCACGTGCACAAGCATCACTTCAACTGCACGGTTCACCAGAAGCAGCCTAAAATCACTGTTTGCATATCAATACATCTGCCTCCGCCACAACTCATTAGACCCCTTAATGAGAAGCATTAGATAGGCATTTTAACCGAAATTTTATCAGTGCGTTTTTCCAACAGCACAGCCGTCACTGAATGCGGATGATCATTAAATGTTTCTGTAAACCACGGCTGCTGTAAAATCTAAAATATCATTACAAGGCATCAGTAGGATGGTCTGTGGTTATTATACAGAGCTCATATTGAAGCAGGCTCTACAAACTGCTTGCAATGAAAGGATCAAATGAGAAGAACACCAACGAGGCTGTGAAGCCGTGTAAAACGTTACATTTTAACAAGGTCAGCGGTATTCTCACTGAATAGTCTTCTTTCACAAATATCAGCTCGTGGATGCGAAAAGACACAGAATGATTTACATCTGGCCCCAGGTGTGTTCCTCAGGACCAGAGGAAGCGCAAAGAGTTGAGTGTGATGGGTTTTTTTTGATTGAAAGTTCTAAAAAAAAAAGAAAAAGCCAGAGGCGTGGTTTAATGTGATTTGATTTTTGATCCAGGACCAGCCCTTTTATTGGAGGGTTGGACGGCTGTATGTCCCATAACATTTCCCACCTGTAGTTCTGCTTTGAATCCAACAGTCCGAACCAAATAACGTGGGCGTGAAAGGGCTCCAATGAATCATTTGTTCAACTTCGTGCCAACTGAATGAACTAAACTAAACGTGTGAAAGCCACTAAAGATAAATGGTATAAAACAGAATTCTCTCTATCAAAGTAATTTTAGCACCCTAAATGCTTGCTTTTGTTTACTACCCTCTACTTTCAAGAAACTTGTCTTATTTAAAATTCACAATTACAAAGTACTTCACCAAAACCATCTTTAATTTTGATGTGAACATCCTCTTGGTCTTCGCTATTATTGTTGCTATGACGTCTGCCCAACAGCGGCCCCAGTCACAGTAGTGTATACACTGATGTTAAGCAAAGGGTTAATAGAGCATGTCCACACAAGGTCACATATAGGGCTTTGATATCTTTATTAATTATATGAATGAGAAAAGCTGCAAACAGCGGATTGGTCGACTCTCACTCACTACAGAACACCACGCTTGTGAAGAAGTCTATCAGTAAATGAAAAAAAACAAAGATTTTTCCATTTGTGTTGGTCCAACTGTGATCAGCTCTCTGGCACAAAGCAGCAGCATTCTCCAAGTGTTTCACTGATTACAGCTAATTCCTACGTCACCTCCCCGTGCCTCAAAACATTCCACTGCCGTTTTTCTATTTTGGATTGAGGTATTTGCCTGTTTTTCTCTTCATTTAGCCACTTGTAAAAGGTCCTGTGATTGAGCTCCTTGCGAAGAACTCTCCCTCGCTCCCAGACAGATCTGACTAAACTTTAACTGTTGCTGGGCAAAAGAAATCCACATGACAAGAGGGGGACTGATTCCCATGTGATTGGTTGATAATTGCCTTGGAATGATGGAAAGATTCTTTGACATCGTTGTCGCCACCGTTCATGGGCAATTTAACGTAGATGAAAGGGGAGAGGCGGTATCACTGATTAACAGAAGCCAATATGTTAGGAGACTAACTCTACCTTCGGTGAACCCTGTTACAGAAACAATACATCAACTAACTATCTAGAGGAAGGTCGCTCGCGCTTTTTAAACACTCACAACTCAGTGGTGGATTTGGCTTCCCTGAGAAAGATAATAACTGTGCAAGTAAAGTGAAAGTATTCACAAGTTAACACCCATAACAGTGATAAGATTAAAAAAATGGTTCCATTTCATTGCATTTAGTTTAGTCACAGTTTGACTTGTGTTAACTGCTTTTGCTGTGACTCATAATCAACAGGGTGGGCCAGCAGAGGTACTGTAAATACAACGTGCAGCTAACTGCCTGTTAATATGTGTCAAACTGAGCTGAGCTGAAATAATAATAGGTTGATGGCCTCTGATCAGCAGCAAACAGGATGTTTCTTTGGGTTTGCCAGAGAAGGATGTGAAACAAAAGGTGAAGCGTGAGGTGTGCCGAGCGGCCGGCGGCAGGTTAGGAACAGCTGAGAGCTCTCGTTTTGAATCAGCACGGTTCTTCTCTGCTGCATCACGACTTTTGGAGCACAGTTTGGTTATAATATTCAGTTTCAGAGAGGTGATTCACTGGAGGATGTCATTTGTGACACTGGTGAACTGTGTTCAATTATTTTGTCTGCCCTATCTATATCAAAAAGCGTATGCTAAATAACAGAATCACCTTCAACCTTAAAGAAGGTAGGATTTATTACAGGACTGTTGTATTTAACTACACTACTCTTGGCTAGGTGTACCTAATAAACTGGCAACTGTGAGCATGTGTGTAAATTTGCACTCCATGTCCTGTTTGCTTCTACAGCTCTCAGCAGCAGCTGCAGCAGCAGCAGCCACTGACTTTCCTCTGTGCCCTCCAGCTGCTGCAATCAACTAGCAGTCTGACTAGCGCCCTCTGGGAGTGGCAGGTACTAAATGTCTCTGCAGAGAAGAAACCAGCAGAGCAGGGCAGGCAGCTGGACAGGGACAAGTGCAGCATGGTCATCGGCGGCACTTACGCTAGAGACAGCGCTGCAGCCCCCAGGAAACAGCTGCTCTGCTATCAGTCACACTTCCACCACAGACACGGGACGGAGTGAGTTGGGTTTCTGGGACCATTCTTTATATGGCTTAAGAATGTGTTTTACATGATCAAATAGTAGCAAGGAGTGAATGAAGTTACTGGAGGTATAAGCATGCGCGATTTGTGCCTGCATGTCATTTCAATTTTCAAGTTGATGTCACAAACAGCTCATGCAGCCCACACACCTGTTTTGTGAGCGTGTTTTATTTTTGTGTGCGTGTGTATGCCACCTGTGAACAAGTTAACCGAAGATCAAACAGCACAAAGCAGAGTCCAGGATGTTTTCATTCAGACCGGTGGTCGATGAGGTTTCAGACCCAGCTGAGGTGTTTAAGTGTGAAATGACAAAACTCAAGCTCAGGCAAACTTGAGCTTATGTCATACAGAAAAAACTCTTACTGTGTGGACACTGGGACAGTGAGCATTAGAATAAATAAAAAAATTTGTCTTGGGCGTAAATGAAAACTTACAGCAACTTATGTAAATCATTATTCAGTCATGGGAAAAGTGTCCCCATCTGTTCCATACACAGAGCTGTTAAACAGTAGATTTGGTTTCTTTCCTTCTTTCTGTTCTCTGACTTTAAATTACTGTGCATACTTTCATGTCCTGGTTAATGTCAGGTCACACCTTGTGTTTTCACTTTCTAGGCATTTAAGAGCAAAACCCCATTCTCCCTCACCATTATGGTTTAAATAAAAGGACATCATCCTTTGTTTACATATCTTAAACACAACCCGCAATTCTGCAAACTCTCAATTCAATAAAACGGTACTGACGAAGCACTGAGGGCTCCTGCTTCCACTAAAAAGTTTGGGGGCTAAAGCATAACAAAGTAGGTGGGGAAATTTACTACATGATTTATTCTGTATGAAATTACTCAAAATGAAACCTGATTTTCATTCATTTGAAGTTGTTTATGCATGACGGACCAGGACATGTGTGAAGGGAATTTATGATATTAAAGTTCTTGAGGACTAACAGAAGATATCCATGAAGAAACAGTTGTTAAAAACCCAATAAAACTTAAAATCAACATGTGGAAATGCAAACAAGCAACACACAGGACAAGTTTAATCTCAAACCTCAGGAATGCATGTGTTCCAAATGATCTGGGCTTCAGGAAAAAAAAAAAAAAATCATAATTAGGTCCTCCAAAGCACGAGGCTGGAGCTTAACAATTAGGACTGGAGTTGATACAGGCCACGGCGGCCTAATCTTATCAGCTGGGGTGGAGAGTGGAGACGAGAGGAGGGACGGCTAGTGTTATTTCCGTTGGCACTATTTCACATCAGTGTTTGCAGTGGCATGACCACTCCACATCAACCACGGCAGGGGAAAGGTGGTCACTTATCAGTGTGAATAAAGTGCTTTAAAACACAGAACGTGACATCGTTAAAATGGAAAATAGAAGAGTTAAAAAAAAAAAAAAGTAATAAGAATTTCCCCTTTGCTGCGCTCCAGACCTGAGCAGATCTGCTAACAAGCATTGGTAGGCAACGGTTTCTGTAATTCAAAACACACCGGTTGACATATAAGTCATCAGTGCTTCTTTTATTGGAGATGACATTACCTAGTGAGTAATACATGTTTGTATCAAGAATCAGTCAAATCTTCCAATGCAAGCGAGCCTATAAAAGAGCTGTGTGAAATTTTTGAAAAAGCACGCGCAGCTAGTCATCGGTTGAATAAAGGGGTTTTATGGATAACACGCCTGTTCCCGGTGTTTCTTTACCCGAGAGTTCTTGGGAATGCGGGGTCCTGGCGGGGCCACAGTTAATATCACCAGGGCAGGTGGGGAGAAGGGTGAAGCACAGTGGGGTTTCATATCGTATGTCTTTAATGTCTGTCTGTCTGACATTCCTGCTTCCCTAAGCCTGATGTTCCCATCCATCTTCATGCACACACTGTCTGCCACCTACCTACAAAATGCACAATAGCACATTTCTTTACCTTATCTCTCTCTCTCTCTTTTTTAATCCATACACACAAACACTCACAGTTCATCCCCTCTCTCTCTCTCTCCCAGTTGGGATGGTATGGCATTGAAAACTAATACTAATGGCCAAAGTGCAACGCCTCAACAGTATCAGTGGCCTGGGCCGGATATTGAATCGCTGACTTCTAATACATGATAGGCAGAAAGGGATGTTCCCTATTATCCCCCTATGACACACACACACACACGCACACGCACACGCACACACACACACACACTCCTCCCACAGATTAAATGTGAGTAACAAACCACGCTCCACACACAAACTTGCACCCAGCCTTGCATACTCCGTAAGCAATGTGCACTCCATACTGAGTTTAGCGTAAATTGTTCTGAGCATTCAACTAGACCACTGTTTCATTAAGCCGTCCCCTCCTTCCTTTCCTAAGCCGCCGTTCACCCCAGCATGGCCCCATGAAGCCCCACACCTCACTTCTGGGCTTCATGGCTACTGATTGCTGCGTCTGACTCACAAAAGGCAAAACACAAGCTGCTGGTGTCCGTACCAGGTACCATCTGGGTCTGGTTACCCAGCAGCAGAGTCAGGGGAGGAGGAGGGGGGAGAGGATGATGGCAGGGCAGAATGAGTTCCCCTTTAAAATGGACCAAGGGGGCCATGCAGACCACCAGAAGAAGGTGGATTTGTATACGTGACTTGATACAATGTGAGAGACACTCAAAGACACAAATGCAACGTGTGGAAGATAGATAGGAACGTGAAAAAGGATCTTTTAGGGATTTAATGTGCTCTCACACTAACTTTAGTATGTTCCATTTCTAAAGTTGCGGCACCCAATCGGTTAGATAGTATTTGCATGTTGTGATGGTATTTAGGAATTTATTGAATCACTGAGGCGGTAACGCCTGGTCATAGGTACCACCAAAGATTTGGGGCCAGATGACTCAAAAATTGAGTAATAAAGCTTTTTCATCAAGCTTCAGTTTTTATTGTTCAGGAAACTGACAATAAAAACATTTAAGCAAAACAACAACAAAATTATTTTCCTGCCAATCATTTGTTAGACTTTTGAGAACCCTACATATTCCACGAGAAGTTTATCTTAATCAAAGGCTTCGACCCCAGATCATGTTTCCATATTCTATTCAAAAAAACACAACCACATTAAGAAAATTGCACATTTCAAAATCAGAGACGCATGAATGTATCACGCCACACATGTCACATTGAAAAAAGAGGACATACATACTTGTCAGCGGCAGTCATTCCTGAAAACATCCTCAGAGTTGCAATATCACTGATGCATAACGTGCGCAGCGTTCTTCATCAAGATTTGCTAATGATTCAAATACATCGTCACTCTCTCTGTTTCACATGGGAGAACTTTAACGATGAATGTATGACTAGCACTATAAAACGACAGCCACATAACAAACATGTCCTTCTGTCTTAGCAACATGCCATTCTCTGCATATAGCTGTGTTTCTATCTATCTATTTAAAAAAACAAAAACAAAGTTGAAACGTGTGCAAGGAGATAGATTTTCTTAATTGACCTGATTGATTGCATTGATAATAGTGTATCATTGTGTGTGTGTGTGTGTGTGTATGAGAGAGCGGGTACACTGAACTGCCGGTTGCGCTATCCTATGCTTGCACACTGTCCTGTCTGTGTGTCAGCTGCGGCGCCTTTATCTCCCAGTCATGCTGCTGGGTGACATTACTGTATGAAGGATGTCCTGGACAGGACTGATAACACAGTCCTCATCACTGAGGTCATTTCCACTACCCACAATGCATCTGGGCCAGCTGGTGAACTAGTTTGTGGGGTAGCAGCGGGGTCAACCTGCAAACCCTCACTGCTGAAGAGATACACAGCATGTCAAAATGTCAAACTTCTCTGGTGGCTTAGCAAGCCAAGCTTTGTTAATTATGCAAGTTAACAAAATACTAATTGATTCCAAAACCCCTGGTTATGTACAACTGTAATGACTGCACCAGCAATACATCAGATCACACAACAACTGCAGGTAATGGATCTGCAGGGTTCTGTTTTACAGTGTATGTGGTACCATAAGTTTGTAACACAGATTCCAATGCAGAACAGTTATATTAATATTGCTGTAGTCACAACTGCCTTTAGTCAACTCTGAAGCCTTTTACGTCATCAGATGAAAGGACAGACCTTATAAAGAACAAGAGACAGAAAAGCAAATAGACAACAACAGCCTACTGTTATATACTGACTTTTGGAGATTTACAAATGTGATACAGTTCATGGACCATGTTCAATTGCATAGTAGACTATATCATGTATATAATCTACAAAGCACATCCAGCACTGAGAAATATTCCAGCTTCCTGTCCATGTAAATATAAATTTTCCTAAGTACCCCTCTGCTGTTGCATGTCACATGTGCAATGTTTTACACTAGGAGGGTGTTTTCAAAATACTGAAAGTTTCACAGTGCTTAAATCTAAGTTTCAGGCACATTTCTAAAGGCACAATTTTGTGACATCACAGCTAATCTGGAAGCCAATCATAGAGTGCAAGTGTGTTGTGGAAACTTAAACACTCCAACCTACACACATACAACCTACACATCTTTTATAGAGAAAAATATTCACAAGCTCTTTTTCTAAGCAGATTATTTTAAATGTGTATGAAACATGTCTGGAGGGAATCTTTTAAACTACAGGTTGCCTTTGACACAGATCCTCACTTTGGTTCAAGAGATATTTGTCTTTTCTCCATTCTAATCATTTTATTCAAATTTCTCAATATATACATTGACATCATATACACTTCTCACATGTCCCCAGTGCCTAAAGTGTCCTCCTGTCTTACATTCTTAAACACACCCAGCAGAAAACACCAACAGAAAGGCAAAACAGAAGTTTTAATGTCATCAATTTTCGGAATGCTTCTCCACATATAATTTCAAACTGAGCTAACTTGTTCTTTTTAATAGTTATCATCTTTTCTGTTTTTAATAATACGTGTATGAATCTCCAATTTTTGTGAACAGGATAACCAAAGTTATCAGATATTTATCAAATCAATCATCTGAATTAATTAAGAACTGTAAAATAGGATTAGTGAAACTGTACCTCCACATTTCAAACAGTTAGCTGACATACTTTTATATCATATTCATTAACTTTCTCTCTTGTACAATAGAGTTTGCCAGTTACTGTATTTTGAATTAATTCTTATTTTCATTGACTTAAATAATTTCTCCTTATATCTTTGTTCCAGTATTGGCTTTCAACACTGCAAAGTGTCAAGAGAAATAGATTCTATGAACTTTACGTGTTTATTTACAATGTTGTCAAATGCAAAATGTCTTGACTTCTAAGTTGCATGTACATAATTAAATAATATTTAATACATTTTTTAAGGGATATAAGTGGAAGGAAAATATAGGAAATAAGTTTTTTAGGGATAACCTGTGCTGTAAAATACAAATAAGAACTCGGGAAGGTATTCTTTTTAAATCCACATCTTGTGTGAAGTTAAAGAGAAGATCCATACAATTAATTAAGTCCGATTTCATATTATTCAGTAAAAAAAAAGAAGCTTTTTTTAAATAATAAAAAAAAGTATATATATCGCCTAAGTAATTTATTATGGTTGCCACTTTTATTGAAAGGCCTGTTATTATTTCAATTAATGTTTAATTTGAAACAAAGGGAGGCAAATTTTTTAACTTTTTAAAAATTAGTTATGTAAATTGAAACATCATCGGCAAATTAACTTTGAAGTGATGATAACTTGAAAAAAGCAAAAAAGGAGAGGGGAAAGTTAGCAACCCTCTTCTAATGACCCTCTCCAACGTAAATTCTAGAAAACAGTGAGTTATTAGCACAGATTTTAGCTGTAGGATAACAGCTAATAACAATTAACAATTTGATAAAATGGGACAAAAACTTTAACTTCAATACTTTACTAGCAGGAAAAGTTATTCCTACTTAATATTTTCCAGGTTATGATAAAACATTGAATGCGCATATTTTTAATTAATCCTGTTTATTACATATGAAATCTGGTCAAATTTAAGAAAATGTGTAACTTATTTGGAAACGAAGAAGTCTGAAAGAGATTCTACAAATAAGTGATGTTTTTCTTTTTTTATTGTTTTCAAGCTGATAGTTTCGACCCTTTGCCCAGCTGCTGACTTGCAGTTTACCTGAGCCTGGGATTTCAAACCGCCACCACAGCTCTGCAACAACATCTTTTAAATAGTGTTTATCACTGACACTTGCGTGACACTTTAAATGCCAGCAAAAGTGCTCAGTGGAGCGTGTGGTTCAGGTGAGGACTCCGTTGGGTCGACTGTACAGACCGTAGGACTGAACAGAGGGACAGGGAAGGGCGTGGCTTTGAGCAAGAGGCCAAACACGGCCAGATCGCCTCTCAGCAAAAGTTTGGAGACGACTGCTGCTGTTGGCGCTGAAAAGAAGAACCCCAGTCAGGGTGGCCGAGGATGATTCCTCTTTTGTTCCATCTCTGTCACCTAATCAATTTTCTTTGGCAAGTCCTAAATAAAGTCATATAGTGGTACTAATGTTTTAATATAACACCATGTGTCTGTGGCACAGACCTTCTGATCCCCCCCACCCCTTTTGTATCTTGATTCATTAGCAGGCTGAGGGGCCGGCGTTTGTTCTGAGGCTGGGCACAAATGAAGGGACAGAAGATGAGCAGAGAAACAACAGAGAACCAGAGAGGGACACGGGGAGGGATGGAACGAGCAGAAAAGAAAAGAGAGTAGAGAAAGAAAGACATAATGACAATGACAAAGAAAGAAAAAGAAAAGATCTGTTCATCTTAGATCTACCAGACAGAAGAAAAGCATCATCATCAAAAGCTTTAGACTTCGGGGAAGCTACTGTCTTAGGAGAAGAGTAAAAAGAAGAACAGAGGATGGAAGAAAAAGAAAGAGGAGGAATGGGAGAAGGTGAAGAAGCTATGAAAGATGATAATGTCGATGAAGATGAAGTAGTGAAAAAGCAGCTCGTCTGAACGGGACTGCTGGGCTCAGCAAGTTAGTGATTACTGATTAGCCAGCTCGGTCCTGTAGAGAGGCCTGTCTGTCCTTGGCTTGGGAAAACAACATAAAAGGGAGCCGGCTGTTTTGTGACGGGACTTGAAAGCTTGGTAGCTATCGGGAGACATTAGCCTTATCAATGGCCGGTCACTAGAGCCGGGCTATATGAAGCAACAAGGGCACTGCTTTTCCAGAAGAAGAAGATAACCAAACGCATACCTCAGCCCACATTTGCATGCACCGGGGCAACGGGCAGACAGAGACACACAATATGACAGAAAGAACAGAGATGGGCATAAAAAAAAAAAAAACACATTAAAAATCTAGTGAGGCTGGAGAGCGTAGCTTTGCCAAGTGAGGTAGTAATGCCAACCAGCCGGCCAGTCAAACAGCCAGTCAGTCAGTGTGTCCTGCCCAGTACCCAGATGGGTGTGGTAACTGGGCAGACAAGCGGAGCTCTATACTGTATAACCACAAAACCCTGTCTTCTACTGTCCTGTGTCGGGGTTTCCTCGTATAAGAGGATGGAAGTGAGAGGTTAACAAGTGCAATGGCACCTTTCAATCATTGAAAAGAACTGCTTGAAACTTGGTGTGTGCGTGTGTGTTTGGCTGGTTTGTGGGACAGTTTTCCATTGAGTCAAGTCCACTAGTCCAATCTGTTCAACTTGAATCCGTGGAAAAGAATGTTGTTTTGAAAGGGACGAGAGGACAACGGTGAACTATGACAGTGTGAGACAACATCAAAAGGTTTTCTGGAAAGATCCCGGTTTTTCCTGCATCACCACTGTACATAAGACATTGGACCAGCCGACGCACGAAGAAACCAACACACACAACACTTACTTCCCTTTTTTTGTGCTGCTCCACCACCCCAGCCCTCCCAGCATGTTTGTGCTGATTGATTTTTGTGGGGTAAGGTCACTCGGAACAGCTGCTGATAGACCCGCAATTCATCTGGAGTTCAAAGACTGCTCGGGTCGATCAGCGCCGTTCCTGTTTGTACTTTACCGAATGTCAACGTCATCAGGCACCCTGCCTTGTCAACAGCGTGGGTGGCAGGGCAGTTAGTCCGTCTGTCAGCCACTTCACTGTCCACTATCACACCGCTATCACCTAATCAATGCAGCAGAGCCACAGAATGTCAATGTAATCCTTACATGTGGAGTTTTTAGTCTGGACTCTTAATTGTGCCTGTTGATCATATAACAAAACTTAATCTTTTCAGCAGGGTTGGCTCAGAGTTAGAGCGGGTCGGCCCCTATCAGAGGTTCGGCGGTTCGATCCCCTGCATCACTGGGCTGCATGCCGAAGTGTCTTTGGGCAAGACACTAAACCCCAAAATTGTTCCCGATGCTGCGTCATCCGCGTGTGAATGTGTTAGAATTCCTTACTTTCCCGAGTTTCGTTTCGTGTGAATGGGTGAATATTGACTTGTAGTGTAAAGCGCAATGAGTGGTCACTGACTAGAAAAGAGCTATGTAAGCACAGGCCATTTACCATTTACAACTTTGGGAATCTTCCTGAATTAACATTTACCAATTTGCTACACAATATTGCCTGAAAAAGTAAAACAAAATATTGATTCTATATTATTTGTGACTCAGCTGGAAAATCAGTCCCTGTGTACGTGAACCAGAGCTCAAGATCAAAGAGAAATGTCATGAAAGTTACCTGGGCATAATATGCCTGTCATTAACTCAATACTTGCCTAATCCTGTTTGTGCCTGCTATGTTATGTTTGTAATACTTGCAATGCACAAACATCTGGAACAAAGTTCAAAGCAACACGCTCCGCACGTCGGCGCCACTTTTTCTGTGCTCGCCCCTGTCCCTCATTCTCTCTCCGGCTCTCCCTTGCTTTCTCTCTGTTGTCTTTGTCCCAGTTGTAACGCCACTGCCTGCTTCAGATCTTGTTTTCCTCTCTCTCAGCTGACTGGCTGGCACACATTTCAGAGGCCAAAGTCCCCGGGTGAGGAAAGAGAAGAAAACACACGCGTGCACGCACCATCGGCAAGTGAGCACATGTAATCATATGCAAACACAGGCATGCGCACTGGGAAGCAGACACATCTTCCACACACAAGATGAATACACACATACACACACAGACACAAGCCTACTGCATGCACACACAGGCACTCATTTCCAAAGTCCTCCAGCGTCATGCCTTCCCACCCTACACTTGATAAACCCTTGTGCGAGCCTGACAAAGCAGGAGAGGGCACTCAGCAGCCTTTGAACACTGGAGCAGGTTGCATAAGACAGCTCAGTGTACCAGGAGACTGTATTCACACATTGGACTGTAGAGCACTGTACCCAGTGCTTATGACTCAGGGAAAAACACAAAACTAAGATTTAAATGGGTTTGCAATTACAAATACCTTGTTTTAAAATGATTCATTAATATCATTCATATGGCTGTTGGTGGAATCATTTCTCTATCTCTTCAAGCTCTCTCTCAGATCTGTTCCATCCAACGTTGTACATCCAATGCTTTTGAGAAGCATTTTAATCTCAAAGCCAGGGGTTAAAACACGATGTGGAGGTGACTTCTGAAATGATTCACTGTTGCATCACACCATACACAAGGGAAACAAATGTATCAGCATTGTGTGCTGCTGTTTCCGCTGAACAATAATAGATGATTGTTGCACAAATAAATGTCAAAATGAAGGAAAAGCAAAGTGAATATCCTGGGTTACAATGACACTGGTGGGGTCAGATCTCCTTAAGAACCTAATGTACAGACTCAGGATCAGTATGTTTTAAAGTTAATCATGAAGTTGTCTTAACTAGTTTGTCATCAGTTTGTAGGTTACATGAGACTTCTCAGGAAACTCCCGACTTTTAGACCTGAGAAGGTCTATAATTACCATAAATGTCAGATTTATGAATAAACGAATGAATGACAATTATCTTGAGGTTGAAAATACAGGATGTCAGCATTATTTTGAGAGTTTTATCATCGATAAAGGTGCCTTCCAAACGGTTGGATTGGGTAGGTGCTGACACCATAAACTATTCACGTTTCAATTACATCTTATTTGTATGTTAGCTTTTGTCAATGACAACACAGGCAGTAGGCAATGCAGAGCAAGATCTACAATGTAAATCAAAGAGATGAAGGGGAAATGCTCACTGAACAGTTTTAAAAAAACCTTCAGGTCACCTCAAGAAGAAAGACCATTGAGTGAACCCCTGAGTTAAAAAGATAACAGACTTTGCAAAGCTTGCCCCATACTGGACACTTAAAGTCAGAATATACAGAGCACTAATGCTTAGATTTTTACCATTATAGATGTGCAATGTTGCTGGAGCACTCTACCTTCAAGTAACCAAATCTTTCCATCCAACATTCTGGCAAAAGTAGAGCTTCATGCAATACATTTTTAATTGCAATAAGCTGGGCAAGGAGGAGCATTATGTGGTCAGCAGAAATAATTTAGGTTAAATTTGACTGAAAACTGATGGAAATCCACAGTCTTCAAGTACTGGCATGGTAACTTTTGCAGGGAATAGCCTATTTTCTATCTCAATGCAGCCTGTAAAACGACAAAGAACATTTTAATTTGCATTATTTCGAAGTATTTTAATAGTCACGCTTTACTGGAAGCATTCTGGCTATCCTGCAAATTATGCAGGACTAAGTTCCGAGTGTACATCCATAAGGAATGAATGGAGAAGTTGTTGAAGTTCAAAGCTGCAGTTTCCATCCCTGAAGAGGAAACCAGAGCGCTCTGTTTGTCATTGATGTCATCGCCAGCAAACCACACTTCAAACTGGTAATAAGGCAGCAGGGGTATTCACTCCAAAACACAGAGGGCCTTATTTGTTGAAGCCGCACACCCCGCGTGCGCCTCCTCTACCGACACTGCGCGCTAATAGTTCCCACATCAGACTCTCTCAGTGGCTTCAGTCACATATGACTGCCATGCGATGCCATCTCCATCTCCATCCACCTCACCTCACCTCCAACAGGCTCGGTCAATTAGTATATAGCATGGAGGGCCCAAAGCAGGCTTCTGAAGGGGCGTCCCAGTGGGGGATGTGAACAGGCTGGCTGAGGAAACTGCAAAGCACATTTGGGATGCACTGATAGTAATCTGACTTTAATTTAACTTGTAAAATAGGGTTGTGAGTGTATGCATGTGTGCTTGTATGTGTGTATAAAGCTAGGGGTTTGTGGGAGCCCTGCACTGAGTAATTGAGACCGTATTTTCAAACAGTCCAGACCAGATCTTGACTCAATCACGTCTGGCCCCATGGATGGGGTAGACCAGGGTCTACATCATTGTTTGACAATGTGTATGCTGCAGATTGATTTTCTGGTTCCAGTGGATGGGGGCAAACGGATGTGGAAGGGAGGTACAAGATTATGCATCACGAGGAAGGAAGTAGAGAAAAGCGTAGCATTTGGACCATGTGCTGCACTCTGATATTCCTTCTCCTTTCTCTTCTTCATTTTATCCGACAAACATTAGTTTAGACGTTCAAGACTACAAGAGAATGAAATTGATTCAAAACTGAATTTGATTCCAAACTGTTAAAAGACGAGCAAGACGGAGAAGAATCATCCCTTCATTAACCCCTTGGGGAGAATCAATTACCATATTGTACATTCAGAAGATAAATCTCCAAAAATGTTTAAAAGTAAAGCAGTGAATGTGATGCAGAGGCTGCACAGAGAGGGCTGGGAGGTGTGTGAGTGAGAGTAATCAATGGCTGTCCATTAAAACTGGGACCACAGTCTGCTGCCTTCATCTCCTATAGAAAAGAAAGAACTAATCATACTTGGCACAGTAAAACCGCTAATAACTTATAACCTTTTTTATGATTATTTAGTGTTAATCTGAAACAGCCCCTCAGTTTCTTTGTCTTCCTCTGGCCTGACGTACATTTATTTTCCTATGGGGCAACTTGCGAAATGACATGATTACCTTCTTTGTCCTTCTGGCTTTAGTTAAAAAAAACAAAGAGCATTCTAGTTTAGTTAGCGTTTTGTTGGCTGAGTTTTACAGGACAGCCCTCTAAACAGCATGAGACATAGCTATGAAAGCAGCTATCGTCAACACTAAACACTGAATAATACTGCTGCAAGCTATTCACTGGATGTCACAGCAATACCATTGGGCCCATTATGCAGCAGTTAGCAGGTTAAAAAATGTCAGGAAGTCTGATAAGACATTTAGCCAAGAGACGAACTGAATGTTAGCAGTGTTCCCAAACGGTACGCGCTGCTGCAGCTACAGCCTGATGCGCCTGTGAAACTAAATTAAACTAAATTAAATTTGAATTCTCCTCACATTTTGCGTAAAGAAATATCAACTGATCCACGATATTACAAGCAAACCTGTTTCCCCATTTTTTCAAAAGACACACACCGCATTGGCTGCAATGTGCCATGAGAGAAGAGGATATTTTAAACAGCCCTTTAGAATCATAAACTTCTGGGAGAACTCATTGTGCTGATAAGTTTGTATTACACCAGTGAAACAGAAGTTAGCAACCATGAACAGTGGACAGAGGATGTCGTGGACTGCAACTTAACACAAACTACACCTTCACCTGTTCCACCTGTCCATCCTGCTCGCTCTTTTGTTTATTCCGTGCAACTCAACTCTTATTGTATTTCTTCAACTCCTTAACATTTCCCATGAACTTGTTTCTTGCCTCACAGTGCATTCTGATTACAGCAGTCGACAGTTTTTCTATGGTAGGTGCGATTTGCCGCCAAAGTAAATATTTTATAATCAAGATCACAACATCGTGATTTCTTTTCTGACCTGAGCGATCTCACAGATATCCCACCTTTGAACTGCACTGAGTCAAGCCCTCGGTGTTGTCTTTGACTCGTATCATTAAGAGGAAGATGTCTCACTCGCATCAGCTGTCTCCCATTTCCTGGCAAACCGAGGCACAAAGGCTAGTTACCTCTGCTGGGGAGGTAAATGCTTTCGGCCAGTTTGTCTGTGTGTTTGGTTGGTTTATCTCAAAAACATGCCAACAATTTTCAATAAATTGCACACAGACAAGCCATGGGCCAAGCGATTCATTTTTGCTCTGGCTCTGTGTGGATTCAGTCATTTCTTAACGCTGCACACATTTCGGAACATTTTTGAGTTTTTCTCATGAACTACTGTACTTTGATGAAAACTATCATAACTATCATTGTGTGTATTCCTATGCAGATCTGGATCCAAACACATCAAAACTATCTATTATTACAATAAATCTAGGAGATTGTTCAGCCTCTGTCCAATTACAGTATGCACGCTCTCTCTCGCAGTAATTTCTAGTTGCATCTGTTTTTGTTTTGTTTTGTTTTTTCTGATGCCATCACCACAGCGGAGCAATGTTGGCCTTTTAAAGGAAGTGGAGTACTTAACAGCTCACACTTTCCAGTGAGTTTCTGGAATGTCTGATGTAAGCACAAAATTAATAGCGTGCAACAATGAAAATATGTCGTAAACATTTATCAACTCAGCACTGTTGACATATTTGAGCAATGTCTCCTCTTTATAACAAGACGCATTTTCAAACAATTAGCTTCAGCCGACAGCAATATTAGCATGTCGTATTTTAATGTTACCAGATTTAGTGCAATTATAATAACACAATGAAGCCATTTTTCCTCTGCGTTCTTAGCACTCACCACTTATCCATTATCTGATGTCAAACACATGATCAAAACCAACACACAACATGGTTTGGGTTTCACATCTTTAGGGATCATCCCACACTAGCTGGGAAACTGAATGTGCGTGGGTGGGTGTTTCATACTTCCAGTTTAACTGCAGCACTACCTGTAGGCTCAGGAGTTTTTGTTCTCCTCCGCCTTTGATCTCTCCTCCATTGCGGCAGAATGATTGACCTCAGTTAGGCCTGATAAAACATTCCCCACCTACAATTACTCTTGCGCTTCACCTGAAGAACACGTTATTCACTACAGGATGATCTCGAGATTCATACAAAGGCTCCATTAAATCCAGGCATTGTATCAGATTTCGGCTGCTTGGTTAGAAACTGCAATTCTCCTTGCACTGCAGGAATGCACCACAGATGCAAGCACTCAGCAGGGTAATGTATACAATATGAAACCAAAAGAAACAAACTTATTATACGAACCTGGTTACCGGTTTTACGGGAAGTTAATTAAAAAAAAGAAAAGAAGCTTTAACAAAGATAAGATGTGAACGAATGTATGAATGCATGGCCGAACTTTTCATAATGTCAAGCCACATATGAAAACGGTTTTCCTCCACCGTGACGTCAGATTATTATACGACAAAATACCATAACATCCTGAATGTGCTGTGCACTTTTTTTTCCCCTCACTCAAGACGTGGGTAGCTGTACTGAGTGGGGTGCAGATCAAACGCGGTGGCCTGGGGCAGATTAGATCCAATTCCACTTTGTTGCCGAGGCCTGCATTTATTTTCTGACATTTACCATACAGTAAAATCAGACGTAGCCCGTAGATGAGGCCCCTCCACCGGAGTCTCCTAAACTTATTTGCGAATGAGGAAAGGAAGGGGGCAGCTTCAGATCGCAAAGAGAGAGGGCCCGAGAGCATCTGACTTCCATTGGCGAGCTCAGCTTGTGTGTTCCACTTAGCCACTGGTATTTTGAGGAGATGCACGGCACTGTTACCAGAGCCCCGCACTCCAACACTCGTGATGTCATTGAGGTTCTATCATTACAGGCTGCAGTTGATGCTGTGCGCTGTGAGGCAGGGTTAGTTCCCACGCTTGTTTATGCAAATATTACTTTGAGACAAAACCAGAGGTGGGGATTCAGACAGAAGAAGCGAACCTCAAGACAAGGCTTCCTGCTTTCTTTCACTCACTACAATCCATATACATCCAACCCAGATACAATCCATTTTGCAGCATCTGTGTGAAGCTCTCAGGAGAAAGAAACAAACTATCTGTCAAGCTCCAAGTGAAATCATCCGTAATAGCTCACACTTCCTTTCAATTTTGCTTTTGTAATTGCAGTGACACCCACGTACTATCTAACTGAAATGACAAATCCTAAACGGCGCTCATTATCTGTCAGAATACAAAGAAATATGCACAGTGATCAGAGCAATGTTGTTATTCCAGCTGGCTGTTACAGGTTTACAGTGTAAGTAGGTGTTAACTTCCAGATAAGCCCAACTGTGCTGCACTGCATTCATAATGTGGACAAGTAGCTTTCTTGAAACATCTGAGCACTTGGAATGAATTCTTCACTTAAGATAAGGACCACAGGTAATCTGGTCCAAATAGGCCATCTGCTGTTCCCACAGCCAACAACAGAGGCTAATAACATGCTGCATCCAATCAGATTGTACCAGAGTCAGCCGAGATAAAGGCAAAGCAATAAAATGAAACAATCTGGTGCTTTGACACTACAAGCAAGAGAGCTTGCTATTTCACTGCTGGGCTCGGGGCAGGAATGTGCTCTTTGAACCAGCTTTATTTAACAGCGGAGCAGCATGTGCACAGCACGCCCTGAGTCTCCGAGCTGGCCCGGGGACCGTTTGCTCCTGGCGTGGGCACGTCAGACGCGGGGCCACCGGGTCAGGGAGCTGGCATCCTCACCCCTGGCACAAGTTGCTCCCTTCGGGGGCGTAGGGGCTGACACCGGGCTCATGGGGAGCACCAGACAGACAGGGGCCTACCAAACAGCTTGTGACCATAACCAACAGTGGCAGAGAACAATGAATGCAATTATTTACAAGAACACAGTCCAAGTCTCTTTTAGTCTGTCCCTATTACGCCTGTTTACTCCCACTCTTCTTTTGCAGGGCAGCATGGAGGGGCTGTGACCCTGTCGGTACAGTCGTCAGCAGGACGTTTTCATAGTGCCCAAGGCTACCCTGCTATTCATGCTCTATCGCCACCAGGCCTGATCAGTGTCCAGCTGCAGCCTCTTTCCTACCAACTGCACATTTTGATGAGAGGTCAGGGGAGACACATCAAACTGAGTTGAGCGGAGTTTTTTAAGCTATGTACGGGAGAAAAAAAAATGTTTAAAGCTCCACAAAAATGAATAGGTTGTTCTTTAGGTGCAGTGTTGAGGTAATGTGGAAAAGATCCGCAACAGGTTCAAACAATAATACAGTGGTGAATCATTACTTTCATGCACCATTAGGAAGGAATTTCTCTTTCTATTGGTTTTAACTGCTGAGAACCTGGTACAGACCAACAAGTTTCTGTCAGCACATGGCTGTGAGTGGTGGGGAGGAGCTGAGACCTGAGCGGGCAGAAAAGTCTCCCTGAGTACAACTCCTGTATACTTAGCCTCATAAAACAGAATCATAAAATAACATTTCATGTAATACTTTTTAATAGCAGGTATTTTTAACACGAGCAGTGAGTGGTGTCATTGATTGAGATTCATTTGCTAACAGAAAATACTTTTTTTTTTTCTTCCAATGTTGCACCCAGTAATACACTTTCCATTCAGAAGCTGCTGCTGTCTGTTGAGCTGCATGTTTTTCCCAACATCTACAGACTCCCACGGCTTCAAATCTGCAAAAATGCTTGCAGTGACATCCTACTGCTTCATAAATATTCCATCATTAGAAGTGATGTGTGTTTTCTCCTCTGCTAACTTTATTCACTGCAAGTATACCACAAAAATTTAAGCTAGAGACATCACTGCCTACACGTTCTCCTCTATGTCTATTTCTGCACTTTCACCATCAACAGCAACATCAATCAATAAGACCTTGTTCTGAATGTTTGTGTGAACTGGTCGGTTTAATGTGTTTTTAGAAATAAAGGGGGATCTTCATATTAGACATGAATAAGTAGATCTAGAGTAGCACAGGTGGTTTAAGACATAATTAAGGGAAATAGATGTTGGTGGGTTTAGATATATCTTCAGGGTTTCTTTAAACCAGAGTGAAGCTGAGTGCACTCTACCAGTGTGTGAGTAAAGCTCAGTGGTTCTTGTGCCTGCACCTAAACTGCACAGTTAAGACTCCTGTGCTGTTATGTGTTTTTTTTAGATATTTCATGATGAAGTACATAGTGTACTGTCAGTACACTAGTACTATCGACCAGGCCCAGCGGACGAAAGATTGGCATGAATCCACCTGTTTTAGTGATTTAGTGATTTAGTTCTGATTTCCCCCTCTTCAAGGCAATGCGTCTCATAATGCATTACATAAGCGTAAGCGTAACACTCTGACATAGTACATCATCTGTCAGAACCAAGAGGAAGTGCATATCGGCTGCCGTAATGACTTCATTGTGACTGAGACCCCAGTGGAACAAGATGGCTTCCCCATCCCCGCCACACTGAACCAACTCCAGCTGAGCAAACAACGCACACTCAGCGCGGAAGCTACAGAAGAATAATGGTGCCCCAAACTGTACACTTAGTGTACATTCCCACTGTACATACAAACACAAAAGCACACATCCCTCTCTTTCACACACATACAGAGACACACGCTTGCACACATACAGTAGATACAGTGAGTTCCATTTTTCTTTTCCCCCATGGCTCTTGGCTGTGGCCCTTTAGGAGACTCCAGATGAAGAGAGCGTGGAGTGTGGCAGAGGGTCCTTCCATAAACAATAAACAACAGTTATCTTGTGTGCGGCCGTCTGTGTCAAGAGGCACATGAAGCCAAGCCCAGCATCTGAGAGGCGTCTGCTCCTCTTTCCGCCTTTGGTCTTGTCTCTTTCAATGGCTTATAAAAGTGTGGATGTGTGTGTGTGTGTGTGTGTACACCCAAGGGTGTGTGTCTGTGTTCACAGCACAGCACAGGGCTCCTCTGTATTGTATTCTGAAGCTGGCTGGAAGTAAAAAGGCAGAATTAAGAGTGGCGGGGGCAAGAGAAAGGGGGCTGCCAGCACACTGCAGAACTGCAGGGAGCTCCCCCAGATCCCAGCTGCCCTGGACTGGCTGAGAGCTTCAGGCGAGTGCCAGGCTTCCTCGGCCCTCATGGAGGTGGGCCAGAGAGAGTGGGAGGAGTGGGAGTTACACGTCAGAGAAAATGCCAAAAATAATGTCTGGGCCTATATAAAGAAAGCCTTGGGAGAAACAATGCTGACATACACAAGAAAAACTTGATCTGTTGGCAGGTGGGAAACATCAGGGGCATTTTTTTCAGTCCTATTTTCACAGAGAACAAAACAGTGTTTTTAAATAATAATTGGTTATATAAGATGTCCATATTTTACGAAGCACTGGAACATAGAACCAAAGTCCTTCCTGGGTAATGAAATGGTCCTCCAGTACTGGTGGCCTGAATGCCTCTACTTCTCCAAAGGGGCTGGCAACACAGTGGAAAACAAAGTTTATCTGGAACTGTTTAATGCATTATTTGTCTAACAATCAAGGAAGCGAGTTTATTTTGCAGATAATTATAGCTTTTGTTACATTGATGGCCAAGATAAGCCAGAGTTCCGAACCATTAACTGGTTGTGCTTTTTCTGGCAAGCGGCAGCACAGACTTTGTAATGCTGAATGCTCTGTGAGAGGCCTGGCAGCAAGCTGGATGTTCCTGACATTGGGGTGTTGGGTTTGTATCATTGCACAATGTCAATCAATCAATCAATCAATCAATCAATCAATGAGTTAGACTTAATAGGTCTTTAATTTAACATGAGATATTTATCATGACAACAGCTCCTACCCTCATATCTCTTGATCCACTTACATCAATGAAATATGGCTCAATGAGAAACTGAGGCCATTAACGATACAATATTCAAACCATATGTAAAGCCAATGTCTGATCTGACTCCCACCACACACTAAAGGGAGTAATGCTGTACAACCGTCTAAAGTGGAATGTGGGCCCTGAGAGTTGGGGCTCTACTGTAAGCGGTAATAATTACAGCTCAGGCAAAGAGCCTGTGGAAATCCCCCAGCTGGTCTAGACACTTTTGCCCTCTGAGCTGACCCAGGAACTGGCCGGGGCGCTAATCATGGCACTTGGCAGACAGCAGCATTTTTCCATAGGTCCTCAGAGAAAGCCCTTCCTCTACAGAGGCAGGTAATCACAACAAAAGCACATCCCGCCCCGGTGGCAGGCCAATGAATGCACGCCTGCTTCGTCAACTCCAGGAGGAGTGGGAAAACTATTTCTGTGCTTCTGACAGAAACAAATAACCCCCGTGTCACCCTGCCTGTCAGCCTGAGTGCCTGCTCGGGAGCTGGTGTGGGTGGTGTTCGTCATTGTGTGCTCCCACCCTGGGGCCAGTGACAGGAAGTGACCTCTGCTTTGACAAGGGAGAAATCCATTTACATCTACAGGCTGTTGACTTACCAGCACTATATAAGGATGATGCAGAACTCAGCGTTGAGGTGTTGAAAGTTTGGGAATTGGACTGCATGTGGCATCATGGGTAGTTAAAATCATCTGACTCAAAAGACTAAAATTAGGCTACTTCTGGAAAAAAAAGCGAAAGAAATAGATATACTGTATATTCGGGCTTCTGGTGGTCACGATTCTCTTAATATCTTTAGTTTCCTGCCCTACACATTGACAGCATTACCTCCAACCACCAGGGTCCCCAGGTTTGTTTCCTGTGTCAAAGTCCTGACGTACGCTGCCTGTGTTTTCCACAGCTAAACCTTTTCCTTTGGACACCTGGACTTTATACGTCATGTCCAGAGGGGGCCATTTGGATACATTTCATTACCGCGGCTGACACACTGTCCCCTCTAACATCTTATTGCTGCTACGATAGCTACATTTGCAACAGTCTGATGAGGATGTCGGGGATGCTACTGATGAACATATTGTTCCAATACTGTGAGGAGATGGACTGTGAAAGCATGCTAAGTATATAACAACTGTTCACAGCTATTGAGATGATGACAGACATGCCAAAATTATTGTTGCGGGACATTAATGTTGACATTATTACATTTATTTGGACTTTTTTCAATATGATTATTTCATTGTTTGGACGTTATAGGTGAAAATGTTCGTGAAGCATCACAGAAGTTGTTTTTTTCCCCAACGAGGAGCTGAAACTGTTGCTGATTTTACTCCAACTGCCAACAGTTCCCACAGTCTAAACAGGAGGTCCCAATTTCAGTGGCCACCAAATAGTTTGGTGACATAAATGTGGAGGACTTAGTGACAGATCTCATGCCAGACCACTTTTCCTCTTCTCCACAACTTGGAGGGATCTTAGCGATAAATATGCTTAAGTGCAGACTGTTGGAAAAATCTCATTTCCTCCCAAGCTGAACCCCAGAGACGAACCCAGACCAGGTATCGAGCTCAGGTGGCGGCAGATTCACTCAGCTTTCCATGTGCCCAGATACACATACACACACACACACACACACACACACACACACACACACAGAAGAATACAGAGGAATGGAGGCACCATATCCACACACAGCTGTTCACTGGCTTCAACAACTAATAGAGACCAGTTTACAATTTCCAGACTATATAACCAACACTTGATAACTTAAAAGCTATGTAAAGATAAAGCTATATGACTTACCATTAAAGACTTGGACGGGTAACAGGTTGGCTCACATCTGCGCTCGTCATTTCATTTCATGTTTATGACGTCACTCAGGTGTGCCAAGAAAGAGCCTGAGCCCATTATGAGGTCTCATGTGGGGCCACAGAAGGCTTCCTGGTGCTGCTTCTTTCATGTCTTTCACCTTGTCTTCATCATTACTTTTAGCGTGGAGTTTGATTTTAGCATCCGGATGAAAAGTCTGTGAAAAAAGAATACAGGGAGAAAATTAAGAATGCACAATACTTGCACGGGGAGTCGATAAACAAATTATTAACGCAAGTTGTATGAAATTAAAGTTAATAACTGTTATATTTATTTTCTGGCGCGCTTGGAATGTGCTTGCAACAATGCGAGTGTCTCTGTGTACATCCTCCTTCTTCCCTTTAGCTCTGTGGACTCCTGATGCCCACAGTGGTCTTGTCCGCCTTAGCCAGAACCACCAGGCCAAGCCCACCCTGACATTGGCACTGGAACAGCCAAGCTGACAATTATTATCTACCTCACTGCTCTTGCTAGCAAGCTGACGGGATGGGCAGCATTTGTCTGGCTAGAGTATACAGTATCTGTCTGCCTGTGTAGGGTCAATGAGTGCAGACTGATCTCCCCACCTATACCCAATATCAGAGAAAATCCGACTTAGAATAAGGCTCATTTATTGGTGTGGCAGCACTGGTGACGTCTTGTCTAAAGAAAGTGCTTTAAAAAACTTTTGTTTAGAAATCAGGAAAAAAAACCAAAACTGTCAAGGCTGAGATCTACACAGTGTGGTGTGACGTGTGTTTGCAGGAAACCCCACTCTAACTGACAAGAACTGTGGTGTGAGTCATCCTGGGATCTTCTGTTACTGTGATCGCCTTAAAATCCACTCTTCCACTACTCCTCTCATTACTGCCTGGTGCTAACCCCACAGTCCCTGGTAGCATTTTTCAATCACCCGGGGCACAAAGCACGTCTTTGCGAGTCACCAGTTACTGATGACAGACCTGCAGGGATGAAGTTGACTTCCTGAAATTGACTGCTGCCGCTTTCATTTCGACGTGCTCCGGCAATGTCATCGCATACCTTTATGACTCAACCACAAGTGACAAACCGATATGGCTTTAGCTGAATTAGAAGTCCTTCCTTTAAAATGACTCAACTCTGACTTTATACAAGAGCCATCATCTCTACCGCTGTCACCAAAGACTAACCAGCAGCCTTTCGAAGACCTCTGTGAGTCATCATAGAGAACGTGGTGCTGAGGATAGGGCAGGAGCAGGCGCAAGGCAATACTATAGAGAAAACAATAAAAAGCAGATAATGACAGATATGGCCTGTGACACAGATGGGCCAGGACTGTTTTAGATACCGACCGGATCACCAATCTGAAATTGCAGAGTTGAAGAGTGCTCTCTTGAAGGAAGCACGACTGGAACTCAAGGATCAAAGACAGAAGACTTATGGACTTACATTATAGCCCACAGATGGTGCAAAGTGGTGTTTTGGTGTGGTGACGCAGATGACTGTGTACAATAATTCATACTTAGTCATATGTGGAAATGTTTTTTTTTAAATCTATTTATAAAAGTTATTTTGTTGTGTGTCCTGTAACCTTACACTTCCCATTGCTAGCTCCATCAAATGGACGTTTGGCCCAAACGCCGTCCCCAAATAAACCTATTCACTGTAAATAAACGTGTAAATGAATCCAACTGTTTTTTGAGGCGTGTTACATGGAGTCTTTCTCAAGGTTTGACACTGTGGTGAGGAGTGGGTAGCCCAGCCCCGACCCCCATTTATCTCAGATACAGTAGGCTAAGTTGTGGAGGGATGTTCAAAAGAGCGGCATCCCGCAAACATGACACACAAAGGACATATACACACACACATACATAGAGCAGCATAACTGGTTTGTTGACTTATTTAGATACCCATCCATCTGTGCATATATTCACCCTTGAAGTGAGTTCTGGTTAAGGAAACAGATGGAAAGCAAATGGCAAGGACCTAAAGAAATGTGTGAATTGCACAACATATCACATTCCCTGTCAGACACTAGCACAGGAGTTTAGACTTTGTATTATTGTTACTCTGCATCTTCCTGTCCTTCCCTCGACAGCTGCCCCGTTTTTCATGCACAATCGACAATCAATTGTTGAACTGAAGCGACTGAGGAGACTACTGAACATTTCTCTGTCTGTTCAGCTTCAGGGCAGGAAAAATGCTGGTCAGATTTTCCACGAGGGGGAAATCGAGGAACAAAATATGAAAATTAACAACTGAGACGAGAGACAATTGTATGATGAATCAAAGATTGTAACCAAGTCAACCAAAAATTATGCTCAAAATATGACAACACAAACATCATCTGGGGCCACAAGCGTCTACGCTTCATGAAGATGTAACACACTTGATAACCCTTCCTGTCTACAATCTACAATCTTTAAGAGCTGAAACATCAAAGCTTGGAACAGTGCCGCGTTCTCGAAGTCCAAACGATCACTTGTCTCAGCTTGGATGTGATCCTAGAAGTTTTTGACATCGATGTCAATGAGACAGGCAGGCTCATTGAGACAAACTCGCTCCTTCCTGGCTCGGCTCTCTTGTTCTCACAAGATTCAATACATTCATAACCAAACAGTGGTCAACAGCACAAGAGGAGCAGGGACATAAAAAGCCTGGGTTTCATAACAGCGCCAAAAGGTTTTCCATAATACTTTCTCTATTATGACTCATTTTAAAAGGTTAGTGAAGCCTAGGTCACAGCGTAGCTGCTGACATTAACATGTCTTTAGGCTCTGTGCACAACACTGTGCGCAACAGCTATGGACAGCAGCAACAGCAGCGGAGGTGAAAAGCAACGCAGGGTTTTCTTAGAGTTGATGGCACACTTGTCAAGATTAGCAGATGGAAAATGGATCACAAATTGGAATAAATTAAAAGGGTCGAGTGATGATCTGTGGCAATTAACTGTGTTCCCAATGGTAGCCAGAAGAGCTTCCCCTGCAGTGGTGTTTGCCACAGGTCAATCTTTGGTTTCCTTTTGTTTCCTGTTTATATCCTACTCCTGGGTCCCCTATTTGAGTGTAATACATATCGAATCTCATCATATCATATTTATACTATATACTATACGTATATACGTATGCGCATTATGCTGATTCTCTTCTGTCTTTCTTGATTGTCTCTGAAATGTTCCATACATTTCAAGTTTGGCTGTGGCCTCATCTGTACAGAACTAGTGTTTCATATTGTTATTCTGATTGTTATGGTCTTGAGTATACTGTGGTCCTAAAATGATATTGGCTATATTTAACTTTGGCTATGTTGTTTTCTACTTCCTTTTGCTCACTCACTGATATGTAAACGTTTAATCCTCCTCTTTGTCTCTCTTTTTCCCCTGTCTTGGACACTCACACCCCCATTATCTGTCATTCTCATCTCTCCGATTCTCCCTCTCACTGGCCCCTGGCACCATCTTGAATATTCATAACTGCCCTCTGATGAGCATGCTAAATGGGTGTCAAGATGATTTGGCCACATGACAGAATTGGATTGTCTTTGATAAGCCCCGACTTGAGCCAGAACAAGGCAGCAAGGAGGAAAAGAACGACAGAGAGAAAAGAGACATTGACCCCAGAGGGTTTTTTGGGTGCTTTGTTGAACCAATCAGAACCCAGGAGCAAGACCGTTGGAGCTATGACTGGGCAGCAATGGAGAGGTCAGTAGGGGGGCGGACCCCTGTGGTGGCCCCGGGGGTGAAAGTCATTGTCACCAGGCTTTAATGGCTCCCAAAATTCCTCAACTGACCAAAACCTGTGAACGATTGAGAATCGAAAGACATTTGTGATTCAAATAGGGCCTCTGGGGGCTTCACCATGAGGTCTGGAGTTGGAAAGGATTCTTAGAGGAAACAAACACTCTCACGTACTCACAAGGATAAGCCAACCTGGTCCCCTTTCTGGCTACAATTTCACATTTTCATATTTTTACATCACAAAACTGGGGGATTTGGTTTGGTTTACTTTGACTTGGGGACAAAGGCAGCTTCTATTTAAAAAAAAAAAATGAATTATTTAATTTATTTAGCTGTATGGCAAAGTGAATCACCACGGTGGGAAAAGAAAGCAAAAGGAACAAGTTTTGGTGCCTTTCCTGAAAAGAATTGCCATCATTAACAAAATAAAAAAAAAAAGTAAAAGTCTGCTTAGACTGACATAACTTGCCATTGACCTGTCACCTGCATTAGTTTCTCCGATATAAAGTTAAATGCCAGTGAGTTCAGGTGAGAATAATTTCCATTTCATATTAGTTTGCCAGTGGCGACCATATCTAACTTTGACAGCTGTAATAGGAAACAGCAGTTTTTCTGTTTGTTAGCACTTCAGTTATCAGACAAAGACCAAAGCACAGAGCTGGACTGATTGTGTATGTTTGCGCAGTACTGTGCACTGCTACAGGCCTCCAGGTCTAACTGAGGAACATTTTGATAATGTGTTGATGATTCAAGAGACAAATCTCCCGACAGACGACATGCCAACACATGTAGGTGTTAACTTAAATCTTCATTAAATCAGGTGTTTACAGTTTTAAAGTACAGGGATAATTCTCAACTTACATGGTTTGCTGATGACACATGAAAACATCTATTATGATATATATCATGTAGAAGTGTTTTGCGGTTACACTTAGGTGGTAAGTGTAGCTGAGGTTATGGACTGGGTTGCTATAACCCCTGATTGCTGCATAAATCTGATCATCCCGCGGGTGGGGCTGAAGACTGGCACTGCAGGCTTTGTTTCCTCTGTCAGTGTTGCAAACTCATCTGCCCTTACTGTCCTCTCACACAGTAAACCCAGCCCAGCCTGGATGTTAGACAAAGACCACCAACCACTCTCGAGCCATCCCATCCCACAATCTGCTACTGGCACACCACATTTAAAAGGCGCGTATAAACATGCGCACGCACACACATGACAGAAACCTCAGTGGAAATCACAAACCTGCTCACTAATCTTCCCCAAATCTGCCCCCCCCCCATTTGGCTTTATCTGTCTTTTGTTATCAGTGCTGGGGCTGGAGAATGGCAGGGGGTCACAAGGGTAAGACTTCTTTTCCAGCATCTGCTTAAAGAGAAGGGGGGCAGGAGAGGAGGGCTATGCAGGGCAAGGGGCCTCCCCTTACTCAACTCCTCAACCCTCCACACCCACAGCCTCCAACTCTGATATTTTTGGAAGTCTTTTTTTCCTTTATTCTGTCTTTTTTTCCTTTTTCCTTTCCTCTAAAACCCAAATAAAGTGTGTGATGGATGAGTGAGCAGAGGCAACACCTCCCCCATCAATCTAGAGCCAGCCAGGGTTTAGGGAGGGGTGGGTGTCCCTTCACAGGCCTCCAGAGGACCTAGCAGCGAACCCCCATGTCTTTTTCACACAAACCCACTGGACACACACATGCAAGATCAGCCATATTACATGGTCGTCGTACACAGCAGCCACAAATACCTACAAATGCAGACGCATGTTCAAAACGTATGCACAGTAAACACACACACAGTAGAGGCATGCAATGACAGAGCAGCGACTCCCTCTGACCTCAGCACACACACCTCTCCACACCACCATAACACAATTTAGCAAACCTTTTTAAAGCCCCCACAGCAGCCCTGACTCTGTGGACCCCCTGTGCGCACGGAGGGACTCATTTCAAACCAAATAATGTAAAATTTCAAAAACCCAGACAGGAAGGGGAACAAGTGAAGGGAAAAAACCCCTAAGAATAAATGCAAAAGGGAGAACAGGAGGGGTAAAGAAAAGAGCGTGGAGAAAGGAGACACCAAATGGTCCTGGTTAGTGGCTGCAGAGCTCTGAGAGATCTGAACAACATAGTCTCTCTCTCTTTCTAAGAGCACCACCAGCGCAAGGAGTAAATTCCAAGAGAGTGTCGTCACCAGGAGCAAGCAGAAGGCAGGGAAGTGGTTTTAGAAGAAAAAAGAAAACCCTGGTTTAAAGCCTCTGGGTAAGATTGTGGGTGGTTTGGTGGGTGGTGTTGTATGTATATATACACTCGCTCTATATACCATATTATATATGTAGTATAATATATAAACAGTATATAAACACACACACACACACACACACAGTGCATTGGATGATGCACTCTTGTACGCACACACTTATCTCAGACGTCTTTCAAGCAGCATATGTGCGCTGAATATACATAATTAGCCCGTCATTGCAAATGTGCTGATGACAACCTGATGACAACATTTCCATTTCATACACTGAGGTTTATTAGGTTCACCTGTACAATCTATTAAAAGTCCAATACAGCAGCTCTGCAGCAAATCCTTTCCTGTGTGAAACAGGCCTTTTTCTTGCCAAACAGCATTTTATTCAACTCTAAAGGTAAATGCTGAGCTTGTACTTAGAGGCTTTGGATTTGATATCACGGCCAAGCAAATACTAATTTCGTACTTATTAAGCAACAGGTGTCTGCTAAGTTGTATGTCACCCAACCCCAACACTCTAAGCATAGTTTCCAGCAACAATTTGTCAAACTTGCCTTTTTTATTATAAATAGGAACGGATGAAACAGTATAGATTCAATAATTTCAATTATCACATCAAGTGTTCGACCCACTGCGACATTTCTCTTTGTAACAGAGATACAATTATTTGTGCGTATATACAATTAGTCTTAATCATAGGCATTAGCTGAATATGGGACGCACGTTTGAGGAGGAACAGCTGCTTAAATAGCTCATTTACTTCTAATCAAATAAAACAGATTTAAGAGGAAGATCTACGTCTCCAAGTGAACCGTGTGAGCTAACCTGAGCTTGAAAAATGAAAAATGAGGCGAGAAGCTACAGGAGTTCATGGAAAGTTTTGAAATCGGTCGAGGTTAGAGCTACAGCACACAGACAATGGCACACCAAGCATAGCGCTGCGTCTTGCTGTTGGTCCAATGGCAATTTGTCATGGAAACACGGAAAGCATAAACTCTCCAGTGATCAAATTCACACAACTCAAGTGCGCCAGAAACCGTATCTCCTATTCAATCGGAATGCACCTACACTGTACACCTGCTGGTTGGCTTGATCGGAGGTCTGCTCTTGTTTCCTCCCTCTGGGAAAGTTGCTGCTGCTGGAAAGTGTGTGTGTGTGTGTGTACGTGTGTGTGAGTCGTCTCCACCAGAGTGCAAATGGATTCAAGTTTTCTGTTAGCCAAATCGGTTTTTTTATGGACATAAATGCACGCTCACACACATGCACACTTACAAATAGTTTGCATGGTACTATGTGTGTGGCAGGCAGAACCTCCAACCGGCAGAAAGATCGAGCCTGGAGGGGAAAAAACAGAGATCGCAGATCCAATTCATGTGTAGCCAAACCAGATTCATCAGACTCCAGACAGCTTGATGTGGGGACGGCAACCCTGTGTTGTTGTTGTTGTCATTTTTGTTTGTGGGTCAGGCGAGGGCTTCCGGTATTTTTGTGCCACACATTGTCAACTATGTGTTTGGATACAAAATGGACTGCAGCCTATTTGCTGCTGGGTACCCACATGACAAGATAATGTGTTTTAAGGAGCCGGGACCAGGCAATAAAAAGAACCCCCCCCCCCCCGTCATTCCATATTTCCATGTTGGTGATGCGTGCATGCTGTGGACTTAAAACTTAATTCAGAAAAAAGGAAAACTGACCCACGGCAAAACTAAAAATACTGGTTATCACAAGCACACGAGGAGCGGAGCTAAACATAGCAGCAAGCTTCTGAAACAGTGAGAGAGAGAGATTGATAGATAGAGATGGAGAAATAGAGTGAGAGAGATAGCCTAACTAACAGCTGTGAACATTTTCCATTTGAAGTGAAAAATTCCTGTGTGCTCGTGGCCCTGCACACTCCAGCGGGCTTCCTCTCAGCTCCATGTGGTATTTGTCCCCAGCTAAGATCCAGAGAGTGGGAGAGTGAGCTGCAAACTTTCCCAAGGATACCATCCAGCCACATGCCACTCTTACCCTCCCTTTCAGCGGAGCGGTCCTGCTTTTCCCCCCTCTTCCCACTTTCCTCCTACGCTCCCTCTCTACTGCCTCTTCACCGACATCTGTGGTTTACCAGGACATCATTTTCATTAAGAACTTGCTCCTGCTGACTGCAGAATCCCTTTATTCTATTAATGGCCACCCGCTGTCAGGCTCAAAGCCTCTAAAAACACTTTTACATCTGGGAGATATTAAAGTTATTAAACAGCATGACAATCAATTGTACTATTGGTCTGTCATTTGCTGCGGTCCATCCAACACAACACCTATTGAACGGATTGTGTTGAAATTTTGTATGGACGTTCATCGATGCATCCCAAAAACACTTTAGATGGGCCCAATTTTCTTGGAAAATCACTCAATATCACTTTTACTATGCAAACCCAAGTGGGTCAACTTGTTAGTTTTTCCAGTACTTCTGTTTTCGGTGTTTTATAACTACGACTAACGACATTCCCATCAATCTCAGCTGCATTTTGTGTTTTGTGCGACTTAGCAAACGTCCACCTGCCAGCCTTTGAGGTGGAGGAAGAGAGGACACCCGCTCAACATCAGCATTGTGATTTTTAGCACGCTGACACTGACCCTTAGTTTTGTTTAATATTCACTTGCATGATCATACTTCATAGGCAGAGCCTGGTGCCATCAGAAAGGGACACAATGAAATTCATTTACAAGTTCTTGCTCAGGTTAGGTCGCTGTGGTGATGCGACTACCGGTGGGCCGTGTGATGGCTGCCATTGATTATGGCTAAATATGGAGGAGAGCCCAACCGACGAGGCAGACACCGAATTTAGAGTGGAAAAATTCAGAAATGTGGGATATGATGTCAGATAGAGGGATTTTTTTTTGTTGCAGGAATGAGAGGAACCAAAATGCTGCTTCCTACAAAGAAGCAAAAAAAAGTTTACAGGAACATGTGCACAGATACCGCCTGGACTATATTTTTAGCGCCAAAAATGGATGCAAAGAGGGAATAACCCTGTAAATCCGGATAAAACTGGATATAGTGACAGCTACCATTCTAACTTCCCCCAATTTGGTTGCTTCCTCAAACATCATCAGTGACAAGATGATTTGCAATCTACATGTCAAAATTCATGTCAAAGTGGAACTCTACGTGCAACAACACAGATATACTTCACCTCACCCGATCGCAACACTTCCACCAAAATGAAATGAGTGTAATGTGAAATTTCTCTGCTGTAAATATCTTTTATTTAAACTGTCATAGATGGTGTAATAAAAGCTGAAAATGACTTAATTCTGCAATTATTTCTTGCCTTTTTTTTCCCCTCCGTCCACTCTCAGGATCTATTCCCTGCCTGCACTCCTCTTGGCTGATACCTTCCTCACTAAAACAGGCTCAGCATTTGTTTTTAAATGTTACACGTCTGTGTATTTCCATCCAGGAACATTCTGCCATTTGGTCCCACCTTGTCTGCGTGTGTCCAAATGCACAATAAATAGCCTGGACCTCTTTCTGCTCTCTACACCGCCACATCTCATGGCCGTCACAACTGTAACCGCCATGAGGTGTGTGTGTGTGTGTGTGTGTGTGTGTGTGTGTGTTCTCAGGATCTTGGCTGTGCTTGTGTGTGTGTGTGTGTGTCCTCAGGATCTTTGGGTCTCCAGTTGTGTGGGTAACATGACGCTTCGGCCCCAGCCAGTTGCCGCAGATGGTAAGAGCACAACAGCTAAGCGCAAGAGGGGAGTGAGGAGGAAGTGTTGTTATCACCAGCTGGCTCAGTGGCTCAGCCGGAGCAGTCAGTAAGGCGAGTGCAGCAACAGGAACGCGTGGGTGTGCATGTCGGCTCTATGGAGGCCCTAGTAGTCTGAGAGGGCAAGTGTTCGGAGTGTGTGCACGGCTGTACACGAATGCTGTTTCTAGGTACAGTACGTGCATCACATCCACATCTGCCTGTGTGCGCACACGCACACATGTGGGCAAGTGTGTGCGCGCGTGTGTGAGCAAGTGTGTGTGGCCTCTAATGCTCATCAACGCAGCGGGCCACACATGACGTACTTCAAGCCCAGAGCATTTTCTACGACCTTCATCCTGCTTGTTTGTGCAGCCTTCTGAGCGGCTGCTGAGAAGCTTAAACTTGTTGCTGTGTTGTTTTAGTCTTGATTACCCAGCGATTATTGCCTAAATGTTGCAGCAATTTGCAAACATCTAAGATAAGTCTGTAAAAATACTGCTTAAAAAAAATCATTTTAGTTTTACTCTTTCGTTGCAAAGATGACTGGGCTATTTGTTCTGAATCAGGAGCGTAATTTCAGTTTTAGCAGACTCTATGATGGGCCGAGCGGGCAGAATTCAGAGAAACGTCAGGATGTGAACCCCTGCAGTTTGGATGCTTTACATCAACGCCTGAGCTCAGTGGTCTCAGAGGGGTTCAGACCTAAAGGAGCGGGTTCCTCTGACAGTTAGGAGGATGCAGCCATGAGACCTTGCGTACCAGTAAAACTAAAACAAGAACACGTTTCCCGTAACATACATTGATTCCCCTCCCATTTTAGTGTTTGTGTGTGTGTGTGTGTGTGTGTGTGTGCGTATTTCTGTGTGCGGTGTCTTTGTGTGGCCTCGTGGTGTGACTGAGTTCACACACTTGCAAGTCTGCCTGGGAAATTTCTGTAACATATTGTATAAACTTCTAAAGATGAAACAGAAAGTTACTTTGAAACTTATCACTGCAAATATTTAAAAGTCTGTTTACAGTTTAGGGCTAGTTGGGACTCCGCTGCAAGCCTGTAAAGATATGACAACACATCATTTTCCGAGCGCTCTCTTTCCAAGCAGGCTCTTCTCTTTCCACATAAATCTTTCCATATTTACATCTCGATTTATAAAAAGTCCAAGGCCGACATTCCCTTTCTCTCATCATGTCATCCCACCCTTTCCTAAAAGCAGTTATTGTTAGCACGTGGCATCATTACAGCCAAACAACAAAGGGGATTGTCCACTCCAACCAAAAAGGGGACTAAAACCTGACATCATCTCTTCCTGGTGTCTTTTTATAGCTTTTTGATGTCCAAATTCAGTTGCACCTCCGCCACGCTACATCTTTAAGAGAGTAGAGCTCCTGTTAGGGAAGGCACTCTTACATAACAGAGCCCACCCCCCACCCACCCCCTTGCCCCTTCCTTCGCACATGTTTCAGAGTGTGACTGCCATGAGTTCAACACTAAAAAGGGGGACAGAGGACCCTCTGAATGATCAGAGCTGGAGGAGGCAGGATAGAGAGCGGGAGCGTGCGTAGTAGTGCGATGTCCTCACACTACATCATTCCTCCTCTCCCCGTCACCCTCCACCCTCTCCCCCCTCAGGCAGCCAGCCGTCCCCAGTCCACAGACAATGGGACTGTTCAACCAAAATAGTACCTTGCCTTAGTCGGGCTTCCTGCTTGAGTTTTGGCCTTGCAATATTTCTTGCCCCTTATCAAAAGGGGATTCCAGAGGATTCCTAACTCTAAATGGTGATGGGTGTTGGGAAACAAGGTTCAGTTGAGCAGGGAACAGATGGCGGAGAGGTGAGAACAAAGGTGCAGCACAAAGATGAAGATGGAGAGGCTCAGGGCTGAGAAAGGACTAAAACACACTGCGGCATTTAAAGAGCCAAGACTTGCAGGCTAGTTCAGGGGGTACCAACACCGGCTTCCTGTTCAGCTCATGGTCTGTTGAGATGCACATGCGACGCATCCACAGACTGATGGACTGTTGCAGCTGGTATCGAACCCTTTTGAGATCAGTCGACTCTGACCAAATTAGACCACAGACAACAGAGCTTCACGTTGCAGGAACAACAATGGACACACATGCTGTCAAAAACAGGCTGTGCTCACCCACAGAAAACACAAATGACAGCTTTAAATAGCCTTAGTGACTGAAATTCCCCTAAAATCTTGGCCTGGGGAGGGGACACAAAGTAAAAAGGAAGTACTGTAAGAGTCATCAACACACACATCATGAGAAACATTTGCATTATCCTCTCAATATCTGTTAGGTGCTGGGTGAAATAAAAAAAAGTAAATCTATTTTTGGACTGATGTGTTATTACTCTCTTGTCTAATGTCTAGTCAAAAGACTGCCGTGCACTGTGGAGAAAGCTCAACATGAACTATTAGTGTTTTGTGTTCATTATTTACCGATTTTATCAGACGTGTGTTTTTAGGGTGAAAATGCTCTTCAAAGCACTTTAAATGGAACCAAATATGATCATTAGGGTAAGAAAACTTTGCATCTTATCAGTTTATGAAATCTCTCTTTTCATTTGTAATGAAAAAACACAACAAAAACAAAAACAGCATAGTAGGTCCTGGCTACAACAATTACAAAGTCTGGGCATGTTATCGTCTGAAGGAACAATGTTCACATTTGAGTTCTTTGGCTTTCAGCCACGGACTTAATTGCAATCACAGAAATGGGGCACATTACATGTGGTAGCTGGCCTATTTGGCCTCCTGTCCACAGCAGTACATTCTATTACTGCTTTATTTAGTTAAGCCCGTATGACAGCTGTCCTGCTCACACACTGCTGCCTCAGTTAGTGCTGATCATTCCAGTTAAACGTGCCCAAAACTGAGAGCACTCATCTCCATCACCATCAGACTGACGACAGGGCGCTTATTGAATGTTCACTAAAACGAAGCAACGGCCTGAAAAACAAAAGTAAAACCAGTTTTGCAGTAGACAATTTTGCAAACATGGTATAAAAAGAGCTTGAGACCACATGAAGTACTGAAGGAAATATGACACTGCTCCCCAGATTTCTGAGAAAAGCATCTCTCTTTCTCTAAAGCTCTCTCTCTCTCTCTGTCTCTCTCTCTCTCTCTCTGAAGCTCTCTATGCTCTTGCAGCCTGAAGACAGACCCTGTCCTCCCTGAGGGTTCTGCTCGGTGCAAACCCAAGAAAGAGTTTTTCTCTGCATTGTGTAGAAGACATGTTGTGAAAGGTTTTGGCTCTGACTGTCTGACAGCAGTGGGGGCTGTCTGTGTGAGGGCCTCATTCATGGCTGTGGAAATATGATGTGGTGAGTAGATGCATATGGGGCTGTACATCTCTCCCCCTTTCTGTCTGAAGTGTATTCAAACCACGTCGTCCTACTGAGAGCTTTATTATGCTGCCCAGGGGAACGCATCGTCTCTGTGGCTGCATCATGGATCTCTCTGTGGACTCTGCCTCTCTGGTTTCTCTCTCTGTTTCTATTACACAGTGCAGTGACTTAACTGGGAATGCACCTTGTCTATCCCTGGAGGACCACCAGGACTGAACAGCACGCGTCCTCTCATCAGCAAATATCCCAAACTCATCCATCCTGCCGCCGCCCCTTTAGTTTACTGTGGGAACTCTTGGGAGAATATATTTCACTGAGGCTACAGTGGCTTTAAAAAGATTCATTCCTCTTTAATATCACAGACGTGGAAAAGTCTTATAATGATCTTAGAGAACATTGTATATCTTCATGACAGCAACAGCTCGGGACAATACCAAGGGGAATTTTCTAAGTGACTGATGAAAGGTATCAATATGTTGCCTTCAAAAGCCCATTTAGGTGTCTGAATCCGCAAAAGCCTGCAGGTCTTTGTGAGCATTTAACGTTTTTACGTGCAAGCTGCAGCAGACTGATGCACCCCCACACGAATAAGTTGAAAAAAAAAAAAAAAAAGTACGCAATCAAACCAAAAAACAAAATGACTCACGGGAACAAACAGACTTAAGCGCTGATCAGCAGTAAGTATACTTGTCTCTCCAACTCAAAACAAGTAACACATACCAGCAGCACTTGGGATCCAATGCAGCCCCATACAATTAACAACAATTGGTCGCATTCCCTTAAGGATTTTCCCAGACAAAAGTGCTTGGCGTATCAATACTGTCCCTAGCTCCCTCCCTCGCCTGCAGTGCTGTGGTATCATATCTGGCCTCTTTGTGCACAGGGGGATTTCCAGCCGCTGAAACGGTGAGCTGGTTGGGAATGGGCATCCGACCTCTGGGCAGCGTTTCTTTAACCGTGTGGGAACGGAGCGCTCCGTGTGGGACTGGATGACACGTGACAAAGCACACACATCGTTTATTTGGGAACACACACACGGTGACAGGGTGACATCGCTGGTGTGACAGTGTGAAAGCAGCGGGGCAGATTTTGAAATGACACCAGGCGAAATTGTTGGTGTCGGTCCTTCACACAGAGGCAGGCCATTTTTCCATGGGAGCGACAGAACTGGGGCTAGTAATGCACCACTATGCATGTAGGTAAACGCACACAAGCACAAAGATATACGTACGTGTGCTTGGTTATAGCACAAGAGCACACCCAAACTGTACCACGTCAGTTACGTTAAAGATGGGCCTAGTATTAGTTTGACACAACCAGGAAATGTAAGTTTATTCATTTTGCAAGTAGTCACATTCACCGATTTCCTTCCTAAGTCTGGTCTTTCCCATGTTTTGTGGATGCCAGGACCAAATGAAAGGCACAGTTGGAAAGACTTGGGATAATCACACCTCAATAAGAAAGCAACAATGTTTGGTGTGAAAGTCCTATGCTTGAACTCACCATCTATCATGTAAATGCATGATATTAAAGCAGCACAAAACTGTACATTACTGCATGAAAAATCATTGTAATGATGGTAAATATTTGGCATTTTTGGACAGACTATATGAAATGACTCCTGTAAATCTGCACCAGCACCAATAAAAAGGCAGGTATGACATTAAGTTGCATCAATGCTTGAGCGAACTCTGGCCACATGTTTGAGAGGTAGCCTCTGTCCACTGTATTGTAAATGCTGCGGCAAATTCAAGATGTGAGGGTGTGAACATCCATTTTGTAGAGTAAAGGTATCACCTATGTACTCAGAAACGAGGTTGAGGTTGAACTCTAAATTGGTTTGTTTGCATGTAGAAACTCCAACTAGCAGGTGCACAGTCAGATCAGCATCAAGTGAAGTCTACTGACGTGATGGCGGGTCCACACACATCGAAAAGAAAAATGCAGCAAACTAATTAAACTTCTCACAAACTCTTCCTGCAATATGGGTTTTCTAGATGAAAAACAATCTCTGTGCTTCTCAGACTGGTGCATATTTTTAAAGCCTGAGGCACATGTGACTGCTCTGTAGTGTGACAAATTCTTTACATTCTTTTCTGATAAAGGGAATTACAACTAATCAAGAACTGCTCAGAGATGCATTTGAAGCTGGTGCAGTCCATCACGACGTGCTCATTAACCATGGAACTGATCACAGAATAAATAGAAATTAGAATAATTTTAAAATCTACAGAATCCATTATGAAGAAAAAAATGAGTAGATTCTCTTCACTAATGAACAAATATCATACAATCAAGCACAAACACATTATAGCTTATTACAAAAGTCATTCAAATGTGATGTGAGAAGTCTAATTTAATAGCTGATAAACGGGATACATATAATTACAATTAGACTGCTCTGACAAAGAACCGCACACACAGAGAGTGACCTTACATAGTGCAGCTCTTGTACAAGCTAAAAACCTAATCTTGCGTCTCAATGACTGAATCGCTAAAAAGATGTCTGGCCAATGGTCAGTAATGAGCAGACAGAAGGTTAATCAGATCTACTCGGCAAACGCAGAAAACCCCAGCTGCACAGAAACCATTCTTCTCTTAACAGACTTGTAATTGCAGAGACAGACAGACAGATGCGGCTTACAAAACAACTCGTGAAGAGGAATGCCAGCCATTTGGCATGTACAGTACAACAGATGAATGGCTTTTGTTGAGGGGTTTCACCGGGCCTAGTTGACAGAGGGCTAAAGTCAGTGCTCCCCAGCCCAGCAGACAGGCGGGACAAAGACAGGCCAGTGTATTTCACCCACAGTTTTTCTCTAGGGGCCTTTTCACAGCTAATCCACTGGGCCTGAGAGGAGCAGCAGGACAGGTCAGTAATGCTGCTCCACCTCTGCGGAGGCCTGGGTCTTTGGCAGCATTATGGAGGCAGATAAAGGAGCTAGACGCTGCCTTCTGTGTCTCTGAAGTCACTCTTGTCGGGCTGATCCTGATCCCTGACATCGGACTATTGGAAGGAAGGCTGGCAGGTCATTGGCTCAGTTTGATGGCCAGGTAAGCTGCTGTAGGGCCTGCTGTTCCTATAGTCTGCCCTGGCTGGATGCTCGCACTATGGCCTGCCTGTCATGAGATCAACAACAGACATCCCTACCTTTCATAACCACTTCCCCTCCCTGTCTCCCTGTCTCTCTCTCTCTCTCTCTCTCTCTCCGGCTCGCTTTCCCAGCTCTCCACCCTACTTCTGGACACCCTAAATCACCCAGCCCATTTTTTTTTTTAAATAGTGGCCAATGCCTCTGAATCAAAAGCACTCTAAATATGTCACATTCCACATGGTACCTATCTCTGCGGTGGCAGGACTTTCTCACAGAACTTAAACCCTATTTTTCTTTGAATGAGAGTACTCTATTGTTGTTCAAATTGTCCATCCAAACCCTAGCAACTTCCCCAAATCGGTATGCCGCAGGAATTCCTGGCTCCACTGCCAACTCTAGCTACCTGGTAAAGGGGATTAGGGCTGCTTTATCCTTTAGTCAAGAATGCGGAATGGCTGAACTTCTGACCAAGTCAGACAGGCTTGACATTCAAAGCCTGTGTTCCAGGGTGATGCCTCCAACCTCTGTTGTCCTTCTCTCAACTTCAAATTCCATCAGGACAATTTGATATCAATAGCACTTGATAAACTATTTAAACCATAACCTACTGTGTCTATCCAATAGTGCAAGGTGTAAGTAGATGTAAGGTGCAAATAAGGAGGTGATGTTGACACAAAAGCTTTCATGGAACCTGAAGATCAAACGTTTCAGAAATAGGTTAACACCCTCGCAACTGCTGGGCCAACAGCCATATCCTTAATATAATTATAATCCTAACATTCATGTTTGAAAACTATCCACCTGCATCAAAGATGAAGAGTTAGAACAGGTAAAACCATGTGCCCACCCATTTGTCCCACTCCTCCTCCTTCGCCTCCAGGCTATCATGTAAAAATAGCTATCATCGATAGCATTCCTAAGTCATGACACCGTGCTCAAGGTGACTACCGCTCCCACTAACCCGGCAGCAAGTCTCTCACACTCAAGCCCATTCATGAATAGCATCCCTGTGCAAGCGTTTCCATCAGAAAATAGCTGTGAGGTTGCACATGGCCCCATCAAAACATGGAGGAAAAAAATGAAAATCACATAAAAGCTGTTGGCAAGCTAGCAGCAACAACACATCTTCCAACACATCAAACACAGATCATCTGTTGGAGATGCTTCATATTCCAAGAGCACAGATCACAACAGCAACCAGTGCTTAAAAGAACCTAACATTGTTGAAAAGCGTATGCATTTTTATAATTCTCCAAAGTGGAAGCATAAGCCAGTCTTACAAACTGGCAAAGGTTTTGAAGTACATGCCAGGGCAGGACTGTGCTACAGCGTGTATTAAGCAGGCGATGCTCTTCCTCCCCTTTAGGACAGTTTTAAACACAGTACCTTCCTATAGAGGGCCATTTGTTATAGCAGTTTGATCTTCTTTCACAACTTTGTTCAGCAGTTTCAGACAGGTTTTTATTATGGGACATATGGAATGAAACAACAGCAATGTGGACACAAAAGCAGCTGTTTGGAAGACCTAAGCCCATGGCTCATCACGTCAAGGTGCACTGTACAGCAGCTAATTAGCTCTTTTAGATCTCAGCAATCCCATCCTCAACCAACTTCATGGTTATTCATGCAAACACTGTATGGAAGCTATTGGGAACTGTGCACTGAATTTGTATGTGCATTTGTCCCTGATACCTTATCTGCATTAGTGTATTCAGAACCCCCTCAATATGTTCTGATTATTGTAGTATCAACAAACATCTTGCTCACTGTCACATGCTATGCAACAAATTACACAACTTTTTGAGATTTTGTTTTGGAATTTAAATAGATAAGAAGCTCGTTGACATACATTGTAGGGACGTACTAAAAACAAACTGTCGTGTGAGGTAGGAGAGGTTTAGCCTGCGTTTAAGTGTAAACTTAAAATTCTCAGAAACCGTCGCTAGGCCACAGCCCAAACTATGATCAAACACAAAAACCAAATCTCGCATTTATCTCAAATCAAAACCAAACGGGGCTTTTCCATTTTTAGTCGCTGCCTACCTTGGTGATACCACATAAGACAAATGAACAGTATAAAAAAGACAGAAGATTCTTACAAAACAAGGTGTGTCTCTAGGTTTTGGCAAGGTAAATATGTGTTCCTCTAGAGTAGAAAAAGAGTAAACAGGAACTTCTCCTGTAAATATGTTTATTTCAAAGGTTAGAGGATCAAAGGATAGAGAGCACTGACAGGTTTGTATCTACAGGTCTGTCAGTTAGAAAGACCTGTCTTACTGCGTGTGCAGTTGGGTGACGTGCCAGTCTGGCCACTACCTGCACTATGCACTTAGTGATAGTGCCTGGTGCCTCTCTCCTTCCCTCAGCTTCTCTAGCAGGTGTATGGAAGTATACCGGTGACAAAACATTTGAGGCGGTATAAAACAAGCAGAAATCTCATTCTGTAAGAGCAGTCACGTTCTTTGCGCGCTCATTTCACTGCTTTTTTAAATTTTCTCCATTTAGTAAATTCTAAGCACTTGAAATGACAAGAGCTGCAACGGTACACATCCACAGCAGGATGGGGACTGGTAAATAGGCGTTTGAATATATTTCTTCTCTTTAAGGAACGATTGGACACTGTGATGTTTGAAATTTAAGATTTGCATATTTTATGCTGGATTGTTACGATTTTTACTAATTGTGGCCATGTTGATCTGCACTGTGGCCTGAAATTCAGCCACCCTGGCATAATTTATTCAAACGGGTATATTGGTTTTGTATCTCACTTTCTATAAAAAATGAATTCGTAATGTGACCATAGTTCATAATAATTTTAGAATACAAATTCTACTACACATAATCAAAATTCTCATCTAATTCTTGTCAAATTTCTGAGGACAGCATTCAGTTCAGAAGTGACAATGAACTGCATTCATGAATCGATTTCTTATAATGGTTCTACTAATTACCTGTTAAATTATTAATGAGAACAAAAATTGGTGATCATGAAATGCCACACTGCCAGCTTTTATTTTGAAAGTAGAAGGAATTGTTAAATAGATGGAACAGGATGACACTTACAGGTCGAACTGAGGAGGCGAGGCTCTGCTCTCAGTTTAAGTTCATACTCATATTGCTAAATGTCAGCACGAGCAGCTTTGATCATTGTTGGCATGTGAAACCTGTTTCTGGCTCATATATAGTCAAGCAATATCTCCTGAATGCTGAGACACAATCACAAATCTAGCTCCTCCAAATCTGTGTCTGAGTGCTATTAAAGGTGGACTTTAATAGCACTAGCACTCAAATTTATTTTGTGCTCTCTCTCAGATCTTTTGTCATCATTGTGCTTCCATACCAGCACTGCTGGCCTTCATGGAGGATAGGAGGCACCTGTGAGGGGGATGCTGCGGTCGGCCTTGCTCTCCGCTCACTTCTGGAGACCAGCTTACTTATATCAGAGGGCCAAGTCTATCAAGGACATCAACACTCAGGAACACCACTGAGAGAAAGAAACGTCTCCGCCAGCTTACCACAGCATGGAGGCAGAATAATTTCTATACAAACATTGTTTTTTATTACATACTCTGTAACTTCTTCTCTCAATTAGTTCGTCCAAGCTTGAAAATTCTCATTCTTTTGATTCCTCGAAAACCCCGGAGCAGCCAGAGCTGGGAGGACTAAGGCTCTGGCCCGACACCTGATGCCCTCCTCCTGGCACCAAGGGCCACTGAAAGATTCCTCAGGCCTGTGAAACCAGCCGGCTGTGCACAGGGTTCAAAGATTCAACAAATTCCAGGGCAGCTCTCAGGGGACAGTTACTTTGTGAACCGCCACACAGAACCAAAAACCCTCCAAATATTTGAGAATGGTAATTATAGACTCACTAAACTTATCAGAGAAGAAGAATGCTGTATGGATGCAGCTATAGACTACTTTGTGCAGTATATTTTAAAAATGAAACGCTATCTCGGTGCTGAAAATGCTAAACATTGGCATCTCACTGCAACAATGTTATAAGAGCAATTGATATTATAATGTAATGATATTGCTTCTTTATGTTGTATGTATGTTGCTGCAGTGGTCAAGACTAAACTTGCAATAGTCTATAAAGTGATTACTTATGGCCATATGCCGAATTAGATGATGAAGAAAAAACAATATGCAATCTGGGACACTAAAAAACTTCCTATTGGGGTGGGAAGCTGGGTACTAATAAAGGATGGTGTGTGTATGTGTGTGTGTGCGTGGCGGGGGGTTGTCCAGATGGACGGAGGGCCAATATGGACGGAGCGGGGTCATAACAGAAACCAGAGTATCAAAGCCGAGAGGGCTGATTCTAGAAACTTGGCACTTTCAAGTAGCACTTATCCAGGGGTATCATATAAACTTAACCCTGCTGTCAGAATGGCCGCCTGGAAGGAAATGAGTTGAGGGTCATGACCTTGAAAGCACAAGTCAAACGTCGCCGGGCCACGGCACACAGGGAGTCACAAGGTAAGCTGCACAGCCTCAGCCTCGGCATGCCAGATGGCACGAAAATCTGAGTCGACGGCTGATGGAAATCTCTGAAGACTGTCTCAGCCCCCTCCACGGGAGCAACAGACTGATACACAAGTATCGAGTCTGTCGCAGGACGACCACACACCACTTTGGACCAGTTTCCTTTCATTTGCCTTTACACTAAACCCAAAACCTCATAACTGTCAAAATTAGACACAAATGCGGTAACAAAGAAGATTAAGAAATGTTTTTAAACTTTGCACAGTTGTACTGCTGGCTTCACTGTGATAAATATTTTTAGGTACAACCCAGTGCAAACACTGTCATTAACCACACTGCCTACAACACAAGTAGGTTATAATGATGCATCACTGCTATGTTCCAGTATCACCATGGTAACAACAGTAACAAATAATTGATGTAACGCGTCTCTCTTTCACACTCTTTATCTCCACTCAAACATCAGACATTCACTTTATATTAAACAACCCTCACTTGCAATAATCTTCCCTCCAGCCTTGCCTGAGCTCAAACATTCAAACTGTCAGCGCTTAGTGTCTGATGGATGTGCTGTGTCTGCAGCGTTGCTTACTTGACAAATTAAGTTGGCCTTATTGTAAATGACAAGATAATTTCTTGACTCTCAGAAGCAGCCGATGCAACGCACATGTCTATTCAACCTCCCCCTGAGCCCCGCTTGCAGTGAAATAGTGAGAGTGAAATACTGCTAATGACTGTTTTTGGTCTGGCCCCTAGACTGACAAGGTTGGATTAAGGAGTCTCACAGTGTCTGCTCTGATTCAAAGAGCCACTGAACATCCAACTAGTTAAAGGTTCAGTCAGCAACACTGCATGGCCGACCAACTTAGCTCAAAGTTATGTGGAGATAGTTGCCTGGCTTGGTTGCATTACATATTACAACAGTGTTTCCTCAAGCTGTGTGCATGAAACGAGACAGAAATGCTGTCAGGGATGACAGTGTCTGATTGATTATTTATAGTTAAAAGTGCATCTTTAAAAATCTTTACATCTTCACAGCAATGACGCTGTCAAAAGAAGACAAAAGAACCCTTCCTGCTTGTCTATCTGACTTATCCCACCCAGGTTTTATGTCTACGCACTTCAAACATTCAGTCATCAGCTCAACCTGAGGCCTCCTGCTCACTGCTGTTACACTGGCTTGTTAAGGTGCCTCATGTTTGAGGCACAATGTTGCAGGAATACTATCCTGAAATCAAATCATGTGGAAATGAATAGGTGGTCCCTGTCAAGGCAGACTGGCAGAGAAGACTGTAAACTGACATATGAAAGCTTGCATATGAAATCATTCTCGTTATCATTTCATCAAGTTTGTTTGTACGCATTTCTGTTTCTGCTCCCCTTCAATCAGAAACAAAAAGTACTCTTAAGTCTTTCCCATCGTCAGTGAACTGACCACAAAATTAGTTTTGCGGACGTAGACGTCCTACACTTTGTGTCCAACAGGAAGCTCGAACGTGCTATTTCCAAATCATTTCCTCTCTTCAACTTGTTTTGTGTGTGTTTTTTGATATGTAGCAACATATCTAATGAAACTGTCTCTTATGAAATAATCTCGCTGACGGCCTTCCCGGCACTGACTCTTAACTGCCAAGAGTGAGTACATTTGGATGTTATCACTAATACGTGTATCATTTGCAGACAACCGGCTCAGTGATTTGTCCAAGAGCCCACAGCGGTCGTTTTGCTGTTGAGCTGTTGTGGGTGGATGTCACGAATCAATACAAACAGCAATGCGGCCTTTCACACCTGTTTGCCTACATGAGGTTCTTTCAAGATGGGATCATGTTATTTAGACAGAGCTGACCACAAAAACTGCTCAAAAATAAAGGAGCGGTTGTTGAAGTTTACACGCTTGTCTGATACATCATGTGTGGAACAAAACATGGGAGGCCTGAGCAAACTAGATAATATTCGTATCTATACCAGTTTCCCATGGCCACACTTCGGTACCCATGACCATGCACAGCCACTGAAGATCAAACGCAAGAGGTCTATAACTTGCCTGCTCCACCCTGTCTTTCTGTATTTGTGGACAGATAGGTATGAAAAAAAACGCTTCAGTAGATCGTTCAGTCACCAGCTTCTCAGGTTCTGGAGATTCTTTATGAAATCAGCCAGCTGCTGAAGTGTTGCAGATCCTGTTCACTGTAGTTTCACTCTCACAGAGACCAACTTCGTTTTGGTCATCTGTCTCTCTCGCACTGCGGTGGTAATTTTCCTGACGCACAAGAACACAATTCTGCATGAATTGATCGTCAAGGACAGTGATACAACATCCACAACAAACACGGCCACAGCAAAAATGGCGGGAGCTGCTATTTGTGTTACAAATGTTGAAAACAATAATTTTGTTTTATGTGGCTTTGATGTGTTGTGATCTTAGGTACAGTAATAATCAAAAGTTTGAAATCTATATAATGATTATGTATAAATACATATATAAACATATGTGTGTGTATATATAGATATATAAACATATATGAATTAAACCAGCCAACTTCCATCAGTCTAAAGGTAATCTGATGACAACATGGCAACTATTTTAAGAAGAGAGGCAGCAGCAGTATATGGTTATAAGTTGTGTCTAGCTATACACGCACAAAAAAAAAAAAATCCTAAACAGGAAATAGAAAAAAAACAAACCCCAAACACCAGTTGCCTCACATTCCTAGAAAAAATGAATACCAAGAACAGGACGTGCACGCAGTCTTCACTGCGTCACTGTGTTTCCATTCTGCTGTTTGGTAGCCTGACAACGGCTGCTTTGTTGCCGTTTTCACACATCACGCTCAAACTCTTACACATTATACGAACTGTGACGACAATGAACTCGAAAGCTAGACGCAAATGACATTATTCTGCATCACTGCAAGGTACTGTATATCTATGCATGCTTTGAAAACCAACACAAGTATTGCACTGTAGTTAAACATGAAAGTCATGTTTAACTACAGTGCAATACTTGCAATACGCTGTCATTCATGAAACTATGAATGACAGCGTGAGCTAATGACACTATGATGCTGATAATTGTCACAGCTGTGGTTTAAATGTCAGACTGTAAATGGCACTGTAACCTAAAAAAAAGTACTTTGAAACACAAAATGAAGTTAGCGAGTGACCATGTGGCATTCTAGTGAAATATGTGGTTGAAGTCAGGGAAACTACCTGCACATTTCTCCACATCTGCCTATCAACGGCTGCACAAACAAACGTGTAAACATGGACATTAAGTTTTACATAAAACCACATGTACAATAGCTCATGCGCACGCAAAAGCACGAGCGTACATGACTCATCCTCACATGCCTTTATGTGTTATGGGCCGCTGAACACAATGAACTAAGGGGCCGCTAACAAGTTAAAGATTGTTTTGTTTTCTTCTTCTTCCTCCAGGTGAATGTTCGAAAGCAGGATGATGTATGTGCAGAGTTTGACAGTGGGAGGGAGATTTCACATTTTTCTGCTGAGACTGCAAATTTTCTCCGCGCTCAATTAACGTATGTGACTGAATTGAAGGGGGCGGACCAACGGGCAATGAATTGTGACGTCACAAGTAGCTTGGAGGATAATTTGTTATACAGCACTAAACTTAAAGGAGCATGATATGGAAACCTGAGGCCTGTAGTGTACGTACAAAGAGAGTAGACTTTGCAGTGAAGTAGGAGACAAGTTGAATTTTTCTGAAATTAACAATATTTGTATATTTATGGATTGTGGGGCTTACTGAGGGAAAAGGAACAGACATCATTTTAAGGATTTCTACAAGATAATATGACTTTTTTGCATAATAACTATCAGGCATCAATCTTCAAACATGTGTTGAGCAGGTCTTTAATGCTGTTTACAGGAGATCTGGGATAGTCACAATGCTGAGTAGCTAATGTGTGACTGGATCAAAGTGAACTGTTGGATTGGCTGGCAGAGGGGAGACTCTATCTTTCAAGGGAGACTGGTTCAACGGTTACGCCCCAGATGGTTGCACACCTGTGGGCCTCAAAGAAAATACCCAGCCCCTGAAAACCTCCACAGCCCCAGGATGCATATTCAGAAAGCCTCCGAGAGCAAGAATCTGATCCTTCCCTGACCACAGATCAGGTTACACAATTACAAAGAATTGGGACCTGTTGAATCACAAAAACCTCTGAAGACATTTTACGATAAAGTCATTTAAATTGTAATGACTCTAATTTGAGAAAACTGAAACTCCCTCATCTGTCACTTAACATATCACACCCCCTCATTCAAAACGCCCAACTGCTCGAACATAGCTTTTGTTGTGAAACTCTATACATACATATGCTAAATGTAAACACTCTATTCTGTGCATTGTGTTCACTGAGTAAGTCTGACGCTGCCTTCTTCCTTTGTGTCATTATAATCATGATAACGCAATAAAAAAACAATATGACTCAAAAGCGGCACAGGTGGCTGAGTTAATGTGCCATATGGTGGAATTTAAGCGTATGTATTGTGCCTCGCTGCAGCCAATCACGATGAATGTTAAATGAAAATCAAATATGTTTGGACAGTTGAATTGCCACAGTGTTTATGAGCTCCCTCTTTGTGCTTTCACACCTGCCGCGGTGTATGGAGATAATTGTAGTCAATGAAACAGTGAAGACATCACAGTAACACATAATATTTCATTAATGATCTAAATGCTTTTGGCAACATATTCAGGCTGATTATTTCAAATTCTCTAATGTCTCTAATTTCTAAAGTGTATGTGCTGAATTGAGAGATGAGGTTGATATTTAATGTCTTTTAGTCTTGAGGAACCTACATTTCCCATGGTTAAACTGGGCAGTAGAGCAGAGCAATTATTGATATTTTAACAATACTGTGATATGAGACTACATCTTGTGCTAAATTTTGGGTATAGTTACATTGTGATAACGCAAATGTGTTTTCCTGCTTTTTACAGGAAAGTGGTGTGATTTTCTTTACTTTAGCTGTTTTGATATTTGCCTTTGCCTACTTAGACATTATATAAACTATAAATTTAACAAAAATATTAATCATTTCAATTAATTTTAGGAGACGACCACGGGCAGCTCTATCGACGACAGAAGAGTTCTGGTACTGTGGTTGTATCTGAGGTGCCCTTATTCACTGCATCATGAGTCTGTTTCTCTATCAAACTGTCACTGGGAAGCTATTGTACACATTCCCTACAAGCCCCTGAGCATGGCATGGTGAAACTGTGCTATCACTGTTGTCTAGATCAAATTAAATGGTGCCATAATATTTGAGCCTTTATTTATTCTGCACATTTCAAGTTATTTAACAGTATCTTCCACTCATTATGGCACTTTACTCATACTAAGGAGTGCATTAAAATGAATGCAGCACTTCCATCTTAAGGCCACCAGCTGGTACTACAACGACTTTCACTCCTGGCCCTTCTTCCTATTTATACACGTGTTTTTCTCTTATACAGACATTCTTATTCTGCTGCTTATGCAATTCAAACAAGAGGATCTTCATTGTATGTGTGCAAATGCATCTGCAGGAGAGACAAATATGCATTATCTGCATAGGACAGCTCCATCAGTGAGACTATTGAGGGAGTCGTACTCAGAGGAATTTAAAAGGTCTGCATGTCATTGACCAGAGGGTTCCTCTAAGCTATGAGCCCAGTTTGTTTGTTGCAAATGGAGTTGTTGTTTTTTTTGTTTTTTTTTAAATCATGAGCAGCCCCATTCTTTTCAGGGCACATGTCTTTCCCTTAGAAAGACGGGAAAACACACACACAAGCGCACATACACTGCGCTGTTTTTGGGGTGGGATGTTTAAACCTCTCTTGGCACCTGATCAGACCGAGTTTCCCATGAAGTTTTCTGTGGAGCAAAAGTGACTTGAACTGATTGAGGCGGATAAGTGGCCTGAGCAAATAGCCCTTCCACTGTGACAAGGGAGTGGAGAGAGCAATTAGTCTGGTCTTGAGATCTACAATTCCATAACCTCAGATAAACCTTCTTGATTACCCCATAAAACTGGCCTTTCCTGAATGGCATGTCATTGAGGAGAAATGGGGCCGTGTAAAGTGCAAGGCTGGCAAAAGTCCTGGAGTTCAGGGAGTTAAAGCCTAGCACCATGGGAACTATGCCAATCATCCATATTATAAGTTGTGACAGAGATAGCTCTGGGAATAAAGGCATACCAAATGAACACACAGAGAGCATTTAAGTGCAAACAACAGCGGCACGCTGTTGGCAGGTAGAAGGTGTTGTCTGCCAAAACAAAGACAAGCGCATGCTTTTCTTAACTGCTTTTAAGGACTGGCACTCAGTGATGAATCTGAACTTTATGCCAATCCTAAGGCTTAAGAAACTGAGAGAGAAGGTCATTATTGATTCGGCAGAAGGCTAGGCTGCTGTTAAGGCTTATTTAACTTCAAAAGATAACACCCTCTCAATAGGGCTCCACTAGATTAACACATCACACTTGCATGAAACAAAATGCAGAGAAAACCTGTGGGGTTTTTTTCCCTACACCTAACTTCCTCTTGGTCTACATCTAACGGACTTCTGTGAACTTGCTTTCTGCTTGATCTGCAGGCACGTCTTGCTGGTGGACCGGGCAGCTGGATTGTGAGAGGACTGGTGGTGCAGACGGGAGTTGCACTTACAGTACAGTACAGTACATGCTAGCTAACATCCCAACAACTGATAGCACCCACGAGGTCAGGGCGCCGCTGCTGGCAATGACACCTGCGCCACAGCAGTACAGCAAAGTGCAGTACAGCTCAGAGCTGTGGTGCATGATCTAACCAGGAGTCTAGCAGACTCTGACAAACACGGTAGGTGTCTGGTGCAAACACAGTACACCACAGTGTGGCTCAGACCATCTGGGTTAGCAACACACTGCAGCAGACAGATACAACACGGCATGGAACATTACAATACATACACTAAAGTGTACAGTGAAGTAGAATATGGTATGATTTATCAAACTGAATGTGACACAGGACAGCATGGTAAGATGCACTGTGTTGGAGTCTGGATGGGATGTAAACCAAAACACCCAAGTGTAGGCCCTGGTAAAGTACAGTAAAGGGATTCAAGATGAAGGGGCTGAAGGGATCGAGGGAGGGAGGAGTGGAGAGATTGAGCGTAACAAGCAAGCACACATAAAGCCGGTCTCATTCTTTTTTCCTCCCCTCCCTCCCACCCTCCGTCTCTCTGTCTCTCCCTCTCTCTCACCATTACAGCAGCATTAGAAGCTGAGCTGCTCAACTGTTCCAAGATGTCAGAACTACAAAGCTCCCTTGAATGAGGGAATGTGGGGCCCAGGGCGGCGAGGGGGTCTGGAACAGCTGGCCCAGTGGTGGGGCCTCCTGTTCCCTCGCTCTGCAGCCGCTAGCTAGCTGGGACAAGACAGGGATGTCTGGCTTGGGGGGTGGTGGTGTGTGGTTGTGTGTGTTTGAGTGTGTGTGTGGAGGGAGGCTGGATAGAAGGGGGTCAGGGAATGTTTCTGTCTTCACAGTGTGGGAGGGATGACACAGAGATCACCAGCCAGGTCCCTCTGACCAAAGCTGGAGAGGGTGGGATGGGTGGGGACGGAGGAGGAAGTGTGTGGCTGGGTGAGGCTGATGAATTGTTGTCGGTGATGTTCAAGTTCAGACTCTGCGATTTCAGCGAACGGCGTTTGCAACATTGCACAATGACATATAGGGTACATCCCCAAAACGGAACTGAGCGAGGAGTAGGAAATCGAGAGTACAAAGCGGAGACCAAATGAGAAAACTCATTTTGTAACACCCACACACAGAAATACATGCACGTGCACACATGTGGACGGAGAGCTGCATCTCCATCTGCTCATGCTCTGTGCTTAGGGAGACATGGAAAATTACAGGGAGAGAACACTTGTGGCTTCCATCTCATCTTTGGTGTCAGACAAGTGTGACTTAAAAGGGAGGAGGATAAAAGGAGACAAACTATTTTCGACAACTGTAAACAGGAGAAAGCTCTGAGCTGTCGAGGCTGAGCACACAGAGAGGGGAAGAAAAAAAGAGATCTTATAAGGTTTCGGCAGAGTTCAGGAAAGGTATGGAGTTACAATAAGGCCTAATTCTGCAGCACACAACGCAAACGTAGATGCGCGGGTGCTCATGTGAGCCTGCTGTGGGCCACCACACATGATGCTGGAAAAGACGGCTCAGCTATTGGAGAGGAGAGGCACAATGCAGGCAATGGAAAGCGACTCTAAGCAGCTACATCTGCGCTCACGGATTTGGATTTGGAAGACCCGCAATTACTAGCTGCAATGGAAATACGACTTTCAAAGAACAAAACTCAAGGCAAACGTTTAATGTAAACCACCATACAGTAAATGTAACCAAATGACGTTGGGTCCCATGAACGGGCTCTGTTGTTCATTTAAGATATGGCACCATTCAAGAATCTCACTGTAATTGTATTGTTACTTGTTTTTATTGCTGTTTGTTTTTTTTTTTTCCACGCTTTGGGGGTGTTGTCATCTGCATTAATGAGATACATATGACATTTCTGGACCTTGTTCTGACACATATACACACATAAAGATGCAACCCACCACGCCGAAAAACACACGCACGAGCATGGGCGCAGAAACGCAAGTTGATATACAAGCATTTCTCCACGCTACACACAGACGTACACACACACACAGCATTCCTGTTGGGGGTGTGAACACTGGAGACCTCATAGATTGTGAAGTGCACAAATTCCAAAACAGCAAAGTAAAACATCCCCTTTTAAAGAGAAGACTGGATTATTTTACAGGAGTTTCCGTTTGAGGGCGCCACACAGTCGACCATGCACTCGCTCATCACAACAACATAAAGCTCAGTCTCTGGGCGACCCAGGGAGCCATCCAACTAAGATTAGAGCCGGTCTTAAAACTGGATCTTAATCGTGTACATTTGTAATTATACAATGGTTTGCCTCTTTCCTTCAGAGTCACTTAAACATCTGGAATTGGGCATGACAGAGGCTTTTGTTACCGCTGCAAGAGGAGACACAGTGAGTGAGATGGACAGAAACAAAGGAGAGATAAAGGGGACAGAGAGAAGGAAGACGGAAAGAAAGTGCAGAAATAAATTGGCGACACAACAGCGAAAGCTTTCCTCTCTAGTGTGCAAGCATGTGAGGTATGCGCCGGAGGAGGACACAAAAGATGATTCCTGGAGTTCCTCTTTTGGTCCAGAACACAGCAGTGGAGCAGCCAGCGTGCTTTTCAAGCAGCCAGTCCCAGCTGCAGCAACCAGTGCTCCCAAAGTCTCTCAGCAGTCTGGTGCACAGTGCATGTGCAAGCGACCACATGCAAGCATGAGCATGCAGATGTTGCAAACTATAGACTGCATTCAAAGTCACTGGGTGTAGACGGAAGCTCAGAGCTCTTTATGACCAAAGCTATTGACACAAATTTCATAATGATGTAAATAAGTTGTGCGTTTGTTGTCTTTTCAACTGCTCACATTGTCTCAAAGACATAATCAAGTATAACTTTTGCATCTGCAGTATGCTGGTCTCACCGTGGTGCAAAATCCCTCTTAAGGAGATACGTCTTACATACGGGACCCTACTCACACCAAATGTGGATGAACATCATATTCTATGCACATAGTGTGCGGAGGAGAAAAATGTCAACACTGAACACTGCAGTTCTTCCTCAGGATGGGATTCATAGGGGCTCTGTGACGTGCGTCAGAGCTTTGGTATACAGCGGTATCTGCTCATTGTGCTCAGCAACTTTCTCAGTTTGTACTGCTGTTAAATACTGAACAACTGCAGGCATGAGGAGCCTTTCTTGCCACATTAGAGAGACAGAACTGCTGCTACTGAACGGCACGCTTGCAGCATGTCAAACCTGCTGATTGACTTACAGTGTACTCCTGGATTTGTATTTTTTTTTTTCTTACAGACTGTTTCTGTATGTATTCAGTCAAGGAAATCACTGAGACAATTTCCCCTCCAGTGAATGAAAAGACGTATTCATGTAGACCTGGGTCAAACGCTGGTTTGATTGACATAATGGCATGGAAACAGTTCATTCATCTCTCCCATAAACTACTACTTGTGACAGGCTGCGCTTTGAAACCTGAGCCGGCAGCAATCTACCTCCTGATATGTATAATGTTAACATTAAGTGAGGCAATAGCGCTCATTTCCTCAGTTTATTATTGCACACACTGGTTACACAAAGAGAGCAATCTTACACAATTCACTTCTGCAGCAGGATTGAAAAAAAGAGGAAGCTTCCCTCTGTGGGAATGGACAGGACAAACACAGAAAGTCACAGGAGTGCGCTGGCTCATTTGGAAACAGAGGAAAAAGCTGCAATAGCAGCTTGTTGCTGTTCATTAGGACGTGATTCAGAATTCAGATGGGATATGACACTCTTTATAGAGGGGCTTTGTTGGAGAGGGCGAAGGAGAGGGGAGGAATGGATGGAAGAAAGCAAAAAAGGCAAAAAAGAGCAAAAGTTATAGAGGAAATGATTTTAATATGATCAATTACAAAGACTTTGTTTGACAGGCCCGCAGTCAGCCTGAGAGTCACATCACCGCACATATTTAATACGCTTAAATATGTGGGGATGTAAGGCTAGACACAAAGAAAGATGGATGCGAGCAAAGAGTGAAAATATGGCCAGTTCTATTTCGATGAAATCACTTTTCCTACCGAGCTTTGAGTGGTATGACAGATCAAACAATTATCCGACTAAAGGATAATACGTTAAAGTTGCACTCTAATAAAGACATCTGCAGTGAGGCCGCCTGAAAAGCGAAGATGAAAGGGCATCTCGCAGGAGACGGATGGACTGACAAAGACAAGTGGCACCAGAACCACGTTTAAAATCTCTTGCCATTTTCCCGTCAGGGCCGACAAAGAAAGGCAACCTATCCTGCGTCAGATGAAACACCACGAAATGTCACTTGAGTATCCCAAATCCCTACAATGAGTCAATTATACCTCTCCTCAGTCACTGGCAGAGTACACAAAGCCAAGACATTTGGTGACCTCAGACTGACTCGGGGAGAGAGCAGGCACAAAATGACAGTCCAGAGCTGACTACAATGCCTGTGAGACATTAGCCTTAAACTGTCCCTGCGGTATTTTCTCTAATGCTTCCACTGTCTGGTATAACTTAAAAGAAATGACATGTGAGGGGCATAAAGGCGAACGCTGTGTTGTTTCAGCGTTATTATGGCAAAATATTATCAGAAAATATCAGGTGTGTGAACGCGGAGAGCATGCGTGTGCCTGCTTTCTTTGGCAGGTGGCAATCCCTAGAGGACACACACATGCGCGCCCGCACACACACACAGTGTCCTCTGCATGAGATGACTCACATGCCGTGACATCTGGTTAGTGTTGGATACATTGTTCGGGGCAGCGCCGTGACTTAACACGACGCATAATGGAAGGAAAAAGGAAAAAGAGAAAGCCATGGAATAAAATACATTATTATAATATTAGGCCTCGGTTCTCCATTGATGTTTTTTCCTCTATTAACAATGGGACACTGGACTGCCAGCACAGGGGACAACTGAGAGCTGACTAGCTCCAGGAGAAGTTTACCCTCTGGTAAGGCGACGTGGGAAGAGAGGTCGAGGGCAAGAGGTGGAAAACATTCGAATCTTGATGCTTGAGTTTCTGCTGTGTTTGTGTGAGCGTGACGAGAGAAATTCCTAGAGAGCGCCGTTAAATCATGTTCTTCTAGATTCAAAACTGACTCTGCCCACTTGTGTAGACATACAGTAATAGCTTGAGCTGGTCAGGAAAACAGAAACAAACAAACAATAGCGTTGACTGTGCATGGAAATGAGCTCGTGACAGATCCAAAGCAAAAAAATAATCGGCGGTGAATTTATCCTCTCATCCCTCATTACCGCATCCCCCCACGGCTTCATCTGGGAGAGACACTGGTAGAGAGAGGCTGCTGAAGAGACCCACCTCCCTCTTCTCCCAGCACTGCCTCAGGAATGCTTTTCTTCTGGCCCCCTTAGCCCCATGTGTAGACGCCCTCTCTGCAGGGTGTGTTTTGCATGTAAAGCAGGCTGCAGATGCTGTCCGCAAAAAGCGACCAGGAGGGACAAGGGGGACCAGGACACAAGGAGGCCCCACTGCCATGCCACCCGCCTGGCCTCGCCTCGCTTTGCTGCCACCCCCCTCCCCTCCCCTCCCTCCACACACACACACACACACACACACACACACACCACCCTCCGCAGCTCCCCTCCCACAACACCTCTCATTACTTCACCCCTCGACAGTCCCCCTTTCCATCCCCAGTTCGACATGCCACCCCTCCATCACCCCATCCCCTCCATCCGCCCCATCGACCATCCCTCTGCCACCCTCCTAGCACACGCAGTTGTGTGTCTCCTGGGAAACAAGCTCTGGTTGGTGTATGGAGGCACGCTGAGCTTCGACAGACAGACACACACACACCATACCACTTGAGTGGATGGAAAGACCTGAGAAACGGCATTTGGACAGAGAGAGAGAAAGAAGGAGCGGGAGGGGAGGGAGAAAGAGAGTGATCACCTCTAATAAAATGGTTCTTTACAATCCTGTTATGCATATTCGGCTTGACATGACTACATTCAGGGGAAATAATTAACAAGTGTATGGCGTGCATTAATATTACATTTGACAGCAGACAGGTGGCTGGCTGGGAGCAGATGTTAGGAGGCAGACCAGAGTGAGGGAGACCGAGTGAGCGGGAGATGGAAAATTATTATGAGGTTTGCTACTATAAACACAACTAACATGTAACCACTGGGCTTTTACAGACGTTGCAATTTAAATGCATCTCTGTGGCGTGGAAAGGGACGATTACTCTATGAGAATGAGCGACAAAAAAAATGTATTTCGGACAGTTTTGATGAAACGATTAGCTGTTGAAGTTATTCATCGAGAAAAATAGCAGAACATTTGCCACTTTATGGCTCTGTAAATGTGAGAATTTTGTGTTTTTTTCTGTGGCTTATTATTGAAAATTAGTACTTTTGAGGTTTGGACTGTGATTCTCCTACTCTGGTATGATATAATCAGGATTGTTCCATGCCATTGACATCTGAAATCTGAAATGATTAAGCATTTACAAATACACATAACAAAAAGTTAAAAAAAATACAAAAAAACGCTATTTGTGGCTCTACATCTGTGCACGAGATACAGTATCTGTATATGATGTACAGTGAAGCACCCATCACATCATCCATCCTTCTAGCTCCTCTGTCTGCTGCACACAAAGCACCACAGTGTGGCCAGTCAGGGAGGGTGCAACTAGGATGACATAATGGTGTTTTCCATCCAAACCGCTCCACTCCCAGGGATCTGTGCTGAGCTGGACAAGGTGTGGTGGTGTGTGTCTGTGTGTGGAGTGTGGTAGGGTGAATAATTGTTGTGACACACTGGTGCATTTGGATAAAGACCTTTTTTTTGTTAGTGTATGCACCTCAGCCTGTCTTTACATGTGCAGAGTAGACACTGTAGAGCACCTCTGTGATGTCGCGCAATGCTTATGTAATCCACCCGCCCACTTCATTCTACTCTGTGTGACGGGGAGTTACTGCTCCACAAGGTGACATACATTAAAGTCGTCCAGATTGGACAGACATTGGGATGTTGGTTGCTTTTTGGTGTTCCTGCGTGAAAGCTTTTCACATGGTCGCGTGTGAATGGCGAGAATGAAGCTTAACCTGTAGCCAGTCACATACTGTAGGTTCTAGCATATGTGGAGTGCAACACCTGACATTGAGCAAGACCGCTGGAGGGATTTGAGGTCTTTTGAACATCCTCCAACATGCCATTATTCTTCAACAACGCTAAAAAGATCCATCACATATCAAGAGTAAACATTCATTTCCTCCAGCAGAGCCTGGAAGCAAGAGGCGCTTCATTCCTCTGTTGTGTGAAACCGAGATGGATGTGGCCAGAACAGCAGTTTGTGTGGGCTTTCTTGTTTCCCTGTAAGCAGCACCAGCTTTTCCTCACGCAGCCTGTAACATATTTAGCTCTTTACTTAAACATGCAGTGTACATTTTGCTCATTGTGCATCAAAATGCAGCGATGGAGCCTTTGGCGCTGGCGTGAGTTAGCATCAGTATTGTTAGAAGAAGCACTTAGAGGTATTCCTGTGTTTGAAGTGCAGACAATAAATCAAATCAGTGTAAAATCAGACTAACTCTACTTCTCTTGTCCACAGTACTGTAGTGTCTACTAATGCTACTAAGGGCCTGTAGCAAACACATGGGTCAGGAGGCAGGAACTCTGGGAGTCTCCATGCTTTGCTCCAGCATTTGGAACCACTCTCGACCTATCACAAATTCCTCTTTCTTGGCAGCTATGCAGTTTTCCCCCTCTCTCTCTCTCTCTTCCCCTTTCCTCTTTTCATCAGTGCTGGCAGTAGAACTGTAGTCTACATTCTGCACTAATTAACAACCTTCGGAGGAAGACCACCAAACTGGTGAACTGGCACACTCGAAGCACGCTTACAGTTAAGGCTCTCTCTCGTTCTGTTGTCATCGTTCTTCATTGTCTGTCCATCCGTGACGCGTTGAAGGTTGCGTTATTAGTCAACACAGCTTTGAAGGCGAGATGAAGCTCTATGCAACCCTGAGCCCTCCAGAGACCACACACACACACGAACACACTCATAGTGAAAATGGTCTGCGCCCTTACCGCTGACCCCGCTACTTACTCTTGTATGGCAGCTAACCTCATACTGAAAGCTTGCTGCATGTTATCAGAATATCTGAATAAACAACTGCACCATCCACTTGGGCCAAGTTGGCAGCTCTCCCTCTGTGACACACTGAAAACAATGAACAATACTTGCTCTCATGCAGTAATATACGATGTTGTGTATTAGCAGCGCTTGTAGCTCACTTGATTGTGTTAATAGTAACACCTTTGCTATTGTTTTCAACACGTCTATCAAATCCACCTCATCCAAGCTACTCACTCATCATCATCACAAACATACAGTAATGCGGCATGTACTAAGGTCACGACTGTTTTCCAGTAACATCTTAAAAAGTCTTTCGTGAATGACCACCAGTCCACAACCCACGGAAACCTGCAAATACTCAGATTTGAGAAGATGGAGTCAAAGATTTATTTTCTTGAACACTGAATTAAACCTCTGGTGTAAAATAAATCTCTTTTCAGATTTTTGAACACTGCAGTTTAAAAATGACCCAAAACACAAACGTATAAATCAAGCTTAGCTGAGACAAATGATGTTCGTTATGAAGTATTGAACACATCTGGCTTTCTTATTGACCCTAACACGGAGTAGTCCCTGTATCTGATCCACATTAGTGTTTCCACAGATGTTTCAGGATATGGTCTGGATAATTAGGATACTTGTTTTGGCTTAGCATTGGGCGTCATGCTTGGCACAAATAAGGTACGAGCTTGGGTGTGTGCTGACTCTGCTGTTTTGCATAATGAAGGTCAACTAAAGACATGTTTTTCATTGTACTATTGTCTTGTTCTTGAAAACAAGCACAGGAACATTCAAGAAGGCCAACATGTACACGGACGCTTGGGACCTGGAATGTGCACAAACAGACACACAAATGCACTGCGTCAAAAGCCCGAGCTGCCGGTCTGGAGCATCAATCGAGTCTCTGTTCGTTCTCCTCGCCCGCCTAGCCTCCACTGCCATCTTCCACCACCAACATCCACACCACATAATTTGTCATAGAACAGCACAAACTAAAACCAGACAAGCAGCCTTCGAAGCACGCTCAAATTAAAATCAGGTACATGCTCTCCTTCACAATACAGCACACTGGATCGTCTGGATATCGCTGGTTTCCATTCTTAGCCTTCCCTTGGGAAAGTTACTAAACAAGAAGGCAGAGTGGGAAGGTCACAGGCTGTCTCAGACTCTTGTCATGGAGTAAATTCTTCACATTTCTCATGTTTAAATTCCTTGATTGCCCGTGTTGCAAGCAAACAGGAGCTCCCAAATAGAAGGAGTGCATTAATTAGGGCCACGGTGCCATGAAAACTGGGACAGAAGTTCGAGAAGTGGTCTTGTGACCAAAGGGGCAATGCCAGTTCAAATCCCTGCAGTGGCTAAAAATCAAAGGACAATAGCTCCGGAAAACCTCTGTCAACATGCCGTTGAGCAAGATATTGAGCAAATACTCTGATTAAGCAGCTGAGCGCTCAAAAGTAGAAGTCTGCACAGCTCCAAGGTGTGTAGTGTTGCCTGAATATTAAGTAGGGCATTGCCAGTAAAGAGTTGATTGTGTTGTTTCAACTTTCCCTGGATAAATAAAGGGCATAAAACATCGCTGTCTTCTTGGAAACATCATGAAAAGTGCCAGCAAGCACAGACAATCAGAGCCATCAACAAAAGAGTAGGAACATTATGTAGTCAAAGAGGTTGACATGAGGTATTTCTTGTCCACCTTCATTTGACAAACTCAACTATGGGTCAAAAGCCTGACAAGATAGCCCAAACATATAAAACAAGAGGCGAGGGGTAAAGAATGAAGGAATTCCAAGACGACAGCGGGTCCAAGGAGACAGTTGGCCTTGTTTCCCAAAGAGATGCTCTGGCATGCCAATGATCACAGACAGCCTTCCAGCGTTAAGTGACTCTGAATAGCACTGAGGGGACAGCAAGAGGACAGAGCAACAAGACTGCTGGACCAGAGAGGGCGAGTGTTGCTGGCAGGGTCTGCGTATTGTTCTGGGAGCCGAGCAGGAGGCTATCACAGCCCGGGCCAACCGCTAGCCACGCGCTCCTCACCGAGGCCCACATGAATTATTACATTTCATTCTGTTATCTTTCATCATGGTTCATTACAGACAGACAATTGAGCTTCAAGAGGAGCACCACGCTCAGGGGTCCCCCCAGATGCCCTCAGAAAGAGAGAGAGGGAGAGAGTCAGAGAGAAAGAGAGAGAGTCCCTGCACTCTCCCCTGAAAAGGATGGAGGAGGATGGACAAAAACACATTGTCCGTGGATTTAAAAAGGAGGCTTATGGCTGCTATGAAAAAAAGAAACGTGCTTTTAAAAGAAGAGAAGAATGAATCTGCCCGCTGATGCACACTCAATGAGATGTACGCTAGCAGAGCCATAGAAAAGAAGCGAGAATTGAAAGGGATGGAATCTGAGGCAAATGACACTCGAGTGTTTTGAAAATAACTGACAGCTGCACAATAGGACACCAAAACAGACTGCAATCTGCCCATAGATAGATGAAAAGACAGGGACTTGAATAGAAGTGCGACCAAATACATACAGAGATACTGTCCATTCATAGCAGAAGTGGATAAATAGACAGCCGTGAAAATGGACATGAAAGGTGAGGTTTTGCTCTGATCAATGAACCGAACAAAGAGATAACCACAAAGAATTTGTGAAACAATTAGGCTTTCTCATTTTAACTACATGAGTGCCACAAGTACGCTTACTGGTAGTTTAGGCCTTGAGAAGATACTTACCAGAGAGTCGCACATGATGCACACAAACACATTCTGATTCACACAGATACAAAACAGAGACCAAAGTCTAAACACACTGAAATTGTTAGGAGTTCAGCGGGGGGCATTAGTATTGTTTGACCTGATCAGAGCTCATTACAAACCTGTCTGATTCAATGATGTACTCCTTGCAACCATCCAGAAGAAATGCATGTGTGTTGGCATGATCGTAGTGTCTCTGCTCCCAAAGCTCTGTTATGCCCGTCTGTATGCCCATGTGTGTGTGTGTGTGTCCCTAATGCATTTGTGTGTGCGTCCAGAGAGGTGAGTATCAGAACACACTCCTCTTGTCACTCGCTGTTCGCTGCATAACACAGACATTTTCCATTCTGTCAGCGCAAGCAGCGAGCACACTGGCTCCTTCTAAACTCAGCCGCCACTTCATTAAATGACTTCAGACTCTTGGCAGAGTCAGTGGGAAAAGTCTATATTAACTGTGTGTGAGATCCACGGGGTGACCAACAAAGGCCATAGTTGTTCCTCTATGCTGGGTGCTGCTCGGGGGAATTCTGGGGCCTATCGGGGTACCCCTCCAACGGGCCCTCTGCCCCATTTGTGTCTCGCACATGCTCTTGCCTCTTCTTCGTCTCTGTCTCTCTCTTTCTCAGACTTTACATACATACAGACACAAGTAAAGGCACAAGGATCCACAGTGAAGCTTTGTTGACCTTTGCCCTACTTTCCAGGAATTGGTGCTTGGATTGTGAGTAACTGTAAATCAGCTGGTATAAGCCAGCCACAGCGGAGAATAGGGTGCACAACTGTGTGTGTGTTGATGGGACACTGTTTTGACAACATTATGCAGGATTGATCACGACATGCAGGATCAAGCCAAGTTATGGGTTGCATGAGAGAGCATGGGGATGAGATGAGAGGGACCGTGTGTGTTTAGACTGGAGAATGGAGAAAGGGGTCGGGGTTGATGTCTCCTCTCACAGTCCAATGTGACGGCTGGCTCGTTTGTTTACAGGAGGTTCAGATGGAGAGCGGCAGCCTGATGGTACCTAATGGCCAGGACGAGAAGCTGGCGGCTGATTCAAAGCATTTACTGTTGCTCAGTCAGGTCAAAGTGCTCGGTCATTTGGGAGCGGGTGAGCAGAACAGCCAGTGGATCAGCAACCATCGTGGCTTGGGACGTGTGTACTTTGTAACTTAAAGTGAGGAGAAAAAGCCTCGTAAGTCAAAATTCCACCATAAAACAGTATTCGCAAAACCCTTTTTCCAAAGCAAGAATCCAGAGAACAGAGGCTTTTGGCGACAGACGGCAAAAACTGTGACTATCCACTAACACAGAGCAGGAAATAGACTCCGGCATTATGGGAAGGAAGCCTACTTACAAGTTCAGTTTAGTTTCTGAAGCTCCGGCCAGTTTTTCTATCAGCTGAGATGATGCTCATCAATGTAATTGATGAGATTTCCGAAAAGGGGGCGAGATCACTAAAAATCAGTGCAGCAGAGCTAGAAAGACGATCATCATTAAAATAATTTTTAAAAAAGCCAATGACTGAACGTGTGCACACAAATAATGTCTTAATTATTATGATTATGATGCATAGTAAGCTCGGCCTGTCCACTCGCAAACTTTGATTGCTGGTATTTCGCACCATCCTCGCAGTTACCTTGAACACCATGTTCGTATATTAACAGAAAAACACGAGTTGTAACAGACAGCGGGTTTCCTTGAATTATAATCCTTAAAATTTCATCATATCAAACATTGGCTTTACATCTATTTACGTATTATTGATTACCTCTTTGAATAGTACTCAGCATTGCCGGCTGCAAATTCAGTGATTCAAATGGCGCCCACGTGCACAAGGGATTCACAGGAAATGACGCATGCAGCACTGGACCAAGCTCAAGAGAGAAAAGCTGCAGCGTGCGCACAAAGTACATGCAGTGTGTGCAAATGTCACGTAATGATGCAATCTGAAAGAGTAAAACAGCCGGGCGCAGGCATTTTGAACAGGAAACATGTTGGCATTGGCACGGTTACAGCTGTATGGATTTATAAAGAGGATATTACATTTCTGTCACGGCTAAACGAGAGAGAAAAAGAAAACACAAAGACGCTTTGACTAGTGTCTAGTGTTGCCACCACGGATCAAGGATCATGACTTCATGTACGGTCATTTGGATGCACCAAACAGGTATGTTAATCGCAAATGAATGTGCAGTTACATGGAAAGGTTCTGCTTGTATCCCAAGACGATTAATAAAGCACACAAAGCAGTGAGCAGTGTAAATAAGAAGAGAACATACGGTCCTGATGCTTCACTCTCAGTTATTGATATTTGTATCGCCTTTGAAAAAACTGCCCAGGCTTGTAATGTAGGACCATTGGACCATCTAAAAACCCCCAGAGTTAAGTAATAGTACTCAATAATCACCTTTTGAGCATTTCCTTACATAACAGACAGCTTATTTTCATTAACAGCTCACCACGGGAAAAAACACAAGTGATGACAGAAATCACAGCTGTTCTGGAGAGACACAGTAGAGTAGAAGTCAAATGGGGAGTGTCCGGAGAGACGGGCGAGCGGTGAAGTGCGGGAAGAAGAGAAGAAGAAAGTATGTAGGTGAGGAATCCTTGTTTCACACGTGCAATCCAATAGACAGACAGACAGGCGCAGCTAATAGACGGAAGGCTAGTTTTACTTTCTTTTCTTTTTTCCGATGCTAATGAAATGCGCACACAACCCACCACATGTACTGAAAAAGGTGCAAGACACGGCAAGCAAAAAGGACACCGCAGCTGTACAGTCAATCAGCCAGATTGACTTGATATGCCAGCTAACTTCAGTGGTGACCTTTACCCAATCTGGTGGATTTATTTGTTCTAATTAAGCAGGTTAGGGCCACATGCCTTCACAAATTAAGCCATTTATCTTGATGTGACAAGGCGGAGGAGGAAAGGCCAATTACCCCCAGGAAAAAGAGCAATTTCTTAAATACTGGGAGGTGACCGAGGTGTCGGAGAGGGTTAACATTTACACCCACACATAATAAAAGAATGCTGTATGCGTGCACGCTGTCTCATGTTCCAGCGTTGCCAACACGTATTCCAGTGCTGGTGTTTTACATTTATTCATCGTGCGTACTTTAAGTGAACTCGGTCTGCCGCCACTCTGGGGGACGGAACGCACCGACTGCAATTGAACAGGGAGGTGCTTTGCAGGTCGGCAACTACAGGTTATTTTCATTATCAGGTAGTCTGCCAGTCGTTTTCTTGATTGATCACTTGGTTATAAAATCACATGAACTGTCATAGAAACCATGAATTGATTATCTGAACTTTTTATGAAATAGTAGACACCTCAACTGCTGCTTCAGCTCCAGCCTAGCCAAATACCTTGTATTATGTCGACTATTTTGAGTGTCGACACCAATAAACTGGGAGTATCTTATACACGTGCTCTGGCCGACAAAAAAAGCTGTTCTAAGCCGATTCTGATGCTGAAAGGCACCGCCACGAACGTGTACAAAACAAACCGTTTTGAGGAAAAAATGCTAGGCCAGCCAACTAAACGCCGCTTCCAGCATCGCCATGGGGTTGAAAATAGTCCACAATGTCTAGATCAACAGAGGCTGGAGCCAGCGGGGGCTCGGAGGTGGACTGAGGCGGCCCAGTGAGAGGCCTCCACCGCCAGCCTGGATAAACACAGTTAGCTGGGGAACTCAGATTGTTTCTCCTCCCGTAATCCCACACACTGGAACCTCTGTGCATGTGCAGTGTAGTGATGAGAGTGTGTGCGTACGTCTGCGGGAGCAGGGGAGCGCACTGTGCCGCTTGTGTGTGAGCGTGCACGCGCCGCTGAGCTGCAGACCTGAAGCGGGGAGCTTATAGAGGATGCGGGGCGTGAGAGCAGCCCTCACCACGCGAGCTATAGTCATTCACAACTTTTCATCTGCCCCCGGCTCTGAGGTGCAGTCACATGTTCATCATCTGCCGCACACCAGCGTACAGGCGATAACACAGTTCAGTCTAGTGTTCATCCTCCGTGTTGCCAACACGACACAAAGCTCACCTTTCACTGGAAAGTCTTCATCAAGGGAAGTTTACTTTCAATTAAAATACACCACAGAAACGTTCACACACACACACACACACGCACGCACACACACACACACACACACACACACACACACACACACACACACACAGCCACTAACCTTCAAGTGACTCCCTGGCATCCCGAGCCATCCACCACATTACACAAGGAGATTCAGAGCACAAAATGAAGGAATAACACCGAGCAACAATATAGCACAGTTCTTTTCACCACGGGGGTTTTGCTCGGAGAAATGTTTGGAGTTTCAAAATACTACATCCTTCCTGCAGAATATGAGCATTCTGAAAAGGGCTCTCTGTCTCTAATTGGCCTCTTTTACCTTTTTCTATCAGCGTCCCCTTCTCTCTGTCTCTCTTACACATCCGCGGCGGAGTGTGCATGCACATACAAGCACACAGACCCACGCACACTGCATTCCCGTCTAATCCACATCCATCCTCTCTGTGAACCACACTCTAGATTGGTTTTGCTTCTAGTATAAACTTCCAACTTGAGGTCAGACTTTGGGGTCACAGGGGCCTGCAGAAGGCCATGTAGCTTGACTTCAAAGAGAAGCAGGCCTGAGCAGGGGAGCTAGCTTGTTAGTGCTTTCTCTGCCCTTAGTTGCCCCTCTCACATCCCCTTCATGCCTGTTTCCTATTGTTAATGCGAGGCAGCCGAGGCTGCGTTCGCTGGCTGCTGCGTTTAAAATGTCTGACTTTACATTGGATCCCTGTTTCTGTGCAAACCAGTGTTATCTGACTCCTCTGGGTGATTCTTAGTGTTCATTAGGCTCTAATTAAACATCATTTTCTAACTCCGGAGTTAAATCCATGCGGTGGCAGTGTGAGGCATTTTACGTGTCAGGCAAAGCCCTTTAAGATATTTATTGATTTTGTGCTGAGACGTGGTTGTGATCCACCAACAGGAATAGCAAGGACTAGTTTAATAGCCTCAATTATTGATCCGTACAAGCTGATTAAAGCAGGACATCAGATACTTCATCAGAGCCATAACCTTGTTTACTAATGCTTTGATCTGATACTTAATGAATTCAATCAAAATTTTGTGTTTTATTGAAGTAAACGTCTTCACTGGTGGTTTGATTGAAACACTTAGAAAAGATCTTGTGGGAAAAATACACCAAAAATATACAGAGAGTCAAACTGCTACTAAACAGGTGCTGTGCCAACATCAATATCTAATAAAAACAATGCCCAGGTCTAAAATGAATACAGAAATATGATTTGTTACAGTTTAAATGGCCCTGAGGACAAAACCCTATACATAGCAAAGTCCTATAAGATGTCATTTCTACATAATGCTGCTCGCTCAGTGTAACCTTCATCAACATGACTCTTCTGCTCTCTAGTGGTACTGTATGAGAACAACAGCTGTGCCTCTTATTTGTATTACAGGGCAATGCCAATGCGTTCAGAGGCGCCTCTGCTAAATCATTGTATGTTTTGTCCCATTCTGTTTCAGAATGAAGAGAATAGTGTTTAGTTATGTATTTCTCATCCTCCTCACAATCACGGAACTGTTCGACATCAGGAAATGTGCCTGAGAGACTTTTCCAAATCCCAATTGAAGTATGTGAGAGATGGATTACAGTGATCAAACATTCAAGTATTGCAAAATATATTTTGTCTTAAAGGTAGGAGTGTTTTTGCTCTTATTTCCACTCACCACACATTATTTATACTCTTTACAATTCTTTCCATAACTGTCTATGCTACAAAAATACACTTGTCAAGGTAATTTAACTGATTTCCTGAGGTATATTAATAGGATAAGTACAATCTATTTTCTGATGATCTTATAATTTCTGATTCATGATGTTGTTCATTATTGTAATTATATTATTATTATATTATTGCTGACAGCAGCAATTTACAGACAGGTGTGTGTTAAATGTTCATTCATTCACTAAGAAGGAGCACGGCTTCGTTAAAATCCAGTTCTACTCAATGAAACTGTATGTTCCCAGGATTACTTGTAATGCACATCCTGTCCTGACCACTAGAGGTCAGAGTTTCACCATCTATGGACGAAAACCCTGACGTCAGCGCCACATTAATTACACTCTCCCCAGCAGAGTCAACAAACAATTGAAAACAGCAGAATCAAAATCCACAGAGCTCAGGGGGGAACTTAATCTTACACAGCTTCTTCTGCAGTGAAATTATAAGTCACCATTGTTCCGGAGCTGCTTCAAAATCACACGCAAAGACGAGTGAAACAGTGTATTGGGACCTTGAGTCTGTTCCAACAAACAGTGCTGGAAAACATAAAGAGGAACCGCAGCTCTCTGTGGCGGTTTGTGAAATTATTATGTACTACTCATAGTAAAAAAAACATGAGTCATTTATCTTGTCTGATTATCCAAATTTTCAACAAACAAAACAATTCACAGGGGAAATTCTTTTTGTTCTCTCACAATGCTATCAAACAACGCTGGTTTATTCAAACATGCCTGGAAACAAGTGGAACTCTCTCCCACAGACAAAAGTAAATGAGGCAAGGTAAAAAGGTAAAAGTGACTCTTCTGGACTGTCTAAATATATTTTTTGTGTCTGTATCCACATGTAATTTATCTGCTAGATGTAATGATCACTTTCAAATATTCTGTTGAAGAGGAGGGGGACTTAGAAAAAAAAAAAAAAAAGTCCATCCGGCAGACATCATGACATAACAGCCATGTGTACCTCTGGGAGATGCGTTACGTAGGCACACGGGGGAATTTTAAATGCCGCAACACTGCGCAGTCAGCAGCTGGTACACCCATCAGAGAAAAAGAAGCACCCCAAAACAGCTGTAAAGTCTGACTTACTGTACAGACAAGCGAGAAAAGCTTTTCTGTAATAAAGACCGCAAGAAAAAAAAAAAAGAAAAAAGAAAAAAAAGAAGTCGGGTTTCTACTTCACCGATCACCTCAAAAAAACACTTCACGACACGCCTCAGCAAGCAGGCACAGGCGCACGTTGAGCTGCTTTTAATAATGCAGAGCTGTGAATTAGAGTAAACAAATGCAGTACATTAAAATATACTGCAAAGAAGGCTGCGCTGGAGTCGCTGCATTATAGATTTATAAGGCAACTGTCATTTCATTTGGTTGGCATTCACAGAGTGAAGCAGGGGCATGTTCTCTAACAGTACAGTCAGATATCTATTTATGTGCACTTAATTCATGTAGAGTGGTTGGAAATTGTTTTTAGAGCAGCAGCAGGAGAAAAGAGATGCACCGCTGGCTGTAAAGTAACATGCAGACATTTGACACAGACGCTTTAACGTGTAACCCATGTAGCTGATTTCCTGCGGTATGTAAGCTGGCATAATCAGCATCCCCAAGCCAGGATGTTCTTCCTGTAGAGCAGCTGCGAAATCTCATACTTGATCCTGGTCCAGTTCTATAGTAGACACATCCGTACGCACACTCTGACACAGCACTGCCGCCTCCTCCTCCTCCTCCTGCTCCTGCTGCAGCACTGCAAAACATGCCAACAGCAGTCATCCATTAAAGAAGTGTTTCAGTTTCAGCCTTGTCTCGAAGTTCTTAAACTGCCACATGCTTGTTCATGTGCTGGTATTCTTTGTATCTGACAGGCACAACTTTACATCCTGCACACTGAGAGACTGGGCAGCAGCAAAGGAAACCTACAGTTTTACTTTGGTTTGGGTTTTTTTTTTCTTTTTCTGAGAATGATTTTGGGGCTATTCTTGTGATGAACAGACAACTCCTGCAACGCCTGCAGAAACTGAATTCTGATAAGTGGAGCAGAGCACAAAAGGTTGTGATATGATGGCAAGAGTAGCCGTTTGCGCATACAAGGTTGATTCTCTCTCAGTGAATGCGGAACCACAGAGTCTTGTACTATAAATAACTCTTAAGCAACAAATGATGTTTATCATTGTTTTTTTTTACTTTTAAACGATCTTGTTGTCCTCTGCTAGGATGTGGCTATCTAGTGACTCACATCTTTATCAAAAACACGACTGCAGCTCCTCTGACAACGTTCTGCCCCCCTCCGACTCTATATGAGAAGTCTTTGCTTCTCTTCCTTCAGTGTAGCTCGGCCACTTTTTCTCCACATGTATTTGACACGGCCGCGCGCTGAGCCAATAAAGCCGCACGTCATTCTCTTCTAAACTACAGCATCCTCTCAGCACGACTCGCGCTTTTAAAGCAATCAAACCACCAAAACACTGCGGTGTGTCTGTCACTGCCGACAACACAACGCCCGTGTTTGTGTTTAGGTAGTATGACAGGAAGTGATGACGTCAGCGTGTTTCATGTAAAACAGCAACTCGGGTCTCGGCAGGTGCAGCTCAACATGAAAACAAACAACACTCAGCTCAATGTAAGGTGTCACAGCCACTTCAGATGGCTGACGGGGCTCACTGAAAATCTACGCGCACGCGACGCGCTCAGTGAAGCAAAGTGAAATAAAAACGTCATTCACTGAAAACCCTGTCCAAATGACTGCAACTCACCCTGCGTGATCAGATTTTACATCCAACGTGCGCTTCAGGCCCGTTCGAGCCTGTCAAATATGCGTTGTACAGATCAGTGACGTATGGGGAGTTTTTAGGTGATGACTCGCCATCTCTTAAAAATCCCAAACTAGTGAAACTGAGTGTTATATATAAAATAAAGCATGATTCTGAAACTGCCGGGGCTTTCCCTTCTCAATTCTCTCAGTTCAAAAACTGATTTTACCAGATAGCTTTGGAGTAATTTCCAGGAAAGTTTTGGGTTTTTTTTTCCCCCCAGCCAGCTAAATAAGTGGCGTTCCTCCAATCAGGTGTGTGATAGGGATGGAACTGCAAAAGTGTAGGTTAAAACTAAAGAGCATCAGCCTCAGGCATGTAGGAAGAAAGGGTCCATATATGACATTAATGTTTTTGATTAACGGCAATATAAAAACAATATACCTTCTGAAATTATTCTCCTAACTGTTTTCTTTCTATTGTGCTTCAAAAGTAATAAAAAGCACTGTATAGCTTATTGCTGTAGCAGCTGAACAACTGCAGGAGAGATGTATGGTAATGCTTTTTCCTCTGCAAATGATTTATTAAGTATGGGTTCAATATCATTACAGTTAAAGCTTTAACTTCCTTGCCACAGTGTCATTTTACATGCAAAACAGTATGAAGGAGCCAAAAATACCACCAAGTGTTTAACAGTCCAAGGACTTTTGGAGATTAGTGTATAGCCAACCGCCTGTTCGGCTTTGACTGAAAGCTGTTTGTCCAACAGCCACAGAGCAGAAACTGCAGGGGCACAGATACATTTCTCCAAAACCAGCAAGACACTAACAAAGATCACGGTACAATCAAGACGAAATAAACTGCTCAAACTATCCAAACCACAAATGCTCAGAAAAGAAATGCGTCACATTTCAGGAGAAGTTACAGAGAAGAAAGTCATGATTGCATGAGCCACCACCACTACCACCACCACCACCACCAGGCATGAGTCTGTGCCAAAACTTCTGCAGATTCAGTTTCTCAGCCATTCTGACAGGAAGCTTTTCCCTCCCCCTTCTTCCTCAACCCCTCCTTCAGCCGAGGTGGGCGTGCTGAGGGAGTACAGAGCATGCAGATGTTGACGTTCCACAACGAAAGTTTTGCCCACATCCGCTCACAGTAGAGACTTTTGTAGCCTATAGTAGTCTGCTCAGACGAACAGTAAAACAGCAGGCAGCGAAACACAGCGCATCTACAGTGAAGTACACTTTCAGCACCACTGGAGCACAGAGGCAAGAACAGGAACGGCTCATTTAGACTAGACAGGAACATATAGTGAGTGAGTGAGTGGGTGAGACAGAGAGAAATAGAGAGAAAAATTCCAAGAAATGTACTTGCTAATCTGCAAATTTAAAGAAAAACAGCTGTCATTTAAAGCTCTCAGCCACCTTTATACAGTTAAAGGAGCTTTTAAAATATAATTGAAGGCTTTAACGTGAGCACTCTCTGGATTGTCACGTACCCTCGCCTCACACTTAAAGCGGGCCCGGCAGTTCTCGACACTTTTCACCACTCTGACACATTCAGAGGCTGTGAAGGCGCCTAATCACAGGTCTGTCTCAGTCAGTGGGCAAATGCTGAGCGATTTTCAATGAACCCCCGCTCCATCATTAACCTGCTCATTGAAATTACTCAGAAAAATCAACCAGAGCCTTGTTAAGTTTTAACCGCCAAGTTATCTCTATAGCCCATATTCTACCTCAAGCACATTAACCGCTCCCGGTTATATTTAAAAAACCAAGTAGAGTACAGGGACACAGGAGGAAGCACAGAGTGTAAGGACAACTGAAGGCACACTCCTCATAAATAAGGTCGAAACATCACCACACCCTTGAAAGTCCCTCTAATTGAATTAAAGTCTCACCTCCAGACAAACTATCTTAACAAACTAGATGAAAACAATCTGACAGAGGCTCGTCTGGAGAACTGGCTACTACAGACAGGAATTTAACGTTTTACCGTATAGTAGCGACGTCATTCGGAACACTGAAACATTATCTGACGTTGTGTTGCACTGTGCGTTGTATTTCGTGTTCTTTGTTTTATGAAAACAACTCTGTACGTGTGACTCAACATGACAGCTGTTTTGCACCAGCGCCGCTGCTACTACGAGTCACGAGGACACCTTTTTACAAACCATCGGCGCGCGCGCGCACACATTCGCACACACGCACACACAGCACACAGTTAGAGATTTGAAAACTGCGACCAAAACACAGCTCTGTCTCACCTGTTTGGGCACTTTTGGCTCACTTGGCTACAGCACCGTCGCGTCTCGTCGTAGTAAGCAGACCAGCTGGGCTTTAAAACAGCGTGTAAGGGTTGTTTACAAAGTTTCACCGTGAACTCCGATTGGTCTGAGGGAGGTTTGGTCGACGCCCCAAACCTCGGTCACCGGGCCGAGTCTCAAACGTTGCTTCCTGCACTCGCTGCCTTCCTGCGAAGAGCGAACACGGGGAAGGAGGCGAGCCGTTGCCGCTTGTAAAAGCGAAATGAGATGAATAACCCCGGTGAGTATTTTTTTAGTTTTTCTCGGCTACTTTTCTAAGTCTGTTTCAAAGTCTGTTTCAGCTGCATGTTGACACGCGAGGAAGAAGAAGAAGAAGAAGAAAAAAACAAAACAACCCAGACACGATCTCACGCGCTCAGGTGCTACTTTTAGCCTCGTGGCATATAATAATAAAGGTGACAGTTTGCAGCAGCACATTCAGTTCACACGTTTCTTGATATAAAAAAACCCTGTTTTGTCGCTGCATCTCACAGACTATATCAAAATAAAAAAAGCATTGTATACTGAGTATATGAGGTTAGCTAAAGTTCAGGAAATATATCAATTAACACCTGATTTCTAACTTGTTCAGTTCATTAAATCACATCCTGCACGGGCCTATATTATTTCCCCTGCAGCAGCTACCGAAAATGTATTTAGAAATAGTTGAATCAAAGCAGGTATAAATATTTATTAGATGTTATTTCGGCCTGTCAGTTTATAATGTATTATGAAAAGGAAACATAATGCAGTATTAACTATAAGTTTTATGAGGTGGCAGGTAAGCAGCCACAATTTCTGTGATACAGTCCTGAGCTGTGCACAAGTATCCCAATGCTCACCACCTGTAGCCTTCTACATATAAATCTGGGGGAAAAAAACTCCCAGGAAATGAAAAGTTGTCAGAATTCTAAAATATGTCATTGGATATTATTTATCGAACAATACATCATGTGGTTGTGCTGTATAGGCTCGCCGCTGTTCCTCAGGCGGCATCAAAGAGAAACAAGAATTTCAGACTGCCTTTATAACTTGTTGTGGTTTTTTTGTACCTAATGTGGTTTATTGAATGAAAATGCCTTGGAGCAAGAAATACATTGCCATCTTTGCGTCTGGTGGCTTCCAGTCTGATTTACTGTTATACTTTAAGGCTGTGTATTCTCAGCACTGTTGGTGACTGCATACTGATCTCTTTTATAAACTGCTGAGGTGTGTTCACATATCAAAATCTCATTTCCTCACTTCTGAGAGTGATATTTGCCTACTATCGCTTACAGTGGGAATAAAAAGTGTACACATTATGAAATAAATTGCAGTGCTTTGAAATGAAAAGACAAATAAAAACTATGTAAATGTCAGCCATTTTCAAGCTGATCTTATAACAAACAAAAATACAGATTTTAGCAGTTAATTAGTAACTGATTGCAAAGTTCTGCACACCATTTCATAATGGAGGCTCTAGCTTTGTTCATAGTTAACCAGTTACTTTCCTAATCAAGCCTGTAGGTACACACCTGCTATCAATAAAGGTGTTTCTGACTCAAACCACATTAAAGTCAGCTGTTGCTGTGAGATTTGCTTGAATGTTTGGGGTTGTGTCCTACTTGGAGAGCCATGGATAACAAGGAGTTACCAAAGAAACAGTGAAATCTAATTGTTGAAAATTACCACCCAGTGACGAGATAGAAAAGAATATGGAAGGCTTTGGATGAACCATGGAGCTCTGTCAAAACCATCATCAATAAGTGAAGAAAATGTGGCACCACAGAGACGTTGAAAACATCAGAAACGCCCTCCAAAGTTGATGAGAGGACGAGGAGAAGAGAAATTATGGAGGCTACCAAGAGGCCAACAGCAACACTGAAGGAAATGCAGGAATTTCTGGCAGGTACTGGCCAGTCCTCACACGTGACAACCATCTCCCGTATTCTGCACATGTCTGGGCCACTGGGTTGGGTGGCAAAAAGAACATCCAAGCCTGTCTGAATGATGCCAAAAGATGCATTCAGTTACCCAACACCATGTGGGAAAATGTGTTATGCTTGGTGCAAAGCCAATACAGCTCATCAGCTAAGGAACTCTACACTGACTGTGAGGCATGGTGATGGTAGCATCATGCTTTGGGGCTGCTTCTCCACAACTGGCTCTTGTTAAAATACGGATAAGGAACAGCTCCAAATATTGAGATATTTTGGGATGAAAACCTGCTGGCCTCTGTCAGAAAGATAAAGATGAAGAGGAATTTCACAAACTAACGTGAAAATGACCCGAAGCACACATGTGAGTAGATCAAGCCATTAAAACAGAAGAAAATAAGTGATGGAATGGCCCAGTCAGAGACCTCAGTCCCATTGAGAATATGTGCAGTGACCTAAAGACAGCTGTAAACAGGAGATCCCCTCCCCTCGAAAATGTGCTGGAGACATGTAGTGAATATAAAGTGGGAGCTACTTTTCCTAAGCTCAAGTGGTTTTGTTGCCTAAACCTAACTTTAACTTTGGGTATTATGGATACATTTGGTTGCTAATACCTACTGTACTTCCTTTTACTTAAGTGGAAATTAAAATGCAGGACTTTTATTTGTTACAATGTATATATGTATTGTAGAATTGATAAACATCATCCACTCACTATTATTTATATCTATCTGCACAGGAGGCAGCAGGACATCATCTGGAGAATGGACTCCTGCAAGGTACTTTACTTTTAGTATCTTTTTGAATTTTTGCTGCAGCCTCTCACCAGCTACCGATATAGCATTGTGAATAAGAAAAAACTCTACAACTGCTATCCAGTGACATTTTCATTTTGACCTGATATTACTGCACAGGACTGAATGGAATACATTTTATGGGACACGCAGGCTGAAAGTGACCTTGGTCGGCAACTGTGGAAACAAGAGAACTAACAAATGAAGACAAAAAGTCACCAACAACTATCTGAAAGCCCAAACCCCTTGGCAATATATACGTCAACTTGTACAATCCCATTTCTTAATATGTAATTATAGCCTAAATAGATAGAAGCGACTTTCCACGCATTTTAATGATCTCTTATCTGTTAATACAGTCTGAAGTGTGTGTAGAATCCGGATGCTCATTAGCACTGAAGTTTCTCTCCCTCTTTGTGAGGATACATTAAGCAAATCTCATGTATTTCTATCATTGATCCTCATGTCTAGGTGATATTTCCTGTCTAATAAGTATGCAATGAGAATTTATGGGCATATAATAAATATATGTCCATAAATGTACTCATACTGGTGTGTGCCCACTGCTTTGTTCAAAAGTCACCTGCATTTCTAAAGCCTCACAGAAGGTTCTGATTAATGAATATGAATTTCACAGGAAGAGCCAGAAATAGAATTCACATAATAAGTCTATTACAGCTGTGAATTTAACTGAGGGGCTGGCTTTGATGGGACAAAATAATAACCTTGAGGATAAGAAAAAGAAAAGACGAAATGTATTTCTTCACAGGTGTCCTGGTGTCCGCGTGAAAGGGGGCAGGAAGAGAGGACATAAACCGAACGAAACAAATGTGTTCACAGGTGACATTTAAAATATCACAGAAGTACTGTACATGCTCAGACCTTTTGGAGGTTTTTTTTCCTCTTTTACTCCTCCTGCTTAATGTCATTCACACACACACACACATGCTCACACACAGACATACACAAACGAACTCTAAACAAACTCAGGCGCTCTCCAGGGATTTTTTTGGCAATTCAATTTTGGCACGCTGTAACAATTTACAGTCTCAGTATGTTTACATGTGGTGTTTTGTGAGTTTGCGACAGGAATTAATATACTGTGGAGATTCTACTCCATAATAAAATGACCAACCTCATTCAAAAGTAGCAGTTAAAAAATATTAACGTGCAATGCAACTAGTCGAGTCAAGTCAGTTTTATTTTAATGGACCTGTATCACTAATTACGGTTTGCCTCATGAGGCTTCACAATCTGTAGAGTGGATGATACTTTCTGTCCTTAGACTGGGAAAAACTGTTCCAAAATAATAAAAAAAGAAAAGAGGGAAATATAGAAGAGGCATCAGGAACAACAAAAACATGGGGGAACAGAAAAATGAAACAAAATAAAAAAATCACAGATATGTAGAATGAAAAACACACAGCACGAAATAGAGATCAGCTGAGCCACACAAACAGGAAAGTGGAAAGACACACATACAAGGGAGAGGCAGCACAGCCAGGACGGACAGTAAGAAAGACACCCTAGGAAGCAGGAACTCCACAAGTCCTACTGTAGTTCATTCAGATTAATTCAAAATATGCAAAATATCTGAAATACAAAAGTGAAGTGAAGCATAAAACTGACCAAACTCCAAGTGACCTAAGTGACTCAGAAGATTGTTTTGTGTGGCCCTGGGTTGGAGATTGTTGGGTAGGTTTGAAGTGTTATACCTCTCTGTGTCTTGTAATAGGAAAGACCTGTCACAATATGCTAAAATGCTGCTTGTTTAGAGACTGCCTTATCAAAATAATTGTAATTTTTTTTTGCAGATCTTGGTTGTGAAAAGAGTAAATTCAGGCATAGCTAGTATTTTAGCCAGAGAAGTCCAGCCTCAGTGTGTAATCAAACAGTTCTTCTGAGCAAACACCACTGAAATGATGTTTGATTGCTGTTATCCTGCTGTGCTGTATGCTGAGAAAGGACGGTTAGACCTAGCAGTCCACTATTTCCTGAGAAGACTGTGCCGGTTTGTGGAAATGAGGCAGCGAGGAACAAGTGACAAAACAAAATTTAAAGAGAAGTGATTTTTTTTTAAAACCTAAAGACGTTAAATAACAACAATATGGGTTTATTTTTTGTACTTTCCAGTCAATCAGCAGTCCAATTGGACTATTTGAGAGTACACTAGAGAGACTAGAAAAATAATGACTGTCAATGCTGGACAGGCTATCATAATATAAAAATATAGAGATTGTTTCATTCAAATGTAGTTTATTCTTTTCAGCCGGCGTACCACAATGGTGGTGGACAATTTCATCACGTACCAACTTCACATGGCTTATTCCCACCCAGAGAGGTGGTTGCATGATGGCAATCATGTCCTTTGATTGCACCTCTTTCATGGCCATCCGGCCCCTCGGGGTGAGGCTCAAAGTGAAGCACGTGAACAGCCGCATGAGGTCCTGCATTACGGATTATTTAATTGACAGATGCGGTGCTGTTTGGCCTCCCCCAGAGCATTGTGGTGGAAGTGCTGCAGAAAAGAGAGGATGCTCACTGGGAACCACACTGTCACCTTTCTTATTTACTCTCCACATGGCAAGCTGCAGATTCAGCTCAAGCTCATGTCATTTCCAGAAGGGTTTTTTAAAGCTCTTTTGCTGTAGGATGCATCAATAGGGCCAGAGAGGAGAGTGTCCATTTGGACCTGAAAATTAGAACATTACCATTACCTTATGATGAATTAAATATTGGTTCCTCACTGCAATGACTGTAGAATTAGGACCACATTAGACTGCTTCCCCATAAGCATTTCAATGCACAGTGCTGTCTGCCACTGAGTACAATCTCTCTGACATCTCCTCCTACTGCTTTTATATCTTCATTACAGACTAAATAAATAAATAAACATACACTTTTGCTCCTAATGTTTTCTTCCACTCCCCACCATAACACCAACCCACACTGCGGTGACATGTTTGTGTGACAATAAACTGAAATGACTTCATTACTCCATAGAAATTAATTTATACAAATTTCACTTTACCTCTTCAGTGAACATGCCTCTTTCTTTTCTCCAGTTTCCAAAGTGGTGTTAATTATTTCTTCATGGAAATTTGGAAACAAATGCAGTGTGTCCTGTGTGTTGGTAGCTGCAAGGACTCTGCAAGGAAGAAACTTGAAAGCTGCCTTATGCTGTTTTAAATTGGTCGTTTAGATACCTGTGGTGTACTGCTAAGTAAGATGCGCATGTTTAACCTGTCAACACAGATCGTAACATTTGTGCTATGCTAATTGAAAAAACAGATGGACCAAAATGCAGTTTTTGTACAATTTCCTTGTGCAGTGTAAAAGTAAATATCCCATAGTGGCTTGTATATCCTGTCCAAGGTCAAAGTAAAATTCATTTTACAGGAAATAACTAAACATAACATGTTTAAATAGCATCCTGCATTTATTTGCATTGTGAATGTACAGTACATGTCATCTCATTAAAAAAAATACGTTTTTGTCTACGTTTAGCTCAAAAATCTCCCGCACAATTAAACTGACTACTCTCTCCCCAAAGTGCTACGTGCCAACGGTGTGAATAAGAGAATTATGCATGTTCATCTGTTTCCCAGTTTCTCTCTGCAAGTAACTCTAATGGCTGGCAACAAGAGCCAACTACCCTTCTCTGAGAACAGGTAACTATTTAAATTTAATTGGGAGATATGAGAATAGAAATGAGCTGTTTTTTTAGACACTGAAACAGTATGCAAATCAATAAGAATAAGAAGACGTAAAAAATGTGATTGCTTAATTAAGCCCCACAGTTTTGATCTTTGGCTCCAACTATTCTAAGTGGATGCAGCATTTTTTTTTTGTGGGTTTGCTTAATTATGATGCTTAATCCATAGGCTCTCCTGAGGGTTGGACTACAGCGCAGCAGTAATTAAATCAAAGAACTGAATGGAAATGAGGAAATGTTTTTTCTTTCGTTCTTAATCTTTCTTTCTGAAGTTGAACAATGTTGGAAAATCTTGGTATATGTTAATGTTATTATGTTTGGGAGATAGGACTCAGAGAATGTTAATTATTTGCAGATTTCTGATAGCAGTCAGCTCAGGATGAGAGAAGCAAACACCAGACTGAATACAACAATACAGGAAAATGAATATGAGATTATTATTTATATGCGAGGGCCATTTTAATACAATATAACCTTGTTAATATGGGCCCAACGAAGGACAGAAGCTACTGTAAACAGCCATTTTCAGCCAAAACCCTTTTCCAATTATTTTTCATCACACTGATTGATTCTGACAAAATTCTCATCAATGCTTCATTATAGAGCTCTGCTAATACACGCTGCTGATATCTGATGAATTGACTTTGACTTTGAGCAGATAAAGAGAACTTGCAAACACACACACACACACACACACACACACCTGAGATAAATTCAAGCCATCATGCTGGACAAAGTCGATCTTGCTAATCCCCAACAGGACATCAGTGAATCTTTTGAGTTAGTGGTTTTTACTCAAAAAGATTTAAGGTCAAATAAAAATCTCACTTTGAGATTCTTGATGCATTGAATCAATGTTGAAGAAGTTGAAACTGAATTAAATTGCTGTTGGATTTAATTATTACACCCCAGTTTGCACGAGTGGTTCTGTTCTCACTCATGTCGATTCATTACAGGGGTGTAAAGTAATAGCTAGAAAAACGTTTAGCTCATGTAGCACCTTCCATACAGTACAAGAGATGCAGCTAAATGCACACAGAAAGTAAATACGTTTACTCAAGAACTGTACTTAAGTATTTTACTTGAGTATTTCTTGAGTCTAGACTACTATATTTCAAAAGGATTACGCATAGAGTTAGTTACATGTTTCTTTTATAAATTAAGATTTCACAATAGAAACACATGGCAAATTTATAAAAGAATACATTGTTACACAAGATTATACAAGATTAAACCAGTAGTTCCAAACCTTTAAGCTTTGTGACGATTTAATTCCTTCATTAAACTTCTTAGATCACGCTTTGGGACCCAGAGAGGTAAAATTATCCAATAACATAACAACATAACAACATAACATAACAAAAAGTAACATAACAAAAAGTTATGTTAGAACAGAAAGAAAATCAAAAAGAAACAAACAAAAAAACAATCTTAAACAGTCACATTAAAACATCTCATAATGTGACTATTTCTATTGTACCTGATGTCTAAGTTGGGAATCAGTAGACTCAAACAGCTAAATGTAGTAATCAGTTAAGCCATGTAAGGTATTTTTATCTATAGAGCAAATCATTTCGCCTTTGTTTCACTTTCCTTTATTTAACCATAGGTAATACTTGTGTTGTATTTCTTAGTATTTTGAATGGTGCACTTTTACTAGTAATGAAGTTTGAATGAATGAATGAACAGGGAACAACTAAGAACATGAAGCACAAGTAGGTTTAACGCTCTCACAACAAATAAACCTAATGGCAAACTATGTATAGCCACACAGCAGGAAGGGAAAGCTAACAAGACACAGGTGATACTGATCAACTAATGACACAGGAGAAAGACAAGAGGACACGGTCACAGAGACACAGGAGGAAAATTACTCTTCAAAATAAAAACCAGGAAATAACTAAAAAAACAGAATTCAAACCCAAACCATTACATAAATGTTCCTCAGCAGGACACTATCTGCCTTATGCACCTCAACATATCTGAATGATATCTGAAGGGCATGGTGGGCGTGTAAGTGGGGAGGTCAAAGGCCGGATGGCGTTTAGGAAAAACTAACAGTGGCTTCTCCTGGTTGATGGCTTTTTGTTGGAGGCTCACGTCGGGATGCCCAGGGAGCGCTAGCGGGGTAATTAGCACAGTGCCAAGTGCTTAATCCCCATCTAAGTCATTAGTCTGTGAAACAAACAGTGGTGCTCAGATTGAGGGTAATTAAGAGCGATCCCTGACACACGGGCTGAGTGTTATTCCTCTAAGCTCAGCTGAACTGTCAAAACAACTCTTTAGCTTGCACTCAGCTGCTCAGCTGCATTCCCAGATGTCTATATGTGCATAACCACATATGTGTGTTCACACTGTACACACCTAGGCAGACACATTTGTATATATGTGGTAAAACTGCTGCTTTTTTGCTTCACTCCTCTGCATTCATGACGTGTGCTTTTCTTGCATTGAGCAGGAGTGTTTGTGCTTTCTAGGATTACACATTTTAGGGGGCCTGTGTAAAATTCATGATTCACAATTAAAGCCAGTGAGACAGCATGGAGGACGCTCTGGTTGACTCACCTTATTTAATTCTTGTTACCATCACTGAGTAATTTTTATCAGTCTCACCTCAGTACCTTATTTGCAACTGTCTAAACATCAACTGTGCCCCGTGCACAGAAATTAGTATCACAGCAATCACTGGTTTGGAAAGGGCGTGATATGGACAGGAGGAAAAGCTGACAAACACTTTGTGGCAGCTCGGAAACATGAATGTGTGATTTCATTGAATGTTGTCACAGGCCTAATCCCAGCAGATATCTGTGTTCTTCATGGAGCAGAGCATTTCATTGTTTCTGTGTGTGGGCATTTATTCATCTAAGTCAACTGTTAATGGTGTGCCCACCAAGGACACAAGCATGCTAAATGGGGGAGAACAGAAAATCCATCACTTCTAATCTCTGTGGCTCTGATTTAAAGTCCCAACAATGGCAGTCACTGCTTTTCTGTAATAACACATTGGATGGCACATTAATTTGCACGTTGAGAGCTGAGCACTGCAGCGCCGAAGTTAATTCACTTATAACCAGTGCCGCTCCCAGAAATCCTTTACAATGGTGGCCAGGTGGGGCCACTGAAAATGTTGTGGTGGTATCAAAACCAAAATGCATAACTGTATTTGACTGTAACACTGTTGATGGATATAGACAGGCTGATAATTGTGTCAATATAAGACTTAATGAGACTTAGGAATCATATACTGATATACAACAGTTTCTTGATTTACATTTAATGTTACTAATTGTCTGAATATTAATACTGGCAGTGTCTAGGTATATGTTATGAAAATATGTATACTATTATTGATCAGCTGACATATTTTAATGGGGCGGGGGCAGTTAAGGGTCCAGTGATTGCACCAGGGATATGGCAGATGACGCACATGCTGGTTCCCCCAGTGACTGTCAGCTACCCCTTGATGCCGCCATTTCCTGTAGCTTGTTAAATTGCAGCGGGGATTGCACTGGTGGTTCTTTGGTTAAATGTCTAAAAATTGAAGTTAAATTCATGGCGATGAAATTATGTTATAGACTAAAGTACCTATGATTACCGGCTCTTTGCAGAGTTTGTGTGTGACGACCCCACGAAAGATGCGCTCATTTTTCCTGACTTCTGCATAAAAGCATGCTGGGAAAAGAAAAAATCCTTAAAAAAAAGAACATGTTGTCAAGATATCAAATCAATGACTCTACTGCAATGGCCAGTAATAAAGATAAGCTTCATCCTTTTACTGTATTTGAGCGTTTGTGTTCATACTTGTGCAGAAGGTATATGCCTGTGGGAATGAAACCAGAGTAGATTTTTCTGAGCAAATCGCAGACATTTTCTTCAGCGCTCAGACTCCTGACAAACTGCAATGTGTGTAATATATAAAAATGTATTATTGATTGGACAAGTAAAACATTCCCCCCGCCCCCAAAGGCACAGCTTCTCAGAGAAACATTCAAACCCCACACATGTGTGCAGTTGTGTATTTGTTACTTCACACATAGATTTGTATTCATAAGGTTGGTAGTAGCTCAGTGCTCTGTTTTCTTATGCCATGCCCTTTCCACAGTGGTGCTACAGTGATAAATGCATACGTTTATGATCTGTGAAGGACAAAACTGGTACAGGCTTGCAGGGGTGTGTCACTGCCAGTAGGGGGAGGAAGAGCACACAAAGTGACGAGTACAAACAGCCCCTTGTCGCACGATGCTTCAGTCACAGAAAGCACAGGGCAGATGAAGTCATCTATTTACAGGATACATACAGCAGTAAATGGAAATCTTTCCTGTATTTACTTGCCCTCCTCATCATTGTCCCATAAGACAGGCTGGCGGCAGGCATGTAGGCTACAGACAATCATAAACGCTGTATTTGGTAAGGCACATTTCAGATTCACAGGAAGGAGGAGGAAGAAGGCAGTGGACACGTTGCTGCAAACATATATCACATGTCGCAGGAGGCTTCTGACAAAAGCCAAGATGGTGAGATGTCTCCCTGATGTAAGTCTGCTTTTGCAGCAGGCAGACACGATGTCAGCCACCTTTCAAAGGCCCTCTTCTTCTGTAAACAGAGTCCTTTATCTCGCCGGGGGGTTCCAGTGTGACAGCAAAGCTCAGGTGTATTGAGACCACCTGCTGATGCTTCGGGGCTGCAACGACTCACGTGTTCCATCTTTGACTCCTCTGAAACAGAGCAGGGGGGAGCACTGAGATACGCTGCATTTTAAAAAACTGTTAGTGTGTGTTAATTTGTACAATTAAGGGGGTCGCAACAAAGCAGAGATCCCACCCCTTGATTGGAAATGGACATGTGACATCAGCTTGTACTGTAGCTAATGGAGGTTTACTGACGTTATTACACTAATAAGTAGGAGGAGTGGGGATTGTCTGTGCCCAGAACAAGATGTGATTAGCAGCAGCACAGAGTGGCGACTGCATATAGCATTAACGGCTATTTTATGTACTTTATAGGAGTTAATGCAGCTTGAATGCAATATTATAGGTTTTTATTATATAGGTATAATTTACATTTTGGTGTCATTACATCTTCTGTGTTTCTGTGTCTTGCAAGAAAGCTTCAGCAAACGATGATTAGAATATGAGACTGTCTCCCTGTTTATAGTAGTGTGTGCTGTTTTCCTGATCACCAACCGAAGGTCAAAGTTATATTTACCAGTGCATCACTGGAGTGCCGGTGAGTGATTAAATTGGGGGTTACAGATTAGTGAGGCAAGATGCTGCGATCAGAGTGAAGCGAGGCACTTGATTAAATAGAGGATTGCTCCTGAAAACTGAAACAGGATCAGGTACATGGCAAATGTACTGTGCAGGAATCTAGAATTAGACAGGAAATCACATTCTCCATCAGTGGGGTGACGCTCAGTGGGCATGCTGCAGTTTCACACTTTTGGATTTGCCAAGCCACCCTGAGGGAATAGACCACTGCTTCTAAATTTAGCATAAAATGACATCAAAATGCCCCTAAAATGATTTGCTTAACTTTAAATCATTTTGTAGATCCGCGCAAGTAGACAGTGTTTCTTAATGTAAATTAAATAATTTGCATATGGAACATAAATATTGAAACTTTCACAATTACAAATTACATTCACAATTTGTTGTCAGTTTTCTGCAAAATGAATACTTTTTTGGGTGGGATGTTTACTCTGCTGTGATGAATCAATAAAACTTGACTCAGACATATAGCCCACTGTGGTACAGCACACACTGGCTCCAGGATGACTGGATGAAAACCAGTGAACAGACATGACATCACTGAAGTTGACTTCAAACTGAAATGGTTGTTTAAACGGCAACCGCACAATTTCTACACATCAAAGTGTGTTTACAGGTGTTAAAGCATTCTGGGGACCCACAGCGAGCTGTGAAAAATTTGTCACTTGACGTCAACTGAGGCTGAAGACTGCAAGTTTGAAAACAGAGTTAGGAAAGTGGGTTGAGAGCTGTCCAGGCTTCTGCTGCCCGTCCCTAATCTCTGCTTGAGGCATCTCCTGCGGCTCTATGCTACATTAGCTGCTTACGAGCATAACACACCTGGATCTTTGACTTATCTGTCAGTGGTCTACGGAGTTGAATTGTGGGTAGTGTGGTGCACCAGGCTTGGATGATGATGATGATCTCTGGTTTTGCTGCATTGATGCTGATCCTTTTCTTCTTGGACTGTCCACTAACGAGTCCTGTAACCCCACGTTAGAGGAGTCTGGTGTTAAATATTTTAAGTGGGTGAGCTTTTTTTGTGATAGCTGAACTTTCATTTTAAAATCACTGTGAAATGTGAAATGGATTTTCATAGATTACACTGAACAATGAAAAGCACCATAGAGATCAAGAAGGTAAATTAATCACACAGTTATTCCCTATTCTGCCCCCTTGTGGTTACTATGAGCCATGGACACTCCCTGAGACCTTTTAACCCATCTTAATGCAGGGAGCTTTCACTCTAATGTTCTCTTTTTCAGGAATAGTTACATTCACACCAGATGCCCAGTACAATCACAATCTGATACATCGGTCACTGATCAGCTGATTTGGAAAAAGTTAGGGCAAAGTTCAAGTCCTTGGCTCAAGGTAGAGGTAGAGGCAGTTGCCCAACATTGACCAAATGAGAGATAGAGAGAGAGAGAGGTAACACCACAACAGTATTGTGTCTTTATTAATGCAAAACTCCTAAAAGAACACATTTTCAAAGAGATATTTTACATTCAACCTGTTCATAACATCACATGTTATGGTGGTAATGTAATTGGATGTTACTCAGAATTATAATTACAAAATACTTTCTAATTATATATATATAATGAATTAAAATGTGACGAACAATTTTGAGCCGGATCAGAAGAAAACTGGTTTCCATGTCTTGTGAGAATTTACAAGAACTGCAAGAAAATTTCCTCCAGCAGACATGGCAAAAAAACAAAGTTGTTTGTTACATCTTCTAAAATGCGTTCCTGTGACTTAATAAAAAAACCCCCCAAAACAAAACATATTCACTATTTCACCTCCCCGCAAGGCATTTTATTTTGCAAAAGCAAACCAGCTGAAAACCACATGAGACTGACCTCATGCTGTAGTACAAATTGGCCAGTTGGGCATTTAGTGAGCCTTCAAGGAGGTGGCTGGAAATGTGAGGAGAATATGTGAGCACACACAGGAGGGATAATTGCTGAATTAATCCAATTTTGCTTGGACTGACTATTTCTCACATAAACTGAGAAATCTGGTGCACACAGCTTTAAACTTGCCATGTAACATATACACTGTTGGCTAGAGCCCTTTTTTTCATTATTTTGCCAGATACTAAGCTCAATTATCAATTTTACTACTAGTTCACTAGTAGTAAGAAACTCCGTAAATGGCTGATTAATTTTGCTTGACAGAGGTAATGAGGTCCCAAGGATGTTTGTTCTTTTTCAATAAGGCATAAAAGTAATTGAAAAAAGAGAGTGAACTGAAATTCTCCACTTTTGTTGTGACATTTCTTCTTCTTTGGGGATGCAACACACGCCTTGGCGAATATCACGAGGCTTCATGTTCAGGGCGCATCAAAAGTCTGGTACCTTCTAAACGTGCTGGAAAGAGTCAAACCACTTTGGAGCCTCAGTGGAAAAAAAACCCCTCTCACTTCTGTGTCTGATGCTGAAAACTGTCAATATTTCAGCCTTTTCAGCAGCCATCACTACAGTAGGTCCACGCTGAGCGTTATGCGACTGATTACGCTTCCTGTCCTGTTTACCTGCATCGTGTCTGTCTCGCAGTGGGGTAGCTTGTTAGCACTGTGCTTGTGGCTGCAGGGTCCAATCGCCGGTTCTGATTACTCCATGCTTTGTTAGTCATCGTGATTGTCACCATTATCACCTTCCTCATCAGTGAAACTGTGGAACTGATAGTAATTGTAATTGCCTGCTTAGTGGTTGAGTGTGTGCCTTTTTTGGTCCTCCTGTGGCTGTCTGTTGTCTCAGATAATATGTAATTAGCTGGATAATCTTTGGTCTTTAAAGCTTGTTTTGGAAAATCTTTTTTTTCCTTGCAGTGAAGAGGGGAAAAATGCTAACTAATAAGGCTTATGTGAAGAGCCAGACCATTTGGTGTTTTTTATTTTTTTTTTCAGTGACGGTGCTTTGGAGAAGACAGAGGGGTAATGAGGAATCGCAGACAACCATTTTTTTTTTTTTTTTTTGCTACCAAAAGAGTTGCTAGATAATCTTACACTCACTGTACACTCTTTCTACTCGGAGAAATTAGCTGCTTTTGGGGAATTGATACACAGTCTGTTATCGTTTCTCAAGCTTAAAAACCTCCAACTTCCTTGAAAGGCTGGAGCACAGATGGAAAGACAGATAAAGGATTTCACAGTTCATTTCCAACACATTTTTCATTACGAGAAAATCTCAAAGGGCAACAAGGAAAAGATAAAAAGTGAAATGTTCCTATGTCAGAATGGGTACAAGTATTAAACTCTGATAACTACACAGGAGGATCATCTGCTCTCTGTACTGTAGTCCTATACAATATTAAACTAGAACATAGACACTTTCTGTTTCATGTCCTGTTAATAACAAACTTTGTTCCAATCTGACTCACAGCCAGAACCCACAAAATGAGAGGGATTCATATGAAAGCAAGATCTGATGGATGTTAGTCAAGGGCATGCCCACTTATGCAAATCACGGGGCCCTTTGGCAAGGAAAAGTCTGTATAATTTTGCTGTTTTCTTCTCCTCTGTTTGTTTCCCCCCACTATTCTTTTTATGTATACACTCTCACTTTTCAAAAGATCCTTGGAACTCAAGAGGATTCAGCTTTTCACAAAGTCACGGTCGAGTGAGAAGAAGTAAAATCTTACAGCAGAGTTACATTCACATGACTTCTAAGCAGAGGTGCCTGGCACTTAAAAGCATACTACTCTTGACAGGCTATGATTTGTATCAAAGGTGTTGTAAATGACATTGTGCATCGCAACAATTTAAGAATGCATTCTGCACTCTTTGTGAAAACCCCCCTGTGTTAAGGGAAATACGCATATTGGACTGACTGTGCTGAACGTGGGAGGTGGTTGCAGGCTATGTGGAAAGTGTAACGTAGTGTAGTTTTCAGAGCAAACAGTTCTGGGGACTTTCTACCCCCATAGCGACAAACCATCAAGGACCTTTTTTTAATGTTTGCATCACTAATAGGAATGCTAAGGTGACCTGGTCAGTGGTTGGTATGGTGTGCACCAGAGGACTGGACTTCACTTTTGTTTCATTTGCCCATGTCTTGCTCCATTTTTTAAGGCTACCGTTCCAAGTTGATGTTTCCGGCAGCAAATGTTATACAGGGCTTTTTAAAAATAGCTGTTGCCAGTTTTGCATTGGCTCATGTGTCCAACCACTCAAGGAACTTGGTCCACTTCCATCTGGACCAATCACCATACACAAGGGTCACTCAAGGTTTCTCTTATCCTCGGAGAGTTACTACTCTGAAGCAGGAGCTGGAAAAGTCCCTTTAAACGGTGTTCTAAGAACTACGATCGTTCCCAGTTCTCGCAGTTTGGACACATTAAAAAAGAGGCGGGGGTCTTATGAGGGGGCTCTCCAACTATTCTTAGAAATATAAAAAAGTTCCTCCAGTCTGAAAATGCTCTATATGCGCATAGTTTATATGGATATTATTTTCACACCAGACAGCTAAGAAGGCTCTAAGATATATATGTTTAAGAAGAGTTTGGGATTTCCTGTCTTTATGCTAAGCTACGCTAATTGGCTGCTGTCTTCAGATTCACGTTTGATTGTCAGACATGCGAGGGGTACTGGTCTTATCAAAAGTGTATTTCTCAAAATGCCAAAATCCTTTAAGTGATAAAAACAATCCAGCAATGAAGTGTAAGCCTCCCCATTCATCCAAACAATGTCTTTACTTTTCGTCATGCAGGGATTTAACCCTGCATTTGACTCACACCAGGCTTTGAATACACTCCTAGGTAAACATCATCAAACACAAAGGCCAAAGTCAAGGAACAGAGGCGCAGCAAACAAGCTCTCAAAGCCTGTGGTTAACCTGATTAGGTCTCACTTAGAGTAAAAACAAAGGCAGGCAGAAGAAATAGAACACGTCAAAAAAAAGAAAGAAAGAAAGAAAAAGAAATCAGATTAAACACAAAACAGCTCCCCACTGTCACCCGGAATGTGGCCAGAGAGGCTGAAAACTACCAGAGGATTTGTGCAGACCTCACTGTTGCAGTCTTAAAATCTGGGAACGTGTAATAATGTTTGGTTCACCCAAAGGATCACCTACAGACAAATTACAACAAAGCTGCTCTGTCTGTTCAGCGTTTGCACGGAGCTGTGCACATGTGATACCAAACAAATCCCCCAGGCCAGAACTCAGTGATCAGTCATCATCAACACAGGACAACAGTTTTCTAGGCTCAGAATATACAAATCATATATGTTAAAGTGTAGATGTGAATGTTATACGTTCCATCATGTGCCCCTGCTCCTGTTGCATAACCATAACGGACTGAACTTGACCACTGCGCTACATGCTGTATTAATCCAACACATTTAGACTGTAGCCAAGTGCAAAAAGCGGCATCACCAAGGAGATGCAACGTTAGTGTCAAAAGTGCCCTCTGAGTAGGCAAGAAATAAATAAATACCTTTCTCATCTGATGCCACAAGTGAAGAACGCAGGAGAGGTAAATGGCGAGACATCTTTGACTTCATAATAACAGTCCAGAGGACAGTTCTAATTTTGTTTTGACATTCCCTGACGAGCTGAGATGGATCGACAGACTTATTATGTTAAATTACATTATAATTTACCCGTGACTGTAAGCGGCAGTAATTACAGGTACAAATGACTAATGATTATGGCGTATAAATGGTTTTATATCACAGATATTAGCAGCCATAATTAGAAATAGGCAGAAAATCCTCCATCGGGTTATCGCACTGGTGAAGGTTACACAATTTAATGGCTTTTTTTTCACACGACTGCTTTTGTGAGTGGCAAAACACTTTTTTTTAAAACCCAATAAATATGCAAAAACAGCAGAAATCTGTTTAATTGTAGCCTTGGCCTGTTCTTTGATGTTCTCCAGATAAAAGTGTGTAAACATCACTCCTGGTGCATGCGGTTAAAAATATTCACAAATTATTGGACCGCGTGTTTGTTTAACAAATGAACCTTTACCGCGCAGCAAGGTGAGCGCGCAAACTGGTTAAATTAAATGTGATGGATGCTTTGACGGAAAATACAAGAAGCGGGTCAGCGGCGGACAGGAGAAAACGGGAAGAGTGTGGTGGCTGAAAAAGAACGCGAATGGAGACAGAAAGCACATATTTCAGCAGCTGCTTCCATTTGAAGCTGTTACAAGTGACCCTCATGCCAAATGGACCAGGTATGACTACAAGACCGTGCATGTCTGGTGACAAATTACAGTTTTTCTTGCAGTGTTTGATAGGCCAGGACAGAGCCGGATTGTGATTTATTTTCAGAAGTGTCCCTGTGCAGAACAGCTTGAGACAAACTATGTGTTGCTTTGTGAGCTTAATTATAAGTATCAGGGAGAAATGGATGAGAAAATCAACAGGTAAGGTTACCGTCAAGTAATTATAAGCTGTGCTTTTACATTTACAAATAGTAAAGGAGTATGAATTCTTTGCTATTTCCACATTGACCACCAACTTGCCATTAACATGTTTTGGCCCTAACCTCCACCCGAATGTTTAAAGCAACATAATCACAGTGGAGCACACTCTGTTCACTCTACATTTATACACTGAAACATCTGCAGCACACTCTAAAATAATCATTTCATACCTCGAGCAAACATTGAAACTCTCCTGCTCCACTTTTAGATTCTTCAGTTCCGTACTGCTACACGTCAGGACACATGATCATTATCTGTTTTAGCATCATCCCCGTCAACGTCATTAATATCCATCTGTTCATTCTTTATGCTGCCTGAGGGCTGCATACGAAAGGTGAGAGACGAGATGTAACCTCGACAGGTCACCTGTCTGTCACACATAATCAGACCTGTGGATAATTTATAGTTTCCAGCTAACCTAACCAGAGTATCTGTATGAGTGTGGGATGAAACCCTTATAGACAGATTTCAGACTGAAATGACCCAGACTGGCAAATACAAACTCGGGTCCGTCTTGCCACCTGTCATTAATACTGTCTCTTTAATTTCATTGTTTATTTTAAGGGGCCTGCCATAATAGAGGGAGAATCATGTGCTCAAGTTCACAAAGATTTATCACAGATGCTTCTGAAAAGACAAGGTGCTGTTGAGTTTTCGAGCAACACCAGCTAAATTGTTGCAGCACTGAGTTTCAAAACTTCTGCAGATGAAATTGAAACCAGTTTTGTCGGATTAAAGAATAAAACAGCCGTTTATTGATTATCTGGGGAGCACCAGGATGATTTGGCTGCACAACTTAGATTTAAAACAACGTGTCATTCAATTTGCTGGAGCCTCACACTGAATCATTAAGTGACCCACTGCCACTCTGGTAAACTGACTGCTGGGGACACATCAGTCCTGAAGCTGCTGTGCGTGCATGTGTGTGAGGACACACCGAAGACACATTAATAAATGAGACGGTGGTGGAGTTGCAGTGTACCATATGCTGAGTCTGCAGGCTGGTCTTTTGACATAGTGTTTTTTTTAAAGTGATGCATGGTCTCATATTGTTGTATTGATGCTTAATGGCTTTACAATGGTTTATCTCTTCCTGGATGTGTGTATCTATGCAATCGCAGCCCTCTCTGTCCGTGTCACTTCCTAGTCAACCACTTTAAATCCTGCCCTGTGCCCATGACTGCAGCCCCCCAAACCCCAGTTTTCTCTGTACTTGGGTACAAAAAAAGCTAAACATGTTCTCATCCAACATGGGTTTATGTTTTGTGCTCTGAGATCAAAGAAACAGCAAACAGAATGACTAAAAAAATGATTTTTTGCAACACTTGTCTACAATCCAAAGATCAAACAGTGTAAAAACAACGATTGGAGGAAAAGAGTTTGAGGTCTGTGTGAAGTGGATGTCGTGTACATAGACGGAGCTCGTCTCTGTTCTCCTGTGCCACTCGACATCAGTCCTCTGTCTGTCCGACTACATAGAAGAATTAATGTGATGAGGGAACAGGACTGACAGAGCATAATGAGGTTTATAATTAGCCTGTGGGTTAGAGGGCTGGCTGCTGGAGGTCGGGCCTGAATGCTTCTCTGCTGTCAGGTTAATGCAGGTGTGTGTGTGTGTGTGTGTGTGTGGGAGGGGGGGGTTCATTCATACCAGACCACCAATTAGCTTTTTTCCCTCTCATTATAATTAAAATTTCAGCAAATTATGTCAAGTTCAGCAAATACTGAACCTCCTGAATTTAGGAATCTAATTACCTGTGTATGTTTTGCATTTGTAAACAAGCACACAACCATAGCTGTTGGTGCACACAAACAAGTGTGTGTATATATGTATATATATATATATATATATATATATATGTATATTTTATTTTTTTTTTTCCCCCTTTTTTTGTGTTGGAATACATAATTCAGTTGTACCAACTCAGCAATATTCACACCCTCCGAATGGCTCCACTGTGAATGCAGAGAAATGAGCTTAATCTATACTGGAGCAACAGGATCCACTGCATGACTAGGAAATGGTCTCTGAGTGGGTCTTTAGAGGACTGCTGTCAGCCGTTGACTATGGTTGGCAAGATGCAACAGTGCGAGGGAACCAATTTGGCAATGCTGCCGCATCACCCTCATAGTGGAGATCAAAAACCACAGCTTCCACCCGTTGCTGTCAGATTGTAGCACTGGTTCCAACAGATTGCTCGCAAAACACAGTCCTGCCTCTGAGACAGACTTTTCATCGATTTATTTAAATCTACAGCCCCGCCCCAACCCCTTTCTCTGCAGTGTTATCTTTAAACATGACCTGGATTCGTCGGATTGTAAACCTTTATGGCGGATAGGTTATGATATCACAGGGGATGACACTTTTGATGTGAAGTCACAGCTGTTAATAGGCGGGGGCTAACCTGGAATGATGGCTGTGTGGAGTATGGGTTATGAGAGCTGTAAAAATAATAGACCGCAAAGCCAGGGTTTTGTTAGTCAGTCACTTCTTATGCTACCCTCCTAGTATAATACCCTCCAGTGTGTGTGTGTGTGTAAAGTAAAGACACCATTCCAGGACACTGGTTTCGCAGGCTGGACTTATTGACTTGTGTCTAAATTGGATATTAACAATTACCAGGCAGAAGCATGGCTTTAACGTAGTTGGCTTTAACCTTTACTTACATCAATATGTGCACATACTAGCTGTCACTTCTTTCTCCGTACTATTCTGCCATTTACTGACATTCAGGACTGTTTCCCCTTCTTTGTTAACCCAGCTGACTTCATATCCATTAAACTATGGCCAACCTGGACCATGCGTGCGTCGTCCTTTAGGAATTCTCTTTTTTCACAGCCACTCAGGATTTTGTCCAGCTTGTTATAGAAGTGTTAAAATATCCAGTGTTTAATACTCAAATTTTACATCAAAGTTACCAAATATAATTGAAGATACCAAATAAAAATTCATTAGGAATGTTTAAAATTAGAGCGACGCATCTGCGCAGTCGTGTTCTGAATAGATCTAGGTTTGAAAGTTGACACACGTCGCATTGTCTGACTGACTTTCAAACGCACAAACTAATGAGGCTGGCACTGACAATGCCAAAGCTAAACATTTTATGTTAGATCAATCAGAAATTAATGAGGACAAATTAGCAATCATATTTTACTGGCACTATCTCAATCACCTGTATGTGTTTGCTTCTCTTGGCTGAAACATGTAACACGTGTGCTGCTAAACTTCTGTTGGGTTTTTTTTTATTGTTATGGGCTCTTGCTTCTTTCTCTTCAAACTGTAGTTATATTATTATTTCCAGCTGGGTAGTTTTATATTGCCCTTGTACACAGGACAATGCCATTATTATATTGTGTCTCAGATCCTGATGTGTTTGTCACACATTAATGCCTAACAAGTTCAAATTGTCCTTGCTAAACACAACTAAGTGGGGCCATATTTGAAAGCCCTTATGTGAAGAACATTCATATTTGTTGTATTATAACAGCGTTACGCTATATCCACAAGGGACAAGAGTTGTGCAGCCATAAGAGGTCCTTGTCAGGCAAATGTAAGAGATGTTTGAGGCATCTGACACACGACCGCTGCTGTCTGTCTCTGTTAAAGATAGATTTCATTTTTTTCAGTTGCATGTAAAAAATGTACATCTTAAATGCATCATTACCTTCAGTGGGATGCTAGCAGGTGGAACAATAACCTGTATATCTGTAATCTGTAAACACTGGTGTTAGACATATCTCAGATTATAATGGTTTCCATTTCAAGCCTAGTTAAACATGTTGTAAGTTAACCCAACGTGGTGTAATTTGGAGATATATTTTGTCCGTCAAGACACACTCCTGCAAGCAGCCTTTCTATTTTTTTTTTTTTTTTGGAAAAACAGCTGATTTCCCATCTGGAGGAAGAAAAACAACTTGAAAATGGAGTGAATGAGATCCTTCAGTCAAGAAGGAGAAGAAAGAAGATTATAGCTGGCGTGTAGATCAGTCATATTGTAGCATTTTGGTGATATGGCTGGGGGATTGAAGAGTGTGTGTGAGTGTGTGCGTATCTATCTGTGGGGGAGGCATCAAACTAGACAATAAAAATGAAGTGAAAAATAGTAGAACATCAAAGAAAGAACCACACAGAGGAGGATGATGAATAGTATTCACAAAATAAGGAGGTGGGGGTGAGGGATAGTGTTTGTACTGTCAAGGTCAAGTCTCACCAGAATCACACAGCGAGCAGAAAGCTTCTGAAAATGGTTAAATGTCAGTGTCAGAAAATGTGAAAATGTGTGCGCGAACACGCGGGAGGTGCCGTTCTCCATGCTCCTCTCCAGCTATCACAGCTGCTTGGCTACAGCAAAACTATCACCAGGCTCTCATTGACGTGAATAGATGCAGAAACTTCCTGTCTCCTGGTCTACTATACACACCTGAACCAAACAGTGCAAGCATGAGGCATGCCAGGATGTTCTTCATAGCTGGGAGATAGGCTGAAGTGGTCAGATGATCACACTCTGTCCTTTTCATTTCAGTTGGGAATACCTCCGAGCATACAACTCATCACCACTTGGTCTATCCAAGCGCTAAGGAAGAGCATTGGACTTTGAAGTCAATTTTATATACTGTAATTACAACATCAAATGATTTTTAGTTTCACTATGGTGTAGAGCACATATATGTGTGTGTGTGTAAAGCAATTTTAAAGCTGGATCGAGTACATTTTGACCAATGGGGGGCAGAAAGACGGAGAAATCGGAGAAACACATATAGAGGTATGGCATATGGCATGGTGACATTCTGCCTGTGTACCTGCAAATGTGATGTATGGGTGGGTGGCAGAGTTAATATTATGATGCAGTTATTAAGCAACATGAAAACCGATTCACTTTTTTTCTCCAATCTCCCACTCGGTGACTGCATGTCTGAACAATATAAGGGAACTACAGAATTACATGGTTAATGCCAGTCAGCCAGAAATCTATTTTAGAGCTCATTCTTTTTCTCAGTGGTGGTGAAAATTGACAATTCAACAGTTAATGCCGTTCCACCACAGCACAATTTTCCAAAACAGCTCCAGGCTCACTGTTTCTGCTCTACGCTATGATTTAACAGCTTCTCTCGGAAGCAGAAGCAAGGAAGACTTTTAATTTAATAGCACAGTGATAGGAGTAATACAGCACTTCCCCTATTAGCTGCAACACTGTGTGGCCTTGTGTTTCATTTGTCATGTCTGTGCCACTGTTTACATCAGTGCTGAATAAAAATAATTACTCAATACTAATGGTACATAGAGTTTACTAGATTATAAACTTATGTTTTAAATAGTGTGCAAATTTAGCACAATTATTTGTAACAAAATAACATATACATCATCTAAATTACTCATAAAACATTTCTTTTTACTGTAGGGTACAAAAGCAATTACAATATATGGAGATTTATTTTGTTAGCCACGCCATCTGTAAGACTTTAGTCCAGACGGAAATATCTCAAGGAATGAATCGTAATTACTTTGGTGACACTCTAAATTTTTTAGTGGCCCCATGTGGTTAAATCTTACAGACTTTGGTATCATCAACATCTTCTGGACAAATTGGCACAAAATTTGGTACAGACACTCTTTTGTTCCCCCTGGTGATGAATCCTAATCACTTCTGGTGATCTGCTGCATTTTCCTCAAGGACCACCCTGAGGTTGACATTTGTATCTCCCCATGAAATGCCTAAACATCTACTGGATGGATAGTCATGTTGTTGTTATGGCTGAGCTGTTGAACCCAAAGACATGACACAAGGAGACAAGAAGACTGACCACAAAGTGACTTGTTTCAGTATCAAAATTTGATTTGAAATGTGTGCATGCTATAAGGGTGCAGTATAATGCATAATAATTATTTATATAGGTAATTTCTCAACAGTGGCTTCATGTGCCACTGAACAACGTTCATAGGAAAGGAAACATTTTCTATTAAATATAGTGACGTGTGACGACCCCTCCTGGGCACAAGGTGTCCATGTCCCAAGTTCCCTTGCAGGTGCAGAGTAGAGGGCTCGTCAGGGGCATGAGCTACACCTGGGCCTGGTGTACCCTCCAGGATATATACCTCGTTTGCGGTGCAGTGGCTCTCTTTCTGGGGGCGATTCATTCTCCCAGCACATCAGAGGACAGCTGTCATTGCTGTCAAGTAGTTGGTCCTGCTTATGTTTTCCTGTTGTAAATAAATGACTCATTTTTAGCTGCCACAAGTCCTCTCTCCCAGCCTTCATTGCAGTTGTTGAGCCAGGCTGTAACAAGAGACATAGATGTGATGGCTAAAACGTTTACTTGATTGTCGTGTTGTGAGTACAAGCTGTATTTTCAAACGCGTGTGTGAATGTGTGTACATGGATGTGTCATACATTTATGACGTGGTTTTAAAGCTGCATTGTGCAATTTTTGACCACTAGGGGGCAGAAAGACTCCAAAATCAGAAAAACATAAACCTCTAGCGGCATCGCTTACAAAACACTAATGTTGTCTGCTCCAAGTGTATGTATTGGGGGTGATGGATGAGGGGTTGCAGAGTTAAAATTATTACACGTATATCAATCACCACAAAAATGATTTAGTTCCCCCCCACCCCCAATCTCCCACTCTGTGACTGCATGCCTGAATATAAGTGAACTACAGCATTACATGGTTAATGCCAGTCAGCCAGAAATCTATTTTAGAGCTCATTCTTTTTCTCAGTGGTGGTGAAAATTGACAATTCAACAGTTAATGCAGTTCCACAACAGTGCAGTTTCCAATGGCACTACATTTTTCAGTGCCACCATGAGGTTGAATGCTATAGACTTCAGTGTCAGACTTTTCATCTGGTTTTACCTGCAGGTCAAGATTTTTCACTTACCAAGTGAAATGTCTCAGTATCTACTGAACAAATTGGCACAGTGTGGTACAGACACGTTTGGTTGCCAGATGATCAATCCTAATCCTGTTTGCTGATTCCCTTGGATTTTCTTCTAGAACTACCATGAGGTTGACGTTTGTGTCTCACAGTGAAATGTCTTAACATCTATTGGATGGATATTCATGTTGCTGGTGTGGCTGAGCTAAACAATCCAAGTGCAAGACAAAAAGAGGCGAGGAGACTCAGGTAGGTTTTGGTTTATTGAAAGGATGAAAGGCAGGGTGAATAAGAGCCAGGTGTGAGTAGGGCACAGCTGAGCAGGGAAAGCCAGGATGGAGTGGGCAGAACATCCAGGGAGATTCTGTCAGGACTTGGCTACAGGATGAGATGAGCAGGACCCAGATGCAGGCAGGGACAAGGATGCAGAAGATCTTTCAAACAGTTTATTTTTAAGGGGCTTAGGCTTATGGATGGTCAAGGCAGGCAGGGTCAAAATCCAGGAAGTCAGTCCGAACAAGGCGTGGTAACAAAATCAAAAAACCAAAAATGCAAAACCAGAAATCCAGAATCTCTATGACTATGGACATGGAATCTAGGCAGGGACATGAACTCTAAACTCAACAATGCACCAACAGAGAACAAAGGCAATGGCATAACTTAAATAGACAGGGGAGGGCAGCAAAACGAGACACAGGTGAAATCAATGGACTAATCAGGGAAACAACTTTTCAAAATAAAACAGGAAATAAACAAGAAATTCAACTCAAAACAAGAAACTCAACTCAAAACCCTGACAGATTCAGAGAGATTCAGTGAGCTGGGTGGAGGTTCAACGCAGAAAAGAGGGACTGATGAGTCAAAGGGGCTGGAGATGGGGGCCGTACCAGAGCAGACAGAACTGCAAGGGAGACGAGAAGCAGGACTTCTGTAGGGAATACAGGCAACAAGAAAATATAATGAATCAGCTGGAAGCAACTGACAAAGCAGGTACTATGATCTGGCAAGGTGGATGTGGCATCGCTGAGCCTCTGTAGGAGTCTTAATTGCAGGATTGGATGCAGCTGATGAGGCTCCGCTCCAGGTTCCAGCACACCTGTCTCCATTCAAGCAGTCACACACGAAGACACTGTATGAGAGAGAGAGAGAGAGAGAGACATAGAGACATACAGAGGTGGTGGGCATGAACTGTGATTCTTTAACTTCCCATCTAGTGCCATCAGCAGAATTTTAATTACTTCAGTCTGAAGCTTGGTCCATGACCAGATACTCGCCAAACTAACCAACAGTCCTCATGTTATCCTCAATTGTACTTGTACTGAGTACTAATTATCAAATGTTAGCATGATAAACCCACTAAACTAAGATGATCTGATTTATAAACATCAGAAATTCTTAACATCAGCAAGTTAGCGTTGGCATTGGGAGTATGTTAGTAATCTCAAAACACTTGTAGCTTTACTTATAGGTAGGAACGCACCAATACCGATATCAGCATTGGGTATCTGTCCAATACCCTGTTCCTGTACTGGTACTCGTGTTGATAAAAGTGTCCCGATACCAGAGCACCCGATACCACTTTACGGCAGCGTGACGTTCAGTTTGGCGGTCAGGTGCTAATTGAGAGCAAGGAGGAGCAGTGTCAGCGGTGTGGAGGTATTTCAAAGTGGATGATGGTGACAAAAGTAAAGCGGACTGCAAATTATGCTCTGCAGAGTTGTCAAGAGGAGGGACGAAAGCGAGTACTTTCAACACAAGCGATCTGATAAAACATCTAAAAAACCAACACGACGCCGAGTTCAAAGCGTTTGCTAATAGCGGCAAACAGCAACACCAAACTTTGCAGCAAACTCTGGAGAAGAGGGAGAAGATGTCAAGAGACAACCCGCACACAGTGAAAATAACAGAGGCTCTTACCCAGTACATTGCTCTTGATGACCAGCCATTGTCGGTTATTGATAATATGTGAGCCGAGGTATGAGATCCCCTAGCCGACACCACATCACTGACACAGTCAGTTTTCAAGTAAATGTATGAAGTGTAATGGCATTAATAAGTACTCATATTGGTACTCGGTATCGGCAAGTACTCAAATGTAAGTACTTGTAATTGGATTGAAAAAATGTGGTATCGGTGCATCCCTACTTATAAGTAAAGCACATGAAGCTGTCAGCATGACTTCAGGCCCTGTGGCTGTTGATATATTTTATTTGTATTTGTTTGTTTCACAGCTTTATAGAACAGAGGAGATAAACTCTATTGAAATCCGCTTTGCATTGGAAGGAACAAATAAGAAGTAATTTAGTCCCTTCATTTGAAAAGAACACAGTCTGAAGAAACAGATTTGATCTTTGGAAACCTGCCCTAACTTCACGAGAAAGCTCTGATCTGACCTAATGCTAATTTTCATCCCTTTTTCCTGTTGCAATGCCATCACACGTGTTGGTGAGTAAATAGCAAGGAACATTATGTTTTTTTACAGTCTGTGGGAACAATGGGCGATTTTCTACTTTGTATCCTGCAAGATGCACCGCTGGCAAGCCATCGAGGTGAGATGATTCGAGGGGAAGAGGAAATGAGGAGACAGGTTACTAACACTGTGAGAGATGGCATGATTAACAAGGACATATCGAAGGTGCTAAGTGACAGAGGGGTTGCTTGCAGCCAAAGACAAGTTATGGACAAATTAAATTAATTGATATTAATAGATTGCTTCCTTCTGCAGCCTTGTTTGCTGTGCATTTATGACATCGACCCACACAACTGAAAAAACCTGAAAGTCAAATGTGTCTACGGGCAATGTGAAAGGACTACGCTTATTTGGTGTAAAAAGGATATGTGATATGTGTATAAAGCACGATCCAATCAATCCCATTTCAAAGAATAAAACAGAGTAGCGTTTGCCCTTATGGCATCAGTAGCAACAATCAAATTCAGCACAGGGTAAGTGTCAACATTTAAGCTCTGTCTCTTTCAGGTGATTGCTGTTCATCCCTTGTGATCAGAAAGCAGCAGGGATGAATCAGGAGCCTGCGGAAGGCTGTTAGGCATCTATGATTCTCTGCTTCTGTCATCCTCACCCACAGAGACGGAGCAAGAAAGAGGTTATGAATAAGAAAGAATTGAGAAAAGGGAGACAGGGATGGAGCTAAATTCATATGCGCTGTTGATAAAAGGCGCTGCGGTAATGAGCGTGAGGTAAAGAGAATGCTAGAGAGGGAGGCAAATGAGAGACACAGAGAGAGTGCAAAATGTACCCTTTTCATCAAGGGGTCTGCTCTCCTGGTAACACAAAAAAGGGGGTTTTTAAGACAAGCTCCCTCTTCCCTGCAAAACCCTCCTCCTACCTCTCACTTTCTTTTAGCCTCCTCTCTGTGTCTCTCTCTCTGCCCTTCTCCTGCGCTGCACGGCGAGGAGATCAGAAAGCATCAGGTCAGGAACAGGTAGGAACAGAGAGAAAGCAGAGGATAAAGATTATCAAACGCTGAGATGGAGGTGATTTGCCGGCTTGTGTGTCTCCCGAGACCCAGTTAAGGCCTCTGTGTGTCTCCAGTGCTGCAGGATAATGAAGTCGGATGGTCTGGCAGAGAGATGACCGTGATCCTTGGTCAGAGAGGCCACAGAGTGACCGTGCAGATGTCTCACTTACTCAAGCAATCAATGTCGTCAAGGGTCGGCCCGCGCCAGGTCGGCTCGACTGGCCTGACTCTGGAGAGGAAGTTTAGGATCGTAATTCTAGCAGAAGGAATAGAGAAGTTGCTCGGGGGCAGAAGCTGGAGTGGTGCTGTAGCTTTGCTGAGTGAGCATTAGTATCGGACATACTTTTAAAGCTGCATGAGGCAGGATCATTAGGTGAAAATACACTCACCTTATAAGACTAAATCATTGAATTGTTCAGCTATAGCAACAGTCTTTCAGTCGCACTATAGCTGCGCTGATTTGCCTGACACAAACACATTGTTTAAAGGCTTCAAAATGGGGAGTATTTGGCATTAACAATGTCTGTAATGGCTGAAATACCACAATAACAATATACAAATCAGTACAAAAGTACAAATCTCATTGTACTCAGCTCTCTCGGCCTCTGTACACAACGCTCCTGCACTGTGAAACAACAAAACATCAGCAAAACAGTGTAACCTCCATATTTCAACATCAGCTATAATAGCATTGCGACGCCCTGAGGACAATGGTTTCGGATAGCAGTCATAGTCAGTTTGATGTAATAAACACACAACATAAACAGCTACTCAGTCCTGAAAAGGAGAGTACAGCCCACCAACACCAAATTTTTCAGTTTTTAACCATTTTTTCTGCTGTGCTTCTGATTGGTGGATTCTCCTATGAACCTCCCTATTACATAGTGATAATGTTAAAGTACAGCGGGAGTGCTGAGGGGTGATTGTGAAACACACTTTGCTAACATGACATCTTGTCATGACAAGAGGCAAGGGATTGGGGTTGTGTCAGGACAAACACAAAGCCCTGTGTTCCCCCTGCTGTAGCCCTCTGGTAAATACTTTTATGAATGGTGGCGGTGCTTTGTGGACAAACAGAAACCCAAAGTAAACTGTAGAAACGTGTGATCATAAGCCGATTCACATGGACAAGGACAATTTAACAACAGGCCTCGCAGGACAAATCCAGGTCATTCTGAATCTGCTTCGTAACTGCAGAGGGATGCGAGGAAAAAGGGAGAGAGCTGTGCGATCAGTCAGACGCTGAACTGAACACAAACACACAAGCACACCCCCACACACATGGTCCGGAGAGTCCGACGCCAGCTAGCTTAGCGCTAACCTGCAGTTGGTACATTGGCTGTTAGAAAAGGTTGTCTATGTTTAAACAGTCAAACAGTCGAATTCGTACAAACGGTTCAAGGTGGAAAATCACCGGCTATTTCAGTGCTTTAATAATATATTTTATAATAATATTTAATGAAAATAACAGGAACAGCTCCGTCACCGTCTAGCTTACAGTCCACGGCCAAATTGTTACGTAGACAAAACCTGACATTACACAAACATCACGTGTCACGTCCTCGTGCTTGTTTAAGATTTAAGAAGTCGACTTGTTTTTGTAGACTGCAATGAATGTGTGTGCTGCCCCGTGCATAATACTTGCGTGTTTATACTACATGACTGTACAAATTGAGTGGCCAGCAGGACCATCTCTCTTTTGGCAGCGTCGCCGGCACTAAATAGCTCATTAGCTATTGGCCATAATCCTGTTGTACACTCTCTGCTTTGCCAGATAACCAGAATGGCATCTCCGCATAAAAAAGAAGAAGAAGAAGAAAAAAATAAAGGCAGGCTCTTTGAAACTGCAGCCATTTAATCACCTTCGCCTTTTCCTCCTCTGTTCTTCCTTCGTCTCTTCGGCCAGCCACGTCCCTGAATGACTGCCTGGTCGAGCATGATGTAAACTTTATTCACAAAGGGAGAGATCAAGAGTTTGACATCATTAGAGTTTAGACATTGCCGCCATAAGTTCAGTTTAACTCTGCCTGTGTAAGAGTGATAAATCATAGCTGGAGTCATCAGTAGTCCAGAGAAAGATGACAAATGAGCCTTACGAATTCTCCCTCTCTTCCTTTCTTTCTCTTTTCTTGTGCCATCTGATTTTGTCCGCTTGAATAGAGCAGCGACTATCCGACCCCACTGAGAGCATACACAGCTTTTTTTTTTATTTTATATCTGCTTTTCTTTTAGCTCTGCCCCTCTCTGCGCTTTTTAATATTGTATGATTTACTTTATTTTTTCAGCTGGATGACTAGAAGCTTGGTCTGTTTTGTTGTTGTTGTAGCTGTAGAGGCTATCTAAGGAGATTCTGCCCCAACTTTCCAACCTATCTGAGTGAAAGTTGTGTCACGGAGAGCCAAGTCGAGAGAGGTAGAAGTATGTGTGCTCCCCAAGTAAGGCTTGATGTGTGGAAATCAGGAATCGGAACAGCTCAGCATTTTTGGAAATGCGCTTATTTGCTTCTTTCCAATGAGCTACATCATCGATATCACTTAAATATGGAGCTACTGGATATCTTAGCTTAGCACAAAGACTAGAAACTGGGTGAAACAGCCACCCTGGTGGTCCAACCCAGGCTGGTGGGAAGCAATCAGGATGCTTTGTTGTGCTTTATGAAGAAAAATGCAGTTTTTAAAACTGATTCATTGTGCGAATTTCACCCACCTCTGTGATTATGTATTTGAAACTTGCATAATACCTTTCAAGGTAAAAAAAAAAAAAAAAAAACTAACTCAATGCTAATCAAACCATTATTAATTTACCAGCAGGTGCCGTTTTACCAGTAATGTTTGTTGGGCCACTGAACAAAAAGAAGCAAGATGATTAATGCCAAAATGTTGAGTCATTCCAGCATGTTGGGTAAGAGCACTTTGCTCACCTACATAACAAAACTACATGATTTGTTTGCAGTGAAAAAAAAAAGTAGCCGTGGGCTTAATCATTAAATACAACAGTAACCATTTTTCAGCTCAAATCTGGAGCATATAAATTGTGTAAGGTGGTCATGGTAGTGATTAGTCCGACTTAATCCAGAATTGGCACATCTGACGAATAGTAAAATCACAGTGTTCTGTGGACAGCGTTCAAAACATGACTAATACACAGCTGTTATTATTATTTTATTATTAAATCATTTTACAAAATTTAAATATTTGAGTGAGATTGAGTGAGAATGTTTTCTATTTCACCGGGTAAAGGAAAACTTCATATTACATTTTTTTGGTTTTGGAGTTAATCCAATTTTGGAAGGGAAAATAGGGTCTGCAGAACTATGAACACCATCTGCTAAACTGTGTCAGAGAGAATTATTTGATGAAATTTTCACATCACACTGTTCAGATCTCGGATTCTAGTTGTAGCTGCAGGTTCTGGACATAAATTACTGTTCAAAACAGAAGTAATTCCATCTTTTAGATTAACAGATGTCAGCGTGAGGTGCCAGGTATGAAATTCAGAAAACATGAGCATGGTGTGTTCATGTGTGGCTCACTGATGAAGGGATTTGGGATGTAGTTGCATGACCACTGTATATTAACATTTAGTAGTTGAATTAATGGAGGATTGTGCATCTTTGATATTGAATGAGTTTTTCTCCACCCAGGCGGGGGTTGTGAGATTGACAAAGAACATGATGCCGTATTCTTGGATACCATATGTCGGATAGAAGCTGGAGATTGTAAAACAAGGGAAAGCAGCTGTTGAATGGGTCAGGAAAGGACAGGCTATACTTTAATAAGGACACCAGCTGAGAGAGGAGATTCCATGGTCTCCATAATAAATCACCAGAGATGAGAAAGTGGCTTGTCCTTGGCGTCTCAGTTGTCTCAAAAGTAATCAAGCCCAACGGCCTGGGCCCCAAACATTGCTACAGCATAGAAATTTTCCCCATCGCAGGTCCTCTTTTGTCTTGAGGAATTCAGCTGCAACTACTTTGTCTTATTAATATTGCAAATGGGTGGACAGCTAACAAAACCATAGATTTGTGCAGTTGTGTTTGCAAGCTATGTGTGTGTGTATATCACACAGTTATTGAAGACATGAGCACAAAGACATATGTAACTACATAAGGCAGTGATTATAGAAGTTATTTCTCACCCGATCTTGGCACCTGTGTGAGCTCACTTTGAAACAAACTTTAATTCATCAAATATGATTCTGTAGCAAAGCTTGGTTAACATGTGCATCAAACACTACTATGATTTCTTTGTCTTAGTGCTGAAGCCACTAGTTGTTGCTGCACTCTGGTGATCTGCTGCCCTAATCCGTCCTATAATTACAATGATAATTAGTAAAATGATAATAAGTACAAAGATCAAATCTAACAATTGTCTCCTACCACGCTGTTCCAGAGCAACAATACTTTTAAATTCAGTAGTTGATAAAGTAATTGAATTTCTTTGAGAGCTGAACCTAATTGTATCTAATCACTGACTAATTAATTGCACAGCACTGGTTGTCATGCAGATTTTACACAGACCCTGAGACCAGGCAAGACAAAACAAATTTGTCTGTAAAATACAAAACGATTCCAGGTCTTTCAGGGGAAAGAAATATATTAGAGTGGCAATTAAAAAGAACAAAAATAGCTAGAATCAAATAAAAGAACAGAAATACTGTGTTTATGCAGCACACTAATGCAGTATAAACTTAGCTAATTCAACAAGTGAAATGCAAAGTCAAACAGAGAAACCAATAAATTCAAGCAAAAGGAAAAAAGCAGAGATGTTGCAAGTGACCACACACAAGAAGCATTCCAGATAATCTGGAAGTTGGTGCATCTGTGTGCAGCGTACAGAAGGTGGCTAAAACTAGCCACGCTGCACTTGATTTTGAGATGACTCATTGCATTATTGAAGAAATCTACTGTAAAGAGTTAATGACAGGACTAATGGTCTTGGTTTCTGTTCGAACACTGGTAGTACCATTCTGAATCAGCTGTTTAATGGTCTTTCTGGGAAGACCAAAAAAAAAAAAGACCATTAAAATAGTCCACCCTGCTGGAAATTAGGGCAAGAATGGGTTTCTCTAAGTCTTGTCTCACTATTTGTTTGAGATGATTTAGGTGTAGCCTTGATATGACACAAGATTTCTAACTTAGGATTTTGTCCTTGTAGTCCTAAAATCAAGACAAGCAAGCCTTTCCCTTCATGTTGTCAAATCCATTTCTTAATGCAAAAAATTAAATGGCATCCAGCCATTTTCTTGCTCTAAGGAGCGATGCAGTGACTCAGTGGGGTGATAGTCACATGGCGAGGCAGCTCAGTAAATCTGTGTTGCTTTAATAAGCAATCTCACTATCATGTATGATTTGATCTCTAGGGAGCGTGCTCAGGTTTGATAAAAGAGGTCTAAGAATTTAACCCTGAGCAACCGATGGCAACGGCGTAGCTCTGCCTTTGAGATACGATCTTAAATAAGTAAGAACTGTTTCAGATGATCCAACCCCCGTTTCCATCATCTAGCTCCAGAATCAAAGTTGCACATTGATCGGCTGGACTGTGAGCCAGATGGATTGAATTGCTGAACGGCTTCTAAAACACTTTCATGTTTAATGATTACATATTATCTCGTCAAGAGGTTTTATTTTGCCTTGGTTTACATGATATAATTTAGTAGTACCCTGAATTTTAACGATTTCATGCCCGTTCCATTGTTCTCAGCGCAAACATGGTGGGAGGTCGTTGATGGCAGCAAAGAGCTGCTCTCCTGAATGTGCACAGCTATACGCCACTTTATTCAGAGTTAATGATGGTTTAACTTTTTCAACTTGGCGCTGCGGCGCGCCGTGTGACCATGGAAACCACAGAGAGGGAAATGATACAGGAGCTGATTTTACTCTGTCTGAGTTCCCTGAATTACACACATCTTCACCATCAGGGACAAGAGAGATTAATGAAGAGAAACTCTAATGGAGCAACATCAGCTGTCTGGTTATCCTGACTGGAAAACAACATTTATGATAATAATTAACAAAACGTAAACCATATTATTGCTATTCCTTTTCTCAATTTTAAGATACAACCTGCTCTATTTATCAATTTAGATTAACTGAGGTGGATGCAGCAGTCTGTGGTGTACAGGCAGGCAGAATCAGCAGTAACTTGGAGGTAAGGAGAGCTGCAGATGTGGAGTTGCACCTTGCTGCTGCACTGGCAGCCACTCACTGTCTGAGGGCAGTCTTATATATAAACAGCTGCCTCAATAATTCACAAAGCTCAATTTCGGGTTAGCCAAACTTCTTTGGGAGAGAAAACCAGAGCAAACTGTGCGCAGCAACTTTCTGGTTCAGCTTTGACCTACTGTGCTTTTTTTCTGTGTAAGGAGAGCTATACCAGCATTTCTCTCTCTCTCTCTCTCGCTCTCTCTCTCTCTCTCACACACACACATACACACACACACACACACACTTAGGCATTAACATCTTTTCCATTATGTTTTGTGTCTACATAATTAGCCTATTGATGTCTTTTCTAATCACAGAGTAATTAAATCTGAGGAAACGGATGTTTCACGTGCTAATATAATTAAACAAAAACAACTTAAAGGCAAAGAGACATTGTAGTTTATCCAATAACAAGCGTTTATTGCGTTGATTTTCAGGTTGATAAAGCTGATCAAAGCTGGAAGATACATCCTGGATGTCAATAGAGAAGATTATAAAGCCTCACACAGAAACTAAACTTTTCACCACACGGTGACTCGTTGTGGATGGAGAGTATAGGAAACCCAGATATAAATTTGAGCTAAAATAATAAATGCATGTGTTTTTAAATGTGTGTGTGTGTGTGTGTGTGTGTGTGTTGAGGGGGCACATGCTCATATGCGGGTGTACTCTCACTCTTGACTGCTCACACTAGTGGGTGGCAGAACTCACTGGAATTTGTACGCTGCGGAAAAGGAAAATCACTTAACGTCACGCACATTAACTCCTCTCCCCATCAGATGCCAGCCACACATTGGGAGAGCCTGTAATTATGAAAATGGTTAAGCAATGAGTGGCATGAGGGAACATCAGCGGTGTTATAAGATACAGTATGAATGACAGAAAAAGACACAGAAAGAGACAGAGAGAAATATCTTTTATAAAGCCTTGGGCTCAGTTTGTTGCCCCACATTGAGATTAAAGCTCAAACCTAATACATGGCCTACAGAGCCTTCAACCCCCACTGCCAGCTACCACCCCATCATTCCACTCCCATTTCCCTAATACTGACAGTCAGGGGTTGTCTGTGCCTTAGAACACACACTATTACCATCAGTTAGCAAGAAGTGCCACTGGCATATCTGCTGCATGATTTGCTTTGTCCTGTTTTGTGATGGCATTGTTGAAACACACAAGATTTTTCCACAAAGAGCAAGGCAGTGGTTAGAAAATATCCTCATGGCTGTCGTCACTGCTGCAATACACTAAAGGTCAGCTCTCAGAGATTCGCCTCTCCTTCTTTGTTAATTGTTCTGGCTGAACACGAATGTCATGACGGGAAACATTCTTTGAGCAGTGGCAGAATGACCTTGTGAGGCAGCTGAGATCAAGGGTCCATCTCAGCAGGCTTCAAGTTATGTGCTTTGGTCGAACAGCAGTCACTTGGTCCAATCGTTGCCTGTGAGGAACTATTGACTGATGATGGGCGTGGTTAGGTGCGACAGTGAAAACAATGGGATGGCGATTCCTAAAAAAGCTAGCATAGATGCTACTATATCATGAGTTACATCCCAACTGGAGAGTATTTCTTCATTAAAGAAGAGTGAAGAACTTATCTGAAGCCTTTTCTGATTGGAAAGATTGTTTTGGGCTTTGGGAAGAACTCCCCCACTACCTCACATGGTTAGTTGACCATGGTTAGCCCACGATCGACGGTGTTAGACAGATGGTTCATGCAATCACCTTCCAAGTATTTTTTTTTAAAGTACCTGCCCTTTTCCCCAACACTTTAGTCCAAAGACGACTTCCCAGATGGTTCTGCGCAACAAACCATCTGGCGCATCAGGTTAGTGGCTAGAAGCCAAGAGACGAAAAACCCTTGATGATATAATGGATTGTTTCCCCACAGAATCGGCGAAGGAGGCAGTGATGTAGAAAATATCATGGGAGGCTTGAAGAATCTACCCTGTCTGTTGGTGTTTGATTGAGAAGCAGTGCTGTTTTATTCTTACCACAGAGCCATCACAATACAAACCGATTATTTTAATTATGACAATTCACAAAAAGGGGCTTGGATTCTTTAAACTGCAAGGTAATTTGGTGGAGTATTTTTAACAAGTTTTAACCTGAAGTTGCATATATTCTCGATGGGATTCACACAGCACATATAAAGAGGGAGTGACTCTTCTAATCAGCTACCATCTGCATGTATCACTAATCCAACTGCCTCACCACATATTCTCTTGCATATGATCTTAGATAATCAGAACTACGATGTAAAATAATGATGTCCACGACTGTGTTCTCCTGCCATTTAATAATTGATGAGTGTGAGAGGCGTATTAATCAGTGGCTTTGCCCTGCTGTCAAGCTCTGCTGGACATGAGTGGTTCTTTGATGCTCTTCAGTGGAAATGGGCAAGGACAAGAGGCTTTGAATGTGTCTTTTTAACACCATGCTCTCTGTATGGTCTGCTTCATTCTGAGAGGACGGATCATCAACTTGATAAGCAGCTTACCAGGGCTGTGGTAAGTTTAGGCCAAGACAAGTCCAAGACAGAGCACAGTCCAGGACAGCAAGTCAAAGCCAAGTCCAACTGGGCTTGAGAAAAGGGTAAAGGCTGCCAAACATTAAGTCCTCTTCACAGTTTTAGGATTATGCTGACACAGCCAACGACACAACCAACTTGCTATCTCTCTCTCACACACACATACACATGCGTGTATCCATACACAGCTCTTTTTGGTATTGTTATAGTTTTGTTTATGTGTCCTATACTGTCAGATAAGTATTTTGTTTTTTAAGGGAATGCAATACAGAATCCTCAGATGTTTGGAAATGATCACATATATATCTAGCAGACTTAAACAATTAGTAGCATTTATTTGAAATCATATGTGATATGATAAAAAGGTCTAATATTCACTCTCCTTTTAGCTTTGATTTGGTCTTTACCAGCTCTGAGTTCACCTGACTCTTTAGCCCCTAAACGCGCCACTATGTACACCAGCTAGTCATGAACTTAGCGCATCTGCTCAACTTGTGGTGTGTATCAAAACAGGGTGGCTGAGAGTAATGGCCCTGAACTAAAAATGCAAAGCTGTGGGCCATAAAACCAAAACAATGAGCCGAAAGATACTGAAACATAGGCTTGAGAAGAACTGCAAGTGACCCCTTTCACAGTATGTACAGTCATTTAATCCATTGTTGATATAAAGCTATTGATCTGCGTGGCTCTAAAAGGCTTGCAAAACCAACAAATTTGTTATTGATTATGCTTATTACACCACAGTGTGTCTTATTGTGTAGCCGGACTACATGAAATATTTGAGCAGCATAGAAGTAAGAAACACTTTGAACAGGTACTCAATCACAGTGATATTAATTATAGAAAAAAATTCTGAACCATGGGTTCTAAATATCCAGTAGGGGTTAGTGACTCAACATTGAACTTAACTTACTACTTAACATTCTCCTTTTGCAGCTTCTAAAATTGCTTTAATATTTTAACAGTATTATAACTCAATGATATTTCTCTGTCATCTGCACTCTATTTATACTTTGAGATCTATATCTTTAATTCATTATATCATGCATTCATAGTCATTCCGCAGTAGTTACACACAATGAGTTTATTACATTTTTCTCATGTGGGATTACTATAGTAGATAAAGACTGTTCCCCTGTGCGTCTTATGCAGAGAGTGTTCCCATTAGGTCTCTCTGGTGGCTGTCACAGATGGTAAAACACAAGCCAAAGTTGAACTGCAATGGCGGAATATCCTGAACATAACCACATCAGGCCACACCTAGCCCACATAAACAGGCTGAATGTGGCCCGAAACAGCTGCTGTTTCCGACACTTTATTGCTTTGAAGTGAGTCACAAATCCGAGAAGACTGGGGAAAGTCGGAGATGATAAACTAAAACATCTTAAGACTGGATTTGGAGCTCAGGCTGCTTTCGAGTACCACAGCTCTACCACTTATACCAGACGGATACATCTCTTTGTCATTTGTTTTATCATTTATTCTATCATCTTCTTTGTCTTAACATACGCAGTGTCTTTCTCAAGATGTGCATAACAGGCTATATTATAAAGGTCTACAGTTTTTACCATTTAAGATGTTCACCACTGTTCTTATGTAAGTAGTCTCTGTCTAGCCTGCTCCCTCTAATCCTGTGACTTTCACTTAAACCCCTCAACCTCTACTTGAATTTGATTTATGATATAAGCTCCCTGCTCTGTCATGGGCTGTGGTCCTACATTATGTTGTCGTATCTTGTCACAAAGAGAGGCCAGACTGGAGGCACAGCACGGGATCAATGTTCAACATCATTCTTCTCCTGATATATTTCCCTCTGAGGAGCAAGATTGCAGTTAGAAACAGCTTGTGCGTGAGTGATTTTCTGTTGCTTGTTGACTCACTTAATGCACCTAGTATAACAATCCCAGGACACGATGAGCAGAACAACACAGTCATCCATTTTTCATGGAGATCCCCTTCGAGAAGTTTGCCAGTCAATATGCTCGACAGAGAGTGATGGGAATCATTGTGGCTCTCTCAAGGCCGCCCCATGCTTTGTGGTTGTGACAGTGGGTGGAAATAAGCATTGCCCTGCTCCTCCATCGATATAGAATCAAGAGGCTTTATTACTGAACCACAGCAGTAGAGGCTGTTCACTGAAGTTGCTTTATAGCTCATGCTGTGTGGTACAGCAAACCAACTGCTACAGCTGTTATAGAAACAGGGTGCAATTTATACAATGATAATTGGAGGATGCCCCCCATTACTGTACAGTGGCATCCTAAGTGTTACATCCTTCCAACCTTTTGCTATTTTAATATAATATGTGCAACTTAAGGCACAAAGTTTGAAACTAGATAACATCAGCGTTCTCCACCAGCATCTCCACTGGCTTGTGGGACACAGGAAAACATGGACTTTAATGAGGACGTGAGCCACTGCAATGATGGGAGTGCGAGAGGCGGATTAGAATTCAATTAACGACAATGTTATGAAATGGTATGATCCTCCTTAGGGGTGTCAGGCAATAATGTATATCTTTTAATATATCTTTTAATATTTTATAATATCATTTCAGCTAAAAGGTATCTATAAAAATTTAAACGCCTGACTTATTGTTTTTACCCGTTTTAGGGGGTTTCAAGTCTTCAAGTCGTTAGTTATGGGGTTTGAATTATGGGATCCACCCCAATATGGGTCACCTCAACAAATGAATATCTTCATATGCTTATGGTGCTTCTTTTAGCTAATTGTTCTAATTGTTACTGATTTCACGCCCCCAGTGTTTTATTGGCTGGGACAGGCAGCTGATTTTCACAAAAAAACATCAAAAAGCCCTCAGTACTCTACTTGTCCAGCGCCAAACAACAAACAGATAAAGTTAATAACTAGCAGATGGACTAGCAAAGTGGACTGTTTAGTAGCAACAGAATGGGATCATCAGGGGTATAGATCCTCCAAAGAATGTTAATGTGGATCTACCTTTGCAAGCTGTGTTCACAGACAGTTGTTTCCTCACAGGTTTGCCACCCTACATGCTTGGTGTCTCTTTACTTTGTGCACTGTACAATGATGTGTACATGCAATTTCCCCTGCTGGTTACAAAGATTCACTGATTCACTTAACCTGGCAAGTTTCTTTGGACTGTTAGGGGGCAAAGTGAGCACCTGAAGGAAACCTACACACACATTCAGAAAGCATGCATACTCTGCTCATAAAACACCTAGCCAGCTGGTAAAACCACTTACTGTTGATAGCTGAACATCCTCTGTAGCAAAGTTGTAAGGTTAGTCAAGTGGAGCAACAGGTTGCCTGGCTTCATGAAGAGCTGGGACTGAGGATCTTGGACTCTATAACCATCCATTGAAAGTACTCTCTCACTGGTTCCATTAACCTGTCCAAAACTGGCTAAGATTTAAATGCAATTTTATAGTGTATTATATTATTTTAATATACTGGCTTGCTATCAATCTTGCCCTTATTATATTCCTACCATTTGGACTAAATTTGAAATGCTTTTACTGTTTGTATAACCGCTAATTCTTCCAACTTTCTTCTGAGGCTTGTAATTGACTTTTACCCACCTACTGTCTCCACTCCACACCCAGGGGTTTCTATATTCACTCCCCCCATGCTGTTTTCTCTTTGTTCTGTTTTTCTTTTTTTTAAACTGAATTTGGGCTGAGTGGTTGGAAACCACTATTGGTGTGAGTCCAGTCTAATGAGATATTGTGTGATGTGATATTTGAATGTAGAAATACTCTTGGGTTGATTAATTGGTAATTGCCAGTATTTAAACTTCTATAACATTTTAAAAATCTATTGCAGTATGTTATTTGCACTCATGCTGTGCCATTGTAAGCCTGTACTTTTAAAGGTTATCCAAACTATTGCACAGTTGATTACACACTGGCTTTGAGACATTCTTTTTCAGCTACAACTGCAAACAGCTTTTGCTAGTAATGGTGTGACAATTGGCCTCCATTCTAAGGTTTTTTTTACCTGAATGTCCCAGTTTGGTTGGGCATTGAACCTCTTGGGCGCAGTTGCCTCAAATTGTCTTTTTCTGTGTACTTAAATGCATTTTACAGGACACACCTTAAAGAACACACTCTAGTTCACCTGTGGCTCACACTCTCTGTGCCCTCCCTCCCAAGAGGAGAAGCAGAGTGAGATTAGCTGGAGACAAATGATGAGAAAAGTCCATTAGTGAGTTCTGCATCTTGATAATTGCCTCTCATTAGCATCGTCTCTGCACCAAGGTGCCACAACTCGTCTTGGAATTCATCTATGAACTCATATTTCAACGAGGTCTATGGCGGCAATAGACACAAGGTGCAGGATAAGTAAATGACATGGAGGGAAGAGGACATGGAGGACATGGGGAGGGAGGTTTGGAGGGAGAGGAGGAGAGCAGAGTGGGTAACGCTCCGAGTGTTGGGGACAGAATGGTAAAAGAGGAGGAGGAGGATTGGATGTGAAATGAGACTGTGAGTCAGACATCAGAGTGGCTCCACAGATCTCACTGGGACAGTTTTGCCATTTTAATGTTCACAAGCATTTATGAAACTATTAGGAATAATCATATCACATGAAAGTGCTCTAACTGCACAATGCAAATCAAGTAAGGTTAAGAAATGGTTGAATTAGCAAGCTATTAGTTCATAAAGCAATATTTAATTTCACCGTTACCAGCTGCAAAAACAGTGATGGACACAGTTAATCCATAATCCAGTAACATGAGAACATGTTTGTTCTTCGCAGTTTTATGCCTTTAATTTAATTTAATTTGGAATGCAAGACTTTTAAAATATATCCACACTGTGGATTTGCAACTTTTGCTTCAATAAGAGAGTTCTTCTTCTGCCACTTAGACATTTTCAAATATCTACTGTCAGCCAGATGCCGAAAAAAGCCTGGGAATTCAGGGCATGACATGGTCGCCCCGTGTGAGTGTATGCACCGGAAATATTACCTTTCATTATCTGACTTTGATAGACATCAGAGGGTTGTTAGGGAGGCACAGTGAAAGGAGAGAAGATGGAAAGAGAAAAGAAGTATGGACAGGATGTGAGACAGAGGAGAAAGGAATACAGTGGAGGAAAAAAAAAGTGTTGAGACATTGGGACATTCACGAGGAAATGAAAGGTGCAGCATATGGGAGAGGACAAAGAGAAGGGGAGACGAGGGGAGGAAAGAAAGTAAGAAAAGAAAGCCTATGCAAATGAAGAAATAAAACAGGAAGGCTGAAGTCGGTAATGGCCTCATTGGAATTCTTACAGTAGCAGCGCTGGTCCGAAGAAAGATCTGAACTCACCTGCAGTCTGTAACTTCTTGGAATAAACAGTTCGTGGAAACATTGTGAACATGTATGAATTTGTTCAGGTGTGTTCAGACTTATGTCTTTGTTGTTAAGCATTCAAAAACACAAATTCACCTCTTGCATTTCATAATTAAAATGTATTATTATATTCACATTATTACAGAAGACACTGGTTTAGGCAGAAGTTAAATACAGTATATTTTGTATTAGTTGTGGCATATGGATCTTTGGGGTTTTATTGTTATTGCAAGACAACTCCGAGACTTTCTGAGACTTTTTGTGGCGCCATGAAACTCTCATTGTAATTACTGTGATTTAATGATTGCACAATTATCTATTATTCGTGTCGGTAAAACATCTAATTCATCGTCACATCTTTGCCCAACTGAAATTAAAAGTATTTTTTTTACTTAAAAGTTTATTAATTGTTGTTGTATTTGGCTCATGGATATACTTGATCAAAGCTGTGCACCAAAAATAGCTTGTCATAAAACATAAATTCTCACAGTCGAACGTGCGGCTTTGAGCATGGCAGCTCTTGTGTTGCTGTTCTCCCCAGCACGTCCCTGGACTCTCTAACTTTGTGAGCACTCTATCACTGAGCACGTCATTATGAACCCCGCCTCCCAATAATTAATTTTTGAATAATAGGAAAAAAATGATGATTTGTGCATCTCCTGCAATGTGTGGAAAGTCACTGTGGAAGCTGAAAAATGTTTCCACTGTCCGCTGCTGATTGATGCGCAGCTTGTGAGGAGATTAAATATTGTAATGTGACCTCGGCAGTAGACACTAAAAGTAGGAGTGCTGAGGATGCTGGAAGCAAGAACCTCCACACTTAGGTACCAAAAGCATAGGGGTTTTATTTTTTACTCTTGCATTGCACCCCACATCTCCAAGTCCTTGTTTTAATCATTGTAAGCAGCGCAGCCTTTCCAGAGGGAAGATCAAATATAGCGTCAGAAAGCGAGTTGTCTGTAAGCCTTTTGTTCAAAATGTTCATGATGTAGCAGGTAAAGCCTAGCCTAGCTCAACATTTACAATAAATGTACAAATTCATCAATCGTTCCCTGAATTCCATCCAACAATATTGTTTAAATAATTTAAATAGATACATTATTTACATCTATTCACAACCATTATTGTTTTTAATGAGTAATGGATGTCAGAAAATGGCCAAGATGTTTCCTCTGGCCTTAGGACTGTCTGTCATTCAGTTCATGAGGTAACGTGCTAAGTGCTAAAGTCTCACAGCCCACTGCTGTGAGTTATTTATTGTCACAACATCTGGACCCAGGAAATAAAGAGAGCTAATGCTATTTGGACACCCTCTTTTCTATAATGCTGCACAGCACTGAAGTGTGGAGGTGACTGTTAACAGCACTTAGCAGGAGTTGAAAGGAGTGTGCATGAAAGGTAGGTTAGCTATTGCGCAGTGGAAATCAGTGTGAAAGCTAAAATGCTGGGCTAACTGGTTTCTAATTTCTGAGTTGCGTGCAGACAGAGCAGCACGACGGGCCTTAGCACATGTTGGCAACTTAAATAGCTAAGAGATGATAGGCAACAGTTATTGCTATGTGAAGTTGAAGTATGTTGAAGGGAAAGAAAATGGCTTGCATCAGTGTTTGTAGGCTATGCTGTTATGACATCCTCCTGTCAGTAGTACACCACAGTAGTTGATGGTACGTCTCCTCACAGACTCTGAGTTGTCACTCAACCAAGAGGCTTGGAGCTTCAAACAAAAAATGGAAAACTATGACCCACAGCTGAGTTAATGTTGTGCCATTGTAATCTATGGTTTTTATGGCAAAATTGGAGAGACTTCAACTATATTGAATAGCTGAGGTGGGGCATCAATGTCTGAAACATTTTATATTGTCAGGACCCAACATGGGACTCTGTAACCATCGTTGTACTGAGTGATGAGTGTGTGTGTGTGTGTGTGTGTTTATGCATTTGTTCCAGAGTTTGACTGAAGCAGAAGACATCAATGACAGTTTTCAAGTGGGCATCCCAATAGTATTATCAGTCTGAGTACTGCCCATGAATTAGTCATGGTTAATCAATTATTAATTACAATTTATGAAAAATGAATACCCCTAAATTTTTAGTAAATTGGAAACACACAGCCATTTTTTGTTCTTTTTTTTAGTTGAGTAAAACAGCTTTCAATACACTTAGATACAGAGACCTTCTGTTTCCATGGCGCTATTTAAAATGTGTTTTTTAAAATTAAATATAACATTAGCTTCTATTTTCACGTCACATTTTAGAAAATATATTTTTTTTTAGCAGCATTGTCTTTTTTCATTAATATACTGCCATGACATTGGTTTAATTAGGTATTAGTTAGTAATGACACACTCATTTAATCATCCAAGGTTTTAATTAAAATACAGATAAACACATGGTGACAAACAAAAGTCATTAAAAATGTTTGGTCCTTGTGGTATTGCACTGCTTGAGAGGGATTTGCTTATGACTGATAGTGGGCTGGAATCAATCAACCAATCATCCCATCATCCCTTCCGACACCTGATTGGACAAACACAGCACTCTTTGGGCCGCCACAGTTCAGATTTTGAAACTGTTTTGGATCAAGCTTTTTGTAAAACATATTTTCAGAGTTTCTTTTAGTTTAGAGTAAAATAATCAGCAATATAAAGTAATTAGACCAGAGTAGATAATGCAGCCGTCCTACATAAGAGTGGCATGAGGTACACACTAGCAATCTACTAGCAACAGCGGTTTTATACATACAATATAAAATTGTAATACTTTATTCTTTAAGTCCTGTAAAAGAAATTGCATTTGGGCTACACACCAAAGAAAGTTGTGCAAATTTGAAAAAACTTTGTTCAAAAAACTTCAACTTCAAACACAGGTCCCCCCTCTCACTGGGCAGTAAAATATTTATGTAAAATTATATAGATATATTGGTTTTTGTATGATTTAGCGCGTGAATGTATGAGGTCTTAATGTTTTATTGGCTGCAAGTCAAACAATGTATTACTATGTGGCACTGTGAAACTTTTATTGTTAAACTTTTTATATATTTTTATATTGTGTGAACTTTAATTTTTAATCTTTGTCCTGTAGATCCAGACTCTAAGATTCCCCTGGCTATGGGACTTCCACTCAGATTGAGGAGCAGATAGCCAAACGTACTTTAGTGTAATGGCACTTTGCCAGTGCCACCCCAGGCCACCCCCTTGAACACGCCTCTATGGCAGGTCAACTGTCCTGTGTTACAATGGAAACACTTACTAAAGTAACATCTGCCATTTATATCTATGGAAAACAGATAGGGTCACAAATGGTATGTGCATATGATAACCATGATGTTTTTGCATCGGTGTGATATGTAAGGAAGAGCAGTGGAACGACTCCTCCTTAGAAGGTCAACTCAGGACATGACGTGAACAGTCCATCGACAACTACAGAATGAGGGGTATTTTATGTTGCATATTATGGGTTGTGAGGCTGCAGTGCATAAAGCCATTAACAAGATAAATGCACATTTGAGAGGCCCCACTTATAGGCACAGGACTGTTGTGAGATGTGGTCAGAAATTCCTCGAAACAAGTGGGTGAGTCCACATTTCTCATAGATGTATGGAACAATACAGGGGCTGAATGCTGGAGCTACAATGAAGGGATCCACTGTCTCTGTTGTGCTGTACAGAGTTACAGAAAGTTCTGGTTGGATGTTTTTTTTCAGATCTAGAACAAGGAAAAACAACAAAATAAAACAAAATGAGCTGCGGTCACACATTAAGGGAAACAAAGAGACCAAGCCAATACTCAATTGATCAAATGCATACAGTGTAATAACAAAGCCAGGCCTTGGTTTGGACTCTGTTCAAGCTCAGAAAGTGTCACTCAAATTAATGGGTTTTCACACTCTACAGACTAAAGATCTTCATGTAAATGCAGACTCATATTACCTGCTGTTTCACACACTGTATATGTACACTGTTGCCCATAAAGTTGGAATAATTTTGTTTTCAGACACATTCCTCTTTTTATTCTTATTTATACACATCAGTAATCACTTTTGACCAGGCGCAGTGATGAGTTTTGAGAAGATATACACTTTATCTATCAAGAATAAATCACATTGTCACATTCATTTCATGAGAAGAGTAAAAAAATATTATATTCCAACTTTTTGGGCAACAGTGTATTAAAAAGACTAAGCATAGATTTATATGTGATTTGGCCAATGTGCGTATATGTGGCTGTACAGTGTATAGCTTATCTTAAAATTACACTGCCCTCATGGCATATTGCCAACACCAAAACAAATTCAACTTGCAGCAATATACTGTGATGGACTTAGGCCTTATGAGGGCAGATTAGTGGTTGGTTTATCTCTGTTTTCACTCTTTCTCCTCAAAAGGCCCTGATGACTTGGCTCCGTCTACCTCAAAGAGTGATTGGTGTCACCTGTTTGCATTGCTCTTAAGAGGGGTGATAGCCAAGTTGCTCTCTCTCTTCCCTTCATTCCTGCCAACTGCCAGCTTCAAAGGTCTCCCCTCTTGTTCTCCAGCTTTCCCTGGTTTCTTGCTGGAAAGGCTGGGTGCCTTCCAGGATGCAGTTGTTGGTTTTATTTTGGGTTTAGGGTTTGAATTGTCTCTAATACAGTTATTTTGTCTTGTTTAAACTGTTTCGACTTCCCTTCTTTCTTATGCTTCGTAACAACCCAGGAGCGCAAGAATACTGTGAGACAAATGCGTTATTACTCTACATCTGTCTCAATGAAAAATCAAGCAATCAACCCTGCTCTTTGCAGAGCTTGACTGCTGTGAGCTTTTTTTTGCAATGTGGCTTATGACCTGTGCTTAAAGCAAATAACTTGCCTAATAGGTCTATTTTTATTAATGTCCAATTAGCTTTATGTACCACAGGCACTTACATGAATATATGTCTACAGGCTGAGCAGCCCTAGGCTACAAAGTGTTGGATACACACGCCGAATGACGAATGATAATTGCGCCTTTTTCAAATTACTGGAGCGAACACCACCCACACAGATAAACATTCATTTATAGAGTTCAATAAAAGTCTTATTTAATGAAATATTTTAAAAGGAACAAAACAGGCAGCTGTGAAGAAGTGGCATCTAAGATTTCTCTCCCACCAAATACATCATCTTACGAACTCATTCTTAACTCAGACAAGAGTGCAAGACCTTAAGTGATTAAACCAGAGTGATATATATCTACTTATGTAGATGCTTTCATGTATTGTAGAAAGATAAGACCTATTCAGTCCAAGAAACGTGGACAAATATGGACTAAACTGTTCTTCATATTAGCTAGTTTTAATTGAGGTTTTCGGGTGGTTCCAATATAATTTTGTTTGAAATACACACAAAAGTAATTTGAGTTAATCCTGTAATATTGTGAAAAGTAAACAACGCGGGTTTGGTTTTGGAACATTAAATATAAAAAAAGAACATTTCTTGTAGGAACTGTGAACAAAACTAATTAACTGTACATGGGATACACGATGGTGGTTCCTGAACTCTTGAAGTACACTCTAGTATAGGCCTTTCTACATTTCATGAGTGGAAGCCATAACTTAAAGTCTTTGTACATGTTGACTTGAGGCATTAAACATAATGAGTAGAAAGAAATTATTTCCCGATCTTTGTGTTCTGTGGTATTCTTTAAAGTCCTTTTGTTCCTCAGTGCCTTGCGGACAACAGATTTTGTTTCCAGGGTACTGGGCCTGAGCACTTTTGTTACTTTTAAACTTTAAGCTGTTCAGACTTCCATTTGTAAAAACAGACCAAAAAGAGGCGGTGTAGACCTCCTTTCCTGTCGTACAAGCACAAAATTCAGGAAATCGGTGACCAAATCAAGTGCTCTGCTTCTGAACTGCATCCCATGTAGTTTGTCATGTGAAGGATGAAGCAAAAATGCCATACAGATGTCCATCCATCCATTTTCTGTCACCACTTTATGCCTTTTGGGGTTGTGGGTTGCTATGCAGATGTGTGTGGTGGAATTAGGGATTTACATTGAAAAAGCCAGCAGCATGAAAGAGTGAAGTCATTGCATCAGATCAGGAAGGCATGCTGGTTCTTCATCGTGGCTTAGCACTGACCATCAGGCACTGAGAATGCACAGGATTTTAAAGCTGCACCAATACATTTGTGGTTGTCCAACTGCCCGCTTTGACACAGTGAATGAGGTCCAAAGGACATCTGGTGCACCTTGCAAATGGTGCTTTGTGAGATTACATAACTGGCATTGAGTGATCTATGCATGGCAGGAGGACCGGGGGCAGTGTATAGCCGGTCAAACTGTCAGACAACCCCTGCAGTTTGAAATCTTTATGAAATTATAAAATCCTTATTAAAAAAATACACCGACATTGTTAATTTGTAGACAGATCTAGCTGGACTGTTCTCTCTTAGCATGATAATGTCCCTATTTACAGGGAATAAGGGATCACTGACTGATTTGAGCTTGACAGTGATATGAATGACCGATTGAATCCCTGTAGGACTTTCAGACTGACATTTGAGATAACGCACACCCCATCTCTGTAATCACACCAAAAGCAAGAATGATGTTCATCTCTTCAGCTGAAATCCAGTGACTTGTTTACAATGAGACAAGCACGTTAAAGATTTTTCCAGAGAAATATGTGTTTCACATATATTTTTCCTCAGGAAGACTAACATATAAATATACAAATATTGAGATATGTCCTCTCAAGAGCTTTTGTTCTATTTTTTCCATATGCCATCAGATCTTATGAACAGGCTCTTCAGTTTGCTTTCCACATATTATTCCTGCATGTCACTGCCACTTTCCATCTGTCCCTTATTCTTTCTATCATTTTGCTTCCCTGTATTATCCTTCTTCTCCTCCATTGACTCACAGAGACCATTACCATTAAAACCCATTACCCAGCTGAACAAGAGGAGGAAAATGTTAATGTACTTTTTTTTTTTGACCACAACCATCTGAAATCCTTAATTTTTTTTTTATCCAAATGCAGGCACATGGTTTGAGGCTCACAAGCTCACATAAAGAAAACACTACGTGCAAGACATTATTACCTGAAAACAACTCTGGCACATTAGTGCAATGCTTAGTTTAAACCTTTGATCTCCCATAAAGATCAAAGACAGTTTAAAGGTTTCACAATCATGGACTGAGCTACTTAACTAATAATGTTATAATTTAGATAATCCAGCAAAATATTTGATCAGATAAAAGGGTAAGGGAGATACAACATTTTCACCAATGGTTATGTCATTACATTAAACTTTAAACACTGTCATTTGTGGTGACATGTCATTCTAGCAGGAAGTCATAAATGTATTTAAGTGCTTGCTCTGCTCTCAATTCTCAAGTCAGTCTCTGAATTATTACTGATCACACAGATAAGCTTCCACTAATTCTTCAAAAGTTCACCACGGGCTGATCATGTCTAAAAAGAAGATGGCTGGAATATCAAATTTGGGACACACCAAAATCACCCCGCATTAATGATGCTGGTAAAGACAAATTTGAGTCAATATGATGACACGTGTTTTAACTACTGTGTGTTTCAAGATATACCATTACCATCTCAGACAAATTAAAACAACTTTTGTATACCTTGCATATATCTTTGAATGTCCTATTCCTTTCTGACTACCAGTACCTTACATTCTGTTCTTTGTTGAATGACAATCAACTTACACACCTGCTTGAGATAGATAATCCATTTCAGCTGACAGCTCAGTTCAGTTTTGTGAGTGTTGTGTCCTAATGCAGAGCCGACGTTTCAATCAATCAGCAATTAAAACTAAATTACTGCCCATTAATAGTCGCGATGTGCTGTCTGTAACATTCCCAAAGGTCATTGTGCAAAATGGAGGTAAGGATCCAGTGAAACTGATGGTTATCTGAAAATGGTTTGTGCTAAACTGGCAGAGATTGCTCCTGAATACATCTTGTCACTGTCCACAATATACAATTTCAAAACAATGTGAAGTTGGAAATCTATCCAAGTGTGATTTTGAGAGTTTTCATTTGAAATATATTCTCATTTTCCTTTAGAAACAGTCCTAGCAAGACTCTCTGCATCTGGAAATGAAAATTCTGTCCGTGGAACGAGTAGGATACATCGCTAACTACTGATGTGTGATAGTTCGACTTAATTTAAGACTAAATGTTGAAATGAAAACATCATACTTGGATAATATTATTAAAAAACCAAATGCCTTCTTTTGTGGTTACCTTAGCACAAAAGCTCTGTCTTTAGCAGTAGAGAAAGAAACCCGGATTCACCGAAATTCTTGATTTTTCTCACATCTTTTGAGAAGTTACTTTTCTTTTCATGAAAATCCCGGTATGATGTGCCACCTTCTTTCAAACTTGAGCTAGGAGACATATGAGAGGACAGGGCTATAGAGTATGTCTTTGATTATAGGTTGACTATTTCATGTAATGAGCAAGTTTCACTATATGCAGGACCTCTCTGTTTGAAGCAGTTCAGCTTCCAAACCAGACAGTAAAACCTGGTCATGATCACTCAGTACAAAGGAGCTTACTTTAGTGTCCTCAGGAAGCAGATGCATTAATGATCCTCTCTCGCTATTAGAAGACATTCCGGTGGTTGTCTGCAAAGTCAGGAATTTGAAGCCGCATGCTGCTCTTCAATTTAAGAACTTAAGAAGGAGCCCGGGTTGCAAGGTTTACTTCCGACACAGACATTAACCTCTTTTGCTTGGTGGACATTAAGAAGGACTGGTGTCATTGCTACAGTGTGAAGTCAGTTTTGCGTACAGTAACTGGAGACGTCTTTTGGTTGACGGTATTGATCGGTTCAGGAGCATGTTGGGGAAATCATTGTTGGCCATTGTAGATTTTCACTGCGTTCCTCAGACATCTTTAAAATCTCGGGCAGACTCCACAGAGGTGAGGTCAGCGAGTTCTTCTATTTTCTGCCCTGCTGTCTGGACCGGTCACCTTACAAAGGTTCACTGTCTGCTGAGTTTCTCTCACCTTGTCTGCAGTAATACACAGCTCCTACTCATGAAGCTGTCACAGTTTGCATGCTGTTAGATGATTTAGCCCAGGGGTAGACATTGTATAGGCAGAGGGGCTTTGATCGCCCTGCCACTTGAACCTCCTTTCTTCTATTTTCTCGATTCCAAAAGAGGCCTTTAGATGTTTTGATGTAGTTAGAAAAAATGTCCCCAATACTGCTTTGTCAATGGACTTTTTTGGTGGCTTATTTCTCCATCCTTAACACTGTTTTCGTGCTAATATTAAAGGCTGGACAGATTAGAGGTGTATTATTGCTGCTGAGTTCACACATTAATGAGAATAAGATATCAGCAAATAGAGAACATGTCTCATTTTATCTAGTTCACAATTTCTACTACTAGGGTAATTGCTGTGAGAGTGCATCTAACTCGGAAATAAATACGGACTAACTTTATGAGCAGGTTTTGCCTTGGTTTCATGCTGGCCCAACCACAATGTCATGGTTGTGAGTTTAGTTTCTTGTTTTGTTGGCTTCCGGTTTTATTTTGAAAGATTTTTTTCCCTCATGTGTCAACATGTACTTGTTTCCTGTGTGTAATTAGTTCACCTGTGCCTTGTTTGCCTGCACTCCCCAGTCTATTTAAGTTGTGTCACTTCCTTGTTCTCTGTTGGCTTGATGTTTGTGAGTGAGCCTCATGATTTCCTTGTGTTTTTCCTTGTGTTCCTCCTGGCGTTCCTTGTGACTTTGGATTTCTGGCTTTGGATTTTTGCCTGTTCACAGACTTTGCTTTTCACTGGTTCCATTTGGATTTGTTCGCTGTGTTTTTTTTTGGGGGGGGGGACTGATTATCAGGTTTTTGACCCTGCCTACCTCGACCTACTGTAAGCCTAAACCTCTGAAACAAACCGTTAAAACATCTCTGCTCTTTCTGTCTATCTGCATTTGGGTCCATTTCCTTGAGTTCCTCTGTATGGCACACACTGACACACAAGAGGTGTGATGTTTACTCTGACAATGAGCCTTCTGACAGGCAGAGTGGCCTGGGTCTTCACAGAACATTCTGTTTCCAGTGAAGATGAAGTGAAGATGTTGTTGTCCAAATTAGATCATTTTACATAATTTGGATTGGTTTCACTGTCTGGCAATCATATCTTTTGTGCTATTCAACATTTAAGAAACTGTTTACAGGCAAACAATGAATGACTAGACTGTTTTGACTTTGAATGGATGTTGCTTAAAGTAATGTTTTGTTATTGCTAATAGCTCTGAAACTCTGATCTGGAATATAAATCAGATTTAGACTTTTGAGTATGTTTTAGTATCTCTGGTGTAACCCATCCACATCCAGGCGAGTGGACAATGAATGTAGCCTCAAAATATATATATTTTTAATACATTGTTGTCTGATCATGCAAGGACCTAGCCAAAGTCCTCAGCCAGCATCTTTTCAAAATATATGTATTTATTTATCTGACGAATGGTGACGTAAGAGACTGCCTCACCATAACACTTGGTGAAGTTAGGGATGTTTCACCACCATGCTCAGTTCTGATGTCAGGAAACATTGAATGAATGTGTGTAAATCATCAAAGTCATGATTATACAGCATATGGCAATCATTTGTGCCAATGTGACCTGTGGAAAGTGAAATCGTTCTGGTTAGCTGCAAAAAAAAAAAAAAAAAAAAAAAAAAAAAATCGATGCACCATCGAAGTCATTAGGATTCATCCTCCTGGATACCAAATATTATCCAAATGTTTGTAAAGATGTAGTTGATAAGGCATTTCACCCTGGATCAAAGCGATGGATCGACTGACACATTTACCAACAGACTGACATCGCCAGAGTCATGCTGCTAGCATGGTGAAAAGAACCCAAAGACAATGCAGCGATAAAAGCATTAAGGTTTGAAATAATATGTAAATGAGCTGGCTGAGAGACATGAGAAGAATATGAAAATATGATAAAAAATGCTAATTTACATTCATGTGTATACTGTAGTCTCATTCTCACGCACTGGCCACCTTTTTTAGAAAATACAAGCTTGATTCAGTGTAATCTTAATTAAGTCGGGATTGACACACAAATTAATGAAAGCAATTTGACATTGACTATGGACACAAAAAATGTATAATTTCCACCATTGTGTTTGGTACAATGGCCAATCAATGAACACAGGGAAATAAGGGAAAACACTAATTAGAGAATGTTTTACATCCACAGAGCCAGCCTGTTGTTTAGAGAAGGTATGCTCTGTGGAAGCAGATGGCTGTGAATGGAAATGCATTGTGTGTCCATTGTCTCTGCTCTGCAGTGGCCCGACACCCCAGAGGGGTGATAAGATTGCTAATTGAAAAATGTTTTTGCTTTGTACCATTCTTGTGCATTCCTAACGGTATTTATTGTACAGTTCTGATTACTTCAGCAGGTTAGCTTGAAAGGGAACCGTTCAGAAATACTGGGAGCACTTAAAGCCGGGTGGGTTTTTTTTTTTTTTTTTTTCCTTTCTGTGTAGTTGTCTGTTCTGGTTATTGTGTGTGCGTGTGTGCAAATGTCGTTGTGTAGATAATTTAAGTACCCCTGTGTGTCGCCTGTTTTGTTTAAGTGGCTTTTCTCATTCCCTCTCCCTCACAAACATCAGCTACAAGCTGGTACACATACACTTGGCAATGTCGACGGGGAAGAATAGCATAGTACACACTTACATACTTACACATCTTTGGGTTGCTGTATGTAAGGACCTCCATTCATTCCACAAACCCTAATCCTACCTTTATCCCTTATTTTATATTTTACCATAAATCCTAATTCTAAACTGTAGCAGAGGCACACAAATTAATAGGGTCCAGAAAATTCATGCTTTAACACAAAAAGATGACTCCAGAATTGTTATGTAAATGAAAATAAACAAGGGGAGAGGGAACTTCACTGCTGTTAGGAATGCTTCTATATTATGGCATAATGAATGACCTTGCATAATAGGCATTCAAATTGCCCAGGCTTAGTCACTAACACTTGTTTTTTGAACAAGGATTTTAATCTCTTCCAGAAAAAAAAACACAGTATGCAGATAAAACTTCTTTCAGAGTAGTTATTAAGATGCACTGATTTGGAGTGTGTTATTATTTTAATCAGTGGCATCAAATAGTTTGCCGCTGACTTCATTAAATTCATCCTGTCCTTTAATTTTGTAGCTACTCAATAAAAAATGCTAGAGCACTGAGCGCTGAGCGTTGTTTGTTTTATTGTCATTTGGTACTGAGGAGCAGCCATAGCTGACCCTAATGACTGTACTAACTGCATCCATAAATTCCAACCACGAGAAGAACAACAACATCCTGCCTTGAGGAAGTAGTCCCATGAAAACAAGAGGCTTTCGCCAGGGATTTGCAAAATGGTTTCACTGTGCATGAGTCTCCTCCTCTTTTTTTATTCTGCGGGTGACGCAAGGTTCTCATAAGTATAGAAACACACGCACATGCAAACACACACTCCTCTAGCGTATAGCCACGGCCCATTTGGCTGCTGGAGAGGCCTGCACTTGTGGAGTTGCTGTGGGAGTGCGGAGCTGTTGGCTGTTGCCTGCCTTCGCCATTAAAACATGCCAGATTAACGCACTGCTAGACAGCTCCACGGACACCTCCTGCTGGGCTGCACGGAAGTCACAGTCCATATGGCCCCCTACGTCTTTTCTCTCTTACATAGTCACACTCCCCCGCAAACACACACACACACACACACATACACACTTACTCTTCATTCTTTGTGTGTCTTTCTCCTTCTCTGCCTCCCATAACTCTCCTGCATTTTGCCTGTCAGCTGTGAGAAGCCTTCCTGTGTACCTGAAGCTAAAGCCCGTCTGTTCCTCCACAACCATTCACACACTGATGGGAGGCATACTGTAGATTTAATTGGATTCGGAGAATTTATTATGGTGATTACTGAACACAGTGGTTTCCAGAATTTAATTCCCCTGTGCATTGTGCAGCGGTTACACTGGTGCCCATTTGGACAATGTGAAAGGTGGTGAATGGGTGCAAGAGAGGAAGGGGAACAGAAGCGATAGAGAAAAATAGAGGCTGGAATTTGTCCCAGAAATTCTTGTGCCATCATGTCACTGTGTGACATGTGGGATGCAGCATATGGCAGTATTTAACGTTTCATTTAGGTCCAAGTTCAACACATGTACGCTCAGCCTCATGAGCTCCCAACCTCTCTGTCTTCCTCCCTCTCTTCACCGACTCCACTGCATCCATTAGAGATGCGGTGAATGTGCATGGATATCAGTGAGTGAGTGCTGAGAGCGAAGGTAGACGAGGCCATTCAGGGACGCCGATGTGCAGTGAATACTTATCCAATCATCCTGCCTCCTGGATTTCAAAGCAGGAAGAGTGCTGAGCTGCTTTCAATATTCCCCTGCCTGCTAAAAGGAAGACACCACAGAGAAGCTCCAGCTTTTTTTCTTAATAGGCCCTGATAGGGATGAAAACAAACATAGCCAGAGAGTTGGAAACAAAGCTGAAGGATCAATCAATATTTGGGTGGATTCAGAGTGAGCAGCATGCATATAACCAATCAGCTGAGTGTGATCATGCACTGTTATGAATGCTTGTCAACAAAGAGAATACAGTGGTATTTGTGCGTGTGTGTCTCTGCGTGTGATTTGTTTGAAGTACACTGTGTTTCTCAGCATTGTGAAAAAGTGGAGAAGACAAGTGAAATTAATACAATGAAAATCTGCCCTGACAACAGACGCCCTGAAGGAGGGTGTGATAGACAGAAGGGGGGATGTAATTCAAGGTGACAGTCGTAGCAACTTGGCCTTGGGGCAGCCATTGTTTTGCTGTGTTTCAGTGTTATGCCTTGGATGAAAACAAGTAAGCAGCTAAAATGCAGCACTTGTGTAATGGTTATAAAGACAAAAGGCTGTGTTTAAATCAAGGCCCCACGAGCCCAACTTAATAAATATGTATTTTTAAGCCCTGAAAAAGGACAAACTTTTTAAGTAACTAACTATTAAGTTTTGTTTTTGCTGACCTCCAGCGGTTTAAAGTCCCATCCTGACACTTTTAAATAATTCTAAATAAAACTTTTAAAATCATTTTAAGGTGGTCTTTTAGGTTGAACTGTTTAAGGTCGGACTTCAAAGCAAAATCCCGCCTTAAAACACTTTTTACACTACATCCTGCATTCCTGTCCGCTCTTTTCTATCTGTTCCATTATCATCACAAGCATAGGGGATTGAGGTGGATGCTACGATGGCAAGATGTTTTGAATCCAGCTGTAAATGGAGCTTGACAGCACAATCCCCCTCAGCGACTGCACGGAGAATGCTATCTGCAAGATCAATGCCAAACATTAATGCTGATTTCAGCGGAATCACAGAGCAGCACCTTCTGTCTAGACTTTGTATCAGTAGCCATACATGGAGGAGAAATCAAGCACAGATTACATGTAACGTTTTAGAAAACAACAGCATCATGAGATCACGAAGCAATGAACTCACAACCTGTGCATCATCGGAGAAAGTCTCCCCCTCTCAGTTGTTGCACTCTTTGTGCTGTTGGACAGAGCATCGACAATGGAAAGAAAGTTAGTGAGGCCTGTCGTCGCCGTGTTGCTGCTTTTAATTTTAGTTTTACCCCTTGAATGTACTAAACCGCAAAGATTACAGCGACGGCAACCGGTTAACAACGTATCATAGCTTAGCTGAGAGCGGATTACTGTAAATGTAAGTATTTGACTGCTGCTGAGGAATCAGTTTTATGATTGCAATCCTTAACCCATTTTCTGAACGGCTATCACAGTTTCTATTCTAGACTCTTATTTTCTCTCTCATCGAACTGTCCACTCTCTCCTGTCATTCTCAGACCTCCTTCACTGTCATTTGCAGAAATCCCATCGACCTGGACTGTTCCCTCCGTGGTCTTCAGCATCCCACATCCTGTAACCGATATGTCCTAAAAGACAGTTGGTGGCCCTTTTAATCCGCAGTTCTTGGCAGGTCATGTAGATCGTGTGCTCTGCAAGGGGGAAGGAGCTGGTGCCGAATTTCAGCCGAACAGCCCGACGAAGGACATTTGACGTGCAGTATTTTCAGCTTTTACTTTCGTACGGTAAAAATCCAGCATTTATGGGAGCATCACTTTGACTTATTGATCACATTTTAGGCCATCTCGGAGTCTGTTACTCGCTCCTCTTTAAGTTCTGTTTTTCTCTTAATTTGTCTTTGTCTTTAAGAGCTTTTTTTTAAGTCGTTAAACCAAGAAAATGAGCTAAAAGACGGTGAAAAGCTCCACAGAGCAGAGGGGACCACATAAAGTCTAGCCTGGCTCGTAATATTTGGCTCACGTCTGGCCCAAACAGCACCTGCCATTGCCGTCACTGACCCATATGTGTCAAAAGTGTCCCAGATATGGGCAGAGTCTGGTGATTTGTGTGCGTGGGTTTGTAGCCTCTTTTACTTTACACAGTGTATAACAGACTGCAGTTAATGTATTTCTGAAATTCAGCGATAATGCTTCTTTCTCTTTTGATGCAGCGTGTCCCCCCTCTTTCTTCACACTGTGAAATTATGTTTTACCCCTAATAGCCCTTCTGAAGAGGTGCAACTTTTCCTAATGCTGCTCAGGCGTGGGGCGATTTTTCGGAAACTAATGAGCATGGGCCTGAGCTGGTTACAGTAGATTAAGCAGTCCAGTATTTAAGCAGCATGTGCAGCTCCTCTGCTTAGCTCGGTTACAATCTCAGCTCTTTAATCCTTTTGCGCTTAAAATAGCAGGAAAACTTTAAACACGATTTAAAAGTTGCATTTTTTTTTTTTGGAGGAAAAGTTGAGGATTGTTGCTTTTTTTTTTGGAGATTGGGAAATGGGAGACGCCACGTGACGCTAACATGTAAATAAGCATTTTTAAAGCAGCTCATGTCATGACATTTCCCCATGATCAGAACTGTGTCTGCATTCATTCAGCGCGCTTTCAAGAGGGATTTATTTCACTGCTAATTTCAGTTGTTAATGTGGTTCTGGGTGGTCTAATTGTTGTTAACGGGATGAAAGCAAGACACAGTGATGACTGTCTATTTTGAGGACATGATAGAGATGAGGTTATTATGCAAAAGGTCTAATTATGAAATGAAGCGTACATTGCAATAATATGTCTTCGGCTGGAATGAAAGAGGGGCGGAAGGATGGCTGACAGGATGGATCATGCAGACTTTCTAATGGTTTTGTAATTAAACACTGCGCTTAAAAATTCCTGGCAGCAGTTTGGTTTTCCTGTCTCCCACACTGAGCCGCACTTTCACAGAAACATACAGGCATGTGCAGGCATGCACGCGCACGCACGCAGACGGACACCGTTTTGGACTCCTGTGCGCTAGTCCTCTTAATTGGGTGTGAAATGTGAAACTTGCCCCCTGCTGTGAATGTAAATCAGCTACTGCTACGTAACAAGTGTTTGTGTGTGGATCTTCCTGACTAGGAGCTTTTTGTGTGGATGTTCTGCGTGTGCATGTGCAGATGAGTTAATTTTTGTGCATTTAATGCTGTCTGCCGGATCGTTAATGCTTGCGTCCCTGTTTCTCGACGCACAGCGACCTCTGAATGTACTCCAGTTGGTACATTTTCTCCTGAACTCTCATTAACCCGGTGCTGAAGCCAATGAGGCAGTCTGTATTTTCTCCCTTTCATATCTGCACTCATACGCAGCTATAAACAAGCAAACAAACAAAACTGGACACTGGCCTGGACTCTCATCTTCACTTAAAAAGACAAACATTGTGTGTAAACTAAACCAAAAAGGAACAAGTGGAGATCTCAGTTGTTAGCATGAATTCTGCCCTCTGGCTTTGTTTAATTTCCACCTCTGCATTACAAAACATGAGCACAGAAGGTGTCGAGTGCAAAATAAAGTTCAAATGCGTAGGTCTCTCAGTGCGTCACGCCTGTTTGAATAAGAGGTACCGATTTGAAGATGATGAATGGGATGTGGCCTTCTAACCTCTTCAAAGTTTGCACACACACATTGCTCTGACCGGCGCTCTGAGGACAGGATAACCTTGGTTGATGCCACAGCTGGATCACAGTCATGCACGGACACACGACTTTCATTTGATTTTCAAAGTGTTTCCACTTGTGTTTGGCTGGTGCACTTGGAATACATTTACAATTAAATTGTTGAGCGAGCTGCAACTCTGCATGAGTCCCATTTTTACTTTCATAGACCATGGGGGAGGGAGGCACACAATGACAGCCTAAAGTGAAATATCGACAAATCCAGTTTGCAGATTAGACTCAAAAATCAGCAAAAGTCTGATTTTACCAACGAAAACAGGGTGAATAAATAGAGCTGTTTCTTTAACATCTACAGTGATACTCCAAAAGGAGACTAGCCAGTGCCAGCTCTTGGTGTCTATGTAATGCTGTTGCAGCGTGGATAGCACCGTCTTGTACTGTCGGTGCATATTTCTGGTTGCCGTGGCCTGAGGGCAGCTCTTCAGCTGGAAATAGTTCAGCACCATGGAGAGATCCTGCTCGGCTTATTCTTTCCATCTTGAGAGAGATCAAAAGGGAACAGAATGCCTGTAAGTGGAAGATGCCAAGGAATAACATCCAGCTGTAGCAAACAGAGCATATTATATAAGTCACACTTTGTGGTATTGAGTGCCTTGTCTGCAAAAGGAAAGTGTTTAGAGTTTAGAGGAGAAAGGGGAGATGGAGAAAGAGGCATGGTAAGGTTAGCATCATGGGCAATTTTCTTCCCTTCAGCACACTTTTTAGGGGAAAGATTGACGGCAGCCTCGAGGTGCTTAGAGACAGGCAGTTTTCTTTTCTTAAATGCTTTAATAAGGCCTGTAAGCACTTAGGTCTGTTGTGTCTTCTCCTGAAATTCAGACCACATATCCACCTAATGTGTGCAGAGAAAGAGCGAGAGAGAGGAAATAGAGAGATGAAGACATAGAAGCCAATATGGACAGAGCTGGAGACGAGTGGGGGTGGGAGCGAGGGCAGCTTTATTACAGAGGTGGGCTTTAATGCCTAATAAGAGCAGGAAATGGGTGTAAATGAAAGGGCTGATTGACTTTTCTCTGACTGTGATCATCAGTGCGGCGATGGCTAATGTCTTGTCGAGGCTTTTAGTTGTGATTTTCTCACCAGACAAACAAGATTGTACTTGTCTTCTGCTGAGCACCACCTAGCTTCACAAACTGCCTGTGTGTGTGTGTGTGTGCGCGCGCGCGCGTGTGTGTGTGTTACCCGCAAATGAGTCCACATTAAGCTGCCCTTCAGTCAGCACAATGTGAGCTGCAGGTTCGCTCGGCCCCTTCATTTCACATCCTGAAAAGGAAGCTTTTGTGAGTCGGCTCTTTCTGCATCTGATTACCCACTGGCTTAATTGATCTAATTATTGAACTCTGCTTGTGGGTGCTTTGTGTTTATCCAGTCAGGCAAAGTCTTTAAGATAAGGATATGCTCCTTATCATTTCTTTTGCTCAGGCTGTTTGGGCTTGAACCGTTGAGTCGCAGCACGCCATTATCAAGTTAATTGTGCAATTTAGAGGAGGTTGCAGTGGTGATCGTACTGTATTGCCAGTTTCAAGCGAGTTAATTGCAACCTTACATCGGTTACACTATGCACAGAATACCACGATTGCAATTTAAATACCGGGGTGCCGGCTTGAGATGCGACAGTTAGAAAAACATAGGAAAGAGTGGTCGGTGGTGTATTGTCGACAACAGGAAATGCAATTGGAAATTACGTGAATGCGTCGGGAGTGTGAATGAAAGAGGGGCAGGAGTTACACTGCAGGAGATCTCTATAATGCAAAAAAGGCAGATTCCTTATAGACTGGATTCTTTGCTCAAGCCAGTATTGTGTGACTAACAACACTCTGTATTCACGCAGCTACACAGATGCTACAAACGGTAGAATCCTTTGTGATATGCATACATTTACCTCTTTGAGGGGCCAATGTGACGCTGACTGGATTGTTTAATACAGCATACGCCATCATAATCGTCTCCCGGCTCCACGGCTTGTTTCCATCCAAACTGTGCTGCGAGGGATCTGATTGAACACAGAGAGCGACACAAACTCAGCGGGCGGCGTGCTATACTGCTCGTCTGACTAATATCCTGAATCCACAACAGAGGGGGGAAAAAACAAAAGAGCAAACAAGCGAAAACTAATTTCGATGCAAAAAAATAAAAGAAGACGAGGCCGGCGACATCTCGTTACATCGGCGTGTGTGTAAACAAGCCGATAATCTCGCTTATATCAAAGATTAGCATCTATCCATCTATCCATCCATCCATCCAGCCCTGATTATCAGTGTGTATGCCCATGCTCACAGTCGGCGCCAAGGTACCACTTTTTGTTTCAAATTTCCTCTCCTTTCCATTATTATGTACTCCAATAACAATGAATCACAGGGTGCGATTCATAACCCCATTTATAACGTCTGTGTGTGGCATTTCTTCACATTTCTGATAATATTCCTTTCCTTTTTCTCTCCGCCGTGCACTGACTGCCTTTCTCTCTCTGTGAACTCTGCCTCTGTGAAATCAATCAATAGTCATTGATTGTCCCAGCTTTTATTTCTCACTGTCAGTCATTTCTAGATCCCTCAGAGAAAGTCTTTTCTATTAACGCAGGCACCCATTCATCATCATTTCTGTCATCTTATGTATAACTTCATTGCATCGTAATTATCTCAAGGACTTGGAGTGTGGTGCTACATGTTTTTCGGGGGTTGTGCGCAAGAACAGAGAGACTGACCCACTTCAAAGCTTGCCTGGTTAACCATCCTCTGTTCTGCAGACACCAACACTGTGAGAATAACACTATAAATAGGCAGCAATTAGCTCGGGGAGAGCTAATCACGTGCAGCGATTGATTGGAAAACTGAATCATAGGCATTGTATGCTGCTATGACGAGTGGCGCACCGTCAGGGATATAATTTCCCTCTCGCCGGCCTCTGTTTACACGGATAACATATTAGCTCTGTAATCCTGTTTTGTCAGCATCGTGGTATCAGCGTACACTATAAAGTTGAAATCTCCCCAGTGCCAAAGAGCTAACGACTCCCTTTTTTATTCACAATGGTGATAAAACATCATTGTTTTATTAATTTTGTCGTTACATAGTTGTTAGTGGCAAGCAACGCCATTTCAGAGTCTAATGAATTGACTTTGAGACGAGGCTTCATAGCCGATACAGCCACTAAACCCGAATGCAAAGGGAGACCTTAATGGGCCATTACGTTTCGCTGAATATTTTTTTTTTTTCGGGTTTTTCTCCACTATTTTTTTTTTGCCCCACAATGAAAAAAGAGCGTGGGAGAGAGGCTGGCACCCACCACAGGCTCCAGTCCCCATACACAGAGCCGACAGAGAGAGGCAGCAAGACACACAGAGGACAAAGATGAAATGGAAAAGAAAAAAAAAAAAGAGTAATGTCGGTTTTTGAAGCCATTATTTCATGGTTGTATGTGGCTGGTGCGACACAGATTGTGATGCTTTACAAGGATTTCTGTGTCCTTCCCCCCGTCTTCCCGATGGGTCTCCGTGTTCTCTTTTCGCTATATTATGGCCATCTTTAAACATTGTCTGGTCAGTGTGTTCCTTAGCTTGATAGAAGTGAAAGAAAAAAGTATTTAGAAGAGAAGAAAAGGAGAAGTATGAGGACAGAAAAATGAAATGAAAAAGCAAAGAAAGAATGTCTTACTTCCTGTCAGGCAGTTATATGATCTTTTGGTACTCTCTGTTCTGTTTTTTTCTTTTCTTTTTAATGCATTAGTCTCGTCACAGTGGCTGAAGCAGACTGACAGCCGGGGTGAACCAGTTCCCCACCTGTGCTCTCGCTCTCTGCCTCTCTGTCTCCCCGTGTATTCATCAGGTCGCCTTTGTGCGGCGTGATCAGAAACGTCAAAGGACACGGTGTACCGCCGGGTGATCGCATACAGTGCGCGCACATCCTGTCCACCGGACGTGCACACACACACACACACACACATCTGCAATGTAAGGGCGCAGGAGCATTGTTGTAGCAACCCACTCAGTGTTCCACCTGTTGAACGCTGCTCTGCACAATGGTAGTCTGAGGAGGCCTGGATTAAGCCATTTGTTGAGCTCCTCAGTACGGGAACACATAGGAATGCACAGAACTCCTTTTAAACATCTCAGTTTCAGCTATGCAGTGCTTCCTAGCAGGTCTGGCAGTGCTCACTGGTGGGAAGCCGCTTAGGGGTCAAAACTGTGGCATTGAAGTAACAGCAGGCAGCAGGGAGAGTAGATGAACGACATCAAACTATAGTCACATAGTATTCTGTGGGTCAGCGACGAAAGGTACAGGACGTAGGAGACGAAAAGTCTGAAAATGCAAAACAACAGCAACAACAAAAACACAACAAATCATGGTATGCGATTCGTCCCCTCATTCCTCATTTGTGTTGACTTTTCAGAAGGTTCAGGGCAGATTCTCAGAGCGTGTTTACCATCCTGCATGTGTGCCTATTGAAATCAGCGGCTCTGTCCTTCCACTCATGGTAACAAAAAAAAAAAAAAGACAAAAAAAAAACCCCAGACAAGATACTGCGGCCATTAATTTTAGGCTTGTCAGACACACAAAGAGTCGGCCTCTCTGCAATTATCGCTTCCTTTTTTTTAACCGCAGTCAGGTGCAGATTAGGGTGAATTTGTTGGAAATGCATGTATACAGCTGCTCTGATTGCAAAGACAGAGATGGTATATTGAAGAAAAATAAAAGCAAAAGGAGGGAGGGTTAGTATTTCGTTTCCAGAAGGACGGTTTCCTTTATGAAATGCAGTCATCGAAACACTTGAGTAAGATCCATCAATGTTTAGCATACAACAAAAAACTTATCTAACTGAAATCTCTACGGTCCAGGGCTGAAGAGGTGTGTGCAGGATGTTTTTCAGCCAGACGGAGCCCTCACTTATTCACTGATTTATTTATTTATTGAGTTATATAGCAGGGACAATGCACAATACATGGGTTGTGCCAGATATTGCTAAAAGCTTATTTCCCCGAGTGGAGGCCACTAATGCGCAGGTTGCAAAGGAAAAAGGATATATGCACAAAACCAAGAGACCAAAAAAAACCCCTTCAAAAACACCCCCCCAACTGGAAAATGAAAAATGAATTATGATAAACCATTTGTAATCCCACCACCATTTATAAAAAAAGTACAGACAATACAGACTACTCAGAGTTTTTGCCCTTGGTTTGAATTGGAGCTCTGGAGAGCTTAGATGCCTAAACCAGCAGATGTCTTAAGTGATGGGATGCTGTGGAAGCTTCCTCAGACCTCAAACCTGCTTTTTTGCTTGTGTTTTTTCAAATCCATTTGCACATATCACTCAATCACACTGTATTTTCCAGCCAGTCACTGGTTTCCATTCATCCCTGTACAGTATTACAATTTAATTTCTGTTACTGGCTCTGAGGTGGGTAATCCATCACAGGGGGAACATTTTCCTTTTTTTCTTTGCTCACATTGCTAACAAAAAAGCTGACATGCTGTCTGCTGTGATTGATTAGCAGCAAGTTTCAAATGTCTTTAAAATGGTTTTCACATCATAGCAAAATGAATGGAACCAGCCGCTGCCAGGACGTTAGGTCCATAAAAACAAATTCAGGTTGATGTTCCAGCACACTTTCTACAACAACTGACATGACCAACAGCTCTGCATTCATCCGAGGTTGCAGTGGGCCAAAGGAAGATGACGCCATCCCACAATTCCTTGCCGCACTCGTCGTTTCACCATGGCGGACTGGCATGAGTGAAGGAACAGCAGAGCAACTTAACAGCTGGTGTAGATGAACAAGAATTAAATTCATCCCCTCACAGTTGTTAAATGCACTAAAAATGGATTTTCTCTGCTTGCAAATGAATCTCTATGAATATAATTATTTTGCTCAACTCTATATTTTCATTTAATTATGATTTTAATAGCTTAGCTTTCTCTACTTGTATATTCCTTATATTTCTATTATATTATTTTAGGCCTGTTTGTTTTGTTTTTATTTTCAACAATAGGAGTAGCCTAGTTGATGGTTTAATGTGGCCCATGTATACATTAATAACATTCTCCTATAATAAGAACAACTCTGTTCAGAAACTATATATGAGTTCTGAGTTTCTTGCTGTTCTTGTCGTCTATATGCTATGAACAAAGTCGAATTCTTATCACACCGCTCTTCTCCTTTTTACATCTTTTCTTGACCTCAATGAAAAACAGCAGTAGTGTTCAGGAAAAAGACAAATGGCTCGCATTTTTGGACCAGTCGCACTCTCTGCAAGCCTTAGTCATAATATACCAAAGTGCAACCTCACTGTAAAATAAGGTGTACTGGTGAACTTACACCTGATTTTTAAAAACAGACACAGAATCAAATTCCTTGTACTTGTGAGTGATGTGAATTACAGGGCTTTAAATATGAGAATAAAATCACATCATAGGACGAGGTGACCGAGTGGTTAAGGTGATGGACTGCTAATCCATTGTGCTCTGCACGCGTGGGTTCGAATCCCATCCTCGTCGGTGTTCCTTCACAAAGTTCAGCTTGTGGGACCAATGAAGGAATTCCTGATATCCCTTGTTTTTTACCAGCTGCTGGTGGGCGTGGCTTATCAATTAAGTCAGTGCTCCTGTGTAGCAGACTTCAACGAGAGAGCCGACACCTGTGGAGTTGATTTTGGTGTCTTGTTGTGCCGACAACCTCCAGATTTATTTCCTTTGTGGACCGACTACAAACAACGTATCTTGGACAGGAACATCTTCGACTAATGCCGCTTGGGCTTGCCATTTACGAGGCCTCCTCTTCGGTTAGCTGCTGAAGCCGACTCCAGGTAAGCCCCCCCAACAACCTACAGCCGGATGGCCTTGAGCCTCTCCCTTTTAGTCATTGCTTTTTTCTTCCACACACTTTTCTGTTAATGGCTTCTGACAAAAGAGGAAAGAAAATCAGCTGTATAAAACATGATGACAAGCAGAAAGGGCTTCGTAGATTGTCAAACAGTCGTCTCAGCAGAGCACAATGCAGATACAAGGATAAGGTGTGTTTACCTTGCAAGCTGTGTTTCTGTTCCTTTATGCCTCATCCACAAGTTGAACTGCAGGAGACGCAGAAGAGGTAAACCTTCATAAAAGGGAGAAAAAGTAGAGAAAGACACAAGGTCAAGTGTACGTCTGCACTACGCAACAATGCGCATTATCATGAGCGACTGTGCTGCCGAGGCAGAACTTATTCATTTAATTAGTCATGTTGGGTTGAATTTGAAGGACAAGCACACAAATCTACACACAGAGACGTGTCAAAGCAGTTGTAACACTCGTACATCCGCTCCTCCGGAATACCCACCTGGTTTAAATGTTTAATAGGTGAAATGTTTCCTCTTCAGATGCTCCAAATGGATTTGGGCATCCGAGCGTTGCGGGACATGCCACAAATCTACAAATTTAATCGGCGCGCATAGAGAATCGGATCAAGCGGTGACCTCGTCATAGCCTGATAAAGTGGTGGGCAACAGATGCAGTGAAGCCATTGTAAATAAAACCATATAGGGGTGAAAGAGAATATCAGTAAGGTTATTTATGTCCAGTTTGTGCTGGTAAAAGGTGGTTTATTTGCTCAGGTGACGATGAGCTACACGAGTTTGAAACTAATTGATGTGCTGTACGCTGAAATTCTTGACCGTGTGTGAATCGGAGCACTTTCTAGAGATCTGTGGATGCGCCCGCCCACAGTATCACACTCGGCTCAGCAAACAAGCACAGACAGCATGCAAATATGCCAAATTAAGAGCAGAGCAGAAATACTGATAAATGATGTTTACAGAGCCAGCTGTAAAGCGTAATTTTAGCTTGAATGTGAATAAACATAATCAATTCTTCTGATGGTTTGACTCTGGCTCGTGAATAGAGAGTCTGAGCTACTCCCTGATTTCATGCCTATGGCGTCTGATGTAAAGGGGCTAGTAGAAGGATGTGTGGCACCAAAGCGTCACACTGACAACCCTGTCTGATAACCGGACTGTGAGAGCCGTATTAAGTCACTGATTAGGACAATTGATCCTTCTGCACCACTGCTCTGAATGACAATCCAGCCAGTAAATGAGCAGCCTCCTCCCCACAGACTCCTGGCTTGATGGAGGTGAGCGTATGTGCTCGATACACAGGGACACTGTTGCGTTTAATCACGCCTAAGGTCACTGCAAACTCTGAACGAGAGAAAAATACTAACACAGCGGGTTTTTCCCTCCTTCACTGTTTTTCTTCCATCACTCTCTATGTTTCATGAGAGATGTGTTCTCCATGGCAGCATCCTGGCAGATGCACAGTATGCAGTCCAATTGATTTGCTTCATTTTGTGAAGCACTGCCTGTCACCATCTCTTACTCTGATATGACTCGTCTGTAAATGATACGGCCCGTGAATGGTAGTTGGCTGGTTTATATAAAAGAAAAAAAAAAAAACACATCTTGAGCCATGAAATACACAATCATGCAATGACAATCCAGCATTTCACTCGATTTCACTGTGGACTGCACAGATGCACACACCGGAGCAGAGCATGGCCTTTTTCAAAGTTTCTTTTTTTTTTTAATTTTGTTTTGAACTTTAAGCAAAAATCATACAAGAAAACCCAAAACATTCAGATGAATGCCCAAATCTGCTATTTTCCTAGTTCACATGTCCATACAAGCTGGATTCTGTACTTTGTCACAGTCCAAGGATGTCCAATTTTAAATGTGGTTCAGTTAAACTGTACATTAAGCCACAGTCAGGAGGACTATTAGTACATATACTAATTGGTTGCAGCCAAGTTGCTTTGCTTTCTGATATAATAAATAGAAGGACCACAAATCTTTCAGTGTCTTTCAAATTTACTGTATGAGTCAGATGCGAGCTAACTAATCTCCTCTGAACAAAGAGTCTTTAAGCCCCTTCTTAAAACCAGGAGGGGATGTCGATTTCCATTCTAACTAGACCCTTTGAGCTACAACCATGCAAAACTTTAAAGATCTGACAAAGGCCAAAACGGCAGCTTCAGTCTGGATCAATTTGTTTTCAAATAATATGAAGTATTTTCTTTCTAAAACGTGTAAATTTTAAGGCATGCCCAGAAAATACGAGTCCCCCTCACCAGATACTTGTCACGGCTGTAAATTATAGGAGGAAGTCTGGTCTTTTAAAAGTGAATGTGATGTGTCGCCTTAAAGTGGAGTCTAGTGGTTGTGGAATGGTCCTTGATCATCTCTGTCCCATCATCCCAAAGCTTATCAGTTATCTCAGAACCAAGTTTTGAATCTGAACTTTAGCGTCATTACAATACTGAGACAGCTGCCACTGAGGTTCTGCATGATATTCCTCAAGGAGCTCATCCATAGTTGCAATTACTGTCAAACTGGATCTCTAATACCACTTTTGGTACATCTGAGGATACAATAGAACATGACAGAACAACTGGGTTGAACTTTAAAACACAGGCCCACCTCGTAACATTGCTACCTTCTTTCTTGAACGTTCAACAGCATCACACACTCTTCATCAGCAGATGGAGCTGCTCAGTTGTCATGGAGATCTGGTGACATGTGAGCTCAGGAGCTGTGATGATTCCATTTATTGCACCGGGACATCTCGACATTCGAGATGGAAATGCAGTCGTATCAATTTGCACTTTCTTGACAGGCTACACATCTTGCATAAAATCATAAACTCATATCTGAATTTCAAGTGTACAGGCCAGACTTTGAGCTAATTAAATGATCTCATTGAAATGTTGTTTTTTAAACTTGTTCAAACCTAAAGCATGTTTCAATATGACTGATATCTCTGTTGACTTGACTGCGTGTGATTTGTGACAGTAAATTATATATACTAATAGTTTTTTTTAACAAAAATTTCAGACAGAAATCTGTCCATTAACTGTTTGGTAAGGTGGATAAGGTGAGGTGGATTACTGACAACAGATTATTAACTGACATATGAAACAAAACATATCAAAAGCGTTATCATTGTGTGTATATATATATGTGTGTGTACACATGCCTGTATATCCGTATAGGCAGAGCGCCAAGGACTAGATTCTTTATGATATATTCAGTTGATGAATTGAGCTGCTGAAACTATGTGTAGATCAATTATAAAAACACTTTAACAAGTTAGTATAGTTATTTTGGTGTCCTAAGTGGTACTAATTCAATAGGAAAGTGGCTGTTTTCATTAAGGCAAGATTTTATATTATCATATAAAAATTAAAGCCGACATAGCATGAGCCTCTCTGTGTGTTTAATGCTTTTCAAGGTGCTTTTAAGATCTCCTCAATGTACACAGTAACAGTAAGTATGCCACTTTAATTCATTGCTGCAATTCCGTTATGCTATGCAAGTGCACGCATTTCAGTTTACTTAACACATACTCGAAGTGGCCGAGAGAGCTCGGTGCAGATGGAAATGGACAAAACACGAACAAATGAGGAAAACTTATTTCCCTCTTTAACATCACATATGTTCCCCAAACGACCACACATAAATTATGCACAGGCATATTGGGAAACAGGATTTATCTTCTTTTCAAATATATAAGAGTCTTTGTGCATTTTGTGGGCATGCACAGGGTTGAATGTTTACAGAATATACTCAACTGTATGCATTTTTATTTACCTCACCCTCTCTGTGACGGCGTTTGAACACTTAAAACTTCTTTGAGAATCCCTCCTGTGGACAACACCCTGCAATCAAACACTCCACACTCCAGTGAAAAGACCAGCGCAGCAAAGGTTGGAGAAGTAGAAATTACTCTCCAAGAGGCTTCTTAATGAGAGCTATAGATAAAGATCAATACCCCTTCCACTTGTGTCGTTCTCCAGAACATTCATTACCTGTGTATAATTTGCTAGTGCCCACCGTTTGATTGATAAGACCACAATAAAAAGCGTTAAGTGTCCAGTGAGCATTTGTGATGGGCTGCAGTGTTAATCACACAGTGCAAAAACTGACTGGCCGCTCTTAAAGTTGCACCCTTATAATCAAGACAGAATCAAAAACAGTAGTTTTTATTTTCTGAAGGCTGTTCATTTGCGCAGAACAATTCAGGGAGGTCTCAGAGTCATCACAGACTACAGGCTGCCATGTGATTCGATTGCAGCAACACACTGACATTCAGACTCCAGAGGAGCCTACTGAGTAGTCATTATCGCATTACCACTCAGTACTCATGGGTTGAACAACAACCATCTTCAATCTTAGCCTTTAGTTTGGACCCAGCTGCACACTTGTAAAGTTTCGTGACTCTCTATTGCATTGACAATATCTGCAGAGAGACGAACATCAAGGCAAAGTACTCAAAAAACCATTTGCACTGTGGTTCCTACAGCAGGTGTGTACAGGACAACATTTCATCACGGTCACACACCAACGCATGCACACGCACTTGAAACAAGACATCGTTTTGGTCTTCCCTAACAAATTTAGTGGAAATCCAGCCAGTAGCTAGGAAAATGCTCCAGACCAAACACAGGACTGGCCAACCTCACAGTATTACATGGAGAGCGTTAGTAAAACGCCCGACGTGAAAAAACATCACAAGCAGTTCCTCACATTATCTGAGATAGGCTGCATCTTGCCGACACCAGTGTGTTGTATAAGCAGCAAAGGGTTTATGAATTCCACTGTTGTGGCTGTTATCCATCATGTAACGAGGGCATACTTTTCTATCATTTTCATGCAAGTGCGAGTACCATTGTTGGATCCTTACAATAATCTATACCTTGGGATCATGCACTCCTAGTACACAACAAGTTTGGATGAGGTGTTCTCACGCCGTCTCAAGTGTCTATAGCTGGGCTGAAAAGATGGGGTAATCATTCGTAAATGAGGGTACACACTCATTGCACGAGATCCTTTCTTGAAGGTGGCCATAGTGTTGCTCCTCTTTGTGCATAAAAAAGAAGAGGGGGAGAAGTTTTAATCATTCTTATGGTGCTTTCTCACATCACCATAAAGACTGATGGCTGCAGCCCCTGATGCGGATGTTAGAGCCGTGTAGGCAGTGAAGGGGTCATACGCTATTAAAACAAGCACTTGGGCAGATATTGATGCCTTTAAGTCTGGAGTTTTGCGTCAAACAAGTTGCTTGATTGATTGACCCAATTTTCTGTTGGAAAAGGGAAAAGAAAGAGAACAGAACAGCGTAAATCTAGGGCTGCAGTTGACTTTGGGCTGCAAGCAGGAAACTATTTCAACCAGGAGAGACTCAGTATGAGAGAAAACATTTACTCAGATTGACACTGATAAAAAATAAGAGTCTTTGATGATTAGACCCCAGTTTGATGTCATCATATTGAGATGGGGAAGTGAAAACGTGTGTAGAAATAGTTTCCCTTAATGGAGTTTGAACACTGGTGATGGTGTAGGAATGATGGCTGAACATCTGGATGAGATGAGGAGAGGAACTCTGCTGACGTGATGGACAGGAGGTGACTGGGGTGGAGGAGGGTGTGTGTTTTCCTCTGAAATGACAGCTGACAGCAGCAGAGAGGTGAACAGATTTAAAGTTGCAACATGATTGGCTGATGGCGATGTGGCAAGGTTTGATTGGATACATAAAGGAGGAAGGAAGGACCATGATCAGCTTGTTGTATCGGTAGAAAGACTGAGACAGAGAGCAAAACACAGAGAGCGTGTAGCATAGAGATAGCATCTCTAGATAAAGTATAGAATGAACATCCTGTATATCAACACATTCATTTTGTTCATATCCATGATTTGTTTTTATTTTGCTAGTACCCACTGATTTTTGGGCTTCATAAGAGAAACTCTCGCTTCACACAATTTGTTTATTCAATGCAAGACGTGCATGAATACCATCTAATCATGTATGGATTATGTGTTTTTGCAGAATTATGATGACTGGATTGGATAGATATATCGTTGGTCAGTTGATCTTAATAAAGATGATTGGATGATTTTATGTTTTGGTGCGTCTTTACATGCACTAGTGTTGGTGGTTTGAGTCCCTGCCGTGCATGGCCACGGATCGCTGTCTATGTCGAAAGAAACTCATGCAGTGGAGCGTCTGATTAAAACGACTTGATTTCAGCCACTGCACTTTCCTCTTTTAAATCAAATGTTTTGCCATTGCTGGATTTTGTATTTTAAAGTAACAGTAGATCAATTTCACTTCTGCTGAAAGTTACTCTTCTGTTTGGTGGCATCCTTCCAATTCTTGGATATGGGCCAGAGTATTTTACACACAACACAACACTTGCCTTAATATAGTGGGGTGTTTCCAACGCTAATAACATCATTTATCATTTGGATATTTTAGAGAATGTAACCGCATGAGGACGGATTTCACAGATACTGTCTTTTAATGGCTCAATATAACCAGGTTTGGAATCACATGTTTGACTCACAAACAAGCCAAATCAGTTAAGAGCTGAGTTTACTGTGTCAAAATGGCAGGGAAAGGTCAGCAATAGTTTGGCATCCAAAACAGGCACAAGAGTCCAGAGGGGCATAATGTAGCAGGCAAAAGTCCAAAAAAAAAAAAAACAGGTCGGGGAGGAAACAGACAAAAAGGCAGGAATGGTAGAAAGCCTCCATGGATGAAAGGTGTAGGTGGAAATGGGCTGGTAGCTGTGCAGGGGGACTAATCTGGGAATGGGCAGTAGGTTGAGAATGACAAGTCAGTAGCCTGACAGGGAAACAAACATGTCAAAATGAAGAACTGGCTGACGCTGTGATGATGACGCTGCCCAATCATGCAGAGGAATCTATGAGCAGGATTATGATATTGCTTTTAATGAATATTTCAGAAACCGAAGTAATTATAATTGCATGAAATCACGGGAAGACATTCAAATAATAATAAGAAGAAAATAAAATGCATGCAGCTACAGTGTTCCCCTGCAGAGCACACATTAATACATATATTTATAATGACTGGAACAAGTCACTTCTATTCCAAGAAGCATTAGGAAGAACGCTGTTGCTGCCACCGTTATTTAGCTGTTAGCTGTGCACTGCAGCAGCTGCATTGTGTCGATGACGTGAGAATGTCTGCACAAAACCTCTCACATTAGCAGGCTTCAGAACCGCAGCGGCGCGTCCCTTTGAGGTCAGAGAATTATGTGAAAGTATGTAGCACTTTTAATCAGAGGAGCTGTGGTCTGAAAGTTAGAGATGAGAGCAATCTGAACAGAAAAGTGAATAACTAACGCTCGCCTCTCCCTTGATACCACAAGTACCCTTAAGCAATGCACTTAACAGCCAGCTGCACCAGTGGAGCTGCTCGGTGACCAGCAGTATCAGACCCTGGGTGGTTTGTTGTTTTTCTTTTTTATTTTGCAGCTCCCAGGTGTGATTGTCTGCGTACGTGCGCGAGTGACTGCGACTGGAGGGCCGAAATTAGAAAATAGAAATAAATATCACTTCGATAACATTCAAGCAGCAGCATGAGGGAACAAGTTCGGGGTGGGGAGGGAAAAAAAACACGCCTCGACTCATCTCATCTCTTCTCGTTTCTTCATCTTTTCTCTCGCTCCGACTGCAGCAGAGAGTGCTTATTTGGACGCTTGAAAATGAATAAAAAAAAAATCTTACGATTGGAGTGTTGTGATTGGAGTCTGTGATGTTTGCGACCGTGAGATGTGTGATGATGTGAGACAGGAGAGTAAACAAAGAGTTGCGGCCATGCATGCAAAACTGCATGCGGGTGAGACTTTTATGAATGGATGTCTAATCATCCCAAGATGCCTTGATTTATCTCGTCCCGTTCCGAACGCTGTATGATTATAAACCTAATTTATTCTCCGCCGTGACAATAGTTTATCACAACGAGGCCTCGCTCATGACTCGTTGGCTACTTACCATCTGCCTCAGTACCCCAGGCCCCAGCTCGCGATTGATGGCTGTAAATATTTTCAGTAAAGTGCTCAGGGTAGTTTTATTTTGGGATGTGGTGTAGAGAAATATATATAAAAAAGCTAGATTTATTTAAGTAAACGCGCCACAGAACTGCTGTGGCTGTTGTGTGCTGTTTCTCTTTAGCGCAATATTAGTTCTTCTATAACACTCTGGAGACAACAATTATCAGCAGCCTTTCCCTTTTGATAATCATGTACAATTGTGAAATCTATAAGTGGTCTAATCAAGCCAGATATAACCTTTATCCCACTGTGAAAATGTTCCTTTTCCCTCAGCAGCACATTTCTCCTCATATAGTAGAAAGAAATGCCGTCATGTAAGGATGGTTTTAATTTGAGCACTATGGGGTCCTTACACACATGATTATTTTTTTTCAAAAGGTGGCAATGAAAGATAAAAAAATCCTTCAATCCATCTTAAACTGAATAACAGTTTCAGATCTTAGCCAACATCCGATCCATTGTTGATGGAAATATAAATGTATTTTAAACGAGCATCCGGAACTTAGACGGACCTCATCATGCCTAGATGTATGCACACGCACTTGAACAGTGCACTCATGTGTGTGTCTTCTTACAAAACTATGAGTGTTAATCTGTTGCTACAACAGCCTCCACTCCCCCGGAAACCAGCCTCACAAGTGCATTAGTGAGGTTGGCCGGTGATGTTGAGCGATGAGTCCTAGCTTGCAGTCGAAGCTCCAATTCATCCCGAAGGTGTCAGATGGGGTTGAGTTCAGGGCTCTGAGCAAGCCAGTCCAGGCCTCGCTCCCTGAAATGACTTATTTGTTTGGCTAGATACATTGTAGAGGAACTGTAATTACTGCCCAAAAATATGTTTACCCGCAATGTTTTTTTGTTTTTTTTTCGGTTAGTGTTGTGTTGTTGTGTTGTTGTCCTGCACGGAAGGAGCTGGTATCTGGAAACCCATGTAGCAGAGCACTGTATTAGCGTGAGATGTAGAAATATGAATGCACCCCTAGCTGCCCATTTCTTAGAAAATAACGAATGTATCTTTACACTACACTGAAAAGGTTCCCCTTCCCTGAAGAGGTGCTGATTTAGATATTCTGCTATTTAGGATGGAATCAGATTGCATCAGCTGGTTAAAAACCAACATCAAATTTGATATCAAATTCTAGTTAACGTCATGTTTTATTCATTTTTGTATGAGGACATTATTTGTGTGTGTTCTTTATGGTGGGTCTCTTAGTGTCAGAGTGTCACGATGTCATTCAGACTAGTGACTAGTGACCAGGTTGTCGAGCCAGGTTATCACCCACACACCCGCTCGACTCAATTTCGAGGACAAGCAAGCTGTCGATCACGATGCCCCCCCTCAAAATCATGATCAGGAAAAGGAAAACTCTCATCAGCATGATAAGAACTACACCGTCTTTTGTATTTTAACTTGGTTACCTTGGCTCTTGTCCCATCACCCCCTAGATGCTAACATCATCTAGGGAACAGGGTTTAAGGCCTATACTGACTCCAGCCACCAGGGGGCGATTCAAATCTTTCATCTTTCCATGTTCTATGTCTGTCACGCCCATCACCCAACTTCATTTACACTCTCAGACAGAGCAAAAAAATCAATTATTAGGTGGAATGGCACAAACATTTGCAGAGACATGCATGGTTTCATGAGGATGTATCCTACTAACCCCGACCCCCTGACCTTTCCCACTAGTGCCACTGGCAGTTTGACTTTTGTGGTTTTTAGTGAAATATCTTAACAGATATTGGAAGGATTGCCATTATATTTAGTGAGGATATTGATGCCTTATCTTTTGTACTCAACTGACTTTTCATCTAGCACCATTTCCAGGTCAAAGTGCCAGCAAAACTTATGACATATTCATGCTTCCAGTGCTTAAACCTCCTAAAAGAAAAAAAGAAGATCATGATTTTGCTGCTCTAAGTGGATATTTTATTGCTGCTGGTGGATATTTTAGGGAAAACATATGTTGACAGTCAACCAGAAGGAATATTAATTAAAATGTTTCCTCATTAGGAAAATTTGCAGTTGCAAATCAGTCGTATATAAACATACTTTCTGGAAGACAGGCTTAGCGAGGTGCTTCGACACCAAACTCCCCACACAAATGCCTGCCCAAATCTGTCACCACACAGTTGGGAGCACACTGAAAGATTGTTTTATGTTTAAATCTCCCTTAATTGGAACAAAAGAACCTAGAAAAACTGCCTCAGACAAGTAATACAAAAATATGTGAACTGGATGTCTAATTCTTTGTCTGTCCTTTGCTCTGGGTGTTTGATTTTGAATGTAATCTAACTGCACAGAACTATACCAGATCGTGTAGTATGGATAAAATATAAAAAATAATGATAAAAATACACACTTGTGTTTTATTTATTTACATAAAATACACATGGGAACCACAGGTATGTTTATTTCTTGATCTAACAATAGGCACAGCTCCACAGTCTGACACGTTCCCCAGCCGTATGTTAAGACACAACAAGTTCGCATTAGTAAGTATGTTACAGTCACTTCATTAAACATGGGTTATTTTCAGTTGCTCTTTTCCCAGATGTTACGGAGCACAGTGAATCTTTTGGTTTGTCGCGTCGCCTTCGGTTCAGAGCTTGTAGTTTCAACTCTTGTTTTCCCCCGGCAAAACGAATTGTTGTGTGGCATCCGGATGTCAGATTCAGTGATCCAGCTGTCTTTCTCTCAGGGAAACATGGCGTCTCGTTCGCTTCCCTCTGTCGGTCACGTCTGTTGCGTGTGAAGGGAGACGAAGGGAGCTGGGGGAAAAAAAGAGCGTTTGTACAGGGAGTTGCGAAAGGAATATCCTCACATCCGCAGCTTGATCTGCAGGGACGAGAGTGGGTTCCCAGTGTAGGCCTCTGGAGACAGAAGAGAGCTGAGGCCTCGGGCTCTTTACTGTGGCTTACACTTGTAGAGGCTGTTTCAGAAAGAAGAGGACTCTCTCCCACGCTGCGAAAATAAAAGGGAGGGCGGAGGGGAGAAGGGGTGGAGCGACGGCTGTGCTTTTCCTCCTCTCTTTCAGTGAAAGTTGGTTGTTCAGATGTTCCGGATGGAAGATTAGTCACTCCGGTGTGAACACTTTCACCCCATCTAGTGGCAGCGTTTCTCGGGGAGGGTGAACTCAGACACATACATGTGAAAAGTGGCTCACGTCGACACACAAGTGATCTCTGTGCGGTCCAATTGCTAAAAGGCAGAGTAAAACCATTGTTTTTACCTTAATGCAGATCAGGAGGAGAGAGAGAAAGAGAGAGAGAGTGAGTCAGTGAGAGAGACAGAGCAGGTTTTGTGGCTTAAATCAGATAAATGAAGCTAATTGCGCCCCCATGTCCCCTGTGTGTTCATGTTGTTGTTCCGGATGATTAGCCTAATGAATCGGAATAATTGGAAACATGTATACATGGTTATATTGTGGTACAGTTCAAGGTTTCAGGGCCACAGAGAATTTGTATTGTTGCGTCGAGACTCCAGGAAGAAAATACAGCACTCAGTATGTTCTGGACAGTTAATTACATGTTAGCACAAATGGCTGTTGTTTTAAAACAGCCATTGGCCTGCAAGTTCTTGTTTCGTTCCTCCTGTGTGGCGGAAGAATGAAAACATCTGTGATGTAGGTGTACAGTAGATGATATACTTTGATTTTACGAGTAAAAAAATACATATTCATCCATTTTAGTAACTTAAATGAGATCTATAGTCTAGAAGATTTTCTTTCTACAGCTTCAATTGAAGGAAATGACACCTCAGGCAGATAACAGTTATCATTTGGAACATCTTGTTTTGCTTTATCATACTATGGTTTGTGACCTTTTAAACATTCCTGTCATGGCGCTGGAAAAAACAGTAAAGACAAACTTTTAAATTTAGCAGGATTTCTCCCTTTTGGCATGTTTTGATAGAGTTAATGATAAAGGCTTTAGCATCAGGCTTTGGGCTTTGAGGAGGGGATTCGGCAATCAGCACTTTGTGATGGTGGTGGTGAGTGGTGTCGAACGCGAGGAACCAGACAAAATACAGGTACACAAACGTGTCTACTTTGACTGCGATAGGAGTCAATCACCTGTGGCTTTACCAGTGTTTAGAAAAGCTGAATATATGCACTTGTTTTGGTGTAAAAGGGTCTAAAGTGCAATGCATGCTGTCTGTGTTTGTGTTTGCTCAGTTCCTCATGTATAATAGTATTCATGAACATCTTGATAAATATTCATGTCATTATGTATCATTTCTAGTTTCTTTGAACTGATCTCAGTCTAATCTCCAAGTGGTCAGCCCACTTCCCAGAACACATGCAAATGATAGTGGTAAAAAGCACTTTCGCAGGTGTTGGTGGTATAGTGGTTAGCATAGCTGCCTTCCAAGCAGTTGACCCGGGTTCGATTCCCGGCCAACGCAAATCTGTTAGTGCCATCTTCTGTTTTGTAAATTTCCCCACTGTGGGGTTAATAAAGACTTATCTTAAAAAAACCCCAATGTTAGCGTGATCAGACCGACACACGGAATAACTCTGAAAGTTTGCTCATTAGACAGAAGATTACAATTTGACAATTTCCAGAAAGAGAATCTGTTAAAATGGCGCAATTAAGATTCCCTCTGTTTTTGTGTGTTTACAAAGCTGAGTCATGAGCTCTGTGGACTAATGAAGTTTAGCCGAGAAGCTGTCAAACTGATTGAGCCAGCCCCTCTCTTCCTGTGCCACCGAACAGACGTCTCTGTCATGATTTGTTGATTCCACTCAGCCATGGCTTACAGACTGAACATGAGTTTGTTTCTATGACTCCTGCAGTCCAATGTATAAATATCTTCATATATATCAAGGGATGATTTAGAAATATCTGACAGGAAATGTTTAACATGTCATTTTTAATTGATTATTTCAGTCATCTCCCTCTTGAAGCCTTGGTCCCTCCACAGAGGAACTTGTGTGCTTTGAAGCAGGCCGTCACTGGCGATATGTTCCCAGTGCCTTTACTTTACTGATAAATGAATATGGCAGAAAAATTGTCTTGGAAAAGCAATTCCTCAGGCGTCACAACAATTCCTGCCCTCATTTTTCACATCCATTGAGAAAGTGGAGACTTTGACTGCCTCTCCTGCACAAAGAGATACACTGAGGCCCCCACCTGACTTTTGTGCAGGGCTAACCTTTTTCCTTTCCCCTGCTCAAGATGGATATATGCAGAAATCTGTCACCGCATCACATCCACCCTTATGAGTGTGTTTGTATGTGTGAGAACCAGACAGACAGATAGAAATATATAGAGAGAGGAAGACATAGGGACACTGTGAGTGTTTTCCATTATCTCCGATTTGCCTTTGCTCAGCTTCCACACGGCAGACTCATTCGTCTGTTTGACTCTCAATGATTTGTCTGTGTGTTGGAGGTTAAGGGTACTTTGCATGAAGATTAAGTGTGCTCTTTGACAGCTCTGCCCCCTAAGAAAGACTGAAGGGCTCCTTTTAATAGACATCTGACCTTTGGGCCCAGAATGAGAAAAAGTTGCGTGTGCTCATTGAATAACATTCTGACTATCTTTCACAGCAAACCCCTCTCTCTGTTTTTTTTTTTTTTTATTATTGTATGTAAAGCATTTAAGGTGCAAAATAGAATAAAATCCAGAGGCACTGTAATGAAAAACACTAAGGTTCTGATCATGAGCCTCATGTGGGCAAATGCAAAGCAAATCAACCCTTAAATTAATGGTGTAGCAATCAAAGAGTCTGGACACTCAGGTGATAGCTGACCCTACCTGAGCTTAGATAAATCGGTCTACTGTATGCATGCTGCAATGTGGAGCTCGCCACCAGGACTTTAATCAGCCACAGAATTCAAATGAGCCATCCTCCACTGTCATAATTACGAGTCAGCTAATGGATTATTTCTGACCGGAAACTCAGAGGACGCAGCCAGTTACAGAACCAGAAGCACCAATGTAGCTACAGTACAGAAAGTGTTCTGCTGAGGGATGCCTGAGCAGGGAGCACAGCTGTCTCCCGGCCTCAAGGAAAAGGTTGGAAAGACTTTATCTCTTATTGGCGACAAATGCCACGAAAAGAACAGAACCAGCAACACCATAGTCTGTCTCTCCATACCTTTGAACTCAGCAGCAGGTTTATTTGTTCCCACTGAAGTTCTCAGGCCATGTTAATAGGTAATATTGGTTCTTAGAAACATTATATAAACATGAGTTTATTCAGCGGGGACTATTTTCAGCTACGATTTGGTGTTTTACGTGAGCAGTGTGGTGGTATATTTAGGATTGAATCACAACAAACTACAGTTACCATGTTCATCCTACTGATGTTACCCAGTGCACAGATGTTGGATAGCAGTGGAGGTTAATGGCACAGACGTTTGAGTTATATCAGGCTTTGGCTACACAGGGAGAACTGGTTAGTGATAATAAATCCGCTGTCCATCTTTGGTCGTTTCTGTTTTGATAAAAGACATCAGATCAGAACCATGCGTTTGGGATGCACCTTTAGTAACTGTGAAACCATTTAGTTGATTGACAGGAAATTCAGTTGCAACAAGTTTGGTCATCACTCCAACACTTTGGCAACTTTTGAAACAAAAATGCCTAAAAAAAACCCCACAGGCTTCTTCTGCGAATTTTCTGTTTTTCTCAGCCTCTCTTTTTTGGCTTTTGGGCTGTTGGTTTAACAGAATAAGACATTTAACTTTATCAACTTGTTCTTTGATCAATTTTAATGGGCATTTTTCGCTAATTAATAAGCCCAACTTTTTATAGCCTTCTAGAAAATACGTGATATTTTATAGACCAAACAATTAATGGGGAAAATCATCGGGTGACTAATTGACACTGAAAATAATAATTAGCTGCACTGTCATTTCAGTAGATCTTATTGAGGCTATAAAATCTTATGAGAAATTGAGTGAGAGAGAGAGAGAGAGAGAAGGAGAGAGAGCGAGACAGAGATGCGCATAGGCTGAGGTGCGCACACCGCCTGAAAAGAAAGATCTCCCTCTGACAAACAACCACATAAAGCTCCCCACACAAATGAACAATTCATTACAGAGCAAGGATGAAGGAGAAGCGGAGCTCATAATGAAAAAATAAAAAAAATAAATAAATGTTTCAGAATATTTAAGTCAGGAATTATTCAGAAGATTGTAACGTACACTCCTGTCAGCGGCGATACTCTGCTGGAACCATTATGTGGGCTGATCCAGTCGCTTTAGTGTAACATTACACAATCCTAAAATGTAGCTATCATCACTGAACTTTCTTTCTCTCCGGCTGCCCCGCAGGCACCACCGCTATTGTGTGCGTTCACGACGCGGAGCGCGTTTAATGGAGGCTTCCAGAGCGCCCTCGCTCTCGCATTGAATATGAGATGATAGGAAGCGTAAATCACCTTTAAAAGGGGTGGGGGGGAATTATGGCTGTTGGTATCGGAGGGGGGGGGGCTGTGAACCTGTCTTGATAAAGTGTGCGTGCGCGTTGATGGATCCTCCAAACCTGCTGCTGCTGCACCTGCCGATCACCCAGAACTCCGCAAAATTAGGAGGGGGGGGTCTGCATTTGACCGCGAAATTAGCGATGCTGACCCTCCACTTAGATGACAAGCACACACACCCTCCTCACCCCACTGACAGCACCACCACCACCACCACTCCCTCCGTCTCACCTCCTCCACCCCCACCCCTCTCTCTCTCTCTCCCTCTCTCTCTCTCCCTCTCTCCCTGTCCTCTCCTCATAAATCTATTGGTTGTGGTGTCTCGGCTTCACTATCCAATGCTTTGCTGATCAGACTGCAGTTGTATTTGGGGGAAGTTGGCAGCTGGCGTCTCACGGCGAAAGGCTTTCCTCTCTCTCCGCCGCTTGGACACTGGAATTATGAGCAGAGCTGACCCAGCCTACATCACCCTGTCTTGAATCCCGCGTCTGTTTTCACACCGTGAGAAATTGAACCATGGAGATTGGAGTCCGCATCCTCTTGGCTTTCCTCGTCCCTCAGGTAAGACGGGAGAAAGATGTGTGCGTGTGTGTGATTTGGGGACAATTTCACTGAGACGCAGCGCGGTCGGACTCTCCCTCTCTCTCCTTTCCCCCCCGTTCCGTCTGATCTCGGGCTACTTTTGTGTTCGTGGAGCAAATAGACGGCTTGTCAAGTTTGTCCCGAGTCCGCACGTACATCACACACTCTCATCCAGTAGTCACCTGCGCTGCCAGAGCCGTCCGTGCGGTGCCAGAGCAAGTTTTCTCCCCCCCCCCAGCCCCTTCCCTTGTTCAGTCCCCTCATGCGCGCGATGTTGGAATTTGTGGCACCGAGTTTTGGGGGGCAGAGGGTGTCTGCGCCGGCGATCTGCAGTGGTCTTTCACTTTAGGAATGCCTTTCACATTTTGCTGAGAGGAGAGAGACACGAAGAAGAGGGAGAGAAAGGGAGAGGAGTGTGTGAGAGAGAGAGAGAGCGAGAGAGAGATCGCAGGGTGTATCTTATGTCTATGTGCAAATCACGGCTCCGGCTCTTGTCTCCAGTCGCATCTATATTCCGCTCAGCCACCAACTTGAACGTTTCTCTGGGCTTGCGTGTGCGTGCGTGCGTGTGTGGGCGCGCGCGCGCGGTGTGCGCGTGTGTGGGAAGCACACAGGCGAATGGAGGAGTGGAGGAAAGAGGGAGAGGGTGAGAGAAAGAGAGAGAGAGAGAGGCAGGAGAGAGGAACTAACTTGGCCGCTCGGCTGTGTTAGCCTATTTGTGGCGTCTCTCTGGGTATTTTACGCACCCTATTGCTCTCCGTAGACGCGGATCCTCTCGGGATATTTAATAAAGCCTTAATTCCCCACTGTGATAGAGCCACTCGCCCGTTTGATCTGACTTTAATATGGGAAGAGGGAGAGAGAGCGCGAGAGAGGTAACTCGGAACAGCTGTTTCTGCCAGTCAAGTCTTTAGAGGACTGTTTAAACGGAGACGGGGGCAGCAGCACCAAGGCTGCTTAGTTTGACAGTTTCTGTAACATCTCTTAACACCTTTCTCATTTTTTAAGTGGCTTGAATAACTCACGTTGCTCAGGGTCACCGCTGCAGAAGTGCACTTGAACTGCAGGGACGCTTTGCCTTAACCTCTGACCTCCTCATTCAGGCATTTAAAAAAAAAAAAAAAAAAAAAAAAAAAGGAGTCATGCATTCCCTTTACCTGAAGATCAATAGGAAATTAGCATAAAAGTCATCACTGTGTACTCACTCTAATGACTGTGGCACTTCTGGTGGCACGCTGCGAAGGTTTAAGCGGCAGCTAATTTTAAAATAACCTAGCTGAGACTATTTCCAAACACAGCAACAATGGGAGAGCCCCGGAGCGTGGCAGGCAAACAGCTCATTTGGGAAACTGTGTTGTTGTGCTGCTCCCCTCTCTCTCTCTCTCTCTCTCTCTCTCTCTCTCTCTCGCCTCCTCCTCCTCTTCCTCTCCTTTGGATGTATTGAGAGGCCGCAGACAGCACAGCTCATTTGGTATTTCTTGTTTGACCTGTGTAGGCTCGGTGCACATTTTCTGCTGTGTATTATTCATTTTTAATTGGAGAAGCTATCGGTTCATTTCCACGTTGTGCTTCGATCCTCTGATGTGAGGCCATCATGATTCAGGCTAATAGCGCCCACAAAGAAATTATTTAACTCTCTGTATTATTGATTAGCCCCTGCCATCTCTTGCACAAACCGCCCACCCCTACAGACACACAGATTTGTGTATATCTACGTTTTTGAGGAGGCGCTTCCATTGACGAGATTCATTCACTAGCCCTGGAACAAGACTGGTGTGATGCCCAGCCAGTGCTACGCTGTTTCCACCCGTGCACTCACTGCTATGGAAGTTCTCTCAAACAAAGTGCCAGATCTGCAGCAGGTTAAATGTATGATGCTGATTCACAGGCTGACCCAGCTCCATGGAGGGAATCTCTACCTTCTGGTAGTAGCTGTAAATATTTTGAAAACTCCATATGTAAATGAATCCACAGAGCGAATAAAGCACAGATTCATGCAAAGCACAGAAAACGTATACCATATGTTAACGTTTTCCCCCTCCAGTGATCTGAAGCTCAGTTCCCAGCTTGCTCACACACAAAACACACATTTGCATTCAACATGTGAACCCAGCACTTATTCCACTGGACTTGTCATCTGTGTGAAAACCGCCTTACTCCTCTCTCAGAATCACAAGTACGTCCAGTCTCTCCCTGTTATGGCGTGTGGGATCGAACGAGGTGCTCGTATTTATAGATGTCCAGGTAGGGAGCCAAGTTCCTCTCCACAGTAAGCTGCCATAGACACCTACCTTCTTCCCACCACCCCCTCACACACACCCACAGCAGCCCCCTCCTTGGCAATAAATCCCTGTTTTCCAAATGAAACGCTAAGCAGTCTCTCCGGCTGGAGCAATGATTCAGAATAAGCACAGCACAGCTGGGAGCTGCAGGTGCAAGGATTTTTATTTTTTCCTTTTCCCACTTTGATTCCTCCTCCTGTGTCTCCCCTCCTCTCTGTCTGTCTGGTATATTTGTTTTTTCCCCTCCCCACACCCCATCAGCTTTCACCTCCTCCCACCCCATGAAACTAGTCTTTTACCTTAATTAACATGATTTACCAACCTTAATCCCCCTTTTATTTCCTTAAAATGCTCAGCACTGTTTTCTCTCTCCCTGTTTCTCTCTGTGTTCCCTCCTCTCTGCGCCTGTCTCTCTCTCACCAGTAGATGGTGGATGACAGTTATACTCACAGTTTAAATTCTGGGCTGGCACCTGGGCGTGTCTGCAGGAAGATTTGCTGTCATGGACGTTTACGGGCACAGTGACCAACGGACTGTTAAAGTTCCTGTTTAAGCCGCTGCAGGCACGGAGCGAGAGAGACAGACAGTTAGGCAGACAGAGGAGGGAGGTCATGGTCTCCAGGAAAAATGTCTGAAGACAGACAGTTGTCATGGTTTCCTGTTACTCATAGGCAGGGCTGACCTTCGTGCTGCCACATCCATGCATCCACGCATGCACACACACACACACACACACACACACACCTAGACATGCCTGACACCCACACTTTTATCCTTCTCTCTGACTCCCCCTTTGCATTCAGTCTCGCCCCCACTCGATCCCAGAGGCGGCTCATTGATCTAGTATTATCAAAAAACACAGAGGACACGGCCATTCCTGGTATGTCAGCGCCATTTATTATTCAGGAGGCCAGCAACAGGTGTGAAAAATGAAAGCACACACACGGATTCAATAGAAGTCCATGCTGTGTTCAACACCATACTCTTTGAATCTCCATCATTTTTTCATTTCCAGGTTTAGTAGTTCCCATTCACATATACTAATAGGTTTATTGTTCAGTCACATCAGCCTGTACAGAGGAAACTGACCTCCTGCACTTTCCTGCGGTTTCGGCTTTATGAGCCATGTCCTGTGCAGTCCTGGTTACAATGAGTCATCCTTTGATAGCAGACCACTAGCTGACCTCTTGTTTCCCCCAAGACGGTTTCTGTGTGTGAAGTGTCCTTTCATGTTTCATGTTACGGAAACAGTACGTTACCGCGTGCTGTTTCCGTGATGGACTTTTTATAATGGAGTCTGGTTAAGGAGCAACAGTGTGACACGCACCAAAGGCTAATGGTGACGCTAATGAGGAATGCCAGTCATTAAGGCAGGATGATTTCTTTCTTTCTGTCTTCTGCACCCCTGTCTGTCTTCCTCACCCTTCCTCAGATGTTCCCCTCCTCTTCTCTTCTCATTCTCCCCTCATCTTCCCCTCAAGCAGCCGCCTGGTGTTTCAGCTCCCATCGTCGAGCTGCTGGAATAAAGGGGTAGCGTTTCGAAAAAAGAAAAAAAAAAAATTGCAGAGAAGTTTGCAATTTAACAGCCTACAGAGACACACAAACACTCGGAATAAAAAGAGCATGAAATGGCTCAAGTGAAAGCAGCCCAATACCAATCTAGACTCTGCTGTCTAAATGTACCCTGGTGTTACTGTGCTTCTAACAATCGGCTGGCAAATAGGCTTTCTAGTACGGGGCTTTGAGGTTTCAGTCTCCTTCCCATTCTACTTATCTGTGCTGTTTCCTGTGTGAAAGCACACGGCCAAGCAGAGTCCGAGGTGCTACAGTGCTATTTGGAGGGGTGTTTTTTAGGAGTCAGGTGTTATTGACAGAAAACATCTAACTCTAAAAGCTTCCTGCAAATGAACACGCACACACACACACACACACACACACACACACACACACACACACACACGTGAGCGTGTACACCTGTGCACTGTTTTTCTTTCTTCTAATGGGAGAGCCTGAAACACAGACTTACCTGGGAGTTTTTTTTCTTTTTCTTTATTTATCCCAGTGTTCCCTTGTGACTGCGGTTGAGCAGCAGCGCGCCGTAATGGGCTATAAGGTCAAACGCTATCTTAAATCCGCTGTGGGAGGGTGTGACCTTTGAGGGGAAACACAGTCTTCTTCAATCTCCTTTCGCTCGGCGTCGCCGCCACGCTCTCCTGAGGAAGGGAGTGGATGAGAGGAGGATGAACCGCGGGAGGACGAGGGATACAGATAGCAAGAGTAGCAATTAAAGTAAATATGTACCCTTAGCGCTCCATTAGAACCTGCCTGTATTTGATATAAGTGTCCTAATTATGCAAAATGCCAATGGACAGTGTAATCGTGAAATGTGCCAAGTGGAGAAAAAAAAAGAAAGAGACAGAACCCTGCGTGCTAGGAGAGTGGATTAATGGCTTATTTGTGAGTACTGATGAGTTTTTGTGGGTAGAGAAAGCAGAGAAGACACGCTCACGCACTCGCACGCACACACAAAAGGGCCTCAGTAACCATGTGTGAAGGACAAAGTGATACAATGCAATGCTGTCCCCCCAGTTGATCACGCTTTCATCTCAGTTTGTCCTCCTCTTGTCAATTTTGTGGTCAGACGAGCAGACGAACAAGAGCACAGATAAAACGGGTGTCAGACAGACAAAGAGCCATATAGATACCCAGGTAGAGATAACAGCTGAAAGAAAAGCTGCCACCCCTTTCCCCAAAAAAAGAGGCAAACCCCTGACGAACTTCCACAAAAAAAGTCTGTGTGTCTTTTGAGGAAGAGAGACATGGCACACACCCCTTGTCTCTCGCTTTCTCCGTCTCCCTGCCTCCTCCTTCTCCTCGTCCTCCTCCACCATCCGCTCTGACAAACACTCTCTGTAACACATTACAGATATTCATGAGCTATTCACCCACTCTGTTTGTCTGTCTCTTCGCCACACTCGCAAACATCCAGATATGTCCTCCCCTCTCTCGCGCTCTCACTGCCACGCACACAAGCTTGCGCCTATGTTTGGCAGGAGGAGGCACAACTTTCTTTTTTCAGCGTGATTGCGATGACTCCTCTCTGTTGCCGCGAAGCGTGTGAAGCCGCCAGCAGCACAGTGGGAGTATTCATGTAAAAGGGGCTGGTACTGCGGGGTCCCATTTCTTCCACAAGAGTAGTTGTGGCCGATGGCGGTAGCAGGCGGTGATATTGTAAGTAGCATTAGCCTTTCAGCGAGCAGCGCTCTGTTGTTGGCGTGATGCACTTTTATTTAGTTAAGGTAATAGATTCCAGCGTTGCGGACCATGAAGTCCATGAATAACAGCCACTTAGCATAGGTCACTGAATAGCTAGCTTTTCATCACTGACTTGCATTGTTAATTGTAGCCACGGGGTCAAAAGAGGGTGATGGAGATCTCTGCCAGCTGCACTTGATCTATTTTTTATGAGCGTATTGGTTGGCGAGTTGCTCTGTAGCGGAGTTTCTGTGGATAGATGGGTCCCGCTGCAGTGGTGCGTCCCTGGCCCGCAAGGTGGCTTCAAACTGGTCGGTGACAAGTAGGCCGAAATGAACATAAATCAAAGTCTTGGTGAGAAACAACAACAAAAAAAGAGGCTCCACTCTTTTTTTTCCCCCCCTGCCCTCATATTTACTCGCACTCATCAAACTAAGTGGAGCACAGGGGAGGAAAATTCAAAATGCTAACAGTTATCCACTGTGCCGTAATAAGTACCTCGGGGTGGAAGCACACCACTAGGTTTCAACCTGACCTAGCCCCAATTAGGCTTTACGCTCACATTCAGATGAACACCTAAAAGAACACTTCTCTGTGTGTTTTCCTTCTTCGTATGATTTTTTCCCAGGGTGGAAAGTTTTAATATGTTTCTGAGTGTATATCTGAAAAGTCAGCTGAGACTATATAAGGCACAGCGTGTGGTATGCTTACCTTGCACTGTCCCCTATAGATTACTCTACCTCCGGCCTGCTGATATGGATTTCCTGCTTAGAATGTGGCAAAACTTTTGATATTTTGGAAAATAACAAGAATTTATTTTTAGATGTGCACATCATCAACTTAGGTAACTTCCTGCTTAAGACGTCCCACAAGCAACCTCCTCTGTCATACAAGTGACAGCCAAATCATTACAATGTGGTGGTGAAAAAACCATAAAAATAGGAATATGCAATCCAGCCCTGCGCAGGGTCTGCCAAGCCTGTGATAGAAAGGTGTTGATTCAAGTGTTGCATATGCGTTGCAATACGCTGTATGCATGTATGTATGCATGTATTTATGTGTGCTATGACAGACAAACTCGGTGAGCAAACGTCTGACAGAATAGAGGATTAGCTGGTGGCAGAGGCTTGCGTCATGCTGATTAATCATGTATGCTGTTTGGGCTGTGTTGTGTTTGCACATACACACACACACACACACACACACAGACGCAGACACACAAGTATTTCTGCTGACCAGTGTACTTTGAAAAAGTCAGTAATCTGCTGTGATTGTTAAATTCTTCCCTGTAATGATTCCCCGTCTACATTTATTTTGAATGAGCCGTTTTACAGATGATTCAGAGATGATCTCAAGGTTAGTGTTGGAAACGCACATCAAATAGAAGATAAACACACTTTTTTGTTGCCAGTATCAAGGTAGCTGAGGTTGCTACATTGCTACATATGGTCTAAAACCTGGATAATAGTACAAGATGTATCATCACCTTGACTTTAACATTGTTTTTAAAGCTCTGGTGGAAACTGATCCTCTGATGTGCCACTTTACTCTCGGAGCATGTGATGTGATTGTTTGAAGGCATCGGCCCTACTTTTTCATTCTCTCCCAACATGACTCTGGGGTTTTTCGCTGCACTCCGTGCTCAGCAAGTGTCTTTGAAGTAATCAAATCCCTCGCTGCTGTTGAACGGAACTGATAGCTGAGAAGGTCTTCTTGACTTTTACGAGGAATCACTCCAGCTTACCCACATTATCCCCCCTTTTTCCCCTCTTTTGCTGCTCCACAGCATTTCTTTACCCATTTTCTTTACCCTTTTCATCAGCTCACGTCCCCTCACTACACTACCTCTTCCAAATGCGCCTCTTGTCTTTTCCTCCTCCTTTCAGCCGGTAGGTAATCCACGCAAGAGTGCCTAGCACTTACATCTGATTTTTGCCCTTTTTCTCTGCCTGTCAGTTAGCTCCCATCCTCCATTATCCCTGCTTCATTGTTGCAGGAGACGGGGGAAAGATTTGACCTGTGAGACGAAATCAATGTTTTATGTCTGCACCGATGCATGCAGTACCTCCCTTGCTGCCTAGATGGCGACAAAATGCCTGATATTCTTTGAAGGGCTGTCAAGGATAATTGCCACTCAGATCCACTTATTGTTTAAACCGCGTGTACATGCACGTGTAGGTCCGTGCGCGTGCTTTCTCGTGCCTTTATGGCAGCGCGTTCCCTGGTAAGAGTGTTTTGCAAAGGTGCTTTGTAGAGGTAGAGTGGCCATTTAAACTACTGAACCTGACTGTCAAGAAAAAGACAGAAATTGGAGGACTCATTTGAAGTGAGCACACAAAGCACTATATTGATGCCTACGCAGGCAGGTCGCTTCAAGGCAATTAGAATAGCTCTTCCCACTTATTGCTTTTGATGTCAGTGTGTGGGGGAACGAGAGAGCCAACTTTTGCCTGCCACTGACAGAGAGGGCTGCCACTTCAGTTGAATTCCTTTAGACACAATTAATGTTGTCCTCCATTCAGAGGTTTATCTCATATTAATGCAGGCAAGTCCAAGGCTTTGAGCTTACAAATGAATTAAATGTTGAGGCAAAATGAATTAAGTGGAAAAAAAAAAAAAAAAAAGCCAAGCCAAAAAGAATGCCATTGGACTGGTAATGTCCTTCTACCTGACAGTTTTATGTAATGGTTTTACAATATTCTGATGCTGTTTGAAACTCTTGGAGAGCGGCGTCCTGATGATCCTCACTCTGATGTTACATTTGGATTCAGCATTTAGGCCAGGGAATGTTGCGGAGCTGCTATATTTGCCACTCTCAATACCTTCTAGTTTCATATGTACGCACAGTGATGAGCTTTCTTCACTCAAAATGAAAGAATTCCCATCTACAAAGCTACTTCTTCACATTGCTCTGATGCCAGAGACAAAAGCCCTGCTTGCGAGTGGAGTGTTAGTCATTAAGAGGCCATAGGCTATTTCTGGTGGAAATGAAACATTGTTGGGGCTTGAAAGACAGATGTTACGGGTTGTGAGATGAGACAGAAATCTCTTTGATCACCCTGTCTTGTGTTTTCTTTCAATGATCCAATTCACTCTGACAGCGCCGTGCTTCCGAGGGCCTGGCCTACCACCATGACTGCCATGTGATGTGCACGCTTGTCCATTAGCTTATATGTTGTTGGTATGTATCCAAACCCATCTGTGCCCACTATTTACATACACTTTGATCTAAAGAGTCTCCTCCGAAAGGACTGAGACCGCCTCAGCGAGTTCCTGCAGCGGATGATCCATGCAGGAATTTGTCCTGCAGACCTGAAGTAATTAAAACATAGAGTTTAGGCCACGGAGCTCTCAATCCATTTGGATAAGTGCTTGGATAGCTATTTGCAAGTACACTTAAGGGCTTTTGGTGAAGTTGGTTGTGCTGTTGAAGCTCATGGGAAGGCTGAGGCAGCAGTAATGAAGGTAAAGATGAGGCTGTGGCTTTGGCAGCGGCCCTAGCAAGGTGATTGCTGTGATTTCCATGGAGATGCCGCATCCACCCCCTCATGCACACGTGTGCTGTGACTAATTCAAACAACTGGAAAAAAAATGCAGGGTTGTCAATAAAAGCAAGGCTGTGTTTCAACTCATGAAATCATCACGTACAAAGTTTGCACCAGTGATGTGCTCCCGTATGATAGATTTGGACTATGCCGTACTCATTATCTGAACTTTGCCTCTCTTATCAGCTATAGGGGAGTTGCAGTCGTCCTATAGGGCCCACTGCTGCAGAGATTCTCTGAGGAGCGAGCAGACTGGATTTGATTTTCATTAGGATTGCATGTCTTCACTGTCACATCCTCTCCCCACCTTGCACGCTTTACTGGACACAATTTTCCGCTGTGGTGGCCCCCATACTGACGGCTTGGTTTTTCACGCCGCAGTAGAGTCACACCGGGTGGCCAGTTATCAGTGCATTCACCATTGCAGGGCCCCGTGTGGTTGACCTGCTCAAAGAGGGCTTTTCTGCCTCTCCTAGAGTCCCACTAGAAGACACGCTCTGCTGCTGTGCTGGGACAAACCACATACAGAATTACAGGAACTCTAGCAGGCTGTCACAAGTCAAACAGTGTACTGCACAGACCTGGGATGTGCAGGTCACACACATCCTCACTCACACACACACACACACACACACTGTTGACAGACAGTTGAAGGCTGAGACAGTACAAGCTGATGTTACTGCTCCGCAGAGGGTTTCAGCGATCGATGGGAGATAATTATTTCTAATGGAGCCAGAGGAGAAAAGAGAGTGTCCTTTTCAGCCCTAGCTAGTGTGTGTGTGTACACATGGCACCTGGAGTATTTGACTAAGATTCCTTTTCTTTGGGATTTAATTAACCACAAATGAGTGGACCGGCCACTTCTGCTATTTAATAACCGCTGTGCCAGAGTTGACAACCTTTAGGTCTAAAAGTCAAAAATGCTTAAGCCATTAATATAACATGTCAATAAATGATGAAACCTAGATATTCTCTAAGTTTCTGCTTCCCATTTCCCACTTCAGGTTTGGGGTGGCTGAAAATTGTGTCTAGTAACCAGCATTTTTCCTGAAATGTTAAACTACTGATGTAGTTATTTATAACATTTTACCTGCTTTATAGTACATGTCTGGATTACATCTTTAAATTAAAAATTAAATTAGCACGAATAACATACATTCATAACAATTGCACTTACAGATTTACAGTTAGCTGTGCCTTCCCTTCTGTCCGAGTGCCTTTATCTCTGGAGCTTCACATCATCTTTGGATTTGGGTATTGAGGACAAGAACATGCACATTCATTACAGCTGCAGTGTGTTCCTTCCAGCAGAGGACATGGGCTTAAATTAACATGGCTCTTCCTATGATTTATGATATTCCGCCTTGGCCTAGTATGGCTCTCTTTCAGTGCAGGCAGCCTCTCGCTGTCTGGTGCAGACACACACAGTATGTCACCATGCTCACACTGCCTAGCCTTTTCGCAAAACTCACACACAAAAAGTCAGAAACGTTCTTGTGATAATCACGATACTAATTTCTGCTAAGTTTCTTGTGATGGCTCCACTCAGTGCGCTGCTTAAACAAAATAACCGCGTAATGGGGTAAAACAAAACATTCCAGTGGAGAGAGCGCTCAGTGTATACGAATAGTCTCCTTCTTGCGAGTCCTCCCTGCATCAGCCTGTCTCATTGCTTCATTTTTGTGGGATTTCTTAGGTGTCAATGTCGCTGAGGTCAGATGGTTAGCTTAGCTTAGCATGAAAAAAAAAAATGGAAAAACAGCTGCCTTGGCTCTGTACAAAACAATAGAATCCCCCTACCTGCACCCTTTAAAGCCCAATAAGTAACACTCACACTATATCTTGCTTGGTTAATACTTGACCAACAAAAACTGTCAAAAATATAACGTGATTGAGTTGAGCATATGGGGGCTGGTGCCCAACACATGGATTGTGTTGCCTATGGACAGAGCAAAGCAAGCTCTTCTCAGTCTTAATGCTAAGCTAGGCTAAGGCCCCCCTGGCTCTAGTTTCTTAGTTTAGTATGAGGAGATTTTATAAACTGTCATCAGTTTCCTGTCTATGTCCCTCAGGCTGCCTTTATCACAACGAAGACCCTAACAAACAAGCAACGTAAAGACAAAGGCTTACAAGTATCAGCAATGACTAATCAGAGCAGTTACCAGCAGCAACAACAGTGTAGCTTCAATTAGATAAGACAGGCTGTATTTAACAGGTAACAGTTAGCAATAGGATTTAGCGGCAAGAGCACAAAGTCCTTTGAGGGGAATGGGAAGTGAGAATGCTGAAAGCTTAACATGTAGGGCGTGTATGTGAACGTGCGTGTGTGTCCTCCTGATTGTCTCGCTCAAATACCCGTGAGGCCTCTTTGATTCTCTTTCTCACCTAAACATCTTGCTTACCATAAACTATGATGCAGTACAAACAAAACACTACACTTGAACTTTAACAGCACAGCAGGCAGAGGAGTCGACGATGGGAAAGCTCCAAAAATGCATTGTTAATAATAAGTCTAGCTTTCACCGCCAATGCTGACTTTTATTCTAAACATTCACGAACCAAAACACTTTGAAAAGGTAATGCATATGTCAAGTATTTGACTCCATCGCGGGTGCTTCTTGATAACTCTCAACATCAAAAGCACAGACAATTTATTCTCTCTCCTAGTCTGAATGTGAAGAGGCGCGAGCACTTAACTTTGTTTTTGCAGTGGGTGGGTGGAAGCTGCTTCTGCTGTTCTGTGCTCAAGTTGGAAAGTTACTTGACTTAGCCAAGAAGTGATAATGACTGTGTGGGAGAGCAGACATTACGATGATGTTGCCAAAACGAGGAAGTATACAACGTATCTTAGGAGTTTTTATCCTGTATTTTAATATTATGAGAATGAGTATTTGAAATTTGTACCTTTGCCCAAAGGTTCTAAATTTTCAATCAAAAATGTGTTGTTTTTTTGGTGAACTGGATGCTGAATGGGATTGCAAACCAACTCATCTGAATTCAGTCCGAGTGATGTCCGAGATGGACACTTGAGCTACCAGCTCTTACTTAAAGAAGACTTGAGGTGCAAATAAATTAACTTAAGACAGCTCTTGCAGCTCTTTAGAGAGTCCACTGATTTAGCGCTGGGCTGCTACACCTTTTCCAACTTATGATGGTGAGTTTTAAGGGAAAAAAAGCAGTAGATGCAATAGAGCTGGGGATATCATCTTGTATATTCCATAGATCTAGATACTGGCACTTTCATTATTAACTGCCAGCAGTTCAGTCACAGATTTGTGCGTGTTGTGTTAGTGGTGGCTAATGTGGAGATGAGCTGTTGGCTCCAATCTGAGATGAGGTGCAGGCTATAAAGGTCTGGGATGCTAACTTTGTTTTAGCTCCAGGTTCTTCACAGTTTTAAACTTCGGTGCCAAGTGATGCTCTAGTTAATGTAGCAGTATCCAGTATCTGTCAACTAGAAGATCTTTTGTTATTCTGGTGCTTATGAAATGTAATTAAGAGGCTAAGAAAGAACATAAGCCTATTATAAGAGAATATTGTTTGATGCTCCAGGTGCTACAAATAATCATTATACAACCAGTGATCACTGATAGCAATGGAAGAGCTCTGTGCTTGTTCTGTTTTCTTCATTATTTGGTTTGTATATACAAACCGTTATAACTAAATATAATATACAGTACATATAATATTTTATCCACAGTGAGAGGTTTTAGAAACGGACATGGTTCAAGTGTCAAGGTTGCAGATCTGACTTTGACTCATTCCTCCAGAGACTTTGCTTGATACTTGGTACCCTGACTTTAAATGAAAGATAGCATTGTGTGTCTCACATGTGGGCTTTATGTGCCGCTGTGTGTATTTGTCTGAGTGTGCTCATCTGGATCCACCACCATTTTAATTGCCCCCACAGAGCCCACTAGAGCTTATGTCACATGCGTTTGGCTTCTCCGTGACGTACGCATAAGAGGAGTTAAAACGCACGCACCTCATTTCTTCTGACCCCAAACCACCCACCGACTCATAGGTAAACACACATGCATACACACACACAAACATACACATACTTGCTTCTGTAAGAAGTGCTGATGAGTGTCTGTAAACACTGGGCATCCCTGTTATTCTTTACCTCCACTCAAAGAACACACAGCTGGAGCAAACCCTGTTTCATTTGTGCAAGTTGAGCACATGGATACACATGTTTCTACACACTCCAACAGCCAAGATCTTGGTTTGCCTAACTGATCTACATAGATGAGCTTTTTCAGCATAGTGCAATACCTATTGCTCATTCAACTCATTTCTCCCCGATGTACAAACTCCGCTTTGGAATGGTTTAGAAGACCTTCAGGCATGCCATTCTCCGTCTTCTATCTCATTCAACTGTTCTTTTCGCTCACATTATCTTTATATGTCTCACTTGCCTCCCTTGCTAGGATTTTCTGGGTTTTCTCTCTGCATCTCTTCCATCTCAATGTAAAAATCTCTCTTGCTCACTTGCTCTCCTGTGCAAAAGATCAAGAGCCCTCTAAGAAGTAATTTTGCATACTACGGCACTGCTCTCCATTCACCACACAAAATTACCAGTCTGTCCAGTACCTGTCCTGCTTCAGGCTCAATGTGCTTAAAGATACAGAGTGGAAGAGACAGATGAAGAGTGAAGAAAAGAGAAGGAGACTAAGAGGGGACTGGAGAGTGGAGGTAATGATGGTAGAGTGGTAGAAAAGGTGAGGCAAGTGGAGAGCGGAGGGAAAGCGAAAGCAGGCGGGGTGAAAGGAAAGAGATAGAGGAATTACGGAAGATGGAGACTCCGTGGCAGCCCTGATGTGTGAACGGTGGGTGGACAGGGTCGCTGAGTTGTGGCTCTGAAATGGGTCCTGACAGAGTCATTTCTCACGTGGAGATTTACCCAGGCTCTTTCCAATGGTGGGAGAGCGAGAGTGAACGACCCTTTCCACTTGTCATGAATATTTATTTGGGTGAGAGCGTTCGCAGGCTGCTGCGTGGAATGACAAATCGTGGTCAACTAGCTATATTCTATTCCCATCTCTTTTTCTTAACAACCCCCCACCTGCGACTGTCTCTCTACTCTATGAGTCTGTTTTCGCCAGGTTGTCTAAAATGTCCAAGACAGTTGGAACATTCAGAGAGGGGGGTCACACGTACATAGGCAGGTGTAAATGCATATGTGTGAGCTTAGACTCATCTTGGTGTGGAACATCAAGTCGTGAGGATCCTCAACTCCGACTTTACACTCACTCGAACCTGCATGTGCGACTGGACAATGGGAGCGCTTTCTTTCAATAGAGTCACTGTAGCTTCTGTCTGAAATGCTTTTGCTGTACGTTAATAACAAATTTAAATGGAGCGTAGCTCTTTTACAAGAACTAAAAACCCAGGATGTTGGTTGTCAGATGACCGACATGCTTTTTGTGTGTGTGAAATGACAAGCAACGTGTGAAAGTAATGTGTATAAAGCTGAGACGTGAAAGAGTGATTTAACACCTGGCTGAGAAGCAGTGTTTTTCTGCCATCGCCGATTGACAGTTTCGACAGCAGCAGCAGGGGCGAACGTTGGATGTGCTTTGTTCCACCTGTAACCACGCCCAACAGCGATGTGCAGCAACGTGAGAAGTTAAAGGCAATCAAAACACAAAATTTCATCTTTTCGTTCCTCACTTTTTACTTTGCACAGTGTAGCTGTCAAACTCAGTGAGCAGCGTGCTAGTTAGCAAACATTGTGCAAATATGCATGTATATTTTCTTCTACTGTGATTGTAGCTTTGTGCCCTGCAGCACTTTGTTTGTGTTTGCATCAGTAATCTTGGAGGCAGTGGACATACAAAAGAAAAAACAATTATATAAAGTAATAATACTCTTTATTCGCTACCTAGTTGAGAATACGCTTCTTTTCTTAGCCTTGCATCACTTTTTCTTTGTCAACTTTTCACCGGTTCCCTTTTTCATGTCACTATAGCCCTAAAAAGCCTTTTTTATCCCGTAATGCTTTGGAGGTGACTCAGTTGTGCGTCAATTGGACTGAATAAGGCCATACTTTGTGTCATGCTCTCTGGCTATCTGTGCTGTGACTTGTTCCTTTTCTGGCTGACATCGCCAATAAAGCCTGTTCAAAAGGAGAGCAGCTGTACAGGAGGTGTTCTGAACATAAATTATGTTTTTTATTGATAAATCTATGTCATCCAGCTTTACTTGACTGATATGCCACCGCCGTGGCAAATAAATAACCCAAGAGACATTTACCTCCTGGTGGAGGACATTTTCATTCTGCTAGATAACTGTTGATACTACCTGCAGTAATGGAGAGACATCATCGCTCAGGTGTGACTGCGACGCCATTTTAGCCTTCACCACTGCAGAGGCCCACAGCTTACAGTGTAGGAAAGTACAGATATATGTGACATGATATCTCCTCATAAAATAGTTTTTTTGAGACAGTCGCCTATGTAAATGTGTTAATGTCAACGCGAGTGAGTCCGGTAGTGATTTCCTTTGAGCTTTGTGTTGGTCTCTCAACTCAGGTGAGCGGCGTATGTGTCTCTTTAGCTACTTAATGCTCCACTATGTTCACAGGCTCGTCGCTAACTTGGTCTGTCCACTGACTGCTGCTGAACAGGTTGCATATAAGGTTCATAAAAGCTTCTTTAGCTAAAAACAGCTGCCAGTTGCAGCTTTAATCGATGCTGATGAGGCCGGTGAGACAAAACATTAAAGTTGCGTTGCATATAAAATGCAGAGTCGGGGATTACTTCCCTGTGGGTTTGTTCCTCTCACATTACACACAGTCATTTAACCCACTATTATAATAAAGCGATTAGTGCAGCTTTAAAATCACATCGGAATACAGTTTACATACAGGTCACATTGTAAAGTGCTCTGTGTGATTCAAACTGGTCCCGGTCTGTACTGCTAGATTTGTGACTTCACATAGATGCTCTAATTGCATCTGTTCCCATCATATCAACCCACAGTGATAACCAGCTGTGTGTCATCCTTTGATTTGGAAAGAATGCCATATCCCAAAATGAAATGGCCTCGCTCACCAAATCTGACTTATCCTCCGTGTCCCACTATGGACAAACAGAAACCTCTAAATGCTGGAGTCAAAAATCTCTTGTAAATGAGTTTGGTTTACAACTGTGGCTCAGTTTCTGGAGCTCAAACATTTTCCTCCATCATTATCCCCGTCTCAGTTGTGCTCTAGTAGCAGCCATTGTGTTCTCTAAACATGCCTTTTATTATTATCATATTACCGGGCATGGCTGCGGAGATTTGGAGAGAGATTTGGATTCAGGTTGGATCATCTGTCTGTATACAGGCATTAGCCAGGGCGCTGCAGGCTGGCTGAACACCGCACTGGTGCTGAAGTGTTGAAGGCAGAGCTTCCAGCAAGGAACTGAGAAAGAGAGAGGGAGAGAGAGAGAGAGAGAAAGTAAATCCGTCCAGCTCATTATTTTGATGCCTTCACTGGCTCTGCTTTTTATAGCGCCATTTCTTTACATTCATCCGTGGCACCCATGTCTCCTTTTCACTTTTTGTAAGCCAAGGAGGCACTTGAAGGATGATATGTCTGTCAAATCTAATACCATCAGCCCTAATGTTTCGCTCATTAAGTAAGACATCTGAATGGCTGCTATCAAAAGGTTATCATCCATCAGTACGCTTATAGAAAAGGTCATGCATATTGTTCATACAGCTTCCTGGCTACTGTTGCACTTCCTGCACAGCAGCTGCCCGACTTGTTGCTCGATTACAAACGAAATGGAAAATGGATTTGGAGAAGAGAGGCATGGATGCAATTTTCCCTTAGGCTGCCTGGTAAACAATGGTGACAAGAACAAGTTTTCAATAACTTTAAAGAAGAAGGGAGAGAAATAACAAATAAAGCGTGGCGTTGTTTTCCATTATTTAATTTTCACTCTGTTGTATTACAGCTAGAGTAAATAAGGAAGGATATGAAAACTGACAAACAATAAACTGCCGTGCGTATGTGTTTGCGAGTGTGGGTGGGTTCCTTTTTTCTCATTTTTTTTGTGAGCAGAGGCTCTCCACGTGGCCATGGGTGTGTTGTTATGGTGAGTGGTGCGCGTAGAAAGAGAATGGTTTGAGGCAATCTTTTTTATCCTGCTGGATCTCTCTCTGGGTGGAGAGATTGGGCTTTGTAGTTGTGATTGGAGGGAATTAAGGCCTGCCTTTGGTGGCTGGCAATAGCAGACAACTGGGAAACAGGTTGAGCCTGTGACTGGTGACTGTGTGTGTGTGTGTGTGTGTGCGCACCAAGAGAAAGAGAGAGATTAACTCACGGCATCGCACATCATTCAGCAGCTCCTCCAGGCTGCCCTTTTCCTCTCACCTTGGCTCCATCTGCACACTGATAACTGCACCGCTGCAGTTCACTTACCCGTTCAATGACATTTCGTAAATGTTTATATCATCACTATACTCCTTTGTGGTCATTCTGTATGTTCGGTTCATGTTGCACGGCCCTTTAAACAATAATTTCACACAGAAATTACAATATAAACTTTAATAGCATAATTCAAGTGTTATTCTAGTGAGGTTTCTAAGGAAAACTGATGGCAATTATGGATTCACAAAAGTATCATTACCAACAAATGACACTAAAAAGTTCATTAACAAATACCTGTAGGTTAAACCTGCTATAAAAATAATTATAAAAAAAAGTTGTGTATGTATTGTTAGGGGCGTCCAATGAATGAAAAGTCGATCTGAAGTGTGTATGATTAAAAAAGAAAAACACAGAAGGTGGAGCCGAAACAGCTTATGGGGCCATATTGTGTGGTTAAGAAAATAACCAAAAGTGTGCATGCGGTGGGAGGAGGTCCAAATTGAAGGAAATTTAGTCTGAAATGAATGTCGGTTTAAAAATCAGAAAGCCAAATGATAAAAATCTGAAAAGCTCCCTCGGCTCATTAGCATGCTCTACGCAACAAACAATATTCGATCATGAAGTAAAAATAACACCTGTGCAACATCACTCAAGTTTGATTTTGCACCGCGGAGCTAATCTGGCGAAAACAAGTTATCGAGAGCGAACCTCGCTGGATGGCGGGGTATCGGATGTAAACCTAAGTACGCCTCTGTGTTTCGAGCCCGCAGCCTATTTGTCTACATTTCACCACATCTGCCTCGCAAAAAGTCCTGCTGCCACCTGGATGAGTGGGCTGCGACGGGAGAATATCACTGCAAAAATTCAGACGCTCTCCGCGTGTGCTCAGAGCGTATTATCTGTGCATATCTGAATAATGCGCTTGCGTTCTGTATTATGTTTACTGCCTCTTCCCCCATGAAGAAGACGAGAAGACTGGGACACAGCTATAACATGATCAACACAATAACATTAGGGTGATGGGCCAAAGGATCGAAGCTGTTGGGAAGTTGTAAGATACATCAGTGGGTTCATGTGCAGGCTTACCTTAAATTATAAGTGGAAGGCCATTGTTCTGCTCAGAGGGGTTAAGAAAACTACCGTGTTGTATGTTGATTTGCATTTCAGACTGTTGGTCAGGCAAACTTAGTGATCTTAATGTAACATATTGGGCTGTGGGAAGCTGTTAACAGCATTTTTCACCACTTTCTTACCATTATTCCTTTAAATAAGAAATGAATCTGGAGATGAATCCATAACAAAAACAACCGTTTGGCGCAGCCACATTTCCTAGTTAATATGGCGGTCACAGACGGAAGACAAACTCCCGCTTGAACTGCAGTGATGAGACCATAACAAGCAGCGCAGCGCAAATGGGAGGTGGTATCATCGACCGCGGAGCTGCTCCTTTTGTCTTCTCAGAGGGATTTCGACTCACACGCCGGCCTCCTTCACACCACGATATCCTTGAAATGATACAACTGTCCGACATATAACCTGGCAAATCCAATGAGATACTGTTTTTGTGAACAGGCCTTGGGATTACAATATGATGGAGACAGACGAAAAGTAGAGGAGGAGGAAGGTGAAGATGAGAAACTCCTCTTATTTATTATTGTTTTTCAGAAGGTGAGAGATTACATTTTGGGGAGGGGGGTCGTTTGTTGAAATTCCATCCCAACCTATCCCTTGATATTGTTCTTTCTCCTCTGAGTTTTATCACAACAACATGGGCTGCCTGATAGCAGGCCACGCCACTGCGAATAACAAATCACACTTGTTTTACAGCGGCATCCACAAGACCGAGGCAGATAGAGGAGGAAAGAGGGGAAGGAAGGAGGCAGGGAGGTTGATGGAGCATTCAGAGGGTGGGAAATAAAGGGCAGCGGTTGGGAATGAGGCAGAAACCCAGAACACAGCTTTGGTGTGGTGTTCATGTGTCTTCATTCTCATGTTTGAATGTCTGTCTGTTGTAACAGAGTGCTCTAAATGACTGAGGAATGAGTGTTTTGTCTCAGTATCCACACTTTGTCAGCCTTTTGTGAGGAAAAACACATTTTTGTTCGCGTTGCGCCGCTGTATATTTGTTTTCATCGAGCGGGCCAGACTTTGTCTCGTGACTTTTCTCAGACTGCATGCTGTCAGAATGAAGCGCACGCTGGCAGACAGAGAAATCTAGCTTATGAAGACTCAGACCGACTAGCAGGAAGGGAGACAGAGACAAGCCTGAGGCACTGACAGTCCCGGGAGCGGTGACGTGCACGTATCCATGTGTGTTTGAGTGCAACAGTGTGAGCGTGCATGTGAGTGCATGTGTCTCTACTTGTGTGTGTGTTTGTGTGGTCCCCTTGAGGCTGGAAACAGAGGGAGGATGGAAGTGCTACTGATCATCAGCCCCCAGGCCAGCCACTTGAGACCGACTCTCAACTTATGGAAATTACACAAACACACACACACACACAATCTCGAAGGGGGGATACGATTTTAGGCACATGAGCAGAATGTTGAGGAATAACGGGTGGCAGAGAGGGACCTTCTAGTGGCTGTGTGTGTGCTCTCTGTATCTCTCCAGAGTTTCCTCTTCTCCCGTCTTTGTCTCTTTCTCTGAAAAGGTCGACTGAGGTGAGGTGAGGCAACCAAGTGTGGGTGACAGAGAAATAAAGTAGAGTTGGAGGCGAGAGAGGAGGAGCAGAGCGATGGGAGGGAGCGAAAAGATGAGATGATTAAAAACCTCATAAAATGGGTCGGCATGAAAAGAAAGAGACAGGCTAATAGGACGTTAAATAATGTGTGGAACGTAAGGCGGCCGCTGAGTTCGACCGGCAGAGTCTGGCTGGGAGAGACAGAAAGAAAAATAAAACGAGATGGATGCTGTCAGAAAATCACGAGAGAGGAACGGAGAGATGAAAAGCAGAGAGGCAGCAGGAAGCGAATAGTAAATATATAAAAAGAGAATAATTTTGATTGTTTTAAAGTACACAACTCATTAGATCAGGCACATAATATCACCTTCCAGTGATATTCGGGAAATCGCAATAACAATGAAAGAATCAACAGTCATACAGGGAAGATAATGAGAGCGCTGTAATGATGGAAAAGCCTATAATGAAGTAAAGCGGGAACAACAGCAGAACAGCTGCTGATCAGATTAAAGCGGAATTAAAACAAAATGACTCCACTGCATCAGAGATGATGACAGCTGAGGATGAAATGATGACAAATAACTCGGATTCATGTTTTAGCTAATGAATAAAAAAAGACCTCATTCCCGACCCCTGTTCATTATCTCTGGTCTTCCGTTTCATTTCTCTCTACCCCGTTTCATCACCGCCCCTCCATTATAATTATTATTTCCCCCTGTGGGTCCCCGGCCGCAGAGCATTTCCTTCCCACACAGGGGCTGTCAGTGGCTTCGAGACTGTATGGGGCTGCTCAAGGTTTCCTGAACGCACAGGAAGGCTGAGAATTACAGCAGTCTTGAGATGGACCTCCTCACCCCTGATCATCCCTCCCCAACTCTTGCAAAAAGCTCAAATTCATTACCGCTGTTTTTTTTGTGTGTGTCCCTAACTTGCTTTCAGCTGTGCTCTGTCTCCAGCTTATTTTCTAGTCCGTTAATATCAGTATTTGCACACATCAATATTCAGACGCCATACGTATTTAATAACACAAGGTGTAAGCAAGCCTTGTATGAGACTGAGAGCTGTAATTTTAGATATTCTGCATGAATGTGTGACAGGAATGAAAGAAGGGGCGGATGGAGCTTGGTGTTGAATGTTGAAAGAGGTGCTGATTGCAGAACGAATACATGGAGATGCAAAAGATGGCAATCGTGCATTAATTTGCCATATACAATGATTTATTGGCAGAGCTAATGTGTCTCCGTCAGGGTCTTTTAATGTGTGAAACGCTGGCTCTAAACCAACAACTTATAGTGGTGGGCAGATGACTATCAGATAGACTGTTGCCTTTTTGTGGTGTCTACAAAAAGAGTTTTGTTATTTATCATGTGCAGCATTCCCAGTGTACAATGACCCACAACAGACAAAGCCAACACACATTTTCGATATCTTTCGAGATGCATTTGGCAGTTTTTGTGTTGAATCAATGTGAGTCTTAATTTTTCCAAAGACCTGCACAATGCTTGGTTAAATCAGTAAACCAGTCACTGTGAAAAGGCAAAGTTTCTCGCAGCTTTACTTGACTGCTTCGATTTTAGGCACACAAGCGGGATGGTTCTGGAAAATCAGTGTTGGTCAGTCGATCCACAGCTTTTGGTCCAGACTAAATTTCTCAATAAAGCCCAGATGGATTACTTGGAGTGCAGATGCTCATGTTTCTCAGAGGATCAATCCTAATGACTTTGACGATCGTTTGACTTTTGCTCTACTGCCACACCTGTGATTATGAGAGCAATGTCCCATCAACTCTGAAATTTGAGTTGCATCAAGTTAGAATTGCATTGCTATGATTTATGGCAAAACTAGACCCCATTCCCATTAGCCTGAGCTGCAATTTCAGTGCTAAGTGCTAAGATGCTAACACGCTAAACTAAGATGGCAAACAAGGTAAACATGTACAGCCTCACAGAAATGTTAGACTCCTAATGTGATTTTGTGCTGAATCAATTATTCTGACAACTGAAAAGAGTTCCTATGTTCCCGCGGTAAGGTTCCCCTACTTTGGCTGTTTTACTCAAGCAGCACATTACAGGAAGAACAGGGTGTAATCAGGGTTTTATCCCAGCCCTTCCTAACTTTGCCCAAGGCCTTCAGCTGTTCATAAACGCTGTGCCTCCAGCTCCATTCCTACCCTCCCTGCTGTTGGTCCCAGCCTCAACCACAGTTTAAGATTGACTTCCAGGCCCAGCTCCAAGTGATACTCCTCTCAGCATGACAATAAAATACTAATTACTGTCGTTGCTTTGTGGCATGGCATTTATATCTGCTCTGACAAAGCCTCCCTGTTTTTCTTTCCTCACCCTCTCGCCGAGGCCTCACCTCGCAGTCACGCCAGCAGAGCGGGAAGCCACTCTCTCTCTTAAATGGATTAACGCTCAGATGGAAGTGGCTGGGCTTGGTGAGGGTGTGTGAGAGGCGTGTGACTGATGGAATTAACCATCACAACGACGGGGTGAGAGGGGGTGAACGGGGGTGTTGAGCAGTGACTGATGGAACGGTACGATGCTGGAGGGAAAGAATGGATGAGAAAATGTGATTGATAAAGCAAACACTTGGCATCAAGGCTGGAAATAACAGTGAGGTGAGAGATGGAGGGACCAAATGCTGGCTGCAGGGGTCAAAGGGAAAGCGTGAAACAAGGTGGTTCGGTGTTGCAAAAACTGGCAAAAGGGAAACAAAGAGGAAAATAGAAAAGATTGAAAACAGGGAGAGGAAATGTATAATAGAGGGAACAGAGACGAGAAGGGAAATGCTGAGTGACAGGCAAGGAAATGGTAGTCAGAGCTAAGAGGTAAAGGAGGGCGATAAGCAGGAGATGGAAGTTGCTGCAGGTTTTAGAGGACGTTTGTATGCAGTGTTATGATTTGCAGAGGAAGGCCACAGCATTGCTGTGATGGATAGCAGCATTGTGTGAGGCCAGGGCACATTCACGCAAATGATTTAGACCACACACAGGATGGATGGATGCAAGATTCTTCTGTTCAGTGAAATGGATGGAAATCCATGCCTCACAGCCATGAATGACAGCAAAAAGAAATATGCAGTAGGATGCACACTAAGGAGAAACATCAAAACCATTCAGCAGCATGCCCAAAAAATTTAGTATGGATCTCACCGGCCAAACGGCAACTCAGCAAGTACAGCCCGATCAGCCAGAGAGAGACAATCCTTTATTAATTCATTGAGTTTGGCATTGTTAGTTGTATTCTTAAAGATTTGCTGCACTTTTATTGAGGTTTTTCATCTTTACACCTTGAGGGTCCCAGATTTGTGCATGCATCTAGTTGGGTTTGAGTGAAACAGACAAGCTGAATTGAACAAACAGGGTGCATTAGCCGTGACTGACAGATGAATACCCATCCTGTTTGCAATGAAAAACGTAGGCCAACAGAGTATGTTATCGTTTCTCTCCATGTTTGTTTTTTTCTCAACAGCTGAGGCGCCGATTTTGTGTTTTTAGGCACTATAAGCTGCAACAGGAATGAGATTAAGGCTTCTGCTGCGAAATTCTCTCCAGATAGCTTGCATATCACTCGACTGACTTCATTGTCCCTGTGGTGATATAATCCCAGTGCACATCGACAAACATGCGCACACTTGAACGCACGCTTGCACACATGCATGCGCACCCACCCACATACAAACACAAACCTCCTTACTGCCCTAACTGAGTGAACTCCAGCTGTCCCTTATCTCTCTTCTTGTTGCTTGTTTAGAATTCAGCTTGCAGACAAAGCTTGATCCCGCTATGTTCTGTTGGGGTGTTTAAATCCTGCATCTCACACGCCTAACCTCGGGGTACACTTCAACTCAATTTCACACTTGCCAGCTGCTAGAATGTCCTAATTCAATTTACCCTGTTTAAGGAAGCGGAGGCTTGCTCTCTGGGGAAAGTTTAAAGCGCACAAGGAGGAATGGTCTCGTCAGCTTTGGTCAGTGGCCCACAGCTGCATAGCTCACTGAACAGATAGCCTATGCCTTCAGGCTTAAGGTAGTGCACTTGAATGGCCGATGTCATTCCATGATTGCATTCACAGCAGTCATACCGTGATCGATACATGGGATTATACCTGAATCAGAGCAAATCAAACAACACTGCGACTGACCCCCCCGCCACCCTTTATTTTCCAACATAGTGTAACATGCAGTGACATCCAATTAACGAGTAAGCAGTTATGTCCAGAGAGGAGCTTAGTTGTGCAAACATTGAAAATGACATTTAAAAAACTCGACAGCAGATTTAATTGGGACTCTTTTTGCTTTATTGTGTAGTTCCTGGTCTGTGATGATTCAGACTAACCATTAGAAAGAGAAGTTGCTGTTAAAAAAAACAAAAAAAGCCCAAAAAACAAGCAAATAAAACTAAATGGATTACTGGATATTATGAGGACTACATGAGAGAATTCGTTTGTACAATGCGGTGAAAAATTTTAATGTACAGAATAGAATTTTGTGGTATTAGGAGTCTCCTAAATCAAAACACTATGCCTCCTGATGAATCAGCATCGAATAATGGGAGCTGTTGTATTCACCACGATTGACGTCACTACAGTCTTGAGAATTCACCGAAACACAAAGAAATGGAGCAAAGCCGATAAAAACACTGTGTAAAGGAGTTCCATGATTAAAACCAGTGTTTCTCCAACAATGTTCGGCAGAAACAGGGGCTATCGCTAATGCTAGCTCAGCTTGTTTTACTAACTGCTTCAGATCCAGTTGTCTGATGACTGAATTCTTTCATCTAGTTAAAATATATAGTTTAAAACAAAGTAGTACAACAAAGTAGATTGCAACCGTGTGTCTTAAAGCAGGATAAAAAAGAGTTTAGACATTTTTGGCAAAGTATTTTAATGTTAACCAGATACAAGATTGGCGTATGGAGGGGCAAATTAAGCTACTGAGCCACTAATAGCATTGTGGAGCCTGTGGCATCGTTAGCATGGTGACAGAATATTTTTTTTTTATCCCACTGGCAAACGTTTCTTCTACTTTTAGGAGGTTTCCACAACCTTAGGAACTATAACTCAAATTTCCTCATGGGCCACCGTTAGACCAAACATCAGCCCCTCGTATGATTCTGTTCTGCCACCTAACCAGTATAGTGATGACTGTGAAAACAATTTCTCTTGTATAGCCGCATAAAGCCTTTCTGTCATTTACCCAATGCATTGTGGGTTGTGAAAGCAAGATTGTTGGCCTTGGTGGACACTTGGACTCTGTTGAGTGCTTTTGTGAAGGTTCATTGCGCTCGTGTCATTAGTATACCATCAGAGCAACCCTGAAGAATATGAGGGAACTGTGGATAAGACGTGCGCTGACAGATTCATTACGATAGCATTCTGTTGTATCTATGGCATGCGTGACCTTTCCCTCCAGTGTCCCATCCTTTGTATTCTATTCTTTGTTGCAACATCACAGCGTCATTATTTGTTTGGCTTCTTGATAGCAAGGAATTAGTGTACTTCAGTCTTCCTCTCTCTCTCCCTTTGTCTGTGTAGGTACACTTTTAAATGGCAAGGTGACAAGTCTGTTGCACTTTATCATGAACCTTATTATGAACTGTCCCTTCATGTTTTCCTTATTTTGAAGGCAGAGAGCAGAAATGGAAACGTAGTTGCATAGTATGACTCAGCCTCCTGTCTATGTTACTTGAACTGTTGATCTATCATAATGTCATACTGGTGAATTTTCATGAACCACTATATTGGTGCGGTTACAAATTCATTTGAATTGGGTATTATATTGTGCTAAAAATTGTGATTTGTGAACGCAGCGTGCAGCACAACCAACTTGAAATAATGGATTTCAAAAGTCCTTTAATGTTGCTATGCTAGCAAACATCTTTCAGTCTGTTTACAGTGAGTTTGTCTCAGAACCGGATGCCTTTATGAGCTTAATATGAAGTCTGAACATGTGACTTACAAATGCAGTGAAGAACTATTTATTACCAAGAGGTTTTGTGGCCTTTGGGTAACTTGCAGTGAGCTAACATAAAACAGATGAGTTGTTAGCTAAAGCAGAAGTCATTTCAACCACCAAAACTCAGCAGGCCCCTTTTTACAGCAGACATTTCAACTTGTCATACTGTAGGAAAACCACAGGTGTTAATAATACCATAAAATGGGATGCAAGCAAGATACATTTTATTATTCAGCTTTGATTTTCCAACATGTCTTCTGTGAAAAAGTGAGAAGTGAGACCTAACTCTCCTTATTGTTATTAATTGCACTTGGGTTTCTCCTGCTATAACATGTCGATTGCCTGCTATGGGCCTTTTATGTGAGTACACTCATTACTGCTCTGCCTAGACAGATTTATATCTAATTCATGACAAACCTTCGTGTAAGATTCTTCATGTTGATCCAGCTTCAGGAGACATGACTCCCAACTTCTAAATCAAACAAGTGGTCTCATCATTAGGAGTTAGTTGTAGCTTTGGTCTTGACCTTTTCAGAAAGCGGTTTCTGCTGTACCGCAGTTCTTGACTCTAGCTGGCTTCAAGATTTTTGTGTGGAATATAAATAAGTTTGTTTTGAAACTCATGTTACCATAATTCAATGTGCACAGTGTGTAATGTGGCAGAATTCATTAGAGTAGGCTTGGCTTGAAATGATCTCTGTTTGAATATGTTCATGTCTTTGTATTTTAATGACAAGGCAGAACAGTATTGTATTATAATATGAAGCAGAACTGCACAGAAGCATCTTCTTGTTTCAGCTGAGTTGATTTTTGTTAACTCAGGCCATGTGAGCTGCTGTCGCTAGTCTCACAAACATGACTTCAAACATGACTTCCTCTGGTATGCTTTGGAGCAATGCCTGAGGCGTACCCAAGAAATAAAGCAAAAGCTTCCTTCTGCAGCACAAACATGTTGACTGTGTTGAAATAGGCATTTTAATTTCAGTCTTTGGGTTGACTCAGTTGATTCAGCCCTAACCTTGGCCTCAAAGCAGTGCACTACAACACAAATTACATTCTAGACACGGGTTACAGATGCAGGGTCAACCAACCATTCAAACAGTCACAGAATCGCCCTGCCAGGAAGACATTTGCCTAACTGGGAACCAGTGGTGTGCTCTGCTGACATTTCCCTCAGTGACAGTGAGCCAAACCAACATGTCATTGGCTCTTGATGTCTCCCTCTCTTCCTCCTTCACGTCCATTGTGGACGTGTCTACTGCTTCACTCAGGAAGGCAGGTGTTGGCAGGATGGGGGACAGGTTCTCAAATGTTTCTGTTTTTTCAGTGAAAGCAGATGTTCTCAGTGTGCATTCTCTCTCTCACTCACACACACACACACACACACACACAAACAGACACACTTTCGAACACTATGGCAAACCACTGTCTAGGGAGTCTTTGCACAGCTCTGCTGCCTGTCGTTTGTTATCAGCTGAAAACAGGGAGGGGAAAATATTTGATTTGGAGCGTCTTCAAACACTGAAAGTTTGAGGTTTTGTTCCAGGGTCTTGTTTCAGCCTTTATGGGTGAAGATGATGGTTGGTGGTGGATATACTGTAGATCTATGACAAGACTGCAGAATTACAATGATACCTGTCCTGTGAGCAGATCTGTAAGGATTTTGTGTACTGGGAAGCAGTTTATTCAGTCTGGCCGCCGTGTTCTGTAGCTTTCTTTCGCTTTTAACAAAGCGTCTAGACTTACTGCATTTGAGACACTTCACAAACACATAATTCAATGTATAACACACAATAAAGTGACCCTCCACTTTTAATGTTTCAGGAACATGATCTATGCATACTGCCACAGTGATATAAGTACCTGTTACTGGTTAAAAGTGAATACCCCATCTATTTGCATTTTAATGCGCACCCATATGTTCAGTGGTGACTTTCGTATAAGAAGCTCATATCATGACGGCACCTTTCTTAAAAAAAAATCTAATGAATGCTTTGCAAGTTAAGTGAGTGAGGCTGACTTTATGATTTAAAGCACACATGCTACGAGGAGTCTATGGCAGAAAAAAGGATTTTAATTAAATTCAAGGTTAGAATACCTTCACACTGAGTGAAGTCTGGGGCTCTTTCACTCTCATAATTCTTTGACTGTAGTTCAATTACTCTAGTAAATCTATTTTTTTGCTTGGATTAGCTTTCTACATCAGGCAGCAGCTCATCACACATCCGTTATTATTATAACGCTTTGAAATGTGAGATATGACCCCGTGTGCGTGTCTGGCTGTGTGCATGTGTGTGTGTGTGTGTGTTTAACAGAGAGAGTTTGTCAAAGGAAAGCCTGGTGAATTTGTGTGTGTGCTTGCGTGCGTGTGTGTACATGCGGGTGCGCCTGATGGATTTTCAATTTCATTTCCTATGTACACGCTCCGTCCACCAGGGCAGTAGATGAGATTGAGCCTTTACCGCTGGTTCTGAAATTGGGCCGGTCCTGCCGGATTCACAGCTCCATTTAAATGCATTAAAGCAGAGAGAAAGTGGCTCGTACATCAAGGGTTTTGACATGTGGCAGTGTGACAGCCCACGGCTTCGGGGACGATTGGTGCTTGACATGCCAGGATCTCAGGAACATCCATTAACAGCCGCTACATACATGAGCAAACTGATGACGAGGTCAAGTCTTAGATTAACAGTGTGAGAGGGGAACGCCGCTACGCCTAACGTTAACGAGCAACTGTCATTTTCCTCCATTATTTCACTGAAGTTGTGTGACAGGTGACTATTGATCTTTGTTGCTTGACAAGCACCTAAGGCCTTGAATTAGCTATTACTATCTACAGTCATGGGTGCTGTCAAAAAAAGGCGCCTGAAGTTGACAAGGGTGATGGGTTGACAAGTCCTGGTGTTAATGGTGGTTAAGAAGACGTCCGCCACACCAAGCTCCAGCTGCATATTGGCCATAAATATAGATGTTTGTTCAGCAGAGGGGGGAGAAGCGATCAGCGGGTGGCATCTGGCTGTGAAATTGAGTGAGGAATGCCAGTAATGATTATTTTGCAGAAGAGGTTTGGGCTAAAGTTAGAATTGCTCCAATGCAAAGGCTGAAATTCCCAATGTAAAGTAAATTAGATCTCATTGCGTTGCTGTCCTGCGGTAGATTTTCGGGTCCATGTAAACACAAAATTTAACCTTGAATGGTTGGAAAAAAAAAAAAGCTGTGGAGAAAAATCGGATATGTGCTCTTTATTGCCTTTTGTTGAATGTGCTTAGCATAAAAAAACAACCAGAAACTTAATAAAAAACCCGTTTTATTGGAACATTTACTTTATTCCAAAAACTTGATTTAATTATAAAGGAAATGTTCGGTAAACCTCAGCATCAAAGCCAGTCTGAAGTAGTTTAAGTGCATTTACTGTAGCAAGGCCATTTTATATGCACATGAAAAGCAAATGATATGCAGAGGAAGAAGAACACATGACAATGTCAGCAGAGCTGCTCCTTTGGAAGAAAGGTGTCCCTGCGAATGTGATATTATTGGAGAAACAACAGCACGGAGGCACGGAGAGAGGACTGTGTGCGTGTGTGTTTGTGTGATAGAGCGTGACGCACAGAGAGAAACGATTTGTAAGTCAAGCTGGAATGTGCCTTTAGGCGCAAACGCAGAGTTATTCATCACATCAAGTACAGTAACACCAGAAAACAGAGCCACTGTCTGGCAGAAATCTCAGACAGGCCCATTTTGACCAACTGTTGCAGGATACAGGAAGTTAAAGATTTTACGGAGTACATTGAATGGCTGGTTATGGATGGCCCCACACATGAAAGTCCACCATTGTGTCCTTTACATCCCTCGGGGCAGACTTAAAGACATTCTTAGACATTTTCAGAGGATGTTTCCCAGTGTTGCCTTTGATCCAAAGTATTGTATTGCCAAAACCCTTGTTTTTTATGCAGCAAATCTGTATCCATGCCGCAGACGCAGTTGCAATACGCCCCTGTCTCTTGCTTTTTCCTGTTCAAGCACAAAAAGATCTTAACTGCAAGTATCCGAATCTGAATATACAGACAAAGCACCAAAAGCTTGAGGATACAAAACAGAAACGGAGGAACCACGGGATGTAACCCCGCAGCATCAAAGCAACAAATAACACGTTTTTGCACTCTTTTGTTATTTCAAATCATTTGGCATTCACCTCCACGCATCGAGAAAAACCTCATTGAAAGTCGATTTAACATTTAGCAATGCAGTTATTCTTTTTCCACCCCTCCTCTCCTACTTTTCTCATCTGCTGACTGCCTCTTTTGCAATGTTTATCTGAATGCCAACAACTTTAATGTATTTTCTATATGGCCTGCGTGAGAGCTCCTTTATATGCTCCGGTCAGATAAACACCCATGCTTCTGAAACACCAGGCGCTCTGTAGCCAGCACGACAGCATTGTGAGAGGGACAATTGTCGTTCTTTTACCTTTAGTTGCCGGCTTTAAGCACTGCTACCATTTCATTTTCCACTTCCGTCTGTTACATGATGTGTGCATTGCTCAGTCTATACTCTCCCTCCTTCACGCAATGGGCAGAACTCGGTTTATGTGGCCCGAGTGGCTGAAAAGGCATAATAACACTTGTTTGATAAGGGGCTGTTCTATTACCAAGAGAAGGTTTTAGTGGGTCACATACATTTTCCTGACACCGCTCCTCCACTTTTACCTCCATGTTGTGTCGGGCAGAGGCCCGACAGTCATGTTTGATTTCAGATGCTTGTCGTTTTCCCGCAACCGCACGTGTCCCAGAAACAATAGCTGCAGAACTGGTCAGGGGACAAAAAAAAAAGACTACATTTCTCTATTGTTACAGAGATGATTACAGAGGCGCGTCTTGGCTAAAAGGTCTGGAAGAACAATGTGAGAGGCCTCTGTGAACAGGTGCTGCTTTTTTTTGTTGTTCCCTGGAACAAAAAGCGTGGCTATCTGGGCAGAGTGTCTGTCTGTGTCTCTGTAGACACCCAGTAGCAGCGACCTGTAGGGGCTGAGGGAGGGGACAATGCTGGGAACGTGGATGGACTTCACAGCCGAGAGAGAGTGAGAGAGAGAGAGGGAGGACAAACTACAGCCACACACGGACAGAGCAGGCAAATATTGAACCATTACACACTTGTTTAATGTCCCTCCTCCTCAATCTCTCGGTTAGTCTCCGTGCCCATTCCACCAGATGGTGCGTCTACCACCTCATGGATGAGTTTTCTGCCTTTTCCTTTTTTTGCTTGTGTGTGTGTGTGTGTGTGTGAGAGAGAGACACAAACAGTGCAGAGGTAGACGATAGGCTCTAGACCCTCACAGCCAGTGCCCTAATGGCTGCGTTGCCTGCGGTTTCTTCCCAGGGACGACCAAATTGTTCTCTTTAGATTTCATTCAGAGAACTTCCCGGAGCCATTCACGTCCCCCCGCACTGCCATTTACAAACAGGTCTGCTAGTACAATTGGCACTGATATCCCCAAACCATTAAGTGATTTCTCTTTTTCGAGAGCCATGGGATTGTGCCAGAGACTTGGTAGTTTTTGCGTGTGTGTGTGCTGATTTTGTGTCTCTGTGTTGAGGGATATTGTGTTTGTCAAGTCCCCCCCCAGACAAACACAAAGGCATTTTTTGACTTGACTAGCGTAATGACAAAAATGGCAAAGGCAGTATAGCCAGGGACTTGTTATTCTAAAGGGACTTAGTTTTAAGACTATCAAAGCAACCAAGAGAATTAATTTGCCACGTTTCTCCTTATTATACAATTACTCTTTTTCAGCCTTAATTCTGTATATGCATTACCTCACACAAATGAATAAAGACACTGAAGTGTGACCCAATGGTTGAAGCTCTAATTATACTTTTTATATCAGCGATGAATGCCATTAACACCATGCTAACAGGAAACATGCTAATGTATATTCTTTCTAAGTATCTCAAGTGACACCAATGGCGCTCTCAGTATTTTCATTTTTCATCCACACAATCTTAATAATTCAGATAATGGATGCTGGGGGAGCGTGTGGTCAAAGAATCTCTTTTCCTAACCTGCACTTAATTATCTATGTTTCCTGTCTTTGTTGCCTTGCCGCTGTTGCTTTCATTCCCATTATCAAAATTGCCCCTTATCAGTCGAGTTAAAATTTCTGTCAATCTATAAATGTTTGTACAATGAAGTGACTTCATATTGTCATATTGTTACGTCATTGCCCTAGATTTAGATTAGATTAGATTTAGATTTGGCCAGCACCCCCTTAAAAGTTCTCACCTCGTATACCGATACGCCCAGTGCTCCTGCCACACTTGGATCTCAGATCACTCCCTGAAAATCCAGTTATGTAATTGCATAAAGCAACATTTGCAATGTGCGCTGGAGGTCCACTGTACCTCCTTCACTTGCGGTAAGGCAGTGACGCTTCAACTTGAATTCTTGTTTTTGGAGAAGAGGAATAAATTGTTGTTGCCAAATTAACTGGCAGTATGGGTGTGAAGTGACAATTGTGTTGGTGGGACCAAAAGGCCTGTGCATTCTCAGTAGGTCATGCACGGGTGCTGTGTCATGGTGGAGAACCAGATGCCTAACAATGTAGCAGTGACATGTATCTGACGCTTGGGGCTACATTCATGGTGCAGAACTCCACAAATGTTGTAGAGAACAACCAGCACGTCCTCCTGATCCAACGCATGGACTCGTGATCCTCCATGTGAAGCTTAGGTTAAACCAGGCAAGGGTAAACTACGGCCCCTGGGCCACATACGGCCCTTTAGGCTTTTTAATCCGCCCCGCCGTATATTTGTACAGAATTGTCCAAATCAAATCAAATCAAATCATCATTTAGCCTTTTCTTGCAATACCCGGCCTTTCAGTTACTCCACCAGGTGGCGCATTGACACATTGACTTGACTTTGCTGGAGTCCTGGCTATTCTCTCTACTTTTACTTTGCCACTGCTTTGAACCCATCTGCAACAATGGGTGGACCAAAGAAAAGAAAAGTCAGTGAGTGCCGAGTGTTTAAGAAGGAATGGACAACTAAATATTTTTTCGCTGAAGTCCGATGAAAGGCTGTATGTCTTATTTGCCAAGAAACCCTTGCGGTTTTCAACAAATACAACATCAGCCGTCACTTTTCCACCAAGCATGCTAATTACGCTAGCAACCAGTCAGTGCAAGAACAGATGGCTACTGCTCAGAGGTTGGCAGCCAATTTACAGGCCCAGCAAAACACTTTTCTCCAACAAACTACCATCCAAGAGTCAAGCACGATGGCAAATGCTTGCTGGCATTCAAATTAGCAAAAACCAGCAAGCCTTTCTCTGAATGGGAGTTTTTGAAAGAGTTCATGGTAGAGACAGCAGGTATGTGGTGTCACGGGAGCAAGAACAAATTTGAAAAAATTAGTTTATCACGCAGGACAGTGACTCGCCGTGTTGAGCTAATTGCCGAAGACTTAGCTAGCAAGCTACATGTAATATATATTAGTTCACATAATGATGCTGGCCTGGCCCGTCTGTCAAATTTTAAAACTCAATGTGGCCCCTGAGCCAAAAAGTTTGCCCACCCCTGGGTTAGACTCAGATTTAATGTTTGCTTTGCTTGGCAATGTGAAAATGACCTGCACCTGCAAGTGGTCAACTAACAGCCTGTAACTCTGGTGGTGACTGTGCATCATAACTCAATATACTGACTCAAAACAGTTACAGCCAGCAGCTGCGGTACACTTGTTACTGGGCCATGCTCCTGTCAGGACCAGCGGAAACAGTCACATAACTTTGTCACCTCATCTCACATATTAATTACACTCATCAGTGTTTTATTTTACTGAAAAGAATCATGTTGATAGCATTCATCCCATTTAAGGCCTTTTCAACTTACTATTGAAAATCAATCAAATTGGAGATGGTGTTGACATGATTTCCTATTGCAGAAATACTAAAATATCCAGCTGCAGTGTATGTAACAGATTGTAGTTATGATGTGGGGAATAAATAATAATAAAATTCAGTTTAGATAAGATTGAGACAAAAACTATACTTGGATTGAGGTTTAATGTAATGCCCTGGGAAGCGAGGGAGCACAGTCCGGCAAACAATTGATATTGTATGTCTTATTTAGACGGAATTAGGGATGACCCAGGCTAGTTTTGCCTTTGATGGATTTGATATTCATCCAATTCGTTCAGATTTCCAGTCTCCCTTATGACAAGGCCAGCAGAGCTCTGATAATGCTTCACATACAGTATAATGTCCATAAGTAAAGCGACAAGGCCAACCGATTGCTGATATTACTTCATTTGTTAAGTGGATTGGCTGCTTCCTTTCCAGCCAGAGGCAGGCAAGGTTAAAACATCACTTTATCACAGCATCTATAATGGGTGTGTTTTGCATTTGGAGATGCAGGATCATGTGGGGTTGTTTGGTTGGTAGAGAAATGGAGCGAGCAGAAGTATCAATCACACCCACACGTAGCCACGCGGCGCCCACCCAAACACACTCTCGTCCACACACGTTTTGAGTCCCGCTTATGTCCGCGCACCTCTGCCATCACTGTCTACCGCTGGCTGTGTGGGTGTCGCTCCGTCAGTCGGCATGAAGGGCAGACCAGAGCGTGGTGGGATCAATCATTCTCCGGGACACACTGGCAGTGTAAACCTTTGATAAAGAGTGTCGTTCGCGGCGAAACCCCCGTCAAGGACTTATTAAAGGCCTGACACTATGTGATTAACGAGAGTGCTGCCACTGCCAAGCTGGGCCGCTGCGGGGCTCAGAGGTAGGGGGTAAGGAGATGAAAGGGGAGCATTGTACAGGAGACCCACAGGAGTAATATCGCAGGCACTCACTCTGACTCAACCATATATCTACACATAGTTGCACATTTCCAAATGAACGCACACAGAATACGGCCGTCCAAAACAAAATCATTGAAACAATGCATAAAAACACAATACCTACTTAATTTAACTTTGAATAACATAATTTCATGTTCACGAGAGGACATTGCATCATTCACAATATATTAGACACAATATTGTAACACACATTAAGAGTCACAGGGTGCAGCCAGCATTTCTTGCTCAGATATCAGCTTGTACTCACAGCATTATACCCTATTAACTGTTAGCTGAACTCCCACCTCATGTAAAAGACTTGCAGCTTTGAATTTCAACTATGTTTCCCTCCAAGTGGAAAGTAATGTCTTTCGCAGCAATCCATTTTGTCTCGCTTTGATTCAGAATGAATTATTGAAGACAGCTCAGTCAGAGCCATCTCGGGCGGCACAATGAGGTTGGACAGGGCAGGGTGGGTGCGCAACAACTTCCGTGAACTCCAGAGAGTGCGCTGCATACTCGAAACCTCACGCTCAACTGGCGGCACACAAAGAACCAGCCAGTTAACCAGCGAGCAGAGGAGACATGCGGGGTCTTAGGGATGCGACCAGCCAGTGATACAGAGCGTTGTGCCGCGCCGGGTGAATAACAACCGCAGAGAGAAGTGAGCAAGATGGTGAGGAACAAGGGAAGAAGACAGAAAAGAAGGAGGAAAGAAAGAACCCATCTGTACACACTCACACTGCTCCCACACAAGCCCCCCTTTTTCATTAGCGAAGTGCACTGCAGTGTGATATTACGTATGATGTCTCGCATCACCCACAGTGATTGAGATATAGAAATACAGGAATCTGGGGGACAAGATGATTGAGAGAGAGGAGAGACAAGTCAAAAGAGAAAGGAAAAAATGCTTCGGAGGGGGCGATTAGCTGAAAGAAAGACTGGAGGGGTATGAGGGAGACAGAGCAAGAAACAGATGGACAAATTGATGGTTCGGTGGTCTGCATCACTGAGTAATGCTATCTGTCAGAACAGAGGTGCTCTCCCATAATTTATACCCCCTTAATATCCACTGTTATTTTTGGAGCGACTTCAAGTCAAACCTATATTTATCCTTCAAAATTAAGGCTGATAAAGTGGAATTACTGGTGCGCTTCATGCAGCAGCGACGCTCTCAGCTACCCACCAGAAGTCCCTTGACAGAAAATAGTTCTTTGTGGCCTCGCCTCTCCTCTCAGAGGTCCTCCCACCCAGACAAGATGTTCCCAAAAAATCCCTTCTTCGAGGTACAGCAGCGGCAACAGAGAATGCTTCCACACTCATCCACACTCAAAATGCTCACCTGTCTTATCTGTGTAGCCACATTACGAGCTGCGAGTTGCACTGTGGTACAGTCAGCGTGTTAAGAGGAAGGCTGTGTACCAACATGGTTCACCGGTAGCTGCAGCCTGTCATCCCTGCAGGCCGCTCACCTTGTTCGCAGCTTTTCTCCCCTTGTCTGCTGCCTTATCAGAATGCATGAAACATGACAGGACCCGCATCGTTATCTGGCCCCTTCACCGTTATGATGTACTGTATGTGGCATGGACTATTTTTGTGGCTAGATCCTGCAGGGGACTGAAGCGGGAGCAGCACTGCCTCCCAAAAACACACACACACGGAATATCCACACGCTCACATTTACAAAAGCACACATACATCCGTGAACACGCATACATGCATTCATGAACGCAGGCGCCTATGACAAACGCACCTGCTTATGTATTCTTGAGTGAGCACTCTGTCTCTTGAGATTATATATTTTTAACAAGTCCTCCCCGGCGCTGTATTGTTTCACGCTTTTGCAGGAAGTGCCTGCAAGGCGTGGAGGTTGCTCGCTAGTAAGGTGAAATGAGCTGCACGATGACTTATTGATGAAGCAACCTTTGCATGAAACTCCCATCCTGTAGATCGGCATAAGCGCGTCAGAGGGGCCCAGCAACCCCTGCAAATGCGTCAGTAACAGCAGCGGGGGACAGTAATGCTCTCAGGTGTCGCCATAGGATGTGAACATGATGCCTGTCGTGTTCAGGCTAAGTGTTGGTGCTCAGTGACAGCGGTTGAAGGCCATCAAGAAGCTGATATAATTAGTGCAGATTCATTCTGTTTCTCCTGCACTTTTGTTGAAATTTGAGACTTTTCAAGTTTCATATCTATTGTATCTTTGATCACAAATCCCCTCGGCTCAATTTGATTCTGTACTCTCGCCCTCGAGGGAGGATCTTCACACAATGCTGGACTATTTTTTGAATCCAGAAAAAAAAAAATGTGAAAAGAGCCTCTGTCCTGTTGTTCCAGGAGAAATTCAATTTTGCACACCAATCACATACATATGTGTGACCTCGAAATGCAAGAAGAAGTGGAGGGGTGCTGCCTCTCAGAAAGGTCCATTATTAATATTGTAAAATAACTATTGTATTACTTTTACAGATGATCTTCTAGAGGAGGGTTTTGACAGCTGTGATCTATTTCCCATCTGAGCAGCGCAGGAGTGCCATCATATTTTTTGGTGTTCAGCTCTAAATCACACTGGCTTGTGACCGCCATGTTTTCATGAGCTCATCAAAAAAGCACTTTTTTTTATGATTACATTAGCAGGTCTCTCAGACTACACAATTACACAGTAGAATGGTTTTGAATTAATGAAATAAAACAACCAGATAAGCAGAGGTCAAATAAACAGATTATGATTCGGTGGATTTTTGACGCTCGGGTCTTGTCACGGGAAGAAAATGTGTAGTAACCCACAGCTGCTGAATACACAGGCTGTCAGATGCTCTCTGTGTATCAATTAATGGACTCCAGCACACAGTACACCCATGAATGCAGTCAAATGGTGAAGGTATTAAGGGTATTTCCACCTCTTTTGTAAAAGAAAAATCTAGTTGACAGTTAAATGAATTTTCTCTTTTTGTCCTCTCTGGAAAAACTGCATGCAGAATGTTTGTAGAAGGTTTTGATTTTGTTGTTCACTCTCTTGTTATTGGTTTTCTTACTCAGTCACTGTTCCTGCTCCACTCTCCTTCCCTTTGGGGGGAGGCAAATAAGAGGTGTTTGTGTGCCTAGAACAGTGCTTTGATTGATCTGATCAATAGTTCATATGTTCCAAGGTAGTTTTGAACTCGGTTCCTGAAGCTCCTCAGAGAGGAGGTGACGCTAACAAGTTTTCTTTTTTTGAGTTTGACTGAGCGGCTGCTCGTTCGGAGTATCTGAGCGAGCTTAGCTGAATGACTGACAGTTGCTTTGTGCGCGCGTGCTCTGTGGCTGTTCTCCCGTGTCAGTGTGCGCGTGTGTTTTGAAGCAGCCCGGCTGAACGCTCAGACGCGGTGATCCAGGAAGGCAGAAAATTCGCAACACCACGCTGAGCCCTCAGATTCTGGGATTTTGGTTTGCTCGTTTGTACACTGTTCTGCGGCTCTGGTTTTGCCGTTATTGAGTGCAATGTTGTGGGCGAGATTGGGATGGAAAGTCTGGAGTTCCACTGTAGAGGCTGTGCAAGGGCTTCAGTGCGTGTCTGTGTTTCTATATATTTGTATGAACCCAGCGAGCAAGTGTCCCAGAGATGATGCCATCAATCGATCTTTGGTGCATCCTTTGCCCTCTTCCTCTGAGGCAGAATGCCGGACTCTGCAGGGAGGGACAGAGATGGAGACGAAGGGAATGGTCTCATGGTCTCAGACACATGGTTTTTCATAACTAAGACAGGAGGATTGGTTGAGGAAGGCTTTTGTTTCCCATGTATTATGTCTGAAAAATAGAACCTCTTTATACCGGACCACATATAATGGACGAATGGAAACTGATGATAAAAAAAAGATGGAGTGGTGGCCTCGATTCAGAGGCTTCCATGTACGTCTGGACTGTATGCACAGCCAGAGCTTTGGATGGCTGCTCTTATTCTGTTACCAACCTTTAAGTCTGAAGGTGAAAGGCTTTCAGTGTTCTTCATCCTTACAGTTGTCTCATTGTGAGTCACCATCTGTGCAGATGGTCAGACAGTTGCCTTAGACGTTCTATTAACACGACGCAGACAGCGCTTGTCATCTCTTGCTTCTGCACTGACAAAATAATTGTCTCCCTTCTACTCAAGCTCAATATAGCCACATTGTTATCCATCGATATTCACTTAACATGGCAGGGAATAATTACTTGCCATTTCCCGGCCTATTTGTGTTAGATATTGGATACCTTGTTTTGAACTGCCTATAGCAATTTTGTTAATCAAGCCATGCATTATTACATAAATTGGTTCTGATTAAGTAGTTAATTAATGGATGCCACCCTAGCGAAGTACAGCCCCACAAGAGGGTGGAGTTGATGCAGGAGACTCGCAGATGCAAATGGAGACATCACGGAATTAGAACAAATGAGTTTGTTTGCGAGGCTGAGAAAGAAAACACAAGGGCAGCCAAGCATTAAATTCAATTGAGTACAGCCTGTCGATAGCGGGGCAGGGGGCCATTTATTCCAGTACCTCCGTATAGGATCCTTGTCACCCCCGAAACGTGATGAATGAGAAGCTGAGAGATGAAGACAGAGAGAACAGGAGAAAACAAGAAATACAGGAAGAGGAAAAGTTTCAAAAGAGAGCGAGCGAGAGGAGAGAGGTCTCAAGAAACTTTCTGAAGGAGCAGTCGGCAGGATGCTGCACAGCAACTCATTTTTCGCTATCCTGACCCTGCTGGAGTCAACAAACCCACATAACACAATGAATCTTTAAAAAAAAAAAAAAAAAAAAGCCTTCGTCCAAATAATCTTAATTCAGTAATGAACTGCTACAGTCGCGGATATGTAATATGCATCTATACACCTCCATACTTTTTAAAATGAAGGTCACAGGTGCACCAATAGCCACCACCAGAAACAGCTGTTCAGGTGCTCATGGTGCCAAAAACAATGTCCAGATATTTTGTCTGTTAGCTCCTCACATCCTACACATGCATCTCAATTCCAATTCATTTTAGAAAATATGTCTTCTTTTCGTTGTTTTCCTTGGTGATACCTTCAGCTTAGTAAAAATCAGTCACGATTTGATATACAGCGCGCCAAAGTGAGCGCTGTAACTCCCCACTCACGTGAACTTTGTTAGCACATGAGCCTGTACAATATGGCTTTGACAGTAACAGCATGTTTCATGTGCATTTCTTATATTTTAAAATACTTCCAACATTTGGAGTATCTGCGGTAAGAGCTCAACATACATACTCATCATAGCATATATACCATCATAAGCCTTCATCTCCACAGCAGTGAGACAGCATTCAGATGGTTTACTACACCAGCTTTAATCCGTGTTAATCTTCTGCTACTTAGCTCATTCAATTCCCAGTTGTCTGAATGACAGCGGGGCAGGGCTGGTACAGACAGAGCTGAGGCTGCTATCGAGGAGCCGAGCGTAGCTGTGCTCCATAGTATGACACTGCTATATCGGGATTACACTCCCCCCACCGCTCACGGAGGCCTATTGAAATGTCAAATAACATGATCGGTGATTTCATTTAAAAAAAACCCCAAAGTTTTGATAAGCTTCATCCTGCTCAAGCCATTCAGCTCAGCTTGTACATCCTGCAGCTGGATTTGTGTACACAAAACCACAAGTCTTCATCTACTGTGCGTCTGTGTCTTTTGAGTTGATCTTTTGTGTGTTGTCGCTGAACCCCAGACATCACACTGACGACGGCAGACAAAAAGTTTTTTTCTTGTTTCCACCAAAACACACATCAGCAGCAATTTGGAGCAGTCGTTCACGCTCAACATGGGTTCCCACTGCAGCTTCAGTCACACCTGATGTGTCTTTTCAAGCTGACAAGGCTTTTAACCGTTTAAATTCACGGCCATTGTAAAATATCCACCTTTTTAATTTTCAAATGTATTAATGTTTTTACTTGTTAACCAGATTTAAATTTTTTGAAATGAAGCAGCTCTACTGAACAACTCAACTTGCTTCCTGCATAAAAACTGATATTTTGCCAAGGGCTTGTTGAACATTAACAGTACAAGCAGTGTTTTAAATGTTACAGTGACTGAACCCAGTGGCTCTGGACAATGATGGGAGCAAAGTGGCTGCTGTGCTGCCTGCACGACACGGCCAGCGCTGACCTTACTTTAAAAACAAAGGAGCTAAGCGTCAAACAAGCTCTGCTGTCTGGCTGAAATAGACAGGCAACCATGCAGAGACAGAGAGGGAGATGGAAGCAGTCAGTGGCAGAGCTGAAGAGGCAGAAAGAAGACGGCACAAACAGAGAACTGACTGTAGATTCTCAGACTTGAAGTCTACAGCAAAGAGGAGGGTTTCGTAACAGCAGCACTCTTCAGTCTCAGACAGAGTGCAAGTCAGGACAGAAGCAGACAGACGAAAGGAGATGGAGGTGAGCGTTGGGGAGAACGAGCAGGGCCTCCCCTGCTCGTTCTCCCCACCGCTCACCTCCATGGGCGAATGACAACAGCAATAAGCAGCTCCTTGACCAGGAGTCGCATCCTTCATCATGCTTTTCTGTAGAGTCTCCTTCTCTCCTTGTTTCACTCTTCTTCTCTTAACTTTCACCTTTTCCTCTTCTTTCTCCTTGTTGGCAATTTGCCATCTTTCCTCCCGATTCGGCACCGCCAACGCCGCCATGTTTTTTCGTGAAAGCTTCCTGCCACCTGCCTTCTCCAGCATATGTGGAGCTGCTGCATTTGTCTTGTCACATTGCCGGCAGGGATCTTTACTATGAGAGCATAACGTAGGGATGTTTACACCCTCCAAAAAGAAGCCAACCCCCTTTCTGCACAGGAGTGCTGATCGACAGCGAGTCACTTGTGCAGCAGGGCCACCAAAACACACCCACCCGTGTTCAGCTGTGGAGTCATCGGCCTTTCCACAGATGCAGTCGTGTGTTAATTGAACATGACTCAACAAATTTTAAATTTAAATCCTTTCAAATCCAGTTGAAGATTTAGTCGAGGCGGCAGAGAGCGTAGGTCTGTTTGGCCTTTGGGCTAGTCAGTAACAGAGATTCACGGGAGAGTAAGATTAACGAGATACCACAGATATCACCTCCCGCAAATGATTGTAATTTTAAATAGTAAATGGGTGGGTAGCACCGGCTCAAAAGCCTTTTGAAAAGTTTTGACGAAACATTTGTTAACTTCTGAGCTCAGCAGAAGCCCCTTGTGTACCATAAACAACCTGGAAGGGGAAGGAGCTAGCAAAACCCTAACGCTAACTGCTGGGGACTGAACCCAGATCTCGGGAGCAGTAAGCAAGTGTGCCACCGACACAGCATCCCTGCTCTGTAACGACCGTCTCTTCCGCCAACTGTTTCCTGCTCCCACTTTGCTGAATTAAGTACACACACATACAGACACACGAAGAAACTCTTAGTATTCTCTTTTAAGTTTCAGCAGCCACTGTTTTCCAGTCCCAACAGGCCTTCAACGGGCTTCATTATACGGCATTATTGATGGCTAGTTTGCTCATCTACGCAATGCCATTAAACTGTCGTCTTTTTTGTAACGCAATGTATTAACGGCTTAATGTCCTCCCATAAATTACCTGACAAAGACTGTGACACAAATAACCATGCGGCAGGGTTCTGGAGGAAAAGACATTTTCAAGTACAGATGGATCCATCAGCAGTGCAGTAATAGGCTGAAAAGTCATTAACATAACATTAATTCCTTTATTAGGGATACTGGAAACAAATAGCTTTTCAGAAAGATTCTGACTCGGAGCCAATCCAGTGCCGTACGTGAGAGGGAAAATCAGCTTACGCTCAAGTAAAATACTTGTTGAAGGCTTAGAGGTAATGAAGCCTGCGCTCTCTTCCCCTTTTTCTCTTTCACTTTGTTTTCCGAGCTCTGCTTTCTTTCTCGGTGTGTCCTCCGCTCTCTTTCTTTTTTTTCCCTTTCTGTTTGTTGCAAACTTTCTCTCGCACCCTTACCCCCCTCCGTCTTTCTTTCTCTCCCTCTGTCAGGATTTGATTGTGCTGCGAAGGCTGTGATTGTGTGTCTGTGTGTAATTAGCTGTTTGAATGAAGGGCAAGTTAATGAGATCAACTTCAGCTGTCCCTACATGGGAATAGCTCTGACACGTAGCAGAATTATTGGTATGTGCGCGCGCGCGTGTGTGTGTGTGTGTTATTTTGCTGCATGTGAAGCATCCACGCCACCTTCATCCAACACACAAACAAACACTTTTTTTTTTTTTATTCCCGGTGAGCAATTTGCTTCTGTTTCAACATTTATTTGGCACTCAAGGGTGTCTTTCACTTGTTTGCGTGTGATACAGATATTAGCATTTTGAAGTGTGATCATAAAGCTTTTTTAAGCATTAAACGTTTCTTAAAATGTGTTTAAGAGTTTATAAGAGCAAACTTGTAAAATGCAACAGCAGAGTTAACGGTGTTATATATAAATTCTCTAACTGTGAGGACCTGCAAAGATGCAAATATTTCAGTTTTTCCATCAGCCTCTCGACACGCCGGCTCATCTGCAGGACTTTACCATCTGTGTGAAGTTTCCAAGGGTTATCGCTTTCTCTGATGGTTACAAAAATCCATTTTAATTTGGAAAGCCATTGCATTTTCATATTTTGGATTGACGCCCATTCATAATTCATTATTCATTTACCCATATCTATATTCAATTCAGTCCGCCTGATGTGCTCCGAGGCTTCCCAGGTGAGAGACCTTGATCGGAGGGTAAAGCCTCCCAGCGGGTTGTTTAGAGGAATGGGCTGTGCATGGTTGCCTGCAGTCAGATAGATAATTTGATGAAATGCCTCACATCTACCACCTCGATATTGGGTTTAGACCAGACTGTTGGAATAAACAGTTGATGTGCATTTTGTGGATGTGTTTCCCAGCGGATGGAAACTGCAACACTCACACTCAATCAGCCCAAAACAGTCTTTTTCTCCATTTAATACTGTACTCTTTGAATTTTTCTCTTCCTTTCAACCAATCTGCTCTATTAGTCAGATCAAATCATTTGTTTTTGTACACGAGTGTGCTTCACAAAGAGGTTTGGGAAATAGGCTTGTTGGCTTTCTTGCCAAGAGTTGGATAAGAAGATTGAGCCACGCTCTCATGTTTGTGCGCTCAGTCTGAAGGTACTGCCAGCAGCAACTTATCTCAGGAAACAGAAAACACCTGTGACCTTTGTTTCTTCATCCGTATAAGTTGCACTAACTTGGAGGTTTTGTGGTTTCTGACCCTCACATTTGTCCTCTGGAACTGGAATTTCCCTCCCGCAGACCACCTCTCAGCGTGCAGACCACCGAGTTTGACTGCTGTTGTGATTTGTCTTGTTTGGAGGACGGCTCTCTTCCAAGGTGCTTCCTGAACTGCCGCGGTGTTGATGCATGTCTCTCTGTTAAAGAGGTCGGTAATCATCATTGTCACGGCAGCGGTGAGCTGCAGAGAGCCCCGCTGAGTGGCTGATGTTGTGGGAATGACTTGAAGGTGTGACTGAATGAGAGATCGACAGGGGATCGTGACTGTCCTGGTTTTATTGTGCTTCTGCGTCCTCACTGGCTTCTGTATGTTGTTTGTGTAGTCGGGCTGTTTGACTGAACAACAGGTGATGATTTTTTTTTTTTTTTTTTTCTTATTGTTCCTTTTCTTTGTGGTGAAAATAGACTTTCTGGGCTGTGTTTGGTGGCTTAAAGTGGAGCAACATGACTGTGTCCTTTCCATGACAGAAGCACTACTCTAATAAATGTGTTTGTATGAGTGCATGTGTGTGTGTGTGTTTGCTCTAGCATGCCTAGATGAATAGTTAGATTGCTCATGCTGTTCAGATGGTGTAGCCTGTCCAGACTGGTGCCACGGGGTGCTGCCATACTCCAGTTGGCATGGGTACCTACCACGGCAGAAGTTGGACACCAATACTCCCTCTGTTGATTTTTCTTTTTTTTTTTTTGACACACTCCCCAGCTCTCTCAGCATCGAGGGTGTTTAAACACCATCTGTCCTTAGTGCCATGTCCTCCCCATTCTACACCCCTCGACGTCCCCACTTCACAAATCCATTTTATTGATTTCAAGCACCCTCCGGTTTTCCTCACACCGTTTCCTCCGGCTCATCTTTTTTTTTATTCGACAAACTATCTAGTCTAGTTGATATCCTCCGTACCTGACCGCAGCCACTACAAATCACCTCGGTAAATGTCAAACCATCCACATGATTGCTCCGCGGGCATCGTCTTTGCACATTCTACCCCGCTCACTTCAGCACACTTTGCCTTACCCTCCCAAAGCCCATCTTAGTTTAAAGAGTTCTCCTCTGAAGTTCTCATCTTTTTCAACCGCTTATCGATGACAAAAGAACAGAAAAACAGATATCAAACTCATGTGACAAAGAGATGTTTACTGACATCACTCCATTTTCTATATCCTCCCCCCACTTTTAGTTCTGTACTGTACTATTTACTTGGTATCAGCCATTGTGAGGGACCTGGGATGAGTGTGCTGCAAAGAGCTGCACAACAGCTCGAAGCAAAAGCACACAGCACTTTGAAGCGTGCTTGTTGTGACTGTGTGTGCGTGTGTGTGTGTGCGTGTGTGTAACTGAATGCGGGCTGTCTCTGTACTTGTGGTTGCCAGCGTGCCAAAACAGATTAAGCGCTGTATGGATTGTTTGGACTTTTGATGCGGACGCTGAAGTTTGGTGACAAGAATCTTTCCCACAAGCACACGCTGATAACTCTAATGAGTTGTCTCCTAGAGATCAACACACGCGTGTGCAGTTATGTGTGTGTGCAGGGGAATACATTCTTGTGTCTCGGTTGTTTGCGATTCCGTCCTTGGGTCAGGTGGACTAGTCGCACGGTTGCTCCTGCTCAGTAAACAGTTCAAACAAGTGATTCACTTAATGTTAATTTGAAAAGTCAAGTAGTGTTCACTCTACCTCACCAACTTCTCTTCTCTCCCCCATCAGTGTCTTTCCTGCCTTAGCACTTCCCAAGATGGTGTGCTTTGTGCTGCACAGATCTCCTCTCTGACTGCTCCCACTAGTGCTTTCACCCTCTTAACACCTGCACCGTAGATTCAACACTCCCCCTGTGTCCGGGGCAGCGATAATGGCAGTCACACTTCGTACTCCTAACAAAGAATAGCAAGAATTGGCCTGCTGGAGCTCACCGATTCATTTTCTGCTCTTGCTTAATCCTCGTCAGGGTCAGCTGGGAGCCTGACACTTGCCCGACCATGTGCCTGCACACATGGCCGACGGACTCAGAGGAGCACACTGCAAGGCCCATCCTGGAGCTAACACACGTAACTTACTCACATTCAGACTCCATGGACAAGTCTGATTCTTTAAACCAATTTACTTTTATTGGGTAACTGTCAAAAAATATATATATTTTGGGGATATAGAAAAACATGCAGAAATATGTTAAGAACTGTGCGCAAACAGGGGAGGAGAGGGAGCTGCTAACTTCTCACAGTAGGGACCAGAGATTAGATTTGTGTGAGAGACAAAGAGACAGAAAAGATTAAAAACAGAGGAACACAAATTGCAAAGATGTTTGAGAGAAGCGTCTGCCTCCGTGTTTGCTAATATATCTATGATGATCCGCCAAACTGCAGTGGATTTTAAATCAAAGCGTCCCCTGTCGTGATGAATGCCTTGCTGTAATTTACATTTTTATTTTTATTTTATTTTAATTTGGCATTACCACTGCAATAAGCATTTTTTTTTTTGTAACAAGGCAGAAGATGTGTACCAGAATAACAATAATATATAGAGATGATATGAGATACCTGCAGCACCATAAAGCCACACACACACACACACACACACACACTCACAGACACTGCTTGTGCTTTATTAAGTAGAACTGCATTGACTTCTATATTAATGAGTTCAGTAAGGGCATGTGCAACTCTGCAGTCCACAGCTGTATTTCTCACAGGTGTAAATTGTAGTGGACGGGTCGGTTCTCGTTGGGTGACAGCGTTGAACTCAGAGCCACCTTGTTAATGCCAGCTTTATGGCCCAATGTGCGCATGAGACGAGGGCGTACCTGTCCACTGTCAGGCTTTTTGTTAAATTTGAACAAATTGCCCTGCGTGGACCGGCACCAACAGGGGGAAAGTAACACCGGTGTGAGTCATAGCTTGTGGACTGTGTCATCACACAGCAGAGCAAACAGAACAGCGCTGTGTTTTCCAAGGAAGTGCATATGGAGGGAGATTCACTTTGTCTGCCAGCAGCTGTGGCTCTATTAAGGCCTTGGCTGAATGGATCTGTGGCCATCTGCTCTGGACCAAGATACAGGGAGCGGAACTCTGCAGTGCCAATATCTGTAATATCAATATCTGGATCGGACTCTACAAGCTCGACGCGTCGACAACAAACGCTCAACCTCCACAGACGAGCGGGGACGCATAACCTTCCCGATGACGTATTTGCCAACATATGAACACGTGCGCTGCTCGTTGTAATTCGTATACACGCCAGTTTTCCGAGAACTGAGGTGAGCTGTCTGTGATATGTATTTCTGTTAAGCAGATGGCATCCGTGAGCAAAATTGTGTTAGATATGACTTTGCTCAAATTGGTTGTCGCGTACACCAAACAGTGAGCATGAGTACTGTCATTATCGTCATCATCGTTCCCCGTTTCCACGCGGTTGATGTTGATGCATGAAATCTGTTGTGTGCTCTGAGTATTTTGGTTTGTTGCTTGTCGCCGTCGTCTACATTTACGCGCCATGTGTTTATCTCCACGCTGATGCATCATATGGCACCTTCACAGTGAGGTAAAAACAAAACAAATGAGCACATGAAACAATATTTATACAGTGATAAAAAGCATAATTCGAAGGGGGGTTAAAGGTCGGGGAATTGAAAACTCAGCCGCCAATCACCATCTGTGCGAGGCGTTTTTAACATTCCAATATTTTCACACCGCGCAATAAACTAACTGTTTGTTGCTTTTAGCACAATATCCTGTGAACCACCGTGGGACCGGGCAGTGCAAGTGGGCAAATCAACATTTAAAACTGAAGTTTTCACACTATCTCTCTTATTGTTCCAAAAATCCTTTGGCAGGAAGGAGGCTGCAAGAGAGAAAGCCATAGAAAACAAGGAGGGAAACTGCAAAAACTCAGATTTACCCTGAGGTGAAGGAAGGTTTTAAAATGATCCCCATACATCCCTCCCCCTCCCCCAGATTAAAACATGAGCGCTGTCGATGCACAGCACATGCCAGCTTGGATCAGCAAGCTGTAACGCACAGTGGCACTGAGGTGCTCGTTGGACCAGGAGGATGCTTTGTGCCGTCTGTCGGTGAATCTCCTGCAGCTCAGTGTCTGCTCCTTGTTTTTGTTTTGTTTTTACTTTTTTGCTATTGCATACATAAAACACACACACACACACACACACATTATGTAACTCCTTAACACACACTTGAGTGTGAAGGTTCTTTGAAGCCGCGCAAAGTTATTCTAGCACCAGAAGCGGGAAACAAAACAGACAGCTGTCAAAGACACACCACGTGACCCTACAACGGACATGTTCAGCGTGGTTAAGATATAAGCATGTGCATGAACTCGCACGCACGGCAGATGGACTGAGCTCAGATGAAAAGAGAGCAGGCGAGAGGATAGCAAAGAGAGGTTCAACGGGGATCTCGACATCCAGCAGCTCCAGGAGTATATTCCCAGCTTAAACAAAGTCGTCAAACACAACAAGGAGCAAATGGCTTGTGTGTAAAGCCGACTGTCGCCGAGAAGCCTGACGGGAAGACGTCTACTCCACATTTCTGACGACGGGGGTATTTTTGCTCAGCTGGAAGAAGTCAAAGAAAGCAACATTTTATGGGAACTTACATTCAAAGTTTCCAATTAAAAACGCATTAGCAGTCAAAATGGAGATGAATAGTAAGGCTGTGTGTGTGCACGTGTGTGTGGGCGTCTGCATGTCAAGGTCTATGACAAAGTATCATATACGGCTTCATATGCAGAAAGCCCATTTTTGCATGTAAGTGAAGATGCGCTCTGCCATTAGCATGAAGCATTCAAAGCGAAGCTCCTTCCTCGCAGCTCGCCTCGACATGCACAGCACGTTCGTCGGAGGACAGAATGAATATTTGACCTCTTAAATCAGCGGAGGATCGACCTGAATCTTTTTATTCTGCATTAATTTTGCGTTACGCTCTGGCCTTCTGGAGAGGCCGGCGAGTGGCTGCAAAAGAAAATACCGTACACTCCTCACAGGAGAGATTCTGTGTGTGTGTGTGTGTGTGTATGCCTGTCTCCATGCATGCTTAAATGCCCGTGTGTGTAATTACAAGGATTTTGAGTGATTCCTGTATTATATTTCCAATCCTACTCCATTGAGAGGATGACAGATCCAATTCACTGCCACAGAGGACAGTTTGTGTTTATGCCAATTCCTTGTATGCAATGTCTTGTCAGTACAGTAGCAGGCACAGCACCCCGCTCTATGCTCCGCTTTCCAGGCGAATTCTCCACATGCGGCACAAGTTCGTCCTCTTCTTGTCTTATTTATTTATTTATTTTTTTATGGTGGCACAAATTTTTGATTTTAATGCAAATGAAATTCACCAACTATTTTGCTCTCTCGGCTTTGACTAAGAACTATAATAAGCTCATCATCGTCATTCGGCTTAGAAAAAAAATGGATCAAAGTGAGTTTTGCTGAAAGGACAAGCAGGAGTCAAAGAAATGTTGCAAATTTTCACCTGTAATTTTGCCACTAAATGCCGGAACCACGCCTCGGCTGAAAGTGATGCATTAAGCTTGTATAAAAACCAGGAAACGTGACCTCGCTCCCGCCAATTAGCGCCTTTCTCTTTCTCTGACATTCGAATCCAAAATCCTAACAGCCCCTCTTCAGTAGTATCTGTGCGATTGAGTGTGCCTGAATGAATGAGCAAACGCAGCCAAACACATGATGGATGGATGGATGGATGGATGGATGGATGGATGGAGATCCATCCGTGCCCCGCTGCCATATTTTTTTTTATTAAAACAACAAAGCAAAACAAAAGAAAAGAAGATTACAGCTCCCGGCCTCATGTAAAAGCTCTCAATCAGGGGCCTGCAGAAACTTACAACAGCGCTGCAAAAGCGTCACACACACGAAGGAAAAAGGATGTGTGTGTGTGTGCACCGTGGGCGCAGCTTGACAGCAGCGTCGCGCATGTGGTGTGTGTTTTTGGGCGCGGCCCATTTGTGTGTGCATCCGGCTCAGTGATGCTCACTGCTTTTCAGACCTCCTGGGCCCGTTACTCCCCTGCCACCACACCGACCTGTCAGCTCCCCTCCTCCGCCTCCATCCCTTCCTTCTCCCTCCATGTCTCTCGCTCTCTCTCATTCAGTCTCTCAATGCGAGCTGATGAATGGTCCCCAGGTGACGAGGTGACAGTAGATGCAACTGCTCGGTCTCTCTTTCTCTCACGAGGAATTTGAGCTCTGCTTTATTTTGCCCCGAGATGCAGCCCTTCAGAGGGGATCTCTTCAGGTCCCGGACTGTGACCCTCTCATCCTGTTATGAAACGAACACTGCCGTCCTAAATCTCAATCCCATGTCAAAGGAAGGTGTCCCGCTCATGTGAGGCAGCAGGATGCAGGGGGCTGTGTTTCAAATGATTTGTGGTCACTCATGTGAAGACTCAGTTAAGGTTTACAACCTGTACGCTGCCTGCCAGCCTTCAGCAGCTCTGACATGTTTTCCCTGTTTAGACGCCGTACGGGATGAAAGAGAGCTCCTTTTTGTCTAGAAGAGGCAGCGCTAACAAGTTCCTCTGTGCCAGTTGCTTAAATAGACCAGAATATAATGCAAACACAGGATTATGTAATGTGCTAGACGCATCACACAGGAAGAAAATCCCAATCTTGCTGTGACTAAGCTAAACCGAATGTGATGAAATGGACAAAACGCCATCCAGTGTCACTGATCAAACAATAAAAACTAATCAGCAATTTTTGATAATAGGTCATTTAATGGCTGGTTTTATCTTCTCGAACAGTGCATTCGCCACTTTTCGCTGTTTGTTTGTTTTGGTCGGACAAAATCTGAAAATGCCACCGCCCTGGGATGATCCTTTCATTTCACTACATTCATGCACTTTTATAGACAACCCAGTATCAATTAATCATACCTAATGACCAAATTATTTGATAATGAACATAACAGTCATGGTTGGCCCATCTGTCTGTGCAGCATGTGATTTAATCTATTTTACAGCTAAACTGCAAGAAATTTGGCATTCGGCAAACGAGCTAGTGAGCTGTTGTGACAAAGTAACTTTTAAATGTTCTGTCCGAGCCAGTCGTCTCAGCTCCCTTCCAGACACTGACACACGCAGTCAAGGGTTTGCTCAAACAGCCAGTTTCTGTGTGGTGTCCGCCAAAGCTCATTTACATCAAGTTACATTGGTTGTAGCATGATTGTTTACTATTTACACAAATGCACTGCCTCAGCAAGCCGGAGCCCAATAAACAGATTATATGTAATGCGGCGAGAGGATCAATTTGTGGGGTTTTCCCTTTTTCTCCCCCCTGTTAATAGCCCCATAGTGATGTAATGTCAAAAGTCCTTTTAAAGCGTTGCACCGCACACTGAGGTGCACACATGCGCAATCACGCACCGAAATGAACCTGACATATACTCCAAATGAGCCACTCAGTTCAACATCAGTTATAACCTATGATTATACAGCTCTCCATCACAACAGCGCTTGTTTAATCATCCCTATTGCAACCGCTCTTATATCAGGAATTGCAGTGTAAGGCTGCGGTATAATTATGATTTATGTCAACAATGAGGCTGTGTTTTTCACCATTTGATTGCTTGTTCACTGAAGTGCTAGTACCTAAATGCTCCCTCGCCAGAATAAATAAATATCAGCCCTCTCTTTCTCTTTCTCGCTCCCTGCTTCATTTGTTGTTTTCCCACCTCTACCTCAGTCCCTCATTTACAGCAGCGGGTTCCACCTGGTGAATGCTAAACACATATCACAGCTCTCATCTCTCACATCCAATTTTGCCCATTGAGCAGTGAAGGATTTATTTCGATGTGATTTACTACATCGTCAAAGGCGATTCCACTCTCTCCTCAATCTGTTTTTTTTTTTTTTTTGCCTTCGCGTGCCCCTGCGAGAGGTTGGTACTCCACGTCTGAGTGAAAAGACAGCAGCGATGATGTAAAATTACATATTTCATCATTGAACTAAATGTTCATTGCCTCTCTTTTGATGACTTGGTGACAGAGTGGGAGTGCAAACTGCGAGTCGGGCGTTGTGCTGCATTTATCTCTACAAAGTAGCGCTCGTCATTTTATGAAACATGGTGATTTGAATTCATCTGGCGGCGCCCGTGCTCATTTTGTTTTTGACACATGCTATAGCTATATGTGTGTGTGTGTGTGTGTGCGTGTGTAATATAAAACAAGAGAACTCATCACCTCTCAGCATTACTGTCTTAAAACTAGTTGTTAATTAACCAATCTGCTAAGTATCAGTGAAAACAGTCCAGTGTGACTGCTGGCACAGACTCACCCTCCTACATGTTGCACACAACAGAAGACTTGTCAAATAGTCGTCTTCCATACATTCAGCTGGTACCACTGATGGGAAATATTAAAAGGTGATAAGACAGACTGTTTCTGTGAAGTCGGTGGGAGCTTTTGAGACCACGGTGCTGCAGTGGAGCCCGGGACTGATGATTCAAGGAGGATGTAGGTGTGTGTGCCGTCCCTGGATTGTCAGTCAGCTTTGTTTTAGTGGCTGTGTGTATTTATCACCACCCTTAAGTGCTCTCACAGAGTGCCTTAGCGGCTATAACTCCAGCTAATGGAAAACAAAGACCTGGCCAAGACAGGCAGGACACCGCATCTCCTCTTCTGGCACGCCTACCTGCGTCGACTTTGCTTCGATATTCATGAAGAGCCACGCTCAAAGAACTCCGTATATAGTCTTGTATGTTTGTCTGCAGGTAAATACTCGGTGCATAACTGTAAGCTTGTAGTTAGTGTGCAGCGTCGACTGTGTCACACCGGGGCCACCCAGTTCACGAAGTCACAACTCGCAAAACAGAAATTCGCCGCCGCCGTTTGCTGTTTACATACCAGACATGAGGTCGTGCTTATCCGGGTGTGCATTGATTGTCATGTCTGCAAAATGGCACGCATTGGCTGTGACAGCTAATAGATTGGTGAAAGAGAAAGAGGCACTGAGGAGAATGACAGGCCGCGAGGTGGAGTGATTGAAGAACAGTGAAAATACGGGAAGTAAGAGAGGACGCGCCGATGCATGAATAACCAAGTGCTGTAGTCTCCACTTATTTAGCCTTCGCTGTAGAACAGATAAACTCGTCTGACCCTCAGGGAAGTGAAAGGAGATATAAAGGCAGAAAATAAACCAGTCGCTCTGTCACTCTTTCCTTTATCAACTGCGGGGATGCCGCTGTCCAGATATGATTTTTCCAAACTCCCATCTCTTTCTGCTCCTCCGAAATGCTGCTTGCTCCTACGCCTCAGCAGAACAGCACACGGTGTCATACCATGTGTCAGCAAGTGACATTATCTGATTACATTTAGTCAGCTTTCATATACCTGCTGTCAAAGAACTGCTTTTGGTATAAAATGCCTTTTTATTTTTTTTGTTTCAAAGTGCAAAGATAGACACTTTCTTCCCTCCCACCTTTCTTCATCTTCATTTTTGCGCTTCCTCTTGGCTGCACAACTTCCAGATGAATGAGTGTTAAATGCATGGAGGGATGCTGCTGCTGTGGCCTTCAGGCTTGCTGGCGAACGTATGCTTTTTTTTTTTTTACACCGAGAATGACCTTTTCAGTTACATATCTCCCTGAAAAGGTTGACATGCTACTACAACTCCAAAGTGGGGGCCTTCAAAGTGAGTAATATCCCCCATTAGTTGTGTTATTTAGGCACATTGTGTTTAACCACAGCCTGCTGGCAATTCTTTATTTTTATATTTTCCGCCATCGCAGGCTGTGTTTTAAGATCCTGCCCGCCTCTCGCAGTATGCTGCACAGATTCCCCGCTTAGATGAAACGAGACTCGCCTTCAGTGACGGGAGGGATCACAAATTCTAATTACTGTCAATAATTACTGTCACAGCATTTTCTTTTAACATGTTTGCCATTCGCCGGATGGTGCACCAGGTCAATCAGCGCCTTTCTTTTGAGGCCAGGACCCAGGAACGGAGCAGTGAAATTTCTTAAGTCGCTTTCTGAGATGTACATGCGTGTACTGCGTGAGAAATCAGTGTGCAGCAAATAGCCTCCACCATCAATACCTGTCAAATGGCTCTTTGGTGCCTGATAGCAGGATGTGCACAGGTTGTTGTGGCTGATGCGTTGTGTCGAGCCTCGCAGGTAAATAAATCAATCGGCCTTCTCTAATGGCGGTGTTAATGGAGCTAGTTGTTGGCTGAAGGGCTTTGACGTCTACGGGTGTCATGGCATTATCTGCCTGTGTGAGCGGACCATTATGCAGCCAATAAGACTCTCTGTGCATCTGTCCGTTTGTGCTTCGCCTACGGTCAGAGGTGGATGGTGGAAAGAGCACTGCAAACAAAAAAGCGGCGAGACAGCGGCACTTTTTCCGTCACCTATTTGTCGGATGACGGGGACGGCCTTTTTGGAAAAAGCCAAAACTTTGGGCTCTGGGGACACACTCCAACAGACGGACATGCGCAAACACAATTACACACACACACTGACTGTTTGCCTTCGGTCCGGCGCGGTCAGAGAGGGAAAGCTCGTCGAGGAGCGTGGCCATTTTTCTAACTATGTAGCCAGAGAATGAAGCATTCACAGAGAGCATTTCTGCCTCTCTGCTGTGCTTGCACTCCAGCTCGTACATGTGGTTTTAAAGGTTGTAAGGGGACAGACAGACATTACACGCGGAATATCGGTATTGTATACAATGGGTTTTATCTCCCTGGAGCTGGGAAATTACACCAGATATCACAGGATCTCGCAGATTGTCGTGACCTTTTTTTTTTTTTTTTGTACTGTGTCAGTAGTTTCAGATAATTACAAAAGTTTTCAGTTTTCACACTTTCAGTGAGATTTAAAGGTTCTTCGCTAAAAGATGAATCCTTAGGAGGTTATGTTGGTTCCAGTTGGTTCCTGTAAAAGTCAGCAGCTGGTTGTTTGTGCGCAGGCTTATCCAGAGGTGTTTCGGGGGTGTATTTTGCTCTCACGTTAAGCCGAGCGGTTCGTCTTTACTCTCAGACCGTGTCTATTGCCCCAAAGAAGCAATCTATACATTTAATAAAATTGTTTCAGCTTGTTTAAAGCGAAACAGAGTTGAGGAGTTAAGTGCTGTCTGGGAAACGAGCCTCAGGGAAAATAATGTCTCTTGGATTTTAGTTGCGTGGAAGTTGCTTTATTTGGGGTGGAGGTGTGATTTTTCAATTATAGGATTATTTATTGAAGGGAAACACAGTGATTGGTAAGATGCTATAAATCCTCTGGTTTTAAAAACACAGCGTGATGGGACTTCATATTCACCTTGATATTTATGCTTAGTCCTCTCTCACGATGATATATTTTGACAAGCGTTTTTGAAAACATGTTTTTGCCAAGTTCCTCCACCAGCAGCGCAGGGCAGCAACATGGCTCCAATTTCCAAAAACCTCCTCCGGGGGAAACGAAAACGGCCAGACATGCAGAGTTGTAGCTCTGACCCTGGATATCTGCTGGATGACTCATCATGTTGTTCTTGGTCTTCGCAGCATTGGGTCAAGCTCCCGATACAGAGGTTCTTGTTTCACAGGCAGAGAAAACTATGTACGAATTTAAGACTGACTCTTAACCCTGCTCTGCCAAAAAAAAAAAAAAAGATCTGAGCACGTCTGTAGAGAATAATAGACTGAGGCGAGAAATCCACAAATGCCCATGCTACAAGTTGAACTAGTTACATGAGGGGAAGGAACTATGGTAAATCACTTTGCATGCGTTACAGGAGCCACCGCAGGGGACAGGCAAAGGATTCACAGCTCAGCCTTGTGCTCTGTCTCTGGCCCTCAGGGACTTGAGTATAGCTCTGCCCTTTTATTGTACATTTTCTCCTCTGACCTTTGGTCCTTATAGAGAACAGCGAATCAGTGCCCCCTCCCCATCCGTCCCCTAGTCTGAACAATGTCAGACTGTCTGTTGACTCCAGTGTCTTAAACTGACCTTGTATCGGTCTCATCAAGTATAACTACACACACATGCATGCAAACTAGCGCACACACAGTTAGAAACCCATGCACACATGTCGTCTACTTACTGCAATCGGTGTGAAGGTCACAACAGCCACTAGTGGGAGAATGGCGAAATCACTTTGTCCCTCTACTCCTCCAATCAAAGCCCTCTCCCACTGCTGTGGGAACCCTTTAATTACACTCCCCACTTCAACAATGTGAGCTTGTTAATGATGTTCCACATTCTGTACTCACTGGCGCGCCCTGTAATTACGTCCCCACCCTTCAATAACACGGTTGTCAGCGGAGCAAGTGCCAGAGCCCCCCCACTACTACCACCACCACCAGCCACCCACCGCCTCATCACACCCCCTCACCGGGGCTGTAAAATGGGCAGCCCCCCTCATGACTGTGGCCTTGGCAGTGGGCGAAGGACGTTGATCGGGGGTAACACTGCTAGCCTCCTGTCCCCCCATTGACCTAAAATGCAGTACGCTTACTGCCCGACTCTCTGCTCTACATCCAGTAAGACAGATGAGCGGTGGCTCTTACCCCCATTGGGTGAATGGGGTTGAGGTTGGTCCCGTCAATGAAGAGCAGCATTTACCAGAGAGACCTCGAGACAAATCTACCCCGTCACCCTCCTCCTGCACCACTACAACACTACACCTCACCGATACAGCTGCATCTCAGCTTATTTCTTAAAGTCTTGCTCTCTACCTCTGTTCTCCTTCCCAGCTGGGTTTTCTTGCTGCCTCCCTCCCCCTCCTGCCTCCTCTCTCTCTCTCTTTCCATCGTTCTCTAGGGGTTTCTGTGTTGTGACAGTCTCCCGGGCTCTCTGGCAGAATGGTGCTTGACCCCAGTTCGACCTCCGCTGCCGTCCCGCATGCTATTCATTTATCTCCAGCCAGGCAGCGCGAAGCCGCTTCTTGTTCGATTAGGGAGCGCCGATTTTGGAAATCAAACAACATCATGGCACCTCGGCCAGCACAGCGACGCTCCTCCCGCGCAAACACACATGTGCGCGCAGGAAAGGAATGGCTTTGCATTGCAGGTTTCCCTCCTGCACTAAAACTGCTAATCTGTTCCACAGCGCTGTAAAGTGAGCTACATGACTGACCAGAATCAATTTGACATATTGACTTTAATTACTGCAGTGAGCAGTAAGTCTGATTCAGAGATTCAAGCGTTGTAACCTCAGCTGCACAGAGGCATCACACATCATGCATTAGGGAGCATCGTGTTAGCACAAGAACAAACAGCAAAGGCTATTTTGGGATGCTTTGAAGGTGCAGAGTGGAATGTATGAGATAATGTGAATGTAAGAGCAAAGTCTTACCGAATGTAAAACTGCTCTCTTCAAAACTGCAGCAGCGTGTAAATAATGAGATATGCTGGTTACTAAATAACACAACTCAACTCCCCAGCCTTCAGACTAAAAGATAGTCATGGAGGAAGGTTCCTTCATTTAGATGTAATGACTTCCTCTGAAATCCTGAAAAAAACATTTTCTTTTTCTTTTCTTTTCCATAAATATATGCTTATTAGCTTTTTAAGAAACTATTTCTTTGTTTTTGTTTCTGGACATTTGATGAAGACTGCCTGCAGGATATTCGGCACATTATGCATGCAGCAAATATTGTTTTTCTGTGAAGTTTATTTTTCAGCTGAGAAAGTCAGATAAAGACCGAGTATGTCTCTTTTGGATATTGAACGTATGTCAATAATTAAGTATTACCTCAACGCTGCTGTAACATATTCATTTTGCAAGTTTGAGTCTATTGAGAATTTTCGCTGCGTGAGTTTTGTATCATTTAAAGGTTTGGATGCTATTTGTTTTAGTCCACATCCATTGGAAACTAAGCCTGATCCGATGACTGAAACATCATGTGCACCACGCCCGAAAATATACCCAATGACCTGTGTGTTCACTACCATACCTCGCATCTCCAATGTGTCATTTCAACAGAAATAGAGCCGACCAGCTGGATGCCGGCCAGCTGATGCAACTCCGTCTGAGTGGCCATAATGAGGAAGGGACATGCGGTCAAGCACTGATACTCTGCTGTCATGGGAGGGGGGGGGGGGGTTCTGAGCAAGCGACATTTTTATCTATAATGACAAGGGCTGGCAGATGCACAGTAGCCATCTGAGTGGCCATAATGAGCAAAGGAAGACAAGTAATCAGGCACTGATGGCGAACTGCACCGAAAGACAAAAGAGAGGGTGAAATTTTTTTTTTTTTTTTTCCAACTATTGATTATGGCTCTTGATTGATTATGTACAGCAACTGTCAGAATGGCTATAATGTGCATGGTCAAGCACTAGTGCTGTATTGTGATTATAGTTTGGAGAAGAACCGGATCAATTCTGGATAGTGTGAGATTATATTTGGAGAATTTCTTAAGAGAATTGCATAAAAAACACTTCAAAGTGCACAAGGCACAATGGTGTAAATGGCTACTCTCATATTAGACTGCTGTTCTTCTGAAACAGACTGGTGTCAGCAACACTGACATGCTGACAGTGAAGTTCATGAAGGTTTAGCTTGTTGAATAGGAGGTCCAACCTATCAATACTTTCCAGCTAGGATTCACGAGCTGATTGTATTATTAACTATTCCAATCATATATTTACATCTGTAGATGGGTTTAAAAAGGATGAGCTTTAACCGTTCTTGAGTGGATTTAATGATCTAGTCTACCGTAACAAGAGTTGCCTCAGCACTCACAAATCGCACAGCAACCGGGTTGGGCGAGTTCTTCTAGTCACACTTATATTCTGCAAATTTCCGCAATGTACATATATACACACACACACACACACACACACACACACACACATATGTTGGCTCCCTCCAGTGGTCCGGCCGCCCAGGACGCACCAACGGGTGAGTGTTTTATAGCCCTCCAGGCCCGCCCGCTATGACAAAGAATGTAATTAGTTCTTGATGCCGAACATCAAGAGGGATGCTGCATCCGCGAGCCACTCCCCGTCTCTTTCCCACAGCTGACTCCAAACCACGCCCCGCTACCACATCGACCTAACAAACTCTGATGGTCCACGCAAAGCAGTTGCATTTTCCCTCCATAGGTCTTCTACTGTTGCCTTCCAAGCTGTTTATCCTTTTTTCCAGAGGAAAGCTCTTTTCCTGTTTACTCCAACTATTGTTTCAGAGCTGTCTTACACAATTCCCTCACCCAGCAGCTCTTAAACCTTTACAGCCTGCGTTCTAAATAAGATTTGTATTCTGCTGCCCTGGAACCCAAACAAAGATATCTGCACACACTACTCATCTGGAGAAGCGGCAGAAGCGTCCCCTTTGCTTCGTCTGGTGCCAAAGTTGTAGCATGAGGTACAGGCACTGAAATATTTGCGTGGAGGAGGTAATGCACACGTCGAACATCAAAATAACTTCAAAGATCCATCATTTTGCTTCCTCATAGCCAGTTCTTTTAACAGAAATCTGTATACAAGCCATCACTTACAAAGCTCATGGCAAACTGTCAGTGAGATGCCTGCATTGGTCCTGTTGTGATATCTCTTGTGCGATGTGCTGTACACCGGGCACTGTTAGGGGAGCCTGTCAGATTTTAGCGCAGTGATAATAATATAGCACTGCTTTGATCACAGGCTGTGTTTAGGTATATGTGTTTTCAATGATAGGAGCTAATAGCGGTTGTTTATGTGTCTCCCCTCCTCCCTCTGAAAATGCAATAAGGCTATTATACTGCATCACCTGCCAGTAAATCATCTAAGCACACACAGGATACGTAGCTTAAAGCCGTAATGTAAAACTCTCAGAGCGCTGGTGATGGCAGCGATTAGCATAGGCAGCGACCGAGCTGTGCGCTGCTCCTTGACAAGCTTGCTATAGGGAGTTTGACACCATTACAACAGGTTACAACACACTTTAAACCAGTGGTGGATCTCGTTATTTCACAGGAACACTTTAAGCCTCTGCACCCGCAGAAGCAGAGCAGCTTTTTTACGGTATAAGCCACATTACTCTCCGAGTGGGAGTTGCGTTGCTATGTGTTGATTAAAACTGGCTGCTGCAGCTGTGTCCTTGTGTCAGCAGCACTGTGGACTGCCGATACCATTTGGTGGGGAAACTGTGGCTCTCTGGCTCCCAGACGTCTCTATTAGATGCTGTTTGTGCATGCACAGCTTTATTATTCTGATTTAATACAACAATGCCCCCAATATCCCATTCTGCTTCCTCTCCTTTCACTTTTTATTTATACCACTCCGCCCTGCCCGCCCCCCCCCACCCGTTTTTCTTCTCGCTTTCGCTCTCCACACCGACTCGCACCCGAGCAGGACCTGCAGCACAATAGATATTAAATCAGATTTATTGTCCAGCAATAGAGCAGTGTCTGACCCACGGAAATGTTGCCAAACTAACCCCCTCGAGCCCTCCCTCTCCCCTCTGTCTCCTACGCTTGCCCTCACTCCATCTCCGCTCTGACAAGTCCGTCGTGACAAAACGCCCCTCCACTACAATTGATAGCTCCTCAATTTGCTCCCTGGAATTGGTTACATTCAGTTTTTCCGAATGACACCCAAGCGGTATGGAATTAGGGTCAGCGAGCGGGCTGCTTAAAGGCAGAGCACTGAAATAACTACAGGAAGAGCTGAAAGCCCACCACCACTATTTAACCATTCTCCGCTCCTCACCCTGTCATTGGGGATGTGAATTTTGAAAGGATGTTTAAGGGAATCTTCGGACTGGTATGGCTGACGCAGATGGCGGTCAGCGTGTGAGCCATCGAGATTGAGAAGAAATGATATAACCTCAGAAATAATAGGCTGCTGGAGAAACAGGCGTTTAGCTCCTGAGCTGCTCTAGATTTCAATTAGTAGAAGAGACTGGATAGAAAAGTATCTTACACTCCTCTAATCAAATGAGACATTGCTGTGACCTATGTTTGAACTCTAAAAAAAGAGAACCTTGAGGAGAGGCTAAAGTGTTTTTTGTCGAGATGTTTGGTATTAATAAAAACTACAACTATAACTATACACATAGCATGATAACTTCATAAAGGCTTTGTACATATTCACCATTTCATTGTGCATTTAATGTGAGATTAATTCCTCCTCAGCTCTTAGAACATGAAGCTGCTCGCTTGAGCGAGGAGAGAGAGATTTCATTCAGCCTGAATCTCAGGGAAATTGGCCTTCCTGAGTCAGATGATGAAAATTTAATCCATGAAATCATTTTGAAATACAACATAATCACGATAACATTCATATGCAACGGCGTCAGCCTTGACCAAACCTGGCTGATAGACATTCATAATGAAAAATATATTAACTTAATCAGCAGCTAAGGAGGATGCTGCCTTCCAGGGAATGCGCACATGCTCATATGAAGTGCTATCAAAGTGATGTCAGACTGTTGAGAGAACAAGCAAAAATCATCCCTGATTTCAGTTTGGCCTCCAGCCACTTTGGAGTCGTCACATTAAGCAGTGATGCAGCGCTCCCAGTGCTCCTGTCAGGCCTCGATCGCTCTTTAAGAAGATCTTTAATGTAACCTTGTGAAGCACCGTCTACGATGTGCGCTGGATGATGTCTGGGCCTCCTCCGCAGTGATCCTTCAGCTTGACTTGCGTTTCAGAGAAGAAGAAACCGTCACCGTCACCAAATTCAGAGGGCATTATGTGTCAGGAACGACCAATATGTTGGTGCAACCGATTAAATCCTGATCCTGCTCGTAACTGTGCAGAATAACTCGGGTGTACTGATCAATTATAGGTAGCAGCTGCTGCACGCTTGTTACTGTTCCGTGCTGCGTTTAAGGACGGCAGAAACTGTCTTGAACATTACGACAGCATCCAGCGTTCTGTGTGTGAACACACTGAGATGTTATCAAATGCATCATGGTCATTATCGTGAGTGAGGAGGGTCACTCTGATGCCTCCTTGTTTTGGTCCTGGCACCTGAGCAGATGCTTTCAAGAGGGTTTTCCTCCGTCTGTGGCAGAATGACTGAGATAGAAATACGTAGACATAAAGTTATTACACTTAGATTTAAACAGAGCTGAGCTGAGCTTAAAACTGTCATCAGTGACTCATCACAATGTTAAGTTACATTGCTGGTCACATAAACACATCTTTTGCAAGTATAAATAAATACTATTGTGGTTTAAACAAGTGGACAATCTCCATTTTGGTGAGATTTACTGGCCACCTTTCAGCTAGCTTAGCATTGGTGACTCCCTAACTTAGCTGCACCGTCAACACACCCTCCAAATCTGAAAGAATGAAGGCAAACCTGTGGTTAGGAAAACAGGACATGTGAGTAATACAACTTTTCGATTGCCAGGAGTTGCAGTTCAGCCCTGACCTCTCCGACTTCTGCACCAAACGATTACATCTGTCGTCATCACAGAGAAACCGGTCTGACATTATTCCACCATCTAACTCACAGGAAAACATCCCTCAGATATTACTACACACTGAAAAAAAGTGAATTCCACCATACTGTCTCAAATTGCAAACAACAAACTCACATCTCCCTACAGAATATATCCCAGACTCATGTCAAACAAACTCCCTACTTTCTCCAGATCCACCTGAAGTGCATCACCTGAAATGCCTCTGGCCCCCTAATGCATGGCAGGAAGAGGGTAACAACCGCAATCTTTCTGTCGGCCAGCAAATGGCTGAAGATTAGGGGCATTAGGGTAGAGGAACTTTCCTTAGAGTTTAACAAGCTTCACTCCAGGTTTATATCATGATTGATTCTGTGCTCAGAGCTTTTTTATCAATCCATTAGAGCGCAGGCTGCAGCATGGCAGCCTTCCAGACACAGGCATTAACATCCCATCTCAGGGCCAGAGACACCAGGAAGGTCAGCGGGGCGGGAGGGGGCCGAGGAAACATTTACTACTCTGTTACAATTATTTCCATACAGCGGCACTGCAGTATATTCAGCATATTCAATATTTACTACTGTGTAAGGGAGGAGGGGACTGCAGTAACATTTATTGCTTTGATCCTCTGGAAAAGGGAAGTAGACAACCTGCAATCTGAATGTTATAGTGGGCTGTGTAAGGTACAGAGGGATGAAAATAACATTTACCACTGGAGTGGTGATCTGGGTGGTAATCATTATCCAGTACATTACACAGAGGCAGAAAATCACCTTTAAAAAGTAAACTCTTCATTGCGTTCATGGGACTTTTATGAGATTGTATTATGAGTGATTTAAAAATGAATAACAGTCAAATCTCGTTTCTGCTCTCCTAATTTATTTCTGCATTTAACTGCGAAGCACACATAAGTGAAGATGCATATGATTATCACCCATATCCCCATTGGTTCCTGAGGTATTCGGTTTTCCTGTGTAGTTCTGCGATCTCCTGTCTCAGTCCTGGCTCCAAACAGTCGAGCCGTGCGTGTAGCAGCACAGAGGAATAGAGTAATATGGTGTATTATGTAGGACATGAATATTTTAACAGTTGTGCATTCATCATACTTTGTTAATACAACAACTTATTCAGTGGCAAATTGGAAGATGAGTGGGCGACACTCATGAAAGCTTCCCTCCTCTCGCTGTAGAGCTCAATTGGGAGAACTACAGCATTCATTAATGCACAGTCATATTTATTGGCATAGCCCCATCATCAGCAAAAGATGAATTCTAAAAAGCTCATGAGTTATCATTAAATCAAACGCATATGGATTATTCATTAAAAAGTAGCAAACGGAGGACATTTAGAAAGTGCCACCTCTCAACCTTTTGGCAGTGAATCTGGAGACCACTTTGTAAACACTCGACAGAGTCCGCAGGCTCCACTTCAGGGAAAAGAACCAAGGACGCGCTCTCTCTGTAAATACCTAAGAGAGTTTGTTTTATTGTTTTTTTTTTGGCGTAGGGAACCATAATGAAAAATGTATACATTATTTAAAAAAAAAAAAGAAAACGTGCAAGTGGTGATGACATAACAGTGGTTAGCACAATAATGAAATAATTTGTTTTAAGGGTTTTCTTTAAAACATTAGCGTTCCTTTCACCCCAGTGACACATTTTAACAATATATCTCTATCTTTTTTTTATTAAAACAACCTAATTGCGCTCTTGACTGAACATAAGATTAAATTACATGTTAATACAAAGCGTTTTTACCCACATCGTTATGTCCACATACACGGACAGAAATTGCTGCCTCTTTTCATTTTATATGAAATAATTTCCATCATTTTGCCTCGGGGCTAATTGCATAATCTAATCATCTATATAGCCGTGTCTGGTGCTATACCTAATTGGTCTTGAGTGCTTCTGAAATCAAAAGGGAATGTAACACAAAAAGATATAGTGGTAGTCTCCTTGCTGGGTGGCGAGGATATTTTTGTTCATTACACTGTCTGATTAAAGATAGTCATAACACAAGAGAGGAAGGGGTAACAAGCAATTAGTGTATCCCAGTGACGCCAAATACAGTGAGACGGGGAATCTGCACAATAATACTTCATTTCAGAGGTGTGTATGACAAATACAGCTTCTGTCTTTGCATCACCTTCCTATCTATCACATGAAAATTAACACATAAGTATGGTAGAAATTCACACCCGCAGCAAACCAATGCTGTAATTATGAGTGACATGAATATGAACACGAATCGATGTAAAACACTCGGTAGGGATTCATTTGTAACAGTTATTATTTCATATTTTACTCACAAGTCAAGAATAATTTTGCAAGAATACCATTGCAAAATGTTAATTGGGTTAATGAATGTTTAAACAACCAGACTCGTGTTTTACTCGGAGATTATAAACGATTTGTTGATGCATTGTGAAAGATCTGCTTGTTGTTGTAGCCAAAGTGGAAACTGTTCATCGAACGTAAGTAATTTTGTGTGATAAGTGGTGTGAAATGGGAAGCGAGAGGCAGTATGATTGGTTCTCAACTTGCCTGTATTTGAAACATCTTTGAAGGGCCAGTTCGCGGATTTAACACATATTAATCAGTTTTCAAGTCACAAGGCGGGCTTCTCGGCCTGATGTGTCATCACCCTGAAAGTAAGAAAGTAACCCTGCTGATGCTATCAGAGTTATAGCCTTAAAGTTCTATAACAGAGAGCCTGTGTTACAAGCTCATGGCTCAGAGGTAGAAAGATGAAAGGAAGTGTAAATCTTAAATCCCGTACCTCTTTTAATAACTTAGGAAGTAAAAGTGAAGGGATGTTAAATTCAAATGAGGAGAAGGGAAGAGAGATTTTCTTAAATATATATATGTTTTTTTTAAAAAGAAATAGTTGTGATATGCGCCTTCCAGATATGGCAAATGAAATATTATATTCTCCCCTAAATTAAATCAATCTTTTTGTCTTGTTCTGCTGCGCAGCTGGAAAGAGGCAACAAACATTAATTCAAATCCAAATTATACACCAAGTTAATTTCAAACAACGTTTCTGAGCATGTAGAGACAAGAAAAGCTGATTTCTCCTCACAACACGGGTCATGAACAAGACAAAAAACAGGCAACAGGTGCTGTGGCTGCATTGCATTCTGGTTTATCGTGGGCATGGTCGCCTTGGTCTTTTAATACGCGTAATGTGATAATTCATTAACCAGATCTAAACCAAATCAGTGGCTCATTGATGTTGGAGGGGAATTATATAGTGAAGGGACCAAATCACTTAAGTGCTTTCAGATGGAAGGCAGGAAGACAGAGAGCGAGGAGAGAGAAATAAACCCGCCTCTAGCTGTCACTACGGCAGGGATCAATGGCTGCAGGGTTGTGACAATACCTGCCAGCTCCGTGTGATCAAGAGCGTGATCCTCTCGTCTCCTATAAAGAGGAACAAAAAGACAGATAGAGGCAGAGCACGACTAGCATCGGGGGACAGGGTTGTGATGGAAAACTGTGCTGTGGGTCCATAATGATGCAGGCCTCCTATCACAGGCGGATATAGATGACCCTCGGCCTCAAGTCACTTCATCAAAGCACGCGCTGCACAGGCATCCGCACACCGCAGCCGGTGGCACACCAACACGCTGCGGAAAGGAACCTGCTTAAAAACTCTGTGGCCTTTTAAAAAAGATTTAATGAGCAGTGCAGTCGGTCCATAAACAAACCTGTCTCTCTTAATGTTCCGATTATCCTGTTTACCTTTTTCCATTGAACGTTTGCACGTAACATCTCGTTTTACAGGCTCAAATGAAGAGCAGAAATAGCAGCCTATTAAAAAAAAGTAAAAAGCAGGATGGGCGATTGTGACTAGTAGGGCCAGTGTCTCCCGAGTCAAATGTCTCTGTCTTCTCAATTGAGTGAAACTGGAGTCACTCAGCAGCGATGGCAAACAGAGCAGCATGAGACCCCTGCATAGCGTATTTATCCATATTGTTTTATGCCTTCCAAGGGCAGTGGGGCCAGACAGCGTCGTCTGCATGAGAATAATCTATCCACTTCTGCATCGGAGCTGAGCGCGAGCCCACAGCTGGGAAGCAGCCTGGAATATGATTCCCAATTTATAGTGTACTTTAGTCGGGATCAAATGGGATCGGATGTATGGCTGAATTTGAAAATGTACTTCCATATACCTCCTCAAATCAGGTTAGGAGCTCCCCTCTGACGTTCCATCAAAGGAATCAAATTTCAGCGCCGTGTCTCGGAAATGTTTTTTAAATTGACTTTGTGAGAGCACAATGTCTATTCTTGAAAACTTATGAGTCTTGAAGTCTTTGGATTTATTTTTTAAAAGGAAGTAGATTATTGGGCAAATTCGGTTTCATAGATGCAGCTCGTGTTTGTGCTACGTATCGCTGCCAAGGCTGAAAATACAAACGTATATACACATATCCCATCTGAATGTCTGCACTCACACTTGAATTATCCGTCTTTCCCATATCTGGCCCGCGAAGCATGACGTGTGCGACTGAGTGTTTTTCCTGTTTGCTGCTGCTGATTATGGTAGATTGTTTCTTTGCTCTTTGCAAGACAAGAGAGACAAAACAAAAGTTCTCCCTGATATAATCCCTCGTAATGTCTGAGTGTATGAATGTCTGAACACGTGGTTCTGTGTATGCTAATATTTCATTTCTGTCTTTTGTAACACGCGTTTTTCAGGGAATCTATGTATTACACATTTTTCAAGGAGCTAGAAGGAATAGAGGAGCATTTCGGGCAAATATCGGTTGCATTTTAATGATTTTCAATCTCGTAACAAGATGTAAACCAGATAATGCAGAGTTAGAGATTTTCCTTAAAGTGATCCGAAAATCTGTTTACAGCTGCTGGACTGGCAAAAAGTTTCTAGTGTTTCTACGGCAACTGTGGTCAGTTTGGACTGGCTGTCAGTTATATTAGGTGTTGGAAAATAATGATTAAATCATCCAGAGAAACTTCTCAGACTTACACCTGCAGCTAAAGTCCACATCGCTGCTGTCTGTCCATATACACAGTATGTTCTACACCAGTCTTCACAGTTGCAGTTGAGCCTGATAGTGCTGTTTGAGAAAAAACACATACAAATACATAAAAATATCTGTAACGAGGCTGTTATTAGCCTCTGACTGTAGGAAAAAGAGACCTCCTGGATGATTGTACCTCTGACCCATCTGTTTAACCAAATCACACACATTTAGGATCTTCTAAGCGACTTCACTGCGGCTCCTGCTCGCCCACGGGTAGAATCCTCCCGTGTTACTCTGAAAACCTGTTCTTACCCAGCTGATGTTAAAAAGAGAGAGTCCAGAGCTTCAGGAGCGTGACACAGTTTGTCGTACACAAAGGATGCACTGTATTCAAAATGTTCAAAGTAATAAAATCCCATCAACTTTCCAGTGTCTGTGGGAGTGTGTGTGTGTGTGTGTGTGTGTGTGTGTAAGGAATGTGAACTTGCGGCCTTCTCCCATCACCGCGCGGGGAAGTAATGGAGTGACTTGTTTTTTTTCTGGACGCAGAGTGAAGATGAAGATAAACTGCCGGATAGAGAAAAGAAAGAGGGAGAGAGCTGGAGACAAGTCACATCAAACAGATAGATGTGAGGATATCATGTGAAGTATTCATTTGTAAACTGCGCCATGCCCTTTGTAGTGTCAGTTTGGTTACTTAATTAATGGCTTACTCAGGGCGCGCTCGTCGATGCTGGTGATATTTCAAAGCGCAGCTCAGTTATCATTGTGTTCAACATGGGCGCGAACGAACAAAACAACTTGTGCAGACTTTGATCCGGTGCGTACCTTTTTTTATTACAATGACATGCACGTTCAAGACCGCGGACCTCGTGCGAGACAGATTCGCTCTTCAGTCGCACGTACGAATGATGCGTGTGAGTCATGTACAGATAGTCTGCATCAATAAAGTGTTACCAGCGAATGTGACTTGGAACGCTGGTATGAGCAAGTGAGGGGAGTGTAGGATGAGAATGCAGAGGTGTTCTTGCCTCGGGGCCTTTTGTCTCTCAAACATAGTTCACAGGTGGATGATGTGCTGATTGTCTCAGCCTCTTTCAGTGGATTATAATCAAAACAAGTTTTAACTGAGGAGTTGATTAACCTTGCTGGGCTGTTGAAGATAGGTGTGATTAGTTAGCTGTCTAACCGAATCACACGCATGTGAAAGTCACTTAAGCGAGAGGGAGAGGTGGAATCCATCAGAGTTTTGTGATGGAAGGAAGACGAGGAGGAAGAGGCGTGAAGACAGGAGGAGTCAGAGACGAGTGAGGAGAGAGGGCAGACTGAGTTTCAGGAGGAAATTGGGAGGATAAGAGGTGGGATCTCGCTTTGGTTCAGACACAGGGGAAAAAACAGAAGAGGCGAAGGTTTTGGTGCAGGTCAATTCAAGGTGGAGGGAGGAGAGCTTGAAGGGAGAGTATCAGCAGCAGCACGTTACTTTTGATGAATGGAGGTCAGCAAGAGAGGAGAAAGGTAAGCTGATAACAACAGATAAACCGCCAGGAGAAACAAACACACACCTCAATCCTTTACTTCTAACGACCACCCCAACCAATACGCGCACGCAGCCCACCAGCCGTCCGACAATAGCTTTAGACACGGGCTGAGTGATAACACAAGCTTCACGAATCTACGTCTGCACACTTTCCCATTTTTTATCTCTTCCCGTTCGCCCCGGCGCATCACCGCCTGATCCCAGCCTCAGATAGGTTTGTGTTTAGGAGCGAGCTCCTGATTAGAGACATTCAAACTTGAATTGTATTGCAATTTGCAGTCTTTGAGGGCAAAGCGTGATAGCATCGGTATTCTTAAGTTGGTTCTCACTGACAGCACCTGAAAAGGTGTAACCTCCCTGTCAATATGGCGCCATTTTAGCTTCAGCAGTCTGCGCACTGCATCGGGTTTCCATCTGTCACTGCCGTGGGCAGGAGGTTCGATGGGAAAACTTTGCTGTGGCTGTTGTTTAGAGACAACAAACTCAAACAAAGACAGCAGAAAGTCACTACTATATCTATAAAAACACTCTTTTTCAAGTTTACTTACTGAGGCTATTAGACAAAACACCGCTTTCAAGGTGAATGAACATGCCATCTAGATAAAGCGGAGCGTGCTCAGATTGACATGCCAAATCCCAACAGGGAAGAAATAAAGTGCATTCAAATGAATTCTGCTGGATAGCAGCTGGTGCCTGCAGCTGACGCGCTTGTTGTTTTTCAATCCCTCACTTCACACCTCTCTCCCCTCTCTTCCTGTGCGGTGAAGTGAGAGGTGTGCGAGGTGGAAGTATTGACAAGCTTGCCAACTAGAAAAGGGATTTGAGCAGGCTGACGGTGAGGACATGATATTGTCAGGGTTACGCCAGCTCACTTACCGCGCAAGTCTACAACCGCCAAACCCTCCACACCAAGCCCCAACACCCGCCCCACGGGGGTTGGATTTGCATCGCAATGGGACCTGTCTGCGGGAATAAAATGTAACTCTAAAAGTTTCAAAGTCAAATCAGTTTTATAGCGGCGCGTGAGAGCTCCTGATTATGAGGTAGCCAGTGCCAGGAAGCTCGGCTGGTGACTCGCTCTGAATGAGTCCCCCTGCTCTTCAAGAGGCAGCGTTTTTCAATGCGCGCTCGCTGTCAGCTCCTCTCAGCTCCAAGTCGGGGATCTATGAATAGAAATAGTTTGGTAAATACACGTTTCATTTCCTCATGCATTTTTCCGTGACCCTCGCTGTTTTTCGCTCGTCGCGAGACCTTTTTGCTTCACGCCGCCTCAGCTTTCGCTATAGTTTTGAGTAAATCCTGAAAGATCTATTGATTCAAATTCACAGGTTTGTACAATATTTTTCCTTTTTGCCAAAATGGAACATTTTGTTTGTTTACCAGAACCAGTAACATGAACACTACAACCTCTCAGTGCCATTCATTTACAGAAATACACTCTATTCATGAGGATCTAGATGAATGGGTTGCTAATGGATGCTTTAATGTGGCAGTTACTCAAAACCCATGCAGTGTCACTGTCATATCCCAAACTATATTTTGTAATATTACTTCACAGAAGAAGAGGGCTCATCTCACTCGCGATCACCTACATTCGGGGTGGAACTCCTGAATAAGGGTGTCTCGCCTGCTCAACACATTGTGATTTCATATCAAACACACACAATTCATTCAGCTTAACCAAGCGTCCTGCGGAGATGCCAGGTGATATCTGGTTACAATATATGCAGTAATGTTCAAAATAACAAGGCTCTCTTTTCAGAGGCACAGCTCGCTTTGTGAGATTAGAGGGTTGTTTGGTCGATAATGCAGCTCTTGGTAAATACTTCACCAGACATCCAACTCATCTGAAGGATTGTCCTTTTGTATCAGCTTTAGCTCAGTGTACTTTGGGTGACCCGAGTTTAACAACAGCTTAGCAATGAAAATGTTTTTCATAGGACATTCAGTGCAGTACTTTTTATAGGTATTAGCCCCCTCCTCCCTGTATATCCGCCTCTGCATCCTTTATTTCTTTGTGTTCCTCTCACTGTTTTGCTGCTTCTGCCTTTTCAATGTTCCTTAGCCTTCTTCTTTATTACTCTCTGAATGTTGCATTCACACAGTGACAGCAACCACCCACCAGCAGCAAAGGTACTTTCTTCTCCTCCCCTCCTCTCCCTCCTCGCTCGGCTGCTCCTCCTCCATGGCGGGGCTGTGTGTTTACTGCTCCAGTGTTGTTTTACAGGCCCAGCAGGTGTGGCCAGGGTTCGGCAGCCCGGGCCGGGAACCAGATGGTTTCATGACTCAGGTGCTCCATGCCTGGCTAACCTGCCAGCTGCAGGTGTCTGAGGCCCAGCCTGATTGATTCTCTCTCTCTCCTTCTCTCTCTCTCCTTCTCTCTCTCTCTCTCTGTCTCTCTCTCACTGGCTCCCTTCATCTTGGGCTGTGGATGTAGCCAGGCCTGGATGGGTCAGCCAGACTTATACTGAGGTGTGTGCACTGACATTTACCTTGATGGAGACAGAGGCAATGCAAGATTGAGAGGGGGGATGTAGAGTGGGGAAGGAGAGGCAGTGGCAGGATGAAATGTCAGGCTGCTGGCAGGCTGTCTGACTGACTGGCTGGACTGTTGGCAAACCATCCAGCATGCATGCAGAGACACTGACAACACACATCCTGAATAAAATGCATGCTGGCTGGATCATTGGCATATCCATACATGCAGTCAGACACACTGACCCTGCGGTACGGCAACCCTAGCAGAAAATACAACAGTTTTACAGTACATGGTATTACACAATTGTTACAGTGATCCTTAAATAAATGCAGACAGAGGGGTTTATTGTAATATTACATTTTGACTTGAGGATCATAAGGTATCGCCGCAGATAGTTAAGCAAACATAGACAAAATGGTAATCGTCAACTTTCATATCAGCATAGGCCCGTACCTGAAAACTGCAACCCTAACCGACGCACGCAAACTGTGTTTATGCACACTCAAAGAAACCCACATGCATAAACATTATATAGAAAAACATGCGCAGCGGTAGACGGCATATAACAGCACAGCAGGGTTGAACTACATTACCGAGAACCACCAGACATGAAGGTCACGTCGGCTCTTTTTCAGAGCATCAGAAAACAATTTGTCACAAAACTGAAACTGCACATGACGGTCTTATTGTTTTTACATGACATTTCATTGGTAACCCAAAAAACAGAGACGAACGGGCTACTGAGTTATTGATTGACTGACTTTTTAGTTCACGTCAGTGGAAATTTGTGCACGTACACTACGCAAAGCGTGCCACACCAGTAAAAACAGACAAAATCCAATGAAATAATAAATCTTTCTTCGAGCAGTTGTTCTGTGTTGGGTTACCCGTACAGGACAGGGAATAAAAGACTTCTTGTATAAGTTCCTACTGGCCCTCGGGACACTAAATCAACAGCTAGCAGCTCAAATTCTAACTGTAATGGGTGTCCAGTGTCTGCAATTATATATTTATCTCTTCTGTGTACAGCAATGTCAGAAATATTATTATTATACATATTTTAGAGTGTTTGTTTTTGCTCTTTACACTTCATACTTACAAAATGAATCCAAATAGATGAACAGTCAAGTCTTCAGGTATCTATTTGCCTTGTAGAGCTCAGTAAACAAGAGCTGCCTATAATAAATCTAAATAATAAAGGCATTAGAATGCATGAAAGTCACAGACTGACAGAAACGTCTTCAATCCTCTTCCCTTTGCCTTTTCCAATCTAGCCCCTGTCTTTCTTTCACTCTCTGATTGAGTTTATTCCAATACATCCACACCCACACACGCTGCATGTACATATACTCACACATCACTTCTAACAGCTATCCCAGCCTCTCCTCCCCTCCTTACCCTCTTCAGCAAATATCAGGCACAGTGGCCCTCTCCATCTCTATCTATCAGATGCATTGTGGATTCTTGAGGCGGTATTGATTTCCACCAGAGGTGACATTTACTGCGCGCTCTGCCAAGTCATTGCCTTAATCACCTGACTGCTCCTTCACACTTGAACTGAATCAGATGTCAAACTCTCAAGCGATGAGCTGACCCATTATTGCTCCTCCCACGTGAATATGAGTTGACCGACCGATCGTAGCTACAACAGCAACAACAGCAACGAGAAGCCACTCAGACATGTCCTCCAGTCATCCGCCTCTCTCTTTTTAATCAATACTGCTCTCTACACACTTCTGTACAGTTAGCTGCTACTTCGTTTACCTTTCACTGCAACCGCAAAGCACCGACCTTGACCTGATGGTGGTGTGCATTTTATCCCAGATAACTGAGGATAAGAAAGCTCTTATTGTGCTTCTTTGTTTCACTTTTAACTTTGTTGCTGGGAATGGACCTTGTGGTGGGATGGCATGATCTAAATGCTGGAAGTCAAGAGTATGGATCGTTTCTCCTGATTGAGCATTCCTTGGCTGCACTTGGAGAGCTAACATAAACCTAAAGACCCACTCTCCAAGTGCTTGTCAATAGATAGCTGTATTTATTTCTCCCCCATGCAAACTGATCTATATGAAACCAATCCAGCCCCCATGTCTTTTCCCCCTCCTTCAGGGCTCCTCTGTCTTTCCTTCGCCTCTATATTTAAATAGAACATGACTCTATTGTGGGCAGTACTTCAAACCAAGGGCACTTGTGGGGGTAGTTGCCAGGGGATTAAAGATTGCGGAGTGGCTCAAGTCATTTGATAAAATTGAGTTTACAGTTTATTAAAAAGAACAAAAACAATACATATTCAGTCATATTAAGTGTTTGAAAACCAACTATCAGTGAGCAGAGATGTTGAAACAGTTATCTAAAAGTAATGGATAAAGGTTTACATGGCTTAATAGTATTAGCTGTTGAAATATTAAGTTAATTCAATAATTCCCTCTAATTCATTGGTTATAGGTCAAGTTCCGTACTGCTCAGGCGCTGACCTCAGCTGTGGTCTGCCTGTTGGTGTAGAGGGGTCGCAGATTAACGAGGTGGATGCATTTTGGTCATTTTGCCTGCGTCGCCCCCAGTAATCACCTACTGGTTACGAGGTCATGTTCTGACAAAAAAGGGGTTGGGGTATGATCTTGGTGATCATTAACTTTCTGTAATCACAGCATTAGTTTTGATTTTACTGAGCAGGATTATGCCTGTGAACATCAGAGTCATGAATAATACATTAAGGTTGAAATAAGATGCCAGATGGACATGTGCACTGTGTTTATTTATGTCTGACAGTACTGGGTCCAAATGGTCCAGATTCAAACGATCTTGCTCTCTGACACTTATCTTCTGGATTACTGGTCTATTTGCAGTTTGCCCTACTGCTCCCTCACACTTTGTCCACACTTGCAACTAAACGCTCACAGATTTATTTATCTCGCTGGTTCTGCGTCGATCATCTCATTAAGCTTATACACAATACATAATATTCAGGACTGCTTGAGCGTGATAATTGTTCCTACTGGATAGACATTGTTTTCGTGCTACCAAAGCCCTTTGTTTCCCCTAGACTGGACCATGGTAATCCCTCTATGTAGCACTCTGCTCTGGCAAAGTCACACCGAGCCAGTCGCTGCACAACAATGGTGGCTTCACAGAGACATCAAATAGGGAAGATACTGGAAATGACTGGAAATCAATTAATGTTTCTCATTGAATCCATCAGCAGACCGTAGAGTTTGATGTTAAGAAAAAGGTGGTTTGTCTCCACTTACCCTACCTGCACCTTTAAAACTTAATGCTGTTTGCTAGTAATGACTTTTGTAATGTGTAAACCTGCTGCAAGGAAACATGATGCTGTCCAAAGGTTTGTTCCACACCTGGGACCTTTTTCTCCATAGTATTTCCATTTCCATTCCACTCAGCGGTGTTTCTAGTTAATCTTTCAGTGAAGAAATACACTGCATGTCTGGTAAAACCGATACTATAGCAGCACATGCAATAGTCTCTTTGACAGCCACCATTGTTGTTCTCAAACTAACATCTAAACCTCACTTGTAACTGCCAGTAGGTCCTTGCAGGATGCTGACTGGTCCAAGCCACTGAAGTTGAGCCACAAGTGTATAAGTCAGGTCTCGTGGATTAACCTTGAACCTGCAGTTTGCATCTATCTTCTCAGCAACAAATAAGACAGGCACGGTGATGAGCTACAAAGAAGAAAACAGATATGTGAGGAGTTTGAAGAGAGCTTGGGGAGGATATATTGGATTTATTATGATGATATGTCAATGTTGTGTTCTGCTGGTCCAAAGTGGTCAAAGAAACCAGTTATTACAGGAACAGCTGATTTGAGGTAATGAGGACAGAATAAAACAAACAAACTTAACAGATTGTTAACTATAAACAGGTTCTCCATAAAACTTTGGTTCATATGCTTACCTACTGTATAATAAACTGCTATATTACAATATGGTATCAACTCCAGTGAGAGAGACTAACAGGATTTGAAAATTAAAAACAATCAACACTTTAAACTTGATAGAAATGACTGTATTGGTGCACTTCATCAGGTATTTTTGAAGGTGCACTGTCATTTTGTCCACCACGTCAAGGTCATGATCTGCCTTAATTTAATGACATTTATTTAATCACAAATACACTGACGGGTCAAGCTTTCAATCAAGCCCTGTGGGCACACGCAGCATAGACATATTTTGTTCACCTAGGTACAGATGTGCACGTTTGTATTCCCCGCACGCTAATCCCTGTGTGCCGATAACTTAAATCCCTCTATACATAAAAAAAGCAGACAAGCTTAAACACATATATGAATCAGATCCTTCCATGGGTGTTGCATACGGTCCAGGGATGAAAGCAAAACAAGTGCGCGCGCACACACAAATACAAAAGCCCAAAGAAAAGCCCTGATATGGATCACCTTCTGTAAAATAATGTCCACACACTGAATCTCTCAGTCCTTTGAGATTATATTTTTAATTAATTCTTCTCGTGTAAAAGGGATTTTTCAGAGATGGACATTGTTGATAAAATGCCTCAATTCATTCTGTGAGGCTTGAATGGTATAACCTTCACATGTCTGGTACATTCTTAAATGGTTTCCTGATGGAGAATATTGCCCACAATAATAGTCCCCTTTTGCTAACAACATTGTCATTAGCATTGCGTTGCCTTAATGCTTTCGCTGTCCTACTGTGAGTCACTGGGGCTAGATTGTAATATTTCCCACTTAATGGACATTAAAATGGCTGTTCATGTTGTTAAATCCTGCTGCGGGATGTGTGTAATGCCTGGTGTGTTTGCAGGTACTTGCTTGTGTGCATATGGTAATGTCTCTTTTTTTTTTTTTTTTCGTATTCACACGAGTGTCCCATGTACCCTTGCTATGCCGACAGGCCTCTGGCCCCTTAGTCAACTTGATTGAGTTTATGGACCAACCAGCATTGTGTCCCACCTTGTCAGGAAGCCTTGTGATAGAATTGAATTACCATTTTGACACCTGGAGGAAAAGCACCACGTCCCCTGGGTGCAGTGATTACTTTGCAGGGACATTACATGTAATGACCTCCATGGCTGAACGTCTGCCAAAGCTTGTTCATCATGCAGACAGACCTCCATAGACAGCTTAGACGCTGCTGTGTGAACGTCTTGTAACTTGCAAGATGTCTCGTATAACTGTCACGCCAAACCTGATGAAATACTTCACATTGTCTGTAATTTGGATTTATCGCATTAACTCCATTATCGTTTTCTCATAAAATGAAGTGGAATAGCCATAACTCATGGTTATTTAGCTGTAAACTTGTTTTAACTGTATACTTAAGGGATAATGACAGAATGACAGTCAGCATGTAATGATAGAGACATGTGACATTAATGGGCCTTAAAAAGTTTCTATAGTTTCCAGTCATTATAGTAAAAGTTAGTCTCTGACTGACAGTTTCCAATTACTATTTTCTTTATCAAATCATTGTGGGGGGGTCAAGAGATCTGAGAATTAGCAGATGGTTGACAGTGTTGGCAGATGGCTTAGTTTGGCAGATGCATGATTGGGCTTTTCCATATCATTAAGTTCATGATAATCATCATAATCAAATATGAGAAATATTGTGATACCAGAAATGCTTTCAGTTGTTAACATAATAACATCCTACCTTTAAACACAATTGTTTTGTCCAATTGTCAAGAATATAATTTGCGCAGAAATATCCTGAGCTATTGTGATATTATTTTAGAGCCAGATCATCCACCACAAACATAAATATCACACATACTGTTTGATGTTTCTAACTGCAGTGGCGGTCTCAGGGTAATTCTGCCATTTTCCAGAGTATCCCTTGAATAATTGTAGAAAATAAATGAATTTTTATATTTTCTGAAATTTCCCATGCCGATTCTGATCAAACTGCAACATTAGATTAGACTAGATTCAACGTTATTGTCGTTGTGCAGAGTACAGGTGCAAAGCCACACCCAGCGGCATGACATTTTACATGGGCAGTAGAGGATTGCTGGAGAGGACACAGAAGATAATGTTGTGGCAGGACTTAAGGCTGTGACCAGTCAACCTGCTGAGGCTTTAAATCTCTGGAGATGTCGTCACTGTTTCGTCACTCTATAGCAGCCTTGTCCAGTGTGCTTTCAGTCAAATATGGAAACCTTCACACAATGTTGGTGGATCTATTCAAGATCAATGAGTTCCCTCACATCTTTAATTTTCTTACCTTGCTGGGGAGCCAGTCATTTCCCAGCTCACAATGCTTAGCTGACCTACATACTGCGAGGACGGGGAGGTGTCTCCAGAAAATCATCTGGGTTTGTTGGGTGTGCTAGAATCATCAAGCTTCTCTGTTTCAGAGCTGCAGTATACACAGCATGTCAGTCCAACGTCTGCAACACACGCAATTCTGTATCTGAAGTGGTTCTTTAAATTGGATAATGATGCCAAATGGTAGCCATTGCCAATTCATAAAGAGAGTGAGGTTACCTATTTCTTGACCCCTTTTTTGGTATCATGAGTGAGGCTTTTCACAATGGGGAACGCTCTCGTCAGACGCTTTCACATCATTATTGCAGCCAACGCTGGCTAGCAATCATGATGCTTGTGTTAAGGCAAAGCCACTCATGATGAGCAGGGTTGAGGCAACACCACTCGTCATTCAAGAAGAGGCCACGTCCTCTTTGCTTTATGCAAAAGAGGTATTCTGAGGAGACACAAGGGTTACTGGATTCAAAACCACAAACTGTCAATCAAACGTTCCTCAGCGCTTTACTCTGGAGTTACAATTACTACCACATGACTCTGTCTAACCTAAGAGGTCCAGAAATGTTATATATGTCATATATGCCCCGATGTCAAGTGTGATGGTGGCATTTATGATCCCTATTGTTATGACACACATGCACCAGCGGATATAGGGAGATGCCAGTTTTTCACTTTATGTTGAAAACATATATGTGAACAATGTATATTTATATACATATGTACATGCAAAGGCATATGTCAAAAATCTGTATGCTACATATGTTTTTCCATAAAACATATATGGCTGCCTTTTACATTTACACATATGACAGCATATATTTATATATTCGCCCATCCCATATAATTGTGATTAATATATCTGAACAACAAAGAGACTGAATTTGTGAAAAAAAAAAATACACGTGAAATATATAATAAAAATATATTCCACGCACATAGGTTTCATAAGTAGTTGCATGTTTTTACCTCATACTCATTTCATGTATGGGAAGTCAATATATGCATATTATTGTGTTTTATTATTATAATATGTATATTATTGAGAGGAGCACCTCAGTAAAGCTCAGCTCACTGCAGCATGATGTAGAATCATCATCCTGGTACAACTTTTTACCAGTGATTTTCAGCAAGCCGGCCAACTGTGACATGCATTATTCTTTGTTTTTTTTAATGAGTCGTGTCCAAGTTTTACATCTTAAGAAAAAGCGATGTATATTATTATGTTCATAGTTCATTCTGTAATGAACTGTGCTCCTTTCAAACTTGATTTAGAGACTAAAGTACAAAACTCAGCTGCATTTGTAAATGGGTCACTGTTGAAAATAACACAATGTGAAACAGTAAATGAAAACCAAAATGTGAAAGAAGCAGCATGAGGCACATGTCTTTGAGTTAATGCATCACATAGCTCCATACAGCAGGGATTGTTATTTTTGCTCCGCTGTGTATCTGCTCCTACGTTTGGTCTCTATCTGAGAATTAGTTTAGGAACCTTAAACACTTTAAAGTTGGTTTCCATGGGAACACCCACCCTTTAAAAGGAGGCTGTTTTTCAAAAAGAGGGGTTAAAGTGCTTTTTTTTTTCTCCTGCATGATTTTTAAATTGAATAAATAGGATTCGCAGAGAAAATGGGTCAATGAAAAGTCAAGGAATTCAGCGTTGCAGAGTTTTTTGTCTGTTTTAATTTGAATTCTAAATAACAACCGTATTACATCTTGACCTTCACAATAAGAGAACAGAAAAAAGAGAAGAACACAGTGTTGTTTAATCATACCTTGAATTAAGTCATACTTTATTTAACACGAGCCTGATCCACCTTGATCACCAAGCAACGTTATTGGACTAAATGCCAAAGTCTCAGTCTTGCTTCGGGCTGTGAAAGTAGTCTTTTGTTTTTAATTACATGTATGCGTTATAAGTATTTATTCCAAAGTAAAGTGTAAAGAGAGAGAGGGAAAACAATGTAAAACTAGAGTGCAATTTTGAATGCCAATTTCAGAGTGGTATTGACCATCACTGGATGGATGATTACTCTGTTGTATAATTATAAATTCCTCCAACCTACATATCCAAGTCATTCTAGTGGATACAAGTATCCCGCAGTATTCACAGGAAAAAACCCCAGAAGCAGTATAAATGAGACTTTAAAAAGTTGTATAAATCCTTTTTATGGCTCCAAAGGGGGTCATGCAACATCTGATGCATTGCCTCAAGTCACTTGAGTCAGCATCACCTCGTGCTTTAAATGACAAGTTTGAAAAAAAAAAAAAGAAATCTGGGGGGTATGGAGTTAAAAAGAGGTTAGGTGTCCTAGACCTTCGTAACCTGCTCCTCATCTCTGCCTGAGGCTACATTAGCTGCTGCTGTTAGCATAACCCGCCCGGGGTTTGTGGTTACTGTAGGAGCTGGCTTTTTTGGTTCTGATGCATCAATGTTGTTGTTTTGTACGCAAAACTGTTTTGCTTTGGGTGTAACAGTGGTAAAAAAAACCCACTGTGTGTGTGAAAATGTTTTTTGCTAGTTGAATTATCGATTTGTCTTTGCATACGTGTTTATCTGGTGTGATTGTAGGTCAAGTGTTAGGTCTTTTGAAGGGGAACTATATTTTCTTGGCAATGGCTTTATTTAATTTCTCTGTCCCCCTGCATGTGCCTGTCAGGTTTATCTCCACAGAAGTGTGTATCATTCTGACCTGCCCTTTGTTCTGTGTGTTTCAGGTTGCCCGTGTGGGCGGCCAAGAGGATGGAGGCCACGAGGGCTGTGTACCTGGCTTCCAGGTCAAAAACTACCAGGTGGCGTACAGTGGACCTTTCCAGAAAGGCCAGGCGCTCATACAAGGTCAGTAAAAATGGACAGGAGAGATTCAGGCATTGAAATGTAGAACTTTTTCTTTTTTACTTTGAAGGCTGCTCTGTTGTTCCCTCTCTCTTTCTCTTGAATTGTGTCACTTAACAACACAAGTCTGCTTGTGGGAGTGCAGACACACATACACTAATACAGTGAAGCTGAGCAGAGTAAACCAAGGTGGTCAAGGTGATGATGAGCGTGTGTGTGTGTGTGTGTGTATGTATATCCCACGCGTTCATTAAAATTCAAGTAAATTCGTGCTACAAACAGGAGATAGAACCGTAACAACAACAACAACAACAACAACATAATTTGTGTCTGGAAATGAATTATTCTCCTTGATTGGACGATATTTACAAAAGCCTTCTTGTTTTTTTTTTCCTTTTGTTCCTCCCCCGAAGACAGCTTTGGGCCTCTCAGTTAATCGTGCGTGTACCGCGTGCTCATGCGCACGAGTCTGTGCCTCGCGACTGTTCTGCTGCCGCTGCTCAGTCCCAGTGCGCTGGTTCCCGTGCTCGAGCCGACTTAGCCTTCCAGAGAAGTCACTCTCCCACAGCCTCTGAGTTGTATTTCCCTTTTTACGCAGGAATGTGATCTCAGCATGTTTTTTAATCAAATTATTAAAGATTGGAGAGGGACTTTCGGAGGAAGGTTGTTGGGTTCGCTGCGGCTCAGTCGTTCTCATGGAGGCTTGGGTCCGACTCTGAGCCAGTTGGGGGGGCAGCCTCATCACCCTTTTGTTACTGCAGCGGGCAGTCAGATATCCCCACGGACTCTCAACTCTCAACTCCATATTGCTGCCACAACTTATTGGTCCAGTCTGCTCCTCTGGGACCCTCCGGCAATGCCTACCTGCACAGCTCCACTGCCTCTCCACAGAGATCAGCAATAATGTCTGCTGGCTAGCAGTCTGAGTTATGGCTGCCGGCACGTCTCTCTGGAGACTGACAAGGTGCAGTCAGCTACCGGTAGTTTTGCTACAAAGCTGAGGAAGTTTTCACTAATTCATTCGCTCAATAATTCATTTGCTTTTGCACTGAGTTGTTGTTTTATTTGTACAATATGATGAAATACAATGGAAATATGTAAATCGGAACAGGAATAATTTATAGTTTGTTAATGCAAGTCTGTCATTTATTGTGGAGCTTGTTTTTATTCCCCGCTCATTATTCAGCCACGTCTTTATTTATTTCATCATCCCACTGTGTTGCTCTCCACATTACAAGGCCACACTGGTGGAATTTCATTACCTGCTTCAGTGACATGCACATAATACGCTGTATGTATATACACAGGAGTAACACATTTTCCCCTTTTATGGCTGCCGTGTCATGCAGTGCTTGTAGAGGTGTTCTTCTACAGCACAAACTCTTTTTTTTCGGAAGTGGCACTCCACTGACAGACAGCTTTCCCAAACTGAAAATACATACTTTCCTACCTCTGCGACCAAATATGACAAATCTGAGTGCTTTCTCCTTCAATCTTCTTTCTCTTCTTTTTGGGCTTTATTGTGCTTGATTCGGTCAAGGCAGTGAGGCATTTTGTCATCTGGAGGTTCAGCAGTGCGTGTAGTAGGAGACAGAACTCAGTTCTGCTTTAGTGCTCTGCTCTGGGACGACAGAGTGGTTCTATTACCTTGAATATGCTCCTGTCAGCAGAAACACCTCTCACCATGGGGGGTCCCACAGCTCACAAGTTATGGACAGAAGCATCGGCATGCCAGCGCACACACACACACACGCACTTATGCACGTATTCACATGCACGTAGAGTATAAAGCATACATATGTATGTGTGTGCTTATAGGGGATTTAAAACAACAGGACACGCTTGTGTGGATGCTGTATACATTTACAGCTGCACAGAACTGCACAAGAGAGATGCGATATTGCTTTTGATCATAGTAAGTGTCTCTTAAAGATTCAGAGCACTTGCATAAACACAGTGCCTCAGCAGGTACCGCAGCCGAACAGCACGCTCAAAAACAATAAGGCCGTGATGAAAAACACCATATGAAAGAAAAGTACAAAGGAAGCACGATTTTAGCATTCAACTCGAAAGATGTGCGTCAGTGTCTGTGGCCGCTATGCGAAACTTGGAGGGATCGCTCCGATGCGAAGTGCGTTAGCGATCAAGGTACGATGACGTTACGCGCGCGCATCAGTCTGTTTTTGTGCTTGGCGTGCAAATTGCGCGCGCGTTTGTGATCTCAGAGAAGAAGAGAAAAGGGGAAAGCCATTCGTTAGCACAATATGTAGGCTGTGGAGTTCAGATTTTTGCCTTCCCAACATCCGTTTTGTTAAATCTGAGCAAATTGTCTGCCGAGTGTGAGCGTGATTCATACAGGGTGCCAGAGGCTGCAGCCAGGCCCGGTGACACATGCAGATTTATGTAAATTCTGCTCAGCCCTGTGCCACCTGCTGTAGACCTCTCTGTGTAATTACCAGTGGAGGGGCGGTCTGTTAGCGAGAGATACCTGTTGGCGCAGACCCGGGTTCAAGGACATCCATCTCGGCTAATGGCCATATATGAGAAACAAACGCATACGCACACACGCACACAGACGGCTTGCAAACATTCACTCCGTCTCTCCCTCCCCTGTTTCTTCGGGCCGCTCCTGTTCTGTTCGTCAGTCCATCACTTCTATTGCACATTTCCTCTCTCTGGCACTTTGTTGTGCTACTTGTCTTTCTGTTCTGTTTGTCCTCCACTCACTCCACCTCTGCTTCTCCCCTCACTCTCAGTCGGCCATTGCTAGCATGAAAAATTGATGCATGTGAAAATAGAAATGTTGTAAGGAAATGGATAAGGGAAGGTCAAGAACGGCGACGGGGAACACGTCTCACCCTGTGTCACCTCTGGCCTCAGAATGCTCATCATTTTAAACATCATACGCGTATAGACCGATGCACGGACATGTCTTCATCCTCGGACAGCGCGTGCGAGAAAAGCCACACAATTAACCTGATGTGGCCCGCGGGCGACGGCTCAATTTGAAAACCGTTAGGAACAAAGCAGAAATTAATTTCAAAATGTAAGAGGCTCAAAAGAAAAGCCTGAAAATTGCTTTTTAACGCAGAGTTGAGTTTGCTCAGGTGTGCAAGGTATTTGACCTGATAGTGAGGAATGCCGTATTGCTTTTTTTTTTAAAACTTTTGATATATTTTACAACTTGGATAAAATGTTGCCTTCACTTTACCGTCTGGTTCACCGTCTTGGTTGAATTTAAGATTGAGGGAGAGAAGTTGGCAACACCCTAAATGACAACGAAACGTGGTCGAGAACTCTTAGAGTAGTTTATTTCCTTGTCATATGTAACTTTGTTGTTTGTTTTATTTGTATTTGTTGCACAAGACATACATACAGAGCAGGAACAATCGACTGATTGCATGAAATGTAGTCAGTGAAGACAACAACACCTTCCTGAACGGTTCAGAGATTTTTCGATAAGAAGTCCGCAGAGGAGAAACTGGGGAAAACACTATATGAGCAAAATAATAATAATAAAATGAAATCATCCAAGAACTGTGCACACCTGAATTGATGCTTTACCACCAGCATGAGAAACTCCAGCAGATGCACATAAAACAAAAGCATTTCACTGACGGCTGCGTGCTTTTAGACTGAAGGAAGTATTCGAACGTCTCCATACATTTTACAAATAAAAGCATTAGTTTTGCTCAAAGCGCTCAACAATACCAAGCAGCGTCTCCACAGGGTCGAGACATATTGGGCAGGCCAGGCGGTGAATGACATTTACTGAAGGATAAATTAGGTTCTCAGTTCTGAAAAGTTACTTTCATTCGCTCCCTCACTCGGCGGGTTCTGCCGCGACGCAGAGAAATACAGCAATGAGACGTATTGATTTTGAGGTGGCGTTATAGCTCACCTTAGTTTCGCAAGCTGTTTGTTTCTTGCCTCGCCGTTTCTCAGAGGCGGCAGAAAAGTTGATGCGGTTTTCTGTCACCAACCTGGCAGGCTGTCAGAAATAATGGTACTTTAATATCAGTAATGCTGCGACTGTGTTCCAGTGTTGCTGATAGTATGAAATATCATTATTTCTCATATGCCTTTTTTCTTTCTTTCTTTTTTTTTTTTTTTTTTCCAAAAGGCCATCGCAAGAAAACACGATGTTGTGTTAATTTATGCAAACCTTAGGTGGAAATGGTGGCTTTAGATTTTTACGGTGTGCTGCAAAGCTATGGGGCACAGCACGCTGACAGCCAATAAAATGTGGAGAAGAAATGAGGAGAGCCATCTTATCTGTATCCTGCAGAGCAAGACCACAGCTCTGTGAGGCCTCTCCACAAGCACGCCACCAAAACATGATTACTCCCCAAAACACGGTAGCCTTTAGCATCCTCTTATTGCATCACCTAATTAAGCATTCCTCAAATTCCACAAACTACACCTGAAGGAGAGGCCCCCCCTCCTGGCTTGGCACTGCCAGCAATAAGACTTTCACTTTATATCCGGCAGCGGCATGTGGACGTGGAGCTCTCCTGGCTGGCACGCAGCCCGAGGCATATTAACTACATTGAGCTCCAAAGACCTCCACGCTGGCACACTTCTTGTCTCTCGCTCGTGTTCCTTCCGACTTTATCACCGAGGCAATTTAAAAGTACTTGAATTCTGATATAGCCTCGTAGTTTTAGATAAATTGGACGAATGGAACAGCTCTCTCATCTGTTTTACTTTTGCTTCTCCCCCGCTCGGCTCCGCTTCCCAAGTTTAGGTGATAAACTTTGCTGTCCTTCCTTTTCACAGTAATGTTTGTGGTGGTGGTGGTGGTGGTGGGGGTGAGTTTGGGGATTGTGGTGCGGCGCACACAGACACACGTGCTGCACACACTTATTTTCTGTATCTTTCATCAAAGGCTCCCATCATGTAGCATATAAAAGATGACTTTTGTGATTTATTTGCTGCTTTAAAGGTTGCTTATTTCCTCTGCTACGCTCTGTTCAGATGGATCTGCTGCTCATGCAGACGCATCCTTTTTCTTCTCTAGTCAGCTCCCATTCGAGTCTTGTCATTGTTATTGTCCATTTCATTGTTTCACTACTTTTACTGCAGACACACATCAAATGTTCCCCACTTTACAGAAGGCATGCAGGCATTAGAACATATATTACCCATCTGTTTATCAGAGAAGTACCACTGTGCTTTGGGCCCATAGCCAAAATGTATTTTTATTTTTATATGAGCTAAAGCAGAAAGTCAATTATGAAGGAGATTCCCTGCACAGAGACGGAGTAAGACTATAAACAGACTGGCTTTACTGTGACTTAAGAGCAGCTGCGTCCCGCACATTGATGCCCTACTTACTAATTTCGGCAGTGTACCCTGCCTTGCACTACCCTCAACCCACCAAGACCCCACTCAGTTCCACCCCTCAATAACCCACCTACTACGGACACTCTGTCATCCAAAAACAGTGGATGCATGGATTTATGTTCCATCTCTCCGCTGTCTGTGTGGCAGGGGTGCATATCCTGATCATGCCACTCTCACGCCTGTAATGGCGTAGCATTAATCACCCCGCGCAGCCAGAGTCGCCAGGACCTGCAGCTTCTTTTCCGGTGTATTTTTAATTTGACCATAAATCAAGGTGCGCTTTTGACAAATGACTATAATTACAGGAGAGGCCATTATAAGTACGGGTATGCATGTCAGTGTGTGTGTGCGCGCGCGCGTGTGTGTGTGTGTTTGTGTATGGAGGGCTGTTTCTGTACAATATCATACGTTTGTTAGTCTTGCGTGCAGGGTGGGTGTACCGTAGAAGTGATATTTGTTTGTAAAAGATGATAATGTGGTTAAGGATGGAACCAAGACAAGGGAAGGATCCGTGCTGGTGGACTTCAAGTGAACTCTATATGGGTCAGCTTGTGACTGGAGGCTGCTGGTAGAGGCTAGTTAGGAGGGCTGGGACGGAAGGGGGAGGGAACGATGTTGTAGAAAGAAGAGAGTAAATGGTAAGGCAGGGGACAGGGGAGGACAGGAGAGAGACCGGAGCTTAAAGCTGAAGTGGCAGCGCTCACAGATCATCAGGAACAAAAGAAAACAAGCCATGAGAATTTTTGACCAGAATAACAAACAATTACCGCAAATGTGTGCAGCTGTGTGGCTTTTTAATCTGTGATTTACAGATACTGTGCAGCAGAATTTATGAATTATTTAAAAGGAACTTTGGGCTAATTTGAATTGCCACAGACCAAAATGAGCTAAATTTCACTGTAAACTCTATTTTCACGGAGTCACAAAGTAACGGCAGAGCAGTGGCAGATGAACTAACGTGAGCTCAAATCTGACTAAACGATGCAACGCTGTATTTCCAAAAGTAATCTTTTCTTTCTGATGTTTTGATGCGGTAAAAACACGTTCCGTGAGGCAAGTGGGGAATGTGGCTTTGGGATTTGCGAGACGGACGTGCGAGAGTGAACCAAAACAGTAAAGTCAAATTTAAAAAAAGGGGGGGTCTTGAAAGACACACACTTTGGAGTTGGGTGATAATTAGCCTGCAGTCATTTAATCTGTTGTTAATAGTACAGTAGTAATGATAATATCCACATTTCATTTTAAAAATACATACACAGCACCACACTAGCTCTTGTTAGAATTATGTGCTGTCGGTATAGTTAAACCACATGACTGTTGGCAGCTTTATTGATGCTAAAAAGGTATTCTATTCACTGCATCAATTTTCATCTTGTATGACATTCAGATGGATATCTCACCTTTCTGTCAGCACATCTGCTGCTGGCTGTGAAACTGGTGTCTTGGTCTCCTGGCTCACTAACTGGCAGCAGCATCCCTGAGAGGCCGCCTGTAGAGGCTGCAATCACAGGGCATCAGGGGCACAGGCACAGTACTGCCAAGACCCCATCTGCAATCATGGTGCAATTGGCAATCGTTTGATATACTATCTCAGGCGCGCTGTCTCGTAGGTGTCTGTCCTCTGTCTCCCTCCGCGTCTCACACCCCTGAAGAAGATCACTCTCGCTTCCTTCCTTTACTTGTTGTCGTTCCCGCCTAACCTATTTAACGGGGGAGAAATTTACATTTCAGATGCAAATTGCACTACATCTGCTAGAAGGTCTAACAAACATGATTCACAGCAGTCCTGGAATGAAAAATAAACTCCACATGTTTAATTCAATGCAGGCTGTTCTCTAAGAGGGTGTTCATCAATTAGTAACATGATGTTTTTAATTGCAGCTTTGAAGGACTTTGGGGAGCAGGTTTTGGCAAGCAGATATGAACTGTCAGGATTAATTTAACATTATTCTGACCAGACGTTGACACATCTTGAGTCTAAAAGAAAGCGATGTCTGAAATAATCAGACAGCGCAGTCAATCAGAGCAGTTTGTACCAGCTGGGAACCTGCTCAGGAACATCTTTTGGGTTTGTTGTTAAAAATACTGTTTTTTTATCTGCATGTGTCTGAAATCAATAATGCATTTGTTTTAGTTGGTCTCAAATCTTGAGACAGACGTTGGGGCGGAAGTGGGCGTATGGTGGGTTTGAAGGAGTTTAGCAATGATAATGAGATTGCAGATGTACAGTATATTAAACCCCGGCAAAATGCATAATGTAAGAGTCTGCACAGTATTGCATTTACAGCATTTCAATGTTGTCATCGTTGGCCTTTAATAAATGTCTGAACTTAAAAATGCAGCGTGCTTCAGCTGAGGCGGAGCACCAACGTGGAGATTGCATTAGCTGATTTGCATTAACTGCTCCATTCATGCTTCATCATCAGCGGCACATTCATCAGCTGCTTGGCAACCAGCTGACCAGAAACCAGCCAATCATATTCGTACAGGTGCAACCGGTGGCTTTTACAACCAGATTCTTCTGGCTATCACTCCGCTGATGAACTCAACTCCTTTTTGCAGCTTTAGATAGTTCTTCAAGTTCAATGTAAATGAAAATGTGGATTAGTTCTCCCTGCAGTCGTCATCAAACAGAGCCTATTTACCACCAAATTTAACCTTTTACTATTTGCTTATGAGGTTGAAATACCCTGACGTGCTGTCTCTGGCTGAAGCAGCCGCTTATAGTGCTCCCTTTCGATACGCTGTTTAATATTTGTTATATCCATTCTTTGCCCGCAGCCACACAGCTGTGCACTTCTGCAGTCTGGCCAGCATCGATTCCATAAGTGTTTGCAGGATGTGAGAATCCACGCTATGTGGTGCCTCGTGATGTTACAGCGTGTTTTAGTTATATTTCCCCCTTCTGGGAGCTAAAGAGAGAAAGTCACAAGAGTAGCTAGTCCTGGATCTTTCTCGTACTTCAAACACGCCCGACGTTCTTTGGATGCATGTTTAGAGTTACCTGCCGTGCATGTGGAGGAGTCAGAGGGGACGGGACTCGTCTTCGGTTGTCTGTAACATTCCCACGGTAGAACATTTTTCCACCCAGATGTTTAAGCGACGGTTTCATATTCTCTCGCATTTGCTTCTCAGGCAGCCGTCTCCTCCCATGAGCTCTGCATTTTAAGTGTTAAACTTTGAAAGTTTTCTTGTCTTCAAAGCAGAATTGCTAGATGTTGTTTGGACCATGCAAAATTTTTAAAATCGATTTTAGCGCAGTACTCTCTTGAAAGTGGATGCTGTTTTGTCTCAAAGATATAAGCTTGCCCCTTAGCTTGATGGAGCGGTTTAAAGAGGATGCGGTCACTTCTAACCTGCGTGTTTGAGGCCGTCGTGCTGCCCCCTGAGGAACTTTACATTTAGCTCTGGCTTTTTGCTTGCGCTTACCTTCACTGAGCTCTTTTAACACTGTTTCAAATAACTGGCTGCTATACATCAATCGAACTTTACTAATGTGATAGTTTGAGAAACCCTGCCAATCAGATACGGTTCCACTTCTATAACCGTGAGCGAGATTGCGCTGCCTTTACTTTTCTCCTGAAGCACTCACTGCCCAGTCTATACGCTCCATACTGCACGCACACTTTGAGGAATGGGGACTCAATGCATTGATTTCCATTAGGTATTTAAGGGTTTAAAGAAAGGCTTATCAATCAAATATAATGTTTACTGTTCTCTCAGCTATTAAGATAAGATAATATGAAAACTTAATTTAAAGAACGATTCATAATAGCTTTGTTGTTTTTTTTTTACCTTTTTAGAAGGATGTTTTATTTACGCCGGTAAAGCAAAGACAGTTGCTCCTAAATTTGATGAGCTTATCCCTTTAATAAATAATTTATTCAGAAAGTAATGTAATTATGTATACTTTAGGATTATTAAGATGGTTTATTTTTAATTATATAATTAAGGTTGTCATTCGCCGTTCTCATCCTAGCTCTATATTTACATGGGTCACGGGTTGTGAATGTGTGCGTTTGCAGTTGCTGAACTAGGTGTGCTGGAGTATGCGGCTGCACGCCATTGTTTCTTCCATTTGGAGTTGTGTTTATAGGCTGTAAACACGTTTTTTTGTTTTTTTTGTCAGCAGCAGCCGCAGAGGACGGCCATCAAACGAGCCACATATTTCACTTTCTTTCATTGTCACAAACAAACCAACCACGCGAGTATCTGCGCCTCATTATTTTATAGCCCCCCTTCTCCGCGCATCCCTCGTATATTTTATTTCCGCTCCCTGCAAAAAAACAAAAATAAAATGAATAAAAGTCTTGCTCTAATTACGAGGAAAGTTCTGTTTTAGTGACAACACACAGGCAGCCGTTTTGTGTTATTTTAGAATACCTGTTCCTTCACGATAAGACCACAAACATGTGCACCCAGCCAATCCATTTTCAAAGAGAATACAGGTGTCATTCAGATTTGGAACTGCTGTTGAGTTTACTTGACATTTTCACGCTCTATCTTTGGGTCGGACCTCAAATTCACTGCTTAATAGTCTCACTCAAACGGTAAAGACGGCATACTAAATGTGACATCCCGTTTGAGAGTTGTTTTCCTCTTCCCGCTCTTGTACCTGCGCGTGTGAACACCGGCGGCGCATGGGGTGACATATTCTGTCAATATCCTGTGTTTATCCTCAGTTACGTATCCGTGTATCAGCCAGCAACAGTTTTGTATCCGTATCAAGGCGCGTTTAGAAAACAGCAGGAGCTAAAAAACTTTGACTGAAACGCTTGAAAAAAGAATTGTCTGTTTTCTTTGTGATATGTTGCTCTTATTCCGACTAAATGTTGAACTATCATTGTGATTTTCAGCGATATATTGAAGACAGCGTTACCCAGCTTATGCTCAATTTAACTATTTTCACAGTTAACATCTCAATCTATTTTTAAGGAATCTTTCAGTTTTTCCAGGCCGTCTTCCGGGCAGCATACGAGAAAAACCCAAAGGGATTAAAAAAAAAATAGTATTCCCACAACAAGCTACAGTCCCCGGTCTCCTTAGTTCCTTCCATCTTCATCTCTGTCTGTTCTCTCCCCTACTCCTCCTGCTGCATCACAAATGAAGCTGTTTCCAGTGAAACATGTCACCTGCTGTGGCCCTAGGACATCCAAACGTATGTCTGCTCACATTTGGCGTCACCAGAGTAGAACTTCAGGATTTTTCTTTGTGGTTTCATTATGATGTTTTGCACATCTGATTTTTTGACCCGTCAAATCAAAGAAAAGCCACTCTTCAGTCTGGTGACGGGTCTAAAAGCAGGTCCTTGTGTGAAACTTAAGGAACAACACGTGCCTTAATGTGCACCGACTGTGCCGTAACGTCCCAAACCTCCAAATCCTTGACATTGCACTTTTGACTGCACCAACAAAGGGCCATACCTCAACAAGACCTTCGTCCAGACATTTCAAGTGAACTGTGAACTCACTCACTAAGGAGATAATGATTGCTGCTGTCATGGAAGTGACAGAATTACTTTGTGTCAAAAGTTTTGCTCTCACCCGTATGCTACTTTCCTGTCTTTGGCTCTTTGGCCCGGAGCCCAGCATGGCTCCTCTTGAGTGGCCAGGGAAAGTGCTGAGTAACTTGGTTAGAGCCTCGGGGGCTCAACCCGGGTGTTACTGGCTTCCTGAAAGCCTATCGATCTGCCTGAATGCTTGAATGCGTTGCTGGGTGCCCGCGCGTCGCTGGATGTCGGCCTGTGTGTGAAATTACGTTTGCTTATGGATTTGTGTGCGCGCGCTTATGTGTGTTTTGTGTACTCCTACGTGTGTGTCCGTAGCACACAGTGCTCTGATTGACAGGTCTGGGTGTTCTCAGCTATTTTTCCCTTTTTTTTCTTACGTTTGGCTGTTAAATGGGTTGGCAAATATCCCTTCCTCTGCTTTGTTCAGAGCAGACCTTTTAAACGCAGATGGGAACTTATATGCACAGTATGCTACAGGTGCACTGGACCTTTTAGCAGCTCAGGGACTATGTACTATTGGAGAGGCACGAAGCCATAGCAAATATATACACGATCACATGTCTAATCTCAGTGCCATCTGGCATCTCATCTAATCTTGCAGCATTCATCCTTACACGTGCACAGGCGCACTCGCAGACCGTGCAGACCATAGTTTTTGTTTTTGAGAGTCTGCTTTCTAAGACTCCTGGCCTTGTTGTCCACGTGAACGACTCCAGCAGATTTTCCCTCAAAATCAAAGTTGACATGCTCTCAGGGCTCAAGGCTGTGGTACGGAATAACAGTGGGTCGAACTGAGATTGCTTATAGCTAACCAATGCATTTATAAAATATAGTAGGTTTGTATACCAACAAACGAGAGAAAAAAGGATGATAAGGACTCATATTTTATAAAATAGCGTACGTAAGATAAATAAAATGACTTGCAGGGGGTTTGTTTTTACTTTATGCATTGCTGTTAGGCCTTTTGTGGATGAATTTGAATCTATGCAATGCAAAAGACAGCTACATCAGCAGATAGATCCTAGAGAAAAGGTTACACTCATCTTGGCGTCACATCGGTTGATGTCGCCGGTGTGGACGCCGTACATATAGATAAAAGCTTGACTGGAGAGTTGTGCTCCAAGTCTTTGAGTATGTAAACTGTTTGTGGGACTAGGTTTGAGGACAACTTTGCACAAAAACACTAAGGTTCTGAGAGGAAGCTAGATAAACTAAAACCCAAGGGATCCCAAGACAATGTTTTGTCTTTTCTATTTGCTCTTCATCACGTTCTTCCATCTTACCCACGAGGGTGCATCTGTAACTGAAACAGTGATATGCTGTGAAGCCTAGCAGAGTTAAGAAAGCTCCAATACTAAGAAATGTGACAGCACAGTGTAATCAGCCAACCTGGGGAAGAGGCACATCTGTGCATGGTTTCTGTGATTGCTTTATGTAAGTGGTGTGTTATTTTTTCCTCATTTTTCTGAATATAAAAACCTATATTTATGTTGTTAGTAAAGAAATTTGACCAGATGAGCTGAAAACAAATCATATAAATTACAAGTCTTGATAGAACAAGGAACAACGCTTGCTGAAATACACGTACACGCTTATTCTTGCCAGAACTGAGTGAATGATTTATTCACTTTGTCATTCCAGTTTTAACATCTGAGCAAAATAAAACGTGGGTAAATCCCTCAAGCTAAGTCAGCAGCACCGCAGACTTCAGGAAAGTGCGCATGAAAGGCTGGAAAAGTCCAAGAGGCGACCCCCGAGCTCTTTCACAGCAGGAACAGCCCCGAGCTCTGTGTGGAGTGTGGACAGTGGGACTGACTGGGCCATAAATATGCATCATTTGTGCTTGCATGAGTCAACATGGGAATCAACCTTGAGCTCTGGATTTGTACATGTAGTTTACATAAATGTAGTATTCACACGTAATCCCAACCATGTTTGAATTCGCGGGGAGAGGGGGCTCTCAGTGGTTGGCATGTGGAAGAAACGGAAACAGCTGCAGTTCAATTTTGAAGTCAGCTCAGAGCCCATCACTGCTGCAGCAGTCATCGAGTGGTCACTGTGACTCAGAGCTTTCCTCTATTCCTACTATAGCGCCAGATGGTCGGTCAGTTTGCAATCACGTGTTTGTCAAAGGATGTGGAAAGACTTTTGGATTATTCAGGGGAACAGTGTGATGAACACCAACAAATTTCCACATGTTATCCTGTGATCCGTTTGTTAACTGACAGCTCTTGATGTGATAATCAACTGATAGGTTTATCCATCAGTGCGCAGTGGCCGGTTTTCTGGCTGGTTTGCTGACACATTAACGTAACAGTCATCCGGTGATCATCAGCGGCGCAGATGAATGACAGACTGGATCATGAGCGCTCTTATTTGCTGGTATAAAAATCAAGCGCCTGTTGCAATGACTATAATCTCATGAGATCGGGTTCTCTAATGATGCACTCATGCAGGGACGTGCAGTTACCGTGCACATTTGATGTGTCTTTATGCAACTCGACAGCGACGGCAACAACGATTCTGTGTGTCTCCCTCCTGCTAGGCTATCTTACTGTCATCTGCTGGCATCCATCCCTGCCCCGGCCCCCTTTGATGAAACGCTCTGCCCTGCCACTAACAAACAAACACCGGCTGATTGAAGTTTGTTATGGTGCTCGAAATAAACCTCACTCACTGCCTTCAGATCTGTTGCTGTGGTTAACCTTGTCACGCTAGGCTTCGGGGGATCTCAATCACATAGACGCGCCGATACATTTTCATTTATATTTTCCACATAAAAATAGGGTGAGGAGTGCAATGATGGGTTTTGAAATAGGAATTTAAATGAATTCATATTTAAGCAGGTGTAACCTTGAAACAGGCAACTTCAAAGGCCGAGCCTGTAGGCCTAAACATTTCTAGCCTGCGTGGAGACAGCAGGATGTTTACTGTTGCTGTCAGTGTTATGTATGCATGTTATTTACTTTGAAAAACCTTGAACAGTATATCACTTTCGCTGGTGGGCTTACCAGCCTACCGATGCAATGCGTGAATTAATTACTTAGATTAAAGTGAGTACTGTTTGCTTTCTCTTTAACTTCCGACTTGCGTTACGGCAGTCACCGACAAACGCTGACAGGTTCACTCACTTAAAATCACGCGCTAGAGCAGATGCGACATTTACATCAAGGCGTATGTAAGATATTGTACACACTATCCCTGTCAGGAATGTGACATGTGCATTTCCCTGTCATTGCCTGCCTCCGAAGAGCTGCTGGTAATAGCGAGGGTCTGATTTTGTGGGTTTTTAGTCTTTGTCTTGTTTGAGTTCGTGACTGCGAGTGAGCGACGGAGGGGAGCGGAGTCTGTCTCGGACTTATTTTGCATCCTGATGAAAGCGGGTGATTATAAACAAAAGTGCTGCATCCCGTCAGGGGAAATACACGTTGCAATTATGGCAGAGAGAAAGATGCTCGGAAAACCTTGTTAAAATCTAATAAGCCCAAGGTTCTTTTTTTTTTTGTTTTCCTCATTTTGTCAAGGCTTTATATTGTGATCCTCAAATATCAAAATTAAATAAAAGTGGGAATAAAAGCAGAATCAGATAGATACTGTGCATAAATAGTTATCTGAGTAGTATAGTCTGTGCTCCACCTTGTTTTGTTTTGTGGATGGATTATGCGGCAGTAATTTAATACTGCATGCAGTTAGAGGGCAGCAACTGTTATGATTGCAATTGTATACTGTTTAGAAATTACCACAATTTGGCATGGCTTGGCTCTGGCAGTGAAGCCACAGCATCTGGAGCAGTGCTGATTTCTGCAGGCCTGCTATTGTGTTGCAGCTGCAAATCCACCTGTGTCTCACATGCATCGTAACATCTGGCCCAAACCACAAAGCAGGCCTGAAGCTTACCGCCTGCTGCCCACCGGGGGGGGGGGGGGGGCTTTAATTAATTAATTAATTGATTCATTTATTTACTTTATAAAAGTACACAGTCTGTTTTTTTGTTCCCTCAGTTGTGTTCCGGGCATTTTGGCCATGAATAGCATTCAAGGTCAGGCAGTCCACTTGTTGGTTTAGACTGATATGTTCAGCTAGCAGATGAATTGCCATGATGTTTTCTCATGTGAATGCGTGTGTTTCTCATGAGCAAATGTGAGCTGGCTAAAATGCTAAGCTCGTAATATTATAACATCTAAAATATTAAGCTAACGCCCTGATTGTGAGCGTGTTAGCGTTCCGCATTGTGCCCGCAGTGGGCCCAACCTCACAAGGCTGCTTGTGTGGCTGTTCACTCTTAGACTTGCTTAAATGTTAAATACCACGAAGCACTCGACTAACTGTTTTCAGTTCATGGGATGCTGATTGAGAATCAATTATCCCCGACAAGACCTCTGGTGTCTGGTAAATGAGAGTCCAATAAAGTAGCATGAGACTAGTATTCAGGTTCATTATTATTGTAGAAAATGTGTGTGTGTGTGTGTGTGTGTGACTGAGTGTTGCCTGGTGGCAGTGTCCTGGCATTCTGGTCCTGGTAAGGTGTACGTGCTGTAACTCAGGGTGATAACAAGGAGAGCATCACCCTGAGCACTGAGCTGGCCCCTCATTATTTCACCGTAATTACTCTTCTTTCTCTGCTGCTCACTCTCTCATTTCTCTTCGGCCTCTCGTTTTCTGTTCTTGCTGATTTACAGTAGCAGAAAAGAGACGCTGACCTCAGTTTACCCACGGAGGAACCGACTAGCAGACTAAAACAGCAGAGACTGAACCATCTTTGCTTGTTGACTGTGACAACAAGGAGCCTCGGTGATCAGCGCGACAAAAGGGAAGCAGATCACAACCAAACCAGCAGCCGCATTTATCACAACAGCCATTCACAACGAAACCTTTTCATGTACGTGGTGAAAGATGGTGATCTTGATTCAAATGGGACCGCTGCGGTATCAGACAGCTTCGGCTGTGCACGGTTTGTAAAATATGACTTCAACTCAGCTGCTAAGCTGTTAGCGACTGATCTATTTTGTAAGTGCCAGCTTATCATAATCAGCTTTTGCACATTTCTAAGCTGGTGATTCAACACAATCTCTGAACCTGAAGTAAATAATTTTTAGAATGTCAGTGCAGCACAGTGTAACTTCTCTACTGTTTTGACAGTCTGTATTATAGCTTAAAAATATATACTAACAATAGAAATATATATATTTTCAGAGGGCATAAGTTGACAGTGCCATTTTATAGCCCTGTTATTTGTAAGAACACTCAAGGGGCACATTGTATGCTATAATTAGATAGCTGTTTTCTGTTAGCTGAAATGCATTGTACACTGTGACAGAGACCAACCATAAAAAACAATGAATGTCAAACAGTAATAAGGGGCTGTGTCTCCAACGTAAGTAGATAAACAACTTTTTTGTGTCTCATCAAAAGTTAAATGTGCACATTACGCTTAAATACTTTCCTTTCAAGTATTTGACACTCAGACCCTTCCTTTTGAACAGACAACACCGTCCAACAATTTTAAAAAGCCATTATCCTGCACAGCTATTTTTGTGCCACACGGTAATTAAGGCATTGTCCAACAGACGGCTATATGGGTTAGAATTAAATGAGTGTCCATCTGGTTCTCATACACTCTGCCCTACTAATGTTTACTGTGTTGTCAGATATGTGGTTTGCAGTTTCGCACACATCTACTAATTTGTTTGGAAATGTATCAGCAAGTGTATTAAAGTTTAGAGTTTCCTATTTTTAAATAGTTTCATCATGTTTAAATTGCTATGATTGCAAGTCAAGTGAAATATGTTGCTTGTGAACAGTTTGCAAATATGTTCAGGGTCAGCATTTTTCAACTTTTCATTAAAAACACTGCTCATTTTTGCACACATTTCTGCACTGATCATTGACAGATTGCACCAAGCTAACAAACAGTGCACTGGTCAGGAGAATGGGACAGGAGTGAGGGTGTTATAAGTGTTTTTGTGTAGTGTTTCACAGACTAGGAGCGATGTGTAGAACTGGCCTATGTGCCGTGCAAGCTGACTGGTTGATTGGATCCAATATGCTGTCTGGAAGTCAGAGTCAGAGAGCTGTATGAATACATTATTATTTAACATTTAAACAAGAGTGAAGACAACAGTATGCATTTATATTTGCTTGTATAATTCCAGCTTCACTGGCATATAAACAAGTGGTTTGAAGCAAGAAACTACACATAGACACACCAGAGGTTAACATCCAAACACATTTTATCTTGATTTGATTGTTGTCTAGTTTTAGTTTTTGTGTTCTTAAAATATAGAAGAAGTGAATACCTGTAGATATAGTGATAATATAGAAATAACAAACATAAATAACTAAATATAATGATAGAAAAATATGAATGTGGGTTATTTTTAATTATGGTGGTTCGCTTCTGGCTTTTGTTTACAGTTGGATCACAGGAACATTGACTAAACCTATAGAACAAAACGCTGAAACATGGATATTACTCAAGCACTGGGCCAACATGACTTTGTGAGTCTTAGATGTGTGTTGGACGTGTTTAGAGGACACACATACCAGTAGCCAGCATGCTAGCTGACCTTTAATAGCCCATGTGATGCTGCTGCAGATCAGAGAGTCATGTGCTTTAATTGGCTTTAGTCACCAGTGCAGTGGACAGGGCCATACATCAAAGCCTGATCAAAGGCTTTAGAAAACACACACAAACTCATGCACACATGCATGAATGTTAGCACGCACAGACCACACTTACACTGATAAACTCGGGATTCGATTTCAAGTAAAGGTGGAGATGTGTGTGTTTGTGTGTGTTTACTCATCTAACATACCCAAGATGAAAGATTTTACCATCACGACCCCCCTAGTTGGCAAAATCTGTCAAACTGTTATCTTTGTAGCTGAAAAGCCCCAGCCTTGTTACCACTGAATCCCAATAATGGTTCTTACACAATGCTATGTGATAGGAAACCCTGAAACTCAATTCAGGGTGTAAATACATTTTCAAAAGCAGCTCCCTCTCTAATGCCAGGTGATTATTTGAGAATGGTGTTCTCCTGAGCCCTCTTTATGAGGCTGAGCACACTGTGTCTGGTTAGACACGGCAGCTATCAGCTCAAACACACCCGCGCTGCCACCTTTGAGATTACTCCTCTGATTCCCATCTCTCCCATCGTTGAGACTTGACATTTAGTTACGAGACAGAAAATTGTCTTCAAAACACCTCAAAGGAAAACTTTAGTACCTGACGGAGGAAGGAGGGGGAAAAAAAATCCAATTTATGCGGCTGACAAAGAGAGTGGAGCCAATGTAAATACGCCTGGATAATGTTGGATGTCAAAATATGTTGCTTCATCATCGAGAGGCGGGAAATCAAGATTGCAGTTTTGTGTGCGTATGTGTTTTGTTGTCATTGTTCTGATGATCTTGGTAGAACGTTTCAACATGTTTGATCTTTTAGAAGGTAGCTGACAATGATGGCTGAACAAATGGTATATTTGTTCTTTTGAGCGTTCGGATGGAGTTATATAACTAACATGGGGGGGATTTCATGTTGAATTCCTGACGAAGACATCACTGGCTGACAGTTTGGTGTAATTTTTAATAACGCGAATCATGTATAAAGGGTGTCAATTGTTTGTTTTTGTAAATGGAATCATTCAATTAGGTGTCTGGTAATTGTCAATTATATCATCCGGGAAGAATGTCGTGTTTCTCGCTAAAAGCTTAAATGAGAGCTTTGAAGTGGCGGCTTTTGGTGCCAAGAAGGCTGACGGAATAGAAACCATGGCCCTAGGTGACTGAGTTTCTGGAACATTTGCCTCTCACAAGCTCCACGGGAGGTTTTGGCCTGAAAGGAACTTGAATGTCAAACTTGAGGAAAAGTTGAACCGCCCCCTCTCCGCTCCACTCCACTCCCCTTCCCCAACCCACCCACCCACGCATCCACCCTCCACCTCCTCTTGAGTCATCAGTGAGGGATTTTGGCGACTCTAATCCGTGTTGTGCACAGTTATTTCAACCCTGAGCCAGCACTCTGAAGAAAGAGCGCGGGTGCGTGGTGGTGCTGGTGGCGAGCGGGGTAAGTTGCGTTCTGTCATTGTTGCCCGACTTCAAAGCCGCCAGCTCACCATGCTCTCCTCTGAATCCCCCAAAAACCTGACAACATTAGAATACCATCAAACACTCTCTGGCTGCCTTTGAAATGCCACTGACACTGTTTGGCGCTGCAATTTGCAGGCTCTAAAGAGTGCGCCCATGTTATTGAAATAAATCTGAGGCTTGTAATGGGAATGGAAATGAACACATCTTTCATGCTTTGGCTTAGAAGTGAGAGTTGAATATTGAGATGGAGCCTTGTTTCCCTGGAGAGTAGGTTGTTGACTTTGTAGCTCTCCCCCAGTGTCCATTGAAGCCTCACCTTTCCTGTCATTTTCCCTTTCATTTCCCCGTCCCTTCTTCTTTTCTCTCCTCCACTCTCTTTCTCTCTTTCTCTCTGGTATTCTCTTCTTACCCTCATCCAGATGGCAGAAAACGATTCTGTCCAGAGGGAAGATTTTAAAATGTCTGCAGCGAGAGAGATAAAAAGAAGCCAGACTAAACAGTCACAAAGGTTAAGTGTACTAAATGAGAGCTTTGATAGACTTTAGTCTACTGATTTTATAGTCAGGCAGTGTTAACCATGGACTTTTCTCATTTCACTTGGTGCAGGCATGATGGTGCTAGATGTGTGTAGATTGATGAGTTCAACTCACACAGGGTGCCTTTGTTTCTGCAAGGTAGAACAGAGGTGGCTAGGTAGACAAGAGAATGGAAGCAAGTAGGACGGAGCCTTCAGATGTATTCTTATAAATCATAGCAACGTTGCGTCTCCATTTGAGGAAACAGTAATGTTACAGCACTCTTAGCATCGGATGAATTTGTATTAATTGCAATGCTGAGTTCCCACTGTGCTTGAACTGAACAATAGTTGGTCAATAATGGACTTTTTCCCTCATGCCGCGCTGCACTGCACAAGCAGTTTTCCACACAACAGTAGGGCACAGTAAAGGTGATTACCTTGCTGAAAACGGGGTGTGAAACCCGTCACCTGCACTTTTCATCGAACAGCTGACGGTGGCTGCTCCTTCTTGTTCCATTACTCGCTGATCTGCTGTCAAAAAATGCAGGAAATGGCCACGTCTTGTTTACTCAATCGCTGTCAGAGCTAACCTCATCGATAAATGCATTCCTGTGCCTTATCCATGTAGGCTTTGCATTAGCAATAACTTATATAGCTCTAGCACTGAGGGTAAACAACAACGATGAAATTAATATCATTGAGATAAAATGAAAAATAGTTAGGGCGGATTATGTGCTTGGATCATTACTTGTTAATCCTTCTTGTGTGAGTAATTGGAATCCTTCATAGAAATGGCGGACCCCGCCACCAACAATAAAGATTAGTGTCTAAAAGATAATTAGAGAATGTACTTTGAATTGTTGAAACAATGTAAATTGCATTAAATATTATATTTTTTTAATAGATATTAAAGCATTATAACTTTTAAAAAATGCTAATTTGCTCAACACTTTCTATTACTGCACCTTTAATTTTATAGGGAAAGTTTTAAAGTCAAACTGAATCAGACTAACTGCTAACTGTTTATTATTGTGCAGATGTCTTGTATGCCAGTTATTAAATACATTTCTTTTGTAATGTAGGGAGAATTCAACAGCTCACAATCAACATTATGGTGTATTGGTTTCAACTTTTAATGAGCTGGTTGAGCAGAGAAAGCAAAAACCGTCTTCGCAGCAGAGATGGGAGCTGCGCTTGATCTTCAGAGAGGCGCCACTGATCCACAAGCTGCTCTCAGAAACGTAATCAATATGGACTCAAATTTGAACCCACTTCTTCCTCAGAAACATGGCCTCTCAGGCCCAAATGTGAACAGCACACTGGGATGAGAGACTTTCAGATCTTTTTATGGATGTTTTTCTTCAGCTGGTCAAGAGCAACTGAGGGTGTAACAGCACACAACATCCCCAGTTTAAGGTCCCGCCATAATAAGACTTTCGATGATTCCTCAACAACTTGTGCTCGTTTAAACAGATCAGCAAAAACAGACTGACTGCGAACGTGAAGGCACTTTGCAGCACGGCTTAAACACATAAATCTTGTATTCTTTAGACTGAGAACAGTAACATACGCATCGAGACAAAAGCTCCTGCACGGTGCATTGAGAGCCTGTCTGCGGGGAGAAGGAGTCACCTTGCACTCTGTTCTGCGTCTCCTTCTGCTGATCAACACATTCAGGTGATTCATGTGATGCCACTGTGAGCGACTTGTTTGAAGAGTTTCCACAGATCGGGACACAAATGTTAATCATTTCTGTTATAACTAAGTGGGAAATCTATAGTCTACGATGGTGAACAATGACTGGCCAACAAACATACGTCACTTGATACACAACAACAGCCACAATGTTCTCAGGGTTTAAAATTCCTGTTTGGTGCATGTGGACATGAAATAGATATTAAATAGAAAGAATAAGACAGTAATTGTTAAGGTGATGGGATGTACTGAACAACCTGTACTGAACAGTTTGATATCAGTAGACATATGGAATACCCTGCACATCATGTTTCCATACAGAGCTGGAAAAAGAAATGATGAAGACTTATGTAAGGCACCATATGTCTGCGGCAGGCACTTGTCTGGCGCTTGAAATTTCCCTGCCCTCTCAGGCCCACGCTGAGAACTGTACAGTACCATGTGATTCCTGTTGCACCTGCTTTACTAATCAACAACACGTGTACGCATCCACACATGCAGACATCCTCTGGGACCCCTGAAAGCATCACAGGAGGCCGAGGTAAAGAGGAGGTGAAGGATGAGGGAGGAGAGGATTGTCAGGGTTGAGAGTGAGGGGTGGGGGTGGGGGTGGGGGGGTGCATGGGGATCATGTCGCGACACTGAGGGGTGTGTGTGAGAGAGATAAAGAGAGGATGAACATGATCAGAAGGGATAAAGACTGGTAGAGTCCTTGGCGGTATCTCCCTCACTCAGACAAGACAAGCTCACATGTGCACGCGTCACACGCACGGACCTCAAAGGTGACACTTTCCTTCTCTTGTATGTACCTCTTAAATCCTTTCTGCTCATCCCGTCCTGCAAACGTCCTGGAGTGGGCGCCACTCCATTCTCTGTGGTAAGCGCAGCAGCCCTGCAAAAGCACGACATTAAGCAGACGCATTAATAAGTCTACAATGCGTAGCATGTTGTGCAACGGGTCATAAATAATGCAGCACGCCTGTGTGAATAGAGATCACTGACTTTCATTGTACCCGAGCTGACAGAGCCTTTCAGCACATCCGACTCTTTATTCAGGGTATCTGTTTGTCTTGAGGGCATCTGTTTATATCTGAGAATTACTTTTTTGTGGCTTGTTTGGCATCCCCTCTGGTTCTTTCCTTCACAGGGCGGCGCCTAACTCTGTGCCTGCGTTTCATATGGCAAACCAGTTCTGTTGTTTGTAATTTCGACCAAAGGCATCACGTGCACCCGTCCTGTGTGTTTCTTCCAGTCGAGTTTGATGACTGTGCGGGCAACGAGGACGTCAAGTTTAAGGTGTCAGACCCCAGCTTCCACGTGGACGGTGATCTGAATCTGGTCCCTCAGCGAGACGTACCGCACAGCAGTCCGGTCCTGTTCATCCACGGCCTCAGCGCACATGCAGATGACACGGCACAGGTGGAAGTCACTGGACTGCCGGTCCAAGCGCCGCACACGCTCAGGGTTAGTACAAATTGCTGCTTGTGGTTGTGTGTGTGTGTGTGTGTGTGTGTGTGTGAGAGTGTGTGTGTGTGTTTCTTTATTTACACTTCATCAAAATTGAAAAGGTTACACTTCATTAAAGATTGAAAAGGTTACTGTAATGCAGTGTAACTGGACATAATGTAGCAGTGATCAAATAACAATGCCCCTAAGTGAATGAGAGGATTTACGAGGCAGTTATAGTGAGATATTCCGGGGGAACGCACTCATTTGTTTCCTGCCAAAATTTAGCTGACAAGGCAGATACCAGTCTCATGTTTGGAGCTACAGCTATTAGCATAACTTAAGCTCATACTTGAAACTGGGGGGAACATCTAGCTCGACTCCACCCCCCCCCAAAAAAAAAAAATCCCACAGGACATCCAAAGTGAACAGATTTAAACACTATACTTTGTTTATTCGATTCACACATGCAGTATATCAGGCATAAACATGACACATTGCTGTAATACAGAGACTATGTGCTGGATGATTTCTGGCAGTAAGAACCAGCTGAAGCAATGTGTCGTTTTTACACATTGGTTACTGTGCAGACTGAACAAAAGGTTAAGTGGTGACTTTCAGAAGTGCTAGTAGGTGGATTTTTTTTACCCTTGGACAGAGCTGGGTTAGCTGTTTCCAGTCACTAAATGAAGCTAACTGGTTTGTAGCGTTAGCCCTTTGTGCTAAATTAGTTTTATATGTGGGTTATAATTCTTGTTGATTGCATCAGTGATGAGGAGTACTCCAACCACCACACCCACAGCCCTCTGTACATGACTCTCACACATTAGTGAAAAACTGATAAGCCAGCGAAATCGATACAGTAACTTCAGTTTTCCTGTACAGACATGACAGTGGTATGAATGTAATAATCTAAACTTTGGTAAATAAAGAAGTTTGTGTCTCCAAACTGTCTTTGAAATGTAGACAGAACGTGTAGGGTTGGCATGGAAAACTCGCCTGGAAATGTAAGCGCAAGCTTTTCACGCATCATTCATACATTAGTGATCGTAATTGCAAATTAAAAACATTAAAATCCAAATTCATCAAATGTTCAGAGGCATCTGCTGTCACTCATCTCCGTGCATATGTTGAATAATTCTAATTCCTCATAAATGTGAGGCAAGCTCATACTTGCTTAATTATCAATTAAGATAATTGCACCACCTCAGTCGCCTCTTTTGGGCGACTGGGAAACACCCACATCAATAATCGTTGAAATCAGACGGACCTCTGCAGAAAGTGAAACATGATTTAAGCAATGCAGATATTCAGGTAATACTCTGTGTCATTTTAAGAAAAATAGCCTTCTATTTAAGAACAAGCAGAGGCATTACGGCCTCAGTAAAAGATGACAGGGAGGGAAAGCACGGAGACGGTGATTGATGTTACATCCGCCAAGAGAACCATATAAGAAGTTAAAAGAAAGGGTTTTGATTTACTAAAGATGACCATGTGAGAGCCGCTGGAGGAGGCCGCAAGAACAGCTGCTGCTGGGCTCTGCCAACCCTACGAGCATACTGTTGCCATCACCAGAGATGTGTCAGTTTCTACCACTGTTGCAGATGGCAACAACGACTGAGTTCAGCGCTAAATCTGTCTGCAGGCCGTTGGATTTAATCTTTGATGATAGACAGTCTGCATTATTGATCCAGATTACTGACATTTAGAAATGTTTAGCTCTTGAAAAGCGCTAAACGCTTTGGAATGTCCCAGCAAAAGGCTTGTAAAGGGGTCCACTGTGGGCTTCACATATGCTTTACACATGGTCTGAGTCAGTCTGGTCCAATTCTTTCATGAATGTGAGAATAAATCGGAGCCACTTAAGCTGTGATGAATGTCTAAATGTGCATATATTTCCCTCTTCTCATGTTTTTAATCATTATTCATGCATGAGGCCCCCCCTGGAGAGAAAGAGGAAAAGGACAAGGGAGCATAAAGAGCTGTAATGTTTATGCACCGGGGTTTGGTGTGTGAGGCATTATGCTGGCCAGTTCCACTGATGCGGGAATGTGGCCAGTAAGCTTGCACCCCAAAAACTGAGCTTTGTTTCTCTGCAAATGTGTCCCTTTGTTTGTGTAATCTACAGAAATGTGTTTCTGTAGCCACCAAATTGACCGCCATACAAAACTGTGCACCTGAATAAACACCATTGTCACTCTATGTACCTCAATTCCCTGTCTGTTTAGTCCAAATACACTAAGTTGATTAGGAAAAGCGGGTACAGTCGGCGTTCCCTTCATTCTCTCACAGATCATCTGTCTTCCCGCTGCAGTGCTCAGAGTCCTGCTGCTACCATTCCTCCAGCCCGTAGCTTAATGGATGTCTCCATCCCTTTCGGCATGATGTGGCTCTCATTTGTTTGTGCCTCACCATCGTTTATTTGGTTAGCTAGTCCATGGGTGTTACCTTGGCAAGTCATTGAGGATATAAGTGAATTAGTCTTTTGGCAAGTAACGTGTAGAAAACGAAGTTTCTAGTGACTAATGTGGCCATATGGTCTGTCCGTCATGTGAGTGTGTATTTGTGTGTGTGTGTGTGTGTGTGTGTGTGTGTGTGTTAGCTCTCCATGAGCCGTTTTTGTTTGTGGATCACTTTCAGATGCCCGTTTCATTTTGCAATGTCTTTAATTTTACTAGAAGGGGAGTTGCAGTTCATTTTTTAGCTATGTGAGAGAGCTGCCAGGAGGTTAACAATTGTGTTTTTAAAGCTGTAGTGCAGCAGTTGAACTAATAAATGAACATCTGTTATATTCCATCCGTTACCAAAGGAGTTTACCCAGCGCTGATTAAACCTATCACCAATGGATGAATCTGTTTGGATTTCGCAGCACGCAGAGTTTTTAATGTGGTGTCTGGTGACATTCCTGAGATCGAACTGATGTGTTTCACCACATCAGTTCAAAGTGATGTGTTTTACCACCAGTAATGGGCTTTTACCACAAGCAACGATTGGTTCGCCAGCAACGGTAGCCATACAGTTGTCATGGTTCAGTTTGTCAGTTACTCTTTTTACTTTGAAACAGTACTTTCTTTGTCTAGTTTTGGATTATTTTACTTCCTGTCTTCATTCTTCATCTTCATTTTCACCTTTGTTGGCCTTTTCTTACCTGAGAGTATATATTGTGTGTCTTCCCTTTGTTTTAGGCCAGTTCGTCTACATACCTTGTGCCTGGCATGCAGCTGTTTCTTTCCTCATGTTGTCTGACTTTGCTTCTGCCTGCTCCGTGATAGATTTATTTGCCAATGCCTAGAGTCTTGCAGTGATGCTTGCATGGCTGTGCACTCCTCATCTTGTTAAAGTGTACAGTCCAGCATTATTGTTGTATTTTCAATCAGCTATCAAGCGTAGAACTGTACACACCAGTTGAATGGAAATATGATTTATTAGGTTTTAGGTCTTTTTGTAGCTCTGGTCATAATTTCTCTGGATTATGCTAACATTGTACGACTGCAGTGATTTTTTTTGAGATTTTGCTGAGCAAAGCAGATGAATTAGTGGTTAGAAGATCAGGCACATAGTAACCAAGATCCAGAATTATTATTACTCCAAATGGCTAAAACTCCAAAAACATGATGCTTTGTCTTTCACCAGGTTGGGTTTGGGTTGCATGTTACGACATGTTACACTGGGACAACAAAACCCATTGATTTTTCTTGGACGCTCGACACATTATCATCACAGTCGTCAGCGTTTAGTCTTTTGCTTTTTGCCTTTCCTTCAACTCCCGTTTTGAGATGCCATCAAGCTGAATCAGGGGAAACTTGATATCTCAGATGAAGTACTTTATCTCTCTTAATGTCTCCTCATCCTAAAGTCGATTTACTCCTTTTTTTTAATTGCAGAGCGCACAAAGTCGCGGAGTGCATAAATCAGGCAAAGGCTAGAGAGAGAAACAAAGATGAAAAAAGGTCGTTGCATGGGAGCCGGGCTGAGAGGAAGACATCCTGAAGCTAATAGAAGCACATGAGAGATGCAGAATCCTCCAGTGAGGCAGGGTGGTTAAAAGCTCTCATTATTTCACTATCAATTAATCTGCTGAAGCTCCTCAAGCTCTGGGACTCATATCATCAGAAAATCTATTGTCCCCTCCTCTGTCCATATCCTGTAGTGCCCCCACACTCCCCACTCCCCCACCGCGCCTCTGCACTGTCTCAAGTGTCCCATCAAACAAGAGTTCAGTGCGCCGGCAGCTTCTAAAGAATCTGTAACTAACTCGTGGCATATTTTAAAGCTTGTTTCAATAAGCCGGGGGTTTGACTTGAGGAATGACTCTGCTGACAACACTGGCTGCACTGGGATGCTGAGCATTAAATCTCCAATCTGAGACAGCACTCCCACTAGTCAAGCTGCGCTGTCTTCCCTTTCTTTCAATTATTCTACCGCAGAGTAAATTTCTTTTTGAAATTGTGTTTTCGTAATGAAATCCCTTCGTTATGCTCCTGTCAAAGGTAGAATTCGTATTTGCCCGAACCTGTCTTTGTTTTCTCTCTAACACAGAACGGAAACGTTCGGTGGCGAATTTATTGGCATAACTAATGGTATTGTAGCAGAAAATATTGGCTGGTGATAATTGATAAGTGCTGCGAGCGAAGGTGGGGAGAATCCGTTTTTAATTCCTCGGCGCGAGCTGTTAGTTTGCTGTAACACAGGCCCAGAGGGAGAGTAGAGGCTGATGAATGATTCCTATTAGGAGCAAAACTCTGAATTCAAAGAGTAATTTATTCCCCCTTTTTTTTTTTTTGCAGCCGATCAATATGTGAATTAATGGAAGAATGCATTTCAATTTAACAAATGCACGCTCCAAGATATGGACTTTTTTTTTTTTGTGCGTGTGTATTATTCCGTGTTGTTTTGGTTGTGTTGTGCAGAACAACGGTTATGCAGAACATTTGCTTACCTTCAGGGGGCATTTATAGGCACCATTCAAATGTAACAGCTGATAAGAGGCAAAATAATCTGAGTCCAAAAGCCTATTTATTTTGCTTTTGTTATGTTTCATCCATTTTCGCGTACTGAATGAAATGTAATATTGCATCCCGAGCGAAATCCTCATCCTGCAACGGCAAATAGATTTTCTCTAACCAAGCTTTCGGCTTTCTGGGGATGACTAAGATGTGACATCTTGCAGCCACAGCACAACAATCTCACATTATACAACACGACACAAATAATCTTCCTCTCTCTGTCTCCATCCCACTCAAAGTATCTCTCCTTAGCTTGCTCTATAGCTGTCATTTGTTAATTCTGTTTACTGCCTTTTGTTGATTGTCTGCCTTTTTTTTTTTTTTTTTTACACGGGTTCCTCCTAACCCTCCATCTTGCTGCTGAAATGGTTTAATATGTGTGCTAACTTACACATTTCTTCTGAGCTTTTCTGTGTGGGAGTGAGTACTGGAGAGAGAAACCAAGAGGCTTACCGTCGTGTTAATTTACAACGGTAGCACAGCAAACCCCCACCTTCAAATTATTGATGTGCGAAATTTTGAAAAAGCCGTGCTAATTGCGAAAATGGATGTCTCATATCAGGTAAATTGGGAAAAGCACAGCCGAAAAAGTATTCGGGATATGCAAAGACAATTTCAGTGATTCACGGTTAAAGGTAGAAGCAACTAAACTGCATTTTCACAAGACCCTCTGCCTAATTTTGCTTTGATTGTCATGTAATGAGTGAAAAGGATAGCCTAGAAGCTCATCATTTTTCACTGGTTGCGCCTTTCTCACATAATTAAAGCATCACTTTCACAACTTTTTCAGGCCCTTTGCTTTTTTTGATTTGGCTTATAAGAGTTTTGAAGGTCAGTGGTATAATGTTAAGGAGTATTGTTACATTTTTGTGGAATAAATCCTAAAATTAGGCGGCAAGTGAAGCAGGGAAGCTAAAATTAGATTATGAAAATGATGCTCAGGTCTCTTAGATTTAGTTAAAAGCCCGTCTTCTGGGTGCCGCACGAGCCGCAGATGAGAGAAAAGTCTGACTGTGACGGAAGTCAGGGGAAACATGGATCATCACATGGATGACTTTTTCAGGTCAGCAAAGGATAACAAAGGAAATTATTTTAGAAGTGGGTTCCAAGAGGAAAAGAAATCGTGAGAACAGACTAATAAGTTGTTCCTGCGGGGAGAGAAATGACTAAAGTTTGTAAATGACAGATTAAATGCAGGAGGCTGGTAAAGGACGCTGTAAAGAAACTGCTTTTTTGTCCAAATCACACAAAGTGACCTTGTGTACATGCGCACGTTTCCCATAAGAACACTTATAGTTTTAATATCTGCTGTAATGCATATTAGCATCCCATAATTTGAACAAGGGCACTGCCTACCGTCCGGTAACGTGCTCCTGAACCATGTAGTATGAATGGCAGCTGAGAGGACAACACGTTAATTGTGCACAATGTTTGTGAAATTGGGTTAAATGTCGGTCTAATAGGGGTTAGTGCTGAACGGCTTCATTGCATAATGAGCTTGTTTTGAAACATTTCAGTCTGGATTATTGTCAGCGCGCACACCACACCACTATCTGCACACACACACACACACACACACACACACACACACACACACACACACTTTGGCACAATATTAATTAATTCAGCATATTAAATATTTGAAATAAGCATTAGTACTCATTGTCTCGCTGTATTCCGACTAAGATGAAAAGTGTTTTTGCTTTGGCGATTATACTTTAACAAAGTGTGAAACATTGTGCTGTCAACATCTAGCGTTGAGGGACGTGCCATCAGGCGCGTGTGTAAATGTATTGTTTTGTTCATATACATATTGCTGACACTGACATAAGCGAGCTTAACCGTGTATTAGGAGGAGTGACTGATCGCCCCGACCCGGCTGCATATCCAAGAGTTTATTCCACACGGAATAGCTGTACATCCCTGTCATCACGGGCCGATGCTGGCCTTGATATTATCCATTTCTCACCAGGTCGCCAACACATTGTCACAAATGAGTAATGACACTTCTCAATATAGCATTGAGAGTGAAAATGGCAGAATAGACAAGGACGTGACTTTACTGCCACAGTAACTCTGCGGTCAGGTGACAATGACAAAAGCTCCATCTTTCTCACACGCAGCGACTCTCACACACGCATACACGTACGGTAGTACGGTAGTACATTACAAATGCATCTTTGTTATCTTTGACTAATCAACAACATTCGAACCTTCTTAACAAGGCTTTTTTTTTTTGGTGTCATGACACTTTCAACTCAGCACTCTGAGATGCCCTAATGATCATCTTTGGAGAGACAGAGACAAAGAGAGAGGGGAGCGAGCATATTAAGGCTGGATCAGGGTTGATGGCGCGGCAGTAATTTATGAACAGGACGCATTAAAGATTCATGGCTTCCTTCTCTTGCGGTGTCACCGAGCTGTAAGAACACTATTCATCACACGTGCAGACTGCGACGCGAGAAAGTGAGAAGAAAAGTTATTGCTAAGCAGGAGGAAGGAAGGAGGGAGAGCTGCAAAGAGGCAGGTGAGAAGGTGAAAGGGAAGAAAGTAGTGCTGCAAAGTTCTCGGCTGCAGCGGGCCCTGTGGTGAGCCATCTTCGGATGGCGGGACAGGCTTCCTGTGTCCGGCTGAGCGCGTTTGTCAGGGAGATCCGCCTGCACAACGTTGATAGGTTTTAAGGCGCCCTCACTCCGTTTCCATATCCACCGCATCTCAGCTCAGTGAAGATGTGGATTTGACAGCGTGATCCGTCTTAGCCCTAACCCCTGTCACCAGTCTCCACATCCAGACACTAAAATTACCTCATGGTGCCTGTTTGCCTCCCAGCTCTTCTTCCCCTCCTTTACAAATATCACACAGCTGAGACCTGTGCATGATGGGATTGATGCGCTCATCCCTGGGCTTCAGACTCAGGCCGGATTTTCACCGGCCGGCCTTAAAAGTCCATCAACTCGCTTGCGAACCGGTCACATACATATACACACCCCACTGACTGTGCTCTTTAGACACAAAATAGGTCATATAATCTCACACTTTTTTGCGCAGTGTTCTGTTTAACCGCTTCAGGTCCAGCTTTAGATTTCTGTCTTTGACATTTGGAAGGTCATCCCCCAGTGGGTTCGATAAGAGTGGCCATTTCAGAGACCGCTCGGTGTGTCTTCGGTTTGTTCTGGTCGGCTTGTGTTTATGATTACTGTTTCATTGTGTTCTCTCTGACCTTTGTGGCTTTGAGGGGTGGAAGAGAGAGGCGGTTAGTGGTGTGAGTGTTTGGCGTTGCCCTCTCTGTCTGAGCGTCGACACCGGGCTGTAAACAAATGGCTCAGTTTTCCCCTCTTACCTGTTCTCTTTCCGTCATTCTGACAGGGGTGAGAGTGGTGCCAGAGTCCCTGTCAGCCAAGAACAGCAGTGTGAACAGTAAACACGCAAACAGCCCTGACACAAACACACACACACACACACACACACACACCACAATACAGTTGTGTTGTGCACTGTCAATAAATTGTAGTAATGTAAGCTATAAAAGATGAAGGACAAAAGAGAATATTTGCATTGCAAATGAAAACTCAGAAACACGGGGCGATGTTTTCCTTTTCGTATTCAAACCGTATTGTCATTTTAACCTGGGTCCACCGGCTGGGCTTGTTGCTGTCTTGTTTCTTTCATTGTCGTCGTGTCAATTTGCTCAGCATTTAAGCTGTGACTGCCTCTGTGTGGATGGCAGACTGCAGTTTTATGGTTCAGAGGGTAAAGAGTGTAAAGATGGTTCATTGTCATCTTCTCTTTCACTGCCAAAAATGACTCTTTGCTATAGATTTTAGCACCAGAGAAGACAAAGAGTCATTTTGGATGGACTGTAGTGTGTAGTGTAGTGCTTTACACTACATGTGGTGTTTACCCATTCACACACTGACGGCAGCTGGTCATCAGGAAGGAAATTAAGCATTCATGCAGCCGTTCACAAACTGGGACAGCCATCGGGATTAATTTGGGGTGCAGCGTCTTGCCCAAGGACACTCTGACATACAGTCAGGAGGAGCCAGGGACAGAGCTGCTGATCTTCTGATGAGTGGGCAACCCGCAACCCGCTCTGCATCCGAGTCTCTGAAACTGTAGCTTACAAGCTATGTCCATACACCGTGTTGTTAGCAGTGGTAATGAACTGTAAGGACCACATTAGCATCTGAATTGACATTTGCAGGAAAGCATTTAAACTCAGCTTCAATTAGCTGCCTAGCTAATTACGCAAATTAACTACTTATGTTTTCACCTACAACTAGACTGAAGTTAAGTTGGTTCCACTGCAGTGTGAGGAGCTAATTAATCTTACTTTGGCTTTATGTTTTTCTGACCATTTAATTATTTCACTTTTTCATCTGAGAAATGACACTTTGTCTGAAATGACACTTTTGGCATGCTAGATTGGTCTAAATGCCAAAATACCCATGAGGTTGGGCTGCACAAAATGTATAAATCAGAGCAATAGTGAATTCATAATGTCAATTCAAACTTGAAATGGTTTAAGCCGCTGCTGATTTTGTTTTCAGTGTTGTCAACACAACCGTCTTTAGCGGCCTCGTTTATTAGCGGTGGTTGTAGGCCACTTTTATTGTGCATCTTTCACTTTTTAATCAAAGAGCCAGAAGCGGTACTTCAAATTTGTAGGCCACAGATGATTTAGAACTGAGAGTTTAATGCTGATGACCTGAGCTGTACAGGCGCTATCTGTGAGTCATGCAACATTGTCTCGTAGTAAACTGGATTACACTTTCACCCTGGGAAACTCTTCAGATATCTTTTGCCTTTGTTTTCCGGTGAAAGATTGAGCCTCTACAAGAAAACTAATGGCATCAATGAAATGTTCTCTGCTGAGACTGTAAACCCGGGAAACAGCATTCTTACCATTAACTGGTGTCCCTTGGAGTACAAGCAATAGAAGAATAGCAACAGGGGATTAACACTGATGACACATACTTTTACAGCCCAGCTTCTCCCACCATAGGTGATTATTAATTTAACAGAGTGTTTACGTTGAAACTGTTTTAGGTTTTATGATTTAAATTATTCGCTATGGTGTTTATGTTGTGGGGGTTCCTTATTATTATTGTTAGCTTATTCATTAGCTTTAAACAGTATAACCATTTTCTACTCATGCTTTATGCTTGCGGGACACACTTTACCTAATTGTTGAAACTATGGAAGCTCTCTGCAGCATTTGCGCTGGAAAATGTCACAGACCTGTTCTCGTATTGTCCTTGGGTTGGTTTCTTTTAGAAGCAGGTGACAGATTATCTCTCTATGCAGGTCATGGCTTTCCCTCTGACCCGACTTATGATTATTTTGGGAGATGAGGGTGCATCACTGAGCAGCGCTGCACACCTCGGGAGGCTTTAATTGTGTCTGCAGGTAGATTTTCAGAGGTATAAACAAAGCCAGTCAGAGGGCAGAGAGATGCATCATACGAGATGTAAACCAGAAGGAAGGAACTTGTTGAAACTGATTTGAATAATAATTTTAATATTAAGTATCATTCAAAACACTTATAGCTTATCACGGCATTACTTTGCATTGTGTACACGTACATGACCAAAACTGTGTGTCTTAAGTTGTGTTTATGGAAATACTCATTGGCAGAGCATTTGTGCGTGTGTGGTCTCTCCTCGGCTCCCATCCAGGTGCGCGTACGGTCAGCAGACTTTCCTCCCCTGTAGGTCATCACCTGTATGTTAGCAGCCAGGGTTCCAGCTTCCTGTTCACAGTGTCAGTGACAGACATCATTTTCATCAACATCCCAGCAGCCGGGCCATAACTGTATCAGTGATCTCTAAGTGGAGGGGGGGGATCTCCAACTATGTCACACAGTAAAAACCACAGCTTTGTTTACAGCAGCAGGAGGGCGGAAGATGAAATAAGATTATGCTTTTGTGTTCACAAGAGAACAAAAATAACATTTCAGATTGGCTCCTTCTGCGTGAACAATGCAATTGCTTTGCCAAAACCTTGTCATCTCTGATTTTTACCACTTCTCTCCGTCTTTGTTGCTCTTGCTTAAATACTTTGTTTGTTTCCTCTTCTCTCACTCATTCCTTATTTCACATACAAGCTGAATAAAGAATTTAAAGTATAAATTAAATTAGAGTGACAGCAGTTATTTCATATTTATTCAAAGAATATCCTCTCCTCTCTTCTCCAAACGTTTGAAGCATATGATCCCTGTTTGCCTGCCTGTCATCTAGTACATACAACTCTCCCATCAAAGCTGGGAACTGGTCCAAGAGTAGCTTATTTAAACATTTTATCTCAACATTTAAAAATGCATAGTTGACTGCTTGTCGTGTGTGTGTGTTTATGCACAGTTTACAAGTTGACAGCACGTAATTTGGGGTAAGGCTGTAAGACTTGCATCACTGCTTTTTTTTCATTTAACTGTTTGGTTTCTCTTCTTACGTATGTTAGGATATCCTGGGTCGTGGCCAGAAGCTGCCATACAGATCCAAGAGGTCCCTGCTGGTCCCGCCCATGATTGTTACTGAAAACCAGAGAGCTCCCTTCCCCAGGATCATTGGCAAGGTAAGAAAAATGGGGGGTCATATCATAAACTGAGCCGGGCTTGATTTCCCAACAGCACCAGAGTCTGAAACGGAAACTATTTCATGACAAGAAGAAAAAAAAAAAAAAACTAGTGTGGTGTTTTGCATTTGAAATGCTCGCCCCCGGAGAGAAAATTGCCCGTGGTACAGGACCAACGATTCAATATGTGCATTATTCAAAGCTTTTTGAAAATGTTATTGTTATGGTTTGTGACAGTTTGGTCATTTTTTTTGTGAATTCTCTCCATGGTCTTATTTAGCCCAAAACAGAGCAGGGTGTAGAGTATTCCCTAATACGTTACACAACTCCACAGATTCAAGTGGAGATTTAAAGATGATGACTGTGGCTATTCTGAGGAAGTTAAGAATGTGAAAATGAGAAGAGAAGTGCTGGTTTTGTGATTATGCTTTCACATCAAAGCACTGACAAGCATTAAATGGATCCCTGAAGTCATTTCCTACTGGTATGGAAACCAAATGCGTCTTTGCCCTCACTGAATAATGTTTTATTTCATTGATCGGGTGCTAACAAAGTCTTTTAGCATTGACTGTCTTTAAGAAATACAATACATTTCAAATATATGAATGGTTCTTTTCCATATTCCATCATGTGTATTCTGGCTTCTACTCATTTTACTCGAAAGAGGGTTCGGCTGAGTGGGAACACTAAATGTATTAGCTTAAAGCTAAATTTACCTGAGAATGTAAATTATGCCAGAGTAATATAGAAAACACAGGGAAATTTCCATCAGAGGCTGAGTGTCTGTCAGACTCCATTAACCTGTAGCTGTTTCCACTCAGTCAAAAGCTCTTAAGCAGACTCTTAAGCTGCCTTGGACAAAAGTTTGGTGCCTGCAGCTGCATACTGGCACATCTGGCTGCTGCTAAAGGCTGCTAAACAATGGCGAGGACTAATCTATGCAGAAGATACTTCGCTCTTTATCTCAATCTGACAGCGACTGACTCTCTGTCCCAGATCAGAGTGCGTGCGATTCACAGAGCTCATGACCAGGCACATGGAAGCGCAACAGTAACTTGCTGCTGTTGTTGCCTGATGATGATAAAGATGACGGTGATGAGCACATATATTTTTTTTTTTTCTCTGACGATACTGGCAAACCGAGCCGAATTTCATTTTGAATAAATGTTCAAGAGATTTTCTTTCAGATTTGTCCGGCACCAAATCACAGCAGACAGAGTTATTATTGTGGATGTAATTAGGAGCAATCCTCTAATGGTTCTGCCTGCTGAATAGAGAGGCCTTGGCTTTATTGTTTGCTTTAATGATTTCCTAAGTTTAAAAAAGAACACAGTTCAATGTGTGACTCAAAAAACATTACTTAAACATCACTTAATCTTACAGTGAAGACCTGCTGTAGCTGTTACATATTGGACTGTTTGGTTTGTGGCCTGGACATTCAAGGATTACGTTACTGTGATGGCTAAAACATGCTAAAAGCTTCCATTATTGGACACTTAATAGTAGGACAAGGGTGGGGGCATTTTATCAGTCACAAATAAAAATGTAACATTACTGTTTTTAGTTATTGCCTGTTGTTTGTCTTCAGGATGCAGCAATGTGGACCTCAGGGCCACCTCAGTGACGTCCAATAATCCAATCCAACAATATGTGATGCATTTTCCTTTTACATATTGTACGTCTTCGGTCAGATTTTTTTTTTTTTTTCCAATGAAACTGCAGAAAGAAAGGAGACAAAATTGCGAGCAAATATAACGGACGGAGGATTCGATTACTACTTCACAATAAACAGATGAAACGCAGTGATCCAATTTCAGATCCTGCCGCAGTTTTTCTTTGCTGTCTGCGAGGACAGCCAAGCTCTGTTTCAAAATTGGGGACCTGCAAAACAAGCCGCTCTTAAAACCAACTGAAGCCCCCGTTTTCTTTAAGCCCCAATGATGAGCACTTAAACTGCCACCTGTTCTAAATCTAAAGAGCCGTGTGATAAAACATCTGACTGAAGTATAGGTGTTGCAGCCTGCCTATAAATAGTAGCAGAGTCTGTTACAACTGAAATAATTGATGCCTGACTGCATGAAAGAGAGATTTTAGCTCTCAGATAACGTCAGTTATAGGTAGATGTGCTGCTGAATGACACCTGTTCACTCATATCATGTATACTGGAATCTGCAGACACAGAGCCTGAATTTGTTTTAATTTAGTATCACTTTAAGATCAATTCAAGCACGTGTTAGACCTGAAAGTCTGCAGGAATATTTTGCCAAGTATTGAGAGGAAACTACTTCATACAAGGTTGTCTCACATTAAAAATTAATTTAGAACGTTTTAGAAATGAGCAAATATAACTGAAATGAAGGAGAACAGAAACCTCCTAACAGCTTACCTGGACCCTTTTTCTATTCTGAGGAAATCAGCTGTTTAGTCAGGAACTTTTAAAGTCAGTTGAAACAGCTGAGTCATCAAGACAAATCGAACAAATATGTGAAGAAGCAAGTTTGATCCGGAATCAAACACTGTGCTTAAGTCTACAAATAGAGCAATGTGTTGTTTTTGTCAAGAGCTGAGCTGAGGCCATTTCCTCAGCACTGTGGTGGCAGACGATCTTTTGGTTAAAGCGACTGAAATACATTTAAAATTGAATTTCCTGCTGAAGATGCTTTCAGTCGGACACCTAGTCAGACTCTATGGTATTATGGATCTGGCGTGATGACTTGACAGAATTGGTGGAAAATGCATGCGTGAGTGATTCATAATGTTGAGAATAACCGCTCTGTTGCTCAGAGAGCTTATCATAACAAGTAAGGTTACGTGCTCATGCAGAAATGCTGCCCGCGATTATCGAATTACATTAAACATATACCGTAAACGTTTTATACGTGTGTATTACATGAGGTTGTCAGCACTCTACGAAAGCTTTGAAGTGCAAAAGAAAGGGCATTTTGACTGTATGTAGCTTCCGTAATGTATTTCTGAGTGAAACAGGAGAACATGGCGAGTTTCAGTGATTCAGAGTTAGGCATTAGCTGTTTCTCAACTACAGAAGACGCACCGACACACCATGCTGTTGCTAGCAAGCTAACGAATTAGCCTAGTTCTGTGCCACCAAATGTAGATGGTGGATGTCATGACTTTATCTGCTGAAATTGATTGTTTCAAGCTTACGTAAGCACGTGTTATGTTTTGTTTTACAAGGAGTAAAAGATCATTTGATTCAGAGGCAAATTTAATTTTTTTGTATCAAAAACAAGTAAAATAGGTGCACAACACTGCAAAGGATGTTATCAAAAAGGGTAAGAAGGGAATATTGTAGCTCATTTGTGTAAGTTTGTGTATATAATATAATAAATGTATAATGTAAGCAATAAAGCTGTAGTTTAACAAAGTATTTGCAATGCCAATGTTTCTTCAAAGGGGACAACAATTGCATGATGCAAATGATTACCAGTTGCTCATGTATTTGTGATATATATACTGACAAGTTAACTATTAAGTGTTGTTTCTTTCATGCTTGATGTTGTAAACAAGTTGCAGTTTGAACCACTGATGTTGGGCCTTCCACTTCTTTCAGCTGCTTTACTACTCAGATTTTTGTGGCAGCGGCGAGGCAGATATGCTGCTTTCAAAAAATGCACATAGATAATAAATGAACTCTCATAGGATGGAACTCATCTTTTATGGGAACACTTTTTACATCTAAGAGCAATCATTATTGAGAAACGAGGCCCTGGTCAGAAACGTCAAGTTGGATCCTGTGCTCTGAATATCACGATGAACACCGGCGTACACTTCCACTTTTTATTCTCAGCTTAAAACATCCACGTTCAGCCTCAAGAGGGGCATTGCAAATGACTAAAAGCAGAGGCATGTATTTCCCGTGGCGTTGCATCATGTGATTGGCTTTCATGAAGTCTCCTTTTTCATTTCTTCTCATCAATATATACAGCAAATAAAACAAACATATTTTGAGATTTTAGGAATGTTCATGCTCAGCCATAGATATTTTAGATGAATATAGCCATTAAACTCCAATTTATTTATTTCCTGGAACTTAAGAAAATTTTGGATTTGACTCTTTTGCCTCTTTATAAAATAAAATAAGTGTGCAAATTCCTTCTCAGTTAAATACTGTTACTGCTATAATTGGCCATAACAGAAATCTTGACCAAAAATAAAAATTTTAATTTAAAATTGAAAGATTGAAAGAAGTGAAAAGTTATGAGAGCTTGCATTGCATACTAATAGAATCATAGATTACTAATGACTCACTGGGATGATGAAATGTGTATGTCACACACTCACATCAATGTCTTATTAATATTTGAGGTTGTGAAATATCAGGAACTATGAATAAACTTTCACTTTTCACAAGGAGCACAGGGACTATTTCAGGTGACATTTGCACAAGCAAGAAAAACCTGTGTCATCCAAAATATTAATTTACACAAGGACTGTGGCATAGTTTTACTTTATACAGGCTTGGTTACCAGTTTTCTCTTTTACCTACATTTTACCAATTTTGTTGATTCAACTGTCATCTTTTTATCTCCCTTGATTTATAAATGTTTCTTAGATGAGTTTGTTAATGGAAAGCCTTAAATCTGTTTTCTGTAAATGAAGTTTTGGTATATGAAACACATTAAATAGCAGAATTAAATGGGCAGATTGAATTAAAAGCTTTCATGTTGACACTTCAACATAATTGAGACAGGTAGAAAAAGCATGTGATAGTGGACGAAAACAAAAATTCCCAATGGAGGCAAAGCTCTTAGTCCCACTTTACCTTATTAAAGTGTCACAACTGAAAATATAATCGTAACAGTCTATAGCATCACTGTTTCACACCCAATTTAATTCTTTGCTATCGTTAAGTTTTATCAGCCCTGCCGTCATTAGGACTCCCAGTGGACGCTGAAAGCTGTGACAGCACTGCTCCCATTACTACAAAAGGTGTGAATCTTAGTTATGTATGCTTTCAGATATCATTATGCTAGATTATCAGAGGCCACAGCTATTCTGTGCATGACATATTCATCAAAGGATGCTACGCCACTGCAAGGATCTATTCATTGTTCTGTCCCCGCTGAAGAATTTTACTTGTCCAGCTCAACCCCTGTGAGACAGTGATGATCATGCATGGGTAATGATTGCCACTATATAAACACATGGGTAGAGAGCCATAACTTAAGTTTCAATAATCACCAGGTCATAAAAATGCTTGTGTGGAATTGCCTGTCGAATCTGATACAAAAGTTAGTTCAAAAGTTTGGTTACTTTGCCCAAAGATCAGGTCTAAAGCGCAGTTTTTCCACAGGTTATACTTCTGCTGCGCGGGTTGTCATGACGTCAGCTCCTTTTACGGCTCAGTCCAGAGCGCGGTGATGTTATACCTTTAGCTCATCCTGCATAAGCACTCTCAACTCTTTACACTTGGTTTGAATCAACTAAACTTGGTGGAGTAGGCAGGTTAGTACTGCTTTGAAGTACATTTGTGTCCAACAATGTGATTAGTTGGGTATTTTCCCCAGCTTTCCCTGTGGGGAAGGGGTGGTATATGGTTTAGACAACTGCCATCTCTGGACTTTGTGTTTCAGAATGCTTTACATGGTCTAACTCTTGGTTTTACTTTTTTGACTTGTCCAAAGATGATGCGATACATTCTTAATATGGCAGATTATGAATTGTGTGCCATTATAAACTGCATGGAATTCTTCCAAAAGCTCTTCAGGCAATTTCCTCTCATGTACGACTGCGTTGCTGAATTTTCTACAGTGAGAAGTGTGTGTAGACGGTAAATCATATCACCTGGGTCATCTGGGAACAAATGGTCAACCGAAAACCATACATTTTGGACCCCGCGCAAGGCTCTACATTTATCTCTCCCCTGTGTTCCGAAGCTTTGATGTATCTCTCCGCGTCAAGCAGCTTTGTTCTAGATAAGATTGGGCACTAAGAGATCAGCCACATCTCTCAATGCCTGCAGAGACTAACATAAAAAGATATCCCATACTGAGCCGTGCACATAATAGATAATTGTACCCTGGGGAGCATCACCAAAGCACAGAGCCTGGGCCTCCAGCTCACACTGGCACTGTACTCAATACAATCACTGTGAAGTGACTCGGAGGCCTGGAGATACCAGGTTGGTTAGTGAGGGACCATGGACCGAGCGAGTGTGCATGTGTAAAACCCTTGAGTTAGTTTTTGGGGGACAACCATGGTCCACAGGGAGCTCTGCAGAATTTCTCCCCCAGTGAACTGTAGGATGATAACGGAAGAACGAGAGTCAGCAGATAAGTTTGGTCCATAGGGGACACAAATTATCTCTACTGTAAGCTATAGAGCTGCTGAGGACTGAGCTGAAGTGTTGGCTAACAAGTGAAGCCATTGTGGTTCTTTTACACATTTGTGTGAGGAATTGGACACATGGCGCATACATGACATGAATTATTTTCTCTCTCTCCCGCCACTGTGGTCCCATAAAGGTTCCCCTCAATTCTTCTTCTCTCTACTTTCCAGTCACAAATTGCATTTGTCCTCCTCTCATCCCTGCATCCCTCCATCCCTCTTTCCTACCTCCACAGTCAGCTTTGCATGAGAAGACAAGCTAATGTGGGCTATTTTACCCAATAGAAGCTATATGTCGGCGACTTGGTGAAATTGATTTTCCACACCAATAGCTTCCCTCTTCTTACGCAAGCTACCACTTCCATATGGCAGCCATTCATTTTTCATGCTCCCTCCCTCTCTCCGGGAGATAAGCAGCAGAGGGAAGTTGAGATTGCGAGGGCTCCGATTTGACATGTATGACTGTGTGCGGGCATGCACATACGAGGGGTGTGTGCATGTGATGTGAGGGTGAGGGTGGGTTGGCTGACAGCGGGACTCACAGGGGAAGGGTAAGAACCTTGTTGTTTATGTCACACCTCCCGCTAGCTGTGGAATTGTTTTGATACAGAGGTCTCTCCCCTGCCCTCCCTTGGGGGCCCATAAACAGCTCACAACAACTCACACAGCAGCCGGAGCATGCAATGAAATTGATATGCTTAAATGTTTCTCTTAGCACACGCTGCTCCAGTCACTGCTGATAGGACCTTTTTTTTCCCCCCAGACTGCTGCAAGTATTCAGGAAGATAAATCAATCATAGCTCAAGTAGTTTCAATGTTTATTCCTGAAATTTTAAGATCATGTTTGGGATTATGAGTCAGGTGCAGTGTTCAAGGCCTCCTCAGCACATTATCATTGTATAACATCACTCTAATCATGCAAGCATTATGATGGCACATTCCTCTCACAGCCTGTCAATATTCTGTGATTCTGTGTCCCGAGGTTTCCCGCTGAATTCAGTTCAATTCAATTCAAAAAGTCAAATAGGGATGTTTTTCAGGAAGCCACGTGAAAGCAGGCACAGAGTTCTGGATGTGCTGGCTGACCTCCTGTTAGCTTCCTGCGTAAAATGCCATTAAAATAATGGACTAATAGGCCTCATGGAGACTTCACTGTTACTGGACAAAATATAAAAGATCGTTTAAGTGTATGCGACTCATAACAAAGCATTAATCATTTTACAGCCATCCCTTGTGTATACACAGAAAAACCCCATCCCGTCTACCAATGCTAAATGAGATATAAATTGCTTGAATAAGCATGTATTTAATTGTGGCAGTGAATTAGCAGTTTAGTTGTGCTCCCTTAGCCGTGGAAGTGTTGCACATTTTGCAAAATGTATGTAAAAACTGCCTGTATCAGGCATCTTCGTGGAAAGTTTAGGGCTGTTGATTTGGTTGTTGTCTTGTAATAGTGTCAGTGTTCTCCGCCACCTGTCCGATTGTCCAATGACAAGCCATCAGCTGGCTCCAATTTTGAACAATTTTGCCTTCATCTCATGGACGTTTCAAATTGCAGTTCTCCTAATGTCAAGAAAACGAGGAATTCTATTAAATCTTGTGGCAGGCCAATCACAGGTGATGACCAAAGAGTGACAGCTGTCGACGCCTCTTTATGTGATGAATATGTTTGTGCTTGTTGACATGTTTTGTTTAGACTGGGTGCAGATATACAGCACAAGTTTGACTCTAACTGAAAAGTACAGTGTAGTTGTAAAGGATACGGGGAAGTAAGTGTAAGCAGTGATAAACGGGAGATTGAGCTAATGTGAGCTAAAGACAAAGCCAAATATGAAATAGAAATGCATTGCACTCCATAGTGCTAATTTACTAAAAAACAAAGCAAAGGCTCTTTTTCTCTCTAAGTCTTATATTTCCCTTTAGATTCAGAAGAAAAGTAATGATCCATGAGAGCAGTTGTGATGTGAGTTGTGTTTTAGATTTGAACTGTGCATCTCAACCTTAGCAAACCTGAGAATTCAGATACTTACACTGAAAGTATTAAGTTTAGTTGTAATTAAAGCACTTGAATGAAATGCAAAGTGAACTTCCATCCATCCATCCATCCACTTCCGCTTATCCGGGGCAGGGGCAGCAGCTTGAGCAGGGATGCCCAGACTTCCCTCTCCCCAGACACTTCCTTCAGCTCTTCCGGGAGGATCCTGAGACGTTCCCCGGCCAGCGTCCCTCCAATGTGTCCTGGGTCTTCCCCGGGCCTCCTCCCAGTGGGACATGCCCAGAACGCCTCCCCAGGGAGGCGTCCAGGAGGCATCCGAAACAGATGCCCAAGCCACCTCAGCTGGCTCCTCTCCATGTGGAGGAGCAGCGGCTCTACTTTGAGCTCCCTCCGGGTGACAGAGCTTCTCACCCTATCACGAAGGGTGCGCCCTGCCACCCTGTGGAGGAAACCCATTTCGGCTGCTTGTGATCTTGTCAGTCATGACCCAAAGCTCATGACCATAGGTGAGAGTAGGAACGTAGATTGACCGGTAAATCGAGAGCTTCGACTTTCGGCTCAGCTCCTTCTTCACATCGACCACATTACTGCAGCTGCTGCACCGATCCGTCTGTCAGTCTCATGCTCCATCCTTCCCTCACTCGTGAACAAGACCCTGAGATACTTAAACTCCTCCACTTGGGGCAGGAACCCTCCTCCCACCTGGAGAGGGCAGGCCACCTTTTTCCGGTCTAGACACTAAATCAGGTGTTAGTTTAGATTTTTATTTGTTCTATGTGTGGTGGCTTCACTGTAGTGTTGTCTCCTTTCAGTGACAACCTGCAGGACCTTTCTCTTTGAAGTTTGTCCTCCTGTCTGTGTGGGGTTTTCTGGCTCAAAGAGGTGCAGATTGATTGGAAACTTATAATTTTATATGAATCTGTGTGATGGAGTCCTGACCTACCATTCACCCAGTGGGTGCTTGGATAGGCCCCAGCATCCTGTGATGATGAATGAGTTCTGGATCATAACTGCTAAACAGTCTTTACACAAAGCTGATTTCATGCTCCTATTAGATGCTTACTAGTTCTAAAAAGTCTGTAACAGCCTGTGTCTCTAATTCACACGATGTACACATCCACACTCTGACAACAAAACATTCACCTGCAGCCTCATTAGATAACAAATGGACACCTCAGATGTGTCCAACACTTCGATCTGTAAAGCGATCGTAACTTTGCGTGCTGCGCCTGGTGCTGTCAGTTATTCAACCGGTGTTTATCCTTCCTTACCTCAGGGTCCAGCTCACAAATCAACTCGACGTGTCTTTCGTGACATGACAGCTCCAATAAAGTACTGCTGGTGAGAGGAATGAGGGCTCAGTTTGGCTGTAGCCCCGGCTAATATAGAGAGGAGACTGGACGTGTCTCGCACCTTCATTCTATTGTTTCAATGCCGAGTGCATCCTGAATTTGCTCTTCCTGTCAGTCTTGTCTCCGTCCTCTGTCTTGGCCCTCTACCTTGTATTCGTCAACTGTTACATGTTTCTTTTTCATTCATTATTTCTCTGTTTTTTTAAATTCTTCTCCCAGCACTTTATCCATCTTTGTCTTGTTTTGCTGCTCCTCCTCTCACCACAACAGCCATTCAGCACGATGGGTCTGAGCTTCCAAGCAGGAAGTGAGTGAGCTGTGTTGGGAGACCTTACAACATTAGAAAGCAGGCAGCCTGCGGGCTTCGTCATTTAGTCTAATTGATTCCCTTAATTGTCTTAGGAAGACCAGAAAGTTCCTGCCTTTTCCTCCCCGTCTGTCTTTTAGCGTGTTAATCATGCCCGTTTGTGGCGGATGTTCGCCGGCGGTGAGTTAAAGCCGTCTGACGCGAATTCCAATTCATGCCTGGACCCCACGACTCATTGAGCAGATGTGAAATCCATTTTGATGAGAGGGGCTTAAAAAAAAAAAAAACGAGAAGCAATAAAAAAACAGATTTGTTGTGTGTGTGAACTGCCCTAGAGATGCGTGAGCTTAAGCAAGACTGACTGATTGCTCATCCTGCTGCCTGAGCAGGCAAACGCAGACACTCACAGCCCTTTTGTAGCTGAAAAGTGTTAAACTCACACTTACTTTTATATTCCTTAAAGTAGCGCAATTTTCAATGTGAGCCTTTCTGCGTGGTTAAAATACCATTTAGCTGTTTCCTTGAAAGAAAGGTAGAAAAAAAAAATCACTCACACTTACAGCACGACGACAAGCCGGACTGTATGAACTGACGCTGCTTTTCAAAGGCAGACATTCACACTGCAGCAGAGCCTGTTGACCTTCTTGAAGCTTAATGACACCATTTTCACCAGGGGTCCTTCTTGATTGTTACCCCTCTCAGGCTTGTTGTGATTGACTTGGGACACTGTGGCTTATGGGTAATGATTAGCGGGAGCGTGGCTAACCAATCAAAAGCAGTTAATTAGCGCCGCTGCTTTTCCATTGTGCTATGTCGGCGACTGGGTTGGTTCTTACCCGCCCGTGTCTTCAGTGGGCCTTTTCCACCTCGCCTCGTCCCTGTCATTAGCAGGCTGAAGTGGCAGTACAATCAGCTGCTTGCACGCACACACACACGCGCACACACACACACATACACACACATTCTTGAACACTCAGGGTCCCACGCGCAATAATGCACTCACATTCACAGGGACAATCGGTCTATCATTTCACTGCCTCCTCTCTCTCACACACAGGCACGCACGAGCACACTGGTCCTGGCCTGGCCTGGTCCCACGAGTCCTTTCATGGCCAGTGATTGTCATTCGCAGCTGGCTGTATGACCTTGATAGGGATAACAGAAGCACCGCTAAGGGATGCTACTGCATCCCCCTCTGTCTCTCTCCCTCTCTCTCTCTTACACACACACACACACACACACTGGAGTTGAAATCCTCCCCCATTTTCCCTAAAAAAAAAAAAAAAATAAAATACAAGGACACGGGGAATATGTGCATGTGTGCTCATGTGATGGTCTGATCTGGAGTGTGTCTGTGCAGAATTTGCATGATAATGAATCGGTGTGATGATGTTTTCTTTGGATCAACTCCTACTTTCTCTGGCACACACTGCTTCGCACAGCAGATTTTTCTTTCGAGTTTTGACGCACACACGGGAAAAAAAACCACTTTTTTTTTTTTAAAGATGTCTGTGTGTGTCAGCGTGTGTGTGTGTGTGTGTGTGTGGTTTGTACATACCTGTGTTGCTTTTCCATGGGGTTTTTTTTGGTGTTTGTTTCAGTCCTCACATCTGACAGGAACACAGACAGCAGGAGGTGTTATTGAGGTTTAAATACACACACGTCAACACACGCACAAACACACACGCTTGGGTGCCGGTCCATTGTTTCGGTGCTCATTTGCTCCCTGCGCTCGGAGGTGTTTGGCGTTGCAGGGCTGCGCCACACCTCCTGTCATCTTCCTGCTATATCACGAGCCCCACAGTCTTTCATGTCTGCTCGGCTGGTAATGAGAGTTGATAGAAAGAGGTGAGATTCTCCCATCAGTCCTCCCACACACACGGAGGGAGACAGACTCAGTGGAGACAAAGCCACTGGGTGCGCGTTTCGATGCCAGCATGCGTAGAAGCCGGAGCGCGTGTGTATGCGCAGTGCAGATTATCACACTTCTCCCCCACAGAGACATCTCCTAATCACACTAAACTTCTCTTGACACTTCAGTTACTCTTCCGCCGAAGTTACTGTGTCTTTATCAGCGATCTCTCCCCCTCCTCGCACTCTCTACTTCCTCCTCCTCTCACTTTCCCTCTCACTCTGCAAACCTCAACCCCTCCGCTTCCTCCCTGTTCGTCCGTTCTCGTTTTTCCTCCCCCCGTGTCTATCCAAGTTTGACGCGGAGCCATCTGTGAATCTGACTAATGTTGCACCTCATTCTTTTTTTGGTTTTCTTCATCTGACCCAGTTTGTCACTCTCAGCAGGTGCTGGCTGCCACTGTGATTACTGCTCTGAAATATCTCTGTCCTGAATGACAGGGATGTGCATCAGCATTCACGTCCTCACAAGGGTACAAGGGACGAGAAAGAAATACACAATTGCTGGGTTTCCACCAACATATTCTTTAGCGTGTATTTAATAGAAACTGCAAAACCTTGGCAAAAAGTTCAGAAAACACTTAATGCACCATGAGGTTGATCATTCTCCTCTTCACCTCACACAGATCTGATTGAACCGTCATTACTTTAACGCCAGAAACAAACAGAAATATCATATTTACATTGTGTTTTCATCGTAGCTTTTCATACTTTGTGGTTTAGCTGCTGCTCTTTTAATCAATTTTGTAGCACCCTCTTCTTTTTTAATGGTATAGGTGGTTTTTCAGCTGGAGACCACATGACACCACCTATCACTTGTCCCGCTGAACCATCTTCTAATATCTGCATCATGGTTGTGGACTGAATCAAGCATGCTCTCGTATTTATTGCAGATTTTGAATTTTGGTCAAATGCAATTGTTTTGAGTGAACGGCTAATGACGGACTTACCATGCTATAAGGCTAGAGGCTTCTAGCATAAGCCATAACAAGAAAAAGTACCCTTGATATAACTGTTGTTAAAGCAGAAATCTTTCAAGCTATAAAGAAAAGAACAAGGAAAGGAAAGATGGAGAGACGGGTAAGAGGTGAAATAAGGAGGAAGAGGAGACGAGGCAGGAGCAGGAGAGGACAGAGTGGAGGAAATCTTTTAGTATATGGGTATCATTCACAAATAATAACTGCCTTGTGGTTTTCTTACATTTTTAACACTTTTCTTTCGCTCACCACTTGGTATGACAAACAGAAAGAGCAGAGGGAGTCAGCGCAGAAGGATGCAGTGCAGAGAAGTGGAAAATGATGAATGGAGAATGAGACATGGATGCTTAGTGGAAGAGCAAGGATGGACAAAGTAACAAGCTGGGCCCGAGAGCGAGAGGGAATAGAGGGAAAAGATGAAGCGGGACATCGAGATAAATGGCAGAGAGCTTTGGAGAGGCTATAAGGGCTTGAGCTTCGTCTGGCATATGCTTGTAGCGCTGCAGTCTCATCTCCCATGCTCTTTCAAGTGGGGAATAGAAAGGCCTTCATTTTAGCTGCCGTCCCATAGAAGCGCGCCCTCATTAAAGGTGAACTCATGGCACCCCTCTGATCATGAGACACAGTGCAGGGGGACCGTTTAGATCCTTGACACACAGCGACAGAGCTGAGGCCCAGAAGGATGTCCTAATGGTGACAGCCCTGTGTCTGTTTGTGTGGGTGCAGCATAGAGCTGGCAGTTGAAGGCATTTAGACAGTCTGTTAGTATTTAGACAGTGACACATTGTGGTGGGGTTGGCTCTGGACTCCATAGCACAGTGGACTTGAAATGACAGAAACATGAATATGAGGTTAAAGTGTTGACTTTGAGCTTTAATTTGTGGGTGGTCACATGCAAAAGATCTGCAGCTTCCGTTCTGTGATCATAAAAGAGGTCGCTTAAAGAACTAAACTCATGCTGTACAAGTTTTACAATCTAGGCATCCAGTGGATGATAGCTAGTGGGTTATATAATGGCTTATTTAGGGTTAGGGTCAGACCATTTAGGGGGATAACAAATGATATGCTCCTGGTTCGTTTAAGAAGCATAAAAAAGACGGGGAGGCAATACAGTGGCTGTTTAAATAAGCTAAAAATGAATTTACTGAGAACTCGAAACTAAATCAACAACAGCCTTCTGAAAGGCACCCAGCCTTTCCTGCAGGAAACAAGGGGTAGAACCTTCCAGGCTGGCTGAGTGGAGGAGAAGAGGAGTGAAGGGAAAAGAGAAACCCACTTGGGAATCACCCCTCTTAAGAAGAGACAAAGAAAACAGGGACAAACCAACCACCAAAATGCCCTCATAAGGCCCAGGGCCATCTCACAAACAATGCAGGACTAACTGAACTTCAAAAAACAAAAGAGAGCAATTCCACAACCGGTCAACTCACTTAAATATTAACCACAGTGATGCTACCAAAACCTCATGCATTATAAAGAAACAAACAACCTACCTAAAGTGGAAATTAAACTCCTCCCCCCGTGACATGGCAGGCATTTGGTAGAGTCCAGATGGCCACTTCCTGTATTTAACAGCTCTGCTTTCTAGAGTGTGTCTTTTGTTCAATTCTGCCAAGATGTCCTCTGGCAGTACCAACCAGCAGCAGCACCCACTGGTAACTGAAGAAACAGAAATTTGAGCGACCTTAATATAAGACAATATATCGAGTGTTGACTGTACTGAAGTTAACCAAACATGTGCACTACAAAATAGAACTAATGTACTGTTAAATAAAGTATCTTCTATAAAAACAAAACCTATGTGTTGTGTCCTTGTACATGTTTGATGTGTATGTGCCTTAGGAGGTAAATGAAGACAAACTGAACTACCACTGTAAACTGGAAAGAGGCCATGGCATAAGTGCCAGAGGGTTTTGAATTGGTTGTGTGGCCTCAGGCTAATGGTCTCATGCTCCACATAACAAACTTGTGATTTTCTTACCATTTTAAAGAAATGTGAATTCTTGAAAAGTGCATATTTTTGGAAATATTTTGCCTATTTCTCTTTTTACCGAGTGTTATGAGATGATTGATACTACTGAACAGATAAAAAAATGTAGCTGAAGCTAGCAACCAGTTAGCTTAGCATAAAGAGTGGGAAAAGGGGTGGAGAGCTAGCTTGACTCCATCAAAGGTCGAAAACGATTCCAGCACATAACCTCCCTAAAGCACTTTTAAAAGGATTGAACAGACTATGATATCGTTTAGTGATCTGCTGGGTAGAGTTGACTGAGCCATGGTGTGTGTTTTCTCCTTTATCCAGTCTTTGAGCTAAGCTAACCAGCTTTTGGCTCCGTGCAGACATGGGAGTGGTATTGATCCTCTCACAGAAGTCTTGGCAGGAGTGTTAGATGGATAACCATTTCCAAAAAAGAATTCATCATCATCTCTATCTTCAGAGAATGTATATCATGTTAGCCAGAATCACTTAATCATCAATTACTTTGGGCAGACCTTTTGCACAGAGGACATTTAAAAATCTCATAGCAGTTAACGCACAGGTGTATTTAATAATGTTAATGATAGCAGCACTCCACTTAGTGTCTGCTATTGTGAGTGCCTGCTCAGTGGAATATCTTACTGGGACACTTAATGGACCAGAGACATCTTTAATGTCATTAATTCTACCAGTGCTTTTCCTGCTATGAAAGGTCAAAATGACTGCTGTGAATAAAGGATATATGTGTAGGCATTGTGTTAAATAAATCACTTTGTAAAGTTTGTCTACACATCAGGTTTTGGCTTTTTTGATTTAATATTTTATCATGTTTTCTCTCACACTTCTGCCCTGAACTCAGGATTTGCAAAGATCTACGAGGTCTGTGGCTCTTGTTCATGTTTGCTACTGTGCTATGCTAATCTAACATGCTGTGTTTTGTGTGTCTGTTTCTTTTTTTAAACCTTGCCGTTTCTGTTGCTGGGGTACCTGTGGATGCTGCTGGCTACGGCAGTCTCATGTGAGTACATCTATACAAAAGTCCCTGGGTCAGATCACTTCTGTTTGAGACATGAGGATTGTTAGCCAACTAAGTTGGCAGCATTCCTCAAAAACATCACAACTGTATGAGGCCATTTCACAGTAGTTTGACTATAAATCTTCTGCATATTGAGTCATAATGACAAAAACAATCTAAGGAACATTCACACTTAATAATTGAGGACTGGATTTTGATATTTATTTTACTGTTCCACTTTCCGTATCTAAAATAAATCCTACCATGCATTAAAAAGTGGTCACAGCAGGACTCCAATGCTCAGGGAGATGATGCTAACTTTCTTATTTTACACGAGTTGAATTTGCCAAGTGATGAAATCAAATCAAAGTCGTGTCTGATATAAATTTTTAATTGCTAGCTATCAGGGATTTGCATCACCATTCAAGGCACAGTAAGCTCCTTTTGCTCAAATATATGTCAACAAATTCTCATGAAAAGTGTTTTTCAGTCCACTGCACTTCAAAAAAGGAAAAAAATAGAAGCATTAATTCAGTAATTCTTTGCTCCAGGAAATAGGCTGAGTCAGAATTAAATGGCGAGAGCTTACAATTGTTCAAGCTGTTGATGCCGGTCTGTGTGTGTGTGTCTGCAGGTGATTTCAACAGAGAAGTCAGGGAACCATATCTTCCGACTGACAGGCCCCGGTGCTGACCAGGATCCCAAAGGTCTCTTCACCATTGACATAGACACAGGAGATGTGTCAGTCAGCCGCTCACTGGACCGGGAGGCCATTGACTTTTACCAGGTCAGTGTGTGTTTGTGTGTGCCTTTGTTAAGAGCAGTTGCTTATTGTGTTTCTGTGTATAGCTTTTCTCTCCTTTCTGCCCACCTGGGCACTCTTTTTCTATCTGATTCCTTGACAGATTTATCGTTTCCTTCTCAATTTCAGTGCCTGTGTGGTTCAGTTGCTATTTTGTTCACTTATTTCCTTTTAACCTCGGCCAATCAATGAGAATCTGTATTTCAAATATAGTTAACTTTGATCTGTCCCTTTCAGATTCAGCATATGTAGGGCATGCTGGTATGTGGAAAAAAGACTGAACATTATGGGGGTATCATTTGTACAACAGAACTTTGGAACTTAGGGAACAGTTTGGAAACCAACACAGATATACTGACTGTGTTATTTAAGAACGAATGGGTTTCGTTTTTGTCAAGGCTGAATTGGTGCTATTGGTTAGAAGTTGGTTGTTTCCTCTGTGACAAAAGAACATTAGAGCCTGTTTGAGGTGCTTGTTGGGTTTGTTGCCCTCTGGGTTGTCTGCCTGACGAAACCATTTCCCCCAGAACAGAAAGGGAGAAAGGGGCAGAGAAAATCTACTTTTTAAGTAAGTCAATTGATCTTATCCTGTTTTCTGAGACCAGACGTGAGTGCGGGTGTTCAGACGGATGCAAGCTGTTGATAAGCTAACTGGCTTTTGTAAAAACTCAGAAATAATTCGCTCTGTAAATACCAACAGATGTGAGAGGAGAGCAGGCGGGAGAGGAACACAGAGAAAGGCCTAGAGGAGCAAACACATCCACCAAATTTCTATAGTTTTTGGTTTTTTTGTTTTTTTCCTGCTCTGGTATCGTTGCTAACTATTACACGCTTCATGTAACCAGGACATTGGCTTTCAGTGGTTACGGTCTGATTCTGATAGTTTACAAGCACCTTTGACACTCACTAACTGAGCATCTGTGTATCCCATGAATAATGTGGTTACCAGGTAGATTGGTCTACTAGGAAAAAAAAAACGCATAGCAAGACCTAAGCCTGTGCCTTCCTGTCACTCTGAATATGGGAAGAAATTATGATTAAGTAAGCGGAAGCAGTATTTCTTACTGCCATGACCTGTTTTGAAACCTCACTGTGCCCCATAAAACTGTGATGATCCAAGTTAAACAAACAAATATAAAGTAAAAATTATGATTACAGGCCACATTAACCCTTGCAGTATTGCCAGATGTGCGCCATGAGCATGAGCTCAAGTTCATTTGCTCAAGGATGATCAAGCTTTGGCCTTTTCTACATGCCAGAGTGGTTTACATGTTCTGCATGTAGAGAGTTTCTTTTCTAGTCTTTTCAAAATCAAAAGCACACAGCACAAAAATGTAAAAAAGTGGGTTGAACAGAATGTTTGTCTGTTCCACTCTAAGCTTTGATTATGTCTCTAACTATCTTCCATCTCCAGTAGTAAAGATGAAGTGTTTCTAAGGAGTACACCATTCAGCAATTACAGTGCAGTTTGTGTCGTTACAAGTTACATAAAAAAGGCTCAACTAGCCAGTTGCTGGTTCCTGGATGCTAGGATAATGTTAGCTGCTCTGTCCTTCAACAGCTGGACAAAGCATCATTTTAGATTATTATTTTGCATAATTAGTCCTCAAAATCATTGTTTCTCACATGGTAAAAGTGAAAACATACTCTGTTAAAAAGATTCTAATTCAAAATAGGCACATGTAAACTAAACAGCCAATCAAATATGTTAGACTCTGTTATTGTTTTTTTCATTATCATCCTTATAATTCTAATATCTTGCTTTACATTGCAATCCAAGGAGAATGTTGTCTGTTCATTTCTATGTCTTTCAGCGCAGTATCATGTATGTAGCGAACAGGCCCATATTTAAGAACCGCTTGTACAAGGTTCTGCTGGATCAAGGGTCTGCTGAAGGCAACTGAATAGCCTACCACAAATGAGCTGAAGTTAACATTAGCTAAATTAGCTAAGCTTGCAAAGTCAGCAAGTGATTTTGTTTTCTATTGTGGGAAAAAAATATCAAATATCAATCATTTTGCGTTGTAACTTTGCCGCTGTTTTTATTGTACAGTAAACGGCATATGTGCTGTGTGAGAACAGAAAGATTGAACAAGGCTTCATAAAAATCAATTTGCTGAATGACGTTTTACCATTTTCTACACCCTTACACAGGCGTTTTCTATTCCCCATTATTATTGAGCTTGTTGCTACGTGGAGCCATTCTAGGAATAGCATGATCTCACCAAAGGTTATGTATTAAAATAAGAATTAATAAGATGTAAACTTTGTAAACTTTACATTGTAAAGTGTCCAACTCTAACAGGTGAAACAACGATTAGAAGGGTGAGATCAAAGATCTAATTAGGCAACTTAAGTGGAAACACATATGTGTGTGTGTGAACTCTTGGTCTTTAGGTCAGTCAGTCTTTAGGTAGTCAGTTTATGCTGAGACATCAAATTAGACTCTGTCAATGCTGAGATCAGTACAAATTGAACTAAACTGTAAATGTTGTCTCTTGGATACTTGCATTGTATTCTTTTTAGACTATAATTTATAAAAGAAATAATAAAGACACAAACACAGAGATAGCTACAGCAAACACCTTCAAAACAGCAACTTATCTGAGGTTGTTATAGTTTTTAGAATTTCCTCAAAGTCAGCTCTGTAGATAAAGTTTTTAGAGCCTTGACGACTTTAACTAAAGTTCATACTTAAAACTTTGGGTGGGAGGACGAAGAGAGAATTGGAAACCAGGACAGAAGAGCACAGACTGAGGGTCTAGGGACCTTCTCCATAAAGATTTTACTGTGTTCAGTAAAGAAAAGTTTAGCTCACCACAGGGATGTTTAATGACACAACGACTGAGCTGAAACAAATTCGAGGAGTGAGATTAAGAGGAAAGCAGTGTGGAAAAAAATTTGGAAAGCTTGAAACAAAAACCTACACACAGACAGACCTGGCAGAATATTTAGATTTACTCAGTATCAGAGTATTTTTTAGATTAGATAAGGATTTATTAGAACAACTACGGATTCTATTATTACCGAATACCTGCTAGCGGCAGTTCATTGAGCTTTGAATCTTTCTTTTCTTAGTTGTGAAGGCTCCTGAACCAAAGACAATCCTCATCTGTTTAGCTTCTTTTGCTGCCTAAGATGCTACTGCTTTCTGTTTTTGTACACAAAAGATATCCAAGTGTTGATGTGTTAGTGTCATTTATTAGATTCAGGTTTTGGGTTGTTTTTTTGTTTTTTTTTTCAAACACACCATGACAGTAATTGCATTTAGCTGTTGATTTCAATGTGCCACTCCAGTACAAGGTCTTTGGAATAGACATCACTCCTCGTGTGTTGACTCCGGTTTGAACAGACACAAAAACAGACTTTATTGAAACTGTCAGTCAGAGAGATAGCCAGCTACGACAAAGAGAAAAGAAAATAAATAAATTTAACTCGGCATCTTGAAACCTAACAGCAGTCTGCCGTGCCTATAGTCTTAAAATAACACCATGTTACCTAAAATGTATTTGAGTTTTAACCACAAGTTATGTATGTGCCCACAGACAGTAGATCAAATTGAGTCTGCTGTCCAAAAACCTCTTGTGAGCGATTTTGGCTTCATAGTCTGATCATAAAAGCTGAAAGATTTAATTGAAGGGTTCAGTCAATGGCAAAATAATTCCATCATAGTGGGGGAAAAAAAAAATGCACCAGTCTAACATGCCATTGTTTCATTGGCCAGAAGTGAATTAGCTTCTAACACCAATTATGTCATCACTAATGATCATCATTTTTCCAACCAGATAGTTGTAATCCCCAAAGGCAAGATGGTATTCATGTTCATGCGCATACTGTCCACGTGCTTGTGCACCAGCGAACACGAGTCGAACACATGGACTCTCTCTGCTTTTCTTCCTTTTCCCAACCAGGCCTGCCTGATATCTTGCTCTCTCTCCTCTTATCATAAAGACATAGTAAGTCTGTGTCCCAGTCATAACTCAGAATAAGGGTCTCCTATCAAATGCAGCCTCGCCTTTTTATCGATGGTCCAACAATGTGTGCAGAATGAAGACTGTATCACTTTATGGTGCCCAGTGGTAGTCGCAGGCTGTCCCAGTCACATTCATTAAGGGTGTCTCCTTTCTCACTGAAGCTAATGGCTTGTGTGGGGATGAAACATGAAATATTCAGAGGTAGATTAAAATCACCATTACTCTAAAGGCATTTTAAAGGCAAAATGAAACGGGAAAGCTCAGGGTCTTTTCACGATTATATTGCAAAGTCTCTTTAACTTGTTAGATGTATCTGTTAAAGCTTCTTTATAACATGGTCTGGGTGAATACTTGATTCTGATTGGCTGCAGGCTGTCCATTAATTCCTAACAATGGACACCTAATGAGTAGTTCCGGTGAAAAGGTCTGTTCACGGTACAAAATTAATGTGCTGGACAGTGTCAGACCCTATCAAAAATGAATAACTGTAGCAACAGGGATGCAGTCGAAGCCTCCATTTACAATTTATTGCAACACGTTAACAAGCTGACGTCTGCTGCAGTGAGGGACCAAACATTTCTTTAAGCAATGTGAAGAATGTGACAACTTTGATTACTGGCATGCAGAGAACTTGGTGAAAAGGGAATCATCACAGTTAACACTGGGAGAAACGATCAAGTCAGTACAATGCTGCAACATATCTAGTGTGGCCTACAAAGGTTTTTTTGCAACGTGGAGAGTCATCCTCAGCACCATCTTCAGGACCACAGGATGGCAGCCATAACACACTACCCTTATGAATCTTCTCATACTTTGGGTTATATCAGCAAACGTCTCACATTTACCTAAAACTCAGTCCTTGCAGCAGAGGCCAACAGTATCCTACTGTAGATTTGTATTTAAACCACTTTGTAAACCATACCCAATGTCATTGACTTTTAAGCTCTCTAGTATAACGTTAGCTTTCTGCCTCATGACTGAGCTTAAAGGGTTCTAATTGCAAATTAAGAGTAGTGAATGCTACCATTGCAAAGGAACCTTATGATTGCTAGATGTGTGTTTAGCATCCACATTGTAGAATTTGTAGCTTCTTTGCATCCATATTTGAAGAACAGTAGTACACAAGCTCATTGGTTTTGCTTATCTTGACCTTCTGGTGGTTGGCCATGTGACAAAGCTCTCCATCGGTCCCCAGTAAAAATAGGCTCCAAATGAAAGCAGCATGATTCTCACTGGAAATTATCCACTGTACTCATACATATCATTGTAGTTTTAAATACTTTATATAAGCTTGACTGGCTAGTGAAGGCATACAAATGCTAAATGATAATTCTAGTTTTCTCGTGCACCCAAGTGGCAAAACAGTTGGAATACATGGTTAATTCAAACAGACATCAGTATGCTTTACAGGTAAACGTGTATTAAAGTCTGACCTGTTTATTCCTGGCATGTTATTTAAGATTTTCACTAATGTCACGCTGCGGTACAAACATGTTAGATGTTTATGATATAAATCTCCATTCCATGATGTACAGTATTTGAAGGTAACATTTGAAGGAAAATGTCAGTAAATGTCAAGTTTATTCTCCATCAAGAGACCTGATAGAACACCATCGTGTTTTCTCTAAGGCTCTCCTTTAAGATCTGCACTGGATGTTGTTTTGGATACAGATTATATCTTTCTTTCCTCAGAGTGTGGCTCCTCATGTTCAGGGTTATATGTCAATCTCGTGCCTCTGCAGCCAGCTGCCTTTTCAACACAGACCCTCTGGCAGCCTTCTGCCTCCCTGTATGTTTAAGGTGTGGACTCACCCTGAAGTGTCTTTTTCAATATACAGCAATGTATCAATCCACCAAGGTTGTATTGAACAGACCCTCTACTTCCTTCCACTCCCTGCCTTCCATCTGCTCCCTATTTTACAGCATGATGATAATTGATTGATATTGGCAAAGAAATGCTTCGACCTCCCCACAAGGTCACTGTATATCACAATGACATGGCCACCGGCCTAAAAAAATGAAATCAATAAAGTTGACTGGCCTGGTATCTAAATGCAGTGGTCAGAGTTTTTGGAGGCTCAGCTTGAAATATACAGATGCAGACACTGTTGTGAGTGAAAGTACAAACTAAGCAAAACTTGGGAAACACATTAAAGAAAAGCACATTCTAACTTCAGCATAACAACAGCGAGGGGTCAGCTCAAGACAGATGGAAACTGGGAATTCTAAATAGGCTATTACAGGAACCACAAGCAAGGCAAACAAACAAACCCCAGACAAAGTAAACATTAGCAGTGAAGGAACAAACAGACACGGTGATCAGCTGGGCCGCATGTTCACAAGGATTTAATGTCAAACATTATTTTCTTATTAAGCTCAATTAGGGTGAAAATGAATGTTAATGAGATGGAAAATGGAGAGGAAGGGAGAGGGGTGCGGGGCTTATCACTGCGGTTATGACAAGCCCGGGTCGGGTCGAGAGTGGCGGAGAAGAACTCTAATTGGCTCAGAACAGAGGAAGGATAGAACGTGAAACGATAAATAACAGTCTTGTTTACACAGGTAGAGGGATGACCCTCAGTAATGTGGGTCATCACAACAATAAGTGCGGTGGGTCCTTTGTACGTGCCTACCTTGGAGACACTCGCATTTTTCAGTGGACCAAAAAACATACAGCTACAAATGGTGCTGTGGGCAGCTGACATTTCTGTTTTCTTTGTGATTTCCACTTACAGCAAGCTCTTAAATGTCCGAATTGTCAGAAAAAGGGAATTAAAAAAGAACACAGAATAATCTGCGGTTGCTCATTTTGATACTGCTGTGTAGTCTTGGAAGTAACTTTTGCGAAAACATCAGACTTCTTTGCTTTACGGCCTACTTAACCCCAGTGTTTGCCGATGTTTAGGTTCTCATTGAGCATTCTTTCGGCTGTGTGCCTCCGAGCCCAGCACTGCAGCTTGTGTACCTTGCAGCACCCACTCATGTGATGTCCTTTGACAGCAGATCTAAAAAGGCACCATACTCTGCTCCCTATATTCTGTCTGTCAAGCCACAGTACGCAGCCACACAAAGGAGGGGCTCACTAAAATAACCATATGGACCTATCTCAGCTCTACAAAGGCCAAGCTGTGAATTGACAGCTGTTTTGAATTTTAGATTTTTAAATATCTCAGCTTTCAGAAACTGTGCAAAGCTCTCTCCTCAAAACAGTTTTGTTAGGTTGTCAAACTGTATAAATAAAGCAAAATCATTTTTACCTATATTTGCCTATTTTTGACAGAGTAGACATCAAGCTGTGGCATCCTTTGACAGATCCCTCATGGAAATGACTCTGGCTGTGGCTTCTGAGGTGTGAATGGGATATACTGTAGCCTCAGTGACACTTTTAGTCTTAGGTTTACTTTTAATGTTTATTTCAAGCGTTTGGAAAACTACATATAATGTCCTACTTATGTGATTGTATTGTTTACATCTCACTTTATTGAATCTCACTCTTAATAGTTGATGTAATCGCTTTTCACTTGACTGTTAAGGGGTTAAAAACACTCGAATTATCGCTCTGATTATGCGGCTTGTCGGCACATCCCAGTGTTAGCATCCAGGATCACAGACACAGACAGACACAGAAGTATTAGCTTAAGCACGTATCCATGAATGACACTGACATTATTCAGCAACACAACAGCGCAAACACCATCTGCACAATTCCATACACTGTCATCCTTCCACCTACATGCCGCAGTCTTCTCAGACATGTCTGAATTGTACTTGCATGAACATGATTTGACCAGAGAGACAGCACGCCAAGCACAGCACGCGAACTTTGACCCGACCCATGCACCATGCAAAGACAGCCGTCAGTCACTCATTCGTACGGGGGAGCTACTGAAGCAGAACAGCTGTTATCTGAAGATCACAAGATAATTGCACCATGTATCCACAAAAAAAGGAGCTTTGTTTTCTCAAGATGGTGTTAATAAACCATGTGTCTGAGTCTCCGTTACCAGGGAAACAGTGACGTTAACTGACAGACAGCTCGGCTAGTAAACGACATGTGAAACTCTTTTTTTTTTTTGGTTTCATCCTTCCTCGCGTCATTCCAAGCTTGTAAAACGTACATGTATTAGATTTCGTGAGAAACCGTCACATATCGGTTCGGTGAGGGAGACTTTATTGACAAGCGGCGGGCTTAATGAGTACTGATCTGATTATTTTTTTCCAATAGAAAGACAGAGTGCAGTTCTTGCCTGTGTTAGACCTTGATTGAAGTAGCCCACAGCCCTGATGCCTTGATCAATAATGGCCACACTTTGATCTGACATTTTCTGCTCAAATCAGATGCTACAGTTGTCAAGATGTATCTGCTGTGTGTTTGCAGGCACGGCACTCCCGATACAGTAAAAGAGGAAGCTACCTTTTGTTTCCTTATGATAACAGGCCGATTAACTCGCTATCCTAACAAATAATAAAGTTGTGATCTTGAGAAAACAGCATTAAAAAAAAGTGAAACACTGTGAAGTACAACCAGCACATGAGTTTATAGTGTGTGAATGTGGGCTCTGTAGACAGCCAGCTGGTGATTTCAGTCCCTAGAATCCCCTGACATTCACTCCCCCCCCTCCCACTGCTCCACTGCTGCTCTAGTTCTCTATACATTTTGCTTTAAAAATAACAAATGATATACACTAATCCTGTCTTTACACACAGTACACATACGGGGCAAAGATGCAAGTTGAAGCATTTCAGGACAGCTTCTCGCAGATCTGTATTAACATTCCTGAACAGTGTAAGCATTAAATTGCTTCGGGCTTTTCATTTTTGCAGACATACAGAACACATAATTCCCACAATTTGCTAATTTGGTGACTTTGCAGGATTTCATCCTCATACCTTGCAGGCCCCGATCTCATGGATGCCTACACGGTTTTGTTGTTTAATCAAATTTTACAGTCACTGCTCCCCTTTCTATCTGTCCTTTTGGCTTATACCTGCTCCGCTGTGGCTGTTTTCTTCTGCTTAGGTGTCAGAGAGAGAGGATTTTTCTTTTGGATTAATCCGTCATGTTGCTGAGTTGGAGGAACAGTGTCTGTAGATGAAAACGCAAACATTTGACCCTTCCAGAGGTTAAATACAGTCTGTTTGTTTGGTCGATGTGTGTCTGTGTGTACTCATCTTTATGTATGTATATCTTTTACGGATACTCATACCCTTTTGTATGACCCACAGGCCCTGACCTTACAGTCAAGCAAGGCAAAGTTTTAATGAGCTGTCAAGTCCAGAAAATACAATAAAGCCAGTTGGCGAGTGAAATGTTCTGACCTTAAACCTTTGAAAAATTACATGAAGATGTATTCAAATGTGTTTTAAAAGAACAATCAGCAATTTAGCAACAGTTAATGGAAACCAGCAGGAACTACATCGCACGCTTATCTCCTGTTCCATAATCTCACACCGCTGCCACACATTAAACATGTCGGTTTAATAGCTGTATCAATTTGCATATTTCTGCTGAATTACCAAGAATTTCTGTTTGCTCGTTCCATGGGAAATTGTTTTTAGCTAAATCACTCAAGTGGGAGCATTACCTTTTTTTTAGCACAAACAAACCGACGGAGCTTAAACCTGCTTCTGGGTTAATGTGCGTTATCTGACATCCACTCAGTCAGGGTTGAATGCGTGTTAGACAATGCCAGCCTTTAAATACGTGTCTGTATTATGAAGGGGGCTTTTGGTTGACACTTACTACAGCATTTCAGCAATCAAGTAGTAAAAGAAGATGGAGAGATAAAGAGTGTGAACATGTTTGGAGAGAACATCAACTCAAACTTTGTTTCTGACTTACTTTTTATGTGTTTTAGGTTTAAAAAAAGAGCTGTGGTCGCAATAGAGGAAAGGTACCCGGAAGGCACTGCTCACATGACTTATCCACTTATAGTACTGAGTCTCTAAAGGGCTTACTGTTGGGCAGACTGTTCATGAAACACCTTTTTTGCTAACAGTGAGCTAAATTTAATGAATAAGTCAGGTGTATGGTGCCTCTAGACAGTTCAAAGAACGAGTCGGGAGGATGAGTGTCAAAGATGAACAGTAAAGTGATTGCAAAGTACATTTTTGATTCATAAAAATCTAAAAAACCAAAACGTTTTGCATTTTTCTGTACCACAATGTGCACACAGTAACCCCCACACATCCGCAGACATACGCCTCTGTTTCGTATAGCAATCTAATGCCTTCCTCATTTACAGTAGGTGTTACTTGATGAGCCTGAGGCCTGAGACAGGTGAAGCCTGTTGTCCAAATCCCACTCCTGTTTTCTGCTTGGCTGGACTGTAATTTCCTGGGCTTTGGAGAGCAGGATACGCTGCCCTGCACACAGGAAAACAGCCCTGATGTGCACTTAGTCCCTGTATGTGGGCAAGAGATAAAGGACACACACACACACACACCATCAATACTGACAGCAGCACCTCCTACTCCCTGAGAAAACAAACCTCTAGCCACCATAATAGCTCTTACCTTTAAGAAATATATAACTCCCATACTTTCATGCCATAGAGTCACACACCACTGCACTCGGCTGATAATGCCTGTGGTTTTAAATTTGTTATTTAACATGCATAATTGTCTACTTAACTATGTTTGCAATGCTGTCGCCCTGTGTCAGCGACAACAGAGTCAGTTTTCACCTGGCTTCCAATAAACGGACTGACAATAAGAAACTTTCTCTGAAGCTCCTTTACGGTTCAGTTTGTAGAGATTTTCCTAAAAGTCGAAACTTTTTTTTGCTGTTTTTAAGCCTTCCTTCAGGTCAGGATCATTCAGCTCTAAGAGTTGTGTCACAGTCTTGCTGTCCTTCCAGAAACCCCCTTATACCCCTCGAGACATACTGCTGTGCCCCTCCTCCCAGATAACCTGATTAAATGGTGAGTGCCCTGTTGCTCAGCCTCAGGCATTATTGCTGCTAATTCAGCCTGTCCGTCGCCTGCTGAGGCACATGGCACAACCCCTAATGCACTCTGCCTTAGCACTGGGGCAACTCCACTTTCAGCTGTAGAAACTGAAGACAGAAACACGGTCAGTATCATTTGCTAAAATGGTTGACATTGACCACAGTAGATGGCAAATGGACTGAAATGGGTCGTTGGATCATTTGAATCTAGCCAGAGTGAAGTACAAAAGTAAATACAGTAAGATGAGACAAATTTAATGCTGAGAAAGATAGCCGATCTACAGATGAAAAGACGTTTAATTTTAGTTACAGCCTTGTCAGCTTAAGTTCACTGGTTTAAGTTACTGCGACCACTGAGTGTGCATGAAGATGCCGTTCCAATTTTGTATCCCAAAATTTCCCAAATCGCTCAAACCTTCTTTTATAGTCACGTATACCGCGGCAGCAATCTGGATCCTTTAACGAGGAGTTCGCTCTGGTACTTCCAATTACCTTATTGGCACAGATGCCCAGTGTACACTCAAGCTACAACCTGAAAATGACATAAAGTAGCATAAAGTAGAGCGTAATTTATCCTGATACAATTTTTGTGCTCCACAGACGCTCAGTATACATGGTAAAAATGATTATATAGCAGCAGAAGTTGTTAATTAAATAGGTTCCTGGCACATTGAGATAACACCTGTGGAATTTGGCACGTTCTGATTTTTACGAGCTGCTTGATCCAAATACGGATTTCTGATTCAAACTATAAAGTATATAAGCTTTATTGTTTATATGCTATGAATTAAAGCTTAACCGAAAATGTGACTCCTTAATGTTGACGGCTAGTTGACTCTTTAATGTGTGTCAGCTTGATCTTTGACGTGAGAAGACACATTGCTCTGTAAAGTTAGTGGACCCACTGACTTAACCAGCTATAGAGAGCGCACAGACCTGACAAGAAAAATAAAAAATGTTTTGGCTTGTTGTCAAATTATGCACAGTGTTTGACATTTTAACCGGCAAAGCCGTCGCTCACCACTGGCTGAAAATGAGATGTTTACCCCTCAATGTTTCATATACTGCTGTCTGCTAATAAAAAATAGGGAGGAGGGATATAAGACTCAATAGAAGACGTGGACCAATAACAGAGGCCAGTGAATATGTATATTTAGCATTTTTTAGTTTAATTTTACATTTGTACTGTGCAAAATGCTAAGAGCTCGAGCGAGCTGAGCTGGGAAAAACACAAAAGGCTACAGTACAGACAGGATCAGCATTTTGATCAGGTTTTATTTCATGTGTCATGAGTCCAAAATATGCTTGGACCAGCCCTGATCGAGCTTCAGGAAACCTGTTGTTAAAATTTAACATTTTATATTCGTTCAGTATTCCACTGACTACCTCTAGACCTTTGATTTCAAAACCATCTCACGGTACACCCCTAACAAAGCACAACTCTTTACACTCATGCAATGTGCACTGCGACCTACAGAATAGGAGTGCAATGATGTTCTTGTGAAATAACCACAGTGCACGAAATGTAAAATCGGGATATAGTTTTCCTCATCTGATGCAGAGCCACCTTCCTGCAGCAGCTCAGCAGATGCTGGTCCTATCATCTTTGCAAACTGATAGAACAGTTTTGTTATTCAAAGAAAGAGATGAAATACCTGTACAGTAATTGCCTGTTGATGGAATAGTTCGGGTCTGAGTGCACCATGTCTCGGCCTTCTGTAAGGGCAAATATAAAACATTACAAAAGACGTGATGGAGACAGCAGTGGACAGGTAGGCCTAGTTTTCCACTAGCCCTCCAAACAGTACCTTCAGCACCAGACAAAAGGAGATTGAATTATACCTTAGAAGAGGAGGGGGGGCTATTTTGTACCGTGATACACCAGGGAGAGCCTTTGTGACTCTTTCAACGCCTTTCAGAAGCAGGATTATTTTTTATCTTGCCAGACGGCCAGCTGAATGAAAGATCTTTTCTATCATTTTCTATCTTCTCTATACTTTTAACTCCCCCACTCTTTTTCACTCTCCATCTTTTGTTCAATCTCTCTCCCTCCAAAGACCATCTATTTATATCTTCTTTGACATTCCAAGGGCTTCGTTTCTTTTGATGTAATGAGGAACATTTCAGATCAGTGACTCCGGGATAGGAGACAGAAGAAGAAATCCACACATAAGACAATCCAATATTCCAAGAGGAGTTTTGTTTGCTCAAGAGCACATTAACATTTTCATAAAAGATTTGCAGTTTGGGAGATATCCACACTGATTAAGACTAGTAATAAGAGTTTGAAAATCATTAACACTGACTTTCTAACTATAAATTAGACCACAAGGAATTCACATTGCCATTAGATGATTTAGAGCTTGTTGTCATAGATAACATTAAGAGCTATGCTTAAAGTTAATTTTCAACAAAAATCTCCATTGATGTAAACTTTTGAGTAGAGGATGTGGATTGTCTTAGCAAACACTGATAGTTAATGGGATCAATCACATTATATAGCATTAGACTGCTGTTTGTGTCATGGGATTTAGATTTAAACGTTCCTTTTACTGATATATATACAGGCGTATATGAGCAATTTGAGATGAATATAAGGTGCAATCTAAAATTTTCATAACTTTCTATGATTTAAATTTGTCTGTCATCCTCTTTAAAGTCATCCCCTTGTGCACTGATACATCATTCCGAGAGCTCCTATCCTATCTACATAGGGATAAGTCTGTTCAGTTTTTGATGTAATTTTTGCTGTGTGCGCAAACTAACATAGGCTACTTACATAGAGCCATGTGTTAGCCAGATATCATTCATTTTCAGTCCAATTAACGTGGCTGAAAGCACACCTGTGGCAGGAAGGACCACAGTGATACTCTTGAGCAGAAAAGAATTTGTGTGCTCCAAATTCATCCAGTCATTTTACTCAAAAATGAAAACCTGCCAGTAGTGGTAGAGAAAAGGTCAGTTAATTGACAAAGTTATTAGGATACATTGTCTGGGAACACGAAAGGCTGTGCAGTCTTTTACTTCAGTCCATCTGGTACGGTGCATCTTCCACTTGATAAGCAATAACACACTGATGAAAATTAAATGGATGTCCTTGGCAATCTAACCAGTGGTTGTTGAGATTTTTCTCAACAACCAATCTTGTGCCGATAATGAAACCTAAAAATTGTCAACCTCATGATGGTGCTATGTGAAGAGTTAGATGATCGTTTAAGTCAGCAGGCTTTATTCCTGGTTGACTATGAATGCCTGTCCAAATTTTCTTTGAAATCAATCTAAATGTTGGTGCAGACCAAGATTGCCTTCCTTACAGAGACGCCTACTGCATGGGTACAATGTTTCGCCAAAGCCATAATTAATGTAATTTATGAGTATGAGGGGTTTTAATGCATACAGTTGTGGCTTCACTTTGAAATCCCAGTTGGTCTCTCTATGTCTCTCAGAGAACTATGGTGAGAACATGAAATACACTTGGGAGGCTCTTTGACAACCTGCTTTCATGGCTTAATTTCATTGCAATGAACTCATCCAAGTTGTTGAGGGTGGATGCAGCAGATGTCTACAGTGTCACCAGTGGATAACATACTTGTTTCCCAGAAGGTGTTTCTCAGAGAAGTTGATAACTAGAGGAACAGAGAAAATGTGAAATGCTTTTGGGAGAGTGAGGTAAACTGATGTTCCTCTGTTGTTCTGACACCTTGGTGTGGTTTATAATGTGTATGACAGTCTCTTCACAAGTATACAGACTGTGGGTGCAACATAGTAAAAAAAAAAAAGTGCAATTAAGATGATGCTGCGTGATATTTATTTCTGTGATTTAAACACAATAAAATAATCTTGTACTGCAAAACTTCATTGGACCCAATACCATTTCCAACAGCATACACTGTATTTCATGATCTCTGTTTGAGTTCGATTGGTTACGTCTATCTTCCTCACCATCATTAGGCTGCCAAGCTTTCCTGTTAAGATACATGTCTTTGATGCATCTGCCCTACCCTCAGGTCCCATACTGCACAGTAAAGCAGTTCAGCAAGTTTCACAGTGATCAGATTAAGCCCCCCTTGCTGTGTCCAAGGGAGAGCATTGAGCAGAGTTTGAGGGAGGGAAAGCTCTTTCTCCAGGGGACCGTCTGAACTGTGTCAGGGCAGGTCCAGGGTTCTGTGGGGTGGAGAGCAGCCTGCTGATAAAGGCTGAGCCACAGGAGTGTTTGGGAGGTGCGGGGTGCTATTCACCTTGGAGCCACTGCAGAGCAGTTTCAGTGGGATCTTAAGAAAACGGCAGGCAGGCAGAGCCCCTTTGAATTCACCACCCCAGCAAAGGGAGGACTACTTGAATGGCTCAGGAGGAGCTGCATGCTGAGTGAATGTGAAATGAGGCGATTGCAGTGGCAGGCAATGGAGACGCTTCCATATGCATGACTCGGTCCCTTTTCTCCACTTCCCTTTTCACTCTTCCTATTCTTGTCTGTGTTTAAGGCTGTGATAAAGCCGCCCCAGCTCAGCTACCTTTTCCTCTACTTCTACCATAATAAGCCAAGCGCCCAATTGACTGAGGCTTCAGCTCACACCTCTGCCTACAGTATATCCTTTCCCTGTAATCAACCCTGCTTCTCATCTATGCACAAAGGCCTTTCAAGACTCAACGCTGGGAGATATCCCGAGAGATAGAGGAGAGGAAAGGGAAGAAGACCATGTTTGTTTCCACTATAACTTTAAATTAAAGCAAGCTAAAGGATTTCAGACTAAAGTGTCGTTGCTCTTATTCATTGTTGAACAGTTTAGTTACAGTTGCACGTCCTGTGTTTCTGTTTCTTTTTATCTAAAGTGTTTCCTGCAAAAAGAAGTGTTTTCATGCCTACCTCATTCCTGTTGTCCACGTGCTGAATAATGATCGCTGTGAATCCTTTTCACGCTCAAGATAATGTGGTAAATGGACTGCGAGTATATAGTGCCTTTCTAGCCCTCTGACCGCTGAAAGCGCTTTTACACTCTATGTCTGCATTTACCCATGCACGCACACACACACGCACAGACACACCATACACTGATTGGCTTATAAGGTTACCATGCAAGGTTCCATCAGAGGGAGCCAATCATTCACACTCACTCACACAGTCATGGCACAGCCCTTGGGAGCAATTTGGAGTTCAGTATCTTGCCCAAGGACACTTCAACATGCATGGTGGAGGAAACTGGCACCTCTATCTCTACGCCACAGACGCCCCCAGGATCAGGCCTTTTCCACCATGCGTCTGTCATTATTTAAATAATGTACCTTATATGTATAATGTCTTAGAAGAGATGGCAATCGAAGATTGAAGGTACAATGTAGCATCCATTTGGAATGAATGATCTATCATGTACACATTTAGTAGATAATCATATGAGCAATGCCTGGAGAAAAAAATATAAGCGCAGCCTTTATTTAGCATAAAAGTTGGCCCTAAAACAAACTGCGACCTCTCCAACATGGAGAAGTGTCAAGGTCTCAGTGTGATAATGATCCCAGCTCTAAGAGAAAATTGCTCCGTTCAAGCTCCTCCAGCACAGTCTCAGGGCAAAACGGAAAGTGAGAGGAAAGAGAAACTGCAGGACAGACAATGCGTTCACTGAGACCTGTAATGTTCACAGACTAGATGGCTTGCAGTCACAGATCTACACTCTGAAGGTGGGGCCAGGTCGGCCAATAAACACAGAGGTAATGGTCGCAGAGTTTATCATCTCCCCTGTGACCGACCGCCGCTGATCTGGCACGAGCAGGGCCCATCTTCTCCAATTCTCCCTGCCTTTAATAAGCAATTTTCCCTCCAAATGAAATCACTGCCACATAGATGCTAATTTTCAACTTGAGAAAATATTTTGCTATGATCCGTGATAGAGACAAAATAGCCTCCTCATTTTGCTAACAGGCAAGAGATGAGCCATGTGCAGAATGCAATGCCTCGGGTCTGACACACACACCACACACTGTGTCATCATGAGAGTCAATAACTTGAATTGAATTTAAGGCTTGGTGTACATCCAAACAAGTAAGAAATATATATTGTATATATTGTATTGTATGTATTTTCCCATAGTCAGTTGGGATTTCTCTCTTAGCTAACTTTGACTGTTTGATTCTCAGAAGCTGGCACTTCCCTAGAGGTAGAAGTGACTGATGATAGTGGTGTGTATGGTACGTGTACTATATGTGCTGTACGCTGGAGGCTGATTGGGTCTCAGAAGACTATATTCCACATATCCCCACATGCTAATAGACAGTCCCCACTTATTATATTCAGGAAAACATGCATTCTCTTTCAGCCTTTTTATGTCAGTCGCGCATAGACAAAATCGTATGCACATATTCTCTGCACTCTTTCATTATGCAAAAAAATCTCTAGGAGGAGGGGAAAGGAGCATAGGTGAGGATTTGCACAAGCATCCAACCGTCGAGGACCACTGAGGATTCTTCATACACAAGTACAAATAGAGCTATTAGAGGAGACTGAGCACCCACAGTAGTAGTAGTGCCAAGATGAGTGTAGAGTGACAAAAGGTGCGCTGCTTTTACCAAATTCTATTTGATGAATATTCCCATTGTTGCAAGGACAGCTGTTTAATCAGACTGTTTCTTAAAGCCTGCAGAGTAAGAAAAATGTTCTTTGTAAGAACACTATGGTTTTAAGAGAAGGTATAAAAATGGATCTGATAGCCATTTATAGGGTTTTTTTGTCTGTTACATCAAAACAGTGAGCTACGTTAAACAGGATCTCTATCTATCTATATTTTGCAGGTGCAGATAGATACTGCAAATGTACAATATTATCTTTTAATAACATTTAAAAAAAGCAAAATGTACAGACAGATGTCAATGAAACTCTAAAAAGCCCACATAGATGAAAAGTGTTTTTTTTGGATGCAAAGGTTTTTTTGGATGTCCGGGTTCCATTCATTTTCTACAAATACAGTGTTTAGGTGACTCAGTCGAAACGCCTCCATGGCTTCAGTGCACATCTCTCATGGGCTCTCCTGGTTGAATCATTGGGAAAAAAAAAAAAAAATTGGGATAGCAAAAGAAAATCTAGTTCTCTGGTAGAAAGTCAGAGATACAAAAAAGTCAGTAGTGAAGGGAATTATGACTCCAAAGGTCTATTACTGCACAGGGAAAAGCAATAACGCCGGGCAGTAGTTTAAAATGCACTTTTTGGAAAAATGACTCATCAAACAATCAATATAATCTCCACCTTCAATCAATTCACTTTCAGAATCTGTCCATTTTGTCATTTTTAGATACATTTGTCCTCCATGGAGCTGAGATTTATTTCCAGCTGCGATGAAGAAGCCTTTCTTAATTTAAGACAGCTTTGCTTGATTCACACAAATGACTCTTTGTCTCAAACTGCAGCTGTGGCTGATGGATATAGTGGTATTTTGGGCAAACCACCTTACCTAACAAACTAAAAGAGGTGACCGTGACAAAAACATATAGCTTTGTTACATTATCCTCGAGAGTGATGTTGCTTCCATTTTGTTACATATTTCTGAATAAAATGGGAAAAAGCGTGTGGGACATAACGTTTGGAGAACTTTGGTTTGACCATTAGAAGGTGGGCAGGTCATAAAAAAGTTAGTGTGAGAGTTCAGAGAGATGAAGTCCATCTCTTACACCATGTAGTCGCTGAAACATCTGCTGTAAAATGCATGAGTCCATCCAGTGGAATGTAACTATGATCACTGTGGGAAAACATTTGTTAGCTAGCTAGCTGTTGAATGAAGCTTTCACAAAAAGTTGGAGAATGACTGACGACTGAATGTCATGAAATTAGTTGAGATTATTTGGATCATTGTTTTTTTTTTTGGTTTTTTTTACATATTTGCTTAATACAGTCTATGAATGTGATCTAAAAGAATTAAAAAAGAAAAAACATTTTTCAATTCATTTTTATTGAAACAGGACTTTATGGAACTGTTTTATTTTAACAACTATTACACTGGGGAACAATTTGAAAAAAAAATTTCTGCTGAGTTAGATTTTTATGCTGATTAAAACTAAAATTGGCATGCTGATTCCAAAATTGCAGTCCGTTTTTTTCTGGCACGTCAAGTTTTTTCTCCACAGCTTACCCTCCAGATAAGCAAAATTCCACTGATTAGCTGTAGTAGTAGTAGTAGTGGTAGTAGTGTACATATGATGGCTGACTATTGTTGGAGCATCAAACGCGATAGTCCTCAAGTTGAACACTCCAGAAAGAGCTATAAACGTAAATTTTTACCTTAACTACTTGCACACAATTATAATTACAGTAGCCATATCCTTTGTAAAAACATAATACTGTTAAACATTGCAGTCATGCCTGTTTCTTTCATATTTCATTGTATTCAATATTTGAAACTTTTTATAAAACAAGCACATATCTGTTAAGTACAGTATTTTTCACATGTTTTAAGAAAACGGGGATCCTATAGTTCAAAAACTTGACGTGATAGAGAAAAACTGAGATCAGTTTTGGATTCCGCACCCAAAAATGAGTTAAAAACAGCTGTCAGACCTAACTCAACAAAAATTGTGTTCCCCAGTGTTATATGTGAGAACTTCCTGAAGCTGTCTCATCAACATTTAAAATTTAGTTTTGGTAGCTGCAAATTTTGTCTGTCTTTCCCTTGCGCATTATATTATAGTTTCTATCAACTCTCAAAACTCAAACCAATTTACTCTGCACACTAATATCCCTGACCACACTAAATCATTTCCATAACATTTTATTACAGCATGTATTGCATATGTAGCCTGGAATCAGAGCAAAGATATTTGCATGTTATACCACATAATGCAAAGAAAGTCATGCAAATCAAAGCCGTTCACGGCTCTCTTTGTTTGACAGATCGCACCATTTTCTTTGCTGTGAGGCGACTTGCGTTTGATTACGAATTCCTTCCGACTGCCAAACAGGTTACTACAGCGTTGTTGGTGCGATCCCCCATCCGCACGATCACTAGGCACCTCACAGCTAATGTTCTCATTACAGCTCAGACGTGCTGAGAAGAAAAGCGAGACTGTGTGCATGTATTAGTGTGTGTCTGCGTGAGTAAGTGTAAGTCATGCGCACATATTCTTGTTGGCATAGGACAGTAATTCTTTTGCCATGCAGATCCCTGCGCGCTTGTTATAGCCATATATGCCTCTTAGCGTGTGGAAGCCTTGTGTGTGTGTGTGTGTGTGTGTGTGTGTGTGTGTGTGTGTGTATTTGAGAGAGAGAGCTGATCAGTGAATTGGAGGGAAATACACATTGGTTTGAGAACACTATTAGTTGAGAGTCAGCAGTTCTGTAGGGGGGAGACAGAGATGGGAAATGGTCCCTCTCATGAAAAGCCTCCCTAGCAAATTCTCAAGGCAGAGAGACAGAGAAGGAGAGAGAGAGAGAGAAGGAGGAGGATGAGATGATATATGAAACCATTAGGCTCCTAACACTTCCAACACTTAGTTCAGCTGCATGTGTGCCATTACCGCCATTACACTATATGCTCCCGGCTCCATGGTGACGAACAGATAGGAGGACAAAGACAGAGGAAGACACGGGAGCCAGATAGAGGTAGAGGAGTGGGATGACCCGTGTGATAGAGAGGTTGCGTGATGTCATGCATTACTGATAGGAAGAGGAACGGCTGGTAATGTGATGCTACAGATAAAGGAGGAACCTCTGTCTCTCTGCCTCTGATGAATCTTTACAGCCCTGCTCCAGCGCTAATAAAGGAAGTGAAGTGATCTCTTTAGCCACAGATTAAGATTGAAATGGAGGTAACGTCATTACATACTATATCTTTATAGGATACAGATCGCTGACTTCATGGGGTGCATAGCCTCATCTGCAGATAGGATTTCTACTAGATTATATCAAAGGTAATCCCAATCTTGTGACAATCAGCTCGGGCAACATATAGTAGTTAATGCATTTTAATAGGCATGTTCATTTTCCCCGTCTGTAGCCAAATGTGCTGGATTTAGGGCTGTGAAATCAATATCACCTTCTTCCTGAGACATGACTTTGTGTAATTAGAGTAAACAAAAAAAAAAACATTTCTAAAAACAGACAACTAGTTACATCAAATGTGTTCTGTGTTTTAATGGCAATCTCACTAAGAAATCCCAATTAGTTTTACACTGGTTCTTGTTCTTGTACATGTAGCACCTTAAATGAAAAGCTGTTGCTTTTTCTCTTACATGACAATTTGTAATTCTGCTTGTATTACGAATGCAGGTAGCGACTGTGTCTGAACTGCTCAGTCAGGAATTCTTCTACTTGAAGTAAAGTTGTACTTTAAGACTCTTTATCTGTAGCGTCAGCACATTTTCTAACGCTGTTCAAATTCACCAAATATTCATTTACCTTCGTTATCACATCGGCTCATACATTGTATAATGACGACTGATTTGATCTGCAAAAGGCCATCACTCACTAAACTGAACTGTCCTTCCGATTCAAATAAATATGTTAAGGGCTGCCTAACTTTTATTCATTGCTTAAGCTAAATGAATCAGTAGTCTAAGGATTTTTGTCAGTGTTACTGACAAATATCAATGAACGCAATGAATCTATTGAAATTGTGCTTCAGAAATGAGAGCTTTAAGCCACATTTGCAACCTCACAGGCTGCATAAAAAAATAAATGAATGAACTTGTTACTCATTGAGCTTATCTTTCAGATTCTGCTGGTTTATTAATCGTTTTTTGCATTCTGTTATTAACAGTTATTAAGTTTTGGCATACAGCTTCATCCCCCATTGTCTATGGCAGGGCTGCACAAATGTGCAGCATAAGGTTGATTTGGCCCATCAGATGATTCTCACACAATATTATTCAAAGTGACATGGCATGATATAAATCAATTTTAATGCAGTTTTATTTCTGTGAAGCAAAATAAAATACGTAGGATGGCTTTATTTACGTATTTTGACTGATCAGTGGGAAAAGTGACAATTTGTACAGGCAGTCTGTTAAACTCTCTTCACAAAAGGTGTTTGCTTTTACCCCAGCCCACCACTGAGTTCCATGTTTGGCCTTTCAATTAAAAGATTTTGGGCCGTCCTGGTCAATGGTAAAACCCATCATAGATGCTAGTTTTGCAAAGTGGACAGGTAGAAAACCCCTAAATAAAGCAGAGTGAGGAATATACTGACCGAATAGCACAGGCTCGTCCTGCTCTGGATTAAAAGCTGCTTGTTTGCTGAATTGATATTGTGCATATTTTCAATGTACTCTGTTAAACTGGCACCGTCCCCTAGGTGAACCAGGGCAGATTAGGAGCAGAGTAGGGAGAAACTGAATTCATAAATATGTGATGTGGGCCGATAGAGGATCTCTCGGTGGAGGAGCAGACGAGGTGAAGGAGGTGGAGAGCAGGAGGAGGAGGAGGAGGAGATGGAGGAGGAGATGAGTAATCTTAACAGGCTCGACCGAAAGGCTTTATGTGTGCATCTGCGAGTGCCTGTAAAATCATACATATGCAGGGACGCGATTTAGTCATGTTTAAGGCAAAGAGAGAAACAGGCAGAGGAAATAAACAGGACAAATGTAGTGAAAAGTTCTCTGAGTTCATCACAAACACATTCTGCTGCACGGTTGTTTGAGGTTCGAGTGATTGATCGCATAGCCAGAGATAAAAACTACCTAAATTGGTATTTAACAGCCAATATTACGGCGCTGAGTGCTAAATGCTCAGGTGATAGGCATCCAGGAACAAAGATTTTCAGTACTGTAATCCAGGGAGGATGCCTACCACTGCCAACAAACGCACGCTAATTGCAACTGTGTTTACCTTAAGACAAAAGTTGAAACTTCAGCTTATTAAGCATCATCGTCATTTGCAGAGGGAGATGCAGTAAATTGCTGTGAGGATTGTTGAGAAGATATGTTTTGATGTTTTTGTAGGGCACCGTCTTCATTGCAGGAAAATAACCGCTGCATCCTTTCATCCAACACAGCTGGAAGTTTTCACCACAGACTTCGCTGGAAACCTTGTCGAGGGACCGGCCGTACTGCTGATCACTGTCATCGACCAAAATGACAACCGGCCCATCTTCAAAGAGACACGTTACACAGGAGAGGTGCTCGAGGGATCCCCTAAAGGTAGGTGACATTGTTATATTGAAGGACCCTGGAGAGAACTGGGTGGTTATTGGATTTAGCTGGACAGCAATATCACACGCACAATGACTGCCACACTTGAGATGTCCTCTGATCTTAAAGCGAGGTGTCATCTGTGTCGATGATGATGTCTGCGTCTGTAGTCCTGAGCCATGTGGGTTGTGTGTGTTGCTGGGGTGATGGAGCTGGAACACATACCTTAATAATAAAATCACTTTAAGACAAACATCTTTCACAGGATCACTAAACTCTCATTCCTGCAGTTTTACATTATCATCTCAGGACCTTGTCTTGCAGACATGGCCTGCATTATATCTCAAGGCCAGACCATTGTTATTTCACACACGAGTCTCATCGGTGCCCAACTTTTAATGGGAATTGCAGGGCTGACAAACGGCTTTCCTCAGCAACCCATCTTATTAATGAATTTTAGATTAAGGCATATTTAAGTAAACCTTTAATACAAACATAATGAAAACGAGTGGTGTCAATTAGATAAATTGATTTTTAGATAGATTTTTATATAAATGAGGTACAGTGTATTACTAAAGGTGACAGTTGACCCTCAACGTTTGTTCTCAAATTGTCTTTCATTCATTGGCCGACTTACGAATGGTGTCCGAAAAGACACTGTGACAGTGTGATGGACCCGCCTTCCACCCCACCCATATATCCTGTTGCAGGAACGCTGCATCGTAACGATATTTTTTTTACTGAGATTGCCCCATTTTTCCACACACAAAATCTTATGACATCAGAATAACCCGAATGATGCCATACTCACAGTGACAGTAAATCACCTCCTATAAACACCTTCCCTTTGCCCCTCCCTTCCCTGCTGCGCCAACGCCAAAAACTGAAATAGTGCACCACTGAAAAAAAAGACGCCTGATGAAACGAGCATAATCTGATGGTGGCTCCCACTTTTTTATGAAGCTGCGTTTTGGCATATTCTTCAGATACGTAGTTATCTTTCCTGCGTGTGTTGAGATAAACTTGCGTGTGAAGGCATCACAATGAGGCAGACAGGAGTCCTAAATCTGAATATAGTAGATACAGCTTTAACAGTGCCATTGTGATTCCCTGCAATCACGCCGGTGACATTTCAGCATTCAGCCAGGCATCCTCGGCTCGCCTTGAACTTGAGGTGCGTGATGTCACGACGGCGGTGTAAACCTGGAGGTGTTGTTGCTTCAGCGGATGATTCATTTTAAGTGCTGTTTTATTTCCAGAGCTGCACATTTTTATTGTCGTGGCTACAAATTATGGACGCGCCTGGCAAAATTGCGGAGGAGCAGCAGAGCCCACAGACCTGTGAGAACCCACAGACGCCTAAAGAGTTGGTTTTTTGGAAATTACCTCGCATTTCACTTTAATGCCAATGTTGCCTTTTAGGATTCGTTTACATTTACCAGCCAACGAAAACAAATTAATGTAAAAAAAATGTAAGGAATAACATCAAATATTCACGCGCTCTCTGAGAATGTATACGAGATTTACAGAAAACTCGTTTTTTGACAGCTGCCTGATTCCAATGATCGATACGTCCCGACAGATTGCTCCTCTGTGGACTGCAGCAGGAGCCTCTGCACCACCTTCCCCCTCCATCCCATGTCATGGTCAAATGTTTCAAAATCAATCACTTTGAGGCGAAGCTGGCAGAAGACTCCTCACTTCTGGCTTCTACTGTAAATCTTAACATTCTCTCAGATGCCTTTGCCACTTTGTCACGGCAGCTTCTTTCTTGGCTCTCTGAGCTGTTGTCTCCGCTGTCACTGTTTTTTTTATTTTAAGGTGACAGTTGTGCCCTCGCTGGGCTAAAATATAAATAAATGCAGTTTGAATGCACTGCGTTTCTATTTCAGGAAAAAAGTTCTACTTTGCTAAGCTACTGCCACCTGCCAAGTGTTGACTCTGCAGTGAAAATTAGGAAGAATTAATATGGAAAAAATGCTGTTTTTTTAATTTTATCTATGTACAGCTGTGGTGCGAATAACTGTCATCCACCATACAATGGGTCTATATGACATGAGGCTTGGGTGAGAATTGTGGAGGCGGTCGCATCCTGGACAAATTGTGTGCCGATCACTGCCAGATTCTGTTTTGCTCTTATTTGTTGAACGGTTTCCCAAACCGGCCAGTAGATGTGGATTTACATGTCTGCACTGTCAACACATGAAAAAGAAACGCTGAGGATGTGAGACAGGCCTGCTTTGGACATTTAACACAAACTAAACTGCTTTTAGAAGAAAGGAGTAGTCTTACCACACCTGGAATATATTCTTCACAGTGTTTCCACCTGTCACAGTTGCACCACATGGCGCTGATGATGAAATTAGTAAAAATCAGTTGCCTCAGTCTGTGTGCTCCCGCTGTTCACCTTGAACTGTGTTCCACTGATTCAGTAAGAAAAAAAAGAGACCCTCAGGTCTACCTGTCAAGAGTCTTCAGGGCAAACACATTGCAGCGATTGTTTGGAGAGATCCGTTTGTTGAATGCGTCCCAGTCGGATGGCTAAAGGTAGGAAGCGCAGGCAAGGAGACAAAAAGGTTAAAATACAAACCCTGCATACTCTGTGGTGGTTCTCGCCATGTTTGTTTTGCCATCATTAGCGCAAAAAGCAAACAGACAAAAACCTTAATTGCCAACAGAGCTACACTGATAAGAGGGATCAGTCAACAGGCGAACACACACACACACACACACACACACACACACACACACACTCACACTCTCACAACCAGACAGCCTCCCATAGAGACATTTTGAGCTGTTGTCAACTTCATGCTGAACTTGTGTTATAAATTGCTAATACAGGTGTTGCTTATGCGATCTCATATATGAGGTAAGCAACAACATGTCAGCACTGGCGATACAGAACGGCTAACAATAAGCTGATAAACGTGCGCAGTCGAATCTTTTCAGAACATTGCAGTCACAGTAAAAGTGCATTTTGATGTTTTGATCCTAACAGAGCAGAAATGTCGGAATCCAATTGCCACGGGGGAGAAAAAAGCAGCAATTGCCTGATTATTTCATGCTTACAAGTGCGATTTGTGATATTGTGGCTTCGTGACCTAATGCAGAGAACTGATTGTCTACACTTTGCCTGGGCCTGCACACTCTCAATTACACTGCACATGCAACCGTACATGCTTACATAGCGCCTGTGTGTTTCGCCGTACCAGTGAGAAAATGAGCCCACCGGGAGTGAATTGGAAAAATGACAAATCCCCCAGAAAAATCTCCTATTGGTTAGGCCCCAGTGAGGACCAGACCTCACAAAACACCTGAATCATCACAGTAGTTTTTAGCCCTGACTCTGTTTAGTAGACAAGTTAACTCTGACTTCTGCAAGCTCAGCACCGATACATTTTTAAAAAACTCATTTTACATTACTGGGTTAGATCTCATATCATCCGCCAGAGACCTTTTTGCGTGAATTGATAGAATTGAATTTGGTTTATATGCAATTATTTGATGCTGTGTCTTTTTTTTTTTTTTAAACAAAAGTATATATATCAGTATCAAAGACAGTATGCTGCTATTGTCTGAGTGGATTACAGCCTGGTTGAATAAACCAACGTGAGCAAAAACAAAATGAACTTTTGATTTTATTTTCACTATGGTATCTTCTGACATCTCCTCTGTACTTTAGTTGCCATGGATGCCAGATCTAATTGAGCTCAGCGATAAGATGAAGGATGAGACTGAAGACTGCGTTTCGCGCGTACGTCTGCGAATCTGCGTACTAAATAGCGTACTTATCCAACATGTCAGCTGAGCCTCAGTGATCTGTCTGGTAATAAATCAATCACCCAGATTAAATTTAACAATCTCTCAGCTCGCCATAGCTTTGCGGGTCAGTAGATTATAGATAGATGCCACAGATAGACAGCCATCCACGCTTGTTGTCAGCAGTATTCACAGTTGGTGCTCTGGACAACATGTTACGGCACTGATGTTAACAGAGGAAATAACTCAAAATGGATTAATAGTATTCAACGTTGCACACCAAATAATTAAATGTGAGTGGTAGCGAGAAGCCTTGTGAAGAGAAAAGAATGAGAAAGTCAGCCTGAAGCTTCGCAGTACGTTGCCAACTTGTTATCTAACGGCTGCCGTTACACGCTCAGCACATACAGAGCAACATCGTCAGGCATGTTTACAGCTGCCTCTTGATCCTGAGTCTAACGCGCTCTCTTTTATTTGGCTGTGTTTTGCCTTCCACCAACACCTGAAGGAGAAATTTAGCCCCTTAGCTGCTAAATGCTCTGCTGCGTTCACCGGCTAATCACTGACTGCGTCTGGCGGCTAGACAAAGCCTTAAAAAGTGGCAACCCCCTGTCATAAACACGCTGTCATGTGACCCATTGGCTTCAAACGTATTGATTGATTGCTGATTATCCCAGCTGTGTGTGGGACCTATCCATCAGGACACACTGCAGGATAATAGATGCACAGTTACCTTGTTTTTCTCCCACTATATGCTCCTGGTGGAACATGGAGTCTATTGTCAAGTAGCAATGTTTCTGAAATATCGGTAAATTTCCTAACTTGGCTGTATTTCCGATGAAGGAATTGAGCGCATAATAGTAAATCCCTTGAGGGCAAGCACAACAAAAAACATGGAACCACATGAGTCCGATCCAAAGAGCTGAGACCACCCATAAGGGCTGCCCTCTTCTAACGAAAAGTTAAAATATCATTTCCATGCAGCTGATGTTGTAGCCAAAGGATTTCCTCATCTCAGAAACAGAGGCCGCACTCTACTGAAAGGTCACTAAAATTAATTGTTCAACTTTTGACTTGACTTCTGCAAGCGCACAATGTATCACAGGACACTTTATTCCCATTTTTCAGATTTCTCACTTGAGCATTTATAAACAAATTGAACTAGTTAGGATATCAGTTAGAATTAATATACATGTTCAGGGAAGTATTTTTGTTCTTATAGAAAAGTGTTTTTTATTAATTTCATTTTTGATTTATGTGTTTTACGTCCAGCACCAGTACTCAATATACTTTATGTGCATATATTGTGCGTGTTCATGTGCTTTTTGGAGTAAATATGCATGCATGTGCTCTTTCACAATGTGTGCGCACATATGCGTGTGTGATGTGTGATCTGTAGCAGCATGGTGTGCGTTTGTGTGTGTTACGCAGTAGCGGCTGGGCAGCAGGGGAAGCTGTAGGGAAGAATGTCACAGTGCACTGACATTTCTGTGCAAACTGATAACAAAGGCAGCCAAAGCCCGAGTCTCCTGGCAAGCCCTCTCCTTCCTCTCTGTTTTCTCCTCCACTCTGCTTTTTTTCCTCCATCCCTCTTTATCTCTCTCATTCTCTCTTCCCTTCATGCCCTGCACTCCCTTGGGCTTTGTGTACACGCTATCCTACTCCTTTTTTCTCCCAACTCCCCCATATTTGCTGTTTAGCTATTCTCTCCATCTTCACCCCGTCTACTAACTTTGTAAAATAATGACTGTTATTGATTTGCTTTAGTCTAACTTCACCGGCAGTTGTCGGATTTTGACTTTTTCAAACCAAGTTTGACCAGAGCGTTGATGAAATGCACTGATATCAGTGTTTTATTGATAAAGCCGACTGCTATCGTGAAGAAGCATCTTCCCAACTGACAACAACTTTGTTTTTAATTGAAGGATAAAGGCGGTGTTACAAATCCAGTGAACAGACCAGAACCACAAATGCCTCAATCTATCTGTTAATATATTCCAGTATCCCCACCGTATCTGTAACACGCCTCAGCAGCAGACTCAGCAGCTCCCTTTAACAGCTCTGAATTGTTCATTTTATTAATCATCCCTGACACAAGAGTAGTTGGAGACTATTTTCAGCAACAGATTATTACACTTTATTGTGCTCTAGTGAATAACGAACACGAGCAGGAGTGTATACATACACAGGATTGACTTAAATTAACCTGGAGTGCCAGTGTTTATTGTAATAAATGACGCATGTGACCACCGAAACTATGTGGCGCACTGGAGGGATTTCCACACCCATATTATTATATTTATATTTTCCCACATCAATAATCACCACGTAAATCATATATTGAAAATGTAGCTTTAATGTTCAATCTTCCAGCATTTTAGCCAGATAATTAGCAGATTGACAGATGTTGTCAGATGTTGGATTATACCATTTATGTCATGCGATGTTAGGAAACAAATGGCTGCCTTGTAATAAATATTCTAAATCATATGTGATCATGATGCACCTCATAGTTTCTTTTCAGGGCACTTGAAACTATCCAAACTACCATCTATTTATATGTTACCCAGAGAAAAAGTCCTTCCTTTATCTCTGTGTAGGGATGGTAATGTTACACAACCTGTTTTTACCGTGACACGTACCTGTGCACTGAGTTTGACTCCTCCATTTGTTTTGAGAGTCACCCGGGAGTCATCGTGGCAACATCACTGAAACGGTAACATCGCTGAGAGTCGTGCATCTTGTCAATGGATTTGCAGGGGGAGAATCGTTTGATCTAAATTTTTAGTGATGGAAGTGTGCTTGCTGGGAAATGACTGTGTTAAGACATGTCATGTTTTTGGCAATTTATGTGTATCTTTCCTCCGCCAACAGCATGCAGACACGTTAAACCTAGCGTCTAGGTGATATATCTTGTGTAATTGGACATGATGGGGTATAAATGAAGATATTACTCATAGCCGAGTCTCTGTTTGTGTTCCAAACTAATTTGTGTTTATATCAGAGGTAATTAAGGCCTGAGTTCCTGCTGTGAAGGGAGAGAGGGATGGATCTGGTCCGCTGTTCCGCTCTGCTCTCTGCTCCTACACACAAACAAACAAACAAACACAGGCTGGATAAGTGGTACAGCTTAGAGCTGGGCAACAGGGATATAAACTTTTTCAAAGTCACAAGTCATTTTAAACGACAAATAGTAAATGTTTTTCCAGTCAAACAGCTTGCTTTCATAGCAGACAGTGTCACTTGTCATAGGATAAAAAGCACATGCGTAGTGCGTCATATGAATGACGGCTAAAAATGGGATGATTGACGCGTTTCCTGGCCTTTTCTGGTACATCATGTTCGGCCAGTGTTGAATTTTGCACGATACGAAGTACAATTCACCCGTTGCTACCAGAAACAGCAGCATATCCCTCGTTAATCAGCTGTTTGCACGGCGATGTCCGCGCGCATCATTGCATCGCAACAGGTGAAGGGACAAAATTAGCGTGTCTACGCTAGCGTTGTGCTTACATTACGTGGGTCTGAATGCCGTTTGTACACATTTTACGCTGACGACAGAAGCCAGATGTTTTGGTGTACTTGAATGGAACAGAGCCATTGTTGCTGTTATTAGTCACACATGAACAAAAGAGGATTTTACCATCTGCCACGATGTCTGAACAGGCCAGAGTCACTGGAATAACCCTCAGTCATTCTTTTGACACAGAAATTGTGGCAGATTGCTGCCAACCCACCCTCTAGTGCTCCTCCCACAACAGCGCGGTCACATTCGACCAGAAACCATGTTGCATAAGGAGCACAGATCGTTGCACCTGCCGCCATGTGTACAGTTACAATTACATGTTTGGCAGGCAGTTGTTGATATGTCTTCCGTCCTGTGCCCATGTCTCGATGTTTGCTCCCCACGCCACGGTCCCTCCGTCTCAAAGTGTGCACTCACTCTTCCGCCACCTCATACAAGGCCGAATGAGATCCTCATGCTGGAAGCAAAAAATACTAAGCAAGACAAAAAAAAAAAAAAAAAAAAAAGGTGGACAGCATCAATACCTAATTGCCAGCGCTGATCCCTCTGGTAAGTTTGGGGGAAGGCTAGTAGAAGAAGTTGAGGCAGAGGGCTGGTGAGGTGCCAACAGTAGTCAGTGTGTGCAGAGAAAGCAAGAAAGAGATTGATTCAGGAGATAGATAATGATTCAACTGAGAGATTACACCAAAACTGGCAGGTAATTTGTAGCATGATGGTGCCCGTTTGTCCCATTATGGTCTCTGTCTCTGCCTCTCTCTCTCTCTCTCTCACTCTTTCTGTCTCTCTCTCTCTCTCTCCCTTTGTTAGCTGGAGAACAGTCTGTCCAACACCCTACCAGGTGAACCGCTGTCCCACAATGCCTCATTATCAGCTTGTCAGCCTGAGAAAGCCTGGCAAATTAATGTCCAAGGTATCTACTGAGGCTGCTGCCCAATTAACTCTGGGGCATTGTTGTGTTAGAATAAATGAGTTTTGTTTTTTTTGTTTTTTTTTCTGCCCCCCACTTGCACTTATGGATGTGTATGTACATGATGCCATTTGGTTCAGTGAAGTAATAAGCCCACCTGGTCAACTTTTTTTATTTCCCGCTTAATTACTTGGTGACTCATGTTTAGTTTCAGCGAGTTGCAGTGTCTGAACTGGACGTTATTAGGTGATATGCGGGTGACATTTTGAAATTAAAGATCGCCGGCTGAATGACGAGCGACTGGAAGTGTAAAAATGCATGTCGTGAATATCTCAGTGCAAACGCGAATCACAGTCCTCGTGGCCAGTGGATCGAAAGAATACACGCTCCAATCCGGTGAGAAACTCCCTCATTTATATGCATCTGTTCTCCTTTCACCAGTAAGGCATCATTGATTTTCCTGAGCCTTCTTAACTGAGCTATCTTCTTTTGAATTACCATAGGGAGCGATATGCATTACACCACTGAGAGGAAAAAATTGCATTCTAAATGGGCTTTATTTTCAACAGTGATTTGATCTGAATACATGTGAATAGGACTTTATTTGAATACATTTCTGTGGTTTGGAGTAAATTATTTTGCTCCCTTGTGGGTGTTATGTGGTTCCCTGCGTCATTCCAAAGCTAAATAGCATCAACATCCATCTCTCTGCCTCTCTCTCAGCCTTCTGTCACTATTTTTCTCTCTCTCTCACTCTTCTCCTTGTCATGCATGAGTGTTATGTAGATGAGAATTTATTCCTAATTTCAGAGAGAGACTCTTCCCCCAAAAGCTGAATATGAAGCCCCAAAAGTATAGTTGTATGAAGGTGTATAGAGGAATGGGAATTCAAGGTGTGACAATGGCTCAACTCTTGGCTTCCCTGGTGGCCGTTCCAGTACTTGAGTGCTGCTAATCTATTAAAGAGTTTCTATTCTCCTTTGCCCCTACACAGAGTCCCACATCAACTCAGGCTTGATTATCTGTCCCTCTCTCTGGTTCGGCAGGGACCTGCTCTTCTCACTCACGAGCGCGCGCACACACACAGACATACACACGCATGCACACACTTTCAAAACCCTCAGAGTCCAACCAGACAAACCAATCTCTCCCCATCGCCCCATTTCCTTTCCCCCTCCCTGACAAGAAAAGACAGCCATTGCCCCTTTCAAAACCCCCATTGCACTCCAGGTTCTCCAATTTAGATTATCTCCCCTCTTTGTTTCACAAGACTGGTCCCAGCCACCATAGACCCTCTCTATCAGAGACCGGCTCCTCAAAAGTCAACTTTTTAAAAGGTTGTCAGGACGGGACTTTCACTTAAAAAGTTTTCACTTATCCTTAGATCTCAAATGTGGATTCGGACAACACTGTGTTTAAACATTCATGGTTCCCAGATGACGATTCCTAACGATTTCGGTGATCTCCTGGCAGTTCCTCTGGCGCACAGCTGCATAAAATCTTTCCCTTGAAGGGCCAAAACTGAAACTTAATAGTGAGCCACGGGCCAAAAGCAAACACCTTTTATGTTTTTACAATGCAGTAAATACAAGTATAAGGTTCCCTTAACAGACTTTTCTTGTACAATGTGTCACTCTTCCCACTCCATTCAGATTATGGAAAATAATAAAAATAAGTTAGATCCTACATATTTAAAGAATATTTTTACCTCACAAAGAATAAAGCCACTATTACACTGGTTGGCATTAAATTTGGCTTACACTCATGCGTGCCACTCAGGATGAATTACTATCACTTTGTCCAAAACTATTACATCACAAAATATGCTAATGTCCCGTTGCTAATCAGCAAATGTTAGCATGCAAATGGAGTTTCACCCCGCCGTTACTTCATACCTCCATTTGATCACATATTGATATCCTCTTTTCTCTCATCTTCCAACATATTGTTGATCATTACTGCAAGAGTGAAGCCTTATCAAATGGAGAATGAAAAAAACGTGTATTTATAGCTTGTTTACTCAAGGGACTTCTCTAAGGAAGAAGAAGATGGAGAATGAAGGATCTGTCTTTCCACTGAACGTCGAAATGTCAAAAGAATTCCAATTAACTATATTTATATTATTCAGTAAATGACCTAAATGACCCAGCAATGATATTGTGGTGTTTGAAATGGAGTAGGAGGTTTCTCACCAACATCCTCTGAAAAAGCTCTCATTTTCTTTTAAGCAGTACAACACTTTAGTTCTTTTATATAGACACTGATCTGGGCACAGTACACCGATGGGAATGTGATTGGAAGAGACAACTCTCCTCCATCTAGTCAGCCTGTCGCTTTCCCTCCACACCATCTCCTCCTCTTTCCAAATTACTGCGGCGTCCCACTGTGTATGAGTGAAGCTCTACTGTACACGGTCACTGAGAACATCCTTTTGCTACTCCTGCTCTCCCTTTCTTTCTCTCATCTCCTGCTACAGTCCCGTCATTTTCGTTATTTTAATAGAGGACGGGAAGCAGTCCAAGGCTTGGTTTCTTGGCTTTCGCACCAAGGAGCAACAGATCAGCTGAAGGCGAAAAACTCTTTGATTGAGTATTGATCTAGGATTGTCAGACAAGCAGAGATGACAAAGTTTACACATGAGAACAAGGCAGTGGCCTGCTGTGCATTCTCTGCTGTAATCAACTCTGCAGGGCAAAGAGATGTATCCATCAGTCAGGAATTACATGGTCTTGTCATCACTGCAGTGAGTTGTGTTCATGTGGTCACCAATCTTGTCAAAACACATGTGGTACAGCAGCAACAGTAATGGAATTGTCAAATCCTCAATATCATCTCACATGCCGTACATCACCTTTAAGCAAAGGAATTTGTGTCTCATATGACATTTTACCACTGAGTAATGAAAGTGTGGGTAGAAATCAATAGGGATGGGACAATGTGAAAGACAAGTGTTTGAGAGAAGCTCACAGAGCAGTAACTAGCTGTTGTAGAGGGATGGCTGTATTGATAAGAGGTTTGAGATGGGTGTAGCCATGTGTAGTGATGGCTAGATGGATTTGGGTGTGTTTCTTTTCTTCTCTTCATTTATTTTTATTTTCTCTCTGACAGCTTGAAAAATGGTTTAGCGATGAAAATAAAACATATAGCGCTTGATAAAAATAGAATGCTGTCAGAGTCATATTTCCCTGAAGCTTTATAAAAATTGCTTTTTCTGCATTCATTTATCAAGAAATGCACTGGTTTGTTTAGTCCCACGAGGGAAGACTGTGCAGTATTTATGTTCAAGACACACAACAGAGAACCTTCTAATTGCCTCCATGAATGCTTTTATGGTTCTGAGCACTAGAGGTAATTTCGGCATCTGAATCGATTCCCGGAAGACTTCGGCTGTAATTGGTCGAAACAGCAACTCCATTGAACCCAACATATTGTATTTATGATTATTGACAGGTAAAGATCATAACAAGCTTTTCTCTTGCTGTTTTGTAGTATTTCTTACTTAACAATGGATGTTATTAAACACCACAAAAAAGCCCATTTAATTTCAGCCTGGAATCAGTCTCCGTTTTAATTCAAAACCTCTTTTCGCTCTGTGCTCTGACAACAATGTTGTCAGTATGACAACATTATATCTGCATATAAATGTGCAATATAATCAAATAAAGACACTATATTATTGATGCTCGAAACATTATATTTAATATATCTACAAATCACAACATGCTTTCATTTGAGGCAGAGAATGGGGTAGAAACCATGCAATCTGAGTGCAAAGTCATAACAGTAAACCATATCTTTCCAAATTATATTTCCTGATATGTTTATTTTGGGTGCTATTAAGACATTTGCTGTAGCCAGGGAGCTACCCATGCGAAAACCCTCTGTACAACATGTTACTTTGCCCTGAACAACATCAAGATGACCAGACCACATCTGCCTGAGCATGAAGCACAACTCCTGGTACAGGCCCTCATCATGACCCACATTGACTACTACTATGCACTGGTCTTCCCACACGCACATTCAAACCGCTGCAGATCCAGAATGCAGGAGTGCATCTGGCCTTCAACCAACCTAAAAAGGCATAAGTCTCTCCTCTAGTCATATCCATCCACTGGCAGCATCAAATTTAAATTCTTGACGCCTGCTTACAAAACTATAACTAAAAATGCTCCTGGCTACCTGAACCCCCTCATCCAGGTCTACAGTCCATCCCACTCTACACTCGGCCAATGAGCTCTGTCATTCTGTTTACAGAATTCCTCCTCACTGAATCATGCACTATTACATATTTATCAATGAAAGAAAAACCTATGCACTCTTCATTATGCACTACCTATCGACACCCACGCTAGCATGGTGGTGTGGGTAACAGGTCTAAAGGATCATCTGTTTCTCACTCTGCTGGTTGGATCCACCACATTAATCCACCATTAATTATCTTGACAACTTCAGATGAATTGCCCTAAAATTTTGTAAAGACATTCATGGTCCTGGAGAATGAGTGCTACTGTCATCCACTTTCCTGACATTCATCCATTCTTGAGTTAAGGACCCCTAAACTCAAGAATGGAACTAAGAACTAAGCTTGTCCATTGGCTAGAATTTTCAAAGCAAAAAATTTAAAAAAAACCATCCAAATTTCCCTCAAACAAGGAAAAACTGCCAGTCAGTGCTCAGGACGCCTGCAGTTCAACTACAAATGAATGAATCTTAATGTCGACATTAAAGACCACACACTCCACTTCAGGAGCTCAGAAAGAAAATAAAAATACTTAATTGGAGACTCAATACACCAGTTCCCCCAAAAATAAACCCAAGGGATGCCTCTTGCTAATAGACAAACTTGGTGATTCTACATCAACTCTGAGATTACAGTCCAAACGGCTGTCATATATGGGTAATAGGCTGCCTAGGAGCTAGGTGGGTTGATGGTGGGGCCAAAAAGTAGAGGAATGGAGGTGGAGAATAATCAGGTTCTGAAGAGTAAGTGAACTATACCTTATGGACGTCTTGACTCGATGCCAGAGGTTGGCAAGCTGTTAGACAATCAGTGTCAGGAAGAATTGGGCCACATATACTGGTGAGTGCTGTTAGATGCGCTCATTTTCAGATGTGACTAATATTCAACAAGTTGAAACAGAAGTTTTGATTGGGTGGTTGCCTTTCATGGGCCAGCAATTGACATTCACTAACCCAGTTTTACTGGCACATAATCTTGTATAGACAAACATAGCGTCCAGTGACTTTTCTTCTAGTGTCACCGTGAGGTTCATATCTGTGGTTTTGAGTGACACATGATAACAACTTTGATGATTCCTTTACTTTTCATCTAGTGACAAGATGAGGTAAAAAAAAATCTTTTGCAATACCTTGGCTACCCTCCTCTGACACCACCAGCAGTTTATATTTGTGGTTGTCAGATTACTATTAAATGGATTGTCAGGAAATGGTGCGGACATTCACCGTACTTGCCTGCAAAAACTGAGGGCATTCCCACTGGCCTCAGCTTTTTTGTGTGTGTTTAGAGCAAATTAGCAAATGTTAGCATGCTAATATGCTAAACTAACAATTATTATACCTTATTCATCAGCATGTAAATTACTGTTATTCTGAGCATGCTCACGTTGTTATGTAGTTCATAGCACTGATAGCACTGCATAGCACTGATAGCACTAGCATAGCACTGCCCACATATTGACTGGGCTGATTGGTCCTAATCAGTAGTTGGGATAGCAGGAGCATTGCTGAATGGCGATGGTGGAGCATTCAACTCCTGGCAAAGCAGTGAACCCGGGCGCTAGACCATGCCGCAGACCCCTCACTCTGACCTGTTTTCATACATTATTAGCCTACGTTATAAGTGAAAAAACTAAACTTCCCCTGTAGCTATTAATAAAATAAAGCCTTCTTGTTGAGGTCTAGGATTAGGTTAGGTGTTGTGTATTCACCACAATGAATGGGAACTTTGCACACAATGGTCCATCTCTTCCAATGCATCGCATAATATAAGACATAGAATCTCACTCTTGAAAATGTGTTATGAGCACAATCTATTATTAATAATATAAAATAGTTAATGCAACAATGCACATGTCACTCACTTCCCTGACCTCGCTTGCATTTTCCTTGTAAGCACACCATAATTGTGTCCTCAAGGATGTGCGCTCTTGCTGAACTCTGTCCTCTTTACTTTTCTACTCATGGCCTCGTAAGTAGAGCAGAGTTGCTGAAAAAAAAAAAAATGTCAGCAACTTCTGATTTGACATCCAACATAGTGCCTAAGTATTTATAATGCTGACACAGAAATGACTTCAAGAGACCTCTAGCAAAATTAGTCAGAGGAAAGCTGAAGTGTAGGAAGGACATACATACACAGGTTGCTGCAGTGTAGACACAAATGCACACACACACACACAGGAGGTATACAAAGTTGAAGAAAGACCCACAAAGAAACCGGATTCTTGAGCTCACCATTATGTCACCACAATAGAAAGTGGTGCAGAGGAGGTTCTCATTAAGTTGGATGCAAATTAGTAGTATTTGTCAGCTTCCTCTAAACTGGAGTTTTTCATTAGTTCTGTGAGTACTCCTTGACATATTAAACAACTGCTTGTTTATTGTGACTTTTTTTAAGCCTAGATAATTTAGCTCCTGTTGGACTCCGTTTGTTCTCTCACTTGCTCACACACACACACACACGCACCTTACCGTAAGTGATGTTGACTTTAGCTCCAAAGGTCGTCCTTCATTTCAACTGTCGGCCACTTTTGTTTTGCATATTTTTATGTCCATGTGCCGTAGAGACCACCCAAGACAAATGACTCTATAGCAAAATAGCCGACATTAGTCACCTGTGAATGTGTGACAGATGGCTGTTTGAAACTGAGTACTCATTTTCTGGACATTCCCACCGTGATGAATATATCTACACTCTGCCGGTCTAGCAGTCAAGGAGGTTACAGTAAACCACAGCTTTTAAACTCTGTGAAAGACATTGTTCAATGCATGACAAATCCAGGTGTGTGTCTTTATGCTGTGATGTCTCTCCTGGTTTGACATCCCTGCCCTACTAATCTCAGAGTAGACTGTCCGCCTCAGAGGAGGAGATTACACCAAGTTGCCTCATTCACTTTCCTCTCCAGCCAGAGGAACAATGACTTCAAACCTGTAATTAAATTAAAATAATGATAAGGTGTATTCTATCATGTCTCGTCAGAGTGATGAATAACCCTCATTTGTATTTTTCCACCCACCAGAAAGGCAATATATATTTTTATGTATTTTTTTGTTTTCGCTGACACGGATGTAAACAATCAAAAATGTCTGAATGCTCACGGGTTGAAGAGGTTGCGCTGTATTTTTGATGGACCCGGAGGTTCAGTCCGCCATGGCTGATATATTTTTGAGTGACATTTTATCTCGGCAATCTCGTTGATCTTAATGAGATTTCTGTCCTTCATTGGTGTGTGCGCGCATCAGTGTGTGCGGGTGGCTGCCGCGGCTGCGATTAAGTGGAAAAAGAGCCCCTATCAAACAATTTGTTTCTGACAGCGGAGGCTTACAGCCCAGAGGAGGTGGGACCTCTGCTGACCTTGGACTGCTGACTGGACTAAAGAGGCTTATGACACTTGCAAGATTGTCTCACCAACACCTCCTTTGGGTCAATTACTCAAGTCGGGAAGGTGATAAACAAGTTTTAAGGAGAACATAATAATATGACATTAATCGAGATTATTAATAGCTACCGTACTCACAGATTTATAAACCAAATTAATTAAACGCTTTAAAAAAACAATGAGAAATCACTATAAGTTACTCAGAATAAGATAACAGGTGATAATTTAAAATGTTATAAATTGCTTTACTTGTTTTCCAAATTGTATGAAATTAAATGAAATGAGTTTAAGTGTATAAGTGTTTTACATGTCTGTGCTTGTAATGTGATTACTACCCTGCTGGTATTTAGGAGATGTACTTAGAATGCCATCGCAGGACCACATGTTAATGCCTAGCTTATGTCTGAAACACAGCTAGAGACCAAATGCATCTGAGTGCACACAGGCCATGTTATTAACCATGCACTTTGGTCTTGCCTGTGGTTGCATCAGAAGTGAAAGCAAAAATAAAAAAAAAGGGTGTAGTGCAGGAGAGAAGCCTGGATCTTCACAATTCACATAACAGGTTATTGTGTTTTTAGTTAGCTGGCTCTGATGGAACATTCGCTTTTAGACAGCAGGTATTCTGAGATGAATTTTTTTTTTGATATAGATCTGTATTATCAAAACGGGCTCTTATCTCTGCCACTGAAGATCTTACAGCCTCCGCTTCCCGTGACGCTGTTTAGATTTTCTGTTAGATGAAGACAACAGGGGTTCACAATGTTCTTCAAAAGCCAAAATATAAATTTATCCCACAGAAGTGGTGCAGTAATTTGTGAATTCGTCGTAGACAATGGGTCTGTACCACATTTTTTTAATGAAGGAAAGGAAACATCAAGAGAAAATAATGGAGATGAGCAAGTTAATTATGCCTCATTTTCCATAAACATCAATCTTGCGGACCGCTATTGATAGAAAGGATATGGGAGGAACCTAAGGGAAACAAAGCAGTCGGATTCTGGTTTTTCAGTCTATGCTGAGCATTGCACTACGCTGCATACCAGTCTCCCACCTAGCAATGGTATTGCATCAGTGCAGCTATTTCCAAAAGTGGCATGTCAATCCAACCCAGAAAAGCAGAGAAAACACTTTTTGTCAAGCGACTCCAGCAATAGTTTGAAAGAGATGTAGATAGAGTCAATGAAGAAAGAAAAGGGGAACTCAGAAATATTATATGTGGCATGGAGCAATGTGTTTCAGGTACTTCAGAATACGTACGCTCTATACATAACACATAGCGTCGATGTATATTTGGTGTGTCTTTGATTCAGTGTAGACTATGTGCCGGGAATTCTGCTCCCCTGTCCGACCCCTCTGTCTTTGTCTGTTGCCAGTTTATCCTTTTGTTGTATGGAGCACAGTGTCTAAGACCCCACTGCCCATGTGCACGTCAAAACTTTGATGTCCAGTAGCACACAATGACCCCCGTTGTTCGATTTCAGTCATGGATTACAGTAGAAAATGTGCACAATCCCATTTGTTGTAACAAATACCACCCCCAAATCTCTGTGGGCTCTGTGGCTGTGCAGCATCCATCAGCCGTCACTGTCAGCCTGAGCCTCTCCAGCCCGTCTGTCCGTGCCTGTGACTCTCCCACAGCGGTGCTATTTAACTCCAGGCAGCAGTTGTTTCTTGCCTCCACTGCAAAATCCTCCTTAGCTTTGTGCTGTGCTTCACATGGCTCAAGTGTGAACTGTGAAAATATAATTCTGTACATTACATTGCCAACAGGGTCTCCAGCAGTATCTTATCTCTCGCTGGAGTTATCTGGTATCAACATCTATAGTAACCGAGTGATGTGTTTGGCTGCCAGGCTGCACAGGAAAGAAAAAAAAGAAACAGCTATTCTCTTAGTTTGCTACCTCACTCTGCCAGGACGTCAGATCAAAACGTGGCATTCATATTCAGGGAAATAAATAAATAAAAGCATAAATGTCAGCAAATTGGGGCTCTCCCATCAAAATTACAGACACTTTCTTCCTGCAGAACTGGGTCTACGTTGTGTGTTTTTACTTTTATTAAACTATTACTTATTAAACTGCTCATTAAACCCCAGCAAATGTAAAGACAGGGATGTTCCGCACATAAACATGATTTCCATCAATTACAGGGAATTATCATGGTAACACAAACATTAATGCAGCTCTGTGACGGGATCCTACCTCTAGTCCAAGAGTCTGACTCGTTTTATGTCCTTCCACCACCCCTACACTCATACCTTTACTTTCTGTGCTGCCAAATTCAGGCCAATCCACCATCGCGAGTTGGGAACTCCAGCAGTGTTGCTATTATTGCTTTGGCTGAATCAAACTAAATTATTTCAGTTACAATAAAAGCAACGACGACAGTTGGCAGCACTACAACATTAGTAGTGTGACATTGTTTTTGTCAAAACTCTCAAGTATGGATGTGAAACTGCTGCGTGCTCACTAGCATTACCTGTTGGCTCATGGTTACAGTCCAAGAAATGGTCTATCCATGATAAAGACAATCATGACAATCTGACACGTGAACTTGTGAAAGTAGAATTTTCATTCAGAACAACATATGTAGAGACTGTCCATCGCAGCTAGCAAGAAAAACTGAGCCACATACCTCAGGCGAGGTAGTCTTACAGGATACATGTTTTACTGTCATCCGTAGGTTCTGGGGGTTTGGACCCAGTAATTAAGACGTGGAACCTTCAAAAGACCTTAAATCAACAGAAAACTGTTATTCTCGTAATCATAAATATTGCAGTATATTTCATGCATGAATGTCTGGAAGGATCCTGTCATATAACGTCAGACACCATTAAACTGAACCACACCATTTCTTACATTCCATCCCTTTCAGTTGCTCTTATCGTCAAAGCCAATGGAGACACTCTGTTGATGTAAGCAGCTAGCTTAGCAGTTTATTTTGAAAGAGTTTCTGGATGAAAGGTGTGTCTGTGGGTGAATGCTAATGTTACCCTTCATTGCAGACGCGGCATTAAATAAGCAAGGTAGCGTATTAATTGTAAGGCTTTGTTCATGCATGCACTGGACTGAGGTTCCCCTCATGACGTGGAGAAAAATGTTGACCACCCCACTCCTTATTGTCCTTCTATAATTCAGTTCTGGTCTATTGTTGGTGTACCTCTCCGAATGTAAAATGTGCAGATTTAATGGAGAAAAGTGAACCTCATTTCCTGCTGCTGAGGTTTGTGAATTTTCCTCTTTCCCCAAAGCTGTTTAAAATAGCTGATAACAGGATGTCGGGCCATCTATTAAAACTGGACAAAAGCTTGTTAAATTGTTTTAGGTTATTATCTTTATTTCAGGGGTATTATATGTCAATATATATTTCTACAAATGGCTTTAGCAAATGCGGTTCCTTTACAAACACTACAGGCGTAGTGAAGGAGTTCATCAGCGAGGCCACCACAGTAAATTCGGCAACATACATCAACATACAACTCTGATTCATCTATAGGGCACACTGCCTCCTGGACTGATACAGAATATTGGCATGAATTGTAAATGGCGTGGTTTCAATCTCAATGGTAAGTCCTTGAGATATTAAACCTGCATGTGCTATACCAGATCGAGTTTCTAAACATATCGTGTTAGCAAACAACTGCCCCCACACAGGAACAAAGGCTTTTCTTTGGAGTCCTTTATGTTATCATATGTTGACTTGTAAGTCTTGTGTTTACTTGCCTCCGGGCCCAGGTTTGATCTGCAAGCTACTGAGAAAAATATGTGGGTCTCTCTGGCTTGCTAGATGGTTAAATTGTTTCTCCATCCACAAGTTTATTTCACTGTGCACTGGGGAGATAGCTTTTCATTGAGAACGCAACCAAATCAAACAGCAGGCAGGGATTAGTTTTTACTGCATCAACAACGTGTCTCTCTTCTTTAAGACTTACAGTATAGTCTTAGAGCATCTTCAAGTAACGTTTGATAATGTAACATACATGTTCCATGTTCAAACGGATATGTACTTGTCTGCTCTGCGTGAACACAGTCAGTGTTTTGATGATAACAGACTTGTATTTGTCTTCTTTGATCGTTGATGGAATCCAAGTTGCATGAGAGCCCTGCTCTAAATAAATTGTTTTAAATGGAAATTGATTCAACCATGTCCCGCGCACTTCAAAGGCTCCTTTTTTTTTCCCATCGCATTGTTCTTCTGTGACGCACAGGGATAAATAAAGCATTGTGTATCTCACACACACACACACGCACTACTCTGTAGCCACGAGCAATACCTTGATTTGAAGAAATCAGAGCATCCATCAGAGCAATATGGTTCATCTTTGACAAGTTAAAGGTCAGTCTGAAAGATTTCTGCCCTGACTCCCGCCCTCTAGCCATCCTTTTGAACATCCGTCAGTGTTTTATAGTTCTTACGCTTTCACAATATCCCAAAAGGAACAGGTTTATAAAAATTGAATTCAACTCTGTACCCTCTTTGGTTTAATGCAATTGTTTAACCCCCTTTCATGTCTCCTTGTTGCTCTTGAAGTTATTTAACTCTGTTCTCTTTTCTAGTCTCTGCCTCTCTGTGTTGTACTGTTTTTCTCTACAACCTTCTCTGAACATCAGCTGTGGAAAGTTTCATCTATGGATTTGAATTGCAAAGTGGGAACGGCAAATTCATTTCAACTATCTTCTGAAGATAGTTTAACATAACAAAGGTGGATTATGCTAATTTATAGTATATAGCGTTATAGAGATTTGCTAAAGACTAACATGATTTCTAACTGGCCACTCCAAGGTAGTCATGAAAATGTTTCTACCTTTGTGGAATAAATCTATTTTATAACCATGGCAAAGCCGGTTATGGTTTGGTCAGGGTTAAACACAAATGTGACTTGGTTAGGATGGGAGAAAGACCATGGTTTTTGTTAAAATTGCTGCCTTTGTCATTGTGGTTACGTTGGGAACTCTTGCTTAAGGTGAAGGAACAAACATTGTTAAAAATTCTTCAAAGCATTGTTGACTGATAGAATGAGCAATAACATTTGAGGACCCGCACATCCATGCAACCCTTTGCCCCATGCAGTTTCTGAAATAATGTAATTCTTTGACAAAGACAGACAAAATGAGCTCAGTGTGGTGGCATATTCTGATGAACGAAGCACAAACTCACACTTGTCTTCCCGCGAGCTTTAATTCAGCACCTATAGATGGACTCACAGCACAGTCAAACGCACAAAGTGCATGATGAGCATAATGAGCCCTGAGCCTAAGAAGCATTTGCATTTTATACACTTAGTAAACAGTAGGAACCCAGCAAGGTCATTAGATAACATGTTAGCATTCCACTGTCTATCAACTCTATGCCTTTGACCATCGCTCATATGATAGTTTATATTACTCTTTGTTCCTAACTCGCAGGGAGCATCTGGTCACGTACATATAAAAGACAGGAAAGGATTTCACAGTTTATGATTAATATAAGGTCAAGGAATTAGATTCTAACAAAAGAACAAACAATAGAAGAACAAGCGTCACATAAGAAGACTAAGAGCGCAGTTTCATACTTTTCCATTACACTCATAGAGTCCTTTGTCACTTGATGCAAATTGTTGCCTTTGATACCGTTGCTTTTCCGGTGTGAACACCCTCCTGAGATCATCCTGCACCGTGAGCTTTGTCTCAGATGCAGGTTCCGTTATTCAAACATATCAGTGCATATCAGTCGTGCCACTGCAACGTGCGCATATAAAGCATTAGATTATGAGCAGAATCATGTTGACACTCTCGGTGGTGCATTTCTCTTTCTTATTTCTGTTCTGCCAATGGAGGCATGGAGAAATCCTCCACGCCTCCATGCACATTTCTTTCTTCCTTTGTACAGTATGATTGTGGTTAAGTACCCTGTTCCAAGTATCTTTTGTGTCTGTTTTTGAATTCCATGCAAAGTGGCTTTTGTTTCGGGTTGTATAAAGCATGCTCTGTGTTTTTCACATGCAAGCGTAAAAAGCATTTCCCTCCTAATAGCCTGTTCTGTCATCCTCCAGTCACTGTCCTCCAACACGCTGTAGAGTAGCAACCTAGGCGATCACTGTGAATAGCCCTGATCATAACCCTCCAAGTCAAGGGCAAACAAAAGGCAGTGGAGCACTAGCGACTGCTTGTGTGAGTACTCAAAAGAACAAGCATGACAGATCCAAGGACGCACAACACACGGATGAGAGTGCGGATTTGAGGAATGTGCTCCATATAAAGGGCTTCATCAAGTCTTGATTGTTTTGATGCCATTGACTGTATTGTTACAGGGTGTGTATCAAGAACAGTGTCTGCAAAAAAACATCATTCAAACGGCCACTTAATTTGTGACTTTGTCCCGCTCTCACTGTAGGTCATCCATTGTGTCCCCCTCTCTCTCTCTGGTAAAGTTTACTGGTAATTAAAACCGGCTGATCTTTTTAAGAGTGTACTTGTGAAACTTTTGTTCTTTTACAGCTTCATTTTGTCCGGGGATATCTGCCCTTGAACGTTAGTTCTCTTTTCATGATTCCTCGCTAGCTGTGGTAAACTCGATTAAAGTTTATTACTTAGTTTTTCATAAATGCTAACATCTCCGAGGATAGTAGGACTCACGTAAAGTTTTCATTGAGATACATATCAAATGCTGAGCTCCATGTACATTACAAGTACCTCAGTACAACTCTCCCGAGCAAGAAGAGCATTTGGAGGGAAAAACAATACAGTGCAATCTGTTTCCCTCCCCTTTTTTTCTCCACTCTGTACAGTATATTGTATCTATTGGACCTGGTGGTGGCATTATCTCACTGCTCCAGTGTTGGCTTCCTTCGCCTCCTTTGCCTTATCATCCCCCGTAGAGCTGTAACCCTCTTATATAGTGTGGTGGTTCAGCTGACAACATTATCCCCTCCATGCATTGTCTTCTCTCTCTCTCTCCCTTCTCTCTGTCTGTTTCTGCCTCTCTCTTTCTTTCCAATCGATTACCATGTCATTTGAGACAGTTATCCTTGTTTGCCCGTACATGAAGTCTCTGATTTGTGACCTTTTCACCATCATCAGGTCAAAGCTTAAGCTGTACTTTGTATTTAATGCTGAGCAGCAAATGTTAACACACTAACATGATAAACTAACAACTGGAAAATGACAATACTGTACCTGTTAAACATCAGCGTGTAAGCATTGTGATCACATTAGCATGACGTAATCAGCATTTAGCTAAAAGGGCTGCTAGCGCCCCCAGCTGTAGACACTCATTTTACAGTAAATATGAAATGAAGTTTGGTAATGAAATAAATGGTTAGAAGATATTTACAGGCATAAATCCTATTAAACTCAGTATTAATAGCAACTTTCTTTAGACAGTTAAGGCAGAAACCGCATTTACTTTGTTAATATGTTCCATGTTCTTTCTTTCAAAAATCATGGCTAATGGTCAGTGCATGTCACTGGGATTTCCACTGCATGATGAAGTCTTAAGAACTCAGAAACCTAATTTAGAGGAAGCCTCTTGTACCTTTTACAGCAGCATTGGTGCTATGACTCATTCCAAACCCTGCATCCTCCCCTCCCATCCCTCTGCTCTGCCGTACAGTAGCGAGCTGCTCCGCACTGATTGCCTCCTTTTCCTGGGTGAGATCAGATGAATGCCCACTAATAGGTTTTCAGTTTTATTCACTGAGCCCCTGGTACAGAATTAGAGGGATTTTCCGGGGGTAATTAATTGAAGTGTCCTTTTAAAGGGGAAGTATCTTTTGTCTTGATTTAGTGAGTGGAGTCATTAGCTGAAACCTCATTGGTGGAGGAGCAGCGAGATTATGGATTGGTGGATCACACGTTCCCAGCTGAGCTACTGGGGTCGTTTTGAGAATTATATAGGAGGTTATCATCCCTGCAGTCAAACAACTGCATGGAACGTTACTGTCAATCTCACGTATCCAGAGGAGATGTGCACTGATGTACCTATATAATTTATACAGACAAATCTGTATAATGACTTGACTACTTATTATATCTGTTTGCTGTTTTGAGAAGCAAATGAAATGTGAAAATTATCACCTCCAGCGATGCAAACCTGTCACATCTTGTGCTCTTGTGTGAATTTATATGCATGCAGAGGCATTTTGTATATTTTTGTACCAGTGTTTTTCACACCCGTCTGCACGAGTGCAGTCTGAGATGCACGTTTTGGCGCGTGGGTTTGACACAGAGGTGTCACCGTGGGGACGAAGAGTTGTACAGATATCCTCCCCGTTTCGGACTGCGCTGCAAGCTGAGAACCAGCAGTGTCCTCTCATCGCCACAGACCAGTGGCTGCTGCACCCACAGCTCTGCACTCAATCAGACTGACACCTGTCCCTATGGCCACACACATACACACACTTACAATACAAATCCGCATGAGTATGCTTGTGAAGTCCTTTAGCTACAGCTACAATTACTCATTGTAATATACATGCAGAGTGTGATCTGTCAGGAAAACATAATAGGTACAGTATTTTCTGTCTCTGAATCGGCTAATGGATTGTGAAAAAAATCTTTTCCACAAATTTTTCAAGTGTAACTTCAGTTCACTGAGTGTGCAGACAGCAGAAACCTCTCACTGGCACTTTGATAATACCCCCTTAATCTCAATCTTTACTGCAACACTGAGCATTTGAAATCTTAATGAAATCCTAACCCTATAATACAAAGTTGTGTTTTATTTACCACAAAGGTGAGCATGAGCAAAACTTGGCAAATATATCATATTTTATGTCCTGTGCCCTTATTAAGATGACCCTTTTAGATGTTGGCAGATGTACACACATGCACACGCTAGTTTATCTATTTGGCGTGCTACTGTAGATATAATCTCAAAGTTAAGTAATGTATAATTCAAAAGGTTTGCATTCTCACTCCCTAATTTTAATTTATGCTTTAAAACCGTTGGAGTCATTTCCACGCCGGATATCAAAAAAGAAATATGCAGCATACAGTTTGTTTATTGAGTCGAGCCTCGAAATTAAAATCTTCAAAGGGAAACTTAAACTGCGTCTCGTCAGGTTGCATTGGCATCAGGAGCCCTTTCAAGTGAACAGACCTCATCGTCTCATTTTCTCTGGCTTTGTCTTTTGTTTTCATGTTGTTAAACCGGTTAAATGCTTTGATCATTTCACACAGTGTAGAGCTTCATGATCAGATTTCTTTAATAGGAAACAGTTTAAATGAGACGACTCAGTACCATCGCACAAACTTATCAGCGGCTCGGTGAGGTGACGGTGGTGTCAATGGGCTGATAACCATTCTCAAGGCTATGCTATAAATGAGCTAGAAAATATTGGATGGGAGTAAATCTTCTCTTTCAATTAGCACCATTTAACATCTCTAGCATAATTCCTTTCTAGGAAATCATTACAAAGACCTGTGAGATAAATGCTCATCCACACCGTTATACCTTCTAACTCTAACTAAGTTGGTGACTCACATTTCTCTATACTGAGTTCACTTTTTCAAAGCTCTTCACACTAATGCAAGCAAAACACTTGACACACATCTCCGGATCCATCTCCAGCTCTTCTTCCCATACACTCACATTGTTCGTCTCCCAATAGTAACCTATTAAAACGATCCACAGTGAATGGAGCAGCTCCACTTTTTCAGGTTTAACTGCACATAATATAGTTGCAAAGTAAGACGCAAGGCGCAAAGGGGACCTATTTAGTCTCTTAATTAATCATATTTGTGTTTTGGGCATAAAATGAATTAAACCAATAAGTGTGCCATCTCTTAATCCCGTTAAAAGCCAGGTGTGCCTGGCCCATTGCTATTTAAATGGCACCGAAGGGGACAGTTGTGATCCTTGACCAGTGGCTCCTCTGCTTCATCCGTCTCCTCTAAACCTCTATCCCATCAACAGCTCTATTTGACAGCATATGAGCAAATGCACCAATATTTACCTGAGGGAAGCTGAATAACCCGTCTCTTAATTGCTAGGAAAATAGCAATTAATGCACCATTGATTTCAGAGAAGGTTGTTGTTGTTCAGTCGCTCAAACACTGCCTGCTCTTTCAAGATAGCCCCAACAATGCACCCGACCACACCTCATTTTGAGACCAACAAATGTATGAGCACACTGATGGGTGTGAGTACATTTGCTCTTTAACCAACTTGGTGTCAAATATAAAGTGTCGGTCAGAAACTCACAATAATAATTACCCTGCGCTGTGCAAAACATTGTGCTGGGTGCCATTCGTCTCTCATTACACAATGACCTAAATGTGTCGCTGCTGTCTCTGAAGTGAATTTATACATTTATCTATTTTGCATCAACCAAGATTCAATTGCCTCAAAACAAAGGGCACTTTATTCCATTGATTGTGCTGCGCATAATATCATAATATATCTGCTGTCTGATTTATTCGTATAAACAATTTCAAGGCACACAATGAAAAAGGAAATCGTCAGTAATGAGATACAAAGCTACTATCACTGCTGCAAATGTAGAAAAACAACAAAGCTGGTCTACGTGTCTTCTGCATTTGGCTAGTCCACACCACACCTGATGTCCTCTCATCCAATACACCTGGGGAAAAAAAATCTTTTTATACTCCTGATCCATCTCTGGCAATCTTCTGCAGACATCTCCTGACATCCACCATTCATTGCGTCCATGAGGGACATCTGATCATGTGGCCCGTAGTCATAAATTTTCCACCTTCGCAAGGAAAAACATTTCCTCTATGGGGATGAGGAAAGGGAGAGTAAGGTGAAAGAAAAAAAAAGTGACACCATGCTGGAATGGGCTGGAAACCTTGTCCATTCACAAAATGTTCTAGGTTCTGCCTCACTTGCCCCATACCTCAACTCGTTCAAGTCTTCTCTTGAGGTCACTGAGGATGGAGATAACCAGCATCTGGACTTTTTGTTTCTTTTTAGCTGTAGGAGAAACTTACAGCAAAATTCTATATTTGAAATACAGATTCAGTTTTTAGAATAGGCTGTAAACCCAGGTTAAATGGATAAATGCAGTTGCGCTGGTGGTTGAATTTTAGCAAGAAAATATTGTTTTGTTAATTTTGAAGGACGTGGTTATTGAATGCATTTTGTGCCAGAGCAATAGAAAGAAGGCCACTGCTCGGCTCAGAGCTTCAAGTGTGTAGCGCCGACTTAGTTTTAAGAAAAGTGAACTCAGTGAGATCTGGTGGCTGTCAAAGGCCATAACATAGGATTTATGTCATTTTCATACTTCACAAACCACTGAATGACCACTGGTGCCCTACTATTCAGGTTTCTCCTTCAGTTTGCCAATTTTTGCCTCAACAAAAAGAATAACGGATACTGATTGATGACCGACCCACTTAATTGCAGGGTACCTGCAACACGTTGTTTTTTTGTAATTTTAGGCTCGTAAATGACCCGAGGAAGTGGGAAAAATATAATAGATAAAAGCCGGGAGGTGTGGCTTAGAAGGAGTGGAGGTGAAAGTATGAAATAATCTGCCTTATTGAATTTTGTTAAGCTCTATGAAATCATGCCTCACTTTTCTGCACGTCCACCATTGTCTGGCTCTTTTGTGTAATCTGTCTCTTAATAGTTGGCATACTTCCCGCATAAAATCCTGTGTGAGAGGTTGTGATCTTTCATTCAAATGGCTCCCCGGGGTCTTGCATTTTAATGAGTTGCCTTGAGCCTTCAGTTCATATTTCCCGAGTCTAGTTAAGATGGAAGTCTCACCTTATGATTCAACCTTGGCTCAGAAACTCACCCTTAAAGCCAAGTGAGAGACGGGGAGACAGAGAGAGGGCCAGTGCATAGTTAGGACACATCGAATGTTTTATTTTGTCAGACAGTATGAAATTGCTCATGTGAACGTGTGCCCCGCTTCCCGGCTGGGGCATGTTGGATAAGCGGGTATAGAAAATGGACCGATGGGTAGGAAATGATTGCAAGTGAATTGTTAATAATAAAATTTGTGCTTTTCATATCACTGCCCACTCCATTTTCAGCTCCTACTACCCACCCACCGACCTCCTTACCAGCTGTCATTTGGGGAAGTATCCTCTGCTGCTTCAGAGCGTCTGTCAGACTGTGCAGAGATCGCCCTCGTGGATCCATCAAACATTCGTCATTGATAGCTTCAGGTGGATAAGCGTGCCGAGCCACATCAGACATGATCTGCTGTCTAATTGCGCACACACCGAGATGATTAATTAAGCTCAAGAAAACGAAAGCAATAGTCTGTCACTTCCTCGCCTCCTTAATGATTAATGACTTGTTTTTTTAGATTCTGGAGGGAGTGGGGGGGGGGGTTTGGATGCTCGCTTTGGCAGAACATTAAAAGCGTGAAACATTTGGACATGTCTGGTGGCATCACAGCCACAGGGTAATTAGATTTTCTTTAATGATGATGGGATCATGTGGTGTGGCTGCCGAAGTTTTCCCTTAATCAATACACCCCAGGTTGTTATTGAGCTCCCTGATTACTGTTGCAGACCTGCGTACTATGTGCAGCTGAGTCAACAGCTTTGATGCATTCAGAAAAATAGCACATTGCATTAACCCTGAACCACTCGCCGCCCCCGTCTCATCGACACACCTCCCTGGGAAATCACATTTACTCCCTTCACTTTTTTCTAATTCTTCCTCTCCTCTTCTGTGTCGCCACTTCTATGCTCTGTTCTTGTCTTAATTCCGTACTTTCCCTTCCTCTTTTGACTTTTCTCTCCTCTCTGCTCTCCTTGGGGTCACGAGAGGAGGTGGTTCAGCTGGTCATTATGCTCTGTGGACTGTCTGCCAGCCTCAGGGCCTGACATTTGGCTCCACAATGGGACTTGTAGCATTCATTATGCCAGCGGGAGCAGGAGGGGACATGGAGCGATATGCAAATAGGGGAGAGAGTGAAGTTAGCTACAAAGGGGAAAACCCTGATTAACATTCCAGACGAAGAGTTGTGTAGTGCATGTGTGCACATATGTAATTGGTGCTTAAGACAGAATGCAGAGTAGACCTACACAAAATAAAGAACAAGCTTAACATCTTACTAATAGTTCTAAATGATGTTTAAGTTTGCTTTTTTTGCATGATGGCCCACTTATCTGCAAGTTCCTCTGCACAGTTTTCCCTCAAACTCCCTCAAACAAACCTGCAGCTCAGGTGACGTGATTGACACGGATGCCCAAAAGCGTCATTTGTAGACAGAGCTCACCTTCAGTCCACTGCGACTGCAAACTGGAACAAACTGGCCAATGGACTCGATGGAGTAATGAGTGACTGTTTAGCTTAAAAGGAGCGGGAATGGGATTACTGGAGGCATCACTGCAGGCGAGGTGAAAAATCCGGCACAAAACAAAAAATGCAAATGGCATTTATGTGGCCTTCGGCAGTTCAGTCAACATTTCCCGAGACCAGTGAGTACAAAAGGTACACTTAGACATTAGGAATTAGGAATTGCATCTAGAAATATAAGATGTACATGAGTGTTTAATCTACCTGGTGTAAGTAGCTGCCTTTTGTGTTTAAAGTCCCCACAGCTGCCCCCTGGTGTTGCCAGTTTGTGAAAGTTACATTCTAGTTTACAGATTTTCCCAGGTTTGTTTTCATTAATATTAACACCTGCTGAGGATTAAAAACTCTCCATTCCTGCTTTCTTTGTGGTAAAAAGACGCACACTGAAACACAACACGTTCTGGTGTTAGTTTAAGTGGATTGGGCTGTTTTACAAAGAAAAAACATTCACACAAATCTGTTGACCCACGTCGGCTTTGCCCCGGTGATGTCGTTCAAACATCCTAACATTATAAGTGCACATACACGAATGCATGCAGCATAAATGTGTTGTGTTTAAGGTATTCATTGTGATTCCCCTCTCGCGTGCTCTCTCATCTATTTTTTCCTTCCCCCGTCAAATTACATAATAAAATTCATTTATTTTTTTTCAATTATCAAGTTACGATGTGATTTCATTACCCAGCTTTGATTGTCATTGTTTAGACCGAAGCTGTTCGCCAGGTTCTTCTGTTCATTGGCTTGTGTGTTATTTATATTCTCATTAGCCAGTTATTTATATCCTCGTTAGGAGATGTGTCATCGCTGTGCTGCGGTGGAAGCAAACACTGTCCCTCAGTCCTCTCTGTCAATCATTGTCAACTATGCATGAGCACCAATCCATGTACGTTTGTTTTTTTTTTTTTACTTATCATTTAGAATCTGAATTTTCAGATATTTTACGTAACCCTTCAATGCACACAGTCACTTTTTCCTATCACAGTGGGGGGTTTTTTGGCCTCATAAGATGCTGAATGTCTCTATTTTGTTCTTCTTTCTGTCTGAACTACATTGGGTTGTATCCAGTATAAATTGTTTATTATCTGACTTTTGCCGATGCTCCAGCTGTGGCCTGAGCAGGCACCGGCTGAGAAGATAGAATGGAGTAACTGCATTGTGGAGAAGGCAGGAAAGGGCAGCTGGACTGTATTTCACTCCATTCACTTGACTGTCAGCTCAGAGCTCATTATCTCATATTTAGTTTCAGCGCGGCAGAGCTCGACAACATCCTTCCATGTCTACGGCATCAGCCGCTACCGTTATTGCATCTAAATGAATTTATTTAGAAAAGTTTCACGATTTGCTGACTGCTGAAACTTTTTTGTTATTATTATTTTCAAAACAACCGTTGCTCCATTTTCCAGTTGTAAATATAAAGTTGCCTATCAACATTTGTGTTGCAAATGAAAAATATCAAAATGAGAATCGAGTTGCAGATCGATCTGGGAAGAGTGCGAAAAGATGCACACGGCGCTGAAAATGAACAAGAATGCACTGAAAGAACGCTCCAGACGTACAGGCTGCCGCAGGACTTACTTTCTGACAAATCCAAAGTCATTTTTATAGGTTTGGTATTGTTTCATGGTTATAATGATAGTGTTGGAATGGATTTCTGGACTAAAACTGATTATGTAACAAATAAATTCCTTACTAAATCAATATCCTTCATGTAAAATGTGTCAGGACTTGGCTTACGAGGGGAGAGCAGGACCCAGACGCAGGCAGGGACAGGGATGCAAAAAGATCTTTTAACCGTTTATTTTATGGGCTTAGGCTTATGGATGGTCAAGGCAGGCAGGGTCAAAAATCCAGGAAGTCAGTCCGAACAAGGCGTGGTAACAAAATCAAAAAACCAAAAATGCAAAACCAGAAATCCAGACTCAAAAAAGGTTTCAAGGGGAAAAGAAGTGAACACATGGAAACATGGCAAGAACATGGACTCTAAACTCAACAATGCACCAACAGAGAACAAAGGCAATGGCATAACTTAAATAGACAGGGGAGGGCAGCAAAACGAGACACAGGTGAAATCAATGGACTAATCAGGGTCAGGAAACAAGTAGACAAAAACACACAAGGGAAACAACTTTTCAAAATAAAACAGGAAACAACAAACTCAACTCAGAACCATGACAAAATGTAGAGCAGTATTTGATTTCTGAGCCAGTATTTGCACAGCAACTGTATATATACTGCTACTTCATATTAATTATAAGTAATGTATTCATTCCTGTTGATTAATATATTTTCAATGTTTTTTTTATACAAATACAAGCAGCTTTATACTTATTTATGCTTATATTTATAAAAATGTGGTCACTCTGAAGTAAAATCACCCAATGGCACTGCTGCATACTGTATATGGAACATTTAGCAATGCATAAATTTACTCACTGGCTGGGTTTTTATATACTTTAGAAAGGGCTTATCAATGTTGAAATGTCTTTCAGTGATGGCCAATGGAAAATAACCCTGAGCAACAGTCACTGTTAAAACACAGCAAATTGTAGGTGGTTCATTTTTGTTTGTGCTGGCTATAAACAAAGAGATCATGCAGTTCTTTGTTTTTGTTTTTTTTTAATTCTTTTTCTGTTCTTCATATTATCAAATCTTTCTTTTGGCGCCGGAGAATCAGCCACGGCTTTTACAGCCTTAACGGGAGATGTTTTTGGACCAGTGGTGCAGAATAGAGCAGATGGCAGAGTCCGATGGAATCTATAAGCTGACAAACAGCAGCTTGTGCGCTGAAAGCACCATAAGAGATAAAGTTATACATATCAGTTTTAAAGAGGATGAAAAATTAATAAATATGTCTTCAGACAGGTGAGAAACGTCCTACAGATGAAGGGTAGAGCAGGTTTTCTTTTCTTATTATCTACTGAGACACAGGTAGACATGAACCCCAGCTAAAGCTCAGTGTTATCCGCCAGTCTCGTCATTTTACAATTTCAAGAAACAATCAAAAACACGGCACATTAAAAAACATCTTTTGCAAAGCGCTGTCACATCTTTAAGATGAGAAAAGATTGGCCACGCTCACACTGGAACTTCAGCACAATGTAGTTTGACACAGCACTGGTGCAATGTGCATTAAAGCAAAGGCAGCAAGTCAAAAAAAAAAAAAAGTGTGAAAAGATTTGAAGAGTATTGCTGCCGAACACACCTAAAAGCCATTTTCAGGTGCGAGCGTGAAGTGATTTGATCCAAAGAAAATCAGATCTTTAGAATCATCTCTTTGAAGTGACAAGTTTAACAAAAGACACGGAGGCAAACAGACAGGCCAGCATCCAAGCGTCGAACAGCCGCGTGGTGGTAATGATAGGCAGGCCAACGGCGCAGACAGGGAGAGTACAATGCCGCATTCAGTCAAATAGATAGCCTTGCTGCTGAAAGCTGCTTCAGTATAACATAATAATATACCAGGACCACTTTCACAACTTTCACCTTAATGGTTAATAGACATGACTACGTGTATTTGCTGTCTAACGGGAGACACGTTTCAGACACGAGTGGGAATAAGTGGCGGAGCAGAGAATGAAAACCACAGAGGCTCATTCTGTTTCTGTACCTTCTGTACCTGTGGAGTACCTGTTTCATCAATTGTTCCTTGTGATGGCAGTGCAGTAATGCTTCTGTTGTTGTCTAAGCAGACTTTATGTAGCCCTTCTGTATTTAAATATCCATTCCCATCTGGTTTTTTTATGTTTGTTAGAAAGATTTCTGAAAAATATCCGACCTGATTTTAGTAACAGAAATCGACATTATGATAGAAAAGTGCTTTACAACCTGCTTTTGTGATCTGTCACCCTTCAAAGCAACGCAGTGTCTGCTCACGACCCCTCATCTGCAGTCACTTATACCTAGCAGTCGTGAGCATTGCAGCCAAACGTCACACACTACACGTACTGCTGACATTAACAATGGCAGCATTCAATGCGACTGCTTCCCAGTGAGTCATGACAAAGAACAGACATGCGCAAGAGCACGACCTTGGAACTGAAGCAGCTAAGAGGAATTCAGCCATCTTTTATGTCACTCTTTACTTTAACACTCGTGCTTTTCCTACTGTGACATGTGAAAGAGGTTGAATAATGTGAAATATTAACACTTTTTTTTTTTGCATTGCTGCACTGCGTGCCCCGACGACGAGAGAGTGCTGGTAAAAAAACCCATTTTAAAGGCACCGAAAAGCTGTAAAACCTAAAGTATTCGGGACTCAGTCAAAGTTGAAGCGTGGGATTACTTGTAATACTGTGTCATAGTGAGATTACAACAGCTCAAATTGCAGCTAAAGCCTTCCAGTTTTGTTTAACAGCGCCGACGACACAAAGAAAACATCCACAAAGATTTTTAACCTGAACGTTGCTGAACTCCGATTGGTGCATGGGAATACATGACATCAGCTCTTTTTCAACTGAGCTCCGCCCACCTCAATCCGGTGAGGAAAGCAAAGACAACAACACAAACATCTGTCAGTCAAAATGATCAAAACTTTGGAGCTTTGTCTAAAACTGTTGTGCTTATGTAAGAACCTGATGAAAAAGCTGATTTCCTGGACTGTTATTGCTTTGAAATATCCATTTTTCGAACGCATTATTTCCATGCAGCAGAGCTCAGATAAGACGCTACTTGTACAAAAAAACATAATTTTCTTCTTTTATATTTCTGACTCAATAGCTCGTGTTATTCCGAACACACAATTTCCTACCATACCTTCATTTCATTAATGCAAAATAACTGGTCGGCCCCTCAGCGAATGTCATGTGACCGTAAAGAGCCCAGAAAAGCTGAACCAAATATTGAGTGATGGCTGCTCTCACGCTTCTGTTCACCTTCTCCTACCGTCTCCTTTTGTTTCCTAAACTCTCCCCATGCCTCCTCCGCCTCCCTCACCACCCGGATTTCGCTCCAACATGTTCACTCGTTACACTCATCTCCGCTCCCACCTCTTCATCTTCTCTTATGAATATGTGCTTGCAATTCATCGGCGTGTATCTCAACAGCAGTGGTATTGGATAAGATGGCTCATCTTTGAACTTGCTGTGATCTCATTCGCACCTGAGAATAGAACGGGTCAGCCCTCAGTCTTTTTCAGTCACTCGAGTCTGATTAATATGAATCCCATTTCAGCTTTTGGAAATTCCATCGTACACGTTGAATAATTTACAATTTCAATTGCTCCCACTCATGCAGACGCACGTAAACAGCGTGTGCGTGCGTGCGTGTGTACGTACACCCCACACTCAAACACATACTGGCATCACATTTACCTTTTTTTTCTATGGAGTCTATGTTCTCTTGCTTCATCTTGGCTTTTCACACTGTGTCAGTTCCCCAGTGGCACCCACAGATCCGCCGGCCCCTACTGATTTCCCTTGGTGTTTCAGAAAGATATAGCGAGTTAGCTGTAGGCAACAGAACCGTGTCCCACCAGTGTTTTTGATGAAATCAATCCACAACACGTCTCTGTGTGTGCTTTCTTTCTCCTTGTCAGTCTTTGTGTTTTCTTGTGTGTGACGTTTAATGATGTTACTCCTCGTGGCCAGGCTCTCTCTTTCATCTCATTTTTACTCTGGACAGAGCACCACACGCACGTGCAACTCATTAACCGGCCTCCATCTTTATTGTACCGCTCTCCTCTTCATCCAGTCCGAGTGTGGTGTCGCCCAGCAGCACAGCAGATGGGTCCGAGTGATAGCGAGGGAGATGGCAGCCCTGCGCCTTCACATCTATCCCGCCATATAACCGCCCAGTGCAGTTAAGATTGATTGAGCCTCGGATAATGCCAGAGGATGAAGCTGATAAAAGAGGGCAATGAGTCTTGATCGAGGCCACCCACATGATATCATGTTATGATTAAACACAACAGACATCGCTTGTTAGAGTAATACCCAGCCCCATTGTCCCATTACAGAATGCTTGATGTTTATCATGTACACTGATTGATGCTGATGCTGTGTCGTATTCCGGACTGACGAATGCTTATTGGTTACATGATACTCATTTGCAAGTGGAATTATGGTATCTGATCAAGACAGTGAGGATTGAGAGGGTCAGGCTGACTCTGCTATCGCATAAAACATGTAATGTGATTGTGTTGCGTTCGAGAGGCCTCCGTTTGCCAGCGGAGTGAGGACATAATTCACTGAGATCTGTTCAAGATAACCAATTTAGTCATCGTTTTTAACACCCTAATTTGCAGCCAGTTAGTGGGTCTGCGTGCAAAACCGAGTGTGTGTTTGCGCGCACGCTCCCCGAGTCATCCCCTAACAGTGTGGCTTTCGAGGTGTGAAGTGGAACAGAGTATAGGTAATGAAGGAGATGGGACTGTGTAATTATTCTGCAGAGGAAGGATTACTGGTTTACTTAACCATTAATGGTTCACCTTGAAGTGCAAATGCCAAGGGGATAAAACCCACACCTCTCTGCCCCTCATTACCTTCAACTGGACTGAAGACGTTTGCCACTAAGCCGTCGTTATTTAATGTAGACTTTGCATATTTTCCAGTGGCCCCTTTGTGTCTTATTTGAATAGTTTGGCTAATGCCCTGTGGCAAAGTACCACTGGGTATCAAGGGGGAAGCATGAAAACAGATCGATGTTTATGAGCCATGCTACGCCGTGCTGCTATTTGACGCTTAGGGGAATGTTTTGTTAAGTATGTGGGTCAAATAAGGATCACAAAAGGGGTTTCTTGCCAGAAAACACAGAAACCTTCAGGGAGTTTGAGGAAAAGAACCAGCTTTGTGTAAGGATTCATACAGGAAACGCTTGCTGTTTTCCCCCCATATTGTTAAAAAACAGAAACACAGAAGCAGAATTGCATCATCGTCCCCGCTGATTCGCTGTCATATTAGAATCACAACATGTTATTCCACGGAAATCTACTCAATATAGTTCTCCACTGTTTATTGCAAAGATTGACACCCTGCAATCGAAAGTAAATCACTTCAAATTTCACACCGACGCACACACAGAATCATCAGTCCTGCACTTAACAGTGTGTCAGAAATATCCATCTGCGCCTCGAACACGCCGTCTCATCAGAATGCAGTCATGCTTCTCTCTGAGACTCAAACTTAGCGCTTAAACAAACCGAAGAGGCATTCAGCTGATGATGATTTTACCCAGAGGTGTCCGACCGCAAGCTGATGATAGCAAGAACATGACGCACTGGGTGGAGAATACCGTTTACAGACACTTCAGCCTTCAACAGAGAAATAGGAAACAATACTGAAACAAATCCACAACAAAAAAAACCCCCAACATGCTCCATGTGCTTGCGTGCACGTGCACATGGGAGTACATGTGTACGTGTCCCGCTGAGCCTGTGTGCGACCATATCTCATCACTGACAAGAGACATGAGATTGGGGGTTGAGGGTGTGTCAAAGATCGCCTCCTATTTAAGCTCAGCTGCAGCGGGCAGGATTTCCATTTTTGTTCCCATTAGCAAATAAGACGCGCCCCGCTGTTGGAGCTGACATGAGGAAGAAAACACATTAACAGGAAAGCGTAACTTTCTTAAGCGACCGTCTTGGCGCTTTTCGTACACCTGCTGCCACGGCTGCACTAATTTTAGAACTGCAAACACATTGTAAAACATAAGAAACGACATGCTAGTCATGCATCTATGACTTTTAGTTTGCATAACGTCTGCTTCGCCTCCTCCATATGTTTCATCAACTCCATTTTTATTTCCGAAGCTTTTCTCCCCTCATGTTTTGTTTATGCAGATGAGAAATGCAGCCGCTAGGACACTAAATCGAACCTAATCTGTTTTGCTGTTAACTCATTGATCCCCAGAGTGGAGGGAAAAACAACTCCTGCTGGAGCTTCTTTATTTATAACACCAGCATGTAGCTCCCACTCCCACATATTGTACCTGACAAGTGTGCTCGAGTTCCGACTCAACCCCGTCTGTCCACTGTCTCCTTCAGGAACCACGGTGATGACGATGATGGCGTTCGACGCGGACGACCCCGCCACGGACAACGCCGCACTGCGCTACAACATCGTCAGGCAGTCGCCAGAAAATCCCACCTCAGCCATGTTCGACATCGATGCGGAGAGAGGCGACATCATCACCGCCATCTCCCCTGACTTGCTTGACAGAGAGGTGGGTCGAGTTGGCAAACGTGTTAGTGTGTGCTAGTGGAGGGTGAGCTGTTGTTGGACAGCGTTACACTGCGCATCACATACCAGTCACTGAACCTGCCAGTGACCAGAGCGAAGCTAGTGTGAGCGCGTATACATATCGGTGTGTGTCTTATGCCGCCTACATATGTTGGTTTGTGTGTCTTTGTGCGAATGAGCACTGGTGCACTCCAGCGAGCAGGCGCAGAAGCCAGATGAGTGTCTCTCCATTTCCCCCCGTCTAACCGGAGCGAGACAACGGGATGATTGCTTTTTCAGCGGGGTGACGAATGCCAGAACATCGATTGGGTTCGCTGGTGGAAGAGGAATATTAGCTGTTGTCAGACACTTAGCGCATAGTTTAATTGAGGTGATACACACTCATCCGCCGGCTCTGGTGGTGTCCAACAAGCCTGGCTGAAAACCTCCCATCCGGAACTGCTGGAACCATGGCGGCTAACCGCCCTGATGAGCCGCTCCCAGAGCTACAGTAAACTGTTTAATAGAGGCATAATTGATTAAAAGTACGTCGGAATGAGATGTAATCAATGCAGTGAGCTCTGTTGCCGCTGGTTTTTGTGAGCCGATTCAGAGATTGAATGATTCCAGAGATCTACATGTGTTGCGGTTTCCCCGTCTGTGATGGAAAAGGGACGCTTTTGAAGCAAACTGCTGCCAGGATATTTCAAAAGATAACGCTCCATGAAGAGGAAAAAAAAAAAAAAACCTACAGCAGTACTCTCCTCTACCTGCCTGCAGCCAAGATTTATTACAACCACTAACTGGCTGGTGTTGGAATATGCAATTGAATGCCTTTGAAGAAGGCACATAGCCAAATAGTCAGCCTGTTTGTGGCCTCAATAAATCTCTAAAGCAAATTCTTCCCTCATCACTTTATGCTCCAACGGCAATATACTCAAGTCCTTCAAAGTCGCCAAGACCTGACACCCCAGTCAGTCGCGTCCATATATGTTGGCAGAGTCACTTTTGGAGTCACATGACATTCAGCTCATTTTCATTGTCAACTGCAGTTTTGGACAGATTATGTTTAGACCTGGGTGGACAAAGGCTCTACTGAAAGGGAAACGCCACTGAGCTGTGGCAGTGTTCGCGACATTAAAGTCATGTTGCAGCCTTTAAAATCTCTTTTTTTAAAAAAATAACATGAAAGCCAAACAAGTGAAATCCAATACGGGCCGAACAACCAAACGGCTCTGACTAATCCATATCTGTGATAGCAGCCCTCTGTGGTATTATTATGATTGCATATGTGGCCCACTACAAGCTGTATAAGCCCGGAGCGGAAATGTATGATTGTCTTTATGTTGTATCTACAAGTATCTATAACACCCCCCCCCCCAAATCCCCACACGGATATAATTTATCAGTGTGCTGGATTCTTCAAAAAATGTCCTCGGGGGTTTTTAGCAATAGCCCAGCCGCAGTGCAGCATCTCTGTGCAACAAAAAAAAAAATAATAAAATAAAAAGGAAGAAAGAAAAGTGAGACTTCTTCAAAAGCACAGTCAGTCAGCAGAGCCAGATGGAAGTGCAGAAGGCATAAGTTTTAAACTGTCCTCCTCTAGGTCTGGAGAGATTTAAACCCAGCTACTTCAGCACATTCTCATAAATATGGCTGCCGCATGACACCCATCGATTCCATCTGCCATCCATAGCTATAGTTTTGTAGGACAGCATGTCCAGCATATGTGCGCACTGTATCCGTGACAGAGAGAGAGAGAGAGAGAGAGAGAGAAAATGTGAGAGATGGTCAAACTTTGCCCCTCGGAATTTTCTCCGACATCATTCAGGTGGAGCTCTAAGTGTATTTGGATAGACACCTCACCTACCCCGGGGAGGCAGAAAGCAATCCGGAGAAATTGGACAATCAATTTTGTGACATTGAAATCAGTTTGATTTTCCCTCTAGTGCTTTCTCTGAGGCGTAAAATCCTGTCTTGATATGCACATTTATTCCAGCGCTCTGTGTTTTTCTCCTCACTTTTGCTTTTTCGACACGTCTCCCCTCACTGTCTTATATTATTCTGACACGCGACGCCGGCGGATCAATGGCAGGCTGTAATTTCTGACAGCTAATATTGCTACGGGGGTGTGCGGCCATTTTCATAAGTCTGAAAAGACGGAGAAGTGTTCATATCTTTCACTGGATGCACAAGGAAATCTCCCTTAATCATCCCAACGCTGTTAGAGGAAATCAATCTGCTTTAAAAAGGCGTCCATCGCGACCTGCTTTCTTGCGACATCTGAAAATTTCTGCTCACGCGTGTGAACACTTACCCGTACCGCACACACTGGAATTCAAATCTGATTAGGTGTAACAGGGAATAAATTTGACTGGTAATGAGGAAGAAAAGGGTTGAAATCTCTCAGCAGTATTAATAAGTGCGTTCTACCCTCTTTGGCCTATGTGAAGGCAAGCGTATGGCAGCTTGACAGAGGCAGCGTGTGAGGTGTTATGCTATCTTTCTGAAAGATTGAACAGGAATTATGTTTTGCTCCCATGAGTGATTTAGCGTGCGTGTGTGTTGGCGAGCACAACTCGCCCGAGCTTAAATTAGTAAATCAGCTTTTTGAGAGAAATATCATCACAGACGTTAGTCAGGGAGGAGCTTCCGGCGCTGGGGCGGAGGACGTCATCCTGCTGGTCCTGCATAATACAGAACACTTAATCCCAATATCTCAGCTGGCTGTTTTATCAGTCACACCCTGGTTTCCTCAGTCAACTGCGCTTTCATGCACCGCCTCCCATTGTCGCGGCACAACCGCGGTGCAGCCCTTGCAGTGTCTTGAGCTGCGAGGAGGTGAGATGCGGATCAGAAAAGAAGTGAGGAGAGCTGCGAAGATGGATGCAGGCAGGTAGGCAGGCGGGCAGGCAGGTGGGGCCTAGTCTCCAAAATAACACTGCTCCTGTGCACATGCTCAGGTCTACTCACGCGATCCATCAGCAACAAGGTGTGTGCCGCGTACAGCAGCTTGTAATGAGTCAAATCTTCAAATGGACACGCGCACAAAACACGACCTGTGGTCTTTTCATTCATATATTCTGATTTATACTGTCCTTTCTGACATGATGAATACCAATTTAACAGCACACACACACACACACAATTTAACTTTGTTGCAGGGATGAGGATGAAGAGTTGGGGAGGGCTTGTTCACACACTAAATAAGAAAACTGAACGTGTGCTGAGGTTATTGGCTCAAACTTCATGCAGAATCCACTCAAAGTGACTGTAAAGGGATCATGTTTCTCAGACATGCATGCAGACATCTGTCGGTGCCCCACACGCACACACCAATCATTGTGATCTATTTTTAGTCCATGGAGTGTCCATGTGCAGCCAGGCTGTAACCAGAGAGGACAGACTGCTAATGGCAGTGTGACTTTCTGACTCTCTAATGCTCTCTGGCCAATCTGGGAGCTGTCACCGCTAAGGATAGCCAATCGATGGAGTCAGCCGACCCCTCCGTCCCCTTCCATGTTCTACAAAGGTGAATTACATGGAGATAAAATGGATGTATGTGTATATGTGTGTGCGCCTGTGTGTGTGGAATTGTGATGTTTACATCCAGGTAGATAAAATTGCGTGTTTCTTTTCTTTGTTGTTGTTGTTGTTGTTTTGCAGATGTGCCGCGAGTGCTTGTTAAATCATCACTTTTATTCCCGTCAGACAGAAAGCGCCTCTTAACAACCAATACAGTTACCTGAAGGTGACTTTCAGATAGAAAATCAGCGCTGAACAATCACTGCTGGAAAAAACAAAACAAAACTAGACTTCACATGGTCACTTGTGCTTAACTAGTACACATCCAGAGTGACAGGTAGATGGATGAATGTGCACAATTAGCCCTGATCTGCGGCGCTGTATGTAATGGTGGCTGTAAGTAAAGCGACCCAGTGTTTGGTTGGGGCGACCTTGGCAGCGTGTTTCCTGACAGTGTTTGGCTGATAAGAAAGCTTATCCTGTCTAATGGCTTATTTGGCTCGGTGGCCGGAGTGGCTACATGCCTGCGCGTCGTGATGAATGACAACCAAGGCTCTGGCAGGTTCCGCTCTTCAGGAAAACTGCATTCATTTTCTCTGCTTTCAGTGCTGTGATTCTTCCCGCCTTTGTTGCCCCCTTTTTCCCCCCCTGCTCCCCCTCCTTGTCGCGCCGTGTTCATTGCATTGTTTTCCTGCTTATTTTCATTTTCCCTTCTTGTCTCCCTGCCTCACTGTCTATCTCTCTCTCTCTCTCTCTCTTTTTTTTTTTTTTTGTTTCTGACTGCATCGCCTCCCTTTCGCTGTCAACACTTCACGGTGGACATCCAATTACTCGCAGGTCATAGCATAGTGATTCCATTCAGAGCAGCGCCATTCAGCGCGGGCCCTCAAACAGCCATTCAAATTACATCCTCGGCTGCCTTCAGAGTTGCCGCTCCGCAAAATGTTGTTTTCAAACATTTTCGGGGGCCACCACCTAATCTGATCCCCCAAACATAATTGAATGTCAGTCGTCACATAAAGATGCTTTCCTCTCTTCAATTAGCGTCTCGTTTCCTCGTGTCACAGCAACGAGACAAAGCAGACAGAGAAATATTTACTCCTCCCAGGTAGAGGCAGGGGAGAGTTATTATATTATGTCATTTATATGCAAATAATACAGCACAGGGAACACATTGATAAGATTTCATTACAGCAGATCTGATGTGCACTTCACTTTATAAACTCCCTTTCATTCCCCTATTATGATCCGGAGATTGGAACGGTGCAAGTAGATGAACTGGGTGGAGATGGATGGAGACAAGTGTGGACAGAGGTATGAGGCCCTCAGGGTGGATAAGGAGAAAGGAGGCATGGAAGTCCAGGCCCAGAGTCAGCGAGAAGCGGTGCAGCGCAGCCGGCCGCGGTGGACGACAAGAAGGATGAATGATCAGAGAGCGAGTGAAGTGCCGGTTCGATATCTGCTAAGAGATGCAGCCTCCAGTCGGCAGCTAAATGGAGAAGTGCGACTCGCAGGGAAGGTTCGCGGAGACGGTGGCGGGGTGGAGAACAATTTTTAGCAACGGCATAGTGATTTTATTCATAGCAACAACAAAGACAGCCAAAAGCGCTCTGTATTCGCCGCCCTGCGAGATGTTTTTTTTCAACCGTATCTGCAGCGGCGAGCACAGGAGGAGTTGCGTGGAAGTAATTTAAAGATACAGAAGAGGACGTATATCCGCAAGAGCTGAGAGAATCAAGACCTACAGTATATAAGTGAACTACAGTCAGTGTAGACCACAAGTAGTGTGAAATATATTCATAGATCTTTTTACACTTCAAAAATAGTCAATACAGACGAGTTTGTCTATACTGCCGCCGATGCAGGGAAGGTTTGCGTCGTGCGCATGTGGAAAAGGGACGCTGTCACCTGCTTCTCACGCCCTAAATTGATAGTTTGCTGGTGATTAACCCAGTGATCTGATCTGAGATTGATTTGCGTTTCTGTTTTAATTTAGCTCATGCAGACAGCGCCTGTGTGTGTGTGTGTGTATGTGTGTGGTGTTGGTCCCCAGTAACCTCGGTATCTGAAATATATAAATATATAATAAATACATTTTGACTGGCTGCTAAAATACATTTAAAGCAAGACTTCGTCAACAGGTCATCTAGACACGAAGGGTTCAGAGTAATGAGTAATGCAGAGAACGTGTGGACTCACTGCAGGTTTACATGCATGCTGTTGGAGTTTTCTCAGTTTTTGGGTCAAATGCTCACCGTTGATATGACACTTCATGCTTAACTTGTTCTCTCCAGTGTTTTAAGACATGTAAACTTTGCCTTTTTACTCCTAAAAACTTCAGACAGGATATTACAACCACTAACTTCCTAAAATAACATCTACTCCCTTTCCTTCATGGAAAAATCAAAAATCTCTGAGTACATGAACATAAGTTTTAAACAGAGTTTCAACCTTCTCCATCACACTTTTATACTGGATTATGATTTTCCTCCAGACTAAAATCATCCTCCAAAGTGAAATGTTTAACTGATATTAAAGCTTTAAACCCAGAGAAACTTTAAACCCAATAAGAAAAACACTCTTTGCAATGCAAGAAGTCGACCATTCTGTGCATGAAACATAATAAAAATATTAATTAGTTCATTCATATGTCAAAAATAATAGTGCACTGCGTAGGGCCTCATTCAGAAAACAGCTCGATTTGAAGTTTTGCGTCACTCACACATGCAGTCATGTTGAAGACACTCCCTTAGAGAGGCAGTGGCAACAGACATTCTGATTCTGGTCAAACCTTATAAACGAGGAGGAGCGTTGACCAAAGGTGAGCATCTCCTCAGTCAGAAACACCCCTCCAGTGTGCTGCGGGCGAGCCGCCTGTGATGTATCACATCATGTTAATCAATGTTCACCGAAGTTTGCATATTTCTTTATCAAATGACTTCATCAAATCGATATTTTGTCCTTTTACCACATTATTGGACACTTGTTCTGATGGAAAGAATTGACTCAAACATTGACTCAAATCATAAACAGCACAAAAAAACCCCAAGTTTGTTCAGTCTTGCTCAGTACTGTATCTGTTCAAGCACATATTTCTCTAAAACTGCACTAATATCTATATCTGAGACGCTTGATGCTGCAGTGACAGCTATTTTTGCAGCAAATTAAGGTTGGGTTGGACTCATTCAGTTGTTTTAGTCACACAAGATTAGTGCAAATGACTTGTAAAGTAGAGTTGTAGAGTTAAATTTGCAGTTTATTAACTTTTCGTGTCATGCAGCAAGAAGACAAGACGAGTTACGATCACGTAGCGCGTCCTCTCACACGTATGATAGGCCTTAACGCAGGAAAAGTAGTCAAGATAAAGAGCGAAAGGCTTGAGTACATTACCAAGAGATCCCATTATAAAGCGTGTTACTGCAGTGTCTCCTTATGTGATGGCCAGTAGCCAGAGTTCTGGCAGCTGTAATCAATACACTGTAGTTGGTGTGAACCCAACCACCTCACGCTCTCTTGTTCTTCCCCGAAATGAACAAGGTGGACACCGTTCACAGGCATTGATGAAATACGGTGCCCCTCCTTTCCCCCTCCATCTCAATCCTTCCTCTCCTCAGCATCCTCCCTCCTCCTCCTCCCTCCTCCCTCCTCTATCATGCCTCTGTCCAGTTGCATTAGTGAGGAAATGAGATTCCCCCTAATTAATTAGATCTCTGAGTGCTAAAGATGAAGATTACATCCCAATGAAGGTTAGAGGTGTCAATCACAGTTTTTTTAGGCTGAGCATTCCTCAAGATAAATTGAGCCCCCTGGGCATTGTGGGTAAAAGTGTGTGTTGTTAATCTTTTTTTTTTTTTTTCCTCCTCCCCCACCCCCCCTTTTGCTTTAATTGAGTCTCACTGACAGTAGTCAATGAAAGCCCGGGACCAGAGAGAACAACAAGGTAGAGAATTATATTCTCCAGAAGAGCAGGCGCAAGATGCTCCGTTGGAGGAGACGAGTGAGGGGAAATGGAAAAGAGAAGGATGAAAGTGAAGAATGTGATCATTAAGACAGTGAGAGGAGTGAGCAATAGAGAGGAATAAGACTGGACAAATTTAATAATAGAGGTAAAGACAACGGGAGAAGTGCGAGTCAGCCGGAGACAAATGGTGCTGTATTAAATTAACGCGATTACTATTTGAAAATTTAATGATTGACTCCACTTATGAGTTATGAAAGTCTTGATGCACAATGAAATTGCCGCCAATACAATAGGCCCGTAAGAGAGTAATTAGGTAAAATGCTTGAAGGTGTTTGGTCAAAAGTCCCAGATCATTTGTAACCACCTGCCCGTCTCAAACACGGAGACTCTGAATGATTCCTCCCAGTTTATTTACGCCGAATCTGACTGCCTGCTTTTTCAGTGGAGGTACATTTTTCAATTAAAGAAAAGTGAAGTAAAGTAAAGTGATGTCCTTTTTTGCTCTGAGGAGCAAAAGAAATGACAGACTTTAAGTCATCTCCTCCCTTGTGGTTTGCAAGAGCGCAGTGGCTTTCTACTGTGTACATTCGGTAACCTGCTTGGCATCCCAGAGTGCTGTAATGACTTTTCCAACATCCATTATTTATGTCCGCGTGGCACCGGGGAAGAGACACTGCAGCAGCACAATCTGTTCAAAGTCTTAAAGTTGAGAAGGCGACAGATGATGGAAAAGTTTTGACTGTCAACCAAATTGCCTCTCATCAAGCTGTGATTAAAGAATTAGGTCGGAGACAAATGAAATAGAATTTTTAAGGTTCCGTGCAGAGGAGCGCACGGAAATAGTGACGAGTGTCCTTAAAGGGGCACTCCAAAAGTTTTACATGTCGGTTAGCATAAAGCCTGTGGCAACGTGTTGGCTGTCACTCTGGGGTGAACTTTTAAAGTATGCGAGAAATGACCCTGATGATGTCATCAAACTACAAAAAATGTACATAAAGGAAAAATACCTGCTGCTGTGCCATGTATATAAAAAAAAAAAAAAATCTTAATTGAAAACTGAATTGAATATTGTTTTTGGGAGCTTCACCCAGGGAATAAAAGCCAGGTTCTTCTTGTGAGACCCTCAGTTTCACGGATGTGTAATACTAAACAGCTGCAGTGCTCCTTTAAAACATCATCTCCTCTCCTTTACCTTATTTCATTACTGTTTTCCAAGTTTCTAGCTTGATTTCACAGCCTTTCAGCTCTGTTCACGAAAAGGGTGACTAATATCAAGAGGTTTTCACCTGGGGGCTGGCTGCACATCGATGTGTTTCACTGCATGTTAAGACCTCCCGTTACTGCTCCAAACCCTTCCTGCCATTTCGCAGGCACCAAGACTCTGGTATTAATGAGGCTGATTAAAAAAATAATAATTATGCTAAGTAATATAGTAAAAAAAAAAAAGCTGATAAGAAGAGTCCATAAAAATAATGTATTTTGCCACAATTATGTGAAAATGGCGTTAGCCTCTCGCCTGCTACTTTTGGGGGTGGGATTAAAATGCATAAGTTGCTTAAAACAAACAAAGATAAAGTGGCAAGAGATGCAAAATATTAGGTGAGTTCAAATATTGGCACTGTGAAATTACTATGCACAGAGAAAAAAAAAAAAAACAGAAGACCTTTTTAAAATTCAGAAGTAATCTGCGAGAGTGGAGAGTTCTGACTCTTCCTGTGTCCTAAGGAGGTATTGAAAGGGCAACGGAGAGAAGGGAGGAAGGAAAGGACAGCGGGGTGAGACCTGAGAATAGAGAGATGAAGGAGAGTGACAAGCGGAGAGAGGCGTGCAGGTGGAGGGCGGAATAATTAGGGTGAGACAACCGCTCGCTGCTCGGAGGGGAACGTCTGCGCTAAGTGGAACAGAGGGCTGCAGTAATGTCAGCGAGGTCCCGGTGACGCTCCACCGTCATTAGGCTCAGAGAGAACTCCAACACTCTTACCTCCCTCTTGATGCCTCTTTCTCTCCCCTCTGACTCCGTCTCCCTCCGTCTGTCCTTTCCCTCCCTGCTGCCATCTCCGCTCACTCCTTCACTTACATCCCCCCTTTTTTTTTTTTCCCATCCTCATTGACCTGAGGATAAAGAGTATTTGTCAACAGCTCTTACTCTCCAGTGGACCACCCCTTTACAATAGCCCTTCAGGCGAGAATTAATTTCACCCTGTCTCCATGAGAAAGTGCATTGATTGGAAAAGTTTGTTGTTGTGTGCTCAGTGCTTTTTTTTTTTTTTTTTTTTTTTATATTGTTCCCTTTCCCGTGCCACTTTCTCTTTGCTGATGAAATTCGGCTCGGTTCATCGCCTCGGCTAAAGCGGACACAATGCTGCTGAGGCCTATCTCTCTTTAGGCCACTGTCTTTAACAGCCTCGGTGTGTATACAGAGCCCTCCAAACAGCCATCTGCCAACCTCTCCTTCAGTGGAGGCATAGATCAGCTGTCTGCAAAGATTTGTGTTGACAGTTTTGGCTCTGCTGTAAAACAGGAAATGAGAGGGGGAAGTCGGCGTCGACACAAACTGCGGCGTCCGTGCAGAGGTCATACAGTAACTTCTGTTTGTGGAGCCCAGCAGTGGGTTTCTGTAAATTGGCTTTTATTTTGTTAAGCCCACTGCCTACTGACTGTCAAACAGGGAGTTAAACGGTCTGTCTCGCCACTTTTCCGTTTAATCTATTTGTGGCCAGTCAGAGTCAGAGCTGGATTGAATGCACTCAAACCAGCATCATCTTCCTACTGTTCGCTGTGTGTCTCTTACTCTCCGGTTTCAGAGGGGGCTATTCTCCCTGGACGTAAACACAAAGCAATCGTTGTATCTTAAATTCCTGCTTGCAACGTTTTCAGACGAATCCCCCAGGAGGCTGAAGATGACTGGGGGAATAAGACCATAATAACAGCATGAAAATAAATATGAATACTTAAAAGATCAATATTGACTGTCAGCCACGTTTGGGTAGGTTTTATTTCGGGCATCTCAGTATTTTAGGTGGAAATATCAAGACTGACCTCATTTTTATATCTTTTGTGTCAAATATAGCTAAGGAAATGTTTAGCAAAGGCCTATATGGTTTGAATTGTGTGTGATTGCAGTAAACATATAACCTAAAGCCAGAAGACAATTACCTTAAATTCGCATAATCACTGGAAATGGTGGTGAAACAGCTAGCCAAGCTCGGACCCGCTGGCACCTCTAAAGCTCGATCATTAACATGTGTTTTCAGCCTTTTGTCCGCACAAAAGCCAAAGTGCAAAAACAACTACAACGTCGCAGCCAGCAGCAGTAACTTCCTGGTTTCTTGGCATTCGGCGAAGGGCCAAGAACTGGTTTGGCACAAATGGGGAATTGCTGTTGATACACTTTTTCTTTATTTACGCATTAAACAAACAAGATATAATGTGTTAATTAGTGGGCTTCAGAGGTGTTGATAGGCAGGTTTCATTACCTTTGGAGTGAGCCAAACTCCAAGGCATTCTGAATACTGTGAATATAATGGCATCTGTTCAAAGGACAAGCGAAGCCAGAGGCACGGAGCAAGAGAGAGGCCTCCACGTCCCTCGTGTAGCCGGAGATACAGTTTCCCGCGGCTCGGCGAGCTCGTGGGAACACAGAGCACTGTGAGGCTGTCACCACAGAAACTTCTTCTGAAGTTTGTTCAGTGGAATGGAGTCAATATTTGACTTTTTCTCTTTCTTCCTCGCTCTCTCTCTCTTTTTTTTTTTTCTCCTTTTACAAACCTGTGGACGGAGGTTTATGTGGAAGCCATGGCCCAGCTGTCAGCGAGCGGCTCCGGGTTCTGGCAGTGACCTGCATGGATGAATGTGTGCCTGATAAAGTCCCATGGCCTCTGGGCCACAAAGATAAGGGCAGCACCCTGACAGAGAAAAACAGAGCGCAAGTCACTTACAGTCTCACCATGTACCAATTGATGGTCTGCCAAAATGCACGTTCACGGGCGCCCATGCACACACACACACACACACACACACACACACACGCTGTATAATAACTTGTGTGAACACCTGTATCCATCCTTGTGAGGGATGCGACTACATCTGCGTCATCACTGATCATGGTACTTATATCAGACAAAATGAAGACATTTAGCATTTGGTTAGTAAAGGAGAACACACACACACACACACACACACACGGTCTGGTCCCACCTTGCTTATAACAGCGACCATCTGGTTTGTAGCTGACGCTGCATTTCGTTCAGTTACATTATAAATATGCTCTTTATAATACAATAAAGGATCTGACTGTCATAACTTTATATACCTGTCAAAGTAAAACTTTTAAATACAACACCACTGTACTGCCACGCCATAAACAATCCACAGCACTGTAATGGTTCAGCGTTACCGATTGGCTTGTCAACAAGACAGATTTGGGATCGTGCTGCATAACCCCTCGCTAATTTTAGGAAAATAAATGATGTATTAATCATTTCTGTGTCATATAGCCACCTGAAGAATGACAGTGGCTGTTTAACTGTCTGCAACTCCCACGTCGCTATGAAAACTAGGCCACGGGGAGAATGAATTTCTCTGTGGCAATAATGCCTACCTGCCTGGGAAATGACACACATACGGAGCGGCTGTGAGGACTCCTTATCTGGCAGCTACACATTCATCTGAGTGAGCGCTGTACAATGTGCAAAGAGTACTATTTAACAAAAACGGCTGTATTTCCTTTTAGAAATCAGTGATAACACATGATTGATCCTGACTTAAAGAGCAGTTAGAGAGGCATTAAGGTTGAGCCGACAGGTGCACATATCACACTGAAAACTGGTACAAAGAAGCTTTCACTTCCCCTTCAATAATTGATTAGAGTAACGATTTCCAACAGCCGCGCCATGACTTGTATCGGCCCGTGTAGCGCCTGGAAACAGAGGAAACACACTATGTGACAGAAACAGATCACTGCAGACACATCTAGCTGGGAATATTGTGTATCTCTCAAAAGTCACCAGTTTGTGACAATTAAACTGGCAGGGTTTTACTGGCACGGAGGCTTTTTTTATTTTTCATGACTTGAGCGAGCCTGTCTGTCTCACTGAAGTAGGAGGAGAGGCTCGAGGGGAGCGTGTCTTCAGCGATCAAACAGTGCAGTTTAATTTTGGTGTCAAGGATTATGGAGATTTGAACAGATCCTATTCAAAAGCTTACACACTCTTTGTGGATGATGCATTGCCCAAATTTGACTTTGATATAAATCCCTCAACCAATGGAAAAAAGAAACTCACAACATTTCTCGTTGGAACTATATTACACACATGTAACTTCCGCGTATGTAATTGTATACTGAGCTGTCTGTACAGTGTGTACTGACATGCTGCGACAACTGTGGAGGTAGCTGACTCCTGCCTGAGGTAGGAGGCAGCCCCCACTGCCAAAGCCTGACTAATCATGGCTTACATTAGGCAACAGGCCTTTTGCCTAGGTCCTGATGCAAATGCAATAATGCACACAGAAAATGTTCTTTGCCAGAGACGTATTGTTTAATAAACTGCAAAAGTAGTACGGCCGGGAACTTTGCACATCAGCAGTTAGAAGGGCAATGGAGAAAAGAACAGAAAAAGTACTGTCTTGGTAAAATCTGGGTACACGGAGTGCTCATTAAAAAGTTACTAATTACAGCAAATACAATCAACCGGAGTCATTGCACACAAGATTGTCATTGATCCTGGTACAAGTGTGACTATGCCAAACAATTTGGCTACTTTCGTTGACACTTAATGGTCAAATTAAGCCTGCAGCAGGATGCGGCGTTGGCTGCGGTCCCTCTTATAAAGAAACATTCTGTGCGCTGAGCTTGAGCTCATAAGAACGTTCATGTTTTTTACATTTCCTCTGTGCTATCTGGGGGGAATTATTGTTCATAATTTAGATGCAGATGTCACCAAAGTTGACTTAAGGTTGGCGATGCAGGGAGCTGTTTCGTTTCCAGCTCTTTGTCGCTATGAGGCAGGTGAAAAGTATCCCCATGACAAGAATGACTCTAGGGAAAACAATGCATTAGAAAGGGTACAGCTCTAAATGGCGTTTTTACTGATCTTGGTGTATCAGACCAGCACAGGGACCCAATGTGCAGCCACAAATAGAGAATGATGGTTGGAGAGGGGGGGGGTCCACAAAAGGCATCACCAGACAGACACATGACAGAGAGCTGCGTTTTGGATTTGGAGCAACAGCAGATGTGTTTCATGAGGACTTGAATTAACTGACTGCAATCTTGGCTTTAGTTGAGGTCTTCGTGTTTTTGGTATTGATTGATAAAACCATGTTTTGACAAGTGTGGACCCCAGAGGTGAGACCTTTTATTGTTGACAAGATTCAAGACAACAAAAGAGACTTCCGTTTGTTGTGGCGCCATCGTGTCTACACTATGACCATGCAGCAATTACAATTCAGAGTTTCAATCGACAAAGAGTCGGCGCTCCTTGCATTTGTTTTCCATAGAATGACACAGAAAGAGAATATGTGTGTTGGAAAGAAGGAGATGTCAAGCAGTTTCGCAAGATTATTTTATAACAGTTTAAGGTTACAAGACAGCCTAAAAGCTGTGGCCAAATGGCAAGTAGCAATAAGATTAAACCTTCATAAAACAAATGAAAATAAACAAAAGAAATCTAAAACCAAAGCCATCAATGGTAGACTACCAAATGTATACATCTTTGTCAAAAATCTATGTGCTGTGACTGACCTGCCGCTTTATTTTGACCCAGATAATCGGAATTCAAACTTTGTTTTTCACTTGTTTATCACTTTCAACGTTGCATCACCCTCCCCTTCTCAGAACCCCGCAGCTTCAAGCAGTCCAGGGTTCAAAGGGTTAAAACAGACAGTTTGTCAGACATGCGCATCGAAGCGTAATAACAATGTGACCGACGCGGAAGCAAAATCTCAAACCGAAAATTGAATCACTTTGATCATTTTCTTTCCAAAGTACAGCCAATAGATCTGACTCCCTCTTTCTCATGCTTGATCCTAATCGCTGCGCTCCACGTAAAGGGTTAAAATCCGGAGGCTGAAGCTATTTTAAGGCAGTGCGATTCTGAATATTGATGAGTCAGATTGCCAGTGGTTGGTGAGAATCAATCCAGTTGAAGAATGGGAGTGTCGGAGCTGCTGTGGCTGCGGCCAAGTCGTTGTGCTGCATCTCAGTAGGCAGACGTGAGAAGCCTACCTAAATACCTATCTGGCTGCATCTGTATTCCCTGCCTGGCACCTAGCAGATGCTGATGGACCCTCAGAGTTGGGCCGATTTACATATTGGTGAATCCAATCAGGTGCATGTGAAATAAAACATGGCAGGTCAACAGCTTGTTGTAGACAACGTTGTGCTTAGAGGGACAACTATCACGGAAATGGACTAGCATCTTGGGCTGTGTGCATCCAATTACAGCATCAAGTATGTGTGTCCAACAATGTTATAAGCCTCAAACCAATGTTGGCGCCATAACAGTGATTACTGTCCTGCCTTGGCGATGTCAACATGCGCGTGTGCATGCGTGTTACTCAATTACCGCACGGGCTTGAGGCAGAATCCTTTCATGCATGTGCCTCTCGTAGGTGACGTTGTGTGTGTCCTTCACTATGCAGGCCAGGCAGGATTTGTCCCAACTTGACATGTTTGTGTGTGTGTGTGTGTGTGTGTGTGTGTGTGCGTGTGCGTGTCTCAAAGAAAGTAGCTGTTTCATTAGACTCTCAGAGAGGGGTCCTGGTCCCATACAGCTGGGCCAGCAAAGACTCAGTGCAAACACCAGCATACAAATTGAGCTCCATTTTTATCCCCACTTCCAAGATTTGAAACCACTAATGTACTCATCATTTACTTGCTTAATTACCAGGAAGCTTGATGGCTGCGCAGCCTGTGAGTCGAGTGGCCTTCTATTTGGCAATTTCTCCCACGAATTAAAAATCTTAGTGTAAGAAATTACCACAGTGTAATTCGTTTTGTTGCTTCAAGCAAATCTTAATAAAATAAATGTGACTTTTTTTTTTTTTTTTTTTCCCACCCAACTGTCCTCGACCGTGAAAATGTCAACCATCCAAACACGCCTCTGTTGCTTTTACTGTGAACATAAAGTAACCGCCGTCTGCTAGTTTGCAATGCAGCGCACGGGGAAGTACTTTAAGTTTTTATTTACATTTTACATGAATCTTACTGACATGCAGTGGAAACCTGCACCTGCCCGTCAAATGGCAGCACTGAAATATTACACCTTTACTCTAAAAATCGCATAAAACTGCTAAGGGTGTAGTTTTAAGGCATTCGCAATCTGCTGAGGACAGATTCTGACAGCAGAAAGTACTAAAGTGACATCATTCCGCACTGACCACTTAGCTGAGATAATGACAGCTCATATTGCCGTATTTCATTCATTAGGATGACTTCCTATGTTTTCGCAGACTTGCACCACGGATTTGCATGTGTTTATGTGAGGAAATAGAGCGGAATGAGATGCCCGCATTAGTATGCATGAGCCTCATTAAATATGCACTCATCAACTCTACTTTTTATTTGGATTCCCTTTGCAGTAGTACAAATCACTGGTAATCAACTGTGGTGACATTTTCCAGCAATTATAAGCAAGCTGTCCCCGTTTCGGCGGGAGCTGGAGACGGATCACTCCATTTGCTCCCAAGTGCCGCTGTGACAACATATCACTCCCATGAGAGATAAGGACATTTCATATGAGGGGAAAAAGACGGGGACAAATAATGTTTACGATGTGGAATGGTTCATTATTTCCAAAGAATTTGTCAGAAAAGTGTTGGCATGTCACGGCTAATTTCATAAGAAATTTCCTCGAAAGAGCCATGACATTGTGTTATTGTTCCGTGGATGGAATTCATAGAAACACTTCAGTGGGCCCCTTGGAAAGAACTGCAGAAAACGATTTATTTGACAAGTATGGGCAACAGTGAACTCTCAAAGTAATTATACTCTTGAAAAGAAATTAAAGTTATTTTTTGGTATTTTGTTGTTTTTTTTTGTTGTTGTTGTTTTTTACTGTATAACTCATATACTTTTTCAGTTTGGCACACAAGCCTAACAATTACTCACATTTATTAGTGCCTAGTGAAAGTTGTCATTTTCCCATGAATTGGTACACAATTTGGTGTAATTTATGTATTAAATAGTTTCTGCAAAATTGAATTAGGACATTACTTCTCTTGAAAAGAAGTAGCGAAAGCGAGGGGGGACTTTATACACAGAGGATACTCTATAAAGAACAGTTCAGTCTCCAGTTCTGTGGTCAGTAATCAAAAGCTTAAACTCACTTAGAGATTTTTCAGAAAGTTGTGTATTGCTCGCTGAACACTGCCCTGACTATGCACACATGTTGAGTGTGTTGGTGTGTATTTATACACTCTTTTATTGTCGTTTTCCCATTGAAAACAACCTCCTTGGAGAGATGTGGTGAAACAGACTTCAGTCAACAGACAGACTTAAGCTCTCGGTATGTGGTCCTGCCACTGTATTCCTTCTCCCCTAATGAAAGAGCGCTTCAGTAGTGAGGAGAAGACAAAAAACAAATAGCAGGACTCCCTAGGTGCCGAGCCGCACATTAAAAGCTTCCCTCCTTTGTGATGCAAGCACAATATAATTGGCTCCAGCGTTATATGCATTATTTCCACAGTGGTTTGGGAGGCATTTAGACGAAAGTGTCTTATACAACGCGATGCTGTATGGATAATATTGTCCCAGAGTGCAGAACAGCGTTTTATATACACAGGCACTGGTTTGGTACGGGTTTGTTGTTGATACAGGTGGTGTGCGTGCGGAGGTTTCTGGCAGTTTGCGCTCACCTCCGTGCCAGTGCTCTTTTTAGTTTGGAACAGAAAGCTTCGCATTCGTGCTGAGACAATAAAACTGAGGAACATCACCAAGTACAAAGTCTGCAGCACTGGTCGTGTTTTTAGGTGGTTTGCTGATATCAAACAAAAGTTTCTTCTTGTCCTGACAATGTTCGTGGTAAGGTGACTGAGGTTAGTGATCGGTCTTTTGGTTCCTGTTCCTGCACACCAGGTGCAGTGGTAGCATCACCGTCTTCTTCCTTCCTTACTTCTTACTCAATGGAAAGGCACGATTAGACATGGGTTTGCCTGGAGCAACTGATCCTGATACTGCTTTCTGTCTCAACACACCTTTAGCCTCCCAGTTAAATGTAGCCGTCTCGGGTGCCTTGGGTGGATCATGAAGCTAGCTGATCTCAAGTTTAGTGTTAATGCGCCCAAGAAACTTTCGAGATGGATTGGACTTTGATCGCCTATGGCTTTATACGGATATTCTGTCAATCAAATATCATCTCCTCCTCTCTTGCCCTAATGTAACAATGTCAGTAAAGGGTCCTCTCAACTTCCCTCTCAAGGAAACCCGAGCAGCAGACTTGTAATCTGGCCAACATAGATGCAAATATGTGTATATCTAAGTGTAGATCATACTGTCCTAAATCTCAACTGTATTGTCCTGTATTGACCTTTGACTATTGCTGCTAAACAATCTAAGTGCAACGCATAAAAACAGATAATGCAGCTAACGATGTGGCCGACCATGAATAGATTTTTCTTCTTCACGAAACTTATTTTTATCTGTCAGTCCCGCCTCCGCGCCATCAAAGTGCCTACACCTAAACTGACACCTCCACTCTCTTCAGCACTTTCACATCAACCGTTACTTCCGCTCATCTCAGCACATTCAGTTCACCTGACGCTTCCACTCCTTTCAGCACTTTCAAGTCACCTGCCACATCCAGTCCTGTTTGTGCTAATGAATCCACTGTCAATCTCTCTCATTGCTACAAATTCAGCCACAGCTCCGTTTCTGTTTAGTGCGTGTGCCTCAGCCCTCTCTCCCTTACCAAGTCATAAATAAATTCCAAGGAATCAAAATTAAAGGAAGAAGAAGCTGAAAAGGGTGTGCATTCAATCGTTTCTTGATCCACTATTGGAGTAAACAGCACTTTGTTATCTACAGCTGAAATATTTGTGTACCTGTCATGTGTCACAACAGTCACCGGGCACATTTTTAAGGTCACAGCAGAGATTATTCAAACAGCCTCTGGCATATAGTCATGGACCTTGAATTAATGGGCTGTTTTAGACATTTATTGACAGAGTAATTGCTCGTGGTTATGGCCTTGGCTGGATAATAAGTGGCAGCATACTGTCAAAGTTTGTATCACCTGCACAGCACAGTTACACTGGGATGTGTTTCTATGCATAGTTGTGTGCACCTTTGTGTGCCATTTGGCAACACCTATAAAGTGTGGAAGGTAATGAGAAAAGTGCCTTTAAATTGCTGGTCCTCCAAAGGCCACTCCACAGAAGAATCTCTTTTTAAGTCAAGGTAGTCGTCTTCCAGTTTCACTTCCTGATCAGCAAAATCAAATTTCCTTCTCCGGGAACCTAGTAAACGTTACAAGGCTTACAAAAGCTTTAAATTAGGGCAAAATATGACAATCCCAAGCAGAAGTACTCTTGTTTGGTTTACATAATACATTTGCATCCATATATATATACACACACACACACACACACACACATATATATATATATATATAAATATGGCATAATGGCTGTTGTCGGCTGGCAGAGATTGTTCTTGATTCAAGTGCAACTTGAGTGCAGTCTCTTAAATATCTCTTTGATTGGGTGTCAGTGTGTCAATATGGACCTATCAAACAGAGCGTGTGCCGAGTGAATTCACTCACAGGCTGAATGAAAATGTGTGGGCTTCACAATTGCGACGGGAATATTACATTTTTGGCGCAAATCGTCTGTATGCGTGTAGTGTAAGCATGGCACCAGTCTCATCAGTCAAGTCTTATTGAAATCCTTTTGTCAACTTTAGATGTCTGAGTTGGGATCTCTAATGTGTGACTTGGTGTTAATTTTGAAAATCATTGCTCAATTATGGGGATCATTTGTCTGAGAAATGGTACATTTCAGGGCATGTTTGCTGAAGCTTGTTACACATTCCAGGCAAACGTCAAAAAACCACAGTAAGCTGACGGAGATGTTACAAAGTATTACTGGTAAAGCCAGACCTGGCCTGGCAAGGACACGATGAAGGAGGCACACCTGCTTTTTCTCTTCACCGTACTTACATTCGTGCACTCTTTTAGAAACACAGTGAATGACGTAAACACACTTGCAGTACCGTTATGTCAGTTTGCTATCACCTAAATCCTTGACATTAATTGCAATTGTCTCGTGAATTCATTTGTTTAATTCTTTGGGTCCTTAATTTTATACCCACCGTCCTCCCACAGAGCGCTAAATAACCATCATGAAAGCAGAAAGCGGTTAGTGAAACTGCCGTCCTTAATCCATCATTTCATATGTAGTTAATGCGTCCCTGTATAGCAGATTTGCCAGAGATGTCTCTTTGCCAATTGTCGTCAATATATTTCAAAGTTAGCATCTTTTTTAGCTCGTGGTTCTTTCTCTCTGCTTGACAGAACCGTGTTAAGCGCCGTGCTGGGTCAAAGGTTTCTCACTGGTTGTCGCACAACCGCAGTCAACAAAGCCTGCACCAGTGAGTGTCTCTCCGCAGCGTAATGTCACCGTGTTAGTTATCGCTGAAGAAGCAAGAACATACAAACATTTCAAGAGTGTGAGCAAATATCTGTTGTCATTCCCTGTTGTGCACTACAGACAAATCCACATCAGTAGCTGCTACTTGATGTGGAATTGATGCGTAGCGCCACTGATGTGTCTTCCTGTTCCTGGTCCTCGGTCCCCGTGGCTCTGTGGGAACACAGCCACACTTAGCTGGGTTTGTTTGTGAAATGTTTCTGGACTTGGATAAAGGAAAAGGCAACCCGCCGAGAACGATGTGTGCGTGTGTCTGTGTGTGAGTGTGTGTGCGTGCATGCATGCACAGGTGTGTGTCAGTGTATTTGTACAGTTCGGGGACAGCCTTTGCCTGAAGCACTTCTAATGAGCTCTTTTAAATGGTGTCTATGCATTACAGTAAGTTCTGCATGCAATGCTCTGCATGCCGGGTGAGAAAGTAGTCATTTGTTGTGATTAAAGCCAATGAAAAATTAATGTTTTGAAAATAAAAACATGTGAATGTCAACAAGGAGGGTAATAAGCTATGATATTGTAATTTTATTATTATTAATAAAATTATTAGGTACAATAGTGAAGCAGAGATGAATAACTTCAGATTAATAACTTTTTTAGTGCTCTTTTCCTCTCTCTGGCTCTGTGTGGGCTTCATTAATCAATACTTTTTTCGTGTCTTGCTGTGCGAACTGGGGTTGTGGTTTTCGTCTCATTTTTGCATTTGCCGTTTTTTTGTTTTTCGACTGGGATGATATTTCCCGAGTTTATTAATCATTTTATTTTATTTTTTTTTCAATAAACTTTTTTTACTCACCAGCTTCATGGTGGAGATAAGGTTGCAGGGTCTCCGCTGAGCGCGGTTCAGAAGTGTGCACAGGGCAGCTACTTGAGTGGGTAGAAGGGTTTTAAACAAGAATCCACTTTAACCATATATTTGGCAGAAAAAAAAAGATTATTTGCAAAATTGTCCGCTTCCAACAGCCATTTGCATTTGCCAAAGTCCTTCTTGTTGTGGTTGTGCACAAATGCAGTTTTTAATGCCAAAGCCACTTTACTTTATTTCATGTGGAGAACAAATAATGTTCAAAGAAAATACAGGATTAGAGAACAGAAGATGCAGCTCTTCGATGTAATTCGTGATTATAATGACCATTTCAAGTGCATTCATTTTATCAAAAATCAAACTGGTCTGCTAAGTGTTCCCCCGGGGGCCTGGAGAATGCCTGTTGTGTTTTTAGAGTTTGCCTGTTATTGACTTTGCATTGTGTCTGTGTTAGCTGTTCATGTATTGATTTTGTCTCTCTGAAGCTCTGAAGCTTTTTTTATTTGTAGCGGCTGATTTTTGCATGTGCTTTTGAATCGGCGAGCGCCGGGATGTCTCTCCTTATGGAAATGATTTTGAATCGGCGAGCTCCGGGATGTCTCTCCTTATGGAAATGATTTTGAATCGGCGAGCTCCGGGATGTCTCTCCTTATGGAAATGATGTTGTAGCGAGTTACCCTTGTTTGGGAAATGTGGCTAAACTGAGAACTTTTCAAACGCCCATTGTTGAAAAGTTGCTGGCTGTGAAAATATGCAATATATCTTTTAGAATTACTTTCTCAGTCCACTCTTGAACCTAGCATTGGCTTTGTCAGATCAGATTTAATTGAGCGCTAAATGTCCGAAATCTACTTTTGGCGTTTCATTGTTTCAATTTTCAGTGTTTAGTGCCAGAAAGAGTAAATGATGTGAAATAGAATTGATGTAATATCATTTACAAGGAAGTGCATCACACTGGCTAGATGTGCAATAATCAAACTATAGATAAATATATATGTAAGATCAGTTTATACTATCTTTCTGTATCACACTCGATATACTCCTCTACAAAACACCGCATAGACCCCTTATTGGGTCGCCGTGCAGTTCAGGGGAACCAATCAAATGAGTTTGGCGAATGATTAATTCATCCTAATTGGTGGATGAGGAGCAGTATTTGGAACTGACGCCCCAGCGGCATGGCCCCGCCACCTCTACTCCCCAGCGAACGCCACCCCCGTTTGATCTGCACTAATCTAATTAACACTTTAACAGGAACACCTGGGCTCTTCACTGAAGGAGCTGTGGCTGCTGCTGTGCGCACACGAACACACCGATGTGCACTCGCGAGCGCACGCGTGCTTCCCAGATGGGCCTTTGATAGCTCTGATGGCGGCAGGCGCAGGATGATGATTGCACTTAACTCAAACACTCTCTCACACTCGCAGACACACATAACGACACTCATACGCTGCTGCGCGCACACACGCACAAACTGTATGTTCTGCTTTCAGTGCGGGGGTATGTGGTAATAGGGGACTATTTCAGTCCCCAATATACATCTAACTGCTCACTAAATGACACGATTAGACTGTGGTCTGACGGTGCACCTGATTAGATTAGCCCCGGCTTGCGCTTTCTGCTCCAACTCACCGCAGCCTTAAACCCAACCTTGACCCCAATTAGCCCCACATTCATCAGAGAGAGCTTAGGGACACCGGTGCTGCAGCAGCTTATCATCCTGCTACTAATTGGCCTGATGAGGCAGGATAAATATGGTCAACGTTGCAATGCAATCCCCTCCAATCAATATGCGCACTGTACGAGTGAAGAAAAAAAAGGAAAGGAGCAGAGAGGTGATGCATTTTTTATGCACCAGTGACACCAAACAATAATCAGTCCTGCTTATTCAGTGTTACGTGGTTTATTTTAGTTGGTGAAAAGCTAATTTAATGGCTGACGCAGAATGACAACCCATACTCTTCTGGGTTGAGCAGGCAGCAAACAATGTCAGACTTGAGTGACTCGACTTCGCAATAAAGGAGTAGATCAGCACTTTGAGAAACAGAGGTTAGATGGTTAGATGGCTAATCAGCATCACAAAAAGGGTAAAATAATCTAAATTTAAGATGTTATATAGTGAAATTTCGAGGGGCTGGATGGTGGACAAGCAGTTTTATTGTGGTGCAGGTTAAAAACGCCTTTAGTAAACTCACATCATAGGCTGTTCCTGTTGGCAAAGGTAATAAGAAGCCACAGACCATAGATCTTCCTTTGTACAAGCAACTGACTGCAATACACACAGCTTTAAACAGACTTAAGAGTTTCAGGTTCAGGTGTTCCACTAAACGCAAAATGCGGGATTCAAATGCCGTCGAAGTTACTTGTCGGTAACTTGTCATATCTCGCAAACCGCCGAGTCACAGCTTCAATTGTTTAGCGAGATTTATGAAATAAACAAAGCACATCTGCAGAGCCTCAGAATAAAACGGATGAGAGAAGGAGAGAAGGCGAGACTCGTTCAAAACAGTTGGACGACAAACAACGGCAACAGCAGCTCAGATGTGATTCGCCACAGTGTGGTAGGCAACACAGTGTTGCAGCAGACGCCAGATGAAGTTTCAGCTCCTGTCAACAAACAGCAAGATGATAAAAAAAACAGAAGTAAGTTCACTACAAAAATGTATGAGTAGTAGTAGTAGTATGTAGTATGTTTCTATTGTGAAGAAAGAATCTAATACTGGTTTATTAATCTAAAAAAAAAAAGAAAATCTGGGTTTGTGATGCGAAATTCAGGGAATTGTTGGGTGTGCAGTGCAAACGAGCCCATGCAGAAGGACTTTCCATGACGCATGTTTGCCTAAATATTCACAAACAGGCTACAGGCTACAGAGAGTTCCAACTCAGCGAGTAACTTCTTATCACTCTCCACCATATTTGTGGTGCAGCGCCGGATACAGCTCGACTGATGTTGCACAGGTGTTATTTTTACTTCACGATCCATATTGAAGCCTGGCACTTTGCAGACTTGACAGTGCAGGGGATGTGACAAGCTGAAGTTTGGGACCATCTCAAAAGTGCATGTAAAATGGCTGAAAGAGCGAATGAAGTTTGACTTTCCGACTGTTAAAAGCTTCTGTTTATATTCAGACCATACTGAGTAATTTATAATTAAAAATGAAGTAATTTATTGGTCTAAATGTAATATCACATGGATAATTCTGTTTTAATTAGTGTATAATCACCTAAAATTAAGAATCATAGCTTTTGTGAGTTTAGCATAAGCTTTTTTATGAACATATGGAATAACCTGCTTCCATCAAGTCCACCATGTTTCAACAGTAGCCCGGAATGGACAAACCAAACCACTGGCTCTAGAGAGGGCCCTTCAGGACCACTGTAGGTTCCCTTACATGGTTTTGATGGACAGGTGATTGGAGAAGTATTCAGTTGGATACACAGTTAGATACCACTAAGTCCTACACACTGCTCCTTTAACTAACTCTTTAACTCCGAATGTGTCGCCGGCAACACGTTTGCGCAAGCGCACTTTGGATTAGAGTAATTACCTAACGATTTGTGCTATCGGAAAAAAATTGACGTTGCGCTTTACAGCCAAAATGGTGTTATTACGGTAATTTCACTTGCGAATGTCCCAGAAGCCCGCGAAGCAGCCACTTTGTTCACAGTACACACACAGCGGTGGAGAAAGTTTCCATTTTATGGCCTGTTTTGGCACATTATGAGACACAGACTCTCGAATTTAATTGAAAATAGTTTTATACTTTTCAAATTTCAAATACAAATATGCTATTCATGTATAGTTGCAGTGTTGTCTGCTCACTAAACCTCTAAAATTCAATCACACTCTTCTAACATGCAGCAAACTGTAAATTGAAAGGGTATTGAAAGGTATTGAAAGTTTCAGGTATTCTGGAAAAATGGGCAAAAGCACTTACATAACAGGCTCAGGTATTAAAGGGTTAAACCCATTGTTCGAATATTATTTGCATTAGTTGAACTTATTCACATACAGTGGATAATAAATAGCAGTATAAAATCAATTTACCACCAAAACACTAAGCAGCCAAGGCATTTTCTATCATATTCCCATATAAACCCAGCAACAGAGACAAATACATTTTCGACAGATGCAGATAGCAGCTCTATCTTACATCTTCATTGCAGAGCTTATCAGCAACAAGTTAGCCAAATTGGCAAACATTCATTTAGTTATTCCATCCACACAGGTGTTGTCCTCGGCATAAGAAAACATATGGCTGCGTGCCATGTGTTTGTGGATGATTTCACTTGGCTGTTTAAATTCCTGAAACTATCCATCCGTCCATTCATCCATCCATCTTTTCTCTTTACCCGCTTTGTCCTTGTCAGAGTCTCAGGGGACTGGAGACCATCCCGGCATACATTCGGCCTCAGGCAGGAAAAACACCCCAGACAAGTTTCCAGTCTATCGCAGGGCATTCACTGTGTAGCAGGATACGGATGAGATCAATTTGAACCCTGCACATGAGACGTGCCCGGCACCGCACGCGGGATTAACATGTCAATTTTTCTATAGTTGTCAGGAAAACTGACATGTTTTACCATCAGCACAGCAGATGCACAGGCCATTATAACACCCAGGCCTTTACAATGGCCTGTGATGTTGGCACTCGTAGTGTGCACTTGATGTTGAGCCCACTTGTAGTCACAGGATCTACAGGAACCGGTGTTATTGGTGTGACTGAATCAGCATGGATCGTAATCCTCGTGAGGATTCCCAGCATCCCGCTCAATGCAAGCTCTGAAGAATTCATGCTGTTCTTGAGGGAAAAGGAAATCCAAACACGTGTCTGCGAAACAAATGAAAAACAAAGACGAGAAAGGAAAAGAACACTAATAATATAATAACGTAAAATCCCTGCAACTGTGGTCACAAAAGCTGAGGTTGCACAAGAGGGAAGAAAGATGAAATCAGAGGATAGTAGGAAGAGAAGAAAGAGAGAAATATAGAACCACAGAGCCCACTTGACAGTCCTTTGAGCATCAGCCGTGGGGGAAAATTGGGACTTGTTTCACTTGAATGCATGTTGAATTGCTCTCTGTTTTGTATGGTTTCTCTCCAGCTGAATCATTTGAGCTATTCATTTTGCTCTCTGTAGAGAGGAGCTGGAATCATGGTAGCCTGACACTTGTACTTGTCAAGTCCATACTTCCAAACTAGTATTTACAGTGCACCTAAGATCCGCTGCATAAGTAAGGCACACTGTAATCACACTGTAATCCCGTCACAATGGCTCACCACATTTCTTTGTTACTATAGGTGTGAGGCCGTGCGTCATGGCTGCATGCAAACTAGATTAGCTGCAGCAGACCTCTGGAATAGAGTACTGCAAATGAAGCTTCGATTTAATCCAACGACGATGCAGTCTCCGTGCTTAAAAAAAGCAAGTGAACCGGTTCAGTCGAAAAGAATTAGACATGTAAACCAAACTGCACACCAAAGGCATTCGTTCACGGGATGACTTTTAGTTTAAATGCCAAACTTTAGCTTTAAAGTTCAGCACTTCATGGTATTTACATTGTATTCTCAACAGTTCCTTTTGGGATACGAGCTTTCCTTTCATAAAGCATTGAAGAATAAACAACTCACAAAAACAGTCAGTCGGAACCACAGCTTTTTGTGTGTGCCCGTTTAAATAGTACTCGGCGTAGCTTTTCAAAGAAAATGACACAGTTTAATATGGATTCAAATAAATCTCCAGTTACAACAGTGTTTTCATATCCCTCAACCGGCAGATAAGAAACTACTGCGCTTTCTGATACGTCACCGCACCGCATCCTTCTGCATTGTCTCTATATATTAAAGGGATACTTCACCAGTTCAACACTTTAATCCTCTCACTACATATGGTGAAGGGCATGAAAACGAACTGTCTCGATATATCCTGTGACTGCAGCAGGAGGAATTTGAGCCAACTGTTGAGCCAAATTACCCAAGGTGTTATTTTCAAGCTACAAGCAGAAAGTGGAGCACTTTTTCTTTTTTTTTTTTCTGTGTGTGTGTTTTCAAGCTTCCCACCCACATGTGCTCAAGGAGGTCATTTCGAAAAGTGGGCTTCACTGCTCCGAGGGATAAAGTGAAAACTTGCGGAAGATTTTATGAAGACAAAAAGTGACTGCTTCCTCTGATATCTGCATAGAACATTGGGAAATGGGTAACCACATTGTTTTGGAGTGCGCGGCAGACACAGCTCACGCTATATTTCAGCCCCGAGCTGAAGAGCCAAGCCAAAGAGCAGTACCAGAAACAGAAGTGGGCAGCAAGACCGGCATCTGTACAATCTGTGGAGGAGGGAGAACTAACGGAGGGCTAACGCTGACTGTCAGCATCTCCATGCGAGAGGTTTCGTACGTCTATGGAGAGAGTCCCCTGGCTGCAATATTTATTTATTTTCTGAGCTGGATTCTTATTAAAAGAGATGTCCAAGAGAGCAAGGTTGTAAGCTTGTTGTAAAGATTCAAGGCTGTGAGCCACACAGGATCAGATGTGCAGGAAACACACAGCAGGACAGTTAAAGTCAATTGGACACGACACATTTCTATTAAAACAACCCACTGAAACCATCGGGTTTGTACCTGCGCCAGACAACCCTCTCTTATTTTACCTTTGCAGGAAGTGAGACTGCCGCTGGCTCACCAAAAAGCCATACTGTAGTCGTGGTGATTAACATGATGTAATTGGCAGCCGTCTCAGAACCTGCCTGCTTGTGTCACTGCGCTGATTTGTGGACAGCGCTTCGATCAGATAAATCTAACTGAATATCGGCGGCTACGGGAGATAAGGGGCGGGAGGATTTGTAGCTTTTGGTAGTTTTACAGCACTGCTCGAGAAAATTTGAAAGGCATTTAAGATGATTAACTTGTGTCTTTAAGCCTTGGGCTCGCTTCCTGAATGAATATTAGAAATTGCACTTCTGTCAAATCCATGAAATTATGTTTTAGTCATTTTGGATCTCGGCCCATTTACATATTTAATCTTCCACACTAACTTTTTTATGGACAAAATCTATTATTGTCCTACTTTTTAGTCGCTGTAGACGACTAATATAATTGGACTTCTGTGTCCCCCGAGCATGTCTTTCTTTATTTACCTGTTAATCTGGTTTGAGGTCATATTAAATTTGCACACTTTCACACTAACAGATGGTATTTTTAGATATGATGTAATCCTTGTATTGTTTTCCATTGTTTTCAACCATCACTCTCCAAAATCAACTGCAGGTTATCCAGTTCCAGTGTTTTCGACATGTCTCCTCCTCATCTCGTTGCACAAAAATGAGGCTGAAGCAACCCAGACAGCAGCGCCGCTATCTTACAGCTGTTGATTCAGTTCAGCATCTTCATTTCAGTTAACTCACGTTTATATATGGAACCAACTTTACAGCGTATGCGTTAAAGAGGAAGAGCCGTGGACATTGAGCTGTGGTGTGAGCCAAAAAATATTCTTATTAAACCCTGCGCATACACATCTGCAGGCAACGTTCGCAGTCCATCTGTACATGTGGATCAGCCTCATCTCCATGCACACCCACATTCAACTGTAAATGGTTAATGTAAAGCACTACATGAATGAAAATGCATATAAATGACCCATATACATGAGCCTGATAATCAGTGATTTGTTGTGGTGAGTCATGGCAATGGCTGAGAGTTATGTTATTAGGTATGAGGGTTATTAATAGGGTTTGAAGACAAAGCAACAAGTGGCACCGATGGCCTCCCTCCAAAGACCACGCACATTTCAGTCAACTCAGATCCAAACCGACCTGAATTCAGTAACCATGGATGCCAACGGTAGGCTTTTGGTGCAGTGCAGGAGTTTCATCACTGAGTGCAATCAGTTGTTGATGTGACAAGAGTTACAGTTAACTTGGTCGTATTCAACAGTAGAACATGTCGCACTTAAAACCAAAAGATGTCATTACTGTAATATAGAGTAGTTATCCTATTAGCATCCCTGAGAGAAATTTAGAATTAATTCAGAGTTCTGCATTCAATTATTAATTTTGTATTTAACTGTTCCCTTCATGTCCTGCAAGTAATATTAGTGCTACTACTCTGTTCAGAGGAGCTTTCTGCAAACTCTGTTCCTGTTTCTAATGTGCCGGCTGAAGCACTCCCCAAACACTTAAAAAAACAATATTTCAATCTAGCATCTTTTCTTCTTGTAGGTTGTAATTGTTTGTAATTTTTGGTTGAAAAGCTTTTCCACTGCTGAGCATCATTTTTAACATTTGAATTTAAAACAGGAGGGGGGGGGTTGCTAAAACGCAGGTGACCAACAGCCCATCCTGTGCCTGAACGCATCCTGAGATGGCGAACTGCAGCTACTGAAGCTGCCATTATGGTCTGCTAATGCACTGCTCACACTATGCTTCCTTTGTAGACAGTGTTACACAGTGTGAGTTGGGAGGTTGTTGCAGGATTTGTCACTTCTCATCACCCCACTGTGGCAGTGGCATATCCCACAAATTGCAAGGAAGGACCAAGGAGGGAAAAAAGCTTGACTGGTCCTCTCTGTGAAATGGTCTCTGGTGGTGATTGACAAAAGTGAAAGATGCTTTTTGTAGAGCTAAGAAACTAGAATCAAGCAGCAGTGATTCACTCTTTCAGTGGATTGCTGCGTCAGTGTGTCTGGCATCAGGGCTCACTCTTATGGTTGATTAACTGTCCTGTCATTTGTCGGAAGTGAGGTTAGTTATAAATGATGGAGGCTGAAGTTAAAGTTTCTACCTGCGAGATGTCAAGTAAAACCCTGCAGGGTAAACAGTCTTGCTGTAAAATGTGTATGCTGAGGATGTTTGCCTGCATATTTATTAAACTGATATACAACAGGTGAACTCCTGCTAATGTATAATTACAGAACATCTCATTTAGTAGCATAATAACGAAATGCTGCATCACAGCCAGGAGATATGGTTGGTGTGGCGGGACCTATCTGAGGCTAGGGATGGGCAATTAACCTGACATGTAGTATTGAAACCAACATTTGGAAACTCTCACTGACTAAATCTTGCTTACGTCAGCTGATTTGGTTAACACCAATCTCAATATGTAGGAAATAAACAAACTTCAGATAATGCGGTAAATATGCCATGTAGGTAAACCCTAGCATCACATCTGCATATGAGGCATTTAGGAGGCGTCAGTAAATAATCCAATCAGCTACTGATTATTTTTGTTCAAAGAAAACTGCGAAAAGACAGAACAGAACAGAAAAATGAACTCATCGGGAAATAAACTTTAAGACATGCGCTTAAAACCACATTATATTAGACATTACACACAGGGAATCAATTTTTAATGTCAGGTGTGGACAGGGACCCCCCTGTGGGCATTTCACAGTCGACAGCCTTTTACATCATGCTCCTCCTGTTCAGCACATGTAAGACTTCAAAAATAATTAATGTCCTTTCATTAATTTTCCATGTTATATTTCACTTTCGAGACTGGCACTGGCAGTCGGTTGGAGTGACTCGTTTCTGAAATGTATTAATTGGTTTAGCTCTAACTAGGTGTAGCCCGCTTCAACTATGTGAGTCCACAGTTAAATCACTTCAAAGTTGCTTTTTCTTATTTTACATGAACCAGCCCATGAAGGTGTTTTGAGCGCACAATCGCAGCAGCAATCAATATTCCTGTTTCAAAGTGTACAGGAGAAAGGAGAGGGGAAAACACCACATAAAATTAAACACTGTTATCAATGTGTCACCCTCCCACTACCACCCCCATATGTCTCTTACGCTCTCCTCTGGGTGAATGCTAACCCTGCTTAAGCGGCTGATGAAAGAAATAGATCACTTGCGTAGGTTGCAGTGGCCCAGATAAGCGCCTCACGTGGCTGCCATCCTACTGTAATTAACTACTGTCAAAGTGATTAATCATATGTCTACAGAGGTGGAGTGCAGGAGGCTGCTGACCTGTGAGGTGAAGCGAAGCTGAAATGTTTGAGGGAGTTTGAAATTGGTATTGGTAAAAGAAAAAAAAAAACCCTGTGCACTAATACCTGATGATGACAACCTGAAGCTAAATTGAACACGGCATGACATCACCAACGGCATTCCTAAAACACACGTCAACCACCGGCACATATTTATCACACACACACACCTGCTGCGTGCCAGATTTTCACCCCTGCAAAGTGCAGCATCTGAAACTTGAGTGCAATTGAAGTTTGTTACTGTAAACTGGTTTTACTCCAGTTGATGTGTGATCTGCGTCTTGCTGGCTTTCTCCTACAATCTGGCCTGCGCCCCATTGAGCACGAAGCCAGCTGCAGACAGCATGCCATTACCTAATGAGCTGCCTGCCCGACTGTCCAGCAATACCCCCCACTAAAAGTTCTGAGCATTTGCAAAAATAAAGAGTATATTTAAGACCAAAGAGGTGGATGAAAAACAGTATGGCTGTTTAATATAATGTTAATTTCCTGAGGTAAATCAATTGGGGTCTGTCTTTTAGCCTTGCCAGTGGAATGACCCCGGGGATGGTCTGTCTGTTGGACGGCCTGTCAATCAGTGCCTCCTTTGTCCACGCTAAAATATCTCACTAGTGGATGGATTTACATTTTGTATAGACATTCAAGGAACCCAGAGGATGAATCTTAAAGACGGTATGCACTGTGGATGTTTAATAGTAAACATTTGAACATTATGCTCTAAGCACAGCTGTGCCTAAGTGCAGCCTAAGGGTGCAAGCACACTGAGATGCCTTGCTACAGGCGCAGCGGCTTCAAAAACGCCTTGGCAGAAGCCGTTGGGCAAAACAGTTGGTGCGCCTGAGGAGCGGGGCTGCCTTGCACAACCAGGAGATCAAATATGATTGACATTCCAATGTTCATATCACATCTACCAGTATTAAAGACATAGTCTGAGACATAAAGGCCATCTCTTTCTTGATTTGATTGGCCAATCTGGGCCAATCATGAATATTTGAACTTTTGTGCATGCCTGAAATACTAAAAAATGTGAGAGGAGTGCAAGTGAGGCGTGCCGTACCATCTGAAAACAGCTGGCGACGCATTTCTAGCAACACATTTCTATGTTATTGCATCCCATCACAGCTTCTAGCATAGCTGTGGATAGATCCCCTCTCAGTTTGATGATTCATTGCTTAAGTTTACCTCCAACTGTGTGTAACGAGGAAGGTTGATCTGTCAGAGAGCAGGTCACTTAAAGCTTTCAGTCCTAAAGCTTAATAAATACTATTGTGACGCTTTCTATACCTCTCAGGGACAGAGAATAAATGGGTATGAATGGGCTTTAACAATGATAGGTGGAAATACCAGAAGAAACCACCTCAAGAGGTTTGCGACAGTGATGTGCATCTAGAAAACCCACGCACGTATTTGCTTTTATCATCCTCAAACAAAAGAGAATGAAATGAAGAGAAAATATCACTTGATTAAAGATGGAACTAACCCATTTCGCAGGCCTCCAGCACACAGTTTAGTAGTGACAAATTTTACATTTCAATGACGGGGACAAAAGAGAACGTATGAATTTGATCAAAACGGAGCTCTCCTCGGTAAGAAAAGAGGAAGAGAGGTGGAAAGATGAAGCAGATGGAAGCATAGCGGTGAGGGGAATAATGTTACTCTTGTAGAAATACTGTCACAAGTGGGTTTTTATATAAGTACGGGTTGGATTTTTTTTTTTCTCCTCCTAAGCCTTTTTATGTCTGTCATCATTTGAAAAGAGGCCTGAAGAATAGCCAATGGTTTGGTGCTGAGAGTGAGCACTAGTGAAGGACCGGAGGAGAACAAAGGACCCACTGCCAATTTGATTATAATATCACACCTATTCAGAGAGTTAATGTGGTGTCTCAGATGTCAGGCTGCTCTCTTTCTCCCTCATTCTGTTCTCCTCCTCTCCTCTCTTATCCCACTCCATTCCTCACCCTCTCTCTCTCTCTCTTTTACTCTTGGTCTCTTCCTCTCCTTTCTCCTTGCTTTGTGCCTGGGATCAGCCCTTACTCAAGAGGCTTTGATGAAATCCTTTCAAGGCGGAATGTGACGTCTGGAAATGTCATTCTGCGATCAGATGTCTCCGAAACAAGGCCTGTCATATCATTAGGTGCGCTCAACTTCATTAGCTCTTTGTTCACTTTCACAAACACAATCGCTCAGTGAAATCCCAGGGGTTTTTTTTTCTTTTTTTCTTTTGCCTACTTACATTTTACAAAGAGACCTATTCTGTACACTGGAAAGAAAGAAGTGCTATTCTTCAAATGGATATTGTGATTTCTCTCTCTCAGGCACATCTTTCCCTCTATCAGATTTCCTCTGGTAGTCCAAGAGTTCAATTGTCATTTACGTTTGTCCCCAGTGAAGCAACTCGTAGTCTGATGCAGGTGGTTTGTTTTACAGAACCGCTACAAATCATCACTAGAAGCTAAAAGGGCAGGCGGTCTAAATCCGTTTATCTTAAAGCAATCATATCAACTGACCATGTGACATTGTAGGAGAGTGCTAAGAGTGGACTCATTTTGCTGTTCTTTCAAAGAGGAAACTCTCTCCAGTTCTGATATAAGGGATCCTATGGAAGCGTCTATGCTAACCTCTTAAGAAACCAGCGTTTGTTCTTGAACATGGTTCGTAACTGGTCTGGGATAACAGGGGGCCAGTTAGCTGAAACACATGTAACAACAAAATCACATAATAGATACATAAAGAGAGTGCTGCCAACAATTAATTCTCAGTAAATACGCTGCCATTCATTTGACTGAATCTACAGGAGAAATGGCCAAAAGGTAACTTTTCCCACTGACCATAATTCCATAATGTTACTGCTTCTCTCATAAGTTTAATCATGCCTTTCCAGGCAAATTAACAAGGATCTGAAAAATGTAGGAGCTGACTGAGAGGAGCATCTCAATCAACACTGTGCCAGTAGAAGTTTTCAGGCAACTGGAGGGAAAAATTCCCCGTAGCTGTAACTCTGGCCCGGAGTGAATTTGAACATCTTTTCTTGGCCAGGTACTGCCTGGGAGTTTATAATTGAGTTGAGATTCAGGAAATACTCATTAAGACGTTGTCAGTCGCCAGAGGAGGCCACGCTCAATGTGTTTAGACACCACTGAGACTGCAGGTGTCCCAGAGCCCTTCTCTTCTCCAGCTGGAGGGCAAAAGTGTACGTCTGTGTGCAGGTGTGTGTGTGTGTGTGCGTGCGTGCGTGTGTTTTGGAGTCAGCGTGTGTGTATTCGCATGCGATTCTGCGCATGGGTTTAATAAACTCACAGGTCTGCGGAGCACCATCTGCCCGCGCGATGTTTGATCGAGCAGGAGCTGGTTGTGAGGGACACCCCTGTCACCCACTATGTGAGACAAACTATTGATAGAAACACCTGTTTATTGTCTTGCTCTTTCCACAATCTCCTGTGGAGCACCTGCTTGAATGGAGGGAGTTTACGAGGGGAAGCGGTGTTACAGCCTCTGCGCTGGTGTATAAAGTCAGCCGTAAATAACGACAGACACTTAAAAGCATTGAAATCGTTTGCTGCTTTTAGCTCAAATTGTATTTAAAGGATTACATGCGTTAATGCGCTGTAGAGTATGCTGTTTTCGAAATGAAAATATGACCCTGAGTCTTCTGTACATTATGTTGCAGCTGACCTCAATATGTCATTTCAGCGAGTAGTCTCTCATCGTGTCTGAGTTGATGTGATAATTAAAAGGAGCCCCAAGGTGTCTAGCCATTGATCGCTTGATCTCCGCCTGCCTGCCTCAGATTAGATTGATGAGAGCACTATCTGTGATGAGCGCAGGTAAAAAGTGGAGCGCGCCCACTGACAACTGCCACTGCTGCTCAGTTTGACGCTGAGCGGAGCGGAGGACTAGTGTACAGCATGAGGGGATACCGGGTCAATGCTATTTGTCAGTAAACAACATCATCAACAACAATCAGGTTTACTGTCCATGAGTATAAAGATCAGGGACAGGCCCGGGCATAGAAAGTAATGCAAATATGCTGGTTTAAGGCATTCAGAGCCTTTGTGTTGTAAATAGCAGTGTAGACGCAATTATAAGGGATGAATGTCCTAAATAATTATAAACTAGCAAACCGTGATCCGGCACAAAGGAAGGCATAAAAATGAAAAATAAACATGAAATCCCAAATTAATTCATCCCTAATGCTGTTTTATAGCCGGCGTTACTGCTTAAATCCCACCTTATAATGCTGTAGAGCTGACCTGAAATTGAAATTAATCTTTCACCAGCAAACAAAGCACTTTTACAAGGTGCTTGAGCAGTCGTCTAATGTAACTGCACTGTAAAACAGCCTCAGTCGGAGCGGCACCTTAGTGGCCATCAGCAGGCCCATAAATGCCCTCCTATAGGTATTTTAGTTAGCGTGTTAAACAAGGACTTAATGAAAAGCCTGTCAGACAAACACCACGAGAAAAAGGGAAAGTGCAGGAATTCCAGTGAAATACAAATTCCCAGTTAAATTACATTTTTGGATCATTTGTGGGTTGTTTTTTGGTTTCTTATTTTTTTATTCAAAACAACAAATGGCATCATGTCTTTTTTTTTTTTTTTTTTTCCCTTGCATGCATATGAGTGTCTCTCTCCTCTTGGGTTTTGTACTGGGGGTCGACGAGGGGCGGGGAGATGGGGGGGTATGCATGCTCTCAGAGGTGAATCCACAATGCAGGAGAGAGCTCCAGCAGCATTTTCACTGAGACAGATGGATGAAGTTTATTAAGCATGTGACAGTTAACACCCCCAGTAGGGAGAAAACACTGCAGCGGATAAATAAATGTTGGCTTTACCAGCCCCCACCTCCTGTTATTTATACGCCAGAGTCAACATTTCTATTACGCATGAATTATGGCAACAAATGATTATTGCTGCTATGATCATTATGAATGCCATCCTCTTGTTGTATACAGAGCTATGTTTCTCCAATTGTTATATAGATTACAGATGCTGGCAGGCCAGTAAAATGAATTACATATCCAATATGGAGATTTGCGCTTCGGGAAAGCTACTTTGCAATCAAGGACAAATCCCTGTCCCTGGCCCGTGTGGGAACGTACAATCAGAAGGCTTCATTTGTGTCGTAAGCATGAACGACATGGATTCAGAGTATTCATCGCCGACGCGTTCCCGTGTCTCCGACGACGGGGTGGACAATAGAAAGTAACTTGGAGTGGTGGTCTGAGGAAGATACTGAAAGCTCGGCAAAGGACGCAAAATCTCAAAGTCGCAGAATAATCGCTCTGATTTTACAGATCACGTTGTTGGAAAATGGTTTGTCTTTTTTTTTTTTAAGCAGGCTCTAGAAACCTTGATCTTTGATACCCAAAAGCATTGTGGAAAATGTGTGTTAAAATCAGCCCTGAGCCCTTGGGGATTTTTAAAATGGATGAGCATAAACCTTACGTACTGCGCTTATACTTTGATCCCGCACCGTGTAGCTTTAGGGATCCGTCTTTCTCTCTCTCGTAACCGCCCTCTCTGTTCTTACATGTATGAATTTCAAAATGTGGAGGCCTAACCTGTCCCTAGAGATGTGGAGAGTGTTTACCAGAGCTTTTAACACTGCTATGTGAGCGTGAGGGAGCATATTTACACCATGATGATTTTTATATATATATTTTTTTTTCTTTCTAGTCATTATCCAGTCAATTTGACGGTAGATTCAATCCTCTAGTAGACTCTCAGAAGAGCTTTCAAGCTTTGTTAAAGGGTCTTACTGTAGTGTTAAACATGGCGATAAGTGTTAGCTTTTGCTTTAGGTGGATTAATTTAATCGCTCACATGGCTAATCATTCATCTAATAATGATTTTTCCATGATTCGCAGATTTTGCTAATCACCGAGGAGATTTCACTGTAACACTTAGTGTGTGAGTGTGTGTGTAAAAGTCCTCCCTGATGCAGGAGCTACTACTGTACGACCTTGAGAGCGTCTTTCACTCTATTAAAGTGATTGTACTTGCACAGCCTTTATGCTTTTTTTTCAGTCTACCCATTTTCTCCTTGGTAACCTTCAGTCAGAAGTCCTACCTCCATTATTTTCCTCCTGTCTTTGTCTCCAGACGTCGCAAAACCAGCCTTTCTTTATTTACTTTTATCTTCCATGCACATGTGCTGTACACTTTCTGCTCTATGTCTCGCTGTTCTATGTATATTTGTCATTGTTTTAACTCTGCATCGCTCTCTATTTATTTTCCAGACGCTACCAACCACAACATATGAGTTAGAGATTGTGGCCAAGGACATGGCAGGAAGTGAAGTTGGCCTAACGGGAACAGCCACGGCTACCATTACCATCACAGACAAGAACGACCATGCCCCAGAGTTCACACATTCTCTGGTGAGAAACATCTTCATATTTTCTCCCTCTCGACTTCTTTGGAACCGTCCCCTTGTCACCTTTCCGTAGCTTCTGCAGACAGTTTGTGAGAAAACCTTGTTAGTTGACCACTCCAGGAAGGTCAGAGGTCAAAGTCAGATAGAGCTGATAGATACACGGCATTTCTTTAAGTAAACAAGACATGAGGGCAGATACTTCATAAGTGCAAGTGTGAACAGGTTTTTCTGGTAGATGAAGTGCTCTCTAACTGATTGAGGCATGTGGCGAGCCATGTTTTTAGTCAAGAATGCACAGATCTGCCTTAAGTCCTGTTATAAATTGGCTGTTATAACTGTTTACTAGCAGATTACTTCTCTCTGCTCAGATTGTGGACAGTTCCTGGTCCCTAGAGACACACGTATGTCAAAGGACTAGATGAGAAGACACAATAATTGAAAATGATAGCTGTGATTTGAGCCAGATAACAAGAGTTACTGTTGGAATGTGTTAACAGTGTAAAGTCCAATAAACTCTCACATACGTAAACTAAAAAAAAGGAAACCAGGTCTATTTTCTATTTTTATTTTTGAGACAGGTCTTTATACCAGTTTTGTTTCTGCTCCTACTGGTATTTTTTAGCGGATTTTAGGAAGGCCTTTTGTTATTTTCTGATCTCCCCCTGTTTCATTGCATCTTTTCATCTTTTTTTATTTATTTAGCGACTCCTTGCGTCGTCACAATGCTTTTAATGTGAAACATCTGCGCAGGAAGTGTTGAGCGTCAAAAGAAAAGCAAAGTAGATGCAATTGGTGTTAATTGATGTGAGTGAGCACAGCATTTCTGTCACTAAGAGACAGTGAATTTATTAAGACAAATCATAGTAGAAGTTTTGATTTTGTGACCTACTGATCCGCTCCACTCTTTTTGTAATATTGTGGATCAGGAATATTGTTTTCATTTCCTTATGAATTCATGTGTTCATTTGCCTCTACTTTGTTAGTCCTTCAGCCAAGGTTAAACCACTTTCAATAACAGGGGTTGACCTTTAAATAGCCAGAATGCTTTTAATGTAAATCACAGCTTGAAAGAAAAAAGCATTTCTGTTGTGGAGGAAGTGTTGCTTCGCATTTTACATGCAACAGGAAGCAGAAAGAGAAAACTCCCTGTCAGAAAACACATAGCTCTTTGTAAAACATGATACAAATATACCAGTAAAAAGAGGTTAACATTTGGAGAATGTCCTGTCTCTAAAATAAACTGATTTTAAACAGGCCCGGTTTCCTTTTCACTCATGGTAATTGAGAATTTACAGTCATGCAGGATTGGAACTGAACCTGTGCGCCACCAACCGAGTAGAAATATAATGAACATAATGATCAGACTAAAGTCTTTACACTGTAGTAATGGCTCCTGCAGGCACCGCTTGACAGATGGACTTGCAACTTAAATCCTCAGCAAATGTAACTGCACAGTCACAGCGCAAACCTCTCATGAAAACAAGTCACCTGCACAATACTCAGCTGCCTCCACACATTCCCCCACCTACACATGTCATGTGCATGTGTGTTTTCACCCACTCAAGGACTCATCCAACACAGTGTGACCTTTAGCTTTCTCATAAAAAACTATTTCTGTTCTTGTCTTGCTGAAGCTAAAGCTTGGGAAATAACCAGATCACAGGGTGTGCACGTGTGCGCAAAGGACATATGTGACATGTTATAGCACATCCGTCCAACTGGGTGATATGGGTGCAGAGGCAAGATAAGGGAATCTGTGAGCAGGAGTGGGAGTAGATGTGTTTTGGTTCAGTGATGGTTTGTTTAGTCAGCAATGCCTTAAGGCATTAGGGAAAAGCTAACAGACTAAACTGGTGCCTACCAGTCACACTATAATATAAAATGTACATGTACAAAAAGAAATAGCCCAAAAATAGCCCCAAAAAAATCGCACTTTATGTCCCCTCATGATGAATTTGACCGAAGCTGCTACCACGGCTGTTTTCTTTTCCCTCCTTATCCCTCCTTCTCACCTCTGCAGGTGAGAAAACAGAAAAAATGAACCAGGTCCTGTAAAAAAAAAAAAAAAAAAAAGACCCTTCCTACACCCCAAGGTGCAGCTGTAACTTTGAGTTGTGTTGCTCTTAATGGAAACGCCCATAGCTGTTGTCAGGTTTTGAGACACATCACGCTTTGCCCCAACCAAACTTTCCCCACAGCCCTCCCATGATGCATTGGGGTGTCAAGGGAGCTTGTAAGGAGCGCAGCTCAGATGTGAAATGTTACAGCTCAGAGGGCTCGGCAGGGCCGTGCAGAGTGCACAACGTCCATGTCCCAGTTAATGTTCTCATTTCTCACTGGGAAGAGATCCGTTTAACGGCGTGGAGAAATGGAGCTTTTAAAAAACAAGTGTTTGAAGGCGCTAAGCTCCGCGTATAAATCCTCTACCCTCCACTTCTCCCTGACCGCTTCCAACTTGCCCATGAATCATCTATGACCTCTCGGATGACCGCCATCATGATGTGAGTGCGTTTGCAAGTGCGTGCCTGCGCCGGGTTTGTGTCGGCGGCGGCTCTCGAGCTTTCACCGTATAAATAATTCAACTAAATATTCAAGTCTTTTCATAGAACTTTCCAAAATCCCTTCCTTCAGACGAATCTCGAGTTGTCTTTTTCTGAACCTCCTGCAGACCAGATGTAAGTCTTCCAAGTTGTGAGCAGAACTCAAGCAGGGAAAGATAGAGAGAATGGTGAAAAGATGAGTAAAAAGAGTCCAACATAGAAGGGTTCAGAGGGGGAGAGACTGAAAGAAAAAAAGCAAGCAAATGAATGTTGAGGAGACGTGTTCCTCCCTGTTATTATTCATTAAATCCAGTGTAGCTGGATTTTATGAGTTGACATTTTGTTTGAATTCAGCAAACATAATCCCCACATAGGGTGCCTCTGTTTTTCTTCAGACCTACCTACCACAGCTCTATGCATAGAGACAGCTATTCATAGCTTGTGAAGTCTCTGCCTCAGACCACCACTCCACTCCCGCGTAGATCCTCAGATCAGCCAGCAGGGAATCTGTTCTCCTTTCCTCCCTAATTCATCCCCCATTGTTGTTGTTGTTGCTCTTGAAGTTATATTTCACATAAAAGAATTACAAAACAAGTGAGCATCAGTGTTGTGTTCTGAAAAGGAATATCTATTAGCTCCTGAATATGTTTTACAGTAGATGTGCTGTGATTAGTTGATGTTCCTGCGCCGCTTTTTTTTTTTTTTATTTACCTCTTGTTATTTTGGGAGTTACTGTGGAGGATTTGGAGGCTCTTGTATCATAGATTCAGTGCAGTATGTTGACAACCACACAGGACAGGGACAACAATGCAGACAGAAGTCTTCGTCTTTGTAACCTAAATTCAAACAGAATTTGAATTCTTAGCTCTGTTTTTCAAAGAAGGATAAAAGCTGTTTCTGACACTGGTGGAAACGGCGTCCGAGCTTCAGGCTTCTGGGTGGGTGTTTGTGACTGACTTTTAAGGAAGCTAACAGGAGGGAGGCTGCCTAGCGTCCACATGGAAGCTAGTTACCCTAGCTTGCTAAATTAGCACTGTTTTCCTGATGCCTGCTGAGTCGGGGGAAGCTCCCGCACATTCATTGTTGTGTTTGTTCTACATTATAGAAAGAAGTTACCCATCTTGTTAATGGGTCCAGAACAAATCAAGTTCAAATGACAGATGAGACAAAGCAATGACTAACAACATCTGCTTCCATGCTGGTTAACTGCCTCTGTGTTCGTCAATGTCGCCAATCATTTTCAATAGTAACAAAGTAGCAAAAGCTTGCCTGAAAAGTCACTAGATGCTCGATTACGTCATACAAGGTAAAGCTGAACTTAATTGACCATGTAGGCTGTTGTATAGACTGAATAAAGTTACTCTTTCAAACTCTTTGTATTTTGATAGAAAATAAAGTCAAGTGAAGTTATATAGAACAAAAAACAAAGGAGTAGGTCTGAGACAAACAAGAGGAGCAAGTGATTGACGGTCTGGCCAAAAAGTCAGACTTTGTCCCAGATTTGTCACAAGGTGAAAGAAAATAGGTGCTCAAAGGGTGTTAAACATCACTAAAACTTTTGTGAAAGTTTCAACGTTTGCAACATTGGTGTTTGTTTTACAGTTTTTGGACCAATGCAATCATTTTTAGTTGGAAATAAAAATGTATGCCAACTGGAAATCACTCATGTATGGACCGATACAGTGGCCACCATTCTGTTTGGTGATAATGACTTTGACAGCAATATGACGGTTACACAAGTCAAAGCAAACAAATAGGATATACACATTGAAATGAATATATTCCATGATGCTTTCCGGACAAAAATAAGGGGAACTTTGATTTCAGTTTGACTTTAAATCAGCTCTGCAGGGTCGAAAAGCTTCTTAAAGTGAAGAGTTAGGTGATGTTAAATGTTGCAATACATCCTGCACTGATAATCACTGATGCAATGCTGGAATATGAAAATAAAAGAGAAGGCTTCAAACCTTTCATAAAAGATGTAGGAATTAGCTGAGCAGCGTGCCAAACTGCCGTTTCTTTTGCCCTTAGTAAGTACTTTTTAAGGATGGGTGATTCAGTGTAATCTATCTTCCATTCTTAAAATCATAAGCTAAGGTATCCATTCTTGCAGTACTGTGGGAAATTTATTACATTTTGCTTCTGTAGGGGAATCAGGCTCTGACCTGATTAATTTTTATAGCTAGGTTCTAATCCTGTCTTTATGAGAAGGGGAAACAAGAAAAAAACTGATATGGAATCCCTTCCATCACTTTAGGCCAGGGAATATTTGTCCTGATGCATTTTAACCACCAATCGCAACTGGGGTCATTACATTATCCCCATGTGTGCTCTTGGTCTTAGCAGCGCTGTTTCTCGGGGCTTTTGCTGTGTTGAATTTCATATTTCATTGTCTTGCTCACACTCTGGTGGGGAACTTTTGTGGATATTGTTAAACTTTTGTACCGGTTGATGCTGGCATGAGAGCAGACGCTGACGTACCCTTGTCTTCTTCCATCCAAGCACCTTTTGCCCTTCTCGTCTCGTTCTCCCTCTGTTATTTCACTTCTCCTAGTCCATGCCGTATCCTGGTCCTGCCTTCATTCTCTTCCTCTTCGCTTGCACCCCTTGTCTTGCCTCCTCTCCTCTCTGGCTCTGCTAATTCCACGCCGTGTCTGACTGGGTCTATTTCCCCCTGCTCCTCATAACAAGACCATGATGGACCTTATCACTCCTGTCACTCAAACTCCCTGACAGCCAGTCTCTGTATTTTTTTCCTCACTCAATTTCGCGTTCTTTCTCTGTGCCTGTCTCTCTCTCTGACGGCTTGCCCTCTCCCTCATCCTTTTTTCCTCCCTTCTCTCCTCCATGATGGCCACGAGAATATGCTCACCTGCAATCCATCTGTCCCGCTGATAAAGACGTTAGCGGTGATGGGTGTAGCACCAGGCACAGGGCAGCAGGGCCCTGTCAGCGCTGGTCTGTCTTGGGGGATGGCTAACGGGTGTCACGGATTAGTCCGGGCTTTGCATGATTGCTTCAGTAGCTCTGAGATACACACGGCGCTTACCCTGGGTGATTCGGTGGCGTGGTCGGCCAGAAATCTCTGCCACAAAGAGCAAAGGGATGGGAAAGGATTTGCGCACTGTATGTTTGGGTAGAGGTGCATTACGAAGGACGAAAAGTGCACATGTGTTTGTGAGCATGTGTGGGTGTGTTGTTTGGATCAGGTCAGAAAAGGCTGTGGAGAGATAGAGCATGTCCTTGAAACTTTTGCAGTTTGACATTTTATTCTGTTGGTCAGCTTTTCACTTTTCCACTAAATAAAATTTCAAATGTCTTTTGCTAAGGCATATGATTTTGTTAGATGATATGGCGATGTTAGATCAATACAATTGCTCAGGCATTTCATCATCCAGGGTTTGATAAGTGTGACTTAACAAAGCCATTTTTTATATCTTCATGTTGAGGGAGCACTAAACAGGTGACCCGTGAAGTGTATTACGCAGGTAATGTTATTCAGGTGTGGTGACTAGTGTGATGGCTCTTGACACCCCCAGTCTCCCTCCAATAACAAGTGAAGAAGCACTAGGGAGACGTGTGAAAGACCTCTTGAAATAGCAACAAGCAGATTGTCCCTCAGTTGTGATGTTTGCTCAGAAGAATGTCAATGTGTTGGAAATCACAAAGTCTCCACACACAGACCTTACAATGGGCATATTTGAAAAGGCTGCTGTGAGCTTTTCACAGTTTTCTGTTTCGTCAAAGGAACCAAAAATTCACTTTGGTGCTACGTTAAATATTTCTCTTGTTATTGTGTTATTAGTCATCATTTTTAGCTTTTTTGGCCCTACCCGTTGCACAGCTTCAATGACATATGCTGCACAATGAAGCTTCATCTAGTAGTAGTCTTTTACCCCGTGACAGATGCCACTGGTTCATTGACATTTGCATAATGTAGGGCTATGTGTAATTCCTCAATGCAAAGTACAAATGTCGGTCCCATTGCAGTGCGGCAAACAGGAAAAAAAATGCTTTCTTCTTGTAGTTTTTATTTCTTTACTTGAAGCTGCCATGGTAAATATCTCAGATTACAAATATCTGAGGGTTTGACTTTTATTTTGAAGATCAAAAACCAGGTCTGCATTGAAATGCGTGAATGAACACCTTAATAGATACTCGCTGTAACAATTATGAATGCTCCATGGGTTTGTCTGACGCATCATCCAACCATGTTGCATACAGATGATCCTCATACGCCACGACAAGAACGTGGGCTTCACGTTCCTGCAGTTGTAGCTCCTGCCTGGGTGTCTGTTTTAACGAACGCAATTAGCCATGTTGTGTTGGTGGGAAGCCAGTTTGGGATCATGTCCTTGACGCTGCAGTAGTGACTCCCACTGGTGGGCTGTGGTATCTTTAATCAGTGCAATTGCCTGCCCACCCCTGGCGCAAGGTATAGTTGGCAGAATTGTCTGTTCAATACTGAAAAGAAAGGAGGGAAGGGAAAAAAAACACATCAGAGAGACACGCTCGTCTCTGGGGAGCATATGGGTGAAGTACAGCAGAAAGCAGGTGGAGAGTGTCGGGTTGTTGGTTTTTGGAAAGTTACAAAACTTTGTGGAGGTAAAACTCTCCAGTTTTTTTTTTCTCCATTGGAGAGTCCGAGAGTCCATCCAGTGCGATGCATCAGCTGTAACACTTGAATGGCTGGCCGTCTTTTTCAGCCATGTGGTTCTTTAATGCACTGTGTGACCTCACTGTGTGAGGATTTTTCTTTTTTTTTTTCCTTTCCTTTTACTCAGCTGCATTGACAAATATGAGGGCTGTCACGTTCCACAAAGGTAGAAAAGCTGCTTTGCTCAATGTCAGATTCATCAAAAATCTATCTTTGGAAACAGCCAGAGCAGAAGCTGTTCAAATTTAATAAAGACACAGGTAAGCTCATTAACTCTCCAGGCACACTTACTGTATGCCGGATTAAAGCTATAGGGGGAAGAGTAAAAAAGCGTAGTGGCGGGGGGTTAGACAGAGAGGTAAGTTGCCAATCCTATACGCAGACACTGTGTATAGGATTGTGTGGGAAGATGAGTGATCATGTGCACTTGGTTTCATTTCAGCTTCACGCTGGTACAATGAAAATGGGGCCTTTTTACAGATTTGTGGTCTGTCTACACCTCGTTCTGCTGACAGTTAAGCTGCTTTTGAAGGCAGATAAAGGAAAGACAAGTGGCTGGTTGAAAATGTACATGATTCCTGTTTAAGTCTGGGATTTCTTTTCTAAATTTGACTCTTACCTCCGTAACATCTACCCCAGTGTTTTGTTATTACAAAGGGGCCTAGAAATTCTGAATTCATGCACGACTTTAACATGCAAAGCTTTAAGACTTTTAAACATGCGGCACATGATTTTGAGGTTTGTGTGTCATGTCTTTTCAGCTGGCGTGTAAGGATTTAGCCACTTGCCGCAGACAGTTTAGCCCCTGCTTTCTAAGAACCATCTTGAGAGGATCAAAAATGTAGTGAGCGAGAAGAGATGGACTACAAGACCGTCGGAAAGAAGAAGAAGAAAAAAAAAAAGCTGGCATTGCAACCAGCACAAACGTCAAACGTCTGTATTGCAGAGCCTCCCTGTTGTGACGTCGCAATGGAGTAAATGCCACAAGGAGGCAAAATAGTCTCGTCTCGGGGGGTTTAATGTGACGGGCCGCCGTTACGTGTGTTCCCTTTCATAGAAATTCTTTGGGGCAGCGGGGACGTGTCACAAAGTACTTTCCATTAGGACAAATGAACAGCTGCTCCACTGTCTGTCTGGCTGCCTGTCAGCGCAGCCCCAACCGCCATCTGTATTCATAACACATTCTGACAGACATCCAGGAATAAAATAAGTTGATTTCCGCGTCCATCCGTCTCGGTTTGTGTGTGTGTGTGCGTTTGTCGCTGTGTGCTATTTGGAAGAATATGGTGAGCATATGTGTGCTGACTTGTCTTTAATTACGCTTGTGCTTCTCTGTGTTTATTTGTGCATCTCTGTGAGGGTGAACAAGATGGAAAAGTCAGACTGATACATTTGAAGCTTTATAGCAGATAGTATCACACTCCAAAAACACTTCTTTTTTTTTTTGCTTACACTTAAACCTGACTCATTTTTCTGCATCTTTGCGTGAAAGTTTGAATCTACAGAGCATGGGTGCAGTACATTCCGACTAAGATGCGGCCGCCAGAGCTGATCCATTCGTTGCTTGTGAATCCGCAAGTTGCACCACAGTGCGTTTCAGAAGTAGCAAAGAAGCATCTTTCCCCATAGTCTTATCTGTTTTTAGTTTTAAACTGCACCAATCAATTCAAACTAGGCAGGAAGTTAGACACAGCAACGGATGGTATTGAGCGTCCAGTCAATGTCAAAATAAAACATCCTGTGCAGACTCTCAATCATAAAAACAGATAAACGAGAACCCATTTAACTGTGTAATCTCCTTACCAATAGTAGAAATGCAAAAATCAAGAAGTATTGACGGAATAAACAAAATTTGAGCAAGTAAACAAAAATGGATAAGCAAATCAAAAAGCCCCCGGTGGCGTAAGAAGCCGTGAGGTGGACAGGACAAAGCCATAATGCAGGCTAATACAGCCTTGTGTGCTGGAATCAAGTCTTTATCATCCTTTGTTCTTTCTTTCTGCTTGGTCTTTACCCTTGTATATTAAGGCCATAGCTCTGAACACAACAGTCAGACTAGAAGAAAAAGGTCTTGATCACTGATTTGTAACAAGCAAACAATGCCAGCTGGCAATGAAAGACGAATTAAAAGCCTGTATAAGAAATAGGAGGTAATTTCCATAGTAGTGTTAATGAGGCAAAGAGCATTTAGTGTTACTCGGTAAAGCTGACAGATGTGTATACTCTTCCAAGGTTTCATTTCTCTGGCTCGGGCCCTTTGCCAGAATTACAGGCTTCCTTCTTTGGAACCCATCTGTCGGAGAGGAGGTACATTGAGTCGTTGTTGACAGAGTTGAGATGAAGGTTTTGTGGAATTATGCTGTGTTTTCAGAAATCAGCCAGCTGTTCATCTTTGGTTTGCAGATGTTTTACCATGTTAGGTTCAGAGTCCTCTTTGAGAACGCACTGGGTGAAAGAAACTACTATTGGGTTGTTGCCTTTAGGTCATCACATAGAGTCCACTCAGCATCCCAGAGTGAGGGAGTTGGTCATTAGGTGATCACATTTGGCAAATGTATGACCCTGGGGCCATGGCCGTGCTCCCAATGTGTCAAAAACATCATCCTATTGGAGAGTATATTGTAATTTAGTCGTTTTTGTTGTTGATGTTGATTTTACTGTTGTTTTTTCACTTTCTGCATCACTAAATGTTTCCTCAGTTTTGCTCGATTGATCTGCTTAATGGATCAGAAAAACTATGTATTTTCTTGGACCAAAGACAGTTTTGCTCAATACCAAGTGCTGCAGCACTCTAAAACTTTGTTTTACACTAAAATCGTGGCTGCCAAGGTTTCAGTTTAGTTTGGAGTGAAAAGGTTGGCCGCTTTTACGAGCTGCATTCTGTGACATTACCCACCGCAGAGGTCGGGATCGTTCCACTTCACTCCCCAGGAATTTGGTTGAAAAAGGTTTAGCAGCCAAATTCACAATTTAAGATCATTTAAAGATGCAATGCAAAGTCAATAAACATGGATGTTGATGAATAAATATGGTTGATTGTCGTAGCCACTCTCTAGATTTTATAGCCAAAATCGTGGAAACAGCAAATGTTGAGATGTTTTACCAGAAAAACCTTCATTCCAGTAAATCTGTGGCGTGACTGTGTTGCCCAATGGTGGAGTCGGGAGGACAGACAGTTTCTTTTAAATAAGAACTGGGATAAATACCACTTTAGGAACGCGATTTAATCATTTTCAAATTTGTAATACAAATTTGTACTCCTCCAGGGGTGACTCCAGTGTCACATTATTGGTGAGCCTAGTTAATCTAACCTGTCTATATCACTTTATTTTTTATAATAAGCTGTTATACATTTGTCAAATACTTAAATATTGTGCAAAGTGAGGCAAATGTCCATTATATTAGCATTATGTGAGGGCGCCTCTGTCAACTACAGTATACTCCACACAGTATTTCTAGTGTCTGTCCTTTGGTGTCTGGAGAAAAGCCTGGTGTTCAGATTTTGTCCTGTGTCCACAGAAAAAAGATATTTAAGATATCTAGTTATGATTTTTAAGAGGGAGTGACTTTGAACTGTCTTTTTATTTGGCACAAGAGCTTGACGAGAACGTTGAAATTCTGTATAATGTTCACTAAAAATGAAAAGTGATGTCATATTACTGAATGTCAGCCCTTGGGTATGAGTTCATTCATGATTTTGTAGTACTGTAATCCCGACCGAAAAACCTATCAATGGGAATTCTGAGGAACTTTAAGGCTATCAGGGCGTCCCCGTAACCATGGTTACTCAGTCTCACTCCTGTCTTGGTCCAAGAGGAGAGGGAGTCAGAGAGACGCCGTGCTGCTGCTGGAGGAGCCGCTCAGTGAGATTACGATACAGCCTCATACATTAGTGTACATTTCTCACTGCCTCCTGAGGCTCTGAATAAGTTGCTGCTGCACGGCTGCTATGCTGCTCTGTCGTTTTGGTCCGTGCTCTGTCACTGTCCCCTTTTTTGCGCCGCAGCGTCAGTTATGAATCTGTTTTTCGGTGCGTGAGAAAACGCACATGTGGTGTGAGAGCGTGTGAGGAGTGCATTTCCATTCGGCCCTGTCGGGTATGAATACCAATTGTGACTTTTGACACATGCTGCAGTTGTGTGAGCCATTACTGTGAACATCAAGTCAGCATCAGTTGTGTTCTGTGTTAAATCACTGATGTATGGCAGTAAGAGCAGATTTTGTATTTTCTGTATTACCGTAATATACAAAAACTTTGCATTTATAGATGTTTATAACGTGCAGGGATTTAGGTATATCACTGGATTCTTAAAACAATTAAAAATACATTTATAATTAATGGATTTTTGACTAAAACATGCAGAACATATAGTTCTTTAAGCAAGGAAATGTCGTTATAATGCATTGTTTTTCCTTAATAACAGTGCCGTTGTAGATCAACATGATGCTACACGCTACGTGCTCTTTCAGCAAGTTCGCTTGAAAAATGGAATGATGTCCCGCTAGCGCACAAATGACATGTGACATCCTAAACACTGTACGCACAACCAAACAAAAGCCACACATCACACTCAGAGGTATAAACAGCTCAAAAATCAAAGTTGTTTTTATGATATAATTACCACTGTCAACTGAAACTTTTGACATTATCCCTTTTATTTATCTCCACTTCTTGCGCTGTTTTGACTCCTGTGACTATCACCCAATTATCCTTTGGCAGTATGACATTACCTTGAAGATTTATGGGACGGATTATTGAAAAAGTCTGGCATAAGAGGAGATGGAAAACAGAAAATCAATGCCACACTGTGGCTCTTATTCCATGGAATCTCAAATGTCTGAAATGCAGCACACTGTGATTTATATTTCATTCTATCTATCTATCTGTCTGTCTGTCTGTCTGTCTGTCTGTCTGTCTAAAAGAGAGACAGTTTGTGTGTGAGTGACTACACTACCCTGGTCCTGTGGTCATCCTCTTCTGAAAGTGGAGCCACTACTGTAATTGGCTCTCTGTCTAAAACTGGGAGTCGTATATAGAAAACAGCCAGCATGCACACACACACACACACACACACACACACACACACACACAGATAAAAGCAAACTTGAAGGTGGACCTTTTTTTCTTTTTTTTTTCTTTTTTTTGCCTCTTTCGCCACCTCTCCCCCCTCTCTCTCTTAATGTGTTTAAATCATTTCAGGCCAGAAGCTCTGCCTCATAGTTAGTCATTTCCTTCTAGTCTTTCAGGTGACTGCCTGCTTTGTGCTCCAGGTGGAATTGGGGCCTTATCAGCAGCAGGGCAGGAGCCCAGTGGCCACATCACACAGAATACAGCATTTCCTCCAACCGCATGACTGCCCCACATGATTAAACCCAATCTGACCGGCTGTTGTCTGTGTGTCAGTACTGTATTCCTGTGTGTGTGTGTGTGTGTGTGTGTGTGTGTGTGTTTGTGTGAGGCGAGGGGAGAGCGAGAGAGCTTGCAAATGTTTCATTTTGAGCTCTAACTGAAGTCCAGCGGAGGGCGATGAGCACTGGAGGAATGCCAGTGATGTGCGTTTGTTTCCGATCACAGCGCTTGTGTCAGTGGTGTTTGTAAAAATGGCTTTCACTGCCTCAGAGTTCCTCGCTCAGGTTTCTGCAAGTTTCGCTCACGTTTAAAGGCAACACACGCAATTACTGTTCACATTTAAATTCCGCTGCAGACCACTTGTTAAAAAAAAAGGATTTACTGAACTTTTTAATGTTTTGCTAATTTTGACTTGACGCTCTTGTGCTGCTGGCTTGCAGGACAAGAAGACCAACATTGCCCCTGTTGTTACAAATGAAACCTCCTCCTTTAAAGAACATTGTGTTTCTATCCTGTGTGTCCTAAATGACTGTGAATAGTTCAAAGTGTTTTTTTTTTTTTTAACAAGCTTTGGATGAATAAAAAAGGGAGAAAAGAAAGGAAAGAGAAGAAATCAATGTTTGTCTCTCTTCAGATAAATGCATGGAGCCAGGCAGTGTAAGGCGGTAAGAGGGTAATCTGTGAAACAACAATACCGTGGGCTGACAGGAGACGCAGTAATCTAGGCTGGACCAGCGCTATCCTTAAACAGAGTGTTCTGTGTCTGAAAGATTACACTATAAGCTGTGACACCATAATGGTCCGGACACACACACACACACACACACACACACGCACACACACACACACACACACACACATACATTCACACACACACACACACACACACACACACACACTCACAGAATTGCTTCTGCCTGCCTGGAGCTTCTGCAAGGGTAACCCTGTTCACAATGTAGTCTTTAGTGGGAGCCTTGCTGGCAGAATGCATCGATAGGAATCTGATTGAGGCCTGCTGCCAACAATGAGCCAGAGAGGTGGGGAGTGACTGACACTGAAAAATAAATGAGATGCACTGTGAAGAATCGACGATGGAGGAATAGCGTTTCTTCTGTTTGCTCGCGCATTCATATGTTTAATAGTCCTTCTGTGAATAAATGTTTAAAGGCGACTGCTTTTTTCTTGGATTTGTCGGCAGAATATCTGACTCGACAGTCGAGACTGGGTTCTTTAGGGTTAACGATTATATTTTCCTCCTTTCTTTCTTTCTTTCTTTCTTTCTTCAGTTTACAACGGTATGTCAGTGAAAAGAAAATGAGGACGGAAAATGCTCTTTACTTCACAAATCAATTATTTACATAAGGATAATAATATTGCTTTATGCCACATTAAAAAGACTAGAGACCGAGCGCACGCTTATGCGTCTTAGTTTTAGAGATGTCCTTGCGCGGTTTCTTATAAACAAACTAAAGTTAGATTTACATGCAGCGTGTTTCTCATGAAGCGCAACGCGTTGATCCTTGCGGGCTCACAAACATGCTGAATGCCTTGCTTTCCTCATAAAGCATCTGCGAAGGCATTTCTCAATCATTTCAACCCGGCATTTTTTTTTACACCCATATTTGCTTCAACCTCATCCTTCTTCTTCTTCATGTGTGACCTCCACCAGTTGAATAAGCAAGAAACTGCCGTCAAGCATGTGTGTCACATCGCCCACGAACTCACGCTCAGCGCAAAAAAACCCCCTCAAAAATAACAGATTTTCGCTTTCTTAGAGATTTACGCACCAACCGTGTGAGTGTGTGCATGTGAGTGAGGTAAGTATGCCTTTGTGTGAATATTTAAAGACAATGATTACAAAATTCTTTAAGAACGTCTTTTTTTCCCTTCATTCTCTGCATTTTTGCCTCTTGCCTCTTTGAAAGTCACTTCCCATTAACTCTGAGGAACTAGAACTAGTAAATCATCATCTATGCCTTTCTGTCACTCTGTCTGTTCTTTTGCTCTTACAGTCTCTAGATTCAGGTTTCCTTTGTTCTCCTTTCTCACTAATGGTGATTTGTCTGTGTGTCCCCTCAGTTTGAGGCGTATGTGAATGAAGGTTCGACGGGTGTGGTGGTCAACCTGACAGTCGATGACAGAGACGACCCGACCACGGGAGCAGGGAGAGCTATCTACTCTATAATTAATGGAGATCCCGCGCAGAGTTTTGAGATCCAAACAAACCCGGATAATAACGAGGGAATGCTCTCTGTTGTTAAGGTAAGGTACATGCCCCGCATTCACATACAGTACAAAACATGTAGAATAGGTTATAGTCATCTTTCCCATCCTTTTTTCCCTTCCAGCCTCTGGACTACGAAGGCACCGCGTTCCACACGCTTCTGATCAAAGTGGAGAACGAGGATCCTCTGGTTTTCGACGTTGGCTACGGCCCCAGCTCCACAGCCACCGTCCACGTCACGGTCCTGGACATCAACGAAGGCCCTGTCTTCTTCCCAGACCCCCTGACAGTCACCAGGATGGAAAACATTCCTGTGGGCAGCTTTGTGGCCTCACTCAACGCTACAGATCCAGATATATTACAGATACAGAGCATCAGGTAAGGAGCTTTGTTGAAAAGCGGAGAAGCCAAGGTGAAAATACCAGAAGTGGGTTCGTCCTGTGTGGAAGCAAACAAGGAGATAGAAAGAATGTGAGAGCTTGTTTATGTGACTGAACGTCACCTGCTATAGCTTGCGGCTCAGCACTGTCAGTAATGAGCTTTTGTGATACACACTTCACTCAGATCCACTGTGTTCACTTGAGCAACATAATCAAGTGTCATTTGCTAATGGGACTCTTTGAGCGGCATTTGAAGTTTTCTGTCATATCAGGGCACCCTCTCACCTCGCTCATGTTTCTCCTCCTCCCTGCATCTTTTTATCCCTCTCATCTGATTCACATTCTTTCTCTCTCAACTGTTGTTCTGCTTTATCCATCTGAGTCGCGTAAACAGACGAAAGATATTGGCCGGACAATCTGCGATTTACTGGCACAGGTCAAGCCGCTCACCCCTGTCAACTGGAGAGTCACAGACCGGGGCACCTCATTAATTTGAACTCTTTTACGGGAAAAAAAAAAAAAGCCCTCACTCAAATATTAGCACCACCATAACAGGAAGGCTATTAGTTTCACTATGTGCTACAATAAAAATTATTCCTTTTGCTGCCAGAGGGAGCCCCGTAGCATGCTGCACTTCCTTTTACAAGCCAGAAAACTCATCATTGCATTTATTGGCTTTCAGGTCTAATTTATACTCAATTTAGATTGTGCTTTTTCTGCCCCCTCAGAGTTATATATCATGTAAAAAACAGTGTTAAGTAAACACACGGGGATAATAATGACTCAGGGAAGTAAAACTCACCAGATCGTGACTTAACTGCTTAAAATTATTGATGCTGCTTTATGTGCTGTAAAACGTAGTGACTGTGTCGGTATCAAATGCTACATAGCGTGCGGCTGTTCCACCGAATGATGTGTAGGAGTCGGGACCTGCGCCCATAAAGCTTTCATCAGTGGCGGCCTCACATCACCAGTCAGGTCATGTGAGCATATAAATTTCAAGATGTCAGAGAGCACGACCTGATCTCTAAACTTTTACTTATACCCTTTATACCCTTTTCAAATTAAGTATGGGTTTTCTAATGATGGATTAAACCAGCAAAAACAGGTGATTGACAGTTTCCCAGTAAACCTGTTTAACTTTTTTGTGTTTCTTTTCTGGTCAGTGTCACAAACATATCAGAAAATATGCTTAAATTAGGAAGCAATGTACTAATAATTGTTAATCCAGCTTGCCGTGGGCTGCGAGTACTCTCTCTTTCACTCAGCTTTTTCAATATGTTGTTGTACATAGCGCTTCACATGTAAACTGTGATAAACAATATTGGTTGTTTACCCAGCAATATCCATGACTTTAAAACGTTCCATAGCATCACACCAGAGAATCAGCCAATCAGAGCTACAGCAGAGTCATTTGACCTGGGCTCGAATGAGATTTGTTCCCTTTCACATTGAAGATATTAGCCAGATGCCAGTGGGTGTCTTTTTTGTCCAGTGCAAAACTGGCTTCAATAACAACTTCATGCAAGCATTCTATAACAACAGGCTTCATTTTGGGGGGTTTTCAAAAGTTATTTTTTTATTGTTTTATGTTTTTTGCTTTTTTTGTTGTTCATTAACTTTTCTGTTGGTTGCAGTGTGGTTTAACATCAAACCATTAAAATCAATAGAAAACAGAAATGGATGAAAAATTAAACAACAACAAAAAAATCCCCAATAAAATTGTGAATCAAAACAAACCGTGCAGTTACAATATCAGTTGTTTGTGTGAGTTTACAGCCAGGCTAGCTATTCAGTGGAGTTATTTGGATGTATAAGGTTCACAATGTTCATGATCTTAGTTTTGCCAATGGGATTATCATTAGTTTTGGCCAAAATAGAAATTTGACATGTGATGTTGCTGTATGAGAAGTCAAGGCATTACCAAAGTTAAATGTTCCTAATGGGATTATTGCCATTTTCAAGTGTGTGTGCCACATTTACTGGCAGTCCATCCAATATTGGATTCATTACATTGTGAACCACAAGTGAGAACCCCCATGGCCGCACTGCAGAGAAAGTTACTTGGTCATCAAAGTTAGGATACATCATCTCAACTGCGCCGATATCTATACCAAATTTGACAGTGATCCACCCACAAGTTGTAGATGTACATTACACTGATTTGGGGGATAGACTGAACAGCGTGGCTGGCCTTAGATCACGCCGCAAGGTAAGAATTCTGTAGGATTAGGGGTCTTAGATCAGAAGCACCCTGTAGCTTCATTCAAAATTGATATAATTCGAGGAGTCAATGGATAACACTTGAATTAGACACATTGAAGCAGAGATGTGGAAGATAAAAGTCCACCTGCCTCTCACACTGATTTTATGCATCAAACTATCCAGGAGTGAAGGCAGCCTCAGCCAAGAAAAGTTTTTCATCAAACCAAAAATGAAGCAGAAAACAGCTTTTTATTCCTTTCCTTCATTCTATATTCAACCTTTACTGTCTGCTTGTTCTTCATCGACTTGGTCTTCAGTAACCTATTTACAGCTGCTCCTGAGTAGCACTTAACAGGAAAAACTTTCCACTGATGGAAGACTCAAGTTTCACTGAGCAACAGCACAAAACAATGAATTTCTATATGACTCACTCAGGTTCGAGGAGGTTAAATAGTTTGTCGTCTGTTTATGTTTTTCTCTCTCGCAAACACACAAACTTGATATTTGCATTTGGATTTTCAAGCCATATTGATCACTTAAAAGTGCCCCACGAAGGTGTTTGTTTGTTTCATCTATCTATAGCCACAGAGGGCTCAATGTTTTTGACATCTTCCTTGCATCTCTGACTGATCTTCCCGGTCGCATATATCTGCATCCTTCTAACTTTATCCTTTCTGTCTCTGCTTTCTCTCATCTCCGGCATGCGTTCTCTGTATTTATTCCATGTGTTTGTTGTCATTTCATCCTCTGACATTTTGCCAGTAACAGTGACTTTGAAGCGTCATAACTGTGACCTGCAGACAGGTTGAGGACACAGTGAAAGATAGACAATTGGAGTGGTGGAAATAGGGAGAGAGGCGTGCACAGAATGAAACAGCAAAAGAAGAGGAGACCTGTTTACCTTCCTCTCTCCTTCCCTGTCTGTCTTTGCATAACTGTGCAGGTGCGTTAGTGTATCAGTGTGTGTATAGTTGTGTGTGTCTCACTGTGTCTGCCCCCCTGGGATGAGTAGGTCAAATGCATTTGACATGGAACACAATCGGTGCGACGTGCTGGTCAGAGTTAGTAACACGCACACACACATGCATGATTGTATGTGTATACTTGTGAGGACTGCATTAATTCGCTGATTACTTATGGAGCAGTATGTTGACAGTATGATGAATAATGCCCATAAACAGGTCCAACCATGTCTACTCTGTATTATACACAACAGTCTGGTCTGTGCACTTTTTGACAAGAGACAGCATGTGGAGAGACAAGGGGACACAAAGTATCCAGCTGCTGAATTTGTTTAAGCATTTCAATTTATGAAACATTTGCATTGCATTAAGCAGCTAAGCCCTATTTGCACAGAACCATTGTTACCTGGGCTCCTCTGTGATTTATTATAATTGCAGCAGTCATTCGTGTTCTTAAACCAGGGCAAATCTGCCATGTGTGACATTTCTGGACAGCAGCTTGACCCAAAAGCAAAACCAGGCCCCACTCACACTGGATTAAAGTTCCAGTGGGTGATGAGGAATAAAATATTTTCTGTGCCGCTTCACCTAAGTTTATCATTGCAGGTGGCATTTTAGTCAATGTCAAACACCAGAAGAGCTGATTAAACCTGTAGGTCTTCATGCTCAAAAACACGGTGATGCACTTAAAGATGCACTAGAAAAGAAGATGACTGATAAGATGAAGATGGTGTGTTTATAAACAGGTTTATGGACCACCAGAAAGGCATTCATGAGTATGACGTGATATGGATCTGTAGATGTGACCCTCACCTTTCTAGCCCACATTGCTGAAATTAATACACTAAGTCATTTTGAAATATGAATAAAGTTTTTGCCATTTAAATGTAAAACAAACAACTTAATTGACTTGCTTGCTTGCAATTAGTTAATTGCTTTATACAAAAGTCCCAGTTTGCTCGCTGCCCAGAGTTATATTTAATTGGACAAACGAATGTACGCCTGTCAATTCAGATGAGTCAAAAGTATTTTAATAAAAACTGCCCTTATGACCACAAATTGTTGTTTTAAGGTTTTTGTCAACAAGTGATTAAGACATACATGACTCTTTTTGAAAAAATATGATATTATTCTTAGGGTGAAGGGAAAGATGAATTCAGCAGAAAACATTTTGTAATGTGAGCTACATAAGTATGATGTCCTATCACAAAATTATGTGAACAGGAAACTTCCATAAAGTGATACAAGCATGACACGAGCACTGGGACCAATGTATTGCTGCACAAGGTGACTACTAAGGAAGTAGTCACCTTGTGCAGTGATACATTGTCGTCAATAAAAACAAGAGGTCACTGGTTGGTATGTAAAGTAGCTGAGTTTACTGGAAAACAGCTTTTCTATGCTAAATCTGTAACTGACCTAAATGATAGATATATTGAATACTCAGAAATCGAGCAGAGGCAGCACTGAAATTATTAGCTGCGCTTGCGCTTGTCCTGCTCTGACAAGGCAAATCACCTGCCATGAAAAAAGACCTATTGTCAAGAAGCCAGCATCATAATAGCATAGAATAAAGGTAATAATGAACAGAAAGGAGAGCACCAATGGCTGCAGCGCTAACAAAAAAGTGTGAGTCAGTATGAGAATGAGTTACTTTGTTGTGCGCACAGTAAATCACGATTTAACGGCAGCAAAGACAGGTGTGCAGATGGGTACACTGCAGTCTTCATACATGTTTTGCACAGGATGACGTAATTAAGATCAGGTCTTAAGATGATTTACTACCCCCATGAACATTAATGAAAATGTTAATTAGAGGTCTAAAAGCTCACATTAGGACAATTATTGATTCTACTTGAAGTTGCAGACTGCGGGAATATGCTTCAAAAGCTGGAGTGAGTACAGGAACGGGCTTTGCTGTGGAGCCTCTCATTAGCCTGGTTTGCAGCCCGCAGCCGAGCAGAACCCAGCAGTGTTAATCGGGGATATCTCATTATCCAGGTTATTAGACAGCTTTCGTTTCCTGGATTTTTCTATTGCTGTAGAGAAACAGGTTATTTGCTTGCGAGGTTGAAACATTTCAGCTAAACAAAAAAAACCCAAAACTTGTTACACTTTGACTGCAGACAGAGCACAGACTCTGATGAATGGTCTGACAGTCGCCAGTGATCTCAATCTTGTGTTTCATGATGGTGAAGATGTAAAGCGATAGATGTAAAGATTTCCCGCAGGACATGAAGGAAGTGTAATTAAATTCTAATGATAAAAGAAATGTTTCACACAACATCTACCATTCACACGAATCACATGATTTAACTATTAATAGATTTTTATTGGAGATGCTAAATTATTAATTAATTAAAACAGTGCTCGGGGGCAAAAGAGAGTTCTAATTTTAATTGACCCTATTTTGCACAGTGGTGTAAAGAATTCTCAAAAACAACAAAGCAACTTCCTCCATGCGTCACTATATGCGGCATTTTCACTCAGACTGACCTCAGATAGTCCTTCCCCCAGTTCTCCCTCATAAACGGACATGTTACATAATTACAGCAAATATGAGTCGTTTTTAATCCTGTACAGTATTTAGGCCAAACTATTAGGCTCTGGGGAGGATTTGTCTCATGTTTCTGCTGAAGAAGTTTTCCAGCCCTCTTGACTGGTTTAGGGCTTTAGCCGAGCAGAATGGCTTTATGAGAGCAACGAAGAAGAATCAGACAGGGTGAGCGGCAGCATGGATGGGAGACGGAGAGAGTTGGACTTGCTTTTGACAAAAGTTTATCTCTGTTAAAACCTCTGACTACAGAGGCGCTTTGCGTGATGCGTGGGTGCTTGACATTGAGGGAATACACAGCACTTCAGGGTAGATTCGTACCCTGAAATTTGGAAGAAAGTTTACCCAGAAAGTTTACTCTGATATTTTTCTCAAATCCTATCTTGAAACTCGACTCTTCATGCTGCTCCGGTGCCAGTCTGCTAGACTGTGAAGAGGGGAGCAAATAATCTAAAGTGTCATTAAGAAAGTTTGGCTAATTTAATTAGGTCTCATCTCCAGTGACAGGACTCTCATCAGTTGTCGACTAACTATTTACACTGAAGTAATTGATGCTTGATGGGAAAAGGAGGCTGTGTTTTCAGCAGAAAGTAAAAGACCTCAACTGCACTCGTGGCTGCACTTTGAAGACAGTGTGTGCAGCAGTGAATCACAGCAACAACATCTGTGCAGACTTGCATTGGAGAGACAAGAAAATTGTGCTTTTCTTTTACTTGTTGTCTTGATATTCCTTTCTAGTCTTTTGTACATGTGTGCGTGTGTGTGGTTCGTGTGTATTTTCTCTCAAGTGATCAGAGTAAACATTTGCTTTTTTCTCCACCAAAACCAGACAACAGGTCGAAATGAAACAGACGCTCCCAAAGATTTTCCGCCGCATGGCGAAGCTGTGGACAGATAAAACTGAATGCTTTGAGAAACAGTTGAATAGACGGCAAGGGGGAGAAAAAAAAGTAGCATTCACGGTAAAAAAAAAATAAAATCATTTCCATTGTGTTTCTGAAAGCATGTGTTTTCACATTGCACTATATGTCTCAGTTTAGCCAACGCTCAGACTCAGGGCACCTCTCAACTACGACTCCCCCACCGAAATGCATTCAAGTTGTTTTTTTTTTTTCCTTCTCTTTACTTTTGAAAATAGAGAGAATCTCAAACTGTTCGGTCATCCATTATTCAGCAGCTACCTGTCTCCTTTCACTCCTCACTCTGGTCAAATTCAAGTTAAAAGGGATGGGACTTAAAAGAAGAGGGATGGGGAGCTGGAATGTCAGCCGTGAAAACTTGCAGGTGGCTTTGAGGAGCCGAGGTAAGGGAAGAGATGAGGAAGGAGAGAGAGAGAGTGAGACAGATCGAGGGACAAGCAGACAGACAGACAGACAGACTGAGGATGACAGGGCGCGTGTGAAGGAGAAAGGTGTCGAAAGCTACAAAGGGTGACCTGTGAGGGGTCACGCAGCATGATCACCTTCAGATCTGCCTGAAATTGTCCCCGTCTGAGCAGGATAAGCAACAGAGGAAAGAGAGAGACAGAGAGGATGCAGGACATGAGAGAAAGATGACAGGAAGACACACCAAGACAGCACACTGAGGGGGATGTTGGGATGGAGCCAGCGAGGAGCTTTTCAGTAACACAAGTAGATTGTCATTAATGAAGATTTGATTGGCTCGAACCGCCTCGCAAATGTGTCCAGCCTGGATACGCCGGGCCAGTTAAATGTTTGCGGTTGCTGCAAAGTGCACAAAGTACACAGTAATGGGAATGAAACGGGAAAAGTAAAGAAAAGAGGAAATCAATAATACTCTTGCTGAACTTTTGCTAACTAATTCCAGAAGTTATCCCACAGTTCAAGGTAGTCATGCTCACACACAGAAAAAAAAAGCAGAGCATGTTTGTTTCGCCAGAAGTTTGCCACAAAGAAGTGGCAGAGGTACAACCAAATGGATTTTGCCTGCAACCACTCTCTCTTTCTCTCTCTAGCCCTCTCTGCCTCTCTCAACCCATCACATTAAAAATTAACCCTGCAACAGAACCCAAAAAGAGCAGGCCCAGCAACGAGGTCATTCACAACATAACTTAACAAATTTTATGTGTCAATTAAATTGTCAGAGCTGCACCACAACTACAATCCTTGCAATTTGCTGAATATCTGAAACTGTGCGCTCACAGCGGTTTACATTAGATTATAGTTAGTAGCTTCTTTCTCTTTTCTTTTTCCCTTTTTACTCTTAATTTCACTTTTTTGACATGGGGCAGTTGGAAATTCCAGTATCATTGAAAGCAAAACGCGAACAAGATTTGGAGATGAGCGCTAACAGTATGATTCTTAAAAACCAGATGAATCTAATCCCTGATTTAATGCTACATTAATCTACAAATTTGTCACAGTCATTTCAGCAGTCTATCCACACTGAATCATGTTAACGTAAGTGGAGACAAAAGCGATGATAGTTAGCCTACCTTTGCTGCTACTTTGCTAACTAGATACCGTGACGCAGTTTGGCTAGTTTAGCCTTTTTTTGTCTTCATCATTAGAGACTACCTCAGTGACATATGTGGGATAACAAACTAAACTGGCAAAATGTATGTTAATAAATGTTAAATGTTAACATGTTTCAAATACAGATAAAATATAGGGAAAATTACATTTAGCCAGAACTAGCTGGTATGCAACCTGGTCTAGCTTTACCTCACTTTTATGGTTACAAGAACATTTTCATGTTTTTTTTAAAAAATATGTATTTCTATGGCCAAAAAAAATGTATAAGGTAAAAAAAATATATGTCAAAACATCCGATTCAAGTGTTGCCTTTTGCTTTTAGGGCAGCATTGTAGGCTGTTTTTGCAGTAATTATCTTGAGCTTGGCACAGTGTGCGAAGCTTTTTTCTTCGTCACTCCCTGTCAGTCCACAACAATGTGGAGATTTCTGTAAGTAAAGTAGCTAATCAGTACCCCAGGTAACCAGTCAGACAGCCATCACCACTTTTAAGCTATCAGCAGGACATGAAGCCTGTGTGAGGCCACCTCTGTTGAATGTTGTTGAGTTCATCTGTATAAGTAAAGACAGTAAAAAACACTCAGACTCTCTCATTCTCTAAATGGCATCAGGCTTATTGGAACAATAAATATGTGGAGATCATATGAGATAAAATTGACATGTGAATAGACATGCCATTAGGCTTCTTAACGAAACCATTTCTTCATCTGCATTTAAAGCATACATTAATTAACTAATCAATTTAAACGAAAATATATTAGTTCTTATTTAATTGTGTTAATCATTTCTTAACAGAAATAACTGCAGGTAAAGATAAACTTATTAGCAGTATATAAAGATTGAGGCCCTGGCTGGTCAAAGCGTCCTCCCACTATAACATCTTTAGCTGTGGTAACGAATGCTCAACTAATACTAGATAAAAGTGAAACAGGGCGCCCATATAAACTGTCAAAAACACTGCATTCATGTAATTATCGATATATAATACCTCTAAATATTGTCAGTAGTTGGAAACCCAGATGTGTACGTAAAACCTATATGCTTAATGTAGCTAAAACTAAGTAAATAAAAGGCATAAATATGAGTGAGTCTCAGTGATAATCATTTTGGGTGTCCATTGTGGCCTTTAACCTATCGCTCTGTGGTGCTCTCCATACAGCTTCAAACTGCTTCCAAAACTACGTCCCAGTAATCGGCGGGGCTTTGTGCGATACTGTTTTTCGGCTACATTGCATCATCTAAACGCAGAAGATGGGCTGTCTTCGAGAAAGTTTCAAGGATATGAGATGCAGGTTTCTCATTTTAGTGTCACCCTGCAGAGCGAAACAGGCTGAGTCATACCGTCTCCTCCGTTTGCCTCTCCTTCTCTTTGCTCTGTCCTTCTGGGATGTGAAGGGGCTGATTACAGGCTAATCAGATGTTTAGATGTACTTCTCATTTCTAGCAGCTGAGTAGAGGCATGCCAAACGCGTGGTGCGGGAGGGAAGAGTGAGTGTGCGGCAGAGAGAGAGAGGGAGAGACAGAGACAGAGAGAGGGGGCAGGGAGAGGCTTTAGTCATACAGTCAGGGTGCCAGGAAATAATTAAAACAATCCTAAAAGATGCCAAGAGGAACAGGGAGAGAGGGATGCTGTGCTGTGGAGCAGGAGTAAATTGCTTTTCTTCTTGTTAATTACAGGGTTATGGTTTTCAACTGATGCAAAGAGGTGCTATTTTGCACCTTATTATGATAATAACTTTTTTGTTCTGTGTTGTGTTGCTCAAGCTCGCTAATTTATGAAAATGATGTTGCACTCAGTGAGGACAACACAGCGGTGTCGCTCTGCGCAGATACTCTCTTGCACGTAGCTGGTTGGTCTTCCCTGTGCGTCCAGGTGTCAAAGGAAGTGTCCTTGCATGCTCCTTTCCTGTTCCAAATATTGACAATGCAAACCTTTCATTTTCATCTTTGATTCTCAGCCCGCCGTCCCTCTGCGCTCGCTCCACCGTCGCTGTTAAGTCGACACAGTGGGTCTTTGTTCAGTGTACTCAGTGGAGCGTCTGCAGTTGTTGAGTAGAGCTGGCAGAGAGCCTCCTCTAGACTTTACCTGGCAAACAGCAAACAATAGTCAGCGGGCTGAAAAGAGCGAGCAGAGCCTTTTAAGGCTTTTTGAGTTTGAATAAAAGGTAAATGAAAAGCGTGTTGAGTCCATATTCAGTCGCACTCTTGCCCAGGTCTTCAAGCTTGGATGGGATGCTGGATCAGTAGCTGTGACGAGAAGACAGGCAGAGCAAAGAGGCTGTCCTCCCCGGTGCTGCCACCCATGGAGACACGCAAAGAGGACATCGAAGTGCAAAGAATCTGAATGAAGAAGATGACATGAAAAGTGGCGTCTGTCACTTGTAACATTCAGACAGGATCGTGCAACACCTGTCTGTACCCTTCCACTGACTCCCTCTTCTCTTTTTTTTTTTTCACCTTCCTGTGCTTTAATTCACACACGCAACACCCCGGCGCGCTTGCCGATTTCCATGATTGCCATGCTGAACTCCTCAGCCTCCTCATAATCATGCAAAAAGTATGCAAATATTGCACGGTACACACCATATTTGAAATGCCCTCACACACTCCCGTTCACGCATTCTTTTACACCTTTTTTCCGAGTTCACACACTTCGCTCACTGGCGCACACACAAAGACAAACCTCGACTGGATCTCTCTGACAGATGATTGATGCGACATGCGCCAGCGTTTGCTTTCCCCTTTCTCAGCCCTGTCACATTTATTTCCCCTGTATAGACCTGCTGCACCGTGCTGATACAGAGCAGAAATATGAACAGGTGTGACGTGGGTAATTTGTCCACATGGCCTGGAGCAGTGGTTGGCTGAAACTGGGCAACTCAGCTCAGTTTAAAGTTGAAATCCAGCCCAGAGAGGCTGACCGAGGCCTTTGTAGGCGACCCCAAAGGAGTCCTTTATGTTTCAAGCACAACTGCTTCAAAGCCCAATTCTCCCTTACTCTATTTTTCTCTCTCTGTCTCCCTGGAAAGGAAAAAAAAATGAGCAGAGACAGGATGTAAATTATAAAATACAGTGGTTGTTTAATTTCCATGGGAGAGCTTGTCTGTACACCTGGCACCAGAGTCCTGCAGTGAATTAGATGCAGGTAAAACAAAGGTATCGAAAGAAAGCTATGAAAAGAATGATTTTATGATCATTTATACCTACATACCTTCCTCAGTCTTATTGACTAAATGTTTTAAGGCCATGTACATCTCTTTACAGAGTTTGGAGATTTGCTTAAAGTAAAAAAAAAAATGGCTGCTATATTCCAAATTATCTTGCTGTGTCAACTTTGACCCTTTTAATCAACTGTGTGTAGAAAAGCATTGGTTTTCGATCAACACAACATCGACACCAACTTTTAAGTTGATGCGGCAGACTCCGCAGACTCCTCCACTCCACGCTGTTTGTTTAAACTTCCAACAGATACATTAGTATTCATTAGGAGTTGTGTTTCAGGCCATGTGATGAATGCCAGCCCACAATATTTAATCTCTCTTTAGCTCTGGTTTTGGTCACTACCAACTCCCGAGGGAATTATGTGGCTCATTAGCTGCTAAATCCTCCTCTGTATTCACAAGCCAGTCGCTAACTTTGTCTGGTTGCCGTTGGGTGTTGAGCAGGTAGTGTAGAGTGGATTTTAAGCCTTTTTGCTAATAAAGCATTTAGAGAGAACAAAACAGTAAAGTTACAGGTCTGAAACTAAAAGCAATGAGCTGAAAGATGCTCAAACGTTCTGCTGAACTGGAGTCAGTGATAAATCTTCGTGGCTTTGTCACACCTGTCACGCTGACGCAGGTAGGTGACCCATTGTTAGCATAAAACATTGATCATTGCTGCTTTAGCAGAGGTACCCATCATTCTCTGGGATCTTTGAGTCTATTTAAAGGCAGGACAGGTTCTGTATAAATGGGTCATGTTTTGTCCTCAATTGATTCAGAGCTCTTGGGCAACGGGCACCTCAGATGACATCACCATAGAAAAAGTAAAGCCGAAAGGAGAAAAGTCAGTGACAGAGAGGGGAGAGAATTCGTTTTCATTACATACTTATTCACAGTTCCAGTCTCATGCGTCCCTGTCTTATCTCCATTCACGATCCCTCTCCTTATCTCGCTCTCCCTGCTCGCCGCCCCCCCCCCCCCCCCTTTCTTCTCTCCTCCTCTTGCTTTACTAGACACAAATTCAGATGGAAGCGTACAGCAGTTAAGGCCGAACACAAGTCGGCGCAACCCGGTACTTTTACGATGCGTCTCCTGATTGATGTCCTCGTATCTATTGCTCACACGCACTCAGTGGCTCTCAGATAGAAACACACTATTAGCATTGGCTCTGTGCCGTCTCCTTTCTCTCAGTAAGTTAGACTCCAATCACTGGAAGATCTCGCTGGCAGGAGAGAGAGAAGAAAGTGATAGAGAGACAGATGAAGACGGCAAGATAAAGTAAGAGCCAGCAGAGAGTCAGGACAGAAAGAATAAGGGAGAAAGTCAGAGGAGCGGGTAGTGAGAGAAATGCATAATAGATTTTCCTGTAATATGCTGTCATTGCCAACCGAGTGTATGAGTATACATGTGTCTAAGCTGCAGTGCACTGCAGAAAACTGGAAATAGGAAACACAGACACTTAAAATAGCAAGACTAAGCTCTTGTGTGGTGCTGGATCTGTAAGGAGGAGGTATAAGTGAGAGAAAATAGAATTTATGTGAATTGAATCCACTTTTATAATACAGCTTCATGGGACTGCGAAGTGGCCAGCTTATAAAATGACCAAACAGAGCGTTGCTGCTCTATATGACCTTCCTTTCTCTTTATACACTCGTACCATTTAGAGCCATTTAGAAATTCAAATTGGATGCATTTGCCCTTTTTTTTCCTCCCTCACATCATTATGCTTTAAAGTCTCGTGGCAACACCTGGGAGTCACATGTTGCGCTGTGTGTTGTTTGACACTGATCTTTGTCTCATTATGCATCACTATCTCCACCTTACCGCTGGGCATTTTAATCAGCCGAACAGTAGTCTAGCTTCCAGTCTTTCAGGCGCCCCCTACCTGTATTCATTATACCTTTGAATATCTGACAACCCCCTGAAAATGTGGTGATGCCTGCAACACCCTGATATTGGTGCATGGGTAATGAACTTTGTCACTAAAAGAAAGGGCTTTTCTAAAAAAAAAAACAATTTAATTTGATTGTTAAAGTAGGCCCACAAGCAAAGTAAAATTAATGTAAGATTACAAAAGGATTAAAAGTAAAATGGCAATTTAAATACATAAGCACTGGCATATACTTTGCATATATTTTCAAATATATACCCCCTCCAGAACCCGAGGTTGAGAACCAATTTACCTCTTAAAGTCAGAATAAGCGTGAGCTGACCAGCCGTCCTAGATTGTTATGGGTGTTTTGTAAAAGCTTGATGGTGCACATTTGGAAAGGGAGGTGAGGGCATGAATATCCATCACCCCCGCTGGAAATCGCACACAGGCTCAGCAGAAAAACAGGCTCAGCTTTAAGGGAGAGATGGATGAATTTGGCGTATGCCGTGGGAGTTATGTGTGGACTCTAACCTGATCTGCAGCTCTGGATGTTAGACTGAGCTGTGAACAGTTGGCGCATGCCTGTGAGCGTATGTGTGTTCGCGTGTGACTCCCACTGTCACACGAGTTGGTCATTGTGGCAAACCCAACTGTTTGCTAACACATTAGCTATTTCAACTTCATAAGGTCATAGTTATGCGTGCATAATGATTGTATGGTTTTGGAGTTCGTCTTCCAGCGATCAAAAGTCTAGGCCAATCAAACTACTTCTTTTGGATAAGGAAAAAACTGTGAATAATTGAACAATTTATAAATTTTACATGTATAGCTCAGTTTATTTCAGATGAAGAGCTGAACTCAGCCTGTGCTAACCCTTTTACTTTTATAATGTGGCCAGCCAGGGAGCTTTCTAAGGTCTGAGAAAATAACCCTGGCGATGCCATAGTGATGCCATTAGGGTTTTCTGAAGTTAAATTGCTGACTTCAGGTGCCATGTTACAACCTAGAGGTGTAAAGAAATGGGTTTTTAAAAGGCTGGCAACGGCGGTGGCTTGGTGGTTAGTAATTCACCTCTCAGCAAGAAGTTCTTGAGTTCAATTCCCAACCTCTGTGTTGAGTTTGCATGTTCTCTCTATGTGCTCGTGGGCTCTTTCTTCCTATTACCAACAAAAAACATGCATGATAGGTGAAATGGGAACTCTGAATTGACAGTATGAGTGAATGTGAGTGCGAATGAGTTTGTCTGTCTATATGTGTCAGCCCAGCGCAAGACTGATGACATGTCCTTGGTCTACCCTGCCTCCTGTCCAATCCAATAGGCTCCATCACCCCTGCAACCCTGAAACAGATAAACAGTTATGGAAAATGGACAAATGGATAAGGCCAACAGTCTCATAAAATACACGATTTGCATTTAAACATTTTTGTAAGTCTATCTCTTGTGAGTTTAAGCTAGGTGGTTTGATGTTTGAAGGAGCAATGAATGTAGAGAATGATCCAGACTGTGGTCTCTTCTAAACCCCAGTCCTAGGCTTGAATGGTTTAGGTCATATCTGTCTGATAGGAGCTTTCTGTCCACATTAGCCAGTATTCCTCTGTTGTATCCCCACTTAGCTGTGGGGTACCTCAGGGTTCCATTTTGGGCCTTCTCTCTTTACATGCTTACCCTGGGGTCCTCCTGGGGATCTGTATATATTTGCATAGTTTGTACAGCACTTTGGTTGTTTTTAAATGTGCTATAGAAATAAACTTTGACTTGACTTAACTCTTTTGTCAAGGTAACACAGTAACACAGAAATGGATGGTTGTTATTCACATAAATTAACGACTATGTGTAGGTTATTTAAGGCATTTTGGTTAACGGCCAGTCCAGTCTGACTGATCTCTGCTTCATTTCACATGTTCCACTTCATTTAAATGTTATATAAGAATGAAAGCAGCCATCCACTGATCCATTCTCTGTAACCGCTTAGCCCTTTTGGGGTCACATGGATGCTGGAGCCTATCCCAGCAGTCAAAGGGCAGGAGGTGGGGTACACCCGGGACAGGTCACTAGTCTGTCCCTGGACTAGAATAAAAGCACTTGATCAAAACTCCCATCCGTTTTTAGGCACACCATTATAGATGATTAGATTGAGTGTCCCAACGCAGACATGATGTACAAAGAAATGGCACGACAGCCAACGTACAGTATGATGGGAATCAAATGAAACAAATTGAAAAGCACTTTAGTGTTCAACGTCTGTATTAGAAAAGTACATTGTCCAATTCTAATCCCATTACAGATCTGCCTTCAACATTGGTTCATCGTGTTCATCCAGCAAACCAATGAGCATTTAAAAGAGGAAACTGCATGAACAACCACACTAGATCACTACTGCGTAGATGAGGTGCAAGCAGCATATCTTACTTAAGAGAAAACAAACAAGAGCAATAATCAGCATTTATGCAAAGAGCTGTGCTTTACGGCACTCACTACTCAGCTTTTATCTTCTCTCTAAATTAGCTCCTTCCACAAATTGTCTCTCTCGTATTCTGTGTATCCCACCCACACCTGCTATTGACACGAAAACACACACAGATGCACACAAAGCACGCCAGCATTTTGCTCCTGGATGTAACTGGATTATATGTGGGCGGCTAGCCTCGTTCTCCCTCCTGCTCCCAGAATCCCCTCTGAGTTGTCTGAGAAAAGTGGGAAAACAAGGCTCAGATCAGAGTGAGAGAGAGCCGATCTGTCTCAAGACTCTGCTCTCAGATAAGAACTTCTGAATTAACTGTCAAAAAAATTTTAATTACCTCCTCAACATGTATTGCTTAAGACTTCATTTTTGGTTTAGCGAGGCATCATTTTGCGGCGGCTTTTTGCAGTGTTTGTGGGAAATAGTTTATTCCATTTTCTGGACAGATTTCTTGTTTAATTTAGGCAAAATGGCATACCCTTTGCAGAATTACATGTTTACGACAAGTAAAATTAGCATGTCTCTGCAATTTTCTTCAAATGACTGTATTTTCATCTTAAAAGCGGATCATTTAAATTTTTACACATTGTTCCAAGTCACCATTTGTGTTTGATAATCATTGAAAGGATGGCGTCTTCTTTAAAAAAGGACCAAAAAAAAAAAAATCACCTCTAATGAGACACCTTGACAGACAAGACAGATGCACCAGACTCCTGCCAGGCCCAACCGGGCTCCTCTGTGTCCTCTTAGAGCAAAGCACAATCCCTTAACAAAACATACACACACAAGCGTGTGCACACACATCCCCTGACCGGGCTCTGATGGCAGCTACAGAGGCAGAGAGTTGCCCCTAAGGGTGTAGCTCTGCAGTGCAGTGGGAAAGAGCAATCTAACGGCGTGCTCTCTCTAACACTGGGGTCACAGTGTTTGCCTCGCCACATGGCACTTTCCGCCACTCAAGCAAAAATCTGGACAAATCACCTCACTGTCTTGAGAATTATTTCACAGTGCAAGCAGAATACGGCAGCCACTTTTGCTCCAACTCGTGTGTGTTTTGCTTTTCGCTTGCCTTTTGTGTGCACATGCTTAAAGTGGATGTGTGTGTCTGTGTGTGTGTGTGTTTGCAGCTAAATGAGGACATGTGTGACCATTGTGTTTGTGCGCTGTCTCATTTGTTGACTGATTTGTTTGGGCCTTCTCTGGTTTTGGAGATAACCACGTATAACCAGATATGAATATTCCTAATGGCTTTTTAATGTCTTTCTAATTTGCCCTTTAAAGGGCTCTAATGGACTGTCCCTATGTTTTCACAGAGGGGAGGAACAGTGGATCTGACTCATTTACTGGTTACCTTTGAGCATGTACTAAAGCAAACGGAGGCGTTGCACTTCTTCAGAACTTCCACTGCTGAAAAAAAAACATAATAACCATAATATTTAACACGACAGTCTGCGGCGCTCCATTGTATTTGGCTATCAGCTACGGAGCAACCTGCACATCTGAAAGAGGTTCCCAGGGTTTCAGCTTTAAAGGGAATCTGTGAGTTTATGTGGGATGAGAATGAACATTTAAGGAAAGATTTCAGGGATGAATAAAGGAGGGCTGAGCAAACCTCAATCCCTGGTTAACATGGGGGGATTTTTAGTTTCTCTCTCAAGGATGTAGCAGGGCATAAAATCAAGGAATGGACATATTGCAGAGCACATTTCTATTACAATGTAGATGCCTGGATTTGCTCTAACACCGATAATGACGTTTGAGAGTGTAGAAACATTCGAAAACGACTCAATATAAGACTGAATAAATATTTTTGATAAGTATTTGGATATCAAAGGAACACTCCAACATTTTGGGAAATGCACTAGATGAGGAGACTGATACCACTTCCATGTCCGTATGCTGAATATGAAGCTGCAGCAAGCAGCTGGTTAGATTAGCTTAGCACCGAGACTGAAAGCAGTCTTGGCATCATTATGACGCAGATCCAGAAGGAAAGAGTTCAGTATATATCCCCACCCCACCCGACCCACTCCCATCCCCATAAAACTACAACATGTCATTGTTAGACAACGACTTAACAAACAAGATAATTAATTGTGGTAATTAAAGGGACAGAGCCAGGCTCGCTTTGTTCCCATTTTTCTATTTTTAGGACTAAGATAAACTAACCAGGCTGTGAATAAGCAATTTGTCAAAATGTTGAATGTTCTAAAATACCAAACTTCTTTTTATGGAATTGTAACCTATGTATGATTATTAGTAAATTTAACAAAAAAAAAAAAACCCAAAGAGTAGAGACACTGTTCGGCATTTCTGTACTGCAGTTTACTGATAGTAATAAAGTGTGCTCATGACATCAGTACACTGACTCATACAGTATAGATGCTGTGTATCTATATATGTACATATACAGTACAGATTTGTAACATGTAACAAGGAGATCATAGAGTGTATCTGATGGTTCAGTCAGTGATGGGAGGAGTGAGACATATGGAGGTTAATAACCTGTGAGCCTGGCTCTGTTTTATTGGCGAGCTTGCCTCATGAATCATGTGCGCGCTCTGCGTGTGTCTGCATGCATGTGTATGTGTAACAAAGACAGAGACGTAGCAGAAAGGGACCGCGTACAGTATACGAGTGTATGTCATTATTAATAGTGCATTTAACCTTGCAGCAGTGGCTCTTTTGTTACTGTAAAACACATGTGTGGGTTAACAGTAGTAATCACTGGAAGGGAAAGTGTGTGTGAGTGAGAGCGCGAGGGGAAAGGTGTGAGCAGAGGTTGATTGCAAAGCCATTTCCCAAGGCTTTGTCGCGCTCTGTTAGCTGAAGAGTTCCATTTCAAAGACAATTTGTCTACTGCTGAGCACTTTGGCAAAGTGCGGCCTTGTGGTGAAGAAAGTCTGTCATTGTGTGTGTGTGTGTTTGAGAAACTACCTGCCTGTGTGTGCCTGTGTGCATGTATGAGTGATGTGTCACAGAACATATAACAACAACTCGTATGTATAAACTTCCTTTTAAGTGCCTATTTACGGTATATACGTGCGGGTGTGGGTTTGTGTGCACGTGTGCCTAGAAAAGTAGTGCACCAGAGCAAAATCAATCACTTGTGACATTAACACAGATGCAAGCCCCTTCCAATCACCATCCACCAGCCATCAGCGGCCGGTTGAGTGGCCACATTAGCAAGGTCGTGATCCACTCCTCGGCTCGTTTTCAAGGCGGCGCCGGCTTGGCCGTTCGCCCACGAGATTTTTGGAGAGGTCCTCCATCATCTTCAAAACCTCAGCCCTGCAGGAGCTGCTGCAGTGACCAACACATGCATGCACTCAGGAGGCAGATCCTATGCACGGGAAGTGACTCTGGGCCTATTTTCACACCATTCTCTTGTTCGCTGACCCCTATTATTACATCTATGAAAGACGTCGCCCCACTTTCCTTCACAAATCTTATACAAACTCTTAACTGAAATATGGAGTATTTCATCATAACAAAAGAAAATAGTGTTGTTGTAGAATACACAGTGCACCAAATATTATTCCATTGCTTATTTTTAAAACAAGTTTTCAAGGCTATTTTTTTATTTTTTTTTTGCTTCATGTTGAACGTTATACAACATGAAGCAGCATGTCTACAGTATAAAGCTTCATTATGGCATTTCTGAGTGAGCTGAGAGAACATAGTCCATCATTTGCTACTCTGCGGTGTCCACTGTATCTCAGAGAGCTGCTCTTCTCTGCAAAGCCAGACGGAAAAGTGAATAATGTGCCACCTCACTGATCTTCTGTAGATTGTATAAAAAAGTTACCCTGCTTTACACGTGGTCTCTTTTCTCTTGTAATTGTTAGCTAGTTTTGTACTACATGTTTACATCAAACATGGCAAAATGACCATTTTATTTATAATGTGCAAATACTTCAACACATATATATCATTTATGCACTTATGGAACCGGATTTCATGTAAATAAAACAAGATTTTCAGATCTTGTCTCGTCTGTGAAGCCGCCTGTCAGTGATGCGTCGTACCTAAAAATACAGAACCGAAATAAACTGTAAGGCGACTTTTTTGCAAGAGAGAGTGTAGCTGATGTTCCTGTGCTTGTATGATAACAACTTCTTACTTATGGTATTAACTTTCCCTCAGGTATGCTGTTCTGCGAGACCCAGCAGGCTGGCTGAGTGTGAACCCAGTTAGAGGGACTGTCAACACTTCAGCCCCACTGGACCGTGAGTCTCCTTATGTCCATGACAATAAATACACAGCTGTCTTCATCGCCACAGATAACGGTGAGTGTCAGATACCCAACTGCATGAAAACGATAGAAGATAATTAGACAAACATAGCGTGCGACACATTTTGAATAATCTGTGAAACCCTCAGATAAATATGCGTCATGATATAAATAATCTGTAATCACTATCCTTCCTCGTGCCTGGTAGATATTTCCAAGGAAACAAGCATTTGATGCACACACAGTGACAAAGGTTTGTCTGAAACAAATAAATGAAGAATTTGATTGTTAGTTTGTCCCCAGTGGATAAACTGACAAGACATAAATGGAAAAACAACATCAAAGTCCCGCTCTCACTGTTTCATTTAAAAGTATAAAATCCACCACACCACACGTGTCAGCGAAATGTATTTACACAAAGATTACTTTTAACTACCGCTCACACTGATTTTTTTTTAAAAATAATGTTTTTAAGGTGTTAAATGTGTTTTAGGGGTATTAGTGTGATAAAAATTCTACTTTATGCAGTGAGCAAGCCAGCAAGGCTTCCCACCATCGATTTATTTTCATTAGCATTTTAGAAAGAGTTCTTCCTGGGTGATGAGTGTCGGTGCAGAATCATTGAAGCAAACATGAAGAAGTAGAAAACAAAGTCTGCGCCTGTGCATTCTTGGACAGGACCGACCCTGCCTGTTAGTTTCCACGCAAAACTGACATTATCCCGTGGTGACAATGGGATGGCCTTAAGTGGCACTGCTTCTGTGGGAGCATATGGTCGCTGGTTGGCAGTGTCAGTGGAGCTGCTGCTCGGAGACTTTCCGTGGCGCAGATGAAAGTGTCGAGAGCCCCTGCGAGTCTCTCCTTTTTCTCTTTGCTTCTCTCTTCCTGTGTCTCTCTGTCCCTTTGTCCCCTTCTCTATCTGTGTCTTTCTCCCTCTCCCTATCAATCTATCTGGTCTCCTGTGCTCAGGGAGATTCTGACAGATCCATTAGAGGAACTGAGAGATTCTATTAGTAGGCAGCAGAATAGCACTGTTGTGCTGGGGAATTTGGCAGCCTCAGAAAGATGAGTGGTGAAAGAGGAGTAATGATGGCGCAGGGGGAGAAGGTGGAGGAAGTGGAAGGGTCAGGGGAACAGGAGAAAGGAAGGGACATAAGAGGAGATAACTGGAAAAAGATATAGAGCCAGGAAAGTGGGTAAGGAATAGGTGGAGGAGAAGAAAAATGGCAAAGATTATGAGTGGACAGGGCAGGGTGTAAGATAAGTGTTGGAGCCAGAAGAGGAGGCGGAGTAAGGAGGTACTGTAAAATAATCAAGACACTGATTGCAACATGTATGGATCTGTTTTAATGAAATGCTTAGACCACGGGCGAATGATAGCATTGTCATGTCTGCATGGAAAATACAAAACAGCAGCTTTGCACAAAGACAGGTGGAAATGTGGAAATAGCTCCACTAACTGTGACTGAAAGATAACAAAATCCCCCATCAACACCTGTAAAACTCATTTATTAATACAGTAGATCGCAGGCATTTTACGTAAAACTACAGACATCAGCTTCGTGGTGGTGCCAGAGTAGAAATCAGGGGGGTTCTCCGAAGTCAGGGGGATGCATCATCTGGAAACCAGGAACGTCTGAACATTGGGCCAAGGCATCCAGTATCTAGATCTAGCGGATTGTCTGGAGAACGTGAATATTTGTTGAAAACCATTTTATATTTCAGCCCAGTCCAAAGTGGTCAATCGACCAATCAGCAGTAACATCCCTTGAGCCAAAACTCACTTTTTACTCTATACTCTGTGTCTATTTATGTCTTTGATCTAAGACTTGTACGTGTGTGTTCACGCTGCTTCTAGCTCGCGATTCTACCAACACAGATACAAGCGAAGAGAACCATAAAAATTCCTGCACACGGACCGTTAACAACCTTCTTGTATTGATGCTCGTGCGTGTGTGTCTAGTGCGGGTTTGAAATGGCGAGCTGCATACTGATATCAGCTCGACCCCTGCCTCTCCTCTTTCACTGCACACACTGTCATTGACAGGACAAATTTGCTCCTTCCCCACAGCGATCTGCGCAATGATTGTATGACAACCCACCTATGTAGACTACCAACAGGATATCGATTGACCCTTACATCTTCATCTTTATCTTTATGTGGGGACCTCAGATGAATACATAGCCTCACTGCATTAGAGAGGAGGAGGAAGGAGGATAGAGGAGAAGCCTATGTGAGAAGTTGAAGAATAGACATTTGGAAAAACCTTTTTTAAAATCTCCAGTGAAGGTTGATGAGATGTCTTGTTTCTCTATTGGTATTGTGTAATATTTATCTACAGTTTTGTTGGTATACTTCACGTCCCGTGGCCAGTTTTAGCCAATTTGACCTTGTGCGCTAGCTCGAAATGGGAAGTATACTCTTGGTGAATGTTTTGCATGGTTAGCAACAGATTGACTGTAGCTCCTGGTTAACAGCATGAGGGCAGGTCAGGCGGAGCAGCCCTCCAGGCAGCAACAGATGGTGAACGATGGAGCGAACATACCACAGGGAGGGAAGGAAGTCAGGATCAAGGAAGAGGGAGGTTAGGATGGCAGACAGAAATAGGACAAACAAAAGGAAAAGAAGTGGAGAGAAGAGGAGAAGAACACAGAATCGTGGATTTTAACAAGGGAGCAAAGAAATAATAATATTGATGTCGGGGTCAGGGGTCATCTCAGCTGGAGGATTTGCAGCAGTGAGTCTGTAGTCTGGAGGTTCCACTCGGTTGCCATAGCAATCAACTGCTTTTTGAGGTGAAGCGGGCGGAGCCATTTGTCACTCTGTGATGTGTAGAGTTGCAGACCTGAATGAATGTGCGAGTGTGTGTGTGCGCACATGTGCGTGCATGCACACGCGTGAGTGTAAATCCACCTGTTTATTAGCATGCACCGGTGCTCGCGTTCATCCTTGTGTCTGTATTTCTGCATACCGCCGCTCTCCTCCCATCATGTGTTTCTGTTTCTGAGTTAATGACTGAAAAGCCACAACTCAGTTTTGCCTGGGCAGCCGCACCTGGCAGGTCAGCAGAGCGATATTGTTTGAGGAGATATTGTTCCAACCTGAGCAGAGGGCTTGATGGGCTGTTTATATAAACTCTCAGTAGTAGCTGCTGGTTTTGCACGCCAACAAATTCTCTTCTGCTCTCTGATTCCCCGCCGGGACGCCAGCTGTTCCTGCTTCTTACCCCCTTCTCCTTCCTTCACAGTAGTTTTTGTAGTCAGCGTTGGCGGATCTGGGTGTGTTTGCGTGTGTCAGGATTGAAGTCGTGTGTTCATCCTGGTTTTTAATGTCTTTGTCCTGGTACACGCAGTGCCTCTCGAGCCTGCCCCTGCGTATCCACTCGCTGCTGTGTGTTGTGGTTCAATGTTTTCTCCTGCTCCTCATTTAAATGTTAAACCGCCTCCTGGTGGGAGCCATTTGTCATTGGGAGGCATGAATACATTATCAAAGCCCCAGTCGTCTGAAACACGGCGGCGCACACACAGTCACACACACACTCACATGTGTGCAATCTTCTGCTGCCACCGAACCTCCTATTAAAAACTCCTAAGTTATGCATGAAAGAGCTGAGCGGTGTTTGCTTTGAACACGTGGACGTACGGGGGAGAGACCTCCATTTAGGCTCAGAACTGTGTCTGTCTGTGTGTGTGTGTGTGACAACCTTCACACAGTCATAGAGAGCTTTGTTAATTACAGGAATATTAAGTATTACATACACATACAGGCGCTCAGACTGAGCTGTGTGATAAGTCTCAGCATTCATCACAGTCAGATCACATCCCCTCTGGTTTAAATCAAAAGCAGGAGGCAAAAGGAGAGAGAGGGGATGCTGAATCCTAATGGGTCACAGAACAAAACTCTTTGGTGCTCAGATGGATGTAAAATTTTTAAAAAAAAAAAAAAAGGACTGCGCGTATGTGTGTGTGCGGTTGTGTGTGCGTATCTGTCCATCTCTCTGTGACAGGTCCCCATAATAGGTTCATCATCTCTATTCTCAAAAGAGGGAAAAAGACTGACAGTGGTAGCCAGCTGTCAGTAGCAGAGATACGCCGTGTGTGTGTGTGTGTGTGTGTGTGTGTGTGTACGTGTATGTGAGCGCACACATTTGTGTGTCTATACATGTGTCCATCTTCGTGTGCGATGTCTGCCGCTGCGCTGCCTCATTGCCATGCTAAGTGCTGGGAACCAGTGTGCCGCTCATTGCCGTAATGGGCTGAGTAATTTCCCTGTTTGAGGCCAGCCCAGATACAATGGTTTCGCCGCTAAGTGTCTGTCGTGTCACCGGCGCACAGTGAGGCAGCCTGGCAGGCTAAATGCAGATAGATAGACTCATGTTGTGTCTTTAGCCAGCTGTGATCAGGCTGCCTCAAACTACAGCAGTGAAATAATAAAGCATGATGAGCCAATGTGTCAGCCCACTGCGCTGAAATCCTCGGGCCAAGAATAGATTAGAATAGAGGAGAAAATAGTAGTCTTCCACATCTGAAGACGGATGTCGGTGTTTACGGATAGTCTTTTAGTCAGCCAGCTCCAGCTTTTAAATGTATAATGAAACTCTGTTAAACCCTGATTTAGTTATTGATGAATCAATGTTTGATTAATAGGGGATTTGGGACTGAGCTGTTAGCAGATAGAGGCACAGTGAATGCTAGAAAATCAGCCGTGACTGCCCTCTATAACTTTCCAAAGAATCCATTATACGAGAGCCAAGAGAGCAAAAGCTAAGGAGCAGACCGTGTCTAATAGATGGTAAATATAGTAACAAGGGGACAAAAAGAGAAACATGGAGAGGAGATGAGACAAGCTCCGGTGACAAAGTCGGGAGAGAAGTGAAAGGTGAAAATTAAAAGAAATGACAGCACAAAGAACCGGTGAGTTACGCCGGATGAGTGTTCTGCGCTCCTATTGGTCACCACAATGAGGAACAAGCTAGTCTTTCCATCAGGACACACCCAAGATGCAGCATCCATTGCTCGCCTGTGATACGGTACACAGGATTAAACATTCCGTTGTCTCATTTAACCAATGTTTTCATTCCCACCACCTCATGTCTGTCGGTTCAGACTATTTTCAGGTTTATACTAAAAAGTCTGAACCCTGCTTGAGATAATCTCAGGCTTTCTGAGACTGCATTTGACCAAAACAAGGTCATATGAATCCTGGAAGCGTTTGCTTTGCTTTGCCTGCCCCGTTCTTGTCTTAAAGTTGCTTTCACTCCATTTATATATCTCCCTCTTGTCAATCCAGCCACAGAGGCAAGCAGGTTAACTACTGTGATGAAATGTGTACTTGCCCAACCAATCAATTATGACCCTGTGTAGCAGTAGGCTGGAGTGACGCCAATGTGAGGGAAGGGTGCAGGGTAGGGAATCAAGGCATCTTGACCCAGGGTAATGGCAGTGTAATGGGATATGCTCTGGAAAGCGCAGAAGATCACAGCTCGACGCTGTCTTGCCTTCTGTTGCCTCCCCCGTCTTGCCGCACTGCCTCATTAACCCCAAATACACACTGAGTCTTTCTCACTTTAGCACTTTAGCACCACCTTTCCAACCTCCATCTCTCTCTCTGTCTCTTTCTTTCTCTTCCTCCGACTGCCTCCGTCTTTCATTTTCTTGTAGCGGGAACCTCTTGGGGAAGTCGCCACCTTGTAAACAGGCCTGCGTTACGTCTGTGATTAAAGAATACCTTTGTTCAGCTTTGCCAGGGAAGAAACATCTCTCTCTCTGCTGTTGGCTGTTATCAGGCCCTGCCTCTCCTGCGTCCTTGGAATACTGATTCATCCACAGATCAGAAGTTATCGCTGCGCCTGGCACGCTAAAACAAACACGCCTCTGCCCACTCAGCAAGAGAGCCTCAGTCTGAGTGCAGTGATACCAGCGTACGTATTTTGTAAAATACTGAAACTACTGGTTCTGTGGAAAGCGAGTCCATTCAGCGTGATTAAAATGTAAAAAGTGCCCCTCACCTCCACACCCGGCACATCTCTATCAGGATTTTTCCACGAGGGGCTTCCTCTGTGAAGATATGAACAGCTTTGGGTGTAGTTTTAATGACAGGGATACAAATGAGGTGGGATGAGTGGGTAGTGGAGATGGAGAGCTAAAGATAATGAAAGATGAAGTCAGATGATGGAATCAGGCAAACATGATGAAGGATTTCTCTTAGTTTATCACCAAAGTATGTCATTAGACCAACATAGAGGCTTAGTTCCTGATGAAGAGTTGAAGGTGCCATCTGTGCATGTCAGTGTGTGTGTTTGCTTATCTGGGCTGTATAGTGGCAGCGGTGGGAGCATGGTGTTGGGAGCTAGGAGGGTGTTTTAATTACACAGCCTCACAGTTTCCAAGTTGCTGTAAAAGCCTCAATTAACACCTTCCTTAGAATCGCATAGATCATACATACAGAAGTATCCTAGTGACCTAAACCCATTTTCACTGGAAGCAGGCAGGTTAACTAGATCCAAAGGGCCAGTTCACACCTGATATCAGCATGTGATCTGCATCTCGGTACATTATGGGAATAATGACAGCTGATCCATGGTCTGTGCAAGTACAAACTCCAAACACAAAACTGTTAAAGTTAATACACCAGTATCTGTCGGCCAGTTGACGCACTAACAGAATGGACATTTCTCTAAAAATGTGTTTCCTTGATTTTCCTGTACTCTTATCTTTGACTTGCGTTTTGCCTTTGCTCCGTCATTTGGAGGGATAAAGATGAAAATGGCTGGCGAGGGCGCAAGTGTGGGAAACGGACAATTAAGGGAATTGGGAAATACCCAGTGTCGTATTATTATCATAGTAGCAAAGCACAGGTGTTGCTCGTAATATTGACAATGGCTCTGTTTGATTCACTCGTCCCAGTAAGCTGCGGCCGTGGACAAGCATGCGCAACAGCAGGACCCTGAAACCAAGCCATCATTAATTTTATTATTTACACCTGTGTTTTTCGACTGTGACATGTCAAAATGTGTTCTCTGGGAAAGGCCCACAGACAGTCTGGGGATGAGGAGCAGGTGTGCTGGCATGGGGAGAACAGGTGCCTGTTTTGTGTAATTAATTTCGGAGTATTGCTGTTTGCACAGTCGCTAGAAAGCAAACCACAATAAAAGTCAGTAGAGCAGTTAAACTGTTTAAAAGGAGCTTTTTTTTTTATTTCTAATTGACAAGTGTGCATTAGAAGTGCCGCGAACAGTTTGAGTGTAACAAACTTGCTAATTGAAGTTGCTTCACTTTGATTTTTCATTTTGATTCGATGCCTTATCACAGCAAAAAAAAAAATCCTACAGCAGGCTCTGGGAGCAGACCAAAACAAGAGATCTCCCAGGGAAGGTAATTTTGGTGTTTAATTAGTACAAAAAGAGCTTGCAGTGTAAGCCTACTTTAAGCCATATCAATACCCTCCTTCTCCCATCACTTGGTATAATAGCCAGCAACTGATAACCCAAACTCTATTCTGAAAGTAATTTGCCAGACTAGCAGCGATGCACCTGTCCCCAGCACCGTTTCTCTCCCCGAAGTCATCTCTCTTAATGACTTCTGCCTATTGTAATTGGCTCTGGCTGGTTTCATTTACAGTTCTGATCAGCCAATCAGATTAGCAGGGTGTCATGTGATAGTGTTTGCCGAAGCCCCGAGGAGGCTGATGAGTGATGGGGCAGAATGAAGTGGGTTATCTGAAGGGAGTTTTAACAAGGTCTGGGACTTATGCAGTGGCAAGACGGATAGAGAGGAACTGGAAAATACAAGACCAGATAGGATGCCGTATCCTTCGGCGTTTCAGCGAAGGCGCAGAGCGGTGGAGGTAGCTGCTCTTTCTATGAAATGTACTGACAAGGGTGAAAGTCAAAAAGCATTTGTAACAGCGGTAACACTTTACAATGCAAGACGACATTTAAGTAGTTAACCAAAACAACAAATGTGGAACTAATTACTAATTAACCAACGCTTAAGAAGTGACTGATGAGTAGTTTATTGAAAAATGAGTAAGGAGCAAATCAGGTATGACTTGTTAACATTAATAAGTACTTACCTTTTAATTTCTAATAGAGGTCTATATGTTGAATTGTGACAGAAAAGACTAGGGGAACTGTTATTAATGATTCATTAGGTAATGATCAGTTCATGAATAACAATGAATTGAACATGTAGTGACACTGTACATAATATTCATCGTATCTGCACATCTTTGCTGTTAATCATTAATTAATCAGTAGCTACTCTGCAGTTAGTTCATTTCACTTCATTCATTTCCTGGTAACTGCTCAGTTAGTCTCACGTATTGTGAAGTGCCACAGCGACTCCTTTTAAGCCCTGACTTCACTGTGGAAATGCATTCACAGACCATCAGGTATCAGCTTTCTAATCTCACGGTGTGAATTTGTGTTGTTACATACTGTTTGTATTTTTTGAATTGAACATAAGCTGAAGAGGACTAGGAGCTATGCAGCAAGGTCTCCAGCACATGTCATGTCTGAAACTTTGTAACGTGTGTCTTAGTACAGAGTGTGTTATTTGGTCCTGAGAATACAGTTGTGTCAAAAATTCAGCAAATACTATTTTTATTTTTCAATTTAATTGCTCCTCTGTCTTTCTAGACATGTGTGAGTTTGTGTTTGTGTGCTTATACGCTCTATATGTGCCTTTATAAGTGGTACACACATTTTGTTCTCCTGCCTCGGTTGTTTTGTGCGGTTTTGGTGTGTTACTTTCTGTGCTGCTCCATATAACGCTGGTCTGCACTGCCTGTGGAAACGCATTTCTCAGCCGAGGACAATACTGTATACAATGTTCAACATTACTGTTCGACACATAGCAGAGGGGGTAAAAAGCACCCTAGCGCGATAGTAACCAGATCTCTACAATAATGTGCACTTACTGTGGCCGACGCTGCGGCTGGATGTGTTTGAATGGAGCCGTGTAACAATTTAAACAAGGACGGACTCGGGAATCTGTTACTGTAGACAAAGAGAAACGGGGAAATTCAGCAGTGCATGTGCTGCCTTGTGTATTACGGCTCAGTATTGTGCTGTTAGTGTCTGTGTAGGTGGTAATAAAGAGTGTTGTTTTTCCTGTTTAGCTGGGAGACACTGCAAAGTGACAGGGAAGAGATTTAACTGGATTTTCAGTTAAATCTGCCATGGCAGACACTTCATATGTTCATATAATTTCCGAAAATCACTCCTCTTCAAAGCTCCGTTTCCCTGCTCTCATCTCCTCCCTTTCTCGTTTTAGATTTTCCTTTCATTTATCTTTTCTCATTCTCCTCTATTACCTTGCTGTAGTCCACCTGTGAATTAGTCTTCCTGGCTGTTTAGCTGCAGCATGATGTATTGTGACATTTTCCAATGAGCCATTCTTCATGTGCGAGCCCTGCTCCTGGCTTCCTCCAGTCCCTGCTTGTTGTTATTTCATTTCCTTCATCATCTACTTTCATGCGACTGAGGAAAATAATCATAGTAATAACAATGCTGAATATTTGTAGCCAAGGGCATCATCCAGTGGTCGTTTGTACCTAAGCTGTCCCGGTATTTAATGGTTATTCTAATGAGAAAAAGAAATGCAGCTGAGATAAGAATAGTCTTGTTTCAGCTTTGTCCTTGGTGACAAACTCCACAAGTGGACCGTTTTTAATCCTGTGAATTCACTGGTGGCCAGAGCACTTGCCAGACTTATTTCACAGTAAGAAAAACTGATCAAATGTATGACTTTGCCAAAAATGAAAATGGAACTTGCTGTACTTTCCCCCCTTCAAATTTGTTGTGCTCCCTCCATCACCTCCTCTCAAAAAACTTCACCGCGACAACACATTTTTCCCCCCCAAGAGGAAAAGACCAAGGCCGAGCAGATCATGGAGTTTATTCTCACCACACCATGCAGGGGCACAAATTGGTACATTTCAAACCGCTGCTGGTCACAGCCCTGTCTTTCGTTCCTCTTTTACAACAGCGGGGAGAAAAATTCAGACAACAGAAAGGGGGAAAAAAAAAATAAAGCGATAACAACTAGAAAGTGACAGTCAGACAGAAAGAGAGCATTAGCCTAAAGCCAAAGTGTTGGGAGCAAAAGAGTGTTTGGGGGGTAGATGGAGAGATATAAAGAGAAAGCAGGGAAGAAAGAGAAAGAAAGCTCAGTTTGTAGCCTGTAGCTGTGGATTAGACCTGACGGCCCCAGGAGTCAATCAGGCTGCTTGCTCCTCTCATCTCTGGGCAGACGGGGGAGAATAACAGGGCTGTCTGACTGCCAGCCAGGGGCAGGTGGAGGTGTCGGGAGTGGTGCTGGAGGATGGAGATGGAGCAGAAGGGGCAAAGCCTAAAGGAAGAGGTTGGAGGTGATGTTTGCCTTTGCAGAATTTCGACGGCTCAGATTCTTGCTGCATCCATCCCACAAATATTGTGCTCCACAACACTCGGATGCAGCAACATAAGAATATAATAATTGTGCAATTGGGGTTTTTTTCCCATGATGCAATACCAGCTATTTTTTTTTTGTGCGTGTGTTTTTGGTGTTTTTGACTTCTGAATGGGAGGAAATTAAAAGCAGTTTTAAATGTTTCATATTTTTCAGTAATCTGGGAGCACAGCACTTTATGAGTGAGTTCTGCTTGACCGTGTATCATAAGGGAGGAGGTAAAATGTTGTTGCTTTATTGCCTTAAAGCTGCTCATGTCAATATTTTTCTATATACTAAAAACTGGATCACATGACAATGAGGCATAGCTCATTGTGATTAACGCACAGTCCGTTTTACAGTTTTACTACTGCTTCATTCTCACTGCTCTCATCGGGGTCGCCTTCAGTGATAAAGGCTCAGATAAACTAAGTCTAAACTACCTGATTGGCACCAAACAGGAGACAGTCAAACTAGCTGTTGAAGAAAGTGGAGCATTTAGCAGCTAAAGAGCAGGACATTTCAGGTGGAGGTGCACCAAAACCAGAGCTTAAATTTTAGACTTGAGCAGAAACTCGACTCCAAATCTGGGCAAACTTTGAAAGGGATGTATAAATAAGCAAGTCTGTACTATGAAGTTAAAGGTAATGGTATGACAGTGACAGATTGCAGGAGTTGCAGGCTGAATGTGGAATTTACACAGTGCTGTATGATCAGTTTCAGTATGATCTATTATTTAACTTCGACACCACCCATGGGTGCCAGAAAATCACAGAACAGTGAAATAGTTTACTATAGTTCAAAACACTGTACAAACCTTTCCGGCAGGGTTGTATAGATTTGTCGCTACACAGCTACTGCAGTCGTCTGTCTGCACTAGCTCGCAGGCTTCACTCCTTTTAATATTGAAGAGGAACTTTTATGGGGACAATTAAACCTAATCTCACTCGTTAATTAGTGTAATTCCTCCTCTGAAACCAATTTATCAGAATCAATCCCCACTTGTGTAAAGTTAATTTTAGCTTTTGACTGTTCAATTTTTCAGTGAAAATAATACATCATTCATTATCTCATTTGTACAAAAAAACACTCCTCACTTGAGCAGAGAAGTTACTTCGCTTATGCAAGTTTCAAAACTTTCTGATTTCATCCCTGCAACCTAATTAGGCCCTAAATAAACGAGAGCGCTCTGTTGAAACAAAGGATGGCTGCAGAGAGGAGCAGTGCGGGGATTTCCATCTCCATTTATGTTACTTTAACTCATTAGCAAGATGCAAAATGTCAGAGCCTTAAAGGTGTTTGGATTACTTTAGATTTGGCAAAACCTTGCAGGCACAGTGGGGATTAAACTTTACAATACATCGCGATGTCCAGGGTCAGCTACTTGCTTAGGGTAAAGCAAGGAGGGAAGGACTTTACAGAACACGTGTCCAAATATGTGCAAATACTCTCCTGTAGATAGGTGAAGTGATGCAAAGGAAATCTGAGACATTCATGGAATTCACACACTCATAATGAAGCCTGTTGGGAAATTCGGGGAACCCTCAGCTATGATGCACAACCAAATACCTGAAAAACTAATGGTAGTACATAATGTTAAATGTAAGTTGCTAAACAACTGCTTATTTTACAACAGCAATAATAATAATACGTTTATTTATAAAGCACTTTTCAAACAGAGTACAGAGTGCTGTACAAAGAACGGTAAGTAACAGAGCGATAAATAAAATGAAGCTAATTAAGAACAGGACCGAAATAAAATAAGGACAAGCAATAAGAGCATGGAATAAACAGACTGGCATCGGTTAAGACAAAGTAAGACCAATAACATAAGCTGTTATACGCAGCTCAGATAAAATCGGGGTAAGCTTTTCGTTAAAAGTGCGACATTAAAAGAGACTTAAAAGAAGACACCGACTCAGACAGCCTGATTTGCTCTTTGCTTATTTTGTATTCGTGAGTGTGTTAACACCCCGATGTTAGCATATAGCACGTGCATGGACTCTAACTCTTGTTAACCTGTTGCCGTTACATCATTGATCATAATTAAAGTAAAACACCACCGACCATGAGTGTGTTTCATCATAACAGGTTCATAGATTTTACTGGACATTGTAAAAGGAAATATGCGCACTGAGCTGAAACTGTGTCAAGTGAAACTGCCCCAACACACGAGTTATTTGCCGCGCCTGTAGTTCCATCGAATTACACCGACCAACATGGCCGACAAAACAGACGGTGTACGTAGAGATAACTGAGGACGGTTCAGTTCATATCAGAGCAGCTGGGGGAAGACGGTCAAGCCTTAGATTGCACACAAACACTACGTGATTACGCACACACACGCTTGCTGAAAGACTGGGAGCAAAGGCCCGTGACCTCATTTTAATCTTGTTTTACATTGGTTTGATCAGTCTGCGCCCCGTGTGCTCAGGGCTCTGAATTTTGCACGAATATTATTTTTCGTAAATGGCGATAGAAACCTTATTTAATTAGACAAGAGCTCTCAGCCGCCAGCGAAGGCGGTTCGACAGCTTGATGATGCAAATGAATACCTTTTACCTCAACAATGAGACAGTCTTTTACACTTAGATGTTTCATCACCCTGAAAACGATCATCACCTTTTGACATTACTGCAACCCCTGCTTCGTGTCGCTTCTTTCTTAAATATCGCCTGCTTTACTTTTTATGAGTGTTTTAGTGCCTAACACGTAGAGATGGGGAGACACGTTGTAGCGGCAAAGATCCATAAATTGGCTGTCTCCTTTGGAAGCTTGCACCGTGTTAAATCAGAAGTTTTGTGACAAAGCGGTGTGAAGCAGAGGCCAGCAGACAAGCTCCATTGATGCCGAGGCAGGCTGATGATGACACAGGCATGATGCAATGCAGATAAGGAGGAGCAGGAGAAGAGAGGCGCAGAGAAATAGAGTGATTAGGTGCGGGGAGTATTCGTTTAGGAAGACAAACGGCTTCATTTAAAGCTAGCCAAGCACAGAGAAGGCCCGCTCCCACTACAAATAGGTTGAAATTTGCATCTTTTCGCCGACGGGGGCTCCGAGTCCCATCCTCACTCTCTTGGTCTCACCTCTCAAGTGTTAATAGATTATCTAAGGTCTCGCCTGAAGAGCTACTGTCTTTGATTTGCTTTTGAACACATCTCCAGTCTGCTTTCGCCAAGGTAATTCTTCTCTCCTCTTGATCTGCTGATGATATTGTCACAGCCGCACTTATCCACAGTATATAAGGGCTGTTTTGTGTCATTCCTTGACTGCATACAGGAAAAAAAAACAAATAGCGCAGAGATAGCAGTCATTTCACGATTATGATACAGTAGAAATGCCATACGCGCGACCATTACATTTGATTTCTCCCTATCTCTCATGATCACGATGTGCTGATGGCTTTACAGCGGGGAACGAAATTAAAGGTTGGAGCTCTGCAAGCAAACAGACTGTGATGATCATCAGAAAAATCTCCCCATGCGTGCATTTGATTTCTCTGCAGTCTGTTATTGTGTAGTAAAATGTTTCCGTTGTAGGTGAGCACGAGACAGGCCGCTTCTTCCGTCCACCACTCGTGTCTCTTGTGAAAATCCCCTGCGGTTACAGCCAAGTGGTGTTTTTAGAGAGGGATTAAAAAAAAATCTGATGGAAGTGTTTTTTTTTTTACACTTCCTGTCATCACAACCGCTTTTGTTCTGGTAGAGGGAGGGTGTTTTAGCTTTGTAACTGACCTGGTACACGTGGGTTGGTGGAAATGCAGGAAGGAAGAGTAGCCACTTGTGTGTTTATATATATATATATATATGTGTGTGTGTGTGTGTGTGTGGGGGCAGCTGTCTGTATTGGTGTGTATGAAGCTGAATTACTGCCATTATCACCAATAATCAACACCTACACATGCCTTTAATGGTTCCACTACACCTGACACGTACGCACACAAATAGTAAATATTTAGCACTTGGATACTTGCTTCCATCACCCTGCCAGGGGGATTTCGCAGCCTGGGCAGCACTTTATATTGCTCCTGTTTAAGAGGCTGTGTGTGAATAAAAAGCCGCAGCATGGAGATGAGAAATTACTTTCAGGTGTACTTGACATTTTTGTTATGAAGCCGCTGGAATTTTTCATGGTAAGCAGTTCAAGTACAGAGAGAGGACTCGCAGTATGTGAGATAAGTCTGCTGCAGTGCACGTTTACACCCATACTATGGTGTATATGGCATCCAAATGGAAGACATTATGATAATCTTAAACCTGGTGGTCTCCACTGTAAGGGGTTTTTTTTGTTCATTTTCTGAGATATTGTCGGTTTTAATGCAGCAGCATTCAGGTTCCTGCCAGAACAGTCAAAACCCCAAAACAGCAATTGGCTAATGCAGTTGTTAGGCCATCCAGCTAACTAGCTTACTGCTTACAAAAGTAGCCAACTGTTATCTCAAAGGCCAATGAGCATCATTTATTAACTATCCGTGATTAATCTGCATATTCACTGTGTGGTATAGGATTTGGGGATGTACACTCCAGCCAGTGCTCTGTGAGATAGTGTTGCGTTTCAAACATATGAATACGTTTGTTGTTAATGTGGAAAGGAAACCAAAGTAACGTTAAATGTGTCTTACAGGTATCCAACGATCCTTTATTTCCATGTCCTTTACATGGGACAGCTGTGGCTCAGAGGTAGATCAGGTTGTCTGCCTGTCCGAGGATTGGCGGTTCGATCCGCAGCTCCTCCAGGCTGCATGGAACCCCAGATTGCCCCTGATGGCCATTGCATCTGTGTACGAATGACTGTGAAAGTTAGTTTCCCTTCCTTTTATCAATGGGTGAATGCCTGCACATATTGTAAAAGTGCTTTGAGTCATCAGACAACTAGAAAAGCTCTACATCTCCAATTATAATCATGAGATTTTGGCCTTGTGGCTTGTTTCCTGAGACTTGCACCTTCAGCCTCAACCTTTTATCACACTGTTATTTAAAGCAGCAATGGAGTGCATCTTAGCTTAATTAGCTAGACATCTAGCTGGAGCAGGTAAAATCTATCAATGACAATCTATCAATGATAGAAACAGCCAGCAGCCAGGATTGTTTGTCTCTTTTAATCTCTTTTTTGAGGTCTTGGATGTAGTGCATCATTGTTAAGTGCGTATATTAAGTGATGGATCAGAGATCTTATGATGTTTTACAGATGAAGAGGCTCTGGCCACACCTGCCTGGAAGAGAAGATTTGTCTCATCTAAGTCGTGTTGTCATTTTTGCCTCATTAGTTTGTTTTTTTAATGTCTGTCTTAAAAAGTTAACTTTCATCTAATCAGCATTTCAATGGCACAGTCTCTAACGGCACCGTTAAAACCCAGACTTTCATTCCAGCATCACTTGACATTTATTGCACATATATCTTGACTTGTTTTTTTTTCCCCTCTCTGCCCCAAATTGTCTGCAAACATCTTTTTTTTTTACCTTGAGGAGGTGGAGGAGACCCATTTTCCAATTACAGATCTTGTCTTTAGGTGTTAATTGCTGACTGACCTCTGGAGCTGTTGTGGATGCCGCGTGGATTTTTTAATAACCTCTAATCGCGGTGAAACAGAGAGCAGTAATAGAGAAGAGCCACGCTGCTTTTTAACCCAGCATCCTTCAGTAAGGTGTAATCTCATACAAGCACGGAAGCCGGCTGTGTGCCAAGCCACAATGCTCTTTTTGAAAACATCTGCGAACCGCTGTGATTCACGCTCCTCCGACATTAAAATGACACACGCTTTTGTTTTGTTTGGGTTAAATCAGGTCAGGTGAGTAGAAAAGAACAGTCTGGATACGTTCATTGGCATTTTGGTTTTTAAAAAAGCATTGTGGTCTCGCTTTGCTCTTGCACTTAAGCTGAAAGCATTTTGACATTGCTAGATGAAAGACATTCAAAGGAAAATTAACTTTAGAATAATCGCGAGTACACCATGTTTTGCAATATAGCTCTTTTCACATCTGCCCAGATCATTACTGTTGACATTGCCACACAATGATGAGCATCCAGGCCTGCAGGAGAGCACTACATTTTGCAGAGAGAATCAATGAGCACTGTTGTCTTCTCCCTTTCCTGATGTGCGTGTATTTTGTGTGTTTGCAGGCAGCCCACCAGCCACAGGCACCGGCACGTTGGTCATTCACCTGGAGGACTACAATGACAACGCCCCCTACGTAGTACCATCAGTAGCACGAGTGTGCGAAGACGCGCACGATATGAATGTGGCCATAGTTGGTGGCCGAGACAAGGACCTCACACCCAACGCCGCACCATTCAAGATAGAGCTGGGAAAACAGCCTGGCCTAGATAAAACATGGAAGGTTACCAGGGTAAACTGTGAGTATTTTAATCTGAATAGTTGAATTAAATAACAGTAAACGTCTCTTTTGGAGATTGGAGCAATCAATACATTTTTCACACAGAAAATTTGTTTACCAGAAATAACCTTTTATGTTTCCTCCGTATGTGAGTCACCTTTGCTTTCCTTTCCATTTTGCCCTCGCTGTTTTTCTTTTCACCAAGATCTTTGAGCCCATTCTCACAGGGCTGCCAAAAGGCACCCTGAGGAAGGTAGGAATAAATATAAACGAGAAAGTATGAATAGGGAGAGAGAAAGCAGCTGTCAACAGAGAGCATACATTGCATTGTGGGAGTATTTAAGGGTCAGTTGACAGTAATGCACAGCAGTTGCCGTTTGAGCGGTGTTAATGCCGCACGCTGAGTAGAGATGTCTTAATTTCAGATGCCAGCATGGATCACATGATAAGGATGAAGAGTAAAATGATACAAGGAGAGGAGGGAGGGGGGACGGGGTAGACAGACAACCAAGACATTGATTCAGGGTTGCATGACCGACAGCGCTGTCTGTGTGTGTGTTTGAGTGACAGAGCAGAGCTAAAACCTGCCCAGAGGTATTAGCTGTGACTGACAGCGGGAGAGGGAGGTACAGACACTCCTCAATCACCCCCGCTGGAAGAGACAGATATGGCCAACAGAGAAAGGAGCCCGCTACCAGTGAAATGGACTGGCACTGCGCTCGCCTCGGCTGTGTGTGGACGTGTGTGTGTGTGTGTGTGTGTATGGGTGTGTGTTTGTGGAACCAGAAGCAGGAGAGCTGGTGGTTATGCCTCTACAGTGTACCTCTCCATAAAAGTAAATCCAGCTTTTTGCATGTCTTCCTACACCTGTTCGTGAATTGGTTTTCTAAACATTGACAGACACATTTGAAAAGTTCAGAGAAAACCTTAACGTCAGAGCTCAGTGAAATTTTGAAACCACACTTTTTATTTTTTTAAAAAATCATCTTAGTTTTATGTTTTTTGGAAGCTGCCCATTTATGTTTTTCTTGCCAAGAGTGAGATGTGAGGAATAATACCACTCTATGTCTGAAGGATAAATATCACGGTACAACAAGCAGCCAGTTCGCTCAACTTGGTATAAAGACTGGCTGGCTCTGCCCTGAGGTAACAAATGTCTAATGAACACATAATATCTTGTTTTTTATTCTAATATGAACAAAATATGACATGTGACACGAGGCTATCTGTTTCCTCCTGTCTGTCTTTACGTTAAGATAAGCTAACCACTACCAGTAATCTGAAATTAGCATTATTTGCAAAATGACAATAAATAAATAAATAAATAAAGGAGTGAATTAAAATGATGTCATTCATATGCTTTTGCGCTTCCCCTCAACAGATTGAGCTCCAATGGACCAAATGAGGTTCACGCCTCCTGTCGATTACCAGAGACTTTTGAAAAATCAATGCCAAGGAGGGCTGAAGCTGCTTGTGGTTACCTTACTAAGACAGACTTTGTGCAACTTGTCACCCATCTGTATGTGTAATGAGATATTTGCTTTAGCAGCTCATTGCAATTACATGATGAAAACATTTATGTAGTACAAGTACAGTGTGTTACTAACTGGGTGATGATCTGACAGTCAGCTGTTTGATTTGTCACATGCTGATCAGGGTTGCTAGAAATCCTGCATCTCTCATTCCACCCTGGCAAATCAAACAAGCTGATGAGCCAGAGAGGCGGGGGCTGGGAAGGAGGGGAGGGGAGGGGGGATTTACACAAAGAAGGGCATCTGCATTCATGAAGTGTTGACTGTTGCTTACTGTTGCCTTGTGACATTTGAGCGCAGGGTTCGACAACGTACATTTGACGATTAAGTCCAGAAGTAAAAGTCACCTTACCTGGAGTTAACAGCCGTGGCAGACGAGTAAAATGTGCAGCTTTTGCATATTGTGGCACATCTCAGCATGAAGTGAACTGGCTCCAGTACTTTGTGCCTCTCGTGTCTCTTAAGGAATTTTAAAATGTGATGCAACAAAGTGCAACAATCTTATGCAACTTAAGTGCTGCCAATTTTTGTCACTTCAGTCGTCAGGAATGGCGTGGCAAACAGTAACTCGAGGCGTCTAAGTTCAGCGCTATGATACACACGTTTAGTTCTGCCTTGCAAAACGGGCAGCAGTGAATAAACGGACAATAGATGCAGGATGGGGGATTATTGTTCATCCAATCTATTAAACCCTCCGTCTCCTCTGTGTGTCCCCCACAGCCACACACTCCCAAATCATGCTTTTGCACAGTCTGAAGAAAGCCAACTACCAGCTCCCGTTGCTCATCACTGACTCAGGGGTGCCCCCTTTGTCCAACAGCACAGAGGTCAAAGTTCAGGTGTGCGTCTGTAAGAAGAACAGGATGCATTGCAGCTCCGCTCACTCCCACCGCGCCAGCCTTCTCGTGCTGCTCGCGACACTCCTGCTCGCCCTACTCTGTAAGTACCACCACAGCTACAACACAGGAACAACAGTGTTTTAATTGCTGCTTTCCTTGTTTAAATGTGGACTTGAACTGAAGTTATATAGGATGTTTGTTCTTGGTTGGAAATCAATCCTAATAATGTATTGAAAGGGAATCTACTGCACTCAAGAACTTCTATGTGTACAAGTGTGTGTATGTGTGTGAGAGACATGTGCTGATGCATTGTTTTATTTTTTTTTTTATTTAGCAAGTATGCCTCTTTTTTTTTTCACTCATTTTGCAAAAGTTTGCTTGCACATTTCACGGTTCTACATTTTTTTTCCCCGCCGCCATGCCTAGGGCACTCCCCAGGAAGTCAAACTTGAATTTACTCTGAATATCTCATTTAAGCCATTAGCGATAGCATGAATAATTCAGCCTACTCCATTCACAACACAAACGTAATGGAGGACGTCCAGCAGCTACTTTGGTGGGAAGAAAAATCATTTGCAACTTTAAGGCCCCCAGATCCTGTTCCTCCCGTCTGGGCTTGTTCTCTGTAGTTTATAGCCTGGCTCACTGTACGCCGGAGGCAGCGTGCAGCGGGGGGGGTTGGTGAGAGTGCAGGGAGAGGAGGAGAAGAAGAAGAACAGGACTAGGTATGGGAAGGCAAAAAAAAAAGAACTGATGAGGAGATGCGAAAGGAGAAGGCAGAAAGATGCAATTTTTTAGGCTTAGTCGTAATTATGCCGCCTCTGTTTCACTGTTTCACAGAAAACCATTTGTTCTCCCAGCTCTTTCCTCTTTTCTTCTGTTCATTCTATTGATCTTGACATCTATTCTTCCCCTCCCTCTCTCACATGTCCCGTTGATCACTCCTGCCTGCATATTCTGTCTTGTCCCTCGTCTCTCGGCCCTCTCTGCCACTGCTTTTCTTCCCCGGTGCCACTTCCCCTGCTCTTTTGCTTTCTCTCAATTTAGCAATCAGCCGCACTCTCCCCATAATCCTTTGCTTACAGGCAGAATCTCCGCGTCTCATCTTCTCACTTTCTCTCCGTGTCTGTGAATCACAGCATCTAGCATGACCCATCGATCCTCCTCTGGGTATGGATCAATCTGTCTATTTGCTGCATATCTTTTCAACCAAAGCGCTCATTCATAGCACACAACTGTGATGTGCGTGGGTAGCCCTTGTTTGAAGCTGCGCCTTGAAGAAACTCATTTCAGTCTCTCGTGATGGAGTTCGAGCGCTTAGTCACCTGCAACTTCTGTTAAAAAACTCATGATTCACAGGACACAAAGTATTAAATTAAATTGACAACGCGTAGCAGGCAACAGCACAGGCACTCCAGCGCTGATAGTCCATTAGTCGCGGTTTCACTGCAACACACTAATCACGAGGGTAAGCCGAATGCTGTGTCAGCATTCGCGGGTGAGCAGCCACTTCTCGGAAAGTTTTCACGGCAGCGATCCTGAGAGTATCCCAGCTGGAGCAGTCAGTTGGCTTTTCACGCTCTCCCTTTTTGCCCCCAAATATTTTTGTTATCAGCGGTTGCCGTGGCAGCAGCCGCAGTGTCTGAACCTGAAAGCGCGATAATTGGTTGACATGCCAAGATGACATTAGGAGAGTCTTCTCCGCAGATGTCCTTTTGCTATGAACGACAGTAGCATTCATTACTCTACTGTAAATAGTGCGGTGACAGACAGTGGCATTCATTAACCAAATAGCTGCTCCAGACAACAGATTCTCGGGCTGCCTGGTCCTGTGCCCGTGCACGTGTCCATTCATTTGGACCAAAGTGCGTTTGGGTAGTCAGAACAGAAGTAACAGTGAGCGGTGTTGACCTGGAGCTGGAGGTTGGAGATTACAGAGGGTGAGCCAGCAAGGAAGATGTGTGTTTGTGTGTGTGTTGCTGTTTGGAGTCTCAGATAGTGTTACAGCTGGGCAACACAGGTTCCACCAATTCAGATGCAGAACATTTCTACTCACACACACACACACACACACACACACAAAAACACATGGGAGCCCAGAGAGATGACTCCTGCTCGAGCTCATCACAGAGACCTGTGCTGGGGGACAGATAGAGGGGACTGATCACTGCAGTGTATAGTCAGATAGTCTGACAGAGAGGCAGAGAGGATCCTGTTTCAATTCCCTTATCTGCAAGCTGAACTCTGACCTTGCAGGAGAGAGATGAGGGGAAGAAAAATGGAAAGAGCCAGAGGGGGAGGGATGGGGAAAGGAGAAGAGAATAAAGGTGCGGAGATTAAACTCTTCTGTTTTGTTCTGTTTTTGCCCACCGGGCGACAAGCGTATGCACGGCCATGCTGCGGTACAGTTTTCTTAATTTCTCCGGCTCCATGCCCGTCTACCTCTCCTCTCTTTTGCTCCATTTTTGCTCTCTTTCTCGTAAACACTAACCCCGTCTTGCAAAAAAACCGACACGCAAATAATTTGCATCAAAAAATATTTTTTTTTGGAAGCAAAGTAAAACCCATGTAGCAACTTTTCTAATTGACATAATGAGGAAAAATGCATATTAAACTGTTTACTGCACGCAAGATATGGGTAAAAAGCATGTGAGTTAATTAAGGGACAGATTGTGGTCTTGGTAAAACACGGAAAGAAACCTGAAGCTTCTGACAGAAAACTTTTATAAAATATTTAATCACAACCAGGATCCCTTTCTAATCTTAATCAGCCTGATTGTAGTAGCTCAAAGTAGTGGTTCCCACAATGGGCACTGTGTCCTTGCCATTTCAAGTGTCTCGTATGTGGATAAAATCCAGATGAGATGTAGGATCTTTTCTTTTAATTCTCATTACTTTTTTTTTTTTTTTTTTTTTTTCATTTCTGCTCATTTGCAATAGTGACAGCTACAGGGCAGAGAGAGGACATGACATGCTGCAAAAGGCTCCGGCCACTGCAGTAAAGACTTTAGAGCATGGTACACAGTCTACCCGGTGAGCTAACGGGGCACCCAAAGATGTAAGAAACGTTACATTGGGCTCTCCAGCAGAACAGAGGAGGAGGAAATACATGCAGGGAAAATATTATGTATACGTCTTTACACATCATTTACACCTTTTCAGCATCTGGCTGGAGAGCATCTGAAGTCACCACACTACATAAAACAAAGACTTACACACTGATAACAGTTTCACCATATATTACATATATTATATGGAAGAAATGTTCAACAGACGTGTAAATTAAATCAGAGCCCCTCTTAAATAACTGTAGATAGTCAGGACCGTCCAAATCATTTCTCTGCGACTTACTTTGAAGATTTTCCAGGTGCACAGCAGTTAAAGAAAGTGTGCAGAGCAAGCAATGGAAAGATTTGTCATAGTGAATGGAGCTCAAACACACGCCGTTACATCTAAAACGCAGGCTGAGATAGCACAACCTTTGCCGGCCGAGGGAATTGAAATCAGATAAAATGTGAAAGCCACTTAGCATTCGGCCCGTTGTGGATAGAAGAGGCAAACTGTCGCACACTGCAATGCCTCACTTGCAGGAAGAAGCTCCCACATGTGACAACGATGCCAAAGTAAACTCGAACCAGGAAAAGAAAAAAATCACTATGAAGTGACTCAAAAAGTTTGACCTGAGCAAGACAACATGAGGGATGTGAACCGCTAACTTCTAAGTGATGCAACACTTGCCTGCAAATTTAATCCTAGCGGTAATTAACTTTCTCTGGCAAACTCAATTAGAAGGTTACTATATGAAGATATTTCATACGAGCCAGGATTATTGAAGAACTATTCTAAGTTGCTGTTGGCTTCCTATGTATAGAGGTCGTCTAATCTACGATCACCACTGCAGTTAGTAGTTTGCTTGTTTGTGTTTGGACTGCGGGTAAATGGGTTTTTCTGCGTATCCGAGTGTTGATGTGTTTCCGAGTGAGGCTTGAGAGAAGAGAGAAGATGACTATAAACAGAAAACGCTAGCTTCACAAGTACCTCCGTTCCATATTCCATCTGGACCAGAAAAAAAAAAAAATCCTATTTTCCTTAAAACAACTGCGGTGATTCTCACTTGTGTATTTTCTACAAACACAAACAAGAGTGAAAGAGGCAGATTAGTCTGAGTCTCCATAAAATGACACTTTAATCAAGAGAATTGATGAAACAAGTAGATTTTTTTTTCCTTATTGAAGGGAAAGATCATTTCTCCCCTGCTGACAGATTTTTTTTTCTTCCTGTTGTGTGTACCCGCTGCAAGCCAAAAAAGAATTGAAATGATGTGTGGGTTGCGACGACTGCTTGTTAATGTGGTGCTGCTGCTGTCACCGGCCTCAGTCGGATCACACCTTTTCTACCCGTACCTGAAAGCTCCACACTTATTCCGCCGGCTCCTTCGGCAGCACTCAGCTTAGCAGCACCGCCAAAAGTAGAGGCACGTCCTCGCTGGCTTTCTGTCCTAGCTCTCAGCCACTGGGGTTGCTTTTTCACGCCCGTAAATAATGCATGTAAACCTGCAGGACAGAGAGGGAGGGCGACCGAGCGCCTGTGTGTGCAGAGTGCCAACATATACAGTGTCTTCTAATGCTTACGAGACCTTTGTTGCTGTTGCTGGATTGGCAGCTAAATCCCAGGGCTTTGCAGGGGCCTACTTTCACTCCCCTCCATTGTAAGCCCTTCTTTTGTGATCAATGTGCCATAGACTCTCGCACACACATCCACTGCACGCACGCACACACACTCACGCACGCACAGATTACCATAAAGTAGGGAACAATTATGGTATTATCCTGCAGTCCTGTAGAGGGAAATGCCTGCAGATATATAAAGACCAACACGCACACACACACACACACACACACAGATCTGGGGTGTTAAATGTCCATGTGAAAGCCTCCATTGTTCACCTGAGATAAGACTTCCTAATTGGGCAAACTAAGTGCAGTCAATACGCGTTCCCATAGGCTGCGGATGCACACAAAAAGGGACAGCTACTCATAGAATCAGAATGATTCCTAATTTTAGAAGTAATTACAAGCGGGAATGCTCCGCTTTAGCTGCTAACGCCGCTCACAGGTGGCAGAGCGAAACAGATGACCACACTGCCCCCTATCTGTGCACGTGTGTAGTGATGTGCACGGCACAGCACACGCACTATCTCCCTGCAGCAGCCTCCAAATGAAATTCCCCAAGTGGATGATGTGTGCCTGGAGGCAATAAGTTATCCGGGTTGGACGGTATGTAAATAATGTGTATTTTACCACATATAGTTGGTGTGGACTTCGCTGGACTTTGGAGATTAGTATGTTTTTTGCCCTGTGTGTGAATTTGGTTCACGAAGGATGCGAGATAAGGTGATAGAAAGAAAATCTCCTGGGGAGCAGATCTTGAGGCTCTGACTTGCGTTCCTACTTCTTGCACGCACGCTCACACACACACGCATCCACCTCATCCCACAGTGCACTAATTCACGCCGCATGTGCTCAAATTAGGATGGTCTGCGAGCCGGAGCTGCATGCTAAAATCTTTTCCACGCAGGATTACGGGCTCCGGCGGCAGATTTGTCTGCAGTCATAATGCACTGCGCAGAACTGCTTCCCTCTGTGTTTCTCTGTAATTTCAGCGAGAGTAATAATGTAATTCAAAGAGTAAAGGAGGGAGAGGGAGAGGGAGGGAGAGAGTGAGAGGGCGGAGTAAAAAACAAAGCATTTACCATTAAACACAACAAAGAACTCCCAGCCCAGATGCCACTAATTTACCTCCATCCTCTCGGGGTTTTAGTCCGGACTATTCCTCCTCTCTGATCCCTCGCTTCGCTCTGACAGCCACTTTTCCTCTTCCTTCTCTAGCTCTACACTAATCCCCTCCCAGCTATAGAGACAGGATGTTTAGGGGCTTATTTACTCCTGTAAAAATATGCCTTTTTTCACAGCTTCCTTTGAAGAGACCCCGTGCTGGAGAGATGCGTACGGTGCAAAGGGCTGTTTCTGCCTCCAGATCAAGCTGTGAGGGGTTTTGATCTTTGAACTGAGATATGAAGAGTGTTCATAGGGGCGCACAGTTTCTTAAGACAAAAGCCAATAACCGAGTTACTTATTAAACTGTTAAACAGTTATTTGTGGCTTTCATCTGATTCAAAAATGCTAGTATATAACATGTGCACGCTAACCGCAACGCACATTTTATCTTTTTAAAGAGCCACAAAAAATGTTCGTATTTACTCTAAAACCAGATGAATTATTTCTTGATCATTACCAAGTGATGCTTAAAGGCATCATACATTGTTTATGAATATAAAGTTGTTGCACCAGACTGCACTCGTGACTTTTGTTGTTTTTGTTGTTGTTGTTTCTCATGTAATATGAAGGATTTGTCGGTACCCTCGCTGGTGCATCTGTTAAACAGTTATACAGGGATGTACGGGGACTTTTCAGCCCCAAATCCAAAATTGCCAAAAATAGATGTCTGGAAAAGAGTGCAAGCTGTTTGTTGTCAACAGGACGAGGTGACATAAAATTGAAGGAGATACCAAGTGTCTGATTTCCATATGTCGGGTGAAATTATGTCAAAACACCAGGCCCTGTGGCTTTTGAGGCTTGTGGCTTCGGCTGATATTTAGACTTGCAAACCACAGGTCTAACACATAACAATCATCATGGCGGTGTAACACTTACATGCTCCTGGTCCAGGAGCGTATCTCATCCGCGTGTTTTAGGGGGACACTTAAATGGAACACATCCATCTATGGGCTGTTTGGGCTGTCACATCCAAATCCCCATTGTTGTAAAGTTGTATCACACTCTGCTGCTCATTTCGCTGTTCCCATACTGTGACGTAAAATTTGCCAACGCCCATGGCAAAGACCCATCCAACAACGTTCCTTGAGTCACTGCAGAAGAGAAACTGGTGAATCTTTGCACAGAAAGCAAAAAAACCCAACAACAACAGCAAGACACGATTCTTATAGAGGTCAATAATTTCCTTTTTCCAACCCTAAATCAATTAAATCCAAGCCATTTGTAAGCCTGTTTGACCTAAACCTGTTTGACCTGACCCTAAAGTAAAAAAAAACCCAAACTCAGTATTTTCATTTGTGATTCATCTGAATTGCTAAATCTCTGATTTCTGTGTATGTATACCATACGCTGTTTCTGTGACCTATAATTCATGTGATCAGAAGTCACAATCTGGTCTCCAGCATTGAAAATGTAACTTGTGAGCTTGATATAAATAATAAAAAAATAACCATGTACTGTATAATCCTACAAAAATTCAAATCTTCACCTTAGAGTCTCTTGCTTTATGTGTTTTTACATCACCTCTTCACCTCTTTTCTAAAAAATATTATTTTATGTCGTTAACTCATTCATCATTGCACTCTGGGTTGGTATGGCTTATTAACTTTCATTATAGTGAGTGTTACCCTGACAGATTCTCTGTCTTCCTCTATAACGTTTCTTCTTCATGCTGCAATGCCACTGTTTTTGTCTAGCAGCCGTGACATACCTGGGCTAATCAGCTGTCACACTCCTCTCCTCTCAGCAATTAGAAAGGCTGGAAAACGCTTACTGTTCCCTCCAGTGTCCCGTTTGATTCTTCCTCGCCTCCCGCAGCTTGTTAAATTTACATTTTACGCATTAAGCCGACGCTTTTACCCAGGGAGACTTACAATAAGTGGAGACGGTGAGATAAGTCAACATCAGTGAATCGCTGTGATACTCCATTAGGTCATTCTTATACATGGCAAAAAAGAAAGACAAAAAAAAAATTGTTGTGAAATGGAAATAGGTTCATTTTCTGGCACAGGTAGCTGTTTTCCATGAGACTGACAGAGAAGGTTGTTCATAAATATATATGTACATACACAGGAATTTGAGGTTGTTTATATTGTATGTGCGGGACCTTTTCCAAGCAGTTAGAGAGATGTGAGAACATTATGCTGGGTGGGAAAAATGTCACACTCACAGCTGAGATTCAAAGGCATGCATATGCGTGAGCATCCTTGTTTCAGTGTTTTATATGTATACATCAACAACCCCAGCAACAAACATACCTCAAGAAGATACGTAGTGTCTCAGGGACCATTAGAAAAACCTCCCTCTGTGAGTCTCTGGAGGAGCACAGCATGGCATTGTGGCTAATTCTACTAGCTGTAACATAAAGCGACTCATTCATAACCCAACCAACCTCTGGTATAGTGATTATATTCTGCTCATCCCTCTCTATTTCTCGCTTCCTCGTCTTCCTACCCAATTCTGTCTTTTCATCTGTTCCTGACCTATGAGTTCATAGCCTGTGTCTGCACGGGAGCTGAGGTGAATTGATTCTGCAATGTATTTTCATGTCAGGGCCTTGACTTTTTCGCCAGAGGGGGAGAACTGCCTCTTTTATATCCAGTTCTTCATGTGAGGTGAAATAGGACTGCCAGAGTCTCATTAGATTTGCAAAAACCAATATCTGAGTCTCGAGTGCCTTCGAGTGTTTCTCGGCTTTTATTTCCTTTTTTCGTGGGGGGGGGCACTTAGGCCTGAGTGAAATGAAGACGTGGGGGGGAATTGGAGGAAAAACAATTGAAAAGGAAAAATCAATCGGCCCCACCCCCACTCATCCCATAACCCTCCCCTTATTAGTTATTCACCCATTCAGACACGTTTCGATTGCTTTGGAACATTTTTTCCTTTTTTTGAAGTGTAGCGTCCAGTTCTTTGCAAAACGTCTGGGAAAATTACAGTTCGCATCCTTCAGGACCACTCCCTAATCTCATTGAGAGAAAGAGAAAGACGCGGCGAGAGAGAGAACAGAAGCTGGGGTGGAGGAGGATAAAGACAGAGAAGAAGACATACTGGCATCTCAACAGTCGAAACGCATGATGAGTTTGTCCGGCTGATACTAACTGCCAACTTATTACACAAAGCACACAAGAGCTGTGACCACCAACAGTGAGAGCAACAGTGCGGCCCACTCATGCACTCACAATGGAACCGCGGACAGCATAATGCAACAGTAAACCCTTTAGAAACAATCACTAGCTATGACAAATTGCCACCTCCAAATTGGTTGTTTTACACCACATTTTGCTTCATGCATTTTGCTAGATTAGCACTAAAAGGCAAGGCTTAAAGGTAAGCCTGTTAAGTACGGCAGAATGCTTATGGTACACCTGATCTGTAACCAGTGCATCTATGTACTGAGGGTACAAGTTGTACTCTCAGTGTAGTTTAAACACGGTGACGGTCATCAGAAATGCACTACACTGCATTGTCACATATTGTGCAATCCCATGGTACATTGTGATAAGGTCTTAAATAATTTTAAGCTTATTACATTTTTCACAGATTCATCTTTAATTTACCAATCCTGGAATGTGATAAACCAGCTAGTCACACATCTGTTCCTAAGATTGTTAAGTCGTCTTATCTGTAATTAATGAAATAAAAAGAGAAATAAGAGTGTTGGATGGATGGAAGTAAGAGTGTTTCAGAGCTAGGATTATACATGCAGTCTAATATGAGCAAGATATATTACACCCAGCTATATAATCATCACATTACTGGCAAATATTGTGCAATTTCATACTGTATTTCATATCCTCTCTCTTACTCTACTCTCTTTAGTTTTACCCATCATCATTAGCCAGCTAACATTAGTTTTGTCACTTTATCGAGTCACCTGCACTAACGTGGTGGTTTCCATGTCAACATATTGTGTGAAACTAGTCTCTGCATAAGAGCTAGATTGTCAGGTATACATTTTTAGTTGAGGCTGAGATGGATTTCACAAAGAGCTGATGCAATGCGACCAACTAAATCTGCGATGCGCGGTATGTGAGGAGCGTTACCGCCTCAAAAAAAACCAAAGCACAGTGTTTGTTGCCCCACGATGATTCAAAATGTATCAACTGGCAGCTCCAGTCAATGTGATTCACCAGAAATGGGATTGGCATAAAAGTGAAAACCGAGACTTTTGTTGTTACAATAATTAATATATAATAAATTCATAAATGTCACGGTTCTTTGTAAAAGTTACATTTATATATTTATGAAGAATTTGGTCACTCTGCGGCAGAGAGGGGAAAAGGTCTCATCGGTATGAATGACCTGGAATTGTCTCTTCCTCTCCTCTGAGTGCGACTGTGAAGTATGCAGTAAATGTAGTGAAGTGCTCATATCCACGGCTCAATTTGAATTTAGTAGGAACAAAGTGACCTTTCCATGAACTTGCAGTGAACAGTTTGGTACCGAGTGGACCTGCCGGAGTAACCATTTAAATATTTTTCAATTTTGTTTGATGCTTGACTCTTCCTTTTTCCTAAAGCAGAGTTTAAGGACATTGTAGAGGGCCAGTGTGTCCTATCCAATTCAGTCATATCAGAAAACAGATTAAAGGGAAAAAAAAAAGGGACGGGGGAGAAAAAAAGAGGGGAGAGAATGAGCAAAATGGCGAGCAGGAGTGAGGAGGGTTTCTGTCGAATGCTCAGCCATCTCCAAACATGTCAGAAATAGGGAGCAGACTTGGAGGAGATGGCTGGCAGAGAGGCAATCAATAAACTCTCACATTTCATACTGCACTGTGTGTGTGTGTGTGTGTGTGTGTGTGTGTGTGCTGTGTGTATTTGTGTGACCGTGTGCGTTCTTGTTGTATCAGATTTTCCAACCAGCTCGTGGCGAAGAATTCCACCAGACTGACGGGACAAACTGTCACACTACCAGAGGACATACCCCACGCTCATTCAAACCTCTGTATCAGCAGGGAAAACGCAGCATCGGTCCAAATTAGCACATGTGCTGTGACGTTTTGAAGTTCATAGGTTCTCGTAAAGATTGCGTCGCGCGAACGGAAAGCAGATTCTCCTCTCAGCTCGGTCCAGGCTAATTTGTCGAACACATGGCCATATTTTCTGCCGCAGAGCCGCCCTCGGAAACATAAAGTGAACTCATTCTGGAGTAAAAATGTAAGTGTTCTGCAAGTACACGTCAGAAGCCAATTAATCTTCACTGTAGCCACTCCAGAAAAGTGTCTCTTGATGGCATGATAAATCAAAAGCTTGGCGCACTTCTGTGGGCTCTATGTTTGGAGAGAGTTTGCTTGTGTTTCAGCCATATTGATTGAACCGTCCAGGATGTTGAGAGAGGTACACGCTGACACAGTTTCAGGGTGGACTTTCACATTAAAGCCAATTAGTGAGTTGCTGCTGCCTTCAGGTGGACTTACGAGTGAACAATTATAACTTCTCTGTTCCTTCCTTCCTGAATCTTTAATGATGCGATACCCTCACCTGTCCTGTGTAATTGATTGCAATTGATCTGGTTCAGTGATGACCTTGACTTTACTGTATCTCCCCATCTTTCCTCCTTTCCTTCCCTGCACATTCCCTCCCCGTCATCTTTCGCCCACCCCTCCTCCCCCTCTCCCACCAGGCCTGTAGATTCTGCTGAAACCTCCCGTAGTCCTATTGCAACACTGAAAAGCAACGACTTATCTCCCCCACGCAACCCAGGCTTAGGAGAGAAGAAGAAGAAGAAGACGAAGACGAAAAAGAAGATGAAGAAGCGAGAAGGAGTCTTCTCACCACAACAAATCAAACAAGAAAATACACACAATCCCCACTGGCACGACTGCTGTGTAACACCACTCGGCGTTTTTTGAACTTTTTTTATTTTTGAAAGTTTCTCACTTATCTCTCTTGCCACTCTCGTCTCGTTCTCTTCATCTTTACTTTCCCTATTCCATCTGTCCTTCCCCAATCTGGGTCTTCTCTCATCTCCTCATGTTCTCCTGACTCTATTTGACTCTCTTTAACTTTCTTCTGTATCGTTCCTCTCCCCTCTTCCCTCTACGCCAACATCGATTATTTCATTTCTTCTTCTTCTTTTTTTTTCCATTGTATTCCATTTTGGCACCGCACCATTACACTGGCAGACAAACATTGGATGTTAGCAGCGTTCATGGCAACATGCCACATCCGTAGGAGATACTTGAAACAACATGTATATTGATATTGTAACAAAACAAAAGTTATAAATCTATTTCATATTGGACCTCGCCATCCTCTTGTCTTTTCCCTCAGTTTATCTAAAATCCCTTGCTCCATCCCCACCTTTCTTGTCCTCCTCCTACCCATATTCTCATAGCTACCTCTATTCCTCCATTTTCCCTTTTCTTCAGTTTCATCCCTCCTTCCATTGCCCTCCACATGCATAGACATCGTCCCACGATCTATCTCCCTCTCTGTCTCCCCCTCTATCCTATCGACCTCTCTCTCTGTCTCTCGGTGGGCCAGGGAACACTGCAAAGGCTGAGCTACTGTCCTAGTCGGGGAAGAGCATTGACTTTTTGATGTGTTCCTTTCTTTTCTCGTCACAGACTGTGTTTGATCTTGTTTCCCTCTTAAAGCGGAGAGAACAAAGCCTGTTTCTTTGTCTGCAGTGGTTGTGGTCTTTTAGGACAAGGTGGTAGCCATAAGCCTTCAAAGTCAGAAACTCTCTGGAGTCTTTTCTTCGATTTGCTTCTGTTTTTATTGCATTAGTTGTCATGGAGTGGAAAACAGTATATCTTTATAGTAACGGTGTAAACCTTAAAAAAAAAAGTACTATTATATAAATATTTTATTTTTTACCATTGTATAAATATACAGTATTGATTAACTTATGTACTTTGATTGCAAGTTCTTTGGTCACCCACACAGTGAGAAAATAAAAAAACCTTTTTTCTGTGAATTTTAGGCACTATTTCTAATGCTATTGATGTGTTGACTATTTTATTGTAACATCTTTTATGTTTGTTTTGTTTGGGTTTTTTTTTTTATTATCATTTTTGAAATCTGTGATTAATTGCAGAATCAGGAGTCTTGCTTTGATGACTGCCATGTGTGTTTAGGTTCATTTTTGTCTCCAGTCAATTCTGCCCTCTCCTGTTCTCTCTCCATTACGAGTCACAAGAAGATGTTTAAGAAGAAAACAAAGGCTGTGGTTTTGGTTGATAGTTTCGCTTTTTTCTCTTGCGCTCATCTAAAGAACGTAGCGTGTGTGGGTTTGTATGAAGGACCACCTTAAAGAAAAGATGACATTTTGAATGAGTTATGTCTGTCTTTTGCACTAATTTAATAAAGCCGTTACTGAAAATTCCCACAGTGCTGTTTTGCAAATTGTGTGTTTACTAAAAAAAACAAAAAACAATTGGGAGATTAGGATAATATCTTAAAGTCACCAAGTGGGAGGATTAATCATTGCTACAAAACACACGAGTCAACTTTAAGCAAAGTTTGTTGTTGTCAGACAGTTTCCGGTGTTCCTGAACACCGAACACCATAGTAATAGTATGCAGCAGCTGCATGCCATGACTGCTCTGAGTTACTTCTAGATGGACCTCAAAACTTCTGCAGAGAGCAAACTTCAAAGCTTCATGTGGAGGATCATCAACGGTTATGACCCAGGGACGCCAACAGCAGTCTTGGTAGAGGAAAAGCCCACAGTTTCAAAGAAGGAATCCATCAGATAAGGAGGGCATTGTGGTTGTTTTCTCTGGCCTTTTTAGGGTTGCGCAACATGAATTTGTCCCCCATGGCCAGACTACTAACAGCAAGCTCTGCTGCATTGTTCTGAGACATGTGAGAAGTTTGTCACAAACGGCTTAAACTGTGTGTGTCGCTCGCTTTGCTTCTTTGTCATGGCTCAGCATGGCGAAAAAACCCTGAGCATTGAAAATGTTTTTGGCTGCACCAACAAAATCAGTGTTCCCTGTCAATTTGTCAGCCAAAAAGCCAGATATTTCTCTCAGGTATAGGTGGAGAAAAAAACAGAGCTAACAGGAGAACAACTATATCAGATTGCCTGAAATACAACCTTAGGTGAATGGTAATGTTGATTTGCTGAATGTGTAAGTAGGCAACTGTTGGCTTTATAAGCATTACAAGGCGATAATATCAATTTTGTGCTTACAGCTTGTTTTCTTTGTTTTGTTTTGTTTTTTTGTTGGCCAGAAAAATGTTATTTCAGGCTCAACTTGTTTAGACATGGTGTTTTTTTCTCTTCCATCCTTCTTTTATTTCAAGCAAACCTGGCTTTCAATACATATTTTCTAGGAGCAAATCTTTAATGCATTGGTTAAACTTTCAGTCATCACAGTGTGACATCAACAGTTGTATCCGTGTGTAATCGCGTGTATAATTATTGCAGAGGAATTCATAAACATACTCCGTGATAGAAGAGGTATCCTGTACTCTTGAGTCCAAACTAAAAGCAATTTTCTGCCCAAACACCTCAAGGTGCAGCCATTGCTCAGGGATTTAAAAGGTCAGTCACGTAAGCCATGTGTTTTTAAAGTAATCAATAAGATCTCAGCCCTGATACCAAAAAGCACTTTTAGCCTCTGTGAAACCAGTGCAAAGACGTTAAAATTGGTCCGATATGATGAGAGCAGTTGGCGGCCGAACCTTTTCGGCAGCTTTTTGAATAAGCAAAAATGGTGAAAAGGAGTTTTGAGTGACACAGGAGCTAAGAGACTTTCAAAGAAAATAAGTGCATGAGTGAGCTGAGGGCTGTCATATCACTGCTTGAATTTCCAAAATATGTGAAGAGCAAATTGTTACAGACATTTGGGATTTGATTGGACTCAAAGTAACAACAAACATGAGGTTTCCAACTTGTGATCCTATATGTCTCTATAGTTTACTTTTGGTATGTTTTTACAAGGTGCTGAAACTGTCTCAACCATTGTCATATTACACCTATTAACGTTACATAGACCCAAACAGATACGGACTACCTCATCACTATGCAGCCTCAAAACAGCTGTGTTTAGTGAGAAAAAGAAGTTGTGTCTTTCTTTCGCTCACCTCCTAAACAAATGCACGTTAGCCAGGTCAAGACCATTAAGACATGAGGCAGTGGCGCTTTTGTCCACAAAGTCAGAATTCTGTGTCGCTGCTTTAAAAGTTAATGACACATGCACTTTGAAAGGATGTTTATCCACTTAAGATAAAGCATGAATATTCAGCTCGACCCTAACATTAATATGTGAAAGTCAGAGCCAAGCCTCACAAGCCTTTGTTGGGTTTTCAAAGCAGGCTGTCAAAATTCACCTGTGTACATTAATCTTCGATGACCACGGAGGGGCACGGTATCAAGGTTAGAGGACTCTGCCTGGGTGCTCTGACTTAAGGGATACCATCCGTAACACAGAAGCAAATAGAAATTGATGTTAGGGACGAACAATGACTTCTGTTGAGTTGCCATGATGGTTGCAATAATTAAGCTTGCAGTGTTGATGGCGCACAGTGTATTTATTCTAATAGCTAACAAAGCGTGTCGATGTACAGGTTTGAATTACAACATAATAACAGAGATCTGGTTTAGAGTTTAAAAGTTTCCTTCAACAGGGAATTCGCAGCCCTTGGAAACACACTTTGGTGCAAAAAGAGCAATTGGCCCAGACACACAATCTTGTCGTACACAGACTTGACGACCCATGGTCAGTTGTGTCTGAAGGTACCCATAAATTTAAGGAGTTAGAGGATCTTTGTGGCCTTTTGCTCTAAGAGTGAAGGACAAGCCATTCAGTCACTCACTCCATTTATCAGCCACCTTATCCCAGCAGAAGAAAGTCAACTAAGGAGTGTACTTGTCTGACAAGACAAAAGACCGATGTGAGATACAAGAAGGAGCCAGTGGTGGCCAAGGGTTTTTTGGCCTTTTTATGTTTTTACTCAAGTGAAACAGCACATGATGATTATTTATGAAGATAGACACAAATGCCTTTCCCCAAAAACTGGTTGACTCACCTTCTACTAATTCCTTCTTGTCGTCTTTGATCAGTGGAGGCAGTGAATAGAGAGGTAGGTTTCACAGCTTTAAAAGCCAGCAGCCTAAAGTACATGTTGACAACAGTTCCTTGCTCCACGGCGAAGAGTGACTGATCTATAAGACCCATGAAAGGGTGTTGCCAATGTAAAACATATATTGGTGGTGAGTGAGTGTGACTCACCAAATGATACAAGGGAAGTGAATAACCGTGTAATCAATGAGTGGGTGTTTATTTTTTTCAATTTGTTCACAGGTGCCGGCAATGGACATGATAAAATGATTTTAATCCACGCAGGTTAAAAAAGAGTGCATACACTGATGTGTGCTGACACCAGTTGGGACAGAGTCACAGATTACACTTACAAGAACTGCAGTAATGGGCATTTAATTTCTGGTTCATGCAGCATCTCCTTTAAAAAAATCCAATTTCAGTAAGTAAGATATAAAGACTTCAAATAAAAATAAAAAAATCCATGTCATTTATTCATGACGCACATTTTTTAACGATTCTTTGCAGACTCCTCAGCAACACAGAGACATAACACCGTATGTGAAGTCTGGAATGCATCATTTTGATGTCAGCTCTCGACACAGGTAGCTGTCAACTTCCATGAATGCAATCAGCTTTCATCAGAAACTGCTCACACATTTCCAAGCTATTTTAATGAGCAGTGAGTCTTAAAACCCTTGTTGTCTTCCTTTGTTACTTGTACATGCCTTCTCTACTGAGATTATCTTATATCTGTTGGAATTCTGTTATTGCCCTCAATTATTCTGAAATCTGTGATCTCTGACTTTGACATGCATAGATGTGAACACTTCACAGTCAAGCTGTCTCACTTGATCAGTGCTTATTCTACTGAAGAGAACTTATTATTTGCTCTATACTGTGGAGGCCTTGTGCGTGGCAGACTCATCACAACAGTGAATGGAGTATTTAAAAGGAGGCTAGTTGGATGAAATCGTAACTTCTACTGGCTGTAAAGTATATTTGACTAAGCAGACTTGTTCTATAAAAAGGTCTAGCGTTGCTGTAGACAAGTCAAACAGGCAGATGCACACTGCTTTGTATGTGTCTGCACATTTGCAAACGCTCATAAGACTGTCATTAGGGAAATGAAAGGTGCAGTTTATATTAATGATACACAACAACGCGGCAGCTTTTAGTTCATTTACAGCCACCCACATCCCATGCAGTATACTGTATGAGGCACTGGAGCATGTTTTTGTATGCTCGTCAGTTTGGGCTCAACCCAATTCACATGTCACATTTCATTCTTGTTTTTCATACGAGACAGTGTAAGAGAACACAGCCAAGACAAATATTGCCTGACACGCAAGAGATGGCAAAGTAGGACAAGGTGAGTACTGAGAGGAAGGACAAATAGGAACTTTAATGGTTACAAAGTGGCTGCAAAGTTGAAAACCAACTCCATGAGGTTTTAAAATGGCAGGGAAATGTTCTGGAGTAAAGGCAGGGTGACTTCTCCTCCACCTCTGTGTGGCTTCAAAAGAAAATCATCCATTGGTTTGAACATATCCATTTCACCTCCTAATTAGAAACGGTTGCATTGCCCTGCCAGGGCGGAGGATTTCCCACTCACAGCTCGCTATAACTTTAATTCTGGAAATGCCAATAGCAACCATACTCTCCAATAATAATGATACTAATATCCTCTATCCGCCATCTCCCACACAGCCATTCAGACTCATTTATTCCCTCCTAGATGATCATTTAGCACCTATTAACACAAGATCCTCATCTGTAATGACCACTCAATTATCATTTTCACTCTCATTCTACTTAGGCTCAGCAAGGTTAAGTAACGCCCTGAACCTGTGACAAACGTTGAATGGGCCATTGGCAGGTATTGGTGGTAATTACAGTGGCAATATATTCAACCAGGCCTAAAGGGTCTCTTTATTCTCTCCTTCATCCATCAACTGTTTTTCCCCCTCACTCATCACTCTGATAACGTAGCATCACCTGCCTCAATCTGCCACGTCACCCCGATGCACCCTGAACAACAGAAAGTGACCCCCCTCCTCCAAACAGTCAATATTGTGTCTGGAATGAAAACATCCCTACAAGAATCTGATCAAATGTATATAGTGAAACTGTTTTACAAGATGAATGATAAATGAGTTGGTTTTCTTTGCATTCTGCACGTGCTTTCTACATCTACATCATATGTCATGGTCTATGGATGGCCGTGTTTGTTGGTCCGGACAGAAATATCTCAACATCAACTGCGTAGATAGATTGACATAAAATTTGGGTAGTTCCTTCAGAATGAATTGTAGTCGGTCCTCTAAATATTCAAAAATAAGTTCTTTAAATACAATTTCAATTGTACCATCAACTTTGACACAGCAGGGACGCCCTTCTCAAGGGCATGGATATTCATATCGAGCTGTACTCCTTGCTGCAGATGAAAGAGGCAAAAAGAGGAAAGAGCCAGCATCGACCTTGATCTGCACTGAGATGAGTCTACCTTCCTCCACCTTGTATCAGTAATGTGTTTTGATTAACAGTCTGCAACAGATTTTTTTTTTTTTCGTTCCCAAGGTCTTTCCCTCCACAGAGCGTAATGTAGACACATGGTCCCCTTCTGCTATTTCATTTCATCATGTCTCACATAGACGCCAGGGTTATTTATCAGATGAACTTTGTCTGGCAACTGGTTAACAATCAATGACCATTAATTCTCTTGAGCTGTACATTTGTGATGACTTCACTGAATAACTGTCTCCCCTTGTGAAAACTGTGCAAAAACCACAAACAACCATCTCTTTTGTAAAATGAACAAAGACATTTTAAAACGTATTAACAGTATTGTGGATATGAACTGAACTTTTCTTAGGTAAAAACAATCTACAGGCGAGAGCTCTGGTGAATGAAGACGCCTAAACTTTCAAAACTTTAGGGTAAACACAGTGTATGTACCGAAGCTTTAGCTGTTCAGGTGTTTAAAGCAAGTTGTCTCTTGTCTGCCTCTGTTTTAATGTCTCAAAGGAATAGACTGACACTTTGGAAAATAAACCTGTTGTTTCTCTCTGAGACTTAAAAGTAAAGATCGATGTTATATTTGTCAGTTAAATATGCTGAGCTAAAGCCAGGACACAGTTAGCTTAGCAGGCCAAAATAGCTAGCCAGGCTTTACAAAAAGACTAAAGTTTAATAAAAAAGTTAAAACATTATGGAGCCTGGTTTGCTTAAACCTCACACACAGCAATGTAAAAAATGACAGTTTATAGTTTAATGAGCAATTACAGTTGCTGTGAAAATCTTTTCACTGGGTTAAGCCAACTGTCTCCAAAACCCAAACTCCGTAGTTAATGCACTAATGTGAAATTGATATCAGATTCTCACATTTCTCACACTGAGTAAATCAATCTTGGATTATTTTTTTTTTGCGTAGGTCTATTTATTCTCTAAAACTAGCACATAGAAATTTCAGATCTTTAACTCATTTAGCATTCCCATTCTCATTAGCAGGACATCTTAAAAGAGGCAGCAAGCGAAGCTACGAAGACCACTAAGAGAGAAAAACCTCCGTCATTAAATGCAGAGGTGCACAGCTAATGTGCTGTAAATATTGCACCTAATAGCTTCGGCAAGTCAAATACCCATTTTGCCAAGTCAACATACACACACGCCATATGAAGTCTTTTTCTAGTAATTTCCTACTTGTCTCAGTTTGTCATTGACATACTTCAAGGTCGATAACGCACCACTCGCTCGTTTTCTGTGTTGTCACAGTAAGGTGCTAAACAGGAGGCCTTGATATGCAAATCAGGCAATAAAAGATAGATGGAGGTTGTGGATGTCAGTGTATGACGCCAACAACGTAGCATCTGCCTCCATGTGACGGCCCATCATTTGTTTCTGACTAAATTAAAGAGAATGGATATGAATGTTTAGCTTACGGATATAAACTAAAAGCCCTGTTGTGCTGTTTAACTCATTATTTCCAGTGTGGACATGGTGTGGTTTAAAATAAGGTCATAGAGACTGAGTGTTTAGATTTTGTTTCTTTTAGGTGTTCGGATAATTTGCTATGCAGGCTGATAATGAGCCTCAGTGGATTTACTACTAATCTACTTTACATAGTTAGGATTTAGAGAAGCATTATCAGCCTGGCTTTATTGACATTTCTTCTGGGACCCATTTCAGGCCCTGTGATCTTCTGAATGACATACCTGAATTGTTTTATAACTGTAGCATGTCTCTTTCACAGGTTTGTCTAGTTCACAAAACACAGTTCAGGGTTTGCTCAGCATCAAAAATGAAATATAGATGTTTGTTGGAGATGGGAACATCTTATGAATGCACCACATCTGTCTGTGTGCTTTAACGCACCATACAGTGTATAATGCCATTCAGTGTCCCCAGGGGATAATAAATACAAGTGGAAAACAACCCATGAAATCAACAGGGAATATAAACAAGATGTTTTTGTTGGAAACAGTGTCAGCACAAGGATGTATATTAACATGATGCTTAACAGCGTGACCTTGTTTATTTTTTTTTACCACACCGTATCAGGCGTACTAAGCATGTGTGGTGACGCCATGCTGAGGTGGTCAACATGCGTAGTGATGGTTGTTTACAGATTCAACACACACACACACACTCCTCTGCAGGGCCAACCTCCATCACAGCAGCTGAAGTACATTATAATGTCGCCCCCCACCAAACTGGTTAGGAAAAAGGAGGCATCAGAGCTCCCCAGAGTACCAATTTGTTTCCACTGTTGTGCTCATTGTGTCTCTTTGTGGTCGGATGCTCGTGATTTTCCTCCTGATAACTATGAAGAGCAACGGACAGACTCAGCACATTCACTGCTAGATAGATTTACACTGATGCAACTCAGCGGGTGTTCCAGTGGTCACAGCAACACATTAGAGGCAAATTTATGTGCAGATTTGTGAACTATGGACTTTGATGACCGCTGATGTAACGGGAAGAGTTTAACAGGGGCAACAAGGAAACTGAATTTTTGTGCTGCCTCAGTGCAAAGATTTCACCACCCTCTGTCTCTTTTGTTCTCTCTTCATCTTCTCCACAGGGTGCCTGTCCCTCTGCTCTTACGTTAATATGTGCATCCTATCATCCCTTTGACTTTTCACTTGATGTACAATCACATACTATTATCTACAATCTTGGCTCCCGCACCTCCCTCATATTCATTTGAGGGAAAAAAAGCCTGTGACAGTGAAGGTGAGACTGTTTAAAACCAGCGTAGTCCTGAATGCTGCTCAATTAAGTGCTCTTTGAGTTGTTCTAAGCAAAATGACAAGAGAAGACATTTTAATTTTTGATATAAGTAACTCTTCACCGCAATGCTCTGTGCTTGTAAGTATGTAGATCATCTAACAGCATTAGTGTCATTTACTGAGGATTTACAGTAATGTTATACAAACAAAGTCAATTTGCATTACAATTAAAGGAATTTGCTTGGAGATTAACTGCACCCAGGGATGAATCTCCTCTCTTATTAGCTGCAAAATCATTATGGAGGGAATTCCCAAAATAAAGCCCTTGCATGACACTTGTGGATTATTAGGTGTGACAGATAAAATGTGAAAGGAATCACACCTTCTCAGCTTCTGTTTTTTTTTTTCATTGCCCATCATGACTTCCTGTGCAAGAGAGATAACCCAGATACCTGACTTCTTTTTTGAGCCAAGAGGAACTCTGTGTGTTAGTCTAATTGTGGCCAGCAGTGTCACTAATAGCTGTTGCTGTCCATCCTTTACTCTTTTACCTTATTAACTGGGGAGACAAAGTCAATTAAAAGGACTGTGGCCTTTCCAGTTCTCTATCACTTTGGTTTCGCAGAACTGGATAATAAGCAGGCTATCTAAGCCCGGAGGAAACCTGAGGCCATTTTTGTTCTCTAAGGTTAATATATCTGGAAATACTGTTTGCGTTACCAACAAAGTTCAACCAAAGTACCTGTAATAGCTTTGAACAAGATAACACAGTCAAAAGCCTGACTTTCTAACTTGCTATAATGTTAGCTATGTCCAATTACTGAATGGGGTTAATGGGGTTGACTGAAAAACTGCAGCTTGATATTTAGTATGCATGTTTGGAAAATATATATATAAAAAATACTGATGAAAGGCTTTAATGTCCAACTTTGATTACAATAAAAGCTTGAAAAAATGCAAATGTGAAATGCAGCTGCAACAGTCTTGCAATTGCAATCATAGATTTTGTCTTAACCTTGAGATGAAAATGCTGATCAGTTTTATTCATATATAGTCATTGTTATCCTTTAATATTTTAGTCCAGTTTTAGTCAATAAATGTTCACAATCTTTACATTAGCTCGAATACAGTCATCTGAAATCTGACATACCAGACTGTATCAAGTGCTGCATGTTTCCCAACAACCCTACAACACTTCAGGAATCATGTAGGATTGAGCAGTAGGCAACAAAGAAAAACTTGGTCAAGGAAAAGATCGAGACCAAAACCACAGAACTATGTCTATTGGTACTGGATGCTAGTACTAGATGTAAAGTATGGGAAGTCTTGCTTTATGTTATAATACTGCAAGTTATTGTCCTTAACTTACATTTAAACTAATAATAACATCTGTCAGTCAGTTGGACATACTGGCATCAGACCCAGGTTACAGACAAATGACCTGGGAAGGGATTCATCTTGCACAATTATGTGGGCCCTTCTTGTCTATGCAGTTCTAAGTTCTAAGGGCAGCTGTGGCTCATTGGTAGTGCGGGTCGTCCACCTATCCAAGGATTGGCGGTTTGATCCCCGGCAAGATGCTGAACCCCAAATTGCCCCCGATGCTGCGTCATCTGTGTGTGAATGGTTAGAAATCCTTAGTTTCCTTAGTTTTGTTTGGTGTGAATGGGTGAATGTCAGCTTGCAGTGTAAAGCGCTTTGAGTGGTCACATGACTAGAAAAGCGCTATATAAGTACAGGCCATTTACCATTTACCATACGTCCCCAGTTAGTAAGTAGTATGTAAGTAGTATGCGGAACCCTGGAGCACAGGGCACAGAAGCTGAATCATTGAAGTGGTCCTGATGCTCCAAGCATGTCATTGACTTTGTCAGAGCTGAGGAGCAGCCAAAACCCACCAAAAGAAACAACAACAGCAGGCTACCTCACCTCTGCAAGTGACTGGCAGCTGTTGGACCTTGAACAGTCCACCAAGAAAGCTGTGCTGCAAGAGCTGCTAGTCCCAAGGGAAGATCACTTGGAAGATGCCTTTGAAAGAAAAGCAACAGGATGGAGATTGTTGTGTCTCCCAGTGGAGACTCAATGCAGGGGATGCACATCCTGTTCTTAAGCCAATGCCTTCAGTGCGGGAGAGAGGAGGAGGACAGTCATTCACATTCCTCCCCTGCAGCATTCATTAAGGCTTGGGAAAAATTTTGGAAAAGGAACCCAATAACTGACAATATCGCAATGAGATAATACTCAATCAAATGACATGCATTTAGATCTTGCTCAAGTAAATGTGTAAAAGGATCTGAAATGAGATGTTAAGCATGCAGTGTTATTGACCATTAATTTGTAATATTTTAATCCATAGTTGTCTAACAACTATGCTGCTGCTGAGTTAAAACTAACAATACAATAACTTACATGAATTCATGTGTGTTTGACATTTTGAGATACATGTTCCAAAGAAAGTTTAATATTCTCTGAAATGAACGAACTAAAAGCTTGAAGTCACACAAATTGAAAATATACCTCCGAAGGTTTACAATTGGAGGCATTCACATAACACTCCATGTTGCCCTTTCACAGTGCCACTGTTCTTAAATGAATTATCCACATAGTGTGGACAAGGTCTGATTCAGGCAATTTACTTTTTCAGAAGCCGCTGAACTGCTTGCTGATTGGGCCAATGCCTCACACTTTGCTCGTGGTCCAATCAGTTCCTATTGACTTCATGCATCACTGGATTGGTTTCCCTTAGAGGAAGTAAATTCTAACATTGTGTCTGTAAATTAAAAATGACCTGCAGCGCCTCAATCAAATCAGCAAATTCAAAAACAGCAGGGTTGAGAATCACAGCATTCTGTATACATCTGTCTTAAAGATAACTAAGGCTTATGATTACTGAGTAATATTTCACATGGCGATCTGATTTTCAGAATTAAATGGTGTCATTTTCTCTCGGTTAGAGGTCAAGTTTAGTTTTTTTATTCAAACTGCATATTGTAGGCACCATTTATGTAATTTATATCGTTCTGTGTGTGAATATGTGAATGTGCAAGCATATGTGAATGCGTCAAATACTATCTATTGTGAAGAAAAGGCTTTGCCATCAAAATGTCTCAGAAAATAGTCTTGTCAGTTGAAACTTACACATTGCATTAACTGAGTATTTACTTATTTATTTATCTATGTTTTTGGTCACTTGAGTGCAGAAGAATACACTGCAAACACAATATTGAAATTTTGTTTTGCTTATAAAGTTATTGCATCACATGTTAGCACACAGTCACATAATTACACATTCAGCAGACACGGAGCGTGTCTGCGTCTGGCCACCTGTAAAATTCGCTATTTTGTTTCCCATCAGCCCCTGAGGTAAAAATCATGCTCTTTAGCAGCTTATTGCTTCCATATGTCTACCAGTTAGTCATTGACTTTGTCTGGTGGTGCTGGGCAACATACAGCATACAAGGTGCATTGACACTTGCTGAAAACAAGCTGCCTGCTGCTTCTGAAACAATGCTTATGAAAGAGGTAGGTCTGAGCCAAGCATAAATTTGAATATTATCAAAACAAAATTATTAGCTGAATGATGCTAAGATGCACCGTAGAGAGGAGAGGTTTGTTATGTCACACACACACACATATTGTCATTCTTGATATAAAATGTGGATTGCTGCAGCTTTAATTACCCTCATGCAAATGATCAACTTGAATACATGATGATGTATAATGTATACATGTATTCAAATCAAATGTGACAATAGAACTTTTCTGAAAAGAAGCGAATGTGAATCACATTTCAGATTCATGTATGTCACTCCCACTCCACATGACCTTGATCTCACTTAGTGGAATGCCCTGTAGCATGCAGCTTGGAGCATAGTGACATACTGCGATTGATAAACCGTGTGGAGGTGGGCATGGTTGACAGTCAGCTGCAGGGGAGAGAGAGAAGTGTGGAGATGCTTCATGAGAGGAGCGTCATTTGAGTTGATTGACACAGCTGGTGCTTGTTGCTTAATGAGTTTCTCTAAGGCAGGAGTGTGCTGGACCTTAGATGTCTAACACACACACGAGACAGACAGCCACATGGAGTATCTGAATGTGTACTTATGTTATATTTGTGTGGGAGCAGGATGTAAATAAACAAAAAGGACATTGTGTGTGAGCTGCTACCTGCTACAAACTGATCAAAACCCACCGTGTAGCGTTTTCATACTTAATAGACTTGGACTTCCTGTTTCATATTTCACATTCTAACTTCACCCTGTAGCAACACGCTAACACAGACCCATGTTGATAAGCTGGTGCTGTTGTCAGTCTGATGCAGGGAAGTGCAGGTAAAGTCAAACATTACTTAAGCCAAAACTGTGTATTAAGTTAGGCAACGTACTGAATTACTAGATACTGACTACCAATTGGAATATATACTTTGCACACACTAATTGCAACTATTTTTCAAACCCAATCTTGCATCACCCATGGGCTTTAATATCAAACCCTGCCTGATAATGCCTGAATTTGATTTGACACAAGAAGCCCTGAAGTTGAAGCTAAGGATTTGGGGAGACCAGTTTATAGGTTGTGTGTCAGCAAAGTGGTTAGCTAAGCTACTTATCGTATTATACAGCGTTATTGTCATATTTTGCTTGGTTCTGTGTGTGAAGCCTTTATTGCATGCACTTTGCAGTCTTCCCTGAAGGAATATGGGAGATAAATAAGAAAAGCAACACAAAAACAAGAGAACAAAAAGAGATAATTCCTTGATTCCTTGGCAGTGTGGTGAAAGCAAATTGCAAAAAGCTCAGAGAAAAGATTAAGCTTTTCTTCTTTTTAACGGACTGTGGAATAAAAGTTTAAAAAAAACAAAAAAACAGCGCAATGCATGCCAGCAACAACACAGCCTTCATCAAGGTCACATTGAGAGAGTTTTAGCCTTGCTTTCCCATTTTTAATTGCTGTCTACAAGTAATTAAACATTCTTCACACTCTGAGTTTTCAACAACACCTTGTTTACATTATTGACCCAAACCACACTTCTTCTCTTCAATCTGTGTCAAGAACAAATAAGAATTTTTGTTAATGATGAAGTTGAAAATATAACTATGTGCCCAATGTTGGCACTTCTTACAGGCACTGCAGACAGCTTCCAAGACATTTACACGTCCCATTTACTTCCTATTGAACAACTAAATACAATGAGTTCCAGTACTGGCAAGTGTTCACCAGAGAAAGTATCAACTGACAGAAACGTCTGTAACCACCACTTTACGTGCAGACGTATCCACCAAAAAAGGGGGTATAATCATTGAATCACTAACCACATCCTCCAGTATTTTGGAATATTGATAGTAGGTTGATGGGTCTGCAGTTGGACCCTGAGTATGCAGGCATCTTATTGTCTCTGATTTCGTTCAGTCAGTCATCTCCTGTTTTATTGTGATAGCACTCAGTTCTGTCTTGTTTCAGAAGCGGTTCCTGCCTTTGCCTTTTTCCCCGTGTGTGATTGTCTGCCACACCTTTGATTAGGCTCACCTGTGTCTTGTTAGTCTTCCCTCCCTGGGTGTCTTCATCCCTTGCAGTTGCTAGTCTGTTTATGTGCCTTGTGTCGAGCATTTCAGCCTTGTGACTTTGTGTCTCTGTGTGTACCTGAACTCTTTGATTTTTATGATTTTCACCATCACCTGGGGTTTTTTTTCTTTTGATCTTGCATGCTTCTCCATGGAGTTTCCTACCGGTGTGTCCACACTTTGCTGGACTTTGACCTCAGCCTGCCTCATCATTCCTGTAAGTCTTTGTGCTTCTTCTGCCTTGTGTTGATTTAACCATTGAAATGCACCCTCTGTGCTCTGGGTTTGTATTTGAGTCCATTCAACCCCTTGGTGTGTCGTTCACATTTTTGCACACGTCTAGAAAAGATTTAACAACACTTTCTCAAGCATATCAACACCAACTTGTTCTCCCAAGAGTAAGTCTCAAATATGCTCTGCTTCTGTCACAATATTTTTCTTAAACACAGCATATGACACGACAGCTATGCTATCTCCTCATTTTTAAATGTTATTAATAAAATGTGTTAAAATAGTTTATTTCCTGCTGCTTAATCCCCCTCACAATTAACATAAGTGATGTTCATCTTTGATTTCCTTTTTCAATATAACTCTGTCCTCTATTTGCTCGCACCAGTTTTTGGAGTTTCAGATTTTCTGTTTCATGCTCCTGTTTAGTTCAGCATCCTTGTTTCTGACTTTGAATACTTCTCTTCTGCGTAGGCAACCAGATTGTTTTGCAACCTTCTTGACGTCGTCCCACAAAGTCTTCTGACTCTGAGTCGTCTGATTAATAAGAATGAGGTCTGAGGTAGGATAATGACTTGACACCGGCACTGATATTAAACATTCAGTTGGTTGGTTTACAACATCACATCACACATTCTGTCCAAGTATTGCATATTAGCATTCAAAGGCCTGTAACAACTACCAAGCAAATTTGGCCTTGAACATGGCAGGTAGACCTGAACCAAAAGACAGTTTGTATCCCTCACCAATCTATCATTTTGCACATTAGCTGATCTTTGGCTGATTATAAAAGGCCACACCACCTCTATATTTGTTCCTGTCCTTCCTGAATAAAGTACAATTATCTCTCCTCACTTCTACATCCTCAAAGGAGGCATCGAGGTGTGTTTCACACTGACCAAGGACATTTATATTAATAGATTGGATAATCTGGTTTATTTCACAAGTTTAAATGTTCAAATGAGCTATGACAAGGCTTTTCCTCGGTAGACCTGACTTTGGGTTAGTTATTTTCTATTAGAAACTCCTGGAATCAAAAGAAAATACATTAGATAAAACAAACTAAAAGACCTGGTGGCCACCCAGTTACCTGTTGACTTCTGGGCTCCATCACTCAGTTTTTCATATCACAAGCTTGCAGAGTCAACCTCTCCCAGGCAGCTCTCAGCCGGGTTATCAAGTTCTTTATCCTTTTTTGATTACGTCTGAGAAGGTCTCATTGATGTAAATATTTGAGCCCCTCAGCTTTCTTGCAGTGGAGAGGATGACGTACCAGTCCTTAAATCCCAGCAGTTTGACGAGGAGAGCAGGTGGCCGCAGTAGGGGGCATTGACAAAAAAGCCGCAGTCAAGTTAGAAAGTTTCCAGCAGCCGTAAGTATGAAGGAAGTCCAAAATATATTTACATCCTGTTAGATCCATCTGTGGACCACATGCAGATTGCTGACCACGGCACTGCCATCTTAAAATCATACCATCCTTAATTTATGAACATTCGTGCGCCTAGGCAAAAATGATAATGTCAGGACATCATTTTCCTTTAGTGAGACGCATGAGACTCAGTTCCAACCAACTGTTTTCCTTTTAAAAGGTTTTGTCTCACACAATTGAAATGTAGTCATCAAGTTTTTTAATTAGGCTTGCTTACAATCTTTATTTGACTTAATGTTTTAATTAAATGTATAGATGTGGGGTTTTTGCTTTGTTTTTATTTCTGTCTTGTAAAGCATTCTGTAACTGCTTGTTTTGACAGGCTAAGTTCTATATAAACTTTTAATAGTATTAACCACATAAGACATATTTGTTGTATTAGATTAATTGTTTGGCGCTGACTGGTTCATCTCATTCCATTTTCCCATCAAACCAAAACTGGTTCTCTAGCATAGATCTTACTTTCATTCGCCGTGTCTCTTCTGTCTCATCCGACTGTCCACAATGGTGCTGACTGATTTTCCAGTGTTCAGCTTTGAGATCACTTGGAATCTTAATGCTTTTTTGGTTGTCTGCGGCTCATTAACAAAGCCACATGTGAATCGTAGGCTAAATCTCAGGTCTTGGATGTCTTTAATTTCTTCAGCCAGCTTGATATTAGTCCCATTGATTATGCATTGGCTGTTTTCTGGCTGTTGTAGAAATGGCTTTTTTTTTTTTTTTTCATCAAAACAGAATAATAAATAACAGAGTGTTCATTGTTTCATGCTCTGATGGGAACAATTTGGGGCCCTTGGGCATAGCTGTCAGGCTTTACCAGGATTTAACCTGTTGTAGATGATCATATTCCAGTTCCAAGCTTACTAGATTGTTCATCCAGGTCTGGTCAGATCCAGCTTCAGAGCTCATGTTGCAGACAGGCTGTAAAATGGATCCCTCTGGTCTTCTGCTCTGAATTTGAGGAATAAACTACGTGTGAAGCTGGGACAGCAAGGTGGTCTCCAGTCATACAGAGCGGACACGTTGAGAGTTGGACTTGATCAACCTTAATCATGTTATTTTTGTTGTTTTCTCAATTTTAAATGTTGATTAAGCAGAAGGAGACCCAAACATTGCACATCAATGACTTACCTAAACCTCTGTTTAAAAAGACCTGGCATGACCACAAAGAGACAAGATGGCAACAAACAACTGGGTGTAGTGCCTTGCTCTTATGTAGGAGGAAGAGGCTATTTAGATGCCTGTGCCCCTGGCGCCTTTGTCTCATAATCCACATAATCCATCTCCATGTGCTGATGTTGAGCTGGACCACTATAAAATGTGAATTCTTGTAACCACTTGTTCTTCTGTTGTCTCGGAGTGTTCTGGTGCATTAGTTTTCTGTCAGGATGACAGGTGGCAGCTGATTCCTGCTCCACCACGCGTCGCTGACCCTGCAGTAGAAGAGATTCAGCTGTGGAGAGGATTTTTTTGTTGTTTTGTTTTTTTTAATTGGAAATCAAGTATTTGGCACCAGCATAACCCAATTCTCAGTAAATTGGCATCTAGGAAACATTTGCTTTCATTAGATTTCTCAAGACTTCATTTTTCTGGTGGCTGACTTAATTTTTCATCGCTGGGTTTGAGAGGGGAGATTACTTTATATTGGATGGGTTGTAAATCCAACAAGAATCATGTGTTTGCACCCTATTTACAATAAATTCCTGAGCTGCAGACTAGATTTTTGCTTTTTTGATGCAACACTGTAGTTTCAATATACAAACAACTTAGTGACAGCCACTTCATTCATGGTTTTCGTGATTGTTTTGTTTAAATAGTCTAAATTTCATTTGCATTCACAATAGACATATGGGGTTTATGTCAGAGCACTAAAGCAGAGATAGTCAACCTGCTGCATGGTTCTCAAATATCAGCCCACTGAGATCAGCTACAGAAGATACAGCAGGTGTTGGAACATGTTGTTGCTGTAGTGAAATTCACTGGCAAGAGAGGAATTTACAGCTACAGAGGGATACAGTCTGAGGCAGCACAGACTCTGGAGGATAACAGCACAGATCATGGAAACTTTTCAGAGTTGCTCTTTCTTGCTGATAAACAGGAACCGAGTATGAAAGAAGTCGGTGAGTCCATTGGGCCCCTTTTCTACCTTATTAATGACATTTTGGTGTTTTTACAGACATCCTGTCAAAGGATGACTCATTGGGTCAATGTGTGGGAGCATGAAAGCCAAGAACCTCAACACAGATGTTCTTTAATGAACCAATGGGCCAATTAGACTTGAAGGACATCATGTCTTTTAGGAATCTCTGTGCATTGATGTTCTCCTGACAGAGTTTGTCAGGGTCAAGTAACTTAAACTGCAATAAACATTAACGCTTCAAGATTCTCTTAGTCTCTAAAAAGAAAAATCAGAATACCTTTTAACATTTCCTAATGATTTCTAATGTTGACACCAATAGACAACATACAAACGGGAGAACGTATCTACTGAAAAGATTCGTGCTTGACTCTTGGATGGTAGTTTGTCGGAGAAAAGTGTTTTGCTGAGCCTGTAAATTTGCCGCCATTAGCCGTCTGTTCTTGTGTTGACTGGTTGCTAGTAGTGGTGTGCGATACTGCAAGATTTGGTATCGATCCGATACCAAGTAATTACAGGGCCAATATCACAGATACCAATACAGATACCAATACTTTTTAATAATTAAGGTGGATGCATCATCAAACTGCTAAATCTGAATGAATTTTCATGACCTTTTAAGTGCGCTCCGCACTGTGACAAGAGCAGCACTTACGCATACAGACAGCCAGGTCGCCCCCTTGATGAAAGAGTGAAGTATCGATCTCATTACACTGTTATCATTCATCATCATTCAATATCAATACCAACGCTGGTATCAATAATATCGATATTTGGATCGATCCACCCACCACTAGTTGCTAGCATTATTAGCATGCTTGGTGGAAAAGTGACGGCTGATGTTGTATTCTTTGAAAACAGTTTCTTGGCAAATAAGACATACAGCCTTTCATCGGACTTCGGCGAAAAAATATTTCGTTGTCCATTCCTTGTTAAACACTCGGCACTCACTGACTTTTCTTTTCTTTGGTCCACCCATTGTTGCAGATGGGTTCAAAGCAGTGGCAAAGTAAAAGTAGAGAGAATAGCCAGGACTCCAGCAAAGTCAAGTCAATGTGTCAATGCACCACCTGGTGGAGTCGACTGAAAGGCCGGGTAGTGCAGGAAAAGGCTAAATGAAGGTAGTCTCCACTATGATTTGGACAATTCGGTACAAATGTACGGTGGGCCGGATTAAAAAGCCCAAAGGGTCGTATGTGGCCCGGGGGCCGTAGTTTGCCCATGCCTGTGCTAAAACATGGCTTGTCAGTAAAGGGGCCTGGTTTTAAAGTAGAACTGTAAGAACCCTAAAATGCTGGAAAGGAGACTGGACACAATTGATCAGTAGCATAACGCTGTGGGTTCAGCCATTGAAGAGTTTCTTGCTTTGTCTCCAGCACATCATCCTGTCTTTTGGTGGCAGCAGTGATTTCCGTCCTTGGCCTCCAAGAACATTTCCAACATGTGATGTATGTGCACAGTTTGTGAAACAGGCATGTTGAATGTAAGCCTGCAGTGCAAGTGCAATCACTGCAGTGATTTTGGACCCAGTGCAGTTAAACCCAGTGTAAGTTAAACATCTACAGACTACAGTAAGCTATGAAAGGCATAAAGTTACTGAGCAATCTGGTGCAGGCAGCGCTTACAGGGTGATCAAAGCCCCAAAGGGGAGACCTGTCTGGTTCAAACTAGCTGTCATTCAATCTGCCAGTTCACTCTATTTTGTCAGCCATTATCAATGGACATAAGTGACAAGAAGTGATAAATAATAGAAACTCTCAAAACCATTAAAATAATAAGCTACAGTCTTTTGTTATTACATTCATTCAAAATATACAAAAAAAACTATTTCACATACGTCATAAATCAAAATGAATTTGAGGGCCATTTTCTTTTTACTGTTCATCTGTTCTTTTCCGCTTTTGGTCTCAGCTCATTGTCAGATCAAGTTTTTTTTGGTCTTTTTGCCATATTTTATTTTTAAAACCTCGAATATTAATGTAATAGATCATTTCACTTTAATTGCAGTTTTTCAGATTTGAGGCAGGGACATTTATGCTGCACTCCTTCTCCCCCGTGTAGGCCCATTATAAGTTAATCTCAGTTAATTGTTTTTGGTGGATTTCCAGCACCCACAATGCAAGTAGCCTGAGTGCGGCACATAGATGTTAGTTTTAAATTAAAGGAGCAATTTTTTTGTCAGTGTAAACAATTGATCACTACCTGTAATGTGAAAGAGATTAATCATGGTGACACAGAGAGTCATCACAACACTCTTCATCCCACCTTAGTTCTATGGAGCATTTTTGGATCGTTCAATTACAACTACTGCTGTTTACAGCAAAAACAAACCGTAAACATAGTGGAACATATTCACAGATAAACAGCCATATGTATTTCTCAGGAGTTGATCAGGACAAGAAGGGCTAAAATGAGTCATTATTCAACCTTGTATAGAGGATAGATACTCATCATGCATCATGATGTTCCTCTAATATGTCACTGACATTACAAAGCATTTAAGTGTCTCTCAGGATTCATAATGTGAGTAAATTAATGCAGTTTTAAGGTGCCATGGTAATTATTAAAGACCCTGTGAACCCACACCACTGTTTTCAGTTACTGTGACTTATTAAGCCTCCGCTCTGATAGAATTTAACAGAGCTACACTGGAAATGTGAGGTGATAATTGTGGGCAACTGTGGGCCGCCTGAACAAGTAAGAATGATTAACTAATAGTCCATACAGTGTATACACACCTTTCAGTCATCAGAGGTCCGCATTAAGCAAAATCCTCCATTACACGCAAACAAAATGTTCAAATTGACTTTCAGAAACACTCTGAACCAAATTTGTGGAAGAGGGGTTTTATTTAATTTGTCGACCGTGCTACAGGTTTGTGCAAAAGAATAATGAAATCTACACCAGAGGGCCGTTCAGTTGTCAGCCTGACGTGATTAAAATGAAATAACACAGGCATGAACACTGTTTAACAGGTGATGTGATGGACAGAGATTTTTTTTATTTTATTTTTTTTTTAACTCTCCCATTAACAGCAACAGCTAATCATGACTCGCCGGCTGTGACTGGATATCAAACGTATACCTTTTGTCACACGGGTGCTGAAATGTGTCTAGTGGTTATGGACAGATTTTGAAATTACAGCCCTCTCTCCTGAATATTAAAAGCTATTAGAGGTGTTAACATTTACATGTTTCTGGCAGGTTAATGCAGATACTGTGCAAGCGAATCGGGCACTTTCTCTTTCATTCTTGCTCTTCTGAGGTGACAGATAAGCTCTGGTGTCAACTCAGATCATGTTTTAAGTCTGCATAATTACGCGTGGAACTTCATGACCTGTTCTTATTGTACATGCACGAGTGTGTGCGCGCTTCACATGTTTGCGTCAAATGATTAACTGACGTTGACAGAAAAATCAATAGTGGATCACTGTTCCCTCTCACTCTCATAGTTTTGTTTTGTTTTTTCTTGCTGGCAGTTGTACATTTAATTACCATTGAATTATCTTTGGCATTTGGCCCCTACAGCCAATTACCAACATTACAAACTCCTCTGATAACCACACAGACCTTTTGCCAAACCAGAACTAACGATTTAAAACAGCAAATGGTATTGACTGCCTTCATTAGTACATGAGAGGGATGCACTTTTGTATGATCAACAGTGTCTGACTCCCACATGAGACCTCGGCTGTTGGATACGTGATTAGTATGAGGAAAGATGCAGGCATGGTGTGTTACTCTCTGGTATGAAAGCAAAAGTAATTCACCAGCCCAGAGCTCAGAAGTTACTTGAAACAAAACATTTTTCTCACTGATTCCCTGAATTTGTGTGTGTAGCTGAAGACTTTGGTACTGTATGTGTTTCACTGACATTGTCTCTGCCCCAGGAGAAGTAAACAGATGTGTTTCTTTGTAAACAGAAACCCAAATGTAGAGAAAAAGAGAGTGAGCACTGGAAATGAATGGCCAAGAGTATGTGGACACCAAAACAAGGAAAGTGAACATCTGAACATTACCTTCATATGAGGTGCGATCAAAATGGTAGTTGACTGTGCTCCTGCCATGTTCAGATCCCTCTCTGGAAGTCCTTTTATGTAAACTTGTAAACCACCATTGGCAATGTGCGCTGGATGTCCTTTGGACCACCTCCCTGTGTAGGCGCTTGAAGTTAATTGAAGACGAGAAATATTAGTTCCCGTTGCCAAGTTCAGGTCAGGTCACCATTCACGTCCTCCCTTGGACACCTCAGAACGAGAGGGTAGAGCTTGCTGTTGACAGTCTGACCTTGGAGACTTCCCTCTTTGACACTGTAGCCTTTTGTCCCTGGGTTGTGGACATTTATGCTTTTCCACTCTTTAGGGAAGGTTTTCTACTAGTTTGTGAAATCTCAAGTTGCTTCCACAGTTGTTACCATGTTGTTTAAAGTGTTTAATGACCTGCGGCCAACCATCAGTTTTTGATTTCCCTACTGTGCCCCATGTAGCAGCGATGACTCAGGATGGCTTCACAGGAACTCCATCAGTCCAACGCTGTCAATGAGATTCCTGTCAGTCTGTATAACTTCATGTATACTCCTCTTAAAAAAGGCAGTGTGAGCATGAACCAGACCATAACAAAAAGGAACAAAGTATGGGTGTCATAGAGGCCATTGTGTCATTTGTCCAAACTGGATCTACCATGCGTATACACCATCCATGCCAGATCCATTACAGCTAAATCACGCCTCTTTATTTTCAGTTCCTCACTTTTTTCTAAGCACTATAAAATGCTCAAAAACTAAAGAATATATAGAGGAGCCACTTATGAGTATGTCTGAGCAGGGAAGGAAGGAAAGGGCAAAAGCAAGGCAGAAAGTCTTCAGTGGCCTCAAAGATGGCTGAAGGGCAGCTCAGTGATTAGCAGTGCAGTTGGGAGACACAGGAAGTCAACTGGCTAAGTAATTCAACTGGGAGCTAATGAGAATGAATGTTTGCCTTTATAGCCTCTCTTTCGCACTCTTCCTGCTGGCCTCCACAGATAGCCCGCGCTACATTTATCTTTTCACACTGACACCTTTTAGCACAATGTTACATAGAGCATAGTGAGTAGAATAAAAGGTGGGGAAACAGACTGTCACCAGACATCGAGGAGTGCAGTTCTCACCTCGAATGCCCTTCTCTGAGAGAAGAGGAGAGAAGGAACGGGCAAGACAGAGGAAGCGATTAGATCGGCGTGTTGGGCCGGTTTGAATGTTCCGTGTGTTTGGGCGAAGGCGGACACTACTGATAAGAGAGGCTAACAGTTAAAGCGCTGCTCGTCGGGGAGATACTGACTGTAAATGTACTGACACCCACGGCATGCTCTTATCTCTAGTGGAACAAAGTGAAAGAGACTGACCCAGAGGTTGGGGTCAAACTTATAAAAATAGACACTTTGAATAATGTTGTGCATTACATCTAAATAAACCCATTACGGGAGCTCGACTCTACACCTTAGACTATGTGCGTCCAGGCAAGTATTTATTCTACTGTCAAGTGCGGAGAGAGAGAGAGAGAGAGAGAGAGAATAAATTGTGTGAGAAGACCTGTCAGTGCAAGTAACCTGGTTCAAACACAGCAGAAACCTGAGACAGCACTCGGCTTATAGCACAGTATCCTCGTACTATATACTACAGTGGCTAATGAGGGCAGCCGTGCGGTCAGGTGACTGAGTGAGGTCAAGCCGTCCAACAGTGCAGCAGGGTGAGGGACGAAGCAGGTGTTGTGTTCTCTCAGGTCCGTTCACTGCTTCATTCCTGTTAATTAGCATTTACAAAGCAGAGTCATTAAGAAGGATATGAAAAGAAAAAAGAAGCTGTTAAAATGTTCAAAAGGTCATAATGGAGCCGGAGATGGCTTAATAGGCCTCTTTCACAGCTCACGTGTTTGACTTGCTTCAATAGAAGACTTTTTTTTTTTTTTTTACATTAACAATGGATCTGCCCTACTCAAGTGTTCCAGTAAGTCATGACAGTGTGACAGCATGAGCAACACCAGGACGCCTAAAGTGAGGCAGCCAAACAGAATTCAGCCGTCATTATTTTTATTATTTACACCTGAGCTTCCCCCACTGTGACAGTGTTTTGGCGTCTGTCGAGCCTTCATATTATTTGCTTTATTGCTTGTGCAACAGGCCCAACACCAACACACACTCGTGTGGTTTCTTTGTCTTTTCACTTTGAACGTGTTCTAATACATGCCAAGGCTAATGAACAGTTATAAGTACTGGTTGGACTCTTTACCACACACACATTCATTAGCCTTTCAATCTAAAGTTTTGCCATTATAGATGCTGGTGTGACTAATTTTGCTGCTGCCTCTTGTGTTCTGCTTTATGTCGAATCTCTGCTAAACCTTTAAATAAGCTCCAATAAAACAGGAAACAATCCCTCACAACTACAATCCACCAGCAGCTTGTTTAAAAAAGTGTGAAAGAGTGTGTCCTTGTAACTGTAGTTGTAGAAACATTGTAATAGAACAGGAGATGGTTCAATGCCGCTAAGATGTATGTGGGCACAGTGTGGCGTTTCCACCATGAGCCTCTAACAACAAAATTTACTCTCCTCTGGAGATGGAGCGTAATTTCAGACATTGCTCCACAGGAAAAAAAAAAAAAGCTAAACCTTTCATGAAACTAAATTAAACTTGAGGCAAAACAACACTGGACAGCCAGTGGGCCTCTGGTTAGAAAATGAATACAGTGGGCTTCCCTCGCGAGGATGAAATATCTCATTTAGAAGCCCTTGTCAGAACTAGGGCCAATCAATAGCTACTATGATGTATCAGCGCTGTGACGCTGAGGCTCGGGCAAGTAATATGTAATATATGGATTAACATCTTTCTGTCCCACTAGACCTGCAAGACCTGGCATTTATCTCTTTGTCTGAAAGGCCCAAGACACCGTGCAGGGTCTTCCTGCTGCCCTATTACCACGTTTATTAAAATCAGCTCTGGGATATACGGCAAAGACGCAAGAGCAATCCTCAGCCATCTATCTATCTGTACAATAGTGTCCCTCTTCCTCCTCCTCCTATCTGTGCCGGTGGCAGCAGCAGGGTGATGGATGACATTACCCAGCAGGGATTCAGCAGGCGGTATTATCATGGAGCAGGTATTAGCATGGAGCCTCTCAGTCCCTTCTCGGCCCATCGATTTGGGCTGCTGCCTGACCCTAACCTCCTAAAGGGGCCTTCAGACTGGAGGAACAGAGCCATGGTACAAGCCCTGGGGATAAACTTTGCCCAGGCCCTGGCCCTTTATCATCCTTATTCATCCCTTGCTGCCTTCCACCTCCGCCCTTCTGTTCTGTTTTAGCTTCTGCGGCCCTTCTTCCTCTCTCCTCTTTTCAGTTTAACAGCAATTGCCAAAGATTAATACCACACACAGACAAAAAAACGGATAAATCCTCAAAAATTACTAGTATGTACTGCTGAAGGGATATATACCATATGCTGTTATCCCACGGCAGAAGAAATCGCAAATTCTTTCCCAAATGAGTTTATCCCTGAGAGGCATTTTTCTGTTGTTTTTGAATTTTAATGGAAAGCAGCACATCATCACCAGTGTTGATAATACAGATCAGGAGAAACAAAAGTGCTTTTCTTTTGTGCATGTGTGTGTTTGTCTGAAAAATGCACAATCCTCTCTTTTCTGAATTTCCTCCCATCTCTGGCACGAGTTATAAAAACGTGAACGGCATGTACGCCTGTGCTTTCTGACTGACACACACAGACACGTGCAAAAGCACTGCTGCCGCTGTGTTTTCATTGCTTCTGTATTGACGCTGCTCCTGTTTTTAAGGTGATTAGAGAGTTAGGAATCCCCAACATCATTTGCGAGCAGTGTGGTTCCATTCACTGGTGACAAGCGCGACCCTGTAATCCACTAATTGTTTAGGTTGGGAGAGAAAAGACCCTAAACTGCATGTGGCAAGACATGAAGCTTAGTAAAAGTTTAATAAGGAAGACAACTTTTTTCTATGTCTGCTCTTTGTTTTTATGCTTTTTCTTTCCGCACCATTATTATACTCATCTAATTGTTAAATGAAGTCAGGCTTGCATTTTCTAAGTTTTATTTCAGTGTGCCCTGCGTCTCTTTTCCCCAAACTGTTTCTCGGCTGTAACAGATTTTGACAAACTATTCATTAGCAGAAAAACAGGATACTAACAAAGAGATGGAGATCCATGTATTGCAATGATTTACACTTCTGGTTTTTGCTTTTTAATCAATTCATAGGAAAAAAAACTAGAAGATTGGATCTGTAATGACCTGCTCGATTTCAAAATATTCAATCTCTAAGCAGAACTGAGCATTTGAAGTCGTCCCACAGAATATGATCTTCAGATTCACTATCAGTTTGACTTATTGTCTGCCCTATTTATCAGTCAAAGTGAGCTAAGAAATAAAACAGGGGAGGATACAAGCGAGCACAGTGCCGCGCTGATCAGATGGTAACGACACCAGAGAAGAAGCAGTGCGAGGAGGTTTTCTGAGTTCTACTCTGTAGACGCCTTCACCAACAGAGATAGCAGCAGATTCAGAGTCCTCATCTAACCAAACAATGATCACCTGTCACACTGGTTTTAATGATCGGGCCGCGCGGTACGGGCCGCGAAATTAAAATGGAAATTTTTAAAATGCCTCAAGGTCTCAGCTATTGATTGTGTCGTGTTGCTGTATGTGCATTCACAAAAGGGTATTTGGGAACAAGTGCACACGCACACTTCTATATATTGTAGGTTGTCTGAAGAGGATGCTGAATAAACTTTACCTGCCTTCTGTAAAGCACGCTACTTATTAAAGATCCATTAGCAGTGTAACCGTTGGAAACCATTCAAAGAGATAACGCAGAATCTACAGCAAACATTCAGGTTATGAATCTAATTTTAAGAAAGTAAACCTTCATATCTTTATACTTAGCTGTGGATATTACTCTTCACCTCAAATTTCATATGTGCATCACCATTTGAATGTCATCCTGTGATGAGCTTTATATTATTTACTCTATATGACATGCATAAATAAAAGGGAAATAGAAGATAGAAACTAAAGACATGACATCAGGAAAGTGGCATATCAACCGGACGAGATTAATATATTATCTTGGAGGACCTGCAGATCTGTTGAGCAAATCAAATGTGTGTGTAACTTGGTCCCGTTCTCTGGTGTTTTGGGTTGATCACGTTCTTAAAAGTCACAAGTGAAGTGAAGTTTTTGTGTGCCACTGATCCACCTAGGTATCCACATCACCTGCTCACTTCCTAATTGCTATGAAATTTGCCACCTAGTAACGAGAGCACGGCTTAATATGTCACAGTTAATATAGATGGGCCTTTTGTGTCTACGTGCATGTGTGGGTGATACTGCTCAGCGCAGCAGGTGAAATCTAAAACACTCTCTTGAGATCTGTGTGGAATTTTCGCTTAAACTGATGTGATTTAAAGTCAGGGCCTGTCATCTCATCTCACCGTCTTGTTGTGCCGCTAATGATGACACCGCGCGGGAAGAAGGCACCGGCGTAAACAAAGGCTTCTTGCTTTTAGACAATAATAAGAGGGAAACACAACGCTGAATGAAAGCAAGCTGCAGTCTCACATTTTGAAAAGAATCATTTATTTGCCTGCTTTACATGGCGCATGCACTCACAGACACATTGATGCCCGTACATCAGTGTAACTCGAAATGTTACCTTTACGCGTTAACCCCTGCTGTATCTCGGCTACAGAGAAACAGTGATACTAAATGCAAGCAATTTTAATCACGATTTAATTTGCAACACTGCTCATTGTTCTGCACAGAAAGACACCGATAAGGGCGGTGAGAAAAATCAAGGATTAATTCATTTAGATCCAATCCGCAAATAAATGGAGAACAATGTGGATATCAAGCAGCAAATTTGATGCATGGGGAAATGAGCGACGATAAAGCGTCAAACCTACCAACCGTCTCCAATTGGATTTTTTTTGTCTAATCCGTTTGAATAGGAAGAAAGAACACAATTAGGGGAAGACAATGCCCTTTCTTCTAGAAATTGAACACTTCTCAACTCCAACTTTCATTTCACCACAGTGGAAATTCCAAACAAAACAGCCATGTAATTGGAGGACTAAAGCACGTCATCGTTTTGTCCTGCACACTGGATGGTTATTACACAGCTCCTAAGCCTTTGGACAAACACAGACAAATGCACACCAACACAAATTTACACAGTATACAAACACACACAAACATGTTAATTCCCAGATACACGTCTGGGAATACGTGGAAGGCACAGATGACTATCGTTTTGAGGGCTAATTGATAAAAGAGCTAATCTCTTTTTTTTTTTAGATAACTGAGTTCAAACGCTGATTTAGTAGCTTGCGATTTGGCTAATTTCGTGCACAATTAACACAATTAAGTTTGACAGACTTACAGTCAAGCCACACTTCTGCCTACATCTGGCAGTTTTGATTTCTGGTGTTGTTGTGCGAGCAATTATACATGCAAAAGCACATCATATTTTCAAATTTGAGCTGTGACATTCTCCAGGCAACACGGGGAGTCATGTCTGACACTTCTCCCGCTTCTGCTAATCAGTTAATGAGAAGACCTTCACTTTGATGGTAGTTGTATCAGGTGTTCATTACACATTCAGGTGTGTATCCATTTCCTGACAAATAAACAGTTTCACACCAGATACGAGGAGATTTGTTTGTCGCAGTTTGACGCAGAGAGGAAACAATTTTAGAAACCTTGGCACATTTATTTTTCAACAGTTCTCTCCTGCATTTACACATGGGTGATGACATAATCATCCCTGTCGAAATGGCAACCAATGAGCTGACTCTACATCTCGGCAAGGAGCTAGTAGTCTGAAGTTACCAAATCAGTTGGGTGGGGCAGCTTTTGGACAAGTTCAAATTGGCGCTCTTTGGTGGTAGCCACTTGCCACTACACAGCTGTGGGCTGGAGTGATTTTCTCCTGTAACTCTAGAGATCAGCCCCCATTCCAGTGTCACAGTATCTTATAGTACCAGTTGCACCCTCTTCCTCTGGTTCTCATTTCTAGCCCCTATTTTATCAACTGTATCTAGCTTTGCTGACTAAGCTAATGCTAGCTCCATGATCTGTTTGCAACTGACGTTTTAATATTTCCTGCCTTGAACTGTTGGTTTGCAGGTTACAGCTTCATTTATTTTAACAAACTGTTTGGTTGTCGATAGAATTAGGCCAGCAGGCAGTCAGATCTCTGTCAGTTTCACTTTTAAACTTAAAGAAAAAGAGTTTTGAGATGAACACTGACCAACTATTTCACCTTGTAAACTCCTTTTAATCAAATACCCTGTTTATGTTCTCCTACACTCAAATATAGTATCATCTGAGCTGACTCATGTTTGGTGTTGGATACCACAAGGTTGACGTGCTCGATCTTGAACATGTATTTTTCCTAATGTAATGTCCTTGGCCTTGGTAGCAAAGCGGTTTCAGACTAGATAAACACACTGTTTAGCACAATCCTTTGACCTTTGCTCATGCTGGTATTGAAAAAAAATAAAAACAAAAAGAAACCCTAACCCTCCAAACTTTGAACCTTTTTAAACACCTGCTATTGAGCTCATTTTGGCAAGTTTGATAGACCTGCTGTGTCTCGCTATGACACCTTCCCGAAATATCTCAGATAATGCAATCATCTGAAGGCTACAGTGAAGCAGGCTTTTTTTTAATTATTATTATTTTCAAAGTTTTTTTTTTTCCTGCATCTGTACTTTTATGAATTAGTGGTCCAGCCTGTTTCAGCCTGGCCTTCATCAGGGAGCATCTGTGCATATCCATGCAGTGTAATAACCTCACCAATCTTAATCAATGATACGACAACCGCCCACTGATTGTCTTTTGCTGTATCGAAACGCTCACCCTAGTGCCCGCGTTTTTCTGTCTCTCCCAGCGTGCAGGCAGACTGACAAAGGGGGCGATACGGTGAGACGGGGGGGGGGCTCAACAGATGCTGTGGGATCCCTTACTAAACAAGCGTCAAAGAGGCAACGCTCCCGTGGTCTGATTAGAGCAGCCACAGGGGAACACAGCGAGGAGACTTAATTAAAACTCATCTAGATGGAAAACGCGATGAAAAAAATGCCATTTTGTTCGAGCTCCTGGCAGCTCCGGGGTTATAGAAGATATGTGTACCTAATCACAGTGTTGGTGGGGTAGGGAGGCTTAAAGATGAGCTCACTAGCCAAATGACTAATGTAGATTGAAAAATGATCACAATTAGCATGTGCTGTGGCCGCCTGGGTTACAGGCAGACGCAAACGCAGTTATGCCTCACCGGACGAGGAACCGCTTTCTTCCTCCTCTTTCTCGCACCTCCTCTCTTCCTTTGTCGGCACAACATCTGATCAAAGTAAACACACATTAAGACATTCTCGTGGCTGCAACAATGGTTAGAGCACACCTCTACCACAAAGGAGAAGTCCCTTCCCCGTGCACCTCATCCATTTTTCCTTTTCATCCCGCTCTCTGCCCAGGCATCTAAATGACAGCGCACCACTGCAATGGAGCCCATCTCAAACACCCATTAAAAATAATGAGATGGCCATTTTCACCGCCTGTTACTTGAAAACAATCCATATCACACAGGGGGCCCCTGGCAGAGACTGAGGGGGAGCCAAGCGGAAGACAACAATTGCTGAGAGTAGATTTACTTAATAACCTCTTGTTGTCCTTGGTCGGACTGCTGAGCTGGTCGCCTGCAGTAAACCAATCCAAAAGACGGAGGGCTGCTGGGTACAGTAAACATCACAACACATCAACAACACACCTGACTTGGGCCCACGGAGTATTTGGAATGGGCAGTTTTCTTTTTTTTTTATGTTGTTATTCTATTAATATAGATTCTGAATGACACAGTGTTTGTAACGGCTTCTTTTAAAGTCACATTCATTATACAGACTTTCCATACATCATGGAAACATATGGTGTTTATAATGGCCAGAAAACAAATCGTGGCATTAATGCAGTAGAATGAGACTTTCTTTTAGGGCTTTTTTTATGATAAGTAGAGTCATAAGTCTTTGTCAGACTGAAATTACAATGGCTGTCGCATGCACAGCACAGCATCGCAATAATGACATTGTTTACTAATCACTTGCTGCTTCTCAAGAAAATGACAAAAATGAAAAGGTTTCATAATGGAAATGAAAGACATCACCTGTGATTTTTATTTCAGCACTAAAATGCAAGGAGTGATGTGATTAACATCTGTCTGCGTGTGTCTGTGTGTGTGCGTGTGTGTTTGATGTGTTGCCAAGGGGAACGTGTCAGCTTACCAAGTCTATGAATAACTAACAGGATTTTTGTGCATTTTCCCAATTGCTTGCTGACTTCAGTAACAGTAACCACAGTGAATTTCAATCATTTATTTAACTGATCCAATGAAAAATAAGCCATTATCTCACAAGCAGAACTTGCGTTGGAGCTGGAGGTGTGAAGGCACTGTTATCTCTCTTTGAAGGTGTCACAGTGTTTACTCTTTGCATGCATATGCCACGAGGATTCATTTATAGCTCAGCGTGGGGATTTAACCCATAAATTATCACATGTGGAGTATGTGTCTATCAGGCAGCATTGTGCATTTATTATATACTCGAAGTAATCGTGTTTACATTATCTTATTCACCTTGTGATAAAGAGAAAGTACACCTGCGGGAGCAAAACAGAGCAACTAATGCAGACCACCTGCAACTTGCAGTTTGTTATACAGCTGGGGATAAGATGGCACGCACATAACAAAGTGACGTTTTGTTGACACAAAATGGGTTGGACCAGAGGCTTTCCAGTGTAGGGACTACTCTCAGGGCTAGTTGGTGAACTGATGCAGCTAGCCGAGCTAATCCGCAGCTCGCTCATTGGGACGGCCTGGTTCGAGTCAGTCGGTCACAGTAGTTTCAGGAGATTATTTCTATTTTCTCTCTACTGTTCTATTAAACCTCCCCGGCACTCTGTTCACCATTTCACACCACTTTGTTAAGTTATCTTGTCAAACTGGCTCATTACTGTCTGTCTGCACAGCACTGCCGTTTTCAGAGACTCCAAAAGAGAAGGTTAAGTTAAAGTGAATGCTGCCACGCAGCTAATAAGTTATGATAATTTCCCCAGCTTTAAGACTCTCTGGCTCCAGGTCAGCACTGTCAAGGCAATTTAATGTTGGTCAACAGTGCAAATTTATGGGTCAAAATTCACCAAAGTTGAACTCTGCAGGGAATATTTGTGCAAATTAATTTTGCCCCCTTGAGCAGATCCTCTGATCACAGCAATTCCATCAGCATTGTTTATTATTCTCCTAAAATTACAATATTTAAATCCCAATGTTTCCAGGAATTGGGGGCACACACTACAAGACAATATCTCCCTGAAGACATTTACAGTGATTCACTCATTTGTACAAAACTGTCAGATGGAGTGGTAGAAAAAAGTAAGGTTGGGAGAGAAGTTCAACCCTGTGTGTTGTCTGACCTCCACACACCCAGCAAATTACTGTGTGAAGTGGGTATGTTTGTCAGATTGTCAGTAACAGAAAGTTACTGCACCCTAACTTGTCTTTTTCTCATTTTTGCTTGTGTAACAAACAAATAGGAGACAAAGTATTAATTAGTGAGCTTCAGAGGTGCTGGTAGGTCAATTAGATTTATCTTTCATAAGAGCCAACCTAACTGTTTGGCTCTTTATGCTAAGCTGGGCTAATCATCTCCTGGCGGCAGGAGTTAACTCTCGACCAGAAAGCAAATAACAGCAAATGTACACAGCATCCAGCTGTGTATGCATTCATTTTCAAACATTTCAAGCCACAAATCAGAAAAAAAACAAGAATGCTACTTCTCTGCCTTGTGTCTCAGGAGTTCAACTTCAGTACTTTCTGCATGTTTCTTTCAACATTTCTATTTTAAAATAAGACTTGCATGTTCTTTTTTTTTTCCAGCCCGACGCTTATGGGTCAGTTCTGCACCAGCTCATCAGCTTCACGCTGGAGTTCTTCCATGTCCCAGACTGCATAAAGAGGCTGATCACAAGGTACTTCAGCAACCTGCAGCTTTACAAGATTTCATAACGGGGTGGAAACAGATGTAAGCTGGAATAGCAATGGGATATTTCATCTCCCCAGTGCTGTTTGTAACAGCCTTTGAAGTCATACTGATTGCAGTGAGGCAGATGGTAGGTGTGTGGCTTCAGTCAGGCCAGGGGAAAAAAAAAAGTCTCCAATAAGGAGCTACAAGGATGACCTGATGAGCATTCAGCAAACTGCAGCTTGTGATTACTGAAGAGGTTGATGAGCCGATGGTCTGAGAGAGAATGAAGATCAAGTCAGATCAGGCAGCCTGTCAATCCTGAAAAGGCATAAGGTGTGACGGCTTCTTATTCGTGGAGGCTGAGAGGGAACTGACACTGGCAGGGCAGCCAATTAGAAGCCTTAGGATAGGAGTGTAGAGCAGATCTTTCTGACAGGCCAATGCAATATACAGTCCTGAGGCACGGGTGCTCCTTTGTGACTAATAAATATTTCTGATGTTCTCCATAGCTTCCTTCTCTGATCAAGTCTCAAAAGCATATATCCCCTCACAATTTGTGGAGCCGTCCTGAGGATTCCATATTGTAAATATTCCAGCCATCACTGAGCTGTAACTTTCCAGTCGCCCTGTAGAAGTGCCCTTTACCCAACAGTAAATCCAATCATTTGCTGCTCTGTAGATGAGAGTGGTCTCTGAGCGTGCTGAGAGAACAGAGGGGAAAAAAAAACACATGTTGAAAAATACATAAAATGAGATATTTTCTTTGTCTGCGTCATATGTATTTACACCCTAATCCTGGAGAGTTCATGTAGCGGGAGCAGGAGACGGACTAGTGAACGACGTGTTATCCAACCACTTCTGAACATTTATAGCTGTTTCAAACAGCCTCACTAGAAGGCTGGGTGAAATGTTTGAGGGGCCAAGACAAAATAGTAGTCCTAATCAGGATAACAGCATATACTTTTGGACAGTTGCCTCGAAGCCAAGTCGACAGTGAGCGTTGCACTCGTTTGTAAGGGAGCCATCGCTTTAAAAATAACCAGTGTGTATGATATACACAGCAACAGTAATAACGGTATATGAGGGAAAGAAAAATGTTGTGCTGTATTCATGAATTTGACTTTGATCAGCAGTTGTTAAAGTTGGCAGAAAACATGCATCCACATAAACAGCCCACTGACTGCTGAGCCCCTGTATCCTGTCACGTCGGACTAACCTGGATCCCCCTGTGCTCTCAATTCCCCCAACAGTCTCCACGCTGCCTTGTTTAGCCAGGGTACTACCTTTTGATGAATATTTCATTCAGGCTTTAGAGTGTATCCACAGAACAGACGGTAAAGTTAGTAACAACCAGCTTGCTAGTGACAACGGCGCTAGTTCCAGTCTCGCTAAACTTTACTCAGGTTTACTTTTTTCATAGTTAATCCAAAATGAATTTGTTTTTATTGTTATGAGCAGTAGCTGATCGACTTGCATTTGTCTTGAATAAAATAGTATTAGTGGTATTAACGTCTGCCTGTTTTAACCCCTTTTCATTCCATTTCTTTGATAAGCCAGCGCAAACAAATTATAACTATGCACACAAGTCCCAACAAAGCTGTAAGGGAAGAGGAGGTTGAGGAAAAACAGGGGAGGAAAATCCATTTGTAAGGCGGTTGGTATTGAATTGTGCAAACAGCTGTGCCTGGTCGTGCTGAACACAAAAGAAAAGAATGGCCCCCGTCTTTAACAAAATGAAAGCAATTCCCAGAACATTTCCCCTGGGTTTTCATCAAGAGACACCGCTGTTCCGGACAACTTGACTTTGCGTGTGTACTTTGCCTGAGAGAGAAAGACAGATAGAGCGAGGAAGAGATAAAGGAAGAACGAGGGAGAGATGGGAGGAGGGGGGTAAGGCTAACAACGTTGACTGGCTAAAACAAAGACAGGAAAAGCCAACTAAATGAGCACCACAGGGGACGGCAGAGCTGTCCGAAGATGATAGTGACATGCTGGAATGAGACATTTTCCGAGCAGCATGCATTAGGAAGCGTTCTGTGTAATGCCCTTGGTTAATATGGCTGCAATGTTTTTCGCCCTAGTGCCTCTTCAACAAGTGAATTAAACATCCTAATCTACCCCCTGCAATTTACCAGAATGGCTATGTATATAGTCAGTCCGAGAAGCACCATCAGTGTGTGTGTGTGTGTGTGTGTGTGTGTGTGTGTGCGCGCGCGCGCATGTGTCAAACGAAGCAGTAAAATGGAAGATGCCCAGTTGGCAGTGAATCCCCCACGCCAGCAAATTCCCCAGAAAAGGCGAATGTCCTACCAGCTGGCCACATCACCACGCGCACACACACTCACAAACAGTTGAGTTACACATCTCGCGACTCTATGAACAGCCCAGCCTCCTGTGCCTTTTACAATCCCCCACACTAGTCTGAAAATACAGGCTGTTCCTTTATCAAGGAGCATGCAGGGAGATGAATGGCTGATCACAGTGACCACTCCACTGAGGCTATTATGCTCCCGCCAACTCGATGTCGCCATACGACTTCACGGGGGAAAATTGTCACTCCGCAACGCGCTTTTCATTTGTTTTATTTTGATGGGAGCAGAGACACCCAGTTGAAAATGATGGGAACAGTGTGAAATCACAGATTAAGTGCGAGTCAAAACGCCAGTGGATGAAAAAGATAGAAATACCCGCTGCCAAAACCAAAGAAAGGCACAGATAAGACGACAACAGCCACCTCATGTACCATACCAGCATCTTGAGGGATTATCAGATTGGTGCAACATTTTCCTGTTCTGTAGGTTTATAGTTTTGATAGAGTAATGTTTAAAAACAATATTTTTCTGTACTGTATTCTGTATGGTTCTGTTTTAAGGAATTTTGAGTGTGTGAAACAATAAACGGCTTCACACACATTCAAAATGTATACTGAAACACAATTCCACTATTTTAGTTAAACAGCCGGAGCAGCTTGTTTTTATATATTACGGTGGTTTGTCATTGATTCTCCGTTCTTTGGACCATTACTACTTTTTTCGGAGGAAATCTTTATTTGAGCAGTTCGATGATGGTGGTGGAGAGAACTTTGGACCAAAATCTCCTGTAGGTGTTCAGCTGGGTTGTGCTCTGTTGAGTGTATGATTCACATAATAGTTTTACCCATCAAACCAATCAGTCATGAGTCATCATGTCGAAACACCTGCATTTATTATGTTTCTCTTTGACTTTTCCCCATAAATGCTTCCCTCCTGTATCTGATTCTCACTTTCCAGTTGCCCATCCTTTTCTCTTATGTTTAAATTGTACATGGGTTTCATTTGCAACCACCAGAGCCCATAGACTATTAATTGAGTTCACACAGTACATCTTGTAATGAACAATGCGAATGGAAAGGGTTACCTCGCTTCATTTTTGAACAGGGATTTACTGCTTAAGACTTTAAAATGGCCTTAGATAAATCCTGAACCCTCTTGGTAAGAGTTCGCTCTTAATATTTGAAAGAAGAAAATATAAGCATGCTATTGACCAGTCACAGTATTTGAAATCTCCAGTCGTTGTTTTTAATGCTTCCAAAGCCCCACTATGGGCAGGTACTACTTTAAGTAGGCTAAGCTATGCTGTTTCTATGTCAGTTCTGTGGATCCGGGCTCCAAAGGTACGCTGTAACACAAGTCTAAACTTCTATGTGAATTATTTGGATTGGACTGTCATTTGTCAAATAGCAAACATTGGTTGACTGCTCCGGGTCAGTGTGGTAGATGTCTTAATGGACTTGAACAGTATGTGATGGAATTCATTTACTTGTGGAGATGTGAACATGGTGGTAATTTCATTCGGCTGACAGACGACAGCATGATGTTCTTTGCAGACTTGGCACTTTGTTGCAACTTTCTATTTCAGAAGGTAATCCACAAACATAATAACAGAGGAGATGATCATTTACTTGATGAAGAGCATTTAGAACTAGTCTAGGACTTTACTGTACTGGGAAAGTAGTGTTTGTCTTGTTGGACGTGATTCTGCTAGCACGATGGAGATCTTGCATGCTAACAGATGACAGTGTCATGCTCTTTTCGGAGCATGCAATTAGCAGCAACTTGCTCAGCTAGACGCTGATATGTATGTATGTGATATAAATGAAGGGAATGATGATGTACTCGACAACAGACATTTACAGCCATTTCAGCAGCTGCTTGACAGGATGCACTTCTTCAACTAGCTCAAGTAATGCATATCTTAATGTTCCCAATTGGGAGGAGCACTTGTCAGTAACCAACGTCATTTGCTTCTAGATGACACGTACCTTTAAATAACACTGAAGATGATTGCCTGTAAATGGTTGTGCAATTTGAGTAAGCTCTTTTCAAGGTACCATATCCATCCACAGGCACTTTTCTGTCCACCTCCACTGACTGCATGGACTTGCCATGAGGTATTGCACTGATCATAATGGTATCAAACATGCATTTTATTCAAATTCTGAAAATCTAAAGTTTACTATGCAGTATATCGTGGACACACTAGAGATCATGCAGTTGGAATGAAAGTCAGTTCTGGAAACATAGGATTTCTAAGCATCTCCTAGCACTGAGGCTTATTACAAAGTGATGATAAAATGTAGTGGATTTGTGCAACATCATGCCGCTGGAGCAAAGCCTGAAAAGAAACATCATAATCGAATCCACGCATGTTCCAGTCTTCAGGAATGATCATCAGGTCCAGAAAGAGACAAACCGAATGAGGCTGCAGATTGAAGCAGCTAAAATTAGTTTTCTCTGCAGTCTTATTCCACCCTTTGGCGCAGGTTCAGGCTGGGCTTGTTCAGTTGTCTCATCAGGATGCCTCGTGGTCACCTCCCTGTGGCGGCATTCTGGGCACGTCCAACTAAGTGGAGACCCCAAGGCAGACCCAAAACATGCTGGGGGGATTACATATCCCATCTGGCCTAGTAGGGCTGTGGGCTACCCCCAGAGTTGGAGGACGTGACAGGAGTGAAGACTGTCTGGACTTGAGTAACCCACTGCCACAGCAAATTGGAATATTTCCCGCCAACATCTGTGTCTCTGTCTTTCTGTGTTATAATGAGAAGGAGCATGTCAGTCATGCATTTATATGTGTGTATGCTTGTATGTGTGAAGATGGGAAATGAAGAAGAGAGAGAGAGAGAGAGAGGAGCAAAGAAAATCATGACAGTTGCTTATCTTGTCTTTGTCCTCTAGCAAGCTAGACACTTCATTTGAGATGAGTGCAGTTTCAGGGAAGCAAGTGCCAACAGGAGGAACATCTATTCAGTCACGTTGCAGTGTCACATGAAAAGTTGATAATGTGCTATTGGGATTTTTTTTCAGCCGTCTCATTTAACATTTTGTAACAATGTTCATCTCTGAATTTTCATCAATACAGCTTTAATAATATACATTTGATTAATAACAGTATGTCCCTAGTCAATTGTTGCTTAATACAATATATAAGATTACATGTCTCCAATCTTTATTTCTGGATGTTGTGATGTCATTGATGGAGTCAAGGAGTTTGTCCTGGGCCTGTGAAAGGAACTTGATTTAAATACTCTCATCACTGTTGCTTCCTACCTGCTGTGCTTTTTCTGTGTATTAGATGGAGACTGCTGTTGCTGACACACAGACAAACAACACAAATTACATTCTTTGCAGTGAAGGACTTTTCCCAGAAAAGCAGCCCTGACTGGTTGTTTACAAACAGCACACTCACTATATTAAATTTTACAGTATATATCTTAAATCAGACCAAAATGGACATCTGATTATGTGAGATTGTTATGTTAGACAGGTGTGGGTCCGCAAGTGGCTAACAAAGAGCTGTTCTGTGCTGCTTAGGACCCTACAGCCTCAATGGGCACCAAAAAAGTAAACTGCAAATGTAGAGTTGTTATTTTGCTAAAATGTGGATAAATACACTGCTTCTGTGTAGGGCTGTTGTACCCACTTGACCCTCCAAAGCTTTGCAAAAAGTATGTTGCCATATATTGGTGGGAAACATGAGGGGCTTACTGATGAACAAGTGAGAAGTTGGTCATGCTGATGGTCTTGCCAGAGAAGATTTGTTTGACTTTTTTATCCTTTGCTGTGAGAGCCTATGGGTCAATCACACGTCCTCGAAAGATCCCATTTTCTGAGTTGGGAAGTCATTTTTCCAACTTCCATTGTAATGTGGAAACAGCTTTGACATTCTAAAGAGCACATAAAGACTATCATACCAGTGGATATTCATGTTGACATTCAAGTAAGCTGAAACAGTGTGAAGGTTTATATCATAAGGTGATTTTGTCTCAGACTTGTTGCCACACCAGTACATTCCCAAAAAACTCCAAATCTTGGTTTACCTGGCTTGTTATCAGTGTTAATGCCAAGAAGTAATATTTCTAACTTAAGTCACATGGTTCCAACCAAATACCATTTGAAAAATTGTATGTTAGCTAAATGTTGATGTGCAATATATGAACTGATTGAATGTTTCTTACTATCAACCGAACATTTGCCTTATCCAACATGTTTTCTCCATATGTGACGTGAAAGTCGACAAGTTGTACATCAACATTTGTGTAACCGTCAACACAATTTATCTGATGATTTTAAAAATTTAAGGTATTTCATCTTTGGCAAAGTGCTTTTGCGATAATTAACAAAGCTAGTTTACACAGAAAGACAGAAATTACACAATTAAATAGGCACTCCAGCAATTTTACTCATCAGGTTCACTTTATTTGTCAGAAGGGAAGTGCAACATGGCTGTGAAAACAGTTGTGTAATGTCTCCTGTGTCTCTTGAGGGAGCACTGATTTTGAAAAGTAATGGGGTTTAGGCAAAACATTAAGCAAAAACTTTAGGAGGAAGGGAGGGTCTAGTAATAGGTTGAGTTGCATCATGGGAAATGTAGGATACTGTATTTTTGGAACGTGGCTCATGCACATCTCTGTTGCTGCTTAAATTTGTTTTTGTTTTTCTTTTGTTTAACAGTAGGTATAAATATTTTTTGGCTGATGACTGTTAAACTTACTTTACGGGGTAACTGTTCCATGTTAGGCAAACCATTATTCATTTGTTTAAAAGTTACCTCCGGGCATTATGTCTGTGGATTTCTGCACATCTAACTCAACAATTAGGTAAGAAAACATTACTGGAGGTGGGTGTGCAAGACACAAACATAAAAACAGACACTTCTAAGATGAAGAGCCTTCTCCCATGAGAGTGTGATCCAAATGTCAGAGTAAAATGTACTCAGGTGATCCGAAGATGTGCCATCTCCATTAAGGTTTGTCCTGTTATTATTATCGTCTTGATGGTGAAAGGGAGGGCAAGTGAAAATTAAATATGAATATTAGGGGAATTAAAACTTGCTACAGAGAGAGGCAAGATGTTGCAATGGACTGCTTGGGCGTGGGGAGCAGTTTTCAGAAGTTTAATGTTTTCTTCCTCTGCAGGATAATGGCACCGGGTGCTCTGCACTGTGACACTACATGTCATAATTGTCAAAATCAGTCCCTCTATGCTTCTGAGCCCAGCAATTAATACTTTCAGTCTGATTAAGTTGATTGACCAATCTGTGAGAGCAGGCTTGCGTGATGAAGAAAGCTAATAGTTAAATTAGTAAAATTAGAGTTTTGCTTTGAGTGCATCTTATGTCCATCATTTTGAAGTTGATTTGAACTGCTGAGGTACTGAATGTGAATAAGCTTTTCAGCTCGAGTATCACAACGTGCATTGTCTCCTAAGTAGCTTGAATCTTTGTAGAGGAGAAGATATAAAAGGCTAATTTGATGGTGAAGATGCTATTTGGTAAATTGATTTCCAAACCGTACACTAATTCAAGATGTCAGCTAAGAACCAATTAGCGTTGCTACAAACTGTCCTCTGCTATTCATTTATGCGGATGGTTATGTAACGGACGCCATGAGAGTCCCAAGAGATTGGTCCACTTAATGGATTTATTGATTGATCCTGTTGTTTATTTGTTCATTAATTTGTGTGTAATTGTTTAATGGCCAGCTGTTACTGTGAGAACGTTTTTTGTTTTAATACTGCGACCATGATGATTTGCAGGGACAGAGCATAAAACAAACTAATTTAACTTCCATAATTTGTCATGACTTATCATGTAAGGCAGTAATCTTTAAAACCTCAGACCAAATTTCCATCCAAATGTAATTAATGCAAAAATGCATTTTTAATGTCAAACAATTAGTGCTGTAAGTAAGTTTTTAATTGGGCCTTGTTATAGCAGGAAGAGCAAATGTAACAAGCATGAAGCAGCTTCTAAATAAGCTGCGTTGTGATTTGATTACTTACACAGGGTGATCAACAGCTGGACCCGAGTCACCTGTCGTTACGTGGTCAATTGTACCAGTTCATCTGTGATCTTGCTAAGGCCTCAAACTTTAGCAGAGGGCAAATATCGCAATCTGTGTCAAACTCAAGCTTCATGTGGACAATCATCACAAACCAGAGACCAAACAGCAGGTCACTGCAGTGGCAAAGTGGAGTCAGAATGGTGCTCATGGCACAGCACAGGTACACAGGGCAATAAACACACAGTTGTGCGTTACACCAACAGAAATTCAATGTGAACAGAGCCATCCAAGTGAGGCAAAGGGATGCCAACCTAATTTAGCTCAGTGCTGGTTACTATGGTTGCCATTTGCTACAAAAGCAGTAATGTAACACTTTGATTGCATCTCATGTAGGTGAACGTACACAAGTGGTTTGTGTTTTGAATTATTTTCTCGTGCAGAGCAAATAAAGCCACCTTCAAATTCTGACAATGCACCGCAAGCTGGCCATGTTAAAAGGACCAGTGTGTAGGTAAAGCAGAATGTAGCGGTAAGTTTGCAGCCTGTGGCCAAGAGAGTGCCCATCCATCAACGCCCCCGCACTTGTGGGAGAAGCTATGGTCACAGCAGAAAATGAAAATGCAAAGAAAAAAAAAGACAGAGGCCTTCTTTAGTGTTTAGTTTGTACTGTACAAACATGGCATGGTGGACAAACCAAATGAAAACACAACAGTAATTAACAACTGGTGATTATACACTAGTGAAAACAGAATTATGAATACTATACCATACTGTTCCATTTCTCCCAATAGATTCCCCCAAATGAGCATGAGCTGAGGTTTGTGATTTTCAAGTGCATGGGAAAACAAGCCATATGAATTTCAGTTGGATCACACAGACTGCAAATACATTTCCTTACTCAGATCCTGCAGCACTGCAGCTATGTTTCTAAGAAAGCTGTTGTGTAATTTGATACTCGCCATTCACACTGACGTCTGTTATGTACTCTCTAAAAGTTAGAAACTGCCTGCTCTGCCTTCCAGCCCACTGTTGACTTAAGGCCTGTTGACAGTGCATTAAGCTAGCATGAACCGATTTTCCAGACAACTGGTAAACACAGACATTTTATTTTAGTTATAGGGCAAACAGTAGCTTATTTGTTGGTCCAGCAGATACCCAGAGCAACATTATCATTCATTTGGAGACATATTTTGGCCACCTGGTGAATTATTCACTCTGCTTTTGGCTCAGTTTCACTCTCTACTTACTCCCCCAAAGGAAAATATCTGGCTCTGTAGCCCTAAAAATGCTCCGCTAGCTGCTGACGTTGTCTGTCTGATATTTGGTTCCAGACAGGGTTTAAAAAGGTTTTTGCTGACAAAAAAACAACTGTGTGAGAAAATGAGGGTTGGTAACAGCAGTAAGAAAACAGTAAACAGTAACGTTTCAAGCCATAAAGACAAACCATCGACCTGAAAGATGCTCAAAATCTTTCAGGTCGATGTGACAAATCTGCATGGGCTCGTGAATATCAAAAATTATATATATTTTTTCCAATTAATTGTTTCACCTATTATTACAACATTAATATAGCTACATTTGGATCATTTGTCAACCAGAAACCCAAAGAAAGTGTTATGCTGTCCTAACACTGTCCTAATAAGACATACTGTCTTCCCAGGCTGTCTGCACCGTCTGTTGACTAATCCCACAATCGTCAGAAGAACCCTCTGTGATTTTACCGAGCCTGCTTTGAAAATCGCATTGGTACAGGTGTACAACAGTACCCAACCAAATATATTAGAAAACATCTACTGTGCCTCAGTCTGAATGTGCATGAGTCAACACTGTGACCATGAAATAAATGAGCACATTCCCGCAGCAGAAGTCCTGATCAAACATAAATTCCTTCTGTATCGTCACTAAAAATGTCAGTCAGTGAACCCACATCTACTCACGTTTCTTTTGACTGTGTACACACCGCCTCTAGAATTTGCTTTGCGCCCAATCTGAACTCACATTAATGCTCTGACCATGATGTCCTTGAACTGAATAAAGAAAAATATTTAAGAAAGCATAAAAAAGGAAAAAAATCTAAGTGCTTTGCAGAATTGTGTTAAACATTAGGGGTGTGAATGGATTCGAGTGTGTAAACACCATCTGATGTATGGTCAATTCTGAGTCTGCTCTCTGAATATTCTCCAGCTGTTTCGGCAGCTTGTGAGCACGTGAGGTGACAAAAGTTCAATCGCAAACCATTTTAGACAAGTGAACTGCAACAGAGCGCATCCACATCACTGGCCAACGTGTGATTTGTGTCTTTTATGCCTGTGCGACTAGTTTTAGGTGTGCATGATTGAAATTCAGCCAAATTCAGTTTATTTACATCTTTATGTTCTAATCCTTGCCATGCCTTTTATGAGAATGCCACTCTGAATGTAGCCACAGCCCATAATAATCTCATTTGTTAGATCAAGCTCAGACTGTGAACTTTATTCATTCAACTCTTTTATCGTATTAATACTTGTATTTTCTCTTAAAACTACTTCTAAAAACAGAAAAAAGAAATGTGGTTCAGAAACTCAAATAAACACAAAGTTAACACAGCCACTAGTAAGCTAGCTAGCTAGCACAGCTTTAATAACTTCAAAACTGAATCCTCTGCCGACAGAAACAATGCTATTGCATCCATTTAGTGGAGCTAACGCAGACACCGAATACTGCTCTTTATGGGGAAACTGTCCCAGCTTTTATTTTGAACATAAAAGGAAGTGTCTGACAGGATGGAACTTAACTTCCAAGCCAAACTGAAGAGGTGATGCTCTACTCTCAGTTTGAGTTTACATTCAGACTGCCAAAAGTGAGCACAGGCAGCTTTGATCATTACAAGTTTGAGAATCTGTTGCTGGCTCAAATATAGTCACACAATTTCTCTTGAATGCTCAAACCATCTGTTGACATTCGCAATTCTGTGTTCCTTCTCAGATGAATCCGATCCATGCCTGTTCGCTCTCAAAGGCTGACTTGCAGACTGAGTAGAGCCCACATTTGCTTCACGCCCTCTCAAGTCTTGGGTCCTCAATATGCCTCCATTGTCTCTTTCCTCAGTGCGTGGTTTGTACATTGAGAACGCAGGCCTGCTTCAACTACGATTGTGGCTTCGTACGTTCTACTCAGATCGCTCAGAAAACATGAAACAGCTAGCAGCTTCAGGCGTGATGCAGATGGGTATTAAACATCATATGATGCACTCCTTCAGTCAGCTTACTGGAGAATGCAGTGCACAGTTACCACACAGAAATGGCCTGTGGGCAGAAAGGAACAGATTCACTTATTCTCAGCATGTTTGCGTTCTGAACAACTTCACGCTCTTTCTGTCTGTACAGTAGACACTTGCACATATAAAAGCACACTTTTAGTAGTAGTTTTGTTAACAGTTTCTTGGATAGTGCTATTACTGAGCCACAACGGCAATAGCTCAAAGTTGAAACTAATGTAAAAGCCACTGATAGCTGCTACATGCAGGCTATTGGATGTGAACCCAGATGAGCATGCAGCATGAGGACTGACAAAACATCACCACCCTGTTGTGTCACCTTTTTTTTTTTATTTTTTTTTTTTTACCGCCTTGAAACGTGGCATTCCGGTGTGAAACAGCAGCTTGTAGCATTGATAATGCTAAAAGAGACTAAACACAAAAGTAGTACTTCAAAGAGTGGGAAAGTGGCCATGAGTGTCCCAAAATATTAATACACATATAAAAAATCATGTGCATCATTATGTCAAATAGGCACATGCCTGCTTAACATGCACTCCACTGAACCTAAGGGTGAGCCCAGTAAGGTGTAGAATGTGGCAACAATGATCAGGCGTGCTACATTAGCAGGCAGCTATAAAATGAAACTCAAAGGAGCTAAGCTTAAGTTGAATTAAACAAATAGCTTTAGTCACTTGTAGGGGCACATAGGAAATTGTCATTTGAAGTGTGACACATCATTATCAGGGCTAAGTGAAGCTGATGCCAGGAGGCGCGAAGCAACATCTGACACGACTCCTAACACTTCAGCCTAATCACTTGATGCAGTCTCTTAGGATATCTACAGAGAGACTGTTCGTTCACTACTGCAAGTATTTGTTGCTGTCGTGTAAGATGTGGCAGTAGCATAACCATATTGCTTTTTACATAACTAGCTATGGTGGTGTGGTTCCATTTTCAACCTTATGTTACAGGTGCAACACGAATAGACCTGATGTATTTAGCTTCACAGTGATCCACCTAACACTGATTGGCACTGATTGAAAGTGGTGTTCTGTGTGTATGTGTGTGTGCGCGTTTGTGTAAGGATGTGCGTGTGTGGGAGATGAGGTCAGTCTGATTGAAGGCAGGTGCATCTGAGTGTCTCTCTGTAGTTTGCTTGAGCCACACATGGCCTCACTCCCCTGTGTTTCTCGGTGTGTGTGAGCAGGTCTGCTCAAGGCACTGCTGTCTGAAGGCAGAGTTGAGCTTTCTGAAGGCCTAGGTGTGGTCACTCTTGTCTGTGGCTCAGAGGCTCAGAGAGGGCAGCCATCTAGTGTTGTGTAAAGTTAACAACTGACACTGACTTTCTTTTGTTGAGAAGTTCAATTATCTCAGGAGGTCACAGTTTTCCTTTTTGATTTAAACACATTTTATATGGTAATAAACGGAGCTTTTAAAACTTTCATTTGATGTGGTCTTTTGCCCTTTTCTGAGACTTGTTGGTCAGATCAAGAATCTGTATGCCTGCGGTAAAGTACTGCAGTAGAGGCTTTTAAGTCTTTTCAGACAGTATAAAGCAGATGTGCACAGCACATTCATTTGCAGATCAGTGCAGACTGATTTAAAGACTTTTCTGCTTTAACTACATAAAGTGTAAGTCTGCGCTGACTTTGGTTTGACAGCATTTAATTTAAATGAATCCTTTTATTATCAAATATTAATTGGTTGCTGCAGAAAGCGCTGCAGCAAGTATTTACTTTAAAAACGCAACCGCCTGATAAACTAGCCTGCTGTGTAAGTGGCCGGAGTGATGAAAACAAAAAGGTTTTATGAGTTAAATAATTCATATCAGTCTAGAAATAAGAGTTTTTCGGTGCAATTCTGATTCTCAAAGGAAGCTGTTGCAGAAAAATAACAAATTTGATTTACTTAAGTCTGTTTTTACTGACACTAGTTATACTTGGCACTGTAATTGCTAGTATCCACCTTACTGAACTAAAACACTCTTCCTAAAATCAGATACAGGCTATTTTGGAGATGAGCCTCAAGGTAAGTTCTGCAGATATGCAACCCTCAACCCACGTTAGCCTGTAGATTGGCACAAATTGTGGGTTATATCTACAAAGTAGTACATCTGTTCAGACGCTGTTCCGAGGCAATGCTTCCTTTAAATTGTTGGCGGGGGAAACGGGAGTTTTAGAGGGATTCATTTTGGTTTCCCAGTCTCAGCAAACGATAACATCACATTAATCTATTTTGTGTTTTTAGGGGTCTTTGCCATGAAAATTTAAAAATCTCAGACAAAAAATGTTTGAAAAAGACCAAAAAATGACAACCACACCTGGGTATTTTTATATGAAGCACAGCAGACACATCCTGTACAATTTCATTATGCCAAATGCATACATGTACACATTAGATATGCTCAATATCACAGTTTATCGCAGCTTTAGTGAAGAATATGTTGGAACGCATGGGTGATTAGCGCGACACAAACCTACTGCAAGAAAGAAATATAAGAAACTTACTTCCTCTGTGGATATAGAGGGGTTATATTGTGCTGTGTAGGACACAATATAATCCTCCTGTATGTGTCTTTATGTACCTTTACTGGCAGTTTATAGCTGTAGGGTCTGTGGGGGGGGCGTGTGACTTTTGTTAAAATGTTTTCTGACACACAAGTATCTTTAGCACAAAAAAGCAACAGCATACTAATATACTATAAATGTAAGTGCTGCACATACTAAGAAACCAGACTGTTCCTCATGCTGGATATTATATTGATAATATTATATTAATATCGCCATTATCATTTCTGCTTTCTCCGAATGACACCACACATTCTTCGCTGGACGTTACATCGGTGCAAAAACTCAATTGACCACTGTAGGGTAAACAGTCAAAACTTCTGTTATGACAAACTGTGTCAATACAGGATTTCATTAGTATTATTGATCAGCCGCACAGAATCATAAAGAGAGACTCTGCACGCTTGTTTGATTTGTTTTTCCCCTCTGAAAAATAATCGATAATGATGTGTTTTTCATCTAAAGCCATCAAAAGTTTGCACCTCGGTCAGCGGTCACGGTTTACCTCCAAATGGGTGTTGCTTTCTAAGATCTCCCTATGGTCCACCCTCCCGTGTGTTTAAACCTCCCTAATAGCGAAACTCAACCCATTAACTCATTAAAAAGACATTAATTTAACATTTGGGTCTGCAGGTGAAGGTCTTTCTTCTCGATCAGTATCCATCTTACACGGATGTCATCCTCATATTGACAACAATAAAGGAAAGAAAATCCTGCTAAGCCCTGGAAATGCCTACTTACAGACAATTCAACAGCTACTAGCAGAGATAAAACTCCCAAAGCTGAATCAGGGATGTAAGAAACAGAAACTGTGAGCACAGGTGAGATGTGGTGCTGTTCCCAAATGAGCCCCCATCATTTTTTAATCTTATATATGAAATATTTACTGATATATTGAAGAGTAAATACATAAATTACTGAGTCCCGCTTTGGTCACACAAAACTAACACAAGCCCTTTGTTTGGCTAAAAGAACCTCCAAAAAACAAAACCCAGAGGGAGGAGGGCGATAACTATGAAGTGCCTCATCTGAGAGGATAAAAGAATAAAACTGGTGAATGGAAACACAGAACATTGGGGAGACAGTTGTTTAGACTTGAAACAGATGCCAAAAACATGGAGAAAACAGAATGCAAACAAGACCAATTTGACATCAAACACGTGTAGGAGGAAGAGGAGACTAAAGACAAAGGCGAGGAGATCTCCTTCCTCGCTCAGTGGGAGATAAATGACAGGCTCAGCTGCCTGGAAAGAGGACAGCAACAAGATCAGAGCAGAATCTGCCTCTGAAAAGGACTTAACAGTGATCACGGCAGAGCGGAGAAGTGGAGTTTATAAGGAAGGATGCCAACTACAAAGCTCAAGGAGGTGGAGGAAAAATAGCAGAAGGGGGTGAGAAAGCCAGGAGAGGTGAAGAGAACCAGAATCCAGCTGGGTTACAATAACAGGGAGACTGTCCAACAGGCATATCCTCACACTCTGACCTGCTGAGCCAGAGGAGGAATGACGAGGAAGGAAAATAGTGGCGCTGAACTTAAATAGACTAAATATAATATTTCTGCATTAAACTCTACCTGTGTTATGTGTTTTATTGAGTTGTGTCTTTACACAATCTCAGATGTTTCCAACCACTGCGAAACTGAGGAAAATGAACATTTGTAATGTAAAAATGTGTCAAAAAAAGGCGTCATCATATCCCCCTTAGAGCATCTGTAATGGTTGCAGCTGTCTCCCAGACGCAGTCATATGTATAAAAAGATAAAATCCCCCTCCCAGCCCCTCCCAGATGTGCTGTGTCCACCAAACAGCATCAGAGCAACACAGTTTCTATGATGAAACCGCTTTATTCAGTGTTTTAATCAGTTTTCATCTCCTGCTCCATTCATTTTTGAGACGAGGAGAGCTCTGCAGCTAATTCGGCTCCCAATGAAAACCTCCTTAAGCATGAATAAAGTGTGACAGACCAGCCTTTATACACGTCATGCAGGGCATACATATCAGCAGTGTGGGGGACAAAGCTGTCAACATCTGTATAATAGCTGTTGTCACGAATTTTGATCTTGATTATTAAGTAGAATACATCAATTAATGATAATTCAATTCAGTTGTAATTATTATTTAAGTAGGAGATATGAAGAATTTTTTTAGATGGCGCATATAATGAATTGCATATATTTCAAGGTGAAACAAACAAATGCTAATTAGTCACCTCTATCTGTAACGTAATGTCAATTAAATCCAATAAGAATGCAGATATAAACAATTTAATAAATTGCAGTTGATTATACTTAACAAAGGGTTATAAATAAACAAAGTAACCGGAAACAGTTGATCTGATTTCATTAAGCATAGTGTTACTACTTGGCTGACAATGCAGGTAACCATTTTAGAATATAGAGCTCCCAGTTTGCATCATTTTATTTTATTTTAATGTATATTTATCGTTTTTTTAACATTGCTTTAATTTGTCGTCAGCAAATATGGCAAAAGAGGCCAATGGTACTTTAAGTAAATAATCTGGAAAGATTTCCACAATCAGTGTCTCAGCTTCTTTGTCCCGGCCACAGAATTCTTAACCAACCTTCACTAGAAATGTGAAGTCTCATAACCTCAGCCACAGTTAATTTATTGAAATACGCACTGTACACACCAGTTGCATAGTCATTTGAATGGATATTGAATGCTTTCACATTCCTTGTTCTCCAGACACAGGCCTATCACTTTGGCAGAAAGATGGATGAACTGTCTCATTTTCATTTTAATGAAAACAGATGGAAAGAATCGGGACCAGCACAAACATTGTTTCCGCAGCTTGATTTGATACCATTATGATTTTGCCATTTTGTAACAACTCAACAGTTTGCTAATGGCTTCGCTAGTGTTAGAAAGAAGAAGAGAGAATGATTGAGGCGTGTTGTCTTCGCGGTGTGTGTGTGTGTGTGTGTGTGTGTGTGTGTGTGTGTGAATTCAGCTTTCCTCCTCTAATTCTGACATGCAAATGTACACACGCTCCCCCTTTGCCTTCAACTCAAGGGCAGCTCAGCGCTAGCGTGATTCGATATGCTAATGCCGGCTGTCATGCGTGGACATCATAATGAGTCATTTAGCGCCTGACTTCTCCCATTTCTATTGACACTAGTGGTACATCCAGAGGACAGGGATTTCTCCTGTCTTCCTTAACTCCATCATATATAAATTCACCATTGACTAACTGAATCTGTCTCACACTTTAAAGCCGGTAGCCTGCAGTGCGATTTCCATTTGATGTTTTTTGTTGAACTTCAGCTGGAGAAACACTGATCGATGGAGTCACACATCTGACCAAACTGACCGTATTGCATGCACCATTGCCTTTCCATCATGTTTCCCTAAAAGAAGCATCTGAAGGATGATATTTTACATCTGTCAAATGCAACAATATTGTCTCTATCAATTGAAAGATGTCCTTATTGAATATCATAAACAAACCTTGATGTGGACAGATATATATATATATATATCACTTTTTTTTTTTTACCTTTAATGGAAAACAGTTGCAATTGAAAGCAAGATTTGCAGGTTATCCTGAGGAAATGGGACATTGTTTATGTTTTATGCTATACAGAAGGGAAATGACCATGAGAGTAGTGGGCTGCAAAGAAGGTAAACGGAGACAGAAAAACACATTTGAGAACAGGAAGAAGAGAGAGCAAGATAAGAAGTTGAGAAATAACAGGGAAGAAAGTCGAGTTATATTTTATTCAGTTATATTTAGATGGATGTAGGCAGTTGTAATGATTTAAGAGGGGAAGGCAAAATGGAAAAGCCTGTAAGGCAGCAATTGACTTAAATAAAATACAGTTGAATGCCTTGATAACACAATGTGGTTAACAGTGCATTGTGTGTTAGCGTGTGTGCCGACATGACTTTAACCATAGGGTATGAAAAAGACAATACGTATTTTGAATTGACAGCTTGTCCTGCAAAGGCCTGAACTTGGAAATGGTTTGGTGTTTAGCTTTATTCAGACTGATACGGCGTGGAGTTTGATGTGGGCTGAGAAAGACCTTGATTCAAAGACATGTCGAAAGAGTTCATTATGTTGCAACGTGATGAGAGTCCCTCTGTACCTTCATGAATTATTAGGGCTCAGGGTTACGATGTGATCTGTAGGCGCAATTAAAGGTGTATTCAGTTGGTCACTTGTCCTCTGTAGATGCATTTACGTGCGCCGTAGTGTCCTGGCTTTGATTGGGTATCCTTCTTATGTTCTTTGGATTCAAAGGTCATATCCTGGTTTTAAGAAACCTGGATATACTACCTGAAGTACTCCAATAGAAACCTGGATTCTTGTCCTTGTGTCTGAACTCACAGAACGGAGTGGCTGAGTTGGTGAGGAATCAAGATGCACTTGCAGGCAGGAAGATCAGAAACCATATACTGTTTTGATCACATATACAAAGATGCAAACAGCCAGGTATTTCATGCGCCATGTAGACCCAGTGGCTGTGGGTTGCACAGTCATCTCTCTGCCCCCTTACATTGAATATGGGATAGAGAAAAAGACGACATACAAATAGACAAAAAAAACGTACACATGTAAATGAAATGAGGTAGTGAGGAAATGTGATGGTGAGACTGTGAAACTAGAGATCAGAAGGTTTTCCCCAGGTTATGAATATCCACTGAAAACTTCATGTAATCTGCCCATAATGTTATTATGCTGAAAATATATAGACAGATTCAATTGTTCTGTAGAATGAATGTTTAAAATGATACTGGAAATATAATGGATAAGATAATTATACATGTAGTTTTATTCTGAAACTTGCCACGCACACTAAAAAATAGACTTGGGTCTGATTAAAATGGCTTTGTGAGTGTTTTTACGCAACAAGGGCCTGCAACAGTCCTGTCGGTTAATGCAACAGGTTAATTATATATTAACATCCCCTCACTGTAAATCCATGGTTATGCTTGAATACATGCTTGCAATTCAGCTGTGCACTGTGCAGGTATTTAAACCCCCGGGCTAAAAGAAGCATTTCTGCTGTGGTAGCTGCCATTGTTGACATAATATTTGTCCATTTCTAGTTGCATATGACAGTACCATTATGGTGACATATTTAGCTTGCATATTGAGAGATGAAGAGAGGGAGATCATTGGCCCGGACTTCTGCAACTGACAAACATCAGAAACATTATCTACCTGTCTCTGCCATTAACATGCGGACATCATTCCTTGGTGTAGTACAGCTGATGTTTACAGTAGTGTCACCAGCACACCATGATGTGGAAGTGAGAAAGACACAGACACAGTTTTGCAGATAACCCGGGGATTTCTTGATGACTAGCGTGTGAGTATTAAAAGCAGACAGAGCCTTCTGGGTTTTATAAGCAATATTTATCTAATGCCAATGTAATCTGCATCTAATAGAGCTGGAATCTCAATCAGATGCAAAGCCATCAAGGCACACCGGGCATGAGCAGAGGAGATAAAGACGGAAGGAGATAGGCAGAGGCGTAGGGGAGGGAGGCTGTGTGATGTAAAGTAGGTGCAATATGGAGAGGCAGAGGAATAAAAGGGGGCTGGATGGAAAGAAAGACGAGGCCTAGAGTCAAAGAAGGTGAGTTAATATTCAAAACATCGACGCATTGCATAGAGGGTCCACTTTTCCTGATCACAGCTGATCTCATAGCCTAGTGTCATGGCTTACTGACTGAGGAGAGTAGAGGCAGGGGCTCTGGGTGGCACAGTCATCTCTCTGCCTCCTTACATTTGGAAATGGAGTTGCAGCCTCTCGTTCACCAACCGATTTCAGTTTTTATCTCCTTATTTGTCTCTGCCTCTCTCTGACTTTCCTGTTTCCCCAGTTGGAGGTACACATTTCTGTTCAGGTCCAGGCTTTCTCTCTCAATGTGTTTGTGTTTGAAGCATTTTACTAATAAGGGTTTGACTGTTTACCTAGGTACTCCCCCTAAGTAACGATATATATTACATGATGTCAGATTACATGATTACATCTATTGCGAGCAGCAACATTTGGTGACTTCTCAAGCAGGGTATAAGCTACTTTCCATTAAAAAATACTGCAGCAGAAGAATTGAGGTGGACACTGGTCACAAGTCAGAGTAGCATGGAAAGAAATCCAGAGCTGGTAGTCGTAGCTAATTCGAGCTCTCTGTGTCTCTGCTGCAAACGCAGGGGAGTCTGGTGAAGCTTTGACAGTCACTAGAGGCTCAGGTTTGGTCCTTTGAACGCATCACTGTATAGGTACCTGTGTTGCAGCTCAGCCAGCAGCTCTTTGCTAGCGTCAGTACACAGCAACAGTCCTGCTGTTTCTCACAGATGACAGCTCCTTATTTGTAGATAGGCACTCGTGGGCTACAGCAAATACATTACATTGTGTTAAAAGACCAAAACTGCAAAAGCTTCATAGCAAAAAATTAACATCATCAGTTAATCATCGATGCAGAAGACATGGAAATACAGGAACAGCATTGTTCTTGCAATGCAGTGTGGTTAGTAAGTAATGGTTATTTTCATTATTCATTAATCTGACAAACTGACATTTCACAATTAGTTGATTAATAGTTTAGACTCTAAAATGTAAAAATAAATTGTGAAAAATGTGCATTGCAATTTCCCCAAAGTGTCTTCAAATAGTTTATTTGTGCAACCAACAGTCCAAAAAAATCCCAAACTTAACATAAATGATGAAGAAAAAACTGCATATCTTTCGATTTAAAAAGCTGGAACCAGCCAAAGTTTGTCATCGTTTACTTGAAAGTGGACTTACATGATTAATTAACTATCTAAATATTTTGCAATTCATTTTCCTGTAACCTACTAAGTGATTAATGGAGTCTAGTCAATTAGCGCAAATGGTGTTAGTTCATTCAAACACAGTTCCCTGTTGGCTGCTTAGCCCCCGTGTTTTCACTTGTAACCTGACAAGCACGAGAACTGAACATTGTGCTTGGCAAGCGTGACACCATCTTGTACATCCAGTAGGGTGCAGAACAAAGCTACTGCTGCGACCCTATTATAGCACCCCACATTGACTTACACACAGTGGGAAATGAATAAACAGCGGGTGTGCTTATTCAGAACAGGCATTTTACACACCCTGCAAAATAATGTGAGTATGTGCTTCTTAGCTTTGGAAATAGCTAGTCGCTAGTTAGCCCTTCATGCTAATGATTGTAGCTTGCTATTTACCAGAGCAGGCGGACACACAGTTGAAGCCAATCCTTAGTTTTTGCTTTTGTGTTTTTTGGTTTTGGAAAGCCCCACCCTCCAACCTCTTTACATGCTGAGTATCTACAGTAGCAGAGGTGCTCATCGAGAGGAGATGTTCTGGGTCAACTTCTAAGGTTGAAGAGAAAACCTTATGTGTACTGCTTAATATATCAGAACTGCTCAAAAAACTAATATTTTTATATCTGGTATCTTTCATGTTCCTTCCTCTCGTCCTCTCTTCCTATCCCCACTGCTCTCTCCTCTCCTCTCCTCTCCTGTGCACACTTGTTTATTCCTCTGCTTTGCCTTAGATGGGTTAAGCTGTCCGCAGCAGAGTAGCAACAAGCTTGTTTGTGATGTCTCTATGGTTGGAAGGAGGACAGCGAGAGGCTTGATAGATCCATTAATGTTCCTTTGGTCTTCCATTTCAAGGCTGCACAAACACTCTGATATGTGTGCGTGGGTGTGTGTGTTTCTCTGTAGCTGTGTGTGTGTGTGTTGTCTTTCTAGAAGATATTTAGAAAAGAGTATGACTAACAAGCTACTGTGTGTGTGTCTGCATGTGTGTGAGGTATCGTCACGGGCCTTAACCTAATTAAAATTCTGTAAAAGCTCCCAAGATGTCTTGACAACAGTTTGTAATCCGCTATTTTAAACCACCTGTGGTCGCAGATCTTTTACACAATGCTAAAGTGATTTTTCCAACCCTAATTTAGCACAAACCTGGAATAAATATTCAGTACTTTAATACTAATAGCAAGAGCACACTTGCAGCACACAGGATAAACATGCTCACTTGATAAAAGCTGGAGTGTTATGTGGAGCTTTTCATGGTGGAGATGTTGTGTGGGTATAGGAAACCTTTCTCATCTTTTTTATAGTAGCCTAATTTCCATTGCATCAGGTGTGTGGCAGCAGAATCATGAATAATTTGACACTTCCCTGACAGTAGTGGACTATCAGGCCACCTGAAGGTCCTGTCTGTTCAGGATAAGGTCAGAGAGGAGTTACGTGGCAGACTTCCCGGAGGAGCTGGACTGCTTTAGGTCAGAGCTGCTAACCACTTGTGGTTGTCAACAGCAAATCAAAAAAACAGCAAGTCTCCACTAGATCGCCGGACACCCCCGACAGAAGCTGCTGCCGCTCCCTACCCACACTGTGGGTAACTGCCACTGCCACTGCAATGAATTCCTGCAGTTATCTTTTACTTTCCTCTGAGTTCAGAAAGACTACGAAGATGACTCGGATGCTTCCTGTCAGCCAATCGGTGCCCCGTGCCGCTGAGGTGATGGACTGAAATTCAGATTTCACAAAGGAGCATTTTGTATAAAATTACACCATCTATTTAGAGCCAAACCTGAGTTTTGAATCGTCTTATCTCATGTGCAGGTGACACTTTGTTTCACACCTCTGTAGCATGAGCAATCATTTACTCATCCCACTGAAGTGCGCTGATGTAAGAGACCAACACACACCAAAAAAATCTCTGCACAAGGTGACAAAACATTGGGAAAGCAGCGTTTCTGTAAGTTGCCTTTGCACGACAACGGTAGAGCTATTTCTAATATCTGTTGGCTGTTTGACAGGCAGACTTGTGATAACAGACCCCACATACTCACCTCAGCCGTGGTCACCATTATTGTTATATCTAACCGTTCAAATGGAAGGCCGTGCCCTGTTTAGTCACCGTTTAGCATTGATGCTAAATTGCAATGCTACCCTCGTCCCTCTGTTCCAAACTAATCAGGCCATCTGTGTAAACACTAATCACTAATCTGCCATAATAAAAAGCACTATTCCCTCACCTCGGCATCTGCCACAGTGGATGATGCGTCCATTCTTTGTTTTGGGGGGGGTTTTTTGTACAATAGTCACAGGCAATATCTGCTTCTACAGGTGAAGCTGTTGTAGTGTATGTATTTGTGTGTGTGTATCAGGTATTTACCACACAAGGATACTCATAGTCCACTTTCCTCTGTCTTGGTACCACCAGCATCATCTGATCCATCCAATGGCATCTTCACTTCCTGGTTCGCTATCATTCCTCTCGCCACTCACAAATTAGCTTTGGTCCTCACTCTCTCCGTCACTCATGGCACAGGTAGCACAGCACCACCCAGCTCCACCTGCCACTGGATGACTCAAGACTCCCCACTGGGGCCTACTCAGACGCCCTCCTGCAGAGCGTTCTGACACGATCAGTTCCTGTCGTGGAAGGATTCACGGTTGGCAAAGTGTTTTCCACTTGACGAAGCTCTTGATGCATTTTTGGAATTTCTAAGTGCATTGCATAAACAGATTTGGGTCTTAGCATATCTTGGATGGAGGATGCAGTTCACAGCCAAAAGATGATGTGTGTCAGTTCACACCTTCATGTTGTCAAGCGATCATTAGTGCTTGAAACGGGTCACGCAGCATCTAGTAGGTGTTGGGCTTTTTCCTGTCCACATATGTAAGATTCTCGTAATTTGTGCTGCCACTCACTTATGAATGTCGGCACATACTGTGTAGTTTTATCAAGTATGAGGCTTGAATCCCTCCTTTTCCTGCCCAAACAAGTCTGGAGAAGCATAAACATGCTGCTGCTCTTTGCTACCTGAATAGCATATTAGCACTCAGCAGGGGACAGATGCTGGATGGAAGCTAAAGCCTTCTGCTCTCGTCTCCAAAATCCTCCACTACCACAAACTCACCGTCCGCATAATTAGTGCCGGCATTTTCCACGAAATTTGAAATTTAGATTTGTTTCCATGCAGCCAATTAACACGCACGTGGACGGATGCTACCTACAGGTGGAGTGGTCATGGAGGAAGATGGAAGATGGGCTCTTCAACAGATCCCTCTTGAGCAGGAGTGGTCTGATGAAAATACCACTTTTTTTTTTTAAATACATATGGTGTCCACATTTTTTTCACACATGGATCAGTCCATAATACTGTATTTGCAAGAAGGTGACGGGTCACTTGATGCTGACCACCTACGACATGATGCCAGATGAGAAAAGTGGATGGAGGACATCTTTCTCCATCTATAAAAAAAACTGGTATGTTGACACAGGGTACAAACTAATGACTCCCCCACTAAGGTCTAGGATATATGTGGAGATATAGTGCATGTTTTGTTGTTCTATGCTGCAACACCCACGCAAGCTGTGCAAGAGTTTGAATGGCATATTATACCACCACCTTATTAAGTATTCAACTTGATGTATGAGAGGAACAACTTTTATTGGACCTTCCATACATTTCATCCATTATTGTCCATTCCAGGAAGCTATATATGCACGTGTGTGTACAACATCGTTGTCACTCTTTCAAGCAATCAAGGTTTTTACAAGTGGCCCCTTGAGCTCACGTGCCACAGCTTCTTAGCAACAGTTTGCTCTGACCTCAGGTGATTTTAGTTGTTCTTTCTGAGTAAATTTCACTTCTCTCTCCCAGGTTGTTGATGATGGAGCACCTGGAGACACACTTGCAGATCCAGATCTGTTTACTGTAAATGAATCCCGACACAGTGGCAGTCTGTCAAGATGCAACTGAACACCTCACGACGAATCAAAAAAAAGCTCCTTCGTGCATTTCAATGACTTGCCACGCAGAAAAGCCTGCAGAGAGGCAGAGTCAGGGGCGCGAAAGTCAAGAGGGAAAAGTAGCAGATGCTTGATGGTGAAGAAGCAGCGGCGTTGAGTACAACACATGAATATGCTCTGCTGAATCCATCCATCTGCCTGCTTCTCCATCCCTCTCTACTCGTATCGATTTAATCAAGTTCCCACTTCTGTGTGTGTGTGTGTGTGTGTGTCGGTGGAGCTCCTCCCGACACTTTGCATGTGTGGAGTGAGCGAACAGGGATTTCATTAAGTGTAAAAGGCTGACTTTATAGTGATCAATGGCTCTGCTCATCGGTCACCTGGAGTGGCCTAACTGACCGCAGCAACGAGATGGATGAAGGGACTAGAATGGGGAGAGAAAGGGAGTGGCTGAGATGGAGTGGAAATAGAGAGGAAGGGGGTGTTGGTGCTGATGAAAGTGAAGGTGAGTGCAGAGAAAGAGAAAGAAAGAGACAAATGTGGAATAATGGGTCGAATTGACCTCGCATCCCCTTTCTGCACAGCGAGCTCTGACTCACGTGCTCTCCGAAATTACACCAAACTACTGTTATTACAAAAATAGCGTCCGTGGTCATTTTGCTTTTGTTGAGTTAAAGCAATCAAACACATGCCTGCAGGTTCAATGCACGGACTGTCAACAAGTCATGTGCCGTGCAAAGACACATGTCGCAGGGACCTGTTATGCTGCATATTTACACGGCATACTTCCAGCTGCCAAGGGCGAATGAGAAATGTTCTCAACAAGGTGCCTTTCACAGACGCTTCTTGCAATTGCTATTAATTATGTAGATTAAACTCGTGCTATTTTCTTAACCAGCTAATTTTACATTTCTTTGTGCTCATGCCTGCTGTGAAGACCATTGTGCATTTCACAGCTCAATATTTTTAGTGCCTCTGTTTTCCTTAAACGACCACACTGATTATTAATGTAACTACAGAGTTGACCATTTTTTTCCCCCAACCTTCAAGCCAGCCAATGTTTTGATGCACACTCGGATCAGGACTGAGTTTTCTTGCAGAATCCTGGATATGTGTTTGCTCATTCAAACATCATGGTCTGGTTACAAAAATGAAATGAATAAAACAGTTTTGAGAAATCTGAATGCGCTAGCTGGGATTTTACCATCAGAAGCAGGATAGAAAGGAAAAAGGATATCCTCTACATGCGTGTTGAAACTGTATTTACTTGCTGACATTCCTACCGTTCATGCGTGCCATTCAGAGGCCCTCTCTAATGAAAATGCCAGATATCACATCATCAAGTCTTCCAAATTAGACAAGAAAATACTTTGTGCATCATTCTGGTGTGCATTAAGGAGCATGCATTTGCAAATTATTGTTTCAAACATACACAGAAAGTACCTTATATTATTTATGTCCTGAATTAATTTATTAGTCAAGTTTGTGTTGCTTTGGTTTCTGTCGTGTCTTGTGACTTCCCGTTTTATTTTGAAAGATCTAACTTCCCTCTCGTTTCAGGTGGCTTGCCCTTCCTCTCGTGTTTCCCGCCTGTCTGATTGTCTTCCCCGCCCTGATTGTCTCCACCTGTTCCCCATTTCCTCTTGTGTATAAAAGTCTGCCTCTCCCCCTGTCTGGTGCCAGTTCGTCGTGTTAATTTTACCGAGAACCAGCGCCCTGCCCTATCTAGAAATCCTGCTCTGTCTTGTCTCCAAGTCTGTGAGTTTTTGCTTTGTGACTTTGTTTGCCTTTTGTTCTTGCCTTGGTATCGAGTGATTTTTTTGTTATTATTATTTTGATTTTTTTGGTTCTAGTTTTTTGCCTCGCTTAGAGTGATTTTCTGTTTTTTTTGCTCTAGTTTTTGCTCTTTAGGTTCATTTGTTACTTTGTTGTATTTCCTCAAGTTGAGTGATTTTACTTTGTACTTATAATAATAAACCCTTTAAACTTGCCTCTGAGTTACGAGTCGTGCATTTGGGTTCAGAACTGATCTTGTCAATTTATTACTACTAATTATTACACTAAATGCCAACAGTAATCCCTGCAGTACTGCTGCAATATCAATACTGAGGTATTGTTGATTTGAATTTGCACATTTTTCCCAGACCTACTGTTATGATTAAAAGACATCAATATTAACTGTCAGTAGGAAACAGAAAGTCCAGTATTTATTGACCCATCCAGCCACCATGGTCTCCTTCCTAGAGGACTTTGTGGTTCCATAACAACATCACACAACTCCTTGCTTTACTCAAACTAACATTTTACAGTGATTATAACACAGCTACTAGTTTTGTCACTTGGCCATTAACATACCATGGACATGTCCCCTTACTGTTCTCTATTAAGCTGCAGTTAAGAAGCAGTGGCACAAAGAGTTTTGTAGAAAATACTCGCATGATGGATTTGTGGATTTTGTTCATCTCTTACGTTCCATTAGAGAAAGGACATCTTAATGGCCAGTATAACCAGGAGGAATGATTGCAGTGACCTGTGTCAGTGTTCATGGTGGCACTTCAGCATTTGGACTTGAAAAATTGTGAACCGGGCGCATGAGACTCTCTCACTCATGTCTTTCATTACTGGGGATCAGATTAAAAAGGCCAAATCCAGCAGAGGGGTAAATGAGGCCAATCATCTAAAAACCAAACTGAGCTCATCTTCAGTTGCTGAGGTACAAAAATGACCGAGTCACTAGACAGAAAAGAAGTCAGACATGCCTGCACTGCCGCAGACAATCAGATATCTGAATACTGTCAGAAACACACAAACAGGTACTCATATAACCAGATTCTCAGACACACATCACAGTCCAAATCAATTCGAACCTAGAATACTAGCATGCATGTGCACATTCTCTGATTTCTATCATTTCACTATGAAAATCAACTAACAGAGCCTTGAAAATTGTTCCAGACAGGCAATCCATCCCGGTGAACAATTCATCCCCTTTATTTTTGTCCAACTTACCCTAGAAATGTAAATCCACTCAACTTAGCCACGGTGCGCCGTATCAGAGTGTGACCTTCCGAGTAATTGAATAGCGTGAAAGGTGTGTCTGTGTCTGTATGAAAGTTTCCACGTGGAAAGTGTCCCTTTTATCTGCGCGCTGCATAGGTAGAGGACTCTCAGTGGGGAGGGTTTCAGATTATGTGGAGACAGCAGAGGGTAAGCAGGTGGGCATCCAGAGAAAATTGAGAAAATTGTCACCCCCTATCCTACCACTGCCACAGTCACTATCCAACCTCCTAAAGACACAGCAAGGCCAATTAACCTCCCTCGTTACCACTACTATAGGCCTTCCGCTCCAAAGGGTAGAACGAGATGGGAAACAGGATGGAGGAGTGGCTGAGGGGTGCGGGTACTGGGGTGTTGATGGGCGGCAGTGCAGCAGAGGGAAGGAATAAATCAGAGGAATGAAAAATAAGAAAACGCAATTTGTCACACCATTGTCGGCTTCCGCTCTGCCCTCTCTCCTGTAGCAGGAGGAGCATGGATTCACGAGGCGAGGCTTGCGTGTCAGCCCAGCTGCTGCATCTATTTAAATGAGACTCGCAGCTTCATGAAGTGAGACCGCGTACCCTTTCAATATGCAGCTCTGCAACCGCTGTGCACGTCTGGATGAAGGGAGCGAGACGCCGAGCAGAGACAGAGGGAAGACGGAGAGGGTGCAGCGTGAGCACGGTCTGAGGGAGGGAAACTGGGTAAACCAGATTTTTGAAGACAACTCCGCGGATGCATGGGCGAGATTGAAAGTGTGGAGGAGGTCTATAGCTCTAATGGGTCGTCGGGACGCACGCAGTGACTGTAAAAGACAAACCGTGTTGACAGGAAAAGCCATTGACTCATTACTCAGTGTTTCTGTGGAAGAGAGGAAAAGTAGGAAGAAAAGTCTCTCTCTGCATGTGTTGTATATTTCATCAGATAAAGGAGTCTTTTGAGGAGGCGAGCTGAAATTCATTAAAAATCCTTGTCTCTGGTACTATTAGGGGGTTTTCGACTTTAGACGGAATATGAATGACACACCTGTGAGCAGTTAATAAGATATTAATTGGTAGCATGACTTCAGAAATGTTCAAATGCTCTATTATTAACATGAATAACAGAGATTTTGATATATATTTTTTTTTGCAGCCTTCAAGAGACTCCTATTTAAAAAGATTTAAAAAGCAACTCGACTGATTTTACATATAAAGATTTCGGGTGCTTTTCTTGTGGAATCAGTTGTATAATGTCTGTTCTGTGGATATGGAGGAGCTTCGTCGTGTGAGAATAAGCCTGAAGACGGGTGTGGGGCGTTGCAACACGTAGGATCCAGTGTTTTTGGAGCTTGACCCATACTAGGGAGTAAAAAAAAACAGGTCATCTCAGTAACGGTATCAGTAGGTATCAGTGTCAGCTAGTCAGTCAGTCAGTCCAACGCTTTGGCCCTCACTGGAATATCTCCAAAATATTCTGGAGGTTTTGTCGAGCAAACATTCAGATTTCCCGAGGATTAGATGACCTCTCTCTTCCTGCCACTGGCAAGTCGACATTTGGGATTTTGAGAGAAATATTTCCACTATTGGACGGATTGTTGTAAAAAGCGATACAGACGATCACGTTCCCTCCAGAATGAACAATACCAACTTAGGCGATCCCTTTACAATTCATCTAGCTGTATCATCCAATCAAGGTTTTAGCTTGTCCAATACTTTATTGCCCATCCACCTGTGTTTAATGCTAATTACCAAATGTTAGCATGCTGACCGCCAAATTAAGATGGTGAACATTATACATCAGCATGTTAGCGATGGCATCCTGTGAGTGTTAGCTCAAAGTGCCTTTCTGCTCTCAGTACAGCCTGACAGAGCCAATAGCGTGGCTGTCCCTGGTATATTGCTTTCATGTGGATCAGGTAATATGTAATGTGCATCTAAATGAAGTAGCTGCTTCGGTCACATTGTTGGAGATCAACCACCAACCAGTGAATTCCTGGCACCGTGCCATAAATGCTGCATGTCTTCAAGAAGTTTTTCTGTTCAGAGGAACAGAGATTTTGCTTTGTCACCAGTGAAACTCTTATTGAAGGATGAAATATAGCAGGTAAGTGTGTGTCAGAACATCTGTTTTGCTAAATTTCTCAACATCTGGTTTGTTTCCCAACTGTCAAAAGTTGTGGGGTGGGTGACTCATGCACAGTAGGAGGCACTTTAAATTAGCAGCAAGACAGAAAGGTGTTACCAGATATTTCCAGGTGGTGCAGACTTCAAAGGGCAAAAGATGAGGAGAGGAAAGGACAAATGAAGAGCAATTTGTGAGTGATCATCACCTCTGGGCCTCCGACTGTTTACCTGATCGATGAAGTCTGTAGCAGAGCCAACTGTAAATGTGTCTGTTGTACGCATACATGCATACGGATGCTCTTTATCTACCATGTTTAACTTCTGTTCAACTTTTGCAGAAAAAAAAGGAAAAACTGGTTCAGTGATCTAAGAAAGCAACTTGGGGAATCAGTGGACAAAGAGTAAGTGTGTGTGTGTGTGTGTGTGTGTGTGTGTGTGTGTGTGTGTGTGTGAGAGAGAGAGAGGGAGAGGGATAGAAGCGGGCAGACAGAGTTTTCACAGTCTCATTTCAGTCTGTCTGGCAACTGTATCAAGCCCAGAGAGGCTGCCACCCTAGGGTGATGCCACCGCTACTTCTGCCTGTTTACCTCTTTTTCATTCAATAACCCAATCTGATACAAGACGTCAGGTCAACTAATACTGACTAATTGCAGTGGATGAAGGGGGGCGGAAAATGCCATCAGCAAGCCGAATTAGTTTTAATTACAGCCTGTAACCAGATATAGCAGATCTGTCAATCTCCAAGTCACTCTGCAACTGGGACAGAGGGGGCTGGGTGGGGTGGAGCCGAAAGGAATAACAGCACGGACCCAAAGGGAGAAGAAGGAGGGAGGTGTGCCTGAAGAAGGTATGGAAGAAGTGAGAAAGAGAAGAGGGTGTCTGGCCACGTCAGAGAAACGTTGTTCAAACTATATGCAGTGTCAAACAATTCCCTCTGAATGAAACTCTGCTGCCCTCTAAAGGTAACTTCTTGCAAAATGTGGGCAGATTCGAAAGGCAGCGCGCATCCCTGTGACTGTGTGTGGCTATGCACGTGTGGAACGCGTGTGTGTGTGCGCGTGTCCTGATTGCTCGTAAAACCGTGAAGTCCTTTGAAGACAGACCAAGGGATTGGATGAGCTGTGGGTGCAGGGTCGGGTTACCAGGGGGTGGAGAAGGAGGAGAATGGTGATGATGTGAGGTGAGAAGCATGAAGGAGGGCCAGCGACAGCAACCAGGAAGAATGGATTAACACACTTGGATGAACCCTCCCCTAACACACACACGCGCACACACACACACACACACACCCGCACACACACAGGAAAGTCAGTGGCCTGCAGGTAAGGTTGAGCCACTGGGAGGGTTTTCTCTCCTCGCTCAGTTTTAACTGAAAACCCCGCTTTTCTCACATCATCACTTACCTGCGAATGCAGCTGTGAATAGACCAAACAATGACATTTAGAAAATGTGCGCAAAAGTGTGAAAAATTCCCTCAAATGTCAGAAGTGTTACAATAAAATGTCACACGTTGTAAAATTCCAGAGGATACATCCTTCAAGCTCAGCAGATGCCCTGAAAAAACACACATTTATTGGCTTGCATTAGGCAAATAAAGGACTCTTTTTATATAAACACCCCCATAGAAACACTTCACTAAAAAGGCTGGCAGGTTGTATGGTGGCTATTTAAAGCCCCCTGTTTTTATTTTTGAGCATCTCACAGTGTTTTGACTATTTCGGCAAAATTGGAACAGTTTGGGTTAGTGGCAAAGTGGACAGGAAACTCTGGTGTGTTAGGGGCGGGGAGTGAAGTTTCACAGCGTTGACCAATCAGAGAAACATTTGAATCAAAGCTACATGGAGGTTGGTTGTTTGGCTTCTGTCAATCACATCCAATCAGACCACATGCACACAGTCCAGATGATGCAGACGTTTTCAAGTGTTAGAGATACTCAATAGCCTGGAGCTGTTTTGTTCCTGGACCCTTACTTCAGTTGTTTCTTTATTTAATCTTAAATATTCAATTTAACCTTGACTGGGATTCAGTATGTTTCATAGTGTGTTCAAAAGCTACTTATAAAGTACTTGGTCAAAGTTCACTGTACACAGCCAGGGACATCAATTGGGTGCCATCATGAATCCTTTCCAATCAGAACTCGTGCCAGTATTTCAGTGTGTTGTTTCACATGTTTTAGAATTCCCGTGTTTTGCAGCCACTCTTTTGTTTTTTTGGAGTGGGGGTTGTTTATTGTTTGTTTTTTATAATATATTATAAAATACGACATATTGAAGTTTATCCAGCACTTATTTCAGTTGTTGTCTGTTCATATTCGGCTGCACAGATGAAGACAAAAGCCTTTTATATCTCAGACCTTATCAGAATGAATTAGGACATGGAAATGCCACGGCCACCACTCCACCATCACTCTCTGACTTTTTCTGGCCACTGTGAACTGTAAAAAATGGATTAGCTTCATTTGTAAGGCAATTTCCTCCGAACGAGGGACAAGAAATGAAATACACCGCCGCCACGCACACATGCACACGCCATCTGCGAAAAAAAAAAAATAAAAGGATTGTCTGAATTACTGAATTATTTTTAGATGAGGCATGAATTTCCACAGCAGACAGTTTCTAATCAATTTTAATCAGGTCTTTTGCTGCTTTTTGGAAAGTATTGGATCTAAGACGTGTCAGACGACGGAGCAGTGCAATATTGAACTTGGCTGTGAATCCATTATCAACATGTGCTGGGCTGGAAATGTGACAAAACTGCAATCTGATTAGATACAAATGAAGACTGGTCTAAGTACACACTGCACCGATGTGGAAATGAGTGATCTGAATACTTGCTACTACATTTGTCCAAAAAAAGCTCCAAAGTGGCCGCCTAATGTTGCTGCCATTTGATTACAGGCGCCTGACAGCATCAACCGTCGCCTTTTGTTGCAACGATATTTTGCGTAATTGCATGTCTAGATTCCATTCATGTGCACAAGCGTTTTGAAATTAACTGCTGTTAACACATGAAGAGTGGCCGTGATTAATGTTTAACCATTAGCACGTTCAAAACAATTTCGTTCAGTTCAGATCTGTTTAATTTGTTATTTGTCCCATCTAGGCCATTGGAGCTGCAGCTGGCATTAAAACCACACACAAAACATAAAAAATATAACACAGCGGTGAACGTAAACATGCGCACAGTGGAGAAGCGTCCCCCAGGACCTTTAAAATAATATCATTAGCACTAAATGTTGTCAGCATCAGCAATCAAAATAACCATTCCTCATCTTTGCAGTTCTGGACAATGGAAGATCAACACGGCAACTCAATATGAAAACAGCATTATTGTCACTATATCAATATTATCATTAATTATCACTGTCACTACGGTAACAGATTGCTGTCAGCATTCAAGGCTTAAATGGAGACAGGGAGGTTTCTGCTGGGACCCGATGTGTCCATAAATGTTATAGCTAAAATATATATATATATATATATATATATATTTAAAAAAAGTCGTATGATTCTTTTTTTTTAAATCTCATAATTAAAAGCTGCTGGACTTTTAACCCAAACTGCTCTGCGGTCACCACTGTCAGCCAAAAGGTGACTCAAAACAAGCCCCCCCACCCACACACACACACAACCCCAGGTGTGGAATCTGTCGCTGTTTCCACGGCAACCCACACCACAGCGTACGTCGCCCTCCGCTGCGAGATGGTGTGACAGTGTCGCTCCCTTCCGTGTGCCCCCACGCACGCCTGCGCGCCGAGAGGTGCGTCTCCAATATCTGCCGGAGACACTCACACTGTCTGTCAAGGGCGTCCGTTAAACAACTGTCCTTTCTATGCTTCTTTAACCCCACCCCCACCCCCAAACCTGCCCCTCCCTGTCTTCACAACTGAACACCATCAATCTAGCCATTTACTTTAACTTTATTTCTCACTCCATTAGTTTCTAGGACACAGAGCAGGCACAGGGAGAGAAAGAGGGTGGGAGTGGGGGAGGGGTGATAGCGAACGTGAAAAAAACCAAAAGAAAGTTTGGCTCCTTGGAGAGATAAAATGTAATTTCACAGTCAACTTGCTGTGATATATTATTTCACAACAATGGGGTGTGGGCTGATATGAGCCCTGCTTGGCACCTGTACAGAGCAGTTAGAACATCAGCGATGGCTCTCTGGAGAGGTTGGCGTGTGTGTGCGTGTATGTGTGTGTGTGTGCGTGTATGTGTGTGTGTGTGAAGGCAAAATTACAAAAAAAATAAATAAATAAAACAACCATCACCTGAATGGAAATACCAGGAGGGTCCAGCCCAGTGGATCACAGTGTGCACAGTCAACTGTAAAATATGAGTAGTCATGATACACAGCAGAAATAATTCCAGTTTTGTTTAGTTATTTAATAGGAAATAATATTTCCAGTCTGTGATTTCATGCCTTTGTGTATTGAGCTTTAGTGGGAATAATCAGTGTAACAGCAGGTGTATGTAAACCCGACCGGAGAGAAGGAAAAAAGAAACCCTCTCCTATTCTTCAATGTGTTTTGCGGTGAGACAGTTCAGCCAAATGAAAGAATCTAAACATCATTTATTCCAGTAGCTGCACTCCCTCGTCGCTCCTGCTTCACCATTACACACGCTGTTATCCAGGAACATGGTAGAGCATTGATAGATGCCTCGTGCTTCATTAGTTGCAGTCTCTCGGCCCGGGAAGCACTTACACGGCATCAAACGGCTTCAAGCAGAAACCCAATGAGGCAAAAAGCCGAACCTATGCACTACACACAGAGGATGGTTTGAGGCACGTCATGTGTGCTCAAAGATTAGATGAGTGGTGCCTCCTTTTTGTTTTTGAGCATTTAAATGAAATATTTTAAAGAAATTCAACAAAATAAAGTTTTTCAGTTAATATATTAATGATATCACGAGCCATTTAACACATTTAAGGGTGCCTTCCTGTCTCTTTCTTAGAGTTTGCTGTTCTTTTGAAACTGGGACACCAGTCCTAACACCTGCTCTGACGCCGCGATGACCTTATTCTGCAGGTAAAGAGCGCTGTTTTTAGACGTCTCATTCAGGAAGTAACGATAGTTCACCATGATGCCGCAGGAGTTCGCCACACCCCGGGGGCTGGTGTCGGCGTGCCAGTTGAGCCGCCACATGGTGGCGCCATTCTGCAGGTGGAAGTTGGCAACCGGATTGAGAGCGTAACCTCTCCTCTTCTCCCCGTAGAGGTACCAGGCGCAGAGACGCATCAAGGCAGGCTCCAGGACGCAGGACAGGCGCTCAGAGTGCATCCACTCGCTGGTGCCGATCAGCTTGCGGAGGGCCTCGGTGGCAGGGGCCCCCGGGGCCGAGTCAGTGGCCTGTTCCACCTCCCTCCACTCCTGCTCAGAGAGGAGGTCAGAGCCCCGGCCTTCCTTCCTGTACTGGCTCAGCAGGCCTTGGAGCCAGGAGGAGAATCCTGGGATCGGAGACAGGCTGGAGAATTGGGCCATGTGAGGGAACTCACTCTGGAAAACAGGAAGAAGGAGGCAGAGTAAACCCTTTACACCCTGTCTAATCCATCAGGCCCTCAACTCCCGTCTATTCCTCAAACCATTTCTGGGGATAGAATAGCAGGTGAACAGGTGAAACATGTTTTTACGTCTTTCGGAGACCTGAGGGGTGTAAGAATTACTCTATTTTCCAAGGTATCAAGGTAGCAGATACCAGCAGGTCACTGATACAATAATCAAAGTCAGTGCAGTTGATAAAGAAAAACCCTATGACTGGGCAAAAGAGACCAACCCTCAGGAGGGCAACAGAGGAGAGAACAGGCTGGACAGGTATGCAACAGATGTCATATGTACAGAATAGAAATAATCACAATAAAAACAGGTTTTGATGACAAAATACAAATATGTAGTGTATGAAACATAAGTGAATTAATTCTTTAACACTGAAATAAGGATGAAAAAGTTTGCTTATACCAAAGGAACTGGTGCAGGATCAGTGAGTCGGGCACTCTCATCAATATTGGCAGGTTTTTAGTCTTACGTGTCTGCAGCAACTGAAGCTGAGGATTCATTTTTATGCAAAGTGATCAGTCAGATAACTCGGAGGCAGCGCTGGAGCATGAGTTTGACAACGCTAGCACAGAGGTCATGAGCTTGACAGTGGAATTATGCACCGGTGCACGCGGAGCGCACAGCGATGTTGCATTAACCACCAGACAGAATTAGCAATCAGTGCTTATTGATTATTGTGCTGCCAAATTTGTGCCTCTGAAGCGCCAGTGAGTTAAACCTACGTTGAACAATATGCATGTACTAATTAAAAAATATACTGAATTATACGAATAACCTCTAAAAATGTTTTCTTTGATATCATAAAAGTAAGTTGATAAATGACAAAAACGTGTTATATGGGTTTTGATTGTTTTGGTTATTGATACTATGTTTCTGTTCATTCTGAAAAGTGTAATGTTGTAGTGCCATGTTATTTCAGTGTGTCCGTGTTGGGTGGGGAACCTGAGTCTAGGCAGTTATTATAAAAGAAGCTTTCTTGATCTCCTGTTTTGAAACAGAAAAAAGTTGCAGAATCATTTGCATGCATGCAGAGACAGCTCAGCCCAGAATTGCCTCAACCTGCCTTAACCATCTTGATGAGAGGAAAACAAAAGAAGAAAACAAAATGTAGGAAAGAGATGGGGAAGAGAAAACAAGGTAAACGTATAAAGAAAACAGATGAGAGGTAGCAGAGAGTTGATCCCCACTAGAACAAAAAAAAACAAAAAAAACGGGGCTTCGCAATAGAGGAAATAAGGGAGATAAACACTCAACCTCAGTATCAAAACACAAAACAACATTTTCTTGTTTGTGCTCAGGCTGCTGCTCAGGCCTTCAATTCCTCAGACAGGGACGGCATTACAAATCAACTCCATTGCTTCACGATCCTGCACCGCTGATGGAGATGGATGATCCCCCTCTCTCCTTCCCTCCCCTCTTATTCTAGCCTCCTCCTCCTCCTCAGTCCCCTGCACTCTCACCTTTAATACCAGTCCTCTTGTCTCTTTTGCCTCTCCCCCATGTCTCCGTCTCATGTCGACCACACGCGCACACACACGCACAGCACCCGCCCACCCATCTCATGAGTTCCCTTCCAACCCACTACCCTCTTCTCTTGCCAAAATCCTCCCCTTCTCCTCCACCCATCTTTGCGCTCTCATGTCTGGCTTGATAAGTGACGGAGTGATGTGGCATCAAGAGGAGTGAAAGGCTGCAGATGAAAGTGGAAGTGTCAGACAACCCCTGGAGGGACACGCTGCTGTCTGTCTGCCTCGCTCTGCATCATTGTTTTCCCTGCTTCATCCTTGATTTCGCCCTCCCTTCACGTCAAAATCCAGCCTTCTCACTTTCCACGTCCCGCTGGCTCTGGCGCCTCTGTGTTTCTTCTCACTCTACTGTATCATGATCTCGTCTGCCCCGCCAACTCTCTGCTTTGTCTCCGATGGGCGCTCCCTATGTTAAGAGTGGGCAGGGTTAGCAAAGGGAGGAAGGTGGTGGAAATAAGGACAGAGGCAGTAAAAAAGGTGAAAAAGCAAGAGGGAGGAAAGGATATAGAGGAGAATGAGGAGCGGTGCCAGAACTGTGCTCTAGGGTCCAATCTACAAAGACAAGCAAGACCTCCTCCCTTCACCTTAAATCACGACTGTGACCTTTTCTTTTCCACTCTATCATCCATCCATCATTGCAGTGGTCCCTCTGTGGCTGCACTGTTCCTCTCTTCACCTTTACGTAAGGTAAAGCCCTGTCAGAAAGCCAGGGCCTGTGCAGAATACAACTGAGTTGTGGTTTCATGTAGCCTCGAGGGTAGAGCGTTGCACTTACACTGTCGGGGTCAGGGGTTCGATTCTCACTAGGGTTATAAAAAGTAATTCCCCTCATGGGGTGCTTTGGATAAGAGTGTAAAAAAGGCCTGAAAGTCACATAAAAGTCAGATTTCCAAACAGCAGTTTGCAATAACTGCAGTTTGGAAATGCAATAACTACATATTCCCTTGAATTAAGCCCAGAATCAGATTATTATTTTTTTTTTTTTGTCTGTCGTCTGACTTAGGATATAAAAAGATGTTATTCCATGGAAAAAGCATACTTTCTATAAATCTGACTCTGGCTTGGTAATCTGCTCTAGAAACTGTTGCCAAACTTCACTTTGCTCTCTACCACAGAAAGCCAACTGAAGCGCTAAAGCAGATAAGTTCTATCAAGTGAAGGCTAGCTAGCGAGTTAGCCACTGCTACTGTTAGCCAGCTAAATTTTCGCATTTATTTTTATTTTCTAGCTCCAATTGTTACAAGTTATTTGGGTTAACATGAAATCTCATCAAAATTGAAATATATCTCTTCTGCGAGGTGACATATATTGTGATTTAACATTTCTAGAAGTTGAATAAAACGTTAGATAAATTTTACATTGGTTGTGAACACCCCCTCCCACTAAAGCTACTGTAACTAGCGTAGCTTTGACAGTGGTGAAGTGTGATTTAAGGCAGTTAATATAAATTACAATAAAATATTTCAATTCATCAACTTAAATAATAATAATAATGATAAATATGAGTCCTGATGCACTTCTGACTGTAAAACTGACTTTATTTTCCTTTGACAAGCATTTTTACCTTGAACTCAAAAAAGGCGGTGCTGTTTCTGTATTTTTTGGTATTACAGGTTGTGACAATAATTTGTTTAAATAAATAGTAGTTTTAAAACAAAAAAATGCCTTAGAACCTGTTACGCAGTTCGCCCACCTGAAACTCAAACTCATTTATCCATCAACATCACGTTTTTGTTGTTACTGTGCTTTTTAGTGTAGAATAGAGAGACTAAAAAGGAGCACAACTCCTTTTTGTGAGATTTGCTGCATTAGAAAGACAACAGAAGAGATACCAGCATGCAAAGCTAGCGGACCTCCTTATGAAGACAACATTCCCCGTCTATAGGGCTTTTACAACACAGTGCAATATAACTTACTTTCTAATGCTAAAGCAGAAAACACCAAACAATATCTGCTGAGCCCACTGAACCGTGTTGTTGTCATTAATAAAAATGCCAATAAGTGAAAAGCTCGCAGCAATCAACAGCCCCGTTGTATGAATAACGAAAGTGGGGGAAGCTTAAAGCTCTGAAACCTGATTTTTACGAGGATACACTATAAAGAGCTATTTCCCATCTGTTGGGTAGAGTGGCTTTTGATGTTCCATTCAATGTTCCAATCATTTAACAAGTGCTAGCTGGAGTGGCCCGACATGAAGGGCTCTTCTGCGCTTATTGAGAGGGATGGATGAGATTTCATTACTGCCTGTCTAGTGACTACTGCTCTGTTTATGTGTGTATGCATTGAGCAAGTGCAAAAACAAGTGAGAGATTTATGATTCGGCACAGAGGCTAAAATTAAAAATGTTGAAACGCAATCAAACAGAAATCTTGCCCGTCACAGCCACATTTCTTGCTGGAATAACTCTGTGCCAACTGGGCCACACCTGAAGGCTAGCATATAGCCTTTTAATTGAATTCAGGCTATGAGTCAATGCGGAGGGAAACGAGGAGGAGACAGACAACAGTTTTTGCAAGTACACAATAGGGGAGGAGTCGCAGAGCTCTCAGGAGCTAACAGCTGTATCTGTGCCATGTAATGTGTCATGTGCCTCATGATAAGGTATTATTATCTAACTATAACAGGATGGTTTGAAAGCTTCACTGATAACACTCAGTAGTTGTGTTTATGGTGTTTAGATAATAGACGTTTACATAATCTTGCTTCCTCTGTGACCTTGCGTTGTATTTCAGCGTCACTGAAGCCAAGTCTGTGGAGTGGATTCCAACAGTTCTTCCATTACAGTATTTTAAAGTGGCGGTTTAATTAGCAAAGCTGGGAAGGAAAAAATCTGAAGGTCTGTCAGAACATCACAACATCGTTCTGGGCATTTTAAAATGAAACGTCATTTCCTCAACAGCAGTAAGGAACAGAGTGCTATTAATGCAGGAGAGAGTATTTGAATCGATGTCAAGTAAGAAAGACCATGACAATCTTCACTATATTTATTAGATGTAGTGTATTACAGCCAGTTGTGCATCCATTCAAGGCAAAATTACCCTTGTAAATGCATTTTACTGAATGAATGACTGTTGTGTATCTACCTATTTATTCAAGACATTAAATATTTTAATCCCTCAATCGATTCATGATCTAGGGTTATATGAATAAAAATGGCTTGACTTTATATTAAACTCTTTCTGCACACCAACATTGACAGCAACCAGAGGAAGGAAACCGCATTTATTTTTCCTTTCATTCATTTGAAGGACTGAGCAGATGACTTTGGTCGAGAGTTTGAAAACCCTGTTGTACAAAGTGAGTGAAAGTAAACAGAAAAGTGTGTAGCCATTAAGAGTTATTTCTAATAATAAATATTAATTGTTTAAATTAAATGTAAATGCTTTTAGAATGTAGTGTTTCAAAGACGTGAACATGTCGCAGCTGAACATTGGTAAGTTTTTGGGGTTTCTCTGCTGACAAATGTGTCACCCTACCTCCTGCACTCACCTGTAGTTCTCTGACCACCCTCTTGATGAGGTAGTTCCCCAGCTCCACCCCTTGTAGGCCAGCCTGGGTGGAGGAGATGGAGTAGAAGATGGCTGCGTTTATCTTATTCACATCCTCCTCAGACTCAAGAGTGGCAAACTCACGCACGATGCTCTAAGAGAAGGGAACACACACTTCTGTTGAGCCACATAGACAAATTCTGCATAACTCACACTGAAACAAACACACTCTCTGTGTTCTTATCTGGATGACTGCAGCCAAGCTAGGAGTCTATTACAGCTATTTCAGAGCTGCTGGAGCAAAACTGTGGATACTGCTGCTCCACTATTTCACACCCTGAAATATTTCAGTGTTGTCAAAAAACCCTTTTCCTCACTGCGAACGGCAAGAGAAGGAAGGTAACAGTCTAGAGGTTGCTCCCAGAGGGATATGCAGTTTAAAGGTCTCTGTATTGTTTTTCACACAGCAATAATCCATTTGTCAGCTGTGAGGAGGAACAAAATAGTAAATCCCAGATGTTTAACTACCCTCCCGGGTGTGGTAAAGTGAGACGAACCATTACAACGGCCTGCAGCGACTGCATCTAACCTGGATGTTGTCAGAGATGTCTTCAGTGAGGGCCACGTGTAGGACAACCAGGGGTTCTCCTGGCATGGCAGCATGGGTGAAGGCATAACAACGGCGGTATGGACCCACTCTGCGCTTCAGGTCAGTCCAATTCCTTACAGGGTGCACAGCCTCATACCTGATGAGAGCTGATAGTTAGTCTTCTAGAATTATTGATTCACTAAGACCCTCCCTCCTTACTTATTGTTGCTGCACCCATCAAGCTTTCTCTTCCTATTCTGCTTGTTTAACATTTTAATGGAGCTTATTCCTCAAAATTCTATGAAACATTGGTTTCTTGACTTTAGAACAGAATTGATCAAAAGCTCTTCTTGCTCCCTGAACCACTGCCGCTGGCAGATATTTTGCAGATTTTAAGCTAACATTAGCATCAGAATGGTTTGAACACCACCTCTGGATGACTTTTTAGTTGACGGTATGCTGAAAGATTGTGTCTAAAATCCTATGCAAAGAAACAGAATGCCTTGTACTGTAGTGTACAACGAGGATAATGGGCATCTTCTATATTTCCTTATTTATACCTAACATAACATTGTTTGGATGCTTGCATGCAGCATGCATAGCTGGGCAGAGGTTACGTTTCCATTTTGAAATATCTAGTTGAAGTTGGGCAAATGGTAAATTTTACATTTTTTTTTCAATGGCATGCAAAAAAAAGGATGAACTGAAAAGGGATGAAGAAAAGAAACAAGTTCAATGCAGTGCCAAGGGAGCGTGAATGCCCTTACTGGCTGATCTTCTGCAGGATCTCGCAGGGGGAGTGCCAGGTGATTCTCTCCAATCGCAGCAGACCTACAGAGAACCACTCAGACAACAAACTCTTCAGAGTGCCGTTGAGGTCCTGGGAGAGAGAAAGAAAGGTGAGAGTTTAGAATTAACATCCACATCAGCTGCTAATAGAAAATTCACCACATTTTTCCCTTGGCAGCCAGTCTACCAGGACGAGCAGAATCTTGCATTTATATTTCATAATAGTGAAGAAACTAAATATATATTATAAATATATTATATTATAATAAAACACAGGTATGTAGATAAATGACATGATAAATGGGAATAAGATGGTCACCACAGCTACTATATGAAATGTCTAAGAAATGTCCTTTTACTTTAGCAAGTGAAGAGTTTTTCATATCTTATAAAGAAGAACCACCATAAAAGTGAAAAAAGAGAAAATGCAGCTTTTATATGACTATTAAAGAACTGGATAAACACAGTCTTTACAATCTCACGACCCCTTTTATCAAGAGAACTCACAAGCTCTTATTGACTGGCCGCTTAAGATTGTCTGGAGGCTATAAACAATTCCATACTGGTATCTCACGCACACTGCGCAAGGTGCACAGTTCCCCTGGGTGTCTGTACGCTGTTTGAATGTTTTCACATTATGAGTAGTGATTTGTTTGAGCTAGCAATGGGTGGAGAGGAGGCACTTCAATAAAGAACTTGCCATTTCGAAGCAGGCCTGTCCTCCCGCAAAGGTCAGACTTCATTTAAAGCAAATCTCCTGCAAACACACAAACAAGCGCGCGCGGTGCATGCACGCAAACACACTCAAACACATAAATACAGCTCATATTGGCTGTTCCATAGGACGACTCCACTTCGGGCTTACTTTAATGCCGGCTTGTCAGTCATAATAATAGCTAATACAAACAAGCTCAAACACGGTCATGGTACAAAAGCATCTATCTGAATTTTACTGCGAGCAACTATCGAAACCCAAACTGACAAAATTTGAAATTCTTCCTCACGTATATGCATCAGGCCCTGCATTATTCAGCTCTATGGTTGAGAGGTTTCACACTGGAAAAATTCTGTTGGGTGAGGAGCAAATCAAAAGTAACCCTCAGAGAAAGAAAGAAAAAAATAAGTTCAGCCAAACTTCCATCATTACTTATGTGATAGTGTGTGTGTGTGTGTGTGTGTGTGTCCGTGTGTTTATTTATGTGTATTTGTGTTCCTCTAACTTCACAAGCTGCCTGAAGTGAAATAATCTATGATAGCTGATAATCCCAGCCCGGTAGTTCTGCAGAAAAAAAAAAAACGCGGTGCATCAACAACCCATGAGAGTGCAGCTGCTGCCTTGGGTAGCCAATTCTCACCCACACAAAAGGAAGGCCAAAGTGAGATGTGTATGCCATTGACCTAGCAGAAGATGAAGTCTTTTGAAATGGAAGGGGTGGGGGGGGGCTAGCGTTCGAAGCCTGAGGTTGGGAGGGAGACGGAGGAAAGGAAGGAAGAGAAAAGACGAAAACCCTGCACTCCATTAGAAAGAAAATAAAGCAGCACTTTTTGACACCGGCGCTGTACCGATGCGGGCGGGGCGCTGATGTCGCGAGCTGGTACCTTGAGCTGCAGTTATATTGTGATTATACAGAAACTGCAGAGCCTGGAAGGAACGCTCTGTCTGTCCAAGGCCAAATGACCACCGACTGCCAAAGTGTTTGCAGGTCAAACTGTGTGAGTGTTTCCAATACCTTTACTCCAGTGGGCCGAGTGCCACTTGTCAGCCTGGCAAGCCTGTCTGTCTCGGGGGGCGGGGGAAATAGCCTCGCTGATACTCTGTGAAATCCCAGAGAGGCGGCTAAAATGACGTCCCTGACTTGTCTCTACATCTTTCATCCACTCAGTCTGTGGACAGGTGAACGGGAATAAAAGGCCTGGAGGTAGACGGTGTGAGGAGGAACATCAAAAATCAATTACCCAACCACAAGAGACTAATCTAGCGTAGAATTCAAAGTGACACTCTTGCAAGAACCGCAGTAATTGCCGGGTTGTGAAATCCAAACTTTCATTATATTAGTCGTTTTAGAAATTGTGTCATTTTTTTCCTCTCTGTGTTTCAGCGCTACTTTGATTAGCTGCATCTTTCCCCCCCACCCCCCCAAGTTATTCTCTCCCCTGGTATGCACATGATATCAATACACGTGGTAAAAGCTTCATATTTACCATGACCTTTTCTCATTTTTAGCACAATCAATTCTGGCAATAACAGCAAGAAAAGATTGCTGTGCACCCCTAAGACCAAGGTGGTCAACACTCAGTACATACAAGTGAGGGCTCTGTTGGTAGCTTAGACCTTTTTAAGCTACAAAAGGTCTCAGTGGGCCGAGATTAAATGCATCTGAACCGCCTCTCGGCAGGAATAAGATAGATTTTGAGCAGGAGAGAAAAGGCTAGAAGTCCTATGGCGATAGTGCAGTCGGGTTCTTTGAAAATCATGTTGAGCTCTGTTCCAAAGCGAAATGAAACACAGCAAATCATTACCATGAAGAAAAAAAAAAAGCGTGAATGTTTTCAATCCACAGCCTGCAAAAGTTTAAAAGACCATTACATTCCTTGTTAGGACACACACGTCATCTTTATAATCCTGTTTACTGAATAACAAGTTCCCAATCTGGAGTTTGCGTTTCATCTAGTATGTTTGAGTGTGGAGACAGTGCGGAGACAGATGCAGTATTTGCTTTAGATTAGGCTAATGAATCGTTAATTGTGTTCTAAACCTAAAACGGGTTCATTTATAAATGCAGCTTTAAATCAGCTCAATTATACAGCAAACATAATACAAGGAATACAAGCCCAACTGATGGTTAACAAACACCAACAGCACTTTAACTTTTGTCGAGCTTAAAAATTCACTGATTAAATTAAATGAATATATCCTGTTTCATCTGTGGTGCTACGTATTGTAGGTTGGGTACCGCCTCTCCTCTCCTGGCATTATTTTTCATCTTAGTCACTGTTGAAAAGTTGGTTTGTTGTGATTGAAATCTTATCTTTGGGTTTTGGGAACTTGTAAGAGGCATTTTTTTTTTTCAATTTCGTGGCATATATATGCTAAAAAAAAAAATCTAAATTAGAAAATAATTGACAGATAAATAAAAATGAAATTAAAGGTTAATTTCTGCAGAAAGTACAACATTAGGAGTGCCACTTTCAGATTATTACTCTGTGGATCATCTATTGCAGACAGAAATAAATACACTCCTATAGATACGGCTAGAAAAGAACTAGTGGCAGAACTAGTGACATTTGCCCGACATGTGACGCACCTATACTAGCCTGAATGGGTGAGCATGTATTAATAACAAAACATTAATGGTGCGTTCTGTATTATGGACAAATCTGTCAACAGCGAGCTTTGTATCTGAAAAACACCCCACTCTAACTCCAAAGTGCATGGAAACTCTTGTAATCTAGTGTTGAACTGCATTGTAATTACATTCGACTGAGCATGAGTGACTCAAAATAAAGTAGATGCAACTGGAAGAGGAAAACTAAAGGTGCCATTCCGGATCCAATAAAGGAAACGTAGGACCTGTGTCCTTTGTTTCTATCCTACTGCTTTTCTTTCAATTTTATTTCCACTTTGTCTTCAAAAATATTCATTACGTGCCTGATTTACATTCTGCACCTTGACCTTGTTGATGCAGCAAAGTAGTTCTCATGTATGGAATCAAACATTGTTACGGGGTCTATTTTAACGTAACAGCTTTCAGCAACACTGGAGAGCAGCTCTGATTGGTAAAAAAAAATACTTGATTTGTGCAGCTGGGTCCAGCAGAAAAATATGAAGGAAACTCTTGAATTGAGCATAACAGTATCTTGTGCCAAAATATCTTTATAAAGTATCTGTAAAATGTGTCCTGAGCCACAGGGAAATGAAAAGAAATCCTATTTAGTTCCTGTAGACTGAGCAGAGAGTAAACCGGGGCAAAGGTAACTGGCACAGAGGCTATTTTGAAATCTGTGATGGGGGCAAAGCAAGGGGTGCAGTCAGTGTGGTGGTTGATTGTGTGAGCTGTGCACATGATGCTGTTAATATATACCCCATACAAAGTCTCTAAATACCAGAGCATTCAGGTGCAGTATGCAGGCAGCAGTGCCAAACGCCTAAACGCGAACGGCGCCGTTTGTCTCATGCGAGCAACCGTAGAAAAAAGTAAACAAACGTTTTACCCTGATGTGCGGGCTCTCGCTAGCTTTGGATGAGATTATTTCAATCACATCGGCTCGGAGGTCCACCAGAAACTTCACTCCCCCCTCGACCCTGCTGATATGATTAAGCAACTGTTTGTAACGTGGAGTCAAGCTGTACCGCAGCCTGTCTTCAACTTGCAAAATGGTCGCCAAGTCTCGGAGCTGAGTGTCCAACAGCTTCACGGCGAGCTCTGAAACGCTTTTGTGGTCTACTCCGAAGTCTTGCGACAGCTTCGTCAGGACGCCGAGTCTCTCTGCCTTGTCGAGACTGTTGTAGAAGTGCATGAACTCGAAGCTGTTCGATTCAGGTGGAGGGGGAGATTTGTCCCTCGTTTCGTATGTGGGTAGAGGTGCAACGACCCTCGCCAGTATCTCCTCCATGCCCGTGACACAGCCACGAATTGGGGTCGAGTACCGGCGCCAAATGCTGATGTCCGAGGCCCTTAGAGCCGCTTTGTGGACTGCCCGGTGTCTCCAGCACCTCACACTACTACGAAAAGCCCAGATAACAGGGTGGGATATCATCGCCGGGAGGGAGCTCAGCTGTGTGTTTGGGACCTGCGACCAGTGAACACACAGAAAGGAACCGTTTCCGGGTCTCTTAAAGAGACAGTACACACAGCTGCCATGGTAACAGCTTAAAGAGGTCCATTAAAGGTTTATTCTTGGCAACAAAAGTACACAATATATGGGGTCAAAGGAACTGTGTTTAAACAGATGTTTCTATAAACATTCTGTCTCATTTGTCTTTTTGTTAATTTGCTTGTGCTTGTGTAGAAAATTAGTACATTACTCTCAAACATTCATCTGCTCAGACTGCAAACAGTTGATGTTGGTTTCTGTAAAGTTAAATTAATGGGACGTCAGAGATTCAACTTTATTTTAAAATGTGATTTTCTGTCTTCATGTGCCTGTGTATTAATTGTTTATGTTGTGATCTGTATTTGTCTTTAAATGCGAGTCTGACACAATCTGCCCCTCTGCCCCTCCCTTGAGCATTCCCTTACACATTGATTGCCATTCTCCACTAGTCCCCCAGATGCCCTAGGACTTTCCCCTCCTTTTCCCAGTATCCGATTGCCCACCGCAACTACACACCTGTTTTCACTTCTCTCACCTGCTTTGCAGTTACCTGGAGTTCCCAGCCGACATCCTCAGCTGGATCATATTCCCTTATCAGCTTATTACCATATATACCAGTTTACTGTTACCAGTTTAGTCCTGTTATGGACTATGTTTTAGGACTTGGAAGTTTTCTGCCCCCTTGGAATGGTTTGCTTTGTTGGGCCACTTTCACAGGTTTTAACCTTTACCCGCTTCACCATTCAGAAAGCTTTTGGATCCATAGTTTTGATCATAGAAATATGTGGACATAACGGATGTGGACAATGGACATAAAAAGAATGTAAATGTCTAAAATTTGCAACACCATCTGGCCATAGGTCAGAATCTCTTTCGGCTATTTCAGCTGTGAAATCAAAGTGTTAAATAGGAACTGTAAATTCTCCATGGTTTGTGATTTTTGGTGTATCACAAAAGCGGTGCGCCCGGCAGCAGACACATGTGTCTCAACCTATTCTTTCACTGTAATGGTAGCATTTTGTGGATGCTATCAGGTGAAATCATCACTGTATGGTTGGAAAAATGGTCAAGCAGCACAGTAAGAGGCAATTTTAAAGGATCAGGGGTATCTTGTAGTACAATAGTCATTTTCCTTCTGCCTTCCTGAGCAATCTTACACAAACACATTTTTGTAAGCAGATTTCTGCCTCTGTCAGAAATAGATGGGGTTAGAGAGGAAAGGCCCCGGCTTTGCATTCATATAAAACATTTTTCAACTGCCATATGTAATTCATTTTGTAGTGTTTTGTGTGCATGATGTAAAGAAATCTGGCCAACAGCTTGTCATGAATATCTCCCTCCGACTTCACAATTTAAGCAATATGTTCTTGTTAACATTCTGAGACCCCAAATCATTAATTTTTATGGCAGCTGTCAGAACATAAGCGCAGTATACAAATGACAGCACGTGTATTGTCGCATGTTGCATTGAATGTAAGCTTTAAGAGATAATGTAATAGGAAAAGGACTGCTCAACATTGCCGGCAATGGCGAGCATGTCTCCTCATATTTGGACAGGTATGAAAAACAATATTTTGAAAATATGGTGACTTCTATTCTTCACGCACATTAACACAATTATGGTTAATGTTTCAAATTTCAGTAATGGGACTTTGCATTTAAAAGGGACTTATTATGCATTTCCTAAATATCGCCCGATGATGCAGCTACCACAATGGCTAAGACCTTTCTAACATTATATTGTCACATCATGCTGAGTATAAATTGTTTTTTTCCAGCATCTGAGAAGAGCTGTTGGTTGACAGCACACCACAGAGCTTTACTCCAGAATCCTAAGCTAATGACTGGGCAGGGAACAGAGTCCTATTTATGATTTTTCTAGATCATAAAGGTTTTTCTGCCATTTATCGATTACATTTTGTAAACCTCCGTGCTGCTTTAATATAACCTGAGGTGGGTTTGTGTTCAGCATCAGATGCCCTGCTGTGCAATGTAGTATATACTGTATCAGTGTGAGGTTTTGGTGAAGATACCATATGCACTTCCAGGTTTGCTCCCCATCATCTACAGACACTGGGAAATTCTTTCTGGAGTTTATATATTTATTTTTATTAGTCTTTTTTTATGTGTATCACTCCTGTCTGTGATAATACAGAGGGCTCTGTAGAGAAAAGCTGCACTGACAACTTTCTGCAGTCCACCTGAGTGCACCCCTGTGGGTAAATACTGTGTGTTATTGCTTCTGTCTACAGCACTTTTCAAACATGTCAAATCTACCTTCACTGGAATTGTTCATCCAAGGTAAAAACATCAATCATCGGTCCTGTGTTGTTTGATCTGCCTCCACATAGACTGATATATCAATACTTGCAATATATTAAGCATGGGCCAATGAATCATGTCATTCAATTAAATTTTTTATTCAGCAGCAATATTAAAAAAAATAAGGAGTCTGTATAAGGTGCACTGACCTTTAATGCTTTTTTGTCTCAATGTTCACATTTTCTGATGAGCAAAGAGTTTTTTTTTTAATTCATTTAAAGGTTGAAAAATCTTATTTCCACAAAGATTAGCTCATAGGGAGCGAATGACCCAAAATAATTCAATTATCCCATGTTTTGATGAGGAACTTTGTCATAATCTTACTGCGGATTTGGAGTGTTTTTCCATTCAGGCGGACAAGAATGAGATAAGAATAAAATGTGGCCAATAATTTTTAATTTAAATTAAGGCTAAAATAATGATTATTGAAAAATAATAATCTTAGTGTCAGTCAAAACCCAGTTTTGAAACTGATGTCAGCAGAAATTCTGCGTAATAGTGAAGTTTGGCCTGTACTGTAGCATTCCTCCCCTTAGTCTGAGACGAAATGGGATGATAGAAGATAAAACTCTGCAGTAAAAGGTACCCAGGGAATTCAAAAGACTAGATTTCTCTGTACAAATACCAGAGAACAAACACTTTAGGCCTGAAGAGTGGATGTGATGACGCTCCCATAATGCAAACCCAATATCTGGCATGAATTAAAATTGTGTCAAGAGGTTAATCAGGAGCCAAACTGAGGTCACTTAGTCAAGCGGTTCTTGAGAGTTGATCCCTGTAGGGTGTAATTTTGCACCTCCAGTGACTGTGACAGTATCTTGTTCCATTATTATTACCTGTTCCCTCTTGTCTAGTCCTGGCTTTTTATCACACATATAAATCAGTTCTCAAAGCATTTTGCCCTCAATATTGCAAGAATGTAGTGCAATGCAAGCCAACTGTTGTTTCACTGGGGCAGAAACATGTGAATGAAAAAAACTATGCATCTATTTGCAAAATGGCCTGAGCTTCAAAACCATAATGCCCACGTATGAAAAATGTCTTTACTAATCACCTTTCTCTTCGTGTCCAATCCTTTGATGTATATTATTTCAACATTTCAATTCTGTTTCTTATGTTGTTGTTTTTTTCTCAGCAATATGTATTTTGTTATTAAGCCCAATAATTGGCCTAGTTGATGGTTTATCTATAATGTGTTATAAATAAAGGTTGTTTTAGTAACGGGGTAGTCTTTTTAAATTCCTTCTTTAACATGTTTCTTAGACATCATGAAATGTCAGCCTTTGAGGTCAAGGCTGAGAAAAAGGGCGCATTTTAGGCTATGTAAGGGTTCAGGCCTGCACTCCGCGTCAACACCACACATGATACTGTGAAGACAAGTCACAGGCTCAGGTCTCACACCACGCCCAACCTGGCAAACCCTGAGAACTTCCCCAGCCAATCAGAATTCAGCTTGCAAACGCGTGCAAACGAGGCAAACCCGGTATTCTCCCTCGTCTATGATGTAAATTTAACCATCTAAAAAGTTTATATTCCTCACGAAACAAAGTCAGACATTTGTCGAAATTGTAAGTAGTGCGCGGATCTATGAAATGCTAGTTTTTCGCTGACACGGACGGAACAAGAGATATTTGCTATTCGCGGACTAACGTTAGAGTTTGTGTTTTTCCCCTGGCGTTAGCAAAAAAGTAAGCTAGCTAATTGGCTAACGTTCCAGGGCGGCTGTGGTTTTTAGCAATTTTAAACCCTGGGTGTTTTTTTTTTTATTTTTCACCTGATAATTTATTATTTAACCATTTATTGCACATTGTGCTCTACAGAGGTACGTGTGTGAAATGGGAAGAGAGAAAGACGACAACAGAGAAGGGAAGGCCAAGCACAAAGCAACAAAGCTGAGAGATTATGAAAGCGCTGGTGCCGGTGGAGATACCGTCAAGAACAGGTGAGTTGCGTGTGTGCGCGTGAGATGGTGATTAGAGATGGATGGAAAAGATGATTTGCTGACAGGTACAGTTTAGCTGGCACTTAATCATTATTCCGTCAAGAGCGAGTCAAGCACCATTATCAAGCAGGCTACCCGTATAAGTTGGAGCAGCTCTCTAATAATATGCACGCGACCTGACTGCAGCACATCCGACATCTGTTCGGCATAAGCACGGGCCACACATCAAAGCTGGCTTTTGCATTGGTCCTGTAAATAGCATTGCCTTTCATGTCATTGAAACGTTGAGACAAATTAAAATGGATAAAAAAAAAATTAATACCTGCAATGGTGATAAATCAGCTGAGAGTGAGAGCCATATGGCAGTAAGTGCGTGGCACTAAAGGACAGACACAAAGAAGTGCTACGGAGAAAATGCTACGCTGGCCGAGCTGTCGCGCAGGCCGGTGGCATTGAGTGCATGCATTCATTTCACTGAGTACAGTGGGTACTCCATCTTCATATGAATAAATTAATTTACCTTGATATCTGATGCGTATATTACCATGCATATGTGAGCAGACAAATGAATGTGGAGTGATCTGTCACTGGGTTGTGTAATTGATGAGAGGAAGGAGATGAATAGACACCTGTAAGCGCCGCTGGCAGTAAAGCAGGCAGCTTTTCTGTGACAGCTAGCCTCATGTTATTTCATGGCACACTGACTGAATTACTGATTAAGGACCAACTTATCCTCATCAGCAATAAGACTCATAGAAATCATTTTCCTGAGCATGAGAAGACTCCCTACTTGCAGTGTTGTACTGCCTTAGTCTGATGTTCAAAATTGTGTATTCGGAGTGATCATAATAAAGAATAAAACATAGCTGGGGCATAATTGTCGCTCACTTTGATGTTAAATCCAGCCCTGAAGGGTGAAAAGGTCAAACCGAAAAGAAACACGTTCTGAGCCGCGAAAGGGATCCTCTGAGAGATTGCTTGTCTGATTAGTGGCATTTCATAGCATTGTCTGACAAGAATGATACTAACCAGACAAAGAACAAGAATGTCACATCAGCTTAATATGCTCTCACTTTAAGCCTACACTTAAAAGTGTAGCTCAGACTGTCTCTTAAGGACCTATTCAGTCATGACACAGTGAAATGGAAATATTTGTCTAATTACTCATGTGTCACAAATACTGCATCTCCAACAAGCCTTTTTCTTTCCCTCCCTTTTTCATCCATGTCGCGTCTGGGCCTCCTGATGAGCAGTGTAAAGTCAACTAAATCTACAGAGAAAACTGATAATGGAAAGTCTCATAAGAAGGTAAATCACTCATTTTCCTGTCTTCAAAGTGCATTGGCTAAAACATGACCTCTTTAGTGTGACCCCCAGTTCAAAACATGTCATTGGAAGTGTCCTCTTGTCTGGGACGGGTTTGTGATGATCATGTGAGTACATCCATAACTCTCTGGACCTGTTTGGAATTAGCACGTCAAAATTCCGGCTCCTGTTACCCAGTGACCCCAGCTCTGACTGTCTGCTACCTACAGTGTGTCTAACAGCAAGTCCTAGTAGGTTAACTCCATGCTATTCCTAAAATAGTGGCATGGTACAATTTTATCTGTAACAATATTCATATCAGCAGAAGTAATTAGTCATTTTTGTAAAACAAAAAATTTCCACTCTTTACTTATGCTCACAGTCTCTAACTAGGAGCCCCTGATAAAGGATTTCATATCACATGTTTGCATGAAATATGATATGCAGCAGCTGTGCATACATGTTCTCACCAGGAGTCCTGGGAAGTATGGCATGACCTTGTGTGTTCGTATGAATGTTTTAAGACTTCATGCATGCATTTGTTTGTGTAAACATTAACAACGTTATGGTGCAGAATGTCACAGGCCACCTGTTCCTGCATTGTAGCCATGCTGTATTGATCTTGTATGTATGCCTTCCCCTCAGGCCAAGACACCAAAGACAGAGGCCCTGGAGGTAGCTGGCAGCCCCAGGTAGGAATGAAGTCATAACACAGGTTGACTGTACTTCATTTAAGTGATGATAAGCTACAATGAAGCTTATCATCACCCCCCCCCCCCCCCCCGTGATAGAAATGAAATGAATTCTGCTGTTTTGATGTTCAAGGGCCCTGGACAGAAGCCATTCCCATTTTACACAATGTGTTAAGCTGCCTTAGAGAAAATTAATTTTTACTCTGCACCGAAGACAAATATCTGTAGCTTGTCATGAAAGTAATAAATGAGAATGCATGGTTTGAGTAGTTGGATGCTCAGCAGGGAGTTGCCGGGATGGCAGACTTTGGCCGAAGGCCTGCTGCGTTGAATCTGTCTCACAGCAGTGCTTCTACAGAGTTGTTAATGGATTGTTTTCCAGACGTGGACTTAGCCCAACCCAGTACGACAAGTGACATTTCAAAGGAGATGTCAGCTGGAAAAACTATTTACCTAATTCCTTCTTTTAATGTTCCGTTATAAAGTATATTTCTTTCAGAATGGCTCAGGTGGTGGCTGTGCTAGTTGAGTGGGTTTCATGCTGAAGGAAAGTTAAGGCCTCGTACTGTTTTTAGGGAAGAAACATAAGGCTATTAGAACCAAAGACTGGAAATGTCAATGGAAGCAGTGACCCTTCCTCCTTTGTATAGCTTTATATAGATTTTGCTCAGCGGCGCAATATACCAAAACACACGACCATTTCTACACACACTGTTTTGTTTTTCCTCTTCACATTGAACGTTTGAATTTAACAGCTCGGCTATATCACATTCCTAGGTAAACTAAAAAGAGAACAGGAAGAACATTAGATAAAGGTCTCTTCCACTGTATATCCCTTCAATGGTGGAACAAGCTCTCCATTGACATCAGGAGTGTAGAAACCCCACATATCTTTCATCACAGACCACAAAAATTACCTTTTGCAACTGCACCTTTCCCAATAAGAAAAGTCTTTTTCATGTCTTATTTAAGCTCTTATGTCTAAATGTAGCACCTGAAGATGTTTAGCATGTTTGATGAAGTCGATTTTTTTTACATTTACGTCACTGAATGCACTTATTTGAAGCCGCTAGATGGATAAAAGTGCCAGCTACATAAACGTAAGGTAAAGTAATTTGAGGTGAGTATAAAAAGAACTTTGCCTCACAATTAGATTGCCTACTGCGGAGGTTAAGAACATTGATGTGTCAGTATGAATGTGATTGTGACACCTGCTGGCAGGCAGCAGGGTTTGTGCATTTACTTGTCATATTAAAAACCCCTTCGTCCCTGACAGAGGCTGACGCACAGAGCCTGATGCAGTGGAAACCTGTTTGAGCTCATTTCGTCAACGTGGCTGTATTTGGCCCATATAATCTCCCGTCCATTGTAGGCATTTTTGTGAGCACGGTGGTCTTTGTGAAGAATGTCATGTAAGTTGGAACAAGCACTTTAAGTTTGAATGGACTTTTTTGTATAGTCAAAGTGTAGTAAAGGCCTGAGCTCCTGATTATGTTGTCATGCATTTGCGTACTGCAAGTTCTCCAGAAAGCAGTTGCCTGAGGAAAAAAGGAAAGGATACATGGCATTAGGGTTAGATGTTTGTCTTTCTAATTGCTCTTGACTTGCTGGATGAATGCAAAGGGCAAACGGGGAAAAAACAAGATTAAATCCCCATTGTTAAAAATGAACAAATCGCCTACTGAGTATGATTATCAAAGTAATTGTACTGCATAAAGGTCAGCGTTGACATGAAAAGGTGACCTCCTTGTTTTGTTTCCTACTGACCTATAGTGTGTATAAACAAGTGTGCAGCAAGCCGTGACAGTGTCACAGCGTGTCAGCTTGCACAATGCCTGCACATTGAAACTAAAGGAGCTGGATGCGATTCAGCGTTGCTTATTTTATTTACACCTGTGCTTTTCCCACTCTGAACTTACAACCATATTGAACTGTCTTTTACTTTATTTTAAGAAATGGTGAGATATTCCCCCCTGTGTTTTTATTAAGTCCAAAATGTATTTTCTCTAAAGGTGAAGTAAACGTCCCCCTACCGTCTTTGCTTTACATCTGAACTGAACAAGTGCAGCAAAGATCAGATGGAGTCAGAGACCAAAGAACCTGAGACAAGGCTCATTACTTTCAATCAGAGGCCATCCAGGGTCATACTGTGGAAGTGCAGAGAGAGTGCATTAAGCTCATACAAGGTGTACCAAGTAGTTGTTACCATAGTGGCTAGTAATTGTGATTCAGTAAGCCAGTCTGACAGTCATGTGCTAGAGTGCTTTACATTTTTCCTATTTCCCCCTTAACTAAATATTATGCGGACACTGCTATTTATTAGCAGTGGTGACTGTAATTTGTTGATTTCTTAATTTGGGCTTTTTCCCGACCCACCACTTCCTCACTCTGCAGGGAAATCCAAGCTTGCAGTTGTGTGATTATTTTTTAAAATTTCTAATTGCTGTAATTATGTCATTATCGTAACTGTTTCAGTAATGTTGCTTAATCACCATAATTATATATGATTTCTTGTGGTCAGTGTGTCATCATTAGGATTTTTTTTTTCCTCTCATCTGCGTGGAGGGTAATTTTGTCCTAACTCTGGAGCCAGCAGTGTGGCAGACAGAAGTAAAAAAAATGCCTTTTAAGCTTTCACTCTGCCTTGCTATTAGCTTGTTAAGTGGGGGCTAATTTCAAAACCCACAGCTCAAATCAGATAAAATTAGAAAAATATCTTGAGTTCATGACGGTCGACTGTTATTTTACCATAAGCTCAACCTTAAAACTGCAGTCAACCATATGCAGAGAATTGCTACTGCATGAGACTGCAGTAGCAATAGTCTGATTTGGATAAAAGAACATTAACATTAATTAAGATGAGATCACTTAGCGCTATGTAATATATAAGGGACAATGACCTTTTCCTTTTTAGTGAGTCGGTGAAACAGGAGCCAATGGATGATGAGTTTACTACAAATAAGAAAGGGTTGAAGAGGAAAAGAATAAAGGATGAGCCCATGGAGGGCCCTTCCCACTCTACTGCTACAACTTTGTAAGTCTGCCCAGGCTTTTGTCTAACTTACAAAGTTATTTTGGCATTTGAAACACCTGTGGCACTAATATTTTAACTTCGTAGTTAATGAGCTTCCACTCTTCTTTTTTCAATATTATGTAAGCTATTAGTATTCTGTCTCTCCTCTGGTTATCTTCAGCTCAAAGAAAAAAAATAAGGGACATAGGCAGGGGAAAGAAAGTGATGGGGAAGCTCAGGAAAAGAAGTCCAAGAAGACAGCAGAAAAGGTAAACATCTGTCTCCTGTCAATGATACTCACCCTTTATGAAGTTTGCTGGAAACACTGTTCATGTTTGAATGACGTTTGAATTCACATCTTAAGTGTTTTTCTCGGCACAGACGGTAAAGAAAGAGGAAGGAGAGCATCCCGTCTCCAAAAAACCCAAGAGGACAAAAGAGGAAATTGAGGAGGCAAGACAGTTGAAGATCAAAAAGAAGGAGGAGGAGGAGCAGACTCGCTGGAGATGGTTGGGAAATGCTGCTCTTTTCATCTCACATTGACCTGGACCCACCCCCATCACACACGTGCACACACACACATGCACAATCAAACACAAACTACATGGCGATAGCATAGAGCAGCATTTTCAAAAGTACATCCACATGTTTTTCATCGTCTCACTTTCTGTCAGGTGGGAGGAAGAGAAGTATGAGGATGGGGTGAAATGGAAGTTTCTTGAACACAATGGACCCTACTTCCCTCCTGAGTACCAGCCGCTGCCCGACAACGTTCACTTCTACTATGACGGTCAGTTGAGCATACAAGTCGGATGTGACAAAACGGGTGTTTGAAACAGGGTTGAGAATGTCTAACACAAGTTTTTTTTATGACACACTTCACGTATCTTCGCTCATGACAGTAATTTAAAATGATTGCTGTACCTGAAAGGGGCTGTTGAGACTATTCCAAGTAAAATGATCAATTTTAAACAGTAATATCACTTTTTGATGTTTTTGTGGATTCTTTCTATTTTTTTTGATCAGCTTGTGCTTTACAAAATTGGCATAAAAGCAGTGAGAAGAAAAAAGCAGCAGGAGAAGCGTAGTTTAAGAAGAGGTTCAGAAAATAATATCGGAGACAGAAAAAGAGAAAGGAGTAAAATAATAATTAGAAGAGAATAACCAAAAACAGCCCAATACATCAAAATTCACGTAACCCTACTTTTAAAACATCATTTTAACCAACCAAATTTAAAGAGCAAGTGGCATAAGAAACAATGGAAATAGTCTCATTGATATAAATATAGATATATTTAAGATGTGTTGAAAATTCCAGTTAAAAGGAGATCTTCATTTCTGAAGTTACACTCACTTTGCGCTGCCATTGGCTAGCTGTGTGAAAGCATGGAGCTAGGTTTTGTCCAAAGACGTGTGCATTTATCCTCACGTTTAATGATTGTTATATCTACTCCCTCTGGATGATGACTTAGTTAGATGTAGGGCGTAGGACAGCTGGGCACGAAAATGCATCAAAGCAGCGCCAGGCCGACTTAGTTCAAGTCTGCAGTGTTAAATTGCCAAACCAGAAAAATCAGACCAAAATCTCAAACGAAACTGCAGAAACTGGTGATGCTTTCAGACTGTGGTGGTATGATGTAAAGTTTCACATTTTCTTCACCTTTCAAATGAAATCCACAGAGTGCAAGCTCAGATCTTGGGAGTTGGCTCATCTATGGATGTCATGTGGGGACACACACACACAAGATATGCACGCCCACATTTGGATCTTTAGGACACCAAAGGTGCATTGGGTCAAACACTGATTGATGACTGTAATTGTTTCTGCTTTGTTTAGCAGTCTGGCCACTGCGGCATCCTACAGGGAGTTGGTTTGATCTTGTTAATGCCTGTGCTTGCATGTACTTGTTTGTAGCTCGCTCTTAGTCGTGGTGCTGAATGTAGATCTTTGTCCTTGTCTCTGAGCGTACCTCTATAAATGCATGAATTAGTCGGACAGGGCTCTCGAGGAACTGAGGTGTTATTGCGTGTTAGATCTGATGTGAGCTTCCTTATGTGGGTCTTGTTTGTTTGTTATTTATGGTGGCCTTGCGTTTTGTTTGTGTGCAGGTAAGAAGGTGAAGCTGAGCCTTGCAGCTGAGGAGGTGGCTTTGTTCTTTGCACAGATGCTGGACCATGATTACACCACTAAGAAAGTGTTCCGGGATAACTTCTTTAAAGATTGGAGGAAGGTAAAGCGAGAAAGAAAGTCATTTGATCTTGTCTGCTTTGAAAGACGAAAAAACCTCTGGCTGACACCTGCAGCTAAGAGGTTTAGCCATAGCACTACAATTAAAAATCAACTAACAAAATGAAATGACTTTAAACTTTTCAGTTTTTAAATGAAACATATTCCCACGTCAGGTTTGTCAGATTCCTGGACGTAAACCATTGTGGTTTTTGTCAAGGAACACTTAATGTCTCTACACATTGTTTTAGTTCAATCATAAACTCTTAATACAGTGGAATAATGCACTCTCAGCTTTTTTTAATGTCAGTTACAGCAACTTTCTCTTAATAACATCCCCAGCACAGCATTTGTTGTCTGTATTCCAGCTTTGTGTGGATGGATGCGTGTGACTGCGACTGCTACCTGCGCACTGGTGTCTGTCAGGGTGTCCTCTGTATAGAGAAAACACTGTGCCAAGCCCCAAGGCATATCATGCAGAATTAATTTTGCGCTGCTTAGTGCTCAATGCACTTGAAAATACGATTTGTGTGAAGGCATTGATATGCTAATCCATACAAGTAGCTCCCCTGCATATGAACAAATCCAATTAAACTGTTTTATTATAGCCGGAAAAAACTCTCCTCGCTCCACTGCCCTCAGTGCCCGCCCAGTGTCGGGTGTCAGTCATGCTTAGACACGCAGACTGACTGCGTGTCCATACTATCAGTGTGATTCTGCAGAGAGGTGTGTTTTTGCATGACCCCAGGCGACACATCTGGATCACATCAGTTCTGTTTGGAAAAGCTTAATAAATGAGTCGTTTCCTTTATCTTTAATTGATGTTTTCAGGTTAAATGTCTTTGTTATAATGCAATCTATTGCAATTTTTTTTTCCTGTCCCTCTGGCATAGGGTCACAGTGGCAGCAGGTTAAGCTGGGTATTCTAGATGTCCCACTCCCCAGCAATGCGTTCCAGCTAGTCCTGGGGTATCCTAAGGTGTTTCTAGGCCAGATTAGATATATGTAATCCCCCCCAGTGGATCCTGGATATACTCAGGGGATTCTTCCCAGTTTAACGTGCCTAGAAAACCTCCAACTGAATATGTGCACAAGGCATCCTAATCAGATGCCTGAATCACCTAAGGGGGCTTTTTTTTGCCCCCTAATGAAGGTGTGTTTGAAAAACAGCCTTCTGGTGTAAGAGCTGGTAGAGAATCTCTGTTGTTACTTCTGAATCTACTCCAACAGTCTGTCTGAGCCTCCTTCCCAGCACCCTGGAATAAACTCTCCAGGGGATGGTTAACAGTGCGATATCCCCAATAATTGGATCACACCCTCTGGTGCGATGTTTTTATGATAACTATTGGAGTCACTGCCCTGGTTTTGATGAGCACTGCTGTACCAACAAGTGAAGGCCTAGGTTCAAGATCTGTGTCTCATTAAAAGGTCTGATCATCGTTTACTGCTATGTGCTGCCACTCAGCGCCAGTTTGACCTTTAAAAATAGACGTCCACTAAAGGGATTTTTGCCCTACATGGGCAGATAGTCCCCAAAATGTTGGCCTGTAGTTCTTGTTGCAATAGCTTCGTTGACCGACAGCAGGAGGCCATATTAAAGGCCACTTGTGTTGTCGTGACATTTTAGCACCAGAGACCTCTGAGATGAACCATAAAGCCTCTGCTGGATTGCTCTGTGTTTCTGCCCTGTTAGTGACCTCTTTGATGAGATGGCCTCCTTGTGCAATAACTTTCGAAAGTTGACAATTACAGTTGAAACTCAGCTGCTCTGCTGCTGCCGCCTTCAGTGTACTGCTGTGTCAAGACTGTCTACCCCATTCAGCAGTGGCCTTCATTGGTGGAAGTGGTCTATACTCTGGCCTTTCATAACGATACCACTTAATTCTTTTTCTGTCCACTCCGCCTCAATAAAGATGAGTAATTAAACGAAAGGTCACTGATCTGCTTTAATCACACTCGTCTTATCTGGCTTTTATGATACATTATTGTTGTAATGCCCTATTTGACAGGCAAAGGTTCAGTACTAGGGGTATTAATAGCTCCTAGCAAATTGAATGAAGCAGCAGTGTGTGCAGATCCTTTGTCTCTTTGTTGCTGCAGTTTATTTTGGCTGAGCACATAAGAAATGATTGGATTGCCTTATCTTTGAGTTATAAATGCATTTGGTTTCATCAGTAACTACTCTACCAGTATTTACCACTTTTTATTCTTTATAACCATTGAACCGTGGATAGAACTTGTCATCACTAACACCAGTGTTAATTTCATCAATTAACAGTGTGACAGTTGTGTTTGATGCAACCTATTTTTGGCGTTTTGATGTTACTGAACTCAAATAGATCTTGGACAAGCTATGACAGTATGTATGTGTTGTTTTGGTAAGACCAGACTAAAATCTCATAGGTGGACGTCAAATATTCCAAAAATGTGGTAAACGTGTGGTAAAACATTGCCTTATCTCTGGAGTCTAAGATAAATGAGTTAAACTAAATCTAAAATAGCTTTAAAAATGAACTCTGAGGATTCAACACACTTATTCTGTCATTAGTGGTTACTTGAGCTGACACTAACTATTTAATTATAGATTTTTTAATATTTATCAATTAAAACTTGTAGTATAAGCAGTAAAAATAGTGATGAAAAGGCCTGATTATTTAGTCTATAAAATATGTTTTCCAGGAAGTTTTCGTTTTTGCTTGATTGATTTTTTTTTTGATTTTTTTTTAACTTTTTTTTTTTTAATGCTGAAAATAGTCAATTTGTTTTTCAAATGAACTGATTATTGAAGGATATCCCTGTTTTTATGCAGCTATAACCAGACCACCAGACTGAAGAAAGTGACGAATGCTTTGTGTTTGTTTAGGAAATGACCCATGAAGAGAGGTCACTGATTCGAGATCTTGACAAATGTGACTTTGGAGAGCTGCATGCAATGCATAAAGCCAAGGTGGAGGCCCGGAAAAACATGACAAAGGAGGAGAAACTAGTAAGTTTCAGACTTTTTTTCCTGCTGTTTCCATAAGTGAGAGTGCGCCTCTTCCTGTTAGTGTCTAAAGAGGGTCAGCGTGGATCATTTAGGTTCTGGCCTCTAAAAGCTTTAAAACCTTAATGAAATAAATCATGGAGCTTGTACTTTTCATTGAACAATTTCAGTAGAAAGTAGGAAGGTGTTATTGTCCAGCCTTGCCCAAATTTCAAATACTTGACAAGCTGCAGCCGGAAGACATCTACATGTCAATTAGGAGTCAGAGTCATTGCATCACCCGCTGGCAGTGGGAAGTAAAATTATCATTAGATTTAAATTAAATTTTCATGATGCCCTCTTCAAATGATATACTTGGCTCTAAGGTCCAAATGAACATCAAGCAAATGTTCTATAGTGCCACATACTGACACTGAACTCCTTTGTGCAGTATTGTGCAGTCAAAATGCGTGAATGCTCAGTGCCATTGTTGTTGTACAGTCATGGTGTTGAGATTGTCATGAAGTGGACGTGGGAGGGAGGGCCTGTTCAGTGCTACTTAAAGCTTTAATTATGACTGGCTTTATTTATGTTTTAGGTTTTGAAAGAGGCCAACCAGAAGATAGTAGATGAGTACGGCTTCTGTCTGCTGGACCACCACAAAGAGCGCATTGGCAACTTTAAGCTTGAGCCTCCAGGGCTGTTTCGGGGTAGAGGTGACCATCCCAAACAGGGCATGCTGAAGAGAAGGATCCAAGCTGAGGACATCATCATCAATTGCAGCAAGTGAGAGCGGGGCAAATGAGTCAAAATGCATGCACAGATGAGTGGCCATGTAGTGATGCATAATTCAAAGCTACGCTGATGCAAAATGACAGTAGCAGCTAAAAACCCAGTTGTTGCACCTCTCAGTGTGATCTTCTGACTGGATGCACAGCAAAGAGGACCTCAGTGCAGTTTCTAAAAGCTTAAAATCATTTCAACCATTTAAGAATGCTGTGATTCCTTACACATCAACATACACATACGCATGCATTGTTCTTCTGTCTTTCACTGTCAGAGAAGCTCGTATCCCCATGCCCCCTGCCGGTCACCGCTGGAAGGAGGTTCGACATGACAGCACTGTGACATGGCTGGCCAGCTGGACTGAGAACATCCAGGGCTCCATTAAATACATCATGCTCAATGCCAACTCAAAACTCAAGGTACACAGGAGTATCACAGGCATGTATGTCATAATTAGATTAGGACTAAATAAAGACTGAATCAGCTGTTTGTTTTAGCTCAGGGACAGGCAGACGCAACCTATGGTTTTTAATTTTGGGTACTCACTTGCTACACTATACATTTAACCAGGTTTCCCTGAAGCACCTGCAGTCAGGTGTTACCACGGCAGACTCTGTACTGAAAGGCTTGGTACTCAACAAAAATGATACATGCCATTCACTTCGGCGGGTTATGTATCTCCTACACAGTTTGTAGGGCCCATTATTTTTATGCAACATTGACATGAATGGAGCCCTTTCACTTTTTTTTGGGCGCTTCCCAAACAAGACATTAAACTTTGGTTTTCACTTGTGCGTTTTCTCGTCCTACTCCATAAGCTGAACACCATGGGCTGACAGCACCATTGAAAAGAAGAAACTCTTAATTTCACAGTGCCCGTCTCCATTTATTCATCAGGCATATCGTCAACTGGTGTTTCAAACAGGTTCACAGTCGTGTGAAAAGGTAGACTAGGTTTTTTTTTTTAAAATTTATCTTTCAGTGATGGTTTTTAGATTGGAAAACAGAGTCCTGTCTACTTAATTGTTTGACTGTAGAGTTTGTGGTAGGTTCAAATCAGAGCCATGCCGATTTGAGGGGGAAAATGCACCCGTTAGTGATACGGAGGCCATTTATAGAATTTTTTTAAGGTTGAAGGTTTTATGCACCCAGATGACTATGCATAGGTACTCAAAGGGCACCCTTCTCAAACAAGTCACTTAATTAAAGAATATGTTTTAGTTAACACAGGTGTCTAACATTGTATAAATCCTTTTTTGGCGGTGTATTTACCAATTTGCAAACGAAAACACCTCTTGCTTTGCATACACAAAGCTAAATATCCAGACTTTGTATAAAACGGAACAGTGCTTAAACAGCCTTCTTGAGTGCACCGAGATATATTCTGTTAAAGTAAAACAAATAGCACTAAATTTGACACAGGAAACACTGCAATTTGTCAGGACTGCCACAATGTTCAGTCCTCAGCTCTTTGAAAATGAGGCTGTGTCAAGGCAACGGGATGTACCAGTCATTCTACAAAATCACAAAAAAAAAATCTCAGTGTGGAAACATTTCCACAGCAAGTCATGCTCATTCTGAATGACATTCCTCTACAAAAAAGTAGAGGTTTGGTATCCTTTGTTTACCAAAATGTGAAACCAGTGTTTGTATTTTAACTAATAAACTGCTTTTACATAAAAAGGCCAATTTAAACTCTGTGAACACTGGTTTACGGTCTTTTATTTTGGTTATGAATTCTGGTATCATCTTGAAAGCAGCTTGAGCATTGAAGTATCCTAATGGTTTTATTACTGAAGTATTAAAATTCCACAATGGTTTTGTTTTTTGGCGAGTAAATGACAGCTACTGTGAGTTATGTGTGTTGAAGAAGACGCGTGCGTGACATCTCATTATTCTTTCCCCTTCTCTCATTTCTCTCGCTCACTCTCCATTTGCTCACTCCTCCTCTTCCTTCTTTCCATCTTTCATGTGTAAAGGTTAAGTTATTCTACTGTTACCCTCCATGACAATGTGTGTGTTTGTGTGTGTGTGTGTTCACTGATGGCGGGTTTAATTGTGTCTGGCTCACAATTTATAACCAGTAGCTCGTAGCAACCAAAGAGAATTCGGTTATTAAAGTTTAGCAGTTGTGTGTCTTGTACATTTTTGTGTTGTGACAGCCTGCACTCATGTCTTTATTAGTATGTTAGCAAATGTTTTGAATTGAGATTTTTCAGGAAAAATGTGTTATTGTGTTCTCACACTTCCTCTCTGCTGTTTCTTATCATTATCTCTGCCTTTTCTCACCTTTTCCCCTCCTGCTCACTGCTGCTCTTTTTGTCTGCATCCCTCTTCCTCCCCTCTTCCCTGCTCTTGTCCTGTGAATGCAGGGAGAGAAGGACTGGGAGAAATATGAAATTGCCCGGAAACTGAAGTCGTGCGTGGAAGACATCCGTAACCAGTACCTCCAGGATCTCAAATCCAAACAGATGGCCACACGGCAAAGAGCTGTGGCCCTCTACTTCATAGACAAGGTCAGGTTTGGTAGAACTCTGCAGCTGGGATCCCCCGTTTTACTTGTTTACACACCATCATTTCACAGATTCCCATTAGTGAGTAGTTCTGATACTAAGAGCCACGTCAACATATTGGAAATCAAAGTCGTCAAAAAAAGTTCAATGCAATACATCTTGATTGCCTTTTCTCACACAGCTGGGTGGAAGATCTTTCAGAGGAGGAAAAAAATGGATTGTGTTTCCATTTTCTTCCAGCGACCCAAAGCAAATTCATCTCATTCTGCATTGACTGACATGATAGATTCAGTATATGATGACCTTTGGCTCTTGCCAAAAACGTAGAATTTTTGATTTGGTTTTGTTGTGTTTACTGTATATGTCTCTATTTCTGCTTCATGTCGCGTGTTTGTGTATAGATAATAGTCATCTGCCTGGCACATAACTGCTGAAGGGAGGGGTTCATGAGTGTATTCATTTCTTTTGTCTTCTGACCCAAAAAAGCTGGCACTGAGAGCTGGTAACGAGAAGGAGGAGGGGGAGACGGCGGACACGGTGGGCTGCTGCTCGTTACGAGTCGAGCACATCACCCTGCACGAGCAACTGGAGGGCAGCGAATGTGTGGTGGAATTTGACTTCCTGGGTAAAGACTCCATTCGCTACTACAACAAGGTCGCCGTCATTAGGAAGGTAAAGGGAGCAAAATCAAATAAAAACACAGTTTGACTTAGACATTTATTCCTGCTTTTGTGTACGACCTGACCCATAAGTGATGATAGTTACTGTAAAACAAGGCAAATGTGTCCATTCTCAGCAGAAGACGACCTCTGCAAGGAAGGCCGGGCTGTTCATAGCGATACAAAGCCAATATATTTCATTATAGGATTTGCCCTTTGGGTTTTGGCAGAAGCCCCTGCAGAGAAGGTCACTTGCATACATATCGACATGCACAGAGCCTGAGGCAGAGCGGGAAGTGAGGAATGTCCTCAGGGCACAGTTGTAGATTGGATTCCTGTGGCTGTGGTGGTTTAATTTGTCTGTCTGTTAGAACTGTTGAACTACCCGTCTGCTCCAGTCTGTTCCTCTTGGATTGGATGTTCATGTAGGTGAAGAAGAACTCTTTCTTTTACTTCCTCCCCTCCTTTGCATCATAGTGTGCTTTAAAGACCGGGATCAACCTTACACTCAAAAGGTAGTCAGTGAATTCTAATGCAATTTTTTTTAAAAAAAGGTGATTTCCATAATAACACTATGTAGCAGATGTCATGCCAAAACTGGTAACTCTTTATGAAATGTAAGAATATTGTATAATCCATGTCTCATTATATTTTCCTGTTTTACAGTATTACAGAGTCCTCACTGTTGTCACTGATGGTCTCTTGCTAACGGCTGGTCCTAAAGAACAGTTTCTGGAGTCGAACTACACAGTGTCCACTTTTCACAATAACTGACTGTTATTTCTGCAGTAACTCATCATTTCACATAATATAATTTAACAGTTCTAAAAAGTGTCAAGCCCAGGCTGCCAACATTAGAAAGAGTGATTAAGTATTGTAGCAACACCTGTCATTTTTAAGTTTATCTGATCCACTAAATGATGATGGGTACTGTAATGAACAGGTTAGTCGATGCCACAATACAAGAAAACAATGTCTCCGAACTTTTTTTTTTCTTTTTTAATCTTGTTTGGTTGTCTGCAATCTGTCAAACAGCTGTCACATTTGTGTGTGTGTGTGTGTGTGTGTGTGTGCGCATGTATGCATATGTAAATTTGCAGCCCTCCTCCTCTGGTGTCAGACCATGCTATCTTCTGTTCCAGAGATGGAAAAAGAAATGTTAGCACCTGACAGCCAAAGTGTTTTGTTTCTTGGCAGAACATATAATTATTCAAATGAGTGCATTCAAAAGCAACACATTAGCCAGAATTAATTAGTCACTTGCATATTTTAGCATCGTCAATTCCCAGGGAAATCAGTGAGATTGCTGCTAAATGTCACTTGGAATAAAATGGGACAAGGGTGGAAAGATGGAATTTCCATCTCTTACCTGTGGGATTTGAAATCATTTAATCTAATACATATCATTTCTCACGCACGCAGACTATGCAATGCTGCCTCAGCAAAAACTGTACATGCAGAGATAGTAGGGAATACAACAACGATACAAAAACAGTGGAGCCATGCTATGTCATGTCCAATATATACTTAGACACATTACTGTTTCTCTGTACAAACTGGGAGGAACCATAAGGGCTAATAATAGGCCATTCACACCAGTGACTGTTGAGACAGTGACTGATCATCACCTCAGTGTCTCTGTTTAATCTTTTAAACAAGTACGTGCTTTCTACTTAATTTGAACACCAGTTAGGATGAATGACTTAATCAAATAGCCCCAGAGTGTGGGGACACCTGCAGATGCATAAACACATTGTGTTGGGTGTGTTCAACCTGCTGAGCACTTATTCATTTATTGTCTAAATGATTATTTCCATTCTTGACACACAGACGCACCCAAACACATCACTGAACCAATTAGGGGAGCTCACTTTGGTGTCTCTGCGTCTGAGACTTTTAGACAGATACTGATTTACATTTTCGTCCCAAAAGCTCTTGCACTTTACTTTTTATATTTTCAGTTTATTTGCCAAGGGGAACAACATTGCGCAAATCAGCCTGTGAATATGTCAGTGTGTAAAAGCAACACATCTGTTGCTATTAATTGGTGTCTTGCATATTTTACTAGTTTATTATGGGAGCAGTGCATCTGTGGAACCCACAGAGTTGCTGGAAATGTCAGACGTAATTGTGCCAGTTTTACTCCTCTGGCTCTTCTCTGAGATGGACAAATGAAGTCAGGCCCCAGTGCGGTGTGTTAGATTGGACTTTAAAGGATCACTGGATCCTTTAAAAAACTCACTGGAAACTGTTGGTTTTGTCTCGAAGTTTTGAATGCAACGAATATGATAAATATAATGAATATGAATGCAAGGTAGCGATCTAAATGGTTTGAGATTGTGTTTGCTATTCCTGGATGCAGCATGGCCCAGTAACAAGCAGGCAGCAGCTGCCGCCGGCTGTTCCGCTGTTTTAACTTAATATACCAAGTTAAGCTGTGCATTCACCCTTGGGAATTTGTAGGCGGTTAAATGACCACTTGCACTGACCCGTTGACAATGCCGTCTATGTGCATTGGAGCATTGTCACCATTGACCTTAACTACTGCAACGAGCAAACATTAAAAGCTGGGTTAAAGTCAACCTTCATGTTGCTGAAAATGGCCCACAGTGTCAGAGAGGGAAGTCTGGAGTCTCAAGTCCACCCTGGACACCAATTTGTTCCTCTTCTTCAAAATGAAATTCAAAACCTCACATTACAGCTGTTTATACAGTGGAAGAAGTATCCAGAGGACATCGCAGGTAGTGGAATACAAAGTCACATAACAAGACTTCCAGAATGTAATCCAACTGTGACAGGAACCACTCAGGAACAGTGTACTGCTGCACAAGGTGACTATTTTTGAAACAGATAGCAACCAAATTGAAATCAGGTAGAACATTTTGATCCCACCTTGCACATGAAGACCCACACTAATTGTCTACTAATCAAATCATTGCATCAGCACATAATTTTGATTTCCAGTAAGGAAGTTAGGAAACATCAGGTTGGGGTCAGATATACCAGACACGTAAATGTTAATTTTATGATGCGCCTTGATCAAATGCATCTGTATCCTTTCAGGTTTTTAAGAACCTTAATCTGTTTCTGGAGAACAAGGAGCCTGGAGACGAACTCTTTGACCGTCTTAATGTGAGTGTCTGTTTATCGCCTTTGGTATTTTCTCATTTTCACTGATGCAAGCCAAATCATCTGTTTATTTTTTTTTACATTTAGTGAAACATTGCCAGCTGATGCACTGCTTTTTGTTAACGCAAAGAGTTCAGAAAATATTTTTATAAAGGTGCCCCCCAAGTGCAAGTAATTGCTAACTTGGTGTAAAAGAGTACCAGAATTTGTCCGGGGTTGTGTAAAATATGTGAGAAACTCCCCTGAGGTGTGTAATACTGGAAGAAAAGGGGAAAAAAAAAATTGTGAAAGCAAAATAGAATTACATTTTTTCATGTTTTCTGGAGACATAAGGCTGCAGTAAAGGAAAGGCAGGGACCAAATTGTAAGGTGTAAGAGATGAGATTGAATGAGGATGAGCCATTGGTGTGAAGAGATGAAAGGAGTAAAGTGAGGAAACTGGAGGTGAAGAGAAGGGGAAGGATATTGGAAGCGGGGAGACTGAAAGCAGAAAAAGAGTTTCAAAAGAGAGAGGGGATGGACTCTGCCAGATAAAAATGAAACAGCGCGAGTGGAAATTGAAAGTGAACATGCTGGGCGGATGAATTTCCACACATAAAAATCTGGCGTCCTCTCAACCTCTTCGTCTAGCTGCAGGCAGCGAGGCCACACAGAATGCAGCCGTTGCTCACATGGTTAGCCCAACGCAGGGGGACGCGGGGCTTCTCCGGTTGCGCTCAGTCTTTACAAAATAAGATCACCGGCATTATTTATCTATTTGAGACTATACTCCAGGCTAACCGATTGTCCTTGATGAGGAACTATATTCAAAATTGCTCAATGTACAGGTTAATGGAGTGAACACCAGGCCACTGCTGCAGCAGCGCCGCTCCTGGTGACCTTGGGTTAAGTGCTGCTGTTGCTGAGAAATACGTCGTCTCATGACACACTCAAGAGACACTGGGTTGTATGTGGGAACTTGCAAATAGACCTGCAAAGCTTAATTAAGTAGTCGTCAATAAAATGCCATCTATACAGCATAAGTGATTTTATTGGTTCAAAAACTTTATGTAGATCTGCTGAACGTCAGAGTTTTCTGCTTTCTTTACTTTTCTATGACGGCTGACTCTATCTTTTGTGTTTTGGTCAAAGAGAGACATCAGTCGGTGCTTTCTTGGACTTTGATGACCATTTCTCACCTTTTTGACATTTTACAGGCTAATCAACGAGACCATTAGTAGAGGAAAATAATCACCAGATTAATCGACAATGAAAATAATGGTCATCTGCAGCCCCGTGTGCAACAGATGAATGGCCACATTGACTGAGAGGGGTTTGATGAAATGGTGCGAAAGAGATGCAGATAAAAAGGCATGTGGAAGGTTTGAGAGCCAGCCCACGTGTTGGCATATAAAGATTGACAGGAAGGAAAAGGAAGATGCAAGCCAGGACAGGAGTGAGAGGGTGGGATGCAGAGATGGAGCAATTGAAGGAAGAAGTGCGGTGCCTGTGCTCTCTGCCCTCTAGTGTGTCAGGAAATGTCAGGGTGTGTTGGAGGTGGAATGGTAATGGCTGCTGTGAGCAGGCCTGATTGACACCCAGAAAGGCCAGGCCACTGAGAGGGCGGAGAGAGATGGGGGTGTGGAGGAGTAGATGGAGCGGTAGGAAAGTGACAGCTGGTCCAGGTGAGGGGACGTTGGGAGGGAGAAGGTGGACGGTGGCTGTGAAAAGGTAGGAGGTGGAAGGAGAGGGAGGAAAGCTGGAAGGAGTGAGAAAGCAGCTGTAAGGCCGAGAAGATGAAGAGGAGGATGTAGAAGTGGGATGCAAGATGAGTGGTGGAACTGCAGAATGCGCTTTTATCCTCAGTCAGATGGTGGAAGACTTAAATGATTCATACTCATTCATTTAGCGGCCTCTCTGTGTGGAGCTAAACCAGCTTGGCTGGTGAAGGTGGTGTTTACTGTAATGTATGTACGAGCGACTGGCAGAACAAAAGGGTAGAATAAAGACTGGAAGCCCTGTGTTGCTCAGAGTGGCTCAACTTAACTTTGTTTAGGTTCACTAGTGTTTTGGGTGTCAGTTTGCTCAGAAGACTCTGGTTTGTAGAATGTCCCGTCCAAGACGTCTGAAGTGAACACTGACTTCCTTACACATTGGACTTCACTGTGAAATAGAGGTTTGTGTCTTTACTTTGAGCCATTTAATGTATTTCATAGTAACAGGAAGATGTGGCTGGGGTTGAGACACAAGCGCCAAATCTAATCCAAATCTTTGGACTTGGTAAAAGCCTTCTTCTTGGACCTGGACCAGTTCTTGTAGAAACTGACTCACTGACATGCTCAGCAAAGATGGTCTTGAAGGAACGCGGGCCACGGGGTGTGCTGACATGACCCACAGTCATGAGAGGGGTCTCCGCAATGGTCACGGCCTCAACTACTTCTTTCTTGTTCACCTTTGGCAAACATTTGACTGGATCTCTCAAAAGTGGTGCAGCTGACAAAAATGGGCTTGAGCTCAAAATGGATAATCAGATATACTGTGATGTTTATATTTGTTTATTTAGAAATAAATGACTGAAAAACTAAAATATAGAGGAAGAATTGGACCTTGGAGAATGAGTTGTTTATTTCATTGAGCTCTGAAACGGCATGTTATTTTATCATTTGGGATACAAATCCAGCACAACACTTTTTCAGAGATTCACTCCTTTACATTCTCCTCCGGCTGGTCTCTGGCCGTCAGCGTCAAACTGAAATGTAGTTATATTGATTAAGCTGAAATACTGTACATTTTAGTGCACAGTGCTCTTAAATATGCTCGGTTAATGTGGCACATGCTTTTAAATATCTGCGAGCATTCAGTGTTGCAAACTTTTAATTGGAAGGAATGACATTTGAGAAAGAGAGAGATGCTCCTTAGTGCTGGATTCCAAAATGCTCAGCCACGGTGATTGTGGTTTGTGTCAGCATACGCGCACACACACACACACACACACACACACATCATGTTGAGGTCTGAGAGCCTGATCTGAGCTGAAAATGCAGGCGTTTGTCAGGTTTGTCTGGAAGCCTCCTCTCCAGAGTCCACATCATTAGAGCTACAGTACACACACTGTCTGCAGCTTCAGGTTAACTGTAACCTCAGTGGAATTTCTTGAACTAGATCTTAGTCAAATATATTAGATTACCGCCTGCAATGTGGCATATTCCCCGCGAGTGGCTTTATTTTGGCACATTTCATTATTTTCCTTCCACTCTATTGTCGCCTTATACTAGAAGAAATTCTGTTACCAGGAGCTGATGCAGGAAACGCACACAAATTGGACCCGATGAAAAATGAAAAGCAGGTCATCATGGCTAGTTTAGAATGGCAACAGTCAGTGTTTCACCCCAGTGTTGGTTGGCATCAAGTCCAGTACGCAGCATCCTGTATCCTAGGTAGGTTATTAACATTGCAGTAATGACAAGTTGCAACAATGCCTTAGGAGATGATATGAATGACAAACACACACACACACACACACACTTGTGCACACACAATAAAATCATGGCGAGGGAGTTGGGGGGTGCGAGAGCTATCCTACTTCCCCCCTCAGACTTACAGACACCTTCATTAGCATTGCCAGGGCAGAGTTAGGTAGCTCATTAGCAAGGAAGGCACGATAGCAATTGTGTGTGTGTGTGTGTGTGTGTGTGTGTGTGTACACACATGTACCTGCATGCACATGTATGTATACATGAAAACCCTCTCTCATCTTGTTCTAATAGGCTCCTGCAGTGAAGCACACAGGCATTCGTAGAAGTCGGTAGCCCCAGACAGCCAGGTCCTGACCCCACTCTGATTAAACACACCACATTATTATTGTAATCTTCATCAGAATCATCCGAATAATTCCTTCTTTCGCCCAAGCAGCGAGCTCGCCAGCAAGCTCACGTGGACGTTTGTTTTTCACATCTGCGTGCTTTCATCTGTGTTTAGAAATCTGTGTGCTATCTGCCTCTCAAGTCCACATGTTTGCTCCTCGTATCAGTGTGTGTGCAGTGAGTGTTGCTGTTTGTTTTGCTTTCACACCAGTGGTGTGCCCTTACACTCTGTTTCATCTCTTTGCTGTTCTGGTGAAGCTGCAGCCATTTGACATGAGTTAATGGCTGTCTAACCACTGGCTATGACAGTTCTAACTTGTTATAATACCTGCAGAAATGTCAGAGGGGAAATAGTACTGTGATCTTTTTTAATCTCCTTGCTCTAATGGATGATGATGATAATGAAGGCAGAGCTGGTGTTTTATGTGTTTTATTTGTTATGGTATGGTATATTACAGACGCTTTAAACACTGCAGCGTCACGATGCCACAGTGCCACCTAGTGGCAGCATTGTGATTCTGTTGCTGCAGTGGTTTTGTGATGACAGTGAGTGTTTGTTCTATACCACACTGATGTGAATGCTTTGCTTTTCGTGTTTCTCTCTGTTCCCCCGCCCTCCCATTTCTCATTGCAGACAAACATGCTGAACAAGCACCTGAGTTCTCTAATGCCAGGTCTGACTGCAAAGGTCTTCAGGACATACAACGCCTCCATCACTTTACAGCAGCAGCTCAAAGAGCTCACAAACGGTTAGTCACACACACACACTCGCTGTGCTGTAAAGCATTCTAACATTACATAAGTAGCGTTTTAAAGCACCGACTTATAAACCTCAGCAGCTGGACAAGTATCAGTAACTTTAATAATGTAGCCTTTTATCAGTGTGGTTCTTATCCCCTAAAATAGATTTCTTTTCTTTTTCTTTTTGGTTTGTTTGATTCAAGATATCCTGACATCAGAAAGCTTTTCCAGCCATGGCAGGTGTACATTATCACTGTTCCCAGTGCTGTGTGTCTCTGCCTCACTCTTATCAGGGTCCCGCTGGCTGCCTGTGCCACAGTTTCTCATTCAGAGATAGAAGTGTCACACTCTCTTCTCATTTCTGGATTGCCACTGAGAACCAATCTGCAGGTTCACATGTGGTTTATGTGTGTGCGGACTCCAGGAAGAGTAAATGAAGCTAATAGGGATCCGAATTAATGAAATGAAACAGAAGCGAGCAGTAATTGCATGTGTCCGTGTTTGTGTGTTCAAGGTTGAGATTTGTGGTGCAGGTGGTGGGTGGGCAGTGATAACATGAGGGACACCAGCACAGTTGTATCTGTCAAATGTCTCTGCATAATTCTGCTCATGTGATCTCAATAGAATTATACTGTTTAGAATGTAAATGACTTTTCTGTCACCCTTCAAAGACTCAGACAGTGTGGCAGAGAAACTGCTGTCCTACAACAGGGCAAACAGAGCAGTTGCTATTCTGTGCAACCACCAGCGGGCGCCGCCAAAGACCTTTGATCAGTCTATGGCTAACCTTCAGGCCAAGGTAAGAACAGCTTGACTCGGTTTGTTGAAAGCAGTCACTCTTCACAGTAATATTTTCCTCAGATTGCATTAGCAGGGGTGATGATGTGGTGCTCGTAGTTAGGCCTTGTTTAATGAAAGAAGGCCAGGGCAGAGTCACGAGACAATGGATGTTTGTAACCTTTCCAGCCAAGTCAAAGACATCTGAAGTTAACATTTATCCATATATAAAACCATGAGAATGTCCCACTGCACTCCAATAGATTGATGCTCGAAAGGAACAGCTGTCACTAGCAAAGACTGAGCTGAAACAAGCCAAGAAGGAGGCCAAGACCAAAGGCAGCTCAGACCCCAAGCTGCAGACGTAAGTGTTGCAATAAAAATAGATAGATACAAGTATCTCTTCACATTAGACTAAATCAAAAGCTGCGCATACGCAAATACCTATTGGACCGTACCCTGTAGGTTTAAGCACTTCTAAACAATAGAAATAACTGCTACACTATCAGTAATGAGCTGTGGGGTAATGCTATAGGAAATGTATGATCTTGAACTTAAAATCACATTAGCTGAACTTCCCTGCTGTTGATTTTTGGTGCTTTGTGCCTGGAGCCAAAAGGCAATTACAACCACTGTTAGTTGAACATCACATTGCAGTAAGACATCCACATTATAGACGGCAGCTCTTCTGTTTGCAATGCCTTACATGCACAATTTAAAAGTTTGTTCACGGGATGTCCGAACTTCAGAAAACATGGTGTGGTAATGAGCAGCACATCCTCTGGATGTCAGATGAGATGTTCCACTGAAGCACGTAAGAAAGAATGACACCTTTCTTTTAACCTAACGTTACATTAGAGGGCACATAGTCTTCCCTCATGGCAACACTACTCAGAAGTGTTCACACATTCATGTTACTGTTTTTAATTGTCTCTGAGCTTTTGTAAAGGTCTTGTTTTAAAAATGTTCAGCGTTGTAAGAGTAAGTAGCCCCCAATGGTGTCTCAGAGTTTTCCCTGTGTTGTGAAGTGAGTCTAGAAAGTCGTCAGAGTTTGTGTTTAAACCAAAATCCAAACAAAACGACACGGTGGTATTTGGAGCTGTACCACTGTCAGTCACCACTAGATTGTTTAACTGTTATTGTTTTTGCTTGCCCAGGATGTGGAAAGAATACACATTGAAAGACTTGATGTGTATGTCTACTACACCTGCCTCTGTGGATCTTTTCTGTCAGGCTGGTGGAGCGGAAGAAGGCAGCAGTGAAACGCTGTGAGGAGCAGCTGCTGAAGATGGAGGTCCAGGCAACAGACAGGGAGGAAAACAAACAGATTGCACTGGGTACCTCCAAGCTTAACTACCTGGACCCACGCATTAGCGTGGCTTGGTGAGTGAATATTTAAAGCACTGCAAGCCCACAGACAAACTTGGCTTTTTAAATAGAACTACCTGGACCATCTCCACCTTGGACTGTGTAAGATGATGTAAGGTAATTGGGTGTGCCCGCTAATTTTGGACTTGGTTTGGGATTTACAGTACTGCTAAGCCATTTGAATCACCACAGTAACCTGAGTTACATGGCCAGTCACTAATGGTCAGCTCCTTGGATCTGATCAACTACCCACCTACTGGCTAACCAATCTCAGACTCATTTTGCCATCTACAATCATTCAGTTTGATATGAAAGGAACGTTTATGCTCTAACAACTCGAGCATTCTTCAAAACTGATTCGTACAAACAGCAGAACGGTATCTAACAATAGTTTTCAATTATGAAGAACATGAAGTGTCTTTGGATAAAGCATACCTGCTGCAGAACTTTGGCTCAAATAAAGCATTAAAGCGGTTACACAAGCTGTTTCATCCTGCCTCAAAGCAAAATTAGTGTAGCTTTCAGTAAAGGACTGTGTCCATTAATGCACAGCTGAAAACACCGGATGCTATTCTAAAAATACCCAATTGAGAGCACTTGAGGACCAGCTGAGACACTTTAGTTGCTATGATACCCAATATCTTTGGTAGGAACAGTTAATTGATGGGATGCAAGTACCTGTTTAATAGATACCGTACTTTGTGCTATTAACCATTACTAAAGTAAAATGCAGCACGTCAGTCTGGAGGTGTCATGTGGTTCAGAGATGGAAACTTACACCCCAGAGATATTAATTTCACCTTCACTGTTGTCACTCAGCAGTTCTACATGTAGGATGTGATAGTTGGTTTGGCCCTCCTCCACTGTGATTTAACAGCTTTAAAAATATGACAAGTGTAGTGTTTTCCACAAAGTTCTACATGTATCAAACCAGTGACCTACAAAAAAAGAAGTACAGCACTCAGCGCAGGATAGATGCTCAGTATTTCATCTGCTGGTGGTGTTTATAGCACAAAGTAAATACTCAGCACTGGTGTTCTGGTGTGAGGAGAAACTGCTGTAGTGGACAGCAGGCCCTGATGTTAGTTCTAACTCTTTCTCATACCCACAAGTAGCATGCTAAGTAGGTCAACTGTATACAGAGAGCCAATTTCTTCTTTCATTTGGTTTATTGATTTTAATTTTTACAATTTCTGCTTGCATTTTTTTACAGAATGTGTATGTCCTCCTACTTGTTTTAGGGAGAAAAGACTTTGGCAGTTAGGTTAAACTAAGTGTTTATTTTGCAATGTAAGCTTAATGTTTTCCCCATGTGTTCAGGTGTAAGAACATGGACGTACCTGTAGAAAAAATCTACAATAAGAGCCAAAGGGACAAGTTCGCCTGGGCCATCGACATGACAGAGGGAGACTTTGAATTCTAACTTCAGACTTGTAAAATTCCACTCTCATAAGCTGATTCTAAAATGCAATTAAAGAACCATTCACTTTATAATACATACAGTACTTTAATATTGCATACATAATATGTAGAAACTACTGATGCACTTGATGAGATATTGTGACATGTTGTTGGTTTACTGCTGTTCATTTCTGTTTGATACGTTTGGCACTTTATTTTTAGGATCCCTGTTTTGTTTGCACATTTTGTGTTTACATTATTTTGAATAAAGGTTCTATTATGCAGTTAAGTGACAAAGGTGTGGTTACAATCGGTTTAAATGCTACTTTTGAGTGGACATTGTTGCCAATAACTTCCATACATGTAAAAACATCTTACTGACCACTGACAGAAGATAAATTCCCAATTTTTCAGGTTAGTTTACCCGTAAGCGTAATACTAAAATGCCATTTCAATACATAGAAACAATATAGACCAAAAGAACATGCAACACTGAGACGTTCCAGGTGATTTGCATTATAAAATACAACTCTGGTTTGAAAAAATAAATACAGGAAAACACTGTGAGCACCTCAGAGTTAATTATATTTTTAAAAATTCACTCAGCACCTTGCCTAATTTATTATGTAACACATGACAAACAGCATTGTATTAAATAACTTTAATAGAAGAAAATCAAAACTGGAATGCATCCTACAGTTTGGTAGTTACAGTGCTGTTTGTAAAACACTGCAGGCTCCAGATGTTCTCTGTGCCCACTTCCCATGTTGGTAGGGATAGAGGCTCTACTGTTAGCCTGTGGGTTGTACTTCTCTGCACAGGCTAGGGCCAAGCTATCCCCATTCAGCCATCACCTCATGGGATTTGATTAATTATGATATATGATGGCTGCAAAATAACCTCCAGGTTTACACACAAAATCCATAAGCTGCATTCCTGCACGAGAGCATTTTAGGTTCTGAAGGGCATATCGCACTATTCTAGCTTACAAATAACGTTCAACTTTTCGAGTCATTACATAACTGTAACCGTTTGATCACAATATTCAATATATAAAAAAGCATTTCACACTACGACACACCAAATCAATAGAAGTCATTTTCAGAATGGAAAAGTCTGCTGCTCCTGAATATAGGACCGACTTCACACCATGTTACTTAGGAACCTGTAAGACAGAAAAGACAGATGGTCCATGATGTAGTGTAAGGGCTCAGAAGACAGAAGGTGAAATGACTTATAATCGCACCAGCATTTTCAAAATCCTCAGTGTAATTATTGAGACAATATAAGAAGAATCAGCTGTTTTTTGAGTGGGACTATTAAATTCCAAGGACTATAGAAATGTGTGATACAATCTTCTATTAATATATTCAAAAGAATATATTAAACTCAAGTTTATTGTCTACCTCTTCCTTCTTACCTTCATTATGAGCCTTGACCCTCTTTAGCCTTTTCCGGTGTTGCCTCGATCTCTTCAACACCAGCCTGGGTCATCAAGTCAGCAATGTTCTTCTCCAAGTCATCAATACGTGTGCTCATCTCATCAAGTACAGCATTGGTTAAGAAACATAATGAACACAAATCTCACCAAGTTACTCCTGTATGTGCAAAGTAATGTCTAGGTCAGTCTGTACTTTTATTGTGAAAGTAAACCAGAGGATGGGAAAGAAATGATAATGATGCAAGAAATCTCCATTGATGCAGAATAGATTAAAACTAAAGCCTACAGTCTGCTGTATCTATTAGGATATTCCTCCCGATGATCTGGTCTGACATGGTCTGGAACTTGTCCTGCATCTGTTGCAGCAGAGTCTGGACCTGTGAAACGGGCATGAATAAAAACAAATAAGTAAGTGCGACAAAGAAGCCAGACATTAATGAATCTATTGGTCAAAGTTATTCTGCAGACGGTGGCGGCCATACATTAGATTTACCAGTTTAATTTGAGGATGACATACTGAGTGTTTAGGTGACCGCACTGTGGGCTGTTCATGACTAACTGGTATCTCTGCCACTTAAAAACATCAGCACTCCAACTCTAATGCACCGTGCCTGTGGACTATGAAAGATTTAAAAAAGCAGCAGGGTAATGATAACACAAGTATCTAGTTTCCCTGGCAACAATATAAAAGCTTAGTAACTCCAGAAGATGACTCCTAAATGCACAAATGACAAGCATATGTGTAAAACAAGGAACACACAGTATAGTCAGGCTGTTTTGCACTGAGGCATTATGTCTGCCTTCACATTATATCGTTCTGTAACCAAAGTGGTGCCTCTGCCCCCAAACACTAATCAATATCAATTTAGTTCTTTTAAGCTATTTCATAAATTGTTTTAATTTCAATTAAATGTATTCCTCAAATTCTGTCTCAGCAGGAGGGACGATAAAATCAATAACCTATAGGATATAGCTTCCAAGAAAACGTTACGGAGAGGTATTAAGGAATTTTACTTTACAAATACAAAAGCATATAGGAAAAAACTAGCATAAAGATGTAAACGAATAAAACAAGAAAAGGGAGGGTAGCCTAAATAAGGTGTAAGGACCTTTACTGATGCACATCTCCATGACAACACTAAGAAACATTACTTCAGCTGTAGTTGCCGTTTAATGGAAACGGAAATGGAATTCAATTTGCACAACTAAACTGCACGATATTAACTATAGATGAAAACTAACAGTGGAAAAATTACTATTAGAATATGCCTCACTGCCTAAGTATCGTTACCCAGATGCATAACTTCTGTTTATGTAATGCAATGCGGCTTACTCGGGTTTGATTTGGTGATGTCATTAACATGACCAACTGACCATTGCATAACGTGATGAAGCAAAATAAAAGTCGTGGCGTTCAGTCAATCGACTGAACACGCTGGGCACAGAAACCTATTGTACTACACAAACAAATAAATAGCATGGGACGCTATTTGTACGCTACACACTAAGCTAACCACTGCTTGCTAACTATTTTGCCATCGTTAGCATCCTCGTTGCTTTTGCTAGCTGGGTTAGTACAGCTAACGTTAGCTTGCTATCTCGATCACGACTCACCACATTGGTAAGGTCCTGCACCGACTTGGGGTCCGTCTCAGCCATGGTATAGTGTAAGTGATTATCAGTGCCTAAACTGTACTAAAATCCAGAGAGTTGTCCGTCGGTTATTTCGCTATCAGGTTTGTAAATGTTCGAAATAGATAGCAGACCCTCGCACCACCCACCGCACAGTCAGCTGTTCCACAACACAGATACTCTCGCGAGAGCCGTGTCGCGGAGCTGAGAAATGTGGAACATTGAGTTTTGAATGGGGAGCGTGTACAGTAGTTAGTAGTATTGTTTACCTCTTGTCCTCACGGAGACTCATTCATCCAGTTATGTTTTCCATCAGTTAGGCCGCAACACCAGGTGTCCAAACGACCCGCACGTTTAATACTAGAATTAAGTAAGCCAGAAAATAATACGGAACAACGGTGTATGTATTTGCGCGCGTGCATGTGTGTGTGCCTGCCTGCGCGTGCACCTTTCTCCTCCTCACTTGTATACGGATTTGGATTTGAAACTTGGAGTTGCCAGGGTATAGTGTGTCCTGACGCTCAAACCTGGGTGTGAGTGTGCGGTGCTTTGATAAGGTGAAGAAAAGTGAAAGGAGGTAAGTCAAGAGGGAAGCTGTGCACGAACTGGTGAATTTTACGTTCTGCCACTGATAAAATCTGTATTAAGAGCGATACATGAACAGACCGGTGGGTATTGTGGGTGTTGTGAGCGCGCATGTTAACGCCGAAATAACGCTTTTGGAACAAAGACGCAAACTTTTTCACGGGATGTTTGTTTTTGGGTTTTGGTGAATTGTTTTGCTCAGAGTGTTGAATTCGACTTTACACACGGTAAACCTACTCTGCGCTTCTCATAACCATGTAACCACACGGTGTAATGCCTGTTTCCCCCTGAACTGTATATTACTGCAGTAATGTTCTGAACTATAGCTGCCCAGTAGTCCAAAATTGATGTGTGTATGTTCAGGCATGTTAGTGACCCAACCCCAGGAAGCTATGCCTTGCTTACATAACAGAGCCTGTTCTGTTCCTCGAGTTGTCCCAGCACATTTAGGCTCCTGTGGTGTGATAGGTTACCCACACTGCCAGGGACATAGCTGATGACACCTGAGTTTGTTAAATCCCTGAGTAATGTTTAACTGCAGGAAACCTGTAAAAAAAAAAAAAATCATTTATGAATTGTGTTCAAGGGCTGCTCTGCAGTTTTGTATTGTCTTTGCATTATTAATAATTTAACTTTGTAATATGCTATAGAGAAACAACAGAGGCATATACACTAAGGTGTTGATGTCTTAAGAATTGACTTTTGTTCTCAGATCCATCCTCCTGCCTTCTTAATCTCAGAGCGCCATGGCCTTTGCTGGGATGTTGGTCCTTCTGTCCTTACTTACAGCTGAGTTATGCGATATAACAGATGTCTAATGCGTAATCAGACCACTTTCAGCTTCTGGATGACTCTCAGTGCTCCAAGTGAAGCTGCAGCTGCTGTTGTGTTGAAATCGTCTGTTATCAGCTGTTAAAAACTGCCACCATTGTTGCTAAGATAACTGATTAATTAATTGATTAATTTATAAAAACATTAAAATTTAATTACACCAAATATCCTCAATCAGAGTTTAATTAGCAACTCAACACAGTAGATATTGTCAATGAAACATGTTAAAATGTGGACGCGTACACATATTAAACACACTGAATAATAGATTACACGCTGAGTTTCCACATAAAAACAATCTCCCCCAAATTATAGTCATAGAATAAAGATGCACAAATGTAATAGGAAACAACACGTTAGATATATTATACCCTAACCCTTAATTTGACAGATCCATTACATTAAGTTACATTTCACAGGCTCTATACAATTCTAAAACACTAGTTATTCGATTAAGCATCCCAAGTTATGACTTAAGTACTTCTTAGTGTGTTGAGCCTGACTGCGTTTCTAAGCTTTACCGAGTGACTTGTCAGCTGATAATGACTGCCAGATATATACGGGAGAATAGTACTTTACACTACTGCCTCTCTGTTATAGTTTTTTAGATTTACAGATCATATAGTTAAGTGTCATTGCTAGTATACAGCCCCATAACAATAATACAGCCTCACAAGAGTCAGGCCACACCCATTTCACGTACTTCTCTCTGTTTGCAACATACTGGCTCTTACGTCAAACATGTCCACATCATACCATTTCCTTTCCTAAGGAGTTGTTTATCAGTGTTACACTGCTTTGTTTGAAACATAATGAGGCGCTCTATTTGCTCTGTAGGGGAGCGCTGGAGAAAGAGGGAATTTCTGACATTGTCTGCTTAGAAACTGAAGAATGTCTGCTAAAACTTGCTGCAAAACACCAGCATTTTAAGGATTAGAGGTCTCAAGTACCTGAACCAGTTGTACTGCAGCCAGGAATACTTGTTAATGATATGTTTTAAACTGTGTGAACACTCAGACTTAAAAACATGTAGTGGTATTTACAAATTGGAATTATTATTATTATGCTTATGCTAAGTTTCCAAAGTTTTCTTAAACCAGTTTTCAACTTGTGAGTTCTGCTTGCGTGATCAGATAACAACAACAGATTTGTGGCAGACAGAGACAGAGGTGGAGCTGTTAAGCATAGTCTATGTGTGTAATATTGGAATACAACTGTGGAGAACCTTAGTGTATAGTCAGTGTTTGTGTATAGCAGCATGCTCACCTGTTGTATTCACACAACCTTTATCTTCAGGCGTGACCTCCTCAGCCTGTACAGCATGTGTGTGAGTGAATATGTTTCTGCACTTGGGCCACAACAAGGAATTGTTTTCAGTTTTTTAAAAATCTATCACTATTATCGGGTAACTTTATAATTTGCTCCATAAGTTACTTTTTTTAAAAGCAAAGCAAAACAAGGTGTAGAGTTGTAGAAGCTTTCACTGACAAATGTGTCAGTAAATTAATTAGAATGATTCAAAACCATTTAAATGAATTAACAATATTTGTTTTGACAGACTAGTCATTAAGAAAGCAAATTCCTATTTTCTGGCTCATTTGCCAAGAACTGGTAGCCTTAGCAAAACGTAGAAAAAGGAAATACAGGCGGGTGCCACCATAAAACATTAGGAGATGTTGACACTCGCTACAGAGGAGCCTCTGCACTCAAATGGTTGTTTAACAGTCCAACACACAGTAGAGACCAATGTGGTCAAGATGATTTCAAGAAGAGTCTGCCCATTTAGCGAGAATACATTTTGTGTTGAGAGAGAGTATTGTGCAGTCAGCAAAGACAGTTATTTTAAATAGGCACAAAAACAACTGGTCTATACATAATGGAGGCATTCACATAGAGTCACGTTGGGTCATTAAGTTTAACAGCTCTCTACAGGAATGTAAATTTCAGGCCCTGTTATTGACCTGTGGTTACCTCTGAGCATCCGTCAGTGATAACTCAGCTGAGCTCTTATTGTTTGGGCAGTGACCTGTCATTGTGCTGCCTCCCAGGCGCAACCCCTGGACACCCCTGCACGTCTCTCTTGGTGTGATGGATGCAGAGGTGGTTCTGCAGGAGGAGGATTTGGAGGGATCATGGACGTTGCTGTCTTGGCTGGCGTCCTGCCTAATGGTGTTTGGAGGAGCCCTGCCCTATGTGCCACAGTACCAGGAGATTCAGAGGAGCAGCAACAGCGAGGGCTTCTCCACCAGAGTCTGCCTGGTGCTGCTCATAGCCAACATCCTGCGCATCTTCTTCTGGTGAGTAAAGCAGGGAGAGTGTTGAGTTTTCATAAGACACAAGTTTTTGTCTGTCCCACTGATTTTTCCCTGTCTTGCTTTCTTTATTTTCGCCTTTTGGAGGCACAGGCCATTTACAAGGTCGTCCCTCAGATCAGTCACGGTGTCAGAAAGAAATGGAACAGAATAACTGAATAAAATGGAATTGATTAAATCATCTGAGCCGTATGCTGTCCACTTCGAGGCTTCTCCTTAAATTGTTTTCACAGCAGGGAGCAGAGGTCAATGTTCTGACTGGAGGGACAGAGGAGGGAATTTAATAGGCTCTTTTTACAATCTGGTTAGAACATTGTATCGTTTATATGGCCTTCCTGTGCTATTCATGGCCTATATAAGATGTAAAATAAAACCCCAGAAAACGACATAAATAGCCTTGGGCATTAACTTGTATATAAACTATAACTGTGCTTTTATTTGTTGTTACTACTTGAAATGTAAAGGCCACACAAATTGGTCGCCTAGTTTGAGACTGAGTTCTTTAACCCGATTTGCATCCTTGCAGGATAGGGAAGCAGTTTGAGCTCACCCTGCTGCTCCAGAGTGTGGTGATGATCATCACCATGTTTGCCATGCTCCACCTCTGCTGTACGGTCCAAAACACCAACCGAGTGAGCACCAAGCAACACAGACTTTCAGGTAAGCGGCTGTGTGCCAAACCCATCTCGACTGACAGCAGTCACAACTAACAACGAACACTGATACAACAACACAATTCCAACACGTATACAGAAAGTAGAAATCACCTCAGGGCAGTAGACACGTCGTGCACAACACTTCACTGTGTCAGCAGTTTAGATACAGAGTGCTTCAACTCCTGCTTCTTGCCAAAAGAGGGGGCCATTGGAAAAGCTTAGATGGCAATGCTGCAGTTTTCAGAACTGTTAGGAGCCATTTACTCACCCCTGTTCAGGTATTTATTTGCCTTTGCCTTAGGCTCCCCGTGATTGGACAGCTGTACAATAGAGTTAAGACCAAAGTGTCATGAAATGAATGTTGTCATAGATAATAAGACAGGAAAAACAACATCAGCATCCCCTGTGCATTGTGTGTGTGTGTGTGTGTTTGTTGCATGCATACAGCAGCCCGAACCCGTCCAAGATTATATCCAGGGTCACCCGTTATAGGGTGCTGTCTTTTATGGGTAATTGTATTCTTTTACAGACGGTCGAGTTGATTGCTTTTGCAAATGGGCTGACGGGCATTCAATCTGAGCCCAGTTTTTATTAGATAACAGTCAGCTCAGTGAAATTGAATGATGGAGTCTTGTAATACTCTGATCATGCAGAGTGGAGTGCGTTATTAAATACATACATTATGACGTGTGTTTGATTTTACGTTGATTGATTTGCAAAGAGGGAAATAGCTCTTTATTAGGAGAAACCGAATGCGGGTTCATTTGTGTCGCTGTCAGCAGTGATTCCTTTGGCATGTGTTTGGACATGAAAGAGATGATCGTTTTTATCATAGGCATCTGTGCCTCTTGTCTCAGCAACGAGCTGGTGTATTACTCATCATGAGTGCTTTTTTTATTAAGGCCCACGCTCAAACTTTCTCATGGTGAATATAATCATTTATGACGACTGGTGGTGGATTGCTTGTGTTCTCTGAGGGCGGAGGATTTCTGTAGGCTGTATATCTATCTGTGCTCAGCATGTGAACCCATGTTGCACATCCACTTGATAGTTAGCGTGCCTGCAAGACAGTGATGCAGTTCAGGATCAAATCATTTGTCTGCTGTGACCCCGGTTATTAAGACGCAGTTTGACCACCCTCTTACATCAAGCGCTCCCCCTTGCTTTCTGAAGGGCGGGCCTGAGGTCTGGTTTTGCAGAGCGCGGGTACGGTGGGGGATGGTGGGGTCAGGACAAGAATAGATCAGAACAGCCTTTCGTCCCAACTGTATGCTCCTCCCTCCATCCCTCCATCACTAAGTCCTTCCAGCAGATCAGGGTCATCTCTATGCAAAGTAGCTTCTTCTCCCCAAGATGCACATTGGCACTGTTTCTAACTGTTTCTGAAGGCCTTTCATGCTGAGCTCTCCTTCCTGACATTTCTCCACAACCCACCCAGCAGCCTTCTCTGCTCTTTATCTTTCTCTTCTTCCACCTCCCTTCTCTTTTCCCACCTTCCTCCACTGTTTCTCCTTCTGTCCACTCAGTTCTTATTGTCCTTCTGTTGCTCTCTCCTGCGCTCCCACCTCTTCCTTTCTCTAACTTGTCCTGTGAGACGGGACATCTGAGACGGAGGTCCACGTGTTTCATACCAGGGTCATCCAGTGATCCCGCTGCCTGCCTGCCAACACCTGTTCCGTACTCACTGACCTCATTTTCCAGTTCCTAAAAACACACACACATACCCAGACACACACGGAAAAAGCACAAATTAAAAGATGAGGTGAAAGGGGAACTTTTTCACTTGACACCTCGTACCTGTTACACTCTGTTGTTGCCGATTGTACTGATTTCCCACGGCCTCCGCCTGCTCTGGTTTCTTTGTGTGTATTGAAGGTGTTTTCCGTATGTTAGTAATACATTTTGCCTGAAATTTGCTCTGTACGTCACCTGTGGCTGCTTTGATTAATGTCACCTCCAACAGAGTTTTTAAGTTTGCTTTAAAGATTCTGTGAGGGTCGGCACCAATTTTGCCCCAATATTACACTACAAAGGTTCTCAAAAGGTGTTGCCTTACACAAAAGACTTTACTGAAGACTATATTTCAGTTAAATATAGTTTATATTGCTTTATATTGGCATTATTGTATACCATAAGTGTAGATAGATAATACTTTATTCATCCCACAGTGGGGAAATTTCTCTGCATTGTATACTGGAATAAATAGTGTTAGTACATATTGCTACCAGTGTCATACCGGTAAATTACCACAAACATGTTTTTACAGTATAGACCACAGAACCCCCCCCCACAAACAAACAGCTTTCTTATTGAAAACATGTTCACTGCTACAGATATGATACTGACATGTCTGCAATTGGCAAATATGTTATATTAAAAAATATCAAATACATAGACACCATGCTGACCACTGTTGTAAACATGTACACCACACAGTACATGTTTACAACAGTGTTGGATCACTTTCTGATGCGCGCAGGGAAATGAGGAACAATGAGGGGCTGGAGGCAGGAAACAAGAAGCAGCCTCTTGCACAAACCAGTTTCTGATATGTTGTGATGCAGGTTAAGCTGTGCTTGTTATACTTTCCTATGTTTACTCTCATTGAACAGTGAGGTATTTTACCACTGCTATCTTTCTTATTAGCAGGACACAAATGGAAGTGATGAAATGATGTTGTAATGACGTGAGCAGGAATGTATCAACATATCATACTTAGCTTGTTTTGTAGTTGATGTTTACATTGATGTAGTCTAACATTGTGAATAATGCTTCCCCGTTTTTTTTCTCTTGGTATTAAATCGACCATAATATTCAAAAGAAACAATACGCTCTTTATAGGACACGCACCAACTGACATGAACCCACTGAGTGTACATGTTGTTTTCTTATTCTTTTAAAGTTTTGCTCTCTCATTTAAGTAGAGGTCGAGAGAAAATCAACATAATTAGACTGAATTGAATTTCTGGCCCGGTCACCTACCATTAACGAGCAAGTATAGACGAGGTAAAGTCAATGTTTTTTTCTTTGTGTGTGTGTGTGTGTGTGTCTGTGTGAGAGAGAGAGAGCGAGCGAAAGACAGAAAGAGCGGCTGAGTTACTCACTGAGTGTGCACTCCTATTGGCATGCTCTAAGTTAACTCCTAATGCTGCTTTAGCTGGTGATGGTACTGTAACTACAGAAGGAAAGGATAGCAGCAACAGACGCTGTTCCTTATCTGTGTTGGTATTGTTAAAGCCCATTACACTGGTATTCTTTAAACAATCACCTATAGAGGTAACGAGTCATAAATACGTAGATATTTAATATTGAAAACGTGTTCTGATTAAGTTCCACATGTTTAAAATTAACTGGCTAAAAGATAAAAGTTGTCTCTTAAGAAGGTGGGTCTTGGATCATGAACCAAATGAAAATGAAACTTTGGTGACTGGCAGGCTAAAATTGGTGTTTCTTCCGCAGGGTCTCAGTAAAGGTCTTAACTCTGAGCTGACTCAGAGCTCTGACTTTGCAGTGACTTCCAGTGGCTGCCCCAGGGTGCCACATTAACAGCCCTGGCCTTATGATACAGGGATTTAGAGGCTGATGGGGGGGCGAGGGGAGAGAATATGCTCAAAGACAAATGTGACCTCAGGCTAAGTGTCAGAATGGGTGCAATTACAATGGAGAGGAACTTTGAACCAGCGAGAGTGCGACGTTTTGGGGATACAAAGGTAAAATGAGGAAATTCTTCACTTGCATCAAGTATCCTGTGAATTATTAAAGTGTCAAGAATGATTGGAAACTATGACTTAACTTTAGCAACCAGAGGTTCATTTTAGATCCAGTAGAGTAGAACAACATCCCCCTCTACTGGTTGGATTGAGTAAAGCACAACCTGACGACTTCAAACACATTGGATCGAAGCTGTAGGTTTGTATTTGTTCTCTAACCTGAGCATGCATTTTATTTTTCTTCCAAATAGTTTTTTACCAGCTGACGCTCCCAGCTCTCGCCTACAACAACACACTGTGAGTCACCTAGCGAACAGCCACAATTGCTTTTTAACTTCCTGTTCGTGGGAGCTTACCAGACCATAAACAGAGGGAGAGATAGGACTCTTGATAGCTAGTGTTGACCCGCGGTCATCCTTAAACCCGTTAGCACTCAAGTGGTGAAAGCAATTTCAATTTGCTCCAGATAACCTCTCCGGGTGAGGCTGGACTGAGCAGACACTGGATGCGTGATAGGAATTGTTTAAAGAACGTGCGCTCTGTCAGTGCGTTAATTCAATGTAATGTTGCAAAAGTAACTTCCATTCTACGCTTACACGTTCAGGAAAGAAGCAGTGATCACTTGTGCTGTTTTCCTGCATCTTATTGCCTCATAAATTCACACCAGCTCTCTGCTTTTCTGCACTGAGCAGTGGTAGCTAACTCGAGTTGCTCAGGCTGCCTTACAGCTGAAAATTCACTGAGGACCAACTTGTTCGATTTAGAGTATACCTTTTAAATAAATTCCTGAATCAATAGACACATAACTACTGCCGGGGATTCAGTGCTTTTTTCCATGAAAGACAGCTGTATGTCGAGCGAAAGCAAAACATTTTACTTTTTCACGTGCAACTCGCATATTGTCCTCGCTTTGGAGTAAACTACTGTCTGCATGAATAGCAGTAGTGAGTCATTGTGTCACTTTGAAGGTGAAGGTGTTTGCCATTGGAAGACAAAAAACTGGGCTGCATTTATAGCGCCTTGTCTGTTTGTGTGAGCTTTGTTGTGTCTGAGAGCCTGGAATGATAAGTCTTTTGTACTTGCATAGATGTGTGTTGCATTTGCTTCTGAGTTTGACCCAATATACTGTCACAGTAAGGTAATTACCAAATGGTGCAGTGCAGAGTATGATGACTCTGCCACTCACCCTTATCTGCAACACTCTGGCGGCACTGCAGTGGGACAAATCAGGTGTAACAAACACAAGCAGGCACGCACACCGACACTGACACGAAGACAGACACTCTGCGGCCCAGCCACCTGCATTTACATATCCTACAACACACAAAAGTGTTCTGCTTACTTTTAACGTCAAGTGTGTTTAATTAAACCCCTGATAACGGCAAAGTTTAATTAGCAAGTCAAATGAAGTCAGGTAGGTGAGAGGTGCTTTATTAGCAGTCAAGCATATTGGATTACTTGGGCAGAATGTTTAAAAAATGGAAATAAAATAACAAGCCTCAGAGGGAGTATTCAAGATAATTTTTTTAAGTTTTGACTGAAGCTCACGGAAGAGCTGCAAACGCGAAGGCATTTACCTCAACCAGAGATAAGTCTTGTAATTAGCTTTTGGATGTAGGAAGCTGTTTTTTCCCTGTGATTGTTTTCCCTCCCGTGTCTTTGGTCTCTTCTACATTTGGCTGTGGGAGTTGGTGGATATTAAAAACAAGAAGAGTGAGGAGGAGGGACTCTCCCGTCTGTCTGATGGCTCAAGCAGGCAAGCGTCCCTGAAGGGCTGTTTGTTGTTTTCATGTCCCGAAATGAAAACTATAAATGTGAGGAGCGCATCTGATTCTCTCCAAAGCGTGTGTATGTGTGTGTTTGTTATACATGATACATAAACCAAAATGAATGATGAATTTCTTGCTCCCTCCTCTCAAATCTCAAATGACTAAATCTCAAGCCGGTAAGTGCGGCAATCAATTTTCATGATAAATGAGTTTCAGCTAGTTTATTAAGCGCTCCCTCATCCACTGTAAACTCAGGTGTTCTCACTTGTTCTGATTAGACCTCTTCTTAGGACTGTGCACAGTCTGTAATTGACTGACATTGGCCTCTAGTCTTCTGTTAACTTCATTGCATTAGATGTGAATCTGAATGTCGGCTTAATTGCCCAGACAGCTCAAGAAAAGGAGACATCAAACAGAATAGAAACTTGCTCTAATGAAACATTTGATATTGAGAGATATTCCTCAGCCTCTCTCTGAGGGTCTGCCCTGACACCTCCAGGTTATTTATGGATGTGGGTTAGTAATTCATGAACTTGTCTTGACCCTGTTGAACTGGTTGTGTCAGTCAGGACAGTGTGTCATCTCATTAGACCAGCGCCAGAGAGACAAGCTGACAAACAGACACCATCTATCACCGTCCATCTCCACTATATAACCCGACAGGTGTGTGTTTATGTGTGTGTTTATGTGCGTGTTTATGTGCGTACGTGCTTGCGTGTATGTGTGAAGAGCCTGGATTTTACCTCTGGAAGGTGGACCCATCTGTTAGGTGCGTCTACTATATTTGAGGGTGTTTGAGGGAAGGAGTCTTAAGTTCATGTTGCACATCTGTTTTTAGTGTGTGGGTACCAGATTGTGCGTGTGAGCCAGTGTGTGTGTGTGTGTCTGATGTGTTGATAAAGACATCCATATATCAGACCGACCAGATGCCAGCTAACTGAACATGAAGTCAATTCCTTCTGGGTGCTTGTTTAATCAATGACAAAACATCCTCAGCTTGTTCAGTGTGGCAGAGCTGTCTGATTGACGTGCACGGCTCCAGACTAACTTTACATTGGTGGCACTGGTGCACCAAACTCTTTCATTTCAGAGCATATTTAAGGGGCGATTTAAGTATCCCCTTATTATAAATGTAGTTTTTGTGGTACCAAAGACTTCTTAAAATGTAATTTTAATAATGTTATTTATAAAATCAAAATAAATAAACCGTGCGGTCACAGTCACTTCATCTTATCTCTGCCAAGATTACCAGATACAGCTCAGTTCTTGCAGCCTAAAAGAAGGTTAATTGTTTATTAGCCTACTCATCATTATTACTCAGCTATAACTAAAGTATGATACATCAAAGAGTTAAAATTGTCACCAACTGCTATGGTAGGAAAATATGGCTTTCAGATAGAGAAAATCTTTCAAAAACTAAATGAAATCCTGTAATTTGTAATTAAGATATATTATCTATAAAATAATTATAACTGCTTGAATCTCTTGCACATCTTATTCCTGCCTGGAATTACTACATAAAACGTTGTGTGTGGACCCTGTACATTAGCGTCCTCCACCTACATGTGGCCAGTTATTATGTCGGCAGGTTTTTCTTGTACAACATGCAGCTGCAGATGAGCTCACACGCTACTGTGGAAATGTCAGTCGTGAATGATGTGATGCCATTTGAACAGACAGAACGGAAGCATCGTGCTTTTTCTTTGACAAGTCAGGTCTGGACTGGGCCTCTCTGGCCGACGGACAGGTGGAATAACAACACAGAACTTTTTTGAGTTTTATCTTCATTTTGAATAATGTTTCAAGGTTGTGATGTTGTTCACAGTTCCTCTAGTTTCTTCACAGTGCGGCGTACACACAGTGTCTTCATTACCTTGATTTAACTGCTTTCCCTCCACTCTCTTCTCACATTTAGGCAGTTGATTTTTCATTTTGTCTTGCATTGCTTGGATTCCTCCAATCATCATCACATGCTTACCTCTAGTGAGGAACCAAACATCTGTTCGTTTTAGAGGCTTGCACCTTTTCATGAGGCCTGCTGTTGAAGCAGAAGCAATTCACACCAAGAAGAAAGAATACTGCTGATTGTGGCCAAGCTGAACCTGTAGTGGCGTCATGATATTACAAAGGACAGTTATAAAACTCCTCCAGTAATACATATAAGGTTAGTAAAATTGTCTCGTGGCTAATGCCATTTTTAATGCACATTAGTTCTTGTATCCTCAATGTCAAGGAGGTGCCATGGTAAACACAGATCCCTGTGGGGTTTAGGCTCATTATTCCCTCAATGAGTCAAATTGAAATGAGATCGGCTTTAACCTTTCCTCCACTGCTCTGTCACGGTTGCTCAGTGTGTCCGTTGCTCTGATTACACCCGATCAGAGAAAATGTGATAGAGTCAAACTTTAAAAACCCTCTGGCATGTTCATTAAGAGAAATCTTTCTCCATCTCTCAGACACAGACTTAGAGACACATTAACCCCTGGCTTAAATCAAATATTCAACCTAAACCGTTCGTAACTGTTAAAACAATTTAAACTTAACTGGTATTATTTCCTTTTTTCAGCAAACAATTGGCCTCATATACATTATCTCAGGTGTTATGGAATTTAGTGGCATGATTAAATGCATTTGTGTCAGCCTGTGTAAGCCTTCAAGCATCACTAACTTCATGAGTCACTCTTGAGTTGGAGCCACACTTTCCCAAGTAACAACTCAAAAGTGTGATGATATAAAAACACATCCTGTCATCGAAAGTTTCCCCAACTCTAAACTCGACAAAAATTCATGATGATCCATTTTGTAGAGGAACAGGAACTTACAGCTGTGTGTGTATAGTAGAGGATGTAGCAGGGCGCCTGCCTTCCTGCTGTCCTAATTGGAGAGGTGATGCTGTGCCCTGGGCACTGCGCCATCCGTGAGACACTAGACTGGTGCAGAGTTTTCTGACTCGTTTCCAACATGTCACACTGCACTTCCTGAGAACATCAGTGCCTGTAAGACTGCCCTCTAACCTAAACACACACACGCACATCTGTCAAGTCAGACCATGACAAACATCCTAATCTGGTTAGAACAGTACCCATGTCACTCAGAAACTGTTTCACCAACCAGGTGATTAGAGTCTGTCTCTCCTGAAAACTTTTTCAGTTAAATAACTGTCACTGGTCTCTGGTTGTTCTTGTTGTTCACTGTCGCAAATCAAATAATCAATCAAATAATAATTAATACACTCACCAAGAAGCTATGAGAATAACAATTAGAGGAAAAAAAATAGAGACAAAAGCTGTTGAATAACAATAAATCCAATACAAGGTTCTATCAAAATGTCCTCTAACCACTCATTTAACAAGTAAAAACTGTAACGCATTTAAATTTGAAGTAGTCACCTTGTGCCCCTGCAGCACTGGGATTGCTTCTTAAGTGTCTTGTTATGTAACATTGTAAAGTACCATTGAGATGTCCTCTGGACTTCTTCCCATGTTTCAAAGCAGTGACATTTCAGCTTAAACCTCATTTTGAGTTTTTGTCACCAAATCCAGCAAAAGGGCTGGTGGTGAGCAACAGCAACAAAACATTTTCAGTGTGTTGTTTGTCAACGCTGCTCCGTCATGGAGAACCAAAGTGGCGTTGCATATACTTAAAAGTAGTCTACTTATCTAGTGCCTTTTGAACCTTCTATATACCTCTCCTATACTTGGACTTGGTGATGCTGTGCCCTGGGCAATGCACAGTGTAAAGTGCTGCACTCACAAACTGATTGGACAGCCATCTGGAGTAATTTGGGGTTCAGTTTCTTGCCCAGGGACACATCAGCATGCAGACCAGAAGAGCTACCAGATCGGACCACTAAACTACTGATATCTGGAAGGCCTGCTCCATTTGGGACAAATTCCCTGTACACAACCCTAAATTGGCTGGAGAGAACAACCAGCATGTCCTCCTGATCTGACGCGCTTACTTCCCGCTTCTCCACTGGTGTTGTTTGGTCTCTGGGTGCTTGCCAGTTATGATCCTCCACATACAGCTTCAGTCTGACACAGATTTAAACCTTTGCTCACGGCTGATGTCTGAGGTCCATGGTCATGATGTACAAATCAAGTAAAACCCATATTGGCATGTAAGTCTGTGTCCTGTGGATAATTGCAAAACATAACTTGGAATTATCACTCATAACTCATTCTGTTTTACTGTATGTCTTATAATGATTAATCACTGTCACACCTTTGATTCTCTGTAGATTTTAGGATACACAGATATATTGGCTTAGGTTATTTAGCCCTCCAATAAAGCAGCAGTATACTCTGAGCAGTTGAGGTTTGCCACTGCTCCACAGCTGAATCTTTTTTATGTCTTGTACTGACCAGGAGAGCCACCACTGGAAACGGTCCCATGTCCCCAGTGTGTTTAACACCATGACACTGGAAAAGTAGGCACACTGAATGATAAGCTAATGTCACATGGAAACTCACTGCAAGCTGTGAAACTTTCAGTGACATTAAGCACCACACACACACACACACACACACACACACACACACACACACACACACTCACATTTTAAATTATGGTCTCCAACAGTTTTATTGCCCGCTCTCTTTAAAGTTTTTACTAATGCCATGTATATTTGATACGGACAGGACTTTTTGCCATTGTGGTTTTCATACAGCACGGCATGAACATTCACACAGCAAGTTGGTGTTAAGTCGTGCTAGGATGCATGTTGTGATCATCACACTTGAACGACTCCCATCAACTCTTACATGTCTCTTCCCCACAGGGGTGGATGAGAAGCTGCAGAGACATCTCTACAGCTAGCCATCGTTTTCTCCGTTCCACCCTTTCTTTGTCATTTTTACTTTGTCTTCTCTCCCAAACCCTATAAATCTTTCTTTATTTCTCTCCTCCTCTGTGTGAGTTGTTGTCTTGCTTGCTTACAATGCAAGTAAGTAAGTGGACACTGATGCAACCTCACAGCAAGAACATGCTTGTTGATGCTCAGATCCTAGTCCATCTGCTTCGTGTTGTAAAACACACAAGTACTGAAAGCCAAGGCACATGTCGTGACATTGTGCAACATTAGCGTTGTTGCAGAGGCCTTTTTGTTCTTCACTGGTTTTTCTAGTGATTTTGATATTGATATTATTCACATTGTCGCGTAATGTCAGCTTAGTGATATGCTGCGTATTTATATTGTTATTGTGCTGTGAAGAGGCAAGATAATAAGGCTGGTTCATTGTATTGGTCTTTGTCAGAGTTAGAATAAAGGCCATTCATACACAAACAACCGATCTGCTTCATCCACACACAAATAACACGTCTGAGTCATATGAAAGGGAGATTTATTTTAAGTATGCAATATCTCTATTGTACTTATTTTATGTTCAAGTCAGAAAAATGAGTTACAACTAAGAATTTTATGGTGTGAAGACGCTCTGGGACTAAAACTTCTAAAGCACAAATCTTTGAGCTTTTGTGAGAGTGTGGGACAACACGTCCGCCTGATATGTTGGTGCAAATTGTTTGTATCACCAACAGATGGACAGGCAGTCAATGTCACTGACTGCTGCCCAGTTAAACACACGTTTTATGAGTTTGTTCTCATATGTTCTATATGAAACTGATTTGAGCAGCTAATTAGCATTTTCTTACATTTTCCAGTCATCATGTTTCTTGTTCACCACTCTATAGAGGTGATTTCATCTCTTTTCTGCCTGGCACCCCTACTAATCAACTATTATATTTGCGTAAAAAGCTACAGGTATAAACAGTCCCAATTAACTGCAGTGGACTTTATCTAACAGCGGTTACTACACACACACACACACACACACACAGAGGGAGGAGGGAACAAAGGAAAGTAGCGAGTTGTGTAGCCGGGAAGGTCAATGGACATCCTATCTAAATAATGACTTTTAATGAGGCACTGCTGTGCTAATTACTGTCGGCTCAGACTGGGAGATGAGGTAATTGTACCCTGAGGAAGAAGATGAAGAAGTGTTTGTGGCTGTGCTTACCACTTGCGCGTGTGTGTGTGTGTGTTTGTAAAATGTTCAGAGATTAGACCACAATAGATAGATATCCTGCGTTTCTTGTCATCGTTTACCGATTTCAGTTATTGCATCACATTCCCCGTTGTCACTGTTACCGTGAATCACACAAACAAAATATAGATGAATGAAAAAACGATAAAGGCACTAAAAAATTACTTACGTCACTCTGCCCTTACATGTTAGGGAATCTCATCACTGTGATATAAATGGCAGCTTTTATCCAAGAGTGAGTATTTATATTAATTTGATCAAGGATAAATATGTGTTTAATTAACATGCATTTGTGACTTACATTCCAGTTTTCCCTGTCATTTTACGTTAAGTCAGAGTCCATTAGTAGCACTGTGACTAAGCAGGAGATGCCGAGGCCTGTTCAAAGATTTACAACATAAACCACAATGAATCAAGTTCATAAGTAAAACACCTCCGGATAATTCATGTGTAATTCATACAAATGTAAACTTGGTCAAACAAAAGGTTTTCTTGCTCTGTCATCTGCAGTTGTCAAATCTCACATTGCCTCATGTATTTCATTCTGTGAAACATGTCAGATTGCATTTACAGATGCACATGGTACAGCACATGTTTTATGAACATTACCTTTAATGTATTCTGATGTGCGTTCCTTTGAATCTGTAACGTTAATGAGATGTCAACATGTGCACTGAAATGCCCAATAATTACACGGACAGTCATTTTCTTATAGTGCCTCTGACAAACTGCAACAACACTGTGTATATCAGACGTCTGTTTCAGGTGTCTGTGTGGGTCATACATTAAATTAAACTGTCAATATATTCAGACCATAAACAGCATAAAAAAATGAAGTGTCTGTTAAATGTGAACCACAGAAATGCCACCTCACAGACCCCCATCTCTGCTATGAAGGTCACATTGTTTGATCTGGGGGGAAAAAACCATACACAATGTAATTCTGGGGCTAATAATAGTCCCGCCGGCCAGCCCCTGACTTTGTTTTCCAGTCACATTATCTTTTATTTACACCAGCTTATCTCTATAGGAAGAAAGACTCCCATTGATAACATGTCTCACCTTGTAGACCCCAATAAATAGTCTGGACCCCTTTTGGCCCATTGTACGGTTGCGTCCTTATCTGGACCTCCCGACTCTTCCATCTGGTCAACAGCTGATTATTATCGGATCAGATCACCTTCACACACACGCGCGCGCGCGCAGGGGCTTAACTTTGTGTCTGTGACTGTCAGAGGGAAGGAAGCAGGGAGGGAGCGGGAAACAGAGTAGTCCTCTCTTCACACAGTGTGTATGTGAGCTGTATTTACGCCCACATCACTGCCATTTCTTTGTGTGTCTGTGAAAGAGTGAGACAGAATGAATCAAGAGCAAGAGAGCCCAAGTGTAGTTAATTTGATCGGCTCCTCTTCTGTCTCTGTCATGCTCTCCCGGCGTGAGTGCTCCGGCGATGCTTCACCTCCCCAGTTCCATCCAGTCCGCTCCACCATCCTCAGCACCAAGGTCATTGAATTTCAGCACTACTCAGACCACACCACTCTGTCCAGTTACCACACAGCACTTTTCACGTTAATCAGAGTTGCACAAACCACTGCTGTTGTCCATAGGGACTATGTAATAATACAGAATTATATGCAGTAGTTAAAATGTCTTATCAACATACTCGTACAATACAATCCATATAATAACAACTTAAATTCAAAATGAACGTTCAGTTCACGGTATCGTTGCTTGCTAATTTACTGTTTGCCGTTGAGAGCAGTATTACTGTAATCTTTCTAATAGTTTTGTTTCACCTTATACAGTTACTAACACAGCTGCTTTTCAACAGCAGGACTTAAACCCAGCTCTATCTTTTTTTTTTTTTCAATCTTCTTCATCATTTATTTAAACATTTACAAAAAGGTTAGGCAGCCAGGAGAGTTTGCCAGGAAATCTTACAGGAGCAAAACGGAGTAGTAGAGTAGTTTATGATGAGAGTATAAAAATGTTAAATAATGCACTAATGTACCAAGTGTAAGTAATTCTTGAAATAATAATATTCCCTAATTGGTCAGCCAGGTTGTTCAGAACAACCATGTAAGCACAGAGTATGACTCTTTCTATGTGACTGTACAACGTGACTCATTCAGTGTGAAATGCAGCTACATTAGCAGCATGAAAAGGATCTTTACATTGAAAGAAAAAGCACATTTCTATTCACGTCATACAAGAATAGATACTGGACATTACCATAAACACAGATTATGCACTTATATGACTGTCGTGAAAGCAATATATCAGCAAAGGAATCTTTTGGCAGTATATACCATAAATATGTTGTCAAACAGAAACCATTGTCCAATAAACTGGCCAACTGATATATCAATCAGGCTTTACATACAAAGGCGTTTGTAAGTACCAGGACACAAAAAACTCTTTGGCACTCACACTCTGTTGTCTTTCTTCATTCTCCTGAAATTACAGGACTGTATTAAAAGCCAGCTCTTTAATCTCAAAGCCATTGTTTCATTACTAATCCAACTTGTTAGATTGAAGCCACAACAGTAAAAATGTGTCACTGTTCTCACGCTGAGAGGCTGCATTGTATGTAATTATGGGTGAAATCACAGCGCAGAAAGATGGACTTTCCTGCTCACTGTCAGCTCAGTGTCAGTGGGCCGCTCTGATGTTCTGCTATCACACGAGCATTCACAGCCCGAGTCTGACAGCGTGAGCTGCCAACACTGGTTTGAAAGAGCTAGTTCGCAAAAGAAAAAAAATAAAAGTGAGGCCTGGATGTTTTGCCTCATCTGAATCTCCTTCAGCCATTCTTCCACTGCTGGTGAGAATGAGAGTCAGATCAGTCTGTCAATGTCTTCACAGTTTCTGAACGAAATTGGGATTTTAAAAAAACTGTTAAGCATTTGGGGAAACTGTAAAACTACGATGAAGTGTCTGTTCTGTTATGGACTGCAGAGACGAAAATAGGCTCAGTGTTTGGGATTAGTAGATAACAGCTAACGCTCACAATAAGAAAACACATCTGCTCCTTCATCACGCCTGCTCACCTTTGAAAAACACATGAAACGGAAGAAGAACAGCACTCTCTCTGAATCAATGTCAAACTTTCATTTTTCTGTAGACAGCAAATCCTAAAGCAGCAATGAACTTCAAAATGAGAACGCTGAAGCTTTTTAAGACCAAGCCACCTGCAGACACACCCTGTCTTGTGTGATCTTAGAAAGATTTGAGGCATTTACGGATGGCATACGAAGCGAGATATAGAGGCTTATACAGATGCTATCAGGACAAGTGAAGGACAGTGCCAATGAAGGGCTTTTTCTTTATCCGCTTAGTCTAACTTATTGGATAGATGTGGGAGAAGAAGAGTACAGGGAGGTGAATGGTGGGGGAGAATGAAAAGAGTCAGAAGGATGACAGCAAGAGAGACTTCAGTGCAAAAAGAAGTGGAGACTCGAGGTCTTCTTGGGCGCTTTCTGTTTGTCTAAACAGAAAACAGTTCACGGTGCATCTTAGTGATCACACTAATCACTGCCACTCATCCAGGGGGCAGCTGCTCATCAGCAGCAGGTCTCTGTTTGTGAGAGACTGAAAAAAGTCAGTTGTGATGACATTGACTAAAGTCTGGAGCGGGACAGTGTAGTTGAGGCTATCGTCACGTTATTGATGTTAAGAACGCGTGCTGATTACAAGATGCCATATTGAATTCCAGTATGACTTCAGTTTTCACAAAGTATTTTACTGTTTTATTCTAATAGTCTCTTATTTGTTGTTTGCGTGCATGGTGGTTTCTTTTTTGTGATTTATGAGCAACTTGTCCTCTGTAATCCCACACTTTTTAAAATAAGGATTCATAAAGCACATACAGCAAATGTATGCAAAATGATATATGGAAATTAAACAAAATTCTGTTCTGCTGTTAAATCAGGAGAAACTCATTGCATAAACAAAGAGCTTAGGCCACTCTGAACTGAAAACAAACTCCCATAAAGTTGTATTGTATTGTGTTTTTGAAACCATGTGCTTAAAACAGTATGACACCATGAAAATATGTTAAGAGAATTGACCCCTGAACAGGAAAGAGTCGTGTTATTATGCTCAATGAACCTTATATGAGTATTATATACAGTATTTTACAGTAATATTGAAACTCCTCTGCACCGGGAGCAGTGGCAGTTTTAAGTTTTAAAATGAAAATCCTTTTTAGTGCTTCCAGAAATCTCTTCTCTTTTACCTCTATTAAAAGTGGTATCAAGGTTTTTCTTATCATAGTTTTGTATTGTTCTTTAAATTTCTGGTACTCTGACAACCTTAGTACACACAGAACCAAACATACAGAGGGCTGGCCAGTGTACTTGACTGATTGGGAGTCTGACAGACTCAGAGCTGCAGGCACCGGACGTTGACTTTTATGGACGAAAGCAGACGAAGGCGCTAGAGTGAGCGTGAACATTCAAAGGTAGTTTGGTCGGTGGTGGACGTGTGCATTTGACAGGATGCCAGAATTGTCAGTGGACCCGAGGCTGACATGAAATGTTGTTATGTGCAGAGTGTCAGGTAGCAGCCGTACTGGTATATGGTTTTCTGTCAGGATGCACACAAACCAGGTGTTGTGAAGCTGAGCGCCAGCGTGTGTTTACACTGACCTTATCCATGTTTGAGTAGGCCTTTTCTCTCTGTCTGTCCATTAGGAGTATCACCAAGCAGTGGCCTCTGTCATGTGAAGCACGTCAGTGATTGAGCTTGTATTTTAATATGGAACTGTTTACACCCACGTAGTTATTGTTACGAATACGAATTGTACGAATTTGGAATCCATTACAGATTACAGAAGTCAAGTGCTCACAGAGTTGTTGCTGTGGGCCGTTAATGCCAATAGAGCTCATTAGTTCAGCTTCGTCTGGGTTAAAAGGCCAGAAAACACACACGGACACAAACACGCACACACACACACTCAGTGAAAAAGCAATCAGCTGTGGAAAAGCACAGTCGTGGTTCACTCACAAGGTCAAAGCTGCCCACTTTCAGAAGTGCCACTGCAGCAGAAATTCAGTGTTGAGATCATTTGCTGAAAACATAAACAGAAGTCATCTCTCTCTCTGTCTGATCATTCTGTTTGTTTGGTTATGGCATTTGACCTTTCTTTGTTTGTCTTGTTTAATTAGCTGTCAAAACATGCTGTAAACAACAGGTAATAAATGGAAAGACTACTACACAGATAAATAAGAATAAAACAATTATTACCATATGAGTAAAATATATAGTAGCCGTGGTAGTAAGTGCACAAAATATATAATACTTCCATCGATACAAATGAGGTGATAAATGCAAATGTATTAACTCTCATTTGCACAGTAATATGTGTTTTTTTAAATATATTTTAGATCGCTGAGAGTTAAACCTTACTATTGATACTATGGTATCAATAATATGAAAAGAGAAGATGCACCTGCTCTGGTTTATGCATTAGCAACTCATGCATTAGCAACTTTTAGCTTAAAAATGGACTAAAATTGCAGTTGTGGCCATTTAGAGGATTTTTGTAGTGCTAAAATTGCTCAAATTGAAACTGTTAATCTTATGTGTAGGGTTTAGCTTCTGTTTTTGTACATGAGAAGGACTGAGCGGCTGAAGCATGTTTCTATCCTTTTGTGAGGAGCTGCTCCCAACCTCATAAATAACCAGTAAATGCTCGACGCTAACTGTCCTAATATCGCATTCATCTTACCTTTCAGCTCTGCAGAACATTATAGCACATTCTTTATAGCTGCCAGTAGGAAACCTCCATTCAAAGTGACACAATGCCACCATTAGGCATTCAAGCAAGCAACTGTAAATCTGTTGACTTGTGAATGTATTACTGGGATGTTTCTGCATGAATGACTTTTGTAATACACAAAATATTATGCAAATGGATATGCATGAGACATGGCAGGGAGTCTTTTTTTTTTTTGTTTCGGCGGATGCGTCCAAACAGAGCTGCAGAGAGACCACTGCAGTGAAGTCAGAGACTGAAGAAACAATGAGGCTCTCTGTTGCGACTTCATTTGTTTTGCTAATTTACTGCACATTAAAGATAAATGTAGAGGACGTACTCTGGACAAACAGTGCAGTGATGCAACAAATCCAAAACTGGATTTAACATGTAAGCTGAAAGATTATGCAACAGAAGCAAATCAAAACTCAAATACATAATGTAGTGTGCGGCCTATTACAATACGCCTCATTCCCCTGTGGCAATGAGGCGCTGGAGGAAATTATAGAGTTGCAATAATTGCACTGGACATTGTGTTTCCCCCGTGTGTTTGTTTGTGCGTGACTGTGTGGGTATACAGACATTTTTGCACAAACCTGTGTGTGCGCCGTCAGGACGACTAAAAAATTCTCAATTCTCAGCGAAATGCACAGTAAGGATCAGCCTGAAGAATCCAGCGAAGCAAAGTGTTATCTAAATCCTGCCTTCCTCAGTGAAAATGACCTTAACTGCATTGTCTTATGTTTTCCTTTTTCATGGCTTATCACTGTCTCTCACATTTAGAGCTACGTTGTTTTGTCTGGCAAACGAGCCATGAATTACTTGGTTAGACCCTTCTGTGCCTTGACTCCTTTAAACAAGAACATGTTTGCTTTGATTTGCAGCTGAAGAGACCAATCAGGAGCCTAATAAGTTGAGTCACATGTTTGTTTTATGTACGATTGAAGACATGCAGAAGCGGCTTGAAGGTCTTCAAAACATGACTAGAAAGTTTCCAGACAGGCAGGTGTGAGTTTGGGCTGAAAGAGGAGTCCTTGTTACCACAAATAACCCCTTTAACGCATGGCTGGACCTGAGCTGTCTGTTCTCGACACACGGTGCCGATGTTGGTCCAGTCTGACATCGTGCAACATCCCCTTTTAAAGTTGCCCTCCAGTGGGAGGCATGTAAACAGTTTAACAGGAGTGGGGGGGGGGGGGGGTGAAATGGAGCGGATGATGTGGAAGGATGCTTCATGCAAAAAAATTCAGGGGCATTTCCAGAATTACAGCAAAATGCTTCCTGTGACAATTGTTTCTTTTTCTCAATTTCCGCTTATTGGTTGACATTAATCGGGCTTGTGCTGTCCGGCAAGTGCGTGGATTGTTCTGCGTTCTACTCAGTTTCATAAGTAATTTCTAAAATAGAGGGTTTTCTGATGATTTTGTGAACAGAAGAGAACGCAAAGCTTCTCACAATTTGCACTGAGAGGCCGTTGAAATGCTCAGTCAGCATTACTCATGTTTGTGATGATAAATTAACCAAATGTTTTACCAAAGAAGGCGGCTGTGTAATGAAGTTCCAAGTTAAATATGAACTAGTTCGAGAGAGGAAATCCACTGGGAAGGCAATTTGTTCTTGTGTGTGCCTCTGTGTGTTACATTCCCACAGTAACTTAATGAGTGGACATTATTTTAGAAGCTTCTGTATTATTCAGAGAGCTGACAGAGAGAGAGGGAGACACGGAGAGCAGTGGACCCTCTCCTATCTGTCTTCACCGTGTCCTGTTCTGCTGGTGAACCAACTTAGGTTGTTGCTGCGGAAACGAGCTCGGTCTTGGCTTTCAGTTTGTCGGACAGAGGACAGAGAGAGTTCAGAATGGTTGGGTGACTCTGCACGTCCAGATGAGTGCGAAGCGCCTATAGCGCCCCTATTAAAGCTTGTCAAGGAGATATTAGAGGGTATTTCTGAATCGATTCTCTGCGGAGCTCTGTGGGGAGGCATGTGCAGCCTGCAGGTTCTACTCATAGATATTGTGAGATCGCCCTTCACCAGTTTCTGGATCCTTTCCTTGTCTGATCTGTGGACAAACAAGAAAAAGCCCAAAAAAATTTTTTGTTTTCATTGTAGTAAACCGGAAAGTCCATTATGTCTTGTTTGTCCTGCAAGAAGCTGCACAAAGATTAGACCAGTGAGCCGAGCACCCGCCAGACAAACCTACGAGAGATGTCAAACAGCAACTTTCACACATCTTAAAATACACGGAGCGGACTTCACAGAGCGGGGTCGTCCTGCGGGCCGTCAGACTGACAGTGCTGAGTCAGCATATCTTGAAGCACTTTGGCTGTCAGTGTCCATCCATGTCTCTTTCTCAGAGTCTTGCAACTCCGCGCAGTGCTTTCACCGCCGAGCCTGATGGGAAACACAGCGAGTTTAGTCTCCATATATCTACTCGACTGCCTCAAGGCCACTCTCCCCCTTCACCGGCTCGCTCCATCACTCCTTTCAACTCCTGATAATCAACAACACAGAAACAAACTCTTGACAATGTTAAACCTCAGATAGACGCGTTCAGGCTGTCACAACTCCGGACACACGCCCCATCGCCCTCACACTTACACAAATTGATTGACTTACCCTGCCCGAGCAACTTCACTTCTTCCCAGAATAACTTCATACACAGGTATTGACTTCCTCGGCGCTTGGCTTCCTCGCCTGTTTTAGTAATTGAATTGTTTGATCTTGAATGGGCTTTGTGTAAACAAAGAGTCCGTGTGAAGAAAGAGCGTCTCGCCTCCTCCTGGCACTCCGGAGCCTCTGGGGTGTTTGAAGTGCGGCCCTGGCCTCTGCACACGCCAGACAGGCGGATGCTGTTTGGAAAAGGCCAGGCCACCTGTCTCTGCCCTGGGGTGGACAGGAGAGCAGCCACAAAGGAGCTGTGTGTCTGTGCATGTGCGTGTGTAAAAGTGAGGACACTTTTTTTTTTTTTTTTTAGTTGGCGAAGTGGGTGGAAAAAATAGCGTTGGAAACAGTGAGAGGAGAGAAGTGAGCCGGTCAGGGAAAGAAAGCCGGGATGATGCATGATATTAGGAGAGGACAAATAAAAGAGATGACTCCATGAATGATGCATAGCTTTCTCTCTTCATTATACTCTTCCGGGCAATTTGATTATGCAGGTAAACATAGGAGGCTGTATAAGTGAGAGATGAAATGGGATAGAGAGAGAAAGGGAGCAGGGATAAGTGGGTGTGTTGCTTTATGCATGAAAATAGATTGGATTGCCTGGTAAGAGGACAAGAGAAAAGTGTTTTTGGTGTCTGAGTGCATGAGTGTGTGCGCTTCTGATAAGCGGGAGAGAGAGGGAGGGGAAGCGGAATTAAAAACGGAGAGATGAAAATGTGAGAGGCTCAGCGGGAGGCTTCATACACTGAAAAGTTGACAGTAGTTTTGAAATACCGCCACTCTCGTTGTTGCTGCTGTCAGCATGTTTATACCTCACCACCTTGGTCTCATTCAAAGGGAAATGAAAGGGTCCTTTGTGTAGCTGATAAAGGGCAGCTGCTAGGCCTCTCCAGACTCTCTAGTCTCCCTCTGCCAGCCACCGATGGCTGCAGCGACTGCAGGTTTGATGATGTGCTGAAGCAAAGGGGCATCAGGAGTGAAGAGGGACTTGTGAATCAGCGCGTCAGGCTCTCTGTCTCCAGCTCTTTGGCTTCTGTCAGTGTCAGAGTTGATGAGAGCAGACATAAGTCATACCCTGAGACTTGATTTATCAAGGAGCATGTGTGTGTGAGAGAGCTGAGAAGTGTGCGTGTGCTTTGCTGCTCTCTTCTCCCACCCCGCGTATCCGTTGTCAGCTGTGGGCGATGTGTGTTTTGTGTCTGCGGGCGATAAAGCCATTAATCAAGTTCGCCGTTTGCCACAAACACGCCACGCTGCACTCGTCGCAAGATGTCTCACTCCTGCCTGCCCCAGGATGCGGCAGCAGATGCAGCTCACTGGAGTGGAATGGGAGACGTCCCAGCCTGGTGGTGGGTGTGGGGCTGTTTGTGTGTGTGTGTGTGTGCTTACTGAATATTTTGCATGACCACATACGTAGAGTATGTGAGATGAATGGATAAGGCAGTCTCAGGCAGAGAAAAAGCTCCTTTTACAGCGAGATAGGCGGTGAATGTAGGCGGGGATACACCATTTCCGTTATCACTCATCTGAGTTTGATTCTTCTGAAGAGTCGGCATAATTAGAATGTTTCACCTCATCTGATGGAAACCTTGACGTGTTGTTGAAAGCTATGAATAAAGCTTTTTTAGCTATTACAGCTGCATGAACCGTAGACCTTGACAGCAGTTAACTGGTGCGCGGTGGGGATGCAATTAACAGTTATTTTGTTAGAAGTTAAATGATTGATTCTTTTTTTTCTTTCGGTCTTGAATTAATTAGTTTATAAATGCCACACAAATACCTGTCACAGCCTTCTAGAGCCGAAAAGTGGGTTTTGTAATTACTTATTTTTGAATAAAGCAATTTGCTTGAAAATGAGGCATTTTGAAAAGCAAAACAGTATGTAAACAGCAAATAACTGCAGCTATTTTTTGGTTTATTGTCAAGTTCGTCATTGCGATGTTTTCAGTGAATCCAACCAATCTATTAGTTGTCAGTAGTTTGATCATTGGTGTTGACTGCGCATCCTAATATAAATCCAAACTGATCCTCTGGTTTCAGTCTTTCAAAATGAGGATTTGTTGAATTCCTCAATTTTGTCATGTAAAAGTGAAAATCATGCAGTTTTTACTGTTGGTTGGGCCTAAAAATCAACGCCGAATCCCTTTGATCTTTTTTTTTCTTTTTTAATTCCTGCTTTTATTAAAAATTGTCAGTTGATACATGAAAGGGTGGAGTGTGAGAGGATGGACATGCGACCAAGGTCCTCCGCTAGAATTAAACAGGGAATGTTGCCGTTCCACTGTATCAGGTCCACAGGGATGCACCATCTTACGGTATTTAATGGAATGAATTGTTAATTAAGAAATGGACAGGTTGATCAGCAATGAGTCTTTGCTGCCTCTCACCTATACATGCACTCAGGCTCAGGAAGTGTGAAAAGGCACATGTTGAAGTCAGGTGCTTCGCAGACTGCGGCGTCACACATGAGTCCACTCACTAACTGATGCGCTCTTATTTAGCCATCAATCCCCGTTAGCTGATGTCAGCTGCTTCTCCGCAGCTCCATGGTCATACATAAGCAATGAGAGTTCTTCAATCATCTCACATTATGGGCCGTTGAGGAGATGGCTGGTGAGAATGTAGATGTAGTCGGCCTAATGTTTCCCGCTCTTACGAGCTGATGGGAGAGACACTGTTTTAGGTCGCTGAACCCCTGTGACTGTTTTAAATGTTGGTTCAATTCTTGATCAAAATCACACTCTGGCTTTTGTCCCTGGTGCGGGCCACCTCTTTCATTCAAGTTAGGCAGTAAACAACTGCTTGAGGCAGCGGCGGTCTTGGTATTTATCATCGAATTGTAAAAGCCACACGTGATAAATAGAGTTGTGTCAGTGGAAAGATAGCTTTATAGCAAAGGTAATAAACTTTCTAAATGTATAACCTGGCCTCGGCAAAGGCCAGGTTATTCCAAAGTAATAGAAATGTAAAAGCTTTAGAGCATCTCATTTATCTTTGTTCCATTCACTTATGCATGTGCGCAGTATTGATTTAGGAGTGCTGCCTTTGCAGAATTTCTATGCATCCATTAATGAAACATTCTTATTCCTGCTCCTTCCTCCTCTCGTCTTTTCCCCACACTATCACCTTTTCAATCTCTGCCTGTCACTACCGCTCTTCTGTTTCCATCTTCACGTACTGTAAGCACCTTTGCACTCACCAGTTCTACACACACACACACACACATCCTCACTCTTACTCTGCCTCCTTATTCAATAATCTCTTCAGGCTCTTCTGTCTGCTTTCTTTCCTTTAAGTCCTCCCACGCCTTTTGTCCTGTCTTTGTTTTGCTTCAGGTTTCTTCTCTCCTCTACCTGTCACCTCTATTCGATTTTGTTTTTCCAGGCTGCAAACAACACTGATGACAAGTATTTAGCAAATGTAACATGATTTCTCTGTATCTGCTCCTCCCCAGAGTTGGACATTCGCTACTTCTGGAAGTGGAGCGCGTTCGAGGACTACCTGCTCTTCTGCTTTGGCTTCACCGTGCTGTGTGCAGTCGTCACTTTGCTGCTGCTGGACTCTGCTGTGTTTGTGGAGACCTTGGGCTCTCTGGCCGTGATGTTTGAGGCCATGCTGGGCCTCCCGCAGCTCCTGCAAAACTTCCAGAACCGCTCCACCAAAGGCATGAGGTACGGCACACATTGAGGTCAGAGCTTTGCAGAAAGCTCATAAGTCACAGTATCACTCTGGCATACAGCGGCTCACTCCCACAGGACTTCAAAAGTGTTCACTAATTCCGCCTGGAAAGTACTCTCATTAACCTAAATGCTCACAGAGCGCAAGCAATTTATATTTTCCTAAAGAAAATATGCTAATAAGGTCATTAATAATCATTAGAGGCTTCATGAGAAATGTTGAGGCAGGGAAAGTGAGTCAAGGTTTGGATAAACCTAGAGACTGATTCTTTAGCAATCATCACACAGTTAACGGTTTCCTTCACAAGGGTAAATGTACTACCAATGACCAACGGTGACTAACTCATTACTGATTTAAATTGAAAAACGATCATTTTTGCATGTACACGCTCCTTTTAGGCTTTGTGTTCAAACTGCACTAATGACCGAAAACTAAAGGGAAAACACAAGAAAGTGGTGAGCGAGTTATCCTCCCTCTTAAATCAAGAATCATATCCCCTCTAAGATATTTCCCGACATTATGATTACATGCCACATCTGAAGGTAATTTCCATTGTTCCAACTGCACCCACATTGAACTTAGTGTCACCCTGAGTGGAGAGAGGGAGTAAAGGGTGAAGGGGGAGGGGGGGTCAGACAAAAGGCTTAGCTTGCATTATGAATGCTTTAATTGTTAATGTTATGTCAGAATGAGCAAAGGTCAGTGTGCATACTGATTAGCCTCTCAGGTAGAGGACTGTGTGATCAATTACGCCCCTAATGGCACAGAACCCCATACTAATTATGATCATTATTTCCCCATTATGTCTGTTGTCTGTCATCAGCGCAAAGCCCATGCATACAGTGTGTGCGTGTGTGTGTGTGTTTGTTTGTGCGTGCGTGTGTGTGTGTACTGTAGCGTAGTTGCATGCTTTGTTGGTCGATCATTTCTGAAATGAGCCTGTAGAAACTAAATATTTTACTTTTTATTTCCTACCCACTGCTACTCGCTTTCAGTAGATAGTCAGGAACTATCGGAGTCAGACTTAAATGAACATGCACAGCAGGAGACTGTGATGATAACCCTAACAAATTAGCACCTGTACCTGAGACTGGGAGTGGTTTTTGTTTTTAAATTTCTTACTCAAATTTCCTTTATTCAAAATGCGCAATCGCAAAATAGATGTTATTTTTTAGGGCTGCACCCAATGTTCAATTTAGTTATTGACTGATGTATTCATTATTATCTCAATATATCAATTCACCTTTCAGTCTGGTTAAATGTTTGCAAATGATGAAAAATGTCCGTCGCAAACTAACGATTTTCGGTCGACGCTCGCTCGCATATGACACAGAGAAGCAGCAAATCCTCCATTGTGTTACATGATATTCAGACTTTCTTACACCAGGCGTACAGCGCATCATGCACATTGCTAGTTTCCAATTGACAACAGTGTCATTTTCACGGCCATTGCAAACATTTTGTGAGTAGCAAATGTCCTCGTGCCCGGGTGTTACAGTGAGGTGTGGTCGGGTGCATTGTTGGAAAATTGTTGGTTGAGGCAGGAGAATGCGATTATGCCACTGACCGACAAAAATCCAGTCTTAAATTAATGGGACACTATTTTCTTGGTGTTTAAAGGTCGTATTATTCAGATAGCAAGATGCGCCGACAACATGCACACAGGGCTGCTTGTTACACACACAGGAACCTGCATCGGTGCTCCTCCTCCTTAGGTAAATATCAGTGCATATGCAGTCGAATGGAGTGGTTGCTGACAATGGCAGGTTCCTGTTGGGGCTTAGTGAGAGCTACAGTTTACAGTTTGCGTTTTGTGATACATAAGTCACTTATCTTCTCCTCCCCTTACATCTTAGTTAATCCTGCCGTTATTTTTCCTCGCCATTGTTGTTCTGTCCTAGTTTACCGTATTATATTTCTCGTCGTCAATTCTCCAAAGCGTATGAAATCCACAGAAATACTGTACATTTGGGGGAAAAATGGAGGAGGTGAGATGGGTTTTGATTTATCAAGGTGGTTTGCATGTTTTTCCCCTGAGAGACGATCCTTCTCACCGCAGACAAGCGACAGAGCTGTTTCCTTCGGTATGTATATTCTATACTGCGGTCTTCACCGTACAGTGGATCCACAGTTCTACATATTTTCTCATAGTCATCTTTCATTCATTACTGTTTCAGTAGCTTTTCTACCGAGACACATACAAAAAAACATGGAATCAAGCCTGCACACACTTTATCATTTATGCATCCTTAAACACAAGTTGTGAAATCTTCACGTAATGCAGTAGTGTGCTTAAAGATGCTGCGGCATAGTTGATTTACTGTTTCAATGGCAAGACGTTCCCTCTCAGTGATATGCCCCATTTCACACACAAGTGTCCTCAGGGTGCACATCTGGACCAAGCGTTCAACTCAGAGTTAATATCACGCCAAAGATGAAATACATGTAAATACTATATTAGGTCTCTGACATGACTGATGCAGTTTGGAACAGTCATTCACTGAACTCAGATCTATGGCAAAGTCCCTGCATACTCAGTAATGTCATAGTATAATATGAGCAACCGAAAACAAAACTGTTGTTTTGTGGAAAATACTTCATAATACCAAATGGGTCTTTGGAGAAATACTGTCATGTCAATACCATGAATATTTTCTAGCTTCACTATCGATCTCTGCGCCATAATTAGACGAACGACCCCGGTGGTTCGAAACAGCGCATTCAGCACTTCTGTCTTTGCGTGTATAACATGTTTCAGATCTTTCGACCTTCTTCACATGCACTTAAGGATTCTCCCATTTGCTCTGTCAAGCTTAAACAAACTGTTTTCCAGATATGATGACGCAGCACGTAGTCTGCACTTCCTCTCGTGTTATCCCATGTGCAAGAGTTTCTTGTTGTTGCTCAGTCAGATTCCCCTGAGTCCTATTACTGAGGTGTGATGAGGAGCGTATGGATCCGTTTCATCAAGGACTGCTCACCTTTTCCAGGTCGCCCAAATGACTGATGCTGTGGAAAATCAGAGAGAGAGTTAGAGAGCGAGAGAGAGAGAGAGACACGGGGATGTTCAGTCGCACTCTGTAATTATGCTTCCTGGTCATTATTGACACTTTGCATGCGTGTGTGTGTGTGTGTGTGTGTGTGTGAGCACACTCATACCACTACTCCTGGGAAACCGTGGAAGGGACAGAGTTGTGATGGAAAGATACAATAAAAGAGACTGAGAGAGAGAGAGAGAGAGAGACAGACAGAGGGAGTAAGATCCTGGATGAGGTGTAGAAAAAGTCAATATATGGGTGAGTGTAGAAGAGTCACATCTCTAAGTAAGCACCCTTTATTTCTTAACTGGGACTTGAGGGTGCTTTGGCATCTAAGCTGTTGGGTGCAGTTCAAACACTGGTTGGTTTGCTCATTTGGTTTGGTTCATTAAGATGGTGTAAAACTCTACAGTCTACAGTTTTAGTGTGAAATCAAATATTAAAGTACATTTAGAGTTGTGTAATAGATAATAATAGGAACCAATAAGGAATCTGCTTAGTAATATAGCTGACAATCTATCTGACTCTGCTAGATCATTTAGTAACCATGGTAACACATATGCAGGTCACCAGTAAAGTGCGTGTGTTTTCCACCATACATCAAGTGAAAAACGGTGTGTTGAGCTTGTGTATTCATGTACTGTGACAGTCGATGGCAGTTCCATCATCATCCGTCCTCATTTGTTTTGGCATGTAAGTTTAGAGGTGGGCATGTGACCTAAAGGTTGCGTACCATCGCTGGATTGGTGGGGAAACGGAAAGAGCAGCGCTTGTCCAGTTTTATCTTTACCACAGCTGAGGTGCCCTTCATCAAAGGTCCTCAAATCCACTGGAGCTGCTCAGTAGCCATCAGATCAGACTGTGGTTGTCCTTCGCGGGTGAAATTGTGCGAGTGTGAACAGCAAAAGAGAATATTATGCCCTCTCTTTGTGAGCTCTTTGTGACCAGCAGAAGATAAAAGCATGGGCTGGGATTCCAACAAGTAAACTTTGATTTGCAGGATGATACTCACCAACAAACCCACAGAGCTTTTTTGGTGTGAACCAAACTATAGGTTGTCACTGAATGGATCTAGTGTTTTACACATTTAACGCTCCAGCTTATTCTTTTAAATAACAAACAGTATCTACATTACTTAGAGTACCACACGCTGTTCAGTCAGAGAATAAAGCTGTTTCTAGCTAGTCATTAAACACTGACTTTATATAGACGGCAGGTTTTCATCTGGCAGTGTTCGGTTGTTGAGCGATACTGTCACCCACCTGACATTTGAAAGCGCTGATTACTCAGGCGGAAGCCAAATTGAACGGTAAAGTTGCGATTTGTTTATATAAACAATGTGTTTTTGTGCGTGAGTGATTGCTCAGCGCTCTCTGCTTGGCTGCCTGGGGAGCATGCCTGTTTTTCTCTTCCCTCTCATTAAACTTTATCTATTTTGCCTCCTCTCCCAGCACTGCACCAAAGCAGCCAACCTTCACAATGTCACTCAGTGACAGTGGAGGGGACACTGACAGTGGCAGCCTGTCTGTTGACTGGAAAGTATGCAGACAAATGCAGAAATGCTTCCCTTCTCATCGCATACTTATCTCTGTTAGTTTCCTTTCCTTAGACAGCTCCTTCGCTCGTCTTCTTCTGCGCTTTTCTTCTCTGTCTTGCTCAATACCGTTTACTGTTCTTTATTGTCATGAATGTGACAAGAGTAGTCAAACTACCTACATTCAATTGAGTCCAGCAAAAAGAATAGATAACCACCTATCCCATTATGTGTGTGCTGCACGTTCAGCTCCCATTCCCTCACTTTGTCACTCTGTCTCACTCACACCTTCACAGCGAGCAGCTTGTTTCTGCCCTCAGCTCTGGGTATGCGTAAGTGGTGGTCGTGTTGCCGTGTCCCGTCAATAGCCTCAATATTGATGGTTTCACATTTCTCTTGAGGCGGCGCTTACGTCATGGCCTTTTCTGACAAAGGGCCAGTACCTTCTCAGTCTGGCTCAGGAGGATATCATGCAGACACTGTGATGACCTCCAGGCACTTTATGACCTGTGAACTGGAGTTGTGAGTCTCAAAAAGGGCGCACAACTGGAAGGTGAGTGTCAGCACAATGTGTTCACACTCTGTATGGTACATGTGCAAAGTGTTCACTTGTGCTCTCCCACTAGCTGTAAAATAAGCTTACCAAACCACCAGGTTTAGCTTTCACAGGCTGCATTAGGGCTAAACAATGATGATTCATACCATCAGTGGATGTGTCTCCGGTTCAAACCTCATCTTGTCTGATTTATTGGCCTTTTTTTTCTTCAGTAAAACTATGTCTGGCCTTTCTTGCCAATTCATCTGAAAGTGTTATCGGGCGCCATTGTGAAGAGGCCATTTCTAAAACAATGGCGGGGACACACAATCCTTTAATTTTGAACAGATTTGATGTTTTCATATCACAGATGATGCTCAAAAGCATCGTAAATGTCGTAAAAATCTATTTTATGAAATGAGTCTGAGGCTGTGCGACTGCATTGTAACAAGGCAGATGCTATAATATGTCTCATTATTCCAGATAAAGTATATTTATTGATTACCGGAGAGTACCGCAATGCGAAGCAATGGCTCTGTGAAGCTGTGCTTAGCTATGCATTAGCATGCTCACATGCTCTCACAGGCATTGCCTAACATGCTTGCACTTTAGCAGGTATAAACCTCTACTACCTCTACTACTAGTTTGGTATGGCAGCATGCTGACAGTCACTATTAAGCACCAAATATAATGTTCAGCTGAGGATGTTGGCATTGTCATCAGGTCTGAAGATGTTTGGTCATAAGCTGAGGTCGTAAAAGTTAAACACCCCAAGTTATAATGCTGTGTAGCCCATTTTTAAACCCAAAAAGCACAGCTGATAGAGAAAATGAGAGAAATGCTAAATTATTTGAAATACTTTCTCAGCAGCTGGAGAAAACTTTGTATAATATTAGATATTTGATAATACAACATTTCCAAGTGCTTTCATCCAGTTTGTTGCAACGTAAAAATAAATGAATAATCTCATGATCCAACTCTCTTAGTTTCAGTATGTTTTGCTTGTCCCTGTTGCATATCATTGCAAATTCAATATTAAATCAAGAATCTGAAAATGTCACCTTGAGCTCTGAGAAGAAGTGTTGGTTGGAATGTTTTTGACCATTTTTTTAAATAAGAAAACTCAAACATGGCATCTCACAACATCTAGACTTAGCATTTAAAGCAAGCCAAGTCCTTACACGAGCTGAGGATGGGAAGTGTGATGTATACCCTGCAAAAAGCATGAATCATTTAAATAGAATTTGACACATCCACTTCTTTCGCTGACATCAGTACGTGTTTTATTCTAACAGTGAGAAAACAACCAGTACAGTGCATTCAGAGTATTTGTGTCTCTCTGTGTCAGATATGTGCGTGTAGGCATGTACTGTAAGAGAGCGTGCATACATTTCGTGCTTACATTGTATAGTGCGTAAGCAAAGCACACATAATAGTGTTTGCTGGGGTGTAGTTAACACGATCAAAACCAGCGCAGTGACACTCACTGTTAAATTACAGTCCTGTCTGTCTGGGGGGCAAGACAAGACAAGAGATTGTGTTGAGAGAGACCTCTCATTGCTACAGTACATGGCAGGGATGTAGAGAAACGCATTTTGTGTGTTTTTGTGTGTTTTTGCTGTGTAGCCTTGTAGTTGTACCTCTCATATATAGACAAATAAAGTAAGTGAGACCTGGAAATTTTGAGTGGATTTGGAAAAAATTCACTCAGAGCACGTTTCCTGTACAATATTGTTTTCTTTGGCAATGAATGTGAAGGCCATGTTGTAGCTACATCTAAGGTAAAACTGAAGCAGAACCAAATAAAGCCCCAAACACACTGCCAGCAGCCATCCCTATTATTTTCTGTATAAAAGCACATACAGCAGTGAAAAGCAGCATTTCCAGACTGGTACTGTTGTTTTGGAAGTTTAAAAAATATGTATCTGGCCCTCTCCAACCCACAGTCCAGGCTTTTCACAGATGAAATCAAATAGCTGCGCAGTCACTGGATAGACTTGCTCTTCAGGAGGGAAATCAGGTAAAATAAACACACAAATCTCCCGAAGAGCAGCGCTGCAGATTCACTTCATATGCTTCTATTATTTTTTGCATTGTGGCTAGGATGGTTTTAGGCTTGAGGCAGAAGAAAAACAAGTGTAACACAGTACTGACTTTTGTTGTGTTGCTGATATATATCAAAGAAATCAGCCGATTTGTTTGCTTCTGGCAGAGTTACTGATGTTTCAGCAGCACTGAAACCACCTCCATCTCCATCTTCATGGCTTGATATTTCCAAACATTACAACAGTCTCACGGTTTTTCGTGAACAACTTAACCCACGTTTGTCTCTGGATTTAAGCACAGATACTCGTAAAACATTTCTGACTGTCTTCTCTATTTTAGAATAAGCAGCGCATAAAAGGAACATGTTCAGCCCATGTTTGATACTGTCTTTAGTCTCTAGCTTGCTGGTAGCAGAATGTAAAAAGGTATTGACCATTAGAAAAGCTATCAGGACACTGATTAGCTGTGATGAATGTGTGACAGACATTTAGGACAGAGCTCTTAATCACTACGCAAAGACACCTGCATTATGTTGATGCCTTGTGTCCATCTGTCTGTACCTAGATGTTTAATCAGCACCTCTGTGGCTTGGGCATAAGTGACAGGGATCTGCCACAGCTCCTTGTGTAACAGCATTTTCCAAACTTTGAGCAGAGATGAAGAGCTCTGTGTGAAATGTTCCTCTCAGAGTTCAAAATGCATCGTTTCCTTTTGGCTTATTAAAGTACCCAGTAGAAAATTGTGAAGAATTCATGCAGAATTCACTTCTTCTTTTCTATAACAACTGATTTTTTTTATGTAAGAAACAAACCTATGACAAATAAAGCGTTGTTTTAGATTACATAAGATTATAGATGTAATAAATATACTGAAATAGCCATTACCAACGGGCCATCTCATCTATTCTGGCTTGTTTACATTCTCCCCCCCCCCCCAAAAAAAAATCTAAAATATCCTAAGGCAAACTCTATGTGATACTCCTTCTCCTCACCTCCCCTCCGCTTCATTTGGTGAAGTAGAATCCATCTTTTTCTGGCAGGTTGGGAACTTTTCGTTGTTTGCCTGGGTGCAATCGATCAACATGCATAATTCATAGTTAGTGGGTTAAGAGCAGCTCGGCTTCTCTCTCACTGGGCCCTTTGATTTTCGTCTCTCTATCTGCACCCCTCGGGGAGAGCTACAGCCCTGCTGCTAAATCACCTCACACACACACACACACACACACACACACACACACACACCCTCATGTGTGGGCGCACATGTGTGAATACAAAGATTTGCAAGCGTGGACACACTCACATCATGCCAATGCACACATGCATGGTTGATGATAGAAGGGATAGAAGAAGAGATGGTTGAAGCTCTTTGAAGCTTTAAACATCAGCCCCTGCTGCTCAAGTGTGTCTCCTCACATAGAGTTGTGTATTAGAATCATCAAGCAATTACAAGGGCTGTCTAACACCCCTCCGGAGACGCTCACATACAAAATGCGATTCCGTTGAAAGATTACAGCCTGCAATGTATTTCCTTTGTGCTGCCTATTCATCTCCAATGTGACCATTAAGATACTTCTGGTCGCAAAATGTTCTCAGCTGTGAGAAATCCGCCACAAAGTGCAAAGAAATCTGCAGAAGTATGGAAACCACTATAGACACAACAGTTTGATTTAACACAGTCACATTGCTGTAAGGAGTAATCACATCTATTGTAAAACAGCCGTTATTGAGGAAAAGAGGAAAACATCAATAAAACGGCCGATTCCAAACTTTTGAGCAGTTATTACGTAGTCAGAGTTAGGGTTAGGGCACGGCAGCTTTGTCATATGATACATATCACATTTGTCCTGGGCTGCTGTCACAAAATTAGCATGTATGCATACAAACATATGTGCATAGGTGCAGAAACATGATAGCGGTTTGCTCTTTGCCTGCCAGTTGGCTACTCCTTCCTTCCTTCATTCCAATATCCGTCCATCCATCCATCCATCCAGCAGTCCCTTGGGCTGTAGACAAGGTGAAAAGCAGCAGAAGGGAGGCTGGGACAAGAAGATAACGAGAAAGCAGTTGACAGGAGTTAAGGCAGTGCAGGGAAAGAGGGCTGAGGATGAAGATTTAGAAGCAGGGTGAGTGTGAAGAGTGAATACAAGAGTAGAGACGGATTGGTATACATATAAACCAGCACAGGGACAGGGTTAGGGAGGTGAGGGCACTCAGCAATTTGCAGGGAGGTCAAAAGATCCAAAGAGGACATAGCAAAGAGTAAACTTAATCAAGAACCTGTTCTAATCAGGTATCTCTGTAATATACCTCATCATAAATCAACCAGCTGTAGTAACAGAGATCCAAGCAGGCCTTTGATCCTTATTGTTAGGAATGTTATAGGGACCAATGCATTAAATAGAACCTTCTTGTTGCAACATTTGGCAACCCCTGTAAACAAGATGGAGGTATTTGGTTACTTAAGATAACCCAGGAACTTGATTGGAAGAAAAAATGAAGATCTATGTGACCATGTGGTTTTTGTGGAGGGTTTAAATATTTAATTGTTGAGTCTCTAAGTGAGAAATTAATTATGGAAAAAATTAACTTTTGAAATTAAGTTCAAATAAATTGAACAAAAGCAGCAGGACTGTAACCGCTGTGGTTGCCCAGTATTTTTGCTTGAAAAATGGCTAAAACAAGAAATTCATTTAAATATTAAACATTTATAAAAACTGCATTTATTTCCTGTGCTTCTTATTAATCCTCTAATTGATTCATCACTGTTGATGACTGGAGCTGCCTGTTGAACCTTTCAGCCTACCCATTAGTTTCACTTGCATGTGTATCCTAATAGACAATCTAACAGTTCAGCAGATATGATGCAATATGTCTCGCACCAGCTGAATGGACCGAAAGAAAGATGTCGATTGAGCTGTTTACACTGGGTTTATTTTATTTTATAATTACATATAACATGCCTTAAAGAGCCACCATCCAGTAATTCAGCACACTTTCTGTTTCTCTGAGCAGAGCCAGCACCAGTGGAGGTGTTGTGCATCCATAACCACACCTAACCCTGAGGAAGCATCTAGGAACAAGATTAATAATGGCCTCAACAAGTCTTCTGCTACAGTGAACTGTAACATACAGCCAGTATACCTGTTAACAGCAGTTCCACACACCACATTCATGCCCTTCTAACTGTCTCTCCCCTCTGTCTCTGTCTCTCTTTCTAAACGTCACTCAGCCGTTTCCTGTAGCAGCGGTCTGCTCGTCCACTCCAGCCGCTTAGAGGATCTAATAGCTGGCCTGACAGCACTCGTTCAATACACAGCACAATTACTGCCTGGCCCTCATGCGGCACAGCCATCACGCCGTGCAATCAGACCCCCATCTCACTTTCCCCATCGCTCTCCCCCTGTCCTGTCACTCTGCAGCTCCCCATCAGGGTGGCTTCATTTCTCACCCATCTCTAGATTTATCGTCCCTCTGCCCGGCTACATTGTCATCCATCTCTCATCATTTTCCTTTTACCTCTATCCTCTCTCATCCATCTCCCTGTTCCCATCTTTTCCTTTCCATCCTGGGAGTAAGCAGTTCGCCATTTCACCCTTCCCTCTCTCACCTCTTGCCACCTGGCTCAGATGAAGGTGCTGGGTCACTAGTAATCAATGAGCGACTGAATTGAGTGAGCGTGAGTGTGTGTTTGTGTGTGTGCGTACGTACATGCCTCGCTGAGAACGTGAGGCAAATGAGCAATTTCATGGTTTGCATTTGCTTTATACGCACAAACTGAAGCAACCTGGCTCTTGTTGACTGAAGTATGTGTCTGTGCTTGTGTGTATGTGTGAGACTGAGGTAGCCAGTCAGTCAATATTCTCAATCAATACCATAATAACTCCTTCTCCCAGTGGACACTCAAAGCCTCACTCAGGACCAAGTTCAATTGTTTGTTCTGTGTGTCTTTCATCACCTGTCAAGTCCCGCGATTAATGCTATCACTGCCAGATGGAGCTACATGAGACTAGCATGGCAGAGTCTGGAAAGTGTGTGTGTGTTTTGGTGTTTATGTGTGTTTGTGTCTGTGTGTGTCTTCTTGCAAGAGATGAACGACCTCAAACTGGTGTTTTGTCTCCATTCCGCTGCGCTGCTGTAGAGACTGCTTCTGTACAGATGACCCGCCCTCCTTAATTACATTGTTAATGGCTCATCCTCGTTAATGATGTTTGCCGTCTCTTGAGCAAAGAAATTAGCCAAAGGGGGGGAGGGAACAGAGATTTTGGGAGGGTGAGGGAGGGCAAAGAGGAGAGAGAAGATAAGGCAGAGTGTGTAGCAGAGAGAGACAGAGGATAAAGAACAGAGGGTGAGAAGGTTGGAGAGAAGGACAGAGGGGACAGTGTTATAAGTAATACGCCAATAAATATCAACATTTAATGGTTCATTTCTATAGTAGAAAATATCTCCACTGAATTCAAAGTCTCCCTCAATATTTAATATGTGTAGCTTCAACAGTTTGACCCAAAAGGCAGAAAATTTATGAACTAGATTTTTTTCTTTTTTTTTCCCTTTTCTCTGCTTTTCCTTCCTCCTCGTCACCATTATTCGCTAATCTGCGGCTCAAATCACATTTAGGTGCTTCGGCTCACTAATCTGCCTCTTCTCCTACTACTGAGATTCATATGGCTGCAGAAAACAAATTAACCTCACATAGAAAAATGTTAGCCAATGCAAAATGCCTCCTCACATCACCGCTGGTTTATTTTGCTTTCTCACATTTATCTGAGTCACTAATTTTCTCTGTTTTGCACAAGTGAAGAGAACAGCAACAGCATAGTTTACCGATATGAATCAGACAGAGGCATATACAAAGACTCCATTCTCTGTGAATTCAATTTAAATGTAATATTACCTCCTCACAAATTGATTCAACCCGCTAGCTTACTGTGCTGTAAAATGCATCCTTCTCTTTAACTCATCATGGTTCACAGTAGTTGATAAAAGTCACTAACTTTATTCCGTTTTACTGAGAAGAGAGGAGAATGGTAAAGGCAATGACGGAGGCGATAAAGGTAAAGATGACAGCCGAGCGGGACAATGGAGAAAAGAAGAAAGTGGAGCAGTGAAAGGAACAGAAAAGGGGTAAGATGAAACGAGAAATCTGAAGTTCAACGAATGGTAGTCTCTGAGGAAAAAGAACTTCAGTGGAATAAAAGGCACGTATTTTCCTTGAGGAATACTGGCAGCTTAGAGAGAGAGAGAGAGAAGTAAAAGCATGACGATTTTAAATTCTTTAGCGCTCTTATTTTTGGAGCAGTTCAATGAAATTCTCGTGTGCTTACCCCAAAAGTTTATATTGTTAGGGGAGCAGAGCACATCATTGAGACCCAGATGCGCTCTTAACAAGTGCTTGGTCAGCCTTTGTGAGAGGTGGAAATAGCCTGATTCCTGAGGTGGTTAAATTGGAGGCGGGAGGATCAGGTGGACCAAAGAGGGAACAAGCAGAGAGGTGTTGACTGAAGCTGACTGGCTTTGTCTTACTGGCTGTTTTGTATCTCACATTTGAGGTAGATCTGCTCTGGCTTTAGATGAAGCTCAATCAATTTAAAATGGGAGAATGTCACAGTGCTGAACAAAGGCCACAGAAGGCACAAGAGACACTTACAAGATAAATAGGGTAAATAATATTTCTAACAGCAGCACAAGCAGAGAAGAGCAACACAGTCAAGCGGACATGTCATTTATGCATCAATACAAGCTTGCAAACAATAGTCAACATAAGCCTTTGTAAAATCCACCAAGTAGACAGCAAAACCTTGGTGTGTACTTAAGTTTCCATGTAATAGGGGGAATGTGTTTTTTCTTGTGCAGCTAATGATACCTCACGAGGCAGATGGATTCACTGAGTCACAAGGTCATGGGATCACACAAGATCAACTGAACTGAGAATTGAGAATGAGTCTTACTTAGCTTTGAGCTATGTGTTCATGGCTGAACCCCGGTGGGTCGAGCCAATTAGCTTCCTATGACGACCTACCGGCAGTTACAGGTGAGCGAGAAGCAGTTCATTTGAAAGCCGCAAAGGCGTCTCTCAAGGCTTGTGTAGATGCTTCTTTAGCATCAGTTATATCAGACCTGCAGAGTATTTCTTCATTTTAAGATGAACAAAGAACAGGCTGAAGGCTTTTCTCCATGGAAAAGATGAAAGGGCACACGGCTGTGTCAGATGGTTTGCAGGTCTGTTCAGCTGCAGTTAGACAGATGGTTCATGGAAACACACCATCTTGCTCCTCAGGTTTTAGATAATATGCACATTTCTCCATTTCTCAAAAGCATATTGAATATTTTTGATAAAAGAAATGGAAACTAAGCTTCCAGCCTAGGTGGGCATTTCCCATGGCAACACTTGGAAAGTAAAGCTAGTTAGCATAGCTTGTGAGCATTAGCACTGCTTCCCACTTAATGCTGATTGTTGTAAATTTCCAAAGCTTGAGGATCTAGCATGCATCTGTCTGATAATCTGATAATATTCACACAAATATTGGACCAAACAAATTACTAGAAACCGAAACTCCAACAAAGAAACTTAAAACACATAAAAATTCTCATTACATTTAATCTCTCTATATTTTCTGACAGTTAATGACTCAGTTTCTGAGTCAGTGCAGATATGATTTTATACGAAAGTGTCCAGATGTGCAGCTTGACTGTCCCATGTATTCCAACAGCTGTGAGTTCAACTCTTATCATTACACATCCTGCAGCTCCTCAGCACAGCCCGCGTGTGCAGCCTGCGTCAGTTTGAGTTATTAATCACACCTCAACACCGAATGCAGTGTCCAGATTTAGTCCATTCCCAGATATGTTGAATAATGATGTACTCATTTTCATGCCGGGGCGGGATTGTTTGGTGCAAAATGTTTCGGTTCCTCATCAGGGCCAGAAGGGAGCCCAGGGGAGAGTCAGGAGTTTGACATGACTCTACAAGGAGAACTCAAGGATAGTACAGGACAGTTGTCCCCATAGTCATTATGCTGCCTCTACCCCCCCATGCACTCATCATCCATATCTATCTCACTAAGGTCTCCTCCCCATTCACAGAGGTCCCTCTCTTTCTCTCTGGTGGCTATGCTGTCTTAGCCCCGTCTCTCTAACTGCATGCTAGATAAATGCTGTCCTCTGCAGCCTCTCTGTCTCCGTCTCTCTCCTTTCCTTTCTCCCTCACCCCCCTGACCCTTACAGTATGTCTCATTGATGACTGATGGTCCTGCCCCATCCCCAGGCCCAGTCATCCCTAATAAAAAGAATAAACTCATATTACATTCATACCTTTGGGACTTCACTGTCCAGAGAGCAAGAATATAGAATAGAGGAGGCAGCAGAGAGTAGGTGGAGTGTTGAGTGAGGGCAGTGACTGTGAAGGGTAAGAGTTAAAGAAATGTGACAGTAAATGAGTCGAGACGGCAACAAAAAGTGCGGAAGGAGGGTGGAGGAGGTACAGCGCGAGAGAGTGATGAGTGAAGATATGAAGTGATGAGTGGAGGAGTACAAGAAGCAGCAGTGTGTTGGCACCAGACTGCTGGCAGGGTGTCTTCAAGGTGTTTCTTCAGGCTCTTTGTCTCTCAGACAGGCAATCTTTGTGTGTCTTTCTCTTTACTTCACTGTCTCTTACTTGATGTGATCAAGTGGTAGTTCACCCTGTTTATTGATTTCTTTTACTGCCTCCCTGCTGTACTTATACAGCAGGAACTAAATCAAGAACAAAACACTTCACAGTTATACGTTTGCAGATGATTGTGGAAATGGAGCAGACTGCTGTACCTCGAGTGTTGTGGGGAACGTCTCAGTGAAATTGCTCTGAGTTGATACAGATCTTAAAAAAGAAAAAAAAAGTTTGACATTTTGGAAAAATGCTTAAATTCACTTTTTGCCAAGAGTTAAATGAGATGATTGACGCAGCTCTTGCATCTTTACAACAACCAGAAGCCAGGCTGTTAGCTTAGCTTAGCACACTTGAAACATGTTATTACATGTTAGGGAACGCAGTCTCTGTCTGGCACTACTAACTTCCGGAAGTCTCAGCTGTTTGTCTGGCAGCTGGTCCTAGTCAAGAAATAGCTCATAACCCTATAAAAACCTGTGTCTACACTCTTTATACAAATAAAACAAGATCCAGTGTGTAAATTACTAAACTGGAGTGTCGCTATTCATTTGATTTTGTTCCCTTGGACAGAGCCAGACAAGTTCTTTCCAGTGTTTATGCTAAGCATGATTCCTAAATTTCCTAAAATATTCCTATAAGAAAAACTTATTTTTCCCTGGCTGCATACGCTCACCTTGTCTCTTTGTGTTTCTGTTACTCCAGTGTGAAGATGGTTCTTCTGTGGACCGCCGGCGACGTCTTCAAGACCACCTACTTTGTGACGAATGAAAGCCCCGCACAGTTCTGGGTTTGCGGTCTAGTGCAGATCCTAATCGATGTAGCGATCCTGCTGCAGGTCCTCTTCTACAGCCAAGACACACGAGTTAAGCTAGGATGAATGTGGTCACTGCTTTGGGCAGTGAAAAACCCAGGTTTGTGAGTCTAAAAGACTCTGATCATTTAGGGCTTTTTAATAAAAGCAGCTGCGAAGTTGATTGAATGGTCATAGGAGGCATTTAGCATCAAGAACATGGACAAAACCAAAGCCACTCTACATTTTTTTGTTTGACTTGAGCCAAAGTATTTTTTGTCTTCTGGTATCACCCAAACAATTGACCTTTCTTAGCCTCGAACAAACTACAAATAACAAAACACCTTTGCCTTTAAATTTTTAGTAAGATAAGGAAGTATCAGTGCTTTTTTATTTTTTTAACTATTTATTTGTCCTGTGTTGAATGTTGGATCTTTAAGAGCAGCGGACATGGAAACCATAAGAAAGAAGCATTACTCATGTTGGCAGCTCACTAACAGTAGATCAGTGTTGCTGTAATGGCAGCTGTAACAGCCAGTCCTGCACCAGTAGCCCTGCACTGGATTCTACTGCCTGACTGATGAGTTTCCTGCTCCACACCTCACTGGACTTCCCTCAAGATACATAGTATGTAAGTGTTGTGTGTGTGTGTGTGTGTGTGTGTGTGTGTGTGTGTGTGTGTTGCTGGTGTGTCTGTGCAGCTGAAATTGATTTTTGCCACTGGCATCCAACGCCAAGGCAAGGCCACAGAACGTACGCCAAGTAATAGTAACTACATAAGCTTTTGTGTGTTATGACTCTGCTTCGGAGTTTAATTTACAAGCAGTGCAGGCCTTTTACAAAGTTAATGACCAGCAGTGAATGTGGCCACGCTGCAATGCTTTGCACTGTACATCAGTCACCACAGAACACATCAACCTTCAGGTCTAAATAAGTAACTGAATGTAACAGTATTCCTGTGGACTTGGGGCGCTGTCATTTCAACCCCTTCTGTCATCGACACATTGTTAGTCAGCTGCTGCTTCTGTGATGTGTTTGGGTCTCTAAGACCGTAACAGTAAAACACGATAATGTGAAAGTCAGAAGCATCAGGGGTAAGTGTTGTTTAAATCAACACGCTCAGCAGGAGTATTACAGTATATTTCACCCTCATCTTTTATTGAACTTATTTAGTGTCAACACTCTAAAGCAAGAAAGGAAAAAAGTGTGAATGCAATGGCCCGGTTTCCAAACCAGGTGAAAACTGGTTTAGTGCTTTAAGAAATGTACTTTCAGGAACTATGTGAAAAATAAATAATTTGTTACTACTCCTCTGAGTGACCTTGGCACAGGTGGCAGCTCCGAGCGTACTGAGGGCTGTAATCTTATTACCATAGTAACCAAAATAAATATGAATCAGATCAGATGACGTTACTTTGGAAATGTCAGTTGTGTGTCCGTTTGCCAATCAAAATAATAACACAATTCTTGAGTTGCTTGACACAAATTTAGCTATTTATGTGACAATGAACAATATAAAAAAGACAGCAACGTAGAGCTTCAGTCAAAATCTCACTTTCAGGAAAAAAAACATGAAGGGAAAACTTCCTGACCATCACTGACCCCACATATCATTTCCTTACTGCCTCGTTGATTTGAATATTTAGGTTCCCTTTCATTGCATTTCTGGTCATTCCTGAACACAGGATCCAAACTTCTAAATGACTCTGAAGCATCTCCATTCACCCAGAAATACCCCATTAAACAGTGGACAGTGTATCTAATGCCTGCCATTCCAGAAACGTTAAAACCTTATTTATCCACTCCAGCTTTCCAAAGTGCACAAACATTTATTCAGAAGTTCTGTTTATAATCGAAACGCTAATCTTACAATACAGTCTCGAGGAAAATACTTTCCTCGTGCAGAAGCACTGCAGCATAAGAGAAATCAGTCCCAGCAGCTGATCAGTAGTCAGCACAGGTCTCTTTTCCCTCCTGCTAGGCATGATTTAATTAAGTAATAAAGCTACTGCACCTGCTTATTTAGTCTTTCAGTCACCTTTTTAACTAAGTAGCCAGTTTGTGCTCGTCTGTTATCTATACCTGTCTGTTTTTAGCTTCTCCACAGTAAATAGCTTGTTTTAATTACACACTGCAGTGGTTATGGTTTACATTATGCAGACATCTTCCTGTAGCTACCAGTATGTCCCAGCCAGGAGATAATATCTGATGCTGAATCACATCTCGGCTTATTCTGGTATCATCCTCAGGGTCAGTGTTGCCTTTACTTTGACATTACATCTGATTTTTAAGGTTTTGATTATCAGTCTTGAATTCAAGCAATAGTCTAATTAGGATGATTCATTTTTGTGCTTTCTTACAGAATATTGCAATATTAATATTAATTACCTTTCGATAGAGCCAGACTACCTGTTTCTGGCCTTTATGCTAAGCTAAGCTGCCTGGCTGTTAACTGTAGCTTCACATGTACTGCACAGACATGACCAGCATGTCAGATTATTGCTGTCAGGTTAATGATTTCATTTAAAGCCATAATAGCGGTCATTATAGACATTATAAGGCCATGTTCCAAAGGAGGTTTCAAACAAACACTAAAAGGAGAAGTGTTTCATTTGGTGTTTGATGTGTTTGTGTGCTCACTTTGCCACATTATGTATGTGTGTGCATCCATAAGAGCTTTTCTGCTGGTGCTCTGCTACATGTCAAATATGTTTAGGATCAGTCAAACTGATATTAATTGAAGTGTCCAGGACACTGTCAGACTCTCCTGGTGTCAAACTAGCACAGCAGACTGTCAGCTGTGTTCTTCACTGACCTTCCATTGTATAATTCACTCCACGTGGGTATACATGCCTTCTTCAATTCCACTTATCTTACATTACATCTGGTCAACTGAAAGCCATATTGTAAACCGTGTGTGTCTTATCCATTCTTCCCTGCGTGCCACAGTTGTGTTGCAGCTGCATTATTTCTGTATTCTATATGCTCTTATCACCAGATGTGTATCTTTGTATTGTCTCGCTCAGCAGAGGCTCAGAACGGCACCCTCGCTGGATTTAGTTTAATATCTGGGCTTTGCTGTGGCCTTTTCTTCTCAAGGGCAGTAGAACAGATTAGCACACACCTGATTGTATAATCCCTCAGTCAAGTTCACATTATGGTAAACTTATTTGTTGCTATACGACTGCAGCGCTGATAAAAAATACATGCTTTGTTATTTCCGAGAAGGAAGAAGTTAGGATTGTTACTCCTACCAGATGCTAGATATATAATTCAAATGTATCATGAAACAATGTATTAATTATCAGTTGCGACAAGCAAGCAGAGGCCTTAAAAGGATATGTGTGAATGTTACTGTTTTAATAATGATTCTTAAGGTCAAATGTACTGTATTTACAGAATCTGTGAAGCCAAAAGTAGTTGTTGCCTTTTAAGTATTTTAAAATGAACCTGAACAAATCTGCTAATTTAAATCTCATGTAAGTCTGTAATCTGATAGAAAGGTCTGTGACAGAATACATCAAGGCAAAAAACCCTACTCCAGAATGTTACTGTCCCAATAGTTTTAAACTATCTGATGCAACATATGTATGTGAAATATTTATCACGCTATTTTCTCAAATATAAACTATTTATATTTCAGCATGTGGTCTTGTTTGGCTACTGACTCTGTGTGTTGAAATGAATAAGTGCCTCGGAGCCTGCGAAGACATAAAAAGTTTGACGCTGACATTGAAAAAGAAAAAAAACATATGAAAAAAGAAAATCTGATCTGAGCCCAGCAGGCTGCGACTGAGACTTACAGCTGGATTTAGACAGGATTTTTACCCCCGAATCTGATCTGAAACCTCATGTGAATCATTTGTTTGAACCAGGAATATTAAGGCCCTGAATCACACAAGGATAAAAAAAAAAAAAAAAAATGATATCCCTTTGAACACCTGTATATAAATCCTATATATATATAAAACCTGTGTATACATCAATCCCCTCTGCAGCTATCGCACAGGGCTGCGACACAGAGAGTAGGAGCATTGTCCTGGAGAAACGTTGGATTCCTCTGTTTGAAAGGTTCAAGACCTGTGCACAGAATAAAGCAGGAAAAAGGTTTATAGAGAGTCTCCGCCTGCTGCTGGACACACCGGAGGGAATTGATGAGTCGGGGTTAACTAAGACGTGTATTGCTTCAAGGGTTTCATCCCCTCAGGATAATGCATCAACGCACACATGTATAAGCCATCTCATGTAAGACCACTGACAGTCAGTGCAGAGGAGCACTGCAGTGTGGATAGTAAAATATTAAAATGGATACAGTAGATAATGGGGAGTTCTCTGTGGTTTATAGATGAGCTGGACAAGGACAAACTGTGCGCTGCACCTGTTGGAGCCTTTACTGTACTCATCTCCCGATCTGACTTGTTCATCCATTAATAATATGTTGACCACAAGTCAGGCAGCAGCCTTTCTGTGTACCTGATGGCTGTAGTCGTACCTGTACCAGTATGATACAGTCTGGCTGATCCTCATCGCTGTTCTCTTCAGCCAACAAAGACACACAGCTGTGCCTGTGAAACATTCGAGATGTTTCATAGTAAATCTTATTCATAATGGACCCGTCTGAGCTGGCTGCAATCGTCTGCCTACCTGTCTGGCTGTCCACCCATCCATCAGCCCATCATCTGACATGTCTGTCTATACAGTGGCTTGTTTTAATGATAGATGAGGCGGACTAAAATAGTCCACCTGCGCTTCATGTCTGTGATGTGCTGCACGGACCCTGTCCTGCTCCATTTATTAATGATAGTGTGCCGTCATGGCGTGAGAGACACTAATGTGCAGTTTTCATCCACACTGAGTGGTCCGAACTTCACTTCATGAGCAAACCAATTTTAGTCGGTGCCAGGAAGCAAACATACTTCCAGGATTATAATGTGCAGAGGAGATCTTATTTGCTAGGGTAGGGGTTTGGTTTCAGGGGTGCAGATACATAATTCATAGTAACTAATATGAGTATTTTAACATTTGGATCCACTCAGAGGAAAGTTTAGTGGTCTTTATTTAAAAGTTTCAAACTGAAACCTTAAAGTTTGGGGAACAGGGACAAAAAACTTTTTTTGATGGACATGCCCCTGTTAACCATGGAGGAGGTTACATCATTGTTGAAAGAGGAGCGTCAGACTTCCAGATCTTCCACGGCCTGAAAACTTGTTCTTTCTCATTCAGCTTCTTACAATAAGCAATGGATTCAACATTTTGTTTAGGTGAAGTTCAAGAAGTGCTGGTAATTTTCCCTTAAGAGGTCCAATTGTGTTGATAATCTTGTTTCTTACTGTTTTGAAGTGGGAGGGGCTTCACTGAAAAATTATGATGTCACATATTTCAGTTATCCAATCAGGCTTTAACAATTCTTTTACGATTTTGTAATGGCTAAATTAAGGCTGATATATATTTTTATATATTCCCCATAGTCCCCAACAAGTTGCTGTAACACAACTTTACAAAAAAATCAGATATGGTTTGCTCCCATCAACAGCTGCATTAATAACTTCTTTTCAAAAACAATTCATCCTGTAGTTGTTTAACCATGTACACTGTAATAAGCACCCATATGTTTGTCAAAGTCAGTCTAACTTGATTTTCACTTAATACCTATAAGGTCACATTGGAAAATCAACATTCATCATCTTCATCATAGTAATGTTTCCACCAATAGCTACCGTTCTTTGGAGCCTTTTGCGGTACCTGCACATCAGTTATCAGACGAGACATATGGTCATTCATTTTCCTCTTTTAATGAAGGCAGAACTAATAAAAGGAAAAAACAAGTGGGGGCATCGAGCTAGAAAGAGAGATCATACTCATTTTAGTTTTGGGAATCCAGGCCTGAAGCGTTGCAGATGGTCTTATATAAATGCGCTCAGGTAAGCACCGGAGCCACTCTGAAAGCTCTTCAGCTGGAAGAAATTGATCTCTTATCTTGTCATCAGAGCTAATAAAAACATTTACCTGCTCATTTCTGGTAGGTACCGCTTTTGGAATTGACATCTGAGGGGGGCCCTGGGGTCAAAAAGGGGGTGAGGAGAAGCCCTGATGACAGAAAGCAGGACAAACAGAGATGTCAGTAATTCAGCATTCAGGTTGTTTTCCAATAAAACAGTGTTCCTTAACCCTCTCAGACGGAGCACTAAAGTGAAGAGCGAAAAACCAGGAGAGGAGACGTGCGCGACACAAAATTTTAGTAAATGCCGACGTTAAGATGAAGGTGAGAGGCCCGAGAGGGAAATACAAAGTGCAACTCAAAGTGTATGCTTTTGTATGCTAATGTAGTGTAGCCAGATGGCTCTTGGCTTCGAGCAGTCTCATGGTCCCACAGTCCAGGACAGCAAGGGCCCCCCACCCCCACCCCCTCTAGGCATGTAATGGCAGGCCGGGCACTGCGGGACAGGCTCAAACTCTCTAGATGGATGAGTTCTTTCCTCGGTCACAGACTGCAGAGAACAGAGAGGTGCAGGGAGGAAGAGAAGGACAAAGTACCCAGAGGTACAAAGTGTAAAGAAGACTCAGGTGTCTATAGAAATTCACAGTATTCTGGTGCAAAAAAGTTTTCAATTTGAGCATTTAATTGCTTCATTAAATCTGGACTCTTCAACAGTGGAAGCTCAAAGCTCGGACAAAATGTCTCATATGAATACTTGACTCTTCTGAAAGCACGTTACATAACAATGTTTCATCACATGACTTCATATTACAGTCCTGAAGCTCCTCCACGTACAGACCTTGTGCATCCGTCGCATATAGGCACTGTATAGGGAATAGGGAACCCATTTCTCGCTATATGGAACAACAGGGCATTAGCTGTTCAAATGAATGCAGACAATCCATCAAAGGGAGAATCATTCTGCACACCTCAGCAGGATAATCCTGCCCTCTATACATCTTATACTCAGAGGTTTATAACTTACCCCCCCCCACCTCAGAAAGGAGAGGCAGCGATGTGAGTGACGCTCCCCCGTCAGAGTCAGAGTCTTTGTTTGATTCATTTCCACTTTAGTCAGATGTTAAATATGTTAAACGCGGCACAAAGCAATATTTTAATACTAACAACGGAGCAAATGACCCACTGTGATGTGAAATGTGTCGCTCGCAGTGGGATTTATCACCCGACTCAGCTCTGATAAACTCACTGCGCGACTTGCCCAGCACCAAACAGCAGCCAGGCAAAGTTAGTGAGTCAGAGTGAAGCATTTAGCGGCTCCAGAGCCTGATACGTATTTCTTTTTTTTTTTTTTCAGGTGTTGTTGGCGACAGAAAAAAACTCACAACTCCAAATGAATGCTAATGCAGAAAACTGGCTGCTGTTACTATTAGCACTTTTACCACAACAACTTTAAATATAGTATTAAGATGTCGGTGTATTTTCTAAGATATCAACATGCAGCTTTCATGTTTTAGAAGTTTTCTAGTTTTGGTTTGGTTTTGGAGTTTCACATATGTAGCACACATAAATGAGTTTTTACAGTTGATTGACTAAAGGAGAAATTAATGTTTAGGACCATATTTCATGAGCTGTGTATATGTTTTGTTTTGACCTGAAACGATTAGATTCATTGGTTCAACAATAGAAAAAGTCATAATAGATTAAACATCATTTTAGCAAAAATTCAAAATAGAAATGTGATTCCAGCTTTGTTTTGGATCTAAATGTTAATATTCCCTTGTTGTTTCAGTCTGCTCTGATTAGTGAGTTAGATGTTTTGGGTTTTGGACTGTTGGTCACACAAAAAAAGCTGAATTGCAAATGTCATCATGGGCTTTTGGAACATGTTTTCTGATCAGTGAATCAAGAAATGAACTAGGAAAGTCATCAGTAATGCAAATAATTGTTAGTTGCTACATTGACTTTTTTTTTTTTTTATACAACCCGCTGCTCATATTAGTTACATGAATGACTTCACCACCAGGGTAAACGCAGTTTTAAAAAAAATAAATGAAACACTATTGATTTAGGTGTTTATTTCCCCCTTTAAGCAGTGCTTAGTGAATGTGGCAGGAGCAAACCAGGCCTGAAGCAGGCAGATGGTGCAGAGGCTCAGTGCAGCTTCACGCAGCATGAAGAGGAGGGAGCGGCTCAGCAGGACGAAGATCAAACCCCTCTGACGGATGGTCTCATCTGGCCTGCGACTCCATCCACCCGAGTCAGGACCACAACAGAGATCAGAGCAGAGTCATCGCAGGTCATACATCCTACCACGGACAAAATGTAAAGGACGTGCAAAACAGCTGAGGTGGTCTTTAAATGAAACTGTGTAAGCACTGATCCACCTGTGAGTTATTCTGCAGATGGGGGGCTGCTGCAGTATGTTTTGCCATAGGAAGGGCTGGTTTGAGGCTCCTGTGGCAACTGTAACTGAAGAGACGGGAACATTTTGTTAGTGTCCTTGAGGATGCCCTTACTTCACCAACTGCTCCCCTGTGGAGTGCATGTTTTCCTTTGCTTTCACTGACATTTCTCCATCTGAAGATCAAGTCCACAGATGGCCAAACAGCTCTTTTTTACACCATCTCGTTCTGGCTAAGGTTTATTTTGGAATCATTAGTTCTGTGAAGGGAACAGGTTCTTCTATCTGTGAAGTTTTGCCAGTTTTTTGGTTTTTTTTTTTCCAGTTTGGAGATTTTGTGTGTGTGTGTGAGCGCATAAGCTGTGTGTTCGTGCTCATGCTGACTGCTGTGCGTATACGTGTGGGTGTTTACATGCTGTCTATCATGACGGAGAACACTGCACAGCAAGTGTCATGTTACTTGGAACGGTGACGTTAGCTGCTGTTGTTGCAGCGGAGCCAGACGACATGCCAGCCGGCCAGTAAACAGATAAGAGTGACAAAGACTGAACTCCGGGAAGAGGAAGATGACAGAAGACGTCTGTACCAGCCGGAGAAAATTCAAGCTCAGTGGGGTTTACTGCATAAAAACAATGCAGGTAACAACACAGTGTCTCACCAAAAAGCACTGTTTGACACTGACTTTAATATACTTTCCTCTGAATGTTGTTTGATTTTACAGTTATGCTGAAAATTTCCACAAAACAGTGGTTCAGGCGCCCAAACAGAGCCACAACAGCTTGAAATAACACAGAAAACCTCAGGAATGCTAAAGTGCTAAATGTTCTGGTGAGAGTGATGGAGAAAGGCCACAAGCTCAGGGTTATGACTGTGAGTTATTCTGAGGCCTGAGTGCTGTTTTCAATGATAGATGGATGCTTTATTTTCCATAAACATAATCTTTCCCTAACCCTTACTGTATGGTAGTTGGCATTTTAGAAGACAAGATTTTTAAAAACTCTGACATTGAATATAAAAAGCATTGTCATATCAGTAGAGAGTTCTTCTAATTATTTGCCACAAGGACAATCTTTCCCTAACTTTAACCACATAGCAGCTGCCATGTGCAGATATCATATTTCTTGGTTGATGAAGGTTTGAGCACAAACTGTTGGATCTATGGATCAGCGGTGAACTTGATGAACGCAGAAACACTAAAAATGTGCGAGATTTGCTGCTTTTTTTATGTTTTACGTCACTGCAAGTTAAATATCTTTGAGTTGTAGACTGTTGGACAGATCAAAGAAGCATAATAAGTCATCACAAGACTTGAGATACACATCTTTAATATCTTTTATGGACCAAACGATAAATCAGTTACTATGTTATTGTTGCTAATGCTAATGCTAATTTGGGATTATTTTATTAGCTTTAGCTGTACTTAAGAATGACTTGATTCATTATCAGGCACTCTGTGAGATGTACAAGGGTCATGTGCTCAAAACGCTCGTCATGAACGTTTCTTTTTTCACTTGTTTTCACTGAATGTCTGTCTCTCTCTCTGCAGATCCCCCACGCCCTCCTCCACAGCCATGTTAAATGGCTCCATAAGTTTGTATAATGGAGGGGAGTGCAGTCCAAGAATGAAATATCCACCTTGTCACTGTGCCACAGCTGGTCCCCAATCTCAAACAGAACAGCCAGCATTTTGTGTTGTTTGCCCATATGTTCTCTGGCTGTGTGTGTGTGTGTGTGTGCGTGCGCTGCAGTGCTCGTCCTCTTTTGCCTCATATTTGCCTCAGCAGCACTCTGCAGCTTTCTCCCCTCTGTTTGCTAGTTGGCATGTAAGGTCACGCACACAGCACACCCTCATATTCACATATACTCATCCACCCACACACACACACACACACACACACACCAGCTGTTTTCTCTGCACTAAGACAAACTGCTGCAGTAAAAGCAGCAGACAGGAAAGCTTCACTGAAGACCTCAGTGGCATATTTAACATGAAGTCCTCTGCCCTTGTGCAGCCATTCACTGGTTAGGGTTAGATGAAGGCTGCCAAAGGGCCTTTTTTAACAATCCCTTTCACACTCTCACACATCCAATTCCTCCATTCCCTCAGCAATTAGCTCAGGATTAGATTGAGGTCAATACCCTCAACTCCATTGTGTTCCCATTTTGTGTAACATTTTAATCAATTCCAGTTCCTTTTCCTGCAAAACAAGTTTCTTTTTCACCTTCCTCCATCTTTTTTTTCCCTTTTTTTTTTTAACACCTCAATTTAGATTCAAATTAAACCACCTCTAATCTGGCAGTTAAACTGAACACTGGGACTCTATTGTAGCTTCTCGGGCTATTAATCTTCTGGTGGAAGCTATTTTGTGCTCACAGGTGAGGTAATTATAATGTCTTTTTATAGGGAAAGAAGTTTATTGCACCAAGGGGCTGCACATACCCACGAACACCATCGCCATCCCCCAAACTATCTATTTGACAGGTGCTGTAAGCAGGAGGAGCTAATAATGATGATGATGCAGACAATGACAAACACGACCATGATGAAGATGATGATATGGGTCATAACCCTCATTACCATCAGCGGCAAACTGATTTCCTCCCACGATTACTCGAGGAGCAAATGCAGAACGTCCATCCACAGTATTTCTCAGTCCATCGGGTTTACGCACAATTACTGACTACCACTGAAGGGTACTGAACCAGGGGCCATTTGCATGTTATGGCACTACATTAGCTTGACGATCTCAGGCTTTACAGCACATCTCAGAGCATGCGGCTGATGAGGATTTAACCAAAGGTCATCCGTGTGACGTGTGCGCCAAGATAACATCAACTTCTGCAGAACTCTTTTCCATTAAGTCTCTGATCATCGTTAGTTACACGCTGGAAATGAAAGTGGCTACACAACAAGCTCATTAAACTCGTCTTGGATTTATAGGGTTCTCACCAGATAATGAGGAGAGATGCTGAATACTGCGGCTGAAAAGTGTGCTGAAAGTTAAAACATCAAATCCTCCGAGAAGTGTCTCGAAAAGGAGGCAACACAATGACAAAGCCTTTAATCCCATAAAGCCAATCTGGTTTGGTTCTTTTGCTGCTGACAGCCATTGACCTCCATTTCAAACTGTAAGTAAATGAACAATTTGAATTTAAGCTGCATGTGTAGTTTAAAGCCATCAGTGGCCAGCTATTGACTGGCTTTGGTAGAATTACTTTCTATCTGACAGGCTAATTTGGCGTTTCACAGCTCGTTTCCAATAAAGCAGTCAGAAAACGTCACGTGCACAGACTGCAGCATTTACAGCTACAGCTACACAGATAAAGCAACATAACTAAACATCATGTTCACTCAGCTTATAAGACAAAACAATGCATGGTAATTCCAGCATTTCCCTTAATAATGCAGCTACAGTTTGGTGCACTTAACAAACCAGCTAGCTTGTGTAAATGCTTCAGTTTACCTATTATTAAAATTTGTTGTTCAATGTTTTTTAGTAATTCTACTATTCTACACTTTGAACATTTCAACATGTTGTAAAATTAAATATCAAGTCACGCTGTAAAATGTTAGAATGCCAGCAATGAGACAGAGTCATCATCAGTACTAACACCAGGGGAAGTGTCTCTTTTAAGAAAAACTGGTCTGTTATGAGCAGGGCTGAGTGTGGAACTGTTGTTTGTGCTTTCATGTTGCTAAAGAACAGTGTCACAAAATAATGTGTTAAGTGGCTGCTCAGAAAGTAAGTCTTAGAAGTCAAGGTGTGAGATTTAACCAGGGTTTGTATGGTACCCTGTACTCGCTGGGTGTAACCAGCATGTAAGAGCAAGACAGAATCAAGGAAATTAGATGTCGTACTGTCTCAATAACTGCCATGAAGTAGCTGAATGAGTAGAACTATTGATTTTAATTGGTTTTGTATGTGTACAACTTACATTTTGTAGCATAGTAACTCATTTCAGTTTTGAATTTGTCCATTTTAACCGAACCTAGGACTGAACCCAACCTGCAATGCCTGGAAAACCTCACCATAAATGAACCTATATTAAGAGCTTATTCAAAGAACAAACAGGGCCGAGGAATCAGACTTGTTCTCATAAAGATTATACAATTAACATTAAAAGGCTCATGACAAAAATCAAATTTACATTGTATTTTACTGTTTTTCTTGTTTCGAAACAAACCCCTTAATTTTTAGATAAAAAGTGTCAACATAGCCACAGAAATGCTCAGTCTACACTGCGTTCCACATTATTATGCAAATGTAATTTCTCTCTTTTTCCTAAATAATCTATAAAAATGATAGTTCTCATAATTTTCCAGTCATCAAGCATTAGAGTATAACTCAACTGTTTTGAACTGTTTTTGAACCTCCAAATCATAACGTTTTGTTTTTTTTTTAAAAATCTAAAAATCTTAAAATGCACTGTTCCACATTATTACGCACAATAGAGTTTCAAAACATTTTATTGTTGTAAACAACTGAAAATGGTCATTAGCTAAAATGCAAGCATTTGCAGGTTATATTTGCTGAAATCAAAAGCTCTTTCAATCAAAAATATCTTAACAGGCCAAATTACATTTTGACATAGGACCCCTTATTGGATAGGAGCTTCACAATTCTTGCATCCATGGAAGTTGACAGTGTTTGGATGGTTTCTGCTGGAGTTTCTTTGCAGGATGTCAGAATAGCCTCCCAGAGATGCTGTTTTGATGTGAATTGCCTCCCACCCTCATAGATCTTTTGCTTCATGATGCTCCAAAGGTTCTCAATAGGGTTGAGATCAGAGGGGGTGGGGGCCACACCATGAGGTTTTCTTGTTTTATGCCCATAGCAGTCAATGATGCACAGGTATTCCTTGCAGCATGGGATGGTGCATTGTCATGCATAAAGATGATCTTGCTGCGAAAGGCACGGTTCTTTTTTTTGTACCACGGAAGAAAGTGGTCAGTCAGAAACTCCACATATTTCACAGAGGTCATTTTTACACCTTCAGGGACCTTGAAGGGGCTGACCAGCTCTCTCCCCATGATTTCAGCCCAAAACATGACGCCACCACCTCCTTGCTGACATCGCAGCCTTGTCGGGACATGGTGGCCGTTCACCAACCATCCACGACTCCATCCATCTGGACCATCCAGGGTTGCATAGCACTCATCAGTGAACAACACTGTTTGGAAATTAGTCTTCATGTACATGTAGGCCCACTGCAGGCGTTTCTGCTTCTGAGCTTTGGTTAAGGGTGGCTGAATGACAGGTTTATGCATAACTGCAACCCTCTTGAGGATCCTACACCTTGATGTTCTTGGCACTCCAGAGACACCAGCAGCTTCGAATACCTGTTTGCTGCTTTGCAGTGGCATTTTAGCAGCTGCTCTCTTAACCTGACGCATTTGTCTGGCAGAAATCTTCCTCATTGTGCCTTTATCTGCCGAACCCGTGTGTCTGAATCGGCTACAAATCTCTTTATTGTACGATGATCATGGTGAAGTTGTTTTGAAATATCTAAAGTTGTCATACATTCTCCTAGGCATTGAACTATTTCTCGCTTTTCGGCAGCAGAGAGATCCTTCTTCTTCCCCATATTGCTGGAAAATGGTGGTCTGCTTAATAATGTGGAACATCCATTCTTAAGTAGTTTTCCCTTTATTTGGACTCACCTGCAAACTACTTGGCACAGGTGTCTGAGATTGATTGGAGTGATTGGAAGAGCCCTGACACACATTCCCATCCATGTGTTTAAACTGGCAGACAAAAAAATGACCTTTATGACCTTTAAACACAATTTGCATAATAATGTGGAACGCGGTGTATTAATGAAAGTTTTACTGGTAAAATCCCAAAAGTAGTTTACTGTCACGGCTGCAAAACTTTATGCAAGGTAACACAAACATTGCAAGGGAATGCATACCTTGATGCCTGGTAATGCAAAAGAAGAAAAAAATCCACTGTGACCTTTTGGGGCTCAGTGCATTTGTAATGTTTCACAGTGCAGTGAGTTTGCTGTGTGTGTGTGTGTGTGTGTGTGTCACCTTCCTCTGCAGGAAAGTACAAATCCAGGCACAGATGTTGGCAGTGCTCTTGAGATCCAAGGGCAGCAGTGTCATCTCCTCCCTCACCCTGAGGGAGATAACTGATGGCTGGAGGGTGAGAGGACAGAGGGGGAGATGAGAAGGGAGGAGGAGGAGGAGGAGGAGGATGAGTCAAGAGGAGGAGAGACGAGGAGATGATGTGGGGAATCTGACTGCAAGAAAAAGACTTGCAAGGAGTGGCTACGTGACAGAGACGAGAGGATGTATAAAATGGAAAAGATGATGAAAAGAAGGCGAGTTTAAAGGCTACAAAGGGGAGTATAAGGATATTTAGCATGCGTGCTTCAGCTGTCTCCTCATTATTCCACAGAGTGTGCATAAAAAAAAAAAAAAAAAAGTGATGGAAGTCTGTTGGTGATAACCGCCTCTCCATCACGGTAAATGTTTATTCTGGCAATATGAGGATGGAATAACAAACGCCTTGTATATGGCAGCTGTGCAGTCTGGGAAGCCTTTAATATTGCAGCTTCATGCCTAATCACACCTTTCCTCCATACTGTAGCTGACGTGGCTGAAGTATGTGCTGCTGTCACAGTTGATGTTTACAGTTTCCCCTCTGTCAGGAAATCACTTTGACGCTTTATGTATCGCAGTCTGTAATGATTTGCAGCGTCATAATTGCAACGTACTGTATGTGTACATCGCTTCTCATTAGTGTGGCTTCAGTCGTCATTCATGCTGCTGATTTTTTATTTTTTTTCTCAGCAGTTCAGCTCAGTCCACCCGGGCTGCGGTTTGCTGAAAGGTGTTGTTGTGTGGACCACGGACAATCCAGACACTCACCGTGGTGACCTTGGGTGAGCAGAGTCGTGAGAACAGTGAAAGAGAGAGAGAGGGAAGGAATTTAAAAGAGCCTGAAAGGTTATTTTTCTGTCGGCCTCTTTTCATGAGCGATATAGTGCTACAAACCGCTCTGCTACGGTTTGAACAGCTTTTGTCATTTAACATGAGAGACTTCTGTATTTCTGTAACGTTATCTGCTTCTTACTGGTTCAACTGATGTCACATGGACCAATCAGGATTAAGCATCATTTAACTCAAACTCCAAAGACAGTTGTAGGGTTGTTTGTTTGTGTTGTTAACTTGGGGTAAAATACAGGCCAGTATTGCCGATACCAATACTTTTTAATAATTAAGGTGGATGCAGCATCAAATGCTAAATCTGAATGAATTTTCATGACTTTTAAGTGTTTTTGTGATTTTTCCTTTGGATTATTAATTAGTTAAACCAAGGACAGAATTTGGGTGAAGTTTCTAGGTAAATAGAAGATACTTTATTATCATAATAAAAGTTTTTGTTCAGAAACAATAGAACAGTAACAAAACAATTTTCCCTCAAACACTGTCATGTCTGGATTTTCTTTCTTAACCAAACAAAGTGCACAAAATTATCACTCGAGGACAAATTAAAACAAATTCTTCTTTCCCGGTAGAGTGATCAGAAACTACAATACAAAAATTAAATAAAAATTCTCAGTACAACATCAAAACAACAGGGAGGAGGAGCAAAGTGTGCATAGCTACGCGCTGTGACAGGCCAACATACACATACACGGACAGCCCAGGTGCGCCTCTTTGATGAAGTAAAAGTATACGATCTCATTACAATATTATCGATCAATATCAATACTACTTGTAGTATCGATAATATCGATATTTGGATCGATCAACCCACCACTAACTTAGGGAAGTTCATCTCTTCGTTGTGCATCAAGATGCCAAGCGTCAAGATCTCACTATCAATCAATATAGAATCTCACCTTGCTTTCACTTTCTTGATGTGTCAGATCACGCGAAAATGGATAATAATAATAATAATAATAATAATAATAATAATAATAATAATAATAATAATAATAATAATGAATAACTGAGACAACTGATAGCAAAGATGATTTTTTCATCTTTAATTGCTGCTTATTAAGACAAAGACAAATACATAATGCTGCACATTCTGTATTTTTACATTAACAGTAGATTAAATGATAATGTGAAATATAATGTGTTTTGCTCATAGTACCAGACCCACAGCAAATTATCACCCATCTCTGCACTTCCCCTCAACTCAACTCAATCCATTTTAGCATTTTTTTAGCTCATTGCTTTGCAACAGCAGCCAAGCACCGAGTGGCTAAATGTAAAGTGAATATTGGACATACATACATCAGGTGGACAGAAGTGCAACAGGCGATAAATGCTAATGAAGAACCTTTTTGAAAAATAATCAATGAATGATGTTTTCATGTGTTTTAAGAAATCATGATGCAGCTGTAACAGCAGCTATCAAACCCCAAACTCAGCCGTTCTGCCGTCATGACTATTTTTCAGGAATTAGTGCTACAACAGTGTGTGCTTATCTCATCTTAAAATGCACTTAAACAAACATCTAGCAAACAAAAAATACCTGTGAGGTAAATGCAGAACATACACGCCTTCTGCAGCTTGAGTGACCAGGATGCCTTTTACGTCACTGTCATTTGAGTGGGGCCACCTAAAAGGATCTAATCTTCACAAAATCTAATAGTATATTTCCGACCCATTAGATACCTTCTTTGAGACATGACAATGAATGGATGGGTAAGATGAGAATGCTTCTAGCTGTAATAGCAACATGAGAGTCTGAACAGAGAGAGAACAGAGCTGCTGGAGAAGCAACAAAGTAGAGAGGTAGAGACGATGGCACGGGGGAAAATGAGACGAGGTTCAAGAGAAAGGAGGACTAGAAAAACATGAAAGGCTGTCTGATCAGCATTGGGAGAATATTGTAAGAGGAGATCTAAAAAGCATTTCACTTTCTCAGATTTGCTTCTGTCACAGTTCTGGTGTACAAGACAACAGGAGTGGTGCAAAACAGTCTAATTTTTCTGTGGCTGTATGGGCTGAAACACTTTACCTCGCAGTGAATCACTGGACTGGAGTTTAAAATGAATAAAATATGATTAGAAAACCAGTGCTGGGAGCCAAAATAGTAAGGGAAAAACTGAAGCATTTATGCTCAAAGCAAGTGTTTTACAGAGTCACATGTTAAATGGAGGTAAAACAAAACGAAAACAAAGCCACAGCATGCTGAGCAGTTCACATTTTACTGTCTCTTTACATTTTACGACAGGTTAACGCTCTCAGGCACACAGGCTTGCAGCAGGAGGCTAAAATACGGCTAAATTGAAAAGCTATCAGCAAGGCCTTCTTCTCCATTGATCATACTATTACCTTGATTGACGTGACGAGCACGGCAAAGTGGCTTTCCACTTGTGCTAACCGGGATGCTCTCGGTGAGTTAGATCAGCGGGAAAGAAAAGAGGGTGTCCACAGGGAGAGAGAACGTCATTAGCATCAGGGCCTTAGCAGAAAAAAATGTAGAGTCATGACTATGGTGTAGTTGCTGGAGTGTGGCCATATGGATCATGCATAGATTGTCATCATAAACAACAACATCATGACGTTAGAGACGAATCAGCCCAGTGAAGGTACGGACCACAAATCTGCACTTCACAGTTTACAAAGGACAGAGCCAATGCAGGATCCCTGGAAGCAAGGGTGGAGGTTGGACTGTCCCCCACCTGCAGGTAACAAGCACCCTGACATCACCAGTAAACAGGAGCTTTCCCTAAGTTTACATTAACCACACTCTAGTTGCCATGCATGCACAGACTTTGGAGAAACAAATTATTTAACATAGTTTGCAGTTTTATTCATAATTATTGATGATATGGTTGCTTTAATCACCTGTATTTCTTGTCTTGATCGACCCGAAAGTTCCTGTTTTTTTCTGATTCTTAATGGCATTCAAAGTAAAAAAAAGATGAAAACAGTGTTACAACAAAAAAAATGTTTTTATTGGGAAAAAAAGTAATGATGAATTAGAAATTTTAAAGTGTTGATCTTTTTCTGTCACATGTTTTTTTTCTTTACTGTATTCACATTTTGTACATGTGACACAGACCGAAAGCACACTTAGTCACCATGACCTAGACACACACAGGATCACACAGCACCACACAGGGAATACCCACTGCATCTCCTCTCCGCTGGTAAACAAGTCCTCGACCTTTTTCCACTCTCACATCCTCTGTGTGACTTATCTGCCCACATGGAGAGCTTGCATGGTTGTATCGCACGTGCACACACACACACACGCTGAAATACACTCTGTCTTCTCTCACTTACTGTCTCTGTTGCTTTCAGATACATGGCAGGGAAAGGGAGAGAGATGGTGAGCGAGCTGGAGAGAGTATACTTCTCTCCACCCACACACCTAGCTTTCTAAAACAGGCTCCTCTCCTCTCCTCTGCAGTATCATTGCAAGCCTTTATGGACCTCTTGTTCCCAGTGTGAATTATTAACTATCGCTCCGCAAGCCCAGACACGCTAGCAGGGAGCAGAGCAGCTCTCAAACACTCAGCTTAAAAGAAGAGAACTTCACTTTTGTTTTTTAGCCGTGATGCTTCCCTCTCACTTTCCAGCCAGCCGTGCAGACACTTGTGGAAAATCTGAGTGTGTCGTCCGCTCCATTACTGCCTGCTCATAATCTGTTACTCTGTGCAGCTGTCTCTGCTCCCTGTGTCTGTAATGAATTTTGTGTAAGAAGAAACCGTATGTGAGGTGATAGAAGAGACGAAAATCAATGAGAATTATACAGTGTGTGTGTGTGTGTGTGTGTGTCTGTCTGTCTGTCTGTCTGTCTGTATGAGTGCAGCTGGAGGGATTATCCTGTTACTGTTACGCTGCTTTTTCCTGAAGCTTTTTCAGCCACAGGCTTCTTGCATGCTTGAACAGGTTACAGCTTCTGTCATGCTGTTTTAGCCCAAAAAAAAAAAAAAAAAATCTCACCGCTCACTGTGACCACAGCTAATGCCCCAAAATGTCATGAACGTGACTGAAAATCCAGTTTATGGCGAAGGAAGGACACAAAAGGTGGTAAACAGACACACCGATGATGGTTATTGTCTCCTCTTACAAACATGTTACATTCAATATAACGTCTCATATTTTAATGAATTCCACAAATGCATCACCAAGTGTGTCATGGGAGCTATTGAACCGTGGCGTCTGTGAAGTGACTGTATGGAGAGATGAGCTTTAAGGCGTCTCATACCGGAAGAGACGACGTATACAGCTCCCATCCAGTCTCGATGGATGAACCGCGTCCTGAGCCACCGCCGAGGCCACAAAGTGCAAACGCTGCATTTACTGTATGTCACAGCGGGCCTGTGATTCAGAGAGCGGAAATCATTTGATCATCTGATTATTATGGATCCCCAGTTCCTTTGAACGTATCATTTCAAGCGTGTGATATGTGACTCTTTGCCTGTTCACTGATAGCCTGGAATAATCAAAGACAGAGGCTGGATATAGACATGACTCGCAGACAAGAGCAGGGCAGTCAGCTGGTTTTGAACGGTCACGTTGGTTTTCCTGTCTGTACCTCACATTTCAGACCCCGTAACAAAAACTGAGTGCTTTCCAAAGAAAGTCCTTGTTGGCAGCTGTGGTAAAGGTGGCATTTCCGCTGTTTGCTGCACACTAAAAATATTTTTAACCTGCTAAGTTGGAACTCTGTTAACCCAAGAGGAATGTCAACGCATTAATACAAGTAAAGAACTGATGTTAAAACTCTCTCACACGAAAGATGTTTGGCTCTCTATTCCAGGAAATGCTTCTGGAGATACTTTCAGGACAGCTGTAACTCCCTCCTGGGTATTTCAAGCTCGTTCGTATTTTAGAAAGAAATTATGTCACTTGAATTCTCCAAATTGAACTATTATCAAACCAGTTTTCCCTTTCGTCTTGTTTGTTCTTGTAGGTTTCATGTCGTTTTGGATTTTTTTCTTTTTCTTTTTGTATATGCAGGACACAACCAACCTTCACTCAGACTTTGTGACACTGGTGCAAAACAATGAAATCTTTTATGGCTGAATTCCATTCAACTTCTTCAGCTTCAAGGTCCCGTTATTTGTGCTTTCTGGCTCAACGTCATGCTGCCTCGACTTACTGGGACTCCTGAACAGAGCAGAGCCAGCATTAATGTTATTATTAATACTTTTCCTGCTGCGACGAGTCAAACTGTTTGCTGTGAAAAAACATCTATTAGTCTTTTCCAGGTCACAATATGATTTTGTTACTTAACTAAACATTATAGATCTAATAGACTTGTCATGTGTGCCTGCTTGAATTAGACAGTTTCCTGTGATGTGTCTGTGACAATAATGAATACTTACGATTTGATGTAGGAGACGCGCTCAAACCTGCAATGCACGTCAGCTCTTTTGTCCCTAATTACTCATTCTCTGTGTTTGTGGTGTTATCTGTTCTGTTGTTCCAGGGGGACGCCGGTTACTTCTGCTTCAGGCGAGACACTTATTCAAGGTAAGACAGCTCATCACAGTGAGTGACAAACGCTGGGGCAGAAACTTGACCATCTGCGGGGGAGGAGGGCAGCACTAAATATACCTCTTTCCTCAAAGTGAAAAGTTGCGAATCGCACATTGATGGGAACTCCACTGGCACGCAAACACGGCTTTCAGCCAGCTTGTTTATCATTTCCATAATATCCTCGAAATGAACCGCTGCGGTACATGAAAAGCAGAAGTCTGCAGATTAAACTACAGCACGACTGCGCATGAATCTGGCTGATGGAAGTAACCGTTGCGAAACTCGCAAACACAAAGCACGAGGATGTAAACCCGAAAGTTACAAATGAGCCAATTACAGTTCGTCTGCAAGTTTTACTCTGAGATATTATTTACTTTGTCTGTTTGGGAGAGCAACAAGAGCTAATTTGCTTTGTGAATAAAAATGAAGGGATTAGAAATTATGGAAAGTGAGTGGAAAAAAATGCCAGAGAGCGGGTGAAAAGTCGATGCCTCATTAAAACGCTCTTTCCTTTTCCTTTCCCTCTTTCTCTCCAAACTCATTGCGTTACAGCGTGGCCTGTCAGCTAGCTTGCCTGCAGCGCTGTGTTCCCTTGTTAAGACTCTTGCGTGACAATTACAGAGAGCAGTTGGCCTTTTCTGCCTCCCAGAGCAGCTCTGCCCATCCATATGTTGATGCATCGCGTAATATCTCTGTACCATTCAACAGTGAACAATGATTGCAGGTTAATTGTAATCTAATATGCCCCCTTCATTGCTGTGTGCGCGCACACTGTAATTTGAGTAAATGAGAGCAAGAGTGGAGGCAGTGGAAGGTGGTGGTTAAAGAGCAAAAGGAAAACCTGGAAAGCGAGAGGGATGGAACGAGCGTTGATGGGACGATGGCAAAGGGAGGCAAGAGAGGCTGATGCAAGGATTGAGTGTGATCTCACTGTATATTTTTCTGTAGGCTTTTCTTTAGACGCCTAAAGAATTCAAGTCATGTTTCATCACTCGCACTCTCTCACACACACACACGCATTCATATACAGACTTTTTTCTTTTTTTTCCCCCCGTCACACAGCTCTGGCTAGCTTTGAACAGCTTCCACCGCCTGAGGTCGAAAGAGCACACTTCAAACAGAAAAAATGATCGTCCCCTTCGCTTCGACAAGCTACTGTGATGCACATAAACACACCTATACATGGATACACACGTTTAAAAAAACAAAACAAAAAAACTCAAAAGGCAGGTGTTTCAATTGTAAATCAACTGGGCTTTAATGCTTTAACCCCACTGGCCAGGAAAATGAACATGAGCTTCAGAAGGAAATGTTTTTTTGGGAAATATTAGTCAGAAATAATGAAGTTTGGTCGCTTTGTTTCTGAGAGTTGAAAGGATTGATGCCACTCTTATGGCTGCATGCTAAGCATGAAGCTTGAGCACTCGGTCAGCATCACTTAGCATACTTAGCAAGTGGTGTCCATCATTTAATCTCTCAGCAAGAGACTGAATAAACCTATTTTTCCAAAGCAAATTATTCTTTTAATTCCCATTTGATAAACCCACGTCTCTAAGGAACGGACATTTGGATCTCGAGTCAAATCCCTCCACTTCTGAATCTGACTCCCATGGTAAAATTTTAAAGCCACACGTGAAAACGTGCAGAAGCCATGAAGTACGGGAGGACAGCAGTGGGATAACCTGCTTGCTCAGGCAGATTCTGTATATAGGCGTCAGTGGGATCAATTGTTTCCGCTCTCCAGTTTCCTCTCATGGTTTTCTGTTTGCTCCATTAATCTGAATCAATTGAGAAACAGAGCTATGGATGCATGGTATGATACATTATTGATGGCCAGCTCATGAGGGACCTCCTAACATACAGTTCACTCAAATAGAAGCCCGGTGTACTGAATGAGCATTGCTTGTATCGCTGCAAAGGGTTAATTGCTGTCCTTGCTGCTGTCGACACCCTGGGTTGTGTAGAGTTTGTGCGAGAGGCCATCGGGGGCCACAAAGAAAGCGCAAGAACGAGAGAGAAAGTGTTTTTTCCCCGCTTCTCTCTTCTCATGGCTCTTATTATTCTGCTCGTGGCTGACACGGCTCCTCCTGCTCGCCCCACTCCTCGTGTCGTGTTATAGGGTGGGAATTAAGTACTGCTGCTGTTTGAGCTCGGGGTGGGAGCGAGGGCGGAGAGGGAGCTGGGGATGCGGCGAGGCATTAGATGAGAATGTATGGACGTGGGTGCGTGTCCTTTAGCTGGCAAACACCCACACACACACACCTCTGTTTAGTTGACTCTGCAGGCCTGCCTGTGTGAGTGTGTGTGTGTGTGACAGAAAATCAGAGCCCTAGCTTTGGTTAAACACTCACCAACATGATCACCCTCGCCTTTAGCTACTTTAAATAGTCACTTTACTTAGATTCTCTTTTGTCTTCACCTTGAAGTTGACTTAGATTAGAAAAGTTATACCACTTTCACACCTGAATGGTAATATGAAGTTGGATCTGCTGCTGAATACCTCATTGCCTTTGTCTATACCTCATTTGAATAGCATATTGTATTATGTACCTTTAGTTTATGTATGAATTAAACAAACAAGCCATAACATGTTAACTGTGAGCTTTATATGTGCTGATAGGTGGCTATTGGGACCTTCGGGGCACAGCCAGGCTAACAGTTTCCCCCTGTTTCCAGTCTATATGCTAAGCTAAGCTAAAAAGCTGCCTTCTCCAACTGTGTATTTACAGATTTGAAATCAATCTTACCATCTAACTCTCAGCAAGAAAGCAAATCAATGTAATGCAATTTGCGTCGAAAGTTATACTCCTTTGAAAAATGGTGCCACTTTTGTGACATTTCCCTCACTCGCTGAGTTCTCCAAAGGTATTTGCATTCACTTCTTTCTGCTGTCCTTTGAGAGCAGCTACAGCCATGACAATCATACTCCGTGCTGAGCCGCTGTTTCGTGAGGCTCAGTGCAAAAGCTTTGTGTTTCGTGGAGCTCCGACTGTACACCTGAGGTCTAGCTCGGTCACAAGTTTCTTTGCCTTTCATTTCCTTCACTGGAAGTTTTCAGTCACGCCCGCCGCGGCACCCGTTGTTTCTGTTGTCACCCAAGCACCTGTGCCCTACGCACACAGGCAGCAAGCAGTCCAGGTTGAGTCCAAATGAGCAACAAGCTCACAAGCTACAACACTGCCAAGATATGAGGGAACATTTCTTCCCTCTGTTGCCTTTTATAGTAATTTCACCCAATGCTCCTGAAAATCAAAGAATGGTTCCGGGTAGATATAGCAGCTGCGATGATGCCTGATCACTGTCACCTTCATGATGATGATAACGGTGATGTCAGCGGTGCTGCTGATGAGTCACTGACTTATTTTATCTTTGTTGTGTCCTGAGATGATGCCTGCGTTCAACACCATTAAAGGAAAACACAGCTGAAGCGTTAGAGACAGGTTGCCTTTATTTTTAAGCATTGTGTTCAAAGCACATGAAAGCGAAACGGGCAGCAAGCACGGGGACAGGCTGAGAAAGTAGACGACAAGATGGCCGAGTCACTGGTGTCTCAGTGAGGCAGACTGCAGGCCAGCTAATCCATTTCAGTTGTGACTGAAACATCGCATGAGTGAGAACTAACAGGCCTGTGTGTGTGATACTAAACAGCCGTGGGCATATGCTCCACTTCAGGCCGATGTGTAGTGATGGAGGGATTGAAGACAGCGAAACTGTCTCTGTCCTCACCTCCTGTTAGCACATTCTCAGCGACTTCACTCCTCCTTCTCTGTTTCTCCTTCTGTCACAGAGACTGATTGCCTGCGTACCTCCGGCAGTGAAACGCTGCTACATTCTCCTCCTCCACCCAGAGGCCCAGGGGCAGTTAGGGTAAGAAATGACCACTCAACATGCATTATAGCATGCTGACATGTTTAGAGGGGATGCTCTGATTAACAATGAGGGCAGCTGACTCTCACACACACACACCATGCTGCCCAGATTAAACAGGGAAAAGAGCAAACACACCACTGGCAACACACCGCGGCATCAACCGCAGACACCGGCCGACATGCTCGCATGTTAACATCACGCAACATGTGCAGACGGTAGATGTTTGCATGTTTGATTGCATCTCACTGTAAGTCCATATTTAAAAGAGTTAAGACATTGATCAACAACCACAGCTGTAACCCAAACTTTTCAACTAAATATAGTGAAAGGGCTGTTAAAATCACAGCTTTTCAACTCTCCCTCTGTCTTTGTGCTTCACTTCACTCTCTTTCTTTGATTTGTTTTAATTTAAGCAGCTTTAATCCAAAGCACGTGGAAGTCATTCACTCTAAACGTCGGTTTTGCCTCAGAACAAACATTTCATCTTTCAAGGACGAAAGTTTTGTTAGATCAATAAAATAAATGCACCGCATCTAGTCGCAAAAATAAATAAAATAATATAAATAAATAAAAGATTTTGGCTTTTCGTCAGTGTTTGTGTAGAAATGTGACTGAGTCTCAGAGATACAGTGCTCAGGTCACAAATGGACGAGTTGAAAAGAATTCAGAATGAGGGACGTTTACAGCGCTGTCTTCACAACATGCATTACACACATACCAGAACGCACACACACACACACCCTCACAAAGCTGAGACGATCACATGCACGGGAATGTTAAGTAAGACAGAAGTAGCCCTGCATAGCTGTGAAACAGACTTAATGCGGCACGCTCAATCAACAGAATCAATACCTATCCAATTAACGTAACACTGATAAATATGTGGCCACTGCTGATCACCTGCCTAGATTAAGTTTTTCTCCTTCTTCTCGCCAGCGATATCATCACTCTATCAGGGGCTCTGTTTTGATCTCAGGGCCCGATACTGCATATTGTGTTACCTGTAACGAGATAGAGGAGGAGGGAAGCATACCTGAGTGAGAACTTGAGAGTGTAACGAGAGGCTGTCAGGATCGTTTTCTTCGCCGTCCAGCTTCTGTTTCTCCTTTTCTCTGTGGATAGAAAAGAAACTTCCAGGATCAAATCAGAGCAGTGAGGAGGAAAAACACTCCCGGTGACCTCTGACCAAGTATCTGATGAAGTAAGTGTGTATCTGTTGGCTTTGATAGACACTCCCACCCAAAGGCGTCTGGATTAAAAGCACAGACTGAAACTTTTGGGCGCTGCTATACAAAAATCACATTTTACACAGCCTTCATGAATAAAAGGCTTCTCAACTCTTCTCGTGTGGTTTGTTATGATCTAAGCAGTCTGCAATCCAGCAGAAACACTGTATGCAATACTGATCCAAGATTCAATGAACAGGTCAAGAGTATTTTCTCAGCTTTGCCTTCTTTAGCTGAGGAATCTCTCTGGAATGAGATCATTTATCTCACTTGGCAAAGTAGAGAAACTTTTTCTATTTATATATATATTTTTATATCTTCTCTTCTGGGTGAAGGCAGCTCCCTGCCTCAGAAAAAAAGAGCCTCACATCTTTAGGCTCGTAGAAAATGCAAGCAGCAAAGCTTTCAGCCAAAACGCGGAGACACAAATTGAGCGTTGGAGTGTTTTTCCAGTGGTTGCTTGATAGGTTGGACTAGAGATACCTGGCCTCCTAGATGGAAAGACAGGGGAGTGGAGGATGGGTTCCTTATTTTATTTCTTTAAGTGGATTAAAATCGGCCAGTCAGCAGAAGATTGTGTCGGAATCCTTTCACAAAGCAAAACATTTTAATCAGTTTAAGTGTTTTCTGTATGACATGAGCTTCATCCAGAAGAACAGGGTTGTAAATATGTAAAAGTTGAATCTTGAGATAGATGGATCGAACTAGGATGAAAGAAGAGATTCAAATGAATGACAGAAATGGACAAACTGGGAAGACTGAGGCAGCAGTTGGTGCTGCCCACCTGGTAGCCTGCATCCTGCTGGAGAGGATCCCTTTTATGCTGAAAGGGATTTTGAAGTCACTAGGGAGCCTTGTTGATAAGCTGTGAACCTGCTTTGAATATGAATCATTTCACCCTGAGCAGCGTATATATACGACGCTGGCTCATTTGGTCTGATTTTTCCCACTGAAGCCTGTGCAGCTTTGAATATTGTTACATTAGCTGTACCCATTTGGACTGTGTAAATCAGGCATCGCTCATCATTAGAAAGACCGAGGTTACTAATGATTATTATTCAGAATTCTGCCTCGAAACTTCAGCACTGAGGCTCACTTTCATCCAGTTTGAAGACAGCGATAGACAACCAACCCTTGGGTATTTGTGCAAACCAAGTATTTCCTCCAAAGTCAAAGTTTTTGATTGGTTATTCCAATCATTCCTCACATGTGGCAGCCAGACATTGCCCTTGATTCTTTCTAGCTTGCTTGCCGGGGCTGGTAACATAACGAGCTAACTGTTGCAGCTAACAGTTAGTTAATGTGAGCACATGTGGTCTAATAGCTTACTTTACTGCTTATTTAACAGCTGGTAAATTAATCACTACACAGCACTGGATTCATTGAATAAGCATCAGTAGTTGATGAAGTCATCAGGCTTTTTATTTCATGTTGAGCTTCAGATTTGAAAAATGTATCAAATTAGCGATGCTATAAAATGAAGGTGTGGGATTTGAAAGCATTTTGGAGCATGCATGAAAGATGCTATTGAGTTGTGAATGCAGGTTCCACTGTGAATACCTATGAAGATCTTGCCATCATCTGCTTTGATTTTCAGAACCTGTCTCTCTTGAGATCCATTATTTTGTACATTTGTGATACTAAATAACCAGAGTAGCTGTATCATAAATTTGTTTTTCTATTGGATAAACTGACCCCAAGAGTGTTAGAGCACATAATAAAAATAAAAGAAGTTTCAGTAAGATGATGATTAAAACAACCATGAAGAAAAATTTAAAGGCAATATTTTTATTGCAAATGTGCATTGGGCATGCCAGTTGTTGTATAAAGACATTCATTAAAAATGAACTTCATTAGAAACAGTTTGACCCCGATTTACAAGTGTGGTGGTCAGCCTTAAAAAAGTAAAACGAATTTATATTATTATTATTATTATTATTATTATTATTATTATTATTATTATTATTGTTATTATATATCAGAAAAAGTATAAAGTAATAAAGGTTCAGATAACTGTCCTCAGTGCTTTCCCCTCTCGCTTCCAAAGATGAGCTAACTCATGGACGAGTCTGTATGCAGAAAACATGGAAACACAACTAATATCCTCTTCAACACTGGTGTATTGTCAGTTTTTTGAATCTGCCTTGAAACCAGAGTTAGTACTTTCAAAATCCACAATTGTCACTTTGTGCAAAACTATATTACAATTTTTTATCTACTCCTCAGACACAAAACACTTTGAAAAATACTATGACAGCATCATAGTTAACAGGTAATTAAATTAAATAATGAACTAAGGGAATATTATTCTCCATCACGTGCATTGGCAGCGCTAAAGGAAAAGATCTCTTTGTGGGCACCATGGACAGAAGGGCTGACTACAACAAGCAAAACACTGGTAGAATCAGAAAGAGATTTGGGCGGTCTGACCTTCCTAATTAAGGTTTAGTATGAAGACTAAAAATCTGAAGACAATAAAACCCACAAGGCATAAAATACCTATCAGACAACAGAGCAAAAGAGCACATCTACTTCTCAATCTCTGCAACTCTTTCTCTTGTTTTTCAGACTTCTTCACCTGCTCCTCCAGGTGAACGATTCTTGCAGCCTGTCAGGTTCAAACAACCTAGAACATTTAAAACACACACAAAAAGGAGAAGACAACAGTATCAAGTTTCTTACTCGCGAGGAGAACGGACAGAGATGTGCTCAGTTAGAATCTCCAACCCGCTCTGAAACACACCTTGCTGTACCCTCTCTTTTTATTTCCTTAGGGTGGTCCCTAGTTACATGAACGTTGCTGCTCTAAAGGGTTGGGGTACAAACAGCAGCAACGCATCAGATATGGTATGATTCCATAACAGAGTGACGACTTTCTTCCTTCGTCCTTGGGACAGGATCCATGCGTATCAGTTCAGCAGGTCCGAGGGAGTACGGAACAGGGGGAGTTCACATCCTGGCAGAGATGCCCGTGCACATCTCCATAATTAATACCAACCTTCCTGAAACGCAACTCAGAGCATAATGAGGCACACACACACACTTATATGGTCATAGTATGCAGTACAAAGAGTAAAAGAGTGTAACAGAGTAAATATGGGATAACTTATATACATTATTCTAACACAGCCATTCTGCGGTCCCTCCATGCCCTGATGCTCAACAGGATGCAGACACATCCCAGACACGCCAGTCTAAGTGTGACTGTTTCTATGCCGACAGTGTGGTCTTTTAGGATTAGTCCAAAACAGGCCAAAGCCAGAGTAACTTTGAGCAGCCACCACAGCCCCCTCAGAAAAAGGGTGAGCAGGAAAAAGGCACCGGCAATCACCCCGTAGCAAATGAGAAGCAGGAGAACCCACTGAGCAACGAAGATGATACCCTCTGGTGTCACTGTGTCGATCGGAAGACCAACTGTGGAGACACAGGAGATGTTCATGCCATTAGCTGGAATGTAGAGGGGATTTCCAGTAAAGTATAAAGGAATATCCTGCATTTGAAATCCTTTTCTTGCAACTTGGCAATGCTGCAAGAGACGCATTTAAATGAAATCGAATCTGAGGAATTGAAGCCACGATGACAGGGCCAGTTTGTTTCAGCACCAGGCAGTGGTGCTTTCGAGATAGTAGTTTTGATAGTGTTTAAATCAGATTATCGTATGATTAATTGATAAATAAGGATGTTTACGTATTTATGCATCACAAAATATCTGGTCTTTTATAATGTTATATGTTATACGAGTAAATGATACTTAATTAACATAATTAGGAATACACATGTATAAGGAAGAGCATTGAAATCTACTTTATGTAATATATAATATAATTACATTATATCTTTTCTTTACCTCGGATTCCAGCATCCTGCAGGAACAGTGTGACATGTTGAAGGAGCATGTTCAGACCAGTGGCCAAACATCCCGCTGCAGCATCCAGAGTCCCAGAGAAAGCCTAGAAGACAGCCGGTTGGTGTTCACAGATATGAAAACTTGATTTAGTGGCGTTGGCTCACACATACAGTACAAGCCAAGGCTGGTATCACCTTGCTTTACCTGTAGGAGTATCAAATTACACCGCACTTGAAGCTGGAAGTACCTCTCTTACTTTCACTTTCCATTTACACCGAAATAGCAACTGAGGCTTCACCAGGACTTGTACGCACAGTTTAGTGCCTCGTTTTATTAAACATTCATTAAATAAACATAAAATAACTCGTGTTTCCATTACTAACCTGTTGAATGGAGATCGCCATCTGCTTCCTTCTCTCCACTGCAGCGGTCTTGTCCTCAAATAGTGCGGCCAGTGCAGAAATCGCCATAACAACTAAGAAGAGCATGAACTTCTGAGTACGACCAAAGTCTGGTTGTTCACGACGCACGACCGTGTTGGAATCCATTCTAATCATTTTTTTTTTATAACAAATTTACAGCAAGATATTCCTCTCAGTGTAAGTGAGAAGTTAAAATGTTTTCCTTGACATTGGTGACGTTCGTAAAGATCGACACTAACTGACTTTTTTACGTGCTTACACTCCGTAACTCATTATAACTATCAGGATGTGACTGATGTAACTGAGTAGGGAGGGTGGCGCCTAGATGAACACTACTTTACACAAACCCCAGTGTGCAGTGGTTTAATTGACTTGACTGCCCAGACCTGTTTTATGCCACAGGCACGCAGGCAGTCAAGTCAGTTGTATCAAGTCTGAAATTGCTATAGAGACAAAGGTATTGATATATTCAGTGACATACCCGACACGCAGCAGCAAGCAGGTGCGTGGCCACCAGGGTGGCTGGGGGTGTCACCGGCTACCCCTGGATAGCGTGATGAGTGCAGGAAGCTGGGTGAAACATTACGTTCACCTGGCAAAGTTCTGTGAGGATCAGCCATGCTACCTTTGTCAGTCAGTCCAAGCCAAAACTTTTCTACATACATTCACGCTCCCCCGGAGGATAAATTCTGATTATTAGATGACCCTCGACTTGTCGTGCAGGTGAATATTTTCACTTTTTGCTAGATAGACTGACACATGGTCTGGGTATAGGTGTTCATGGCGCCCTGATGTTTCATCCAGCCTAATTATCAGGTCAATATTTTTATGGGTTTAAAACTAAATATCTGAAAAACCGACGTCATTCCCATCGGCCTTACATGTGCTTAACGCTAATTAGTAAATCTTACCTCACTAACACACTATACTTAGACGGTAACCACAGTAAAAAAAACAAAATACCTGTTAAACGTTAACATGCTAGTCTTATAGTGGTTGTGGCTCATTCTTCTTTGCAATCGTGTATCAGTTCCAGTAAAGCTGATGTTTGGAGCAGCTCTAAACGTCTTTGAATGTATCTGTTTAACTATTCAGTGAAAGCTCATTGTACCTAAACCTGCCATTTCTGTGTGTTCTTTGAGTTATTTCTCAAGGTCACCGGGGCTAAATTGTGTGTACAGTGCGTCACTGCTGCTGTGAGTCCTCGTTTGTCGACCCTCAAATACTGGAGTGTGCATGTTTAGGCTTTTGGGGTTTTGCCTTGCAGTGTACAAGATGAGTCTCTTGTAAACCAAAGGATTTGTTTATGCCTTCAAGTTTTTGGTCTGCAGTGACAGTTTCAGGCAAAACACGACAGCGTTTGGATGTTTAATTCATATGAAAACAGCAATATTATCTCAGGATCATGTGAACCTTGTCGTCGGAGACACTAATTGAAACAGACCTGATGTAGAGGCTGTCCTCTCGTATCAGCCGGGTGTTTCATCAACCTGTCCTCTCCTTTTAATTCCACTTCCGTGTTCCCACTTTGCCATCTCTTTTCCTGCCTTCTAAAACATTATTCCCCCTTAGTACACCCTTTTCCTCTCCCCCTTTCCCCGTCAAGTGCCTTCCATCCTCTTCTTCACCTCATCTATTCCGTTGAGCTGTCCCCCTTTTCCTGCTCTCTTTACTCTCCTCACTTTGCTCTTTATTCCATCCTGGGCACAGAGCGTAAATCTGTCTATTCACACCGTCCGCTGAGAGAGCAATTAACCTGATCAAAACTTCCTGGTGCTGAGATCAAACAGATTTCAGCAGGGGGAGGGGGCTGGTACCAGAATCACAGAGAGAGAAAGGGAAGAGACACTGGGATCTCCGAGGAGGGGCGGAAAAGGGAGTTTTGAGGTGAAAGGGAGGAAACATCGGACAGGACCATCTGGTGGGACCTTCGGGTGGCCATCGGTGTGAAAGTGTTTGTTCAGACAGTTTTTAAATAGCTGAGTGACTCATTTTTCTTCTCCTGCATGCGCCTCACACCACTGCTCATCAGACCGCAGCACGCCGGCTGCTGCGATCTCATCTCAGCCCCCTCTTGCCTGTGAGGGATTAAACTCTTAATCCGCCAGACTGAGGCTCGCTATTAGTACCGACAGGGCTGCGGCTATCTTGGTGTTTTCTGCTGCGTGTGTGTGTGTGTGTGTTGTGGATGTGAGATGGATGGTGGGCAGCTGTAGGTATACTGTATGAATGTGTGTGGGAGATTAATAAAAAAACAACAACAATGAGGCAGGGGCACAGAGAGTGTGCGGGGGGTGGTGCCACACATAAATAAGTTAGCCAGTTTAATGTTGGAGGACTCGAGTGTTCCCTATCCACCACCTGTGAGAAACCCAACCTGAAAAACCCCTCTGCTGGTGTGTGAGCGTTTCTTCCTGTCCGCTGTTTGCATGCGTGTGATAAAGCATAAGAAGATGACAGACAGAATTAAAAAGGCATATTGTGTTGCAGGGCACCTAATCCATTCAGCTGCGACTGAAACTTTGTCTCCTTCGTGACAGAGAAAGAAAAATAGCTGACTGAGAACTAATAGCCCAACGTGTGTGATCATTCTCATGTTGCATACCCTAACCAGCCCTGGGCATATGCTGCACTGCAGGTTAATGAATAGTGATGGAGGGATTCAATAAGCTGAATGTCTCTGTTCTCAGCATACACACACACACACACACACACACACACAGACCCCCACCTCTTCAGTTTCCATCTCTACGCTAATGTGTTGTCTGCTCTGTTAGCAGCCATAAGGGCCTGGACAAAGTGTTTGCTTGTTTTAGCAGCTCCCTCAGGCGCATGCAACCTAATGAGCTGCCTCTCAAGGACAAAGTGGGTGCATGAAGCCAGCGACCAAGACGAATCTGCAAGCACAATGATATTTTTTTTGGGGGGGGGGGTCTCTGAACTTTCAACCTTGTGCAAATTTGGTTCCAGCATTGCAGAGGTAGGCTTGACGCAGCATGTGTTGATCTGGCTTTTTTTTTTTTTTTAAGTCAGGTCCATTTGCTTCTGACACAGCTTAAAGTTTGGCCAGCTGCTCAGTGCCCTTCTGTGGGACTGAGATCTTCTCTTGCATCTGTGGCATTCAGTTTGTATTTGTGTGTCACGCCAAACACTGTGCCCACCTCACAGCGGATTACAAGGCACTGCTATTGTTCATAACTTGCATAATCAGATCATACATACATAAAAATGAAAGAACAAATGAAAAACGTCAGTTATAGATTTATTAATGCTCTGAAATGCATGTTAGAACTGCTACAAACCTAAAATCTGTCTTGATAAAGGGATAAACTGGCTAACTTGAACGTTTTGTATGTAAACAGCCATTATTTGGGGGCTGTATCCACATTTACAAAAGGGTTTTTTTTTAAAATTCATTTTATCTTAAATTTAGCAGTAAAAAGGTCGAAAAACAATGGAATAAACTCAACAATGCCTCGTGGAGCCAGTGCCTTAAATAAATCAATGATTTCTGTGTGAATTTATGACAGTGTTACGCTGCTGGAACCAAATTGCCTTAAATGTCAAACTGACTTCGAGCCGTTTCCTTCTCAGCAGATTCAGAGCCAGCCTTTAGTGAAGGTAATTTGGGAGGTTACCGCGCCCCCTGTTGCGCGTCAAGCGATCGGGTTAGGAAACATGGATGAGAGCTTCTCCTCAACGTCCTTGAAATTCCTGTCAACTGAGAGAGAAGGGTGATATGTCGAGCAAATACTGAGAGCCTCACTACAGTCCTGCTACGATCTGGTAAGAGCTCACATACTCCCAGTCATAACTGCGCCTGTCTTCATCTTTACGCTTGAACTTGGGTACCGGGAGTCTCCTCTGTTGCGCACCACGGCTCCGGCTCCCTCCTCCCCTGCTCCTCCTCCTCCTCCTGCAGCACCACTGCGAGCTGTAACGGGACACTTTAAGCGCACCAAACCTTCACCCGCTTCCCTCTCTGATATGTTCAGACTCTCTGCGCGCCGTCCACCAGCTTGGATGATGCGGACGCCGGAGAGGTCTTGCTGTTACTGTAACATGCGGCGGTTGGGAATGCTCGTTGACACCCTGGTTTGGTGTTGAATGACCGGGACTGCGAGGCGACAAAGGGATTTTCACTGCGAGCTGGTCTGGGCGTCTGGAGATGAGTACGGGGGCTCAGGTTGGTAAGCTGCACTTCACAAGTTGCGCTGGTGTCTGCGGGTCTTTGTGCTTGTAGCTGGGTCTATTTTCTCAAGTTGCAATGCTGCCACAGTACTTAAAATGAGAAATGCTGGTGTCCTTTCATTTCGGTAACACTGCAACATACAGCAGGATAAGACAAATTGTTACAGATAGTATATTTGACTGAGCAGACCTACTTCATGTTTCTTACGTCTGATCACCACAGCCCTCTGAATAACATCTGACTTTGACTTTAGACGTCTTATTTGTTTTGTCTCCGCGTGATCATTTTAACACGATTTGGTCATTGTGAGATTGTAATTAATCGCCCAATTTAACCAAGCTTAATTAAAGGTCCGGGCTTGTTAAGGGCGCAAAATAGTTCCGGTACAAGGTGTGTGCGTGTGCGCGCGCTTTTGCAAGTTAGAGAGAGCAACTCGGTCCGTATGAGACGCAGTTCCTTTGCAAATGCAGTCACTGTTGACTTGCCCATGAATATAATATGAGCTCCCTGACTGCACGCTGAATACAGTATGACCCCAACATAGAAAAAAAAGCCCCTGCCTGTATAAACACAAATTACGAAAACTATAGATTGACTGCTTTCTTTTGGTACAATGTTCATTTATTTTTCATATTAGTTTGAATATTTCAATAGATTCAGCCTACAAAAAAAAAAAAAAACAGCCTCCACCTGTGATTAAACACCAAAATAAATAGGTGAGTTTACTTTCCACCTCCACAGATACCTTTCCCCTCCTGTGTGTCTGTCAGTGATGTCCAGGAGAGAACCAAAGCAGGTCGAGCAAAGCTGAAAAACACCAGTGTGCTTCAATTAACTCTCCACTAAGAAACACTGGCCACATCCACAGGGAATACAGATCGATTAATAAATAGTTTATCATGCCCTCCTCCTCCTGTGAGGTGGAAATGAAACACCGGCATCGTGACATAAGTGATTTATTGGTTCCTTCAGTGCGGGATGCTATCTTCTTAGATGTGAATTAGTGGCGCATGTTGGTGCGGTCCAATGCTTCAAAACTGTCTGCGCTGACCAGTCACACATTCAGTAAGTCTGTGGTTACTGTAGCAGAGGAATCTCAGTACTGATGATAATCTGATTCTAAAGAGGCTGTATAGAGCAAAATATAGAGGTACTGTACCTCTGACGAACTCACAGCCCTGTCAGACTGCAGGTCTGTGTGCAGTCTTACAGGACACCACACTGTGCACACCATCATGGTGGTGAGTCAGGGCTATAGTCACAGTGATGAGTGATGTGTGTGAGCTGAGACATTTGCACCTACACATGTGTTTCTAGAAATGGGTAGAAAAGTCTGGAGTTCGCCCTCGGAGATTCTGGCTTTCCTAAATTGCAGTGGCGTGTGTAGAAAATCTATTACAGCCTTATACTCACAACAAAAGCTGGCAGGAGAAAAGTGCAGGGCAGCCACCCAAACGTAAGTCAGCTTCACTGTTAGTCGCTGGATACGAGAAGCAGCGGAACAATGAGTCTCAGAGGATAATTCCAGCTGTTTCGAGCTGAGAGCAGCCGAGAGCTCAATCTTATTCTTTCATCATCTGCCACCATGCCATTAAATACTAAAGCCGCTCTCACCCACTGCTGTTAAAAGTGGCTTTAACGTCTAAAGTTTGTGGAGTTGGACGAATGCTCTTCTCTGTCAGTGGTAAAATATATGAAATGTAAATATCCAGCACACCCTCTAACATGTAGGATTATTATTAATGAGAAATTAATTAGATGCAATAGACCCTTTCCCTGCACACATTTTTGACATGTTATACCAGCAAAAGCACACACGTAATTAACAGCGTCAGTGATGTCTAACTGGAACGCAGCCTTCATTAATGGGTTATTGAAGTTTCTTCTTATTCATTTTTGCGATCTCCACCTCTGTTGTTCGCTTGCAGCTGGTTTAAAAGCATGGAGCGTAAATAAGTAACACTGCAGCAGGAAAGAAAGACACACTGTATCTTAGTGGTGGTAAATAAACGACAAATATAATAAAAATCCACAACTATTTAAGGCTTTGATACACGGCAAACCATTTCTGGGCAACTGTAACTGCTAACAGTGCCAATAAGTTTCAGGGCAATTGTCTTGCCAAGAAAAACATTTTGGACCCTGTGTTTCGGTGTCTGTTGCTAGGTTTGCTGCCCGTCTACAACAGCCAATAACTCACTCAGAGTGTGAATAACACCACAGACCTGAATGTTCTTTTCTGCTGTTATCCCTTGAATTTTCTAACACCCGTACTGAGCCAACCAGCCAGGCCGCCCTTATTGCGTGTTGATTCGAGAGTGAATTCCTTTGCTGTTCGTTCAAGTCCTGCGCTGACCACAGTGCGTGGCCATTTATAGCAGCAGAGCTGATGTGTCTGTCTGTCTTGTTTCTCACTGAAAGGAAGTGGAAAAGGGGGGGCGGAGCTTGCAGCACTGCAGTCTCATTGAGGTGTGCTCTCTCTGTCTCCTCCTTGCTGTTTTCTGTCTTCAGAACATCTCTTTCCTATTTTTTCTCCATTATTGCTCTTTATTGTGACACCTGCCCAATTTTATTCCGTTGTAGTCCCGTTCTGACATTTCTCTGTGTGCCTCTCTCAGTGCCTGTGTGATGCCGCCACATGTCTAGGCCCTCCCTAATCCTGCTTCGGCGACACAGAGGATCCCCCTCAGTCCCTGGACACCTCGCTGCTACACATTTGGCTCCTTGACTCATCCAGCTCATCCTTTGCAGCTATCAACTATCTATTCAGGCTTTCCTTTTCCAGACTCTCACTTCAGACTGGGATTACCCACTGATCTGATGCTGAATCCTGATATGCCAACTGAGTCTATTGTGGACCTCGGCAATGTCAAAACTCAGCCGCATTCAAATGTGACAGCAGGTTTCCCGACCTTCCTCATTCCTCACGTTTCTCGGCTCTGTTGGGAGGGAGCCAAAGCCATAGATCATCTGTCGCTGAGAAAAAACCCGTTGTTATGAGGGGTTCTGAGACCAAAAAGACTGAAAGCTCATTTAACTTTTATGCACAGCCTGCCCACAATAGACCTTGGCTGCAGCAGGAAAGCTTTTCTCACGTACAAGTTTAGTGTAAGTTGTTGTAAGCAGCAATACGTCTCTGTCCTGAGACTCAAAGGGTGAGCCCGGTGTAATCTGTAGACTTCATTACCTGGTCTGAGCTGCCCGGTTCGGAGCAGCGTGCTTTCCAAATGCTGCCATGCCCATCATCAGCAACGCCAACCATGACTTCAGCAATTTGTCCGTCAGTGATGACAGCAGCCTTGATCGCATCTTCACAGAGATCCCAGAGACTGAGACCGTCAAGGTATGAATAAGATTAAGATCACTTAAGTTCAATATAATATCAAATACTAAGTGATCAAGTTGTAGGCAACTAGTTGCAGTCACACATGTTTCAGATACAGCTACTCATTAAGCTTTTTGTTGGTCATTCCTTAGGGTGTGCACTACCAGAGGGCTCAGTTCATCCGTCGGCCAGAGGACCTGGTGTCCGTCGACCACGCCTTACTGGCAGTGATCAACGTTGGAGGAAATCGCTACACCTTCCCCTGGAGCACCTTGGAACAATTCCCTCTCACACGACTTGGCCGCCTCTGTGGCTGCAGATCAGCAGAGGAAATCGCCAGCATTTGTGACGACTATGACGAAGCCCGCAAGGAGTTCTTCTTCGACCGGTCGCCGTCTGCCTTCAGGGTCATCCTCAACTTCCTGGCTGCAGGGAAACTGCGCCTGCTGCGCGAGATGTGCGTCCTCTCCCTGCACGACGAGCTCACCTACTGGGGTGTGGAAATGGCGTACATGGAGCGCTGCTGTAAGAGGAAGATGTACACACGCATCGAGGAGGTGCACGAGCTCGAACGGCGTGAGGAGGAGCGGAGGCAGAGAAACGCCATGCAGCGCGTGACAGTGGAGGAGACAAGGTACCGCAAGGTGATGAACTGGCTGAGAGATATGGTGGAGAACCCACAGTCCGGCTTACCGGGGAAGATCTTTGCCTGCATGTCGGTGATCATGGTTGCGGTGACTGTGGTCAGCTTGTGCATCAGCACCATGCCGGACCTCAGAGAAGAGGAGGACAGGGTGAGTGAACCACTGTGTTTATATTCTGTCAGTGCAATTATCATCACCCTGAACTGAAGTCAAACTTATCCTTTTAATCAAATATAATACTTAAACTTGAGCAAGTTTTGTAGTAAGATGCCAGATTGTCAGTGAGATTTGTCTTAAGTGGTGTGAATGATTCCTCCTGTCTCTTCTCACAGTTCTTCACTGCTAAATGACACAGTGATCATGAAGTCGCAGCTCACAACTTAGCATGACAAAGCGGATGCTCATTTAGGCTCCAGCATTAACTTTCTTTCCTGTAAAGTAATGTTGAATTCCATCACCAGCGTGTGTCTACAGTATGCCAGTGTTTATGAATGAGTAAGAAAGCAAAAGTGTGAGATTCTTGTTTTATTCATGTCCGATTGAGGCAGACATTGCGATGCTGCAAACAGACGGGCTTCCAAATTCTCAAATATTAAGACTCCCCGTCGTCACACCCTCTTAAATATATCTCTGTGGGCTGCCACTGTTTGTGTGTGTTGGCCGTGCATGTCCTGTGATCTGTGTCTACCCATAGCAGCATGAGATAATGAAGCCAGAGCTGCTCACTGAGGCCTGTCCAGTATCTGTCAGTAAACACTGGGGAATAATGAAATGGGCTTAGTGTATCTCACACAAAAGACACACTCACGCATACAGACGTGCACATCAGCAGACACACGAAACAGTCAAAACACACCCATATGTGCAGTCACGTGCCTACACACACTCACATGAACATACGATGGTAATGGACTCATCCACTGTAACCGATACGGACCTCTCAGGATTTTGCACACGTTTACTCATGGCTCTTCTGTTCCATTCTGACTAAAACTGTATCAGTGGTGATCAGTTGCCCATAAATAAGAAATGATGTGTGTATATGCATACCGTCGCTGCAGCCCTACGCACCTGCTCAGCAGCTGTCGAGAAGTCATCAGCAGTAGTGCTCCCGTGCTGATTTTGTCACAGGCGGCTAACGGAACAAGTGCATGAGGGTGCGATAGTGGAGAATTTAGGAGGCGGAGGAGAGCGCCGGCTCCAGAATGCTTGATGAGTTGTAAAGGCCAAAGAGAGGATTTCAATAGCCCTGCCAGGAGGAGCCCAGTAGTTGGTGACAGTCATAGGAACACAGATGGAAGAGCCTGGGCACAGGATTGGACAGAGTCCCTGGGTCTGATTCACACAGTTCTGTAAACCTGCATGGCTGGGTAATGCCTTTGATATGGATCTTTTATAGCATATGATGAGACAATATCTGTATGAAATAAAAGCACCCTAGAGTCAGACGCCACTGTGTATTCTGTGTGCAGCGATAAGGTTCACAACACAGGAGTCAGACATATAGCCGGAGCCACAAGCGAGCAGATATTCAGGCAACAGAGGCAGACTAGAGCAGACTGGAGTACAAGCGTTGCTGAATGCAGGGATTGTATTACCTGATGTATAATGTAGGATTGCATTTCTGATGCAAACAGGAAATTGGGCTTGTAAATCTCTCAGGTAAACACACCAGCGAGTGTCCACAAGGGTCAGTACATTCCTCAGGGGTCAGCTCACTTCCACCAAGTCCTTGCACACCCAATCATTGTACATACACACACACACACACACACACACACACACACACACACTTGACTTCACTGTACAATATCGATTCCTGGCACACGAGTGCTCAAGAAAAAGATTTTCGTGAAACGTTATACTGCCATGTGTGTGTATGTGTGTGTAAGTATCTATGGTTTTGTCTGACTAACTGACTTACTCCCTTGTGAGGACATTGTGTGTTATAAGGACATGTTAAGTGTGTGTTTGTTCAAGCATCTGTTTGCATGTCAATGCTCATTCTTGGAAATCAGATGGAAGCTCCCTCCAAAAGTAAACAAATCCATCTGCTGCTTTCATGTTTTTCCTCTCCGCGTGCTCCCGAGTTTCAAACTCTTCTTGTGTGTTCGGCTACTGAACTCCATCCACAGTGTCCGGCTAGCCTGCCCAGGCAGGATCAGCAGGACTCCTGTCATCTTTAATTCACATGGCCCTGCTGTTTGTCTCTGTCTCTGGTCTGCTTTGTGCTGGAGTGAGCCAAAATTCCCTCGTCCACTCATTATTCATCCTGCTTCTCTGCCTGCCTCGGTTCGGGTTAGGAGTGTGAAAGGAGAGATAAAGTAAGTGAAAGATGGAGGAAGAGGACAAATAGAGGATATGTCTGACGGAGGGAGAGAATGAGAGATGGAGTTAAAGAATATGCTTCGGAGAGAATTAAAAAGGGAGAACAGATGAGAGTGAGACTCTGGTGAGGGGGAAAGCAAGAGACAAACAGCTCCTCATCTCCCCCTCCTCCTGCTCCCCTCTGTCTATCTCTACAGTATGTAATGTGCTTCTGCCTGTCCTCAGTTGATCCCCTCTATCAAACAGTATATCACTATGAACTAAATGCTTTGAGAGGGGCCTTTATCATACAGCTCAGTTTCAAGCTCCCTGATAATACCCGCTCCTCCATGCCTCCATCCCCTGCTGTCAGTGTATAAGTATGTAAAAACGCTCCACATAATTCTGAAGCCACAATCGTTTCTTCAGGCTGCGTACAGTTTGCAACATTTTGATGGGAAGCACAACCTCCATGGCTTTCAGAAATGGAAATGGATGTATGAAATATTGATATAAGATCGGGCAGTCAAAATGGTAGCGGAGTTTTAGACCCGGTTGATAGAAAGGTAACCTGGGAACCAGATGAAGAAGCCTCTGCTCTCCCACCCGTTGAGACCTTGCTGGGTCCAGCCGATCGCAGCCATTTATCTGTTACAGAGAAGAGCTATTTAGGTGTTTTCATAGTACAGTGACTATTAACGCCTTGTATTTCCAAATTATTGTGACAAAAAAGCTCAACACTTGCAGATAAATGCAGATTGCGGACACAAGATTAGTGTAAGCTTTTGCCTAAAAATGTATAGAGCGCATGTATTTCATCATATGCTGTGGTTGACATATTCAGTAGCTCACGAGCTGAATGTCTGTTGTGATTAACCTAACCCAGCTCTGACCCCAGTAATCTCAGGCAAGATAACAACAGTGTTTATATTGGAAACAACAGGGTGTATGCAGTTTATAACTCTCTCTGGAAAGCAGCAGGTCTCAGCACACATTGATAACCTGCCTGAGTTTACATCGCGTCGCTGTTCAAATGTCAAACATCCACCAAAGACACTGGCTCTCATTGCACATATTTCTGAGTAAAACTTTTCAGCCAGGCCTGCAACTTTCTCTGCATTCATTTTCATTAATTTACCGCGCACACATCAAAGTGCTCTACTCTCAGCGAGTGTCGCCGGGTGAGGGAGTATTTTCAGACAGCCTCATCAGATTTGCTCTCCTTTTCCTAATTCAGTCGTACTCTGGCCTGGGGAGTAATTGAAGTGGCCGTTTTATGTCCTTAATGCCATAAATTGGAGTGGGATTTGCTGTTCAATAATTACGTCCCAGGGCATCAATCACGAGAGAGAGAGAGAGAGAAAGAGAGAAAGACAGCAGAGTAACAGACTGCATGACTTAAGCTTCAGACTGTGTGTTTTGGCACGTTTTCCTATTGACTATCCACTTGTTCTCAAGCAGAGACGTGTCAATAATCTTATTGAACCATCAAACCTGTCTGGGCAAGTGATTATAGAGAGGGTAGATGGGTGCGTGATATCTTATTCTATTAAGAGCCTGAGGAGACAGAGGAAAAGAGACAGAGTGAGACCGAGATAATGTGTGTTGTGACGTCTGAAGGGAAGATTAGGTAATTCTTTATATTAGAGGGGAGGGAGGCAATGGAGGAGTCTGGGTCGTGGAGAAGAAGTGGAAGATAACAAGAGAACAGGGTAAGAGAGGAGGATGTAAACACTAAACCGGCCATGAACCCTCCTTTCTCTCCTTCTCTTCTCGTCACAGAGGAGCTGTTCAAAGTTTAAAGACTGTCTGAGACACAGCGACATTACCTGGGTGCATAACGAAGAAGGGATACACATAAGTGCGCGCGCACACACACACAACACTAACAAGACATGCCCTATCATGGATTAGTTTCACGGTCATATTGCACTGTAAAGAGAGTTATCAATAAACAGAATCATCACTGAATGATTGTATAGGATTTATCAATACATTAAACTGAGCAATGTCACAGAATGGCAGAGAGATCATAATGATTTCAGTTCTTTGCTCATAGTCGTTATATATTATAAATTAGATATAGAATTTTTCTGGCTTCATCATGAGGATAAAAGTCGAATTCTTCAATCTTGATGAGCTGAAAAAAACAACCCGTTGTGGTCATAATGTCACCCGTTCATCATCAGCGGAAAACAACGTTTGTTAGACACGATCAAACAAAGCCTAAGAAGCTGCGTGAATGCCATCTGCATCTGCAACTGTCTGTACTACATGCACACTGCTTTTGTGGCAGAGACAGAGCATTTGCTGCAGGGGGCTTTTTCAGAGATGGATTACCTATAGCATGGCGTACTACATTTTACATTACAAATGCTCATGTCATTAAGATAAAGTTTGTGTAATAGTGTGTAATCGCACTGAGTCTGTTAAAAGACCTTCCGTTCTTGGCATGTTTAACAGACCTGGGGTGATGGGATGTGAATGTTACAGACTGGAGTAATAACCTGCAACCAATCGCTGCTGGGAATCATTTTCTAAGTGTAATTTCCCCGCAACACTGAGGGTTATTCATTAGTGATATGACCACCAAGTATCCTTTTAGAACGGTAACCTCAATTTTCCAGGGTGTTTGACTGGCTGAACTTGTTAGCACTATATTAGGTCAGTGACAGTGCATCCTCATCTTATACTGAGACAGCCTGCAAAGCTGTTTAATGATTCCTGCAGGTCCCAGGGAGTGTGCTGGTTTGCAGTAAAGGTTTTATGTATTATACAGTAATCTCATTAAACACAATACAAATGAAAAAAAATAAAATAAATCGAATGACCGGGGATGACTTCATCTTTTGCTGTGATAGATCTGCTTGTCATATCGCCTACGGCCAGAAACCAACAACAGAGTATTTTCTCTTATCTGTCATTTTGCACCAATGTCCGCCTCCACTGAGAATCATTTGGAGCAGATCAAAGTGTTGGCTGTGATAAAATCTCCGAAGCATTTGTGGTTACGTCTCCTGCTTCTGAACTGTGCAGAATTGCATTATGAGAATCAGCCAAGCCGGTTTCTGCTTTTATTGCCTCTGAGGGGGAGTCGTGGTTTGGTATCAAACATTCTTAAATGTCTCGAAGCATGAATGAATTTCCCCTGAAGCGCCACAGCCAATCACTGATTTGGTAATCAAAAGGGGGCACGGCCCAAACCAAACTTAATACTAACCGTGACTCTATAGTAGCAACCATATCTGCAGTCATGTCTCTGCTGAAGTGGCTTTGTCACATGGTGTATTTTCAGCAGCAGAGATGCTACTGATCATAGAAACATAACAGGAAGACTACAGACAGCAGTGTGTCTCTTTGATCCTCTCACTCTTCCTACTACACATTGCCACTTGTACTTTGATCGTGAAGGTGACACCACTCTAGTGTATAAAGTATATACCCTGCAATATAGTACATAACTGAGTACTTACAGCATAGTATGAAGATTAGAAAATACTATTGATCCAAGATGAAAGTAACAGAAGGGCGGGACTGAGCGAAAACGGCACAATTACAAAATCCTTCTGCTACTTCAGCACCATGGACAGCACCGTGGATTTTTCGATACACAGCACAGTTAGGCTACAGATATTTCAGAGCCACGGCTACAAATCCAAACTTGCACAGCCTCAGTCAGATCTCTGCTACGATCGATGGAGAAGCGCAGAACAGGGGTGTCAGGTTAACAAGGGGGATGCATTTTGATCATTTTGCCAACAAGGAGGATGTTATCTCACCTCATCCCTCCAAAAATGGCCTACTGGACACAGACAACAGTCTGATCTGCAACAAAAGAAAAGCTATTGTGAATCGTAATACAATTTTAAGCCTTCCAAGCATATAACTTTATTGAAGGTAATCTAATTCCACACCTGAGATGTGAAACACATACTGTAACAGGAGATACATAGAACTAACAGTAAGGCTTTAAATGACTCAGTGTGTGTGTGTGTGTGTGTGTGTGTGTGTGTGTGTGTGTGTGGGAGAGTACTCTCTTTGTCTTCCTATACACACAGTGAGCTCGCTACATCTGCAGAGTCGAGAAGACAAAGCACCATCATCAATCACAGGCCCCGTCTGAGTGTGTAACAACAGGGATGCAAAATTAAGAATGCATTCTTCATGTGCCTCAGTTTTAGTCCCCCCTCCTCATCGTTTCAGCCTCGAGTAAATGAACACGAATGGAGCATAAATAGGTGTCCGAGTCTGTAAACTTTATTTGCTTAGCGCGGCGAGACTGAGTCTGGCAGTCAGTCAGAGCGGCTATAAGTCAAGGAAAGTGAATCAGACTTTAGGCATACTGGTGGATGGAGAGAGAAAGAGTATATAAAAGAGAGGAAAGAGGGGGAGAGAAGAAAATAAAGCAGATGCAGAAAAGGAGAGGAGCTGTAAACCCGCTGGATGCCAGCGTGAGTCAGAGGTTGCTGACCTTACAGTAGCTGCTAACTGCTAATTTGTCTCCATGTCCCAAAACTTTAAAATCCTGCTCAGCTCGTCCTCTAACAGGTTGTATAGCAGAGCCACCATCTTTCTCCATCTTACAAACCCTCAAGCCACATGAGGATTTGTAAATATTTTTATGCTAATTACTAGACTCCATCAAAACACTGACACTATGTGTGTGTGTGTGTGTGTGTGTGTGTGTGTGTGTGTGTTTTACAGAGTGATTGAATGTACATGCACTAATAATTACCATGCACATGCATTTTCAATGTTTTTGTCTATGTCTGCCGGCTTGCATGTATTCTGTTTGACCGTATCAGTGTGGAGCAGATTCCATGCCTATTGCGGCCTATCTGCTTATGAGCAGTATTCCCTCTGTCTGATGTGCTGCATGGCTGCCAAGAGGGATTATGGGAGAGAACAGCAAAGTATGAGATGTTTATCCCGTCTGTGCCAGAATGGGATTGTACAGCACAGCATAGACGGGTGCAGCACAATGCAGTGAGCAGAGAGGAGCCTCTTAGATCTGAACGTGCTGGGGCTGGACATTGTTGCTGACAGTTGAGGTTACCATGATTTCCCAGTTGGGGCTATTTTATGGACTTGAAAAATGACAACCAATGAAAATTTACGTGGTGTCTTTATGTTTATCTTTTTGGGAAAAAAAAAAATTACAAGGTTACAAGAATTACAAGTGCCATAAATGTCAAGAAGCCTTCAAAGTTCTGCAGTGCAGCCAAAAAAGAGAACCTACCCAAATAAGACCCACCAGACCAAAACTAATGGTGTGTTCGTCAGCAAGACAAGTCTTAAATTGAAAGTCTTCACTGCCAGCAAAGTGATAAATACTAATGAAAAAGCTGAAAGAGATTGATGATACAATTTACAGTCAACGGTTAATAACCAGCACGTAAATATAACCTGGTCACCTGATTCAAACACCTGCAACTGCAGCGTAAAACAGCTGGACTGTGAGAGAGGATAAGTGGTTTGTGTCCTCCGGATTTTCTGCAAAAGAAGGCAGCAGCTCTCGGCCTCTTTTGGAGCAGGACTTGGGTGAAGCTTGTTTACACATTACAATATCTTTTCATTTGAAATGCAAGCACTGAAGAAGGTTGTCCGACTTGGGACACGACAAACTACTTCAGCGTGTCTGTAGAAACACTGAACAACTTGCTTCCTGAACAGCATGACAGAACCAGAGAATTAACTAATTACTCTGAATGATTTTCTGTCTAGAAAGCTTTAAACCACAAGGACACACTTATTAGACAGTGTGTTAAATCCTTGATGCTCAAAATCTCCAGTTTGACTTTGAACCTCATTATTCAAAGTCCATTCTTCCTAAATCCAAGAAGACAGAAAGGTGACCTCCCCTAACAAAGATAAAGTGTATCTTCTGGATATTTATCTAAGAGAAAACTGGAAATAATGGAGACTGTGGATTTTCTCTTAAAAGCCTGACACATAATGGCTCAATTCAGAGTGGCTGCTAATTAGAAGTGGGGCTCAAAATGTAGATGCTAATGCATAAGAAGATATGTCTGTTTACTTGGACGGACATGGGTTAATAGACGAAGAGGTCATTAGACGAGCGGTTATAATGGTTCAGTGTTTCATCCACACATGCTCACAAAACACTTGGTGCTAGAAGTTTGATGATGAAGTACCTGCTTACAGGGCTAAATGGTGCACTGCTCAAGCCGGCGAGGTGACCACTAACACTTTGGCCAATCAGGAACATGTCGGTCACAATATCGGACAGTTAGCTTGCTAGATCGGTCGAAAACAAGTCTACGCAGTATTCTAGAAATGTATTTGTTCTATCGATTCCTGTCTCCTAACTCCAAACCATTCCCCTTTTGTGCAGTCATTTCTACTGTAACATAAAAATGGACTGTGCAAGAGAGCCAGTAGGCTTTGAACTCCAGCACTATCAGGACTATTGATCAAGGGCCCCAACTTGTTTGTGAGAGTCAACCAGAGTTTGTGCAGGTTTAGTAGAGCGAATTACACTAAGCGCAGCAATTCCTTTGAAATAAATTGACTTCATCACAAAACTTTGCTGTTAAAAATGCTGACGTGACCAGTCCTTTGAAGAACAGAAAGATATATTGCACCAAGGCAACACAAAATCTGGCTGCCAACATCCAAATCAGCTCCCTCTATGTGCACTCAGGCCCTAATTGGTGACTGTTCGTAGCTGTGGAGGCGGCAACAGATCAGGGCTGATGTAACCGTTAAGCAAAGGTGTGCAGGACCAGAGAGCACACACTGTGGACACCTATTGGACAGGTGGGGAATGACACATGCACGGAAACTAGAAACATCATGGAAATAGAAGAACTGATGGGAGAGGAGGCACACACATGCATAGAAACACAGCAACAGCTCTATTTCTTTGAGGGTTTATACTGAGCAGCAGGTGCCCACTCCTGCAAGCCTGCCCCCACTGGAGCATCATGGCCTGTACTTATATAACGCTTATATAGGCTTATATAGCGCTTTTCTAGTCATGTGACCACTCAAAGCGCTTTACACTACAAGTTGACATTCACCCATTCACACCAAACGAAACTAAGGAAACTGAGGTGATGACACCGATGACGCAGCATCGGGGGCAATTTGGGGTTCAGCATCTTGCCCAAGGACACTTCAGCACGCAGCCCAGAAGAGCCGGGGATCGAACCGCCAATCCTTGGATAGGTGGATGACCCGCTCTACCACTGAGCCACAGCTGCCCACAGATCAGAATCTTATTCTGCCAAGAGCATCCCGCAAAATAAAACAGCCACCTCATCATCACTGAAGTCAGACACACCCTTTTCATTGTGCCTCACCATGCAGCCTACAGAGCCAGTAGCAGATGTGTGTGACTGTGCGTGTGTCTTTTTAATGTAATTTTCTGATGTGCTTATTGATGCAACAAATTGATGGGAGACTCTCAACGTGTTGTAATAGATGAAAAATAATAAAAAAATATAGTTTATTACTTGCACAGCATTGTGATAATATAAGAACATGGCTCCACTGCAGTGTCTGTGTGTTTGTGTGTGTCTCTGTGTGTACTTGAGTCACTTTTGTGAGTACATTGCTGAAGCGCCAATAATATCTTAAATTTGATGAGACTCAAAACACTTTACACTCTACAATATTGGCTGAGAACAGTCAATTGCTTTTGCAGCATTTTGTATAGAAAGCTGGAGATTCATTTGAATAGCACTGTGCATGTGTGTGTCTGTGTGTAGTTTCTGTGATTGTGGATATTCTGTAATGTAATAGATTGGTCAATTCCATTTTTTAGATTTTATGACGATGCGCACCTCCATCATATAGTTGATGAAACTATCTTGGAGGAAAGCCCCTAACAAACTGGAAAAATCTATTTTGACTCTTTCTCTCTTTGTGTGTGTGTGTGTGTGTGTGTGCAGCATCCTGACAAATAGAGGTAACCCCTGACAAGCAGGGCAACCCCATGTTTCAGATGTCACCTCATTGTTTCCTCATTAACTGATCCTGCAATCCCTTTCTCCACTATCGCTCCACGCCGCTAAGCCGCCTACTCTCCCTCCATCCATTCTCATCTTTTCTTTGTTCTACCCATCTATCCTCCTCACCTTCCCTCATTCATTTTTCTCCATTAGGGTGTTTGTGCATGAACAAGCTGTTGGTCTTTTGTCAGCGATGGTTCGCCTGTGCAGCTGCTTCAGCTCTCACACACGTGTCCACTTTATGGGACACTGCACATGCTGTGTCATTAAAGTCAGTGGACAGTGCGTCTTGGAAGACTGGTTGGCTGCTTGTTTCTCTTTTATCATAATACATATCAAGGATTCTTGCAAATGAAATGGTGCAAACACAACTCATTTCGTGCGCTGCCCTGTGCGTGTTTGTGCATACATGTGGCTATCAGGTCACAGGGGAACAGCCAGATGATGGATGCAGGTGTCACATAATACAGGCCCTTTAATAACCCATGACTGGTGAACACAGTGTTTGATGTGCAGTGTTTCAGGTTAAGGCCAGTGTGGTGTTCAACCACACCCCCTAATTCTTTCTCTTTCCACTGAATGCTTCCCTCCTCTCTTCCTTTCTTTTCTTACTAGCTTTAAAAGTGAATCCAAGGTCAGTGCAGCAGCAAAGAGAAATTCAGTGGTGCAAAGTACATTCAAGGTTTGCTGCAAGGTAAAGCTGATTGATGGGCGGAATCTTTCTTTTGTTCCCCTTTTCTGCCCACACCCGTGGATCATTGGCGGGATCATCATGGGGGGCTTTTTTCAGACGGGCCTCAAGAGAGACAGCTGAAGATTTAAAGACATACCGTGAAGGAGGAAGAGAATGAACACCGGGGAGCACTCCTAATCAAATTTTAAACACACTGCAGTTTATGGTCATGCCGGGGTTAGAAAGGCACACATCAACATGTCTCTATATCATTCATGGAACGGTTGTATACAGGAAGGGTTGTTCTAATTACCAAACTGAGGACGGTGAAATGTGGGACTTATTTGATCCACAAGTAGAAAAACACATTCATAATTCAGAGCTATAGAAGCTTTCTCTTGTCCAATAATAAAGAGACACATTTACATCCATGGTGTACAGAGTGGCCGGCTGTTGAAGCCTCCAGCAGCTGTCTCATTGCACAGTGATGGGTCACTGGTGAGGGTAGATGGGAGGCTGGGTAGGAAAAATGCAAGCTGCAGGCAGACGTAGTTCTTGAATGACAGTGACTTTTAGACAAAATGTGGAATAATCATTACATATATTGTGCTTTTCTACTGTCATGAACAGGAAGGAGCATGTTTGAGTGTTCAGTGTTAGGTGTGTGTGCGCGCCTGTGAAAGGGAAGTATGCTGTGTTGCACCAATCTCATCTCTCTTACCATCTGCCCCGCCGTAACACCAAAACTGGCATCAGTGTAACACCCTGAAAATCATCATAATTATGCAATAAATGACAGATGTTTAATTAGAGAGATGACTGAAAACCAACTAATTACACCGCAGAGTCGAACATTAGCTTCATATTTGATATGGAGACATTAGATACTGAGACCTTTTTCTCTCAGATAAGTGCAATCTTATCTTTTTTCTCCTTCTAAGACCAAAAAGTCTCTTTAGTCTCTCTCATTTTCAGCTCAAACTGCCTCCAATCTACCATTTTCCTCATTTGTGAATGATAGCAAATTATCATCGTGGTTAAATGTGGTCAAAAACATTTACACTGAGAACTTTGTCTAGTTTCAGCAAAGAGGAGAAACATTTCACCATCCAAGACATCACCACATCAGAAAAACTACAAGTCAGCATAAGGTTTCGGGGATTTTCTTTAAAGTATGGCTAAATATTGTGGATATGGAGCAGATCAGTACATGGAGGTCAAACTGCTAGCACACCAGCCACCCAGGAACCTGCTAGAACTTGCCAGTCACAAAAGCTAAAATTTAGCATAGCACAATGACTAGTTTAGTTGTTGGGATGTATTTATGCCATTTGGCTCATAACTAACTACAGCATGATTATTAACAGCACTGTTAATAGCCAACGTTTGTGTGTTGGTTTAGATTCAGACACTGAAGAGTTGTTGTGACAGTTGTGAGTTATCACATTTCCCTTTGCAATGATCGCCATTTAAGGATATTTTGGGCAAGCCATAATGCAGTGTGTGGATAATACTTCTATCAGACAGGGTTTTGTGCAAAATAATCCATCAGCTCCAACCTGCTGTGAGGCAGCTGTCGAAGGAGCTCTCACATAGTCATGTTCTCAAATGTCCCTCATAACCTACAGGGAGGAAAGTCTGAAATGTCACACCTACATGATGTACAATCTACCTTTGTGTGTTAGAAAGAGATTTGTCCTTTGTCTCCCTTGGTCTTTTTTTTATAATATTTTGGACAGTCTGTTTAATCACGTGGGCTTGAGGTTTCAATAATGACGCAGTGGTCACTTCAGATGTCCCCACAGTGCCTTTTGCAATGATTCACTGCGCTCATTGTCTTAATTTGACATTGAGATGTGTTAATTTCTGTAGGACAATGTGAAACACCGTGTGAGACAGCTGCTGCGGTGAACATAGTCTGTGGTTTGCAAAGAGCTGTCACTGACATTAGTTCCAGAGAGAGTCGTACGGAGGAGATAAGGTCAGGGAGATAGTGGGTATTGTGGGAGGCGGTGTGTATCTCTGTGTGTCTGGAAGAGAGAGAGAGAGTGAGAGAGACAGAAGTGGAAAGCTTCTTGCTGTAACAAATGGCCTATCATGCACGGGGTGAGAACGGTGTTGTAATGCCCTGATGGGCCTAATGTCAGCACGAGAGAGAGAGAAATAGGAGTGAGGGAGGGAATAAATGAGATGTAGGGGGTGCATGTGAGACACATAGCGTGTGAGCTGTGGGGAGAAAGTGTCTGAAAGATTGATTCAGGACAGACAGCCAATCAGGAATCTCAGCAGGACTCGACATCGGAGAGAAAATTTGAGAAATGCAGGAAAGATTAAAGAGGAGGAGACCTGTAAAGGTTAATATTTAGTTAAAGATTTATTGAAGTGGCTGTTCTCACCAAATGACCCTTTAAACTATCGAATGTGTCTTTTCCTTTTGTAAATGTCCACTGCTTGAGGAACAAATATCCCCCGGTCAGTCCTTCAGACCTCTGGAGAAATCATGGACTGCTCAGATGAAGCAACCACTGCTTCCACTTTTTTACTGTGTGGGCCTTTGCACTGACCACTGCTGCTCCAGGACCCACGTGATTAAATTTAATGCTTTAACAAACAAGGAGTTTCATAAATGTGAGATTTCATATTTTATTGATATATGGAACTGTATGGGGCATCTTTAATTGAAACTGATTTGTTTTTAGTTAATGTTTTTAAAGCTGCACTCATCATTATTTTTTACATTGCCAATGTATTAAATGACTGTGTGTACAGACAGAGGTGTCACTCTGGTGAGTCCTCAGAGGACTATTATGACTAGTAGTGTCCTTCAGCCTTCTTTCCAGCTGCAGCCACCAGCTGCACCCTAATAAACCCACTGCATGTTGCACCAAACCATAGACAGATAAAGTCAGAGGCTAGCTGGTCAACATTATGGAGCATTTAGCTGAGAAACAACCCTCAGTAGAGACTAAAGCCAAAAAAAATTAAAAGGAGTGAATATTGGACTTACTTTCAAATGTCAGGTTGGCAGAACCACGAATTAAACAAGCACTAATGCTGCTTCATGTATGCTGAATGTCTAAACAGACAAATGTTCATGATCTTGTCTGCCATTACAACTTCATAATACGATATGTGGCAGATGATCAGACAGGCCATATGTCAGATGTTGCATTTTTTGCTTGCTGCTTAAAGTTTTATATAAAGTTTTATTTCTTCATGAAGCTATTTATCATTTACAATCATAGTCATCAACGTTTTGGAGCTTGAAAGTCGTTTACAGCAAAAGTGTTTTTTGAATGAATTTTTGAACGCTGTTATTATGTTCAAATTGTTGCCTTATTCATGAAGCATTTAGTCATCGCTCATTGAAAGGAGCACAGAAATTCCTAAAATTGAGAAAGCCATTTGGCGCAATTAGGATGGTGGAGAAGCTGAAATGAAGCTCTGAAAGAAAATCTGCTTTATTTGCAAGTCTCGTACTTAGAATGGTAAACACAACTTTCATAAATGTTAATTGATCTTCTGCATTGCCAGAAAGCCTTTTTTTTTACCACTTTAAGTCATAAAAAGTCACTTTTTGTGACAAGCATTTAGCTACTCTGGAGACATGACCCTGACACATTCACTGTTACAATACAGATATTAAAGTTTAAACAAGTGGCAGCCCACTGGTGTTACAAACTGAAACTCACGACACACTTCAAACTCGCAGAACTGTAATATGAATACAAGTAGAGATCTCATAGTTTCCATAGATGCTAAATCTGTCAGGCTGAATAATCGGGAACTATGATTCACAACCCTGTTTCCAGATGCCACAGGCAACTGTTTTCAGATAAACAAGCTCTGATAATTCCACTGTGCAGTACCTGCCCTGCATCAAATGACAAAGTTAGCAACTAGCTGGTGACTGAATGGAGCATTTAGCAGCTAAAGGGTCAGATATATCACTCAACAGTTGGTGGAGAGTGTATCAGAGCTAAAAGAGAAGTGAATATCTGTCTTAGATTCATCAGATGGTCAGAAACATGACTCCAAAAACTGCTAATGCTCCTTCATGTCTGTGTAAATCAGCAGTTTAGTATCTCACTAAATGTGAAATGTAGTCTCAATCTCCCCGTGTGTTCCTGACAACTTTGAATAATGTTCAGAAAAGTGAAAAATGTCATCACTACCTTATTGTATCCTATGAGACAGAATGATGAGGTAAATGATGTGATAATTAGCATAAGAACGTGAGAGGTCACGGCGATCTTTTGACCACAAAAATGTAATTAGTATCTCCTTGAGGCCAAGAGGCTGTTTGTTCCTGAGATATTACATTCATGGAAATGAACAGGACGGACAGACAAAACCATTAACATAAATCCTCTGACCATGGCTATCATTGGTGTGGAGGCAGAATTAATTTCAGAATTAATATATGAAGGGAAAAGTTCCAAAGTCAAAACATTATTCCCAACTCAGTAATAGCACTGCATATACTGCACCACACTGTGAATTAGGCAGATACATGCCAATCTGAGTCAAAGGCTAAAAGTCACTCTGGGCTGAGAATCAGCGAGAAAGGCGGAGAGGACATGAGTGGTAAATGAGAGCGGGAGGAATGGGACACGTGTGTGAAGCATGCATCACGCATGGCAAAACAGTGGATGGAGTTGTGTTACACTTAAAGGAACACTGAATGAATGAAGGATTCCTAGAAGAAGGAGAGTCGTGTTCGGGGGCAAATGGAGGATGAAGGATGAGAGGGAGGGAGTCCGGAGAGGCTGATGGAGGAGGAAACAGAATGAGTGATGAGAAGGTGGAGGACAGAGGCAGGAGGCAAAAGAGAGAGCACTGGAGAGAGAGAAAGAATGATGAGGGGGAAGGAAAATAGATGAGGCACACAGTAGCAGGGAGATAAATACAGATCGTGAGCAATGAGGGAAGTGGAGAAAATGGGGATGAGGCTGATTAAGGAGCTGAGGGAAGACAAATAATGTCCACCTTAATATTGTATATCAAGTCATGTGGGCTTATATTGAGTGTAATCATATTATTTTTGTCAAAACACATAAAGAATACTGATGCAGTTTTACATGTTCAAGTCAGGAAAGTGTGAATCAGACAAGAAAAAGACAAGGAGCGTTCTTAACATGGATACTGTACAAAGATATGTCTGACAGAAAATCCAAAAGTGGTGCTGCTGCAGGTGATAGTCAAGAAAAACAACAACACTGGATGTTTCAGTAAAGCAAAATAATCATGCAGATGATTCACTAGATTCACAAAAGAAAGAGAAGTTTAGATTTGATCTTATTGCAACTAATGCAATAAGATCGGGAAAATACAAATGTTCAATACAAATGTTCATTATAATTTTGTGCAAAATGAAAAAATTATGCGATCGAACATTCATTCGATAAAATGTAGCATTGATGATAATAAAACAAATCTAACCACAAACTTTCCAGTTAGGTCATTCTGAACAGCCGTACACTTTTAATGTTGTTGGACAATAACTAGTTTGTTTCAAGCATACCTGAGCCTTAAGAGACCAGCTGACTTAAGCAAAACACTTAACTTCTACAAAGGCGTCAGGACTGTAGCTGTACAAACTCAAATCCAGAAACAATTATTAGTGAAAGATGTATCTTAAAGCACTTTTGTATCGGTGCCAGTGGCACCAGTCTTCAGTTGCTGTTTGATTGGGAACACATTTAACGAAAGAGTTTTACCCTCTCTCCCCCTAAGCCCGGAAAAAAATTAGTAAAAGTATATCAAGTCACTGAAGACATTTTCTCTGCAGCTGTTTTTGAAAATGTGAGGAGGTGGAATAAAGGCTAATTTGTAGGAAGGGGGAAGAGACAGAAATGACTGTGTGATGGTGATGGACAGAGCTTTGAAGAATAGGGTCAGTTAACAACAGGGTCCTCTGAAGGTTTTTTTATTAGTGCGTCGCTCTTCCTTGATACTGCAGTTAGAGGGCATGCAAACCTGATTGCTTTCTGTCAGCGCTCCCACAGAGTGTCATATTAATCTCTAAAACCTGCTCTAATAAAATAATTAATTGATTGTGTCTGTGTTATCTAGCACCAGTGCTGCAGTAGCTTCAGCATAATAAGTCACTGTAGCTCATGATTTATTAATGATTACCGAGGGTGATTATCTGACCTCAGGATTTTTGTCTTCTCCCCATTTCACCAATGCCTTCCGCCCCATCTGTCTTGCTCCCTGTCAAACTCCTGCTCCTCTCATCTTCAATCTCGCTGTCTCTCACTGTCTCCTGCTCACGGTCTCCTCCTCCACCCAATCCCCTCGTTTCCCCTCTCTACCTCAGGGCGAGTGTTCCTCCAAGTGCTACAACATGTTCATCATAGAGACGGTTTGTGTGGCCTGGTTCTCCCTGGAGTTCATCCTGCGGTTCATTCAGGCCCGCAGCAAGCTGGACTTCCTCCGCGGGCCGCTCAACATCATCGATGCCATGGCCATCCTTCCCTACTATGTCTCCCTGGTGGTGACGGAGGAGGACCCGGCCCTGGAGCACGAGAGACCGGGAGGAGGTAAGGGCTACTTGGACAAGCTGGGTCTGGTGTTGAGGATTCTTCGGGCCCTGAGGATTCTCTACGTGATGCGGCTGGCTCGCCACTCTCTCGGCCTGCAGACGCTGGGACTCACAGTCAGGCGCAGCACCCGAGAGTTTGGCCTCCTCCTGCTTTTCCTCTGTGTGGCCGTCACCCTCTTCTCCCCGCTGGTCCACTTGGCTGAGAGTGAGCTCACGGGTACCCATGATTTCAGCAGCATCCCCGCCTCCTACTGGTGGGCCATTATCTCCATGACAACTGTGGGCTATGGTGACATGGTGCCTAGGTCTATTCCAGGGCAGGTTGTAGCACTGAGCAGCATCCTCAGCGGGATCCTCATCATGGCCTTCCCCGCTACCTCCATCTTCCACATGTTCTCCCGCTCCTACCAAGAGCTCAAGATGGAGCATGACCGATTGTTCAAAGAGGAGTGTGCGGCTGCTGCAGCTGCTGCGGCTGCTGCCACTGGGGAGCAGGAGGCAGTAGGTGAAGGAATCGGGGGGCACTCAGCACCGCCTGGGCTGGGATTACATCTAGGCAAGGACAGTGTACACTCACTGGAGTCTCTTGCTCTGTTAGGGAAAGGTGATGACTCTGCAGGAAATAACAACCACAGCCTGCCAGCAGCTGCTTTCTGAATAGTACTCACACTGACAGACTCAGTCCTAAACTTCCAAGAAGATATGAGTAGACACATCTTTGAGATGCAAACAATAAAAGTACTGCAAATGACTATTTTTTCAAAGGTCTCTCTTCCCAAAAGGCTGTGTTGCATTGGACAGAAGGAGATTTAAACAAATGGAGTTTCTTTTGCTCTTTGGTTTTGCCGATAAAGAGTACAAGTATGCACGCTGTAGACTGCACAGAAACTGAAAGACTGAAAACCCTTTAAATTGGATGGTCCAGTATCTCTGACCAGAAAGCCAATATTAGTAACCGGCTGCTTCCATAAACATGCAATATTAAATCCAAAGTTGCGTTTTCCTTCCACTGTGAAAGTACTTATAAGCCCAACTGCAACTTTTTAGTTTTGTTCTTCTTACTTTTTAATATGTTGCCTACAGTATGACCTGAAAATGCGTCTCACACTGTTTCTGTCATGAATTCAAAGAAGTGCTCATCTTATTTTATTTTTGAGAAGCTTGAAGCCATGTTCTGAGAAGAAATATAAACAAACTGATAGTTTGTCCCATATATAATGTATATCATTTCTCTCTCGTATGTACTATGTATGCTAGGACTCAAAGAGGTGATGGTTGCTCCATTCTTGGTAACTGTGTGAGGATTTTGCGAAAGTTGTGATCTAAATACTTTTTTTTAACCAGTTGATGAGGAAATGAAAGGATGGACAGAAAGAAGGAGTGATTGTGTTGGAGAGAGAGGGGTGTGAGTGCCAGAAAAAATGAGCGCTAACAACCATGACGTGTACTTTGCAACGCTCCAAATAAAAGCTCTCCTAGTAATCTGAGAGAAATCCATTTTCTGGGCTGTAGTTTTTTGGTTCGTTCTGGGTATGACGGTCTAATCTCCTTTGCTAGCCTCGGATGCTCAATCAGAGTCCTGCCACTGAACATTTCTGAGAGAAGAAGAAACAGAAACAGCTGTTCGAGCCAAACACACAGATAAGTATTCCGTGAACAACAATTCTGTGGACAACCTCCCACCCCCCTGCTCTTACATCACCTCTGTGTTTTCATGGGTGCCACGTCTTGCTACAAATCTGCAGTATGTGGACGGGGATCTTTTTAATGAGGGCTCTGCTTAAACGTCATATCTTCAGGTCCCAGATGAAACAATCCTCTCATCCTGTGTCAAATCCTGGGGTGGCCTCCAAAACGAGTGGGGTCATCCTCTTTTTTTATTTCTCAGAAGAGTGGTCAGCCACACCATGGAGGCCAAGAAGGATATGGAGGCACGCAGGGACATGCCAGATGTGAATGTAATCTAGATTAAAGTTAGGATTAAAGGCAAACGGGTTACTGCCTGAAACTCAACTTCATTCAGTTGCTCTAAATTTGATTTTGTTTCTTTTTTTTTTTCCTCTTCAGAATCCCAGTGATTCCAGTGGTGTATTGGCCATATGGCATCCAATTTCACCGGCTATAGCTGTACTGAGATTTATAGGTACAGGGGAATTTGTAATCGGAGCATATGGCTCAGAGGATATCAATCTGAATGACGAGATATGATGGATTACACAGATTGAGGCTATTATCCATCCAAGAGTTTAAGAGATATTGATATCATAAGAAACAGTATATAATGCATAATATTTCATGGGACTGATCATAACTCACATGGATCATAACTCTAAAAACAGCTACAGGGATAATGTGTCTTAATATGAGCAATTAGGATACACATCAGGTTATAAATATGCTTTTAGCTTTTCAGATGTTTGGACCGGGCTCAGTACGTCTATTGATGAATCTCCATGTGAAAAATAAAGGTCAGTCAAAAATCAGCACTCACGCTGATGTACAGGAAACAGGACAGGAATAGGAAATGCCATCTTCCTAAAAAGCACAATTTTCACGTTTTTTTTAATGAAGAACAGCTTGTCTGACATTTGTAGCACCTTTTCGAGGACTACCTTTTGAATGGCAACAATTCAAACAATTGAAACAGTAGTTCAAAATGCAAGTTGTTCATTGACTTTCTCACCTTGAGATGAGAAGATCAAATGTGTTTAAAAAAGAGATAATCTTATCTTAGCTAAGATAAGCATGAACAGCGATAGGAGGAAGCAGTTTCTGTTAAACATTTAAAAATATCCCTACTATCAGAAGCTCATAAAAAAAATCAGACTGTACCTCATTTATTTACTTCTTACGCAAAGAGAAAGCTAAAAATGGCGAGGGGTTTTACTAACGGGAGTTGTTTTGCTAATGGTTTTCTGGCTCAGAGGCAGCTAGCTATCTTATCTTAACGAGATGGTTATTGCTGATGATGTATTATAAAGTCAGGAGTCAAAACGATTTTGTATCTGGACCTGTATGTCACAGATGATCTCGACATTGGACCGCCATATTCTATTCTATTTGTCCTGCGCACCACGATTTCCATACGTAAACAGAAGAAAAATCTTCTGAGGGGAACAGAAAAGCAAAAAGATGCTAAAAAATGGTAGCTTCAACCCACTGAGATACTGACAGTGGTAAATTATATACCATTAGAGGCATATTGGAATATTTGATCTCTTGACCTGGTATGAGAGACATGAGTTTGATGTAATCTCAAAACCCTCATACAAATCTAATATTTGTATCACAGCATCCAACAAGCATCTCATCATGTGTGTAACCACAGACTGCCATGATCAAATGAGAATGATTCCCACGGGCCTACTTTTTCGATTAACTCATTACAATGTAAGTCAAAGGGTGGATGATATCTTTAACAGTTTAAGCGTCTCCACACAAACCTCTCATTATATATGTGCTTGGTAAATGTTTCACATCACTTCTGTGAATTGACTATCCTCCGAACTGCAGCCACTAAATTGCTTTTAAGGCACTTGTTCAGTCTCTAATTTCTCCCTTCAAACAAATGGGGATGATATCAGCGATGAGGCCATTAAACCGAATTGCGCAACTGTTACTCAGATTACCAAAGCACATAAAAAGACCCATCGGGAAGTACTGGCGAATGTTTTGTGTTTTTAAATGAGAATAGGATAATTCGTGCTTATTTTAATGAAGATTTATGATCATATATACACAGATTAGGTGTTTACACTCATATGCAGGTTTATTGTTTTTCTCTGGTACGTGTAATGCCTCTCCTCTCTGTCTTTCACGTACACACACACACACGCTGAGCAAGGTAAAGCAGAGGCTGCTTCCTGGGATCTCATTGAGATGGATCTCCTGTTCCTCTTTCAGCCTTCTCTTAGTATCTTGTCTGCAGGCTCATCACATACGTTGCAGCTGCCAAAGACATCTACAAACTCGCCTGCTGAACACAAATTGCACGGCTCTTACAGTTTCACTCCATGACCAAAGAAAGACCCGCTGCCTTGTGGGATCAGAACAATATTTCTTTTCTATTCTTTCGTTCTCATTTTCTTTTTTTGAATTTTATTTTCAGACTTTATCTCTTCCCTGCCTCTCTGCATCTTTGATCAAACCATTATTCAGAAAGTCAAACGCCACCACACAACACATATTAATGTGGCCTTATCTAATGTATTCAGAAAGCTAAAACATGCAAACAAATCCATCAAAAGTTTGTAAAGGCATGTCTGGCATCTCTTTCGTTCTCTATTTTGCTCTTTCTGTCTTTCTCCTCCACATACACACACACAGACAAATGCTCTCTCACTCACACCTACTCACTTTGGAGACTGAGGTTTTAGTGGGAGTTTTTCTTGCTCATTGAGAATCTGAAGGTTGACGAGGTCATTGCATGCATTCATTGTTCCTATAATGTGGGCGTTGGGAAGCCCTTTGAGACTGTAACCGTGATTAAGAAGGCTGTACAAATAAACTGAACTTGCAAATGTGCGTCTCTTGCTGCTGGTAAGGTAGGGATAGAGGTGCAGTGGGTTGGTGTGGTGAAGTGGGTTGGTGTGGTGTTCTGATGGACTAAGGTGATGAGGGAGACTCAGCAGACACACCAGATGGATCGACTGTCGCTTGTGTCATCTGCCTCCCTCTTAGCACTTAGCACTTAGCACAAATAATCCTGGCAGTTGCTTATTACAGTCGGAAAAAAGCAAGAAAGACAAGGAAAAGAAAGTTTGATGGTGTTCTCAAATTATTGCTCTCTCTCTCGCCACTACACTTCTCTGTAAATGATCTGGCTTGCGGGAAGGTTTTAAAGAGTGACTCAGTGACTCAGTTCTCCAGTCTCACGTTTTTAAAATCATTTAAATATTAATGAAAAAGCTGACTTTGAGGATTCCTGTGGCCAGAGAAAAGTCTGAGTAGGAAGTGAGTCAGAAAAAGTACATTATACTACATGGACTCATTAGAATAAAAAATATAATCAGTATTTTATGAAAATATTTTGTAAAAATTTGGCCTTTAACTTGAAATTCACCCACTTCTGGTGAATCATTTTTTATTAATTATAAGTAAATAAAGTTTTGTACTTATTCAGTTGTCAAACGCAAATGCAAAGAAAACTAAAGTGGCATTTCAGGAAATGTCAAACTAAATGCTTTGTTGCAATGCTTTGATGAGAAAAATTGATCCTGCTCTTGTGTCATGGTGAAAATGGAGCTATATCCAGAAGGTGGTTAACTTAGCTTAGGTTAGCATAAAAACTGCACACAAGGGAAAAAGGTAAGCCTGGCTCTGCACAAAGCTAAAAGGAACACCCGCAAAATCAAAAGATTAACCATGTTAATCACAGAGTCATTTTTTCACCAGACTCCAGTTATCATGCTAAGTTAAGCTACCTGCCTGCTAGCGCTAGCCTCGTATTTACAATACAGGCGTGGTAATTAGACCATAAAATTGTTCCTGCTCTCTCTGTACACTAAATAAGGAGCTACATCCAGCAGGTTCATAGATTAGCTTAGCATCATAAGTGCAAACAGGGGGAAATAGCTATCCAGGATCACAGCAGCTCAGTTGAAAAAAAAATTGCATGACAAACGATGTTAATAAGTGAGCAGCAGGGGTGCTGAAAGTGCTACTTTGTCACCTGCCTCCTGTTATTATGCTAAGCTAAGCTGACTTCCTGTTAGCTTTATCTTCATATTTGCCACACATATAATAGCGATCTTCTTGTTTAAGGCAAATAGGGACATTTCTCCAAATGTTGCTTTAGAAATTGGTGTGTGTGTGTGTGTGTGTGTGTGTGTGTGTGTGTGTACTATATATGGTAACACTCAGAGAGAGAGATTTGCATTCAGAGAGAGATCAAGCCACTAAGTGAACTGGATGACCTTGTATGTCCATGACTGATTTTAGTCTTGCACTGTGAAAACACGCCGTCTCCAACAATCCAAACCAGCAGAAAAACATGAGAAGCAGCTCCAGGGAAGAGTTGCAGGAAGGCTACTTAAAATTCATAGCCATCTTTCCGTTCATCCTATATTTATATACTGATAAGGATTCAGCAGCTTCAGTCAAGTGCTGACGGGTCATCTGAGCTGAGGGGTGTTTTGCATTTTCCTAGTGAAGCCATCACTTGACTTTCAGTGTTCTTCACCCATTAATTGAATGTGGGTTTGTGTGTATATAGGGATTTTGGCCAATGTGCAGCCTTCAGGGTAGGTCACCTTTCACCAGTACAGTGTACAGAACTGTATCGGTGGCTTTTTGAAAAACAAAAGCTCCTCCACTGTCCCTGGGTAAAAGCAAATGCAGCAGGATGTGCTCAGCTTAATTTCTGCTGAGCTGCTGTGTTTGCTTGTATTTTCTGTATTTGCAGATTGATTCAAAATGCAGCACGTTTCCTCCCTTTGGTTGTCCTTTTTGCAGTGTGTTGTTCTCTCTCAAACGCTCAGTATGGTGATATGATTACTACAAAGCCATTCTTGTGCTAGCCAAATAAATTGGGCCTCATTTAAACAGATGTTTTTTTTCATCAGTAACACAGTGTGTTGAAAAGCTTTACGCCAGATTTGTGATATACGTATAAGCTGGCTAAACATATGCCACATTAATGCAGGTGCATGTGTTGACCTTTACAGTAGGTTTCCACAGCCACATTGACATTTAAATGGAACTATTATGCGATTCTCTCTAAAGTTTATGGGTTGGTACTGACTAAATTATTTGGCTTTATTATGGGCACTGTAGGAGTCGTCAAGGTAGAAACACATTTACCTGAATGTTGCTTCTGTCTGAATACAGATTACAGTCTCTTTTCGTGTCAAATATACTATGCTGAGTCTGTCTCCTCAGGTTACCAAAAGAAAATGGACAACAAATTGATTTCAGGTATTTGTCACCATGCTAACCGTATAACTGGAAAATCAAAAATGCCTTTCTACTAACTTTTTAGTGATACTCTGAAATAACATTTCAAAAATAAAGATAAAATATATTTTTATGTCTGACGATTTACCAAACTGTATGTTGTAACTGCAGTATCATCACAAGTAAGACCATTTTGCACTGATTTTCCCATGCAATTAATTTAACCACCATGTAAGTTTAAGCACTAACTATATGTCCTGTGTAAACCACTATAGAACCATTGTTCTCCTTTGTTATAATGAATGTCCTTTTGAATTCCCTCTTTGCCATGAGATATGATCAGTCTGTGTTTGCTCCCTGCTGTTTGCATCAAGGTGGATGCACCCCACAAGATTTCTGATAAGACATGGATCCAATTAAACCACACAGCCACAGAAAATCAGGATAGAAACCCCTATAGAGGCCATATCCCACCATCTAGATCGAGAGACCATGGCTCAGACTGCAAATGTAGAATTTAATCAGCTGAACGAGTCTTCAAGGAGTCCTGTAGTGTCTTCTCCCCCTCATTTAAAGGAATGAAATGGAAAAGTGGAGAAAATCTGGGCTGGAATCTGCCGACGCCACCTCACTGTGGGGACACTAGAAGCAATTTACTGAATAACATAAACTGTGTGTGCCACTGAGGAAGGAAAGGAAGGAAGGAAAGGAAATTGTTTTCCTGAATTTCTTTCTGACATGAGATGTGAAAGTTGGTTTAGCATCAGAAGAGTGTGGGCATTTGATATAAATGTAAAACCAGTAGAAAAGATTTTGGATGGCAGAAATGAGGAGAGACAGAAAGACAGCAGGTGGTAAGATATCAAAGAGTGAAAGGGGGCGGATAGAGAGAAAGACTCTCTTTACCTGCCTTCTTATCTGATGCCGAGAGCACATTATTCAGTTTCATAATGAGCTGAACAATGTGCTCACACTCAGGGTCTGCCATTAATGTGGTGTCAGCCTCAACATGATGACCCACCCCTCTTGGAAAAGCTTCCAGAAACAACCAAAAACCACTGAAAGCTCAGCAGGAGGATGGCTCAAGCAGCAGCTATGAAGCCTGTTGTGAAAACAAAAGTCCTTCTACAGGATGCTCTTCATACTGAATCGCTATTCCAGAGATGTACACTACAAGGTTTGCTGCAGTTATGAGTGATGACTACCAAAACGAGGAGCACATAGGGAGAAATAACACAGACACAAGGGTGATGCAAATCATTTTGAGTGAATGATTTGCAGTGTGTGGGTGTTGGGGGGCAGAGGAGAAGTTAAATGGTTGGAAACCTTGTAACACACTGTAAGGCTTAATTATCCAAAACATTCACACTTTGATCAATGTATTCTCACGTTTGGTTGTGTGTTTTATCAGATCATGCTGCCTACCTGTACATAGTCTCTATGGGATGCAGTTTACAGCATCTTTACCGGAAGCTGTACTGGTCACCTTTTCCCAACATCTAATGGACTGGAAAGATAGATCAGTCCAAACAATCTCTGTTTCTGCTAGATTATAGCCTTTGATTCTGTCACTCATATACTATAATAACAATTTTTACATTAAATGCTGAACATTTAAGTGAAAGTCACACTTTAAAACTTGTGTCCTGTCATTTAACACTGAATGGGTTATTAACCGTTTTTCTGACCTTGTGTATTTGTTTCATGACCCAAACAAAGATGGAATCTGTTAAGAATGCAAATTTACAAAGATTTACAAGAACATCAGGCCCCCAGGGTTTCATTAGACAGCATTAATACAGCAGTATCAGGAGCCAATCAGCTTCCTTGAATGGTTAATTATTTTGTGGGTGTGTTTAAGACTTAAAGCTGTAGCATGCATCAGTCCATATGTAAGTATGATTTTTATTTTGTACTTATACAATGAGTAAGGTTCAATATTTTTATACAAGTAGGTTTAACTAGAGTTGCTGAACTAAAACAAGCGCTTGCTGATTGTCATCCATGTACAGTCAATTGAAAAAAAATCATGTTTTGCATCACTGTATCCCACTGTATGTATTAGAGCATTCATCTCCTCATTGCTCGCCATATCACTACAATGCAAAGATGTTTTCAATTACACATTCAGTTTATTGAGAGAGCGATTAATCTAAAATGTAAATAAAAACCACTGATTTGACACAGAATGGCCAAATGCCATGCCATGTGAATAAACACTTTAACAATCCAACAGATTAACAAAGAAAATAATAGTAAAAATGTATCATAAAAGTAATCTTTTCTGTTGACAAATCCCACACTAACATTTTCTTATTAGCGTGCCCCTCTATCTTTTTCCCCTGTTCTCAGTTACTTTCAATAAATCATTCTTCATCTGCTCCTTAAGCTAAACATTTCATAGAACTTTTTGCATATGAATCCACTGAACCCAGTATGCTTTAAGATCTCTCTCTATATATATATATAAACAGCATTATAGAATTATAATTATTACATCAACACTGAGGTAAAACCTGTAGGATGCAGCATTGTGGTTCATGAAGGGGGGATGCAAACAGGGAAGACAATCCCTTGTGAAATCTTTATTTAAAAGAAAACACACCAACAGCAGCTGATCCCACTCATTAAGCCCCAAGCTCCTCCTCCCTCTTGTGTCTACCTGTAAACACCATTTCATTTCCTAGAAACAGCCTCCTGACTCAACACACCTTTCACCTGGAGACCAGAGCTCGACATCAGCCGGTGAGACGAACCATTTCCATTTTCTTATTCTGTTTGAACTGCGCATACTGTATGTTGAACGCACAAATATCCATAACTGTGTGGTAATTCCTGTTTCATCACAAGCAAAAGTGGGATTGCTGGTTTTGCTATTCTTGCTCTTATTTGCTGTGATGCTATGGTGACTGGACAAGCAGGGATATATCTCAGTTTGGCAGCCCTGATGATCTGGAACCATTTTTTTTGTCTGTCAGTGAGTAACAAGGGCATGTAATATCCAGCAATATGAGGAGCTGTAGTATTCCTTTAATTAGTGCTGTCGAACATGAATGAGCAATGGTGATCAGAAAAAAGAAAATTACCAGAATAGTTTGACATTTTGGGCAACCATCAGAGAGTCCAGAAAGTTCCTGAGTCTGGACAAGAGGTCCAGAACAAAACCCATATTAAATAACATTGTCATGCTGCATTTTGCTTACTTAGAGGGACTGGTAGTTGGATTTCTCTAGCTAGCTTTTGCAGCTAGCTCATTGGCCCTGAGTCCAGCCTTTATGATAAGCTAAAATAACTACCTCCTGACTCTAGCTTCATATTTAGAACAAGGTACTGAAATGTAAAGGTTGTATCTGACTTCTTTCATCTCTACTCAGACAGAACTGTGAAAATGACAGCTGTGGTGTCAGTGAGGGTCCTTCCTGCTTCCAGGCTTAATGTTAGCAACGCTAATTACCCCAGGACTTCAACTCCATACCTGTAGTTCAGTTACTTTAGTCAACATTGAGTGTGTAGATAAGCTTGGGTGTCAGCCCAATGTTTAAAATCAGTACCAGTGGAGAGATATTGGCCCTTTTATCAAATCATTAAAGGTTTTGTATTCATTTGAATGCTAAAATGATCATATAGTATATAACTAATTCCATGGCATTTTGTCATCAGCTTTTCAGATTTTTTTGAGGTGTGAATTACTCACCAGGAAAGATTTGTTTACCAGCCCACATATTCGTGGAACCACTACTGATTAAAGTTCTCATTTTAACTAGTGTTAGAAAAAGGTTTTGCATGGCCGGTGGATGACCCGTGTGCAATCGGCTAGTTGGCTGTCTCCCCTTTGCATCAACAGCACTGCCATCTGGGTAAGCCCACACACACCTGTGCTTTCTGGGAGCGTGCCACAGAGAGGCAAGCAAAGGCTGCAGCACTGAAGCAGAGGTGGAGGGCAGGAGACATGAAGCAACGCTGGGAAAGAGGGGTCATGCAAGGAAAGAGTGTGCTTCAACTTATCCCAACACAAAATTAAACAGAAATCCTAAAAGCACTGTTAAAAAGAAATAGTCACTGCTGCAAATGTTTTAGTGAGTTTTTAAGTATTTAGAGGGTGAGAGAGATGTACTGTACTATCTGCAACTAGATCAAATTCCTCCACACCTGATCAGCACATTTACTTCTAATAGATAAGTAGATTAAGCAGGAATAATATGCTTATTACATAAATACTAATGTCAGACAGTACTGCTTTTCATTATCATCATTATTGGTTTGTGGAAAAAAGGAGGAGGGGTTAGGGATGCACCTGTTCTCAAGCCACTTGGGCAAAGTACAAGCTGATCCAAGGATTCATGGTTATCCACATCAAAAAGGTCAAATCTGTTTCCCCTCAGGCCTGCACCAAGTGTTGGCTGAGTTTGCGCATGTCTGCAGAATTTCTGACAAGGCTGTCAGCCGCCCTCCAGAAGAGACCCGCTCCACACCTCTCTGCTCCACTCTCCTATTCATTCACCAGAATATATCACACTCAGCTAAAAACAAAAAGGACATTTTTCGGGGGCTGAGAAAAGTGTGGAGATGGATGAAAGGATGTCTGCAAGCTATAGGGGTGTGCAGATGCGGCGTGCGTGCTGCAACGCGGCAGTGTGGGTTGGTGTGAGTGAGTGCGTACATGATATGCTTTTTAAGTAGGGTTGAATCCTAAATGATCATTGACTAAGCCGTTTTTCAGAGAAGTCAGCGCAGGGAAGGTGCCGAGGGCCAGTTTTACAGAACCTGACGAGCCTAAAAATTAGCTTAAAAAAGATCTTGCCACAAACTTCCCTCGGCCCAGGAAACCAGCTGTGCAGATTTTACAAACTCATAGTTCTTCTAATGAAATCATCAGAGACCAATCAAGCTCGGTGATGTTACATATACTATGAATATGTATTACAGCTTCAAAAACACTTTTCTTGCTGTCATTGTGAAACCATTTGCAACTTGATTAGAAAAACAAAAGCAGCAAACTGACTTAAATCACAAAGCTGGAATGCTTGATTAGGTGTGTTTGTGTGTATGTGTGTGTGTGTGTGTGTGGCAACCTGCAGCAGGACCCGAGTGTAGACTTTTCTTTTATTGTAGACAAATACACAGAGATGAGAAGTGATAAACAGTGATTTGCCAGTATTTTTGCTTCACCGCTGATCAAAGAGCAGGAACACAGTCCAGACCGTGAGCCGGCCAGTTGATGCCAGTGGACTCCCTCCCTGTGTGATTACCACCTCATTGTTCTTTTTACAATGACCTTGACTCATCACACAATGAAGTGTCTGATTTCATCACACACACCCCGACTGGCTTGTTAGCTTTTATGGCAATTACTGTGGTCCATGTGTGAGTGGCTCTTGGACACATTCAGGGTGCATCAGTATTCAGAGAAGTTCAGTCTTGTGTAACAGTACTGCTGCTTTGGACTGATTAAATGAAAATCTTGGTGTAAACACAAAATGATACACAACTGGAGGCCAGCGTTTTTTCAGTTAGATTGGTATTTGTTCTGAATGAAAGCAAGTTATTTTGACTTTCTTTCAGTGGTCAGCCAGGGGTCTAAGACTCATTTTTAGGCCCAATTTGACCATGTGTGGAGGTGAAGTACTTGGAACACAATTAGGAACTGTTAACCAAGAATACACAGTCATACTAGGAGCTCAGTTAGGCTGCACTTAGGTATAGTGGTGCTTTGACCTAATGCTATATGCTCACAATGACAATCACAATATGCTAATGTTTATTGGGAATGATGTTTACCGTGTAAACCATTTTAGTTTTGTATGAGCATGCAAACATGCTAATTAGTACAAAACAGATGTACAAACGAAGCAGCTTTAGTCTCTAATGGTTTAGTTTACTGATATTTTGTCATAAACAGAAGTCCTCACCAAAGTAGGTACAGTTAAACCCAATGGAAGCATGAATATCAGTACAGAATAACATGACAATTCATCTAAAAGTTGTTTAGATATTTTGCTGAAAACCTCACAAGACAAACTCATGGAGGTGAAAGAGGAAAAGTCAGAAAATCACCTAGAGTCATTAGGATTCATCATCCGGGGACCATGAATGGCGATAGATACATGAAAACTTTGGCTTGCTGGTCATACTGGTTAGAATATAGGGGATCACCAAAGTCATCCCACGTTTGCACAAAATTTGATGGCAGCTGAGTGACTGAATATAATTGAGTGAAAAGTTGTTGAGATATTTCAAGTGAAGACAGCTGACATTGGCCTTCCTGTCAGATCCACACCTGCACCACTAGCATGGCAAAAAAAACAAGTGGTTTGCACAGATGAAGCATGCAACTAAAGACCACATGTAAGAGGAGACAGGAAGCTGGGTGTCAACCAACTCAAATACTTTTCCTTTAAACACATGGAGTTGAACTGTATTTCAGAGTTATTGCATCACTTACTTGCTGAGGTTTTCCAAAAAACATGACATAACAACAACGAGGGTTCAGCAAGTGATGTTTTCTTCAAAATTCAGTAAGCTGAAATCCTCAGAAATAGCTGTTTTGGTCTTTTTCATATTGAAATTTAAAAATACTCACAATGCTACCAATAACTATGTTTATCATAAAAAAATCTGATAAAAAAAATGTTATGATCTTGCTGTTTTTTCACATTCTGCAGGGTTACTATGGATAGTGTGTGAAACAAAAGACAAAAAAAGTGTAACGTTATTTTTTGTAGGACTTGTTTGGTGACATTTGGGGCAGCCAGCACAAGACAAATACATTTCCTGCTGCAGCAACAGCTCAGACATGAAACCAGATACAGTGAAACCTGAGGACCCTTCAGTGAAGGAGACAAACAAAAAGATGTCAGAGGAGTCCATCCGCCTCTGGAAGCCCAGCTAATAACACTTCCTTCTGTGCCCACCGTGTCAGGCCTCACAGCACATATTCATTATTCAGAAGGTGTTCCTCTCCATCTATAGACCACTGGTCTACTCTTCCCAGTCATCCCCACCATAGATTTATAATTTATCACACATGCTTATAAATCTTTCATTGTTTTTAGAACACCCGTTGGGGATGTATAATTCAATGTTCTGTGCACCAAAAGCAAGATTTTTCCATGAAAGTAAAATTACAGAAAATCCTCTGAAAAGGCAGGGACTCTCCTCACGATGTTACATAACATGAAACTCTCCTGGAGATCTAGACCAGTCTGAATTATTATCTGGGTGTTGAACAGATGCAGAGAAGGAAGATTGAGTCTTTTATTCCACTCCCTTCTGTCTGTCTGTCTGTCTGTCTGTCTGTCTGTTGTCTAAGCTCTAATACCCGGGCAGAATTGCAACACAGTGACCTTCATCAAAGCCAAACTAAGCCAAAAATATGCCTCAAGCTAAAATCATGAGTGGGTTTACTATAATATTTAAAAGTGGAAATATTAAAATGAAAGTACAAATCAGCGCCATAATGTTGGGTGACTGGATCGGATGACAATGCACAGGTGCAAAGTTATACATTACTTTTGTCAAGGTCAAGATAAAAATTGCTTTGAAAATCTAACATTACATATGCAAAAGAAGGATGCTTAATCACCTCAATAGTGTCATTTAAGTGGTTAAGTGTTGTGCTGATGGTTCCAGAAGATGTAATGCAATCAATAGACCATAAATAATAATTTGTTGGCCTCTTAAAGCAAGACTAAAGACCATCTGTTTGCTGACTCAGGAGCCCACAGAAACTTGGCCCAAACACTGTGCTCTTGGATTTGTCAAGACACTTGTCCCCAATAACAACCTGGCACGCCCAAGCCTTGGTACAGTGCCTCTTAAATGAACTGTAAAGCCCATAAAAGAGGTGGTTCATAGGCTGAATTAATAGTTTGCAAAAGTTTATTGGCAGGTTGCACCACTTAGAGGCACTTAAATGTAATTTATGAAGCATTTGTCCGAGCTGTTTGTGGGATAATTAAGCCATCTGACTGTAAAAAGAAGTCTTGTCACATTCCAGATAATGTCTGTATTTCCCTGTTTGTTAATGAGAAAGTCAATGTCACACGGTGATAAAGTAAATGAATTCAAGCATGCCAATTCACAGCCATTAAAAGTATTAGATATTCCCTTTTAACAACTTCTCAATGATACACACACTCATACACATCAAACAATATTCCAGGTGCATCAGAAAGTAATGGGACTAAACTGTAACAAGCAAAAACTGCACCTGAGCAAAATTTGGCTGCCGTCTCCATAAAGTAGTTACCTTGTGCAGCTGCCAGTGCTCCTGTCACACTTTCAGCATGAACATCATTTTGATGTTCACAGGGAGCCAAATACAGTGCCGAGGGCATATGGGAAGTGAAGGTTGTGTTGGTGTAACCAAGGACACTTTTCAGCGGGCTTTGTGCGAGATGCCATGGTGGTCGAATTTCAGGTAGTCTATGCTGAGTGTCCTCCCGCAGATGCCTCACAACGTTGCAGGAGAGCTTAACAATTTCACAAGGACAAATTTACAGTACAAAATCCCATGAATGATGGAGAAATCAGGGAACACACTCTTGGTTGTAATCTTGACCTGACGCACCATCTTCCAGCTTGGAGACTGTGAGCTAATCAATTGCTAAGGCTGCTGTTTGGCCTCTGGGTCTACCCATAGACCCTGCCCTGCTTGCAAAAGGTAATAAAAGTAAAAGATTGTAATATAGTTACATGTAATATGTAATATGTGTACTTACCCACATTTGTTTATTTATTTATTTACTGAATGGCAAGCCAGATCTTTGATTTTTAGAACTCACAATTGTTGACCATTAGGCAGCATCATATCTGCACTTCATCCAGCACCTTGTTGGTTTTGCTTTGGTTTGCGACACATTCTGACGCATTGATCATCAGATTCATGTTAGCTGTCTGTGAGGCAGCAGGAGAGATGTGAGCATGGGGAGCTTATCACACACAGTATGAAAGCACTTGCCGGGCCCCCTGCTGTGTTGACTTGCCCCATGTAAAACACTGTCTTGGTTGTCTGAGGCTGTAGCTTGATCGCCACATGAAGGTGTTCATCATGTACCAATTAATATTGACTGACTTTGTATTTTTAGAAAAAAAAGATGGCGCCTCACAGTGTGTAACGGTTTCCATTTTTAAATCTGCATGGCCTTAAGTTTGCTCTGCCACACAACAATCAAAATTATTTTCAAAGTCCAGCATTTCACTGTAGTAAAAAGAGGCACAGAGTGTGAATGGAATATACCATTTCATCACACTGTTTATAGATGCCAAACACTTGTCAAACCACTCCACTTTTATGACGTGACATCCTTTATGGCCTTGAAAGCCATCATAGGTCTGTCTGATAACACTGATGTAAAAAAAAAAACAAAAACAGCCAATACATAATCACAGCATGAAGGCAATGGGACATTCCCAGTGGATTATCCCTGTCACATTGTTCATAAAGTTAATGTGTATAGTAAGATAGTGTATCTTCCACACTCCACCATATATAAATACATGGAACTTCATGTTTTGTATGTTTGTATGTATACAATATGTGTATAGACATATACTATATATGTAGGTTACTCTATATATGGTTTTGTTTTTTTAATCCACTTTAATTGAAATGTCGGTGTATATATATATGTGTATATGACCTTCACATTCCTTGAAAAGCTTAAAACAGCTGATGAAACTTTGACCTGTGCATGTTATTTTCAACAAATTGAGGAGTACAGAAAGAATGGGTTTCAAAGGTCTATCCAGGTCAGATGCTCATGTGCGTGCATGTTATATATAAACTTCAGACTGGGATTTCACATAACGTGGCACGTGTCTTAATCAACGTTTTACTCAACGTTTTACTTTTTAACCATCTGTTGTCCCTGTTTTTCTTTTCCTTGCTTATGCTCACTCTCTGTCACTTATTGTTCATATGTGACCCTTGCACCCTTCAACATGGGATGGGCTCTTTTTCTGAAGAGTGGCTGCAAGGCAAGCTGCACGTTTTGCTGTGTTAGTGATACGACCAGCACCAACACTGCATGTGACATGGAAAGCGTGCCAAGCCATTACTATCGGGTTATGAAACTGCAGCACGCCTGGAGAGCTTTCCTACAGGAGGTGCATGATGGCTTCAGTGTGTAACTAAACAGGTATTTTACTATTGTACTTTTACATTTAATATGTGGTGTGTGAATTTTACAGTACTGTGAAAATTGTGATTCACCTTGGCTTGTGTTGTGAGCTCTGGGGTCATGATCCAGATTTTGGTCTAGACCTCTTTCACTTCAATCACACAAGAGGTTGGTAATCTCCATAATTAAAATGCTTGAAAATCCATTTTGAACAGGTTCTTACACAGTCTGTGAAACTCCATTATGATTATTATTATGTGCGTTATGTATTTTTAATCAACAGAAAAAGGAACTGATCTAAATCCCATCATGCATCATAAATCTAATCTGCTTGCACTGACTCTGCTCCAAAAAGATGAAAAAACACGTTACAGTGGGGTTTTGTTTTTTTTTACTTTTTATTTTGTTCCCCAGGCAGTTGTAAACACTGTTGTGGTAATTTCTCACAGGCTGTTTAAGCTGTCTAAAAATTGCCCTCTATAATAACTAATCTATTCTGCTTAAATGATCGATTTGATAGATGAACGCAAAGCAAATGTAATGGATGTGTTTCTTATACATGAATTTACTGCATATCCCATGCAAACCAAATACTGCCTCTACTGCATGCAGTGTAATGTCAGTAGTGTTTACAACTGTAGCTGGATGAGTTCCAAATGTGAGTAAAGGGTGAACCTGGAAATACTGTGTGGTTACTACAGACCTAGATAAGCTTTTATCAGGTGAGGAAAAGGAAGAAAGACAACAGCTGTGCTAGAAAACTTTAGGCTGAATAAAAATGTGCTGATTCTTCCATTTTGTGGTCATTTAGGCTACTGTATCTTTTATAATGAGTGTAAATCCCATTTAATGTTACATATATCCAAATGTTGACTGATTTTGACTGACTGATCTTAGGTAGACCCAACACGGACCTATTGTTCATGCAGCGCTGTGGGTATGTTGGAATTGTTTCACTGGGCATGCTCATCAGGTGTCATGCTATTTTTCAGGTGTCAACTATTTTTCAGGTGTCAACTATTTTTGTTTACTGCGACTGCACCTTTCACACGACCCTGACGCTCTGACAGTAAATGCACAATTACACCATGCATCTTTTGCAGCATGTCAGCAGAATCTCTCTGGAGCTCCACCATCCTGTGGCTATAGACACACCAACAGTTTAATCTCTGCTGCATTTGAAGATTTAGCACCTTGCTTGTTTTATTGTCACACAATATATCATGACCTTTTTGTTTGCCTTACTTTTTCACGTTTGCTTTTACTCTGTAGGAGTGTGAGTACTGGAGTCTACTAAAGTAAAAGTAAAATTACTAATTTTATACCCCCCCCCCCATGAGAGTAAACTTGTAACTCTCATCTGTGTGTACAAATGATAAATAAAATTTGTGTGTTTTTCCCAAGATATTTGAGTCATGCACAAAACAGAGCAGATCAACATGGACTCTCCAGTGAAGACTCAAAAGGCGAGGGCAGCTGTGGCACCAGCAGTGGCCCTTGATGGTGGCTATGCCTGGTTCATCCTGCTCTCCTGCTTCCTGGTCTTTGGTCTGACGTTTGGGGTCATTAAGGCCTTTGGTGTATTCTATGTTGAGATACACCAATACTTTGAAACCACGGCAACAGGAACATCTTGGATTACCTCTATTGCAGTGGCAACCATTCACATTGTGGGTAATTATCACAATCTTTTTCCATCTTGCTAACACGCACAAAATAGAAGATTCATACCATTCCTTTCTACACTATGTAATATTTGTATCCACTATTTTTTACCTTGACATCAAACACAGACCTCCTGAGGTTTTGGCCACCAGGTGGCTCTCTCCAACATCTTAAAACACTGTTCAAAACCAAATCCAGGTTTATTTTGTGTTGAATTAATTATACCACCCTTATCGCATACAAAAGTAATGAGAAAATATATTAAGATTCCTTTTTGATATTTGACAAAATGAGCGTGTGGGTGAATTATTATCTGCTGCAAATGTAGGCCTACCATGGCAGCAAGAGGCTCTGGGAATAATTTAATAACTCTCAAACCTTTTGTGGTTTAACCTAATGTCTCTCACCACTGAAAATATTAATCAAACAGGATTTTATTTCAAGAGAACATCTTCACTTATACCTATCTTAAAAATAAATGGGACTTCTTAACAGATGTGAAGTACATAATCCTACAGTATCATGCACTTCTGTTGAAGAATTATGGTATACATTTCAATAGGATTATACATGAATGTCTTATGTGTCCCTCTGCAGCTCCTGTAGCATCTGCTCTGAGTGCTCGCTACAGCCATCGCTCTGTAGTGATAATGGGAGGACTGATATGCAGCTTAGGGGTGGTGTTTGGCGCTTTCGCTCGTAACCTGATTGATCTCTACTTAACTGTGGGGTTCCTAAATGGTGAGTTGCTTGAAGCAAACCCACACATGCAACACAAAGTCAAAAGCATACACACAAAATATGATATTCACAGGTCTCCTTTGCTGTAGGTTTCGGCTATGCATTAACATGGACCCCTACAGTGACCATGCTGGGACTGTACTTTGAGAAGAGGCGGCCAGTGGCAAACGCTTTGGCCAGCGCTGGAGAGTGCATTTTTACCTTTGTTCTCACACCCTTGTTCCAGCTGTTGATTGACAGCTACTCCTGGAGGGGTGCTTTGTTCATCCTGGGGGGTCTACAGCTTAACCTGTGCTTGTGCGGGGTGCTGCTGAGGCCTTTAAAAGTCACCAGAGATGTGACTTGTGAGGTCACAGCAGAGGATGAGGCCGTGACCCTTGAATTGCTACCGAAAGATGACTTGTTGCAGCGCAAACCAAGCTGTCAAGAGGTGGAGGGGCTGAGAATATCTGAGGTGTCTAATCAGGGGACGCTCAAAACTCATGAAGAAAGACTTAATATGAGTATGTGCATGCAAGACTCAAACAACAGGACTAAGATGGCTGAAGTGAGGAGCAAAATCCTTCGCTACGTTGATTATACCCTTATCACCAACGCTCGATTCATGCTGTACTCAATGTTTGGGGTGTTTGCTGCGCTGGGTTTCTTTGCCCCAGCTCTCTTCCTGGTTCCATATGCTCGCAGTAAAGGGATTGAGGAGTACCAGGCGGCTGCACTCATGTCTATCTCTGCAGCGTTGGACCTGTTTGGAAGGGTGTTCTTTGGGTGGGTGGCAAACTTGAGACTAGTGGCAACGGTATGTATGGTTCAGTAGTTAAGCAGAGCAACAACATGTTTGAGTGCAAAAGTATTGCTGACTGTAAGTGCCTGCACTATGTAGCATGGTACATTATACAACAGTTTGACAATTTGGGATATTAAGGGTGTTTACTTACCAAATGCGAAAGCTACAACTGCCAGCCAATTAGCTTAGGTTAGCATAAAGTATGGAAGCTCAGGGAAACAGCTAGCATGGGACTGAACAAAGGTTTTAAAAAAAGTAATATTCCAGCTAATTAAAACATTGTATCTTGTTTCTTTAATCTATATAAAAGTAAAAATGAGAATTGTTGCACGCAGGCATGTTGAATTTCTAAGAACAGGTCCTTCACATACAAGCTAAGCAGAGCCAGGCTAGTTGTCCAATTTTTATGCTAAGCTAAGTGGATCAGCTGTTGGTAGTAGGTATAATATTTGGGATCTGATCTCATTTTACTCTCAGCAAGAAAGCATATGAGCCTTTTTTACAATATATAAAACTATTCCTACAAACATTCAACATGCTGCCTGAATGGAAATGGTGTACTGTATGGGTGTATAGGTGGGTGCAACAGCTGACGCACAGTCTGTCTCCTGTGTCTCTGCTCCTACCAGGTGCAGCAGCTGACAGCTACCGTGATTCTGCTGGGTGCTGTGTTACTCCTCTGCCCGTTGGCGTTGTCATTCTCAGAGCTAGCTACTTTCAGCGCAGCTTACGGCCTGGTTTACGGTGCCACCGTGGCCATCCACATCACCGTGCTGGCCGAGGTTGTGGGCGTCCACAGGCTCGGAAGCGCACTGGGGTTCTTCATGCTTATCCGCAGCAGTGGAGGCCTGCTTGGACCGCCCATCGCTGGTGAGTGAAAAAGATGCTTTGATAGTCAAATGCAAGTACCCAGGGTAACTAATGTGCATATCAAAAAGAAACGGATTTCAGCTTTAAGTAGTTGCTGTAAAAGTCCCTGGAATCCACCTCACCATGCTAACTGGCTGGAAGCTACAAATAAACAAGAAGCTGCACAGAGTAAAAAAGAATAAAATTGAATTGTATTTAATTTACAGCATGTTAACATTTCTGTTTGCTCCAGAAAAAGCCCAAATCATTAACTCAAGGTTGCAGTGTCTATCAATTTCCTGGGTCTATTCTTCCAATACATTAAATCTCACACAATGGATGGTGCTTATACAGCATTCAGCATTGTAACTACAGCTCAGTGAGTCTATTCAAGCAAAATGAGATTTTTACACCTCCATGACATGTAGCACCACCCTTCAATTAATCATGAATTTTGTCGATGGTCCATCCCACCGGAGCCGAGGTTTTTATATTCAGAGAGCAACTGTGCAAAAATTATAATATCATGATACTTTATGGTTGTGTTAATTTCATGGCTGGTCGCTTCCCAAAGATTCGGTTTTTTCCCTCTTTAAATTGAGTTTCTTCCCCACTGACTTTTCCATTCTGTTACTCGTGACATTTGTCCAGGTTCCAACAGTGTGTCCAGCAGAACATAAGAACAACTTTAACACTGTGATGAGAATACCAAAATATCTTGTAAATCAGATTTTTTTTTTTTTCTCAGACTGATACTATGACCACTTAGGGGCAACAGAAAAAAGCTGTAAACAAAACTCTGACAAAATCAAAACTGATATGGTCAACTTGTTAGCGTGGCAATTCATTTGGAGTTGAGGTTTGTGCCACTTGATGAATGAGAGGTCCCTGCCACATCATGTCACATCATCATCAGTCATGTGAGCTATATAATATAAAAATTGTACCTATAGCAGCTTTAAATTATGGAAAAATACATAAAAACTCCAGCAAACCTATAAAATATTTTGGACATCTTACATGTGGTGTTCTACATAAATATTATTCATTTCTGTATATAAAAATGATATATAATGATATAAAAACATTTCCCTCATTGTGATTAGAATAGATTTATTAAGGAAAATTAATTAAGGATAGTGATTCAAAAAAATAGAAGTACAAGAAAATAGGCAGATTTCTCAAATGTGCCATCTACATCGGCATTTAGTTTATAGTCTTCTTCATTAATGAAGAAAAATATACATTATACTGGCTGGCGGTTAAAATCTCTGATCCAGTAGGATGAAATGTTGTATTCCTTTACTCTAAACCATCATTTACAACAGCCCCACCACCCACAGCGCTGTCCCACAAACTGGTAAGCATTTGAACCTGATTACCCAGGTTGTGACCCATTTTCACACGCAGCTCTCAACAATAGCAGTAAATACAGCCTGGAAAAAAAAAAAAAACAGCTTGACTTTGGCACGCAGACAAAGCAACCCCTGCCAGAAAGTGTCCCGCCTCTGAGCACAGCCAGCCGTAAATCAGCTGGGGAAGCCTCTCCAACAGAGTGGAAAAATAACACATTCCCATAATTGTGGTTTGGAGTCATTTGATGGTATTTATGGATTTCCAAGAAGGCTGTTTGCACAACAAACACGGGGGATGAGAGAGAGATTTCAGTCATTAAAAGTGTGACGGCTTCCTATTCTTTCTGCAGGATTTGTGTGCAGATGAACCTTTTTTTTCCACAGTATATATTTTTAATTATACATTTTTAATTTTATTTGAATACCCATTTTCTATGGCTGGTTGTAAGAGGAAAAGGTTAAAAACATTTCACTTTTAATTCCGCTCCTTATTCTGTTAATTTTCCTTCTAATATCTCCATTAGTCTCTGTTTAACAAGTTCCTGAAAAGCTCTTAATTTGGATGAAAGCAGTACCACCACATGTAAATGTTAAATTTAAGATAGCCCTAAAGGCTGAAACTGACCTCAAATAAAGTTAAGAGCTAATTAAAGTGAAGGTGGTGTCCTATTTATAACTTAACATGGTCCCTCTGACACACAGGCTATTTCTAACTTATTTACTGTACCGTTCAGTACTTTGAGCACTTTGAAGACCAGAGAGTTGATGGATGTTGAGGATTCATCAAAGCGTTCTAATTATGTTTCCTTCATGGGAGGACAGCACTGGCATTACTGCCTTAGGACAAAGTTAATCTTCGTGCAATCCTCTCTACCCTATCTCTGCTCCAGCATTTTGCCTTGTTTATGACTATGAATGTCTTTGAATGAAGCCAGAATGATCCCATAATTGTGTTATTGCTGTGTTTTGGCCAGCATTGGTGGATTCCAGTCAGGAATTGTTGTTATTAGATTAAAAGATTACAAAAAAAAACACTCACACACACTTTTCCTTTTAGGGTTCTTCATAGACAAGATGAGTGATTACGGAACGGGCTTCCTCATGGCAGGAGTGGCTCTCATTGTCTCTGCAATGTTCCTGCTCCTCCTCCATCAGATGAACCGCCGTGGGTCAGAAGTCAACCACCAAGATGTACATGATATGGACAAAACAGGACAACGCGTCAGAGCTGAAGCCAAAGAGGTGGACATGGCATGAGCGAAGATCAAAATGATTCTGTGGTGGATTACGATGAGTTTAAAGAGAGAGCTCACAGGCAGAAAATTGAAAAATACAGAAAAGGCTGAAGCAAGGTTTTTAAAATTGGGAAATGTTAAGACAGTTAGAGTTCAGGGTGAAAAAGAAATAATCATCTGCAGAGTCAAGATAACACTAACACTCATGCCTGCAGCTGCCAGAGTTTGCCCTATACATATATGACCCTTTACAGATGAACGTCCAGACTAAAGGTAAAAGGTCAAGTGTATAGGCCTACTAGTTGCCTAACTTCTCCAGCAGTGACTGTTCTCCACAGTCCACACTGTTTAGCCTCTGTGCTCCATGACAACTCATACTCATACGGTGACTCTGGACAAATGTTTGCATGGAAAAACTCAAGAAGGTCTCGGAGACTTTTCTCCAGTCTATTGACGGCACAAACACAGCACACCTGTTAAATGATTGTTTACAGGTTACTAATAGCATGCTCCATGAAGCGATATGAGCCAGGGCTTTCATGGAGGTTTACATTTAAAGTATTTAATCAGTTAATTAATTTCATTAAACACCTTCTTTTTGTCTATCACCAGTGTACTGTATGAATATGCTATTGTTTTATTGGTTTGCAGCTGATCAGTCCTGTTTATTATGATCGGGGAGAAAACTGAAGAGAGAACTGAAAAGAAAGTAAAATCTCTTATCATAAACCCAGATCTTACTCATCATTAAATGTGATCAGTTAGACAATTTCATTTTTAATGTGCTCACTCTGTTAAAATCAGTTAGTTGATACTAATACGTGTTAAAGTCTTTATTCCTTTTCCTGTTAATAAGATAAGATGGGTTTGCAGGTTTTTGCCGTTACAGGGCAAGTTCTACAAATTCTGCAGCGGAGGGTCTTTCCTTGTTAAAATGTGAAACATGAGGCTCAACCCTACCTCCCGACCTCAATCATGTTCGTACATTGCGTAAAGTGCTCATACTGAACATTTAACTTGTGCTGCGGAGCATTCTATACTACAGCTTTCCCACAAAGGACACTGCAGAGACTGTGCAGTATTTATGTCACTCAGGTGCTAAATGTGTCAGGAATATGACAATCATAGAGCCTTATGGGCATGTATTGATTTTTATATAGCTTCAGAAATTGATTTGGCGAGCTAAATCTTGTGTTTTACATGGTCTGTCTTAAAGTCACACTTTGTAACTGAATGTTTTTATCCTTGTGTGTACGAATGAAAGCCGGGCTGCAAAGTGGCAATGTTATTATGGCTCCCTCCAGTGATGAGCTACTGAAACTGCAGTTGCTGCCTTCACTGCAGGATTGAGCTGAAAAGTACAGCAAGGTTCAGACTTTACACCAGAGGGAAGAGTGGAGAATTTACAAATGTAGACAAAACAACCAAGTTACAGTAAGTTGCATCATTTTCTTGTTCTGTACCAAAACTGAATTAAAGTAAAATATATGAAGCACGCTCCCTTTAAATTACAAGCACATTTTTTTTAAAAAAGAGGTTGAAGTCTTAAATGACATTGCTGAAGTTCAATCCCAATGCAGCATAAAGGCCAGCGAGAAAAGCTTTTCTTCATTTTCTTTCTCTGCTGCAGAATGTTTGGTATGTGCAACCATCAAGAAAACTAGCTTTTATAACCCCGAACCAACGAGAGGCACCAGATAAACATCTTCAACCTGGCATAATTCACATATAACAAGTATAAATAAACATGTCACTCTACATAAATCTACAATAACAAACTCCAAACCAAGATTTACAAACAGTGGCCTTCACTGGAACCTTCCATACCACCCCTACTAAGGGACACAAGCTACACGCACACACACACACACACACACACACACACGAGTACACACATGTGCACACACCAAAGGAAAGAGAATGCAGAAAAGAAAACTTGCCACAACAAGAGAGCTAGTGACAAAATACCACGAGCCTTTGATCTGCCAGACAGGAACAAAGACATAATCCATGTTTCATAGAAACTCTACATGAAAACCAAACACACACACTGTATGCCACGGTTGACTGCCAAGAGACAGAAGAGGCCACCTATTATCAGGGAAAGGAAGAGTGTCGGCTCAAATGATCAGAGGATCTCCAATCCAGTGAACCTGAAATCTACTGTAACTCAGTATATGGGGAAGTTTGATCTTTTAATTGCAGATCAGCCTGCCTGAAATCCCTAAACCCTTTATTAACACACTGCACTGCACATAAAAGGAATGGCAGAGCTGATTGAGCAGCAAACCAAATAGGCAATGTGGACTTCATGTATTACTATATTGTACTGACAGAGCTGATTAATGAATGTCTCTAGATACTGATGAAGATGTAACTGTGGATGGTCCTCATTCTTGCAGCATGCGAAAAGTACTTTTAATCATCCTGAGGAGTACTGGTTAACTTATAAAAGACAGTTGGATAATGTCTCCTGTGGCTCTAGAGGGAGCGATTCACAAAGCTGTCTGTCAGTGTCATTGTGATTTCATTGTTTTGGATTTGACAATTACTTATGCAAATGGTAAGCCTGATTAACAAACTGGAGATGTGGAGAAGTGGCCAATTAGGAGACCAGGAGGGTCTAATGACAAATGCTAATGAGTTGCATCATTGGAAGGATTTAGGATTCATCAAGGCTAAAGGTCAGAGTCTCTTTTTGACATTTGACTGCTTTATAATTCTCTCCTCCTCTTTCTTGCTTCTTTTGAATCTATCTCTTGTGAGCCCCCCTTTTATGATGTAAGTGACACACACAATAACTACAATCTTTCTACCTTCACAGCAAAGCAGAGAATTAGTGGTTCAAGCCCCTGTGCTTTAACTTCTAGCAACTAAGTGGGACTATTTCAATCACCTAGCCTAGACCCCTCTGTGTGTGTCTGTGTGTCTGTGTGTGTGTGTGTGTGTGTGTGTGTGTGTGTGTGTGTGTGTGGGAGAGAGGAGCAGCAGAGATATGGGACTGTCTACATTTGACCCTTTCAACATCCACTCTAATAAAGCAGAAAACACAGGAAGAGCTTTGAAGTCTAACAGGACTTACTGAAGGGCCTCCCTGTCACTTTGACCCCACAGTGAAACCCCTGGGCTCAGGGTCGCCATAGAAACAGCTGAAAGAGTTTTTACATTTTTTTTTCTTTTTTTCTTCTTCTTCTTTTTTTTTCTTTTTGGCTGACCTTGCTCCGGGGGTCATGTTGAGGAATGCTGCACAGCTACCTGAGTTCAAAGCACTCGGTAGCAGGGACGAGAAACAAGGAGAGGTGAGAAGAGAAGGATGAGGGAGGTGAGGAAAGGGAACAGGAGATGGGTAAAAAATAAGGATAGCTGCACGTGAAAGAGGGGAAACTAGTGGGGAGAAAGGAAGGAAACTTCCAAACGGAAGAGGAGCACAAGGGGGGACAGGAACGAGTGGATGAGTTACAGTAGAAAGCGAGAAAGGAGCAGAGGAATGCGGGGAAAGAGAAGGAGACAGAGAGGAAAGAAGCAATTACTGGATACTGGGGGAAACCCTAAGAGCTATCTGAGTGCAGTCTGACTCTGTACTGCTTGGGGCCATTAGAGGATAAAGGATAATGATACAGGAATGAAATAGTCATGAAGGGGAAGCAGTTGAGATCGTGCATGGCTCTCCAACCTCCTCGCTGATTAGAAGAAAAGAGAAAGACATGGTGGTAATGAGAAATGATTAGTGTAACTACAGGGGGTTTAGCTTAATGAGCATTACTAGCGACCAGAACCACACACCACCGCCACAAAGGGCAGAAAAGCACGCTGAAACAGGTTACTGCGTTACACACATGGACATGGGGTGACTCTTTTTTTTTCCTTTATGGTGATCAAGATTGTAATTCATAATCCTTTAAATGTGTTTCTAGTAGGCAAACGTATTCCATTAGCTACAGTCTCCAAAACACGTCACTGAACAATTTACAGGAATGCACAGAGATCTCTCACAGGCTTTTAGTTTGGGTGGCTCCTTTTTCAACTTCAACAAATTATTCCAGTTTGCAAGATTTTCCAAATTCAAGCTCTAGTTTGTTAGTCTGCAAACACACTGTATTCCCAATGCTTTTAGACACAAGTTTAATAAGATTTCAAATGTGTGAGGAAGTCAGGCCGATGTTTAGTCTATGTGAGGCCCTCTTTGTCTGTTGTCAGTCAGTTCTTACAAGTCTTTTCCTTTATCAACTCATCTGTGGTTATTCCGTCCTCCAGATTCTTGTTTTCGTCTTCTATGTTTCCATCAGCCAGTGCCAGCCCGCATCTCTTAACAGCTGCCCCCCCTTTAACTCATCAAGGTCATTGTGCTGCTGTACCTCACACCACACACACAACGCTTACAGAAGCTGAGATATATCATATTTCAGGCATCACAAATATGTGTTTTGAAAAGTATGGACGCAGATGCACGTTATCATATTACATCTTCAGCGTAGAAACTTTTCCATTACTTTGTTGATGTATCCAGTAAAGTAGAGCGGATGGCGCCAGTAATACTCCTCTTGGCTCTTTATAGACAAATAAATCCACAACTCTATGTGAGTGTAAATGTGTGTGTGTGTGTGTGTGTGTGTGTGTGTGTGTGTGTGTTTTCTGTTTAATCACATCTCTCAAATTCAAACTGTACAAGAGAAACACACAGCCCATTACTGACTGAAACAGCCGTTAAGTCAGAGATTTATCTGTCCTTCGTTGCTGCACGAGGTTTATTTTCCATCAGACGGACACTAAAACCAAATGCTTGGACGCAGCTGATGCTCGCTGAACTTTTAAATGTCAGACAGTAAAACAGAGCAAAGTGGACATTTATTGCCATCAATATACAACACATCAAAAGGACAAAATAAGTCTTGAATGAACTGCGTGAGTCAAAGGACTTCCTACAGGTATATAAAGTCCTTTGATTGTGTCTCCTTCCTTTTGCTTACAGCACACAAGTTCAACTTTCACCCCACTCCAAATCCAGCAGCCTACCAACCATACTGACCAATCACAGCTGGCCCCTGACCCCTTAGGATGACCCCTGACCCCCGACTAACAGCCTTGATTTGGGATGAATGGTTGAGACAGGCTTCTGCTTCAGGCTTCAGCACAATGACACATGAGCAGCCCACCAGAGTAGCTCACTAATAAACAATAAAGTAACAATAAAATCATATATGCTCTGTCTACCACATGGGCTTGACTTAAAAATGCTAAAACAATTACAAGATTTTTATCTTTTGTATTTTTATCTGTGTTGATGGCAACAGTTTTTCTTTGGTTAGTCAGTCCACCAGTCGGCGTTAACAGCAATATTTCCACAATTTTTGAATGAAAAACCATTACAGTTTTTACAGACATTGACGGTCCCAAGAAGATGAATCCTAAAGTTGAGCGGTTTCCTAACCTTTCTTTGAGTGTCACCATGTGATTTGCATTTTTTGGTTTTTAGGGAAACAAGTATCGGACAAACAACGATTACATTTTTAATAGGCATTCATTGTCCCAAGAGGTTGAATCCTAATGACTTTTGCAATCACTTGATGTTTCATCATCAGGTCGTTTGTCATAAACTAATACCTGCATAATTAAAGACAATCCCATCAGCTTCTGCGGTACTATGTGTTTCATGTTATTGCTAATGCTAGCATGGTATCATTCTATGCTAAGTTGGTAAATGAGGTACACATTTGCATTTTTTCCATTGTTAGCGTATTAGCATTCTTGGCTGTTGCACCTAAATATAGCCTCGCAGAGCTGCTCTTGCTTTTCATTTCCCTGTCCATTTTATCAGGTTAGAGGCACACAGCCCGCAAGAACAGTGCAGCTCAGGAGCAACTTGAGATGTGGCATGTGGCCTATTTTCATGGAAAGTGACAACATGGATGGTCACAGTGACATCATACCAGCAAAACCACTTCACACCAGTTTCAAATTCTATATCTTGAAAATACCAAAAACGTAATTTAACCTTTTGTTTTAAATTAAACACTGCAACTGAGTGCAATTATCAGACAGACTCACTGTAGACAGATAGGGTTGGCAGCAAAAGCACCGTAGCAGCAATGCTATCCATATGCACATATGCGCAAGCTGCAGCCATTCAGCAGTGTTGCCATCATGCACATTTGGACCCAGGCATTAGGTTTGTTTGCTGCTTTTTCACCCTCTATAAAGCCTCACCCTATGACAAAATATCCATATAAAGATTTAAGCATTTCTGAATATCCATCTTTGTTAACGTGATGCACAAAATTCACATTTAATCCAGACAAGTGGTGAATAACACAAGCAACGATGATCATTCACAGGTGTATACAGTCAGACAGGAATAAATACATACAGTATATACATGTCCATATTGCCCCTTGTAAATGTTTTCGGTACGCTGACACAGAGAAACCACAGACTATCAACACATTTGCATAAACCTCTGTTAGTCAACAAAGTGCTCATATTCTGGCCAGATGCACAAGCTGGGCTTCATTATGAAACATTAGCCAAACTTGTTCCCATTTGGCTTGTACAAAACCATACTCACTGTGCTCGTATAACGGTCACGTGAGGCCGAGGAGCTGCCCTAACCACTGAGCCAGATCCATCTCTGGCCAGCTACCAACTATTACGCCATGAATCAGACTGGAATTAATCTTGACCATCAGAGAGTAGAAGCATGTGATATGAAGCCCCCTGAGACTCGCAGACACTCCACCCTGCAGAAACAGCTACAATGTGTCTTTGCCTCCAGAGAACGCCTCTCAGATGAAAGGAATTTCTGTCTTGTGAGTAGCTTCTGTCTCTGAACAGACTGGATGTCCTTCAGCAGACTTTATCTCTGAGGTGTTCCTTCCTCTCTCTTTCTAACTGCATCTTGGATAAGAATCCTTTCCATTCAGAAATAACATTCAGCTCTCATTGACAACTGGACGCTGGATCCAGTCTGAATGCCATGTCTGAATTAGCTGTGGGAGTAGTCATGCGTATCCCCATGTGTGTATGGAGTTAGAGTACAGTGTGTCTGTATGTGTGTGCGTGCGTGTGCACCTAAAGTTGTTGTATCTGTAGGCTGGAATGTGTGAGTGTTTCAGCCCTCATCCCGTTTATGAACGCTATTGTTTAGTTTATTTAATATTCATGTATACATTCCAGATTTGGAAAGGAGGCAGGATACGGATGATGTATGTGAGAACACGTCTGGGAATATTAGCACACTGTCTCCGACTGGAAACTTGTGCAGCTGCGGTTTCTTTTTCCTAGCAAAAGCACTGAAGATAGCTCAGGATGTGGTACAGTATATATCTAAAAAATTATAGATATAATGCAGCCTGTACACTCCACCATACCAGTCTAATCTAAAGCACACATTTTTTTCATCTATAGCAAATATTCTAGGCGCTACAAATGCTTTGAAATGATGTTCCATTTTTGTTCTCTTGTGATGCATAATATTCACTTAGATTGGCTCATTTCTAGATCAAAACTCTGCTGACTGTAGATAACCCTCCTTATGGTAGAGTGACGTGACAAGTGTTGGACTATATGGATGCCAGGAACAAAGTGTTCCTCCATCAAACTCTTTTTGATGCCCTGACAATATAGAATTTCAACAAATTAACATATTGTCCCAGCAGGGTGTGTAGCTATTTTTTATTTTAAAACCATTTTAGAGTAGATAATCTTATCCCTCTGATTTTCTCACATATTCATTCATGCAGTCTCCTCCACTGCCCTCTCCCACTATCTCTGTATCTCCCCCTTTTCTGCTCTCTCGTTTTTCTCTCACTCCAACTCTTTTGTGTAAGTGAAGCAGGGGCCTCCCAGTGACATGAGCCCTGCTCCTGTAAAACTAATAATGACTGAGATTTGTGCAGGCTTAGCATTCTTTCAGTGCAAGACACTGAGAATGGAGTGAGGGGAGGGGACCAAAAGGGAAGAAAGGTCTAGTGGTAAGATGGGTGTGTGGGGGGGAGGTGAGATGGGGGGAAGATGTCCTAGTTTGAGAGGGTGCACATCTTGGGCGACGTGAAAAAGGAAGCACGAGACAGAGAAAGAGACAGAGAGGCCCCTCGCCCTGAAACACACCACATGCTTTCATTCCTTATGGGTCAATGCCGCTGAAATCACACTGCATCCTCTCTAAACATAATATACAGACACACATACAGTCCTACACACACATTCATACACATTCAGGTGTGTTCAAAGTATCCCCTTCTAGATAAACCATGCCCACCCTGTCCCCACGAGATATCAGGAATGTAAACACAAATGTTGGACAGTTGACGGTTAAAATGCTTGCTTGAACTCCAGGCTAGCAGTCAACAAGTATTTTCAAACCCTACACTTTGCAGACCCGTTTATTTTCCCTCCCACAATACTGCACGCAAGCAAAACATGTGAAGCGAAGCCACAGAATATAAAATATGTCCCGAACCCCACGTTGACACAACTCTGTCAAATTCACATAAAGATCACCAGATGTGCTGCGAGATGCAACAAGGGGGCAGGGGGGGAGGTCTAGCACACACTGCCCTCTCTAGCGCTCTCCCCTCCCTCCTTTCACCCCTCTCTCCTCCCCTCCTCTCCCCCTCCTCCCTCCCAGAGACATGTGCGCACGCTGTGCCAGCAGACAGTTTCAGCTCTCAGCAACTGATGCAGAGACAGCTGCTGTTTCTCCCCTTCCCCTCCTTTTGCTCCTAACTATTCTCCTTTCGTTTCTCCCCTACACTGCCTTCATTCATCCCCTCTGTACTTTCCCCTTCCTTCCCTCTACTCTGTCATTCTGCCCTGCACTTTTCCTCAGGCGGATATAAAGGCAGGTCCTGTTGGAGGGAGAGGGCTTGTGTAATCTCTGGCTGCACATGAGCACCAGAGAGTTATTGCTTCAGCTGGAGAGGCAACATAACAGAAGACCGACAGGCGCGGTAAAAGGACAAACTTTGGAATAAGGAGAGGAAGAAGGAATACATCTGAGACAGGAAGGGAGGAGAAGGAGGGAGACGCAGAAAGAGTTTGGCGTTAAGGGGGCAGGACACAGACCATGCCGGGCTCTGTGGTGGTGCTGCTGCTGTCCCTGTTGGTGCTGTCCACAGGAAGTGATGGCAGAAGAATCAGGAAAAGGGGACTCAACCATAAGGTGGGGCTGCTAACCTCACCTTTGACTTTTGTACATGTGCATGAGAGTTTTCAGAATATGCTCGAATAGTGGAAGTAGGTGAAAGCTCATAGTGTTGCAATACAATACGAGCTCTGTTACAGAGAGCCCGGTTTCACACAAGGAGAGCAGTTTTGTGGCTGAGGTGAGAGTTTGACCTGGTGTGAGCACTCCTATCTAGTGACAAAAACAACAGTGATGTAAACTAAGTACATTTGCTCAAGTATTGTGCTAAAAGAAGTAGTTCAGCACTCTGGGAAGAGCACTTCATTCTTGGCAAGAGTTAAATCAGAGGATTAATCTCACGTCTGTCTGAGTTTAGCATAAAGATTGGAAGCACCAATTAGCAAAACAGCTGTCTTGGCAATAATACAATACAAATTAACAAATTACATCACATTTGTTTAATCCAAACAAAACAATGACAGTAAAAAAAAAAACGGACATATTGTCCACATTTCAAGGGCTGATGTGATGTGTTGGACTAAACCTTGGCCAGGAGCAGTGACAACCAAAAACATCACTGCACCACAGCTACAACTACTTTTTAGTTTTTGTGTGACTTTCACCAAAAAAAAAATATTTTTGCTGTTTCTGGCTCAGCTGCTCAAACTGGATGATGGCTGTATCCTTATACAGCCCTGATTGAATTGAGATATGTGCAGTTCAGTGTAATTTTTAGGAACTTTCACCTGATGCAACATTTTACTTCTAAAGAAATACATTTTGCTGTAACAGCTATAACTTTTAGTTTGTTTGTATAAAAAGATTTTACATATGATTCATATGACCTTTTAAAATATGACACATAGTTATGGACAAGACCATCCAAAAGTATAGTTGTCGAAATTAGGTTGATTTCAACCAGCTTCAACATTAAAGATCCAATCCTATGTTCATGCATCCCTTATAACAGTTCAGTGTAGTATTTTGAAGTACTTTAGTACTTTAATCCATTTTACTGTTTGTCTGATGCTTCTTGACTTTAATGTCAAAAGTCAAATGTAAGAGTCTTGCTTGCAACTTTGCGATGTTGCTTCTTTTGCTCTGAAAAATTTCTCCCACCGGTGGAAAAGAAACAGACTCACTTTGATTTTGAAGCATGAAAAATTCACATTGACAGCAGAGTTTTTCGGTTTTGATGAGGAGCAGAAAGTGGAGTGTGCAACAGGTTGGAATAAGTTGCTGATTTTCAACTTTCCATATGAGTAATTGAAGCGCACACTGGATGTACAACTTTTGTCTGTGTGTGCAGTGTGTGCATGTGTGTGTGTGTTTGCAGTGGATTATTAGGGCAGGAACTGAACTTGCAGTCCGGGCCCCTGCTTGTTAACTCAGCTCAGTGTATCTGATTGATCATCTCTAACAAGGACTCACTGTAGCGTGCTGCCTTCTCTTTCTTTTTCCCTCTCTGCAACCTCTTGTGCTTCAATGTTCTCACTTTCTAAGTGGTTTATGCCCTCATTGGCCCTTTTCTCCCTCTCATTCTCGCCCCTTTATCTCTCCTTCCCTTTCTCATATGAATCAGTTACCCTTTCAACCTCTCTCTGCCCGGCTTCCTCTTACCCCTCGCCCATGTGCCTCTCTCAGCATACCACCCCCCATTTTCCCTCTTCCAAATCTCTTTTCTCTCGTCTCCTCCTGCTCTCAGGATGGGCCAAAAGCACCGTCTTGCTGGACTCTGCTTCAAAGCTGCTGTAATTGGAACATGCTGAGACGGCTGTGCAGATGGAGTTTGTCTCTTTCCCTCCGAACCTTTTCATCTCTGCATCGTTCAATCTTTCATTTTTTAACTACCTCCCCCACGCACACATATACACACACACACACCCCCTTCAGTCTTATTCATAACACTAGGTCTGTGCAGAAAGACAAATTATAGTCACTGGGTATTTCACGTAGGCACTGCACTGTGGAGTACTGTGTCTTGAGAGGAAAATTGGGAAAAATTTAAAACAAACCCAAGACCCACCAACATGCTCAGTACCAGACTTTTTCTACATGGTCCCACTGAATAAACCAGATTCGCCTGGATTTATTTATCTAAATACACAGTGAATTAAAATCAGTCAAAACATCTCAAGGCCAATAAGTCTGAGGGCAATATGTTGGGACATTTATCAAAATAAAAAAGTAAAAACAGGGACCGGCTTAATTAAAGACTGTGTGCATCAGTTACCTAGAAGATTTGGTAGATATAGAAAGTAAAACCTCCCCCTGTCACAAGGTTCAGAGGTCACCGGGAGCACTTTTCCTAATTTCCTGTTTGTGTTTGACAGGGAAAAATGCCTGCCAGAGGACAGAAATAATCTTCTTAGGCAAATGTCAATCAAGAGAAACTTGTTTGAAGGGTAAAAGAGAATGTGGGCATGGGCTGCAGAGGGGAAAGAGAAATGGTGTGTGACATAAAGGAGAGAAGCATCAAGTTTAGATAGTTTGATTAAAGTACAAACAAATTAAGATAATTTCACTCAATAATATTCAAGAACAGCAAGGCAAAGCTACTCTCAGGTGAAAACCTTGGACCTCCACAACAGTAATTACTTTTTTTCCGGAACCACCTCGATAATGATACATCATCACACACACACATGCACAGACCAGATGATTTAGTCTCATATAGCCACAACACAGTCTGGCTCAGGCACCTGCCCGGGCATGTCAGTGAGCATGAAGAGTGTCTGCTTCCTGTCTTCATAAATCTTTACCTTTTCATGTAGTTGATGTGATGTGTCCCATTTGGACAGCACCTACATTAAGACAGGGGCCCTGCAGATTCTCAGAAATGTCTGCACTTCCTGTTCTTGGGTTGGCAGGCAGTTGGATTTGTCCTGCGGCTGCTGCTTAAGACAAAACAGATCCATACACTGCTCATTCACCCATGAGGATTTGCAGCTTTCAAGGAAGTGATCCTTTGTGAGATAAGTTTAAACTGTATAATGACCCCAATCGAATAGGAGTTAATCATGAGTTGAACTAAAGGGGATTAAAAGTGACAATCTGATGAGTTTTTATTGAATGTAACAATGAAATACACAATCACCTACTGACAGATAGCACTGTCTGACCATCCCGCTTTATTACTATCAAGGAAAATGGTGGTCAAGTCCCTTCTTTTTAATGTTAAAGTTTGTTTTATGTGGCAATCTGTCTTGTCATCAGTGTGCCATATTTCATTTATGAGCCGTTCTGCATTTCACTGCTCAACACATTTATCAGCAAATAGTTTGCTGCTTTAAAGGTAGAGAGTCTATAAACCCTGGGAATGCATGACAAATGCAGAACAGCCTGGATAACGGCCTGTGCGCACCAGAAACTTCCCAGCAATTTTAGTTCAATCCAAAGGATTTACTGTGGATTTTCTAGTGCTTGTAGGGACAAAGTAAATCCACAGTTTTGGTGGTGAGTTCTAGTTCAGTGAACTCTGGCCTCCAATTTTGCACCAGTGACCAGTGGCACAATTTCTTTGTCAGTGCTAAACTTTGATGGGAAAGCCATTCAGTCCAAAATAGAGGAAGGTGGCTCATTAGCTACTTCACACCTTTCACTTTCACTTAACCTTCTCTGTCAGATTACACACTGAATAGACAGGATTTGCAGACATTTGTGTGGCAGGACTCATTAACCATGTTCCCACCAGCTCATTTTGAAGAATCACAATTTAAACATGGAAACGGAAAAATTCGCAAACCTTTTTACACTCGAGTTGGTTCTTCAATGAACTAACTCCCATTCATCTCATAACAATGGAGAGGCCATTCAATAGGATTTTCTTTTGCTGATTGTTTTAAACTGTGTGAACTAACGCCCTGTTAGCTAGATTTTACCTATTAGATTTTACTTATTAGCTGTTATTTAGCTATTTAGCTATTATAAGCTGTTAGCCTATTTCATGTTCCTCTGCTTTTTCTTCTTCTTTTTAGTAAATAATATGGAGTACAATGGTGCATACAATGCAAGGAGGTATGAAACAAAAGCCGAAGCCAAAAGAAAACTGTGAGAAGCCAAAGAACCTATGTATCTGGACTGTCTAGTGCTAGCCTGGTCTGCTAGCTAGTTCATAAATGCCACCAGTGTGGGGTGCTTTGTGTCGTGTTGTGTAAATGACTTGTGAATTTCAGTCGTATGGATTTCTGTAAAGATAGGAGCTATTGTATTCAGTCAGCCAGTTTACCAGTAGTGTGTGCAGTTCTAAGCTGGACTAATCCCAGTCAGATGATGTTAGTCTGCCGCTCAGAAGCACATTATTAGACTTACACTGGAATAGCTTGCTGTTCAGTACCATAGACACACACACACAAACTAAGCAAAAAGCCAAACTCAACATCATCGGCTGCTTCCCTTTTTCACCTTGAGCCTCTGCTGTAGACATCACTTTATTTGGCAGCTGAGAGGTTATCCATGTCATATCTTCACCAACAAAAGAGAGATAATTCATAGCAAATCTGAATCTGAGTATCTGAGACCATCGACTATCTCCATCCATAATTCTGTGTACCAAAGTACAAACAAAGCAGTCCTTAAATATAAAGCTACTTTGTAATTGTTTGTGGGGTTTTTTTAACGTGCAACTTAAATCTGGGACGTCTGTAGACCTCTATCATGGCCGTCCATGCTCCTTCAGGTTATGACTAACATCAATTCAGACTGTTTTCCCAACACTAATTAGCTGCATTCAAAGTTGGTATACTCGTTATTTGGGCTCAGTCTGTTTGTCCGTATTTCAAGGTTAGACAAGACCGCTCTGCCAGTATGTTCACAATTCAGGGGCTCTTTCCCCCAGCTGTGCATCTACCCGTTTGTTTGTCAGCATGTCCTCCAATCACTCGTTGAAACTCTCATCTCCGACTGATTTACAGGCTGTCTTGTTTGCATCACAGTTTAGCCTGCTGTGTCTCCATCTATCTGCACGTCTGTCTATCTTTCTGTCAAACCGGCTGCTGCTATAGAGACAGGAAATGAGTCTGGACAACCCAGAAACTAACCAGATGTGTGCTGTGGGCTACTTCATTTGGTAGACATGGGATATCTGGTGCATTTGAGTTGACAATTATATGACAGAACACAGTTTTTCCTTGTTTAAGCATATTTGTACATAACCTTGACCCTGCAGTACCATATGTGCATATGTCTGAGGCTGAACGTCTCACTGGGTATGAGTATGTCTGTGTGCATTTGCAAAGGAAGCAGAAAATCTTTGTGTCTGATCTAATCTCTGCGTGGAACCATCAACGGGCTGATCTTGGTACAGTTTTGGAGCCAGACGTGGTCTCCAGTGGCTTCTCCCCACAAACTCCCCATAAACCAAAGCAAAAAGTATTAAAAAGAGAGACAGGGAGAAACAGACTGGGAGATAAAAAGAGCAGTTTGAGATTAATCATCACAGCCACCATTATGCCACTGCTCTTCAACACCAAAGAGAGAGAGGGAGAAAATAAGAGGATAAAATCAGGGAGATAGACAGAGAGGGGGAAAACATGCCCACAGATAGCCATGAATATCACACACGGGCCCCTCTGGCAGGAGAGCAGCACAGCAGACAGGAGTGTAAATAAACAATGAGGAACATCAGAGAGATGTGTGTAGGATTGAGTGATAGAGCTCAGGATGTGGAGCATGGCGGTCCTTCTGGCACACAAAGACTTAAAGGCAGTGGAGAAGACACAAGAGGAGTCCTGAGAGGAACGAAAGCCATACAGTAAATGCTGAATAACAGGTGTGTCAGGGTGAGTGTCTCCTGCAGTGTAAGGTATTCATGTGTACAAGCAAAAACAACATTTTACACACGCGCACATGCTGTCGCATAAACAGGAAGGTTACACTTGACCTTTAGTTGCAGACGTTTGCAGGAGTCTTTAGGAGCAGATCGGATATGAGACAAGGGCAAGCAATAGTAGTCATTATGTCATTACCCAATCACAGTAGACTTTGTAGTCCTCATTCATAGATCTAATTGTGCCCGGAGACATTTTGAACTACCGTGGCTCCACTTACCGCCTGTCTGAAGAGTAAGTCTACAGTGGACACATGTAAGCAGAAGAAGCTGGAAGATGGTGGTCAAGTGATTAGGGCTGATTATTCTTTGAATGTTTTGGAGACTGTTGTCAGGAACAAAACAATGCATTTTTCAATAACTCGCAACGAATTTAACAAAAACACACCCAAAGACATAAAGTGTTTATTAAGCAAGTGGGTATTTGGAAAACAATAAGGTCTTGAGCAGTTTCTTTAATGATGTAAGGGACTCTGCGGATCAAATGGAGTTAACTCATTCTACCACTGTGGGACGACAGAGGAGAAGAGTCTAGCTTGTGATTTTGGGCCCCATTGTGATGTTGGGACGAGACATCTTTCATTGGCTGAATACAGAGTGCAAAAGAACTAGAAGAAGTAGAAGAATATAAAGTCAGTATAAAGTCAGTAAATTATAATAATATATATAAATAATATACATAAATAATTTAATACAAAGGCCTTCAAGTGGTAATGCTACAAATACTACAGCTACTGCTATAATAATGATAAACCCCTAAACTCTCAGTTCAAACTTCAGTATAATATGCAGGATCTCAAAGTTACTTCCACGAACTCTGACTGAAAGAGCCGCCCATTGCTCCCTCCAACCCTCCATGGTGTGAATCCAGCCCCTACCACCACCACCCCCACCCTACCAAAGAACCATCCATCCACTAACCTCGCGGCCGCCAGAACTAGTTAATGTGTGTTTAAAGGGAACACGTGGGGTGAGTGATACCCCGTCAGCGCCAAACATTGGCTTTCGTTTTTCTGGTTGGTTTGTACGAGCGTTCAGTAAGCCTGCCAAATAAACAGCACAGTTTTAATGAGTATGTGCAGCCCACAAGCTGATTATCTAATTACTAATCTGGTGCAGAAAGAAACACTCATCTCTCTCTGTCTCTGTCTGGGACACCCACCCCCAAAATAATGGGGGTGACTTAAAATCATTAAACTGGTAGAATACACGGTTCTCCACTGGTCTGAATAGCAATCTGGATTAGAAAACCAACCAGCTGCATCACTTCCTGTGCAGTAGAAGCGCAGGGAGTTCAAAGTTAACAAAACTAGAGTTTATCATAGATCAGCAATGACCTATGATAAACTGTTCCTGTCATGTTCTTCAGTGGTTCTTGTGAGGGCAATGGTTGACCATCCAGCTAGCAGCACCGTATTGTTCACCGCTGTGTGTAGCACTAAGAATAAAGCAGTGGGACAAACCTTAACCTTGACCACACTGTAGCTTGTTATACAAAAATATAGTGTATGAGTAAATTTATGGAGTGAATGTTTAGTCAAAGGCAGCTGTGTTGCTGCATAATATTTCCCATGTGTACATAACCTAGAACAATGAATGACTGCACATTTCCTGCAAAAAAAAAAAAAAATTCCATCGGACATGCCCACAGAGGTGCAGCTTGGTAAAAACTTGGTAAAAACCACAGAAAGTATGGCTTTGCTACAGATCTCATTATGTTAGCTTCTGCAGTGCACACATATCTTCTCAGCAACAGCAGAAAATGATGTGCATGGCTGTGTGTGTACTCATGCATGTGTGCACGTAGGCCTACAGTCCATGTTGCCAAAGCCGTCGAAAGTGTGTGAAGTGTGCCTTTGCTTGGCTCACGGTCCTGTGGCCTACTTTCTCCTTCTCAGGCTCACCAGGAAAGTGCTTGTTCCCAGAGTGAATCACCTTCCCAATCCAGATCAAGACGTTAGCAGGCAGGCATGCATACTAAACCCAAACCTTCAGTGTCTTCGCTGCAGCGCTGCTGAAAAGTGACTACTAGGATCAGTTGCTGCCCTCTGGTGGTTTAAAATGTGCAAATCCATGAGCACACCGTGATAATCCAGTGGGCAGTCTGCTTTTCAGGAAACCAAGAAATTTACCTTCCATATTGACCTAAAATGGTGTTTCTGGATCTGGATAGTTTCAGTGTTTTGACCATTTTCTCTGTTCCTTGCATGTATACATACATTACATCACCTTTTCAGGAAGACCTACAGGCCTAGAGTTAGATTTTAACCATACCAATGATACAATGATTTAATTTTTTTTACTTTACTGAAACATCTCAGCTATTACCAGATCAATTTGCAGGTACAGGCAGCCTTTAATCCAAGGCAATGTGCAGCAATGAGCACTGATGGATTGATGCATGCTACGAGCATCAGACCAGGTTTATGTCTAATTTCTTATTTGTCCAATACTTTTGTTTGTCACCTACAAAATTAATGTCATATTACCCAAGTGACAGATGATTTGGGGGATTTTTATAGAAAAGAAACTACCCATATCTCTGCACTCAGGAACCCACCCTATCAAAGTAGCATACAGGCTTAGAGCATTCAGTTATTTATGTTATAATTAGCCCCTCTATCTGTCAGCTTATTTTTATTTGTTGCTGTGATGAATTTTTATGTTAGCAGTAATTACAAAACTGAAAACTGTAGTATTGAGTGTGTGATTTGGTTGTCACACGGTGGAGCTCAGCTCAGGCCCAAGTTCAAGGATCAAGGTTCAGGCTAATTAATCAATCTACAACACAGGGTTGTGCAACAAAATGGAAGCTGTATTCCTTTTTATGCTACACACAAAGTAAAATAAATGAAAAGCTTTTATTTATAGTGGTGTGCAGAAGATGCATTCAGAAGCCTCATAGCCTGAGGAAAGAAGCTGTGTGACGCAATTTAACCCCTGACCGTTTCTATTATGCTCCATGATGTTCTGCGTGACCTCCTCTTGGCCTGGCATTATTGTATAATACTCCACTGAATGTTTGCAGGTCATTTTCCTGCAGATGTTTATTCATTTTCCTACCCACTAAGGATATTCCTTTTCACCGCTTCTGGCAGATAGAGCCACAACCCGGACACTCTGGAGTCAGAGTGTGAGCAAAGCTTCACACACAACCAAGCTGTCAACTAGGACAGAAGCAGATCTATATTCTCATTAATGTTTTGGACTTTTGTCTCTGTTTTCTGTCTCTCAGGACTATGAGTACCCCAACCACCCTCAGTCCACGCAGCACCAGAAGAATGACCGGTGTCCTCCACCACCCCAGATGTTGCCAGAAAGAGCCTGCGAGGTGCCGGGCTGTCGCTCCGACTCAGAGTGTGAGCGCCACAAACGCTGCTGCTACAACGGCTGCATTTACGCGTGCTTGGAGTCTGTCCAGCCACCTCCAGGTCAGCAACAGACAACTGGTTACACACATACACACAGTTTAGTGTTTAATTATTAGAGTTACGTAACAGAGGTGTGTGTTCCAAACAGTGTTGGACTGGCTGGTACAGCCCAAGCCCAGGTGGTTGGGGGGGAACGGCTGGCTGTTAGATGGCCCTGAGGAGGTTCTGCAGGGTGAGTACACACACCTGAGCAATCACTGAGGTCAGAGAAAACACGTGTAACTCCAGCTGGTCCACTTGCATGACTTTCATCCAACTGAAACTCTCCCACCAAAACAATCACACTCCATCTGAGCCTTGACAAATGATTAAAATGCTAACATCATCCAGGTTTTGCCCAGTGAGCATGAACAAAATTGGTTAAATTCAGCACATTTTGTGTTCATGTCACCACAGTTCTTACCCCCTGTTATGCCTGCGTTGGTGATGTGCAGCAAAGCTTTCAGTGATCAAAGACATCAGCAGTTAAAGTCCCACTTTTGGGTCCATTGTTCAGAATCAAAAGAGGAACTGCTTACATCTGTGCCCATTTCTCCATATTCCATGCTCTAAGAGGATTCAAATCAGGATGCGCAATAACAATCACAAAAACACAATCAAACTAATACACTGTATGTTTTCTTGTCACTAGCTGAGGCCTGCAGCACAACCGAGGACGGAGACGAGCCTCTTCATTGTCCTACAGGCTATGAGTGCCACATCATCAACCCAGGAAACCCTGCAGCTGGCATCCCTAACCGGGGACAGTGCATCAAGCAGCGTGGCAACTCCGGTATGGCCAGAGTACTGCTGGTGGAAAAAAAAGAAAGATTAGCCATGTGATTGTGATATGGCTTAAAATCCAAGCCTTAAACTTGCATCATCTCCCATTTTAGTATTAGTTTTACAACCGATGTCCTGTCCTGTCCTGCTCTTATGGAATTTCTCTACAAAGTTTCCTATAAAAGCCCCAGAGGACAGCGGCAGGAGCCCGGTCTGTGCCAGCAGCTGTCTTTGAGTCTGGCCTGGTATCTCTTGGCAGATCTCATCCGGTTAGGTGCCAAGTTTCTCCTATGAAATGGATCTATAAATAATATACAAATTGGAGTGACCTGGGGGCTCAGTAGACTGCCTCAACATATGATCTTTGGCTGAATCTGTTGGCAGAAGTATTAAATGAATGATTAAATCAAAATAATGTCAAGTTTTACTTCAACTGCTTACATATATCTCTTAATTGCCGTTTAAGCATTTGTGTTTCTTTTGTTGTTTTTTTGTTTTCGGCCTTGTTGTTGACAGATGGACGTGGTCTGAGGCACAAATACTTCAAGGACTACAAGGACTACTTAGGTAAGTAAGGTAATGTGGCCAACTCAAATGCAGTTATTGAATCAGATGTAGCATAAATCTGTCTGATGTAACGATAGATTTTTCACTCTCAGGTACCAGTTCTAACAATGCAGTGGGCTACGAAAAACATCATCACAAGCACCTGGGATGAAGTACGTTTAGATCACAGTGAAAACCTCTGCACCTTTATCTCCCTTTAGTCAAACCCTTATGTTTTCCTTTTGTCATTTCGGCCCTTAGATCAAAATGACCTCAGCCTCAGCAACGACCATAACACAACCTCAGACATCAGCCCGCTCCCGTTCGATCTGCTCTCATCACACCTGAACCGGGATCAGATCTGACCTTTTTACCACACCTACAGCTGCTACCTCCTCTTCGCAAAGCCCCGTCTTGCGGCCTCAGTCATGAAGTCCTTTGGGAGACGAGCCTGACGTAGCTACAGCACACAACCAAAGAAAGAAGTAGTTTTTTTGTCTCTCTGTCTGGTGTCTGTGGATGGATGGAGCAGTGGGTGTTGATGGAGAAGCAGAGGTGAGGAGAGCAGGGTGTGCACCAAAGCTGTTTATCAAGTCTCAAAAGGAAATAAGAAACCCAAATGCCATTTTTTTTACTGTTTCTTTACAACGCTCTCCCTCCCTGCAACTCATTTTCATTCTCTCACACACACAAACACATTCTCTAACCTTCAGGCCGGTCAGCAGAGAAAATCATGACCATGTGGCCCTGTTATTCAATCTGCTCTCAAAAACTGGGTGCTCAAGTTTCCTGATCTGAAATCTGGAAGGTTTTATAGACAAATAGGAGAAATTCCAGCTGTGGTTGCTGCATCTTTAAATCGAATCCAAATGTGGTTTAATGTTCAAACTAATAACTATAGTCAAACGAATAAATGCCATATGAGTGTGGGGACTGTGTCAGTTTCAAAGGATTTTTAGCAGCTGGAGTTCAGCTCCAGCCAACTGGATGCTGACCATGACATCATTGCTAAGGAAAAGTAAAAGCCAAGCAAGAAAACACTGATCATCTGGCTGGTTATCCCATTAAGCTAGAGTGTTTTATCTGTAATTCATTTCATAAAAACAATTAACTTAATTATTTTGAAATATTCTTCCTATTCAACCTCTTACTGTCACAGCCCCTCCTGTAGAACACACCTGATAATAAAAAGGGCTTTTTGCAGTGAGCAGATATTAAAAACTGAACGATCTTCCGTGTCATTCGCAAACTTGCCTCGCTTCAGTCAACTTTTAACCTTAACCTGTCTCTGTTACCAATTCAAATGGTGCTCAGTTTCATTGCTGCCTATAACAACAGAATAATAAGCTGGTCACATAATAAGCTGAAGGTGTAAGACAAAAGTTTACCCAATCTGTGTGCAGAACTAAAGTGATGTCTGAATGTTGCTTCCTGATTGGTGCTGTAATGTTGCCTTGTTTATTCTAAATAAACCATGTTGTTGAACTGAGTTGTTCCATTTTCTGCAAGTAACCCTAGGATTCAGGACTAAGTACTCCTAGATGTTATACAAATGTGTGAGTGTCTTACACACCTATCCTGTATCCCTATTATTCTTTAGCAGTGTATATGTGAAAGAAAAATGAGATGAATACACTGTTTCCAACTGCAGCTTGTAAAATAAGAACTCAAGACCTCAGGGAGTCTCTCTGACAGTTTCAGGATACCCACAGCAAAGTGAAAAATGGCTTCAAAATCAGCATAAAGAGGTGAAAGAATGATTCATTTACTCCGTATGTTTTTCCTTTCTTGTTATATCTAAATTGAATTCCAAATACATTGCAGTATATATAATCTATTGTTTACAACATGGGTACACAAACTTTTTCCCTAGAGGGACAAAACCTGAAGTTATTGGAGGACTACAGGCTAAAAGCACACACAGATCGTATTGAATATATTATTATGTATTGTATTGTATTATTTAGATGCAAAATGGTACTAGGATCCAAACGTCCCTGAAATAACTGACTCCCTGTATACACTGTGTCATACTGCCTACTATGCTCTGATTATGCAAAATAATGAATAATTAGGGATCTTACATATCTAAAGATCTTACAGAAGTGAAATCACATTAACAAAGATTTGTGTTTTTACTAGAATTATGTGTTAAGCCAAACTGAACCTCATGGTGACCTCATGGCCTACTGCCCCCATCCTGGGCGGCCCTGGTTTCAGGCACCTTTGGACATCATTTGGATAAAACGTTCAGTAAATAAAATGCATTATTATCAATAGTAGCATCAGGTGGAGTAGTAGTAACATGTTATGCAGTAACCATCATCTCAGAAATAAGTGTTTTGTTAAAAAATGCAAAGGCCTTCATTAACAGCTTAACTCAGCATCAGATGTTTATATAACTTTCTTTAGAAAATTTCCCTTATCAGTTCATTGTATACAGCATTATACATTAATCATATAAATCTTCATGCACCACAAGTTACAACATATATTCCAAGAGTATGTTCAGCAAGATTTCTATATTTCCTAAATGCACCTGACTTAGTCATTGTAGTATTGAAAAAAAGGGGACAATTCAGAAATTGCAGCATCCGACCATCAGGCACATCTGACATGTGAATTTTGTTGTCCCAGACAAAGAGGATTAGAGAAACACAGCTCAAGCGAAGCATTAGTGGTGCTCATTGCCCATTCAGTGATAGAGAGAAGAAAAGGTTTAAGGTGTACTAATCAAGCTTTAAACATCATGAGGACATTATGGAGAAATATGTCAGTATGTCACCTGGTCTTCCCCTGATTCATTAGAAGAGATGGGGGGGATAAAGCAGAGGTTTATTTCACAATACAGAGACTAATCCCTGATAAAAGATTCATTCTTTGTCCATAGCAGGTGTTTAATGTGTGCTTTCACATCTAATCTTCAGTTTTCTAGCCACACATCAAAAGCAGACTGGGACAATGATCAAACAACTTGGTCCTCCTTCATTATGAGTATTTCCATTTTCTCTTATATTCAATCAACAAAGAAAATTTTCGTTTTCGCTTGCTTCATCTGCTGCTACAGATTAGAAAATACATTGTTAGATTAGGAAATACAAAAAACATAGAGAGTAATGGCAAAATTACGCCTGCAATAACTTTTCTCCAGTATCCATATTTTTTCCAGAAACCTGTTCTATTTAGATCTATAAGCTTTTTATTCCCGATGCAATATTAAGCTATTCCAGCCAAGAGGTGGTTTAGCATTACCGTGACCTACAGTTATGTGGAAAATGTATAGCCCAGTGGGTGTCTGTCTCTCCCTTTGTCTCGCGCGCTCTCTCCTCTTCCCCCCCTCTCGCTCTCATACACTCGCGCGCAAGCACGCACGTGAGCACCTGCCTAAAAGCTGCGTCAGAAAAAAAAAGAGAGAAGAGAATCAAATTGTCAGTGGGGACTTAGCGAGTATTGTTTTCGGATAAGCCAGTGGTCGTAGCGCTCCGCAGCACACAGGCTGTCTGTCCGTGTGTTATCACCTAGTCGGGGTATACAAACTAACTCTTGGGCATGTCCGCTTTATTTCCGTCACCTTGTTGATTTACTTCACCATGAGCGCGCCGAACAAAGCACCAGAGAAAAGGTGAGTGCTATATTGTCCTACAAGTTTGTGCACAACAAATCACATTTTTGTAGTTTATTTTTGATACACAAGATATTTTGCTATTACTTTTCACTCACGACAAGTCAGTGTAATATAATAGGCTGTGTTTATTTTCATAAGGAGCCAGTAAATAAGCTATATCCTCGGGTGACTGGCTTACATATATTTTTATGAATGAAGACACTTAACCGGAAACCGATTGACACCTCTATTGAACAGGAAGACGAACAAGTGCCCAGAAGGTGTCAGTGTAGTTTATGCAAAAGTATTCACCACTGTAAAAGGCTCCTGATCTTACAGCTGTGACTGTCTATAAGGGAAAACATCTTACAGATTTGTGTCATCTAAACAATGTGTTCTTTAATATGCCTCTCATCTCCGTCAAGGTCAAGGGCAGTAAGGGCACCACTAGCTTCTTTGTACAACAGATTTATTTTTGAACTATGAAGCAATACTCAATGGCATCATTAAAGAATAGTTTCCATGCATATGCGGGAGTAATGTCGTATGTGCAGTGATATTAAACCCAGATTTTTCCTGTGGACAGAAATGGTTCCAAAAATAAGCTGGACAGGCTATTAAAGGAGAGAAAAAGCACCTTTCCACTGCTGATCAAGGTAAGGTGATATTATTCAATTAATATAATGAAATATAATTATTCATTATAAATGTATCGTGTGATATTTACATTCTTTACTGAGTCTGTCAACCTGACTGCTTCAGTATATCACTGTAAGTTATAGTGGGGGCCATGTTTGTGTGTGCCTCCACGCAACCTTACACCATGTGTTGATCTGCAGGCCATTAAATAAATGTTATTTAGGTGATTGTGTGCACTCAGCAGAAGTGATTTATTAGGGAACATACTCTGCCTTGTGATGTTCTTGGCCTGCACGTCTGAAAGAGAGAGAGTGTTGCCCTTTTCCTATCTGCAAGTGTTAGAAGAGCAGAACTAACCAACCCGGAGCAATTATAATGCCACACACTGTATCTGAGGTCCTGTGCTCTGACACCACCTGGGTTAACCCCGTCATCTCCTCTTTTTGGAAAGTTCAACAACTTTCAGCTCTACCCTACAAGGACATGTTCACACGGCAATGGGCTGATTCACCCCCCTCCTTTGCTGCACGGAGAGATTAGACTATTTCAAAGCCCCACGAACCTCCTTCACTGAGTTTCTATAGGATGCATTTCCACTTGCTGTTGAGTTAACTTTTAAGTTTGGATCTCTTTGCCATGACAGCAGACAAGCCAGTGGAGCAGGCAGAGTCCCTTTGATGTGAACAATTGTAAAGGACACTGCTTTCACTATAGAGCTACCTGGGCTCAGGGTGTGTTCAGGCTCTTTTTAGAATAGAAATTGATAAATAGAGAGGAAACACAATGTAGATATACATATGAATATGGGACATGAGGGACATCAAATTTGGATAGTAGGAACGAATGAATGGCTGCCTTTTGTGTGTCTTGTCTTGTGTGTGTTTGCAGGTGTGTTTGTGAGGGGAGGAGGGGAGATTTGTATGACCGACAAAAGAGGACAAGCAGTCATCATGGCCATCGGCAGTCATATTTACAATTCAAACCAAGCTCATGCTTTATTGTTGAGCTCTACAAGCAGTGTATTAGATGTGACAGGGTGTGTTGGCCAAACTCTTTAATGACTTAATCCCATCATGATCGTTCCATTTGCTTTGATCTTAGCACTTTTAAAAAGCCCTCTCACATAGATATTTTCATTAATGAGCAATGGCACTGCCACAGGATGTTAAGCCGAAAGACAGTCAAGATAAGAACATCGAAAATCTTTGAACATCAGGGAGAAATCGGAGAGAGAAGAGTCTGAGGCATCGTTTGAAGCTGTTAGGGTTTATACTGTGAGTGGACTCTGCGCTCAGGGGGTCAGTTCAAACGATTTTCCCTTTTTCAAAGTTAGGATATCAACAGAGAGCATTTGCGTCATTACAAAATACAGACGCAAGCAGCTGCTCTCAGCACCATCCGCTGTTAAGATGTGAAATGCCTTGAGACTGTAGCAGGCAGTGTGTTTTCATGTTTGCAGCTTTTACACAATATGACTCACTACTTGAGTCCACCTTCCACATTTATGCCTTCTTTTTATATCAGAAAGTGCTGTAAGATCCCTCCAATGCGCTGGTACATTATGCTGCAATGACATGCATGACTAATTTCTGGGCATTTGTCCACTCGCTGAAAAATAATCTTGAAGCTTTGTGCCAGAATATTAATACCATGATCGGTCTTCAGCGCTACTCTATCAGAGCCTTTTATAGCCTATTATAATTGGAGGGTTCTTGAAATCTTTTTAATTTAACTCAAACTGTAAAGCAACAGGTTTAGACCTAGGGCTGCAGCTATTTCATTATTAATTAAATTAAATGTATTATTAGTTTGGTCTGTAAAATCCAGAAATGTTAATCGTCTCATCGGAGAAGCTGAAACCAGGAAACGGTTGATATTTTTTGCTTTTTACAAATTAAACAATGAGTTGATAATCATTTGACCAGTCAGTTCTGTGCAACCTAATGTAAAACCAATGTCAGTACACTTAGATCATGACCTAGATTGTGTTATGTGCACTTCATGACCTGCTTTAGAGAATTGTTTATCAGGGTAGCGCCAGTCACCTGGCCCAGCCTTCACCCCACACAGACAGTGGAATAGGGTGTGTGCTACCCCATTATTCTGATGAACCCTGCCCCTGATAGGGTTTCTCATCACAGCTTTGTCCCTTGTTGACACCGGACCCCCTGAATTAAAGCCGGTCATTTAGAGAGAGAGAGCTCACCTCTGCTGAATTACATGCTGATATCAGTGTCACTGAGCACAGGGTTCACACTGACACTTTGCTGTGCATCAGCAGCTGTGTAAAATTTATTTCATCACCATTATAAGCTCGTTTGTGATCCTTCTCTACTTGGGCATCCTATGTCTGCATAGCATTGTGCTGTCATGTGTGCAGTTTAAGTTGAGTCCATGTTTGTATGCATTCATGTGTGTCAACAGAAAGCCCTCTGGCTTGTTGTCAGGGCCGTCACATGGCCCATGCTTCCCAGCATGTGAATCTCCATGTTTCTGTTAGCACCATAATAGACCAAGGCGTAGCAGCATCCTCTCTTATGTGGATGACTGTTATCCCTCCCACTGGTTCTGGGCAGCATTAGGCTTTATATACAGTATAGTGCCAAGGTTGAGTCTACCTGTGCTGCCATGTCACAACTGCATGTTTTCATGGTGAGGACGTAATGCGGTGTCACTCCAGAGAGGACAGCTGGACCAAGACACTCCCAAGTCTGATAAACATTAATTGGATTTACAAAGAATGCTGGGTAAACAGCCACCCAGGGAGTTTTTGTTAATGAGTGCCTGGCTTGGTAACATGAAGTGTCTGTTTTTCTTTAACAGTGAGTCATGCAATACAGAGCTGCTAAACAGGGTATGCCAACCTCCTCCCCCATCGCACCCCCTCCTTCTATCTCCATAGGCTCAGCAGCATTGTTGTGTAATAATGTGTGAGCTCTTATCTAAAATGTTGTTATATAAGAGGATCCGGTTGTTGTTGTCTTGTCAGGCTCACTGATTCCCTTTTACATGATAATATAACATAATAATATAACACAAGATTTTATGGCTCATGTCTTTATTTTCCTTGTCTTTCTTTCATTCTCTTTTTCAATAGCGCCAAATCAAAGGTTATTTTAGGGCACTTTACATATAAAGCAGGCCTAGACCAAAGTCATTATATTAATTACACCCAACATTATTTTCATAATGTTTCTGGCATCCAAATGTAACCACAACTGTTTCTGAACAAAGGCAAAAGGAACTAAAAACACCAGTATTATTATCAACAATAATAGTGTAAATAACACTTCCTCTGAACTACAGCTTTGTTGTTTGAGAAAATTATTATTTTTATTGAGTAAATATTGTTTGTATTGTGTTTGCAATTGTGAATAAAATAGCTAAGATTAGATTTTTTGTTTTTTCTGTGTTGGTCTCAGGGCCCAGCTGCAGCATATGCCCGTTCAGTAGATTCCACCTGCGCCTCGGGTAATGAAGCCAATAGAATCTAAGACGGGATCTCTTTTACAGACTCAATCTGTCCTCTGTGTTTTGATGACACTGTGTGGAACAGTAGATCCTCTTGTATTTGGCACCAGAAGACAACAAGCCTTCCAGTCCTTATTGTCCACATCTGCCACACATGTCATCAGATTAAGTCCAGCAATTTGTGCCAATTGTTACAATTTGAAGGCAGCGTATTGTCTGTGTCAGTCTAGTTTGGACATGGGGTCTTTTGTATCCAGGTGGTGACAAAAACGGATCACCTTGCGAGGTTGTTGTGGAAGGTGACAGGGGAGTTTGTGCTTATGGGGTCAAAAGAAGGGCGGACAACTCTCATCTTACCCGGGTGACAAAGCAGGCCTCTGCCCATCACCCCTGTAGGACCAAGGAGACAGGCGCAAGGTTTCAGAGAACAAGGTGGTGGGATTCGTGTGGTCATGGAATAAACTGTAACTTAGCTGGTTTTAGCAATGATAGGAAGATTTCAAGTCAGTAGAGGGGAGGGGGGTTGAATCCTGAGAAAGTTAAAATTGGAAAATGAGATGTGGTGATCTGCACAGTGTTGCCTAGAGATTTTGGTTCATTGGGAACAACATCAGAGCCATGTGAGGACAAGGTGTGTGGCCCCAGAGCTGCCTGAGATGCCAGGCCATCATCACTCACCCAGGCCAGCGCTCCTCCTCCATCCTCAGGTTCTCAGCCCTGGCAGGGCAGAGTCTGGGGCATTTAGGTCAACACCTGCAGTGCACATGATAGCGGCTAAGGCTTGCAGTGTAGTATGAATATTTAGCACTGAAACCTGTGATACACACATTTTGATTATGCTCTTGAGCAACCTCACACATGCACCTGTGCAAATTTTCACACCACACCTGCCTCAGCTGTCTCGTAAGTGGGCCAATTATTTCATTCGATCGGCTTAATTGAAATAACTGCAACGTCCAGTGGGCTTAGCAGAACCAGACATGCGGCCCTGGGTTGGGTCTTACTCCAGGGATGAGAAGCAGAGGATCGTAGATGAAAGAATGATTAATGAGGTAAGACTTCCAAGGCGGAGGCAGTTTGGAGAGAAAGAGAGCTGATTATGTTGCTCTGAAAAGTATGGCATTTTAAGCAGAGAGTTTATTGCAAACAGCTGCACAGGCTTCCTACGTGTTAACCTTTTTAGGCTTTTTAGGCTTATTCTTAATAATTTCTCTTTGGATCTGAACAGAACAGCTGAAATTATGCAAAACAGTGGTTACAATACTGAAACTGGTCAGGACTTCAGTGGACACACGGTATTACTTTGCCAACCTTTTTAATGTCTTTTTAAGGTCAGTGTGTGTCATGATCAGACACTGACAGAATTAATGAAAGTATTTTTTGTGCATTCCTTGTACTATTTGTTTCTGTTCTTGTGCTTCTCTCTGGAGACGTCTGTAAGGTTTGATAACAGCCATACCGCCCGACACAAAACACCGTATGATATGTAATGGTACGAGAATAAGAAAACGGGAAAAAAAAAATATCTATAGATTTTCTGCAATGTCAGCGACCGCTTTCTAGATCATGTTTCTTTGAAGGTTGCTTCTCTGTGCTGTTGCAATGCAAAGGAATAAGAGACGGGTGGAGAGATGGCGTGATAGCAAACGATAAGAATAGAGTTTCCACAGTACTGAGTGAATTGAACACAGGACTATAATTATGTCTGTGTGGAAGAGATTTGTTTTTGGTGAAATTGGACTTGATAATAAGAAAATCTGATGATACTATCAAGTTGTTTTGGCACTGGAGTAAAGGATTAGTTAAAAAGTCTGTATTTTACACTAGACTCAACAGTGAGGGATTAATCTTTCAGGCACATGCAGTTCAGGAAATGGGAAAAGGCTGTTGTTCATAATGCCACAATAGTCCAATCGTCTGCCAAACAAAGCCAGGGAACGTGACCTGTGGCCCACTTCTGGCAAATTTTGTGACAGTCTGGGTCTCTGTCTGATAAAGAAGACAGACAGGAAGCTCTTGAGTGCCTGCTTGCAGTTATTACAGTAGATGAAATAATGTGTCGTGTATTATGGAGCACGAGAGGATTATGTGTACTCTGTATGTAGGTAGTCTCGACGGGCCGGCACGGTTGACACAAATATGAAGTAGTGGGTCAGCCTCCAGCTCCGTCAATCACCCCAGACAAACCCATGAGTTATAAGATTATTAAAATTTAATAAAAAACAAGCAGTTATTCAGTGTTTTTTGCCTTTTAGCAGAATCATATTGTGTTAATGAATAATTATTATCAATGTTTTAAATGTCAGCTGCTCAAATGATTGATTTTATGCAACAAGTAATACAAAACTACCAAGTCAGTTATCATTTTGAACATTAGTTTGATTATTGTATGATTTTGGTTACATATCGAGATAGATCTTCCTATTTAAATATACAAAGGGTAACGATTAGGGCTTCAGATAAAAAACATGTTATCACTGATTAACTAACCAATATTAAACTAAGCAGTCAAACCTTCCTTTAGGAACAATAGTTCAAAATAACTATAGTTCTTATAATTATATGATTGCACGGTGGCATTTTGGTTGTTTGTGATACACATTTTCATTGTTTGTGCTATTTGTCAGAACAGTTATTTATCAAGGGTTGGTGTGAGTCACCATATTTGTTTTGCATTTACAGAATGTGTCATCAAGACACAACAACTCCCAATCACCCCCTGCTCTAACACAGTAGCTACACACACTGATACCCACGCTCTGTATTTATATATGTTGCAGCAGTACAGAATGTTCCTGACTGAAGCCATGCAGCAAATGTAAAGCTCAGAGAAGGGCTGTGACTGATGCAATCACCCATTTAGACCTCCACAGAGCTTCACTACAATCAAACACTGGCTTGTGTCCCTGTAGGTGGACACAAGATGAGTTAAGGAGTTTGTTGTTTTTATTGTCTGGCTCTCTTCACCGCTTTGGAGTGAGCCTCTCCACATGGCTAATGAGATTTGGTCTGACCTGAGCCCCGCTTAATTTTCAGCTGTGTCCGCATCTACAATCGCACACGCACAGATTTGCTCAGAAAAAGACTCACACTCACTCACCCAAAATCACTCAGTCCTTGATAGAGAATGAGGATAATCAGGCAAGCATTCAAAATTTGACCTGATTGTAATTACTTCACAATAATAAGAGCTTATTGAATGTTCTTTTAATTCACCGTGTGCTGGTCGGTCATCAGCTCTGATTGTTACAGTGGGTCTAGCTGAGTCATTCATCCTTGTGCAAATTACAACCCTCCTGTGGGATTAAAACTCCCCGGTGCTCAGGTAAGAACATATTTTTAAAAAGCTTTCACTTTACACAAAATATTCACTTCCACATTTGGTTAAACAGACAGAGAATTGACCTCAACCATGGATTTATGTCATATGTGTTTAAAGGGAAGTGTCCCTTTAAGTCTTGGTCCACTGACCTCCCATTCATAGAGAGCTGTATGAAAGTCTGAGGGCACAACGCCACAAACACTTTGTCAATCTGCACTTCTTTGCTGACCAATTTCTTTTGCCAAGTGCTGTTAACATGTCACGTGTAAGTCACAATTGAGCCTATAATTGCCATATGTCTGCGAGTGTGTCTAAGTGCATGAGCTTGTGTCAACTTGCAAACTCGACCCATATCTCAGATGGTGACATGCTGTCACTGAGAAGCCTGCTGCGCGTCTAAAACTGTAGATGCTGCAGTCCACCTGCCAGCCAGGTCAAACTACCCACACTCCTCTCTGCCAAATGGAAGGAGACTCTGTTACTGTCTGTTTTGGCTGGCAGCTTACCTCGCTTCAGTTTGCCTCGCCTGGCACCTGGCAGCGATTAGCCAGGACCCAACAGAATGTAAGGCACTGGGTTATGGCCCTCTAAGAGGAGGTAATTTTGCCCCGCTTTGACTGAGTCTCATCTGGCCTGGTGTAGCCAGTCCAACTGCCTGCTGTATCCATAACTGGCCCGATGGTCCAAAGAAGAGGAAACGGTGTGGCCCCGAGAAGCCAACAGCCTGTCAAATGACTCTGTCACGGCACAGTTTGCAACCTTGGACTGGCTATTATAAATGAAAAACCCAAAGATGTCTTGGAAAAAGGGAAACCAGCAGCTACCACTGTGTGTCATATAAGCATCGAGACTGGCTGACAGGGCAGTAATGAAATACAGTAGCCTGGTGCTTCATGCTACAGAAATAGTAACATGCTTCCTGTCACCAAAACAAGGTGATTTACAGATTTTATTTTTGGTAGAGGGGCAGAACTCATGTGAGCAAAGATACTTGCGGTCACTAGGAGAACATGTCCTTTAGTATGCAAACATTTAAAAAGAAACGCTACACAGTAACCTACCTAAAGACTCGAGGTTAAACAAGCAGTTGTACCTCATCATTTTTGAGTCAGCCCTGGTAAATCATTTGATCATCAACAATGAATACTCAGAGGTACAGAGAGGTAATTACAACACCTCGCCCCCCCATGGCTACCTGCAGTAAAGCACAAACACTGCCTGTGTCCTGTCCTGCTGTGGCTCTCTGCTGCTGTGTGCAGCAGGCAGGAGGCCAGGGGCAGCCTGGGTGTGGTGGGATAAGCTTTCACCTACGCAATATTCATCAGCAAGACTGTAGCAGTCCCACAGGGGTTTGTGGCAGCAGCAAAGCAGGTGGAGAATGGTAGAAGGGATGGCGGCAGGAGGAGGAGGGTTGACAGCCCCACTGGCTTTGTCTCCAAGATACAGTGGCAAGTGTGAAGGCAGGGGAAAGTTGCAGGTGTCTGTTGAACCCCATGAGACTCCCATTAGTGCTGCACCTCCTCCCTGTCTGACTTCCTCAGCCCCATGAAGAGCCCACCTGGGAGAATCATGGGAGCTGTAGCTTCAGTACCCCTCTCTCTTTATTCACATACCCACCCCCCAACCTGCACTCCCAGAGGCCTCTTTTACAGGAAGCTAAGTGCCAGGCCCCTGCTGCTGTGTCTCCGGCTCAGGATGGGTCCCTTGTTGAGTCCCATCCATACGTCACTGGCAGCAGCAAAGACAGAGAGCACTCCCTCACCGATTATAGCAGCAGCACAAAGCAACAGCATCCTCTCACTGTCTGTCTGCAGCCTGCCTCTCTACGCTCTGTATCCCGGAGCAGAGAAAAATAGTTTGGACAAACCTGGCGAGGGAGAAAACAAAAGGGAAACCGAGGTCTCAAACCAGAATGTAACCTTATATGAATGTAGGAGGCAGTCCAGAGTGTAGGAGAGAGTTACAGGAAGTAGTTACTGCAGTAAGAAGGAATTCAGATTTTCAGGATTTGTTCTCTAAAGAAGATAATGGAAAGTCAACAAAAAACAAACTCTAAACTGAAGTCAGGCAACACTCTTACCTGAAGTATCTAGACAGAAAGCAGCCGGAAACGCAGGCCTGGCATCTTCATCATCATCATCATCATCATCCATCATTTGATTTCTGAGGGTGTCTTATCTGATCCCTGACCTGCTGTGTAACCTCCCCACTGGCTGGAGACGGTGTCTGGAGGCTGAGGGGGGCTCAAGGGTGTGGTTGTGGCAGCATGGGGGAGATGTGCTATGTGGGAAGACGGGACCTCACCCGCCTGCTGTGGTTTTAGCCTCCTCCAGGGCTGCTGCTGGGGCAGGAACAGGAGGGTCCAACCTGAGGTAAGTTTGGAGGCAACACAGGATGTCAGACAAGTATTTCTTCTGTCTACATGCCCACGCTCACACACTTTCTCTCCCTCCTTTGTTTTTTATTTCCTGGTCTGAACTGAAGTCTCTATTTTTAGAATCACTCTCCGATAGCACAGTCCTACGTGTTTTGTCTTATGTCAGGCATATATAAACTGTGGCGCTTTGTTTCATCAGTCTTTGGTTGTCATGGTGAGATATACTGTATCTGCATTGTTTAGCTCCAGCTGCGTCTCATCGGCGATGCGTTGTCACCTGGGTGACAAAATGCACAGTGTAATGACTCTCCCAGGTGAACTGTGGCAAGGTTTACAGTGGCTGACTTTGCAGCTTGATTATGTACAATGTGATCTCTGGTTCACACTGAAGATAGAGTAGAACAGTTCAGGGGTGGAGACATGTGCTTTTCATTTTCTTTACATGCCTCAGTTTTAAAGGAATAGTTTGGCAGTTTGGAACATGCACTTGAAATGAAATCATAACTTAATGTTTTTATACCTTGGTTTCTGTCCATTATCAAATAAATACATATACGAGCTATAATGTTTTCATCAGGGAGTTTTACAGGTGCTGTTTGCTGAATAAGCGAATAAGCCAGTTTCCCAAAACATTGCACGGTTTTCTTAAACTTAAAATGGTTTTTAGTTCAAAGATAATGTAACTTATGATAATTTCATTATTGTGCTCGTGACATGTGTTCTCATGCAGAAGTGTAGTGATAAAATGCAAACCAATGTGGGATTTTGTGTAACTGGCATCACAGTAGCATTTTACTAACAACTGAACAGCCCAGTCTGTCCTCCTCCAGCTGTAGAATAGAGGTTTTAGATAAATACATCCAATACTGCAGACCTTGTTGTTATTATCAGGCCTGATTTAAAGGAGCCTGACTCTTTTGAGAGTATCCTGTTTTCCTCTTGTCATCCCTTTGTTAGCAGCGCCTTACATACGTCTGGTCTCCAGTGATTTAACTTAATGAGCATTTATTGTTTTTGTTGCAAGGTTATAGTCTTCAAAGCAGCAACAGAATATAGAATAAAGAAATAGATGAGGAGACCATATTACTATGGTCGTATGGACGTAATAAGAAGGCCAGGAGCAGCTCCCTCGATAGTTCATCTCATTCATCCTGTCCCAAGGCTGAGGCTGATTACTGAAGTGGCCACTGCTGTTGCATAACAGCTGTCATCTAATCATATTCATCTCCTGTATATTTAATCTCCTGCACTTGTTCCGGACTCCTTATAACATGGAGCGACTGAGTTGTTTCCTCCCCTGCAGTGAGGATTAGTCATTGGAAAACAAATGGTGACACGGTGTTAATACTGTAATGTCTGGTCTCTTGTTACAAGATGTTATTTCACATATCTCTGTGGTCAGGGGAAAACCTGTGACTACTTTTGCATGGTTAAACTGACGTTAAAGCATCTTTCTTGCTGTCTGGATTGAGAAAAATGGGCATCCATATTCGAAGCCTGACATCCATCAACTGTGCAGTCTGTTGCATAGCTCAAGTTAATATTGCAGTCAGTTTTTTGAAAATATGTGTGTGATCATTTAATATTTTAGAAATTATGTTTTTACTATTGTGAATGTTGGACCATCCTGGTCAGATACAGGTTTGTGTGTCATACAGGTTGAGAATTTATTTGTATTGCATTTATTTGGTATGTTGTCAAAGGAAACGTCCTTCTCACTGCATTTTTCAAGTTCTGGATGTTGGCAACAAAATGAAAGAGGATATCATTTCATTATTAGCGCCAGTCTTTAGCACAAAAAAGGAATTCATTCATTCATTCTTAAAATGAGTTGATAGACTGACAGATTTGGTAGCCCCTATAACTTATTAAACATGACGGAGTAAGGACAGTAAGAAGGCACACTGTTCTGTCTAGTATGTCGGATTCCTCCTTTTTAAACAATTAAAATACTCATTTGGTGACGTAACATCATCTGTTTTATGCTGCCCAACTTGAACTCGATCATGGAAATGTTCTTGAGTGATCCATCCCATATTTAGTTTTCCCTTTTGTGTGTTGCAGCTCGTCTGAGTGGTATAACGCACTTGACGTGAGCGATTTTTCCACTTAGTGTCTGATAGATTAGATTTCCAGAAAGGCAGCCGGATTGCCTGACACGTTTCTGACAGTGGAGACCCTCTCTGGGGACTCGTTTTAAGACCGCGCAGCCTACATAACATTTACAGTAAACTGAGTGCGGCCACGACGTGTGTGCGTCGGTGTAAGCCCTCTCTGTAGCTACAGCGTCGGTGTTGGAGAGCGCATCAGTCACTCCGCGTGGTGTAGGTGGACGACAGCAAACGGATAAAAACAATCTAAATCGGGACAGCCCCAGCTGTCAGCGGCAGAAACCTGAACAGGTGGCTCCCTCAGTGTCTTAGCGGTACGCGTCAAGGCGCAGAGACCCTCAACAGCTTGCCTCGCTCGCTAATCTCCTCTCTGACGACAGCGCATTTACCTCGTGCGCGTAAAACCGGGAGTACGGCAGGTGTGGGTCTGTGGTTATGATCAGTCAGCAGGATTGTACTCGCCAGTGTTCATTCAGTCCGCCTCACGAAGTTGGACCTGTCTTGGAAAGTGTCTTTCGGTTTTGAAGCTGGACTGACAAAAGTTGGATACTATGAGCCTTTGTTGGATTTTATAACCTCGCCTGTGTGTTTGGATTGTCAAGCAGCTGCAAAGACTGTCACTGAAAACACAGCATGTTACCAGAAATAAATAACAAGGTGAGGCAAATCGATCTGACAGCAGGTTGGTTGGTAAAATAGCAGTTAGCCTACATGTGGTTGATTACAGTACTTCGTTCTGGTCGATTTGGAGGCAATTTGTGGTCAATCAGAGTCAATCTATAAGTTTCTAACACTGTGTGGTAACCTCATTAATGGGAGCGTTTTCAGATTGTAATTACATACTAAATCTTCCATTATATCAGCTTAATAATCCTCACATTTATGATTTTGATTATGATTTTGCTTTTTTGGAATAAGAATGTTCTTTGCCTAGATACAGGGCTTCATTCCAGTTCCATTTTAGGAGAACCCGTCCATAGGTATCCTTCTACATTGATAAACTAGAGCTAAACTAAGCTATTAGTTCTGTATTCTCTTTATAGCTTTATCAATAAACGCAAGGAATGCGAGGTTATTCTTACTTTGGATTTTTTCCCACTCCTCCTCTACAAGTTATCCCACTTTGAAGGCTTATTTTTTTAGTCCGCCCCCTTTCTCCTGACCACATGCCAAGTTATGATGAAAAATCTGATCCAATTCTATTTCAGTCGTTCTTTAGCCTACTTATTTCAGTGTTTGTTGTGCTGACAGATTCTGTAAGTCTATATGCGTTCCGGCGTATTCTTCACACCTTACATGGAAGCTGATATAAATTTAACCCTCGCTGTTTTTGGATCATAAAAGAATTTCATCTTTTTTGCTGTTTTTAGAAGTTAGAAAGACAGAGTTGTTTTCTTTGACATACTAATTATCCTAATGACCAACACTCACTCTGATCACATGGACTGATCAGTGATTATGCTTACTTGAACATGCATCAATCCATGCAACCACTTGATGCCAACAAGAGAGCAATGAAAATGACGTGGCAGTGTGATTGTGCATACATACAAACGCGCCTTGGACAGTTGATAGTGTGGTTTTACAGTTTGTTGACGTTTACTCTCTCCTGGTTTTATTGCTTTGCTGACCCTCTGACCAACTGACCCTGGAGGACTGACCCTCAGTGAGCCAAAGCTGTCCACACACACACCTGCTGGGATGAATATCTGACCCCCAGCAAAGACCAAAGTCAACCTTGCTCTTGGCTTCTGTTCTCTTGTCTTCACTTCCTTTGATTTACATAACAATAAGCATAAGTAAACCCATCGGCACTTTAAGAGCAAATGCCCATGTTTCATTTGTCTGGAGTGTGAATAAACTGCATTCATGTGTACACATAAAAGTCTTGCGATATCATACAATGAAATCATATCTGACTGTGGGTTTTAACTATTGGCGTTTGCCCTTCTTGTGTAAACCTGAAGGCACTGACACTGACTGATAAATATATATTTAACCTCTGCTGTTTTGGATTTTAAGACAATCTTATTTTGTTATGTTTTAATAATCTAAAATGTGCATATTTAACTTACTCATTATTGCCCTTACAGCTGAGACATATTATCACATAGGTTGTAATTAAAGCTACTTTAAAGTCCCATTCATCACGGTGGAATAAATGATCACAGGTACCATTTTTCTTGGCCCTTGGGCACATGTTATGATGTCACTGGGTTTCCACTGGCTCAGTGCTCATTAGCCAGGCTTACAGCAGGCCTACACAGGTGATGTTTTTGAGAAGCCAACCTGCCACACTGACCTACATGGCTCCTGCTGTCACTCACCGTGCAAGATTGTAACATGACTACATCATTGTCTTGTACCCTGTTTGTCCCCACGTGAACTGTATCAACTTAAAAGAACAGAGCCAGTGAGTTTTTGCACTCAGTTCCTTTCATCCACTGATCTGTGAATCTCGGGAGTTTGTAAAGCACAGTTTGTTCAAAGTCTCATTTAGCTGAGATGAGTCACTTCAGCTCCTGCTTTTCTGAATGATGATCTGATGCTGCTTTTGATTCTTGATCAGTGGTAAAGCTTAAGATTATAATTGGGAAGCTGTTCCCTATCCACCACCTGTGGACAACACCCCACCCAGCCTGTCATTCCCACTCCCTCCCTCCTTCCTGCCTCAACTGCCAGGCTGGCAGAGTGAGTTTAGCTCGTTTCCCCATATGGGGCTAAGCTTTATTTCACCCATATGGTGTCACCCAACGCAGCTGCACGCTCATCTGCTGATTAATAAGGCACGTGTAAGCTGGCTTGGTGTCGCACGGAAGCGCGCAGAATCATCCTCCATGTGTGGTTCTTGTTTTGTTTAAATATCTGTAACTCTGTCTTTACACCATTCATCGCTTCCCTTTCACACATTGAGCTAAGTGGATCTCCAGTGTGCACAGGTTTGGAGGCACGTGTACACCCCCTTCCAGACACATGGATGTGCGCGTGTTCACACACCTGCACAAACCAGCAGGGACACAGAGAATACTGGATCGTTGTTGCTGGGTTTTCTTTTTTTTTTCTTTGCAAAAGTCATCTATTTTAGGATCACGGTGCATTATTTCTGCTCGTCTGGCTGCAACCTCGCTCAGCTGCCCACAGGCTGTGTGTTTGTGAAGAGACTAGAGAATCCAGGCAGCGTGAACACAAGAAGCTATTTCATTATTATTTAATATGACTGCTTTAATCTCTTTTGGTGTATAAGGATGCGTAAATCTCCCTTTACAGATGATGTTGTCGGGCATTGTGGTGTATGAAGAGAAATATGGTTACCCACAGAAATAGCAGAAATGTGTGAATGCATCTGCAGCCTTTTCTTTCCTCTCATCTCGAAGTGTGTTTTATGAATTGCTCTCATTCCTCCCACAGACGTCACGACCGGAGGCCTTCCCTCACCCTCACAGGCTCCAAGCTGAAGGCAGCCGCCTTGGAACAAACCGACCCTGCTCACAGGTCAGCACTTCAACATTAAAGGACACTGTAGCTGCTGACCCGAACCAAGAAAGTGTTGTATCAACAAAGCCATCTTTCTCTCAGTACTTGAATTCTGTGAGGTGTACTCGATTTATTTTACCAACACTCAGCAGTCCAACAGTCACTGGACAAGAGAGAGGAAACCTTCCTCCTTATTGTTCCTTCACAATTCAGGTCATCTACACTGACTTTTAGTTACACGAGATCGCACAACAACAACAACAAAAGCCTGGTTGTGCCTGCACATCTGTCTGCGCATATGTGGCTGCGTGGTGTAACGACTCACAGATTCCCTTGATATAAGTGCATCTTCCTGAAGCACCATGCCCCCCAGTTATGTACAGGCACATAACTGTGTTTACTTCCTCTGCCTGTTGTGGCAGGTGCTTGCAACTATATTTAGCCCTATCTCTATGCGTCATACCCAAGTTGGCAGATCCTGCAGCAGCTCTTAACACGTGACATGAAAAATCATAATTATCTACTGTATAGATGGGAAATGGGTTTTTTTCTGTAATGCTGTTGATGTAAGGAAATATGATGGTGCTGGCGCTGAGCCTGTCAAGGCTGTGACACATGTAATCGTGCTCTCAGAGCAAGCGGGATGGCAGTCAGAGAAAAGCAGGTTGCAGCTCTTCACCTCCCCCCACGGAGCCAGCACAGACAGACTCTGTCAGGACCCAGCCGCACAGGCTTTGTCCCCATTTCACTGTCACCCTGATCAGTAATTCCAGCCACTACTTGCTGGGGGTCCTGTTCACCTGATCCTCCCACAGACCAAATGCATGTGAATGGGATGCAGATCATTAGCTGAGAACACGAACCAAATCTGACGCGGTGCAGCCCGACACAGACACATACTCATGAAAAAATGAAAGGGGCTGTAACAAGCTTGTAGCTACAGTGTAAAAAGAATAATGCATTTAGAATTCACACTTGCTGACCCACTCTCTCTCTAGCTGCTTTTGTTGTCTGTTTACAGATTTGGTATTTGTTATTCTGCTGTATTCAGACTGTATTCAGACACAAACTGGAGTATTCCCTATAGAAAGAGCCTTCTCATTGTGGAAAATGGCCAGTTTTCCTAAACTGAATCTCCTAAATAGTCTCACTTTTTGTCAGTTAGGCAACAGCCTTACTTAATCAAAACACCGATGTAACGACATAAAACTTTAAATGAAAGATCTTGTTTCCTGCATTTTGTTTTTGAGGGCAGTAAAATTAAAAGAGTCCCTCTAATTTACAGAAGTTTGGCCCTGGAGTGGGGACCCTGCCTCAGCTTGAGCCACCGGTGGTCCAGGTGGTGGTCAGCAATGCCAAAAACCAACACCAGCAGTCGGACAACATCCTGCCCCAAATTGCCAACAAAGGGGGCCAAAACAACTATCAGACACACACGGTGAGGCTCTCATACACTATAGCAGCCATTAACAGCAGCTGCTGAGTTTGTGTTTCATGATGTTTCTGATGGAAGGAAAAAGATTCCAGCATTGTTATTTCTCCAAAGTACCTTATATAACCTGAAACAGCAGGAGTAGTTTCAGGGACAAGGTTCACTGTGAAAACATGAAGGTCACATTATTATAGTACTTATATTTTCTCAGCTTATAATGACAAGGGACTTACGTTCTCTATGTGTCTTTCATCGTGCAGGATGAAAGGCCGAAGCCCAGCCAGCAGTTTGCCATGCGCTTCGGTGCAGCAATGGATAAAGTGTCAGTCTCCCGCAACAGCAAGATTTTCAGCAACAAGCTGGAGAAAGAGAAGTCATATGAAGGACAGAGGTTACCCATGTCCCCCATAGGTATGTATTTATGGATAAGAATACATAACAAAGACAAAGAGATGTTATTTAACAAATTGAATCTGTTCACAAACATGTAACGAAGTAACAGTTTGTTAAAATAGCACGTTGGCACTGAAGTCGTTCACAGTCCTCTGCTCTTGGCAGAGGTGTAATCAATATAAAAGTGACTCATCTTGTCCTCCTCCTCTTCGTACTTCCTGTTACAGAAGCACTAAAGAACTTCCAGGAGCGACTGACGGAGTTTGAAAAGGAGGAAATCATGGACTACGCGGAAATCTGGTTCATGGGTCTGGGCTCTCAGAAGATCGAGGGTTCCCAAGGCACACCACAAAACTCTGGATATGATGATGAGCATGGAAGCTACATCAGGGTAATGTAATAAATAAAGCATACATGTGGTTATTACAGATATTGATTCAGCTATTTTACATTTATTGTTGACCATTTGACACCACTTTCAGGCACCAATTGGACTTAGTCTTTTGGTTAAGCAGAGACTGAAAATTTCACCTTGTCACATTTGACGAGTGCTTTTGAACATTAAAGAAAACTTATAAAAAAAGAAACGTGAGCATCCAGGAAGCACTTAAATGCACAAAAAGAGTTTTGTTCACCAGTTTAAGCTCAGCCAAAAAAAGCAGTGACTCGCAAACTGAAACTCTTGCAAACAGAGTTTGGACATAGAACCTTAAACTGTGGTGTACAGTTTATAAATAGTCAGAGGTGACATCTGTCATTCACTACTTTTATTTGCTGCATGTACTTATTTGCTTTTAATTGCTGATGCATTCAAAACTTCCATTAAAGCTATTTACAAGATAATTATTCAGAAGTCATGTCAGCCTCGCCAGAAAATGGTGACGACATCGTGTTAATTCTCATTTCACACATTCTTACACACACGTGCGCATTCAAGGGGATTTCAAGCTGCCTGAGCTGAACTGTACATGACCAGATGCCTTCATATGACCTTAATCCAGCAGCTGTAGCCATGAACCCGCCAGTCTGTTGGACTGACTTCATTGTTGAATTCTGTTTACAATAAACTGAGGTCATCACACCCTTAGCTGTCTTTTATAAACCAGGTGACTGACAGGCAATTGTGTGTTAGACGATATGTAATGAAGGAGCTGTTTAAGGCTGAGTGACAGACCGTTGTTTAGACTCTCTATTGAGACTCATCTCACTGTCGCAGCTGCAGCTCAGTTCCGTAGCACAGTAACTTTTAACACTTTATTCATACAGTTAATTTTGCTGCTGATGGATATTAATAGCCACGTCTGCTCACAGCAATCCTCCTTCTGCTTTCCCAGGTGCTGCACGACCACATCGCTTACCGGTTTGAAGTGCTCGAAGTGATCGGGAAAGGATCCTTTGGGCAGGTCCTGAAATGTCTGGACCACAAGAACAATGAACTTGTAGCCATTAAGATGATACGCAATAAGAAAAGGTACATGTGAACCAAAACATTTCATTCTGACCGCGTTTCCTCCGACTGAACCTGTCCTGAAGAAAATCTTCAAATTTTTCATCCAGAATATTTTCATGGATTAAACAGACACTCCACAGAAAGAGCTATTTGTCACATTCAGGAAGTCAACATTTGACATTTATTTGAGATCTGATACCCAGTTGTGAGGTTTTCCCACATAACTGCACCAGGATCATTGTACATGTTAAGATCCCGCCAAACCGTTGAGATCTGATTTAGCTTGATAGAAGTCTGCACCTCATGGTGTCATCTTACCTGTCCTTCCTAGCTGTGGATCACAGTGGCAGCGACGGCCCGAGTCCTGTAGGTTAGATGCAGGAGCCATCAGGTCTTACCACCACTTCAATAATGCAGAAAACAAAATGGGTGCAAGCTGGCACAGCAGTGCCTCAGGAGAACTCTGCAACTCTGTGTTTGCCGATCTTATCTCTCCTGGGAAAGGATTGAGTCAGTGTCATTAAGGAACATCTAGAGACTTTAGGGATTGATGTGCAGGGAGAAAGTGCTACGTTGTACGTGTAGTTTGTCAAAAGTTTAGTAGTTTGTCAGAGTCTTTGCTCAACATTCAAGAATTCAACACTCAGAACTTGCACACATTATTCTGGCCCTGCTATACCTGGAAATTAAAAATATATATATATATGTTTAAATCATTTTTCAGTTTCTTAACACCTCTTGTAAATCTGCAGGTTTCATCACCAAGCTCTGGTTGAGTTAAAGATCCTGGATGTAATAAAGAGGAAAGACAAAGACAACCTCCACAACGTCATCCACATGAAGGAGTACTTCTACTTCCGCAATCACCTTTGCATCTCCTTTGAGCTTCTCGGGTTAGTCCGCTCACTCTGTACTCTGCAAGCGGGACTTCATGTTCAGAAGTTAGTCCAAATGGTGACAATAAAGACGTTCCTGAATAATTAATCTGTTAATCAAAGATATTCAAGATGAGCCTCAACCACTGTCCTGTCCAATCATAGGCACTTCTCACTTGACTCTATTCATTACTCGTAATGCTACGTGACTGCAGTCGCTCAGGAGTTAAGTGATCACCTGTGTACCTTAAGAAGCGTGTGTTTTAGCGTGGATCGCCACTGATATCTATTTGAGTGGGAGATAGTTTTGTGTATCACTCTGGCTGAATGACCTTTAGAGGACGTCTTGGACTGCCACCTTGTCTAACATTACTGTCACTGAATCCTTTAGTTAAGGCCTTGATTAGGGCCCTATCTCTTACCCCTTCTTGCTTCATGGTGTGAAGGCTCCGGTTACACAGGCTAAAGAAGTTTGTGCTTATCACAAGTGGCAGGAAAGAGCAGGAGGGCACACTCGGTGTCTCTGTCCCAACCTAAATGTAAGCACAATCAGAGATTATGTGCCTGGCAGTCAGCAGATGTTTTATTATGAGCAATGTAAAGTGTAGAGTGACAGCAAACTTAGTAGCCGTCTTATTTTAGAGCATTTATTTGAGTGTGCTGCTTAATGTGGTGCATCTTTTTATAAGTGAATCTGTACTGAGCGCTCTACTATGTATTATCTCCCTAATCTTGTGTGAGAGTGTATAGATAGAAAAGAAAAGTATCCTAAAGAGAAAAAAAACTCTACTTTGTCATTTTTTTACATGCAACAACTGGGGACTGCTTCCTAACTATGCATCACATTTTGTTCCTTCCATCAGGGTGAACTTGTACGAACTCATCAAAAAAAACAACTTCCAGGGCTTCAGCCTCGCTCTCATCCGTCGCTTCGCCCATGCTCTCCTCAGGTGCCTGCAGATGCTGCATCGGGAGAAGATCATTCACTGTGACCTCAAACCGGTACACACTTCATACTTTCTGTAATACCTGAATTTAATTTTGGGATGTAGAACTCAATGTCAATTCAATTTGATGTGGACCTCTCCTTTGCACTAGCGAATCACTGCAGAGCTGTTGATTGTTACTAAGCAAAACAGCAGTTGTATGAATTTTGCTCCATCTTGTAGTGCGCTGTTATTATTGCAGCAAGTTTGAATGTTTCTGCCTCTGCTGCCTCTAAACAGGAGAACATCCTTCTGTCTCAGAGAGGACCAGGAAACATCAAGGTGGTTGACTTTGGATCAAGCTGTTATGAGCAACAGAGGGGTGAGAGCATTAAATTCAAATGAAAGGATACACGATGATACTTTTTTAACACATCACAACATTGAAAGGAATAGCGGGGCCTGGTCCACTGAACTTCTGTCTAATATCCCTGACCTCTTTCTTCTCTTAGTGTACACTTACATCCAGAGTCGCTTCTACCGCTCTCCAGAGGTCATCCTGGGTCACCCCTACAGCATGGCCATTGACATGTGGAGTCTGGGTTGCATCCTGGCAGAACTCTACACAGGCTATCCTCTCTTCCCAGGAGAGAGCGAAGTGGAGCAGATAGCTTGCATAATGGAGGTAAGAGGTGGCAATAATCTGTGTCCACGTTTATTGTTAAATTTCACAAATGTTAATGTTCGGTAAGTGGCCCCAGTGTCTGAAGGTGCCCTGATATTTTCACCTGCAGGTTCTTGGAATGCCTCCAAATGATTTTGTTCAGTCTGCATCGAGGAGGAGGTTGTTCTTCGGTGAGAACTAATCTTTATGTCGCTCTCACTTTTTATTTCTGTCAGCGTTTTATATCCTTTGTAGCAAACAATGTGCACATAATGTTATGAGCTTACAGTGAGTTTGAATGTGTTCAGACTCAAAAGGAAACCCCAGGAACATCACCAACAGCAAGGGCAAGAAGAGGAGACCCAACTCCAAAGAGCTATCTGCTGCGCTGAAGACTAATGATGCTTTGTTCTTAGACTTCATCAAATGCTGCCTCACGTATGTTCACCCTACACATCTGTAAACATCTGTCTTGCAAACTGAATGTGCTGCATAAAAACCAGAAGACACTTTTCCTTTAAGCGTGTTTCAATGGCATTTCATCAAAATGTAGACTGTACCAGCTGACTTTAAATATTTTTTTGTGCGTTTCAGATGGGATCCAACTAAGCGTATGACTCCAGATGAGGGATTACAGCATGAGTGGATCCTGGAAGGAAATTTCAACAAAGTCCGGCCCAGAACCAGGCCAACAGTGAAGAAGGCCTCTGACAGTTCGACCGGCACAGAAAGCAGCAGACAAGCAAACGGCAAGCCTGGTAGGAGTTCAGTCCAGTTAATCATCTAAACATATAAGATGGTACAGTGGTACCGTGACTTACGAGCGTCCCAACTAACGAGTTTTTCAAGGTACAAGCCGTCTCTCGGCCGATTTTTTACTTTGAGTTGTGAGCTAAAATTCGGGTTACGAGTCAGCTTCAGATACCCCACCACTAGTTGACGTAGCGAACGCCACAGTGAACGCCGTAACATCCGCCCAGCATCCCGTGTCTCACTCGATAGCTAGACAGCTGCAGATGAAAGTGAAGAAAGTGTGGCGAAAAGGGCAAAAATCAGCGAATAAGATTCAGTTATTCAGTTCAGCCTTTATCCTCCATTACATTACATTATACTTAATAAAACCAGTTAATTGCAGTACATTCTATTGTATTGTTTACAATATTCGTTATTTATAAGTACACTTTTCTTATTTAAAAACATGTAACAAAAAAAATTGCTGTGTTTTTTGGGGGGCCCGGAACAGATTAATGGAATTTCAATTCATTTCAATGGGGAAAATTGATTTGACATACTAGTAATTTGAGTTACGAGCTCCGTCACGGAACGAATTAAACTCGTAAGTCAAGGTACCACTGTACTAGAATAACCATTAGCTGATGTCATCACTGCAGACATACTTACACAATGATTTTCCAATCACCTTGAGCTGACCTTTAATGTGCTTTGTTTCAATGACACAGCTGAGAAGGTCAGCTCAGAGAGCAGCTCCGCTGACAAGCTGAAGAGAGACAGCTCAGGATCAGGAACAAACATGGCCCCTGCCGAGCGTCTGCGGCCCATCGGGGCCTCAGCGGAGGAGGAGGTGTGTGAGAGTGAGGGCAAGCTCTCTACAGACACCAAACAGCAAGAAGGAGGTGGAGAGAGGCCTGTTCACATCATCATTAAGCCTCAAGAGGAAGTGGGCACAGAAAGGAAGGATAGCCAGGAACCGTCTCAGTGTTTGCCCCCTATCATCTAACGGTCAGAGGGATTGAGTCGTAGAGGTGGAAGTAAATGGACAGTTGAGAGAAAGTTGCATTTGTTTGGCCATGCACACACAGAACATTAAAAGATCTTTTGTGCTCTCATTTGCTACAAACACTGCCATGTTGTGTTTGTGTCTACAAGATGTCACAAAACAACATGTTAGAGAAGTCAGAGCCTGAGAAAGTCTGAGTTGGAAAGCAGATCAAGTTTCCTGCTGACAGATATAAATAAATCAGAAATAAATCCGTTCCCACCTGCAGTGAACAAAATATTGATGTATGGAGGGAGCCCTGTGAAGATCAGCAAGGGGGAACATCATATATTTATTGTTTTCAGTATACAGTCATAGTGTATTATTTTTCTTCTGTGAAACTTTGAGTTTGTATTACAGTGAAGTCAACTGACCGTACTGTTTTTTTATAAAGGAGTCAGGATACAGTTAACAGACAGGCTCAGAATACAGACATCATGCTGTCTGCCACATAAGAAGGCATCTACTGCAGTTAGATCAAAATGGGTGAAAATGTCATTTATAGTACAGCATCAGCTTCCCGCTGTCACAGTTTCCTGTATTATTTATTGAACCCAGTCTTTGCTGTGCATTGAAATCTTTGAAAAACAGGTTAGACTCCAAACACTTTTGCTTTTCTCAGTTTCCACGTAGAAATAACACAAAGGATCTGACTTTAAATAGTGCATGGGTATAGAACTGGCTGGTCTTCGTTTGTGCTTTTTGGTTTTCATTTTTTTTTCTTTTAGACATTTTAGCATTAGTTTCATAATGGTGAAATATATATGGAATTGTGTGCAATAAAGGCTGAGCCAAAATATGTTGTTTTTTAATTCATGTTGAAGAAATAATTGTTATGTACTTTATACTTGTAGAATGCAGTTAATGACGTACTGATTATTATTGATTTCACATATTTATTATGAAATATGTTTGATCATATGTTTCTTATTTGTTCAACAATTTCATTCAACAATCCTGAAATATGTATTTGTATTAGAAATTATTGTATATATTTCTGCTGTAATTTCCTATGTATGTGTAATACAGAACTTATTTTGAGAAAATATTTCAGATATTTGTTGAGGGTTTAGACAAGGTTTTACTTGTTGTGTTGTTTCTGTATGAAAACATTTTGTATGTCTGTTATTCATAATATTTTTTATATTAGAGACGAAGAGACAATCTTATCATTGATAGTTTGTGCCTTGCAGTATTAGAAATCTTGCACTTTACAATAGTGTGTGTGTACCTGGATTAGAAACTGCTGGATTCTTCCCTGTCACACAAACTAGGGTTCAGATTACCCTGCCAGGATCCCCTTTATTTGACAAAATGGTGTTTCATCTAATGTTACATAATATAATGAAACCACTAGTTTATTATCAACCATGTACAACTAATTAATGTCTTTATTCGCCAATAGAGATCCAATCTAAGTCAAAGATAGACTCATGTCCTTACGATCTTATTAGCTAAGCAACCAGAGATCCAGAGAGGATGTTGTAGCTGAAATACGAGAAGTCAAGAAAACACATTTTTATGTCTTTTATGATTAAATAAAAAGGTGTTTCAAAGAGCCCGTGCCTTGATGTTTATATTTTTATCACTTTTGTGTTAATGTTACTGTGATTTGAGTATTATTGGCACATTTTTCATATCTGAATCACACCACTGACTGAAGCCTATAGCAGTATACCACAATATACTGCAGTATAAAGTGGTCATTTTGTGAGGTTCCGTGGGACTACATTAGAATATTATGCTTCCCATTAATGGTCATTTGGAATGGATTAATTAATTTTCACTCCCTTTTACTGAATAACTATAAATAAATAATAAAATACAATAAGAAAAAAACTATTATATACGACATTACTTCTTTGTATTTACTATTTTTCCCTTATCATATTCTATCTCACGACAAATTTTATTTGCAGTTTCCCGCGCTCTCTGTAAAATTAATTGAAAGACATGTCAGCAGTGTTGCAACTGCTTTATGGATGTGTTTTACAGTGCTGCCACCTACTGCTAAGAGCAGGAACAGCAGGTAATAAAATGGCCTGGACTTTAATTCATTGCACAAATCTGAATTGTATTTTGAAAAATGTCATACTTTATTGAAATAAAATTTAGAAATCTAAAAAAGGCTAAATCAGACACCGTGTGACACAAGTGAAAACTTTATGCAAATGTAAAATTATAACACATATAAGAAGTGGTGAGTGATCACAGCATCACAGTAACTCACCGTGCACCCTGATCATCCGCTATAATGTCGCCTGAAACATTTTAATTTAAAACTGTTGTTCATTCTTAAAATTGAGGTTGCATTTCAAACACATGTGTCTTGCCTGTCGATGTATACGTTTATGTTATTATGGGCAACATTTGTAAAATCCTTGTATTGGTTCTTCGTCTGTGCCCAATGCTTCAGTTGACAACCGTACAGCGTGCCGCCGCCGAGAACGTGTATTTTGACCCACGCGCTATGCCGTAGTCGGAAAGATGGCGACCGTGGCGTTGGTTAGCCGTCCTGCGAGTGTCCTTCCAAAGATTTCAAGTAAGTTATGTCACATCAGCAGGCACTGGTCATGCCATATACATATTAGAGTATAATGTTGTGGTGTCAGACCGTAATATACACGTCGTCCTCTCACGGGCTCACGGTTCGACCACAAGTTAGGCTCGAGTGACCTTGCTAAGAGGCACGGCTAGTTCCCTTCTAGCAAACGGCTTTAGCTAGCTAGTGGCTCATATTCACACCTTTGAAATACTCTAAAATCAACAGCTACCTGACCACCCACATCACTTTATGGATTAGCATTAATAACTGAAGTTATGGCAGGCTGACTTCAGCCATAATCATTACGACTATTTAGACGTGGCGTCTGTGTGACGCTCATAACACTTGTTTATTTTTTTGCTGAGTATCAACATAAACCTCACACATTGTTACTCTGGGAATATAATGTTACAGTTATATGTCTCTCTTTATACTGATTAGTGTCTTGTTTTACGTGAATCGTGTTGTTGCTAACGAAGCTAGCAATGCATCCAGCTGGATGCATTCACCTGCCTTTTTGCTCTTGTGTTGTTGATTTCCTTCTGATCAATGCAGACAGTTCAATAAAAACATAGTAACTGTGCTAAATCACACAATCTACCTGGATACACAAACTGGAATCATAAGCAGAGGAGGAAGTGCTTAGATCCTTTTATAGAAGTAACAGCATTAATGTCATCCTGTAAAATTACTGATGCACGTCAAAGCCCTGCACTGAAAATGTAAAGTAAAAGCTTATTTAATATGGGAAATATGCTATGGAAATATAAGCCCTTAAAGTAAGAGCACCCCTGACTGTTTGCTTTAGGTCATTAGATTGTTAGTTTTCATGCAGTTAATGTAAAAGTTGGATTTCACTCTTTGTTGTAGTTGGATGAGGTAGATCTCCTTTTGAACATTTTTATAGATCTGCAACTATCGATTATCTTAATAGTTTAATCTGATAATGATTTTATTCTCCATTTATAATTGTAGTGTTTGGTTGGCAGATATAATCTAAAAATAATGAGGAAATGCCTACCAGGAGAACAAACTTCATATTTCAAATTTCACAAAATATTATAAATTAATTTAAAGGAAACACAGGTGTAATTCATTTCTGTTCACTAGCACCAAGAGCATTTTGGACCCTAGTTGTAGGGGTTGTTGATTCAACTATGATTACTAACACCTTACAGTATGATGCCATGTGATTTTAGAGCAACACACCCCTCTATAAAACCGTCTGAACAAAACAGCACCCGCTAGTTCAGTGGAGGTAGGATCAATAGCTCTGTTAGTTGTAGAAAGAAGTACCTCAGAATTTGATGGTGACCCAACACTTCCTGTGTTCCTCTCCTCTCAGTAGGTAGCTGCTCTCCTGCTGTGCTGTCAGCCGCCTCCGTCACCACGGTCCAGCAGAGGAAGCTGCACCATGCCGTCATCCCCAAAGGGAAAGGAGGCCGTTCCTCCTCCAGTGGAATAGCGGCCACAGTGTTTGGTGCCACAGGTTTTCTGGGTCGCTATGTGGTCAACAGGCTGGGTGAGTTGAAAATCACAAAGTTTTATACAGAAGATGTGTGTTTTCTTGAGGATTAAAAAAAGATCTCATCCCAGCTATGAGAACAACTGCATATTGTAATGTTGTCTGACATACAGTCACCGTGGATTCCACTGAAGGAGGTCTTGGTCTAAAGTTGTTTGAATGGTTGTTAGTAAAATTGTGAGAAGCTAGATATCAAGTCTCATTCAGTAAATGATGGTTACTTATGGCTACACAGGTACAGTACGTGAACAGTTGAATGTTTTCAATAAATGATCACTGTCAGTTTCCGAGGCACACATTTAGAAACACTTCCTGTTTATGCTGAATGATGATTTACAGGTCGGATGGGATCTCAGATTGTAATCCCTCACCGTGCCGATCAGTATGACATCATGTACCTGAGGCCCATGGGTGATCTTGGACAAATCATTTTCATGGTAAAATGCATGCAGACACATCCACGGAGTCTTTAACCTGCATGTAGAGCTTTAAAGTGAAATACTAACCTGTTGTTTCTGTTCTTTCTTGTTGCAGGAGTGGGATGGCAGGGACAAAGACTCCATCAAACGGGCTTTGGAGCACTCCAATGTTGTCATTAATCTGGTGGGCAGAGAGTGGGAGACCAGGTACAGACTTGAAAAGTGCTAAAACACCCGATTTATTATTATAATGTTTACATTAAACAGAATTCAAATATTCAGCCGGTTTGGAGATGTAGGTATGTAGGTATAGGAATTGTTGGTAACCATTCACATGCACCTATTTTTTCCCTTTTTTTGCATTAAGGAACTATCGCTTTGAGGACGTCTTTGTGTCCATCCCTCAGCAGATTGCCAAGGCAGCCAGAGAAGCCGGCATCTCAAAGCTCGTCCACATGTCTCACCTCAACGCCGACATCCGCAGCCCGTCCAAATACCTGAGGAACAAGGTAGAGACGGCCGTTTCCTCACACACTGCACATTTGTATCTAGTACACGTGCTTATACAGAGGGGTTAAGAGGGTTTCTCTGTATAAATGTATGTGATAGTTGTGTGTAATGTTCCTTTACAGGCTGTAGGAGAGACAGCAGTGAGAGATGAGTTTCCTGACGCCATCATCATGAAGCCCTCTGAGGTCTTTGGCAGGGAGGACAGATTCTTCAACTATTTCGCACGTAAGACACTCGCTTGTGGGCTCAAGAGGAGGCGTCGCTGGATTCCCTTTGACCGCTTCAGCGTTGAAAATGTTCCTGCTTGACACCAACAGTCAGCCAGCCGACCACTGTAAATAATATATATTTGTGCCTTTGAATCTTTTTTTCAGACATGCGCTGGTTTGGCAATGCTGTTCCACTCATTTCCATGGGGAAGGAGACAGTAAAGCAGCCTGTTTATGTAAGTTTGTCCAAACAATGCGGCTGTTCTGACACTTTTGCCTCACAACAAATTCAAACTTATGTTCCCAAATTTTGAAGGCAGTGTTGCTGGCAGTAATTACATACTGTCCTGTGGCTTGGCTCTTTTTACAGTAAGGACATCAAGTACAAAAGCAACAGATAACAAACTCCACGGGTCTGATTCTGTTATGTTGGCATGTGGTAACAGCATTGTTGCTGGACTACATAGCAGGCATCCGGTTCCATATTTAACTCTGCCATAAATAATCCAGTAACCACGCCTTAAACCTTGTTTTACATATGTTACAGGTTATATTAAGGCACACAATCACGTATTTTAAAACAAACTGATTGTCCGATAAACTTTCCGGCATTTGCTCTTGTCCCGTGTTGCCTGAAGGAAATCGATCAAGCATACTGAATGTGCAGATGAAAGGAAGCCAACTGAACTCTGTCTCCCTCAGGTGGTGGACGTAGCCAAGGCCATTATCAATGCTGTCAGAGACCCTGATGCTAATGGAAAGACCTATGCATTAGTTGGGTAGGTGGTCAGAACGCAAATTATTTCGAAAACCAGCAGTTTGGAGACAAGGTACAGGTTATACTGGATTGAATCTTTGAAGTGTGCGTGAATGGAAACCTGGAGTCAGTGTGTGTCGAGCTGTGGTTCACGTCCTGTATTTGCAACTTTGACTACTGATTTATATAATGACTTCTCGCCATCACAGTTTGCTAATTTTCGCTTTTGTAGCCCCAACCGTTACCTCCTTCATGACCTGGTGGAGTACATCTACGCAGTGGCACACAGACCTTTTGTGCCCTACCCCATGCCCCGCCCACTCTATCAGTAAGTTCTTCGTTGATGCGTTGTTTGATGTTTTCCTGGCACAAGTTCTTTCTTGTAACCTCCTCAAGCAGTTAAGCACAACAAAGGTACATTTCAAAACCAAAATGGTTGGAAGTCTGCCAGATTCTAGGGTTGTTTCTCACATTTGAATATCAAGTTCCCCTACAGAGCCACTGATTAAAGATAGGTAAGGTGAGGTCGATATATACCACAGTACAGTCATGTGATGGAGTCTGTTGTTTCTTTTCAGCCTCGCTGCTCAGTTTTTTGCAATGAGCCCATTTGAGCCCTGGACGACCCCGGACAAGATCGACAGGGTAAGACCGCTAGGATAGAGCTGCAGCACTAAGTGTGAAGCCTCTACCATAAATGTTTTGCAGCAATGGGCTCTTTTTAACTAATCAAGTAGCAAATTCTAATTCTGGACATCTCTTTTCCAGTTACACTCAACAGACATGAAGTACCCCGGACTTCCTGGTCTGGAGGATCTGGGTATCACCCCTTCTACTGTAGAACAAAAGGCTATTGAGATTCTGCGTCGCCACCGCCGATTCCGTTACCTGGAAGCTGAACTGGATGAGACAAAGCCAGCCAAGACTGTCAACTATTAAACTCCCCAACAACAACCACCAGGGCAGCCAGCCTCTGATTGCTCTTTAACTATATTCTGTACATAAATAAATAAAAATATCCTAAGGGTTTCCTTGTTTGGAGTGGCATTTCTTCATATATGACAGTGTCTGTAGCAGAGTGTGAAGATCTACTACAGACTCTTTTACTACACTGGAATCATAGTTGTTAATTATTAATTAATCAGCTGAGACACACGTAGAGGTGGTGTTCTGTGACAATGCTAAACCCTGCTGCAATCTGAAGGAAAACTACCAGGATGCAGATTTATTTCACATCGAAGCAAACTTTTAGAAGTTAAAATAAAAGCTCCAGTGACTGGGAGTGGTCTCGTTTTGCTTCAGGTGAATGCAACTGAGATATTGAACAGAAAATCCAAATTGTATACAAAAACTAAAATGGACAAATAAGGAAAAAACTAATAACATTCACTGTACAATGTTGTTTCCAGTAACAGACTGATAATAATAGAATTAATAGAGCCACTCGTGTCAAAGACGCTCCCCAAAACTGAAAATACTCACATCAAAAGGAGGCTTAAATGTGTTTGCAGGCACAGTCAATACGTACATTTGCTTTATTATGTCAAATATCTTCATCTACACCGTTAAATCATCAGGGTACTATCAAGCTACATGTAGTTTTGTTTCGTACTTCACTTAAAAAGCAAGGCATTGACCATGTGTTCCCACATAATCTGCATCAAATCATGCACTTTTGAAAACCAAAGCGTCAACTGACATACTCTACGCTGCACGTGGCATCAAATCTTATCTTTCAGGTAAGCAGCTCTTCACTTTACAACGTCTCACAAGTCACTTTTTACAACTGCTCGGACAGTGGGCAGAGTGACATTGCGGTGATCCCTTGAGAAAAACCACAATGAAGTCGTATCTGCGAAAAGCTGGAATAATGGCACCTTTTTTAATATTAATGTACATCCTCATATACGTGATTATGAACTGGACAGCAGGGAACTCTCATCCAGAAGAATTCACAGATCAAGAAGTTGTGAGGACAAAACTGGACAAGATTGAACAGACCCTAAGCAAGCTGGGTGAGTACCAACACAGACACAAGCTTGTTAAAACATAAGGTCTAATGTAAAGCTCTGACCTTATGACCTCATTATGATGAGATATGGAATGAAATTAACGAAGAGCTTTAAGGGGAACAAGTATTTGAACAGGGAGACATTTTAATTGAAAACTCACAAGCACAAGTCACACTTGTGTAGCTGGAGGAGACTGCTGATTTAAAAGATATTCAATGAATTATATTATACATACACACACACACACGCACACACACACACACACTATACACTATTTGGGGACCAATTCACACAGGGGACCTCATTAAACTGTTGAAAGTATTGCAGTAGATTTCACTGAATTGTTTCATTTTCGTAAAGATGAAGATGTAATGCAACCAGTGTGTAGTTGGATACATGTCCATTGGGTGTGAGGTCCCTAGAGAGAGCAGGCCGTCCAACAATGTGAACAATGCCTCGGGTGGAGGACAGGCCAGTGGTGCCACCTCCAACAGTTTTGTTCAGAGAACTCACATCAGATTAAAAATGGTGAGAACTCTACAACTTTATTTTACATAAAATACAAAAACTATAATTAAAAATATACAAAACATTTGGACAGAGCGTGTTTCACTCCTGGCAGAGAAAGTCCTTGATGAACACTCTCAATGGGCTTACACCATGCCTCTAACTGCTGTAGGTTAATACATAGCTAGTATTGCTCCTGCCTTTAGCTCTGGGACAATGTACAATACAAACAGTGCTCCACTGCGGTAATGTCACACCAGATTTAAAAACTGTACACTGTGAGATCCAGAGAGAGTTGTCTTGTGAGCACAGGCTTAAGCAGCATCGCGTGAACTTGTTTGTCTGGACTGTAACAAACATTCATTTAATTGTAAATGTCCCACACTATAGCTTTGAATAAAATCTTTCAAGACTGACGAACCAAACACATCTCCAAGCTGAGCAAGTAGTCGTGCCTTATAGCAAAGTACCATTAAGGAACATAAAGGAACAGAACACTTTATAAATGAGATTACTGTGGCTCCTCCTACCAGCAGCATTGATCCTGCTCTGGTGCGTCAACAACCATACTATCAATGGCTGTGATAACTTTCTTTTTGACCTTTCTACTTTCCCAATACAACAAGTATTGTTGGTAAAATATATATACTCGTTATGGAGTGCGTGCGCTTTTCAAGTAGTATCCAGTGTCCGCTGTGAACTATGTGATGTGTTTATTGTTGCTGTGTTGTTTAATAATTTACCAAATTCTCAAACTCTGGATATTGTCACATTATTGTTGCTAATCTACAAAAGCCCACTTTACCATCAATTTAACACAGTTTGGCCAAACAATTCCATCTACATTTAAAACAACCACTGTGTTGAGATACTTGAGTCAAAGAGAGCAGATCTAAAACATAAAATGGCAAGTCTTGCATTCGAAACACCTGGTTATACTGTCCATTACAGACATTTATGGGCAGCTTCCAGCCACCTTCTCACTCTATACCTGTATCATCGTATAAACTCTAATGACGTGTTCAGGTTGAGCAATGTGTGCACATCCTTGGGTTTTATGACCCCACTTCAGAAACATATGGAAACAGAAGCAGAGAAACAGGAGCTCCCGGTAAGTTCAGTCAAAGAAATACAATCAGATGTACATTCCTAGCTAGCTAACATTAATGTCTCTATACAGTTGATGAATTGCAACTAGTATTCAGAACTGTGACGGTTCGGAAGTGAAAACACAAGGTGAAAATGTACTCAAACATATACAGACAGACCTTGAGAAAGTACATCTGTAACGAACAATGAGAAAAAAACCAAGTGGTAAGACGTGGTGTACGATGTTTGATTTGACTTTGACTGATTTGAGTAAACAAGTATTAAAAGAGCACAAAAAGGCTCGAAGTCCTTTCAGCCAAGTTGCCAAATAGATTTGCACTTCAACTGAGAGACTGTCAGTAAAAAGTGAGTGAAACTGTTTATAACTTCCATTTTGAACCTTGTCTTTTTATGAACAATCCATCAAAGCAAAGCTGATAGAAGCATCTGGTCAAAAGAGCACTGAATGTCCGAATGAGGCCAATGAAAAAGAGAAGATTGCGGTGCCAAAGTTATATCCAAACTCCGTCCTGTTTGCCAAGTGGGGCAGTGACCTACCAGAAAAGCAGCAAAAAGAGGCTGAAGCCCTGTTTCAGATTTATGGATACAATGTCTTCCTGAGTAATCAGCTACCATTAGACAGGAAGCTTCCAGATACAAGACACAAAAGGTAACTCTTGCTTTTTGAAAGGGATTTTGGTCGTGTTGTGTCCGGATCTTTGCCATAACTTGCTCTATACTGTAATCTAACATTCTCTTGGCATTTAGTGGTACTATGACCCTAACATTACATTTTGTATAAATTATACAAAAATTAGAAATTACTTGCATTTAGATTATGTAAATAACAGTGACAAAGCAATATCGAGCCAACATGGCGTGACTAGTTGACTGTCGCATAATTACAATTAACTAACACACACAAACAAAGAGATACTGCACAGAACAGGTCCAGACAGGTCCAGGTAAATATTATTATATTAATATTATTATTATTATATTATTATTAATTTGTAGGCATTCATACATCTCTACATCCATTTACTCCTCCGTACCAATTATCACTCTCATCACTGACTTTGTCCAGCTCAAAAAATTGCTCCCAACATCCAAATGGTGCATTATGGAAAACATCTGTGCAGGACAAACTACATGATTTACTACAATGTCCTTTCAATTGTTCTCCCTGCAGCTCACTTCTGCTTGAGAAACATTAACATGTTTTAAACTTCGTGTCCATTTAGATATCTAACAAAGACTTATCCCAGGGACCTGCCAACCATCAGCGTTGTACTGATCTACATAAATGAGGCTCTTTCTATCATTAAAAGGGCAATATGAAGTATCATCACCCACACCCCAAAACACCTGCTGAAGGAAATCATTCTGGTGGATGACTGTAGCTCTTACAGTAGGTTGGAATGAAACGAGATGGGAGCGAGCCACAGCTGATGTAGTGGCCATTTTGGATGCCCATATAGAAGCCACAGAGGGATGGTATGCACAGTGGTATATTTCAGGGACACGATGGGTAAAAATGCTTTAAAGTTATATTCATTCACTGCCTTAAATCACTGTTAGAATCCTGCACAAATATAGTGGAAAAATTATTCATCTTTACCAGGGCAGAACCTTTGCTGGCCAGGATCAAAGCCGACAGGACAGTGGTTGTGTCCCCTGTGTTCGATAAGGTCCATTTTGATGACCTACACATGGAAAGATATGACCCATTTTCTCATGGCTTTGACTGGGCTTTGTGGTGCATGTATGAGTCCTTCAGCCCAGAGTGGTTCAAGGTGGAGGATGAATCGCAACCTGGGAGGTGTGTGTGGAATAAGCAATAGTTAATGCCTAGATTTTTATTCCTTTCTTTTACTTTTATAGAAAAATGAAAAGTGATTGACTTTCATGGGTGTTTTCAGATGCTATAAGATCACTTTATGACATGCAATAAAGTGGGTAAGTGCAAATACCACCACAGTGACCAAAGTCCATGCCTGTACTCTTATCTATAAGATTGTGTGGATCATATGTAGAGTTTCTCAGGCTATAAATCGGTCTGCTTGTCATTTCTTAGGGCATTTTCTCTGCATGATTTCTTTATGTAGTAGCATAACAAACACGTTGCCACATGCAAATCAAAAATTTGCATGCATGTAGTGCAAATGTTGGAACAAGTGGCACTGTTATTTGTGTTTTGTCAGGAGTCCTTCTTTAATGGGAATCTTTGCAGCACACAGAGGTTTCCTTGGAGAAACTGGTGGGCTTGATGGTGGAATGGCAGTCTATAGGGAGGAAATGTTGAACTCGGGATTCGTGTGAGTGAACCAAGTCTGTTAGGTCGTAAGATCTAAACATGGTGCCAAATCATCAGTTAAACTCATTCAAGTGGGATTTGCACATTTGTGTCTTGAATGCTCAGGTGTGGCTGTGTAGGGGAAGTGTGGAGGTTGTGCCATGCTCCAGGATAGCTCACACTGAGAGGGCACACAAACCGTATGCACTTGATCTCAACCCAGCCATGAGGAGGAATGCTTTGAGGGTGGCAGATGTCTGGCTGGATGATTACAAGAAGAATGTGTTCATTGCAATCATTTTAGCTCTTTGAAATTATTTTTACTATATGTGACTGTATAATAATCTACCCAATGAGTACTACACAGCATCAGTGACATGCTGTTGAAGCTGTTATCTATATTTAGAAATAATGTGCCACACACTAGCTGTTGGGAAAACTTGTTCAGCTTCTTGAGTCACACCTACATTCACACAGATTATCAGGTTTGACAGAAATAATGTGACTCTCAATGCCTCTTGAAGCTGTTATGAAAATATGTTACAATCAACAACATACGCCCAGGAATGTCATGCGTTGCTGGCTGATATTCCACACCTGCCGGCTCTCCTCTCTTTTCGCATGTTTTACTGTTTTCAGGAACTGTACGTTTTCTACCAGAAGACACACGTTACTTTATTAGTTATCTGAAAAATAAAATCTTACATACATCACCTCGACCATTCATGCTTGTAGGGCTACAAGCCAATGGTAACAAGTTGTCACAGTGTGGATGGGAAATTATTGAACCAGAAACTTAAAACTACACAACTCTACACTGCTTATGATGACATATGATTAAGACATATTAACTCCCCATATTATCACCAAAATATGGCTCAGTACATATGTGTGGTATGGAGGTAGCTCGCCAATATCTTTAACTGGTGCAGTGGTAACAGCAGGGATTCTTTCTGCCTTTATTGTTTTCTTACGTTACAAAATGGCAGCAAGTATATGCAAATGCACTTCACATAGAGTATATATCCATAATACTGTATAACACACATTTTTAATATCTTTCCCTTCGGCAAACCCACTTCCCAGCTTCTAAACTGTCCCTTTAAGACAAGTCTGAATGTATTTGTTAATGAGTAAGAGACGAACCAAGTTATTAATCTAGGAGATATCAAGACAATTGGATATGATAAAATTTATTGTAAAAAATATGTGAGGGCCATGGTATGGTCAGTGGTTAGTTGGTACGGTATGGTATGGTATGGTATGGTCAGTTGTTATGCAGCCCCACTGCATGTACATTCACATTTTATCTAATTTTAGGAAATCATAGTATCTTAGAGCAGGATAAGACTTCTATCAAACAAGGATGTGAAGAACTATGATGACTACTCGAGCTTTAATTTAACATGGTTATGGCGTAACTTCATATACGACACAGAGTGGATTATGGGAGATGGGGGGGGGGGGTTGTTGTTTTAAATGAAATCTTTGTGGTAAAAAAAAACCCCAAACACGTGGATATGACCTGCAGCATGGTCTATACATCAGTGACAAGAGGGGTCTGCATTACAATCTGTATCTGCCAATTTCACATTAGTTACATTGGTACAGGCCACGGTGAGCACAAGGAAGGGGAGTATGTAATACACCACTTAACTTCTTACTTGGATCCGTTTCCTACCATCTCCTAATTCATCGAGTGATGGTGGAGAAATACTATATATAATGTTAATAAAGTAGATGTTGCTGACTGGGGACAGGGAGTGAATATGGTCTATTGTGTTGTCTTTTGGTAAATCTGGGAACAAGCTTTTCTGGACAAAGTTTCTAATCTGAAGGTATCTAAAAAGAAGATGTTGGCAAATAAGACAGTGAACCTAATTGTGAGAGTAAGCCTTTACTCTCCGTTTATCCCTAAAAGATAAATCAGAAAATACTCTGATTTCCTTATTGTACAAGTTAGAGAAGTGTTGTGAGAGGAGGCTAGAGGAAAGTTGTGCTTTCCGTAAACAGAAGAATATTTTAAGACATAATCATATACATCAAAGCTGCCACCAGATCTTGCTTGAAAGCAAACAATGGAATCTGACCACAGTGTATCTTAAAGGGTGAGGACCGAGCACTCAATGTAGAAATGAAAGTGAAAATTATGAAAATGAATGAAATAAATTATGGTGGCAAGTTGCATATAGAATTTATTGTTTTATTTAATCCTGAGGAGTAACCAAGCATTCTGACACAGTTAATGTTTTGCATGAAATTTTGAATGAAATATATGTCCAGTGCAGCTCCTCCTAAGTAAGTTACTGTGTTGCTGTGTTTGCTGTTTGTTTCCTGTGGGAAAATAATATCTGCCTTCCACTAAGAATCTATGTTCTGCCTTTGCAACCGGCTATTTAAGCCTTTTAAGACTGTTCAATACAAGTTTGACCGTGGTTACCAGTTATTAACACCTGACCTTAGATAAACTGTGGGGCCACCTCAGGGGTTACCCCTTTGAGGGATAGCAACGTCTTGTAGAAAGGTGAGGTTTTGGGAGTGGACTGGGGGGAAAGAGAGAACAAGACAAGAGCGTCACTGAGCTACTCTGTTGCACTGAACTATACACACCAAGGCACTCTTACCACTTAGACTCTCTTTTAACATTAAAGATTATTCCCTTGCACTTGAAGCATAGCAGGGTAAAACATCCTGTAAGAGAGGCTGGCATTCCTCATAAGGGTTGGGAGCAGAGTATGCAGATCTCGTCCTTGTTCGTCCAGGATATGGCTTTGATTCATGTTAATCTTTCACATGTCAGTGGCTGAGATGGAAAAGGTTGCAGGGTAACTTTGGAATTTCTCTGAGTTTTATACAGGACTCCAATAGAGCTCTCCTTGTTTGCTCCTGATCTGAATTCCATTTAGCTGCTTCAGTTTCAGGATTACCCTCATTCTTATCTCAGACATTTAAATAGGGCAGCAAGTCAAAATGGCATTAAAAAGAAACACAGCAATTTTTGCATCTTTTATTTATTCCCGGGATAAACAAAAGGTTTATCAGGTTTATAAATATAGGTTTTATTGTTTGAATGATTGTTAATATTACTACAAGTTTGCACTGCTCCAGCACTTTCTGACACAGCATATTGACACACAGAATCATGGAATCGATATTGGCGATGTGTCGGAGCGCAAGAGGCTCAGAGAGCAGCTGAAATGTAAACCTTTCACCTGGTACCTGGAAAATGTTTTTCCCAGTCTGGAAACATGGGACAACCTCTTGGGTTACGGTGCGGTAAGGGCCAGTCTTTCATTTGCTGATATAATTGTATATTTCTAGTGAGCCTGAAATATTACAATAATTCATGATCAGAAATCACTTAAACTCCTAGATTTAGTGAGTTCTATCTTCAGAGAATACAATAAACTTAGCGATAGCCCTGAACAAAAAGAATAAATGCGCTTAAGTTCACAAACATAATCAGTGAATAAACACTTTATAGTCAAACACAAAGCAAATAAATACCTTTCTTAACATGATACGGACATGCACAGCTGCAGAACACACTTCTTGGGAGCTTTTGTGTGGACCAGGGAGTGATTCCAGGAAACCTCCCCATCCTGTATCAGTGGTAACCTAACAAGACAGATGAGAAACTGATATAACGATATGATAAGAAAATGATAATGATATAAAGAAGTCATTGTCTTAATTTACAATTTATTCTTCTTTCCAGCATTGCTGCTACAACACAGACGGTGAAATCATCATTGGTGGGATTAAATCTCACAAATATAACAGTAACCGTTGCCTGGCTGACCCTGGATCTGGTAATACTCCTACTCTGCAGGAATGTCAGCAGGCAAAACAAAACCAACTACACATACAGTGGGACTTCAAACAAGTGAGACCTTATCTGGCTATTATTGTAGCAGTATTTTGTTCAGGCCCCTACACTGGGGTCTTCTCAACAGTGTAGTACAGTATCTTTTCAGATACTAACAGTAGGAGGTGCCAAAAAGTTATAAATGTTCAAGATCTTATAAATACAGTTGTTGGTTTGAAGTTATGTTCAAGAGGCACTTCTGCTACCCTCTCATAATTCTCTCTCCTGATCAAACTTTTGCAGGGCCAAGCAATCAGGAATAAAGCAACCAACAGATGTCTTTAGGTCACCCAAGGAGCAAACTCTAACTATGTACTCATCATTCAGGAGTGTAGTGGTCAGAGCTGGACAATTCAGCATGTCATTACGAGTTTTTAGGTTTAGTGCTTAAACTAAATTCATAATCAGGAGAAAGGTTCTTATTAATTTTGCAGCACAGTAATTGCAAATGGCCACAACAGATTTCAAACCATACTTCGTGCATTGGTTTCTATCATTTACAAGCCTTTTCAGTGTCACCAGTGTGTGTTCAAAGGAGACTTTCACAGTATCTATACTATTGTCTATATGTTCAAGTATAAACAATTAATAGATATTTGGAGTAAAATGGATTGAATCCAAACATTGTGTACTGAGGAATGAAGCCCAAGCCATTCAACAAATCATATTTGGTGTTTTAGGTAGCCTTTGTTTCATTATAGTAACTATGTTTTGTTATATTTTCTTTGTGTTTGTTGGCATCAATTGTTACGCACATTTTGTAACTTTACCCACTTTGGTTCACTCAAATGCAAACAATAAAGAAATCACTTAATGTCACCCAGCATCATGCCATTTCTTGTCTGATATGATGCAAGCAACCACACCAAATATCAGCAGCACACAGTGGTAATGCACAACTGTCCAGACACCCAGCATTTGCGGTTTAAAGCAAAACCACTGAACCCCCCCTCTCTTTTGAAACTGATCACTGAGTTCAGCAATGACCTTCTTCTTGACGACCTCATGCAAAAACCTTTTTCTTTGAAACAGACATCTTAATTTGTCACAGGTGTGTCAGTGAGCCTTCAAACAATAAATAAAGTAATAAAGTAAGCACCAGTACACTGATAGGAAATGGACTGTACTAAAGTGATTAGTTGAACTGTGTTGGGGATCTTTTACACTGTGAACTTTGACAGGTAATGGAACGTGGAGTTTGTAGTAGCTGATGATGTCTTGACTAAAAGTAAAAATCAAATTAAGTGAAGTCTTTACCAAAATGATCTGAGGTGTCAGTGTTTTCTTGACCATACCCATTCATTCCCTGCTTGTTCCACACTGGAATAAGCCTGACACAATGCTGTAACATGCAGGAAGTCTATCCTGTCATTCAAATCAGTCACATGTACAGTAATGTTTTCCTCAGGCTCACACGTTGAATTCAACAATATGTCTGTATGACAAATTCAATCTTGTACTGTTTATTAAAAAAACATCATTCATATACCACTGATATTTTGAATGGGCTTTGAACTGCCTTAAAATCTTCCTCCATAGTATGATGGTATTATACATTGTCCAGCATGAAATTGTAAAAAGTTGACCAACTGTTGCCTCTACAGACTAATACTGGTTATTTACATAATCAACAGTTTTACAACCTTTACATACCGACTGCAGAGTCAATTTTTCTCCCCTGCTTACTCTTACACATGAAGTGAGTTGACACAGTATAAACTGCATTTTCTTTAAAGACACTTGCAAAGACATGCCACACATTGACACATTGCATCATAAACAAAGGTAACAATGGTAACACTGGCACATAATGTAACGTACATGAAGCTGTGCATTTTGCACATCACCTGCCAAGAATGCCAGTGAGCTGAGGGAGGGAATTCTTGCAACTGGAAAGGTTTGATTAGACACACTGATAATATCCTGTTTGAGATTCTTTGTTGTCTTTCAGTGGTGCCTTGTTGGCAGCGCAGCTCACGGGATGGCACTATTAGTTGATCTCTCATGATACAGCGTTGAAATATCTATTGGATGGATACCTGAGTTTATCTTTCAAGGATTGTCATGGTCTCCCGAGGATGAATCATACCTACTCACCTGACTTTTCCCTCAAGCGTCACCATGAGGTTTACCATGAATTCACATTTCTGTGTTTTTCTTAGTGAAATAGCTTGACAGCCTCTGCGTGAGCATGCTGGCATGCTGCTGTTAGCACTTAGCTCAAAGCACTGCTAAGTGTTGCCAACCCGTTATTGCAGTTGACTTTAATTCTGGAGAAAGGCGTGAATAAGAGTTCACAGATGGACACCTTAATGCCTGTTTGTTCTCACAGTTTCTCCTAAAAGTTATCTTTGCGTGACTGTGTCAGTTTTTGCTATGAACTAAGCTTCTGACATCGTCCTTTAGCTGCAGTAGTAGTGTGGTTTTAGGAGGTGGGTACCATGACGTCACGACGCCCACTAATTAGGAGCACCTGAGCGTAATAGGCTACAGGCAGGCGGCAGGGGAAGAGCAGGTCTCACCTCGCGCACACCGACAGTAGGTATTACTGAGTGTCCAAATATATCATCATTAACACTGCGACACCTGTCTGGTTGGACTCGTCAGTTCAGTAAATTCAGCAATCTAAAATCTCTGTGTGCGGCTGTCGTGTATGGTTTTATTTTCTGTTTGCCGGTCCGTCGCTGTGTTTCCAGCATGAGGCTGGGCTTTAAGCGACCCCTCCTCGCATTGGGGGGGATCGGGCTCGTCGTCTACATAGGCGTGTTTCTAAAGAGAGGATATGAGCACACAGTGACCGACAAAGAGCTGGACACACCACGAATGATCAGGAGTTTTTCTGACCTGGAGGCAAGCATTACCAATCTCTGTGAGTTGAATCAATCGTTGATCTTAAACCCTGTGTGGATGCTTAAAACTTTCTCTTTCTCTTTTTCTTTTTAACCGATTTAATCCGTGCTTTCACGCAAATGACGGTGGGGAAACGGGGGGAAAATAGGTCCCTTTTAAAATAACAGCACATGCGGTGTTAGAAAGGTGTGATGAAGGACTTAATGTTTGTTCACTGCACCACAAAGTCTTCAGAGGTGTTACCTGCTGTCGGATGATGAGCGTACTATTTTGTGTGTTAGACATACGCTTGGTCATGAGGCTCCCTGGTGTGTTGTTATATTAGATACATTACTTCAAATGGAACTTTTCCTGACCTTTGACTGTAATGCATAATAGACAACATCATTTTTCAAGCACAAGTGCAACACTGAGTAAAGAAATTATTTTATTTACTGCTGTATATTGTTTCTTACTTGACTGATGTGTCTTGTCACACCTAGTTACAGCCAGTGTGCATCAATAAAATCTTTACGTTGAATCAATAGAATATTGAGGAACATGATTTAAGTTGATCTAGAAAACAATTGCTTTATTTTTTTCACATTCAGTCTGCAAAAGAGTCATGCCTGTGACTAGTTTTGCTTTCTCTCTGTGCCTTCATCTCTCAAACTTGTCAAGACAATGTACTCAAAGCCTTTGAGCAAAAGCAGGATTCCATGCAGAGGATGCTCGAAGAGGACCGGGCCAAAGAGGAAAAGAGGAAAGCTGCAGAGGTCAAAGTACAGCCGGAGCAGAAAGAGCAACCCAAGGCAAACACCCAGGACCAAAAAGAAACCCCAAAAAAGAAAAAGTCCACCAAACTGTTTCCCGACTCTGTGCTGTTCAAGGAGTGGGGGGAGGGTCTCTCTGAGGATGACCAAAGAGAGGCACAGGATTTGTTTCAGAAGTATGGATACAATGTTTTTCTCAGCGATCGACTGCCTTTAGATCGAGCTCTTCCAGATACCAGGGATCCAAGGTGAGCTGTCATGGTTGTAACCATTCACGTCAGACCTGTCATTCCAGTTTGCACAGAGAGGAAGTATAAAGAATCTATCTCATATAGTCTCCACCCAGTTTGTTGTCTCAACATATGTCCATTGCCATTAAGTTCACATGATTTGCCTTTATGTGAAAAGCACTGTACTGTCAGTACTGTGTACTGATGCAAAATACAGTGGTTTTAGGTTAAACATCACCTCCGTTTCTGAATAGGTGTTTGAAAAAGAGTTACCCAAAGGACCTGCCGAGTATCGGAGTGGTGCTTATCTACCTGAATGAAGCTCTGTCTGTCATCAAAAGAGCCCTGCGCAGCATCATCGACCGCACCCCTAAAAACCTGCTGAAGGAGATAATAATGGTGGATGACAATAGCTCTAATGGTTGGTTGGTTACAAAATGATCCGATAGGGCGAACACTGAAGTGCTAAACAAAAGCTCATCTAAGGTTTACAGGTTGCACAGTTTAATGGGAGGCAGGATGGGCTGGGGGAAAAAAATGTCATTGTGCAGATGCCAGTGCCGCTCATATTTCCCACATCAAGTTGTTTTGTTCAAATGTTTAACACTGCAAACAAACCAGTGCAGCCACAATACAGTGGCATGTTATTGGCGATTACAGCTGTGTTAATTTTAGCTTGCATGTTGACACTGCATGAGAGGCACAACACAGCTCTGCCACACTGTAAATCAGATTAAGTCCTTTGATTCTAGTCAGTCACTGTGTAGAGCATAACCTTCTTCAAGTTTTGGGATTTGGAACATCTCTTAAGTTTTTCTTCTTTTTTTTAATATTTCTGCTTAATTTGTGATAGTGACAGCTAGAGATGGACAGGAAAGGCAGGGGATAATGTGCAGTAAGCCTGAGTAGTTGAACCACTCCAACATCTGTACAGTAAACATGAAGTTACAGACAAGTAGCTAATTCAGCCAGGCTCAAACTGGAAACGGCTAAACTGATGTCAAGCATCTCTAAAACTCGCTAATTAACATGTGATACCCGGTTTAGCGACGCTATTAGGTGGATTTTGTTACCAGGCTTGCTGTTTACACTACACTGCTTAGAACCTCTCCGGTGTTTGTGTTAAGCACACAACATGGTGTGGAAACTGGCATCACTGCTTCAACCAAACTTGCTACAGTTAAAACACAAAAACTGCATATGTCCACTATAACTGTTTCTCCGTTGTACCAAAACCTACACCCATATTCTGTTTTCAATTCAGAGGACCTCAAGGGGGATCTCGACAATTACGTGAAGTCGCTTGAGAAGGAGAACCCGAGTCTCCTTATTACAAGAGTGAGGCACACGGAGCAGCAAGGCCTTGCTTTCGCCAGGGCTTCTGGGTGGAGGGCTGCTACTGCCGATGTGGTGGCCATCCTGGATGCACACATTGAAGTCCATGAGATGTGGTAAGACTGGATTAAAAATAAATCAGTTTTCTACACTGGTTGATTTATAACATTGTCACAGTTATGTGTGTCTTATTTGACAAAATATTAAAGGTGATAATATTACAATAGTTAGTAAATCTACAGTTTATGTTGTTAAATCACGCTGTTGATGCCAACCTTCACTTCACAGTTTAGTTTTTGTTTAACCAGGATAGCTTTTCTGAGAATAATGGTCTCTTTTAAGAAACACCCTGTTTACAAAGGTATGAACTTTAATAACATCCCTGTGCAACCACAGTCTGATCCACAGGGCCCTCTACTTGGGCAGTCAGGGCTTACGGCGTAGCACAGGAGCATTGCAGTGGGGAGTAATGAGGGAGGGGCGAGTGCTCATCATGTACCATAGTGTGGCAGGCTGACTTTGCAATCCAAGTACAGCTACATGAAAGATATTTGGGTAATGTTATGTGCATCCATATCATCACCAGCTTTCAATATGAAACTCCCTATTATGTTTCAGAAACTGCACTTGGGTTGAGTAAAAACTATATGCTTGTGAGATTTAAGTATTCAAAACAAGTTTGTGTGCTCTGCCTGTTCAGCAGTGACACATTGTTAATGACGCATAACAATAAAACCTCAACGGTCGGGAGCAGCTCGCTCTATGAAAACACACACAAGCTGTGCAGCTTTTGCAAATCTGTATTTTTCTCTGTGGTTAGAACAATAAACATCATTATCTGTTTGGCTTTCTGATAGCATGCGACTGAGTGGTCTCTCTGTCTCTCTCTGGATGTCTGCTGTCTCCTGTCTGTGTTCTAGCACGCTTTCAAACACCTGACTCGTTTATTTTTAAACTATATTGAAAAAATGTGATGAACCACGATACTGTCGCTAACATTAACAAGAAAGCAGTGATTTGGCTGAAAAAACATCAAAGCACTCTGGGAGCTCCTACCGAGTGAACGCAGCCTCCAAAGCCAACAGAGGCCAGTTTGATGATGGGGAATAATAATTTCAAAAAAATGTTTCATGATTACTACACACATTACTATTAATACTTGTAAAACTACTTTTTATTGTCAGTGTTGGGCCAGATACTAGTGGATAGGTGGCATATAGTGTAACACATATATTGATTTTTGACTCCACAGGGACTTTGAGTTAAGGACGTGTTGTTGCAGTGATGTGTGAACGGCCTCTCCTCTCTTCCCCTCATGCAGGGCCGAGCCCCTGCTGACACAGATCAAGGCTGACCGAACGGTGGTGGTGTCGCCTGTGTTCGACAGAGTCAACTTCGATGACCTCAAGGTCATACAGTACCTGCCTGCAGCACACGCCTTTGACTGGGCTTTGTGGTGCATGTATGAGGGCTTTTCGCCTGAGTATTACAAACTCAACGACGGCTCATTGCCTGGAAAGTAAGTTAAAGTGAAATCAATCTATCTTGTTGTGATTTACAAACGTATGTGTAAAAAGAATACACCATGAAACCCGTGGTGTTTACCTTTATGGAAATGCTCATTTACCTTTACATTTACTTTACTTTAACTTCAGGAGTCCGTCCGTCATGGGCATCCTCGTTGCTGAGAGGAAGTTTTTAGGAGAAATTGGAGTGCTGGATGAAGGAATGAAAGTGTACGGGGGAGAAAATGTTGAGCTGGGAATTCGCGTGAGTAGTGAGCCTCAACTTTCTAACCTCACATCCCAAACCCAATGACGAAATCCCAGGCTAACTTGCATCACTAGTACAGATACTAATTTCAGTCCAGTGTCTCCTCTCATTTAAGAACTGCGTGTAACCTTTGAGACGGAGGATAAAGCGACTGCTATCGTGATGTCTTGCTGAGTTCTTCCTTAGTGTAAAGAGATTAGCAGTGTTTGCCATGTGATAAGCCTGGAAACCCATGGATTACTCAAATGGGTTGTACTTTGTCTTGTCACTGGTGCCTGACTCACCATGTTGCCTATTGCACACTCCATAGTAACCATAACCTAACATAAATAAAATATAACATTAAGACATTTTGATTGACACTGCTTTTTATTGGTCAGTCTTAGAATATTACAGATAAGCTGTTGTACTGGATCACATCAGATTGGACCTATGTAGCACACAAAGCTGTGAGGGTGTATGTTAAAAATATGAGAAATATTTCTGTAGTCAAGTGTCTATTGTTGAGTCGTGTTTTAACAAACGTTTCCAACAAAGACCTGTCATTTTCCGTGACGATAATGGTCTGTTACCAGTTTCCTTTGATCGCTATTAATGGGATCGTCATGTCACCTTATTGTTTGTCTGTCCAAGGCTGTCAGAAAAGGAATGTTTATCCTGCCAATACACGTTTTGGATGTTGTGTTTTTTTCTAACTGTATATTTTAACCAGATGAAGGATTTTAGTCTCACATTCTCTCCTTGGGCAATCGTGTCCACAAAAACAGCATCTGAGAAACTCTGAAACTTTTTTTTATCAGTTATAATCACCAAATCCATTTTTTAAGAGGAGGAGATCTCTGTGGGTGGCTATCAGTCAAAACCTCCTGAACAATAAACACCTCTTGGAACAATAAACACCAAAGGAATCCCAACTGGGTGGGGATAATTGCAATGGCGCTGTATTCACATAGATATTTGGACTATGAGACAAAAAGGGAGCAGCTAACACTTTGTTATATACATATGAGTGACAGTGTGCAGTAATTTGTCTAAGAGCTAATACTTCCTGGAGTGTCCATTGGTCATTTGATATTATGAATCTTTTTAAACAGCAGGGTGAAGAGAAGAGGCTCATACAAACTGGTAAAAGCATATATGAATTGTATGTTGTTGGGGGTTTTTTGGCTCACATAGGTGTGGACATGTGGAGGCAGTATTGAAGTAGTTCCATGCTCCAAGATTGCCCACATTGAGAGGTTCCACAAGCCCTACATGCCTGACCTGAGCCACGCCATGAAGAGAAACGCCCTGAGGGTGGCAGAGGTCTGGATGGATGAATACAAACACAACATCAACTTGGCTTGGAACTTGCCATTTGAGGTAAATTCAGTTGAACTTGTTCCACCTCTGAAACAAGCTCATTTGAATTTCTCCAGTTACTTATTCACAAACTAATCACGCCATACCCTTTGCCTGCGCAGAATCACGGAATTGACATTGGGGATGTCTCAGAGAGGAAGAAACTAAGAGAGCGGCTGAAATGTAAACCTTTCAAATGGTACCTGGAAAATATCTACCCCAAGTTGGATCCCTGGGACAACCTACTTGCCTATGGAGGAGTAAGTTTAGCTTTCTCTAGCATTCACTGCAGGGTGTGTGCTGCATTCTTTGCTGCATTAAATTGTGTGTTTTAATGACTTGCTTAGACCTGCCATGATTGAGAAATTTCCTCTCGATTTAACAAAACAACTCCCCCACTGACAGATGAAGAATCTGGATGCCGACATGTGCTTAGATCAAGGCCCAGTGCCAGGCCACACACCCATCGCCTACAACTGTTACTACTATGGACCTCAAGTGAGTGGAGCAGCTGAATGTGATGGTTAAGATTGATGACAGAAGAAGTTACGAGCCGCAGCTGTAAGTAGTGTTCGTCCCTGTTGGGCCCAATCTGCTTTCTGATCTTTTTTACCCGTGTTTTTAGATCACCTACTTTCGCGCAAATGGTGAGCTCTACATCGGCGGCCTCAAGTCCCACAAGTACAACGATAACCGCTGCATAACTGACATTGGCAATAAAGAAACTGAGCCTGGCCTTTACAACTGCAAAGAGGCTATGCAGAAAGGAATGGGGATTTACTGGGACTTCACTCAGGTACTACACCACATTAAAATTAGAGGGCGGATGACTTTGGGTGACTCATATAGCTTAAAATATAGACTGTGGTTGACTAAATATTATATGATGACATACTGTGCAGTAGCACCACTGACAGTCATTCTCTTTTCTAGGGCAAACAACTGAAGAACAGACAGACACAAAGATGTCTGGAGATTAAGGACAAAACCCTAATAATACAGGAGTGCACCGGCCAAAGATGGGAAATCCAAAACATAATCAAGCCCTTTTAAAGTGCGTGTGTGGACAGCAAGACATGCACTTCTCTGCATAGGTCAGTAGATAACACCTGAATGTGTAAAATGTACAGGTAGGTCACCGAAGTTTGACCACTGCTCTGACTCCTGTCATTATTTAAATGTTTTCTAACAGCGTGCAATCGAATTGTAAATCTAATGGGAAATGAAGTGATTTTCCCTTAAAAACATAACATAATTTATTTTTCCTCCTTTTTTTTTTTTTTTTTGATCAGCTTCATTCAAGTTACACAGATACATACTAATCATACAAAACTGAAGTGCTTAAAATTGTTTTGGTGACTTTAAAAATATCAAGGTTTTAAATATGAAGTGAAAACTGATGATAGAATTGAGCAAATCTTGGTTTATTTCTGTCTGCCCATTTCTTGTTTCAGCATTTAAATTAATGACTGATTAAATTTGTCTATCTGTTGTACCTGCTGTGTTGATCTGATAAGTGGTACAAAAAGATGGGCAACTCTCAAGGTTATTTGATCATCTAACAATTTGGGAATCCAACACCAGACCAGTGGATTTTACTCAAAATGTCCATAAAAACCAGGGGACTTCTAATCTCACATCAAAAAAATCAATCTAGGCTAGTAACATCTTCATCGTCAGTCTATCTTTATCCAGCACATGTGGTTGGACTGACTTGTCAGGCTGTTTACATCGGATGCAAATTGCACAACTTGAAAACGCAGCTTAATATTTCTTAATTCTTTCCGCATAAAGACACTGAATTTATTTTGTTTAAGCATGAAAGCCAGTGCGCAGGTTTGGATTTTCATTTTTAAACCTGGAGCCCAGCAAAAGTTCCAGCTTTGCTCAGCTTTGCCTTGTTTTGCTGTTTTTCTCTGTGCAGAGGGAGGCAGTAAGATGAATTATGAGGTGAAGGAACTTAAATGAAGTAAAGGCCAATGAAGGTATAAAAAAGTGTGCTGACAGAATAATGAATGAGTTCATTGATGAGTTAAGATCAGCGTGCCTGAAGTCACATTCAGCAGTAGTGTAACAAGTGTGCAGGTCACTGGGATTAGGAGTCATGCAGAATGTGATAACCAAGCCAGCCCCCTCCAAAGACTTAATTCTATTGTAATATGTTATTCAATTAATTTTTGTTGTTTGTTTACTTACTTACTTTTCAAATACTATTGTCTAATTGGAATTGTTAAGGAGTTAACTTGTTCAAAAGGTAACTGAACACATTTGTTCATTAGTCCTGTTTTACAAATTACAACCAAAGATCTGATGACTGGCAGGTCAACACAGTTGAACTTGGAAGTATTTAACTTGTGTAAAATGTATTCATGTATCTCTAAAACAAAGGTTATGCATTGTCTTTTCTCTTGGATGTTAACTTTGTGAATGTGCACTGTTTAAAGAATGAATATTGGGTGGGTGTTTTAATGGTGCCCTAGTACAAATGACAAAGGGCCCTCCTTTGCGTCGTACATTTTGAGGCACTGTGTTGCTTTTTGAGTCTGTTTGTCTTCTTCTTTTGACTATATAAGGGATCTTGGTGTTTTCTAAAGGTTTGTTGAACTAATTAATAACTTGCTGCCTTAATCTCTCCCAGAGAGCCTCAACAGCTCCAGAAAGGGGATAGCCATATTTGGGTCTTGGTTCATAGATTTGCAGACCATGGTGCCTGGCAGTTAAAATTGTCCTCAGGTCTTTTTATTTACAACAGAGTGTGATTTGTTGTGCCAAGGCAAAAGCCAAGGGTTGAAAAATCTTTGTATTGAACATTATTTTTATATACATTTGGAAATAAAGTTGATTAATAAAAGTGGTTGATGTTTGAGTTTTTCTTCTCTAGCCTTGCACCTATAACACCCGTGTGCTGCATTCACACAACCTGCCTTCCACAAAGGAAAAAGTCTTGGCTTTGACAAGTGAATGCTAACTGACGGACTTGCATCTCAAAACAACAGCAGACCTTTTGAGATGCAAGTCATCTTTCCTGAAGATGAAGAGCAAGTGCATTATCTACAGTTTTTGGTACAACATGACCATTGCCTCTACATCCTGTGTAAGCTATTAATCACACACACTGGTCATTACTATTTGCTTTTTTATTTTACTCAAACTGATAAGACCTCTGCAGATTGAAGGTGGAGCCAAAATATGTGACATGACTTGTACCATAGATTTGCAGGGAATTTAATTACCACTTTTAAGCGTTTAGTTGTTTTCTTAGTGTAGAGCGCATTTGGAAGCTCAGTGGCTGCAGGAGCCGGAAAAAGCCGGCATTCTACGAACCCGCACGAACCCTCGTTTCTTAGCAACCGGTGTGTTTGAACTAACGCTAAGTTTGCCTTGTCTTAGGCGGGACAGGTGTCCGTTTTAACAACGCCGCAAACTGAGTAGACCTTTTTTTTATGTAAAAATGCTTGGAGCTGAGTTGGTCTTAGATCGAAGGGAGAGAGCGAGTCTGCAGCGGCGTCGCAACACAGAGGCGGAGAGACGAGAGAGGGTTTTTAATGACAAAGTGAGGACGACCGGGGTAAGCTAACATTTTGCGTCTGTAGCAGAGGAATGCTGAGCACTAACTGCAGAGGCGGAGGGAGAGTTCAGATCCTTTAGGTTTAAGGCAGAGAACATGTTCCCAATGTCAGTTGTTCAACTTATGCAAAAAAAAAAAAACATAAGTGCTATAAAGTGGCATGTAAAGACTCAACAAAGTACTTCAAATTTGTGTTTCAGTACATGAAAAAATGTACTATCTGTACTGTCATGACTGTGGTCTGTTTGACAGGTTGACCAGCAAGCTCTCGACATGCAGGTGAAGGAGAAGAGGAAACAGGGGGAGGAAGCAAAAGAGGAACAAAATGCTCGTGGTACTTTAACTGAACATGGTTTCCTAATATTACTTCACCTCAATAATTCTGTCAATGAGGATCATGTATTCAAGAAAAACAGCTGTAGCAGTTAAAAGAGGTAAATTGGATCATGTCACTCAATGACAGAGGACAGTATTAGCTTTGTGGTGTCTGTGTCTCGGATGTGTTCTCCACGCAGATGCTGAGATGCTCCATAACAGCAAAGTAGCTTGCCTTCTCCACGGCAGACAAGTGAAGGAGAAGCATGCCATGGAAAAGGCCATCGTCAGCTTCCGGCATCAGTACCAGCAGCCTTGGACCCGGCGGGAATATGACCTGAATGACCCAAACCGATGCAGAAAAACAGAGCTAGCTGACGCACAATTGATGCTCCCTGGTCTGGTGGGCGAGGACCCAGACAGTAAGAGCAGACAGCAGAAACAGAGAGAGCAGCTCAGGAAGTGGCTCATTCAGCAGCAGAGTGAGCAAGCATCAGAAAGGCATCAACGAAGGCTTGAAGGTAGATCCAGAAGTTCACACATGAACACACACACACGCACGCGCAAATCACTAGCTAACCTTATCCTTTCTACTTTCCTTTTTAGAGCAGCGTGATGACCAAAGCAGAGTAGAAATGGACAACAAAGCTCTGCAGCTTCAGAACATTGAGACACAGAGGAGAATGGCAGCAGCTATCACCACTAAGGAGTACAATTTATCCCAGGTAAGTCACCCTGGTATTTAGGTGATGGTGGTTACGCATACAACGTAATGACATGTTCATCATTGCTGTGTCTGGATAGGCAAAGATTAAAGAGACAAGACAGCGAGGACCACTGGAAGGTGTAGATGATGAACCCACCCTGAACACTGGAGTAGGGGTGCCTGGTTTTTGCCCCAGCACTGATTGGAGGGCCTCTTCAACAAGCCTGCAGCAGATCATCCAGTTCCAGAAATATCAAATGGAGGAGAAGAAGGTAAAACAAGAACATCCAGCACTCAAAACGCTGTTGCTATACATGAACACAATACTATTTTCTGATCATTTAGGAAACAGATATCCACAGACGTCTGTTCAGTGAGTGAGTGGCTATCTGTGTATCTGTGCATCTATAGAAATTGGAATTAGAGAAAGAGCAAGAGGAGGAGCAACATGACCGTTTCCTCTTGGACGCCACTCGTAAAGCTTTGTTAAGAGAGAGGCAGCAGGCAAGACTGAAGAAGCAGCTGAGACAACACCTGGACAGTGTGAACAACAAACTGGTCCAAATAAACAAAGAACAGTCAGTAAAATTCAGAATTAACCAGCAGACGTTTTCATTTTAATATAAAGCTACTGTCTCACTTTATTTTTCTAAACCTTTAAGGAAACCGGACATTGAAAGAGGATGCATTGATGACAGCTTCTTCTCCAAATTCAACACCTGCAGCAGATGATGGAAGAACAGAACTGCTCTGACGACCAAACAACACAGTAATTCAACAGTTTTAACGTCATCTAGTTTGTGAGTCTGTTTGTGAGTTCAAATATGTCTATATGATGACAATTTATATGGAAATGCTTCAAAAATACTCTAAGTCAGATATGTAATGCTTGTTCTGTTATTTTAATAAATTACATAAAATTTCCCTGCATGAGCAAAGTTCAACTGTAGCCTCTTTATATATCCATGACAGCTAAAAATATGAAAACAACATTTAGCACCCATTTGATCAAGATCCCTGATTCACTCTTCCAAATCACAGGCAAACCACAATCACAGTACAAAAACAAACATCCAACACTGTCCCCGAAAGTATAGGCACATCTGCACATCTTAAAGTGCAAATACAGTACATTAAAAACCGGTCTTCAACTACACATGACAAGGTGCCTTTGACTGAAGCTTTTTCGTGTGTAGTTCCTGTAACCACCCTCATTTCCATGGGACGGTGCTCAGGTCTTTTTCACGCTGACCAGTGTATGTACTGTATACAGCCAGCCCCGCTTTGTGGCAACATGGAACAACAGGCCTTTTTCACAGCAGATGCATCTTCCCGTAGTCGTAAAGACACTTTTCACATTCCCATTTATAATTTCAGCTAAGAGGCGTTCCTTTCTCAAAGGAAGCGTGACAGCATGACAGTGTTTTCAAAATGCTGGTCTGTTTTTACGGAGCGTTCTCAGAGACAAACTTATGCCATTTTGTCTGCCACAGAGCCAGGGCTTTCTCCTGCTGTTCGAGAGTCAAAGAACTGTACCTGAAAGAGAGACAGGGAATGTCATGTGGTCTGCTGAAGCATTTCAACACTTAATTGCACCGTTCAACTGTAACTTGTTAATGACATTTTTTGTCTGCTAAGCTGAACCTCACCTAATAGAATTTCTGGCTAGCTCTTTGAGGGTGCCAAGGTTGGATTTAATCCCACCAAAGCCCACAAACGCTTCGTAGAAGTCGTAAGACAGTCCAGAGGCGCCGAACATGGCAGGGTCATCAGAACTGATGACCAGTGGGTGGTTCTCCGCCATCAGTGCAGCTGCAGGATGATTTCGCAGATCTTTTACTAGCTTAAGCACCTACATAAGGATGGAAAAACAGATATTTGATCGCAGGACACAAGATCAATTCAATAAAACATTACTGTTTGAAAACATTTTTCAGTTATTAGACTCATATTGCATTGTACAGTATGGTTTGTGATGGTATACCTGGTTGGAGATGGGGCACACTTCCACAGCAACCCTTTTGCTCCTGGATAAACCTTTGGCCACTGGATGGCGAAGCAGAGCAAATCCATGGCCAATACGAGAGGTGTTGAACAAAAGAGCATCCAACATGTTCTGGTCCACCTCTGTGCCCTCCAGATCTTCATGTAGTACAGAGAAATCAAAGTGCATGTTGTTTTTGGATGTTTTTACAACCCAGAGTGTTATGGTTCTTAAATGACTTGCATTTCCTCTGAAATTCAAATCATGCTGAAGATTTCATTTCACGAGGACAAAAAGACACTCATATCATGCTGACAATAGGGAAACCATGTAAAAAACACTACATGCCCCACTTTGTTCATCAAAGCAAGATGTAACAATTTTCATTCAAAAACATTCAAAGATTATACAAAATTATCTACAGAATGTGAAGAAATTTCAGAACTGACTTTATTTCGAATAAATCAGTATTGTGTTGCAGTGATATCTACTGAAGCAAGCAGCATCACTTTGTACCTGAAGAAAAGAACACGCCTCTCCTGCCATATCTTTGTCGTCCCAAGTCAAAGTCAAAGATGGAGCCTCTGTAAATCACCTTTGTTCTGTATTCCCTATTATCATAATGGCATCAATCAGTCTCAAGGGCTACGTCCCAAGTCCAGCCCTGCCCAATGGGAGCCTCCTAGCCATTATGGGCCTGGTTCACGTCTCCACTGCCCCTAATTATGTGCACACCAGTGTCTAGCTAGCAAGTGGCTCCTACAGGTAGCAACAGTTAGCAGTTGTTCTGGTGATATGCTTCCCACTGTTTGTTTGGTATATGAATTTGACATATTGGACTTTTAACTGTCGTGATCTTCAAAAATTTCATTTATTTTTTTTAAGTCTGTGATCAGTTCAAACATTCAGTTTCCCCAAGTCAAAGTTTAGATATCGGATTCATCTAAACCTCATCTGGATTATAGAGTACAAGGATTCACTTCTGAGCCACATGCGTCAGTATATGTTTAATACTGTAGCTGCAGAGGCTTAAGTTTTAGATATATTAGGCACTGATGAGCTCACCGGTTTCTCCAGCATGGAAAAAGTAAGGAAGCGTCACTCCTCTTTCTACTGGCAGTGACAGGGCATCTCTGAAGTACCACAGGGGTCTCCCACTGTCCTCACGGCCCACCTATACATCAGGAGAAAAAGTATTGTTACATTAGATGAAAAATCGTGTTTGCCTCTAAATTTTTGTCAATGAAATTATAGATCAGTCAGTTCAAACTGTTCCCATTATCCACTGGTGCCCAAGACTATTCATAAAGTAGCTGCTGTTGCCTCTCACCAGGTCAAAACCAGCCATGATGTCAGGGAAGTCTCTCCGTAGCTTCATCGCCTCCTCCACAGCTCCAGTCATCACCGATATATTTACTCCCCTGAAACATGCAGTGTTGAGACAGGATCAATGTATATAAATAACCTCTCAAGTCACAAGTCACAACAAAGGTTATCTCTGGGCAGTTTACATATGAAGCAGATCTAGACCAAAGTCTTACACACCCAACAGTTCCCACCATGAGAAAGTCAGCGCAGTCACCTGTGGACTGTGAAGATGATTCTTGCTCCAAAGAAGTCTGGGTGCTCAGCTGTGAACTGTCTGGTGACATCCTGGTAAGTCTTCAAAGTCCAGGCTGTGTCATGAGTACTGCCGTCCAACTCGTATAGCTAAGTATAAAAAAAAAACAACATTTAATACATGAACAGATGAGCGAATGCACTAAACACACATGACACTAGTGTACCTTTGGGAGTAGGGCCCGCACTTCCAGATACATGACGTTGTCCATATAAAACTCAGTGAGGCCTTGGTAGTAGTAGTCTCTGAACACAGGAGCGTATGTGACCAGACCCCACAATGCGAGAAAGGCCTGTTCAAACCTATTCCAAATCACATCCTGACTGGGGTACACTGTTTCTGGATCCTGATCAGTGAAGGTTGTCAGGTTGCCCATGATGCTGAAAGTGAAGAAATGGTTGTGTTTATTTGTGTCTATTCACCCTGTCATTCACCAACAACACTGCCACCTGCAGAAGTTCTCTGACGACTCTGCAGTTGTTCGCCTCATCACAGATGGGGACGACAGGGAGTACGGAGAACTCAACAAGGACTTTGTGGACTGGTGTCAGCAAAAGCACCTCAAGATCAACACTGGGAAAACCTAGGAGCTGGTGGTGGACTTCCACAGGCACAGAACCATTCATCACACACCGGTGGACATCCGGGGAACGGACATTGAGACTGTGGACTCTTACAAATACCCGGGTGTTCACCTGAACAATAAACTGGACTTGTCAAACCACGTAAATGCTCTGTTTAAGAAAGGCCAGAGCAGACTTCATCTGCTGCAAAGACTGAGGTCCTTCAGGGTGCAGGGAGCACTGCTGAAGTCCTTTTATGACTCTGTGGTGGCCTCAGCCATCTTTTACGGACTAGTCTGCTGGTACAGACAGGAACAGACTGAATAGGATGGTCAGGAGTGCCAGCTCTGTCCTGGGGTGTCCCCTAGGTGGTGAGAGACAGGAGGATGAAGGCGAAGCTGTCAGCCCTCATGAACAACACCTCACACCCCCTACACTCCACTGTAGCATCACTGGAGAGCTCCTGATCCATCCGCAGTGCCTAAAGGAGAGGATCTTTCCTTCCTGCTGCAGTTAGACTGTTCAATCAAGCCTGCTCTCAGTAGACACTCACCACATGCATCTGATATATATTTTTATGTGTATATATATATATATATATATATACACACATATATATTTTACTTAGCAAAACCAGTTTCCCGCTGGTATTTATTTATTTATTATTTCCACCCACTGCTACAGGTTGTATATATTTTCACTGATATATATATATATTTTATATCTTTTTGTTATTTTGTAAATATGTTTTAGTCTGTGCACTGTCCTTTCTGGTTTTTTTTTCCGTTGTTGCGCCACTGAAATTTTTGGATTAATAAAGAAATTTTAATCTTTATTTTATTTTTTAAATTTCTGTTTAATAGCTCTTTGACTTTCTTCAAACAGCATGTCCAAGATCATGACCTCATACTGTATTTGTGAGCTAACCATAAAGTACAAACTGGTAAACCATCATTTTCATCCTATCAAATCTCTTGATAATTACAGCAGACCTCAAATTTAATGACCCATCCTTTGATGTCCTGGTCCAAAATCTTGTTTCACTGGATTTGACGTCACAAAAGGGAATTACGATATAATTTTGTGACTATAAATACAAACTGTAGCACGCTAAAACTAACTACAAATTAAACTGCCATCCTGGCAACCGATAAGTTAAAATAATAACGAAAGTCAAAAAATCATTCACTGCTGGAAAACAGGCCCTGATATCTCCAACTACTTGTTTTTAGGATATATAATTAAAAGAGGTGTATTTTAACTCAAGAGAAAGTACTGGGTGATGTGGGATGATAGATGAGTGTGTGCTATGAGGTGTTGACATCACACTCATGAGACAATGTACAGAAATGCAGAAAAGAAAAACCTGTGTCATTTATGGGGTCTCAAAGAACAATGAAGAGCCCAATCATCAGGACGTGACATAAAATAAAAATATAATGTGTATTTTCTATTTTATGACAGTCTTTGAATAAAAATCTTTCAAAGTAAGTTACCTGTTGTCTAGATCTGTAGTGTTGACCATCTTGGCCCTGAGGTTTTCTAACAGGTTCCAGGGAGAGCAATGGTCCAGAGGTTTGAAGCATTGGGACGAGAATATGAATCTGATGGACTGCTGTTGTGAGGCACATGTAGCAGGGGGGACGAGTAGGTGACGTTTTTACTAACCACTCCACACTAGCCATGGAGAAGTTGCGGATCGTGGAGCGCTCCTCCTGAATATCCGAATTACAGAGAAATAAAGAAAAGTCATACTTTATGTTACTGTCAAGCTAGATGGCTTTCAGAGGCAATTCAAAAGCTACCTATTGTAAAGCAGCTCACATGTAAACAACCAACGCTATACAACAGCAACAAGACAAGGGCAAAAGTGCAAAATATATATGCAGTTATCAATAAACACACCTTAGGCATCTTCTGAAGCAGGCTGAAGATGGGACTGCTAATGATGAGGGGCGCAGCCTTGAAGAAGTGCATGGCGGGTGGAAAGTTAGCTCTCATTATCTCCTTCTGCTTCAGTGTAAACAGAAGAGAACTGCCGTTGCTCAGTCACCTGCTGATCTTCCCACCTGTCTGCATGGAGTAAGGTCTCCAGGGCTGTATGAGGGCTTTCTCTGCCTGGGGTCAGGGGATGCACAGGTTACTGGTCAGGTAATACAGGAGCAGACAGGCCACAGCCGCACGGGGCGCGCAGCAACACTGCCATGGTGGTCCCGAGGGTGTGAAGCTGCCTCCTGAAAGTAAACAAGACAAGGATTAACGCCAACCTGCTGTTTAAAGCACTGTGTTATGAATATTATAAGAATGTAAAACAGGGTTATCAAATAAATTGACACCTAGTACGTGCCAGTTAATCACTGCTATTTCTGCACCTTCTTTGATTTGACGTTTTTCCTATCCTCCTTCATCAACTCATGTTTGTTACTTCGACCCTACAAAGGGTAACGTTATACTTTAGTGACAGTTCATAGGAAAACAGATATTAAAACCTATGTCCTGTTGAAAAGGCTCAACACACATCTTCACGAGAAAAAACGCTAACGTCGCGCTTGCATATTTACTTTTAATTTTAATAGTGTACAGTCTAATAAATGTAAAATAGCGAAAGATATTCTTAGGCTAAGTTAGCTGCCGTATCTTAAAGGCAGGTTGGTACACAATGGATAGCTTAGCTAGCACCTCGACGACTGCCTGACAACCTCTCGGAAAACAGTCCAGGAGACAGTTACTTTGAAAACAGCAGACCTCCGTTAAACTTCCTCCACGGTGTTAGAAGGAAAAACGTTTTTGCTTTTGTGGGGTAGTCCACTTAGGGTATTTGCAGTGCCACGAAAATACACGAGCATGTTGCCAACACAGCACCGAGGCTGCAGCTGTGCGGTCTGCGTTGTCAAACTGACGCTGGCGTTGTGACCCTGTGCTTTGCCTGGCAGGCAAGCACTGAGACATTGCCGCCATATTGGCCAATGCTTTCGACGTGTATGTATGTATGTATGCAACATCTGTGTGTGTGTGTGTGTGTGTGTGTGTGTGTGTGTGTGTGTGTGTGTATATATATATATATATATATCCATTATATTCATTATATTTTATTGTATTCTAATTTTGTTAAGTAAGTTAATAAGTACGTTTATAAATATATGAGACAGTAAAAAGCAGTATATAGGTTACACTGATATATATATTGATATATATATATATATATATATTGATATATATATATATATATATATATATATATAATATATATATATATATATCGAGATATATATATATATATATATATATTGATATATATTGATATATATATATATATTGATATATATATAGATATATATATATTGAGTAGATTGTCTTCCTAAGATGTGTATAAGAGACAGTATATATATTGATATATATATATATATTGATATATAAAATATAATCATTATACATAGAAAGATAAGGCCTGCAAATGTAATACAGATGTGTTATAATTACACTGTCATGTATGTTATATAATGTATGTTGTGCATTTATACTCGACATATTGCAAGATCGTTATTCTCCTTATCTGATCTCTGTACAAAAAAGCTGTTTAACAGTATAAAACCCTTTCTGCACATTTAATGTAGGTCTACATTTAATTATGATATATAGGAACGTCTCAACAAGTCACCAAGAAAAATAACTGGAGACATTTTTAACTACTCTACGCAGATAAACAGCCGTTTGTAAAATGTGAGTTACTGCCACCACCCCGTTTGCCTGTGTTCTTTTATGGACCAGGAGTCCCCGCTCCAATATGGCGCCGATGTTGACGTTTGCGGCAACGGGCCGACGGCCGACATGTGTATATCCTAAGCTAAGTTCCTCCCCCTCCTACAATGATTGGCTGCAACTTAACTCTGACAAGCGCACGATTTGTTGAGTGTGGAGGCGCATACAGGTAATCGATTGTATCCCTTAAAAGGAAATACATTCGCGTAACGGTCTCTATTTCTTGCGTCTACGACCAAACTTATAGCTTGTTTTTGTTCTTCGTCGACACTTCGCGTGTCGCATCTCACAAATACGTTTTTCAAATAATACAAATGGAAATGGCAAACATATACACATTACTGAAACATGTGATACCACCATTATCCATAAACTAAACCAAGCATTTTTCTGTTTGAGACATGCCCAAATATTGAATAAAAAAAGATAAAGCACAATCTAAGATGTAAAACAAAACAAATACACCCGCCCCACCCCGTCACACTAACACAAAAAATAACTTGAATAAAAGTGTTTCATCTCAAGATGTATATGTAGATGTGACAAATGAATTAAGTGTTTGAGTTTATACCATAAGACAGATATTAATATAATGGAAGGAATGACTATTTAAAAAGTCAGATACATGATATTGAAAGATTGAATAGACATCCTTGAACAAATATTTCATAATTTATTGGAAAGGTAGTGGACATGGCATCTCCTGATAACTTCTCTTTTATTTCTTCTTTGCGTTCAATTTCCTTTCTGAAATTACCTCTAAAGATTACAAGCAGATTTTTGATTCTTTAAAGAGCAAGACATTATAGTGGCATCAACAGACGTTAATTTCCACAGCAGCATTTTCACTGTTAAGCTGTTTGTTTACTGTTGTACGTTTGTGTTTTCCCACTTTAAGAATTTAGTTATACAACCCACTTACTCAGGCTCAAAGTGCCTTAATTACACAGCTCATCTGCATTTTTTTCCACTGCCAAGTTTGTCCTCATTAGGCCTGAACAAAAGAATAAATTACTTGTTAGCTTACTGGAGCCCCCTTGAAGGAAGCCAGAGGGAACCTTTTTCTCTGACGTCACACTACATCACTGACTCCCGCAGATATGTGGAGCGTCAGACGGCGCATTATACAATCTGTGGAGGGTGTTCGTCAAGAGGATAAGCACTAATTGAAGGTGATGGTGTGAGGCGCTCAAACAGATTAACGCACTGTCTTTGTGTTGGCCTTCTTGTTTTGTCTGTTTGCTTTTCATCCTTTTGGCCCCTCAGCTAACTTAACACATTACAGATACATGCAAAATTACTCTGGAATGGGTCTGCCTTGTTTTATGTCTATTCATTCACAGCAGTGTTATTTTAAAATTGCAGTAAAAATACTTTAAAAATCCAAAATCTGCTGTTATAGTGATGTGAGCAGTAATGAAAAGTGTTCTTCCCCTAATGAAAGGGTTTTTTAAATGGATAAAAGCTGATGATCGATTGAGAAAAAGTTATTTATTTCTAAGAAATGTACAGTATAGAAAATACTCCATTCCATTTCCAAAATAATCTATGTCAGTCAGATAAGAACTTGTAAACGTCAATTAAAAATGAAACGTACAGTCTTTTTTTCCCGATGCCACCATGCTACTGAGGTAAAAAGACAACTGCGTAGAAACAAAAACAACACCAAGAAAAAAAAAAAGGAAACATACAACACATTTATATTAAAACAAGTCCAAAAATGTACAAAAATTCATAAAAGAGCAAATAAATATGATTCACATTTAATCACGTCTAAATGGTTTTCACTAGTGCAGAGAGATGACAGCAGAGGAAAAAAAAAAAGTGAGAGTTGAACGCACACTTCCGATCGTCTGGTGCCGATTCTACACACCAGAAAAACACACGCACACACGCACACACACAACTGTACACTGCCACAACCTCACAGACTTTTAAAATAAACTGTCCTTCATACATCAGACAGCACAAGTGAACACACTACCTCCAACGCAGCCCTATTAGGCCCACTAAATATTGAGACAATTCCCTATTTTACCAAAATAGCAAGTCATCCACGACAAGTCTGCTGTGACACATTTAGAAAACTGTGTCACAGCTTCTAGCGCTTTCCTATTCCACAGTCCCTCCTCAAATCTTTCCTGCCTTAGGTACCTATTACTAAGTAACTTCCCCATAATGCCGCCAAACTCTATGCGGTCAAGTACAGACCCTAGACTGGAATACTGCCTACTTTGTCTTTCGACACACTGTAGGCAGGAAGGCATGCACTCTGTACAACTAAAGAAACAAAGTTATAGAGTCCCTGTTCCAGACATATGATGTAATATCATCCCTCAAACTCCAACGATAACTTGAAAAAAAAAAACTGAGAATGAAAGTGCTGTCCCACTGAAACCACAGCGTACACTTTCAAGGATTGCTTCTTTCATAGAACATCTGTCAGTGTCAAACTGACAGCTGGATAAACATGTCAGCACGTTGTTGAGACACTCCGTCAGCACCATCAAATGATGCAGCAGCCTGACATGCCAGATATTCTCCAAAGATGGTCAAGTATGCCAGGGCCAGTTTAGTATCAGATCTGGAAGCCTAAAAACTTAAAAGTGGTGATCATCAGCTTGTCAGAAAATGTTGACCCGCCGGGGTCTGGCGTAGCAGGACAGTAAGTGGTGGGGCTACTAGACGCCAGAGACTGGCCAGATGAGGTAGATTGTGATCTTAATTGTGATGACGATTCATCAGATCAACAGGAATGTAGAATAACTCAATTTTGTTTGTTGTGGAGGAAAAAATCCAGGTTGGCAGTGTGCTCAGCCAAATATTAAGGACGATGAATACAGATCTTTGAAAAAAACGCAAAGTTCTTGATTTGCCACAGTTGCAGTCCCATTTTCCTTATGCTGCTCCTCCTTCAAATAATGCAGAAAAATACCCGTATATAGAAACTGTACACCCTGAGGATACGTTAAGTATTGACTTGGGGAAGAGGAAGCACTCAAAGAAGCAACCATGCAAAGGGCTGAGCCATGAATGAACAAAGAACTGACGCTGCACACTTGTCGGTGGAATGCAACTAACAACCCAAAACAGTAGGATTTGATGTGTATGCGTTTGCTCTGTGTATGTGCATATACCAGCTAGGACATGTCTGAAAACTTTAGAATTCCCTCATCTGGGACAAGAGGTAAGGATATATTTTTCATACATATATGTGTTTGACTAAAAATAAGACTATCCAAGGCCACTCAATTCCAGGATGTCTAGACTAAATAAATCCATAGTGCATAACAGAGAGTTGAGTACAGTCGGACACAAATTGCGCCATCTTTGCCGGTCCCTCTTTGTTAATCAAAGACATTCTTAACAACGAAGGCCGCTTTGAACGATGCATATACTGTGTGTTTAGTCCACAACTGGAGAAACACGTGTTAGAGTTGGGGTGGAAATGGACAGTAACTGGGCCTTTTCCGGGACGGCTCACGCTTCGGACGAATTGTCAGTGTTTGTGTCCTTTCACACACCTTAAGGTCTACACATTCACTCATACATTCACAAAGGAAACCAAGGCAATTGCAAGGGGCCTGTGAGTTGACTGGGTTAGGGTGACAGTCTCATAGTACCTCCTTTTCTACACCTGAGTTTAAAGAGATAGTTGGAACAGAAAACAGCTTTAAAAATCAACAGTCCCTCACATCTTAATCACAGTCCTCCATGAAGCACTGCAGTCAGAGGACAAGAGGGGCAGGCTGAGTCTGGGGGCCTTTCATCCATTCACATTTCAGTGGCTCAGACAGGAGAGGGCTGTCCAGTGTTCTTGAAGGCTGTGTCCCCTGTGTTTGACAGGTTGCCCAAGTGGTTGAACAGTCTGCCCTTTTGCTGCAGGATCCTCCTTCAGATGCTCATGTTGGGAAGCAGTCACCGCTTGTGAAGTGTCCTCGAGCGAATCAGTGAATCCTGCAGCTCCAAAGAGCGGCTCTGTGACTGACCCTGAGCTCTGTGTGTAGAAGGGCGAGCAGAAAAAGAATTGTTCTCCAGGGCTCAATAACATTTCACATTTTCGTCGGAGCAATATGAGCTGCCTGGTTGGATCTTCAAGTCCAGTGGTGAAAAAAACAGAGCCAAGAGTTTTTTTGTCCAGTGTAAGAAAATCATTAGATGTCTGTGGAGCAAAGTGTTGATTCTACAGTCTATCAGCACAACCAGCATGCCCACATATTCTTCCTTTTGGCTCACTGCTTCATACAGATGCTCTTTGATAGTAAAATGCCTGTGAGCAGAAGGAGAAGAACAATTATTAACACTAACAACATAACACGTGGCTCGACAGCATCATGTACCACGCCTTGTGGCAGAATGTTTATGTTCTTAGGAATCAAGCACCAGACTTATATTACTATTTAAAGCGACAGTGCTTGACTTTGTCTCCCCCCTTTGGCAGTGAGAGTAATTACACAAACACTGTCCAGTAGCTACTCTTGCTCCTCCTTCGGCCACGGTGATCCAATCACAATGTCACACCACACACCAGATTTAAAAACTCTGTATGCTGTGAAGTGTGGGGAGATTTATCTGCTGGTGGGAGCTAGCTTGGCTGTGATATAACGTTCATTCATTTATATGTAAAAGAACAGCACTACAGCTGTGAGACAAAGTTTGATAAAGATGGTGGAAAGTTCCAAAAGTTATATTTACTCACTCTGAAATTTTATTTGTCACACTCCTTGTTCACTGACTGCTAGGGCCGCCTGGAGCAGCCATCATCTGCTGCCTGTGATAACAAAGAAAACAAGACACACTGAATTATGTTGACGTCATTAACACTTAGAAGGTCAGCTTAAACTCCGGACACTTATTGACCTCGATGCTGCAAACAGCAAACAGAAAAACATTAAAACATAAGACTCCAGGGATAGTAATAATATAAGGCACCAAAATACAAACTTGACAAGACTGGCTGAAAAATTGTTACCCTGGGTGTAGGAAGTGTTCTGGCGGCAGGCCTCTTTGCTGAATCATCATGCCCTGGAAGTGCCCCGCAGGACGGGGGTGTCTGTACATGGCCATGCGTGTCTGACCAGGGGAGTAGGGCAACTGCTGGGGCCGCTGCAGTGCCTCCATCAAGTGTGGGTGAGGTCTCTGCGCGGCAAAGCGTCCTGGATCAGGGTATGGCTGGCCAGGGTAAGGGACTCCGTTGCCATTTCCACGGGCCTGAGTCATCATGTGAGGTGGAGGGAGGCCGCCTTGCTGCATCCCAGGGTGCACTGCACGAGGGTCATACATGTAGCCACCCATCATGTGTGCAGCAGAGGTGGGAGGGCATTGCTGTTGTGGTGGCTGGCTACTACGTCGGCGGGCAGCAGCATTATGGCTGTCGAGGTCCAGGATCTCTTTAGGGCTTTCAGGCCGCTCCAAGCTCTCAATACGAGCCTGCTTTGCAGGGCTGCCACCACTGCCACTGCCTCCACTGGCTTGCTCCCTGTTTTCACACTTCCCCTCCTCTGGGCCTCCAGGGTGCGACACTGCTTCTGACACAGGACCAGGGGACACCAAACTAGCGCCACTTGAGCCCTCAGAGCCCAGTGGTGACATGCTGCTCTCCTTCACCTGACTGTTGCCTCTGGCACTGGCCCCAGGTAGGTATGCACTGGGTGGCATCGGTTGGCGAGGCTGATAATGAGATCGTTGCCACTCCTCAGGAGGATAATTCCCTCTACTGTTGGCCTGGTTATGGGCCTGAGCTTGGGGATGGAGCGGGGGATAGTAGTGTTGTTGCTGGTACTGATGGGGAGGATACACGTTGGGGTGAGCCTGAGGGTGCTGTTGGCCTGGCATGTGGTAGGAGTAGGCAGTCCCTCCTTGCTGGTGGTAGTTGGGATGGTGAGCAGGGTTGTGGAGGGGGTTAATGGCCTGGTTGTGATAGGTGTGGTGAGCAGAAGGAGGCGTGGACCTGGTCATGTTTGTCTGGCTAAAGTGTGGATTTGGATGGTTCCCCATGCCGTAAGCACCCATGGCTCCATTTGCCTGGCCATGGGAGTGCGGAGGCATGGCTGGACTGTGAGTAGGTGCTGGGCCTCTTGAAGCCTGCATACCTTGGTTACTACCCACCATCAAGGTCTGATGGGGATTGGGGCTAAAAGCCTGGTGTTTATATATACCATTTGGAGGCCCCGATTTTATTATGGTGTGCTGTGGAGGAATGGCAGTGCCATCTGTGTCTGGTCTACTTGTAGGCTCACTTGGTCTTTGATCTCCTTGGTCTGCTGGGCTAGGCTGGGAAGGTAATAGTGGTGTAGGATGACTGGGTGGCAAGGAAGTAAGAGGTGCTGGCTGAGGAGGTCCGGGCTGGGCTGGGCTGTTCTGTGTAGGACGTTGTGGAGAGATGTTTTGGGGGACATGATGAGGAGGCAGCAGAGAACTGTGCTGCTGTGTGCTCTGGTTCGGGTGCTGGGGAGAGCTCTGAGGGTGGCATCGAGGGGGGCTGCTCTGAGGCGCCTGCTGTTTTTGTATGCTCGGCTGATGTTCACTTTGCTGATGGCCGTTCTGTATGTGTAGCAAGTTGTTCTCAGACATTTGCTGAGTGGAATTCTGAGTTGCTGCAACATGCAGTGGTGGTGTGTTCTGGTGGGGAAGTGCGGGGCTGGGAGCTTTTTGCTGCGGGCTGTTTTGTATCTGCTGAGGGTGGCTCGGTGGAGCGGGATCAGCGGAGCGGCTGTTGCTTGTGTTGAGATGGGATGCAGCACTAGTGGCACTGATGTGTTGAGGGGGGCAGTGGCCTGCAGATTCTCTCTGACCATCCACCTCCTGCTTGTGGTTCTCTGCTGAACTCTGTGCAGCACCTGCTCCAGATGGATTCTCCTGTGATCGTCCTGAGTTAGGTGCTGCGGCGCTCTGCATGCCCTCCGCCAGCCCTGTTTGGCGCCCTGTGGGGCTAGCGATGGAACGGTGCTCTTGATGACTTGAAACAGAGTTTTTGTGTGAGGAAGCACCATCGGTAATGTTGGCAGCTATTTTGTTGTCTGGTGTTGAGTCTGTAAACAAATACAGAACAATGAAAGTTAAGCTAGCTTTAAAAGAATAATTGCAATGAGGCTGGCATTGAAAATTGAGGATTAACTATTACCACAAGAACAAAGTTATTGGTCTGTTTAATTACACCGTGTATATACTGTGTCAAGTGTGAAAAGATAAAATGGAGAACAGCAAATGTTTTTGTCCTTACATACCATTTATCCAATTCAATCGAATGAAAAACTAATTAAAACAAATTAAAAATGCACCCATTTCTTTTCAAGTGTGAGTGCAAACACATGCCTAAGCTTAGTGGGGAGGCTTCACTGATGACACGCCATCTCTTTTGTTTCCTTAAAGCAACCAGAAAGAAATTTCACTAAACTAATGAATATTCAATTTGCCACTTACTGTGAAAAATAATTAAAATCAAATTGCACTATGCATTTGACACAGAGGAAGGACAAGGTTGGGGGCTGTGCTGATTGCCAAACTGAGAGTCTACAGTCTGTAAAGAACATTGGTGTAGAAAAAAGGTTTGGGTTTCATCATGCAGAATACAGATGACTGGTGAAATACTGAGGGAGAAGGTCAGGCCTACCTTTGGGCTGCATGTCTGTCTGTTGGGAAGGCTGGCTGTCTGGCCCATTGTCTCTGGCAGGACGCAGCAGCTGAACCTCAGGGGCAGGGGGAGGCTGCTGAGCGGGGTGAGCTGGGATGCTGCCAATTCCTGATGGGGGCCCAGGCTGCTGAAAGTTGCCCATGTGCTGATGAGGGGCACCAGCAGGGGGTCCAGAAGAGGCTGACAGCTGCTGCAGGGCCAGCATCTCTGGGCTTTCCAGCATGGAAGCCAAGCGTGTCCTGCCAGTGGAGTCTGGGTGGGGGACAGGGGGACCTGACGACATGGGCCCAGGGGAACTGACCGCTGCAGACATTTGATACTGGGCATTGGGTGGAGGGTGAGGGTATCCAGCAGCTTCTGGCCACGGTTTATGCCCCACTGGAGGGGGGACTCCACCATAACCAAAGTTGCGCTGGTTTACCATGATTGGATCCTGCATGCGCATCCCATTGGGTCTCTCCTGGTGATTCATACCAGTCCACATGTTGGATAGGCCCATACCAGGAGGTCTCAAGCCTGGGTAGTTGTGCTGGGGTGGTCCTTCTGGCCCTGAGAATCTGTTGCCCATGGGGTGCATGTTGTGGCCCTCTGGACGGTGGTGGGATGGGTACATGCTAGCTTCAGGTGGAGGTCCAGGCTGGAGGGCCATGGGACGTGGGCCCAGAGACGGTCCATGAGTCGGACCCATGTAGGGGTGCTGCTGCCGGTGTGGAGGCTGCTGCTGGTTAGGATCAGGGCCCATTGGATACCTGGGACCCATGTGATGTCCTTCAACCATGCGATGCTGAGGATATAAAACAAAACAAAAAATAATTGATCAGTAAATCTTGTACATCAGTCTGTTTTACCAGCATCACGAGGATTTCAAATATCTTTGTACCTTAATATATAACAAAATAAGGCAGTCCTACTCTAAAGACTCTAATTCATTCTAATTCTAATTAAGGTTATTAACATATTTTTGGTGTGTATACCTGAATGTTAAAGTTGTGGGGTAAGCGGTTCAGATTGGGGTCTCCATGCCTGGGAATGTGAGCTGGATAAGCAAAGCGGGGATCCATGGCCATTCTTTGGGCATACATGTGAGGACCATGAGGACCGTGAGGACCAGCAGGACCAGATGGATGACGCAGCTGTCAAGATAATTGAGAGAATTCATTGTTGAAGAATTTCTCTTATATCCCAGATAGAACTCAAAAGAAAAATCCAACATGATTATAGTGTTTGTCTCACTGGTTAAAATATTGTCATAGATAGGTCTTGAGAACTGTTAAGGCACTTTGAAAAAGAGGGCATAGTTATCCTTTGAATACCTGTTGCCCTGGGTGGTACATGCCCCTGATGTCCCTTTCTGGGATGTGCTGCTGGCTTGGAGGCAGGCCGTGGAGGTGAGGGGGACCTTTGGCCCAGTGAGGGGGAGGAGGTGGTCTTGTTGATTTGCTGTCCTCTTCCTCTGAGGGTGTGCTGCCCTTGCCCCCCTGGGAGCTTCTCTTACGTTGGACTTGCTCAGTGGCCTTGATCAGGCTCTCAGGTCCCAAATGTTTGCTGCTACGATTGCGCTTTTTGTCCTTGCGCTCCTTGTCTTCACTGCTGATGTGGAACTCCTCGTCTGTGTCACCATCCTCTGATGGAAAGTGTTTTAATAAGGCCCGGCTAAAACACCGTTCTAGAGACTCTGCCATGATCGTGTATTCTGGGGAAAGGCAGACATAAACATGAACTTAAATACATTTTTTTTTGTAATAGTGCATGACACAACCTCCATTTCACATACACAACTGCACACATCACATCACTCTATCTCTTAGTTGCTTCCTTACACACAAACAAATATGGATGCAATGTACCCAGAGACACACACGTGCTCCTCTGTTCTCAGCCCAGCATTGAGTGGCTGACCAGGTCAGAGGGCGTAGGTTGACCCCTGCTTCTTCAACCCCTCCCTCCTTCTCCTCCTGCTCCACCTTGGGCCTCCTTACCACTCTCCCTCCCCCCCTGTCCCTGGGGAGAGTATTCAGTTGGATGGATGGCTCCAGACAGGGGGCTTAGGGGCTGGAATGTTTCTCTGGCACTGCAGGGCTCAGATCCCCCTGAGCAGTGGAGCACAGCTCAATCACTCCTCATTAATCACTGTCAAGGCTGCCCCAGCTCCGGCCCCTACACAGCACCGAGTCCGGCCCCCTTTTCTTTTGCCCCCTCTCCCACTCTCACCCCAAAAATTCTTACATGTGCTTCTTTCTCACAACATGCATTAGTTTTTTCAAATTCTTAATTGGAGATGGTTTGTGTTTGTGCAACTGTGGTCATTTACCGCTGTCTTCTCCATTGTACTCAACGCAGTTCTCAAACATGAGCTTCACGTCTGCAACGAACTCATCCTTAGCAACGTACTCCCCATCATTGAGCTTCTTTTCGATGGTGGACAGGTCCATGGGACTCTGAAGGCATTGTAGAAACAAACAATTAAAACAACTCCATTTGTGACTGAATACATTCACTAGGATGTGAACCACACACATACACCATTAACTCCTATTCTCCCCCATGGTATCTATTATATTCTTGTCTCTGGTACCTTGATGATCTCATGGTAATTGGGGGCATAGGAGTCATCCACAGGCTCCAAGAAAGGCCAAGCATCTTTATGAGCTTTCAAGGCCTCAAGCACTAGAGAGAGAGAGAGAGGGAGAGAGAGAGTATAGTTCAGACAACAGAATAGATACTAATGGAGATTGAGGTAAAGCAACAGCCTTGAGTAACCTCAGCCTACCTTTGTATAGAGCAGTGTAGTCATCATCAATTTCATAGCTGAAATGTAGAACATATAACTGGTTACAAAAATACAAATGGGAAACCTTGACTCATTCCAATAGAAAATGAAATCTGACAATCCTTAAGATTCTTACAATTCTTTATTCTTGCGTGATCTGCGAACAGGAGAAGAAGGCTCCAAATTCAGCAGTTCAGGTGGGAGGTCTTTCCCTTGAGACAGCAACCAGGCTTTTTCCTCTCGCATCTTCCGCCTCTTAGCTCGCTCTGAGAGAGAAGGATGAACACAGGGGGCAATTAGAGACACAAACAATAAAATACACTGGTCTCAGGGGTCTGCAGGCAAACAATGTTTTAATTGCTTTTTTTGGGCTCTGGAGTTACAGTTTAAATTGCGCTTGCTGCCCATTGAGGCAATGAAAACCAGGGCTCGGCCATCAGAGTGGCGGTGCAGATAAGTAGAAAAAGAACGATTCATCAGCCATCTTTTCTTGGGCCCAGCTGATCAAAAGAACAGTACAGAGCAGAGAGGGTGCATATGTATCGCTGCTTTATCTTTTAACATGAGAGGCCCGCCAGCCCCCCTGCTGTGTGGATTAAAGAGGTTTGAGGGAGGATTCCACATATGCAATCCACACAGAGAGCAGGCCAGGTCCTGCTGTTCATCTATAATACATTAATGAGGCTCCTCCACTGAAGCACAATCAGCAGTTCATTAACCCTTGACAGATGACATCAGAGGGGGGGGTGGTTGGGAGAAGTGATCCTGTGATTAAAGGCCCTGAACATTCCCTCTCACAGTCTCTGTGTACTATACATAAATCACAAGGCTCACGGTGCTGCTATGCTACTGCAGATTTTTGAGCCGTTAAGAGCTAAACCACGGCAATGGAGATGTGAAAGTGTGTGCGTGGGGTGTCCTTCACAATCCATTCTACCCTCCCTACCTGCTGCAGACAGGTTGCTGATGAAAGAATATGAAATAATTGCTTCTCCCTGATATTTGACTTTTGGCTCTGAGCTTCAATTTTATTTTGAAACCTTTCTTCATAGAATGAGCCGATTTAAGTATGCAAGCTTGCTAAAGTACCACGGGGATATTATTTAGTTCTGGGAATTAGAGAACTTTTCGCAAAAACTTGTACATCTTTCTATGTGAATTCCATCCCTCCACATAGCCATCTGTCTTACCCTCCACAGCTTTGATCTTCTCCATCTTTTCTCTCTGTTGTTCTTCCTGCAGAAGCCTTTCCTCTTCTCGTCGCTGCTCGGCCAGCAGGACCTGCCTGTCCAGCTCATCATCTTTCTTCTTGTCCTCATCTTCTACGGCCTTCGGCTTGTCCTGAATGCATACACACAAGCTGGTTAGTCTTCTCTGGACATGTGGAGGAGGACAGATCGTAGTGTAAGGGTGTTAATGCACAAAAAATAATGTACAGATGCAAAGTTCCAGCACCCAAACCCCAAAATACTGCTAGGGGCAAAGCAAACACCTTAGTTAACCTGATTGCACAGTACACAGTACACAACTTTTGTTGTAAGACATATTGTTTAGTCCTAACCATAACTAAAAGTGTATTCTGGTACTTGCCAAGCTGTCATTGTAGATGAGAAACAGTTCATTTATGGTGTCTGCAATTTGCAATACTATCAACACACAAACCTCCTCCTCTTGGTTGATGTGTTTTTCAGAGAACCACCGTTGGGATGTGCGCACTGGGGCTGGGTCCAGTAGCTTCTGTTTCTGCTCCCGCTCCTGAAGTACACACAAAAAAAAAACAGATGACATTCAGTCCTGCTTTTTACAGCTTTTTACAGCAATAACTGAAGGCACGTTGTGTAATTCAAATACAAAAAAGCAGTCCCAGACTGAAACATCCTATTGCACCCGCACTGATTAATGGCTTTTATTAAGCCAAGTAGCAGCAGATGACAACTGAAGTTATTTGTGCTTTTTCATTAATTGGAATTGTTCTTTTACAATTTCATTTTTCATATTTCTGAATCACACAGGAAGATGTGCCTGTCGTTTATATTGCAAAAAAAAATAAATTACTGATTGAGTCTTCAAGACAGAAAAACAGACAACCCCACACAAGCCAACACACTGACAGGCCCTGGGGAGTTATTGTAGAGGAGTGAGTATTGAGAGGTCACTGGCTCTGCTATCCCCTCCCCCCCCCCAAGTCATCCCCTCTGCTGCTGCCTGCATTCCCCCACCTTTCCCTAGGGGTAGAAAAAAAAAAAAAAAATCAAACCGTGATAGTCCCCCCATGACTCCACTAATGTAATGATTAGCTCCAGTAAGGAAATAAAGGAGGTACTTTAAGCTCGTTTGCCAAATGCATTTTGCAATGATATGACACCAGATAGCCAATACTGCAAGTCTTGAGCACATTCATTTCAATCCTTTCGCATGGATCTTAAAAATACAGCCTCCAATCCACCTTTTGGATCCACATCGATGACATATCTGTGGTACGGATATAGCACACAGTGAAGCAGGGAAACACCAGCCAGCAGAGAGCTCTCAGCAGATCCCTTGAAAGCCTGTCTATATCGGGGAGCTCATGTCAGAGTTCATCAGGGAAGCCGGGCTGTGAATAACTGTCAGCCCGACACAGCCAACAGCACTGAGAGGTGTCAACCATGGGAGGCCTTCTAATGCATTAGTAGCTATATGAGGCCTGTGTATGTGTGCAGGTGAAGAGGCAAAAGAGGAAGGAAGATGTGGGCGGAGAGTAAGAGGCACAGAAAACGACAGAAGAAAGAGAGAAGAACAAGGAAGACAGATGGTAGTGATCTGATCTATAGTGCCCTCTGCAACTATTCTGTCGGCACTCCATCTCGGCCTTGTCTTAGTGTGAAGCACTGGAGCATCCTGGGGCTCCACAATTTTTCCGTACATTACCACCAGCACTAAATCCACCCCCCTTCCATCCAGCGTGCACAAGATAGAGTGCCTCTGGTGTCACCACTTAGAGAGGTCGAGAGATTCCTGCAGCACAGCAGAGCTGTCATTCAAGAGGCTCCATCCTGCCTCAAGGTGAGCTCCTGCCTGCTGTCAGTGCCCCATGAAATGGCTGGTGACAGCAGCCTGAGATGCACAGAGGAAGGGATTCGAGAGGCTACACACAGGGTGTATTTGACACGCTTGTATGCTCACGCCTACATAAAAACAGAATTATTTATGTAAAGTATATGCAGATGATGATACTGTTAAATATCATCGGGCGAAATGACAGACAAGTCCAGGCTTCTTTAATGTGGGGGAGTGACTGCTTTTCTTTTTTCTATGTCACTGTAAATTGAATAGTTTTGAGGTTTTGGATTTAAAGTAGTTCTAAATATTAAAGTGTCTATAAATGAATTAGACACTAACCAATAAGAAAAGATAACTATCTTTTGAAGAGCCCAAGTAAAAAGACTTTCCCTTCTGGAGTTTCCCTTCTGGTTGCCTCAGATAAAGTTGGTCTTGAACAGTAAATCGAGCACTGCCAGTGCACAGTACCACAGTGAAATGTGGGAGTGGGGCATAATTAAAAGGGCGGAATATGTTGATCGCCTGCTGTGTGACATCAGTGGAATTTATTTGCACAGAAGAAGAACATTAGGGGATGCACTTCAATTTAATTGAGTCTATTCTTTATGCAAAGTAATTAATTCCATTTTTTCCTCTCTCTGTGACAACATGTGATATGTGAGACCATGTAAATAGGAAAAGAGTTATCTTGTTTCCTAGAGTTTAACACGCTCTTGTGGAATTTCATGCTTTCAGAAAATGAATGCAGACTGAACACAGGAGCAGCTGAGCAATAAGAAAAGGTCTGTAAGATGCTCTTCTGCATCAACACAACATCGTTATAAAACCACTGGGATGCAGGAAGAAAAGCGACAGCTGGAGAGCCCTTTTGGAATCCGATATATAATGTGAGGGTCAGTAGTACAGCTGAGCGTACAGTCGATGAAGGACAAGACAAGTGACTGACCGCTCTACCAACATCAAACTGCCGGCGCAATCCTTTAACTTCACTGCTGCTGACAATGATGAATAAAGGTTGAGGGTTTCTATAGCAACAGTCAGTGCTGGTTATGTATCAGAAAGGAAAGGGCCCAACCATCTTTACAAATAGGTAGAATAAAGGAAGGGCTTACTTCACCTTTGACTAGCTGTAGCATTCAGCAACAATTAATTCCAACGAGAAACTATTAAAATACGTTGGAAATTGAGTGCGTAGTGTTGGCACTGACTCATGCTTTCTATGAGCAGGGCACAAACTATGTATGTAATCTCCCCTTCGGGTACTTAAGACACATTCCAGGGAAGATATGACAGACAAATGATCATGACCCAATGATTGGCCAACCCTGGTGAAGCTGACTAATTTGAAGAACTTTGTGCTCTCATTCCACCAAACTTGCACAAGAGCACAGTTCTCCGCAGTCAGACTCAAGTTAAAGGCCAGGGGCAAACTTCAGTTGCAAGCTGGTGTGCAGAATTAAGGACAAACCGGCTTTCCCTCACTTCACCTGTGGTGCAGCTGGCCAGGCTGAAGTGTGAGGAGAAACAGCTTGCTTGAGGTGACAAACCCACAGCGTATTATCACCCAACATGCTAACAAGGCTGCCTTTACCTTAGCTTCTCAAATAGTAGAGACTTCAAAAACAAGATTAACTGAAAGTTAGATTATAAAAGCAAGAAGCAGTGGACAAGGATTTTAGTGTCATTTAAGTGATGGCTCCCAGACTTAATCCAATAGAAGATATTATGCACTCCTGTAAGGGGGACTAATAGCAAGCAAAGACTTTAGTGTTTCTTTGGTGTCTGACCTTGTGCTCAATCATGCTGCTGATCTCAGGCAGGAAGTTCTGGCTGATGACACGGTAGAGGTGGCGGTCCTGTGGGGAGGTTTTGTCCTTGATGCTCTCCGCCAGACTGAACCATTGTTCCTCTGTATCACACACAAGGGACCAAGTGCCTCGTTTACGGCCTGCTAGAAGCAAAGAGGAGGGATGTTATTGATTCACAGCAGAATCAGTGGAAACGGGAATAAAACTTAAATAAAGGACAAATTTAAAAAGATATCTCAGTGAAGTCAACATGAAAACAAAACTGCTTATGTTCCAGAGATCCTTTTACCTGTGCTCAGGGGACGGTCTTCCAGCCCATTTTCTGTCTTCACTTCTGTCACTTCACCTTCCACCTCGCTAAAAGGCAAAACACATTCAAAAATAGCACATCCAAAATATTCCTACAAGATCAGAACCATGAAGACTAGCAAAAGATACAGTCATTCTAAATCAAAGAGCACTTTGTGAATGATTTTTTTCTTATTGTTTTCAGACCCGCAGGCTTTTGGGATATTAGGTCTAATTTGCGCACAATTGTAAACACATCTCTCAGTGAGACCAAGGAGCTACACTCTGAAGTCCTTCCCTCAGTTTAAAGCCAAATCTAAACTGTGCTTTAGATGGTAGTGGAAAAGGGAGGATAAATCAAGCAATATTAAAAAAAATTATATTTAGATTATTGGCCTAGTCTATCCATGATATGCATGTTTATCCCACAGACCCAATCAAAATAGGTTTTCACACTTGATCAGGAACAGTTCTACTACAGTACTTATTATTTATTCATCATTTATTACATTTCAGATCCCACAGCAGGTAACAGATCAGTCAATAACTGAGAGTGCAAAGGAAATGATAATAAGTCTAAACCCAGATCATGCATCAATTTCAATAACAGGCTATACAATTTGGGGGTTTTATTCATGTTTGCGCAAATCTGAACTAACATCAATGCTCAGAGGCCACATTGTAAGCAGCCGTGGCATCTGCTCAAACAGTTACACGTGTGTTTTCTTTTAACGTAAACGTTGCATCTGTGCAACACATGCAAGCATTTCTGCGCAACGGGCTGTCGGCACTGACAACAAACAAAAATGGCTCGCTCACCTTAGCTGAGGGTCTTCAAGTTTTTTCTTCTTTGGTGGTCTTCCCCTTTTCTTTTTCTCTGGTAATGTTAGTTCAGTGGGTTCACTGCAGGGAAAAGTAGAAAGGAACTCTTCAAAATGATAGCCTTTTAACGAGGGTAATTAACAATGGGAGACTTCTATAATTACCCCTCAACAGCCCTGTAAACAAGTGTCAAACGACTATAGCAATTACACACTTACCACACGCTCAAGTCAACCACAGACGCGCAGTGACATTCATTCTTGGTGTACCGGACAGAGAAAGAAGGTATTTACCTGATCTTCTCTGCTTTTCTCTTGACCGGCTCTTCTTTGTACATACGAGTGCCGTAAAAGTACCAGTAGAGGGCTCCATTTCCATCCTGCCCCAGCGGTTCCACCCTCAGGCTGTCTGCATCCAGTCCCTAATGGGGGGTCGTCACATTTATCAAATCATGTGTGGGATTTGTGTTTTTAAATCATCAGTCATTACTGGGTGATGTCATTCAGTCCTTTGAACCTACATGGCTGTGAATAACACGCCAACACAAAGCGCTTTCAGTATTTCTCATAAACTGAGAGGGAGAATTTAAGAGCTGACAAGACAGCGTGGTGAAACTGTCAGGTTATTGTAAGCCGGGGTATGATACGTTAAGCTACTGTCCAAGAGGTTATCTTTGTCAGTGGTAATAAAACGCTACATTACCTATAAATAAAGTTAGACTGCTAGCATTCTGTTACAAATGCACATTTAAATGGAAAACAGCTTGTGTTCAGGACAAAGATACAATGTTTATAGGCTAAGTACTGTCGTGTTTCTGAGGTTAGACATTAAGTGATGTAGCTTCACTGTTCTTTTTGCATGGTGTCAAAAACAAGTTTTCAGCATAAGTATACATCTTAAAAACATTTTAAACAAATGTGTCCAGAGTGTTTCATCTGATCCTCGTGGATGTGTACCTTAAGCAGGTCAAAGACATCAGCTGCATCCAGACGGTAGTCACACAGCCGGTGCAGCAGTTCAACCTGAGTGCGAGGTGGGAGATTCTCAAAGGGGCCCTCTCGAAGTGGGTTGGGCTTCCCCTCTTCCAGTTCCCACCGGTAGCTGATGATGTCGTCCAGGTAACTGCTAAATGCCTGGGGGCTACAGGGTGGAGCGGAAGAACAGAGGAGTGAGCGAGAGTGAGTCAGGCTATTTGGGCACAGATGACGGCAGATTAAATTCATTTAAAATCTTAAAACACAGCATTTTTACTATTGCGTAAGAAGGTACGTAATTATATGTTAACTGCAAATTAAGATATTTACAAACTCTCATACGATGCTTGTTATATCAAATAATAAATAAACCAGACAGAGGGATTTTTTGCTCCATTGAGATCTGTCAGTTTGGATAAATGCAACCAATTCAATTGCAAATGTGCACATTGTAGAGCCAACACACCATGTTTCAATATCAACTAGCATCCTTTTGTGATGCATAGTTTAGGATACAAACAAAGTTCAAACTACCAAAGTGGCCGGTGAGACGGAGGAGGTGGGGCTGAAAGAAAAGGACTAGTTCCTTTGAATGGGAGTGCGGTTGTATCTCTGCTATGAGTGGGAGCTGGTAAATAAACGTTGGTTCCGGTTTAGGTCCAGCCGATTAATCTGTACCTTTCAGTTCCAACTCAGATGAACAGAACAAGGGCTTGGGGCAGGGGTGAGCATCTATGCAAAAGCACAGAGAAAGAGGGACAGAAAAAAAATGGCTTATCTTGAAAGAGCAGTGTGCACTTTTCACACAGCTGCAGGCTACCCCCTCCTCGCTACCCCATCTCTCCCCTACTCTCTGTCCCTCGGTCTCTCCGACATCCTCCCTCCCTCCTTTCCCCCGCTCCGGCAGAGCGTTTAACACGTGCGGATGAAAAGGGCAGCTCTGTGAAAGGCCAGTGCTGAGCAGCCACCCCCAGGATGCCAGCGCCTGTCCAGTCCAATAAAGCAGGTTGTCCTCCTGTTACCGGTTGCCTGGGTGGAAAAACTGGATCATTCCTGCCTCTCTGCTTATCGCTTCACTGGTACTACAATGCTACTTTCTAATGATGGGCTAACGTAGGAGGTGTTTGAAGGGGGAATCCCCATGAGACAGATATTGGACATATGTGCAGATTTGAATAACAACCACTGCTACATACTCACTTTCTCCCATCATTTGATCACTGCAGAGAGAGAAGTTTCAGTGGTTATGCTGTTTTCATATATCGCGGAAGTAGTAGAGCCTGATTTCACTACAGATCTAGTCACTATATGGTGAGAAAATTCTGACTCCTCAGCGAGTCACTGTGCCAGTGACTCAGACTTCCTATGAGGGCTCCTGGATGTTATGATTCATTTGAAGGTGGTGGAAATACTGTTTTTGTTTCGGTGGTTACAATGAAAGCAATGTTAATTGATTATTTTCCATTATGCCTCTGATGTTTTATTATTTCACAGTATTTTATTATAGTAATAGTATAGTATATAATTTATTTATTTTATTTTGTGTTCCTAACAGAAACTACTTAACAAGAAATAGTTCTTATATGACAGCTTATGGGTAGACGAGATGTATTCAGCTTCATTTGGACCACAATTCTATTTCACATCACTGCCGTAAATAGAAATCACACCTTCATCCTTCATTTACAGGCAGCTGTACATGTGTATTTGTTTACAAGCCAAAGGATAGGAACCAGCGAGACAATGTCAGAAGCCAAAGAACCACGTCAACTGACAGGAGACAGTAATAGGACAGGATTTTACACAAATAGAATCTGACTCACAAGACGTTTGCTGAAGGTACAAGCCTGCTGTCAGCCAACTATTTCAGTTCAAATTCTCCTCCCCATACACTATCACTATCTATCAGACACCGCTGCTGCATCCTGGACTTTGCATCACCTAAGACAATTGTGACCGGCTCAAGGAAATACAAATAAACTTAAGCGTTTTCCACTATATCCTTGTGATAATCAACCAATCAGACTTGTAGCACTGACAAGTGTGGATAATACACCAACATAACAAAAAGAACAACAAAACATTTCTATCTATCTATCTATCTATCTATCTATCTATCTAATATAGATATATAGACACACACACACACACATATATATAGTATTATATCACATATATAGGCAGTTGAAATGAGGAGTGGGTGTATGATGGAATAAAATCTGTGCAACATAATAAGCTGAATTGTAAGTAATATAAATTAGACAGTAAGTCACAACAACCTAGCTGCGGTTTACAAGGTGGCTAACTTTCAAGGCTTACTCAGTGTGAGACTGACCAACACTGGCCAGACTTGTGGTGTTTGATGAATTGATTTGAAGTTGAATGCTGCCCTGAGATGGAACTGAGGTCGGAAGGCTTTTGGCATCCAGAAAAACACCCTGAGTGTGTCACAATCTTTAAGAAATATTTTTTTCCATGGGGATGTAAGTTCTGCTTTAGATTACCCTGTTCTGATTAGCCTTGATACAGATCAGTCCATGTAAACAGTATAAACAGTAGGTACTCCTGCAAACTAAGAACACTAAGCTAGCTTCTTTATGAAGCTGAAAACCTATAGCTGGTGGCTGTGATGTAGCACTCAAAACCTGATCCTTCTATTGTAGATACCATGAAATAAAAACAACCGTAAGCTGCCGTGACATTAGGTTCAACAGCGTTTGCCCATACACCAGATTACAGTTTTTTGTTCTATACTTACGTTATATCACGACGCTGGTAACATCCCTGCAGCAGACAAGCGATGAGGTCCCCGAGGAAGTCAAAGTCCTGCACTGACAGCGCCTTCTCCAGCTCCTGGACACAAAAAGGTAAGAGTGGGTCAATATACATGTTAAAAAACTGTGCGTACTTTACTTAGAGCTGTGATACTGGTACAAATGTGCATAAATTCACACATTCACAACACATTGTGTAACATAATGTTGCCACAGCTCAGCTGCTAAATGTTAAAACTGCAGGGGTTTTAAACAATAACTCTTTCAAAAAGGCAAAAGAAAGATACATTAGATGTGTCAAACTGTTGTTAGAGTCACTATAGACAATAGAAAAGGTAATATCTCAGCTGCATCAAAAGAACAAGGCATTTTTTTACTCAAGTACAGCATACATGTTGATACTAGTGAAAGGTAAGCTGGCAAAGGTAGACAGCAGGAGGGATGGTTGGAATTTGCAAGTAGTCAGATTAGGGCTTCTTGGTTTGCCAGTGGTTGTTTGACTGGAGCCGAGGTTCAAGTTCAGCCATGACCCCTCTCCTGCCTGGCATTGTATTTCAGCCATTGAGGTTTTATGAAGCGGCAGTAACCGGCAGAGCAAACTCTAAAAGACCTGAAAGCACCAAGGAGAGATGGCAGGCAGCAGGGGCCTAGAGCTGCAACAGAGCCATGCCCCCCTCCTCTCCTCTGCTGACCAACCAATACACAGCACCCCACACGGATTCCCAGCATGCACTGCTCTCCCAAATGATACCCAAAGGCTCTGGAGTAGAAGAGGAGGGGAGAAAGAGGGAACAGGAGGCTGAGAGGGCAGAAATGCAAATGCAAAGTGCTCCGTCAGCCAAGTGTCCATTTCACTTAAAGCCCCCTTTTGCAGGATGCAAAGCAGGCCCTTCAGGCTGAAGCCCAACCAGTCGCACTTCAGAAAAAAGAACAAGACTGACTGCAGCTGACCCCTCCTTACGCCTCCTGGTACTTGCTCTTACTAACTGTGTTGCTCTTCTGCTCTCTCATAAACATCCACAAAAGTACTACTGCAAATTCAAGAGGGGGAAAATGGTCCAAAATTATCTCAAGGACGAGGAGGCACGTTTAATTACTGTGTGCTCCCTCGTCTCCTCTCAGTCTGCTGCTCTCTAGAGGAACCTGGTTGAGCTCAGGGGTCACCAAAGGTCAGTGTACACACCTCCTGGCCATGGGGAATGACGGAAACTAGGAGCCAACAAGTCAGCACGATGAAAACCAGAGAAGGGGGAGGGAAGAGATAGACAGAAGGTTGAGAAAGAAGTTGAAAAACAGGATAAGATTAATGTTTCTGCTTTAGGTTAGAAGAGAAAAGCGTATTAGGGAAAAACGCAGGACGGCCTGCCCCTGGTTCTGACTCAGGCTTCTGTAGAAACATACCAGGTGAGCAAGTTTGAATGCAACAGATAAAAATCAGCTGTGTCTCATGACACAAAGAGGAGTGGACCAGGAGCTTTATGAGCATATTCTAAAGACCAAGCCAAAAGATGCAGATCAACGTACTCGCAGTGACAAACGAGGACGATTCTAAGAATAATCCAACAGCAAGACCTAATCAGGAAGATCTGAGGTCATGGAGCAGATGCATGTGAGAACAAAGCTAGGAGCGGACCAGCTGATATTTAAAGGAGCAGGACAACCACATTTACAAAACATATTTTGACTATTGTTTCACTTTTTCTTGCAGACATTCATTACTGATACGAGCTAGATAGCTAGATAGATAGATACTTTATTAATCCCGAGGGAAATTCAGTAATGAAGTAAACGAGTAATGAATCATATTGTTCTTCATCTCACAAAACAAGAGCAACATTTAACACAGAAAACACGTTCTAGATTTGGACATCCCACAATGCTCCTCTCAAAATAATGTGAGCAAAATGTTTCTAAGGCTCTAACTGACTGTGATTCTGCACAGTGTAGCCTAAAGACAAGCACTGTGACAACAAAAGAAGGTTTCTAAGACAACAGTTGTCAGGGCTTGTTCACATGTAGGTATGCTATCCAGCTGCCACAGGCCAAGGATAGAAAGATGGGGTTTGTGTCTATGTGTGTACAAGCACATGTGCATAGGATGCTGAGAGATCCTATGTCACGCAAGCTCTCTTCCACTTCCTGGTCCCTTGTCAGCAACCTCTGGGCCAGAGTGAGCCCATCCATCAGACACAGACTGCACTTTGATCACACTTCGAAAAAGGCTGGGGGCCAGGGCTGGGGGCCAGGGCTGGGGGAAGAGTGAAGAGTTGAGTACAGCGCAGCAGAGTGGAGGGCTTGCTACAGCCCCTGGATTATCACCACCCAGCTCCACCTTTGAAGTGCCACACGGCATCTCAGATGGCAGAGGGAAGGGGAATTAATGTGGTGTGCGTGCCCTTTCTTCAGCCACCAGCCACCCTATACCTCTGTGGCCTGGTGCTAACAAACACTCAGCTTGATGAAGGGCTGCAAGGGACACTCCGCTGCAGCTGGACATGTCCTGTGGGAACCTTTCCCCTCTATGCGCACTTACATACGCACAAAAAGTAAACCATACTATTACACCCCAAGGACAGCAACAACTAACAACCTTTGGCAAACACAGTCAACAACATGGAAAAGAGCACAGTTTTGCTGACATATGCATGTGTCTCAACAGAATAAACACAGCGCAGTACTTTGGCTGCTTCGCATTAATGATCAATGGAAGTTAAAGATAAGAGAGCTGGATAAGTGATAAGCTACACAGAGTATAAATCATAGAGCTTAAGTGTCAAATTTATCACTAAGCTACTGCAGTGAACAAAACTGGCTATTCATATTCACACACCGGGACAAAGATTGGAGGGTGAGTCAAGGCTTAGTCAAAAGGTGTGTCATCACCACAGCCCCTCTGTGGGCCTGGCTTGCAATCAGCAATTCACCCCGAAGGTATTTGCCACTTCTCTCACCCGACTCCCCTGCTGTTTCTCTCTCTGCTTCTCTCACTGGCTTAACCTCTTCTTCCTCTCTTTCACACCATTTTCCTCCCCCTGTCCTGCTGCCCGGGGTCTATAAGGGCCTCTGAGGCATTCTATTATTCCCCTGACAACACCCTCGCTCCACTCTCCACCCCACTCTTTTCCTCTTCCTTATCTCTCCCCTTCCTCCACACATTGTCCCCACTCCAGTTGCTGGCTCCACTGTAGCTAAGGACAGTGCTAACTCTATATAGTAATGGGGAACGGGATTGGCAATGATTATCACAAAATTATTCATAAGCACGGTGAGGGAAAAAAGCAGCATCTAGCCTGAAAATATTCTTTAAGGCACTGTCTGTCTGATCCATCTTTGCACTAGAATGGCAAACAGTGTGATAAGTAACACCCATGGCGTCAACACAGCTTCTTACCATTTCACTCTTTCTCACAAGGCCCTGTCACAACTAATGTACATTCACAAAGTATAAATCCTGAATTTTCCCAGTGCAGAAGTAGCTTCTGCAGTTCATGCGCAGATGCAACACTTTACTATTGTCTTAACCCTGAACGACCATTCTCACACACAAAAATACCACTTCAGTCTTCGTGTTCATATCCATAAATATAAATGTATGTGGTATGCAGATCCTGACTGTAGACACAGTGCCCACAGAATGGGGTTTTAGGTGTAGTTTCATGACACATTTTTCCTATTGATGGCAATGTACAACACTAAACAGGTGCGTTGTATGTAACTGGTTTGTTTGAAATCTAGTTATACTCTCTGCAGTAACTGTGTTTACTTCGTTTCATTGGACTGTGAAATGTATGAAGCTCTACCTCATTTCATTACTGTATATGAAACCATGCCATGAAGTTGCTGAATTTACAGAGTTTTACTCAGTGGGATAGAGTGCAGGAGTTGCAGCGACCGGTGGAGATGTCCTTACTGGTTTTGAGTTCTTTAAAAGAAGATGGCAGTCTTTTTACTTGATTCATATCATTTTCAGCCTGACCAGTCAGGACTGTGCCACTTCGCCCACTGTGATATTGGCACTCTATAGTCTTGACAACATCCTAAAAAACAGCCAGTATAAAGTACACCTGTTTAGTCCAGGTAACATGCCATGGGGAAGTTTTATTATGGGTCTAAAATCTAAGGGCCAACCATATGCAGATAAACCTGAAAAGTCATCTTTGTTGCCTGGCACGGCAGCTACTCCAACCTGGAAATGTTGATAACGTGAGAAAATTTTAATATCACAGTCCAACATTGTCGTGAGGATGGGAAAACAGTAGTGATTTGAAGTTTTATTTCTTGTGCTGAATGCACCCAGTCCTACAGTCCATATGGGCAGTGAAAAGGTGAAGTTTCTTCTATCTAGTCCACAAAGTACATGCAAACAGTCAGCAAGCTTGAAGCTGTAGCAGTCTGCCTCTAGTTTCCTCAAGCTTGATCTAAAATCTTAGATAGTCTTTAAACATACACAACAATTAAGAGACAGTGTTTGAGGTTTCACTTCACTTTAATATGCCAAAATCAGCAAATAAACCTAATAACAACCAACTGGCAAACAGTGCAGAGGCTGAACACATCTGCAAAAACTAAAGGGTTTTCCATTATACTCCTCTCCTCTTTGCGTGCTATGCCATGGTACTGCACTGCAGACAAGAGTCCCTGCTAAAGGTGGAAACCAGGGGTTAACCTGTGAGAACTGTCTCACATGATTGGGTCAAACATGCATTCAGTAAACATACAGCATCCGAACATCTGTTGTATGAAATGTGTTAAATGATGCCAAGCTTAATAAGAGTTTCCCCCCGAGGAGGGAAAAACCCCTGGTCTCTGTTTGACACTAGACTCAGGATGGTAAAAATTAGAGACACTAGAAGACATGAATCAACTGAGAGGAGAGGACCAGACTTTTTAAAAGAAAGGAGACCTCAAGGCTTAAACTGACTTCAAGGGGAACAGACCATCTGCCTTTGCAGATAAAAGTGAAATATGCTTTTCTCTGCGGACACGAATGGCCCCATCATGAGTCTCAATTCCTATCTGTGGAGAGAGGAAAACTGAGATAAAATGTGTTTGTGTGTCTGGCCAGGGCAGGCCAGAGAGAGAGAGACGGGGTTGTGATAAGCAGAGTGGCAGCGTTTGTATCAGCAGCTCTGACGTTGTGGCAGATCCACAGAGCCTGTAGTATCAGGGGGTTGGCCTCTCTGGCTACGCTGTCAGCAGACACTTTCCATGCCACTGCCGTTAACAGCTCCTCCGGGGTCTATATCACCAACAGTTGGAGGGCGTGTGCACTGCTAGCTGAAGGGGGAAGGGAGGCCTGTTTGTTGTGTAAAGGCTTCTCTCTTCCTCTCTTTGCTTCTTTCTTTATATCTTCCTCCCCCACTCCCCTCCCACTTTCATCTCACACATGGTTCCTCCAGGAGCCATCATCTGACAACACCCTCCTCCCCCACACGTAACCACCTCCTGCCACATGACAAACATGCGCACATAGCCATAACACCACAGGAAAACGCCCTCGCATCCTCAGGATGTACCGTTCATCTGATCATCAGAGTAAAGCATCGACATGTTTGAGCTCCTGCCAGACACAGATGACTGACACACCAAAACAAGAAGTTGTTGGCCGATTTGTCTGGATACTCAGTCAAGGTTTACAAAATGTCTGATCGAGACAAAGTGAAAGGTTCCGTCCTCCACACCTGCCTTAACTAGCACTTTGACACATTTAGAACCCCCAGGCGGGGACACCATTTGTTCATGAAAATATGTGAACAGGAAGAACGACATCAGGTTGGTCTAAACAAGCAGCTCCACCATGTGGGAGGAGTGACAAACACTAAATATAGCTCAGAAACTACACAACTGTAAGGTCAGTTTCAACTTTTAACTGAGTTTTATTATGTCAGTGTCAGGGCCAGGTGGGACAGGTGGCAGGGCTGTATGAAGGGGGTGGAGGAGACTGGGGAGGGGTTGAGGGATGGATGGTGGACAGATCCTTCCTGCAACAAGCTCTCTCTAGACAGACAGAGACCCTTTGCCTTGGCCTTGCTCTCTGGCTATGTGGGAGAAGATCATTAAGCACAGGAGATGAGAGGCCACCCACTGCAGCCCAGTGCCTCCCTCATACTACCACTGCCAGCTCTGAGGAAACCACATCATCAGCTTCCCTACATAAAATGCTTCCTGCTCCAGCTGACATCCCAATGGACGCACTCTCTGACTACATACACACGCACCTGCATATGTGTGCACATGCACAAACAAAGAGACTGTTAAAATTCAGCGTGCTGCCCCTCGAGGAGAGAAAAAATAATAGCCCTAACCCGTGTGGTTGTGGATGGCAAAAGGAGGAGTCTTGAAATGGAGAAAACAACATGAAGCAGATGGTTAGCAGCAGCCTCGCAGTTAAAAACGCACGACATGAGAAAGAACTACTTCTTTACAGGAGTGGAAAAACAGCCAAAGAAAAGTAGCCTTTACAGACAGGGTTCAATTCTGATGTGTTTGGGGATACTGCTCAAAGGCAAAAGGTAAAGACCTCTAAATACTGAGATATGTTTGCAGAACAAGTGGTGCAGGGGCACACGTTCTCTGCGTGACTCTCGAACGAACGCAACTAGCTCTGTTTGCAAGTGTGAAACAAGCATTTGTGACTTCTGCATTTTTTTTCCTCCAATATGCTGAATTAGTATCAGAGGAAGCTGGAGAGTTGCCGAGTTGGTTCCACCTACTGAGTAATGATGTGTATTGTAGTATTTCCACTGTGAGAAGACACTGTGTTGGGTCTTGCTGGCTCTGGTCCTGTGAAGTTAACCTGGTGTGTCAAGGTCCTGACATTTTAACAACAATGCAGTTTCTTCCAAAAGACAGAGACCAGCAGTTCATTACTCAACCGACTTTTCAGACTAATATTTCTTTGTATCACCAGTAACTGAAACATGCCCACACTAATGCAACCTGTTGCATTAAATTTTAGTATGTTCTAAACGCAGGGCTGTTTCCAGGCTGAATGACCACGCAGACCTAATATTTACAGTGTCATGTGTCCAAAAGTAACAGCAACAGGTGAGGAAAGGCCTACATATTTTAGCACTGGTTAATATTTTGAAAACAAACTGTGTAAAGAGAGACAGTGGGGCTGATAGCACTCAGCGCCAACCAGAAATCTTTGTTTCAGCCTGTGGCCTCCTGCGGTCTGTGTAGTCAGCCAAGTGTGTGCCAGTCTGCGCCCCTCTAAAGAGTAACAGATCCACACCCCTCCCATGTGTCGCCATGTGCCAGCTCACTCTCTCTGTGGAAAGCATTACACTTGAAAAAGTCTGTATTCCCAAAGCTCCCTCCTATTGCTTTCTATCATGTTTGCCTACACTCTGTTCTCTATAAGGAACAGACAGCAGCATGTTCCAGGATAAATCTCTCTTTATTACCTCCTCTCACTGTGATGTTGCATCACACACACCAACACAGGCTAAACACTCACATATTAACCACAGACTCCATTGCCTTTTCCAGGGCTCCTACTAGATGAGACCTGGTGCGGCGAAGTTCTCATCACTTGGTTGCTCTCACTCCTCTCATCTCTGCTTCACAACCAACAGCACAGGCAGAGAGTGAGAAAGGGATGCCGCCCCAGACTGGAGACAGAGAGAGGGAACCATGGGGAGCTGCAACAATGGAGCTGGCTGAAACAAACCCCGGTGTATGTGCCCCTCTACCTCCCCCTCTGTGCACACACTCCCCATGTGAAACCATCTGATGCATGTACTGCTGCTCTCGCTTGTCAATCACAACTGGGGGAGGGGCAGCGGCCTCTTACAAAGCACCCCTCACGGTGCATGTAAGGGAGGGTATTAAAAAAAGACACGCAAAAAGGTTCTTGATCTTCAAGGGGTACTCACAGAGTGTGTAAAAGTTTTGAAGGCTTTATATGCAGCCTGATCTGGAGAGAGGAATGTCAGAGGTTGGTGTCTGTGAGGCTGTAAGAAGGGCTGAGCTGGGGATGTATCAGTGGGTGGGATGGAGGGAGAGAAAGGAAAAGGGATGCGAGGGATGAGTGAACAGTGCAGATCTGGAATGAGAATGGATCATTGTTGTTGTGTGGGGGCACCAATCCCCTCTCTGGAATTGGCAAAGGAGATAAAGCAGCCCAAGCTTGAAGGTAAACATCATCATTGATTTAAAGCACCAACTACTGATCTCTGGTGACAATGGGGTTTAGGTATGCAAAAGAATGCATACACGTTATTTTTAACATGGGCCTAATGAATAGGTGTTGTTTATCACACTTAAACAATAGTGCGGATCTCACAGCAAACACCCTCTTAGATGTGCTGATGATACAGAAATACAACTCACCAAACTCCAACCTCTGCTTGCTTATGCTACTAACGTTCTCTTAACATATTCACCACAACTGTTCTTTGTAATAAAAATTAAGACGACCAGATTGACAACAGATATTAAGTGACTGCACCAATAATACACAAAAACCGGGAATCAGCGAGTGTGGGGCTGTCTAAAGTTGGGCCTTGATGGAGCAACACTTAAGCCTTGATCCTATTCCCCGTTAATCCATTTGCTTTCTACACAACAGGAACAAGAACGTGCTCACAGGCAGCCTGCTCTCGCTTATTTACCAGATCTAATAGGACTAAATCTTCTTTTACAATCACACAGGGGGCTTTACGAAAATAGGTGCCCCCTCCCCAGAAGGGCAGCGGCAGCAGCACGCTAGCACCCAGTCAGCATGGAGTACCTCCACCCTCCAGGGGGAAGGGAAAGAAAGAACCACCATCTGGGGTTTAGTCATGGTGATGCCAGGGGCTGAGGAGACTGCTGGGGCTCGAGAAAGGGGATGGGGTAGAGTAACTCCTAATGGGCATTGGGTAGTGGGACAGGCAATGAGGATGGGGCCTGTTTAGAGGTAGGCAAAGAGGCTAGTGCTTGATGAGGGGTTGATGTAGATGAAGCTGGGTGACAGGACATTGGATGGTACAGAGGAGCAAGAAGATATTTCACAATCCATCAACAGCAGGAGGAAAAAGACTAAAAGCTTCCAAAGATCTTTAAGGCTCTACGCCTCCAAACAGGTGTTTTAAATTACTCAGGTTGATCAGATATCTAGTTAGGTTGAAGGTGGGTGTAGCTATTTAGGAATAAAAGAAGTCACCAACTGTGTGAACTAACTGCAATTACAATTGTGTAAATTGTAAGGTGCAATAATTTCAACAGCAGACAGTCGCAATTCAAACACAGAGCCTCACAAAGAGGTCCAAACAGGCGGTGTAAGTGGAAACACCTGCATGGGAAAGTTCAAGAAGCACTGAGGAACATCTAACTCCAAAATACAGTTGTGTTCAAAACAACATAGAATAGAAATAAATGGATAAATCAGAAACCTCAAACTGGTTATTAAATGTAGGTGTGATAGACAGCAATGGTGAAACTGAGAAAAATGATTCTGTTCCCAGAATGAAACAGAAGAAATACAGACAGCACCCAATTTTCGTCTTTGTAGCACGTTTCAAGGTGATAATGACATTGGGTGGGAAAAAAATATACCAAAACAAAAAAAAAATCCAAAACAATACAACCAACAAATAAAAGTAGATCCCTAGACGTTCCAACTAACCAACCATGACATCACTGAAACTGTGCTTCAAGTTGTTTTAGAAGACTCTTGTTACCCCAAAGTGGTAGTTAATGTTTTCATGCTACAACAGGAAAAGGCATCTTTAAAGCCATTAAAGTGAACTGCTACCGTAGTTACAATAAGTTGTGTAAATGCTGCTTTTGGGTTCGAACTGATGGGATGTGAATTTAATATTGACAAAAAGATAGTGTAGATAACAGAGACAGACGTAGTCATAGATCAACTGAAACATTACTGTATTTGTTCCCTTTGTTATTGTGGATACCTATTATAAAAGTAGCAGCATATAAAACAGCAATGATCAGTGACTCTGGTAAGAGTACTGGTGATGGACAATGCCAAAATTTAGTTGACTAGAGTGAAATGATCAATGAAATGACCACATATTAACCATATTTGATATGGCGGGACTTTGCATAGATGGGAACAGCAGGTGACATTCTTTTCACACCAGGGTGGCAACAACACTTTGCCTAATGCTTGTGACTTAAAATCTTTTGGGATATAAATCAAACCAGACCTGCTTTAACAAATGTAAGGCCCACCCTAGACCCAACTTTCACGTTCCAGATTTGAAACCTTTTAATTCATGATCATACATATCCATTCAGGGTTATGTTAGAGATTGCAGGCCAAACTGGAGGACAAACCAGTTTTCATACAGACCAACTTTGCCAATTCTCGTGCAGCAGAAGTAGAAGTTTAGCTTTAGCTTTTTCATTTGCAGGTTGGCTTTGTCAATCTGCCACTGTGTAATTTCTGTATTTCCTCTTATCAGCCATGTCAAACTGGAAGTGCAAAGTAAAAAAAATTCTCACCGGCACTGTGGCAAACTACAAAGAACTGTGTGGGCAATTTTTTAAAAAAAAAAGAAATAAAAACAAGTCCAGTTTAAAGGCTTACAAATATTACATGTAATTTAGCTCTTCGCTAGTTTAATAATGAACATCTCCAAAGAGAAGCCCAACTCAAGGCAGAACCAAGATGATGACAGGCAGTTGATGAAGATACATGGAATAAATGCATGACGATGTGCCAAACAGGCTGCCCACAGAGCATGGCAAGGGGCGAGGGAAGATGACAGTGACAGAGGTCCTTGGCATGAAGGGCTATGTCTGGCAATGAAGGGCACATCGTTGAAGATCCAGCAGCAGAGGCCTGCAGCGTCTGTTGGCTGTGGGATTTCAGGCATCATTTCACAGTTACGTAGCCAAGAACTCAAGCATACGCCGCAGAGACAAAAAAGCCAGAGAGAGGACAAGCATGTTGACCCTGGGCCTCCTTCCCACAGATGACTCTCTCACTGTTTCATACTAACGTGCTTTCGCTTCCTCAACGTCTCTAGGACACTTTTTCTCCACTTCCCCTCTTTCCCCTATCCTCCCACTCATTCTTTCTTTCCTCTCCATCTCACCCACTCAACTGTCTTGTCCACACACAAACACACACACCCACTGCTTTCCCAGCTCACTGCCTGCGGCCTGAGGAAAGTGGAAACCAGTGACAGTGAAGTGTATCAGCCGCGGAACAATGTGCAAGGGGCTGTTCTGTAAGGCTAGCCAAGGAGATTGGGGGAGACTCCATTATCACTGACCAGCACCGTAGAAAGAAAAGAGCTGCCCCAACAGTATCACAACAGCACTGTCTGACTGAATCAGTGAGTTTGTCAATATCCACCCTGATAGCAGTTTCACGGAGTACAAAACATTTTGGTCTCAAATGTGGCATTCATTAAAAAAGTCTCCATTGTTACAAAGAAGAAAAGAAGCAGGTGTTTCAGTAACAACATTACAGTAAACGTTTTAGTCATTTGCCTCTGCCATTATGAGTTCTCCATACTCACTTAACTTGTTCTTAAGTCATTCTTAAGAACAAGCTCCACAACAAGTTGTAGAAATATGCTCCTCTAAAGTCTCCCCTCCCAAACCTAACACCAGAACTGATGTCTAAAAAGAAAACACATTTAAATATTTTTATATGCCCTCAGCGACCACAGTACTGACCCCTGGCACCTGTAATCTAGGGACAGGGCGGCTGACACAAACAATGACGACCAGCAGCCAATATAAGACACTATGTCCACAAGTAAGGACCAATGGTATGTCAGAGACTGTTGACACTAAAGCCCAGCATGGAATGAAATCACTCGACGCCCCGCACTCTGTCACGACCAATGACAGTCATTTCCTGCCCCCTTCCCTGCCCCCTTTTCCACCTCTGATTCATGGGTAATTCAACCTGTACATCCAGAGATAGGATTGCAGCTGGGGATGACTGACTTTGCCCAACCATTCTTACACAAGCACAGCAAAGTATATCTTAGGGTAAAACAGTGGAAAATGAACTTCAAGATGAAAGACTTTGTCAACTGTCAAATTTAAACTGACTATTACATACAAGCAGCTCATCAATTTTTATCAACCACGACAATGCAAGCCCAGACAAGAGCAAAGGTAAATGAGAGTCATCCCAAAGTGCTTACACTGACAGTGCCCAGGCCAGCTTGTCTAGTTGCTGGTATGTGGCATTACGCAAAACAAACATGTCTGGCTGTCAGTTTCCTCTTACCTCTACAACACAAAGTCCTCAGAAAGTAAACATGTTGGATCCAACTACCCAGACTCTGGAACAAGTCATTTCTGGCTACTATTTAACATTATTGAAGTGACAGACAAGGGTGTGAGTATTTGAGTTTAAGAAAGACACAGACCAGCAGAAAGGCAGACTATAAGCACACAAGTATTCTCAGTCGATAACTTATTATTGCCATATTTAAAGTATGGTGATTTGTGTAGAGTCTTCAAGTTTTCTGTGGTTAAAAGCCCAAACGTTGGACTAAGGTCATCTGTATTCTGTCTGATTTAGTCTCTGAGTGTGCTCGAACTGAAACAGCAGAATAAAAGTCTCCATTTATAAACCTATAGCTCGTAAGTAGATTTAGTCTTATACCCACCCAGAACACAAGCCAAAGCAGCAATACAGTCATTTGATTTGTACATTGCGAGCTAAGAGAGCCACCTTCTTTATTCAACACAAAGAGCAAAAACTGAGGAAACACCAAAGCAAGGCAAACTAGTTTTCTGTTTCACACGCTAAAGAGCCCCTCGTCACACATACTAAGATAGTGTGTTAAAACTGAAAACATATGCTACAGTAAATGTCTCATAATCGTTTTCATGTCATTCAGAATTATCCCATGTCCGATTAGAGTGATGACAAAATTCATTCAATGACTTTGACAATGCTCTGATATCACCAACACACAACAAGACGGGCTGAACCACCATATACTATTCATTCCAGTTTTCTCACACGACGATTCAATATAAAGTGGCGGTATCAGCACTGACACTTCATTTGACAGACACAACATTTCTCAATGAAATGTACTTTTCACTGGCTTTCAATCACAGGCCTAAAGTAGGAAGCCTCCATTACTATTTACTGTCTAGCTATTATTATAACTGCAGCTGCACATTATTATACTAATAGCCAAAAGAGTTATGACCTTGAACACTCCTGTATCTGATTAAGATGTCAATGTATAGGACTACTACATCAATCTCAATATTTCCTCGAAATCCAGCGGAGGGAGGTGTATGCGCACATGTGATCTGCTTAGTGATGCAGTTAAAGATGAATACATCATTTGCGCTGGGGAGCTGCAGAACGACCACCGTGTTAAACTGAACGGCTCAAACCTTACTTGGACTACAGGGGCATTTGTCAAATTATAATCAAGAGGCTCTGTGTAAAAGGATAACCCCTCAACAGCTCCAACAAAAATGTATTTTTCGGTTAAAACAAAACTCATCTTAAGGAAAAACGTGAAAGCACAGGCCCTCAACTTTCATGTAAACTAGGCGCAAATGCGATCCCCCATCTGGCTTGCACCTCGTTTAATAACAAAGCGATGCCTACGTGTGTTTCTCTGCCGAAGGGGGTGGGGATGAATGACTGATGGAGACTGTTGATGCGTGATGTTGACCGTACCAATTTCTTTAAAGTGCAATCATTCCTCACTGGATGAAACAATCTCCATTAACTCTGATGTAATACTTGGATAGATACATATTGGAAATAGCCGTTCTGCGGACTCCGCATGCATTTAAAAGAACAAGGGGGTCGATTCGAGTGATAAAGTTAATTGTGTAATCGCAGAGGAATATATTTCGGTTATTCCGTGATAAAACTGAGCGATCGGACAATCTCGCCGCTGCAACTTATTGGACCCAGTGATATTGCAAACACGCGTTTTAAACCATCGATTCCTGCAACAAAACGGGACTTGGGCGAGCAAACAATGCCTGAAGAGCATCTGCGTCCCTATGGCTACCCAAGCCAGATGGCTTGCAACTGAAAGACAATAAACTCGAACCTCACGCCATGAACTTAACTTTATATGACAGAAAAAGAAACAAAACACCGTAGCGCAGTCCACTCGTTGAGCAGGATAACGATTCGATTGAGTGTGCGACTTTTCGCTCAATGAACACATTTCTACAAAGGCATGAATATGAAGTAAACGACGTTACTACTTAAATGTTTTCAAGTTTCGCATTATTTTGTCACTTTTTAAAATCACACTCTCGTTCATTCTTCTCTCATGTGCTTTTTGTTTAAATGACCTGTACTAAGGTCGCGCTTCAAGACAAACATTAGGCTCTGACCAAATGAAAACAAACGAGTGGCACATGGCTCTGTTACAAGACAAGCTTTATCTGAAGTTACTCAGAAACACTTGAGCATCCTCGCACGTATAGCAACACGTAATGTTACTATAGACGTCAGGTCATTGAACTGTATCGCGAATGAGGCATTAAGATGACTTTTCTTATGACATTTTCAACTTTTGGGGGACCAGCAATTAGCAATTACAGCTAGCCTTTAGCGGTGCTAACGAACTGGCTAGCTCGTTACCTAACAGGATTGAACGTTAGTAACGTTAACGAACGAGAAGTTCAGAGAAGACTGCTAAGCTGGTTAACCAGGCAGCTAGTTAGACAAAAAAGCGCTCGTCAGACAAGACAGACAAAAAAGCTGACACAAACAACTTTTCATTTCCGCAATGAAAGACATTCAATGTTACTGAAAGCCAGCACAGTTGTAATTTACCTCTATTTCAAAGTCTGGAAGGTTGAACGCTGTCCTGAACAGCGAGCAGAAGTGGGCTATGGCGGGGACTTCCCACCAAGACTGGATCTCTTCCACAGAAATTGTACATCCCTGGGACATTTTCGGACTGGAGAAATTGTGTAACGTTTGTTTCTCACATTAGAAGGTAGTTTCTTCAGCGACTTAGAATGTCTCCGTGACATTACACGTACGACAAAACTTGCTGCTGTCGTCTTATTCCTACAGTTGCCATTGCGACCCGCAGAGCGCTACAATCTGTTTCAATCAGAGTCTCACAGGACCTGAACAGATGGGAAGGGCGATACCAGTGCACGACTAGTAGAGGGGGAGGACTTTACTTAACTCTGTATATCAAACTAAATGTGAGCATAAGTTGTCTTAAACTTGTCCCGTATATTGATCCAATACAAAATTATTTTATAGATGTTTAACATGTTTGCGGTTGAATTTGTCTACTCATTATAGTAAGCAAATTATAAGGTCGATAATACCCCGTCGACACGATAGTGCGGCCGCCGTTTAAAGGGAATGCTTGTGAATGGTGAATAAATAAAAAAATAACAAGTTGAACCAGGTTTGAGCCAGGTAACTTGTGTCAAGTTGAACACGTTTGCTTTTCGTTTGCACGGACATACGTTTTTGGGTCTCACTATTTGGCATATTTTGCTATACTTTAATTCATTTCCTATATCTTATTATCAGTGTTTTCACATAGCTAGCCGCCCTTTGATTTACTCCTAACAACCGTTTTCAAACAAACCTACATAGACTATTAAAGGCAGGTTCAGGTGATCCTTGTCGAGTACAGCAAATTGCCCGCTTCAGTTACATTTTATAAACAACATCGCGGAGGAAGTTTCGCCAAATACACTACACAGGGGCTCCCCCTATTGCAATATGTGGAAAGTGCATGTAGTGATGTTTTTAACGTTAGACCTTATACCGGTACCTCTCCCTTGTTGTACAGGCATTTCTCTTGAGAATAATCAGCCTACCAAGATGTAGAAACAATGCAGCGCAATCATAAAGCAAGAAGCTACCAGAATAAAAAAAACATATACATTTTATGTTCCAATTAATTGAAATTTTTTATAGAAGACTTTCTTTATATAACCATATAGATTCAAAAGCATATCGTGTATGAATTTAAATCACAACTTTAACCTAAATGACTGAATTAATAAATAAAGATAAAAAGGGTCGACAGACTTTCATATTATTAATTATTATTAAAATTCAGTGATTTTCGCCAACATTATTTGTCACGTTTTACCCAATAGTTGGGAAAATGGGAGTTCCTTTAAATCAAAACGTTACATTTTCTGTGAAGCACAAGTGTAATTGGAAAATTTAATGGCAGTAAGTTAAATTTACTGAATTTATGGGATGCCCTGCCTGTATATTGACATTTTAGCCTAAAGGTGGTGCAAGAGGAAAGCTCATGAATTCTGTAACCCTTGTAATAGAGATTGTCTGGGTTAATTGGCTTTGGAGCTTAATAAATGATAGTTGTAAATATATAATCGCTGTATAATATTCAGTGTGTGCTCAGTAACATAAGTGAATCTGCCCACTTAGTCCATTAGTTCCAACTTATGGCTGAGAAGCATCAGTAAATGCTTGTTGCTGTAATGAATTGGCTGTCATCAACTGTGAACAATGAACATGGACTCAAGCTGTTTCTATCCTAACTTAATTCCAATGAAAGATTGCATTTTAAGTCAGGGTAAGCATCACATACACACAGTATTGTGCAGAGCTTAAAGCTGTATACGGTTAACATTGAACAAATAAGTATATGAATAAAAACTTTCATATTTCTTGATAATCAAGATCATATTTACACCCTTGTAATAGAGATTACAAGAAGGCTGCCTTTACTGTATCTTGGTACATATCCTAAAAGTCTCTTATGGAGAGATAAACATCATCTAGTGTTTGGATGATGGTAGCTGTCTAACCATTTCAAAAACCTTCACATGACTTTATTCATTCATTATTCTTTTTAGTCTGTATAAATTTAAGTTAACTTGTACAATAAGTAACATGTTGCAGTCCTTGGTTACATTGCATACCTGCATTGTTGCTTCTGTGGCTCTATGATGATGCTTTGAGGTGACAGCAGCTGTCAGTGAGGTAGGGCAGTTCTGGTCATCTATTACAGTGCTGTCAGTGGAGTGACAGCACACTCTTTGGGTCCCTTGGGAACATCACTCCTATGTACGGGTGTGAGGTTGCTAGGCAACAGAGCAATCCTCTGACTTTTAGGTGTAAAACTTGCGGCAAGTTTTGTTCAAACTCAAAGCTCAGTGGGTAACTGGGAGGAAAATTGGGGATTTAGGGATGTTACTCAAAGTGTACTCTACTCCTTTTTAACTTTTTTGTATTTTAATCCAAAATAATTTTTATTTCCAAGAAGGTAACTAGGTAACTAATGTTTTATTTACTCATCCCTTTTATTCTGATTTAGATTCCTGGAGTTGATTGTATTATTATGCCCTGTAACCCTGGCAATGTTGGTGGCCCACTGAAACACAAAGCCCAAACGAAGAGCTGTGTAGTCAAGATAATTAGCTCAAAGAGGGGTGGTAAAGAGAGCAGTGGTTAACCCTTAGTTTATAAAGTTAGTAAGCAGTGGTAAAGATTGTCGGTCATTTCTGGTTACAGATCATTTTCGAGGCTCCAGCACACCTGACTTGTAAGTTCAAAAAAATCCAGAGATTCTGTTAACCAGCCTGTGTTTTAATGTTTCTGTTGCGTTATAGCTCAGTCACTGGCATAGGAAACCAGTACTTGGAAGGGGGTAGACAAGTGCTATTTAAATGAATATATATTGTAGAAAAGTGCTTATTTTTCATGCATTTGTATACATTTTTTATTGAGTCACACTATTTTTCTATTTTTTTCCTCTTTTCTTTACTGTCAGTTAGAGAATAGTCTTCCATTGTGAATGGGGCACGGACAATTCTGTGCTTGCTGCTGACCCTGTGTTTGGAAACAGAGAGACGCCCTCTGTTAACAAAGTAAATGCAAAGCTTTGATATAAATGATATGAAGTAGATTTCTATTTTCACCATAAATAATGTTACTTAACGGCATTTGGTGTAACTGAGTGCTTAAAATCTAAAAGCCAACCAAGGAAGTATTTTTGCTGAAAGATTTTTCCTGCTGATGAGTGAAATGATCACTGATAGTAATTGTTTTTTCCATTAAGAGAAATCAATACATCAATCAATGCACATGAAAAAATAGTTTAGGGGGAATGAGTGGTTGCTGTGGTAGTCACATGCTCTTTTTGTTTATGTCCTTACATAACGTCTTGTCCTTTAATTACTTCCTTTGATGTAATGCCAAATCAAGAAACATCTCAGATAATGTGGATCATATTGGTACGTCACTGTCACGTTGGTAGTAATTGTAAGTCTGTGGAGTTTTTTTGGATTTCATTGTGCCCAGAGGTATTATGTAATAGTGGGGCTGTTGAATAGAGAGCGTATTACAGATGGGCAGCCTTTTTTGTTGCTTGTTCATGTTGCATTTATATTCTCTGAAACAAGACACACTGAGTTATAACTGCGGGTGTTTGTCCCCACAGTGTCTGTTGCGTGTGTTGTGGCAGAAGCTCCACAGGCATGAGTTTATGTCGAGTTGTGTTAGTGCAGTGCTGTGCTGCTGGGGCTGTGTCACACAGGGAGTCACCACAAGAGGGAGGGACTTAGGCAGCAGGACAATGCTGGTGTTTGTGCAACGGCCCCTGAGTGGCGGCTGGCTCTCTCAGATCGCTCTCGCTTGACTACCATTGCTGCACGCATTGTTGAAGTGAAAGGAAAGTGGACAGCTTGATCCTGTCTGTGGGATGCACCGACAGAGGTAAGACCCCCGTTCCCCACTGCTATACCTCATGCAATGGAGGAAAATGAAGTTTTTTGAAAGCTGTATCGTGGGGCTTGTGCTGTGTGAACTGTGTGAGCAGGGGTGTTCTAGTGCAGGTTTTTTTTTTTTTTTAGGGGAGACAGAGGTCTGGGAGCTGTAGGGTTGGCTTGGGGTGAGGCACCCTTGTCTGTGTTTTGGCAGGGTCACTACTGTGCGTGAATGGCGCTGAGCTGAAAGAAAGTTTCACAGAAAGAGGCTCAGTGAAAGGCATGTGTAGTATGTGACCAGGACCCAGAGCTGGAAAAGACAGAGTTTGAACAGGACGTAGACAGAAAAAAAAATATTTGGAGATGAAAAAGTTAAAGTGATGGAAAATGACGATTACGATAAAAGCAAGCAAAAACTGACTACTGAGGCATGCGAGGATAGACTGAAGGTTTACAGTGGTAAAAATAGAGGCAGAATGGAGGTGGAGAGATTAAGAGAGAGATTAATTAGGGAGCTGAGGGAAGGGGGAAGTCAGGAAAGGAAAAAGCAGAAAAAAAGGATGGAAGAAACAGAGAACAGTGGGAAAAAGCAAGCGCTGTAAACCCCAGATAAGGTTTCAACAGTATTTGTATTATCTGTAATACACACAACTTAGGCGAGACTACAAACCATTTTATGTCCAGACACACAAAAAAGAAAAAGGAAAAAAAAAACCATGTCAAACCAATTCTCCAACTTCCATTCAAATCTCCTTTTCAGTCCTTTGTAAATGCTGGATTCCAAATGCGGTAAAAGAATACCGGTAAGCCCCTCATTTTCAGTTCTGCCCTCCTTGCTAGATCAAATACTCTTATCCCTTTTAGCTGGCAGATTAGAGAGACTCAAGATGTTCTGTCTCAGTGTGGTAGCCCTGGGATATGTCGCTGTTCACATTTATGATTGACTAAGTCTGGATTTTATAGGACTGATAGTTAACGTTACGTGTGTCAATCCTCCATCATGACGGTAAACCTCCTACCATCTTATAAAGCCATCACAGATGTCTATTCATTGGTGCTTTGAGAGAGGCAATACCTAATGTCACATGGAGTAAAGAAACACTGGTCTCAGTGATAGTCTTTAGTGATAGTCTTTAGAATCTTAACTGCATGTGTTTTGTGTCTCCAGGCAGTGGGAGAGAGAGTTGGTGTGAAGTGCATTAAAGCAGAAAGGCTGGCCAGAAGACACAGATTCAACATCAGTGGTTTTGGTCACGAGAGAGGAAAAGGGCGTCCACCCTTGCTGTACCAGCGAGGAGAGGAAGAAGAGGAAGAAGAAGGAGTAGGTCCAGTGCTGTCACGTTAAAAGAAGCAGGGAGCTGCATTCATAGTGTGGGTGGGCAGGTGAGCGTTGAGCTGGTGGTGACAACTTGGGGCTGCGTGCCAAACTGTAAGAGGGAAGAGGAAGAGGAAGAGGAAGACGAGGAGAAGAAAGAATAGGTGGAGGCGGAGGAGAGGAGTAGTGGGCCTGGAGCCCAAACACAGGCAGGATGGCGGAGAAGAAAGTTAGGTAAGTTTCTTTTAACCCATTTGTTAAGCTTAATGAAGACGGATCAACATGTATTTGCTAGGTCAAAGCAGCAGCTGTGTTAATGTTGATCTCTTTGTGTGTGTGTGTGGTTGGGGAAACCACCTGTGTGCCCGCTTTACCTGTATCCATGTCCATGAATGGATGTGATGTCATTTGCATGGCTTGTGTGGGTGACTGCATTTACGTGGGGCTGTGCGTGCATGTGTGCGTGTGTGTCTATGTTGATCCTTTTGCAGCCTCCCTGCTAAGCTGATTAATGGGGGCGTGGCGGGCCTGGTTGGTGTGACATGTGTATTTCCTATTGACCTGGCCAAGACACGCCTACAGAACCAGCAGGGCGTCCAAGTCTACAAAGGAATGTGAGTAGAGCTACCCTGGCCTGAGTTAACACGCTGCTGTCATTGATCTACCACAGACAAAAATAGGGAATTTCACATTGCTGCCCTTTTCATTTCCTTGGTATCCCTGAACATTTTCTCTCTACTGTTGTCGTTCAGAAAAAGCCTCTAAAGCCATCTTTATTTTTAAAGTTAGGAAACGCCTACAGACATGCAAAGGCATTGAAAACTAAAGTCTGCTGATGATGAATGGTGTTAAATGTGCTTTCTGGTTACCAGCGGCCTTTAATTTGAGCTAAAAACTAACCAGATTTGTTTTGATTATACTGACTCACATACTTTCCCAAAGGATCTCAGAGGGTGGAGCAGCAAAACTCAATTCTCTTCCTATATTTGGTGCAGCATTTTACTTCATTTGTACAAAACTCACTCATGAGATAGTATTAGAGGAACTGCTGTAAACAGCGTGTGTGTGTATATGCTTTGTTTTCATGGACTGCCATGGTAGCAGTTCATGGATTGAAGTCAAAGATTTATTCAGTAATTTATTCAGAAACCAATTTTCCAACCAATGCACCAAAACTATTTCACATCACATGACCTCAGGTTTTGTTTAAAAATTTAAACGAGAAACCAAACCACTGGATGCAGAAAAAAGGACCTGGTTGTCCTTAAAAGACACCCTGAACTTGTTACTGCGCACATCTGGTGGGCATCAATACTGCTAGCTGATTGGGCGTGGCCATCCTGTGTTCAAATGTTTTACACTGTGGTTTTCCACTGTGAGTCAGAGATGGAAAAATAGCCTGGATAACTTCTTCCCTTCAAGGCCCAAATACATGGCTGCATTCTTTTCTGTTCTTTGCAAAGAAAAAAATGAGTATTTCAACAAAACAGCTTGTTTTGAAAGGCCTGAGGGTCATGTATTTGGGTGAAGGCCTGGCTGGTGATGAATTAATATTACTGATGATTTGAATGTCTGCCAGTAGAGTTGCTGGTGAAAGGTAATGAACATTGCTATGTTGTATGCTGGTTACATAAAAAAAAACCCAAAATATCACTTGTTTTCTTTTTTTGTTATTCAAGGCTGGACTGCCTGGCAAAGACAGTTCGCTCAGAGGGCTATTTTGGATGCTACAGAGGTATTCTTTGCATTTCTAATCCTGGTGACAAACAACACTATAAGCGTGCTTTACTATGAGGTTAATCCATCCACCTACGCTGTTGTTTCCCCCGTGAGCCCTCAATCTTTTTATCATAATAACCCGTGTCTACTGCTATTAGTCCAAGGTGGTGAGCCATAAGCTGCTGTGTAGGTTTGTTCTATTTGTGTGCCTCAGTGGAAAATGTTAGTTGTCACCATCATCACCCTGTTTGTGTTTTTCAGGTGCAGCAGTGAACCTCACTCTTGTCACACCAGAAAAAGCCATCAAGCTGGCTGCCAATGACGTCTTCAGACAGAAGCTCTCTAAGGATGGGTACATTGCTTTTTGCCAGTGATGAATTATGCCACACGCAGTAATGTTAAATCCTACTAGATTTGAAAAAGTGTTTTACAGTAAACTAAAACTACTTTATTAGTTAAACAAAGTAAAGATTTGTTTTGTTTTGTTTTGCTTTGGCCATGGTTGTTTAATTTCATCATCATGTAATGTATTAACCTGTGTTTTAGCTAATTGGTATTAACTGAACTTACATGTGTTTTTCTTTTGTGCAGCATGTGGCAAAGAAAGTCAATCTTTAACCTTGTTTAAAAATACTTTAGTATTCAATTATTAACTGGCATAATATGGCAACTAAACCTGCCAGGAATGCTAAGAACCACAAGCTTGCTAGAAGAATTCAATTGATGGACACATTACATTTATCACAGAGCACTTACTTACAGACCACAAACGTACACTGGTTATTCTGTATATCTTTTACTGATACTACTGCATTGACAGGCATTTGCCACTGTGGGGGGAGGTACTGGCAGGGTGTGGGGCGGGGACCTGCCAGGTGGTAGTCACCACTCCCATGGAGATGCTTAAGATTCAGCTGCAGGATGCAGGACGGTTAGGTAAGCTGGTCGCTGAATGTAACCTTTTTTCTAAGAATACCAAAATGCAGTGTGTTAAAATTCATGTCAGTGGAAATGGATGACATTCAGTCTTAGAAAATCCATTTTAGGAAGTAATTCCACTTTTTCACAAATTTGCTTCTTTTTCCATTTTATACTAGGATTGATTGGGTGCAAGTTGAGTCAAATGATATATCTCTCAAATAATTAGTGTTCACATATTACTTATAAAAATGAAAAATAAAAGATGTGGCATCCATATTCATTCATTAACTTTTTGTCAGCAACAATGAACTGGTGGTGATTGTATGATTACATTAGTCTGCATCTGTTTTCTAACCTGGGACAGTCTGTGTTTGACTATCAGCTGCCCAGAGGCCTGTTCCAAGAGCAGCTCAAGCTGCTGCTGCTCCTGGTCCAGCTCCATCATTGGTGGCCCCTCCACCAGCACAACGGAGTCCTCCACCTCGGCCTTCAGCCACCAGGATCACTGTGGAATTGTTGAAGACTCGTGGACTGGCAGGACTCTACAGGGGGGCAGGAGCCACCTTAATGAGGTAATACACACAAAGAGATAAACACACACACATTCTCACCCACACTAATACATGAAATCGTTTTACTGTTCTATACTTACGGAGCTGAGAGTTGACACCCTTAATTGACAGCTCTACAGCTTCTCTCTTCACACAAGTGTCAAAAACATACAGCTACAGATCTGATGATATAAGTCCATCATTGGTCTTTGCCCTAAGGTGTTTTCATACCAGGTGCACCACCCTATGCTCCCACGTGGTGGTCCAACTACAAAGCACCATGCAGGTTCATATTGAGCAGGCCATTCCTCCCTGTAACCCTGTTCCAGGTTTCTCCTTCATTGCCCATGTAAGCGCTGAAGTCCTGCAGCAGAGCAGAGTACTGTAACCCAGCGACTTTAAGAATGCCAGGTACGCTGCACTGCAGTTCAGTGCATAAGTACAAACAACAGTCAGAGTGGTTTCGTTGGCATCTTGCAATTGTATAGATCCACATTCCCCAGGGAAAATTCCAAAACAGCAGCACTTTTTCTGAATCTCCCGAGTATCCCGACAGCTGCCCGGTGCCTTTCACCCTGAGCAACTCTAAAAAAGCAGAGCCCAGCAACTCTCTAGGAATTTGATTCAAGTAGAACTGAGCCCAACTATAGTTGGTCCAGACCAACTCCTGCATCAATTAAGGTTCACTCTACACAATAGAGGTGATGTTCCATGTCCCTTGAACCAGCTTTGAACACCAGGCCTGGTTTGAAACGCACTTGTGCCTATCCCGGTGGTCTGGTGATGCTTCTGGTGAGCTTCCCCCACGTCTGGCTCCTGGTGGGAGACCTAATTTCCCTGTCTGCATGTTGCCTTAACCTGGTGGCAAATACCACCTCATGGAAGTTTCAGTTTACATGTGTTTTATGGACTTATAGAAAGCCTACATACCATGCCTTGAGTAGTGTACACCCTCAGTACACTACACAAGACCTCCAGGGGGGCAAAAAAACATCCATCAGTAGCTGCAGCTGCAGTACCCCAAACTTCCTATCAGTCATCAGTTGCCTATATAACAAAAGTGAGAACAGTGTCCCTATTCCCTGCACAAAATCAAAGACAGGGGTTGTTACCAATACTACTTGGTATATTCATGAATAGAATCTCAAGTCCCAGCAAGGGGAAAGAAAATGTCCAGTTAGAGGACCTAAGAATTGCATCTCTGCATTTTGTAGATGATGTGGGTCTGCTTGATTCATGGTTTGCAGGCGGATTAGGGCTAGGTTATTAACCTAAGCTAAGGAGTTCAAGTATCTTGGGGTCTTGTTCACTTGTGAGGGTGAAAAGGCATGTGAAATGGACAGTTAGATTATTGCTGCACCAGCAGTGAAAATAGCCTGGCCAGAACACAGTTTGACCAAGTTGAACAAGTTTTCAATTTACCAGTCAATATATGTTTCAACCCTTTCCTATGCCCATGAGATTTGGGTAGTGACCAAAAAAAAATGAAATTGTGGATTCAGGTGTCAACATGTGTTTTTTTTTTCCATATGGTTGCTTGGCTCAGTCTCAGAGATAGGACGAGGAACTCATATATTGAATTTAGAGTAGAGCTGCTGCTCCTTTGTGTCAAAAGGAGACAGCTGAGGTGGTTTAGACCTCCTTGATGCCTCCTCTTGAATGTTTTTCAGGAAGTTTACATGTCATGCTGCAGTTTGTTTCTTGTGTCCTTAATAGTTCACTATCTTCTTGATCTCACGGGTATCACTCCATCCTTGTCATTATGGTTTTTATACTTTTCTCTCATGTTGGAAATGTGTCAACATTCAGGTACACAATCATGCACTGCTGCTTGTATTCCCCAGCTCTTTCTCTCCTTTCACTCAACTCTGTCATCACTGATTTAACATTGCATAACTCATTCTGTGTCTGTTGTATTTCCTGACACCTCTGCCAATCAACACTGATCAATAGACTCCTGCAGCTATGTCTGGCTGCCATACTGCAGTCGAATGGGGCCATATCTGTTTCTCTTTCCCTAATTGTCTCTTGTGACTTCTCCCTCTTCCATTTCTAACCTTTAGCTCCTCAAATTCTTTCCATTACATCTCATTACATGTAACCACTTATATTCTAATTATATTTTTCAGGGATGTCCCCTTCTCAATGATCTACTTCCCGCTGTTTGCCAACCTAAATGCACTGGGCCAGTCAAGAGCGGGAAATGTGCAGGCCCGGGCACCGTTTTGGCAGTCCTTTATGGCAGGCTGTGCCGCAGGATCGGTGGCAGCTGTAGCTGTAACACCACTGGACGGTGAGTGGAAGAAAGAAACAGACAGTTGGACAAGAAGTGGGAAGTGAATGGGGACTTTGCTATTCAAGAAGATATCAGGTGTACATAGACACATGGTGCTATAATAATTTAGACCAATTAGGTCCTTTAAAGCCATATTATGGTATAACCTCATCATAAGACATCATATGGTATGACCAGTTTGTGTCAAGTTTAGCAATCTTAGGATAAAGGACAAATAATGGCTGCGTCTGAAATCACTGGCTTGTTCACCCATTATGGATATGTACAATATATCACATATCACAATAGCTATCAATTGTATTTGTTTAAATATATATGCATTTGAAATATGGGATTATTAGCAGAAAACAGTGTACATGCTATTTAGGCACTATATAGTGAATAAATGTCCACACATGTTCAGTAAACAAGGAGTGATTTCAGGCACAGTTCTCATGGCCAAATGAATACTATCATTAGAAATCTCTAATTGTCTTATATTTACATTATTCTGTGATTGTCACTTCTGGCTGCTGTGGCTCCTTTTTGCTTCAAGTGACACTGGGTCATGCTGGAGTAGCTGTAAATAATGCATTTTATGTTTTAATTGCCCGTGCAGTCATAAAGACTCGTCTGCAGACCTTGCAAAAAGGTGAGGGGGAAGACACGTACAGAGGAATTATTGACTGCACACGGTAAGACTTTTATTTGTGATAAAACATTTGCTGCCCTCACAAGTGTAAAGAGCCTGCTAACATTTTCCTGTTTCTGCTTTTGAAGGCGCATCATGAGGCGAGAGGGCCCAGCAGCATTCCTGAAGGGTGCAACATGTCGTGCTCTGGTCATTGCACCTCTTTTTGGCATTGCACAGGGTGTCTACTTTCTTGGTGTTGGGGAGACGGTGCTAGGTTTGCTGGAATAGCAGTGCTTGGCACACGTGGCGGTGGTTGCGTTGTCTCTGTACAGACAATTTGCTGCTTTAATATGCAGTAAATGACAACTGAGTGAACGGTAAATACAGAGAGGGAAATGCAGCCACTAACCAAAGCAAGAGGAATGGTCTGAGATCTGAAGAGGCTCTATTTACTAATATGTGGACCAATGAGTTCACACTAATCATGTTTCTCTAGGTTTTTACATGCTGTCAGCAGGGTTCCATAGGTTAAACAGGGTCCTGTGTATGTGTGTGACTAATCTGAGGGTATGTGTCCCAAGTCGTCTGGGTTATCCCCGTGTGCTTGCTACAATATGTCAGGGGCTGTTCCTTTCACCTGAGGGAGATTATTCTGTCTGGTTGTGAAGAGAAAGCTGCTGCATGTTGTTTAAGGCTGCTAATTAAAATGCCTACCGACGAAGAACTGTGCACCATTCTATGTAAGTGACAAATTCCCCTTTCGATCATTATCAAAAGCTAATGTTGCAGAATGTTTGATGTCAGAGGCGGCACTAGATATTTGACTTGACTTCAAATGCCATTTATTTAGATTTTAAATGTTTGAATTGTTTCTCTTGAAAGAGAGCTTGATCTCCTTCTGCCTACTGTGTTATGCATTCCTCCCACTCCATCCGTGAGGTGTGAGTTGTAATCTTGGATTCCTTCACTGGATTGGGAGGTGCTGCCTGCCAGTATCTCTAAGGTCATTTGTTAATCTGATGGTAATGCTTTAATCCCTGTATTAGCGTACAATATACCCTAACATACAGCTCACTTCCTGCCTAAAGGCCACAGGTTAGACTGCTGGGCCACTGTTTCGTAGCCTTGACTTCCTCTCCTCCACAGCTTGGGAGGGTTTAAATAAGACCTGTGAGAAGCCCAGGACTGTTTTTACGGTTTAGTTACACATAAAAATATGTTGCTTCCATGGATGTGCGCACAATTACTACATAAAATGCAATTAAAGCCTTATCAATGCTGATAGTTTCTAAAGCATCAAAACTGTAAGTCTTAAATGAATTCAGTGGAATTGGTGGTTTTGAAACATTGATTTGGTATGTCAGAGTCCAACTTAGCGAGGACAATTCTATTCGTTAGACCCATGGAGGGAGTATGGCACCTTGTCTTGCCAACTGTTTGCCATTACTGAAGTCCACTGGGTGGCACTAAAAGCTTTTTTTTTTTTTACATTTTTAATGCAAGACACATTTTGATGTGGCTAGTGTACCTAGGCTACTACATCTTCCTCATTGTAGAGTGAACATAGCCTGAGTAAACTGTTTGTTTACAAGCTGTAAATAAAGATATCTCATACGTGCTGATTTCTCTGTGTTACATACATTTATTTCTTTGGTTTTTGTAAGTGTCTCTCACACACGCACACACACAGAGTCAAATAGTCCCCAAACAAAAAAACACATTGTTTGTCAAGCATAACAGACAATCCACCTCAGTAAAGACCGTAGTCTACAAATAATGTAGACTAAATATATGAACGTGTATCTTTGGTGACCTAAATACAAAGCTTTGACTTCAGTAATGAAGTAGTAAGACGCAGAAGAGTTCCCCATTACAACTGAAGGTAAACATTTTTGCACCAAAATTGCTATTTAAAGCAGTCCTTTAGACAATCACTGAAGAGGTAAATTAAGCGGACACTTAAACAGATGTAAAACTGCCCAAATTATTAATTAGTACATTAGTAAAAAAAAGAGATATGAAAACATATAGTAGTATCTCATTAAGTAACTCAGGGTTTTCTTAGACCCTTAGTGAGATGATTGTACAGTCTCTTGTGCACTACGATGATGGTCTGTGGTCACCTTATACATTCCACCCGTGTCCACGTTGCTCTCTTCAAATCCACCGTTAATCTGTGAACTTGCGATTGGGGTTGGCACCGAACAAGTTCACTCTGATCTCAGGCATCATCTGTCAGGTGCAAAGTAAGGACACATTTGAGGGTGCACAAGAAACTAAACAGAAAAAAAGTGGGTGATGAATTACTGGAGTGCATTAGTAGACAAACACTAACATATAGTCCTAATACATCACCATGCCACTGAATGAACACATGGCCACTGAGAGGTGTGTGTTCCTTACACTATATGTTCATATCTTGTATCTGTCCGTATATTTGTACATGTCTTGTAAAATGCTTCATCTTCTTTCTACCTTCCTAAAATGTCTATATGAATGAAGGTTTGTCCAGAATGCTTGCGAGAAAACAGATACAGCTCAGACTCAGCAAAGGAGACGTCCTTTGAGGTTTGTGATGTGCATATATCCTGAAAAAGAGTTGGTCTTTTGCTTTGCGTACGCAGTAGATTTATTACATAATTTTTTATAAGATGCTATTATCTGCATCTCCAGCTGTGTGTAGGAAGTTGAAACCATCTGGGATAAATGCTCCAGACAAATGTAAAAGCATGAACAAATGAAGGCTCATAACTTAAAAAGCAGTAATAACTGCATAGAATATATTTTCCTACTTTACTTGAATCCAAATAAAAATAAAAATATTTGCCCATTCTTAAAATGATTACTCAATAACATCCAATTAAAGTATGTTATACATGTGCATAGCATGACAGTCCAGTCTGAATGTTCTAAATCCTTTTTAACGCTCAACTCTCTTGTGTTCTGCTTTATAAGTTCATTTGAGAACCCAGTGGCCTGTGCTGCCCTCCAAAGGCAAACAGGAGAAATTGCATTAAATGTACTGTAAAGGGTCATATATATTCAAAGTTACTCTACCTGCTGTGCTATAAGTTCTATCCTGCTCTCCAAAGTGTTGGAGACCTTGATCTTCCCATTATCATTATACACTTCAACTCCTCCGCAGCTGTTACAACAAAGAGCAGACAATTTAGTGTAAATCTGTGAGAACCAAACCTGGCTTAATTATGTCTTTTTCAATCAAAAGCTTTTACAATCAATAAGAAAAGAACTAATATGGCAATACAATTAAACTCAAAAGAATAAGAGTTTATGTTAAAGTAAGATGAAGCTTCTTACATCTCTGACGGAAGAAAACGGTCCTTGTCGATTTTGACAACTATGTTGCTCTTCACAGCCTCTTTGTAGATAGGGATTATTTTATTGACTGCAGCCTGTCAAGCAATAAAACACTTATAAAACACAACATTGCAAAGATTCTGGGGCTGTAACTGCCTATAGATATCAGAGAAAGCCAGTTCGCTCGCTTTTTTTTTTTTTAACAAGTAAGCTAAATACACCGATCTTCACTTTTTACCATATTCTCCTCACTGAAGGATTTTACAGAGTCACACTGCCTGATAAAAAAAATTGAAAAATGGATCATAATTGAATATAATTATGATCTTTAAGATATTTATTTTCCCTAGAAACATATGATGGGCCTTACTGAACTATATGGCAGACCCTAGTTTTTGTCGTTCTATCTTCCTAAACAACTTGTTTCTGTAATCAGAGCATACACTGTAGTTGACCAAAACTCACCTGAACCATTTCTACATCCTGCTGTCGGCAGCGAATGGTAACTTTAGGCTCCAGCAGTTGATAAAATCCCTGAAAAGTGAAAAGCACAAACTCAGAAAAGGAAGGAAACCAACAAACTGATCAATTGTTGATTGAGCTGTATTGTCCAATTAGAGCTGTTGGAACTTTTACCTGAAGCACCAGGCCCTCTAACAGGGTCAAGTATTTAGCAGGATCCTTTGCAATCTCTGCAAGTCTTTGACGAGCCTCATTTAACAAATCCTGGGACAAGAACACAGATGGAAAACAGAAACAAGGCACTAAAGCTCATAATATATAAACACTCTTATCAGATACAATGGTACAGGGTATAAAAATAAATGCTTATATGTGGTGAGAGACAGCTACTGGGGTAGCAAAACCCAAATGTAAATTAGAAATCGAATCCAATTGGGACAAAACCATTTTGACCCACACACACTTATGGCGTAAATATGCAGAGAAACCTCACTCATGAATACACTCTAAAAGTTGTATATAAGATACACCAGAAACACATGTCAATACACTAAACATCAGCAACCATCTGTGCCAGCTGTGTAACATGCAGAAGAAGAAGTGAAAACATGTAAAACACAAGCACTGGTTTCTAACCGTGATCATGTCGTCACGGGCCTTCAGCACTTTCAGTCTCGCCTGGTTCATCAGGTTGGACATCTGGCTGTGAGAGTGCAAGGCAAAGTTAATATATGTATAAGCATACAGCATGAATACAGTGCAAAAAACCCCCACTCTACCTGATATATATCACACAACACTTCTTTATCACAACAACTTTTTTTTTTGTTGTTGTTGTTTTTTTTTTTTTGTTTTTTTTTTAAACAGAGGCCACTAATGATGAGGGTCCTACAGAAGGTTTTCACGTTAAGAATGCAGAACCCGGGTAGGATATGCACAGGCAAATATTTGTTCAAACTTCACTGTAACGATGACACATTAAGCTTAGCAAGTCAAAAGTGAGGGGACAAAGTGACTGAAAGATTTTATGGGAAAAAAACCCCAAAATGTATCTGATAAGAACAGATTCAATTTGCTGATGCAGCCAGTTCACTCATATGCATTGCAATCCATCTGACGAGTCGTGTGCAATGTAAGATTGTTGCGATCCAATATCTACACTTTCCTGGCTGCCAACTCACATTTTTTTATGTTGTTCAATCTGCTTCTCCTTTTTCTCATAGTACTCCATGATCTTTACCCGTTGAGTCTGCACCAGGCGGCCTTTCTCGATGTTGAACTCTTCCTCTGCCTGTAAACAGAGGGGCATGACAAGGCTCGTTAACGGTCACTGCAAGATTCATTCCAACACAAACAGAAAGCCTTCAGTTACCTTAGCATCAATTTCCTCAACTTTCTCTCTGGCCTCTTGCTCAATGAAGGCCATCATGTGCTTGATCTGTCACAGAAGACAAAGACAATATAGTCCAGTAGTTTCCATAGTTTCAAATTCAGATGTCACACAAGATTTTTAGAATGACGTTAAGTCGGTTTAATAAACGTGAGATTCCAACCTGTTCACAATCCAAAACAAACATTTTTACCTTAAAACAGAATATAGCTTGTGGGGAATTTCAAATGAGCTCGTTCCCTGACAACAGATAAACCTGACTAACTTGTGCTTATTATTAAAACTACTTTAAACGTTAGCATGTTGAGAGCACAACCTCGAAAGTTAACGACAGTTTATAACGATAAGACCTCTAGAACTTTCTGTGCAACGTTATGTGCAACGATAGTTTAGGTTTTAGCTTGTTAGCTAACGTTGGCCCCAATGTTTATGTTAAACATTGGCTAGCGTTAGCAGTGATGTTTGTTATGTTAAACGTAAGCTAACGTTACCCAAAGTTATAACGTGACTCACTAAGATAAACATGGTTAAACTTTGCAGTCACGAGTCTGAAACGTCTTTAATTTACCTGTTTTTGTACGTCGGCATCGGTGAGCGCCATGTCTGCTCTTCAATATGTTCTCTTTATTTGATGTCTGTAAACACTGTCCAACCGACCACTTGTACAGTCCAGAAACAGTTAGGTGAATATACTTTTCCTCTGCTTGGATTGACGTCGAGCTAGCGGCACTCGACGGAACACAGCATCCGGTCACAACTTTCAAAATAACGACGTCAGTAGGTCAGTAAGACCTTGGAATAGGGAACTGAGAGAAAAGTGCGTCTATCCCCTGCGAGTGTCAATAGCATGATGAAGAAACACCTACGGTTAACTGCAAACAGAATTCTACTACCCTTTTTATTCAAGTGCTTCTTACTTAATGATTGTGCGTCCTCGTCTCAGCCTATGGCGTCAGTTAAAAGGTTCAGGGGGCGTCGCCTAACGTACACCGCGCGCATCTCAGTCGGATCTTATTCATTCAGTTTATATGTCATTTTGATACTACTATACGTCATATTTGATGATATCTTCTGTTGTTAAGGTTTATGGATTTCAGTGTAAAATTTTACTTACTGGAAATGTGCTTTAATTATTTTGTAAGCATATAATTTTCATTTTAAATGTGCTGACGATATAATAAAATAATGTTCAAAATTTCACTCTCAACTGACATCCTGCACGTGCGGTTGCTAGGTTACAATGACAAGCTTAATTAATGTCCGATACTACAAATTCCTATGCACTTTCACTGTAAAGTTAACGTCGCGTTAATGAGTTGCAACACTTGTCCTCTCACTGAGCAGAGTGTTATTTTGAAGGTTACGACAGGAAGATTTGCGTTTTACTCTCCCTGTCTTGTGTAGCTTCCAGAGCACACTCTGCTAGTGCTACCGCTGCCAGCCAGTGGTGGTCTGCCCTCTTCAGCTACGCTGCCGGGGACTGTGTCGCATATTTCCCTTCAACTTGTCGTCTGTCAGCACCTGGTTGCCTTTGGACGAGGACGGTAAGAATAGGGCTCATGTTGGGCTAAACTCCAGTCCAAACGAAGTTTTGCGTGTCAGAAATAGCATCTATAACGTGTAACGTTAAGCTAGCTATAGCTTGCATGTGTACTGAGATGTTGCAGCAACGGCTCGCTCAAATGACTGAAAACGGACGTGTCAGGCTTGCGCACATTTATGTGTTATGTCGGGTTATTATTTGCCGTGCTCCATATCTGGGTTTTAATTGATTATGAGCGTATTAACGTTATATCGTAGTCTTTTGGAGCGCTGTTTTTATTTTGGGAAAATGTCAGTATTTACTGTAACAGTATTCATAGGACTGTACTTCTTATCATCATCGTAAATTTGAAGATATGTCAATTTGAGGACCCCATAAGTCAGCATGACGTTTTATTTTGATAGTTCAAACCGGAAGTTTTTTTTTTAATCATTTGGCAAACTTGACCAGGATCGTACTTTTGCTTCGCATGCTGTCCGCTTATTTCTTAAACACAATGCAAGCTTATAAACATACATTTGCAAGGTCCCGAATTTGTCACCGTAGCCTAATATCCAGAGCAGTACATCAGTATTTCAGTTTCCATTCAACACTTGCTCAGTAAACGTTGTAGTTGAAGGACTTTTGGCGCACCTCTGTCCACCACGTGAGTTATGTAAGTTGAGTTGTTGGTACAAAACGTCCTCATCTAAGAGTAAGACGTGTTTTGGGATTGTCTCCCTTTGTTTTTTAAGTTATGAGCCATTTAATCCCAGCGGCACCAAATATTACATTCAGAGGTTAATTTTGCCATCGCCCCTATGGCAGGTGGGCAAGTGCGCATGTCCACCTGGCATAGTGGTATGTTTTACAGTTTTGCAACAGATGTCATCATGACTTTCCTCCAAAGTCAGCTGGATTCCCTAATGTCTTTTGTTCTGTTGTTGTTTTTTTTTTTTTGGCCAGCGTTGATTGAACTGCAGCAATCGTGGTTGACAAATAACATGTTAATTTCCCCCCCTTGGGTTTCATTTTCCTCAGGTGAGGCGTCCAGCTTTGACTGTAAGAACTTATGTGCCTGAGAGTCTGACACAGGTCTGTTCAATGGCTACCTCAGGCTCCACCTGTTCTGCCTCCATCACTGCCACTGTGCCTGAGGATTTCCATTATGAAACCAAGTACATTGTGCTCAGTTACCTGGGAATGCTGCCTGTTAGCCAGTCACGGGCACAAACCCCAGCTCAAGGTGAGAAGAACGACCATTCTTTTGGCTCTTGGTGTAGTTTTAGTGTAATCTGAAAGTGAAGTTCAGAAATAATTAATTATTTTATGAAGGAACACTCATCAACACTCAGCTACATCTAAGGACACCTTGTTACATTGCTTTCCGCACTCTCTTCATGCAATCAGTGGTACATATGTTAGGGCAAACCACCACACTTGTGCATTCACACAGCGCACAAAGAGAGCTGTGTGCAGATACACACATGGCAGTACAATATTCAGGGTGTGTAGGCAGGTTGCCACCTGTTTACCAGCTCCATTTGGCCTTCTCTGACTTTGGCAGAGACTGATGTGCCTATTTACACGTGACAGTTATGAAGTGCTTGTGAACAAATAGATGTCATGTGAGACTCTCAGTATGCCCAGCAACAATCCTTCCAATATGGTCTCAGAAGTAGCTGAAGACTGGCGTGTCTTTACAGAGGCTTTTATAGTGGCCTTGTGCTATGACCTCAGGCAAGCAGCATGCCTGTTTTCCATCTTGTTCCCTACGCATCTGCTACACTAAAAAACATAGATGAGCAATTTTGTCCTATATTTCTAAAAATGTCACATTTGTTATTTGCTCGCAAATTCATAAATCTATGTGTGTTTTGTGCAGTTATGTTCAGAAATGATGTGTGAAACTAAGTCACACACTAGCCACTTACATGTCACGGCTCTTACTTTGTGCCATGAAACCATGGCCATGTGAAGTTAGTGGTGAAATAAATCTTGATGATTAATGGGAGAGAATCATTCCGCTTGGAAGGTAAGACAGTTTAGCAGGAGGACCTCTCTGGGACATGCATGTCATTCTCTCTGCCAGACGCTTTGGCCTTTTGAGCAATATAAAAGCAGAAGGAGTGATGGTTAAACAAAACAGACAGGGGAAGTTCCCCCTGCTTCCTGTCCCATTTTATTGTTGTGTGCATGCTTGGAATGGGCGGAGAAAAGCAGAGGAGTGGCTGATCCCCGCTTTCCGCTTGACGCGGTCCAATTTCTGACAGCCTGTCATGTGTAATCACTGTAGGATCACTCACATGCCAATGGACCGAAGCTAAATAGCTGGCCGGCTAGCTGTCTGGCTCAATGCTGAAACAGCACCAAGCCCAGGAAAAACCAACAGTGGTCCTCAGGGCGTTCATGTTTGAGCTGCAGGGACACAGACAGAATAGAAAAGGGGCTGAGTGAGCGCCCTCTTCGATCCTGTTCAAACAACATGAGCTTTTGATTTCCGTCACGAAAACTTAAACTGGGGAAAGTCACCTCAGTCAGTTGCTACATCAGTTAAACTCAAAGGTGATCTTGTGTTTCTTTTTTGGCTGCTGGTTGACACTCTGGAACTAACGCAGTCCATATACCATGATGGTGGAAATAACCAGTATGTTGGTTTGAGTGTGGGAACAAGAGAGCGTGCCAGCCTTCTTTATCAAATGACTGCTGCATCTTTACTGCAATCAGAATGTGTCTTGTGTGAATGTGAAAGCTCACAGTCATATGCCCTTTGTGTCAGCCTTGTCCCCTGCCTGGTGCATTTTGCCCTCGGCAGCGTAGACTGAATCTCGTAAATAATTTACTTAAGCATGAGCTGTGCGTTTGTTCCCTCGTATGCACGCGATGAGCACCGTTCTCACGTAGGTTTTTTTTTTTTCTGGTTTTCAGTCCAGCAGCATCATGCTGAAGAGGAGGAGTAAATGAATGACTTGAAAGTAAAGAGTGTTAATATAACTGTAGCTGCAGCTAAACCTGCAAAAATGTCTCTCCCCTCCAGGAAAGTTGCTGTTTATTCATGTACAGCTGGTTTGTTGGGCAAACTGTGTGTACTTAGCGTCATGCTGCGTGCGCAGGCATCCATGGCTTTCTGCTGGAGTCTATTCTGGCCAATGGCACAGCATCAAAGCATTGTTACAACAATAAACACAAAAAATATGAAACAAGGTATCACGCAATTTCCAGATAGGATAGGCACATAAATGTAAATTGCTTTTCGTTGGTGGTTTGTGTACTATTGTGCTGTATGGGTTTTCTGAAGTGTGTGTGTGTGTGAGAGAGAGAGTGTGTAAGAGACAAAGACAGCTGGTTCAAATGTCTTATGTTTATCTCTCTTATCTCTCTTTAGAAGATGCCCAGAATGAGAGAGAGAGGATTGCAATGATGAAAGGGCAGATAGAGAAAGAGCTGAGACAACTGGAAGATGAAATCTCTGCTGGTAAGTGGACACACGCACGCACACACACACACACTTACACACACATGCACACTTTGCAAAGGTTTGAACTATTCTGAACAGTTATTATGCAGTCATGTTTCATCTACAGTTCAGGTATAAGAGCAATATATCTTTTCTGGAGACATTTTTGAAGTATGAACCACAATTAAAACGCAGCAAGCTGTAAATGAATGAGAACATTCAACACAATACCTCGCTGTTTTTTTTTTCTTACATGTTAACTCTCTTCTTTTCTTTGTGTCATGCAGACAGTTGTTCTGCCTGTGCAAAGGTCAATATTTGTCATTGTGAAACATTCGATATACGCTTCGAAAGCGAGATTTGGTTTCCTTACACGAGGAAGGGCAGTTCATTTTGAGGTTTATTCACAGGAGGTTTATTTTTCACAGGAGGTACCCACAGAACTGCAGTAATATAAATAAGGCAAAGTTTTGCAATAGTGTCATAGTCTTTCAAATTCATAATGTACAGTCTGAAAAATATATTTGTCTGGATTTTATGAGTTATCACTGTGTCTGACACAATTTACTTGCCATTCTCCAGTGTTACCACCTGGTGCTTTCCTCTCTGGCCTTGTGAATAAACCTTAAAATGAACTGCCCTGCCTGTCTGAGATATCACTCCGTCCTGTGGTCTGTGCTTTTGCAGCCTTTCCCATAACGGGCTTCGACAGGCACACATCGCTGGTGTTTAATCCGGCCAACCCGGAGACCTCTATCGAAGACTGCCTGGCTGTAGTGGGAGACAGGGTGGCCAGAGAACTTGACGCACACCTGGCAGCAGCCGTACACAAACTCCTCGCAGGGTCAGTTTGGAGCATTCTGCACTTGTTTATCGGACAAGAGTGATGCCCAACCAGCATCGCTGCTGCAATGCACAAGCTCGATTTTACATGAGACCAGAATTATGGGTGTTATCGCAGCATCTCCACTATTTAATATTGATTCCTGTTTTCACACTATATTTACACAGTAAGGGGAAACTGTGTGTGCCCACAGGTTGAGAGTAAATCTCAGAGGAATGACAAAGTCAGTGTTGATGTACTGCTGCTCAGTTCATTTTCTCTGATTGATTGGAATGAGCATAAACAAAATGCCAAAATATAGAAATATAAGCTAAAATATTACAGGGCATTGCATACAAGACAGATTAGCAGCAAACTTACTTACTCACTCACAAGCATACTTGCACAGCCAAACCCTCCTTCCGTGACACTATCACATGTACCCACAGGTTGAATTTATTGACATAACATACGTTCTGTCACGCACATTCACTCCTGCTTTTCTAAGCCAGTCAACGTTGCAAATCCAGGAGTCACTGGGGAAAAGGTTGCACCATGTTCACGGTCTCAACGTAGAAATATGTACTGGCTATAGTCTCCTTTATTTCTGTTGGGTTGCACACAGGTAGTAAATATGAAACCAAAGGACTGTAGGTGTAAGCAGGGTATTAAACACAAGTGCGGTTCACCTGAGACAGTTAATCCTGCTGCTCTAGTAGAGTTGCCCTGTGGCCAACAGATAAGACAACGTTGTATTGGACAACTTCCATCTGTGACTGTGTGTGACCAAGTAGAACATTGCTGCAAAAGATCATTCACACTGGGGCAACTACTCGCAGAGAGTAAGAAGCTGCAAAAAAAAAAAAAAAAAAAGGCGCACAAATTTGCAACATAGTAAAAGATTTTATTTGAAGCCGTGTCGACCTCCACATGTGACAAGACACATTTACAGTTGACAGCGTGTAACATAACTGAATTTCCCCTTTGTGAATCTGACCCAGTAGGAACGCGTGGCGTCACAAGTCATTGCTGCCACACAAGCCGTCACTTAGAAAACTGACTTAGGAAACAGCAATGTGCAGTTCAACACAACTGATGATGTCCATGTGTGTTTCAGGCCTCTGGACTATGAGAAATTCAGAGAGACAACGCTGGATCTCTCAACGCACACACAGGGAGGCTGGAGCAAAGTGAGTTTTCTTTATTCACAACGTGCGGGCTTTTCTTTCTTTTGTCCTCTCCCCATAACTTCAACTGCCCCTCCTGCAGGTGCTAGTACCTTTGATACTGCTCCAGGCCTTACAAACCGAGGGCCAGTCACTGACAACTCTCTTGCATCTTGGGATGCGATTCTTGGAGGAGGAAGAAGCCAGCTACGTCATGCAGCAAGGAGGATGGGTAAGTTTTCAATCAGTGAAGGAAAGCTTTTTCATACTTACATGAAATGGAATTTTTTTTTTGTAGTATCCATACTTAGATGAACAAGGTTTTTAGATTTGTGTGCTGCACCCTCTGTTCAGTGCCCTCCCCTATTTTAACAGCTACAAAAATGGTGACACCATTGAAAGCTTAAGCTTATTTGTCATTCGCTTAATTAAAAGGAGCGACCTGTCAATGCTTCTTGCAATACATTACAAGCTAGATATTCTGCAAGCTTGTGCAGAGGTAGCACAGATGTTGGAGGTTGGGATGGAGGACCCAGGAAATATGTACACTCCTTAAAATAGCCAGATGGGGGAGCCGGTGAGCTTCCCGTGCAGATGTTTCACACCCCGTACCTCTTCCTTACAACAACCACATTACCATACACTACATTATGGGGTACATCATACTGTAACAGGTATGTCTACCTCATCAGGTTATCTACATACAGGTATGTTATTTATCACTGCTGTATATTTTTGTAGTCTACTGTCAGGGAGGAGTAGAATGCTTCCTGTAATGTGCCTTGGGGTCATTTACAACTTTAACATCCATATGAAGAACATTCAGTTTACCAAAACCCCACTCCACTCTTGTGAACCCTGCTGCCGAAGCTGAGCGGTAATCTTGACAGTTGCAGTTCAGCTGTGCAAGTTATGACTGATATGTGTCCTAAGGTGTGAGCTTCTTGATGTAAAGCCACTCCAGCGTTGTGTTTAATCACGCAGCTGGACTACGTTTTGCTGTCTCAGCTATTTAAATTGTTTCTACACACACACACACACACACACACTCACACACTGCTCATAAAAGGCTGATAAATACAGGTAGGCTACGAGGGAGTGCTGTTGCTCATTTATGGATGGTATTCTGTTACTGAGCCATATCTAACCTCAAATGCTTTCACAAACATATTTTACTGTTTGGCTGATTTGAGAACGTTTGTGTCCTGGCAGCCATGTTGGGGGACAGTGAGCCGCTCACATGCATGCTTGCATGCGACAACGTGCATGCACGGTCAGACAGGCTACCAAAACAAAGAACAGAGAAACTTGGACTGCTCGTTACTGCAAGGTATCTCTACACAGCACTTAGTTGTGCGCTGGCGTCTAGTGGGGCTGAACGTTATATTTGGAACCTTTATGGTTTCTTTAATCTCACACCATATATGTTTTTATATTGTCATAAATATGGGAATTGTTTTAGTACAACTTTTGTTCTGGGTGTGTTCCGTTTGTAATAAGTTGACGACTGCGTCACAGATGGCTCCCTGTGAACGAGGTCATGCTGATGAAGGGTCACATGACCGGTTAGCTACCGCTTTGGTCGCCATTACCTCATTGTCATGACGATCTTCCCCGTTTCGTGCAGTGTAACGTGAACATGCGCTCACCAAACAAAGATACATTATTGCGCTGCGTTATGTCAGAGCGGATGAACAGATGAACAGCAGGGGCAGAATCAGCAATGTAGGGCTGAAGAGAGAGAGAGATAGAGAGAGAGAGATTGCATGAAGAGCCTGGCGATAGAAAGGGAGGGAATATGAAGGAGGGAGGGGTGAGAGATGAGGGAGAAAGGAGGGGGGGTGAGCATGGTGAGCCAGTGAGAGCAAAGTGAAATCTCCATTAGTTTGACAGCTGCCTGCAAACACGCTTCTCTCCAACCGGCCTCCTGCATCCACTCCATCTCTACGACTTTGTCTTTTCAAGAATAACCAGGGTTGCTGAAGACGTCACGGCGAGGTAGGATGTTTCACTTGTAATGCTGAAGAAACTACGGACTGACCTCGTCGGTCTGGTCGTGTGCGTGCGAGTGGTTACTCTGAGAAAGAGTGACGGTGCAGCATTGACAAACTCACAGCAGCGGAATACGTTAATATTTCCTGTTTTTGTCATTGTTGAGTGGTTTGCAAATATAATGATTTGCATTGTTGCACAATAACAAAACTCACTCTGTGAAAGGTGAACTTGCAGAACAAATAACAGGAAATATAAAAATGCTAATTTCTAGTGAATGGGAAACATCAGATTTGTTTGTATCACAAGTGTTTTCTTCCTCATATTTATCTTGTTTATTTCTCGATCCCTTCTGGATTTTTTTGGTTTGTTTTTGTTTTGTCACCGCGCCACAAAGGAAATCTTACAAGCACAGCCCTGTACCAGTGTGTGACACCATGTTTGGGTGGCACTCATAATGCCCATGTTAGTTACGTCAGAATACAATGAGGATTATTATGACCCTAATGTGGTGTACACTTCATTTGGCAGGAACAAAAACAGCAGCCCTCAGACGGCACACAGCCAGGGGGGGCGAGTCGGGGGAGGACATGGGTGGGGAGGAATAGGTGGGGGGATAAAGAGGTACATGGGGAAAAGATTCTAAAATAAAGGAAGTGTACAGCAAAACTGCAGAGCAGAAGTGTTGCTGAATAGTGTTGTTGTCTGTACACCTGCCACCCTCTCTTGGCTGTCTCAGATAGTTTGTTCAACCTGTCTCCTGTCTGTCAGTGCTTGCATGCGACTGTCGGTCAGACATCTGTCCTTCAGGGTCTGACAGTGAAAACTGCTGCATGAGAACTGAGTGTGCACAACGGCCATTTCATATTACAATCCTTGTGAGCGTGATGTAATGTGACTCCTGGGGTTTAAAAGTGGCACGCTGACCTCTTAGCAAAGAGATAATGAAGGCCTACATTATATTACAGCTGTGTATTTGATAGTCAAAGCAGGATATCTTTTAAAGGCAATAAAGCAACTTCTACGGCAACGCCTCCGTTTTATATTGGCTGTAGCTGCTGCTGGTTAGAAGCAGTGATGATATTTTAAGGACAAGGTGCTGCAAGGGTTCCAGCCTGGGCCGTGTCAGGGCACATCACGCTACACAGGGTAACAGTGCTCCCCCGTGTTATGTAAGCGCCCTCTCGTGCAGCGCCAGGGTGAAATATGTGCATCACAGCACCGCTGCATCCACATGAGACTGGACTGGAGTAGAGTGTGTGTGCAGGCCGAGGAAGCCCCCAAAATAACTCCCATAATCCTTTAAAAACATCATCACCGGGGGCTTGACTGGCCCACTTGTAGCTTGCTAGAAAACTTGCTACAGCAGCAGCTGCAGCACCACAGGCTGACTGCCAAGGTTTAAACAGGGCTCCCGTCCATGTCACTGCCCTTCCATTTATCCATCAGTGTCACTGCTGCCACAACACTGTTAATGATGACTGGCCAAAGACCAATATTTACTGATGCAAATTGTGTAGCTGCACATCAGTGGCAGACTCATTTTGTAAAGAACTTTGCCCAGGGCTCTCCCAGAGTTGTCAGACTCCACAAACATGTTCAGACCTCAGCCAGTCTGGCTTGCTGTATGAAAGGTTTTTTTTAAACTATATTGAGACAAAAGCTGTTGTTGGAGGAAGAGAATTAGATAAATAGTTGGTATCACTTTAATTTTTTAATTCCATAACCAGGTTTTATTGCTTTGTTGTGGTTTGATGGAGACCTGTGTGCAGTAGATTCTCTAGTTAACTATTTAAAACAAGAAACCAAAGTATGTTTTGGTGTTGAATCCAACTTCAGTATTAAATCTCTTATTTTTGTCAGTGTGAAAGAGCACTGACCTGAGTCTGCAGAGCCATTCTAGATTATTATTAATCACTTGAACTGAAATCCAAAACAGTTTCTCTATGAAATTAAAGATACAGTCAGGTCCCGGTGAGCAGTCTAGCACTCCCTCTCAGTCCTGGGTTTTGCTCGGTCAGCCACTGTGTGACCTCTTGCCAAGCTTGTCCATTAGGATCAGTGATGACATAATCCCCATAAATGTCAAGAGTTTCAATGCATTGCATGACCAAAATAATATCACTGGTTTGCATGATTATTAAGAAACTATTAGAGGGAAAAAAACGTTCTTGTTTTGTATTCTTGTGGGTTTTGTTTGATATTTATTGATTTGGAAAGCGTGAGATTTGTTACAACCTAGATCTAATGTTTGGATTTGCAAGTGGATGCAGCATGTTGCCAGTATGTGGCAGTCATGTGACAATTTAGCAAGTACTTGTGACTGCCCTAAAAATGTGGCAGCTGTTTTCCTCTAGCAAAATCTCAGGGAGTTTAAAGATAATCGTCATGATTTTACTGCAATGATTCACTTTAATTCACGGTATATTATATAAAGAGCAGTGTAATGTTTGAGAGGGGAAAAGCACCGCATTGGTTGTACACCCTTGGCTCTACAACAGGAATGTGTCCTTCTTTTATATATAGTTTGTCTTGAGGCGAGGGAGGAGAGCTGTAGAACACACCTGATTAGTGTGTTTCCCAGCTCCAGCAGTGCTGGACGACGGCAAGGCAGAGCTTTAAAGGGAGAACAAATATCCAGCAGATTCAGAGAGTGGATATTCTATTCAGGTGTGTTTTCTTTCAGTGTTTATTCTTTGGGGAAAAAAAAATATTAATGCAGCTTTAAATTAATTCATTTTGTAAGTCATGAATCCTCCTGTGCACACAAGTTTTACTATTATTCACTGTGCCTGTGTTTTGGACTCCTACCTGGTTAGAAAGTGAACTTCTCCTGTGTTCATATGCTTTTAGCTGATTAGTACGACAACCAAATTGCTTAAACAGTTATGTAAGAGATGTTTGTGCTCTGCAGTGCAGCTCAGGTTGGGACACCAAGTTCTCCTGCACATAATTTTTACCCAGTTTGATTTCATTTTAGATGCAAGATCAGCGAGAACCTTGTCATAGAAACTATTAATACAGAATTGATTTTAGTTGTTGCTGAATGCAACCGGCGACCTTTTGCTGTGGATTTTAGGCCACATGGCATCCCTGCCCTGCTCTGTCCAGCTGATGGGGCACCGGTATCCTGAGGGCGAGGGTTTGCTCAAACACTCATGCTCTCCCACATGCAAATCAGCTTATGGAGGAAGCAAATGTTGGATAACGATGGAACGCTGTTAGATTTAATCTCTCTCCTGACTCCCGGGATGCTCTGCCATGTGAGTGTCCTTGTAAGGAAAATAACCTTCATAGCGTGACCATGTTGTTTAAAAATCATCTTTACGTAGGTCAGCAATACTTTACATAATGTGTCATTCCTCAGAAAGACTGGATCACATGCAAATTGGCAGTCAGCGGCCACTCTGAAGACCATAATGATACATAATCATGTTTCCCAAGGAGACAGTGTCACCCGGGGTGTTAGGTCCTGCTGTCAGAACCTGTCTGTCTGCTGTACTCACACCCCCACACACACACACACACACACACACACACACACAATCACTGTCTGTTTGACTCTCATCCGTTCAGGTCACACCTGCGCGACATGCAATCAAACGCAGCAGGGAACTGAACTTTAACCCAGTCAAGCTCAGTTCGTCATGTGTAAGCCTGGATAGGTTGTTCATTGTATTCCCTGTGAACTTTGCATTACTTTGCAATGCATTACTTTGTCATCCGCTTGATGCACATGCTCAGACAGATGTAATTTTCTGGCTACTGCACAGTCCACACTGAAACATCTCTGCTAGCATCACAAGGTTTGCCATCTTGTACTGACAATAGTGGTCCCCAGTGGACGAAGCCCTGAATTTTCCTCTAGAGCCACAGCAAGATTCACATTTGTGATTTTGAGTAAAATATCTCAATATTGGAATATTGGACAGATTAGCTGGAACAATGTTTGTGTTTCTGAATAAACAGTTAATCTAATGAGATTCAGCTATACTCTGTGTTTTCTGCTTGTTAGCCAATTTCGGCATCCTAAAACACAAAACATCAAACCAGGAAAACACCATTAGCACGGTGAAGTTAGCAAAGAGCTCAAAGAACTGCCGCACAAAACTGATTGCATGGCCGTTAACTCTGTATTCTTCTTGGTATAGCATTTATGATTAAAGAGGAGAGATGCTAATATGAGTCTAAAGTTGAGGCCTGTTTAAACCTGGACTCACAGAGCTGTTGTGTGGGCGGTGTTAGATTTTTGCTGCAGGACAGAGCGAGAGGATAACATTCAAATGTAGCAAACTGCTGTCCACAGCAACATCTAACTAACCTTTTTCATTCTGCCAGTGTTTTTTATCATGTGTGCCCTCAAGACACTGAGCATGTCAATGTGAATGTTGTCCTTTTGTGCTCGTCGTAAACACTCACTGGCCTATTTCTGAGCCACATACGTACGTAGATTCTGCATCACATCACTGCATGTTCAGCAAAATGGAAAGCCATGGCTGGTATGGTAACCCTCTCATGCTGTAATATTAATGTGTAGCTCGCATGAGTTAAAAAAGCGCTTTGAGAAAGAGTTATAATATTTTGAGGTCAAATTTAGGTCAAGTTTGATTTATTTCAATATATTTTGCTTCAGCTAGCGGACCTCTGTGTTACTCACTCATACCCACATGATCATATGATATATTATCTGTTACATAATAGGAAAGCTTTCCAGATGGCTCCTAATCTATGGTTGGTTAAGAGCAAACCAGTAGGTGGCACTCAAGGCCAACCTAAGGTATAAAGAAGTGCCGCATTCTGTCATGCTGAACGTAAACTGCAAGTTCACGGGCTTTCACGCACTAGTTACAGTAGGATCTAATTTATATTTTAACTTTAAATGTGTATGTCATGATAATCAAATAACAAAATCATTATACGAGATAATATTTTCAACTTTTCAATCTATCACTCAAAATTCCTCAGTAAAAGCTCCGCCTTCTCTATATGCTTGGTTTGTAACATACAGTTAATACCATCCCTGTTTCTGTCTACCACAGAGTGAAGTATACAGCCTTGAGTCAGAAGAGGAGCGAGGTGTGACCATCGCTGAAGACAGCAACGACATCTACATCCTCTCAGGGGAGCAGCATCCCGACCGGCTCAGCCCCCCCTCCTCGCTGCTCTGCACTGGAGACAACAGCAGTGAGCAGAGCTCCTGGCAGACGGAAAGCTTACCTGTGTCTCTGGCTGGCCACGAGTCTTGGGCACAGGTTGGTGTGATGGACCCCGAAGACGTGAAGAGCCTGGACAGCAATGAGGGCGTGGCGTTGGCCGAGGAGCGCAGCGAGAACAACTCCTCAAACTCGGACATTGTCCACGTCGAGCGCGAGGAGGCTGAGCTGCTCGAAGAAGGCGGCGAAGGCGGTGCGATAGAAGAAAGCATGATGAGTGTATTAGGCACAGAGAGCGAGCTGGCCGAGCTCAGGGAAGAATTTAGGGACCAGACTCCACCTGTTCCAGTGTCAGCTGAGGCAGACACCGCAGCCCCAGCCTCCCTGCTTTCATTAGAGGAGCCAGTTGTAATAGAGACCCCTACAGTCTTGTCCGCAGAGCCTTCCCTCATTTCCTCAGAACCTGAGCTGCTTCCCCCGGCCCCAGAAGCTACTGAGCCCCCTCCCCCTGAGCCAGAACCTCCAGCTCCTTTACCTGTTCCTGCAGTAGAACCAGAGCCTGAGCCAGAACCAGCTGCCGCCCCTGACCCAGTGCCCGCTGAGGCAGCGCCCCCATCTTTAGCCAAGGAAACCCCAGCAGCACCAGCAGAGCCCGAAGCCACCTCAGAGCCAGCTCCTGAACCTGAACAGGATCTGGAGCCCATCGCAGTGCCTCCCCAGCCAGAACCAGAGACTGTGGCGGAGCAGGAGGCCCCATTGGCTGCACCTCCTGTCCTGGAGGCCCCTGTAGAAGCTCCAGCTGAGGAGCCCCCAGTGCAGCCAGAGCCACCACCTGAGCTTCCAATGCTGCTTTATGGAGGTGCTGCTCTGGTGCTCCTCGCTGCTGTAATGGCATACGGTGTCATAAGCTACAGGAGGAAGTAAAAAATATCTTTGTCAGGGAAGGAGAATAAAAATTACAAGCTGTTTAGGTAGAAATACAATTATTAGTACACACCTGGTTGGACTCTCCTTTATAAATTGTGTTGGATTTATCAAATGAGGCTGTCTTTTTTGATCTGCTTTAATTTAGGAGGTTGCAAATCTGTGAAAACACCCCTCAGCAAACAAAAACCTCACCTCATCCACAACCTGCAACCTTACAAAGTCTCGGCTGCTTCACCAGTGCACACGCAGGAAGGGGAAAACGATGCACTCCACTGCTCTCCTCATTTTTGATGTATTTCTTTGCTCTTAAACCTTTCCAGGCAATTTTATGCTGAAATTCTTAGATTTGAAAGTGTGTGGACTTTTACCTCTCTGTTAGTTTCGGTTTCTCTTGTGTCTGCAGCTCATGGGAGTGTTCTGTGGCATTTGGGTGTACTTACAGAGAAATTCACCAACCGCACTCCCTGAGTTAAATAAACCTCAAAGCCCACATTAACCGTTGCTGTGACTTAAGGTTTTCTCACAATCGCTCTCCTTTATTTAGATCTTCTCCCCTTTAGTGTAACAAACAAACCAAATGTGTTATATGGAAATGAGACAGTAATTTGCTTTAATGTGTCATTTTGAAACGACTGCTGACACAGATCAAGCATATTTGCTTAGATTTATGTTCTGCATTTCCATATTGCACAAGGGATTTGTATCACTATTTTATTTTGTGTGTGTCTCGGAACATTAAAGATTTTGCCCAAGAATGGATGAAAGTATTTAAATGTGTCGTGAAGGTACCGCCGTGAAGGTTCATAAAACAAATTCAGCAAGTGACAAGGTGTTAATTATTGTTGTGATGGATTTTTCTATTTCATTTATTTAGTACGAGGTGGCAAACACTACTGTTAGTGTTTATCTGGGTAGAGAGAGCAGTTTTACTCCAGATAAGGAGAATAGCGACATTGTAACTGCAGCACATAAATTCAGTCATCCTGTTAGTGTCAGTGGAATTAAGATCTCTCTTTACTCTCACTTTCTGTAGTTTCTTTCTCTTCTGTTTCATCTTTAGTTGTCAGCACTTTGCTCTGCAACCTTTTTATTGCTGCTTCAAAGCAGAATGTACCTGACTGATGCCACCAGTTTCTAATAATGACTGAATTCATCCTGGTGACTTTGCACTGTCAGGATTTCTACTCCGCATCTTCTCAGAGTAGATTGTGAAGTCGGCGACCACTGTGAGGTGTTAAAAGCAAAAACACGGTTCTTCTGAGACAATCCAGGAGCCTGTTTGGATGGTTTCACAGTTGTATTGACACTGCTCTTACAAAAGACTTATAAATTACTTTAATGTAACAACAAAAATGCCACATTCAACCTCTTGCAGTGCTGGGGTCCTGACAGCTGTTAGGGTGGCCTGGCCTCACTCACATTCAGTTTATACAGAAAATTGGTTTTCCTGCCCTCGTGTCACAATTACAATTAGAAAGGTGACAAACTCTGCTTTGCCCTCACTGCCGCTGCCTCACCACTTGATCTTTTTGAGAATTTGGGGATATTTTAATTGTATCAGAATAAAAATTCACAAATGGCTGTTAAAACATGGGGTTGGACTGCTGCAGACCAGATGTTTCCATGTGTCAGTCTGTGTTACACACAGTGATACTCGTGGACTTGATCTCTGCTTTGCTTTCAAAGGGAAACTGTTACAGCACAGATCAGGATTGGATGTTAAAAGGTCCCAAACATGATACTTTGTACCTTGAGTTTCCTACAATACACTGAAATGACAATAAAAAAAAATACAGCTTCAACATTTTCTGTGGTGGTTTGTTAGAATGTGTCCTTTCACTTTGGTATCGGCAAAGATCAGCCTACTTGAAAATAAAACTAAAATCTCAGGAAAAATATATTTATTCAGTATACATACATGTATATTCCAAAAGCAACAGTGGACAGAGAAATCATTACTTTCAAGTATAAAATGAAAACATTTAATTTTTACTCACAAACGGAAGCAATGTGACTTGATAAAGAGCTGAAAAGATTCAAGTTTGTTCTCTAAATATGACAAATAACCAAATGATCCCTCATCACTTTCCTTCCTATGAAAAGTGTTGTTACTACTGTCACTCTTCACAGTTCACTGGCAATGGCAGGTGGCAGTTTCAGATTCAGTTGTCTGCCGACGTGCATTTCTCAGCCTGCAGCTCAAAAGTCACCTGGCCCATGCATGGCATATGTACTGCAGTGCGGTTGTGAAAAGATTTCTCAGAAGTCGTGGTGAATGCTCGCACACTCCCTTCACCAGAGTGAGAGTGAGGGCAATGACGACACGCTCTTGGGGCAGATCCTGAAGGCTCACGCCCTGCCTCATCGCCTTGTCCACCTCTGAGCAAAGGTGTTCCTTCCATGCCTGATAAAATGTAAAGGGACAAGGGGACTGATCAGTACGAGTAGGCAATGAACTGGTCAATGCAACTCTAATGACTGGAACTGTTGAGTCATCCAACTAAAACTGTATCAGCACAATTCCATGCATGCTAGTAGGCCAAGTATATCTACATTTATCATATTTGGAAGATTTGATTCTGTGCTTGTATCACAAACATCATGATGTAACATGGATGCAAAGTTACATTTCCAAACATAAACATGGAAGAGCTAGAAATAGTCACTAATTCAGAACCAAAAGCACATTTTACAAAACAACAACTGAAGAACTGCAGAGCTCTGAGCAGAACACACTCACATCAGTGGGGGAAGCCAGTATGTTCCTACTCAGGTTCTGGGTAGCCTGAGCCACAATGTTGTGTTCAAGCTGATCTGCAATGGCCCTCAGCTCTTGTGCAATCTGCTGGAAGGCTGCTGCGCCTGCATGGTTCCCTACAGGAAAAAAACAAGATTTCCAACACATCAGCACACTTTACCCAACATGATGTTTCAGAATTCAACAGGAAGGGAGATGGAATAAACATAGATCTCCATACATCAACATGCAGCAAAAAGCCTTTGTTACATCTAATAGTAAACTCATTATAAAATAAAAATCAACATCCTTAATGAGACATTTGTTAATTGAAAGGGCTTTCACTGTCACTTCCTGCTTTCTCTTTCGGTGTTTTTTTCACGGCAACCGGAAATAGCTAATCAGATGTGCATGGCTTTTGGGGTGTGTTTAAATGGAATAACGTCTGCTTCACATAGCTCAAGCTAAAGAGGTGCGTTAAACTACAGATCTGAGTGCGTGCACTGTGTTTACAAGGAAAGGGCTCACATTCTGTTTTCAAAAACAAACAAAAAAAAACTAAACAAAAACAAAACACACCATGGTGCCGCAGCTCCACTGAGGGCTGAAGACCATCGAGGGAAACTGAGATGCATCTGGGCAGATGACCGTCAGTTTCAAGGTGTCCTTCATCTAGAACGTCTCGCCTGGAGCTATTGTGATTGATATCTCTGTAATTGATTTCCTGGCCCAGAGAGCGAAGCTCCTTTGAGTACTCTGAGTTTCTGATGCTGCAGTCCGCTTGAAGAAAGGCAAACATAACCAGGGCGGCGTGCTGCCTATTAGTCGGATTCCCCGGAGCATCCATCTCGGCCTGTTTCAGTGAGACAATAACAATCATCGCTAACTAAGTCAAACAGTTAGACATCGAAGAAGTTTTAAGAAATAACATTTCACAGTTTTATAATGAATTTGGCATGAACGAGTACAAAGCAGGGGGCACGTAACAACTAACCTACGGTTGAATTTTAGTGTTAACATTATAGGATGGGTTGTAGCGTTAGTTGGAAAGCGTAAGTTTGGCCGTTAAACGGGTAAGCTAGCTAGAAAGAAGCTAATGCTAACTTGGGTTAACTATAGTTACATTCGCCAACTGCCGCGCAACAAAGTTAACGGGAAGCAAAGCTGTGGACAGCGTCAAGCCTGGCTTCATAAGTGTTAAAAACATGGCTGTCGTTCTACTCACATTCGTTTCTTGTGCTTTGTAGTTAATTTCAGACAAGCCGTTTCGTCTGTTGGCTGATGGTGCGCTGTAGACGTCCGACTCGTCTCACACCGCGCTGCGGAACCACAACAACAGACACACAAAATGCACCGCTTGCGTATGCGGCTTTTTCGCCTTAAGGGGTGGAACCGTGAATTCCTCATGATGCATTCAATGTTCCTGGGAAATTAAAATTTGAAGTTAATGTAATACGAAACAGAAACAAAACGAATTAAAATAACCACACAAGAAAAACAAGTGGTCAGTTGGAAACAGTTGTTGTTGTCCAGGCAACACAGATCCTATGTTATTTCCAGTGGATCTAAATCTTAGTTTTACTTAAGAACCAAAATGATAATCAAACCTGTGTGAGTGATTGTTGCAAACACGTGACTTACAGAGATTTTTTTTTTTTTTTTTTGTGTGTGTGTGTGTGTGTGTGTGTGGCGGCTCAAACTTAGTAGGTCCATGTCATGTAGTCATACAGTTGGAGATAAACAGCAACGGAGCACAGGAAAGTCCCTGCTGTGGCTTGTCCAACAGCCTTTTCCTGTGTGCTTTTATAATCACAGGGTACACCTTCGAGACAAGAGCTGCAGAGCTAAAATCCAATTTAAAAAGGAAGACAACATTTGGTAAAAATGCTTAAAATGTTTATTTACAGTTAAAAACAAGTAAGGGTCTATAGCAGGTGCAGGCGGTTTAAAAACACTTTAAGTCCTTTAAAAAGTTCCCAGAGCAGGTTTATCTACAGTCACCCAGAAGTCTTACATTAAGATTGTTTATTCATTTGTTTCAGTTTGTAAAAAACACTTGCTGTATAGTCACAATCTCTCTCATCACACGGTCCTGGTACAGGAGGAGTCACCAGAAAAACATCCCATCAAACTCCATATCCTGGACACCCAAAGCTCATGGATCGAGCAGTCTTCCGCCCAACAAGCCTCCTCCCCGTTTTAGGTAAAGACCCCATCTTAGCAGGGGATTTCAGTCCAAGAGGGAGGTTCTTCTTGGGTGACAAAACTGCCTGACGAGCCTCCTGGAGCTCTCTGTGAAAAAAAATTGAAATGCTTTTATCTGCTTTCAGTGTGCAAGTAACAAATAACAGGACCAATTTCTAAGTTTATACATAGTAGTTCAAATTAGAGAAGACTGAGGGCTGAAACTCAAAGGCTTACTTTTCAAGCATGGCCGTCCTGAACTTCTCTACATTGAGCTCTTGTCGTAGCTGTGCAGCCAGCCTACCCGTCCTCTCCTCCCTTAGGACTGTGTGCTTGCAAAGCTCCCGGGCAGATGGCCGCTTTGTCAGGTCTGGATCCAGCAACAACTGAGTCACGCATACACAAAAGGTATTTTTAACAAGCTATGTTAGTGAAAAGAGTGAATTTGATATGACATTCATTCAGACGGCGGCTCAAAAATCAAATCTCTTGAATTATGCTATATTTAAATAGTCAAACGCAAACAAAAACATTTCAGAAACCTGAAGCAGGTCTCTGAAGGGAGGTGATAGCTCCTTTGGCAGTCTGGGGAGCTTTCCCTCTCTGAGGCTGTGCCACTCATCTCCATTTTGAGGCAGAGGAGGAGCACCAGCTGCCAGCAGAACCGTAAGGCCCAGAGCAAAGATGTCTGCCTTAGGGAGGTGGCTGTAATCCTGAGGAGCAGAGAGATGTCTGATATAAACTTTAGAAACCACATAAATGTAACTGGACCTCAAAATTTAACTTTTCTTTCAAGCCAAAGTGAGGACCAATTGAATCGGAACCCTCGCCTCCTTTTCTTGTTGGATACGCCTCTTTACCTCATGCAGGACCTCACTGGCCAAAAAGCGACTGTCTCCTTCCTCAACTTGCGGACTGTTGATTGATGTCACATGACCCAGATCCCCTACAGAAAACAAGAATCGGGTTTAAACGGCAAACAAACAATTTAAAAATAGAAATTCACATTAAATTTAATACCAATTTTGTAAATGACTCCTGCTGAAGTGCGTCCGTCGTCTTCCTCCTCGCTCTCCCCTTCACCGGCTGCAGTTGTGCTGGGACGCTGGCAAATAAATATATTACCTACAAGGTGGGCAGAAACAATGCAGGTTTTTTTTTTATAAGCAACTACAGACTTTAGGTTTAAGGAAATACAAAAATGCAAACTGCTCAACTTGGTTTGATGTCCAGGTGTACGAGGCCTGAGCTGTGGATGTATTTCAGCCCCATAGATACTTGTAAGAGCAGATCTTTCAACTCAGCCTCTGAGAGCAGCTCGCCCTGCACCTCCTTCTTCATGATGGCATCATTGAGGCTTCCACCTGGAAAACAGTACCCAACACATACATTCAAGACTGATTCAAGTCTACCTCTGCTGCACTTTTGACGGCAAGGGAAAACCTACCATCGCAGTATTCATTCTGAATAATCATGTGATTGTCTTCTGCCCATGCTGAATAATAGCGAACGACATGTGGGTGATGCCCCAGAACAGCATGTGCATACACTTCCTTTAGGGCCAGCTGCCTGGGGAGGACATTAAAAAAAAATGGTCACGAATGCATTTGATCAAGTCAGGTTCTAAATACAAAAAGCGAACCGAGGTGTCTCTGGCAGAGCGATGACATACTGCTGACTCACTCATTGGCAGAGCCTGCCAAGGGTCGGCGAGAGCGTTTTATGGCATACAAGCAACCATCCAGCCTCTTCACACACTTGTAAACGGCCCCAAACTCGCCCACGCCAATGCACTCCAGCTCCAGAAACTCGCTCTCATAGCGCGACAGCATGAAAGCTTGGACAGCACGTCTCTGCCAGATAAACAGACAGATAGCCCGGTGGTAAATACCAAAAGATATTTCTAAAAGAAAAAAAAAAAAGAAGAAGAAGAAGAAGAAAGGAACAAACGTCACAGAGCTCAGTTTTTAGTTCAGCTTGAAGAACCGGGGTTTTTCCTTGTCGCTTCACCAAACATGGTCATACTTCTACGAGGAAAGGGTGAAAGAAATTCTGACAGACACTGATTTTTTTTTTTTCCCCCCCTTTGTGGAGATTCCTTAGAGAAGTCCCGGAAGTCGGATTGGCAGCATGTAATTTTGGACAAAACAAGAAGTGAGGAGGCAGGCGAAGATGACAAAGCCTGATGATGAAATCATATCGGAGGGATCTAAGTGGGAGGGTTACATCCACCAGAAAGCACTGATAAAAATAGTTGTACCTTAGGTGGGAGAAATGCTTCATCATCCTCCTCAGATGACGTTAGGCTCAGTTTCAACCTGAAAGATGAAAAAAGGGTCTTCAGACCTTTATATACTCGGACTAAAAGAGCATTACTGAGTGATTAAAACGTCAGGCCTATGCGTAAGGGAACTAAAAACAGGTAGATGGAGGATTGAAATAAACTCTTGAGAGATACCAACACCATTAAACAAGTTGAATAGTGTACACATTCAGGCAATATCCAAACATCATCATCCAAATCCTCATCTGTGAGTGTAAGTGCTCTGGTGTTTTACAAATCATGCCATTACAGGAGATAAGACATAAACCAGACGTTACCTGCGTCCATAATCATCATCATCACTACTCCTACAACCACTTCCCCCTTGCAGCTCACTGTGCCTGCGAACTGTGTCTGGGGTGAAAGGGTTCACATTGACTGAAGACTTGTGGATGTGGTTAGCTGGGGCAAAACGCAGGGTCCTCTGATGACGACTTATTTTAGTGCTCGAGCAAGGCTGGGACGACTTTGATAGGAGGCTCTAGGGGAAACAAAAAAAAGAAAAAAAGAAATTTCATTCTAGTGAAGTTAAACAGGTTTGACATTTGAGACTCAGACCAAGACCAAATGCGACACACTACGGACAATCAGTATAAAATATTCCCCACCTTGGGCGTGCTGGGAGAGTCACAGAGCCTGAGCTTTCTCCAGGAAGCATAAGGGATGGGGCTCGTGCACTGTAATGGAGAAGTTAAGGTGTTGCTTCTGCTGCGGTGGCGTTGCACCCTTGGCGTCCTGCAAGCAGCACTTGGACTCTGGATCCTGGGACTGCGGATCCTGGAGGTGTAGTCATCGGAACTGTTGTCACTGCTGCTTCCCTCCTCTCCGCAGCTAGTGAAGTCCAGCTGCTGGCTGATGCCGTCAAATAACGTCGCCATGCTCGGGGCCTGAATTTTGGCAAAAGGTGGCCTGTTAAATGCTTAATCCTGTTTTTGAGTGGATTTGGGGAGCAAAAATACTGTTCTTAAATTTAAGATTGTTGTTGATATGGCCTTAATTTAAGGCTCTTTAGATATGGGATGGCCATAAGAGGAAATAAACTGACTAAATATGCTCAAACCAGTGGTGTTATATCCTGTATGATACAAGGTCACCATCATGAGCTCACCACACCACCACGACTTGAGAGGTCTATATTACTCAGTGATTTACGTTTTTAAAAGCCTCTGCATATCGAATCACGTATTGAGAAGTGGCTCATCAATGATTTCAGTGATCCTGAAACTCAGCAGAGGCCACATAAAGTGAGTCTCACACACACAGCAGTATGTGCTTTAAGTCAAAGCAATAATGTATGTATGTATGTTCATCACGTATACTCACGTACGAGCCGCCTTCCCCACCTCCACCACCGCTACGACGTTTGAATTTCGCGCCTCGTTTGTAAAAGACTTCCTGTTTAAATGAACTATGCCACCGGGGTTAACGCATCCACCTCTCTGATTGGCTGAGCCGCCGATAAACAACACACCTGTCTTTAACGCGGCGTTTAATTGCATAAACAACTTTACCCAGCGCCACCATAAAAACAAGGGATATCTCTAGCTCTTTGACTGACAAGTATGTGAGGAGGTATATGTGTATGGCTAATGTTATCAGAAGAATACAAATTCCCATTTTTAAGTAAAACATAATACGGTAACTTTAAAATACCATGGAGAAATATCTTTATCATAGACTGCGGAATATATAGACTGCGGTATACAACAGACATTATCGGGGAATCTTGATGTGAATGTTTTAATATTATGAATTATAATGGTCAAGATAAATAGCCCTTAACCAAAATTAGGTCATTGTATTAAATAGTAATATAGACACGTGGGCGGAAGTCCGCGACGTCATCAAAACAGTGAGGCAGGAGGAGGGAAAGCAGCCCGTCAGTGGATGTGACACGCTTACAAATACATAGACAACAACCCAGCGAGCAGCAGGAAACCATGATCCGGCTCCAGCAGCGTGTTTAGTGTGCTCGATTCAACTGGACACCAGACGTCTGTGATATTTTTCTCCCTTCCTGAGTCCTCGGAGGCAGAAGCAGCAGCAGCACCATGGTGAAGCAGTCGGACCGAGCCCCGCTGCTGGACTGGGAGGAGATCCCACCGCCCGATCCGAACCAGGCGGCCCCGCCGCCGACTTCGCCGCCGCGGAAGGAAGACGCACCGCCGGAGAAAAGTTCGCAGGCAACCGGGCGGCGCACACCGGCAGTCACCGCGGCTGGTACTGGGTGGAGCAGCGGCACCACCACCACCGCCGCTCCCACCACCGCCATCACCTGCAGTCCGACGAAGAGTGTAACAGCTGTTGTTGTCAGCGGGGACGGAAGCCCGGGCCGCCCGCGGACAGTGCTCTGTGGGCACGGCTGGGAGCGCCCGCAGCCTCTCGGTACAGATCGTAATGTTCCCTTCCCGGGCCTCTCGGTGAGGGATCAGTGGGAGGAAAAAGACCAGATCGTTGCTGTGTTTGTAGTTACCTTTGACACAAGATCGGGTAAGCACTCGGATTGTTTTTGAGACCTTTAGATCTTTCATATTTATGATTGCTGTGGACGAGATCACCTGACAAAATTCCCTGACATGACATTTTGTTATCTCGGAATGTCGGTCCGCTCTGTCTAATGTGCTTCAGTGCATTATACTGAGTCACGGGGGTGAAGGGTGTATCCTCCTATCGCCTCAGGTGGGGCTGTCAAACATTGTAAATATCAACATCCTGAAAAAAAGGACTGGCAACACTTCACAGTTGTGAAATAATCCCAATTTCCGGGTTAATAAAATTAACTTTCTGCTCTGATTGTACATAACTGCAAGCTGTTAAACATAATATATGGAACAGTCGATTGACTGAGGCCCAGTCTGGAATAAAAGGAAAACCATCCTTTTAGGACTGGCCAAAAATGATAGAAACGGATCATTTACAGTTAAAATAAGACAAGGCCAGGGTGTTGGTGCCTCACATATGAAAGATCTCAGTGTATAGCTAGTGACAGTGGCTGAGTCAGGGCTTTCTTACAGTCTCTGACCTATCGCTACTACATGACTGACATTCAGAACAACGGGGAAGCAGTCATGGTGAAAGTAGATGGTGTGGGAAGTAACTTTGTGGTTTACTTTTCCTCTCTTTCTATCTGCGTATGGCAGGGAACATGGTAGAGTGGTGCCTGCCTCATGACATTAACCTGGAGGGCGTTGAGTTCAAGTCAATGGCCAGTGGATCCCATCGGATCACCAGCGACTTCATGTATGTACTCCTGCTTAGTCTCACCAGTCAACGTCTTTAGAAGAACACACGTTTGTTCAACCCCTGTGAGAGATCCGTCACCGCGTGCTTACTTCTTTTTGTTTTTGACTCTTGCCTAGATATTTCCGCAAAGGCTGCTACTTTGGGCTGGCCTGTTTTGCTAACATGCCCGTGGAGAGTGAGCTGGAGCGAGGAGCGAGGATGAAGTCTGTGGGAATCCTGTCCCCCTCCTACACTCTGCTTTACCGCTACATGCACTTCCTGGAGAACCAAGTCAGGTGAGACATCCTGTCTGTTTCTGTGTGTGAGTCCTTTCTTATTGTGACGCCTGTCCACCCACGCTCCTATTTATTGTCTCACACGAGCATGTTCGCAGGTCTCTCTTCATGTGCCTACCTCCTGTCTTTGCTTCTTTGTTTAAAAATTTCTCTCATCTATTAAACATGGACCCACAGTCCCAGTTACAGCTATCGTCACAGGAGCCCATTTACATGCAGTTTTTGTATCAAGTGTAAGTGGAAGAGGACTTGACAGCCTCTCTTCTCTTCAGTAACTCCGCTCTTCTGCTTCAGTCCTCTCACGATAAGCTTATCTCCTCATTGGATATGTATGAATATACGACACAGCCACAGCAGGCGCAGGAATACAAGTGTGGTCATTTAGCCTAGTTCGCATGCGGTGGCTGTGGTTTTGTTTGCAGCCAAAGCTGCTGGTGGACGTGTCGCAAGGCATTATGTTAAGTGTGAGTTAAATCACGAAGAAAAGCGGCGTTAATGTAATGTGAGTGTCCTCGAGTGATCCCAAAATGAATTGTTTGGTCTATAAAGTGTCAAAGGAACGGGAAAAATGTGCATCACAATTACCCAGAGCCCAAAGTGACATCTTCAGATTGTTGCTTTGGTCGAGCCAACACTTAAAAACCCAAAGCCTTTTCATTTACTGCCATGGCATGACAAAGAAATACAGCAAATCCTGACATTTAAGACTAGAACCCAAATAAAGTTTGGCGTATTCACAGAATAACAAAGTTTTGGTTCGTGCTTGAAAAATGACTGATTATCTTTTGATCGACTAGTCATTCCTGCACTATCCACGACACAATTTAAGAAATGGGGTTGGCTAATAACCAAGTACAATCTGTATCTCTTGATCTTGAAATAGTGTCTAGTACTGAATTCTTCTACATCGACTTCCCTTTACAGTCTACAACAAATGGTGATTGAGTAAATAATTACTGACACAAGCTGCAGTGCTTTAGTAATTGTCTATAAATGTCTGAGTTTAGCTGCAAGCGTGTTGTGCAAATCATGAATATGCATGTGATTGGTTTAAATGTGCCTAAGCCAGCTTAATCTTCTTAATTATACAAATCTGAAAAGACTATATTCATCTCTCTCTCCTTTCTCCCTTCCGTCACTGCCTCGCAGACACCAGCTGCAGTGTCCTGGCCAGTATTCTCCCCTGGAGGCCTTCTATGAGGATAAGAAGGCCGTCCTTCCCCCGACAGGAAACGGGCTGGTCCCCGCTTGCCCAACCTGGAGTGTCACCACCATCAACCGCTGTATGCACCCAGAGATGAAGGTATGAAAGCAGCTGGGCACTTTATATATACTGACTGTGAGACTGGCTTAGTCAGAAAACGAGAAAAAACAACATATTTGTTTCTCGCTCCCCGCAGATCACCCACCCTGCTGGCTGCATGTCCCAGTTCATCCAGTTTTTCGGGGAGCAGATAATGGTGCTGTGGAAGTTTGCGCTGCTTCGGAAACGTCTCCTCATCTTCTCCCCTCCACCTGTAGGCGTGGTCTGCTACAGGGGTGAGAGCTTCAAATACACACACGCACACACAGCCTTTTCATTCCTTTTACTGTATTTAAGTACAATTTAATCTGTGGTTTTAGCACAGATTCTGTCCATGGCCGCTCTATATCAGAAGCAGTACTTCTCTAGTCTTTTATTTTCTATTTCCATGGAGATGTTTCATCACCTGTGCTTTTATGCTACCTTAGTGTATTGCTGTTGCTGCCTGGCCAATGTCTCTTTGCCTGGAATCGGCGTCTCCGTGCCTGAATTACGGCCTTTCTTCTACATTAACGTCGCTGACATCCCTGCCCTGGAGACGGAGATGTCCTACGTCGCCTGTGAGGGGAGCTCCGCTGCATGTAAATTCGGCTGCTATTTGCAATCTATGCAAACAACCTCTTATATGAAAGAATCCTGTCTTCTTTTTATTTTGAAGGCACCACAGAGAAGATTTTCGAGGAGAAGAAGGAGCTGTACGACGTCTACATCGATAACCAGAATGTGAAAACGCACAGGAGCCATTTGCAGCCGCTGCTGCGGGTGAACGCGGCGGATAAGGAGAAGTACAGGAAACTGAGCGAACAGAGGTACAACGACGCACTGTAAAACACTCGGCATCATGTTTACTGTCAAACTATCTCATTTTTAAATGTGCAGCGAGTGTTACCCGGTGAAGTTTGCAGCATTTCAAGAAGTATAAAGAACCCTTAAGATCTTCTTTTTCAGATTTCATTATGTTTTTTTCTCAGGCAAATGCTGCTGTACTCTCAGGAGGTGGATGGAGACTGTACGTCAAACGAAGAGGATCTTTTCATTCTGTGAGTCCTTGACGAGCGTCTTCATAATGGCGCTTGAGTCATAATCACAGGCTGTTGCACTGCTACGTTGGTTTAATCATCGTGATATGATGCAGAAGTCTGTTGCGTGATTTATGCCGCTGCCTTTTGTCCTTTTCCTAGGTTTTTCATGGAGCTGAATAACCGCATCTTCCAGACCCTGTCTGAAGTAGCAGGGAGCAATGATCCCACCCTCACCGCTGAGCACGTGAGGGCCATGGGGCTGGATCCCCAGGGCGATCGCTCCTTCCTGGTTGACTTGCTGGAGGTGTACGGTATTGACGTCACGCTGGTAATAGACAACCTCTGCTGCCCCTGAGGCCCCGCCCCCTCTCTTTTTCCCTCTTAGCGTGAGAAGCTGAGAACACCACTGGATTTTTGTGCCTTCAAGGCCCTCACACACACACACACACACATATGCACACACATAGACACTGAAGACACTGCCTCCACCCTGGGACTTCCATCTGTTGCCTGCTGTCCCCTCCTGGGTGTCTGTTTTCCCTGAGTGTGTGTCTGACCCGTGGAGACTGTTTGCAACCAGTGTGGACGAAGAGGACACTTTGTGCACTGGTCCACAGTGGCTGATGGACACCTGCCTAGCAGACGGTGACACTTGGCAGCAGCGTGCTCTTATAGCCATTCACACCTTATGTCACTCACTGCTGTTGTTTTTTTAATGTTTTTGGTCGGAAATCATGATTTGCTCATGTGCTAATTTGAATCCGGCTCACGTGGCCATGACTAACACACTGGATGAACGCACGGCAGTCTTGATCGGGTCTGTTCACCACGGCAGGATGATTGACTGTTCTCCGCTGCACCCATCACATTGAAGAAGTCCCTGAACCACTCACACTCAGTGCAGCTTTGGCATCCACTCACTGGTTTGACAGAAAACTACGGGGGCGGGTTTTTATTGCGGGAATTCGTGTGCTTCAAGTACATTTTGTAGGAGACTTTAGGCTTCATAATGCACCACAGATTCAAACAATACCGCACTTGGATGATTGTGTTTGTCATTCTGACGAAGCAGCTTTAGGAATTAATACATCTGAGTGCTTTGTGACCACTTTATTCGCCTTTCGGAAAGGAAGCAATAGGAGTTTGTTTCTTATTTTTACCTTTTTTTTTCCACAACTGAAAACGAGCTGCGAGGTGAAATATGTTTGTTAATGGGTATGATATCCTCTTTTGTAAAGAATACTGTTATTATTATGATGCGGACGCGCAGAGCGAGAAGGGAAAAGCTGTTTCATACCTTCGATGCACCTTGGACACGTTGGTCTGATAACGTGTCTGTTGATAGTTGGCGTGTTCTGGTTCCATGTTCTACCTTCATACGTCGTGATCAGCTGATGTTCTTGAATTGTCGATGAATGTGACTCTATGACACTAACTTACCATGAATGCTGCACCATGTCCACCACTGGACTATTTCCTGATGCACACAGTGATCATGTTTAACTGTACCTTTATTGCTATGTATGCTATGAGTGGAGGAGCTTTGTGTATGTATGTGCTGTTTTACTGTAAACAGGCTTTCATTGTTTGTCTTAATTAAGTGGAACCAGAGGCTGGTTCATCAGCTGAAGCTAATATATCCTCTGTGATCCTTTTGAATGACGAGGCCTTGATCGGAGCCGTTTGTAGTTCACTTGTTGATCAGCATCAAAAGAGATCCTCTCTGCTCGTCTGTGTCCTGGACAAAGATGTCTTTGTGGGATTTTGGAGATGCGGACTTGGTCACAGTGAGGGCTGAGCAGAAGCTTTAACCCCTCCTCTGCGGGCAGATTCACAGAGTCTGTTCCAGCCGAGGGTTTTCGCTCGGTCTTTTCATCACAGTCCCATTGAGTAAATCCAGCTCTTGAGGTGGGCCAACTGTGTCTTTTGAAATACCCTGGCAGACTGGTTTTGTTCACCCATCGCGTTGCCAATCAGAGTGATAATTTGTTCCATGTTGGAACACGAGGCTGCTGCCTGCCTCGTATACGTTTGGAGGAGTGTTCGTGTGCCCCCCATGCCCCCTCTGTTGCTTCTTTTTAAATACAATTGTAAACAAGTCATTTCTCTTTTCATAGTCTCATTCCAGAAACGATCTTTCTGGGGCTGATCCCCGGGTCGAGAACTGCTGATGGTCTTGTAGCCTGTACTCTTTTGACTTGACCGTCCCCAAAGATGTTTTCTGGGCTGGTTAGAATGCTTTTAAAAACTGTATTGTCTTTGAAAAAGAAGGGCACTGAGCTTTGTTGTTTCAATGGGGCCTTAAACAAATGTGATTTTTCTCAAACTTACTGCAGCAAAGTGACCCACTCGTTTCTGTTTGTGCGTCAACTGTATTTGCTGAAAGATTAAGTACATTGTCCTTCGCACTCCTGAATGACCTCACTGTCTCCGGTGAAACCTGTTGACTCTGACTGGTCTATTTACTCATCAGCAGACATACACTCTTGCCTCCGACGGTGTTTGCTTTACCAGTGTATGTTTTAATGTAAAAGGGAATGTACACAACACACACCACTGTATAAAATGCCTTCTTTGTGGAGCCGTTCACAGATGTGTACCAGCATTAACTAAACAAGTCGTTTGTACAGCGTGTCACTCTACTGAATGTCAAAGACAGCGAAAGTATTGCACACATGCCGCAACACATCCAAGTAGTGGTTCCTCCTTGACCGGAATGGAAATCAAGCGTATTCACAGAATAACAAATATGTGGTCACCTTTACTAATGTGAAACACTGTAAGAGATGTCAGTAAATGTACACATGAACCCAATAGCATGAGCAACTGTTAGTTTCACTGTACTGCCACTGTAAACCAATAAACACTGATACAGTTTAGGTGTCTCCTCTGATTCTAACCCTGCATAACTGTTTCCCCGTTTTTTCCCCATAACCATTGTCAAGCTGCTGAAAATATCGAAAGTGGAAGCATTTATTTGCAGAAAATAAATACCCCAGGTGCTGTATTATTATATGTTTTATTATTTAATTTACTGAAGCATCATCCATGATAACAGTAATAATGAGGGGCATGTTTTGGGGCTTGAGTGGAAGTGTGACGTGAAAGAGATGACCCTCGAGGGAGGCAATTTCTTGATTTCTGCTTATCATTCTGTGTCTTTGTGAATTCCCCCAATATATGGAGGGGGGACCCCAATGATAAGTCACTCATGTTAAACGTGAAATAGAGTTGATCTTTCATATGCAGACCCTCAAATATACACGGTATCTAGAAACTAAAGCTGTAACATATTCCCCTGTAACCTGTTAACCATTAGAAGAGTACAAGTCACCCATGAGTAGAATAAATTACATATATATCAAACCACTTGTGCACCCTTTGCTTGATTGTCCCCAGTCAATGCAACCAAAGTAAATGTGAGATTCCTCTTCTGTGTTTTCCTGAACTAAATATGATAAGAGGGCTGCAATGCAGCCACTTGCTTAATCCTGCAGATTTGCTGTCTACACCATCTGTTAGATCAGACCCAGCCTCACCAGGGAGTCTGCCAAACTCCTGCTCCAACATCTTGGATCATTTGCAACCCGTTCACAATGCTGCAGCATCCCTGTGTTCTCCCATATTCTTTCATCTATCAACCTCCAACCCCAGCAGCTACAGCTAAAACCTGTCCTTGCTCATTATCCAAACCAAGCATCAGCTTCGTGCTTCCATAATGAATATCAAACTGCTATAAAGACACCTTGTGTTGTTTTAGATAGATATAGTTTTTTATTGACAGAGTTGAAATGTAATGGCAATAGTAAACCATTCAGTAAACATAAAGTCAGTTTGTAAGACAGACTGGGTTTCTGGCTTAAACAAACAAAGCCTTGGTCCTTTCACACACATGTAGTAATATCCTCCTTGTTACTGTAGCAACTTCACAACTTCGACAGAATATTTGAGCATTATACACATGTAATAAAACTGACCAATAGTACGTAAGGATTATTTTAAGATGTCAAAGCTGACATCCTTTTTTAATATCACCTCTGAGTTTTGTGGTATCCGGTTCTTTAGTTCTGTTTTTGTCCAACTGTTCTTGTTTTCTTCCTGGTTTCATGTTTTGTTTTTTGTTTTTCCATCACTGCATCTGTGCGAGGAGCTGCTCTCTGCGCTCTGCGCTGATGAAGAAACGTAGTTTCCGTGGCAACAGCCTTACCTCCACAGGCATGGCCTCATATTCCTCGTTGTCGATGTTGTAGAAGCCACCGGCACCCTGCGGGGTCAGGACGCATAAGGTTCGATGTCAAGATGAAAGCTGATATTCTGAGCTCCAGAGACTGAGCTGACTAATATCATCACAATCCTAGAATAGTTTTGCTTTGACATGACACAATGAAATAAAGTCACTTAAAAAAGGGTTTCTGACCTCTGGAAGCTGCAGCCGGCAAGCACTGGCTTCTAGTTTTGTGGAGGCTTTAGTGAATAGAGTGGGGTCCTCTTGTTTCTTATTCCTATAATGAAGAAAAGTAACAATACTTTACTTTAATTTACGTAAAGATTAACTTTCATATAGAGTATAGTTGCAATTATAAGGGGAATTGAAACTACGGACCCGACAGTGATGAACTCGCCCACAGTGAAGTTGTCCGGTTCTGCACGGATCATCAGGGAGTCATTTATGCGCTGCGATTCCAAATGAAGAGAAAATAAATATAAAATGTGAATTCATGTCAGCATTAAAGTGCACAGGATGTTGTAAGAGCAGGTTCTTGGTTTGCAGTTGTTTTCAGACTGACCCTCTCCACTGGGTTTTTGTTGTGCGTCTGAACAAACAGCTCAAATGTCGACAGCTGCTGCTCCTTCCACTCCTCTGCTGGCTCTTCCACTTTTGGAGGCTCTGAGCAAACACACATGCAGACACACACACACACACACACACACACACACACACAAAGATATGACTGACATTATTTTACTGTTGGGATTTGATCCAAGTATCAACAAAGCAACACACACACTACCTTCAACAGGAGGATTCCAGTAGTTCTTCAGTCTGCGTGCGATGCGGTAGAGCAGGCTGGGTCTGGGCGGTTTCTGAAGGGGCAGGTCTGGGGGGCGAAGAGTGGGATCCAAATAGGTCACTGAGACGTCCCGGACCAGGGGCCACTCCTATGAGATTTTAACAAAGTGTAACGTTGAAATACAGCAGCAGCCACAGAATTACTACAGCAATGGCAAGGAAACAGGGATGACATGAAATACAGCAAATGACTTGAGGTTTGCTGTAGTATAATAATGTGTTTTACTGAGGCTGCTGGTTGTGTTTTATATATTTTATATGTGTTGATTATAATAATAATTATAAACAGTAAACTTCTGTAGCAACACTCAGATCATTACAGAAACAAGGATTACACTGACATTCTTTCCAGGTTAACAGATGTAGTAGTGTAGTGTGAATAAATACAAACATTGATTACTACATTATAAATATCTGGTATTCTATACAAGGCCACTGGTTCTATACATTATTCTGACCCAAACCTGTTGAGAAAAACCAAATATATAGCCTTACCGCGAGAGTGCTAAACCAATGTGCTGCATTTGTCTTTAGTGGTCCAAGGTACCAGTATCTATGGGGAAATATGGATTATTACTCATTGGAAAAGGAAATAAGTTAAATGTTTACCAAGGATTAGGAGTGGGCTCTATGGACAAACAGTATTATCACCATCTACTGACATGGAGTTTACGATCCACAATGAGTTAGAACTCGTGTTGGATTGTTTAAAATACAAAGGGCCACATGCAGTGATTTGTCTAATCAGCAGAGCTATCTGGTTAAGTTCATCACTCTTCTGGTTGGTTCACACATCAATGAGGTTATTTGAAGTTTGGAAACATACGTGTGGGGACACTAAATCTCTATTTTCTGGAAATTAGACTATATACTTAAAGACTGATTGCCAGCACTAAACAGGATTTGAGTGAGCAACTGTGAAGCCTTACTTGCTGATTGTTGCAGCCACATCTCTAAAGGCTCCCCAACGCAGTCCCATCAGAGCAAAGACAGGCTGCTCCTTCTCCCCCTAGGGAAACACACACACATACGTACATAAAGCTTTATTCCTGTCCACGTACTGACACTATTTCCATGCATTGTAACAAAAAACAATTATCTTACATGACAGCTGAATTTATTACTTATCCTGTACTGAAGAATGAAATTGTTTTACAGTGTTCGTTTTTAATTATAACCTGAAAACAAATACTGACATCAACAAATATCTGCATTCCAGACAAACACTGATTTCACAACTTTGATTGTCTCTCACTTTGATTTGTAGCACATCCAGGGGTACTGTTTCTCCCTTCAGAATGGACAGCGTTGCTGATGTAATGTCTCTGAAAAACACACAGCGTGAAAAAATTTTTTTTTTTTTTAAGTTGTAGGGTGCATCCACTACACAGTTTATCACTGGAATGTGTGCTGACATTATCTGGGTCTTTAATATGTCTTTAAGATACTTACTTGACCTTGTTGTCGCTGAGGAGATGAAGACTTGGACTCAGGGAATTGTGAGAGCCCAGTGGAATGAATCCAATCGGTATGTTACTCACTTTGTCCTGTTGCCATAAAGCATCCATCAGTGACGTCATCAAAGGAAAGGTTTGGATTAAAGTGTCTTCATCTTGATTTAGCAGTTAATCATACATTCATAACCGGATGACCGTGTGACACCTACTTGGTCTGGCCTCCGCAGTAAACCTGTGATGACTTCCTGCAAAGTGCCGTCCCCTCCGGCCACGATTAGCATATCGGTCTGCTCCATGAGCTCCATCAGTTTTTTTGCCTGGCCTTCATAATCTGTCTGTGGAGGAATACACAACCATGATGTCACATAATGGCATCCTGCTAAAGCCACTAATGGCAATGACTGATTCCACAGGAAGCAAGGGAAGCATACCTTTACTACTTTAACTTCTACACCAGCCAGGTGTAAAATAGGAGCGGCATTCTTTTCAAACAGGTTGTTGGCTTTCCTGGGAGGGATTGAGACAGGAAGTTTAAAACTCTCTGAGAAAGAAATGGTGTGTGAAGTCCAGACAGTGTGAAGTCTTCTTACCCACTGCAGGCTGCAGGATTCAAGATGACTGTTGCTTTCTTTAGCTGCTCCTGCGGTGCTATCTGTTGACGCCCAAATTCCTATCAGGGGTTGTGAAGATGATTAGGACTAAGAACAATTAAAGACGTTGGTTTGCTTGACGATTTTGATTGTCAATGTCAATGTTCAAGTAGTGTCTTACCCTGGCCACTAGACATGCCTCTCTCCGTAAAACATTATCACTGACAGGAATACAAGACACAAAATGTTAGACACACGAACAGGACTGCACACTTATCTAATTCTGGGAATATAATAACCTGAGTTACTCACATGTGTTTACCATACAGCCAGTAGCCCCCGTAAGACAGGACGCACACAGCAAATGTGGACTTTTTCCAGTGATTCCTCAGAGTCCGAAACACCTTCACAACCCGCGCCATGGTTTTCATTAAAGTGTCCCCAGAGTCACTGTTTCAATGCGGCGCTACATTTATAAATGTTTTAAAAACACGAACACTTCCCAGCGGTCACAGGTCCACAACTGTCAAACTGGCATGGACATCTTGGTGTAACATCAAACTAGCACGGGCAGATAGATGGCGGAACCAATGTTGCTGTCACAAAGGGTTCATTAATACGTTTCAGCGTAAAGTAACGGTTATGAAAGTGATATAAAGCAATGGAACTTAATCTCTAGGATACAGGTTGTAGCATAATATTCAAAAGTACATCAAATTAAATTAAATCACTAATTGAGGTAATTTGCGCCGGTAACCTACAAATCCCATTCTATTAGATACAAAGGTCCGAGGACCTCGCCTGCAGAGACTATACAGAATAACGACAATGCTTAAAACATTTTACACAATTTATTAACCACTACACACATTAAAATAGAGCTGCCCATTTTTCAGGCTGCACCAAAACATGTCTGAAGAACTGATCATTTTAAATTTCATACCGGCAAAAGCTCCGGAGCCTCTGTCCGATATTCCGATCATATCATGGCGGCGCAGATGGCGGTAAATTCGGGTATGAACTACATTTCTTTCATTAATTCTAATCTCGACGCGTTGATATCTAGCTGTAGATATTAATTGTTATTTGACATAGAAGCACGTACAAATACGCATTTTGGCTCGAGTCGCATCGTATATCATTGCTGTGACCGCATGGTGATGGCTCATGCAAGTTCAGGCTGTCGCTGCTAGGCTAACTTAGGCTAACTTAGGCTAACTTAGCCTAGCCGGCAACCAAACGTCAGGAGCTAGTGTGCGTGAAGCAAGTACTGGTGTGCAAACACGTTAAAACGGTCACGTATTAAAACTAATGCCGCTGACTGTGGCTTCTCTGACGCAGTACCCGTTAAATGGGTCAGCAGAGGAGTTCGCTTATTGTTATTTGAAAGTAAAACTGAAACAAACAGGCTGTGAACAAGCAAAGAAATGTTTGGCATCACAAATTGGCACGCTGTACACTCTGGGTTTCTTTTGCTGCACCAAGCCAAAAGTTCAACATTCAGACACGTTTCTGTAACAGTTATGGTCCTGTCTTAAACTAACCTTGTTAGCATACTTGTCAGGGTGAACAGCTATGAGTCGCTGTCAGTTGTTCACTGGTGACGCCGGTCAGATTTGTTTGTACAGACCTTACTGATGCTGTTTACTGACAGCCAAACACCCTAGGGCCTGCCAGTACAAAAATCCCAACATCTGTAATTAAATAATCAACATAGCAGTGAAAACAAATGTGAAAGGTCACACACTTATGTTCAGGAATAACAGAATTAATGTAATGGCACAATAATTTACTGTCAACCACGGATCCATTCTTCGTCAGATTTGTCTACAAATAGTTGAAAATGTTAACATCATAAAAGAGTCAATGTCAGGACTTTTAATATAATAAACGATTATTCACTTAATTCATAAAGTCATAATGTGGTCTGATTCTTGCCAAATTTTACTCTAGTAATGAGGGCAGGAATCACCAGAACTCTTGTAAGTCATGATGTGCATCACCCGGGACACACGAAATGCATTAAGTAAGACTAGACTTAAGAATGAGACGTATTGCTGTAAGAAATGGTCAGAATGTGGTTGGTAGAAATACGTTCCGTGCATGTGTGATGAGAATTGACCACTGAAAACACATTTACCCGCCCAGGAGCCAGTCTGTGGGGGCCGCTGAAGGAGTTGTGGGAGACAGTGGACGGGGCTGTGCTGAGGAGACAGCCAGAGAGCGTCCACCTTCTGGACCTGCAGCTGAAGAAACACAAGGCGCACTTTCTCTCGCTCTTCAGGAACCCGGTTAGATGCTATGCACGCACAAATACATCCTTTCTAATGTCGTTCCATATTTAAAAAGTGGAGTAGTATTCAAGCTATGCAGCCCACATATTCCTTATTACAGACTGTCTTAATGTAAATAACATCAGATCTTCCCTTTTTTCATTTTCAGCCAAAGAGCGCAGAGCAGAGAGAAACAGTACGTAAAGCCAGCACAGAAGGCATCGCCATCCAAGGGCAGCAGGGGTCACGGCTCCTTCCAGAGCAGCTTCTCAAAGAGGCCTTCATCCTCAGCGATTTGTTCGACATTGGAGAGTTGGCAGCTTTAGAGCTTCTGCTGGCAGGTAAAGTGGATATGGGACGAAGACATGGCTTATAAGCAAATGAATTTGTTTTTATTTATATTCCTTTGTAACTGTCATTTTGTTTTGGAGACAAAGCCTTGCATAACTTTCAGTACAAAAGAGATTCAGTGGTAAAGACTTTGATTCTCTGGTTGTATTTGTCCATCTCCAGGTGAGCACCAACAGCCCCATTTTCCAGGTTTGACACGAGGTCTAGTCGCTGTGTTGCTCTACTGGGATGGAAAGCTTTGTGTGGCCAACTCCCTGCGCACACTCATCCAGTCACGCCATGGCAAGACCTTCACCCTGGACCTCAGGTAATGACGGTATCAACAGGTTGTATATTCAAGCAATGTCAGTGCTTAAATGCCTATTTGTTGTTATTAATCTTTACTGTTGTTTGCTTTCTCACTCAGTGAAGAGCTAGTGGCTCTGACGACACGTTTTACCGATGAACTGATGAGCCACGGTCTGACCAAACGCATCCTGACCTTGGTCTCAGAGATAAATGTGACGCGAGAGTTTGAACGGCTGCAGAAGGAGCGAGGCCTGGGCAACGAGAAGCACAGGAAAGAGGTGGGAGCAAGTCTCGTGTGTTAATTTGAAACAGAGCTAATCGTCTTCACAATACGTTCATTTTCATTCCGTCATCGCACTCGACTCGTGCAAGGCGAGCAGCCTTCTGTTGTTCCTGAACCAGAAACGTGGGCATGTTCCCCCTTTTCTTGTTCTCAGGTTTCAGACCTCATCAAAGAATCGCGACAGGCCCTGGCAGACAGTCTGTTTTCGTGGACTTGCCAATCACCTTTGACTAAAGATGACACCCTGGCTCTCATTGGCCACCTAGAGACAGTGTCAGCTCAAGCTGACGGCTCATTGGACAGTGTGAACATGGCTCTGGTCATGGCACTGCTCTACTGCTTGGATGTCAGCTTCATAGAACAGGGAACAGAAGATAGAGAAGGTGAGAACAAGTGTTGTGTCTTGTTTGACCTTGAACTTTGGTTAAACTCACTGATTAAATCCTCTTAAAAGTACCGCTTGTTACTGTGCCTGAGACGTGTATTAGTTTCAGTGCTTTACTTTTACAGCTAATGAAGAACTGTCACTGTGTGTCATGTTCCTTTAGATCTGCTCCAGGCACTGCCTTTGCTCACTGAGAGGCAGTATGTGTCTGCAGTGCACAGTCGTCTGATGGACGGTCAGCAGTGGAAGCTTCCCGGCCTGCAGGCTGTGTGTCGACTGGCCTGGGCTCTGTCTCTGAGGGTCCTTTCTCAGCTGCCACAGGGATGCGGTAAGTACCCTAACCCTTAGACATGTATAGAAATATGTCCTGTTGCTGTTTGAAAAAATCCGTTTGAAGGATAAAATTATCCAAATATATAAACCATTCACGTGTTTGTGCTCACAGCGCTGGTTGAGTTCACCGAGGCAGACGAGGCGCTGGCTGACCAGGCTCTACTGGGAGATGTCTTCCTGTTTATAAAGGAAGGAATGCTGGGATGCGAGAGTTTTGGTCAGGAAGAGTTTTACATCCGCCGCCTCCATTCGCTCATCACAGACTTCCTTGCACTCATGCCGATGAAGGTAACAGATGCTTTAGATGTTCGCTGCCAGAGTTTGTACCTTAGCAAGAGGTTGATTTCCGAAGATCATGGTATGTTTTTGTCTCTGGTTGTTTTTTTAAAAACAGATTTTGTTATTTTGATTAACACGTTTTTGCTGTTGTTTTTCTAGGTGAAACAGCTTCGTAACCGCGCTGATGAGGACGCCCGTCTGGTGCACATGTCCCTACAGATGGACAGTGAGCTTCCATCATCGTTACGCAAGGACCTAGACCACCTCATGATCCTCGTCAGTCTTTTTCCCAAACACTTGCACATATACAAATATCAGCTAAGTTCACCTTCCTTTCTTTTTAAGGGTTAATCTGATAATGTTGGTTAACTGTGTTGGTTACTGTTTTATCTTCCAGATAGGAGACTTTTACAGTAAGGACTCGTTTGGCCTGGAGTTGGGTCTGGAGTTCTGGTGTCCCACAGAGTCGCTCCAGCACACCTCCCTGCAGGGATCCTACCTGGGAATGGCGCTGCAAAGGCCTCCACATAAACAGGTAAGAGATGCATTTTCTCAGATTTAACTAACAAAAAAAAAAAGGTTTGAGTCCTTTCTGTTGAAAGGTTTTATTTTTTCTGTATGCTTTGATGCAGGTGGTTTTGTCCAAGTTTGTGCGTCAGATGGGAGACCTTCTGCCCTCCACCCTCTACATCGCCTATCTCCGCATGCTAAAAGGCCTCGCTAATGGCCCTCAGTGTGCCCACTACTGCTTCAGTCTGCTTAAAACCAATGGAGCCACGCACAGTAAGAGCAGATTGTGGACATATATTGACAACATCAGACTCTAAAAGCCTGTTGCTTAAGTTCAGTTTATCCAAATGAACACCTACTTACTTAGTGTACTTGTATACGCAGGTGACAACATCCAGGGCGTTTCAGGCAGCCCCGTGTCGTGGGAACATTTTTTTCACTCCCTTATGCTCTACCATGAGAACCTGCGACGAGACTTTCCAAATCCAGACGCTGCACAGTACCGCCACCCACCGCTGAGGGGCATCACCCAAAGAGAGCTGGAAGGACTCACCTCATTTTTGCAGTTGCTAACCACCATCGTTACATGGGTACAGAACTGCACTGGCGCCCAATTCCTAACAAACTCACGCTGTGTTTTGGGAAAACCGAGATTGTTTCCTTTCTAACTGTGTTGGGGCGTTTTTCTCCCTAGAGTGAAAATGCCCGGCTGGCGTTGTGCGAGCATCCCCAGTGGACCCCAGTCGTAGTTATGCTGGGGTTGCTACAGTGCAGCGTTCCTCCTGTCCTGAAGGCTGAGATCCTGCACTGCCTGGCAGCCTTTGGAAAGTCACCAGAGATCGCTGCCTCACTGTGGCAGTCACTGGAGTACACACAGGTAAGCCTTTATAAATTCTTAACGGAACAGTTTGAGTTGATGATTTTAAAAGAGAAAGATTGATATCTACATAAAGTACAGTCGCAAGTTCAGGTCTCACTAACAATATCAGACGGCCAATCTTGAAACCTTAAATTGTGTGTCTGTCAGTTGTGTTATATCAGATTGTCTCTGCTGGACTTAATTCCTGTCGCAGTATGATGATGTTTTGAGTTTTGCAGCTTGCTGTGCTGCCAAATGTTTTTGTGAAAGTTTGTAACTTTGTGTCTTTTATCGCAGATCCTTCAGACAGTGCGAGCCCCAGGACAGAGGCAGGCAGCTGGAATTGAGGTTAGTCTTTCATGGTTGATGAATGTGATGCTGGATTCTCACCACTCACCCCAATCTAAAGGACATTTTTAAATGTTCATCTGTCTGATGACTCAATGGTTGACATACAGAGCAATTAGACCAGTAGGGATCAAGCCAGGAACATTTAACTTTTAATTAGTTTGCCTTAAGACAACAGTTGACGGTTGCCAAGATTGAAGGTTAAGATCCAAATTGTTGTGATGCAAAACAATGCAGATAGGAAGTGAGTGTGCTCTAATCTGTAAATGTTATATTGTGATTAAGATACAAAAATGGACTTTAATCTTTCATCAGTGAACATCATTGCGTTCAGAAGTAAAACTACTTATAAGAAGATGCTGATGGGTGGCTGATTAATTTTTTTCTGTCTCTCAGGTGGAGCTGAATGAGATCGAGTCGAGCTGTGAGGAGTACCCACTGACACGGGCCTTCTGTCACCTGACCAGCACATTGGTCGAGAGCAGCCTGCCTGTTAATTTGGGGGCAGGGCTACGTGTGCCAGGCTTTCAGCCCTATCTGAACTTCCTGCGTGACTCTGTGTTCCTGCCCTTCCCCACTAGAGCATATCGGCGTCCAGCTGAGAAGGTAAAGTGCAGTGTAGTTTTCTCCCGTCGTCTTTACATTAAGGTGAAGACACACAGCTGCATGCGTCCGTGCTCTTTAAAACATGTATTCCATTTTTTGCCACCTGTCAGTGGGAGGTTGCTGACGCAGTCCTGGAGGTTTTCCACAAGCTGCTGCGGGATTATGAGCCGCAACCTTCAGACTTTGTCCAGGAGATGGTGGAGCTGCAGGGCGAGCAGGTCCCGGCCCACAAGCCCCCGGGACACAGCATCATGTTCCACCTGCTCAACGACTCGCCCATGCTGGCCCTCTGCCTCAGCCTGCTGGAGGAGGGTGTACGCCAGCTGGACACCTATGCACCCTTCCCTGGTGAGAGGACATATGCTAGTGTACTGAGAGAAAGAGAGGTAGAGTGTGTGTGTATTTGTGTGTGTTCTGACGACATGCCTCATTACTCTTCCCCTGCAGGTAAGAAGCACTTGGAGTCGGCGGTGCTGCACTGCCTGCGCCTTCTGGACTTGGCTCTCCAGAAGGAGGTGGTGTTCATGGATCTCCTCAGGGAGAGCCAGGCCTCCCTGCTGGTTTCCCCATTGGAGCAGCTCCTCCAGGGGGTCAGTCCTCAGACGAGGAGGGCCGATCACATTGTAAATATTGCCAGGTAAGGGCATCCAACAAACTGTTGCATCATCCCCATGATTGTGATTGTTGTTGAATCTCTTCTTTTCGTCTTTTGTCCATCTTAACTGTGTCTCTAAATGCTTTACTTATAGTTAGAAATAAATAAATAAAATAAAAACCGATCCAGTATAATAGGTTTTAAATAAGGAAAACAGCGCTTTACAAGGTTAATTGGTTCAGAATGGGTGTAACCAAACTGTGACTTTTGATTGTTCCGTGCAGGTATCTGTACCACAGCAGCTCCAACCCAGAGGCTGCTTTCCAGAGTGCCAAGATCCTGCGCCGGATCGCCAACTACCCCAACATTCAGAACAGGCTGGTGGGAGATTTCACACACGATCAGGTACACGGTTCTCAGTTCTTGATTAATACAAATGCCACTGTACCTATGTAGATGCAATACTATCTACTTTATAATGCGATGCTTTTCATTTATAGCTTTGTGTTTTTAACTTGAGTCACTGAGGTAATCTTCACTGTGGTGATCTGTGAAACTTCCTACCTTAAAAGTTGAGAACAGTGTTTGTCTCTGTCCTTCAGACTGTGAGTGAGAAGCTCATGGCAGGTTTTGTGGAGTGTCTGGACAATGAAGAGGCAGAGGAGGGAGCAGAGGAGGGAACAGAGAAAGGAGATGGTGAGAGAAACTGGTTGCCTTCAAACTGAACCGTCGTCTGCATTCGACTTAAATCCAAATACTGTGAAAGCTACACCTTTGTATTACAACTGTGCCGTCCACAGTTACCCACCGCTTAACCTTCAAACTTCCAGAGTCCGACCCACAAAGAAAGGTTTCAAGAATCCGACACGAAACCCAGATCCATATTTTGAACCTACTCATCACCTCCTTGGAGCTGAAGACGCCCAACCTGGCTCTGTATCTTTTGGGCTATGAAGTAAAGAAGCCCGTGTCCTCCACCAACCTCCAGGATCCAGGTCAGACCACAGATTAAGCTGTTCATTTTGTGGCTGTTTTGTTTTTTCAATACTTGCGGGCTTTTGCTTTGATTGGAAAAGGGATCAGTTTAGTACATTCGGCTGTTACAGGTGTGTTGGGGTGCCCACGGAGCTGCCTGCACGCCATCCTGAGCCTGCTGCAGAGAGGCACCGAGAAGAGATCAGGACCTGTACTCACACAGCAAGCCCCGCACCTGGCTGAACTCTGCTACCAGGTAACCTTGTATTTAAACCTCTAAGAAAATCGGACACGTTAACATGAAGATCAGTCTCTGCTGTGAAAGAATTAAAATGACGGCGTCTTTATTTCGAATGCGCTGCACGCTGACTGCTTGCGTAAAGTTTGTCTGCTGGCTGTTTGTCTGAATAATCAGTTTTTTTTCCCTTGGTTTGCATTCTTGTCTTCCTCTCTCAGGTGATCTACCAGCTGTGCGCCTGCCCAGACACATCTGGACCCACCATGCGCTATTTAAGGACCAGCCAGGACTTCCTGTTCTCTCACCTGCAGCACCTGCCCTTCATCCTGCCTAGTGAGTTCTCCACCCGTTTTACACCAAATGTAGCGCATGTGTTCACACCTAGAAGACAGTAATATGGCTACATCGCTGTCTTGCCAGTGTTGCACCCTGCGTGATACTAAGTACAAGATCACCCGTTGTTCCCACAGACTGTAAACAGCGGCACATCCCTCATTAATCAGTTGTTTACACGCCAAAATCCGAGCGCGTCACAGCATCACAGCTGGAACAGGGTTGGAAAATTAGCGTGCCAACCTGGGTGTCGTGTTCACATCACAGCCGGTCAGGGCTGGAGCCCATAAACACCCGTGACTACTGCAGAGACACTGTACACATTTACACCACCGATAAACGTCAGATGTTAGCGGATGTTACTGGGGATTTTGTGCAGTGTGAGAAGGGCTTTAGTCATGTGATGAATGAAAAGCATTGGCAGGAAATTCAGAACATACATAGAAAAGAATCAGTCATAGAAAGACGTCCGTTGAAAAGTAATCATGATTTCACATTGAAATTACTTTCATACTACAGAGCTTTGCGCACCATGTCTGTAAATGTGAATGTAGGCGTTTGTCGATGGAAAGCACAGTTTAAGTTTCTGCTCTTCTCAGGCAATCAGATTGCTGCCCTCTCCCAGATGTCTTGGCTCATGAAGACGGCTGCAATCGAGCTGAGAGTGACTTCACTGAACCGCCAGCGATCGCACACACAGCGCCTCGTCAGCCTCCTGTTGGACGACCAGCCACACACTCAACATACAGGTAGGCCCAGATAAAAACGCTCTATTATTTCACTCTTTGAAACTGCCAGCACTCTGCTGATGAATATGCAGATTGAATGATCACACACTGTTACATGCACACTCAGATGCCCAATCACCATGTGACCACGTAACAAAGCTCAACAGTTCATGAACTTAAAAATCATAATTTTGCTTTTAGCTGATGGGGAATCAGGCATGGAGGAAGAAACCAGATCAGTCAGCGGTTTCCTGCATTTTGACACAGTTTCTAAAGGTTTGTGCCGCATATTTAAACCTACCATTAAGTAGATACAGTCAACATTGAAGGACTCTTAACAGCTTTTGTGTAATTAAAATTACACAAAGATCGGTTCTGATATTGGCTCTCTTCGCGCTCTTGTTTGATGCCATCAGTGCGCAGGAAGTTGCTGAGTGTGCTCGATGCCATCGACTTCAGTCAGGACATGCCTGAGCTGCTGCAGCTGGACTTTTTCGAGCGCGCTCAGATAGAGCAGGTGATCTCCAACTGCGAGCATGTCAACGAACAAGGACACACCGTGTGCAACGTCAAGGTATGGTCAATGTCATCATAATCATGACATGTAAAAACACAGACCATCCTTTAACACCATAACTCAGGACCAGAACGGCATGTGACCATATTTCCCATCTGCCTTGATAAAGAATGTCGACACTAATCTTGGGTGCCCATCTTGAAACTGTGGTCATTTTACAGATCTTCTGTGCTGCCATCATCAACCAGTTGTAAAAAAAAGTCCATTTAGCGCTTGAATTCAGTTCCTTCAGTGTCTTCACATATTAGGAGTCCAGACAGACATTGATGTAAATTTCGTCTTGGCTGGATGGCAAAGACGTACAACCCCGAGGCAGTAAATTAGCTTGCCTTCAATCCTCTGACGTCTTTTTTTTTTCCCCCTCAGCTGCTACATAGAGTGCTGGTTGCTGAGGTGAATGCGTTGCAAGGGATGGCAGCCATTGGACAGAGGCCCCTGCTGATGGAGGTAAGTGAACTAAAGCTAACAGCGGTGGACTGTAACCGTTCCCGTTTAAACCGTTTAAAAGCTGGAGTTAAAACGGTTTTGGCCCTCATTCGTGTTTGTCCCTGGGTGTCTTCTTCCAGGAGGTGAACTCCATCCTGCAGCAGGTGGTGGAGCGCAATCGCGTCCGGCGGAGTTTGAGTGCAAAGCGTCATGCGCTGCGGTCCTGGAGGAGCCTGGTGGAGACGCTGCTGACGGCGTGCCCTGCAGACCTCATACCAGCTGATGACCGGCAGCTCATCATCAGAGACCTGCTGCTAGATCTGCATGATAAGGTCTGTCTGGGTGTTTGTCACAGGGAGGATTAGTTTAATTAGTTAATATGTCAGATCTCCAGGTTGTTGTAATCATTAAATGTGAATGTTGACCAGGTGTTATCTGAGGATGCAGCAGGAGAGCTGATGCCCATTGTTGCTGGAGCAGTCTTCACACTGACAGCCCACCTCAGCCAATCAGTCCTCTCTGAGCAGCAGCAGGGGGTGGGACTAGAAGCATCTTCTGGCTTTGCCTCAATAGCAAACTCCGCCCTGCACCTGATTCTGCGCAAGCTGCTGGACTTCATCCTCTGTACTGGTTAGTAATGACTTCAAAACTATTTCACTCAGACCTGGGAAAGGTGAGATCTTATAATACACTCTTTTATACTTTAAGGAGGTGGATACCAGCGTCTGCGTGCACACTTGTACGGCTCTCTGCTGTACTACCTTCAAATCGCCCAGAAACCTGAAGAGCCAGACACTCTGCAGACAGGTACAGCACAGAAACATTAATACAGATTACAGCTGTGAGTTTAAAGCGACAGTTGACAGATGTTGTTCCCCTACAGCAGGTAAAGCAATGTGGGAGCGTCTCACAGCCCCAGAAGATGGTTTCTCCAAACTGCAGAGAGAGAACCTCGCTATCATTGAGAGCTATGGCAAGGCTCTGATGGAGGTGGTGTGTCGGGACGCCTGTGACGGCCATGAAATTAGCAGGGTAGGAGACAAATAACAGCACTTCAGTGCTATTGTCTGCAATATTTTACTTATTTTACTATATACTTTTATATTTTGACCAACTCAGACAGGCTTTTTGTTTTGCTCTCAGTGTTCACTCTGTCACCTCACCTACCCTCCCTGTCTGTCAGATGCTGGCTCTAGCTGTGCTGGACCGGATCCTGTCCATAGACCGTCAGAATCAGTGGCTGGTCTACATCTGCAACAGTGGCTACCTACGGTCACTGGTGGAGAGCCTGAGGCAGGATGATGCCGCCCTGCAGAGCCTGCTCACACCTCAGCCTCCCCTACTCAAGCCACTCTACATCTACGAGAGCAAGATGGTGAGGAGATGTACGCTTCAGTAGACACACTCTCTCTTGTTTTGTCGATGTTTTTTATGGTGAGGGTGCAAACACTGCTGTGTGTTTTCAGGCTCTGCTGACTCGTGTGGCAAAGACTGGTCAGGGAGCTGTGGAGCTGCTGCGCTGTGGGCTCGTTGCACAGCTGATAGAGTGTCAGGTGTTTGACATGGTGCCTGACAGTGACGCACACAGGTATGGTATGAGCATCAAGATAGAAAGTGATGTTGGAGTAACTTTAAAGTGTGTGGTTGTCAGTATTATTTGAATCTCATATGCAGACCTGATTCTCAGTGTATTATTTACAGAATTAGTGTGAAAATTAAAATGATATATGCCAGCGTGAAAAGACTGCAGGGGAGAAATAGACTGTTTTTGATCTGAACAAGTTGGCACAGTGAGTGAGTCAGCACGCTGTTTTTCAAGGAGAATTTTAAATGCATTTAATTAAATGCAGTCGAATGACCTCAAGGTGTGTATTCATTGCGTTACTCAAGTCTGTGTCTGTTCCCTCCTGATCTACAGAGGCATGAGGGACCCATCGGGCTTCATCCCGAGCCCCATGGACCGCTACAGGCAGATACTCCTACCGACTTTGAGGCTGTTCCAGGTCATCCTGACCTCTACCACCATGAATCACCAGCAGGGGGCGGCACAGGTAAGCACACGACTGTGGACGATATACATGCTTGTCTTGTGCCTGCTCTGACTCTGAAAACACCATTTCAGTTTGATAGCAAATAGGTATCAGGGTTGGAAAATGAGTGTATCTATGACACTGATTTCTTCACTGAGCGTATATGAGAGTCAAGAAAGCACCGAGTGTGTGCAAGTTACTGTTTTGTGAAACATGCGCGTCATGATAGAGTTTGTGAAAATTAGAAACAGCTGCGTTCATTTTTTTTGTTTGCAGGTTCTGCAGTGGCTGATAGTCCATGCAGACACCATCCAGTCCCTGTTGCGCTGTCAGGAGCTCAGTATGGGAGTTTTGCAGGAGCTCTCTCTGCTTACTGGAATCATCAGTAAGACGGCTCTGCCAGGTATCCAATCCTAGATCTTGCCTTTGTTTATTCAATTTACAATCGACTGTCTTTCTGTTTTTATAGACTCTTGTGAATGGTGTGGTTCATGTTCTGCTTGTTCTGTCAGGTGCCCTTGAGATGGGCGGGGAGGTCCACAGTGCTGCTCTTCTGGAGTTCCAGGGTCACATCAACAGATTCCAGGTTCGATAGCTGCCATTGTTTTTAAAACAAATAAAAACAAATATTTGTTTTTAATGACCTTCTGTATCCCTGTTAGTGCACGTTCACTCCAATGCGTGAGTTGCACAGTTAATGATAAATCTCGTCCTTTTTAGCGCCTGTGTCTGTCCCTGCTCGGCCGTCTGGTGGGGAGCGAGCGGGAGAGGTTGCTAAAGCAGGCTGAGATCGCTGCACCTGGAGACTCGGCAGACAGACGAGAGGAGATGGAGGTGGCAATGCAACAGGTAGGACAAAAGTGAATGGAGTAGAAGTATGGTATCCCTGGTAGGAAGGTACCAAGTGACGCTTTCACATATTCCAGCTGTATAAAGGACTGTGAGAACAAAAATGGCTCTGAGACAACGCGTCTGGAGTTTTTGTATAGTCATGGTTATTAATCAGCACTCCGTGACCAGAGAGGTGTTGTCCTCTTTGCCCAGGTGTGTGCTAACATCATGGAGTACTGCCAAGCACTGCTGCTGCAGAGCTCAGCCCAGGCCCAGTTCAGCATCTGCCTCTTCAGCCCGTCGGGCAGCGAGCCAGCTGGCAGGGATGGAGGACGCACAGGTCAGTGATGTTCCGCTCACACTGAAAAGGAGGAAACGTGATCCGGGTCATGTCACTGTATCCTGTATAAACAAGCAGCATTTTTCCATTTTGACAAGCTTGAGTTTGAACCTGTGCTCTTGTTTTTTTTTAAGATCTCTCTTCCACTCTGCCATCTATGGCTTACTCCCGAGCCCCAAGCCTGGGTCTGGTCCTCTACCTGCTGAAGAACAGCGCTGCAGATTTCTTCCGGTTCCACCAGAGTCACAGACAAAGCCTGGGCAAACTGCAGAGCCTGGATCAGCTGCCGCCTGAGGAGCTCAAAGAAGTAATGATTAACCAGTACACTCAGCACACTGCTCTTTTCCCCTTTAGTAATAACCAAGTTGATCAGTTATGAATAACAAGGTTCATTTAATGCGCCCTATTGTCTCCAACGTGCATCAGTTCTAACACTGACATCTTCTCTGTAGTTGTGCCAAGGCCTGGTGTCAGGACCAGGAGGGGTGGAGAAGATCTCATCAGTCCAGAGGAGCTTGCTGGCCAAGAGACGACTGGTCCAGCTCATCAACAACAGAGCCAAGCTGCTGGCCCTGTGCTCCTGTATCCTTTGGGCCCTTGCGGCTCAGATGCAGTCACTTCACAGTGTTGAATTAAATGTCTCTTTTTTTTGCCCTTTTCCTCACACCAGAATTAGATGAACTCAGTTATTTATTTGGAATCACACAATGTAGAAACGTCACATCATGAAATGTTCAATGGTCAAAAGCCTTGACCTACTTCTCCCTCAGATGTCATCGAGACCTGTTTGTTTGTGTTGTGGCGCCACCTGGAGTACTACCTGTTGCATTGTACTCCCACCGATCCTAAGGACTCCCTGTTGCCTGGAGCCAGTTTGTATAGATCACGCCTCACTGACGGTGAGAGTAGATGTCACAGATATATGAATGAATGAATTTAGCTTGATTGCAGTCAGTTTATTTAAACATTACTTTTCTTCAGACTCCTTCGGTGGGCTGCAGGCAAGCGGAGGTCGTGGCCTCGGCCTATCCCGAGTCAGCCAGCAAGACCTTGACCTGGTAAGAGTGGCTGTAAGCTGCTGACAACACGTATGTATGTTCGGGCTGACACTATTCCTGATCCCTCTGTCTTCTGTTTGCGTGAGTGCAGCTGAAGAGCGACATGGCCGCAGGTTTCGGAGAGGCTCTGCAGAGGAAGCTGCTGGACGTGGAGGGTTTGTACAGCCAGGTCCGCTCCCGTTACACCTTCATCCAGGCCCTGGTTCGCAGGATCCGCGGCCTGCTCCGACAGCCCAAAAGCTGAGGCAAACACACACAAATACAAAGACTGGCCAAGACTGAAACACTCAGCCAAGCAGCGTCAGAGCGCTGTACCACCACAGACTCACAACCTTCTGTCAGTTTGCTCTTCCTGGCAACATCAGCTCCCGTCGTGAATACTGTGGGATGTTAATGCCATCACAACATGTGGGGCATTTCTGTGTGACCAATCGTAATTATGTTTGACTAACGCTTTGCAAGTTGCGTTCCTCAGAGAAGAGAGGAAAAGCAACTTGCACAACTCGGTTAAGGAATTTTTACTCTTTGAGAATTTGATATACGTCTCTTTTTCTCTGATTTCTTCTCCTTTTTCCCTTTTGTGAAAATAAACGTTTTCTAAACCTGTTAAATATTTGTCCAGTTCACACACAGCAACAATCCACCTAAACCACACCAATACCAGTATCAGTACTAATTAGAGAATTATTAATATCGGTAAAGGCAAACTGGAGTCACCATCACGCCGACGTGCACGCTAACGATCTTCCTGTTTACAGCAATTCTTTGTTTCACAGCTGCCACTTGTGTTGTTTTTTTTAGACAAGCTATATATTTTAGGACTCCGCTCATCACGTACATCCTCTGACAGTCGACCACTTCGAACAAAGAGCAACTACAGACACCACCTGAATTGATGCGCACGTCACGTGGTGACTCATTGTGAAAACCGTCTTATCAGGAGAAGCAAAACGAGGAACCAAAACAAGACGTTTCTTTGTGAAAGTAGCATCATAATGACTGACAGGACCAAAACTGTCTGACTGCTTTATGTTGCTTTTGGTAACAACTTATAGGTCAAGTCATTGAAACACTAATATAACATTACAGACAAGCTAAAACGCACAGAGCGTATTTCATCCGGTTTTATTTTCTTTGAAGGTACACTTAAGACTGTAAAGTGCGTAGATTCTGAAACCTTTGGGTAGGGGGACGAGAGAACACAAAAAAATCTGGTTTACATTCAGATCTTACAAACGGGGATGTTTTGTGCTCGTTTTTTATTTCGAACGATGAGGAAGAGAGAGGGTTCAGAGGAGAGAAGCACCAGCATTGAGCACGAACGGGCCAGGGGTGGGGGCGGGTCCATGTGAACGAACACAGCCACTGTCGCGCTGAAGAATCGAGGTGTGTGATGAGTTAGCGGGGAAACAAAAGACAAAATGACATCTACCTACTGCACTTCTTTAGATGACAGTGAGGGGGGAAAGACTTTGTGCTACTATTAACAGATCATGCTTGTCATACTCTATAAATTACTTTAAATAATAAAATTAATTACAGCATTAAAAACACATTTACATTTCTTGCACCAGCTCTGCCACGTCCGTGATTGTGCTGCATTTGCATCTAAGTAGAAAACCCTGCCACACGAGGACAACGATGACCCCTGCTCTGCATGTCTCTCTCCTACCAGCATTTAACCATTCATCCTCAGTTTTTAATCCAGACAGCACTGTCTGGGCCACAGGGTTAGGCAATGTATGACTCACTAGTTTATGCTGTGTCCAGATGTCGGTTTATCTTTAAAGGGCCACTCCACTGAATTATTACACAACGGGTCTGTTCACTTGTTGTGGAGGAGACGGTTTGGACTGCATGGCGTCCTCTGAGGCTCTGAAGAGGAGAAGATGAAGAAATAGTGACGTCGTCAGAGTAAGGCTTGAGACCTCAGCTAGTCGCTAGCGGAGTATGTGACTGAAAACCTGAGGATTAAAACCGGCAGGAAGGTCTAGAGTAAATTGCATTGTGGGAATTGTAGGCTTCAGTGTGCTTGGAGTTTATAGCAGAGGATTTTCTGATTTATTGTAGAGAGATTTACATCTGTGTGATGAAGCACTATGACTTGTCTGGGATTAGTTTTACTTAACGAGCAAAAACATTCCCATTAGGTTGTTATATCCATGCTTCTTATCTCTCCGGTCTGGAGAGGGAGGGAGGTTGTGTGACTGGTTGTATTTATGCGTCTGCAGCTAATCTCACGTACTGCCGGATACATCGACCTGATATTTATTTGTGCACATTTATGACTTTTTGCCCAAAAGCAAAGTCTGCAAATCTTATTTTAACGATACCTCTGCTAACTGCCGACTCCTTACTCCTATTCACCAGCCAACTGGGGCCACAAGTGATCAACTACTGCTCCAGTGTGGGATACCTTGTAGTCTTGTCTATGTTATTTTTTTTTTCCTGTCTTCTGGAAATTTTTATCTATTTTTCCTTTATTTAGCTGATTCTTTCTTTGCTTCATGGAAACCAGGGAACAGGTGCAACCAATTGCAGAGCAGACAGATCAAACGACCTGCATCCAGAGTTTGATTAGACGGCTGATGATATTTTTAAACTGAGGGATGAGAGAGCGGAGATGAGACCATCATTTTCCAACCACAAGATCAGTTTTTCCTAGTTATTGAGCCATTTCCTTAAGCAAAGAAAAAAGCGGGAATACTGTAAATACTTTATATCATACTTGCTTTCTATGTTATCAAAACAAAGTTTCTGACTGATTTCTGTACATGAAAATGCAATTGTTCCTTTTTTAAAAGAAAAAACCCCCACATTTATACTGTACAGGTACACCGAGTTAAGTTACAGCACCAGCAGTCTTAGTTTGGACTGTCCATTTGCTTTGATTTACATCCTGTGCAGTGCACCGTGCAAGTTTGTGATCGTTCGTTGGCTCAAGAGTAGCTGACACAGGTTCAGTGAGTTCAAGAGTCAGTGAAGACTGAGTTTGAACTGTCCTTAATGGAGCCTGTTTGAGAAGAGTTGATCAATCCTGAGGCCCCTTTGCTCTAGTGTTGATTGTACCAGACATGTCCTTCAGTAATCCAGCACAGCTCTAGCAGGGAGGCAAAGATTCTTGTGTGGGTTTATGAGGAAATCCATGAAGAAGCTGGGAGACAGGAGAGTGGCGAGGAAAGGCAGCTTATCCAGCACTGATTTTTCCACTTTGTCTTTGCAATTCAGATTTAAGGACAGCATGGAGAGAGTGTGCATTTTGTATTTTGTGCGTGCAGTATGACTCTGCACATACCGTCTTTCTAGAGCAACCCAACAGCAGTTTGCTGTAAACATATCCTTATGTGCTATCAGTACCCGCTTCCTGCACGTTGTTGTTGTCCATTGGCGTGTTGTTGGCATTGCTGCCGTTGGTCTGAGGGCGTTCCGGCATCTCTCCCGTCACCGCCACTCGAATCACCTTCAGCCAGCGCTGCTTAAGCTCTTCAGTTTCAGCAGCAAAGTTGTGGATGGACTTGGACTGGGAGAGGCGGAAGCTGGCCGGAGGGTCTGTGGGCCGGGCGCTGTCATCCACAGAGTAGCCCAGGAGGGGGATGGTACACTGGGCCTTTACGTCCTGAGGAGAGTGGTCAGGGAGGAATAGATTATCGGATGTTTGTGGATGAATTGTTAAATGAATATGGGTGATCAGACCGTTCCCTTCATCTTCTTGGTGTTTTACCTGTGGAGCTCCATAGAGATAGAGCACCAGACACTCCTTCTCAGGGATGATGCACCACACCTTCTGCCACGGTTTGTTCTTCTCACAGTACTGCAGGAAGCCACACATGATGCTGTTGCCGGTAAACTGAGCTGCCTCAATCTGCATGGGAGAAGACCATCCGCAAGTAAGCGCAAACCAACATAGCGACGCTACCTCAACATTTTTTATTTCTATATCAAGTTATGCATTAGGTTCCAGCATTTCTGCATGTATCAACACATCGCCTTCACCTCCAGGATGCCCTTCTTCTTTCCCTCGGCTACACTTTCTCCAGTCAGGATGAGGAAGCAGTCTTTGCAGACTTTGTTCATCTTGTTGCCGTCGTATTCAAGTGCCACCTTATTGTCTGAACACTTCCAACACACCACCTGCAAGAAAGAGGAACTCTCACAGTTAATAAAGAGAGTAGTATATACTGAGCATTCAGTTCTGCTGCCCACATACTGATCATAATTCCTGAAATGTGTTTTGCCCAGCACTGATCGGTGTTCAGGGTGACTAATCTTAATGTTTGGTAAAATGTAATCAGATTAGAAGAATATGAAATCTTCATGTTCAGAAAGCAACATTTTCTCATACTTAAAGTGCAACCGGGATCTTCTGAATGTGTAAACGGTTTCCCCGTCATCCCGAGCTGTCCGTCTGGATGCTCTCTCATTCATCTACTGTCCATGCATTATGTATGACATGACACCACCGGGATGACTTACGTAGCCGCAGGCTCTGCAGTGGTGTCTCCGCCGTGTCAGAGCGTTGAAAGGCTCTTTGCACTTCATACACATTGTCACTTCATTGTCGCGGATCCAGCGAGGGGCACGCTTCCCCAGCTCTGCGTTCTGTATTGAGTGGAGAATACACACTCAGTATGACGCTGCAGAAAACGTATCCACGGTTTGACTTTATGTTTGTGTGAGACTCTGATGTGACGCTTACCGATACTTCCTCCACGTCTTTCAGCGCGTTCTTGAATGACTCATTTTTTTGCTGGAATATCTCAATGGTCGCCCGGAAAGCCTACAAATACAAAAAGAGGTCAAACTCATGTTGTGACTCCCTCGCTGCATGACCTCCAAACAAATAGAATCAAATATGCAAATAATGTATGCACTGTATATGTACCTTAATCCAGTCTGCCTTGTCCTGCTCTGAGCTGGGGGAGGGCAGAATAAGAATTAAAACACTGGAAATGTATGAACCTACAGTTCACGCAGTAGTCTTTCTGTTCTAACATAGCAGCTAGCTGTGGTCACAGAGTTTATATACAGATTTACAGGATTTAAAGACGGAGCTTGGGTGTGCTCATTTAGGTGGTGTTCCATATATACGTCAAATTATACTGTGCGGGTTGCACATTACATATAATTATATACTTCAACGTGGGAGGGGCTGGGATGAGGGTTTTTTTAATTATTGCATTATAGTTGAGACTGCATAAAAGGTACCTGGCCTGTAGCTCTAGTGTCCTCTCCTTCCCTGACACCTGGAAGGTATGAGGGTAGTCCTCATTGGTCGTTTCCAAGACCTTCATGCCATCGATGCCGATCCGCGTCCTCACTGTGTACTTGGCCCCCCCAAGACTGAATTTGGGCACGCAGTACAGCAGCATGTTGTTGAACTGGCAGCAAAAGAAACACAAAACATTGTACTGATGGCAGAGCATGGATAAAGGATCAGCGATATTCTAGTTTGCTCCCGAACTGGTGAGTGGGTAGTCTTGCACACTGCAGGTAACCTGAATTACACAGATGGGAGGCATTAAGCTTGCAGATAATAAGAAACAGCCAGAACGTAATCACATCATCTGGCAATCTCAGTAATTGAGAGATTTGTTCATGTGCCCCCGGTGTATCCTCACACCGAGGTGTTCCTGGCTCGAAATGATTCACTTGTTTCAATTGACCTGTGCAGACAACAAGGTCTCGCCACAGCATATTTCCCTACAGCGTCCTTCATTAGATAAGAATGTGCGATCGCGCTACACGGTTTCTCACCAGGAAAAGGTATCGTTCCATGGCTGAGGTGTTTCTGGCTGCCAGCTTCAAGATGTGACCCTCTTTGATGAACTCGTTCGAGGGGTTAACAATGTCCTCCTCCTCACCCAGCATCTCGTATATCTCCATCAGCTTCTTCAGATTCTCCTATATAGGGACAAGATGTTTATTTTAGTTTGGTGTTAATTCATGTCAGGGGTTCTGTCTCGGTTTTAAACCATCTCTACTTACAGATTTTCGTATGGCGCTGTTGGAGTGAGTAGCTGCTGTGGCAATGATTTCTAAAGATTCTGGGGGGGAATAAATGAGATGAGTTACTTTAATGTGGCCTGCGTGGCATAAAAATGGAATTCAAAATGAATTTTAGGGTTTTTGTCTTGGACTTACTTTCAGCATCTCGCCTGTCAGAGTCGTCCTGAGGGAGCTTCTTCAGATAGTCTTTAAGCAGCATCTCGTAACGGGGGACTCTCTGCACGGGCTCCAGCATGTGATGCTGAAGCGTCAGGCAGCCACATACCTCTTGACTCTGACAAACACGACACAAGAATCGTGCCTCTCATGTTAGTACAATACTTCCTTTTCTCAGTAACCTGAACCTGTTTTCAAAACTAAAGTGCATTTTTTTTCCCCAGACTGGATTTTGGCAGGCAGTACCTGTATTTCCTGAATGATGGCCTTGAATTGAGGCGAACGATCGGTCCACTGCTTCAGCAGCTCCATGGCCTTGTCAAAATTCTTCACATACTCTGCGTACATCTTTAGGAAGGGTGTGAGTTTCTGCAGGATGTCTCCGATGCGAGGTGTGGATGCCCTGCAGGGAGGGAGAGGAGGAGGTAAGTATGTTGTTGGTACAGTATGTTATGTACAGCACACAGAGTAAATGTACAGCTAAAGAACCACACGTCAGCGCCACATCTGTTTCTTGTGAAGTGTTTGAGTCCAGAGAGACAAGCTGAGCTATGATCCAGAATTTATACCATTGCATTTATCATCATTTTAGCACAGGCTGAAGCTCACCATTCTCCCATGCGGTTCTCCAGATCAGGAAGCAGAAACTGGCTGTGAAAGGCGTGGATGGAGGAGATGTTGGAGAAGATGTTCTTCACTACCTCCACAGGGAAGGTCCCTTTATTTGCCTCCTCCATTAGCTTAGCACAGAATACCTGAAGAAGAACCGTACATTACATAAAACTGCTTCGTGACCTTTTTATAGGTTTTACTCTCTGAATTAGAGCTTTCACTGAGTTCCTTACCTGGTCCAACAGGTTAAGTCTTGCCACATAGGCCTTCTCTGTATGCAAGAGCTCGCTGGCGATCTTGAACAGTTTCTGTTCATTTGTCTCCTGAAAACAGAGGATACATGACTGTGAGATCTTAAATTAACTTCTCATCATTAGTGATTTAGCGAAGTGTGAATGTGATCTTATTCTGTTGAGCTAGAGAGGCAGCAGTACGGTCACAAGTTTGCAGTCCACGTAATGACCGTTTCCAGTCTAATACCTCTCTAATGATGAGTAATTATACATGTCATCTGAGGCTTAAAGGAAAATGGGGACTTTCAACACAACGTCTAGAGTTAAACTGAGGTGAAAATAAGGCAGAAGTGTTTGACAAACTGTGTAGGCCACGAATCTAAACCTAGTTTTCACTTGCACATCATTGTCATTTGTTTCCTGTCCCTCTCTGAGTTCCTGTTTGGTTCAGGTTACTGATTTTAGAATGGATCCACACCAAGCAATGCTCTTTTTGTGAACTGAGGAACAACATGTTGGATTTTCTGCATTTCAACCTGAAAATGTTCAGTGCATTATATTGATTCAGCACCTCAGTGTCTTGGGTGTGGCTTTGTTGCATTGTTGCATACACTCAAGTGTTGTAGTGCTGATGTGTGTGTGTCCATAATGCTAGGTTAATGGTGGGCCGAGCTGCGGTGCAAGAGAAGTTCTCAGAACAGGAAATGAAATTGTAGAATATGGGAAACGACACCAAATTAAACAAAAACACACACACAACATGTCTAACGGGCCAATTAATGTCACAATTAGTATCTCATATTTAAACGCTGAGCTGAGCAGCCCGACAGCAATCATTTGTCAACACATCTATAATAATTCCCTCCTGCTGGACGGCTGGACAATGGAGAATTACTTGGAATGTATTTGAGTGGTGTAGTTAAACATGAATAGTACAAAGAGGCCAGTGGCAGAGGGTAACTAAGCATATTCACTCAAGTACTGTACTTGAGTACTATGGTGATGTGCGTTACTCAAGTAATTGAAACATTGTCCCCTGTCTTCCACTTCATTAATTAAAAGATGAATTCGGCCATTTCAGATGACAATTACAATTACAACTGAATGCATCTTTTAAGGTCAAACCAATTGTTCCCACTTTTTTTTGACGTGTGACCCCTGAAAAAGAACAGCAGTGTGTAACTGTGGGGCCTCTTATCAAGTTTCAAATATTTATTAGTTGTTTGTTCCACAGTGCAAAACTCCTCAGATGATTTTGTCTTAATAACAGCTGAAACCCTAAAAGGTATTTCTCTTAGGAGCCATTTGTCTGCAGAACCCCTATTTTATATAGGGACAGGGAATAGGGAAATAAGGAAATACAGTAAAGTGTGAGTCTGAGAGGAGCTGTGAACAGTCTGATAGATGTCCAGTCGCCGTCTGTTGGGGCTGAAGACAAAAAGATTGAAAATAAAAAAATCTTGGGGGTCTTCATCTCTTGACTTTATGCTACATTAGCCGCTACTAGCATAACCCATCCAAATCTCCAAACTGAGGTGTTGGTCGTTGCCTACATTGTGGGTAATGTCGGCAGCAAGTTTTGAAGAGAAAGATGAATGCTTGGAGTAAAAGTAATGATGTCTCTGGTTTTGCTGAATCAGTGTGACATATGTGTGCAATGTTACATCAGTGGGATGCTCTTTAAGTGCAGGTGCAGCTGCAAACAGTGATAATAACAATAGAGAAAGTGCTTTTCCCACCAATGTTAAAGGCACATATAAAGGCCGCTAATAGCTGCCACTCACATTTACTCCAGACGGAACGTGTCAAACATGTCGATTTGCTATGAGATGACTACAGAACAGCAAGGATCAGGTTCATCAACATAGTTAAGTTTCAACCAGACAACGCTCCCTCTCAGTACCACAACACCAGTAGAGAACATACCACTGAGACTGTGTGGCTGTTTTCAGCCAGACAGACAGAGGTTGATCTGAACCTGAGATATTTATAATCAGCAGATAACAGCAGGCACCACGGGGGAGGTCGCTGAGGCACGAACTCAGCTGCTCAAGCGTTCGACATCTGCTCGGCCTTCGCAGATAATAACCCCTCTGAGACACACGCACATATGCGCACACACACCCTTGTAACCCTACCCTTGTAGTGCTTTAGAGTAACCCCGGAGTTGAATTGGTTCAGAAGATTTAATTGTAGCCCAAAATATAAATATGTGCTGACAGTTTGTCTATCAGAGACTGCAGAGTCAGAGCAATCTGTCAGACTGTGAATCTATGACACAAAGGAGGCAGATATGTGGGAAAGAGTCAACCAGCAGACATGCACATACCTTATGGTCTGGTTCTTCGTTCTTGTGCTCATTCTCTATTTTAGCCCCACTGTCCTCATTTTCACTGTGGCTTTCTGTACCAGTCCTGTCTGTGTGTGGAGGTGAATGATCATCACTCTGCTCTGCGTTCTCATCCCCCATATCTCCATTCACCAGCCCGGCCGTCTCTATCCTCACACTTTCATTGTTCCTCTCCTGCTTGTCCTCCTCCTTGTCCTGCTCCATCTGTGCTACCACCCCGTTAGGTGCTGGTTTGTGGGCATCCTGCGGTGCTGCTGGTGCAGAGGAATGGTTCTCCTGAATCCTGTCGGCGTCGCTCTGCTTCTGGTGGCCTCGGTGAGCTGGGCTGCAGTTGGACGACTTGCTGATATGTTTGACTGGCGAGCCGTCTCTCTTGTTCTCTGTGTTGCTGGAGGAACAGAGGAAAAGGCAAAGGAGGAAGTCGGTCAGTACTGTAAGAGCCGAGAGAGTTTACCAGCAAACCCCCCCCACAAAAAACAGAGATGAAGACGGAGCAAAGGCAAATTACAGGAGTCTGCTGCAGAGCCGGCACGTTGATCAGGGGTGTGAGAGGCGACGGTAAGCAGAGAGCTTTTACACGTGAGTGTGAGAGTTAAAAATAAAACTGTGGAGATGCACAAACTTCCTTCTGTCTTATGAGGCTGCTGAGTGCTGGTGTAATGCAGAGGAAGTGTGTGAGAGTGCAAAAGAGGAATGGAGGTACAGTAATGAGGAGGACAGGAGGAGTGGGGAGAGGTGCAACTCTACTCCCCAGGGAGACATCCTGTCCTACTTCCAAGGAGAACCCACATCACAGATTTTGCTGTAGCATCTCTTTCTCTCTCAGGTTGAACATGAATGAAATGGAAATAACAGTTCGCACAAGATAAGAAACACAGCACAGGAATGGAAGCTAGATTATCACAAAAACACACACGCATGCACAATGTCACCATTCATCGGCTCCACATCCTGTACCGGCAGTCGGTCCAGCTGCTTCCCTGTAAATCACTCTCCAGTCTTCCACTGAGCAGCTACTGTATCTTGGCTTAGCTTTGCTGAGCTCAACTCAACTGACCTCAAATCAGATACAAATTAAACTTCTAGCCCCTACAGCACTTGCATTTCAAGCTGAAAAGATACAAGAGATACTGTAGCTATACTTCTTTTTTACTGATGCTGTGAAGCGTCGCAGGTGATTTTTAGCCTTGCCGCCATTCACCGCTGTGTCAACTGTCACTGTCCGATAGAAACAGGAAGTATGTATAAATAGAGGAACAACAACAGGCTGGTGAAACACTCCACAGATGAATCACTTCTGCGCTGTCGGCCACCTGAGGTGTGTGGATGTGAGACAATACGATCTATACCCCTCAGAGGAAGACTGAAAACTGGCATGATTGGGAAATTGTGTTTAAAGCTACTGAAAAACACACACACACACACACAGACACACAACCTCACTTTGTAGTGTGTGTGTGTGTGTAGGTGCATGCACCAGTTCCTCTTTGCATATAAATAACACAGCCAAGCGTTCCACTACATGACGGTGTTTTAAAACAGGCCAAATTAGACAAGAATTAAGAGCAGCTCCACTTGCCATGTGGCAGTCCTTTAAGGTGCCTTTAAGGCAGCCAAGCGCCATGTGAACCAGATTAGTATATTAGTAGGCTAATTCTGTTCTCAGAAGCTGCGGGCCTTTCTCTTTTTTCTCTTCCAGGGCCACTAGAGGGCTAATCCCCACAGGCCCGCAGAGTCTGAATGAGAAAGATACACTCGTTTGCTCTGATTAATTTCCCTTCAACGCTAGAAAACTGTGATGAAAGGTGGGTGGAAATAAAAGACCTCTGCTTAGATTTTATAATCCCGTTTTCTGCTATCCAGCCTGGAGAAGAGCTGGAGTACGAGGCAACAGACTGATGATACTGAGTGAAATCTTAGATGGCATGCCACTGCTGCTGACTGAATATTTTTGTATGAGTGGTTTGGGACAAGGGCGCCATTGTTGTGCCCCTCACTGCTTTCAAAAGGCCTCCCTCGCGCAGAAAAGGCCGCCGCCACAATCAAAACTTACATGACTTGACATAGACCAAGACCTAACTTGCCCCCCAAAAAAGAGGGAGGCATTTGGAAGCCTTGTGGACACTTCCCACTTATTCCAGCATTAGAATGAGTAAATTCAGCCGGGAAGAGTTTTGTTTAAAGCCAACAGAATACTTAAATCACATTGACACTCCGAGCCAGCCAGATCAAAGTAGAGACATTCGAAGAGATCCTACCTCATTCTCCTGGGCTTCATCTTGCCGTGCTGAGTGCCGTCCCACAACTGAATGAAGAGCTGTGTTTCCCCTCGCCTGTACAAATCTCCTTTCATCCCCTTGCTAACGCTTGGCTCGTGGAGCATGGGCTAATCTCAGCCTGCTCTGTCTACGGCTCTCGTCTGTGCTGATATCAATGAGTCAGGCTGACGACTTTGATTGAGGGACTTCTGCTTTTCATCCCCGAAAATAACTGGCATAGGAAGCGTTAGGAAAGACAAAGTTTCCAGTCACCCTGATTATGGCAGCCTGAATGTGGTCTTTTTTTAAAAAAACAAAAGCCATTAAATGACGTGGATGGAGTTATTCAGCCATCTGTCATGGTAAATAATTCTAGTCACAGACTGTGGGATCAGTGAAATCTCTCACGTGGGAGCAACATTGAGGATAGACTTTCACTGAATAACATGACGCACTGCAAATGAGTAATACCTCACACAGACAGTTCAGTTCCTTGGTCAAATCAACTCTGAGCGAGGAGGGACACAACACACAGCATCAGGAGTAAAGAGCCCCTACCTGTTCTCCTCAAAGCGGCTGATGAGGTCTGAGACTTTGGAGTGTTTCTCCCTGACTTTCTCCCGGTTCACAGCCCCTCTTCCTCCACCTCCTCCTCCTCCTCCACCACCCTCCTCCATGCCTGGTTTAAGCAGCGGTTTCTGGATGCGGCCCAGCGGGGATGGGAGCTGCTCCTTCACCGGGCTCTGTAGATGTAGCGGCTTCGGAGGCACTGAAGGGAGGAGACAGATGAGAAGTTAAAACATTAGTGACTATCTTGGATGCTGGAAGATGCACATGAGGATTTCTTTGATTTTTCTTTTCAGGGAAGATGTCGCTGCATTGCTGAGCTGGACCTGATGGGGGCGGTATAATCAATCCTAAATGAGACCACACACAGGACACTGAGTCTTAACCAAACATCCTAAATGTAAGAAACGACTCAGCAAATGGTGAGTTTTGCTTTTTCCCAGATCATGTGTTGGGAATTGAAGTTCCTGCATGAATAAGAGCAGCAGAGAGAATGGAGCTCTGTCTCTTGTCTTATCTGTGTATAATGATTTACTCAGCTTAAATAAAAGAGGAATGAGGCGGCATAGAGTTCACTGATCCCAGAACTCTATTCTTGCTTTCACCATCTGTCTCCCTGTGGTGGCCTGAGCATTTGTACTGTAGAGCCACACAGTATACTGCAGAGGTGGGATGCAAATAAGTACGTTTACACAACTACTGTAAATCCTTTAACATTGTATTTTTTAGCTGACTGCAATGATTTGGCAGCTTTAGTCGCCAAATGTGTTTTCTTTTTTATTAAAGGTGTTTCTCTGTTCTCTTTTCTTGTTTTAAGTACATTTCACTAATTTAACTTCCATACGGTCAACATTTTCAGTGCATAACTTTTACTTGTACTGTGGAGTGTTTACTTTTACTTTACATAAAGTTTCTGGTGAACTACAGAAAAAAAAAAAAAAACATAGAGGGAATATATGAAAGCAGGACAAAGGTCAGTCTGAGACAATTAGCGTGTGCGTGTTGAAACCTTCCTGATGACTTCACTTATGAATCATATACCGATACGACTGTGTCCGCTGACGCTCCCATTCTGCAGCCTTTGGCTGGATTGTTATGTCATTGTGTACCTTGTGGTTTTGACAGTGACCGGGGCCTGTTGCCAGGGCCTCTTCCATTGACACCTCCCCTGCTCTTGTTAGTCCCGCCCGCCCGACTCAGACACGCCTGCACACTGGGTGGGCACACTGGGTGGGTTACTGTGCTCGCCGGGCTACTGCCTAGAGCTGATAAAGAGAGAGTGAATGTCCATTAAAACAATATCACACCAATATCTCTTCATAGATTCATAGATTAAATGAGAGTGATTATGCAGATCAATACAAAAACATAAATGTGACGCTTCCTTTAAATGTTAACGACGTTCATTTTTTCCCTTCATAGAAAAGAGGGGACAGTTGAGACAGTGAATTACAGCCAATAGGTTTAATGCAAAAATAAAAGACCCTGTCAGTGAACCTGGATGACCACCACACCAAACAAGATTAATACCACAAAATACTCGGGCGCCTCCATCATTACAAACCTCTGTACCACAGATGACAGTGCTGACAGGATAAAACACAATGATTTTTTTTTATTTGAAATGAACAGGCATGAACACTGACACAGTTTCTCAGATGACACATTTAGATTTGTCTGTTTTTACAGTAACTTTCTGTGAGACGAATCTGTTTTCCACTGTTGATGACGGCCTTGCAATATACCAAATATAATTTCTTCACAAATAATGTAAAGAAAACGTAGTAAACACTGGGTTATTTTCTGCTAAATCTGCTGAATGATTGTATTATTATCGGCTTTCACGGTCTTGTTTTGCTTTATTTAAAGTCACACACACACAAAAAAAGTCCAGGTTTGAAGGATCACTCTCCATAACCCTATATTAAAGCCTTTGTGTACTGTGTATCTATTACATTGAGAAATAATTCCTCCCATAACTCTTCCATAATGACAAAACGCAAGCCATATGTACACAGGGTATGCTGTAAATATTCATCGCTGCAAATACCTTTCTGATAAACAGCTGCAGACTAAATATTAGAGAATGTCAGATAGTTCAGTTGATTATCGAGCTAATGATCCAGTTGATGATGAACTCCAGCGAGGCTTTTACCTAACCAGCTGGCCACAGATGGTACAGCATCAGTGTTTAGATAGAGCAGACAGACTGATTTAATGGAGCGACTGGCAGTGTTTACAGTAGCCTAAATCTGCCCCACAAGACACACACACACACATGCATGTGCAAAGTGTGTACTTAGACGTGCAGCCCAATAAGGCAAATGGCCATATATGGTACTAAATATCCACGAGTCAGCGCTCTCATTACTTTACAAGCTTCTAGGTTCATTAGTTTCCATTTAAGGTGGTCACTGAAAGGGGTGGTTGTGATTTAACAAGTGGCACTGATGTATGGGGCTGGATGCAGAAATCGATGTAGCTTTGCGCTTGGCTAACTTGTATGGATAAACAGTGTGTCTAGTGGAATAGCTGAAGAGTGGACCTGAAAGTGCACAGACTTTCACAAAAACTACTTTTCTTTGTATCTGTTTTGTTTTCACTCATACATGTCTCGTCTGCAGTGCACTGACAGGAACAGTCAAGTCTTCAATTTGACCAGTTTTCTTGACCAACTGCTCTAATACTACTACTACTATTAATAATAATAATAATAATAATAATAATAATAATATACATCTCAGAAATGTCCAGAATATCATCTGCAGCTATTAAATAGTTGGAGCCATTTTTTCAAGCAACAACACAAAAAGTAACCATGCTAGCAGCTCAGTGGGGCTTTGAGCTAAATGCTAATGTCTGCAGGCTAATGTGCTCAGAGTGATGCTAGCATGCTGATGTTTCACAGAGTGATGAGTACAAAAATCAGTTCACCATTAACAGTACACAATTAACATTACGACATTTAGCATGCTAATATTTGCTAATTAGCGCTGGTGTCTTTGCCTCATGTGCTGGTAAATGGGTTTTGAACATCTATTTGAAGGCCTCAGCTTCGGCTTTATAGAATTGTCGATTTGTCATGATTTAACTATAGAGAAAATAAACATTAAATTAACTGATAATTAAAGTGATTGTTAGTCGCTGGCCTTAAACACACAAACAACTGGCACTACAGTGAAAAACATATATACAATGTTTATATGTGGTGAACCAGTTACAGATTATTGTTACTCCTCGGGGCCCCTTTTTTATTTTCCCTATGCTGTTCTTTATCTTACCAATCCTGAAACAGAAAGAGAAAAAACAACCACAGAATCATATAGTCCACAGTTTCTATTTTTACAGCATGACTGTAATTAAAGACAACAGCTCGAGCAAACGTCTGACTAGAAGAGCAGACTTTCTAAACATGGCCCCAAAATTACCAATCAATTCTGACGGTGGCCTCAGGAATTTCTCTTGATTACGTGCTTGGCTTCCCCTCGTGGCCACATTAAGAGCTCATAAGAAAACATCCAGCAACAAGTTATGCGCTACATTATAGATGTATGGTTAAAAATGAAATCTCCGCCTGCAGATTGTACTCCACATATGGAATTTATCCTGGAAGATTGCAGGGGGTCCACTCTCCACAGCCTGGCTCTGTCTCCTAGGGTTGTTATTAACTGTGTCAAACACCAGTACCTCAAAAGTCATCTTTGCCCAGGATGCTTTCACTTGAATCCGATGCAAGTTGTGCAGGTACTTTAAGTGTTACTGTCCATGATAAGATAAGAGAGATGTAGATAGATGTAAATAGAGATGGTTACGCAGGGAAATGCAGACTTATTTGGCTTAGATCTGCATACCAGTTCTTCCGTCAATTGTGTAGTAAATTATTTCAACTTAAGATCAGATCAGCTGTCTTTAAGCTCTTCTAAATGGGCCGTTAAGGCAATGAAACGCAGCCAGTTCTTTTACAGTAAATAGAGGACAAACTCTACTTCCTTTCTCAGAGCAGGAGTGCTTGGCAGGAACTGCTACTCTGGGAAACACACATGCTGGCATCTTCTCATTAAAGCTGATTTGGCACAAGTGACAGACCACTATGTACAGTAAATTAGTAACAGCCAGCCACCACCCTGCAGAAAAACTCTGATTCTCCTCCCTTATCCGTGTGACAGGGGCAAAGAAGCCTGCTGACTGAAAATGACTGGTTGATGTGGATGATACAAGGAGATGAGGAACTTCTGCCAGACAAGGACTCTGATGATGGTATGATAACTGCTTTTAATCTACATAGGCAGGCTGATATGCATAGAGACCGAAAACTGTTGGGGCGTTGCTGCAGTCCAGGAAGTGAGATGTTGAGTTGAGTCAAACTGAAACTTGACCTTTGTCTCTTGTCCCTTACTGCCATGGCAACTGGCTGTTACCTTTTGGAAGATGCTACATATCTTTCACCACAGAGAGGCCTGAGGCTGAAGGCATCCACTTCTATCTCAATAAATCCAAAACTGCAAACTGCATATGAGGAAATGAGAAATTCTCCCGTAAAGCATAGTTGACATACAACAACCTGTGCTGGTTTGAAAAGCACTCTGTATCTTTTGATTCCACATATATCCTCTCCATGTATCTAAAAACATGAACAACATTTCCTCTCAATGTGTGAGCCAATCAGTAATCCAGATCTATAATAAATCTCTGCAAAGACCAGGTCCATCATCTTATTCAAAGGGAACCGTCAGAGGAAATCTGCTTTCTGAGCTTTACCTGAGCTCAGTGTGTTATGTGCATATGTGTGTGTGGTCAGTGTTGCAGTAGCACTGCACCATTGAAGGCACCACCCCCAACACCCCCCCATCCACAACCCTCCGGCTCTGCCACATCACAGCAGTAGAGGAGTTTGCTGCAAGCCAGCAAAGGAGGCTGTAGGAATGTTTCACTTCGACACAAATATCTTTCTCTGCTACAAAAAAGCAAACAGTGTCCGAAAATAGTGAATGATCCCAACATGTGCCTAAAATAGTTTGGCTTCAGGGTTGGCAAGGTCGGTTGGTTTGTTGGTCAAACACTTTGGTCCAAAGCAAAATAACTATTGGATGGATTTCCACAATGTTTTGTACAATTATGGAATCCTAATGACTTTTAAACTTGTGTTCCCACGCCTACTGTGTTATACTTAGGCTAACATCAAACAGAGAAAGCTATTTCAAAGCACATTTATGCCACTTTAGGCAGACTTTGTATGGCTGTATAATCTCGCAGCTACACTATCTGAATAAATAACCTATGCAAGACTGAGGTCACCATCCCGCTAAAGGCTTCATCTGTTATGTCACAATGTCAAAATATTGCACAAATGTCAATCTGCTGGTGGTGCAATAGGAAAACACAAAGGATCATCAAAGACATGAGGGTCTAACCTCTGGGCACCATGAACATTTTGTACCAAGTCCATAACAATCCAACCAATATTTGTAAAGACATTTCATTAAAACAAAAGATATAAAAATCATGATGTCCCCAGTCAAGAGATTAAATAAATGACTCTACAAAATTTGATGGAATAGTTATTAAGATATTTCAGTATTCATTTTATTCTTAAACAGTCTAGGTGGACTGACAGACCAGCGTTATCTTCTCCTGCAGCCCCGCTGCTAGCATGGTTAGAAACAGCCTTGATGACCTTTTCAACGAAGCACTCAAAGGCACCGTGAGACCAAAATCCAAAGCAAAGTCAGAGAAACTTCCTTGTCTTTCAAGCACAGAAGCAAACTACGGCCAGGTGTGTCAGTCAGTTAATCTCCACTCAGCCTCTCCGTCAAACACTATTAAGTGAGCGTTCAAGACATCTCTACCATGCGGTGCTCATGACATCAACACCTCCCTGAAGCTTTGTCACCTGTCAGCAGGCCTGCCTGACCTGTCTTTTACTTGTCCCTGTCTGTCCCTCCTCCCAAACTCCCCCTGGCAAAATGTGTGCCGATACTTCAGTACGAGAACTCCAGCTAAACAAAATAAAAGGCACACCTGTCTCTGTGTTGCAGTAAGTCCCCGCCCTGCCAGCAGCTCAAGACTCCAGGCTGAGGAGTGTCTGACACACTTTAAAACGAAGGCTTTGCCCTGTTGCCTCGTGGCCCCATGGTCAAAGCATTCATATCACAAGTAATGTCTGAGAGGACTTTTTACAAATTCTGCTTCTGCTTTATAAATGGGTGCACCTATTAAAGATCATCTGTGTGACGTCTACGCAGCCACAGCAACATCAGGAAACATGACATAAGATGATTAATGAAAGAATTCTGAGTGAGTTGACGCTAAATAGCTGTATCCAGAATATCTTATCAAGAATCCTTCAGCTGACCATAAATCAGCCTGCAACAGTTACATTATGGTTGAAGTACAAACAGGTAGAAATTATGGAGTGGCGTAATCTGTGTGAGCCTGATTGCTCGGCCAGTTTTAGAGTGCTAACATTGCAACATTGTCATGTATCAACGGATGAAAGAGCCGGTCAGTCTGAGAGCTTGCAGGTTTGTGCTTGCCATTAAAAAAAAGTGTGATCGTGCGCTGTGCTGCTGCTGAAAAATCAATTATTAATGACAACACATCTAACAAGAAGTGAGAGAAGACCGTGCTCAGGGAAGAAGACCTCAAAAGGAATCAAACGGAGATAGTAGAGACAAAATATTCTGTTAAAAGTTTAAAGTTCCTGGTGAATGAACTCACCCTGTGCTTGAGACAGACAGGATCCTCAGTGAGGGACCACGCTGTGTGTGTGTGTGTGTGTGTGTGTCCCAGAAGAGCACTAAGTTTAGGTTCCATGCGATCTTCCCAGGCAGGCACTGACTGACTCAGCTCAGCACAGTAGATTTGCAGAGCACCACATGACTCCTCCTTCACTCTCCCTCACACACCCATTTAAGTGGCTTTTAACAAGTACAGAGGCACACAAACTCAGTGTACGAGCATGTTCATACCCCGAGGTTCAAGATGTGCACATACAGACAGTCCAGCTACACCTTCCTGTATGTGCGAGGTTTCTCTCTGCATGGTCAATATGTAGAAATGGACAGTACTAAATCAAACAGTTATATAAAATACAGCAGTACATGCACAGCCCAACATGATTAAAGTGCTAAAGCTTTCTCTCATTTGTAGAGCTCGTTGGTTTTAACCAGGTAGTGAAAGCAGCAGACAAATAAAGCCACTCTGCGTAGAGTGTTTGTGTGAAAAGGTACCACAAGCAGAGGAAGGACCCCCTTGTATAACAGCCACTACGCTTCTTGTCCTCTCTACGCCTGGCATCAGTCACTTAGTCTGATCAATGATTAACTAACAGCACAGTTAAGCAGCGCAGAACGCCACGCACTACTTCTCTCATCTGGCCTGCTAAAATCTAAATGAAAGCCCAAAGTCTCTAATCTATTATTTCAAACCACCATCCCATCAATTTCTCCTCCTCAGGTACATTTCCTGTGCAAATATTTAAGGCGTAAAAACCAGACCACTGGGAAAAAAAAAAAAAAAGAGTCAACAAATCGTGTGCGTCAATGCAAATGAGTAAAAGTTAATGTAAAATGAGCGTCTGGTAAAACCCGCTAACAGCAGTTTAGGAAAATGAAACAAAGATCACAGGAACACATTGCTTATTACCATGAACAAGATGTACCTTTTGCAGAAGTTAGCACAGGGAACTGTGAGTCAAGCTTCTCCATGTTCTATGCGTATCTTCTGCGCAGAGCCTCTGAATAATTGCGTAGCTACAGTGTTATAAATCATCTTCGATCGGTCACATGGTTACAAAAGAAAGAAAACCAACACAGGAAATGTTAGCTAGCTATGATATGACATAAATAGTTCCTGTGTGTGCATGCTCATTCTATGTGCACATGTTCACACAGACGCACAAATTGTGAATGCATCACCTGTATGCTCACTGACGTGCCTTTATGTGTCAGCCGAGCAGGATTAGAAGGAATGATAGGAATTATTTTTCTCTCCCAGTAAACCAGTTTGACCAGTGGGACATTCCACTCACCTTCCAAATTACCTTTATGTGCAGCTCTTCAGTATCTCATGATCAAATTACAAACATTTAAGACAAATGAAGCCAACATCTGTTTTAAGTGTAAAAGATGAGTCTTCCCACCCTAAAAAAAGGAATAATTGCGCAGCAGTGACCAAAACTGCACCCTCGTACTTTTCAACTAAGTGCCGCAAACACGAGTCTGTGCCAATAAACACTCGATGCAGCCATATCACTGGCAGGGTCTCACTGGAGTCTCAATCAAACAGGACTGACTGGTGTCATGAGAGATGCTGCTAGTGACACCACTGACCACTGACCTCAAGCAGGACAACATTCAAACAATTAAACTTACAGACTGTTAAACCAGACAATGATCAGCTGTGCAATACAGAAAAAAAATCTAATTTTAGCATTCTGACATTTAGATGCATTGCACAGTTAAAGTAAGAAAAAAGAAACTTTCTAAGCACATGCAAAAAACCAGACAAAGACAAAGACACATTCAGCCACAAGCAATACAGAAACTGACACACACAAAACCCAGTTCCTCACCATCTCTGGTGCCCTATACCACTCAATGAGATTAGAGAGTGTGCACTTGGAGCAAATGTCTGGCTCTACCCTGGTACATCAATTGTACATTGTGTCCCTCATGGTGGCACAGACAGCGTGTGTGTGTCCGACAGACAGGGTGACAGATAACCATCACCACCAGGCGTGGGGGGGGGGATTAGCTGTTTCTGTTCAACTACCCAGACTTTCTTCAGATTAACCCTGCCTCATCCCCTAATCCGAGGGCCAGGGTGAGATTAGAACCCCAGTCTGCTCTGAACTGGGAGGCACAGGGGTGACAAAAGTGTTGGAGGGGGCAGAAAAATGGACCCAGAGGTTTGGTTGGGTAGGATGAGTTAAAGGCAAAAGGTGAGGAAAAAAGGTGCAACAGTGAAGGAAATAGGTTGAAACAGACAGGAGGGAAGGAAGAGTGAGGATATGATGAAAACAGACAAGCACAGAGAAGACAGACAGATGAAAAGCCAGATGGAAGAGGGGTGAAAGGACAGAGGGATTTACAGGAGACTGTACTAACAGGAGGGAAAATGATAAAGGGTGAAAAATGGGGAGACACTGGGGGCTGGAGGATAGCGCCCATTAATCACATCGATGCACCCTGTGAGCTACACACACAGGTGCAAGTTTGATATAAAAATAGCGCAGAAAGCAGCAGCTTTCTTCACACCCCTGCATAGCTGTGAGCTGCAAGGAGAAGTATATTGCCCCCCACCGCACCAACCCTCAACACCTCCTCCTCTGCCTATCAACCAAGTTCACTGAGGCCCATTTGCGTAAAAGATGCAGAAGAGCTCGCTCGATTTGGTCTGGTGTTAGAAAGGACTGAAAGGGTTGAAACTCCCTGCGTGACATCGATATGATATGGAATGCAAATACGTGCAGCCCTCCTGCTGGGAATCAGAGGTGGTGACTGACGGCTAACTAATCTTTACATTTTAATTCCCACACTCCGCTATGAGGATCGAGAAGAAGTGAAAAAAAAAGAAGAAGAAAAAAAAGGTGTGCGTCAAGAGCGGCACGCTCACAGACAGAGACAAAACCACAGGAAATGAGCAACCTCACATCTAAGTGTGCTGTGAGTAGCTGTACACTACAGATGTGCACTGCCCAGAGTAGCTTTCTATGCCACAATAATAATAATAATAATAATAAGCTTCATTTAAAAGGAGGACATAAAACAATGCAAAAAAAGTGTAAATGAAGTAAAGGTGGTGCTGCCTACCTCTGGAGTGTTCGATTTTCACCGCCACGCAGGCCTCCTCATCAGCATCCTTGGACTGGAAACAGCCAGCTTTGTCTTTCTTCTCTGCAACAACAAAACATTTGATTCACTATAAAAAGAAATACAAGAAAAATGAGGGAACAAGAGCATATTTCAATACTCGGCCAGTGCCTGAGGCGGAAGATTTCAGCTCTTTCACGCAACCCCTTGTTTTATTTAAGGGCAGCGCCATACTCGGTTGTACAGAGAGAGGGGATCTAATGAGGAATGGATGAATAAGAGGCAGGTGGAAGCGTTCATGCTATTTTATATCTTATAGGGTCTCTGGGCTAAACAGTGGCTGAGACAATATGCTGGACGTTCATGGGGCTGGAGATATTCAAATTTTGAGTTTAGGAGCGCTCTTCTGGCAGCTGCATTTATCAAGATCAGGAGTAGACTCGTGTTTGTTTTGAGAATGAAAAGGAATATACCGCCCCCTTGGAGATAGAAACCCTAATTAGTCTGTCTGTGATATGTAGGGCATCGTCTGTGGGGAGAGCTAACACTCTTTCAACACAGCCGTTTAATATGCACATAAAAGATTAAAGAGAAAATAGCAACGGTCGTAAAAACAATGATGGGCTGGCATGAGTATTAGCAAGCCCCCTGCAAATACACACACACACACACACACAAACTTACACTCTGTCTGATCTGCTATGAAGCATCAAAGCTGCAGGATTATCAGTGCAGTTGCTGACACGCAGCAACATGTGCGAGTGACAAACAGAACAACATGAGAGCTGTGAAACGTAGCAAATAAAAGTTCGTCTGACAACTTTTTCTAACTCAGTGTGCTGACAATGACACTGCAGTGATGATGACAGTGGCACGGGCCAATCACAACAGTGAGAAACTGTTTTGTTATCTACCATCTCCAGCTTGATTTAACATGCAGTAGGATATCAGCATCATTACATTGCTAATTTTCAAAAAGAAAGAAACCGCAACAATAACTGTTTAAATTGAGGCATTTTCCCCTAATATTTGAGTAATATGGCCTTTGTTTGATGCATTTATTGTAATTATATAAACTATTTTAAATTTTATTTGTATTAACTGTCCAAAATGGCCTGTGTCCTATTTTTCGCAATGCTAGAGGCAGCACTGGATGACTGGAACTGGAAGGTTCATAGTCCCCTGAAGATGAATCTGACTCTTGCTGTGGCGCCATAGGAGAATCCTAACAACTTTTGTTGTCCTCTAGCAGCACCGTGATGTCAACAGCTACTGGACGGACATTGACGTCTTCCTAAAGAGGAGCTCAGCTTCATCTGCTGCCATCATCAGGTCAAAATTGATCATCAGCTTTCTTTGTGTTTTTTACCTAATATGTTGCAAATGTTAGTATGCTAAAACGATAAACATTACTTCTAGCAGCATGTTAGCATGCTGGCATTAGCATTTAGCATAGCCTCACAGAGCTGGTTCAAAATAGACTTAATTCATTTTCTGAAGCAATTTATCAATTTTTTTTCATATATCTTAATCACTAAGGCTTTAATCAATCTAAATAAAATATCTCTACTGAGACATATGCTCAATGCAAAATGTGTGTACCGTAGGAATGTAAAAAGAATATCAGTGAGTTTCATGAATGTAATATGCCAAGCTATATTTCAGTTTTAGCAGGTTTGTAGCACAGATTCAGTTGGGATGTATCAACACAGCTGACATAAGACCAACATAATGGAGTGTGTGGCTAATGCCACGTAAAAGAAAAGTGGACAAACCCAGTGTGGGGCCGAGAGGAGGTACAAATGACTTTGCATGTGTGTGTGTGTGAACGTGCATAAGTGCATGTGTGTGAAGGGGGGTATAATATCCTGGCTCAGGGATTAAAGGAGGGCTTTCTCCACCCACCATCTGGACTCCTCATGACAGGCCTGCCTGCTGTTCTCTCTCTCACACACACACACACACACACACACACACACACACACACACACGAACTTTACAGTTTAAATGTGTGTGTATGTGTAAGATACATAAACCGAACACCAATATGTCACACAAGTTCCCTATTCAGAATATACGACACATAAGCAGCTTAAGACACTTCTCTGAATAACGAACTGTGACAACCCCCCCCCACACACTCTCCAGCAGACTCTCGGCCATGTGACCAGAGTCATCATATGCCTATTGTTTCATGAAGTGGGGGATGTGTTACTGTGTCAGCAATGAAAACACACAAACACACACATAAAAAGAAACACACACACACACACACACACACACACTTGACAACATCTAAGACACACATAAAGGTCAAATGAACGGCTTTCTCAGAGGTGGGTGCAGGGGAAACTTACTTCAGTGATGATGGATGATGGGGGAAAGCCTACAGGTCCTGCTACTGGCCTGACCCTAAACTTCCTCTTCCTGTCTGTCCTACTTCCTGTTTTTTTCTATAATCTGGTAACTTGGACCACATAACAAAAGAAAAACTGTGCGAAATCCATTGCACATATCAACACGTACACTGGACACCAGCCCGAATCCACAGTTTATAGCAGGTTCCGAATACTGAATAACACTCAAAGGTGCATCCATTGATAACAAAGAAATTATTAGGACACATATTATAAAGTGACAGATGAGAGGTGTTTAGAGACCTTGTGATCAAAGGTTACTGTAAAAACAAAAGTCTGAAGAAAACTAAAGATCCTTTAAAAGAAATAGAGGAACTGAGAAAGTGAGGTCAATTTTCTTCATTAATGTCTTGTTTTTAACAGTTTACCGTCACTTACGATAAACACTGACTGGACAGGTGAACATAAATCCAAATGTATTTCTGTCATTTCTCATTTATCCTGAACACAACTTGACAACTAAGAATCAAATCTTCCATCTTCCCCGTGTACGGCATGTATTTGGCCTTCAGCTCCTACTCCGCATCATGAGTTAAACACGCACCAACACAGGTGGCTAACTGTGGCAAATCCTCCAGTGACGGCAGTCAAGGATAATCAAAATCTAATTTAGCAGTTACATTCACAGCAATCCAATCCGTGCTCTGAAATAAAAGCTTTGGCTTCTCCTGAAACAACCACTACATGAAAAAAGCTACAGCCATATTTCTAATACCGCTATCATTTAGTGCTTTGTGTTTTATTTATATACAGCTATAATAATAGGGGCATATAAATAACACAATGGTGACTTCTTCACAGATAGGACAGAGTAATGAACTGTCCAACAGTGTGTGTGTGTGTGTGTGTGTGTGTACATGCACTTAGTATCTCACAGTCGAAATGTGCCGTAAACAAAGCCATTATCACATACGTCGATCTCTCAGCTGTTGAGAACAGCGCTGTCTCTGTTTACATTCACCTGCTCTGTAGCAACAAGACGACTCCGACAGACGGCTGCAGTGTTGAACATGAAATGAGTTATGACCCGAGTCTGACCTTCAGTCAACACACAAAATGAAACGCCAGTCTCTCTGCGTACACACACACACGCACACGCAGACACACATTCTCTCTACTCAACCTAGCTGCTTTATATTTCACATCAGATAATGTGGAGTTGGATCATTCAGCGCGCTACAGGTTATGGATGTGATGTGTTTAGTAGAACCAGATGCCAGCGAGAGTAGAAATAAGATATTAATCTGCAGTGGAAGTATTCCTTTGCACCAAGTGCTAAGAGTCAAAAAGAGTCAAAAAGAAAACAAATACATCACTTAAATACTTAAATACTGTTGTTACCAGCCTAAGAATGATGAGGCCCAATATTCCGAGCTACAGATCTACATTCGTGTCCAGTAATGTTTATTAAAGCTTACCAAGCTTCTTTGTTGACATCAGCATCATATAAATGATCGTACCATCAAACTATGCCATCAGTACTCGACTGAGCACTGATTGTGTATTGATACGCAGCTGGAAAAAGTCCCCAGCAAACGATTTACCCATATTTGAGTAACGTTTGCTATAGACTTGCCCAGATGTTTTAATCAATTTTTCCCCTTTTAATATTTATGTCTTCAGAAGAAGCGAGATGGCACTGAGTAAGATCATTTCATAGTTGGTTTGCTAAAGAGTAGAAATACCAGTTTACCAGTACGCTATGTGCAGACAACTCCTTCAAAACAAAAATCTTTACATACATACTCAAGTGGGGTAACTGAAAATGTCACACAGGCTGACGTATAAATAGTTGTGGTTATATCTCATTTATCATTTGTGGTTATATCTCATTTATTAGGAATACTTTCATTCCCCAAACTTTGACTAAACGCTCTGTTCGGTTCATTCTTCACCAAGTCATGTATAATTATCTGCACCGTTTCCCCACAACAGATACCCAGCATATTTAAAATGGTTTAAGGTGACTGCACCCACACTGATGGATCCACTTGTCTGGCAACATCTGTGTGTCTGTGTATATCTCTGTGTTTCTGTATTAAAACCAAAACTTGTCAGTTGTTCACGGATAGCTTATCTCAAATCTCTTACAGGAAACTCAATAAATGCATATAAATGCTTTTCTTTCATGTTTTTGGCTAGCTGACAAAACACGTCTACAGTACCTGTGACGGCTCCTCTCCAGAATGGTGGCGATTTCCTTCTCTTGTGAACCACATAATGTTTATCCATGTCAGGGCCCCTCTTTAACTCTATTTGGAATTGACAGTCCTCTCCCCAGACACAAGTTTCCCCTGTCAGCTGGTTTCTTCATGTGTGTATTTACCCATCAAACCTTTGGAGTGCCTCCTCCGTCACTGTACAAACCGGTTTCCTGGAAACCAGAGCCAGCAGGTGTAGCAGGGGAGGGAGGGAGGGTGAAGTTGTCCTTCAAGATGTTGATTCACGGTCACTTTTAACCGTTTCCATAATAATGTTTTGAGGGTTAGCCAGCACTCAAGGACAAAGTCACCCCAGGGTGGGGAGGAGGCGGAGGAGGAGGAGGAGAGAAATGAAAAGAGGTGGTGGAAAATCTAAATCACAGGTGAGGAAAGGTTGAGACAGGACATGCGGGATAGAGAGGTGAGAAAGATAAAAATTAACCAGCTGTATCAGTTAATATTTAACCACCTGCAGTCCAATAAAATAGTCTAACAACCCATTATTAAACACAACTTGTACTACGATGAACAATATCTTTTTTTCCTATATTCTGCTTCTGTGCCAGGGCATCCTAACTGGATTTTCTCACACGCTAACTGTATTACACACATCTGCCAGCTCATAAGCCCCATTTTAACCCAATCTCAGCCCTGATTTACTGCAGCAGAAATGGATGTTACAGAAAGAGATTCTGAAATTAAAAATCTTATATCACTGGGGAATAAGTCTGCACTTATCATCCCATAATGATGCAAACAGAAACTATTAAATATTTTCAAAAAAAAAAAAAAAAGAGAGTTTCTGTCCACGAGGACACAAGACTGCAAAGTAACCTCAGCCTCATTTGCATGGCTGCCCGAGATTGAGATAACTACCATTCAAATGTAACTCATAAATAATGGAGAGGGGAGAATGTATTAATATGCCAAGTCACACCCCTTTAATCATACCGAGGTTCATGCTGGTGATGATGTGTGCGTCTCTGCGTGCGTGTGTGTGAGCACATGTCTCAGGTTTTCATGCATTGACAAAGGGGAGATTGGCTATTGAATGAGACCAGATGCGTCTGTCTCCCTCCTCTCCTGTTCTTCCATAATGGACAATTACCAAAGAGTTATGGTTTTCTGCCACAGACATAATAGAGTGAAAATTAAAAGGCCTTGTCGAGCTTTTTATGTGGTCAAGGCAACCAGATGAGACCCCCTGTCTCATGGAGCAAACATGGGCATTTGATGTAGTTTACTCTCCATCTAACATTTTACTTCTTTGATGAAGTCAAAAGACAGAAAGTGAGCCATTCAACAAAATCCTTACAGCATATTCTTCTAGCTTGGTTTCTGGTCTCGTCTAACTCCTGAGGGAAAATGTCTGTCTGTCACTATATTCATCATCTAGCTGCTAACGCTGCAGTGTCTTCAGTTTGGAAATGGGCCGAAAGCGAGATCCAGGATTCATCAATTACGCTGGGAAACAATGAGTCAGATAAAAATTCCTCAAGGCTTCATCACTGCGAGCCACCCATTTTACTCACTAGTAGTCATGTGATGCATTAATAACCCAATTATAATCACTACAAACAAGTTAAGTAGACCAACAAGCTGTAAACACAACCCTGACCACTCCTCGGGCTGTAAAGTTGATATATGTGGGCAAAACCAATAATCACTACTTTGTGGCTATTCATGGTCGCTACCAACTCTTTCATGCAGAAACCAGCTGCCAGTTTAGGATGGGAATGGGTTTGATCAGAGTCAACTGAGAAGGTCAATTCTCAGGGCTGAAAGCTGAACAAGCGGCTAAAGTTGGCAAGATGTTAAAGTGCTCTATGCGGTTGAGGGGGAATGTAGACTTGATGACAACTCTTTGTGATGACGCCTTTCACATTACACACATTTGACCCGTTGTTATATTGAAAACAGTGATTGGTGCAGCTTTAAAATGGGCATTTTTCTTGTGAAATACTTACTACTTTGGCCTTTCAGGCCTCTAACAATGCTCTCAGTCTATGTCCACATTAAGGGAATTTGGACGGTGCAGTTGGAAACCACTGATCTAGTGGTAAAACACTGTCACAGCTGCAGACGTCATTCAGTTTTAGTAAATTTAAAGAGTGGACTTACCGGAGCTCCGGAGTAAACGGAGCTAAGATTTCTCCAGAAAGCCCCCCCCCCCATTTGCTCTTCCTCACATTCCACTAACTTAAACATGTGCCTCATAAAAGTCAGTACATCGTGTGCCGATGCTGTCCATCTACATTCTGGTTCCCAAACGTGCTTTCTACACGGCCCCAGCATGTGAAGACAAGCTTTTAGCATGATCTGAACATGCTCTCTGGCCCATGTCTAATGAGGGCAGGCCAACTAGGCAACTGGGTCCCCCCCCCGTTAAATGCTTCCTGTTCATACTTAAGGGAACACATTAAGAAAGAAAGAGGGGGAAAGAAAGAAAGCTGCATCTGTGTTGGTTGTCACTGCAGTGATGTGATAGTTGTCATCCAGAGAGGGACGACCATAACTGAACATGAACATCAGATGGTAAACATATCTAGCCTTGTAACTAACGCAGACAGACTTCAAACATTAAGTTAATCTGACAAAAAATAGAGTTAGTGGCAGGGATAATGAGAGTTGATGAAAGCGCTTTAATTGAGATCTACACAGCGGTGAGGAGATAGCGGACTCTGTGATCACTGGGCACTGAGAAAGGGATTGATTGTTGGAATTAGAGTGTGTGATAACATCGACAGGCAGTCATTCTCTCTCACGCTATCTCTCTTACTTCCTCTCTTTCACTGTACCTCTTTCCTCTATAGGCCTGTTGTCTGTTTCTCTATCACATTCTTTCTCCTTCCACTCCCTCCATCTCCTTCTCCAGCCAACCCCCCATGGCCTGCTTGTCTACCTTGGAAAACAGATCACAGCTGCTGGGCAGGAGCTCCCAAATGTGTCAATCAATATAGCCCGTCCACCCAATCACCACGTCTGACTGGGCCCCAGCAGACCAGACGCATGGCTGGACAACAGTGCGTATTCACAGCGTGCTCATTCCTGATAAGACTGTAGCAAATGGATTTGAAAGGTCTCGCAGATTAAGAGCAGATATGTGAAAGTGACCCATATCCTGCACGAAAAGGCCATCACTCTTTTAGTGTAAAACAAAGAAAAATAAGAGTGTGTCCATAAGAAGCAATAAACTACAGTAAACCCAAGCATGCCAGCTGCGCTTTCATATTTGTATTAATTCAGTCATGTTGAACCCTGCAGAGCCACAAGCCCCGAGGGTATTTCTGCCTGCGATCGACCCATGTTTCCATTCAACATCCATGCGGCCCGTTTTTAAGCAAACCGTTTACAGAAATAACCATTTAAGTTTCCAGCTGTTTGGCAAAAGTAAGTGACTTCCCGAACTTAAAAATAAAGCCCCATCTCCAAAAATAACCCCATGAGAAATTCTCACAGGCTGATGCTGATGAGTTATTTGTTATCGTTACTCATCTGATGCTGGCTACCACTCACGCTGTCCGACGATGACAACAAATAAAATGCACTTGCTAATAGTCACATCCACTGAGTCACAGGAGTAGAGTTACAACAGAGGCCCCGTGCACAGGAGGAGTGATAGCATGCGGCATTTGTGAAAAGGTCGCGGTGGACAGATATTTTGCTGACAACATTTCGCAAGCTGCTTTCAACGCCTAGACTATTTTACTGTTTAAAAAAAACAAACAAACCTGAAACTACAGCTATGCACCGCAGGCCTGTCAGGCTTTGGATCTCAGCACACGTTGAAGCAGTCTACACGGGGCTGTAATTAATTAATTAGCGAGCTATCTACAACTGATAAAATCTGCTTGGGACAGCTGCTCATTCTGGCTTCAAAGCCCCGGGGCTTTCAGGTAGAAATGAGAAGCCTGCTTATGCCTAAGTCAGAAGTGATTATTCATATTAAGAGTCAAATCTGCGACACTTATTGTAAATTGCGCAAGCAGTTTCGGAAGGAAAAGCTGGACAGGCATTGGCAACAGTAACTACGATGGGGCGGTGCTTAGCGAGCAGTCAATTAATTCAGCATGTTGTACTTGAAATGAAAATACTCCTGATGAATTCTTCATTTTGATCTTGTATTAAATGTCTCCTTGTTTATCTCCTTCTATTGATTCCAGTGCATTGAGGAAACAGTAAACAGAGATTCATTAATGCTAAGCAGATCAGACTCGATGCATTATGGATGAAGTAAATAGATGCTGAATATAATGCCAATCAAACAGCGTGGGTACAAACTTGGTGCTCAAACAGGATCATTGTGCTCGGTATGAATGAGCCCCTCTGACTGGAGGCACTGGAGCCCATATTCTCAGCGCTGAGCTGGAATGCGCAGAAAACCCTGCGATCCTGAAAGCAAGCCTGCAGGCGAGCCTGAAGCCAAGGCCGGGGCACTAATGAGGCAGAAAGCAAAGGAGAGACACTGACAACTAACATTTTAACAAAAAATGAACTTCCTCTTTAGCTGACCATGCTTGAACTGAAATTTTAACCTCTCTTCCTCATTTCTGAAAAAAATTCCTCTCTTAAACTGCATCTGGACTCTACACATTAAAAACCCACAGTGCACATAAACTGAGTCACCTGGATTCGCGCTCACTCTCGCGGCACTTAATCTGACACGTCCTAGTGGAATAAAGTGTCAAACAGTATCAGCATTTCTAGGGTGTGTCATGGGAGGCTCAGCAGAAGGACAAAAACCGCAGTCCACACAGAGGACAAAATGACAAGACGATCGTCAGCCACAAACCCGTCTGCGCACAGCAGTGTGACAGCGTTTCTCATGTAGCCTTTAGAGAAGGAGAAGACAGAGACACAGGCAAAACAATCCGAGAGAAATAACGGGTAGAGAAAGGAGGCAGGGAAGGTGAGGAGGATGAATCCCACGATGACGAGGCTGCAGCTGCTGACGGGGCACGGTGCAGAGTCAGACACGGGGCACGGGGGACTTAGATCCACACGTGTTATGCACGCAGACATACTCGTGCATAGATACCCGCTAAAAATGCAAGGCATATGGTGAGGCAGAGAGGGTTAAGTTGGTGTCCTTGCATGTATATTTGTATTCCTGTGGTGAGGCAATTGTTCCCCCTTTTGGCTTCTCTTTAGAAAACAACATGCGTTCTCAAACGAGTATATGGCCTCTGCTGCTTGTATGCACGTTCCCTTCCCTCTGAGCTGTGATAAGTTAGATGTGGCCTCTGCTTTTTAGTTATTTACCGCCACATTCAGCTGCATAAGCTAGAGGATGGAAGAAGGCAGAGAAGAGAAGGGCATGCTGTATGCATTTTCCCTCTAATCCACCAGAACACCCACCAGAGTCTGATTATTAAAACATCTTAAAGGAGCGATGAAATCCTGGCTCTCATATTGCCACTTGATTCATTAATGTCTGGAAGGTCGATTTTCTCTGATGAAAGCTTTAAATGAGACAGACACGTGAGTCTAGTGAGCAATCAGATCTGTCAGCCTTGACATCAAACCCAAGCACTGCATGACTACATTTACAATAACGTGTCCCCTTTCAAAATCCCCATTATGGATTTTTATTGAAGCCACAGAGGCCTCACTCACTTGTAAGCTCTCTATGTCCCTTTGTCTCCACCTGAGCTCTTGGATTTGTTACAGGAACTTGCTTGATCCAGGAGGAAGCCCCTCAGTTGGATCACACACAGAGACACAGCGAGGAGCCTTGTTAGTAGAAGGGTTGCCTCCATCGCAACACAAACAGCAGGGCCTGATAGCACCCCTGCCACTGCCTGCCTGCACGGGAAGCCCGGCTTTCAGCGAGGAGGAAGCTCTACAGAAAATATATTGCTGCAGATACAGTTAATGGTTTCAGCTGCAGAGATAGCTAGCCAAATGAGTTCCAGTGAGTGCACGCAGCACAGAGATGAAGCAGGGACATTGAGCCCAATGAGAGAAAAAAACAAAGATGAGGATTTTATTTGTCTGATAATAAAAAAGCCATTATTGCAACAGTTTATTATTTTATAAATAATATTTACAAAGCCATTTTACATAGTTGGTGATAGAGTGCAGCCACTACAGGCAGTTAGGATTACATCTATCATCAAGAGATTGTATTACAGCTGTAATGACAAGGTGACTTAAAATCATAGTTTTCTTAACAGTGGGTTCAGGAACGACAAGCCACAATATGCATGCACGTGCACACATGCAAGCATGTGCACACACACACACACACACACACGCACACGCTTGCATATTTTCCCACAGCTCACTGTGGACAGCTGAGGCCGATTACGGCAATCATGGCAAACAGAGTTAACTGAAATCAGCAGCAGTAGCGTCTACGTGCACAAGTATGCGTGTGTGTTTGTGTGTGTGTGTGTGTGTGAGTTGCAAATCTGAAGTGCATATCTTGAGACAGCCTGCAGCTGAGCGGCTCAGTAAACAACGCCTTAAAGAAAATTAATAGTCCCCTCCAGCCAGTACAGCTCCCATTGCTTAGAGTACCCACAGCTCCCTCACACACACACACTCACACAAGCAACCACCACTGCCACAGTAAGCTACAGCACACACCAGAGGAACATCCTGTGGTGAGATCCAGGGCTCGTCTACTGTGATGTGTGCACCCCTCTTTGTTAACCATCATCCTCAGCAGGCGATGAGTGTCTTTGTGTGTGCGTTTGTGTGTGTGTGTGTGTGTAGAATAGCAAACAGCTTTTCGGTGTCTCTGTGGTCATGAACCACCCGCATTTTGCCTCTCGGTTCTGTTAACCCAACGCCCCACGGCTGCATTGTGCACTCGATGGATACAGCGCACGCCAGCTCATTGGTAAACTGGTCCAAAAAGACAGAAGCACTGACCTGAGTGGAGGACGTGTCCTGCGAGAGCAGCGAGGTGGAGTCCAGTGAAGAAATTAAAATCCACTGCTGGACTGGAGTGAAAAGACCTCTCCCTCTCTCTCTCTCTCTCTCCCTCCCTCTCTGTCGCTTGCACTGGCAGGTTCAGGCTTGTGTTAAACTGCTGCCTCGCTGCATTGGTTGCATCCTCCCTTCCCTTCCTTCCCTCTCTCGCTCTCTCTCACACACACACACACTTGCACACTCAGTGACAGACTGACTCGCCCCTTTCACTCAACCTCCCGTATCTGATGCTCCTGTCCTCTTTCACCCTTTCCTCATTCCACTCTATGGCGAGTGAAGATAATCACATTCCAGCGGAGATGGGGCATATGGCGGGGGGAAGCAACACTCCAGCCCCAGAGTAAAGCCCCCTCTGTGTGTGAGTGTGTGTCGCATGGACAATCAGTCCCATTGTGTTGGGCGAGGGGAGGGCCAGTGAGAGGGGAAGAAGCCAATGGCCGTACTCATCTGCTGCCCCTGCTGCCGCTGCTGGTGGCTACAGCAGATATAGGTGCCGAGCGTGACACAAAACAACCCCCTCCAGGAAGAGAGAGGAGGGGGTGGGTGACACAAGAAGGACGAGAGGGATGATGAAGAATTCATCTGTGTGTTATAAAGTAGAAGCCTAAAGTAAAGGTTTATAGAATCGCAGTTATCATTTGTCATCTGCAGCGTCTCTCAGTGGCTCGCGTGTTGTGCTTTGAACTCCTAGGGTTCACACTGAGTGGAACGATGTAGGTTGGAGGGAGTGGGAGAAATGGGAATAAAGGCCACCCACTCCTTTCCCATGACAACCAAATCAATGGTTACACACTCCTGGGAGGATGTGTGTGGCGAACTGGTTACAAAAAGAACAAAAAAAAAAAGGAAATTCTTTAAATCCTTACCCATGCTGTGAAAGCCAGAACATCTGTAGAGGTGCTTAGTTCGACTCAATTCCCAAATTTATTTAGGCAAGTTCAAGTATGATCTAAGCAAGTCCTTCAGGACAAGTCCAGGTTAAGTCGGCATAGGTCAGATGCCATTCAGCTGCAGATCTTTCAGATATTTGAAAACTGGACATTAAAACATTTTACTTTCGAAGCTGTGTGAATAATCGTAAATACAAAAAGCTGAAAGCATGGAACACAATCCAATCTTTCAGTCTCAGGTCAGTTCTTCAGGTGCAGTTTAAATGTCAAGTCTCACTTTGAGTATGAGTCAAATTCAAGTTTCAATTTTGCAGCTCTTTCGAAAGCCTCCACAACGTCTCCGTTTCAGGAAGTAACAGGGTTTTTTTTTGGTTGTTTTTTTTTTTTAAGCTTGATGACGTTGCATATTTTTTCATATTTTAGACTTTGAGCTGATTTCATAAGACAGCGTAGTCAGATAATACCATTGACCCACTTGATGGCTGCAGCGAAGGTGAAAGAACAAGATAATAATAAAAAAAAATAATTTCACGCACACGCCTTTTTGGAGATACAAGTTTCATAATCAATACAAACAACAGATGCATTGCTTTTTGTAATAATCCACTGTCTCTCACGGCTGTGCTCATGGTCCAGCAGACTGCAGAGCAGCGCACATCTCTGTTGTGAACGGATGGAGCCGAGTGAAGTGTTGACACGGTGACAAAAGAGCCCTCAGTTGTTCTCATATTGTCGACCACGTCTGTGAAAATGACCTACAGGCACCAATAAGTGTTACAGTAGCGCACAGAGAGAAGTGTCGCTCTCACAAGTTGTGTGAAAAAACATGCTTTTGGTTGAATAAGACACACGCACGGCGACGCCTCGGGCGCTCAGCTGAAAAGAAACTGTTTTTATGTCAAGAAGCTTCACTCTGTCCATCTCCTTTATAATTCCAAATGGCAGCTATCACCACCCTGACCTCCTTACTATCCCCCTTTGTGTCAACCATCTTCCTCCTTTCAACCTTACCTCATTCTTGAAACCCCATTTTTAACTTTCTTACTGATCTCAATGTCTCTACTATCTGATCTCACTTATCAATTTCTTATGTTTTACTGCAGCTTCAGATCCAGCACGTGGCCGCTCTGTGTAATAATTCAATACGGCCTTTATTCTTAATCCTTCATAACAATGCTGAACGCAGATGCTCGTTAAAGTGAAATCCTTTCAACAGTTACATGAAACAACCTGAGCACAGCCCACATGTATGAATACACTTAGTCTCACACACACCTTGATACACACTGTGAGACTGTCCAGGCCTCATTACATAGCGCAGTAATTAGTGACCGGAAGGCCAAGAGAGCAATAACTATATCCAGACCTCACCATCAGCAGTGGAGTGTGTTGCCTCTGTGGACGTGTGTGACTGTGTGTGTGTGTGCGTGCATGTGGTCTTGTGTATAAAACACAGGGTGCTACATAAATAAGTGTATGCTCAGTTTCCTCCTGCCTATTTACCACAAAGCCTGCAGCCATGCAGACACACACACACACACACACACACACACAAGGCTTGAGGGTTCATGCTCCTAAGTGATTCTTGGGACCCATGACAGCTTCAGTTAAAACCGACATTAACAAGCAACAGGACAAATTTATAGAAACACCTGCAAATCAAATAGTTGCATTCTTGTTCAGTCAGTACTGCTTTGCTGTAGTGTTATAGAGTTATGTGTAAAAAATTCAAAAGTGCACTAAAAACAAGGCTTTAGAGGTGTGTCTGTTGTCTGTTAGCTAAATCGTGCTAGACAGATTAGCAAGTTTGCGTGTGGGGGGAATGCCCTGTTTGAGATGAAATGGTTTGGATCAACTCATGGTATGAAAAGAAATGGATTAGACATAAATTTGTATGTAACGCTCTTCATCGTACAGTAAGATGGGTAATGTAACATCTCTGGAAATATCTATATTTCCATGACGTGGCCTCAGACTGGGCACTCACACCAAGCAGTGTGCGTTGACACTGGTATGTAATGATACTCAGTCATAGCGTACAAAGAGTTTGATCCTCTTTTTGATGTTCCTGTGAGGGCACAGAGTTTGATGTTGCATTTGTTTTCTTTTAGTGAGTTACTGGCTCATTGCGAATGACTTGACTTGCTTTTGTGTAGATCTACAAATACTCTCTCATTTCTCATTACATGCTGGAAGCCTACAAGTTAAATTTCCAGTATCCGGTTTTACACGGTTGTTTGCATGCCTGAAATTTCACTGGCTTTAGCTCCATAAAGGGGATAATCAGGGGGTGTTCAAGAGGTTATGCTAACATAAACTTAAAGCTAAATCTAAAGCTGACACAGAGGTTTAGGATCTAATTAAACACTGCAGTTTCCGTTCTAACCAAAAGTGACAAGTGAGCATAGTAAAAGAAACCCGCTAACAAACTCAGTCTTGCATTTATCCTCATGTAGGCCACCGTCCACTTTCAACCTAATTTGCCAATTTAGTTAAAAATGTGCAGGAGTTTTGTAACGTTAGTGAGACTGTTGCAGCTTGTTGAACAGCAGAGAGATGAGAGTAAATGTTACAGCAATGTTCAGCCTCATTTGGGCTATTAAGGCAAAAAAATTTTTTAATATGATCTCAAAAATATGCACAGAAATATTAGAATTAATGTGAAAATAACACTTGTTGTTTTTTTCATCAGTGGTTGCCATGGAGGAGCTGAGCACTATTTTACCAGGAAATGACATTCAGAAGAATGTCAGACATCTGGGGTGTGGTGAACATGAGAATATTATGTTACGTTAGGAATGTTAGCAAATCAAAGCTCTTATGAGCTGACAAATTCATTGATTCATTCAGCAGGATGGTGTATTGTTTCCATGGTGATACCTAGCAGAGGTACTTGTTTTGACAGTGAGTAATGGGCCTGTTTAAGTATTCTCCATATAATATGCAATATGGCATGAGCACCCAGGTGCACATATATTTACACACACACACACACACACACACACACACACACACACACACACAGAGAGAGAGAGAGAGAGAGAGAGATTGGCATCTTGAGGAAAATCAAAGAATCCATAGATTTTATTTACTTCTTGCACAGTGCACGCACACAGCGCACACACACACACACACACACACACAAGGAGGCAGACAAATAAAAGCAGAAACGGACACTAACTCAAAATACACACTGAGAAATGCAATCAAACACTTAATACGCATGCTGCTTGGTGGCAGATAAGCCCTTCCTCACTGCTTTGCAACCACAGATCAATCTGTTGTCACGCTGTCACACTGTGAACGTCAGCTTTAAGAATCCGCTCTGTATCTGCCCACATGCTCGCATGCACAAACTCTGCCTAAAATCCCTACCGTTGGAATCCAGTTAAACTTCAAACGTAATAAGATTCAAGTAATGAAACGCGGGATGTTGAGACAACCATGTTAGATTTGATGTGCTCCTTCCTTTACACCAGAATCGGACTTTCCACTTCACACTTGGGTGACATTGAAGCTCTCACATGTCCCGATGTGCAGACATCCTCACACTTCTGATGTACTGGTGTGAGTTTTATCTCTCACTAAGAGAGAAGTATAATAAACAAACAAACACATTTCTTTTGTCTTTTAAAATCAAAGAAAAATATTAAAAATGAGGAGAGAAACAATCATTTGAATTATTCAATAATTTAACACAAATCTCACATCCTCTATCAGGAAACGAGGAAGCGATTATCTTCAGGAAAACGGCTGCAGCTAATTAGAAATGTGTTGGAAAATAAGTATTTCCTTGGCATGGATTACTCCTAGTTTTATTAATAATTAATTTCTAAAATCATTCCTTTTATGGAGAAGGTAGTCAGATCGCCCGTCAGCTAAATAGCAGGAGCACAATGAATGAGAATGTGTCCTATAAACTGTGTAAACTGACTCATTGTGGGATCAGGCTTCAGGGACAACGTTACAGCAGTTAGTTTGTACAGGGTTTTGATCTCGCTGGTTCTCTCCTGCAAGTGTTTTCAACTTTAAATCAGTATTAAGAGAGTCATAAAATATAGTTAGTAATGGGAGTTTAAGCAATTCTGTTTGTACTGCGCTGATATTGACTTTCATTCATGTTCAGGAGCTCATACAACTAGCTGACTCTGTTGTTGGGTTGTGCCTCACCTGATAAAAGTCAGTACGTCCAATATTTACTATGCTGTTTGCCCTGTTTTTCTGTCCATCGCCTTCAAAGGGGAAATATTGTCTATTTAGATTCTAAATGCTCCACTCCAAAAATCACAAGGATATTGGTAGAAAAACCAAAAAAAACAAGCTAAAAAATGCTAAAATGCTCCACAGAGCCGAGGGCAACTGCAGGATCAGTTGATGTCTCTACAACAGCCCCTTTGACATTATACACAATAATCCATTGCTTGTGTCAAAACACTGATGAGTGTAGCTTTAAGGCACGAGTCCAAAGAATGCCTTTTATTTCCGGCTCCAAACTAAAGTCCAGCAGCACGAAATTTCACCAGAATTTCCTCCTGGTTACTCTCTTTCCTCCTGTCTGGCTTTGCAGAATGGCGATCACATTCGACCTGTCAAAACCTCCCAATGTTTTCAACGTTTCTCAGCTGCGCCAGTGACATTTGTGTGAAGAGAAACGCCTTGAATTCATTTTCAGTTTCAAAGATTCAAAATTGATTGATTAAGTTGGCTTTTAAACCAGATCTGGGCACTTTGCAAATGGTCTATTTTATTTTTTGGAACCCCACTTTCAAGCATGCATCAAGATAATACATGTGCATATATTTTCCTCTGTCTTTTATGCCTCACTACCTTCCTCCCACCCACACAATCACAGACACAAACACTGCCCACCTCACACTCTTCTCTTCCTTCTTACCACCGCAGCTGCCAGCCCCCTCCACCACCCCTTCTCTCTATTACTTCCACCTTCTACTCTGTTACTCTAGTCCACCTCTGCTTTCACCATCTATCTTTTTATTCACTCTTTGGCCTGAAAAAGGAGGAGAGCGGAGGAGAGCAGCACGGCTCCAGGCCATTACCCACCACATCTCTATAAGCGTAAAACCACGGGCCTCCCCCACACACATCATTAATTAAACCCACGTCACTTAAAATTCATGCACACACACAAACACACACACACACACATTTGGCATGCACACACAGCATTTGAGCTCTCGCTGATTTCATTGACTCCCCCCTCCCATCCCGGTGCACCACGCACATTATGAAGGTCAACGATGAATGATGGGCATTGTCTGCAGACACGCACGTGTTTACAGACACACAAGAACAAAAGATACAAAGGTACAGAGGTCGAATCTCCATCTCTGCAGCAGCTGGGCATGTCTGTCATGAGGGCACGGCAGGCTACGAGTCAGCATCTGCCCCAGCATCACAAGAACAGCCCACCTTGGATTGGTTCCCGTAATCAACCTGACATACACAACACCGTGCCATCCCAGCTGTCAATCTGTCCCCAAAACAACCAAAAAAACTGCAAAAGTCAGTGCTGGCTGTGCTGCATCGTCCCTGAGCGGCGCTGTGAGGTAAATAATAACACAGCCAGACAATAGCGTTTATCTAGACACCAAATTGATTAAACAATTAGTTCACTGAGAGTATTTGAAAACCATCTCAGCAAAGGAGACGCTTGGATGCTTTCATTATCCACCTTATCTTTCCCTGCAGCAAACACACAGAATAAATCCCACAATAATCCACCCTGAATTAACAATTAGAGTTCATTATTTTCATGTTTTGGGGAATGCCTCACCGATCTGTATCTGTGTGAGAATGCATTAATGACCTTGTATGACCTCATATGAGGCCAGTTTAACAAGTCGAGTGCCACTGCAATCGTGTTAATTATCACAGAGTAGTGATTAAAGCACTGTGTGAAGTTGCCGTATGGATCTAGATCACTGCCTCCTGCATGCAATCACCTTTTGACACAGACTGCTTGAATAAATATTCTGTGCAGGCTTCACCAATCACGTCCTGGCTAACAGGATTGACTATGGTCCCCTTTACAACACTTAACTCAGTAACAGGGCAATCACATTTCTGCACAGTGGCCTGATTGGGTGCTCTGACTGATAAGGTGGGAGGCTTGAATTTAATTTCTTCATTGACTGAAGCCACAACATCATCAGCATTATAAACCAGCGAGTCATACATTTGCATAATAAAAACATTATGTGAAGGTGTTGATGCAGTTAGCCAGTAAACTGTAGGAAACACTATTTATCATTCATTTATCATTAATAAAGGTATTTCACTCTTAAATAACAACAACAACAACAACAAACGCATATAAATGTGTGTGTGTGTGTGTGTGTGTGTAGGTAGAACAACACGAGGGCACTGTCTAATGGCTCATTTAATAACATAGGCCCTCAGGTGGCCACAGTCTTAACTGCAGGTCACATGAAACCTATTAGGCAATGTTCTTCATCCAGTGGTAAATCCTCTTTAATTTAGATTGCAAAGTTGTTTACAGCTATTATAACCACATGGAAATGTCAGTCTCTAGCTAATCCAGTGAATCAAATACATGAAAAATCAAGGTACTTCCTCACAATGACGTTAGCCACAATTGCCACATAAAGCCTGTAGATATTAATAGCTGTTGACATGAATGGTATGACAGTTTCTGATTTTGATGGCAATTCCTTCCTATCTTAAAGTATATATCCAATTTACAGCCTTTGGTCATAACATTTGTCTCATTTGTGCAACCTATCCAGAACCACAGAAGGAATCCGGACTGAAGAAACCTGTGAACTTTTTTTGGTGGCTGCGCTGCTGGGTGAGTATGTGTCACTGAAATGAGTGGGCTGTCATCTTGAAACACTATTCCCAGCTGTCACAATGAGTCAGCTGCTGACAGTGCACACATCACGTATCTCTGATCACAGCTCACCATACATTAAGGTTATGGTCCTTCCTGCAGAAACCTGGGTTCAATTCCAGCTCTGGCTCTTTGCTGCATGCAATCCCCTCTCTCTCCCCTCTGCCTTTCCTGTCTATTATCTCTCTAGTATCACAAATTAAGCACAAATCACCTTCTCTGATCACTCTGCTCTGGACTCCGGTGGCTTGTGTTTGTCTTTGAAGAAATTAGCCATATTGACACAATGCACTCGTCTCTCTGCCAACATCTGATCATCACATCCTCCATTTGCATGTTAGTCTGGACTTAAATAAGGTTTACTTGAATGTGTATGGTTGCACACACAGGAGGAGGATAAGTTTTGCCGGTGTAAGTGTTGAGATCATGAATATATGCATGAGCATATGTCTAGTGTGCATCTCAGTAGCAAATGCATTTGTCAGGGTGTCAGTCAGTGTGGGTGAGCACACATCTCTTGTCCCTTGTCAGTAGAATAATGTGAGCATGATGTCAAGGCTGAGGCATGCCGGGAGGAATGTGGATCAATGAAGAGAGAGAGAAAGAGAAAGAGAGAAGCAAAGAACGAGAAAATAACAACAGGGGAAAACTGATGATGGAAGAAAAAAGAAAAGAGGATCTTTTAATGAAGCAGCCAAAGAAGATGTTGACAACCACAGTGAGTGTCTGAGAGAAAGTGGAAACAAACATCATTACTATATTTAGCTCATCATCGTTATCGTCATTCTCACCTGGCTACCAGACTTTCTAGTTTTGCCTCCAGACTGAGGCATCCACACACCATCTCTAGCATGTTAGTACACATTGTGCTGTTGAATTTGAAGCTTGAGCTCCTTCAGAGCTTTAGAGAACACACAAGGCAGTCACAGGGGAAATTAATAAGTAACCATATTTTAAAAAAAAAACAGTAAAGCCTCTAAAGACTATTGGGTTAATAATACAATAAAAATCTGTGGATGGAGTAAACCTCAATGCAGTCCCATGAGAAATGAAATCAAAAATAAAATTCAAGGTCCTGATCGTGATGCTGAAGCAGAAACAGTACATATCCCCATGTGACCATGACTGCACTATACAATTGTTTACATATTACAGTATAAAATATACTCCATTCAAAGTTTGTTTTCATTTTGGTGTGAATATGTGGTACAAGGAAAATGCACAGGCATCTAAAATGGAAAGGGTTTATTCTCTGGGGAGCACGAATGTCTTTCCTTCACTTAAAGTCAATATTCCTACCTTAATCACATGAAAGCAATCACAGATAAAATAAATAAATATATATATTATATATATATATATACACACACACACACACACACACACACATAAATATAAATATAAATTATATATAATTAATATAAATAATAACAACAAAATAACTGTTTTCTGGGCTACATGACAGGCAGATGGCTCCTTTAAGATATAAAATATTGTGATTATAGGCCCTAGCAACACAACACAGACACCTTAATTTCTTGTTATTTATTGACCAACATATACAGTAACACTGCCAACATAATGACTAATGATAAGCTCATGCTGACTGATAATCTGTAAACCTTTAATTGTGATATTCTCTTTATTAAATATCACTTTATTATTACTGCTTTTTAGCATGGCTTATTACCATTAAAAGAAACTTTAACCCCCAATACTGTCCACGATCCATCCAAAAGGAGAACTAAAAAACAAAAAAAAAATGCGAAACCAAACAAACAAGCATATTCAGCGCTGATACTGACAGGGTGTGTTACTAATACCTCTCCCACGTTGAAACAATGAACATGGCGAAAGGACCCAGGCCTGCTGATGGTCCCAGCCTTTTCCTTCCTGCCAATGAGAATGAAAGCAGAAAGCCTCACAGTGTTTCCTCTTCTCTGCTATTAAATAAGGGTGACTCACCCAAGCTCACCAACAAAACACACCACCCTAGGTAAGGTGCACAGTTTAGGGATGCGCCGCTTCAGTATGCACAAAGTTACACTTTAATGGCCACTACTATGCTGCATATAAACACACACAATGCAAACGCAGTTGGGTAACGGGCCATCAGGGATGCTGCCAAAAATGCCAGAGTGGTTGGAAGAAGGTCTTAAGAGGGGGAAACGGTTCCCAGGCCTCTGAAAACAAAACTGTCTTCTTTTCCCACATAGTGGATTTAAAGCTCCCTCAGACTCTGCTGTATCGCTCTACAGAGGCAGGCCGGTCCGCATGGAGACCAATGCTGCAGCTCAGTGAATCAACACATTCCCACCAAATGTGTTCACTGTATCTGACAGCTAAATCTGAAACAAATACATTTAACAAACACTTGTGTTGGTAAACCACCAGCTGCTAACAAAACCTGACCAAAATAAGAATTAGAGTTGTCTACTGCAGAGGGGAGGCACCTCTTCAGGTATGTTGCTCGTGTTCTGTAGCACTGTAGCACTTCTAGAAACCATATAGTCAGAAGGATGAGCAACACATCAGCAGAGTGGTAAATAAATGGTCCACGTGGGAGAGCAGCCAGATGATAATATTAGAAAATGGATCCTGCTTGTTGGTAGAAAAAGGAGCTTTGCTAAATGCCGGTCAGACAAGGATAACAGAGCAGCAGGGTTGAAACAAATCACGGGAATGTTTCATGGTAATGAGACATGAGTCAGATTATGTTTGTGAAAGGATGGGCAGAATACACTGACTCACTTAATAAGACAAATTTCTACTGTTTAACTTAAACTCATAGTTTAATTCAAGTGTAAAGCCAAATATGAAGTATCCAAATCTTACCATAACAGCAGAGTAGACACATCTTTGTGTTTTTACCTTTCCGGCTCCAAAACCAGTACTTGCGCCGTCGTTTCATTACAAGTCCAGAGTCTTTTATTTTGAAAAAGGAAAAAAAAGGAAACGCAGGCCCCAAATCTCTGCCTAACACATGTATTCAACTAATAACAGTGTTCATCTTCACTGTGTTGTCCAGCCTGCAAGCAACACCTACCCGAGGCAGTGTGTCTATGACGGGACCTCCAGTAACCGGCGGCCAGGCAGTCCATGCTGTACATGCACACAGTGGGTAGAGAGGAGTAGAAACAGCAAAAACTGAGGTACGTGAAAAGCTGAGGTCAAGGAGAAGGACCAACAACCAGCTCTAAAGTTTCACTTCTTATGTGGAAGCGGTGTCCTAAAATACACCTCTGTTTAGCAGGCTACTTTCTCCCCTTCCTTCCTCTACCAGTGAACAAAGAGGCAGAGGAGACCCCCTGAGAGGACTCTGCGCTGAGAACCACAATGCTCTGCTGTTAAAGAGCAGACAGACATCACTGTGGAGGAGAAGCAGTCATTGACCACCAACACGTCACATACTTCTGCCCTCTTGCAAATGGGATGTCCTTAATTTCGCAAAGGTGAGCAGAAAAGTTACACAATTGTCTTCCGTCTTCCTCTCTGTAAAATGACTTCCTCAAAGTCCATTATGGTCCTTCAGAGTCCAGCGGGCCCATGCTGCAGGTCTGAAGTCTCCTTTTGTGAGCTCAGTCTGGGCTTGTAAGGTAACGAGAGAGCTCAGCAGCCTTCTGGGAAGAACCTCGCAGCCAAACAATGCCAGTCAGGAGGGGGAAATGACACATACTGCAGTCAGGAAACCCTGGCTGGCACAGGGACAGAAAAGAAAGCACTGCAGATATTAAGGCCCCTGTTGACTTTCCTGGGATTGGGACTAGTGAGCACTGACCTGGTTGAATCAGTGTATCAAACAATGTTCATTGAATTCGGAGGTAAAATAAAACCAGATTTACAGCATATGAAAATTCCTCTGGAGAACAATACTGTCTGGACTGTGTATGACACATAAATGTGCATGTGCACACATGTGAACCCATGATCACCAATACAGGATCATCAACAGATTTTGCTCTTACCCACCCACCCTCTTTTTCTGGAGAAATCATTACAGTTCTTTATGCAAACAGAGTAAACGGAAACCTATTGTTAGTTTCCTCCTTCCACTTGATTGTTTTTTCCAGTAACAAACTGCGACAAACTTCCCCATCTTCCTGTGATCACCGGAATAGTGAATCTGTGACTTTTAGTCAGATTTTATATCAGCAGTAAGTCGAGATGAAATAATCAAAAGAGCAAAAGCACAATAGCTTTTTCTCAAATGGAAGGAGCTGTTGTTTTGTATCGAAACGATCTAACAAAACTGTGAACTGTTGATTGTTAATTGATTTGGGAGCGACTGCACAGTATCATACCATGATATTGTCTGTGTGTAGATGACTGCTTTGCTGTAAAGGAGATCATCACTCTGCATGAGTCCAGAATCTCACACTGAGCAGGAAGGTCCAACTACTGGCTGATGGGTGAGACATTTCTGAGCATTTACCTCCACCTACTGGAACATTTGAAAACTGAAAAGTTCCCAGAGTTGATCCTAAATACCTGGTGTTTGCCAGAGCGCGTGCGACTGCTGAGGAACATTACACAAACACACATATCTATTAGCCATTTCCTGCTGAGTGCAGCCCACGCCCACTGTAATTATCAAGTGAGCAAACCAATAACCTCCTCCACACCTCCACACATAATCATGTCCGGTCTGAGACGTCTCTTCTTGACACAGAGTAAACTCAGGGAAATTTTTAAATAAGGAAATTAAGTAACTCTGCACTCCCCCGTGTATGAGGTTATATATTAAAAAGATTGATGTGTACTTAGGTGAGGTGTTACTTTTTTATGACCCTGGGCTTTGTGCACCTCAAGATAACTTGATTTAATCACAGCAGGTGCACACACGCAACAACAATATACACTGTATTAGTCACTGAGATTATGTCATACAGGTGTCTGGTGAAGTTCAAATGATAAATGAACACTGCTAGCTTCTCTTAATGAAAGCATCAAGATAAGACCACCTTCTCATGGTGTCACGTCTGGATCAGTGTCGAAAAACAAAGGGTGGGCAGGATTATGTTGGAAAACAGGGCCGACAAGAGGAAATAAGTGAATGCTAGAAACAAATTGGGACGAGGATGTCCCAGTATCCTTTTAGTACCAGCAATTCCTGAGGCGCTGTTTAAGACTAAAATGACATCAAAATGCAAGCAATACTGAATTAAAGGTTTAACTGTAATTTCAAATACACACCCACAGGGTTAAAACTCTTGCGCGTTACAGTTTCTGACTCTTTTTTTTTTTTGTTCTTTCACTAGTAAGACACAGACTAAGGGTAAAAGCATTTTAAATGCTCTAAATGGCAAATAATTAGTCATACTTTATATGTTGAATTGTCTTTGCACGTCTGCTCTTCCTCATCACACTCTATTTGCAGCTTAAATTGTTTGGTTTGAATTCAATGTTGAATTAAACACACATGCAAACATTCATTGATTTCATTGGTTTGTATTTAGCTGTAAATACACATCTGACAACTATTAAAGTGGATAAGTGAAGGGGTGAAACTGAGTCAGAATGGTAAAGCCATAAAACCAAAACACTGAGCTGATGGACCCTAAAACGCTCTATAGAGTTGAGTGGATAATATTGTCTACACCTATAACAGACTTAGTAAAGGCTTTAATAAAATCGCTCTTCCATATAGCTGATGTTTTAATGACAATCATAGTAACCACCAATACTTATTATCATTAGTTATATAAAACACAAAATGTTATAAATTAGTTATAATTGACTTTATAACGCTCCAGCCCCCTGTTTATGTTTCTGAGCTTCTGGTCGTGGCAGCCTGAACATATGGTAATCCTTACTATCTCAACATAATTTAGAATTCAAATATCACACATGATCTGTGCTTCTTCATGCCCGGAGCTATAATTAGTTTATGAATATTGATGTGGTACAGCAAAACACGGCATGTAAAAAGCAGTTATCTTTAAGCCATCATGAACTGAGCTGCCACTATTGCCTTTAGTGAGTTAACACCAGCAGACACAGTGAGTGGCTTCAGTTCAGGATGAATAGGCACCAGTGCAGCAAAACAATACCAGAGGCAGTTGGCTCGCAGGCCACAGAGCATCTGATTCATACAGTCCCACTGCTTCAATCACAGCAGACAGAAAACAAACGGCCTCATTGTTGGAGACCGGTACAGCTGTCCTCACACTAATACCAGCTCAAGCCTTTTACCCTCAAGCTATTTGTGCTATAAACACAAATTAAATTTCTCTCCATGTCCTTGTGAGCTTTAAATAGATCAATACCTGGGCAGTGTGAAGTTTATGAAGCAATGACACTGAACTCTTTTTCAGAGAAAGAAGGTTGTTTCTGCTGATTGCAAATCCACCGAACACACAGCAGGAGACACAGAAACAAACAGGCCTCTTTGAAGTGCACAGTGGCATTCAGGTATGATGTTGATACTCATAATCATCGGGTACACAAGAGCTGACAGGATCATAATGTATTGCAGTTTGCATTGAACGAACGACAGACTTAATGACTTGCTGCGTCCTGACCATTTGTCCAGCTAGAATGGTTTAAAAACAGAGGCGAAATAGATCGTTTCTCCGTTAAAATCATATCTGTGGCCCCAAAAGATGCAGGATGAGTCAGCCAACCACAATAAAAATGCTGGATCATTAAGAGTTGCACTGAACCCGGTCAAATGGAAGAAATGACTTCAAATCAATCGTGTTTCATGTCGAGCTCAATTTGATTTCTACAAAAACAGCACGATGCCTATGTTTGCAGTCACTCCGTAATGAGACAGAGGGCCTACCATTTAGACTGGGGAGCAAAAACAAATGGGTCGGCGAGAGGAAATGGTTTGTGGAGCTGTGAGGAAGATCTGCTTCTATGATAGGAAACACAAATCTAACAGAGCCGCGGCCTTCCAAGCATTAACGGTCAGCTGAAATTTCACATTAGTCAGTGCTGTACATAAATCTCAGCCCTTGGATTCAGCACTGCATAGTCTCTTATGATCTACTGGCTAAAGCAGATGTGTATAAAACATGAGGAATTCACTACATTGAACAGTGCATTACCAAAAGCAGGTAACATTGAGCAATACTGGGGTCAGATTATGATGAATAGAATCTATATGGATTCAACTCCAGTATTGCTAACACACAGTGACTCAATGCCAGGTGATATACCTGGGTATTTCGGTATTTTCCTCACTTCCTGACATACAGTACAGCCCATTACCAGGGAAGTGTAAGTGGAATTTACTGCTGACACACACTTTGAGCTGAAGACTCCTTCCTGGGTCTCAACTTGTGGCACTGTCACCACAGAGCAAAGTTCACATCAAACTACAGTACAGTATCCACAGCTGCGTGTTTGCACAAGCACTCCGCAAGGTTGCAAGATAAGATGAATCCGTGCGGGCGCCTCCTGTCTCAGTGAGTCATGCCCAGACAGTACACACTGCAGCAGTGCTGACATGTATTTGGATCCCAGATTTCTACAAAATATTGATGCTACATCAGACTAAAGCCTGGGCAAAATTTCAGCTACAGCTGCCAGGCTGCAGCGCTGCAAAGATCCAAGATCTGAAAGTGTGGAAACAAATCCCAAAAACTGTTTCTGATTAGGCTATAAAGCTGAGATACAAAACTGCAGAAGGAACATACGAGATAACTTATCATTGCATGTTCTTGAGAGCTGCATCCCGGCAAAACACTAGGACTTCATATGAAGTGTTGAAAAAAAATGTGCCCTCCAGCATGTAGATGGTTACACAACACGCTGGGGCTTGCCTTTGAAACCTTCATACCTGCTGAGCAGCCAGTAAGTCAGCAGTGGTGTGTAAACAAGGGGTATAATGTAGGTGTGTTAAAGTCTGGCCAATTCCATGCTTTTCCAGTGAGACTGACAAACACACACACACACACACACACACACGATGGCTAATACAAGACCTGAAACAGCCAACAAGTCATTACACTGAGTCACCAGCAAGCAAGTTAAAGACATAACTGTCTGCATTAACTGTTTTTAGATTCCTTGGCATGCTCTTTGAGAGAAGTGCAGAGGAGACTACCCCAGGAAGTTTCCATAAAAACTCATATAGAATATAAAATATGCAAGTGAGAATGAAAAACCAGCCGCTGAGGAAGAGCACTAATTTACCTTTGGCTATAAAAGACCATAACACACAGCACTGTACAGGCTTGAATCTCTTGGAGTAGCTTAGGTATCGTATTATTACGTTTTCATGACAAAAGTCGGTGTCCCAGCTTTCCCTGAACGCTCACCTGTATCTCCTGGCTGCACCCTGTCCAGGCTTCGTTGTTTCCTGCGAAAAGCGACTCTGTTGAAGCCCTCCATTCTTTTATGAGGCAACGAGCGCTCCAGCATTGAGACACGAGCAGTGAAACGCAAACTAAAGGTGACCGGAAATAACTGTTAAAAGTTTAAAGGAGCGCGGACTCCTTCAAAACTCGGTGCGCGTCAAGCTGCGCCGCGGCAGCGTCCGATCGTGCGCCTGTGTGGGTCAGTAAGTGACATCAGACGGATGAAGACGCGCCGGAGTTTGGAGAACAGCTGCACACATGTGTCAGTCTGGCCGACACCATCCACTTCTCTCGGATCAATGTCACCTTGATGGGGAGTGGGGTTCCCAAACCCCGCCCTTCTCTACTTCCACTGCGTACTGGTGGTGCAGACCCTGATTATCACACCCGGACAATGACCATACTGTTGGCTTCCAAGCAATACACACACGCACCGACACGCACGTCAAACGCAAACACACACACACACACACACACAATGGCAATAATATAAATAAAACTCAAAGTATTTCTATGTATTAATAATATTATATTTATTAGTCAAAAATGATAAATCAAATGTAATCTGTGGAAATTGCAACATCGCGTGACTTCATGAGATCAGTTCTTATTTATGACAAAATAAGATTGATAAAATTGTAAGCCATAGTTATGATGTAGCACTAATTGGATATTTTAAATCTTAAATGGCTAATGAGATAATATATTATTTATTAAGTCACAAGTTTAAATTATTAGATACCCATTTTAAACATAATAATCATTGAGCATCTGTTCATCCATCACATACCTGAACCATCTCATCTGCTTTCTCTCGATGAGATGCATCAGTGTCTCTACTCGGAATGTCTTGACTCTTCACCCTGTTTCTTAGCCCAGCCACCCTGCAGAGGAAGCTCATTTCGACTTCCGCTTGTATCCACAATCTTATTCTCTCATTCTCCGCCCAAAGTTTGTGCCACTGGTGAGTTGGAACATAGATCGACTGATAATTCGAAAGCTTTGCCTTCCAGCTCAGCTCTCTCCTCACTACAACAGTAAAGGACACAGCCTGTTTCACTGCCGATACCAAATTACAAGCACTTTCCTCAAATTTCTCAAAGGCCAGTTTGACACCTGATATGCGTATGCAAGCACGCAAAAGTATGCTTGACACTGTATGGAAGTAAGACAGACTTTAATTCAGCTGCAAGGATCAAATATAAAAATGAATACTCTCCTCTTATGAATATTCTAAAGTCCTCCTAACTATTTCACTTTAAACTTATTTTCCAGACTCAAGCATTTTTGGGAAAAGTGATATGGAGTTTATTTGGAAAAATGTTTATTATATGAAATACTATGTAAGGACTAAGACCGAAGCCTCCTAATTAACAGAAATGGCCTTAACACAGTGAAGGTTTGAATACTGGGCTACTAACCTTTGTATTTTACAGCACTGCTCAGATCTGTATCACACTTTTCATACATTCCACCCACATCCTGTTAGTTAGCTTTAGATTCTGTTTCCTTTACATCTGCGTTACAATTCCCCATTCCCCTCCAGGTTAAATATATAATTATCCAAAACTCCATAAAGACTTAAGTTAATGTCACCTTAGTTTACAAACCTTTTCAAGCTTTGCAGAGAGTGTGGCAGGCCTCCTGAACCCTGGAGTGCTTAGTACTATATCAGAGAGAGAGAGTTAATATTCTGTAATTTCCATTATTGACATTAATCAAACTTTATTTGTATAGCCCTTTTCATGCAAAGATGTTGTAACACAAAGTGCTGTCCAGAAGGATACTCATTAAAGGCCAGGGTAAAAAGGAAGGTCTTCAGTTTGCTTTCAAAAATATTTACATTTGGTGCTGCCCCCAGGTCCTCGGGGAGGCTGTTTCTGAAAAGATGCCTCGCTGTGGGTTTTCGCTATAACATTTGGAATCATTAAAAGGCCGCTACCAGAGGACCTGAGGGTTCAAGAGGGTTTATAGGGTAGAAGCAAGTCTGATAGATAGTTAGGCCCAAGACCATTAGAAGGATCTTAAACTCACTTCTGAAACTGTCAGGTAGCCAGTGCCGAGACTTTAAAATCAATCTTTCTGATCTGACATCAGATCTGTCAAACATTCGCCATGTACAGTCCAGCCATATACTTGGCTACGACCAACTTTTGTCAACATTTTAATCCTCTGTGTCAAAGGCAGGGTGAGGGAGCTCATTTCGGTATGTTTCATTAAAAGCATACGATAGAGAAACAGACACAAACACACAGTCGCATACAAATCCAAGGGCAGGTCTTTTATTTATTTGTGAAACCAATTAAACACTGTTTTAAACTGTGAAGAAACTGTAAAACCCACTGTAGTGCTGCATACAGCTGTCATTCCTTTTGTCTCTTTCACTGATTTAGTCTCTCTTCAGCCGCTGCTATGTTGTGCAAACAAGCCGAGAGACATGAGTCACCAATGAGCCTGCTCGGCTTCAGAAGCTTCTTTTGGACCACAAATGTTTCTTTTATCACTCTGTAGTTGCAAAAGTAACAATCTACACTGTTAACGAAGACAAAATCCAACAGATACACACAGAGAACCAAAAAAAAAAAAAGAGTCCACTCATTCATCACTGTTGGAACAGAAATGGATCTGTCATTACAACAATATACTGGCTATGTAGTCTCAGTTTATCCTTTTCATATCCATCTGGGGAAAGTACGTGATCGGTGCAGTTAGACGCTACGTTAGGGAGGTTATGAGGGCATAAAGACAGAGAGATGGGACTTCAGTAATGCAACAAACGCCACACGTAGTATCCATCACGATTTCCTCTGTGATCAAAACAACATTTCAAAAAGAAACAGAGTCTCGACTGCGTCAAAGGAAGTTGAGAGTAGTGCTTTCACTGTGTCCCCGGTTTATTTTGAGAAATCTGGGGACACTCCTGCTGCCTTTGTCTTTCTCGTCAGCCTGCTGGTTAGGTCATGGTGACGGAAATGATTGAAAGAAGTGCTACTGTATTGCTATAATGCATAGTGGATAATTGTGCTTGGACAATACTGCATACAGTTTTGAGGAAGCATGTAGAGACATTTAAACATGGAGACATTTTTGATGAGAGGTGTGTGTAGCTCGGGATGTGGAAAATATCAGTTCGATGACATTTCTGCCACTGTCATTGTAGGAGGAACTAAGGGCGACTGATCCGGTGAAGACCTCGCAGAGAAGACAGAGAATGCGTTACGGTGAGAGCACAACACTGACATGACATAGATGGTAACTCTAGATGAGGCACACCTTTGGGGGGAACGCTCTGTTCTTAGCTATTGTTAAAAAGACGGAGGTCAGTTCACTCCATGGTCACTTAAACCTGTGCAATTCAAAAGGCAAAAAACCAGGCCAACAGCCCTATTCCTGATCTCAAACACTCAGCCTGTTGTCTATCCCAGTCTCTGAAGAGATCTGAGCTACGTAACGGACACAACCATGTCACTAGAGTCTGCTGTAAAAATAACTAAAAATAAAAGGAGGTATAAAAAAGTCTTTATGTATGTGATTTGCAAAAAAAACAACAACCCTCAAACAAACAAAAAAACTCTTTGTATAAAAAAAACCACAAGCATCCCAAGAAAGACTAGTGGTGTTAGAAAGGTAGTTGAAATCACCCATCACCACCACAAGAAATAACTTTCTTGTAATAAAATGTTTACCTTCATTAGTCTGTTTGCAAAGTCAAACCCAGTGTACTGCTATTTAGAAATGGCATACATATTTTTCAATTATTATACTGACAAAATCTAACATCTTAAATGCCTTATGGTATGGTTAGGTAAGTTTTAAACCCAGACCAGAGAGAATTTTTGCAACAACAAAGTTCTGCTTTTAGTTCCTGTCACCACAGCAGTAAAACACACACTGATCTCCATCTTTAAGAACGACCAACAAACACAGACAAAAAAACATTCCAGTAATAAATATCTCAGAAACTTGTCACAAATCAATATGTAAATAAATAATCAATAGAGTAAATAAATAATAAATAAATACTATTATGTATAAGGGAAAAGATTCCCGTGTCCCTCTGGGATTTTGCGCCTCAGATGTCACTTCCAGGGAAGAGGAGAGCATCCTGCTCTTCTTCTGCGACCCAGGTAACCAGGAGGCCTGCTGTGGGCTGGACCATGTAGCGCTTGAGGAGGGGCAGTTGGGGGTCACAGAGTTCAGTAAGCACCAGGTTGGACTGCTAGGCTGGGGGGAGTTAATCTGAGGGAACCCCCATCCATAGTGTCTCTGTCTCTGTGCGACTCCTTCCAGACCGAAGCCAGGGGCTCTGCTGGAATGGTGTGGTTAGGTGCCGGGGGGCTGGGGTTGCTGGGCCAGACAGTTACGAGGGTCGCAGGGGGAGAGAAGGCTACTGTTGCTGGACAGGATGATGTGATGTTCCTGGAGGTCTGCCAAATATTTAGGACTGTAAGAATGCAGAAAGACAGGAGAAGAGAATAAATAAGGGAAAGCGACTGGTCATCAGAAGCGGGGAGCAGTTGTTGGAAGAATAAAGTTTCACCAAAACAACAAAGACAAAAATGCAACATGTGACACAGGAAAAGTACTGACATGAGGGAAAGTTCAACCTTCTGGGAAATACACTTATTTGCTTTCTTGCTGGTGGGTGAAATGAGAAGATCGACACCACTTTCATGACTCTGTGCTAACATAAAGACATTGTGAGCAACCGGTTAGTGTAGCAGAACGTTCACTTCCTGTTGTCTTTGCAAGCTGAGTGTCCTGGAGGTTACTGTGCCCAGTCAAGTATAATCCCCCATAAAAACCCCACCCCTCTCTACCAGACCAGTCAAACTACACCTAATGTGTCAATTAGTGAACTTTTCAAGTGCTGGTTCATGGATTCTGTGTTGTGCAAAGCTAGGCTAACCTGCTACCAGCAGAACATTCATAATTATTGTACACATGAGAGCGGCATCCATCTCTTTATCTGCTGTTTGGCAAGAAAGCATATAAACATTTCCCCAAAAGGCCAACTATTCCTGTAGAACCATTCCCAGAGACATGGGAAGGGTAATTTCACATCATACTTCAAGATAAAGTATTTGTATTCTACAGAACAAAGCAGACACTGACAGCAGTTTCCTTGTTGCCTTGTGTGAATTTCTCATTGACAAAAATAAAGGTGCATCACTTGTTGGTAAACTTACACCTTACAGGCAACATGTTTGCAACTGAATGCCCTGCTTACAGTAATAGAAAACTCCTCACAGTGGACGTCTTGACTTGTCAAATACTGGTGTGACTAATGGCACTAATAAAATGTGCGCGCTAACTGGTATTGCTTTATGTGACACCTCCACTGTGTGCTTTTTCTGCTAGAGGAAGTCCAAATATCTGCCATTAAAAAGGACTATAGGAGAAATAACTAGACCACACATCCAAGGTTAGGCTTTGAGGGACTAGCTTTTTATATATGCAGTAAAAAACATGAATATAAAACCAGCATGCAAACCTGCCCATGCAAAGTGAAAAACAATTCCTTCAATCCCCAGCACAGTGAGAGGTGTTTATTAATTGTATCTGGACAATAAAGGGCTCAGCCATAATCTGTTCATTACTAGTTCATGTGAAGTGAGAGCATGCAGAGTCAAGTGATGCAGGTGTGCAGCTACAGCACTGTCGTAGATTAAATGTGCATTAAATAGAGAGTGACTTGCTGCAACTGCAGTTTTTGTAACATGTGATAGATAGATAGATAGATAGATAGATAGATAGATAGATAGATAGATAGATAGATAGATTTCAATGAGCCTAATACTAGCAGGTTCTACAGCTTGTTACCTGCGGGCTAGGGAGGTTCTCCCTCGCCTTAGTTGTGGGGAGATTGACGGTACTGAGGCAGCAGGCTGCTGACAATCTACAAGAAACTGATAAATTAGACAGATATACAGAGTGGTGACACTCAGGGTTAGACAATAGGACAGAGAAAACATGGTCGACAAGACAGGGGAGGGCCTTGTCAGGGACAAAGAAACTAATACTGGTTTGCTGTTATGATGGCTTTGATTTTTATACTCAAGCACCAGTCCCATTCTGGTTTTTTATACATTTGCTGTCATGCCTTATGCCAATGTTGCATATCATTTCACAGATGTAGGGGATAATCATCCTCCTGTAGTTTAACTTGATTTTGTGTCTTTTGGGTAAAAAAGTCATGTATATCTGCTGGAGATGAGTGTTTCATAATGTAAATGAGAGTGATGCCCAAGAGAAAAGAGAGCAAGAGCAGAATTATGAGCAAAAAAACAGAAGAGGCAGATGTAAATAGTTGAGTGCAACTTCCGCTTCCACTGTACGTTGATTATAGTATGTGCTCGCAGAGTGTGAATGCAACTAATGCTGTACACAAGTCACACTGACAGGGCCAGTCTCTGCACAGCAAGACTATCAACACTGAAGGTAAAAAAACCACAAAACACCATGAAGAGACAGAGACATAGACACAATTTAGATACACACACACACACACACACACACACACAGACACAGACTTCCAAAATCTGATACTGTATTGATTTTAGTACAGGACAAAAAGAGAAAGACACACAGTGGGACTAATAGTGAACAATCCTGCTCAACTCCACAACACCTGCTGCTCAAATATATTCATGAACTCCTCATCAAGTCCACACCAGTCATGCTTGTCAGTTCCACCTTAAAGTTATTTGTCTATAATCCTAACCTCATCTTATTTTTAAAAGTTGTTTCACTGATGATTTATGAGATTATCTGAGGTAGAATACAGGAGGAAGAGAGGAGTCAAACAGCATTTGACAGGTGCAAGAATGGAAGAGTGTTCAGACGCTGCCATCTAGTGGACAAACATGGGAACACTGCGAGGGAGGTTTATGAAGACATGATGGAGGAGTAAATGGATTTGTTTTACTACATGTGTGGTAGGAGGACAAGAAGGACAATCTATGTCATATGAGTTGATGCACAGAGAGGAGGTCTGACTGGTTTCTATACTAATCTGGATAACACGATAACCATATATACTTCATGCCTGTCAAATGCTTTTTGACAGAACTGTGACAAAATGCATGCAAGTATAAACTTAATAATAATACAATATATTAGGGTTGAAAAATAGCCTTAATGGAATCAATTAGATAATTTACATTCTAATAAATATGCAAAATAACATTAAACATGTAATTCAGGGAGTCCGCCACAGGGAGGTGCTATGAGCCATGGTATGCTGCAGCAGAGGCTGCAGCCATTTCTTGCTCGGTTTTACCCTGAAACACTTCCCAGTGCTTTACTAGAGCGATACATAATGCCATGCTTTATTTTAGCAGCTATTCAGATACCGAGAAAGACATCTCAAATCAAATGTTTTCAGGGTGTTCACTGGAAAATTCTCTGAAGTCCAACGTTTACTCAGCCTTAACATTTACAAAAAGTGCTATTTTGAAGATGGTTTGATGATGGAGCTCGAGCTGTCAGCTGTCTTCCCGAATGTCTCTGCCTGTTCAAACCACAGACATGTGAAACCAGTTTTTCCTCCTCTCTGTATCCCACCCAGTCCAGAGGCTTCTGGGAGCCGTGTGCATAGCGGACATTGGTGCTGGGTGTGGAGTCGATGATGAATCATCGCCTTCGCCGAAGGTGAGGTGATACTGAGACAGGGCTACTGGTGCTGTGAGATGGGGACAGTTGACCTATGTCTTGTCTTGAATAAGCGAGTCGTCCGAACTCTAAGGTTAGCCACTCAGGGTCAATCGTGATGGGCTGCCTGCCCACAGACAAATTAGAGTAAGTGATGTTAGGCAGGGTTGAGGTGTGGATTGTTTCAGGAAGTGTGTGTGAAGTCCATGCAGATATGGACGGACAGGAGGTGAGCTCTATAGAGGGAGGACTACGGAGGGTCAGCGAGGTGTTCAGGGTGTCAGTGATAATAATGGAAGGACTGTGGAGCCTGGTGGGGCTGGAGGGAGCTGTGAGGGCGCCTCTGCGACTTACTTTGGTCGGGTTGCTTTTTATCTTGGGCACTTTAGCGCCGCGGCCACGGTGGGTCTGCTCATGGTCAAACTCCAGATCCTCCAGCCGTTGGGTCAAGGCCAATTTCTGCTGGATGGCCATACGGAGGAGGGAGTTCAACGTCTTCTTCTCATCCTCCGCTGCGGCCAGCTGCCTCTGCATCTCATCTAACTGGGTAACATACTCATCACACCTACAAAGAGAGATAAAAGAAACAGAAAGGAAGAAATGAAAAATGTAACATGCAAATACCCTTTTCATAAAAAAAATACTATTTTCACTTTCCCGACTTGGGGGCCACATATTACCCATCTCACCTTGTGGCAAACATGGCCCTGAGAGACGAGAAGGTGGCGGCATCTTCTTTCAGAGCCTTCAGCTCGTTCCTCAGCTTCGTCATGGTCTCCGTCACCATCGCCTTTTCATTCTCGTACTTGCTCTTCAAATTTGCCAGCGCGACCTCCGCTGTCTGCAATGCACACAATTAAACACTTTATCACAATATGTGTGTCCACTTGCTGACCAATGCTGACTCCTGCCTCTGACATAAAATGACAAATGGTTCCATGAAATACAGTTTGTGTGGATATAAAGTGGTCTTAGTATTTCACCTGTTTATTAGCCTTCAGCACCAGCCTGAGTGTGGCTATCTGCTCTCTCTTGGTACTGAGCAGGGACTTCAGTTTGAGTATCTCCTCCATGCACAACTCTTTGTCCTTGTCGAGCATAGGAGCCAGCTCCCTGGCTGCAGCCCTCTGCCTGGACAGCTGCAGCGAACGGTCAACAGCCCTCTGGAGGTGTTTGATCTGGTCTCTGATGATGGCGTTCAGGTTGTAGATATTCATGGGCTCCTTCCGCAGGTCCCCACCTGACTCTGAGGGCACTGGAGATGGACAAGGAGAGATGCTGATGACTGGGGAGCCGGTGGGGTTGCGGGTGGGGCTGCTATGGCAAGATGTGGAGTCTGCTGTTTTGGTTGTTGTCTCATTGTGATGAGCATCTTTAGATGGGGAGTCCATGGGACTGCGCGGGGACTCGGAGGAGCAGGCCGCAGACGCTGCAGCGAGGCGTCGTGCCAGGCGAGGCGAGAGCAAAGCCCGAGGGTCCTCTGAGCCCTTCAGGCTGCCGCTGCGTGTGACACGGCTCTGGCGGTAGTAGTCCAGCATGACACGGTTGGGCGTCTCATTGTTGCACAGACAGACATGGTGGTAGAGCTGAGCCAGTTCCTCACTGAAGGTTACCAGCTCATCCTGCGCTGTGTTCAGCATGCTCTGGCTCTCTGTGGCCGTGCCCGTGGCTGCCCGAAGCTCTGCCTCCAGGCTCGCCACCTTCTCCCGGCTCTCACGATAACTATGCTCCAAATTTGTTACCTGCTTCGGGAAAATCAATCGATTAAAAAGACATTAAGTTGCAAAATTGCAGCAATTAAACCCTCAACATCATGTAATGATGACAAACCTGTTCGCTCAGTGCCTGGACCCTGTCGTCACTGTGGCTGTCTCCTTGCCCCTCCACAGCCTGGTTGTACTTCTCCTTTAAGGCCTTGAGCTCTGCTTTCAGGTCAATCACCTCCGTCACCGCCACCTTGTACTTACGCTCCAGGATCTCGAACCCATGTATATCCGGATCATGGTGACCGTTGGTTGGTGGTGAAGACGAGCCTCCATCGGGTTTCTCGCTTTCCTGTGGGTCATCAAGCTCTTTGTCTCCATTGAGACATTTCATGGCGTTGACGTGCTCCGTGAGGCGATGCACCCGCTCATTCTGCTCGCTCAGGGCGCCCTGTGTGTGCTGCAGCTGGGTCTGGGACTCCTGCAGGTTCATGAGCAGCGCTGTCTTTTCACGCTCCACCTGCAGGGTGGAGGATACACGACCACATGAGAGGAAGTCAAGACAGACAGAAAATACAGTGATGCATATGTGCTTAATAAAATACACATTAATAAAATGAAATTAAAGATTATCATTATCATACAATTCAACCATTACGATTATGCAGTAAATGAACAATAACACATCCTTGTGTCACATCCTGTTGACGGGACAAAGGAAAGTTGTAAACCCAGAAAGAAAATAATGCACAGGCACTAAAGGGGTGAAACTTTATTGATCCGACTCTTGACAGGGAAGAGATACATTTAAAAGATGTGCCTGTGGTGACGCCTGCATTGAAATTGACATTTTTCACAACAGTGTCCCTGTTGAAGAAAGAAAAAATTGATTCTACAAAATTCAACCAGCAATTGTAGTCCTGATGCCGGTGTTAACGTCTTTCCCAGAATAATAAACTGGAAAGACAAAATTGATTAGTGGGTAATTGTGTTTACAGAGAAATGCACACTGCTAATACAGCAGCCGAAGATCCAATTTTCTATTTCCCTGAGGAGTTCGGCTAGAGCAAAAAATATGCAGTAATTACATAATTACATTTGAACATGAATCTAATCTACCCGTGAGTTCTGTGTCATTTCTATGGGTGTGATGTACTCAGCTGACTCAGTGCACAAGTGGCTACGTTCTTATACTATATTACAGAAGCTCTGTGTGTTTATATGAATGTAGCTTATCACATTGTGAGGTTTTGGAGCTAAATGTGGGATAAATGTAGGTGTGCTGTGCGTTTCCCTCTGTCTTCAAGCTCTATTTCTGTCCTCATGTCCCTAAACTAACAGCAGACATAGTCAGATTCTGTCTCTGTCTCACTTCTGCATGTGCTCCCTGTTCTTACTGGACGCTAATCTCCCTGACAGCGTTCCCTATTGCACACGCAAATGTGCTGCCTCTACTGCTGGACTCTTAGACTGTTATTCAACTATATTGCATACAACATGCGATATACAGTTCATAAAAAAAGTCCTATGTGGCTGGTCACTGCCAAAATAATAAAGAAGGTAATTAGTCTGTTCTGGTAATGTTTCAGTTGATGGACTTTGTGTCTTTACATGGTTTAAATTTAGTTTCAGTGCCATTATTTGCATCCTTGTTTGGAAAAGTAACTCTCAGTAACGTTTATTGTATTATGTGGTGTTTTTCCTGTTGTGCTCTCCATCCAAAACAGTCCCCACCTTGTCATTTCCTTGCTGTTATCAGTAGTAAACTGGGACCAGGGCTGCGTTCATGAGTGCAGCAAACACTAAACAAACACTGACGCATGCCCACACAGGATGCAGCAGGACAACTGATCCTTAGTCTCCACACTAAAAAAAACTGAAATGCACTGTGGGAAAGTGGATCAATACAGCTGTCATCTGATGAGCTGTGGTGCTGGTTTCATCTTAAACTGCCTTGGCGTTAGCGTTTCTGGCTGCTTTGAAGCGACTGAAATCATCCAGACAGTAACTCAACACACGAACCATGTGACGTTTGAGTCCCGTCAGTTCTGACCTTTAGAGGGAACATTCAGTGATACAAAAGCACTGAAGACAGAATAAGTGCTCTCTTGCTGTCAACGCTGGGGATTTTACTTGGAATACTATGGGTCATGTGATTTACTGTGGTTATGTTTCGACCCTGCTGTGAGGCCTTTTCTCATGACGCACCTGTAGCAGCTGCTGTTTGAGCTTCTGCATCTCAGACAGGTTGAGCTCACTGAACAGGTCCGGCACAGGGTGTAGGCCTTCTCCTTTCCGGCCTGGTCGGTAGTCCCCATTCATCTTAGCCAATCCGGTGCCTGCGTGAAGGTGTCCATTGCGGCGGTTGCTGTCCTCATTGTTGCCATTAGCAGCAGGGATGGCGCTGCCGTTGGTGCCGTTGGTTCCGTTGGCGTCCTCGGGGAACTTGAGGCCCTCAACACCGGTGACTGTGAGTGCCAGGTGGGCCCCGGCTCCGTAGACACTGTCACTCAGGCTGATGTGGTGTGCCAGCTCCTTCCTTAGATTGTTCTTCTGCTCGCGCTCACTCTTGAGGGCATCCAGGGCCTCCTCCAACTGACCCTCGGAAATGTCCTTCAGACGTAACGCATCTTCCAGCTGGCTGTTGAGAAGAACGGTCTCCTCCTCTAGCACCTTGATTTCATGTTTCAGTCCCTCATACTCAACCTGAAGAGAAGCAGAGAGGAGAGGCGGGAACAGGAAAAAAGCAAAAAAAAAAAAGAAAAAAAGAGTAATTTAATTATTTGATCAGAATCTAAAATACAAGAGGCTTGGATTAAGTGGCTCAATCCCAGGTTTAAATAGAAGAGGCAAAGAGAAGTTGTAGTCAAACTAAAAACAAATCCATAAAGCATTCTTTAGTCAGTCATCACAAAGTATTTTCACTTTTAAAATCTTTGGTTTCCATTAAAAAAGATTACAGAAACAGGTGGTATTGACTAAAATCGCTGTACTTTAGTATAAGTAAGTAGTATAAGTATAGTATTTTCAAATGGTATTTTGATCTTAAACTATTATTGGCCGATATAGACTAAAATTGTCACTTAGTGTGACATAATCGTTACAGTTAGAGCAACAATATCTATGTCTTAATAATGATTTTTTGTTGATTTATGACCTTAAGCTTTTCCAGCAGAGCTCAGGCATTAGAAATTGTGACTGAAGAAAAGACAGATTGCTCTGCTGTAAGTGGACAGTGGATACTGTAACTCCTTATGGGAAATAAGGATGATGAGTAACTAGATGAGAGCACTGTTTGGTCCTGGGAGTGATACTGGAAACCTAAAGGGGGCCACATATGAAGATGGTTTAGGAAAAGATAATGGAAAATCAAGTAATCAGAAAATCAGAAAATTTGCTGGTGTGTGGTGTAGGTGGGAGCTTGGTTTAACAGGCACAAGTGTGATTGACATGTGACACTGACACTGAAATAATGCTTGTTACGGTACTAAAGTGGTGCACGTTACTGACCTGGCTCTGCTTGAGCGTAGACACCAGTTTCTGCAGGGTGATGTTCTCCTCCTCCAGCTCTGTGTAATCCTGGAGCAGCCTGGTTTCTCTGAACTTGTACTCCTTGATCTCTTCCCTCATCCTGCTCCTCTGCAGCTCCAGCATCTCGTTACTCTGGAGCAGAGAAAACAATGTATGAAGGAGAAAGGTGGGCACAGTCGAGAGGGACAGGGTCACAGATTGGCTTTTAGTTCAAAACCTAAATCGGTGCAAATCTTTTAAAACCCTGCAGAAACTTTAACATCGGATGATATGCACAGGAGGCCCTATAGTGTGCAAACTTTTCCTCTCTGACAGCATGAAAATGAGCAAGTTTATGAAACAATTTCATTACGTGAAACGCGCTGAGTCAGCAACCTCAGACTCCCAGACGGATCGTTACTTTGGGTCAACCTGCTGTGCACAGATAGAAACATGAGCGTATGCTGGACCAGATAAACTGTCGATTAGAGGAATGCACCAGCCATAAAAGCCATAAATCTAAGAACAGCGGGCAGCAGTCGTGGGATTATACTGACACATCAGCAAAACTCATCTGTGCTCAGAGAACCACTCATGGTTTCATCCAAACGGATACTGAGATCCTTTACCAAGTTACAAGAAACATATGACTTATAAATGTGGATAGTGCAATGCAACTGCTACTGGACATTATAATATTTGTATTATATATGCAATAAAAAATATGTGTGTACCTCTCTCACTGCAGAGCTGCCTGCAGCTCTCCTGCAGCTCTCTGTGCATATGGCAGAAGTGCTGACCCAGAGACAGTGTCAGGGGTGGGCGGGTTCTCACACAGGAGGAAGAGAGTCAGAGACCTGAGACACATATGGCCTCTTCAGCGCTTTAAAGCTCTCAGAGTTGACTGTATATGTGTGTGTGTGTGTGTGTGTGTGTGTGTGTCTGTTTGTGTGCATTTAAGGGCGGGTGACGATGGTGCTTTCAGAACTGGCAACTGGACTGAAACTAAAGACCGTTATGATACGCTGAACAGTTTTGATTTGTACAGTGGCTGACAGCAGCTCCTATACTCTGGAGGCTAATGGAGCCTCAGTACATAGAAGTACAGCAGGGTACAGCTTCTTCAGCTGAACTAAAAATACTTTTATTCTCATTCAAGAAAACGTAACAAAAAAAAAGAGATTTCAAAAACAAATCTGATTAGCCTCAATACATAATCATACAATAACACAGTTTAAGAGGCTCTTTTATTGATTATAATGACCGTCCCTTGCTACATGTTGTCCAATTACATATTCATGATTATGCCGGGAATTACACTAAGCTGGGTATGAAGTGTGCAGGATTAGAGGCCAATTATCAGCGAGTGAGGCTCTATAGAGGCGTCGCTGATCAGGGGCTCCAGTGGCCGGGGTCAGGGACAGTGCGGCACAGAGCGCTGGCAAAGAGCCCGCCACAGAGCAGAGCTGGGCGACTCACCCCCGATCTGTGGAGTTCACAGCACAGGCTGTGACTGTGACAGCTTTATTGGATTCATGACACAATGGTGAATATGGCAGAAGTCCAGCCAACGAGTATTCATTCGTCATTAGCACCACTGTTGCTGTGGTGATGGGGACTGAAAAACAAAAATGCGCAGGAGGGAGGTTAAATGTTCAGTCATGTGACCTTTTTATAAGGTTTAGAGGTTTATTGTAAGTTAAGAGATGCCAGTGTTGTCTTCTACATAGAAAACTGGAGTGTTGTGAATTCAAAACAACTTTATTTGTATTTTTTTTATTTGTATTTGTTTGTATGATTGCGATTTAAACCTATTCCTAACAGCAAAAGCAAACTTTCTCTGGCTAAAGTAAACTTTCCCCCTAATTTTCCTCTTGATCTTCTCTGCCTATGTTAAAAGTGTTTATGAAAAGTTGCTGGGAACCTTTTGATTATACGCCACTTGGGACAAATGAAGCCCCCAGCGCGGCTGCAACACCTGCTGCTCACGACGAACACGGCGACTCCTCCTCATTAAGGGGCATCACACATGCAAATGAGGCTTTTTCAAAGAGGGCCAAGAGCCATTTGATGAACACATCATCAAAGAGCAAACAGGTGACAAGTGTGTGTGTGTGTGTGTGTGTGTGTGTGTGTGTGTGTGTGTGTGAAGAAAAACAACTCATCATGCAAAGAAATCAGCCAGTCAGCCTCAAAATCAATACTATTTTTGTTCAAAATGCTCCATAATGTGGCATAACTCGACTCACCGACCCGCTGTATGTGTCTCTGCTGACACTGACACTGACATGTGACACATGTTCAGAAAATAACAGGTACAGAGAGTGCGACAGCTCACAACACTCTGATGAATATTATCAATAAGTGTGTGTGTGTGTGTGTGTGTGTGCTGTGGGTGTAGCGCCAGTTGTGTGATGAGAGCGGCGTGGCTCACACATGTGCCGAGCTCAGGGCATTTCACTTATGCCCCAGCTTAGCACCGGATTTGGACCCCACAATGGGGGTCGTGGCCGCAGTGTCTGACCCCTGCTTCAACTCCCGTATTCCCGACACAGTGAGAGGCGTGAACACACCCGTTGCACGTACGCTCATGCATATTGTTTTCCCCTGTGGGAGGTTTGACCCCTTTTCTGACTGTCACTGTGACCCTTTGGCCTTCATCATACATACTGATCTCAGTTCAGTACAGTAAATAAGGGTAGGTGGAGTGTAGAGAGTGACTTAAAATTGAAGAATTATAATAAGGAATTCGATCTCTACTTATGGTTTGTAATCCTGAGTTACCTTTTTAAAAAATGTAACAAAGTTAGCACAGCTGTGGCACAACATGCATGAACTGACCCCATCTTTCAAAATAAATGATTTATTTTTTACTCATTTAATAAATTTGTAGTAATTCATTTAAACTACCAGACAACAAACTGTAAAAAATGTAGTTGCTATATTTTTAACAAGTCTACTGAAAAATGTTTAAAATTATTTTCCTATCATAAAATAAATGATACATCTCACCAATTTAGTTAGTCTTCCCGATTTCAGGAGTTTCAGGAGCATTTAATGGTCCAACAAAAAAAAAACATCTTAATTAATTGAAATGAGACAATTTCTTAGCTCTAAGGTGAGTGCACAGTGGATCTCTTCCTCAGAGATCTTCTGTCAGATAATATAAGGCTGTTTTCTCATGTGTATGATTTGATTTGTGTTTTTCACGTGCAGACTCTGTCACTGTTGGCTGGCTCACCTCTCGGAGCTCCTGCACGAGCGCGTTCAGCCTCTCGTTCTCGGCCTGGGCGTTGGATGCCACCGAGCGGCTTAACGTCACCTCCGTCTGCAGCTCCAACAGACGGCCCATGTAGTAGGCCTCCTTAGAGGCGGACTCCTGCAGCAGCGTCTCCTCGTTGGTCTCCCCATCCTCTGCCACCTTCCGCTTGTTTGTGTAGGCTTGGCCAAACGCCTGGAGGAAGGAAGGAAGGGACAGGCAGAGTAAAATCAGCGCAAAAATAATTAAAAAAAACACCAACAGACATCTTTTGCAAAGTCAAAATTGAAAGTGACACTGATACAAATCCTGTCACATAACATCAGCATCCTAATCCATGCAGGGGATTTGAATCCACTGGCATGTGGAGTCAATCCGGCACATCTCTCACAGTCATGGCCACTAGGTGTACTCCTGCTGTACTTCTGACCACCGGCAGCACCGATGGCAGCCTTGCAGGGCCTGTCCCTCAAGGATACCTGCTTTCTGTCTATGTGGGATGATGTTTCACTCTGATCAATAGACACACTGTTCCCATTTTCCTGACACAGGTTTTCACAGCGCTGAGAGCTGACTTGTCATGATAAAGGAGCCGAGGCTTGATTGAGAAAATCAAAGCACGCATCAACAGCAAAACAGGTCCAGTGTACGGGAAGTAGTGCACCGACCGGGCTCTGCAGCAAATGCACAAAAGCTCAGGTGCCAAAGTGAAATTCAAAAATACACAGTACCTCTATGCGGGGGTTAGCAACATATAACTTATACTGCATGTACTATTTCCTGACAAGCCTGAGTGTAGGCAGAAGTTCATGACTCGTAACGTTACTGCACACTCCTCAACACACACAGGAGGAGCTGCCTTAGTGGTTCGATAAATACTATGAACCATCCTTCTCTTTCTCAGCAGATCAGCAGGAAAAATGGTTATGCTGCCCGCGGTGTCTCTCTGCGAGAGACAGTGGATCAATACTGCTCCCTGTGAAAAATATTTGATGGTTTACAATCGCCACATGAAACTGTAAACAATACGCCATGTATAGTTATTACAGTCTTCAGGAGGCAGTTCCTGGACAGAGTTACCCGACCAGTGCAGCCTACAAATCGTCAGGGATCCATATATTTTGGCCTGGGGTATTAATAATTCACAAAGAGTCTTCTCAATCCCACTGTGACATTATAGCAACATTTTCTCTGTTTGGGATGAATCTTTTATAAGGTGCAAGCATCCGTTATCCGGAGAAGACATGAGCCCCAGTGTGCAGCTGTCTTTCCTACCCGGCCATTTTTCATTTTCCTATTTACTTCTGATTCGCGAGCTAACAGGTTAAGTGCGCGGCGTGCAGCAGGCTGATGTCGTATCGTGAGACAGTGGCAATTTATTACAGGCAGAAAGCTACTTTAGTCCTGATTCTGGACTGTTGGTTGTCTTGTTGATGTTGAGGACAATGGAGAATACTTATGCTGAGCTAAGCTACCGTGCTGCTTGGTGGAGCTTCACATCTAATGGGCAGGCACAGTCACTCTCATTCTCAGCAAATATGTGTATTTCCACAAAGTAAACTGTGTGATTGAATGACAAGTCATGAACTGGTGTGTGGTTGCATGTGAGCGGATGAGAAGAGCTCATTTACCCGCAGAGAGATTTTAACACCACATAATTAACTGTATTGATCACCCCGCTCTGTCACATGTGACCTGCTGATTGAACGCTCACCACCAGCCGGCAGAGCAACAGTAAATGCGGGCTAAACAAAAGGAGCTAAAATTATACACTTTCTTTCTTTCAGTATAAACTCACATTTCAGCCACATGCTGCACGTCACGTGAATAAAGCTGTGTTCGTTCAGAAAGGCACTGATTCCCCCGCTAGACTGGTTTATTCAAATTCTACGGACCCTTTTGTTTTTCCGCTGTGAATTACAAATGTAACTGTTAGCATGTGAATAGGAGCCAGGAGTAAAACGGGTAAAACGGCTGTAAATACACAGAATTTAGCCATTCAACCGCAACCATTGTTCTCAAGGACTTGCTTTGTAATGACTGGAAAACACTAAAAAAGAAAATATACTGTATTATAATTCTCTCTCATTTTCCCCCCAGAGTCTCTCTTTTATGTTCTCGATGAACTCGCTTTTTCATCGCCCCCGTGCCCTCTCTCGCTCTCCAGGGAGGCACAGTGGGATTGTAGTGAGTGATTAAGAGCGAGGGCCTCAGGGACAGAAACAGCTGGTTAGCTCTGAGCGCAGTGTGACTGAATGAGCTGGCGTTCTCGCCTCAGAAGAGAGGCCGTCAGTATCCGAGCAGGCCTCACAGCAACAGCTGGGCCTCTCCTGAAATCTGGAGAGAGCAAAGTGTGTGAACAAAGAAGTAAAAATGCAACAGTTTAGTCTATTGTTTACCCTGTGCTGTACTTTGAATGGGGCCAAATGAAAAACAGTAGGAAGGTGGGGGGTTGCTTGAGTTTTTTGGTTACAATATGCCAAAATTAGCAGTGTATAACTGTTTCATGTCTTAAAGGAGAAGTTCACCAAAGTTAACGTTAATTCGCTTTTGGTGTAGGGGTTAGATGAAAAGATCAATACCACTCTGAAGTCTGTTGTAGATCAAAGGAACGTGATAAAGTGTTAAGTAGTGTAGCAGGCTACCTGTTCCTCTTTGTTTCCCATTTATGCTAAGCTAAGATAAGCTAAGCTAAGCTGTGTGGCTGCTGGGTGGAGCCCCACATTAAGCAGACAGATATGATAGTAGTACCGATCCTCTCATCTAATTCTTGACAAGGAGGCAGCATGCGTTTGTTTCGTATGAAGTCAAACTGTAGTTTTAAAAACAGGAGAAAACGATCGAAGAAAACGTGCAAAATAATCAGGCCAACACTCTCTCTCCAGACACATTTCATTCAGGATTTGGACCTGATAGTGTGAAACACAACACATAGACAGGAGGACTGTCCCAGTTCCAAGCAGTGATTCATCAGCAACTCATCCACGGAGAATCAGTGGGGTCTTGGATGTGTAATGAGAGGCAGATGGTTTCATAACAACCCTCCTTCACGGGCTGAGCCGTGCTCCTCGAAGTCCGCCCGCTCCATCTGCCGACCGCTCCTCTTAAAAGAAGTCTCGGTGAGTGACACTGATGGCCGGGCGTTTACACATAAAGGAAGCACAGTACGCTCTGGCCCTGCTGACGCTGGTGTACCTTCGCTTCTGGTGGGCTAAAAATAACACAGTGACAGCTCAGTATTTTTCAGGCTAATTACATGAACTCCACCGACAACAGTGCATGCTGTATCATTATAGTGATGGATTTGCACTGGCTCTGTATCTGGGCTCTAATTGGCAAACATGACATGGTTATTCGTGCCAGATAACATGTGAAGAACAGTGCAGAAGATTAAACTTTAATACCATTTCCTCAGGATGGTATTAATATGTAGTCAACCATTGGCAGCCTGTCTGGGTTTTGTGTACTGAAAACCCGTAATGCATTCATCCTTGGGGCTCCTCTGCCTTCTGTGCCTCAGTGGATAAAGTCCAGACAATAGAGCCCCCTTCTATAGACATTCACCCCTGGGGCCATGGAAGAAGGAGCAGACAGAGGGAACAAACCCACTGCTGCACCAGTTTGAGAGGAGGACCGAGTGCAACCCTGAAATCCTTCCCTGTCTGCTGCAGCTTCTAATGAGGAGTCGGGGGAGGACCTGTGAGTGTTTGGTCTGTGTGTGTGTGTGTGTGAGTATATATATATATATATATATATATATATATACACACACACACACACACACACACACACACACATATATACGTATATATATACACACACACATATATACAAACACATATATATGTATATATATATATATACATACATATATATATATACATATATATACACACACATATATATATCGTATATATATACACACACACACACATTAATATATATATATATATATATATATATATATATATATATTAAAAAAACAATAATTCCCATCTCGCCCTCCGCGGGCGGTTCCTCCTCTGCAAGCTCGGGTCCTCTACCAGAGGCCTGGGAGCTTGAGGGTTCTGCGCAGTATCTTACATGTCCCTAGTATTGCGCTTTTCTGGACTGAGATGTCTGTTGTCTTTCCTGGGATCTGTTGTAGCCACTGCTCCAGTTTGGGGGTCACTGCTCCGAGTGTGTGTGTGTGTGTGTGTGTGTGTGTGTGTGTGTGTATATATGTATGCAGACAGCAGGCGTCGAATTTTACACCCAGGACAGAAAAGCAGAGCAAACTATTTTTCACAACAGCAATTAATCTCCACCAAACTTTCATGATTATGGCGGCGTAGCAGGTCCAAACAGCAGCATAACACCGTAAAAACAAGTTTATTTATACATACTAATGGAAAACCAGCAAAGGGATCTAGACTTGATTACATTTTAAAGGTCGCCGAGCAAAGCTTAGCGCTAAATGCTACACGCTAGAGGCTGGACTTTAATTTTAAACAGAGCTAAAATATGGACCCAGGAAAAGACTAACACTTTCCATGATTTATACACCTGCCCTTGTAACTGTAATTAATGTGGATTTTAATTAGGTGATCTGGATTACCTAATTCAACAATAATGACTCAAGCACTAATTAACCGTTAATCACTGTGTGGTCAGAAATTAATTGATGCATTATGTGACAGCGACAGAATTAAATAAGAGATTAAACGAAAGATTGAGGATTTGAATTGTACCATGATAGATGTGGATTAAAGGCAGATTAAAGTCAATTGGTTGCACTAACCCGTTTATATTTTATGGGAGTACGAGATGAGAAATGCAGCACGTTTATAGCTCAGTTTGAGGGGGCACAGCCTTAAATTTGGAGCACAGGAATGATTTTCCCCATCAACCAGACAGCCCGCCGCGGTCTAATCTCTGTCTGCTACTCCAATATTTTGATAAGTTACAGGGACGCAGAGAGCAGGGTATTAGTCAACTCACGGGGAGGACAGTTCTTATGAATAACACACATTCGAACAGACATGTACACAAAAAGAGACACGCGCACTGTTGCGTCCTGTCCAGATGGTCGTCCCGGCCGACAACGTCAGGGATTTCAGGACCGCGGAGAGAGACATGCAGGACTGCTGCTGCTGAGACACACACACAGCTGTCAGCTGTCATGAGGAGAAATGTGTGTGCGGAGAAGTGTGTGTGTGTGACAGAGAGAGACAGAGAGTGAGAACAGACAGACAGACAGACAGACAGATAGATAGATAGATAGATAGATAGACAGATAGATAGATAGATAGATAGATAGATAGATAGATAGGTATTTCTATATGTGGGTCATTCACTTTGTCTTGATGATCAGTTGTAAAGCGTATCAGATCGACAGGAACAAAACAACAGAATCTCATAAATACTGACAACAACAGCACCAAAACAAATGGAAGAGACATAAGTCAGAGGCAGTGTGCGATGTGTCAACCCCCAGTCACAACAAGACAACACAGACACACACATGCACAGCAGCAGCCTGAGGTTATCTTACGAAAACACAAGATTTACTCCTGACTCACTCCCTCTTTTTTGACAAACACACGTTTGACTGCAGTGCACAAGTCTGGGGAGAAGTAAAAGAAAGTTGAGTTTCCAGGCTCGAAAACTGCTGAGCGTCTCCAGGGTCTGTCAATTTTAATTACAAATGTAAGTGATGATGAAGTTTCCCCAGAGTGGCTGATGAATAACTGTAATAATAAACTCTAGTTATGCCTACGTCTCTCACTCTACATTACTTAATAGAAATACCCAGCGTTTTAGTCTCTAGTATAGCATAAACTCCAAAAACACTGGATCCTTCATTTCCCAGGATGCAACTCATGAAACATACCTCATTATACAATGTGTGCTTCTTCACAGCCCAGCCTTTCCAAACTTGACACCTGATGTTAATAGTTGGAAGTCTCAAAGCTCGAGTCGAGGCAACCCTGATGACATCACAATGGCATAACCATTATGCTGTGGCCCAGAAGACAGCTGTATGTCCAGGGTGAGTAGTAACTCACATGCCAAGTGAACTGAGTGAGAAAAATATTTAACAGATATTTTCTTTAATAAAGTTGTTTGTTGCAGAAAGCAGGCTTCTGAGTACTTTTGCATCGTCACATTCAAAAAGTGTATTTTCATTTCAGCCCAAAACTCATATCACCTGCGTCCTCGTGTTTAGTTTAGCTAACATTTAGCTTCCTAAAGAAACTCTGATGTATTTCGAAGCCATATCCATGATGGGCCTCTGAAGTGGGTTGATGGGAAACGTTGCCCCGGCGTACTTTGCCCTTCAACAGGGACGCAGAAACGTCCCCATGTGCCTCTCAGACTCAGGGAAAAGTGCCAAGTCAAGAGATCTGTCGTCTATAAAAAACACACACACGCACATTTTCACAAGCGGGGGGGGGGGGCTAATCACCGCCCACCAAGAATGGAGGGAGGTCAGTCACACTAACACAATTAACAAATATGGCAGATGATTAGAAGTAATCACATTACTAAATACATGCAAAATGTTGCCATTGAGCACTAGCGTAAAATTGCTAAAAATAACATTTAAAAGGGCTTGTGTGTGCTCCAGGAGTCCTCCAGTGAATCAACAGGGACGTTTATAGTTTATCATTATAATGCTGAGTGCTCAGGCGCGCTCCACCGCACCATTTAAAGCTCTTCTATTCAATGAATTACTGTCTACATAAACATTGAGCTGGGCTGATGTGAACATTTTACAGATAGTAAGGAGGGTAAACACGAATTGCCCTGCTTCTGTTCCTCTGTACTGAAATGCTATTTAGCGGAGTGAAGCCTATTATTCCTCTGGTAACAATATGCTGTTATACTGACACTCCAGGAAAAAACACTATAATGCATGATAACAATAAAAAAAAAGCCCTAATGTGCTTTATAGTGGAAAATCCCAGCCGGTTACAACAAATCTGCAATGGCTTGACATCTGTCGCGTTCTCACAGACACAATGTGTACAGAACGAGCTGCTTGAAGCTGAAAGGTCTGCCAGGGGACAAGCTGGGTTTAGCTAAAAAGATGTGGCTTGTTAAAATGATTCAATTTGGCTGCTCGTGATAAGAAAGATGCTTGAATTATTTCCCAGAACGCCTATCACTTAAGTGTGTTCAGTCTGTTTCTGGCTGAATGGGCAGTGAATTGAATTGGTAGACAGAGAGGCAGCTGGGCCTAAGATTTGGATATCGGCTCCCAAACGACTCTTTATCTCCTTTTCTTTCTCCCTAAATTCATCCTTATGTTCCCTCCTCCTCTCTAAATTCTGCGCACCATTAACTGGTCCGCGATAAGCCATTAAAACTTCCACATTGTTGATTTCTTCTGTATTCGAGAGACATTTTGTAAGACAGGAGTCATAATAATAGAGGGTTATGGGATTTTTTGCTTTGCAGGCAGGAAAAAGGAAACATTAGAGCACGGACAGACTGCACAAACTGTACCAGCTGTAACTGTGTCATATGTAGCTTCCTGTGTGCTTGCTAATGTGCCCTGCAGGAGACAGAAACACATGTCCTACCCTTTAGGCCGTTCCAGCACACAAATACATATTAAAAAAATCACATGGCTGCAGGGTCACTTCTCTGGTATTCGTCTGACTCCTGCCATTCATTTGAAGAGGGAACAAGAGCCATCAGGCTAGAAGGGAAAGGACAAGACGAGGCTTTGATGCAGAGTGTCCCCTGAGTGTCTGTACACAGACAGACAGAGGGAAAGAGGAAGAAAGACGGAAAGTTTTACTTACACATTAATATAACTAAGAAAACAACAAGTCATCATATTTTACAGCATTTGGCAGAGCAACTGACGGATAACACTGGGGAACAATTTGAAAAAGTTTTTCTGCTGAGTTAGATTTTTATGCTGATTAAAACTAAAATTGGCATGCTGATTCCAAAATTGCAGTCAGTTTTTTTCTAGCACGTCAAGTTTTTTCTCCACAGCTTACCCTCCAGATAAGCAAATTTCCCCTGATTAGCTGTAGTAGTAGTAGTAGTAGTAGTGTACATATGATGGCTGACTATTGTTGGAGCATCAAACGCGATAGTCCTCAAGTTGAACACTCCAGAAAGAGCTATAAATGTAAATTTTTACCTTAACTACTTGCACACAATTATAATTACAGTAGCCATATCCTTTGTAAAAACATAATACTGTTAAACATTGCAGTCATGCCTGTTTCTTTCATATTTCATTGTATGTCAATATTTGAAAATTTTTATAAAACAAGCACATATCTGTTAAGTACAGTATTTTTCACATGTTTTAAGAAAACGGGGATCCTATAGTTCAAAAACTTGACGTGATAGAGAAAAACTGAGATCAGTTTTGGATTCCGCACCCAAAAATGAGTTAAAAACAGCTGTCAGACCTAACTCAACAAAAATTGTGTTCCCCAGTGTAATCTGTTGATTATGTCTCGATTAAGGTTTAGTTTTGTCTATAAAATATCAGAAAATGATGAAGGAACCAGAAATATACCGATTATAGACACTGAAATCAGAGAGTTCTGTTATTTGTTCTTAAAATGTTACTCAAAGTGATTAATGTATTATCAATTTTACAACTACTTAATTAATCTAAGCTCTAAATCTTTCTAGATAAATACATGATGCATTGATCAATTTACTGTCAAATGACTAATCAGGTAGATTAACTGGTAAATATTCTAGTAAATATTCAAGTTTGACAATAAAACCACTGATTCTTTTTTTTGCAATTTGCTTTAAAAATGATTGAAACAGTTAAAAAATAATAAAAACCGTTGCTGACTCTTGACTTGATTTGCTTAAACGACCAATTACTGTGGCTCTATTAGCAATAATCAACCTGAAGTTTTTACAAAATAAGCTCAGCCTGACTGACAAACCTACCATTGATCAGCCACCACTTTGCACTCCGCCACACATCCTTTGACATTTAATGTCAGTGTGCCGTCAGTGTTGCAGCCTCATGGCAGATGTGCTGCACCCAAATAACAATTCAAAATCACTGCAGCCCGGGTTGGGCACGTTTGTGTCTGAGATGTGTGCAACAGTGCGAGAGCGAGGAAATGTGCTTGCAATAAGCCATGCGGCTGTATCCCAGACACATCCTCTCCCTCAGGGTACAACCTGACAAACACAGTGATTCACAGAGGCTCAGATTCATAAACACTGAAACAAACAAAACAAACGGGACTAAATGAAAGCTTTCTCTGATATTAATCCCTTATGACTAACATAATGGTGCAAACAGCCCATTTTACTACCTTCATCTACCCGAATCTTGTCCGATTTCTGTCCTCCTGCTCCTAATCTCTCAAAGGTCAAATGTTTTTACTCAAATATTTTTATCCACCCTCGTCCAGAATCCTTTAAGTGGTTCCTCCTTCCAACATAATCCTCCTAAAAGATAACAACTATTTCCATTAGGACGTAGTACTGAGTCTACTCAGTCATTCAAGGGTCCGGGGACAGGAAGAAGAATTAGAGCGTTAATGTGGGGAGAGTGGCGATCGACCCACTCTGCCTCCTCTTACACACGTCCCTCCCTCCTGAAGTCCCTCATCCCCTTGTCTCATAACGTCCCACGATGTTTCATTGGGGCCTTACATTAAAGGAAAAAAAAGTAGCAGGCGAAAGCGAGCTTGGACAAGTGTGCTGTGAGTAATGAAGATGGCATTGAGAAATAAAAAGATGGAGGTGTTTGAAAGCTCACAGGCTGATTGGTATTCTGTGTCAGTGCCAGCAGACGCACCCAGAAAGGCAGCCAGAGGCACACAGGACGGAGAGACAGAGAGACAGGAGACAGATTGGACTGATAACATTGTCTCCTCTCTCTGTAGTGGGTCTCTGTTGATAAAGAGGACTCAACCAAGCCAGACAAACACAGACTACAATGGACAGGCCGGCCTGCACACAGCAACCCTCTTGGTATTGACACATGGGGCCTCTGGGTGACTCAGTGCTTTTTGTGCAGAAGCAGGAGAGACTTCATGCCAAGAGAAGAGGTCAGTTGCATTTCATCAGGCACAAAGACATCTCTTTCTCTGTTTTTACAAACACATTTGTTTTGCATTATACTTTTACTTTAGATGGAATTAATCCTATTTCTTGATAATAGAAACACAATATAATCTTCCTCTATGATGATGCGGATATGAGCACTGACATCAAAGGATTAGGCACTAAAGGTTTGGCAGTTTGGCTAACATGCAGACATTTAACAGTTATTATGTTTACCAAGTTCAACATCTGCTAATTAACGCTAAAGTACAGCAGAGGCCGATGGAGCTAGAGACAGGGGTCCATAAAAACATCAGGGTTTATCCTCAGGGAATCATGAATGTCTCCAAATTGGTGCCAATTCATCTTCTGCATGAAGATATGTTTCACTTTGATAAGTCAGTAACTTTAACTTGTCAGCAACAAAGGACACTCTTGGGAAATGCATTGTCAGTAAGGTTCATCCTCTGGGGAAAATGACTATACAAAACAGATTGTAAAACAGATGTTGAGATATTTTTCTTTGGATCAAACTGGAGGACTGACCTTTTGACCGACTGACATACCAACAGTGACATGCTGATTGCCACATTTTCTGATTCCATCTCTCAAATGGGAGGATTTGTTTAATATTTTAGTACATATGTGTGTAAATATCTGGGAAACGGTGGTGGCTTTTCTCTTGCACTACTAAAGAAAAATGCTCTTTCAGTTTCATGACCCAAGCTGACATAATCTCGCTTGTGATGGAGGATCGGGTTCATCTACCAGGTTAACTAGGGGATGATTTAATGCCTGCCTAATCCTATACATCCCCTAACAGGGTGGAAGTGACAAAGACAGATCTACTGACCCCGATTCTGTGTCACACACCCATTATAAGTGCGTGTTTCAGTGTGCACATGCTCATGCATGTGCATGTGCACTGCAATTGTGATGGTGGAGAGGGGGGCAGGAACTTCAGAAGATCATTCTCGTTCTTGCTCTGCATTGTTGCTGGATATAATGGCCTCTGGTCATCTAGATAGGAGGCTTCTCTTTCGATGATAAGCATGAAAGAAGACTTCAGCTGAAACTAAATTGCTTTGTCTAGACACAACCGAGGCAGAGTAGCTGGAGTCAGTGATGCTTCAAAGTACTGATTTGTGATTTGTGGAAGAAACATGTAATTCATGTAAACAATAGCAATAAATATAGGCAGCAGATGCCACAACCACACTTCTTATTCACACTTTGAGTTGCAAAAACAAAAGTTTTTCCTTGTGAGAGGACAGGCTTCTTTTTTTCTGCTATGCTTTCAGAGTTTGCAGCACACACAGCTAAAGTAGACGACTAATCAATACAGCAGCCTGCAGGCAGGGGAGTCCTGTTCCCTCTTCCCTCTTTCCAACTACTGTATTTCACTGCAGCAAAAAGGAGCTTTCTGAAAAACATAATCTATGCAGGGTTGGGCAGGCCTGAAGGGTCTCTGCAGAGAGAACAGCTTCATTAAGCCCTGTTCTCTGTCATGTGAGAATCATGGGGTTTCAAAAAAGGGACAAAAGAAAAGAATAAAGGTCACATTGAAACTAATCTGCAATATCATGTAGAAATTATGAGCTCTGTTGACAGATTTGACATCATTCTATATGCGGTTACCACTTTCTCTCTTTCTCCCCTACTCTACATCAAATCAACACAACCATAAAACAACAAAGAGACACTCACCACCACTCTATCCTACTGCCCCTCCCACTCTGGTCTCAATCACAACATCCGCACCCGAGCCCAGCCTGCCCCCACCCAAACCTCTTCTGCTACACATACAGACACAGGAAAAGAAAAAGCCACACACATGCAGGAAAAGTGTCCCCAATGTGTGACTCATCCACAAAGACAAATGACCTTCCCTTCAGGTCCTGACAAAACACACGCACATCAGCCGCCCCCCTTTTAAACCCCAGAGGCCAAAGAGAAGGGCAGACGAGTCCTTATCTATATGCTCAACTGCATCCCTGAGCCTGTTGCTGGGGTCATAGGTTAACACCACCTAAACCTGCAGCGGAGCACACCTTCTTCGCTCCGCAAGCCTTTGTCGTTTAATCTAATGGAACAATATAAATGGCTACACTTCAGATAACCATGCTGATTTTGAAAGACGTTCTTCTGTGCGCTTTCCTCTAAAAGCTTTAAAAGTGACTGATTTTGTTTTGTTGATCCACTTTGAAGAATCTGATCAGATTTGTTTCACCAGCACGCACTGGTTTCCACAATGCACGCTGCAGTACACACGGTACTGCACAGCTTAGCTAAGACATGATACGCTTTCACCACACAGAGCAGAAATCGATGCATAATTCCCACTTCACTCCAGGGAGGGATCACAGGGGAGGATGGGTGGGGGGCAGGAGGAAGAGTGCCATGGTGGTTTAGGAGGGGGATGGTGGGCTGATGGTGTAGGGCACAACCCGAAAGAAGGGAGCACCATCTCATGAGATATTGATTCAGCCCCTGCATCCATGGTTATTGCCCTCCTTTGAACCCCAGCTAATGTAAAAGAGGAGAAAACAGGAGGAGGAGAGAAACCTGTAATGCACCCTTTCTCAACTGCACTCAGGGCTGACTGACTGATTTACACCCGCAGCTGCTCTCTTTCATGATCTTTGTCGCAAAATCAGAGACCTGGCCAAACACGCCAGGGTGTCCTAACCATTTTTTAAAGGTTAATGAATGTTAATAAGTATTCAGGTTTTGCAAATCCCCCTATTCAATGTTGAATCAGCCCCCTCAAAGAAAAAAAGGCCAGATGTGTCCTGCCTGACACCTGATGTTTACAGCCCTGCTGCTTCTGAGTCTTGCTACTTGCTACAGCTCGCCAGTAATATGACTGCAAAACCTCCGAAAATGTATCTCTTCATCTTTAATATATTCTGGTTGTACCGTTCCTTTGGTATACGGGACACAGAAGGTTTGAAGAACCAGTTTGACTTTGTGCAGGTCCTTCACTGGGCTTCATAATTCATTCTGAAAGAGCTTAAGTCAAGTAACAGCTTCCCACCCTCATCTCTGGTCCCTGATGACCAAGAAGTCGAATGATATTAACTTAACTTATGCAGATAGGTATTATCAGAAAACTCCCCGGGGGACTGGACTGACAGCAAATCAATCATCTACAGTATAGTAAGTGTGTGTGGGTATTTGTGAATTTGACAGCTGACCCTTGAGGATAATACACTATTTGAACATGCCCGGCCACATGAGAAGATATTGCAAGTTGCTTTTTGCTGACACAACAATAATGTCATCTGTTTCAAATTCTTCTGCTGCAGAGGATACCTTTAAAGGAGAAGACTGATATTTGTGGAATCTGATTTTTCAGAGCCACACTGCATGAGTGCCAGTATGCTAAACATGGAGCTAGACAGACTGGCTCTAGAGTGTGTAATGGAAGTGGACGTAGCCAACGTGACAAAACCCAAGTGACAATATTTTTTTTTTCATTACATCAGACATCATTTTCTAGTGATGGTGCCCCCCGTTGGCCACTAAGCCCCATCCACTTTTCTCTTTGACTTCACTTTGGCTCCACTTAAATTAAATAATATGCACCAACCAAGACTAAACTTGACTAAGTGACATGTTACGCTGTTTGTTATGTACGTGACTCCGGGATGTGACTACTAGCAACTGAGAAGTAGTCCATGCTATTCGAAGCTAACCCGCTGCAGGCTACAATAATAATAAAAATCCTAATAATGTCGAATGTGTGCAAACACTGTCAAGAGTAGTGTGAAGGAGAGGGATGACTACACAGCTGCAAGGAAACGTAAAAACGCAGTCTCGAAGATGCAGACTTCATGTGGACCTGATGACTCATGACTGAATCTTTCTTTTTTAGGCATTTCAAGTTACCACGTGCAGAATTTGACGCAGATTTCTTTTGGCATCCTTCTTCGCCTACAGCCTTGAGAACAGAACTGAATTGCTCGTTCTCAACTTATCATAAATGTCAGTTCTTCTGCAGACTTTAAAGGGGCTGAAAAGATGAAATACGGCAGTATCTGACATGACTACCTTACTCGTCATACTCCTCTTCAGAAGTATGGGGTCTTTTAAGGAAATAAATGATGATGATGATTTAAATATAATAACTGATTTAACCACGCAAAAGAAATCATTCAAGCCGTGTTGACAGTGCGATGAAAACATCAGTGTAACCCATATGAACACACTGCTCTTCCCACTCTGCAGTGAAGGCATCCTCCTGCTTCTGCCCCTTACTGTGTCCTACCGGAGGTTGATCTGCCCAGAGACAGCACTAACAAGCCAGCACCGCGGGGGGTAAAATGGTGTCTCCGTCACTGCTTAGGCAGCTATCCAGAGACATACAGTACATGCATACACGGGGATACAGGGAGTGAGAGAGTGAGCGGGCCGGCAGACAGAGAGAAAGACAGGGAGGGAGGCTGAAAGAGATAAAGAGAGCTGGGTGAAGGGAAAACACACAGAGGAGCAAAGGACACCACAGAGCAGGAAAACTCTTCTTGCTTTCAGAGCCAAAACACACACTTTGCATTTGATTTCTGCTTGGGCCACAAAGATGTGCATGCAGCTTACTCCGAGGAGTGTACTATGATATAATAAGAGAAACATTGCGCTGATGAACAGTGATGAGCACTGCTGAATTGACTTCTGAGAGGTTTAAGGTCAACAGACAAACACATTTTAAGGTCAGGAAATATTGATTTCCTACGTTTATTTTTATTTTTCATCAATTTAGAGGACAACGAGAAGGAATTTTAGACATGTCTTTGTCTGTATCCTAGATTTATAGTGCAGTATTGCCACCAGAGCTCAAAACTGGTAGTTGCTGATTCTGTAAACTGATAAACAGAAAGAGATTTGGCCCCTAATATTAGTCATTTATTAACAGTTTAAGTCATTTTTTCCCAATGAGAACTGTTTGAAAATGTCACCTTAGATTCTTAGAAACAGTGAGGTCAATATGGGATCAGTGGGATTAACTGGTCCAGCAATGGAGGGTGTTGGTCTGTTGGCAAGATACAAAACACAACCAGAAATATAGAATGAGGCCAGTATTACCACAGCTGAGGCATTGGTATCCTGCGTAGACTTTGTATGGGAGTATGAGTATGAATAAGTGTGTGTTTGTGTGTGTGAGAGTGATTTTTTAAAAAAAAGATACAGCCTGTTTTCTGTTTTTAAGAAGGTTTTTTTGTAAACTGAACACTGACTGGATGAAACACAAGATTCACTCTCCAATAAAAGAAAAACAAAAACTGGATTTGAGACAGACAGTAATGGATTTCTGGCCTTTCATATGAATAAACAGCTGTTATAAGAGAGTTAGACCACTCCGGCCCAGAAGCAATTTCAATTTCCATTTGTAGTTTCCCTGCCCTTTTATAATGCACCTCTCCTGAGTACAGCGAGAGTAGATGTGATGTTATTGTAGTGGCAGGTCTGCACTCTGCAATTCGGTCTCATATTCATAGAAGTGTGCGACAGCCAGATAGGAACCAGGGCATGTGTTTTTCTTTTTTTTTTTTTTTGGTGGAAGTAATATCACCTCTGGAAAATATTGCATCTCACACAGAGTAGACAGACAGACAGACGAACAGACAGACAGATAGATGGGCAGACAGGTGGGCAAGCAGAGACTACAATGGATGCAGATGTTAACGGATGACAGATCACAGCAAAGAGGGCAGCTGCTGTAAAGTCAGAGTTACAGCTGATATATGCTTCATAAAAAAACAAAATTTTATGTGATGGAAAGCAAAGTCTTACTTCACAGGACTGACAAATTATGCAAAAGCACCATATTGTGCAATAAATGTGCGCATTATCGTCCATCCATGCTAAAGATTCAGCGTTTTTATGTCTCTGCTTGCGTCTCTTCTCTGTCTCCTCGCATTCTCCCCCCATCATCCGCCACATCATCCAATAATCCATAAGTGCGAGATATCAGCTGGACAGTGCTCTGCTGCCGGCTGTATCAGGCTGTCTCTTCATTTTAACTTTCAGCTGTAATCTGCGCAAGGATCATTCTGATTCTGCGTGCAAGTCAAAACAAAATGTTCAACTAGTCAAGCGGTGGAGTATAAGGGTGCTGGGAAGATGTAAAGACATTATATAACCGTGTGTGTACAATGTGAGGTGGCCAGTGTTGCCAGTCATACAGGCACAGCATGTGAGGTTGTCATGTTTTTTTAATTTGGCTATATATACACAGTGAATCAACTGTATGGGAAACACCCACTGGTGGAGTCCTTGACATGTTTTCAATGCTCCTGTTCTTGCATCCATCTTTTTAATCATTGTTTTTGATGGCTACATTAATAAAGTTGTATTATTTTATTATTATACTAATTGTTTGTAGCTTCTATGCATATGTAATGTAATTCTTTCATTAGGGATTGAATGTAGGTTAGTTTGTTCATGTTCCTGTGGATTATTATTCCATCAGCTGCATGTGAGTCAACACATGTCTTAACTGTAGGCAGGATTAAACAAGAGTGGTAAGCATGGAAAGTATAAATGAAGTCAATTACTTGGCCCAAGGCTTTAACAATGCTAATCACATGCATTGTGCATTGTCACATGCAATTCACAGGCTTTTTGATGCACTGATAGGAACAACAGGCACTTTATGTGTATGAGGCTGCTACTTATTGATTGATTTCTCACTTCAATATGAAATTTCAGAAAACAGAGACAAATGCCCATCACAATATTCTAAAGAGCAATATAATTTAAGGAAACATCATCAATAACCCTAAACTACTGAATAATGAATTTACTGAATTTACTTAAATTCTTACATTTGAGAACCTGGAACAAACAAATAATTGGGATTTTAACATCTTGAATGGCTTAAACGATGAATCTGTTATAGTAGATTAAATAGTTAATGTCCTGTTGAACAACAAATCAATTTATCAAGTTATCGTTCCTTTATAATGTTTTATCCTTCCTTGAGCGCCTGCTTGACTGCCTGCTGAACCCACGATTAGAGACGATACCGCTCAGATAATGACGGGGCCCTCTAAGTTGGCAGCAAAGAGCTAATATTGCCCTTTTCCATCTCTTGCATACAGACACAAAGACACGGCCTTCAACTCCTCCTTCTTCTCTTTGGTCCTTTGGCTCCATAACATCTCCATATGCGACCTTGAGCTGTGAAGCCTTGTCAGCATCCTGTCCTTGTTGCTATATGCATGTATGCATTAATGACAGAATGTATAAACCAGAATTCATTATGCAGGCTGCATCACACCACACATTTCTCCTCTTGGAGCCTTTGTAGTGTTAACTCTTATAGACAGTATATATGTCTTCATGCATCTTCACACATTCTTTATGGATATCTACATCTTGGCACATAGATCGATGTAACTGGGCCACCACACAAACTTGTAGTGGACCACTCTGAAGATCCTGTTACTGGAGGATCTCAGAGAAAGAATATATATCTTGGCAAATTACCAAAAGGCTCAGAGTCCCAGCGGATTTGCCTGAAAGTAATGACTGTTGCTATGCACGCACGGGGAAAGATTCTTGAAACAATGAAACACAATGGTGTGGGATGTTATTGTGTTCTTGCAAAGTCCTGAGCTTGCAGTATAGATATTGCAACGTCCAGCAATGTTTCCTGCACAGAAACAGCATAAATTATTCACTTTTTTTTAGATTATAACTTATTCATGCAGGATGAAACCTATAGCGCTATGGGAGATATACAGCTCCACCCAAATTAGAGAAGTTTTAACCACATTAAGTGATTAGGTGATATTAAACAATTCCTCATTTTGCCGGGGACCCTTGGGACCACAAAACGACCCCTGCCGGTCCTCACTCGCACTCCGCACTGTGACTTTCCTCCGGATTGCCACAGATGCCCGCTGCGTGCGTGTTAACACTACAAACAAGACATCACACACTCATAATAGCGCTGGGTGGACACCCTGTTGGGCCGATGCAGCTGATCACACCTGACTGCAATGCGTTTGGCTCGGCACAGTGTCAAAAAAACAAAAGCAGCAGAAGCACGTCCTCCTACCTCCTGTAATTGTTCCAACTCCTTCCTGAGAGTCTCTTGCTCGGTCTCCAGCTCTAAATACTTCTGCTTCAGCGACTGGTTCTCCTCCAGGACGACCAGACCGCACTCCGCAGCCCTGATCTTCTCACGGTTCGCCTCTGCCAGTTCCTGGGTGAGACGCTCCAACTCGGCCCGGTACTGTTCCACCGACTCCCCGCATCCTCCATCGGCGGCCATCGCCCCTCTCTGTCTGTCCCCCTGTCGGTCTGCGGTTCCCACTGTGTCTCCACCGCTTTGGACAGAGCCACGGAGGCGGGCGGAGGCTGAGAGATGCTGAATATCCGCCCCCCTCTCTCTCCCGAGAGAGCCAGTGCAGGGCATAGATACAAATATAAAAATCAAAATAAATATAGAACACTTACATTGACCTCGGCAGTGTTGTCGACAGCACCCAACAGCAGGTGACCTACACTGAAACAGACATAAAGGGCTGATAGATAGAAGCCTTGCGATTTAAAATCAGGTCAGTGCCTCCAGTGTGACACTCAGCAAAACATCATTTCTGCTTATTCATGGGTGCAAAGGCGCCATCTTCCTGCTGCTTTGAGGCATAGCGGATCTATTCGTGCTATTCACACACACACACACACAAAACCCAGTACAAATTCAACTTTCCATGTCAACTATAATTTATACTAGTGCTGCAGACATTTGTGATGGCAGGCAAAGCACAGGTGAACACGTTAATAAAATGCAGCTGTAATTAACTGATTATGATACACTTAGTTTACTTATTGTAATACTCCCGGTGCACTAAACTGACAGCAAATATTCCAAAAAACAAGACAGAAAGAAACTTAAAATAATAATAATCAGGTCAACATTAATCTTGGCATGAAAAACTCTAGGGCTGGTGTACCGGTCAGTAATAAATTTTAAAACTTTACTGTACATGTCATTATGGATTATTCAAGTTTCAACAAGTGAGGTTCTAATTTAATTTAATCATTTTGAGCTAATTCTATGTTTGATGTTCACAGGTGGATAACAGACCCTTTTAGTGAGTTTCAGCTCATTGTTGATGTCATTTGTTGTCTGGCAAATCTACTGTGTTAGTTCACTCTCATAGGGTTGTGTTGGGCCACAGCAGGGAGCTGTTTAATGGAAAAATCCCTAAAACCTTTAACACTATAACGCTACTCTACCAGTAAAGCACCAAACAGCAGACAAATTTAGTCAGTAGCCGGTGAACAAATAGAGCATCTAACAGGCAAAGGAATTATTTGCCGCCCAGGAGTTGGTGGAGACCAAAAACAGAGCTTAAAGTGAGTCAGTGTTGGACCTAAATGTAGCAGGTGGCCTGAAACTAAAAAGATATGACAGTTTTACTCCCTGACTGCTGGGTGTGTCCGCGAGTAACTGTCTAACAAATTCACTATGTCAAATGTCAATAATGTGTTCACAGCTTGTTTGCACTGCTCCTGGGGGTGGGGGTGGGGAACAAATAGGTACTGCATGTTTTGATTCAAGATAAATAAAAAAAAAAGCAAATACTATACAAGCAATTGGCTAGAAAACAACCTGTATATTAAATATCATATCTCTTTATAATTAAGAAAGCCTTAAATGCATTAGAAATGGAGACATTGTACCAACAGCAAATACTCAACACAACAACATGAAGCACAATCTTTTGGTAATATTTACAGAGGTTGTGCTGAGGTCACTTTAGCACAGTTCAGCTCACTGGTCATCTGTATTTTAATGGTGTCTGATATGTCACATGTTTGCCCTGGATAAATGTCTAATGTTATCATCAGTTTGTAAAACCTCAGACCATGTTTTCCCTAGAAACATCATATCATTGTGTTCCTCTGACCCAGAACCCAATTTGTAATAGCAGAAGTAGTAAAACGTCTTTATGATGAAATGATGGTTACGCAAGCGCGGTCAAGGTTTTTTTTTTTTGTTTGATGCTCTCCACCACATATTTTTGTCATCTTCTTAAACCCGCCCCCTCAGCCAGGTGTAGGATAAAGTATCTTACAGCAAACACACGCAATAAACGGTGATATGACCGGGGTGAAAAGTTTAACCGCACTCAGAGCCTTGTTAAATGTAATCAGCTTGTTAAATTTTATAGGTTATGGTAGTGATAGCGAAGGCGATGCTGTGCTATCGTTCATATAATTGATAATTATTTGAAAAATGGCGTGTGATGCACTTCTTGGAAAGGTTTGTGCTGTTGGAGCCTTTTCACACAAGAGTCTCACATGATGCAGGTGTCGAGGTGAATGGAAGCAACAGAGGCAAAGCACAAGCGGTTGCATTATAACAAGCAGTGAAATACATTTACAGTAGCCCAACGTGGCCTAAATATTTTTTGTACTGTAAGTCACAGTATATATATATATCTACAACACCAATGCACAGTAAAGGTCAGTAATGCTCTGCACCTACAGCTCGTATTTCCCCTTTGACCATCTTCAACAACTTGTCTGAATTCCCCAGCTGACCTGCCAATAACCCCAACAAACCAAATTAAGATAAGGACAGGTTGTCAGAAAGTCAAACAGATGAACAGTTTATGGCACACGCTTCTTATCTTATCTCTGACAAGGAAGTGTGGTGTCATGAAAAAGGTCAAAATGCTCTCCTGCACAATAACACAGCGCGCACACAGCCCTCCAACCATGAAGCATACGTAAACGCCACAGAAATGGGCGTCCTCAAACCTTGTCTGTACAAACACGTCAGCGCAGACTTATTACAAGGTCTTTTATTGCAAAGTCAGCCAATGGTTTCAACAGGTAGCCGGGATATTAACAATGAATTTGGACTTTGTTTGTAAATGAAAAAAAACCATAAAGCTGTAAACACGCAAACTTCATTTCAAATTGACAAAACAATGTACAGTAAACATCTTCACAATTAAAGGTAACTCAGTGATTAAGCAGTTATTAGAGCTCACAGATTACAGTACTCTATAGTATCTCCAGAAACTCACTATGATCTTTGTACCACATTCACAATAGTGTCCTCATTTGTGAGAATAGTGAAGGTGCTATCTGTCTGTCCCCAGCAGGCCAAAATACAGAGTCCTGTGATCTGGGGAATGTGTGTCGGTCAGCATGGCGGGTGTCGATGTGGCTCTGACGAACAGCCTCGATTGGAGGGGTTTAGGTAAGCAGCACGGCAGCCAGCACGCGGCCTGCAGCTGGGGCTTCTGTAAAAACTGGGAGAGCGAACACTGATGAGAAGTTATCTCAGAGACACAACAAAACTCAGTTTGATCCCTTATGATCAGATACCCGCTTCAGTCAGTTGTCCAGTATCAAATCATAGTTTTGTATCGGCGAAAAGACCGATGCTGCATCCTATTGCAACACAAAATGTCAACTGTCTTATTCACTTTAATTTTTCTTCGCTCATACGATTAAATACACTACTGATTGATGTCAGAGGATTCTATTTATGAAGATGATAGGGGTGATGATGAGGTTAGGGCAATTATTAGTGCTTTTTGCTGTTATGCATATGTATGTTTTTAAGGTGCGCTTAAAAAGATTTTTCCTATATGTGGTATTTAAAGTATGTTTAGCTTTGTTACCTCGTAATAAAGCAGGGGATGACTGGCTGACTGTAGGTGCTGTTTAGACATCACCATCAGTTCAATGTCCTTCAGTGTTTCAGCCTTTCTCCACTTGGCTCTGCGGTTCTGGAACCAAATCTGAAACACGAACAACACACGTGCAACAACTTTATCCAGAGCAACACACTGATGAGCAACATACAGATGTATACACGTAGTAGGATGAAGAAAGACTTATTTTCATATCACTTTCCTATGAGAACAATTCTACACAGTAAAGATCATTTAATAGGATAAAAAATTCACCCATTCACCCACTGAAATACCTGCTTAACTTCATTTAGTACTAGTTTTAGTAGTCTAGTCTAGTCTAGTTTTTTAGTACTGTTTTAACCCAGCGTCACAACATTACAGTTGGGTTATTTGTACAAATTAAAATCTAGTCATTCTAACAAATTATGCCACACAAGAAACCCAAGTTTGACCCTAAAACTATACTAAATGATGTGCATGTGACATTTAAATCTCCAACGTGTGAAAAAAATTGTTAACAAATAGTGAAATGTAACACAAAACCATAGTTCTTAATCACATTTAAATTTGTGCAAATGAACCAACAATCATACAACACTCAAGCAAAAGTACACCCCCTGGTCCTTGGTAGTTTTCTACTGGGTGAAGTTTACCCGTTGTTGTGCAGGTGTTGTATTGACCCAGATTGGTGCCATATCACTCCACTGATTTTCAGTGAAGACATAAATGAATGATCAGCCATTTAGTGCACTCTATTATGTGTCATTTATCATTTTGTGGAGGTAATGCCTTATACAAGTGGCCGTCCAAAGACTGTTGCTATTGTTCCATTGATTACTATTTAGTCCAATCAGTGAAACATTCACCAACTCATTAGTAACCCCTGTCTGACTTATTGACTCATTTTACAGTTAAAAAGAAGACTCAGTAATAAATCAGTGGCTAAATAAGAGGCTCTGTGTGGTCAGTCATTTGACCAAGCAAATCATCGATTGATGCCGTTGTGCAGCGTTGAGCATTTTTCAGAATGATGTCACAGTTATCGCATTTATCTTCATTTCAATATGCTGAATAGTTTAACAAACATGTTATGAGTATTGCCATTGGTCATTATTGGTCAAATCAAAATCAAATAATGTCCCTCCTGGATACCAGTGTAAACAACTGCGGACAATCAAAGTCAAACAAATCCAGTAACAGCAGTTCATCATCAGCAATGATGATCTGTGGGTATCCTACCTGTATTCTGCCCTCAGTGAGGTGTAGGTGAGAAGCTAACTGGTCTCTGGTGTTGACGTCTGGGTAGTGAGTCTGCTGGAAGACTTTCTCCAGCTCCTGCACTTGGAGCGGTGTGAAGGTGACCCTCGTTTGCCTCTTTTTCCTCTGACCTGTAAACACATGATTGCCACTGACATGATCGTCCTCATCAGCATCATTTATCATGAGGCTGCCACAGTGAGCTCCTCTCTATCCTTCAATTTCATCAATGATAATACTCACTTGTGCACTCCGTGGTGGCTTTTGGAGACTCTAGTCTGATCTGTGGAGTTTCTGTTAACACAGAGAGAAATATAATGTGAACAGGAATGCTTTTAGAATCTTATTTTAATAATAGCAGAGTTGAAATGAAGAAAAACATACCTTCACATGAAAACTGGTTAGATATCCTGGTGTTTTCCTTAATGACAGACCAGTCACGCAGAACTCTTTTCTCTTTTCTGACACACGTGGGCCTCCTGAGGATTTCTTCAATGGAATGGGATAACTTTTTACCTGGTTGAGATTCCCTTTCTTCATCCACGCAGGACTCCTTCTCTGTGTTTCTTATATTCCACGTTTCCACGAGTGTATCCCCCGCCATCAGCACCTTTATTACCAGATTTCTCTTTAAGGTATGCACACAAATGAACGCAAACTCCTCTCATGCGCACTAAGCCTTTTGAAAACTGCGAGACTTCCTCTTCTGCTCTCTGGTATATTTGTTGCACTCTGCTCGCTGCAAAGTGAAGAAGCTTGTCCTCCCTCTCCTGTCTGCCTGTGTTTGACCTGTATCACATTATTAGGGAGGGGCGACTGGAAGTATGTAACTTCATGCTTCTAGGAAAACTCTACAATCAGCATCCACTGATGATTTTTTTTTTCTGTGGCCCTTAAGGACTTTTAATTTATGGTGTGCTCATTGTAAATGTGTAAATGTTGACTCCTGATATTATTATCTGCCCTTATTACTCTTTGACACACACCATTTAATAGAACCAAGTTGTTAAATTTACCCTGAGGTTTTATTACCTTCAATGTAACCAGCATAAAAACAAATTCTTGTGTTGTAGGTTCCAAGCTCAGACGACCCCGAGATAATATTCAGCAATAAAACATATTTAAATTTTTTGCTTCTCTTTCTTATCACTGGATTTATTGGAAGACTAAACTTTATCGCCTTGGCCTCAGAATGCCCCCTCACACTTCAGTTCACCTTTCGGATATACTGATAACACAATACTGGGAACAGATCTTTTCTCGTGTGTCTAGCATGTCTCCATCTATTGTTGGCTTTTTAAAATATATGACACTGAACCAACCTGAAAATATAGGCTGAGTTTAAAATGGCCGAGATAATGAATTTATGGTTAAACAATCTGTTTCCCAGCAGCATGCAGTCATCCAAGAAGACTTTTTAGCATGTTTTTTCCCAGCCGTGCCCAGCTCATTTTTCGGGATCAAGCTCTAAAAATGCTAGAACCGACATTCACCATAATGCAACAGATAGCATGTCCTCATCAGACCTTTCTTGCTGGATACATACCCTTGTCTTTCAAACTTAGCACCTGTCATGGTTCTGAGTTGAGTTTGTTTTGTTTCCTGTTTTATTTTGAAAAGTTTTTCTCTTGCATGTTTCTGTCTGCTTGTTTCCTGTTTCTTGATTAGTTGATTGATTTCACCTGTGTCTCGTTTTCCTGCCCTCACCTGTCTATTTAAGTTGTGTCATTGCCTTTGTTCTCTGTTGGTTCGTTTGTTGTGTTAGTCTCCATGTTCCTGCCTCGATTCCTTGTGTTTCCCTGTGTGTGCTTTGAGATTTTGGTTTTCTGATTTTTGGATTTTGCTTTTCGTGTCTGCGTTTGGGTCCTGTTCTCTCCTGTAACCCGGCCGTGACAGCACCAAGTTCAGTAAAATTATCAGTGTAGACAAGCACAGAAAAAAACCCGCCCACACAGAAATAACCCTGACATTATCGTCGGGATCATTATCGCAGACTTTTAAAGACTCCTCCAGAGCTGAGTCTGAATCAGAGCAGAAAGCAGAAATATACTCTTCTACACTGAGGGGGAAGTTAAAAATGCGTAAAATAGAATTCTTTGATTTAATGCAATAACGTATCATAGGGGCTTAATAACAGCATCACATGGCTACTGTTTCAAAATGAAACAACATTTATATTAATCTGTGCACACACATAAGAATGTAGGACCAGAAGAGCGGTAAATATATGTTGAATTTCCAAACTACCTTCTGTCAAAATCTGCATGGGAGGCTTCTGAAAACAGCTGTTTTGTATCTAGAGACTCCCTCTCGCCAAAAATTGAGTTATTTTAGCTGTTTGTCAGTGTATGAATAAGCATAAGCTTAAACAAAATTGGCAAAATACACAAGTAATAGGGCCAAGCACCTCTAGTGTATCATCACAACATCACAAACTCATGCACAAATATGAAGTTTTAAAGTTGATATGACTTAACTATGACTTAGCATTCCTGCAAATATGAGAAAATTATAAAAGTGAATGCACATTGTGCAAAGACAGCTGTGGGTGTAATCGTGTTATAATTTATTAAATTCACAGATTCTCGCTCTCAGTTCCAGTATGGCTTGCAACATTGATATGAACCCTGCAGGTGGTGCTGTTTTCTACCTCTGTCGTCACTCATGAGGCACAGAATGTGACCCTCATGTGTCTCTCGTGCTCTGTGACTAATCTGGTGTACAGAGAGAGGAGTCAAGAGGAGTTAATATAAATGTGATTATTATACAGAATGGACAGAAATACACTTGATTCAAAGAAAAGCTTATAGCTAATTAATCACATATAACTGTTTTGTTTTCTGTCAGAGACAAACGTGGAAGCCAAGGTAAAGTATGATGTAAGTGAGTGTTGCTTTAATGCACTCAAAGCTGCACTCTTAAAGTCACGAGATGCAATGAGAGTCTGTATTAGATGAAACTACATTCTGAGAGCCAAAACATTTTGACTGAGGCGGTTTTTAATGAATGATTTTACAGTTTCCCAGGTTAACTCTCCTCAGGGCATTGCAGCGTGCTACAGTAAGGACAACAACTTGTTTGTAACACAGCTATTTTTGCTCCACTTCAATGATAGAATAATCTCTGTATCACTGTATACTCAATCTGTTTCCTTGATCAGGAGAGAAGATGACCTAATATTGTTGACCTTTAAATGTAAAACAATATCAATTCTCTCGTTTTAATTAAAACACGTGCTACGCATTACTGTAAAAAGATTCCCTGTCTGCTCAGCGATGGACTGCGCACTGTCCCTCACGCAATTTGATTATGGAACAGACACACATTTGAAAAGTACACTGTCTCCGAGGCTTAATGTGATGTCGTGTGTTTGACGCAAACACTCAGATGTAATTCATCGTTTCTTGTGGTTCACAAAAGAAAAGATCTTTAGCTATGCTTTGGTGATTTGACACACACTCACAAGGATCATTATCAGAGCTTCACGTTTTAATAAGCTGATGACAACAGTGGCTTAGCTGCTCATTAATACCAGTGCAACGATTGGCTGCTGGAGGCTACACAGTACTGGTGGCAATTCTGGGCCTTCACTACCTGACATGTGATGGATCTTTATATACTGCACACAGTCACATGCACACAGAGCAGAAGACCTCATGATGTCCCAGCGCTGCTTCTCTCCGTGCCGTGCAAGTTTCATGTGAGCTCAATTTCCTTCGACTATTCTATTTAGTGCTTTTTTTCCCCAAGATCCCACCCCTACTATTTGAATAGTCCCAATCACTCAAGACAAAAGCTTTCTTATAATATTTTGTAATTTAAAACTGCCTTTTAAATTCTGCTCAGACTGTTGGAGGAGAGCATTGAATAACTTGATTTTACAGATAATAACCTGATTCAGTTTCAGTTTCCTACAGTATGAACTTTTAGCTATGCTGTTATGACACTAGGGACAGCAATGTTGATTTGTTGTTTTGTTGGTCCACCACTTTGGTCCAGATTAAATTATCTCGACTATTAAATGGGTGAAGTCATGAAACCTTGTAGAGACATTTATGGTCACTAGTCAATGAGGTCTGATGATCCCCTGTGTGTTTCATCTTGTATCACCTTGATGTTGATATTTTGTGGTTTTGAATGAAATTTCTTCACAATGATTAAATGGATTTTCATGACACAACAGATGACACATATTGTACAGACATTCATATTCTCCACAGGATGAACTGTGATAATCTTTTTATCCATCACGTCAAAATTTTAATGTGTCTTGTGATTAGATCTGCTCTGCCGGTCAACGCTCTGATCGACTCAAGAAACCCCACCTAACAACTGATTATCACGACATTCAGTTCACATGTTCATTTTCCTTTCAGGCTGAATTATAATGACAAAACTTTCCATTAGTGTAAGATTTCACTTTTTAAAATGCTCACAAATACCTGCAACAAGCAATCTTCCCATCTGCCACAGCTGGATTTTGTGTTTGCTATTCAATAGCAAATGTTGACTTGCTAACATGCTAAACTAACATGATAAATGGTATACTTTATATTTGCTTACTATTAGCATGTTAACACTGCTGTTGTTAGCATGCTAACATGCCACTGTCAGCTCACATAGCTTTTAGAAACATGGAGAAAGAAGCCTCAGCAGTATGAAAGGGTTTACACAAAAATATCCTGCTAGAATTTTGCTTGTTTTACTATTCCTAGTGCAAGTTTATAATTAATTGTCATATTATTAATTGTTTATACTATGATATGCTGGCAAATTCAAGCAGATATGCTTTTCTTGTTTTATTAGTTACTACACCACTATAAAATATACTGAAAATATGTACGATATAGTGTACAATAGTATAGTATAGTGTATGAATGCTCTAAAATAAGTATGCTATAGTTTGCAGAGGCAATAATTTAAAAAAGTTGTTGACCCACTAGTGTCCAGGTAGGATGTGTGAGACAGGAAGACGAAACAGGAAGATGTGACTGTGTCTGAGAAAAGGCTTCAGAGCTGTTCCTTTGGTGAGTTTGGTTAAAACTTTTTTTTTTCCCCTCGATGTCTTGATGTCACACAGCAGCCAATTTGTGACCTGGATCTTGACTGTGAAACAAGAAAAGATGCAGATTAACAATCCTGTGACAGAGGATGTGAAAATACACAGCCACCCAGATGCCAACAGTGTGAAAATCCGAGCTCCCATTGCTGCCATCTAACAAACGCCCCCTTTTGGATCTTAATTAAGTAGATGTGGGCTGCTATGAAACTCTTAATGTAGACTAATAATGTAATTTAATCTAATATCATTTCAGGGGAAACAGAGCTATACGGCAAATTAGGAAATGAAATTAACATTTACTGAACATTTAGGCATCATCGATAACAGCTTTGCACCATGTGATAGTTTGGCAGCATGTGATAGTCAGGAAGGTTTGCCCTTCCAAAACAAATATTTGTTGTAGGGCAAGACATGAGTTGAGCTATGCCCCAAAGACTAGATTCTAACTATTCAGCATCTCTGACTTTATGGTGTCTTTAAAGAGGTCGGAACAAACAGTAAGTGTTGCCTTCAAGGATCCGCTCTCTCACAGCTAAAGCAGCTTACCTAAGACCTGTATCCTTTTTTCTGCTTTCAGTCTAAAGTTTCTTGTACTTGAGATTAAATGGTAGTGAGGAGAGTGTTTGAGAGCGAGAGAGAGAAAAAAAAAATCTGTACTCTGTCTGAAAGGGTATCCCCTTCCTGCCAGACGCTGGTTGGTCAGCTGCTCTTACTGTTGTAATTGGGTTCACATGAGCTGCTGGTGGGACTTATTTCAATCAACAAGCGCAGCAGTCTCATGTCTGAAGTCTGCTCCGTCTTACTAAACTGCCCACCACCCCCCACCCCACCTTACACAACCCGTCCTCCCACCTCCCTTGCTCTCTCCCCTCTCCGTTAGACTCTCCAGTCGTCTCTTGATGCGTTCCCTCCCCTCTCACTCATGTTTTTTCACTTTTCTGTTGTGTTTTCGGCCCCAGACGACCACCTGAGCCTATAGGTTGAAGCTGACATGGTGCCAGAAAAGGAAACTAATGGCCTTGACAACTATGCATTTTCAGTAAGTACAACCTTTAAGTCCTTTCCTACAAGGGAATGTTTTGAAAAGTTTGCATGCTTTACATTTTCTTTTGAAGTTATTCTCGATGGTTGCAAAGCTTAAACTAAATTATTTTTAACTAATTAGAGATTTAATTTCAGCATTTCTACCAGTAAATAATCTAGCATTTTACTCTGAAACTGTGTCTGAATGTGAGCACATCCGGATCATATGTCGTATTAGTTGGTCATTTATCTCTCCTGTAATCACTGAACTGAATAATAAATGCGCTGTGTCCGTCTTTTAGTACCATTGTAGAAACTAGATGTTAATAATTGACACCACATAGAATAGCTGGAAAGGTATCGTCATGGCTACGTATGAACGTACTTGTTTACATTCTTGCTTCTCCATGCTGAAAATCAAATCATTGGAAAGATAAGTGGTGTGCTGTTTAGGCAGAGAAACAGGGGCTCGAACTATGCAGAAAAAAATTGTATGGTATTTTTAATCTACAACATATTAGAGAAATAATTCTGGCTTTGAACCAGAAAAGGAACATTTAGTTCTACCACTGAAAATAGAAAGTTTTCTAATAAGCACTGGGACACATTCCCTCACTGGCTAGTTGAACATGAACTTAACTGTATTCAAGCATTCTGTTGTTGCTGGTGTCTTAAGATTTGACCCATATAAAGAAATTACTGCATCTGCAAAAATCTGCAGCATGCCATCATTTTATATGTATCTTTAAATGACCTCTGTTTGCCCATCTTTCTGACTGTTTGAAGCTTGAAGGGCGCTTTTGTGATCTACCGGACGCAAAACATGGAGCGGAAATGGATGCGTCCATGGAGGGAGAAAGCAACAAGCTGGCATATTGTGTAACAGATGTGCCTCCTTGGTACCTGTGCATCATTCTAGGCATGCAGGTACGTCAGCGGAGGGGGGTTTTAAGGTCATGTTTGACGATGAGTCTCCACTCATTTCCTGATGTTATATAACAATGCAAACATGACCGCAGTGTCACATGAGAGCTTCTGTTTGACGCTTCCTTCACGGTTGGCTAGACTTGGTTTTATTTACGCAGGCATGATTGTGAAATTTGCTCCAGATACAGCTGAGATGGTAAAGTCAGTGAGAGTTTGTTTTATACATTAAGCAGCTATAAACAGACAGATTTTCCTCGCAAGGCCTGAATTAGTTGTATTTGCTCATATAAACAATTTTTTTTCTTCCGTTGCCATTGCAGCAGCATCCATCACGAGTCATTGCAGTTTATTAACTTTATATGTGAAGCCCTTCAACTGTATGTTCAGTGACATGTAAAAGTCTGTTTAAGTTTAGATGAGGTTTTAACCTCTGCCTAATGCACATTAAGTCCTCACAAAACAAAAACAACGTCTTGATTTGTCTTCATGTACATAAACTAAATGTATCTCCTGATAAGTTCCCCTCTTGTCTTTGCTCTCTCAGCACTGTTTGACCGCATTTGGAGGTATCATCGCCATCCCGTTGATTGTGTCTCAGGGGCTGTGTCTGCAGCACGATGGCCTCACACAAAGCCACCTCATCAGCACCATCTTCTTCGTCTCCGGCATTTGCACCCTGTTGCAAGTGACCTTTGGCATTAGGTGAGGGAGTAAAGGAGTACAGGAGCAGGATGAAACTAGATTTCTATTTATAATCTGAAAAATCAGAAAAATCACATCCATTCACTGGATAGGATTGGAAGATAAGATAAAAAGCAGCAGTCCAGCAGGGTTCATTAATTTGGAATTAACCATACTGCTCCCTCTGATTAAACAGGCTGAACAAAACGTCCTCTCAGCTTTCTGTCTTAACCTCTTTTGAACTGTGAGGCCTGCCAAGTTGGTGTGTGGCCTTAACCAATAAACAATAGTGTATTATCCCGTGTTGGTGGCCATGGCTTCTATTTTAGGGATTATCAGAGGGAAAGTAGAACCTTTGCACTAAGATGCTTTGAAATGTTCATGTATTTTTTGCTGTGATGAGAAATCATACATATTGAGATAAATTACTGTAAAAATAGATGTTACCAAATTGTATTTGGCAGTCTGGCCAAGACATTTTTAGTATAATATAGCATAATACAGTATGATACTATATGACATCATGTAGTGGAATAGGACAAGATACAGTCTGATATGATACAATGCAGTACAATATAACTCAGTGTGGTACAGTGAGATGCCATACAATATAATCTGCTACAATACGATATAATATGATGCAGGATGGTAAAATTCTATTGTTGCAGATTACTCAGTCACTAAGTCAGGACACTGTAACCAAAACCTACTCAATGAGAAGTATCTCTGGTGTGCAGTGACACACAGAAGATGTTAAAATGATGTCATGGCTCATTTTGTTGAGCAGACCTACAAACATAAACCATGTTTTGTTGCTCTGAACTTGTACTGTGTTTTGGCTGTGCACAGCCTCAGCCAAGCTGAATATTGGTGTCACGGTAGGATTAGGGAAGGAATTTCTATCTTATTATGTTTGGAATCTAGTTCTTGACTAAATCCTCATTCCCGTAACTTAGCACCACTGGTGCTTTCTTGTCTCTCTCGAAATACGCTGGAGGTCAGCATTGAGGAAATGTTTAATGGCACGCTGCTCAAGAGAAGGCCAAAAGAAAACATTGCTAATTACATTTTCCATGGTTTTTGCATAGTTTCCCATGTTTTCCACAAATATGCCATCATTCTTTAGCCTTTCTGCTCTTTCTGACTTACTGAAATGAAAAGTTCTGAATCAGTTTACTATCTGAGTGAATTGTTGACACTGAAGTGAGCAGCATCATGTGGATTATTACATAGCAGTTGGCTTTAACTCAGTTGACCTTGTACAGCAGGCTGCTAATTGAAGAGTCTCGCTGTCCACCTTCATATGATACAGATAGAGATAAAGACTTGTGAGGTGAATTAAAAAGAAGCTGCACTCTTATCAAGCAATTATAACCTTTTAATGCCTTTTCTTAAGGTGATTAATTCAAGTCTTAGCCTAATCTTGCAGAACATCTGACGTGATGATGTATGACCCTTTCTAAAAATGCTACTATCTTGTCACTGTTTGGCTGAATTACCTACTTTGTGTCATCTTTATTTCTAGACTGCCCATTCTCCAGGGTGGTACATTCACATTGCTGGCTCCCTCCATGGCAATGCTGTCGATGCCAGAGTGGACGTGTCCTGCGTGGACCCAAAATGCCAGCCTGGTTAACACCTCCTCCCCAGACTTCACAGAGGTGTGGCAGAGTCGAATGAGAGCAGTAAGTGAACCATCTGGTTTTTCTCATTGAAAACAAATTTTTTGGTTAAAAGCTATTTTCTTCACATGCAAATGGCCTCTCTCATGATATCATGAATGATATCATTCCACTGCAGCATGAAAATCTGACATAAAAATCCCCATTTAATCAACCTCTCTCAGGCAAAATGTGCCATCAAAACAAACTTAAGCTCAAAGTATCTCTCTTTCTCCAAAACCAGACAACTCTGCCAAAGACAACCTGTATCACATTAAAGCTGCACTAACCATGCGTAAAATGATGAGCATATCAATATCAGTCCTATTGTGCCTGTTGTTGGACATGTGCTAATTGTTTCAACAGAGCCTTGAGTTGCACAAACAGAGCCATTGTTAGATATGCTGTGTAATGGTAATATTATGTCTGCAAGTTTCAAGCTAGCTTGAGCCTTTGCTCACATGTATGAAAGCATTAGCAATGCAGGGTTGATGTAATTGTTGAGGTTGTGTAGCTAGCTGGTTTGATTGTCAAGAGGATGGATGGCTGAAGCTCAAAATATAACATGTGTAATGGAGGACAAAGGCTTTTAAACTTGAGGAAAATTGATTTTTCTTTGTCAGAGGTGGACCTAGCTCACATGTAGCTGGAACATTCACGTTAGCAAGAGTATAATAGAGTATAAGAGTAAATTGGCCAAAAACTCAATATACCATGTTAATTTGGCAACATTATTTCAACTTATCAGAGTGAATTAATCAGAGGAACTCTTCATGTCTTCCACAAAGCATTTTAGATGATGTGCTACTGCTGTGAATACTGGGGATAAAATGATGTTAGCTGAGGTAGCAGTTTTCTTCAGCAGACCATCACTGACCAATAGCAACAAGAAGCTAAAGGATTTATAGGAAATGTGGTCTTAATTTTAAGAAAACCAACCCAACACGCTGAACAACACCACTGTGGCGTTAACAAAGAGATAATAACTTCTGTTCATTTCTGGTAAACAACTTTGTAACAAGAGTGATGCCACATTTTGACCATCCTCTTATTTCTGTCTGTCTTCAGCTGCAGGGGTCCATCATGGTGGGCTCACTCTTCCAGGTGTTTGTTGGTTTCTCTGGCCTCATCGGCCTTTTCATGCGCTTCATTGGACCTCTCACCATCGCTCCCACCATCTCTCTCATTGGACTCTCGTTGTTTGACTCGGCGGGCAACAATGCTGGCTACCACTGGGGAATAGCTGCCATGTGAGTATAAAATGCTGTCTTCTAAGGATTTGAGGTCAGTGCTGCCAAGTTTTTTCAAAAATAATAATTTGAAATCTGTGTAAAGCATAAATCTCTCTGCAGGACAGGAAAGCCTATTAAAAGTTCTTTGCCAAAGAAACTGCTTAGTTGCTCTACTTTGCTTTGCGTTGGTTAGAGCCAGACCAAAGCTGTGCAGTACTACATATTTAACTCTAATTGCATATTGTAAACTATTGTCTTGTCTAATGTCGTCCCTGTCTCACACAGGACCACAGCTCTGATCACCCTGTTCTCACAGTACCTCCGTCACATACCTGTGCCCTTTCCTACGTACAGCAAGGATAAAAAACTGCACATCTCCCGTGTCTACGTCTTTCAGATTCTCCCTGTAAGTATTAAACACATTTGTCTGTCATTGTTAACCAGTAATTACCTTTTGGGATTGAGTTACACAAAATAATTTCTGCAGTTTGTCTTCACACTGCTTTTTTTTGTACGTATCCTCAGGTTCTGCTTGGAATCACTTTATCTTGGCTAATCTGCTACATTCTGACAACCTACAACGTATTTCCTAATGATCCAGATCAGTATGGTTACTTGGCCCGCACTGATCTGAAAGGAGACGTTATGAGCCAAGCTCCGTGGTTCACTTTTCCATACCCAGGTACAGACTGCAGAGCTGAACACCTGAAGAACCTTTCTAGTTATGAAAACAGGTGGTAGAAAAATATATATGCAGGCATTACATGCTGTGTTGTTCTCTGTTGTTTTATGTTTCAATCCACATGAAGGCCAGTGGGGGATGCCAACTGTGAGCCTGGCAGGAGTGGTTGGTATCCTGGCTGGTGTGATTTCCTCCATGATAGAGTCTGTGGGGGACTACCATGCATGTGCCAGACTATCTGGGGCTCCGCCTCCCCCTAAACATGCTATCAACAGGGGTATTGGCATTGAAGGATTGGGCTGTCTGCTGGCTGGAGCCTGGGGTACAGGAAACGGCACCACTTCGTACAGTGAGAATGTTGGAGCCCTTGGTATCACAAAGGTAATAGTACCCTTGTGCAAACAGGGAAACAAAGTGTAGAATCCAAATGTAGACCACTGACCACTGGTGCAGTTAAAAGATTTAATAATTAACACAAAGAAGCACTGTTAACACTTACTACATTGATGAGGCATGTGTAGGCGAAGTCCAAACAGGCAAACATATCCAAACGGAATGAGGAAAGAACCAAAGTCCAGGGAAACAAAAGCATGAAATCAGAAAACAGGAGGAAATGTGAGGAACAAGGCTGGAACACTGAGTACAAGGTGCAAAGAAGAACTGGCACCTCAGAGAAGGGAACACACTTTAAATACCACAAGGAACTCATGAACTAATGAAGCACATGCAACATAGAAACCAGGTGAGAAACAGACACAGACAAGAAGAGAGGACAACAAAGACACATGAGAAAGATTCTTTCAACATAAAACAGGAAATGACAGAACTAAAACCCAAAACGCTGACAGATAATATTGTGTTAACCCGTTTTTTAGGGATATTAATGTTTTACCAATACAGACTGAAGAGTTCAAGAGCTTCAAGAGAACCCTTCTCTTATCCTCTCCTCTCTTGTTGCAGGTTGGCAGTCGCATGGTGATAGTAGCGAGTGGAGTCTTGATGGTTGTCATGGGCGTGTTTGGGAAAGTGGGCGCTATATTCACCACTATCCCAACACCTGTGATAGGAGGGATGTTCATGGTTATGTTTGGCGTCATCTCTGCAGCAGGAGTTTCGAATCTGCAGGTACACACCCATTTTCATTTTGCATTTAGACCAAATACATTAACCTTAATATTACATGAAAATAGTTCTGACATTTTCTCCTATGTTTTTTTCCTCCACTCACATTTTCAGTACGCAGATATGAATTCATCCCGAAACATCTTTGTTTTTGGCTTCTCTATGTTTTCTGGCCTGGTCATTCCGAACTGGATATTAAAGAACCCAGAGGCTATTGCTACAGGTGCACGGATGAAATAGCACTGTGTAATCTTATTCATAAAAATCATCATACTTTTTCTTCTTTATTTTTAAAGTGGTTGAACCAATTTCTTTCTGTTCTGTTCAGGTGTGGTTGAAGTAGACCAGGTGCTGCAGGTTCTTCTGACAACCAGTATGTTTGTAGGAGGGTTCATTGGCTTTATACTGGACAACACAATTCCAGGTATTGTTTCTATTTAGTACACTGTTAGTTTTATTTGCTATATATGATATATGAATCATATCGTATTATCATCCTATTGACAGCAAAATCACAAATGTACAAATGCATTCTGTGTAATACTGGTAGTCTGGATACAGAAACCCGGCAGAAATATCAAGCAGAAAGTTAACAAAGGTCAAAATACTGAGGAGAATGAATCTAATAAACAGCAAAGCTTATGCTCATCTTCCGTCAAGTGACTGTAAGTGACTAGCTGCTGAGTGTCTGGTGATTAGCACAACAATGACTGTGGTTAATCACTTGTCTTGGGTCAGACTAAGAAATACAGTTTCACAACAGGGAGACAACGGTTGCAGTCTGATGTAAATGATGCCCAGTGTCTTTTTCTATCCATGTTTCCTTGACCTTGATGAAAAATGTTATGAGATCAAGGAGAGATACGCCTTTTCTTTTGTAAGGAATGTCCAGTCTGTCTTTTGCTTAACGATAAAAGAAACAAATGCCCCCCTTCTCTTTGCTTTCAGAGAATCTGTCTATCATGGCTGCCAATCAGATACTTCTGGGTCATTTTACTCAGTCAGGAACCTTCTTCAGTAATAAAAGGACTTTCTGGCTATTGGCTATTAAAATAGTGTCTTGGCTTAATATCGTTTTTAGAGACCAAGACTAGATTGTTTTAGCAAATGCTCAGTTTTTCTCCAAAACAGTTGTGAAATGGGTCTATTTTTGAGAAAAGCATATTGAACTGTGTGTAACAGTGTAAAAGGAGGGGAAGACTATCATGAGTGAACATGAGTGTCCCGGGAACGTGACGCAGCATTCCCAAGCTTTATGAAAAATGAACATGCAAGCCAAGTCAGAAAATAACATGAGTCTGTTATCTCATTTCTCCAGTCAGCTGTGATGATGTGGTTTAACACATTTAACACGTGTCCAACAGGATCAAAGCATGAACGAGGCATCATGGCGTGGAACAAGGCTCACGAGGACGACTCCAGCAACACACTGGAGAGCGGAGAAGTCTACAACCTTCCCTTTGGCATCAGCTCTTACTTTTCTTCTTTCTCCTGGCTGAGGTACATACCATTCTGCCCTCCCGGCGTGCCCAGCTCCCTGAATGGATCCGGAGCAGATACTAAAGCCCTGGAGCCCAAGCAGCCACTGGGGCGCGCAGAGCCTTCGCAGATCATTATTGGAGTGGCTCTTTGAGAGGTGAACTCACGTCAGCGTGCCGTTTTGAGGATTTTCCAAAAAACACTACCATCAGAGGCAGCTCAGTTTGGACCTCCCGTCTTTTGTTAAAGACGCTGTACTGTAACAATATGGTGCAAAGTATGTCACATTGATTTTTTAGAGTAACAATTGCAAATTACATCTTGTACAAGATTAAGATTAAAGTATGAACTTTGTTTATTTCTTATACATGGATCTCCTTCCTTTTAGGAAGTAGTTAAGAATCTACAGGTAGATATTATTAGATATTTTGTAAATTATTATTGATATAAATATATAAAATCTTGACAACAGTTTTTTCTGTACAGTAATCTGACATTTTCACAGAGCATACACTGATGAATATACCCACACTATTTCTTTGGTTTAAAGCTTGAAATCGTTTTCTTGATCTTATCAGTCTTAATGAAACCACAACCAGGTGCTCGTGAACAAACACTGAAAAGACATGTGAATGTAAGTAGATGTGATGTTTAATGCCATATTCAGCGTATTAATCCAATGTATACTTTCATATATATACAGTACCTCATGTGTGAATTAACTCTGCTGTGCCAGTCAGTATTTTAATAATTGCGTCATTATTAGTCTGTGCACTTTATTTGTGGCAACAGGTTTGTAACAGGACGTTTCTCTCAGGCTAACTACAGCCTGCCAGCAGACCATGCCATGCAAGATGCAGTGTTTCCTCAATGCATGAATCAGGATTATTCATTGACCTCAACTGATTTTTGTCAACAGAGAGGGTGTCTTTATATGTGCAAAGTAAACTCCAACATGGCACCATTGTGTAGCAACCGATACGTGTTTAATTCGTCTCAGTCAGGTCCTGCTTAATGGCTTTGTACAAACCAACAAAAGTCTCTTCCCATACATCTCGGTGTTCAGCAGCGGAACTGACCATCTGCTGGGTGGTGTATACTAAAGTCAACAGGGTGCGCTCAAAATCATCCTGATCCAGGTGACCAGTGTGTTTCGAAAGGTCAGAGATGAGCCTAAATATATCAGTTAGCTTCCTGGGTATGATCTCCTCGCAGATGACTTGCAGCTTTCTTGTCTTGCGGAGGGATGCCAGCTCAGCATCTTGCACTGAAAACTCTCCACTGGCCTCAAAGTGGATGCCAGCCAGCAGGATCTAGAGGATGAAAAGAAGAATTAGAAACCATCAGTGTTAATTGTTGAGCTTTATTTGCTGGTTTTACTGTTATTTGTAGATAATTTTATCTCACCTCAAATAATAGATGAACATCATCAAAGGAGTTGTGGAAGGTGGGGTTTTCCACATTTGCAGCCCCTCGTTTTATTCTGCTAGCAGCTGGGAAGAGGGCTTCTGGGCAAAGAGAAATGTCTCCTCAGAAAAGCTTTGCTTTCAGATTTCATCACGTTTCTGTCTTGTGATTTACTGCTGTGGAACCAATAGGCTTCTTGAATCTGCTAAGTTGGAAATCCCAAGCAAACAACAAACTTAAACTGTTATGTCCCATGAAATGCAGGCTTTACTGGGTTGCTGATGTTCTGGCACACGTGAGAGACTCATTTGGTTCGCACCATGCTAGACTGTTGCTCGTCTGTCATATGCACACTGTGCATTTCAAATTCTCCGACCTCTTGACCTTACAGATGACTTCTATCTGCAGGCGATGAGACGTGACCCCAAACTTCAAAGGGGTGCAGAAGAATCAAAGGCGGAGTAACACGCAGGTTGTACAACAGGCTCCAGATGACTTCGACATGCAGTTTACTGGCTTAGCATCTTCACAGCATTCCTTACATCCATGATTTAGACCAGGTTGTTAACCACAGCAGATCTTATCCAGTAAAGGAAGACTCACAAGCTAAGAAGGTGTAGCTTGTGTTATGATAGTTGTTTATGAGATAGTATTAGCATGATTTATGGGCATAGACAGTGCCTACTAGAAAGACTATTAATTGCACAAAAACGGGCATGTTCCTCTGCTCATACCTCCTCCAACACAATATGCCAAACATTTCTTGACTACATATGCTTACAGCTCTGTGAGGCTGTATCGCCTGGAACAAAGTGTTCAAAATGACAATGCTAACCTGATGGTGTTTAGCACAAACTAGTGCCCTGGATAAGTGTAAACCTTGACCTGCTGATGGCACAAGAGGGAAAGTCAGGGGATCCATCAGTTAATGGTCATGCTTTAAACCAAACAGACGCAGAAAAGGGTAGACAGAAAGAAACTCAGGTCACTGATTTCACTTCCTGTCCAGTATCTCCAGCACCTTCTTTGCGTGCTTTGGTTTTATTCATTCACATAAAGTTTGGAGCTCATACAGTTTACAGTTAAAAATGACACACTTCAAGTAACAATGTTGGTTAGATGAAAAACAGACGAAACGGATGGGAAGAAAAAACTGAAGAAAAGACAAAATCATGCCGACATCCTGACAGTGATTGAGTGGCTGATACCAACAGAGACTGAACTGGACTGAGTGGTTTGATGGCCTCAGTCAAAGCCATTAAAGCTGAACAGTTTTGACTGGAGTCTGGTCTGAGGTAAAGATCTTGTGACCAACTTGTACATTATGGCATTAAAGAGAGTTTGGAAACGCAGTTAAGAAAACCCTTCAAAGCCTAATCCAGAGTCAATTACCCAACTGCCAACTCTTCCACTCGTTTCCATCCACTAGTTTATATCAGGCTCAGCAAGTGCAACCAGATGATGATATTTTAACATGCGTCTGCGGGATCAAATAATCCGCACAAGTCAGTCATAATGTTTAGTTAATGATCTCCATTAATCAAGTTCAATAAAGCTGATTAAGGCTGGCGCCATTAACCAGGATTGCTCTTTATTGTTTCTGCAAAACACCCGCGGTTCATCAATTTAACCATTTTAACATTTTTGCCTACCCTTTAAGGGATCCTCCTGCGTCGATTAAAACGAAATGCAGTTTATTTATATTCTAAAGCAACTTGGACCCAAAAATCAGGCCCATGACTAAACTGCACACATAGTTCATATGGTTACCAGCTGAACTCAGTATCAAAGGGATGACAGAGGCCACGTTTTTTATGATGAATTCCTTTTTACTGACACTCAGACACTGATTTGTACTTCCTGTCAGTGGTGTGGGCAAAACCAGAAAAGTCGACAGTCAGAATTGCAGTTTAATGCAGTTTAAGTTCTGTCTTGTGTCTGATGTGTTTTATCAGTGAGGGAAAAAAACCAAGGACACTTTGCAAATCTCAAAAGATCCCACCTAATCAGACAAGAGTAAATCTCGGACCAGAGCAAAGCTGAATATCTCAGCGGTATGCTTTTCATTCAGCTGAGGAATATGAGTTTCCTCTTTCGGATCGGTTCCTGACACTCCCCTTGCTTTCATATTAGAACCAGGTGCAGCTGACATCTGAACTCAGTTGCTAGATAAGAATAAAAGCTTGCAAAGAATAAAACGGGCTGTAACTTGAAAGACAAAGTAATCAATCTTCCAACGTGTATAAGGTGTTATATTTTCTTATTATATCTTATGATCTGCGCTGTCTAACTTAAAGGTGCTACTCTTGGTACTGTTATGCACTGAGGAGGATAGAAGTAAAATGTGTGAGATAGATATGATGTCATGTCCAATACACATACTGAGGTCAGTCCTGCTACAAAACTATGTTTGTACAGTATTCTGTTCATTTGTTTTCAGTGAAAACACCAGTGTTGAGCAAGAAAACAGAAGGATGAAGGATCGCTGTTTTTCCAGTCAGTCTACAGCCAAGATTTTGTCTGATAAATGCTTTTTCTAAGATCTAATTGACCAAATGTTATGGTGTCAGCTCAGAATCACATGCAAAAATAACTAATTATTGTCATTAACGCACTCTGACATTCTTCCTATCAAATAACAGCCGACCTGCTGCTAAATATTCCTTTTGCTTTATGAAGAAGACAATAGTAGTATTATGATCTGTAGTTACATTACGCCATGAAAACTTCCTTTTCCTACATGTATGTAAACAAACTGATGTGTTTACTGTTCTGCATTAAAATCTGAAGCTTTAGTCCAAGTCTTACCTTTAGTCTGATGTAGCATGACACCTGTTTCGATGCAGCAGTAGAGAAGACCGACAACGAGCAACCTCCAGGGCAGCATGGTGGCCTGATCACTCTCACAATGTCAGTGGCATTGAGTCCTTTTCACTGTATGCCTCCCTGTTAATACCCAGGGTGCCTCTCCGTTGCATTTCACCTTGTCTCTTCACTTTGCAGCTGCAGCCCCGCATAACATCGGACTGTGCACCCTCTTCATCACTACTGTTCTCCTAGCCCATCTGTCCTCAGGACTGCGTTTTCTCCCCCTCCCACCCACATCTGATCTCTCTCACTCTCCCTCTCTTTCCTTCCCCGCGCCTCATGCTTTCTTTTAAGACTTTCAGCTGGTTGTCATCAAGTTCACAGATATCATTTTTCTTTAAATCCTTCTGCTCTCATCACTTTACAGGTATATGTTAATGACACATCATTGTCCTTGTCCTACCATCAGCATCCCTTTCATCTCCAGCGGCAGCATTTTTCTTGCTGCTTTATCTTTCCCCATCGTTTATCATCTGAGTACTTCAAACAGGACTTACGTTCACTTATCCTTCAGTCCAGAAATGAAATCCACTGCTGTGCTAACGCAACTCAACAGTTAATCCACTCATACCCTTTTTATTCGGAATATGAATGATTATATGGTTCAGATGCAACCAGCAAACCATGAAGTCCTGTACGTAGTCATTATCTGTCACTGTCATTTACGGTCTGTTCAGCTTCGGGAGCAGCTTGTCATGCAAAACATACTCTGTGTGTGTCTTTCTTTTAAAGTCTTATTTCGTTCTTTTTGTGTGCTGCAGAACTGAGAGGGTGAGTGACCGTGTTTATAGCCCTATCAGAGCTGTTGTTACTGTATCTCGAAAGTCAGAGTTTGTTCTGTTTTTACCAACAGCACGGCCCCTCAGCGGGTTGGAGCACAAGTACGTGATGCTGACAGGATGACCACGGGCAACCAGCTCAGTTTGTGGTCCTCGGGAGGACAAATGTGGAAAGTTCACACTCCATGAACATGAAACTCAGCTAAGTGATTATTTCTAATTATACAATGCACGCACCCCGAGTTCTGGGCAGAAAACATGTGAAGAAACCACAAAGAACGACTTTGTTCAGTGCTTGGCACATTCCTCCTACTCCACAAGCTTTAGGAACAGTTACCAGAAGTGCAACCATATAAAATAACTTTTATTTGTTTGAGCACTATTTTGAAATTCATTCATTTCAGCTGGGCACATGCGCTGATGCCAACATGTAAAAACAGCGCACAGTTCCATTTTTCTAGAGGTCATTTCCATACATCTGGCCCTCAGGTGCTCTGAAGTGTTTCAGTGGAAGTCAGAATTGGACAAAGCTGCGTCCCAGACTAAGATGTGGCAGTCGTGCTGCTGCAGAGGAATGCAGACCCAGACTGTGCTGAACCTGGCAGGAGGACTGTGGCCTCTGCAGAACCTCCAAGAACTACAGCTCAAGAACTTAAACAAACACATTATTCTTTCAATGGGCAAATGAAATAAAAATGTTATTCTAGGCTGTCCCCCAAATAATTTCCTTTCTTAAATTGGTGTACACACTGAGTGACTCAGAGGAGGATGGGGCTCTGGGTTGGGATTGGGTTAGTAGTTTGGGTTTTAGAAAATATTTGGATGATTAGCGATACTGGATCAGTAATTATGTGGTTTGATGGGTTTAATCTCACGCTTAAGAAAAAGCAGGCTGCAGTGCTGAAGAAAGGAAAGATTTACGACAAGAAGACAGGACGTGCCTGAGGACTGACAGCCCTAAGTCACCACAGAAGCTACTCAGTGTCCTTTATGCCAGGAGCAGTCAGCAGTGGTTGGCTGAGTGAAGCTATTTCCTCAAGTAGTGTCATTTTGAGACTACGTCTTCAATGTGCCACGTTATTTGTCCAATCCGCCACATTACAGAGTGAAATATACTCTCATTTTGAATTTACAGCTGCCAGGTACTTTACAGATTAATATTCTACACACAAAACTTACCATCAGTGCACAAAATGATTAATTATTTTGCCAAACAGTTAAAATGAGCTCATTGTCAAAGGTGCTATTCCTGGATAGTCGGCATACTACTAGTTTTATGAGTATGTTTTATTACTTTTTATCATTTAAGTACATTATGTACAATAGTTACAATAATTTTCCACTGTATTTTAACATTTGATTTCTAATGATGTGTTTTTACTCTGGCGGTGTGAGGTAGCGTGATGCAGTTATCCATTTTCAGTGAACCTACAGTAGATGCTTGTCAGCACACAACCAGTTCAGAGACACAGTAGGAGTAAAGGCAGCAAAATGTATTTTAGCCACCAAAAAAAATGTATGTAAGTTTTCATGTACGCTATATATTACAAGAGTCTTACCACTTTATCTTGCCTTCAGACATTCCTTACCAACAGAAAAACACAACTTTCAATCTATCCAAACTTACTTGACAAGAACAGTAATTTTACCCCACAGACGACGGGACGTGCTGGTCTGCCTCGATTGTTTTGTTTGTGTTATTACATGACTGCCGCGTTTTAAAGTCTTAGTTCAGATTCACTGAAGTCACACAATAACACAAACAAACTAAATGGTCCTGGCAAACCTAGACTGGCAAGTTCTGTGAGCTAAAATTACTGTTTTGTCAAAGCTGTCTGGTGGATGTAGAAAGCGACATAACAGCATCAGTTTCCCAATGGAAAGGGCTGTCTGACGGCAGGGTAGAGTGGCTGAAATGTTTTAAACGTACCAGACACTTTAATTGATTTTTTCCAGGTGGCTGAAACACAGTTTTCTGTTGACCCTGACCACGGATGTACACTGCTGAAACTCTGGAGGTGTGCAGACTGCCACCTACTGTAGGTTCTCCACTAACTGTGAACTACTCCTTTAAGTAAAAGGCTCAAAATACTCGCTCTGCCACTGAGAAGGGCTGCGCGTGCGTCTCTGTGCTATTTTGGACATGGCACTGCTCGTTCTCGCGGCAGGCACTCTAATGCGTCACACACAGGTGTAACTAATAACGTTAATCATGGCTGCATTCCATTAGCTGTGCCAGTGTCAGGGCCAGAGTGTTGCGCACGCTGGCCCACTTACTTGGCTTAGTGCTCTTAAATGGAACAGAGACATCATTAATGTTATTAGTAACACCTGTGCTGTTCCCGCTGTGACAAATAAAATGTTTGGTGTGTGTGTGTGTGTGTGTGTGTGTGTGTGTGTGTGTGTGTGTGGGTGTGAGAGAGAGAGGGAGAAAGATGAAAATGTCTGAAAAACCCTCAGAATAAGTCATAACACATATGATTTTAGATAATGATTAACCAAGATTTTGAATACTGCCGTGACAGTAATATTGACTTTACACACCCCACAAGTATGGTCAGAGTTTATCCCTTGGTTCAAGATTAAAGGTGCATTCCAGCAGTTTCACACACGTATTCACACATTGTGTGAGAGCTGTTGTATCACGTCCTCTTTAGCTCTTCTTCACACGTGCAACAGAAAGCCTGGGTTACGGGATGGGACAGTTTGTCAGGGAGTGAAGAGTGTAATGAAAGACTCTTGCATTACTGGAAATGTAGGATTCAGCATTTGGGGAAATTTGGCCACGCTAGGCTCTTAAAGTAAGGTTATCTCAGCCTCGGGTGTTTTGATTTTAAAATCTGTTTTCCAAGGAAGCTCAGTAATAAATAGCTGGAGTTCCCCTGTAAGAACAGTTACTACAGTACATGAATGAGTCCACATGTATGCAAAGTTGTTGTGCGACACAAACTATTTACAAACACTCTCATTGCAACACTGGAATAAAATAATATATAAATAACTAAAAAATATATCAAGTCAAGTCAATTTTATAGTAAGTTTGTTATAATTGGCTTTACAATCTGTACAGACAGGAGAGCATGGATATACGCATAATAGATGTTGTGTACATGTGATGTTGTTCAGGCTAGGTCATTAAGAAATGAAAATGAAAAAGAAAGGAATTGCCGTGACCCTGTAAACGAAACCTCTTATCTGTAATAGCCTGATGTTTCCACTAGATGGCAGTATTTGTTTGCATGAGCTGTGGCCAGGCTCACAGAAAAAGTCAGGCCAGAGGTTTCACTTGAGTAACTCTAACATGTTAAAGTGTGTTGCTGATGCGAATAAGCTCATGTTTTCGCCTCTGTTTGATTTTGGGTCTAAAATTCACAAACCTTTCAAAAAACACACTCTTGGCAAACTTTCATCTCAGCACATCAGCATGTTCTCTGTCAGTGTTTGGAGATACTGTATCCAGCATCCACACACCCTGGTCAGTTGCCACTTCACAGCCTGATACTTCAGACATCCCAGCTTCTTCACAGACCATCTGTCAGCACTATGCACTTGTATTGTATGCTGCTGTCTTTAGGCCAAATCCAGTTTATGATCCGTTCAGCCATCCTCCTGTTTTTAAAACGATTCTAACTTCTCATAATTTCTGACTTCTGGGACACACTCCCTGACCAGATCTTTTGCTGGCGCAGTAACGCGTCACCGAGTCAGACTGTCAAAGCCATTGTCCATCTGTTCCTCATAGACGCAGAGCATAAGAGCACAGCCATGACTGTAATTAGCTGCATGGAGAAGTTCAAAATCCCCACAGACTGCAGTCAGAACGTGACTTTCTGGGACAGTCTGCATCCAAATCGCAACCAAAAATAGCATTGTGGGAACAGAACAGGCTTTGGATTCTGGACTGAGCACAGTTACCGTACTTTGACAAATGACCTGTGTTTTTGCGTTTTGGTTTTCAGTTGCAACAAATATCCACCCCTATCAGGACATCAAAACAGCAACTGCATTGTTTCCGAACGATGGGAATGAATCTGAGTGCTGTGATGGTCTTCTTTCTCCCTTGGGTCTTAAGTAGGGACAAAAGCAGATTGAGCAGGAAAGAAAAAAATAGGTTCAACAGCTCTTTGTGTGGAAATAAATTACAGATGGTGTGTATCTGTAGAGAATTTATATACAAAGTATACTCTTTTACAAAAGCAGAACAGAATTTTTTTTTAACTATACACATGTCGGACTAACAATACAACGAAATCAAGTCAGTGCATTTGAGATGATGTGATATAACTGAAATAAAATTAAAATAAAAGAATCTTAATTTAAATTTTTAAATAGTGTCAGCACTTGAAAAAAAAATTAGATCCACGGCATAATCCCGACATACTTTAAAAACAATGATATGAAATGTACTTTTGTTTTTTCATGGTGTTCAAATGAGCCAGCAATGTCCAAAATGTTAAAAAAAATGACAATTCAAACCTGGTCTCTGTGTATTCATTTTAATTTGAATTCAATATCCAATTCTGCAGTTTTATTTGAAATATGTTCTTATAAATTCTTGTGAAATCTGACCATGGTGTTCAGGAAGCACATTACTGTACATGTCAACCGGAAAAAACAGCCCAAGTTTCATATTTTTTCCAAACAGGGAACAAGAAGACAAAGTGCTGGACCCACATTCAGAGTCCGGGTGCTGAGGCAAAGCTGGTGCAGTTCAATAAATGTAATGATAAACGCAAAACATATATGTCATACAAGATCTCAATCTAGTTATTGTTGCTTTATGCCTCTGCTATCTTGCTACTTGCTGCCGTCAACTCCGCAAATTTCCCCTTGTGGGACAAATAAAGGAATTCTTAATTCTTAAAAGACCTACGGGATGGTGAGAGGGGCAAGGGTCAAAAACAGTGAAGCAGATCAACACACAGTTACAGAGGGGCAGCCAGAACCTAATCCAGGAAACAGGCCAGGGAGGGAAGGCTAACAAGACATGGGTGAAACGGATGAACAGGAGGGAAAGCAGCAGGAAGTAAAAACAGCTTTGAGTAAATATTCTGATCGAATGACCTCCACTGGAGTTTTGTCTTTACTGAACTTCCAAACTTCTAGGAACTAACAGGAAACGACTACAGGCAGATCCTCGAATATGTATGTTTTGCATTATTGCTTGTCATTTCATTCAAAGCAGTTATTCAGAGATTTCAATCGGCCTGCAGACGCAGACACTGTGCCTCACAATAAGGACCCATCCGGCCCTGAATCCACCCCTTATCTCTGAGGACGACAGATGAGCTGTCTGCAGTGGGCAGGCCTTGAACGTGCCCCTCATCACTCACATTCAGTTCTCGGAGTCTTTGTTTGAGGATGTGCGCGCACTTTTATTAGAACATACTGTGTGTGTCTGCAAATCCTCAGCCAGATTCACCAGAGTCATTTATGTAAATCCAAGGTCTTTTGCTCCTCACTTCACATATCCTTCCTTTTTCTCCATCCTCTTTAGCTCTTTGAGCTTTTTTGTCGCGTCCTTCCATCCGCCCTCGACCTTGACATCGGCCATCTGCTGTCCACTGTCTTTCTCCCGTCCCGTCGTCTTTCTGAGATCAGAGGGGAAACGCAGGGGCGGACAGCACGGACAGTCATGCAAAATCACACACAAAAACATCATTTTTATTTAAGTACTGTGCAGGGAATACTTCAGTTTACAACCAGCTTGCTTCAATCCCTTTGAAGTCTGGCTCCACTTCTTTCTCCTGGTTAAGCTGTAGTAATGGCTCAGTAATCTGGGCAAGTGACCGTAGGGCTCTGTTTCAGGCTCTTGCAGTTCAAGCCCATTACCTCAGATATAACTGCAGGTCCTGCTGGGAGTTGGGAAGTGTGTCTCACCCTACAGGCCAGAATCATTCTTTCAATCATTCCTTTAACATTTAAGTGGCCATAAAACAAAATATTTCACAGAAACAGAAAGGAAACGGTGAGCTGACTGGTGGTGTGTAAACACTGAAATAGCTTTGTGCATACACACTTTCAGTTTTGCTTGTGCAGGTATGCCCCCACAAAGCCATTAAAAAGTCAATATGAACTCATTAGACGATACGAGGCCGATTTTTCTGTTATTTCATAGGGTGGTCAATATCCTAATGGACCTAAGTTTCTCTTTCACAGCACGACGGAGATTCTATTAGCCTCCTCAAACTTTTATTGCCCCCTTCACTGTAATCCAGTTGACCTGAGCTCACCTTTTCTTTCTCTTTCCATTACTCTCATTTTTAGGCATGGTCATGGCATGGCACACAGAACAGGCACCACCGTGGGCCAGATATTCCCAGAGCCCTGGAGGTTGGTGTAACACGACTTTCCCTCCACAGCGAGACTGAATTTTTGTTTTTCTGCAAAATATCTGACAAGACTGACGCGAAACTAAATTCAGGTTCCCCTCAACTTGTAACAACTTGGGTAATCTCTTAGCTTTTCATCTTGCACCACCATCAAGTTCAAATCTCAGTGTGTCCAACACTGTAGTTCATTATCAGTTATCTTGAAAACATCCCTCCATCCTTAGCTGTACTTTCTAATGTCGTCTCTTTAGCAAATGCTAACTTGCTATGCGAAGGTGGTTAAAATTATACCTGCTTAAAGTCAGCAATGTTAGCTTTGTCGTTGTCAGCTTGCCCCTGTGGCATCCAGACATTAGCATTAGCGCCAGTACAGCCTCACTGAGCTGCATACATGGCTATAAACTTGATTTCTCCTCTTTATATCTCCTTCCACTGTGTGTGAGTCAAATGCAACAACTCTCTCTGTGCGACAGGTACAGTCTGACCTTGAGCTGCCAAAAGAGAAGCCTTATCTTGTCAATCTGACTGCTCTCTCTCCCTGTGCCCCGTCACGCTGCCCATAAGAAGGCAGTTCACACAGACCGTCTCGTGTGAGTGCACAGGTACGAGCAAAGCCCGAGCACGAAATGATTTTAAGCCAGCAGAATTGGAAAATTAATGGGAAGAGATTGTTTTCACAGCTGTGCACATGGAGCTAATGCTTTGGGCTGCAGCGAGTGGTATGTACGGTATCAGGCAGGCTGAGCTCAAAAGGGGGGAAAAGGGACTTGGAGTGTGCTGTTACAGAGACCAGGACAGGTTGAGCTGTGGCGTACAGGGGAGATGAGATGAAGGTTAGTTGTTCATGATTGATGGTGTTGCCTGCAGCGCTGTCATTGAGTAATTGACCTGAAGTCATCTGAGTTGTTAGTATTGAATCAAGCATCTGTAATGAAATCATAGACCCAGCCAGCGCTAAACGCGGGGATCCGGCTCTAATGCAGCAAGAGTGATGAGGTTACCGCTGCACTCATGTTTCACGTCCCTGTGTGCAGGTTTCCTGGTTGGACTTAAGTGAGAAACCCAGACGAAGCAATATACTGTAATATATTTTTTTCGTTTTTTCAAATTGCAAAATGATTTAATGGTTGAATGCTGTGATCACTGCAGTGAGAAGCATGTAGATGGTTTTATGGCCTAAAATGATGCAGTGTTTGGATCTTGGTCTTTGTCCACCCGAAGATTCAGACTCTCCTCTTCTCTCTCTTCGCTGTATGCTTGTCTCGTTCTCCTTCTGTACTTGCTTCCTTTATCCAGTGTCAACAGTGTGCTTGAACTTTTACTCTTTGGAGTTCAGTTCGTCCTCTTTCCAAGGTGCTATTGAAGAGAGAGCTGTGTGGGCCAGGTTCGTTTGGTGACACCTGAAGTAACGACTACACTGCACAAGTGACACCTATTGAATGTCAGCACATCTTGGAGACATTCTCTTCTGTAGCTCTTCCATATCTTCCCCACAAAGGTTTCTCAGGGAAATTTTAGACTGTCAAGACGGATGAGGTGAATTTGTGATTTTTGAAAATGGGCTATATAAATAAAATTTATTTGACTAGGTGGACCTTATCGGATACTGAGAAATCGAATTTGAAAAACTGAATTTTCATATCAAAATAAAGTTTTAAAGTTTCTTTCTTGCATTATGACAGAAATATGAATGACTCCTTGAGTTGCAATTTATCAAACATAGTTTGAGACAATTGAAATTTGCAAGGACAGTCTTACAAGTGACAGGAAGGCTTATGGTACATATTAGTCTGGGGACTGCAGTATCTTGTACAACCTCCCTTAATCCACTACACTATATCCAATGCTGTGTCGGAAACACAATTCCACAGTTGTAAAAAAGCTTTTCAAGGTAGATGACTAATGATGAAAATGCTGCATTTGGATGACTACGCTGGCCTCGTGGCACGACGTATTGTTTTCCTGGAATCAGATTTGTGCCGTCTCAGGGATAATTCCTCCGTCACATGCAATAGTCTGTTCAATCAAAACAACTTTTCTGTCTACGGGAATGTTGGGTGGGTGGCTCACTCCCTCTGTGGTCTGACCGCTAACTGTGTCACGCACTTAACGGAGAGTTTGGTTCAGTTTGTAAGCAGGTATTTAGTTCTTTGTTGTACTTACTGAAAATGACCGTCTTGAGTAACTCGCTAAATATCGTGGCTTCAGGGAGCGAAGTGCTGCACGTTCAGTCCTTCAGTCCTCACTCTCAACTATTCTCATTTGTGGTGCAGCCTATTTTCTACATAGGCAAGAACTCATACACGTGACACAAACCAAACAATGTCATACACAAATTACAGAGTGCATATTGATTTAGTTGGGTCGCAACACGGTATTATAAACAATAAGAGGCAGGCTCAACGGACAGTAAGTCTCCCAGTGGGTGCAAAAGGCGAGCGGTCAACAGTGTGACTAATGGTGTGTCAAAGGTAGAAAGACACTGATCGTAAGACCTCTGCTGTCTTGGCAGGAAACAGATCAGTGCTGACTCAGAGATCCAGAGAAATGTATCATACACAAAGACAATATAAATATTTTCATGAGGCTTCAAACTGAATTGAACTGATGGGATACGACTGGCAGCTCTCGCTGCCAGCGCAGCTTCACTCAGCTGTGAGAGACACAAACAGGGTGCTTTCAGACAGAGAAGAGTTAGCCAAGTCAACTGATGCCTGATGATTCACGTGGTATGTGTGTGCAAGCTAATGGAGGTGATGCAACATGTCCACATTGTACTCATTTATTCTTTAAGCGCTGATGACGGACTCCATAGCTGAAATTCAATGTCAGGTAGAAAAACAAAAACAAAGCTTTGTTTGCACTGTGTAATGACTCCGTCTGCTGCGGAATCTCATCAATCAGGACACTTGGACAGGTTGTTAGCTATAATTTTAAGTGGGTGGAATTTAAAGTGGGTGAAATACTTGGGATAATGATTTCAAAATATAATGCAATATAAAATGAAGGCCAGATTGCCTTGGTTCCAGTAATAGTGAAAAATTATATTTTATTTGAACACATTGTCAAAATGAACGAATGAAACCAATTATTCTGTGTCTTTCGCTCGTGGCAAATTGACGACTGCGCACAATGCAGTTATTTTCATTTCATTTTAATATCTCCTTTAGTAATTCAGAAGAACTCAGTGCGGTATCATTAAAGGATTCCTGTGTGTTGTTCTGGCTCTAAGTGCATCTGTTTTGGTTGTTCAATTAACATTCTGTGGGGAACCGTGACATTTCCTCTCTGACTGTATCTACATGGACATTAGCCAGCCCGGAGTGCTACTCTTACGGTGTGGTAGTGAAAGGTGATATGTGAGAGCAGCTGTTTGGTCTCCACAGCTCGCCTGGGCTGCCTCCCAGCAGCTGATGAGTACATGTGTGCGTATGTGTGTGCACGTATACACATGTGGATACGTGTTACAGAGATCGCATAAATCAACCACTCTGCTGAGGATCACCCCGCGTCACTGTGTTGTCTAACCTGAGCCGTGCTTTTCTCACACCACATTTTTCCATTTTTTTATTTGCATTACAACTGCTTATTGCATGTTCAGAGTTTTGGGGAATTAGAATGAGGTAAGAGAAACACAGAAATCAGTCACACATGTGTATCCTGCTGTCTTCTGTGAGTGTGTTTTCTGAGCTAAGTGTAAAACATGGTAGATTTAATGATAGAGCTGATTTAAAAACCATTCAGAAGATTTAAAGTCGGTGTCAGAGTGTGTCTCCTGTTTGAAATGAACACATCCATTGCTAAAATGACTGTAGAATTTGTCTCTGAACAAGTCCAGGGGAAGTTGTTTCCCTGTCTGTTTAGACACAGACTCACATAAAATCCAGACCTCACGCTGCTTAAATCAAATTTTGCCACAACCTGACTTCCCACCAAGTGCACATTGGGACGAAGTCCAGCCCCCTGCGACCGTGAAATGGAGTAAAGTGGGTAAGAAAATGAATAAATAAAGGAATTAAATTGTGCCACATTTATAAACATTGGTTTTTCTTTTGTCTGTGTGCTTAAACCTCAAGCCATCGGAGACTATTCTGGTCAGAGGCACTCGAGGAGGAACAATTGAGAGCTGGAAATCTGTGTGAATGGTTACTGACAGCATCTCTGCAAACAACGGTAACCAGTGATCCAACTGTGAGTATTCAGACATCTACGTGTTCAGGGGCTGATGTGTTTCCATCCAGATGAGTATAAGAACTACATCCACACTGGCGGCTTTCTGAGGCTGTAAATGCTAACATGTTCATGTATTGTACACTGTTTACTATGTTCATCATCTAAGCGTAAGTGCTATCATGCTTTCTTCTAATAAGCACCAAGTAGGCCAGATTGGTTTTGTTCATATTGAAGAATATAAAAGAGTAACTCAGTCCAGCTGATCCCACCTGGTACACTAGATCAAGGTTGCTCAAATTGGAGCCTGCGGGCCAAGGTTGGCCCGCCATAAGTTTGGTTGGGCCAAGATATTAATTTGCATAAAAATGATTTTCTAATAAGGCAAACTGTTGTCATGTTGAGACAGAATCCTTCATGCTTGGTTACAGTATCACATTTGTGAGCCTTATTTCATAGCACACACATTACCTACACATCTCAGAATCAATTTAGAGGTGGAATGAAATGTCTGCAGCAGTGTATTTAAATGATGATTGAATTTAGAGTATTGGAGATAAAGGTTTCAGTACTTTCCTCCTCTTCAGATCAAAGCTATGAGTGTAATCCAGTTAAAAAGGCTCTCTGTAAATGATTTCCATAAAGACTTTGATTTTGGTTTCTATTGGCTTTACTTGAAGTTCAGTGCTGATCGTATCCATCACAATTTAAAGTCATTATATCATTACAGCGATTGCCAGGTGTTTAACAACAACACAGTCTCACTCTTTCACTCTGACCTTTTCTCCGATGTTGAGGAATTGAACAGCTGCAGGGGAAAAGCTTTTTACAATATCGAAAAAAAAAAAAATTTGCTCAGAATGTTTCTGTGTTGTTCATTACAGACCTGATGATTCAAATTTGTTATTAGTTTAACTACAAAATAGAAAAATGCCTCCACTTTGTAGAAACCTGGGTACCTTTACTGTTAAAAATGTCTTTGCGCTGTGAAGACAGTCTTAATTGTCCTCCACTGTATCTGCTGACCTTCCCCTCTCACTGGATGTGGCAAAACATGATCAACGCTGCAGGTATCAAACACTTTATTTCATCAGGCCATGCTTCATCTGCTGTGAAACTCTACTGTAATGCTCCCCTGCTGTGCCGAACTCTCCATACTGGTCCTCTGTAAACATGATGACTCTTACCCAGAGCACATTAGTCTTAATTAAAGTAAAGTGTTTTCTCTCTCCAGACTGCATCCTCCCTCCTTCCCCTCCTTCTCTCCTTCACTCCTCCAACACTCCCTTTTCTGTCCCTTCCTCGTTTTTTTCACCCCTCCGCCCTTCCAGCATAGCTTCATCACATTTAATGACTTGGTTGTCTGGTCTCGTGGGAGGTGCAACCAGTTTACATTCATTTATTCACAACTGTGGGCAATAAAAAACAGACTTTCAGTTCACAAACCGATGGGATGTTTCCAAGGCATTTGCAGTGACTCTACTGTAAATCACTGGCTGCATTTTCAGTGCGTGTTAAGCCTGGTGCAGATCTCCAGGATCTTTGTGTTGTACCGCAAGATGATGATGGCAAACATGTAGTTTTGTGCACTGGATTGCATTTATCCATAAGCATATTCAACTTAACACTGGTTTGACATAATCCACACACATTTTAAACTGCACTTTAAACAGCGGTGGGCCCCAGACTTTCCTAGTGTGCACCTGTAAGATGACCCAAACAAGCAATGAGTGATCAAAAGAACATATTTCAGTGGCGTATCCAAAGCCTGATCCCGATCTTACTCCTTGTCATAGAGCTCCATTGTTGTGTTGAAACACATCAGTAAGCCACATTGTGGTATGTTTCTTTATCAAGAGGAATGTGGGAACTGTAGTTTATTTTGAGCCAAACCCACAGATGCCGTCCTGCTTCTGTAAATACTCACAAGTTCACACACACACACACACAAAAGCATACTCCATAAGTATACAATGTAAATGATAAAAATTTGGAAAATTATGAAACCTTTAAATAATAAGAATCTCTCTCTTTATGACCTGTTTTTACATATTTACACATTCAGTAGGAATCACTGGGCTTGGAAGATGTAAGAAAACTTACACATTCTTATTTTTGATCTTTTCATTGGGTTTGTTGGCAATAAGAAAAATGTAGAAAGGACAAATATTTCCTATAAACTCCTTTTCATGCACATTTCTCTTCAGTTTATCTTGTATTATTTTAGACACAAACGACAGACCCTCAGGGTTAGGCCTCGTCAGCCTCGGAGAAGTCTTGTTTGTTTATTGTCCCCAAATAAGTCAGATTCATTTAACTCCATATTCCCTGTAGGTATGAGCTGTAATTGGAGTGTGACCTCTGTCATTTAAGTAACATCATGCATTTTGTGGAATTCTTGCATGTTTTTTTTTTTTCAAAATAGATAAATAGCCCAACTGTAAACACTGATTTGCAATAATAAATGCAGAGATGCTCGGAGATGATTTTATCCTTCTCATTCCTGGAGAAAACAATCGCTCTTATTATTATCTGTGGCTGGTTTCAAAACAGAAAAATACCTCCCCTCCAGTTTGGCGCTGTGTCCGCCGGCTTCCTTCCTGTCCCTGACCTTAGAGGTCGAGGCAGCATAATGAGCGCACTCTCCGGTTTCTCTTTTTCCTCTGCGCTGTCCTGTCAACGTGCCTCTTGCAAAGTCTCAAGCATCTCAGAGCTGTTCCGCTTACGCTGCTTCAATTTGACCTCCCGACTGTGAGCTTTTCCACGGGTATATTCAGGGACAGGCGGCCAACACGTATGACAGTGACTTATGGCGGAAGGGAAGCAGGCCTGGCTGCAGAAATATCACTGATTATGATCAAACGTAAACATACACCTCAGCGTTTAGAAGAAGCTCTGCTGTAATACCGTCATATATCAATGTCTCACAGGCTAATGTACAGCACGCCACATCACATTCATGTGTGTTGTCTTATGGCCCATGCCATCTACTCCAGGCACCATTATCCTATCCATTACACCCATAAGATTTTAATAACTGCAAAGATTCAAGTATTATTAGTAGAGTTTCTCAGTTGCACTTGCGACCACAATACCTTTGGGTAGTGGAGTTTGGTAAACCTCATTAATGTTGCCCAGAGAGAAAAGCCCTTTTTAAAGCCTCAGACTGGACTGTATGAAGCACTGGGTCAATACAGTCTTTATTTGTCTATACATAGGCTGTCAGCAGGTTCTCTCTGTTGTTTTCCTGAGAGTCACTTTTGATTTAACATATAATCCATTTCAATACGGAGCGGCGAATGCAGAGCAGTGAAGCTTAAGTTCTAACTTGAAGGAAAACCATTTGCCAAGGAAACGCATGCTGTGACTCCACTTAAAAAGTCAGCGCACGCAGTCTGTCTGTAAGATTAGATTGGGCAGCGCTTATTCTTAGCTGCTACTGTTGCTGCATTTTACCTCATTTAGTAGCATAAAGTCATTTAAGGGTATAATCCTATACTTCCCTGTATGGTAGAGTCCACCATTCACATGCATGTAATGTAGCACAGTTTCATAACATTGATTTCAGCATTAAAATTTACTGCTCACTCTCTTTATATTGTATCAAAGCTACTGTATATTAGGTCGCTGCTATTTGAATCATAAGAACATACTGACACTTTAGCATTATAACACAACTGGTGAAACAATGTGTGGCTTTTATTGTGAAGAGCCATGCACAAAAATGTGTCTCCAAAGCAGCACGGCAGTCAGTTTTTTCTCTTTTCCTGACAGTGGATGTGTTTTAAATGTTGCACGGAGTTTGTCTTGTTGCGCTGTAATTAAGTACAACAGTCTTTTGTTGTATTTCTGACAAACTAGCTGCTCAGTGAGTGTTTGTGGTAGGTTTTAAACTGCACTTGCTGTTACCATGCCGACGACAGGTGGTAACCAAAACTGAAATGTAAAGGATCACAACTTAAACTGTCTTTACAGATATAAATTTAACATGGCAAATGTCTTCAGTTGAGCTGACATATGCCAATCAAATCAGCCCTTGCTCACGTAGAGGAAGATGCAACCAGAGGGCAGAGAGCTCTACGGTTTCCGTAGCGATGCATGAGCGCGTCTGGAATGTCTTTCTGTGTGCATGAAGCTGTCTCTGTCCCACTGCGCTGTGGATCCCAGTGGCAGAGAAACCACTCAGTCTCCCAGCAGCCCCGCAGACTTGCTTTTGCCTATAGCACCATTTTATTCTCTGCCCAACTCTTTTTTTGGCAGTATATAAAAGCGCTGGCCGCGGCTGCACAACTCATCACGGGCGGCCAACAAAGGTTGCGGCATGGTGGAGGAGGGCAATAGTGTGCTGGTGGATGTATAGCTGCAGCGCGCACTGTAAATTAAACATCAGATAAACCTCTATCTGCCTTCAAGGCTGTGGGAGTGTGGGAGTGGAGGTGCCGAGGCCTGTGTGGGTCTCTGTGAATAGCAAGGCAGCTGAAGTCAAGGAGGTGCAACGCATGCTGTGATGTGAAGAGGAATAAACAGCTGATGAAGAATTGGGGATTATTCTAGAGGAGGTTTAGAGAAGGGAGGGTGGGCAGATGAATAAATAACTTGTTTGTTCTTTTTTTTCCCAATAAAGCAGACCAGTGTTCTTTCTTTAACCCCTCCTGGTGGAAGCACCGTGGAAAGGCTTAATCAAAAACAGACCTCAGAACAGGAGCTGGCATTTTCTCCTCTTAAAATGATCAACTGCCACTTTCAGTTCTTTGTCTGCACTTTGTATCTCATCTCTCACCTCAGCTGGATCAAGCTGGAGGTCTGGCACCAGGCATCCTGATAATAAGGAGAAAACGAGAGAAGCGGAAGCCATGAAAGGAAATATCCCTTCAAAATGTGCCCCCCTTCCCGCTCCCTCTGCCTCCGCTCCCTCCTCTCTGTCCCCACTCCAACCTCTCAACCTCTATTCCCAGGCTGCACACCAAGCTGGGCCCTCCATGGAGGAGCAGGAAGCTGGACTGGGAACTGGGAGCCTGCTGTCTCCACGCCAAGGCGAGTGGGTATGAGATGTCTGCCTAGGAGAAGGTGGCCACTTTCCCAACTATGAGCCAGAGTCAAACTGACAGGCATGTTCAAGAGACCCGGGGGAAATTACAGAGTCTGAAAACCTGAGTGCACTGGGGCACAATGTGAAAACCAGCACCCAGTGGATGAGCATAATAACACACATTGTGTTCACCGGTCCCTTCATATGGGGAATAATTAAGCAAATCTCTATCTGGCACACACAGGGCCTGGGAAAGATTTGTTGGGCTTATGTGTCTTTTGGGAGACTCGGTAAACCACAACCCAGAGAACTTTGAGAATCCAAGTTTTGTCACCGAGCAAAAACCACCAAACTTCATCCCCATGATTACACATGTACATTATCATTTGTTGTTGCTTCCCGCATGTTTTACGGATGATGATGATGAAATATGTAGTTCATCAAAAAATCCACAAGTGTAATTTATTTGTTTTTTTTTTAATGTCAGTCAATGATGTCCAGTACTTCTGAAACATCTTTCTGTGTACCAAGGCGCTGCTTTGCTGACACGATCCTCCGCTTTGCGGCCACATTATGCAATAATACTGTAGTGCCGATTTCACAATTTTTATTGTGAAGTTTTCTTTTGTCAGAGCCCACAAAAATGTACATTTTGCTCGAGGGAGGGAGCCTATTTTTATATGACAATCCAGTAAATCCAAGGTCAGTTTGATCTAAAAAATTAGAAACTCATGACAAGTCTCTCTGGCTGTCTGATTAGCAGTGGGTGAACAAAGACATGTTTTATTTTCTAAACTGTGATTCATTGAAAAGGGGAATTATGTTGAACCCAAGACAGGCAGCTAAATGAAGCAACCGCTGGTCAAGCTGGTTTCCTATAATTGAAAACACACTGTTCACTTGCATTCTTGTGGCCGGGTAGAGGCTTGTTTTCAAGAAGTTAACCTCTCTCCTTTTGTCCCGTGTGTGTGTCATACGTGAATTATAGTGGAGGAATACGATTTTACATCTTCCACTCTGTTCTCACCCTGAGAGCTCCTTTAGGATGTTTTTAACCACATTACCATTGTGGAACGTCTCAGACATTAGTTAGATGCTAAGAAATTGGTTTTTGAGTGCTGTGGAGAGCTGGCTTTTGTGTTTGCTCCAAGAGGTTTCCATAAAACATGTTTTGGATTTGAGTTAACAGTAAATGTAAGCTCTGTGGGACTATTGAGTTGATTTAGAAATAGCCATCAGATGTTTATTCATAACATGTGCAGATGATAGAAAATTATTAAAATAAGAAGAGCGATGAAGACATTTACTAGATCTAACTACGTGAACCCCAGTGGCCTCGGTCTTCCCCTTATCGCCTATAAAAGCTCAGTTTGTGCATTTTTCAGTTTTTTGGTCATGCTGGTAGTTTTGGTTTCTTTTCCCCATGTTTTCAATCATTTTTGTCCCCCTCTGACACTTTTGCTTACATTCCAACACAGCGACGCGGAACGAAACTTCATTTGCGAAGATCAAATCATCGAAAAAACTACATTTTTAAAAATTCATCAGAAACATGTTAGACAGTCTCCACACTCCACAGCTCTAAGGACTAGTTCAGTAGAAACATGTTCCAGTGAAAAATGCTGACTCTGACTCTCTGTTGATTACCCAGAGAAATAGGGACATTTTTCTGGTTCGTAGTTCATGGTTCCCAGAGGATGAATCCTACCAATGTCTCTGATCCCTTGACTTTTCCTTTATCACCAACAGCAGGTTGATATTTGTAGTTTTGAGTCTTGTAATTGAGTGCAGCCAATGATATTCCCCTTGGAGAGAATTATAATAATCTCTTAACTTTCCATGATGCAGGTTAAAATTATAATCTGATAATTAGCAAATCTTAGCATGCTGGCATCCTAAACTAAGATGGTGAATTATTAATTATATATTAATATATGAATTATTACACCTGTGGAACATCTTTCTTTTAGCATTGTCATCATTTTAAATATGTTACTGTTCACATTTAGCAATTATTGCAGCCTTACAGAGCCAAAAGCATGGCTACGGACTCTTAGCCTTGTTTAAATGTTATGTTTCGTTGCCGGCAGCACAACACATGTAATTCAGTTCACCATATGTACAGTACGTGCTGAGATATCCTCCAGGGAAAGAAATCTCAAATCCTGGGTTTTTAGTAACTATCTGGATGATTGGGTAGGATACCGCTACGCCCTCTGAGTAGCTTTAAAATCAGATGCAACGTACCCACAGAAACATCACATTTATATTCAGTATCTACTTTTTCTCTGCTCCACTGCAGGTTTATTTATTGGGGTAAAATACAGATTTTTTTTTTTTACTGTTGCACCATCATATGAAATTGAATATTTCCTGTGTATCTTTCCTGACATAATTCCCTGACATAATGTGTATCTTTGGAGGCTCTGGAAACTTCAAGAACACTTGTCTGCGCAGCGTGAGTACGTAACCAAACCAGACTAAAGAGATTGTGCGGTTGAATGGTATGAAACATGCATTATTTATTGGCTACTACAGTTTGCAAATGCTCAGTGTTTGAATCTGAGGGTCTGCGTCTTCTCCCTGTGCGCACTCTTTTCCTCTGCATGTCTGTTACACACCCACAAAAAATGATTGATCGTGCCAATGCCCCATGAGAACTGACATCTGCTCCTTTATCCCCTCGCTGGCCTTGCTTACCAGAGAGCCGTAATCATTTTTGACTGTACAATATCTATGAGAAGTGCGGGCTGAGGGCAAGGTGTCCTGGTTGTGTTATGACAAAGATATTAAAGGAATCTGTCTTCATCTTTATCTTGAGGGAGTTCTCGTTTTTAATCCACTCAGAGAAGGATGGCTCGCCCCGTGCGCTCTTCGTCTTATAGAATATTGAAGGATGGGAGTCATGACACGCGCTCATAACGCTGAGCGGGGAGAAAATCCTGTTATTTGTTTGGAATATTACACTATTCCCAGATCAGATTTCAGGGTCATGTAATATGTGCTGACACTGATTGCAGAAACCTCTGCCTCTCAATACTTGAGTGTTTTTTTTATTGATCAAGCGAGATGAACTTTGCCCATTTCACCACAGAGTCGGAAAGCTGGGGATGAATAAGTAACTGAAGGAGTCGGAGATAAAAACGCCATGCATCAGAAAGTAACTGAGGTTTCTGTCTTCGGTTTTTCGGAATATTTTAACAGCTGCAATGATTATCTCTCAATGCAAAAAGTTCAGCGGTTCCATAATTCAAAAAAGGACGGCTAGATCCATAATTTAGACCGTGCTGCTCTCGTCTGCCAGAGACTGCAGCAACACAACAGTTCTACTTCTGTCATGTATGTACTTATGCATAATTCAACAGTTAAAACAACAGGGGAAGGAGTGTTGTATTAAAAGTCTTATATTCAATGTTTTTACGGTTTACAAAAGACAAAGTGTTTTGGCGCGTGTGTGTGTGTGAGAGCGAGAGAGAGAGAGAGAGGGTGCCTGAGAGAGCGTGAGAGACAGAGACGGGTAAAGAGAACCAGATTATAGCTTTATGAATCGTTACAGATTGATGGATGGGTGCGAGTGGAAACTGGGATTACGCCTTTCGACGTGGCCTGTCACGCTGGAGTCTTCAGCTACTGCGACTGCGGGACTATCTGACTGTTCCTAACATTTCAAAGCCTCTTACTCAAACGAGCATGACATCCAGGGACGAGCGACGGCAACGTGGAGACTTCAGTTGAGTTTACCACATTAAACATCCAGTATTAAGGGTATTTTGTCCTTGATCTGCAGTGGGATTAAAACCAAAAGTTAGATTGCTACTCCAGCACATGCACGAGTCAGAGTGTAGTTTGATTATAGAAAAGCAAGAAATTGGACGGTACCTTTAATCATTAGGAGCAAAAAGTTGAGGTCTGGAAAAGCAAACGGGATCCACGTCATTTCCATGAATATTATCGCTGTCTTTTGGTTTTGCTGCCAAACAGATGGTTTGTTTGCTCTCCATTTTCCACACTTTATGGTCGTATAACCTCCGTGTGTACAAATATACGCTGACAGTGCTCCTCGCTCAGAGACGGAGCGCCGTTTGAGCGAGAAGCGATAAAGTTTTGTCAGAGCGCTGCCATTATCGCAGAGGGAGGCCTCAGCTAACCTTCAGGATGGAACAGGGTGCTTTTTTTTTTTTTACGTTTATTTGACTTTTATGGGTTTGTGAAAGTAGGACAGAATTTATAATTATGTAATGTGGGGCAAGAAAAGTCATTTAGAAGAGACTAAACTGTATCATTACCTGTTCCAGGGGAATTCTTTTCAGCTTGTTTTGCTCACTGGTTTTCTTCTTTTCTTCTTTTGTGCATTGCATACTATTAGTTTGCTTTTGTTGAATTGCTTTCATCCTCTCACAGCTGAAAAATGTTTGCAGGATATTTGTAGTGATCACAATGATAAATTCTGCTGTTATTGTCCTCACTTTGCCCCGGCGCTGCAGAAAAGCGTAACGCCAGGCACGCATCATGCTAAACTACTTGACCTCTGAAAATGTCGAATGTAACTTCAATATATGAGACGCCCTCCTAACCTCGAGCAAATATTGCGCAGGGATACTGAAGGCAGTGCCAAAAAGTGTAGCTTTCTGTATGGACTGCAGTTTGACCCTTTTCCAAAACTGGAAAATTAAGCAGACCAAAAGAAAATGAGGATTTGATGAGGGATATAAAAATCCAATATTGCTCAAAGACCTTCACTGGTATTTCTCATTTGGCTTGGTAATGATAGCCCACCCTCTGCAGGGCCCCCGCCCCCCAAACAGAGAAAAGTTAATGATGCATTTCTTTGTCATGCCAGCAGAGGGCTACACACATTGCCCATTAACATTTTCAAAAGTATCCAATTTTAGACAACTAAGACTACTCTTGTTACGATGCAGTAAAAAGGGCATGGGTTTTATGTTTGCTTCTGCTTTAGCTCAAACGTGGGTGTGAAAGCCTTGACTTGGAGCATTTTATGATCAGTACAACCAGATGAGAGGAAGGTTGTGGCGGTGCGTGTAGAGTGTGTGTTTTCTGGGGGAAATGAAGGTAAAACTGTTTTTTCTGTCAGGCAGTTTCTTTCTTTGACTCAAGCGGTTTCATTTGTTCATTAACAAAGGCAGAAATGTAAAGTGTGATCAGGGTAATCTTTCTTTCCTTCATATACGTTAAGAACACAAAGTTACTGTTACACATTATAATGGTATATTTATAAACAACTCCGCATGTAGAAGCAGTGTCAACTTGTTCACAAACTTGCTCATGAAATAACTTGGTGAACTTGCAACCTTGTCACTCGCATGAATATACCTTTTCTGTGAGGGAACGCATATTTCAATATTTATGCAGTGCATGAATATATGAATCACTTGTTAATGCAAGCGATATGTGCTTTCTGCATTAACACGCTTTAGAAAATTCAATAAATATTTTGGGATGCCCCAGTCTTTACCTTGCTGTCTCGGCCGCCACTGTCTGGCCTTCTTCTGTTCCTTTGATGTAAATGTGGCATTAAGGGGCACAAATACATGTGCACTTGCAGAGTGGGAGATTGCAGCTGCAAGGAAGAGCTGCCACGGAGGCGCAATTACTGTGTAAGAGGGTGTCAGAGCCTCAGTCAGACCTCGAGATGTTTGATGAAACATCAAACAAATTCCAGCAAAAAGCTGTGAATGTGAAGATTCTCTGACTTCTCTTCTTCTTGTCATGAAACAGATGAGGAGTATAATGAGGCAGGCATGACTCTACACAGGTGGCCCCTGGTTCACTCCAGCCGTCTTGTTCTGCATTCATTACATTCGTTTTCACTGCAATGTGGAATCACAGCTCTCTTCTCGTCTTTCCAACTTCCAGCACGGGCTGACTATGCTTTTCGTGCCAGTCATCCAAGAATAGTGTCCCGCTTTTCTGTTAAAGTCACAGCTGTTGCTGATTTCCTCTTTTTTTTTAAGGACTCTGCCAGCTTTGCCACAGCAACAAACCCCTGCTGCATCCTGGGTCCTTGATCGTCTGTTTGCATAGAGCCACTGTGGGGGAGCTGCCTGAATTTACTTTGAAAATGTTTTTTCTCTGTGCACGTTGGAGAACTTGAAGGATGAAAGACATGCCTCTGTTTCAACATATTCTTGTGTATTCAGCTTCCCTGGCTGAGCCCAGATGTCTTGAGGTTGGAATAATGGGAACAATAAATGAATTAAAGGCAAATTCACAGATATTGAAACAAGCCCACACAGTCAGCCAGGGGCTTGTATAAAAATACTCCGGCAACACACTCGCAGCAACGTTTCTGCTGTATTTGAGAATCTAATATTACACCCGCACGCGTTCAGCGATAGCACCCGAGGCTCAGACATGTTGAGAAGCTCATTAATCACCAACCTGCAGTCATTGTGTTTTGTGTGATAGATTGCAGCATGAAGACAGCCTACAAATGACAAGGAGGAGCCTCAGCCTCTGTGTCTGTGCCCTATGATACCCCTCTGCATCCGTCCAGCCGCGGATCCGTGCCGACGTTCACATTTAACCCTTTGCTTCATTATGAATGACTTGACAGCTGACGGCGCAGTGTGACTTTGCACAAGCATGGCACGACTTGCCAGCAGGGGCATACGGTGGTGGCCACCTCGAGGCAGATGGCTGTGATTCTGTTAACATCTGTGTCAGGCCGCCCCTGCTGCAAAATAAATTTCCCCTCCAGGCCTGAGACACGACTTTGTCTTCAGGAGCGTTAACATGCCATGTAATCACGCTGCGTCTGTGAATGTCATTAGTCTCCCTTTGAAATATGTAAGGGAACAAGAGGAAGGAGGCTTCGCTTTTTAAAAACAGGTGTGTGCACGTTTGCTTCCTCCTCATGGTTTTTAAACTGCAGCGACTGCGGAGCGCCGCTCATTTTCATAACTCACACGAAATCGATCATAGGAACAAGACGAATCCAGGATGGTTTCCCACTCACAGACACTGCGCTGGAGTCTTAATCAAACAGTGTATTTACAGTAGCCACTCCAGGAGCCATATAGCTTACAGTGTATGAAACAAATTGTGATTGTACACTAATGAGCCTTGAAAGAGAGCATATTCCACACAGGTTTGCCTTTAATTTGTCAAGTTAATGCTGCATTCAGCAGAACAGGCCCCACAAGGACCGACCTGGCAACCTATACAGCCCTCCCCTTTGCTTCCCTGTCCTCTCTCTCCTTTCCTTCCCTTTCCTGTCCCTTTCCGACACTTTCCTTTCGGTAACTTACCTTTCATTCTACTTACTTTCCCTTTCTTTCTCTACTGTCGCTTTTCTTTCCTTTTATGCTGTTGGTTTTGTTTTCTCCCTTTCCTCCTGTCATTTTTCCTTTCCCCTACCCTATTCTTTAATTTGTCTTCTTTCCTTTCCTTATTTGTCTTTCATTTCTTTGTTCCTGTAACTTTTCTGTCCTTTTTGTGAGCTTATATTCTTTCCTTTCCTTACTTTTGCTTTCATTCAGTCATTTCTTTAGTTTCCTGTTTCTTTTCTCTTCTCTTTTTTCTTCTCTCCTTTTCTTTTCCTTCCTTTTTCTTCTTTCCTTTCCTTTCCATTTCTTTCCTTCCCTGTCAGGTTTGACTACTTATGTATTCCATGAACGAAACAAACTTTCCTTCTCACACTGGCTCGGGCTTCTCTTTAAGGTTGAAATTTACGATGCTGAGGTGCAGCAGGGGTGTTTGCCCTGAGTACAACAGGGAGAACTGTTGGAAAGGGCATTTCTGCAAGCTGTCCTCTGACACGCCACCCACACGGTCCTAAACGGGGTGTTATCCTCTGCCATAAATCACTCGGGTCATTAAATCACACCCCAGACACTCTTCTGCCCTTTCTCATCACAGTGGTTTCTCTTCAGCTTTATTCAATTAGGGAGATTAATGGTCCGGGATACAGCACACAGGTTGACATTCTGTTATGGGGACATGACGGAAATGTCACAGTGTGAGGAGGACAGGATGGGCAGGGGACACTCATTTACTCTGGACACATGGTGATAAGGGACACTGAGGGGGCTCTTTATCCCTGTTTATGGGTACACCTGTTGCTACTGGCTTAATACTTAATTACAAATGTACGGAGAGAATCAAGGGAAAACCTAAATTTCTCTGCATACTAATGTAATTCACAACATAAAACCATTTTTTATTTTGTTCTGGTAAATATATGTAGTTTTTCCTGCCCAGTGACAAGCAGACTAAAAGTTTTCTCTTTACCGGCATGACTGAAAGCTAACAGCAGCATCACAGACAGTAATCATCCCTTCACTGTGACTCACTCTGAGCACGAGCAGGGCACTGGGAAGCCAGAACAGACCTGGAGACATGGACCTCGGCAGCTGCCAGAGCCCACAGTATTTCCCTACAATAGGAAAGGGATTGGAACTGGGGATCGACCAGTGTTTCATCTGTTAAAAAGTGGACCACATCAGAAGAGAAGCCCTGGGCAAAGGCTTTGAAGGCTCCTTGTTAGTCGCGCCACTAGATCTGCCACCATAATGTAAATTAGCTGGTCAAAAAAAAGAAATATGAAAATGTGGAAAGGAAAGACACTAAGTGAAAACGGCACTCGTTTCCTACTGTTCTGTTACTAAGCAGTGGAGAGCTCCTGGGGGACTTTTCATCATGATATTATTTAAATATAGATATAAAATGCATATTATATACAATGATTGGCCTTGGCGCGATGGTGGGATTTGGGAAGCAAGCCACTGAGCTGAAGGGCTGTAATGGAAGAATAAAGCCTTTCATCTCCCATCAACTGAAATTGTTATCCTGCCTGTCAGTGGTACAGCGTCACACATACGCATGATACAATGAAGGGCACATTAAGGGAAAAATTGCATTTTTTGGATGCATGAATACATGCTTTTTTGTATAAGTGCAGCTATGGTTGCTAGGCTAATGGAATATGTCAGTCTATTGGTTGTTTGGCCAATTTGTTCACCACTTCCAGGCTGAAATATCACAACTACTGGATGGATTTCCAAGATTTTTTGTACAGATCATGTTCCCCAGATGATGAATCCTGACTGCCACTATTAATGCATTAGATCAAAAATATAATTGGGTTTATTACTTGATACCTGTAAGCCTCAGTTATACTTCCCAGCTTTTGCTAACTTACAGTATACTTAATGATAGAGGTGAACATGGAGAACATTATGCCTGCTACACGTCAGCGTGTTGTTACTGTGCATGTGTTTGCATGCTGAAATGAACTTAAACTACTGTGTTTGACTACAGCCTCACAGGATCACCACTAAACCTACAGAGTCTAACAGAGCCTGGTGTCTACAGACTCTGATCATTGTTACTGATTGTGTTTTTACTTTTAGTTCAACTGATTTATTTACATGTTATTGTATATTATATCAAAACAGCACAAATGCATTAATCATGAATCTAAACGTTGTATTTTTTATTGGTGTTTGGTTTTATTGGCGTGTGTTATTTTTTTAAATAAACATTTCAAATTAAAGCAAATCAAGCAAATGAAAATTTCATCTCAGGTTGCTTGCTGCAGGACAATATTACACTTTTGGTCTAAATACTATGAATATATATGGTTTATCACAACTATATAATATATACCACCAGTGTATATATTATATAGTTGTATCTAAATAAAATCTGTGATTAGATTTAATTTCAGTCATTTTAATCTTTCCTATTGCAAATACATTTTGTTCAGTTTGTAAATTAAAATCTCTGTAATCATCACATGTGAATTTGTGATCCAGTCTGACAGAAATTGTGACAGCTTGTTTCTCTGTGAACGCTTTCCATCTGTGGAGGCTTATCCACATATTCTACATTTCACCAACAACATTAACTGTCTGTGCAAGTGTTGCATTATACGCTCTCGCCTTCCAGTATATCACACGTACGAAATGTCACCCCGTACCAGGAACCGGGGAGAGCCTGTGAGGTCCGAACGTCAAGAACACTTTCTGAAATGTGCTCCGTGCTGTTGTGGCGCGCTTCTCAAAATACTATGGTTATTTTGATTTCACAATGGTTGTTTTCATTTCATTAACGGTGCTTTCAGCATTAAAAGACAGAGTGTAACATGATGTATAATATAAAGGAGGCAAACTAAAACATACCGACATTTGGAATATGTATCCATTAATTAGCAAATGCAAAAAAAAAAAAAAAATCACTTTGAAGAACATTCATCTGTGTGGCCTTGCAAAACCATGTCATCAGAAAATCAATATAAATGTATATATAAAGTAGATAAAGTCATTTACTGTTGTATCACCCTGACATGACCGATTTTGCCTTCATAGAACTTGGATGCAATTGGGTGAAGAAGGAGGCAGCTCAGTTGCTGTTCTGTGTCTGCTGTTGGTTGGTTCGTGTTTGTCGTCATCTGGCAGGTGACTGACAAGAGCAAACACTCAGGCAGCCATGCTATTGTCCATGGCGGGGAAATCTCCTGGGAACCGTCAGCAGACTTCCCCCTCCACATTTACAACCCTTTTCAAACACAGACTGAATTGTCTGCCATTAGTTAGTATTCATTTCTTCCACTGTCTGATTGTCAGCCTCTGGGTAGCCATTGTTCAAGTTGTGTAGTGTGGTTTTAGATATTGTGTAATGTGACAGTCACTGTTTGTAGAGCTGACTGGAGAACGGCAACAGCCTTGTTAAGGAGGAAACGAAATAACACTCAAGCAAATAAAATGATGGGGTGCCATAATTTTAGCACAAAATGCAAATACTGTGAGGCATCATGTCGCCTCTGCCTGGTAAAAAGCCCAGCCTTTTAATTTTTCATTTCAACTGTAGCTGACACACAGGACTCCTTGGTGCATTGCTTATATAATTAACCTTTACTCATCTGTGCAAGCCAAAGCACAGTGGAGCGAAACAATCACACATAAGTCTTCATGCTAGCAAATGCAGTTTGTCTCCGGTGAAATGAGGAGGAGGGGAAAGATCTTGGCATGGGAAGTAATATGATTATGCAGGAACTCACAGGTGTAACATTTCCAATTACTGCTGTTCTCGGTTTAATCAAAACACAACCACCCCACAGCACCCCCATCTACATGTTTATGAATTGTAGTTTAGGGGGTTGACTGCACTGTGTGTGTTGTTTTTACTCTGGGTGGTGCACAGTTAGAGATGCTTAAATAATCATTCCAATAATCATTCTCTGTCAGTGCTGCATTAACACCAAAATTTAGTCATTTTAGACTTTATAGAAATAACGGAGCGAACATTTAAATGGAGGCGTTTCACAAATTTGTTGATTTCATTTGCCTGATTATAAGGTGTGATTACAAGCTTGGCACTGGTTGCGTGTATCCAAGCTGTGAGCGTTTTGGCATTCAAACAGTTGAGATGATTCCGAAGCCAAGACAGCAAACAATGGCAACTGACAACAGCTTATGGTAATGAAGCTGAAACACTTGCAAACAAAAGCAGAGAAAACAATTGCTGCCACATTTTCTTTCTCTGAGCACTGTGATATTTATATTGTTTGATGTATAAAAATTAACCAACCCCATTGACCACTTACAAGATACGCACTCTTGTAAAATGAGTGGTTTTATGTGTCAGTGTGCAAAGAAGCACACATTTGCACATTATATTGCTTTTTATTGCACAGAGCAGAGGAAGTTGGTGTGATTACATTCTTTGCAATCCATAAAATTGTCAGATTGGCAATGAACATTTTATTATAGGATCAATAGCAGAACAGCGCAGCGTGGGATATTGTCAAAATATTTAACATATAATTGTTTGCTCACTTCTTTCAAAGGTTTTTCTTTTAAATGTAGTTAACCAGACTTCACCCAGCACCCCCTGGAACCAAAAACGCTTCTTATAGACACCTCTGAACAGATTTTGATGTTTAAAATCAATGGAGTTCCCCTTTATGTGAAGAATTTCTTGTGCATTTAATGCACTGAATAAAGTTACACAACTTCAAGCAAAAATGATCAATTAAGGTAACTAAATCGCTTAAAAATTGTTCAGAAAAATTGTAAAGATGTTTTCCTTCCTGTCAAACGTAAAAAGGTTTACAGCGGTTGTCCTCAGCCCACACACTCTATGGACAATTGGAAAAAGGTTCGATTTGATTACCATTTCAATGCTTTTCAAGACAGAGCCAAGATGTTGAGTTAGCATAGTCTGCTGTTGTTGCCGCTGGTTTCCAGCTCCGGCGCTATTTTGAAGGTTAACTAAACACTGAATGAAATTAAGCATTGGTTTTGGATGGAAACTGAAGAAGTACACCAATCTTTATTACATGATAGTAGAATTGCCAATGAAAATACGGGTTACTCCCTTGGTTTTCCAATGTGGCCACTGTTATGGCAACTTCAAGCACAATTACAGCTCTCTTTTCATTAAATCTCCATTTATCACTATGGAGTAAAAACCCCGACCGGCCTACGTCTTCACGGGAGCTTTCTCAACTGTCAAGGTGCGCCCATATGGTCTGGTGAGACTTACACTCAGTTACACTGTTGGCCTGTGTGTCCATGAATGATGAGAAAATGGAGTCAATCAAAACATCCACGACTCAGCGAATACAACTTGAAGGTGGATTGGAAAGGCTGGACCTCACTTGACAGAAGGAAAAATCCCCTTCATGCCAGCAGAGCTCATTCTATGCTTTGTGGCTGCAGCAACTTAAATGATGTCATACTGTCAATATTAAATGAATCACTCTGAGGCCAAAACCTGATTGAATCTTACGAAAATACTCACAACCTGTCTGCCAATGCTATTCTCCGCATTAGCATGAAAAGCTGAGTGACAGTAAACAAGAGTTCTGTTATTTCTGGGCCAATTGTTGTCGTCAACTTTTCACTGCCTGCCATTTCTCAGGGAAGCTCAGATTCACGGGCGAATATACGGTCTGAATCTGAGCAGCGATGCTTTCACTTTCCCATTCTTCAACAGGATTGATACTTAGTAGGAGGAGAGGCAAACGAGCAGCTTGGCAACTCCATTAGCATAATTGCATCATTAATTGTGAATCCCTTTCACTGTGAGAAATAGTAGCTGGTACTGGGTGCAGCTTCTAGTCAAGAGAAAGGCTTCACACACAGCGGTTTGTAACGAGCCAGAGAAATGCCTGCTGCCTCATTAGTGCTAGATCCCTGCAGGCCTCCTTCTCTGAATACAGGGGGGTCTGACGCCTGTGAATGACAAACCCATGGTGTTTGGTAGAGTGGAGGCATTCAGGTGAAAGTTATTACACTTTTCTTCCCACACTCAACCGCATAACTCAGCTTTAGTGTTTTCCCCACAGGGACACTCCAAGGTCGATTGTATCTCTCCAAGTAAAGCAGCGACCAGACTTATGTTTGAAGAACTATTCCCAAACTGCTGTCTCCTCCATAATGAGGACGCTCTCCCAGCATTCCTGCATGCTGGTGCTGTGAAACAGAATGGAAGAAAGACTGTGTGTGAAGAGGATGAATGACTGAGTAATTAGGAGTGTAAGGCTGATCTTGAATTAGCAAAGGAATGACAAGTGTGAAAGCCAGCTCTTTTATTTTAACACAGAGAGAAACCTAGTGAGTGGGCAGGACATGATTCCCAACAGGCAGTGTCAACTGCATTCAAGAAAGAAATGCACAATGTAAAATGCACACTATTAAAGCTCTTCCACTTTGCTTGAATCATTCCTCTGACTGACACTCACTTAAGTGCACTTATGTTTTATGCATATTTGCTTTCTTGTCAAGAGTTGAGTTGAGTTAAATGAGAAGATCAATACCACTCTTACATCTGTACTATAATTATGACACTAACATAAGAAGCTGGTTAGATTAGCATGACAAAAAGACTGGAAACTGCGGCTGAAAGCTAGCTTCGCACAAACCACCCGTTAAATAGTGAACTGGTCCTTTAACACTTTGCGCAGTTTTAATTTACGATATGTGTCACACCGTTTTTAATTTTTGAGCTTTAGGCACTAGAAGGTGGATCTTGTTACCTTTGGATAGAGCTAGACTAGCTGTTTCCCAGTTTTTCCTGCTTGCCAAGAGCTGAGACCTAAAACTGTATATGTAGACGGAAAACATTCCACTTCTTCACATCGTACAAAATCTAAACATCTTGCACTGGTAACATCATTTGGAGCTGCAGTCTGTGCAGTTGTGATCCCACCAAGAGTGGAGCACACACAAGCAGTCAGTCATTCAGTCACACCCCCTTCACAAGGCGTCATCAAACTCATCATAAGAGTGAACCTTGAAACATAAGTTAGATCAGAGCTACAATACAACAGAAACTATCTTTGAGAGAAATATACTTGACATGTTGTGAATTTAGGAGTAGGCAGAGTTTATAACTTCTACTGTAGCCACGAGGGGGTGATTCAGATTTTGGTTTTGGCTTCATGGTTTCCATTTTCATATTCACTCTCTGCTTGAGACACAGAAACATTGATGCCACTCTCAAACCTGTGTGGTAAATATTAGGCTGCAGCCGGCAGATGGTTAGCTTGGCTGAAGACTCAGAACAGCAGGAAGCAGCTAGCCTGCTTCTGTCTGCAGGTGACCAAATCTATCTACATTTAAACTTTAAAAGCAAAGCTAGAGCTCACTAATTATAAGTCTTTTTAAAAATCTGTACAAACACCAAAGTGTACAAATGACATGCTTTCACAGGAGCTGCGTACGGCTCCATGCTAAACTAAGCTGACCAGGCTGCTGGTTGTAGTTTTATATTTAACCTACTGACATGATGGTATTATCAATCCTGTCATCTGAGTAAAGTCCTCTATGAAGATTTATTTTTGGACACCATGGACATGGTAATGTTGGGTTCTTCGGGCTGTTCTCACTCTCCAATTTCCTCTCTTGGCGAAATGAACAGAGCAAAGAAAATGAGGGAAACGCGGCGGCTAATTATCATGGCCAAGCTGCTCAACAGTCCACATCCTAAAATGTCTGGTGACTCCCAGTGGAAAACAAGCCAACAGTATTAATGTTACTTGGTTGAAAACTGGTCTTTCATGGAGGCGTAAATGGTCTCCCTCAAAAGCAATTACTGGGTACATTTCCCAAGCCTGCATGCTTGAATAATTATTCAGAAAAAATGCCAAAGTTAGATGCAGTATAAATCACTTGAACAGGAATAGTTTACAATATGTAAATCTTTAAATCATTTTCAGCTCTCAATTAAAGTATGCAAGTCTTTGTTTTCTTGATGTTTATAGTTTTAAAAACAGCCCATAGAGACAAATTAATGGTCCTCTGGCTGCCTTAAAATGAAGTGCACGCATTTTTATTTGATATCACACAGGGATGTTCAGGGTTGTTGTAATGTTGGGTTCATTATTCATGAATAATAAATAATGCAACAAGTGTCACAATGGGTCAGATGTACTGCAGCTTCTGTTTTTAAAGGAACATGGAGGATTTCACGCAGCATGCATATTTAATATAATGTAGCTTTCTGTGTTCAGTCTGCAAAGAAAATGATTCGCTGACCTTTTCACGCTGATGTGGAAGTTAAACAGCCTTCTGCAAAGAATCAAACATAAGAGAGGTGGAGCGACTTCAAATGCACAAGCCCATTCATAATGAACAATGCCCATATGGGAACGTGGTCTCGAGTTTATGGAAAAGCAAACACTCTAAAGGTTTGGCTGTGTTTGTGTTGGATGGTGAAGTCTGTGATGAATGACAAGAGAATTATGATTTTCGGCCGTTTGTAACCACCCAGGTGATGGTGATGAAAAAAAGGTTTCTAGAAATAGTATGATTGTTGTTCTCTGTTTACTTTAAGTTCAGATTTGTATTTACATTTGAGCTGTCTTTATGGTGGGGTGAAGAGACAGTACAGCACAGTGTTGTTTATTAGGCATACTGTGGACGCCAATGGTGATGTCATTAGTTTAGTAGTCATTGGATCATATATTTAAAGTATTAGACAAAACAGAATATTAACCAGACTACGGGAACTGTCAAGGAATCACAAAACAACTCAGCTTTCATAAGTTTCATTTTTAGATATGTTTAGATATGTAAATATCGGGCAATTCAACTGGTTTGTGGTGGCCAAGCATTCAAAACAATGTTGTTTTTGATTTGTTGATGTTGGATCTTCCTATCAGTTTGATGCAGAGCAGGCAGACAGATGATGTGCTGTTGCAACAGCAGTTCTCCTTGCAGCTTTTTTCAGCTCCTGTCAGTTTTCAGATTTTTTGCATATTCTGGTTAAAAAAAAATGTGCACAACTGCACACAAGGTCAGTAAATCTGATTATTATTGACAGCCCCACTCCAATCAACTTTTGTACAGTTTAACCAATGAGCATCACTTTTATTTGCAAGTTTTCTTTACTGCTGAGCACACTTTACCGCAGAGACACATGAATACAAAAGCTGTCTTTAAATGTAGATGATCCTCTCGCTAATATACTCACCGCCCATGGAAGGCTAAACCCTGGCAGATATCACAGTGGTGAAACAGAAAGATCTATCACATCAGCGCATAGGGCCCCTGTCTCCACTGTCCTACCATGGCATGATGGATGAGCGCTTCTCAGCAATGAAAATCGTTTTTACTTTTTCATGTTCAGAACAAATGGAGCATCCTGCCCGCCGGGAGCCTTTTAAGTGATAAGCTGCATTTATTTCCCAAATGCTTTTTTTTTTTCTCAGTACAAAGACGCGGACATCTGTTAAAGTTGATTACCAAACCAGACCTGTTCCATGTGCTGCTGTTTTCTTTTTCTTCCCATCTCGACCTTTGGGATTGTTTATTGAAAAAATTATGAGTGGGGAAAGGAGTGATCCAGGGAGAGGATGCATATGATAAGACACAGATGGTGGAGCATCGGATTCTTGACGATGTCAGTCAACATAGTGCAGACAAGTGTGTTCTGCTAAGTGAGGAGTACTGACTGAGAACTAATATATCTGATTAATGTAGGGACGCACGCTGTAAACTGCAATCCGGCTAAGAGTGTAAGTCATTCTTAATTATAGCCAAATCTGCAGGCTATAGATTTTATACTCTCATCCAGCTGTTACATCCATCTTTTCACAGAAGTGTGATGCAGTAAGAGCGCACAAGATAATGTAAATAGTGTAAAAGTTTATCTAAGGCTCTAATAATGCTTGGAATTAGACACAAAAATGTTCTTTCCCCCCTGTGTTCGTTTCTGCAAAAATGAGCTGTTATTACAATCTTCTCCCTTGTTTACTTCCAAATATTCTGAAGAGGATCATCTTACTTAAATACCTTTAACCCCAGCAACAGAAAATAAGGCGGTTTCTGTTTTTACCTTCATCCTTCTTAGAAACAACAGTCCCAAAACCGCAACCACCCTGTAGCAATATTTGCCTCCCTGCCCTAAACTCAGACCGCTCTTATATCTGGCAAAACGTTAAGATGCCTCTGAGATACATAAACAAAACCCGAGCTCACATTTCTTGCATATAAACAAGCCCTAAAGAATTCAACATTTGACCAGAAAGTTAATGTAATTGCATTTAAGTATGATGCCTAAAGTGGAGAGGCCTATCTTGTGATTAGGAGAGATGATTACATGGTGAAAATCTATAATTATCTTGTATAAGGTCCGCACACCAGCAGTGAGCCACTTTGGCTCGGTGCTGAACATTTAAACAAGCTGATGCTTCTTTAGTCGACCCAAACAAAGCTCTTTAGATCTCTTCCTTGGACGTTTTCCAGCGCTCGCTTTGCTCACTTGTTGGATAATCTTGCGGTGATTGGTTAATTTGCCCTGTGATAACCTCGGGCACATGTGTAGAGCCAGCAGAGGAGGCCAGCACGGTGGCAGGATAACAAAGGAAGATGGATGTCACACAAAGAACAAAGAATACAATATTAGAAAAAGTTTTGTAACGTGTATGAATTAGTAAAAATATACATATGTATATATAGACTGGCACAATTCACCTCTGTCTCCTTCCCTCACTCCCCCTCTTCTTTCTGTAACCCCCACCCATCCCGATGAAACCCATACTCACGTGTGCCAAACACAGAGGCGGCAGGCACTGCAGAATGTTTGTGTTTACCTTACAGATTTACACTATAATCTTTTCTACAAAATTTGAACCATTTGAGTTGGATCATGAACAGAAGATGGTTTGGATCATGTTTTACTGATTGCAATGTTTTGTTTTCATGAAAGCAAACAGTATGGACACATACCATTCACGTGCCATCCCGGTGTTTATGAGACAAGGCCTGCGAGCTAGTTCAGGCAGTCAACTTGAGTCCATTGCAGCTCTTGTATAACGTCCTGGTCTAACCCAGTTGGCCTGAAATACATTTGAAATACAGTTCGAATCCCTACTATTTACCTACCCATTTTGAAAATAGTCTGTATGTTTAAAGTTGTTTAAGGTTGTGAAATCGGTTATTCCACCAATTTAGCATCACAGTCCTATAGCATTGTCTGAAAAAGACGACCAAAATAGATTCTGAGAAAAACCAGACATATTGTCTTTTTTCTTTTTTTTTATTCCTTGCATTCTCATTTTGCACCACAATTGCCAGCTTGGCAACTCGACTGCCGCCAGTTCACTTCGATGTTTTGGTTTGTTTTGCTAGCAGTGGTTAATGTAGCCTGGAGCTGCTAGCAACCAAGCAGAGATGACCAGCAGGTTAGGGAGATCACTTGGCAAGCTCCCTTCTTTCAAACTCAACACCCACTGATTTTCTTTTAGTTTGTTATCATACTCGTTGTCATTAGCCCCTAAAGATCCAAGAAAGTCATGAAGTCCTTATCTGGAGGACTGAACGTAGTAATGTCAGCACAGCAATAGCCAGCGTGCCCTTTACATCTGCTGTTAGCAACCTGCTCGCTATTTTGCTGCCGTGCCTGCTGCCACGCTGCTCAGCTGAATGCTGAGCTGCCATTAGCTCTGACTCTCACTCTTCATGAAGCCTTTCACAAGCCACCTGCGCCCAGGCATCCACCTGTAGGCTTTAAGTACATTACCCATGGGAAAAGTCATTATCGTCACTCCCCGGTCCCTGGCTGTGCGGAGTCTAATATCACCTCTGAACATATTTTTTTACCCATAAACCTTCCACGTGAGCTGCTTGACTAAACCGGTGTCGTGGCAGTAGCTCGAAGGTTACAAAACTGGGGTGCGAACAAAAAGGTCACCGCATTAAATCCCTCAACAAACAAAGAAAAGGGCAGGGAAAACAAACAAACTTTAAACAAGGGTGGCTAGTCTGCTCCCACTGTGGCAGAATATAAAATCCTGTTGTTTTTCTCACCTGCACCTCTTTTGTTTAGTTGTGAATCACCAACACCTTTCACCTTTCACCTGGTCTCCTGCACTTAGAGCTAAAAGGGAGGTCTGCCCAGTATGGTCCACAGATGTTCATTTGAAGGGTCATTTGCTGTTGATGTTGTATTAACACAAGTGTTTAAGTTGACTGACCCAACAGTGATTTATGATCTCCTGGGAATTCCAGGAAATTGTGGTGAACATGTAATTGCAGGGAACATTTTTAGCTCCTTGCAGTTCACCGGACATCGTTGTCCGGTCAGAGGTCTGGCAAACACAAGCAGCAGTCGTGTCAAAAAAGGGACTGTTAGACTGCCTGTGACGCCACAGCTTTCATTCCCTGATTGATATAATCTTAATTAACTGGAGTAACAAATGCAGTTTCCCATAATTTATGTTTTCATATTGTCCAGTAACTCACTGAGTCCAAGCAGGGCTGTGAATCACACACTTAATTATTCAGGAAAGTAGAAGGGGCGTCTTTGAACCACAGACCAGTCCTGCCTCTGCACCACCTCCATCCTCCTTCACTATTTCCTCCAGGTGTCTATCACACAAAGAGCTGCTCTGTGAGTCAAGCCATACCTGGGGTCATAATGAAACTCTTTGTCCAGGCGCTGCATGTTTTGGTGCATTCAAATAAGAGTTCAAATAAACTGAGAAAGGATGACTCTAAAATTTGCTGCTCGTAAATTCAGCGGGCAGCCTCAGCTTCCTGTGGGGAAAAACACCATTAAAGACACATCCACAGTGAATCACAGTAGCGGGAGCGTGGATTTAATCGTTTTTTGCTGCAAACAGTTTGCACTTCCATTCAGTGACCAACCTCAAACAGCTCAGAGTCGAATTACAACTAAAGTGTCACGATATCTGTAAAAGGTTACACCACAACTTGTAGCAATGCAACAAGACCCTATGCACTGCATTTTGATATTAAATGTGTTGTGGTGTGTTTGGCACTGGATGATGACAGAGAGCCTAAAAAGAACCATCCTTGATACAGACTGCTGTTATTAAAACATGATGCTTCTTTCCAAAGGCTGGCCCATGGCGTTGGACAAGCTAAATGGATCCCACTGAGATGCAAACAGTTGCTGCATGTTTCTAACTAACAGAGCACGTTGGGTTAGATGGAATTTATGTATGTGCTGAACCAATTTCCAACATACAAAGTCCACATTTCGAGTCATAAAACATCAAATCAGAAGTCTTTAGTTTAGGCCCAGCTGTCAGAAAGTCTGAAACTAATCGGCTCCTGTAAGACTCTTATTAAAACAAGATTCGGTTTTCTTTTAAGATCCTGTTGAGTGGTTTAAAACAGAAAACAGAATTTTTCTTTTACAAACTTTGCAGAAAAAAAATATTAGTGACTAATGCATTTCAAATGTTAGTTTCATCTGTTTTCATTGTTATTTAGGCAACTTAAAAAAAACATCTAATATTTATCAGCATCGATCCTCAAAACAGGAGGCAATAAAGGAAGCGTAACATAGGCCGTAGCGGACCTCTCGTCACCTACCACGGAAAAGGTAATTTCTCTGTTTATCTTGCAAATCGAGGGGAAATGCACTTCCATTTGTGTGACCAGTAGCGATTCGGCTTTACATGCCCGTGGGAGGTTTGAGTTAATCAAAATCCCTCTAATTAATTTCCCGAACATTTGTAACTCGCGCACTCACATTTGCCTGGACTAACAGGCAAACAGTGGAAATTAAACATGGTGTGTAACATTACTGAAACGACTAAACATTTAATTCTTTCACTTCATTACATTTTTAATTAAACTCCTGTAGATGTGCTACTTTATAATGTCCCACTGTTCATATGCGATACAATTAATAACTTTACAATTTTTGAAAATGATTTGAAAAATGAAACGTCATACTTTCCCCTTGAGAACTGTGGTTCTGTAAAATCCTTGTCAAGAGCATTCACATCAGCCGTGATTGAAGCGCTCCCATATCCAGGCTCCTAATGTTGACTGATAAGAAATCATCACAAAAAACATTTTTTGCTTTTTTCAAAAGTGCCAGGGTGCATTATCTCGTGTAATACATGCTGCAGCTCAAGTGTGAAGATGACAAACGTCTTCTGGGTGAGAAAACACTGTCGATCATGCCAGAGAGTTCATATTGTGGAGAACATTAGCATAAACAAAAATCCTTTCCACAGAGCGTCAGAGAGTGTGATTTGAACCAGAACACTTTACATCCATCCAGCATTTGTTTCATAGAACAAGAGGAAGATAGGAAATCTTAGATGTATGGTACCACATTATGGTACATTGTCTATTCTGATTACATACAGCAAGCTTATCATGTTGGCTTTTAACTCAATGAACTCCATCTGCTCATGTTGGATAGCTGGAAAGAGTTCACAGGCAGAGATGTTATTTTATGGGCAATTATTGTACATCACTGAGCTTCAGCACTTATTGGACTCAGAAACAGCGTTCCATGTTGCTGTAATCAGGCTCACAGACAGCCTCTCTCTCACAACACGCCAAAAGATGAACAAATGAGTTCGAGCCAACTGTTAAAACACAGACCGCAGGGGCGCAGTTGGTAATGTTTCTGTACACATTCACCAAAACTTAAGACACTCATCATTAAAACCCCAGCAAAGGCCAGTAAAGCACTGTGGTTCAAGCTAATGAAGAAATATGACTTGCTTTAAACTGACAGCGCAGAGGCTGCGATAGTGAGCAGCTAACCACCGGTTGCCTCAGCTCCATTTTATACTGGGGATTAAGTGAATATCGTTTTGCCAAATATATAAACATCCTCTGATTGCTTCCAGAAGTCCGGTTTGCTCTTCCCACTAGAACGAAATAACACACCAAATCCACCCATTTGACGACTGATGTGATGACTGTGAAACCATTACTGTTTGGTACATCTGCACATGGTGACAGAAAAATACGGTATCCAACAACAAGGTAAGTCACTTTGTTTTTAGAGGAATAGCCCATCAATTATGTGTACTATGTTTGAAAATGCATTTACATCGCACCATGCATTTACTGTGGGATCATAATTCTGATAACTGCACACTTCTACTACACCCCGTCCATTTGTCACAAAACTGAGGGGGTGTTTACAAGGCTTTTCCTCATCAGTCTTACCCTCCCTGCTGTAAATGAACAACATCAAGAGCCTTTGGGTTTTGCTGCTGCTCTCAATGGAGACTTTGTTTGGTTTCTCTTCTGTCTGGTTTGATACACAACAGAAGCAGCAGTGCGTGCTGTTTTGGGGATTTCTCCTCACATGATGAAGGTCTGTGGCCTTGAGCTAGCTGGATGGCTGTGAATAGCAGAGCTTGACACAATCAAAGGCATCAATTACAATCAGGCATGTAATGGGGCTTTCTGCATTGTTTGAGAAAGAGCTGATTTGCAAAAAGTCATTTGACGTTAAGAGTATAAAAAAAAAAACCGAAGACACATTTGCGTGTGAGTAGAGAGACTCGACACATGTGTGAGGCTGCATTTAGGTTGCTCAAACAGATGAAAAACACAGACGCGTCTTGGCAAACAATGAATCGAAATGTGGTAGCGTCTGCTAATTGTTTTAACAGCACCGAATGTATTGCAGCCAAATAAACACTTCATCAACGTAACAAACTAAAACCAAGGCGGCTTTTTTTACTCCATCAGCTTACATTTTTTTCTGTGTTAACTGCTTCTGCATCTGAAGAGTCAGACACAAAGGCCTTATCAGTGGTCACATGAGCTGATTCCAAGAGAAATACGTTGATGGAAAAACAAGTGCACAAAAGATTGATTTCAGCTTTAAGAGTTATCCAATAAACGGCAGAGCTGCGAGGCTTTTCCTCAGATGCCTTAATAACCTCTTAATGTCAAAGGATGGATTAGTGTTCTCAGTGAATACTCTAATTTCAGTGGTAATTATCAGTGTGTGAATTTCACATTTAAAAAAGGTTTTTAAAAGGAGGGAAACATACTGTTTTTATCAGAATAAATGGCCCCCCGGATTCCTCTGGAGCTCAGTCAGGCCCACTGGTGGACGTCCAAACCGCAGCTCTGAGAGGTTTTCCATTGGAATCCATATCAGACCTGTCAGGGGGCCTCCAGGCTGGAACCCTGCTGCTGAGCGTCCTGAAGCCTATTTGCAAATTACCTCCCTCACCAGAATCGAGGGTAGAATAACACACAGCAGCCCGCCGTCTGTCCAAAACCCAGCTACCTGGGTCAGCTACTGCGGGGAGAAGAGATATGGGGCAGGACCGATGGGGGGGTGGTGTCAAACCTGGCTAACCAAACCCTGCTGATACGAGACCTGTTGCTCCTTCCACGCTCACCCGCTGGTGTCCCATTTCTGTTATTATGGGAGGTTTTTTTTAAAGGAAGTGTCCAGAATTGTTAGCAGCAGACTTTTTACTGGTTTTTGACATGAGGGTATAATAAAGCAGACTGTGGTGGACTTGAGCACCGTGTTCATGTTCTAGATTTGCATGATGGATGGTGGCAGTGGCTGAGCGGGACAGGTTGCCTTCTCTAATGGGTCTCTGAGGAACTTCATCAGCCATTCCCACAGCTCTGAGGATAAATAACAAGCTGGACATCTCTGCTTCGGGCTGGGGGAGTGAGGAGGTCCGGCCAATAAAGAGCAGACTGATGGCACTTTTGCTAAAAAATAGCAAGACCTTAAGCTTAATCAAGAGTGAAGGCTAAGAGTGAAGGCTAAGAAACTGAGACACACACACTTATAATACATCTTTCTTTCCATAATCGTGGGCTGGATGTCAATCTGTGTGCATTGACAAGACATCTACATCAGTGGTGAAAGACAGCAGATACTGTGTTTAGGTAGAAGAGCTCTCACTATAAATACCTGCTTAACACTGTGAAGTGTCGCACTTTGAGGATGCCATCCAGGTCGTCATTTTTTTTTTATATATACAGGCTCTTACAGAGTGAGATAAGTGCATTAACATGATTAGGAACAAGAGCATGGCTGTGGCTGCTTGATATAAATGGCAGCAGCTGTCAAGAATGTATTGATGGAGTGTTTGGAAATTATTCTGCAACAGATGGATGGAAACGGCGAACGAAGGAGGCAGAGCGCCGCATTGCTAATGAGCTCACGGCATTCAGTAATATCTGCAATATGAGCTGATAAACTGAGACACGTTGCAAGTCGATTCATTTCCTGATACATAGCCGTATGAACGACAGAAAATAAACCACAATCCTGGCCATAATCTACCAGGCAAACTGAAAAGGCTGTAACGGCGCGCAGATCCTGGTGCAATTTATACATTCAGTAGAAGCTGACTCCTCTAGTGAAATAATTCACACATGAACACTAAGTGACCAAGTGACCATTCCCCAGATTCCACCTTGAGTTACATCATCATTCTAGGGGCTGGTGACCGTGGGTTTGTCCTGTTACAAGCAGTTGGTAATAAACTTTATTCGAACATAAATAAAGTCTAAAGTCTAAATGTGTAAATATGTAAATATGTAGGAATGCCTGAAAGTGATCCATTACTAAATACTAGGGGTGGGACTTAAAAAAATTAATCTAATTAATTAGAGGCTTTGTAATTAATTAATCTCAATTAATCGCACTTTAATCGCATAACAATATTTACCCCAAAAAACAACATTTTTTAATTTAAATGGATTTTAGTGGAATTATAAATGGTCATTTGACAGGCTTAAATCTCCTTTAAACTCCAAGTACCCTTAGCACAAATTATTTTGTACATTAGGCTATAACACTTACTAATTTTGGTCCTGAAGCCAGTCATTTGATCAAGTTTGGGTTGCCGACACCTCTTGTTCGTACTCGGGACTGCTAGCGCTAACAGCTCCGGTGGTTTCTGTGCTCGCTGCAACATGCTTTGCATTTAGACGGTACCACAGGGTTAAAGTGCATCAGTCCTAGCAATGTGCTTTCATCCGATTCCTCCTTTTTGGTAGCCGTTAGCCAAGCTCTGAAGTGTGCAGCAGTGTAATCGGTGTACTCGGAAATTGTGCACTGACAAACGTTCCGCGTTGTTTGAAATGCAAACTGTGATTAAATGCGTTTTTTTAACACGTTAATTTTTTTGCAATTAATTAATCGTAATTAACGCGTTAAAGTCCCCCCTACCAAATACCTTAAACTTTATACATGTCTTTATCTGCTGAAACTGATTTTTATAAACATTTGTGATACCATCAACACCCCCTTCAGAACATACTTAATTTTATGTTTGTGCCCCCCCTCCATCAAGTTTAATGACATCTGCACCCTTAACCGAAATACATTAAAGCATCAAGGCGAACTATGTTTTTGTAAAAACCAACATACCGTACACAGTGTACTTGAAACTTGAAATAGAGTCAGAATTGCAGCATATAAAACCACCTACTCAGGTCACGCAAGCCTGTAGAGGACTTTACACTGTTTCTCCTCCAGCATAAAACATGCACCAAGAAGAACTGTTTTGCAAAAAATGTCAAACTCCTGCATGTTTGCGAAATCACTGAAGCTCCTGCAGTTAAACTGTTCATTAAAATCTAATTATAAACAGTAATTATTATAAATGCAAACTCTTCCTGGGATGACTGTGAGTTGTGATGTTATATTTCCAATTAACATCTTTAATGTAAATATGCTTTCCAATCCATCTCTACAGTCCAGTTCTTCCTTCATGCTAGCCTCTCTCGGAGGTTTATGACCCCTGGCATTCAGATACTGTGCTTATTTTGTAATGTTTGGCTCTCTGATCCATCAGACTTGGAGGTTTGCACACATTGTGTAACAGAGAGATGAAATATATTCAGAGCAGTGCTATCTGAGTTTTAACTGGGGTGGCTGGTCTCCATCACTGTGTCAACGGTGACCGGACAGATGGGAAACCTGCCCAGATGTAGAGGCTCTGCTGCTGTGTCATGAATCCCCTGCAAACTGGACAGCCACACAAGATAAACTGTGAAAAGCAGGTTAGATCGCCATGTTCTTCTGACAAAGCTTGATTTATACAACACATTAGACGGATTCAATGTCAACAGTACATATTAAATATCTTTACTTGTTGGCCACAAAAAAAGCGAACTGTGCTGATGAATGAACAGTGAAATTTAGGTTACATCAGGTCACGGTTAGTGTTGATTGAATCAGAAAACAAATATTCGCCTGAAATGTAGATTTATTTGAATAAACTCTAAATGAAAATCTGGGATTACTGGAGTGAGATCTTAAGATCTGGATTTCGATCTTCTAATACATCGAACTTCAAACTCATCACTTTCCACTGCAGTATATCACTATCACAGTATTGTCTGTTTGCAGTCATGTGTCCATGTAAACCCACTGTGCAGATGTTTCCCTCTTTCTATTTGGACCGCAATACCCTTTTAGGCTTTGCATTTATCTCATTACGTGTTGTCAGAGCAGCCTGACAACCAGACCGATGATGGAAAAGATCGTTGCGATGTGGGCGTGGGTCACATCAGTTCTGTCAGAAACACTTACATCACATGGAAAAACAGAGATGACAATACAATTTGGCTTGGCTGTAGCTCCTCCACGGTAAGACTGTCTGCTGCAGCAGCACAGCAGAAGGATGTGAAAACACAACGCATGATAAATAACATGCAAATAACCTCCCAGTGGATATTAAGCAGAGGTAAACACCATCCAAGATGCATACAAACAGAGCAGAGCTAACAAAAGAGCAGGTGGAGGCTGGAATGGGGAGCCTCTGGCAACAGCAGCAGCCTCAGTCACTAATAAACACATCTGCATTCAGATTGGACGTGAGTGTGACGACCTTAAAAAGCCCTCAAATCACTGCAAGGAAATGTGATGGTTGAACTGAACAGAAGTGACTGCTTAGCACAGTAACCAAGTCTTGTTGCGCCACCTTCATCGCTGATTCTGAATCGTTCTTTGTGCGGTGGCCCATCTGTCAGTGATGTAGAAGACGTTGCACACCCTGCATTTACTCTCCTGCATCAAAATCAACTTTGGTAGATAAAACACATAGGGAAGTGGTGGAGTTATTGAACAGACTTCAGTGTCAAAGATGAAACAGCTCAACACAACTGGAAAAAGTTTGTTGAGCTCTCTTGGCCACCATACTTAACACTTGACTAACCAGGAAAAGTGGGGAATTATCAAAGTGTCAAGGTTTTGTTACTTGCAGAGTAAATGGATCACTTTGCATGTTTTTCCTATTCCAGACTGAATTTATTGTTTTATTCAGCTGACTTTTCTTCTGCCGATGGCTGTGACTGTTCACAAGTAGGTGCTATATTTTCTCTCCATCACGATTGTGGCCTAACCACCCACGTGCACGGCTTTGTCCATTTTTGGATTAACAGGAATGTAGCCCGAGTCACGCACTGCCAAGATGGTGATGTCCAGATCCATCTACACACCGAGCATCACAACTGCTCTTCAAAAATCTACGGTTGACATTACAGAGGCTCTGTCCTTTTTTTTTTTTTTTTTTTACACAGTCTATGATTTGAATTCAAAATTCAAAATTTCCCAGTGTGGCCGTGAATTTATTTGAGGATGCATCTGTATGAGATGAAAATGTATCAACTAGTGCTGAACACAAGGTCAGCACAAGGCTGAAGGACACATGGCAGTTGCTTGCTGGCCTGCGCTAAACATACAGTTTGTAGACTGATATTCAGGGCAAATACATTTGCATGAAACTTCATTTCACTCGCTGTCTCGATGCATCTTTTCACTTTACTAACAAACCTTTGAGTGGATGCCACCCACATCGACATATACAGTATGTGATGAGTGATGAAATCTTAAAAAATCCACAAAAATCAACCACATATGTTTAAGTCTATTGATGAAAAGAAGATGTGCGGTTCAATACACGACCTGTTCACCACACTGTTGCTCACAGAGCTGAGGACCTCTGTCATGCCTGTCAGTGTGCTTTAAATCACCTGGAATCACCTTTTTGTAGGTCAAATGAATAATTCCCCTCTATCGCTCTATAGCACGACATTGATCTTTTGCCGGCAGCAAGTACTGCCCAAAGGAGTTCTGAGCCCACACTGGATCCAGCACAGCCCACCTATAAATATTGTCCTTCCCCTCCTAAGCATGCATGCAGTCCATGTGATGGTCTGAATGGAAATCCAGCTGTCTGGAGAAGAGCCTGTTGTTTTGACAGTATACTGCTGGATCTTCACATCTCGTCTCTGTCTCTGGAACTAATCAATCCTGACGCAGTGATACGCACAGGCCCACCTGCCTCCTGTCTGGCTACCACACACACATATGGCATATGCACACCCACGCATGCACATCATTTTATACACACACCGCACCGTTCCCGCTCAGAGAACTCTGCCGTTCTGCTTCTCCACGTCAGTGCGGGCAGAAGGAAGACAAAGTACATTCTGTCAGTGTGGATGTAAGAAAAAAAAAAAAAAAAATGGAGCCATTTCCTAAGATGTGTAGGTCCCAGCTGCTGAAAAAACACACACAAAGGTGTGTTCAGAAGGTCTCAAGGGTTTGGCTGTTAATAGTGCTCTGTAAATCCTCAGGGGTGGCCTTTTTAAGGGAGATTGGGGTCTGGGTTGTGTCTCTGACTCCTTTTTCATGCTAACGTCGTACACCTGCACAAGCACACATGACGGCCCATACAAGACACACACACACACACACACACACACATGCTTGGCACTGAAACTTCGATACGTGCTTGTGTGCGTGTCTTGATTGTGGTAGCTGCTATATGAGGGAATAAAATCCAAACAGGGAAATAGAATAGAGTAGTCTTTCGCCAACAATTAGTCAGAACCCATAATGGGTTTTGGAGGATTCCTACATGTCAGTACTGACATCTGGGTGAAGCTTGGCACTGAAACTCTAACTGTGAGTTCTGGGAATCACATGCATCAGCAACTTCAGCTGCAAACTTTTCAGAGGACATTTTCCAAGTGCATATTACACAGTGTACACTTGTCAGTAGGCTAGTGTGAAGGCTAAAAACCAAATATAAAGTGCTGCAGTGTTGAAGAGAAGATTTATGGCACGGACGACAGAGAACCACCCAATGTGTTCATTTCCGGCCGTGTGCCAGAGGTCTTTCTTATTCCACACACACACACACACACACACACACACACACACACACACACACACACACACACACCCGGCACTCACAAATTTCAAAGATAACATCAAACCTAATTCCAGTCTGCTGTTGTTAGAATGAAAATGTGCGGCACAGAAAGCAACGGATTGGACAGTGTCATTTTGATGAATGTGTTTTCATTTTACCGAACTAAATTTAATGTAGTCAGGATTCACGAATACAATCGGTCTGGATTGTGTTAAGCTTTAATTATGACTCTTAAATGCTTCATATTAGACTGTGTGCATTAGCGTATGAGCATATAAATTGAGACTCAAACTATGTGAGAGGAATACTTCTACTGTAGGATTTAATGCGTTAAAGGGGGAAAGTCACACTACACCTCTGGTAGCACACTGCCTGACAAGGGTGGTAACTCATGGCTGCCCATGTAGAGCTTTAGTAAGGCGTGGCTTTTTGAGATAAATGCTAACATTACACTTTATAAGCTTTATAACGCTCAGGTGGTAGAATGTTCAGGATGTTCATCATCTTTGTAGAACAAGTTAGCGTGCTTTCAACAAAGAGTATGTCCTTTGAAAGGCCATCAGATGCACTTTGGGTGATCATCAAAGTTGTAACAATTCAGTTTTATAGAGAAACATGAGCTGCTCTAAATGATCTCTCAAATGTCAGCCTTGTGGTGACAAGACATATTTGTGTCAAATGTCAAAGCTATCTGGGACAGTCTGGACCAAAGTTGTGGATCAACATTGCTATGCATTCTGTCCACTAACTTAATGAGCTGAATTTCACACTGTGTTTTGAGGTCAGGGTGTGGGAATTTCCCAACTAAATCTGTCAAGAGTCAAGTCTTACACGCACAGAAATTACATCACATTACATCTTGTTTTGATAGTGGCATGAGAGGCTGACCCAATATCGGCTACATGTGTTTCTTTACACAATATCTCCAAAAAAGTGTGTGGCGCACAAACCCATTGCAGTGTATTTCCCCACAATATAATGAGAAATTTGACACCAGAGAAGGCTCAAGAATCCTAAACACTGAGAAATTTGCAACTTTCTAATAAGCACTTTGTATTTAAAAGTCATAGCTTCTGTTACATCGGGTTATAGTAGTCGAAGATATTGCACAGTACCATAACAATTTCCTTTCTGGACATCAAAACACTTTGGTAATATGAAGCAGAGTCTCATCTTAATGCTTCTTCTGACAAGTAATAACAATGGATATTGGGTCCAGAGGGGAGGACTTGTCAGCATCACGCACAGCCGTCCAGTCTAAAGACACTGGCTGGGTGCTGTGAGTGCCTGGCTCAGGCACTTCAGATCAAAGTGGTGATAGTTCATCGGCACATACCACAAAATATTTGCCTGATAACGGCAGACAGACTTGCCAGATCACAGCATTATAAGAAAAATTCCTTTCTCTTGGATTGGAACTCCAAGAACTAACCCTAACTCCTCTGGATATGAGTGGTCATATAAAGCAGTGAAGTACACTAAGTTTTGAGAGCAGAGGACAGACATATTTGATTTCCTTGGTTGCTGGACACGGGGAATCCAGGGTTTATCTGGTGCCATGAGAGAAAACAGATATTTCGACATAAGAACAGGAAATCACGTTGCATGAGAAGTGATCTTCTCTTGGGGGAGGACGTATTTTTATGCCCCATTTGACACGTTTCCTTCATTTCTGTTTTTGAAGATCTGCTTGCGCAATTAAATATAAACTTCAAATCAGTATGATGATGACACTTCACATCAATTTGCAGTTCTTCAAATGATTTACATGCTTTCTGCTGCACATAATGATTGTGTCAATGCGAAAGGATCCTTCACTTGATTTATCATTACCACCCTCATTTAAGCTGTGCAGCACTAATAAATACTAACAAAATTATATGCTTGCATAAACACTCTGAAGGCAAATGAGGACACGAGAGGCCGGAAACATCAGTTTGTTTAAAAGCCAATGACACTGAGATCCAAGTTAACTAATAAGCTCAATATGTATGTGCTTAGTTCATTTTAGAAAAGCTTGCATGAATGTTATGGCTGCAGTTACATATTAGAACTGTACTTGTGCAGAGAATTTCAACTGTATGTGGTGTAGCTGCATGGCCCATATTTTGGTCCATTTACTGTATTTTAAAAGGTCTTTTGGGACAGGGCAAAGTAAACTTCTATGATACGAAGTTTAATGAGACCAAGACTCATTCCATACAACAGACATGCATGGCACACGGGAACCTGCACTTGCTAGGCGGCACAGGAGCGCTTGGTACCACATCTTTATGTTAAAATCGTCACAATGATTACGCTAACTGATTGGCACTTCAATTCACTGCTGATTCTAAACAGGTTTCAGCAGGTAACATTTATGCAATGTCTTCATTTAGCATGTCAGCTAACTTTTCCTGATTACCACTAAATGCAATGGCAAAGGCTGGCAATAATAGCATTAGGTTTGCAGTCATTTGATAATAAACCAAAGTATTGGACACTTTTGCCTGATGATGGCACAACATCACTAAGTAAATACCAAGTGAGGCATGAATGTCCTTCCTAGATTGAATTACAATCTACCCAGAAGTTACATGATATTTATCTTAAAACCATCAACATAAGCCTTGCCATGCTAGAGGAAAGGACAAAGGATAATTGCAGTTATTAAGGTATATCATCTGAGAACCATGAATATCTACAAAAGTGTGTACTAATCAATTTATTGAGATATTTCACAGGTGAAGTGAGAACGTTCATGTACTGGTGGAGCTGGAGGAAAAGTGAGGGAATCACCAAAGTTATTATGATTTATCCTCTGGGGATCACCTATTGTGCATAAAATTTCAAAGAAATCCCCTGAAATAGTTGTATAAAATATTGAGATGTTTTTGCGTTGGAGTGACCATTACTATCCTTTGAGCCTTGTTGCTTACGAGGCTTAAAATCCTTTAGAAAAGAGCAAAGATTGTGTCTGTGAATTTGCTTGTACTTTTCAGAAATTCCTAAAATAGTACCCTCTGCTGCTGCTGCTGGAACTACCATGCGCACAGACGTATAATTTCCAAGACAGCGGTAAATTTAACATTATATTGGAAGAAACCCAAATGCCTCTTGAGGCCTATAGCCAAAAACGAAAGCACATTGCCTTTGTGGCGTGACTCCTCGAGCCAACAAACCAGCAAGCTGCACTATTTCATTATTTGTCAAGATAAGTGAGGCGCACCTGTGTTATGAGAAGAAGATTCAAACTGGACTAGACAGTGCAGGCAGCCTCTGCGCATTCCAGTCCAATAAGGAAAGCTGGGCACCATAGTGGGCTGCAATCATGGGAGCCGACCTTCCATGTAGACATGTGAGAAACATCACAGGCCAGACTGCTTCGTTCTCAGGGAAGGTCCTTTTTGCTTGTCAGCGGGGTCTGAATTGTGGGGGCGTTTGTAATCGAAACACACCAGCCATATGTAGAAACTGTGCTACCCTTTCCATATGGGAGTATTTACATGTCTTCTTTGTTGTCCAAACATCAAAGCGGAGGAGATCCATTTGACTTGATTTTATGACACATTTTAGCAAATTTGCAGGGGGGAAGTTTAAATGCCTTATAAAACCTGTTCCACAGCATGAAAGACCACCCCATTAAGTCTGATATCCCACAGGAAATCTGACGTAGAACTGTGGAAGTTGCTACAGAGTGTGAAGGGAATGGGTGTTTTTCTTTGCTGGAGATTGTCAAAAAATACATAAATTAATGTGAAATGTTATTGACTCTAAAAAAATCAAAATAAATAAAAAGCAGCTGCACAGAAACCAAAACCAAAGCAGAACACCATAAATTTATTGTGGAAAAAAAGCAACATTGGGAAGAAAAAAGTCTATTCTGGCACATTGTTCATCTTTATATTACAAAAAAAAGGAGAAAAAAAGGCTACAAATCTCGATAATTTATACAAATACAACAACTTTCAAAAATAAATCTTTAATTTAGTAAACGCTCTGTGAACGAGTTTCTGCAATAACCCACCGCTTGAGATCCCTGAGCAGAGACACAGAGTGAAACGCCTTCTTTTTTTTTTTTTTTTTTTTTTTTTTACATCTTCACTCGAGCAATAACAATTATCAGTGTTTGTTCATAAACACTTTATATACACACACGCAGGAAAAATGAGCACGCTGTTTGACAATGGGGTGTGTGAAATGTGGGGGCAGGAATGAATGAGAACTGTGAGTGTTTGACTGAACATATTATCACCCGTGACCATCACAGTCAGAAACAGAACAGTGTCGACACCAACGGGACTGCAACAAGTGGCAACGAGTATATATTTATCATTTTCATCCTCCATTGTAGGTGTTGCTCTAAATTTATCCACCTGGACCTCATATCTGCTAACTTCCTTCGTTTTACATGTAAAAACACAGTGCCAGCTGGTTCGGTTGCCAAGGTAACACAAAGCAATAACTTACAATGTATAAACTCAGGACACAGAGAGTTCAGGAGGTGTGTGGCCAATAACAAACAAATAATCACAAATACTGTACATATTCTTACTTCCGGGAAGGTGCCGTTTCACTAACTGTGCGCTGTCAAAAAACACAAATCAAAACTGATGTTAATTATACAGAATATATACACAAAATGAGACCTCAAGACTGACTTTTGACAGATGGGAAACACTTCATGTGAGGAACCAAACTTGCTCAGTATCCAAGCTTCCGTTTTCAGTCTGGCTACTTTTTTGCTGCATGATTTTCTGTATACTATACACAATGTAGGTATATATTAGGATTCATTTATACAAACACAATGAAATTAGTCTTATCCCAGGAAAAGAAAAAAAAGTAGGCATTAAAACATTTCCCTCAGACATGCTATGTCTGTGCATTGTTCTGTGATGAAAAGGTGTGCATCAGCATAGCTTTTGTATTTGGTTAGAAGAACTCTGTCATCTGTTTCGGCTCTGCTTACTCATTTGTAAAAAGCTTCAGGCCTGTGGGGAGAAGGTGTAGCCAAAACTACCATACCTGCCCTCTTTGTTGTCTAAGACTTCCACGGGAAGGTAGCTTAATATTTTCATTTATAGCTTCCCACGGTGGTTGACAAAAATGTTACCATGGTGACTTGGCTTCTTTGCAAGTGCATAATAAAAAGCAGTTGTGGTAAAAACAAAATGCCACCTGCATGCTACTGTACACTGCAAAAGAAGATTCACACCTTTTAATATAAGGCAATACAATGTGAAAGGAATCCCACTTCCTTTGCTTTTGAGGTTTCTTACCAAAACACACTGTATTCTGCAAAATCCAGCCTTTATGGAGCTTTCTGAGGCCATCGTTGTGCTGCCATGGTTACCAAACTAAATTCCCTTTCTCAAATGTCTCAAATATCAGGGCATGTGCTGCAAACACTAATTTTCCATTTGTCCATTATAACATGTGTAATCTCATTAGCAAAACAAATTGATCCATAGGGGATGTTAAACAGAGACTGATATGGTGAATTTGGATAATATCCAATCTTTCATATTGTCTTACTTTCCTTTTTTATCAAGATGGAACATCTGATCAGACCAAGAGCTTTATTAAACGATGATGTAAAATGCCCTCAGTGCAGTCCTCTGCTTTGTGTTATACTTATCTCACACTGCTTAGGGACAGATTTCACCGCTTTGAACTACAATTGCTTATTAAAAAAAAAAACAACCCTAATTCATCACAAATGGTGAAGGATGTACCTATCTCACTTCAAGTTCAAGTGCTCTAGTTATAAATGAAAAAAGAAAAAAACAAAACAAAACAGAAAAAAGCGCAGTTCCTGTGTGAGCACTAACTTTGACTAAACTTCTAAAGAGCCCAAATACCATGTAGCTCCTGCCAAACTGTGAGCAATGCTTCTGAGGAAAGCTGCTGGCCTGAGGTGTATGCAAAGCTCAGGAGTTATTAGGTGGACTGTGCAGCACAGTCATGGCCTCTCTGAGCAAACATCCTCCCTGAGTCTCTTCCATCTCTCCGGGATGACAAGAGCGAACGAGGAGCGTGTAGGCCGTCCTTTCTCCCAGGTCTGGCGTACAGATGGCAGGTAGGCGGGCAGGGTGAGCTCAGGGTGGGCTTGTGGTCCTCAGGCCCTGTTTCTCCATGATGTTCCACAGCTTACGCAAGTTGGACTGGGTGATGGTGTCATCCGGTTTCAGTTGAAGTGCTCGGAGGTAATTGGCTTCAGCTTCTTGCAGTTTCCCGTTGAGGTGCAGGATTGCTCCCAGGTTCATCAAGGCTGCAGGATACTGAAACCAAAAATGAGATCTTAGTCATTTCAAGTTTAGATCAGTTTCATAGTAAGTACACCTCAGGGTTGCTTAGGGCTTTGTTCCAAAGATCCACTGTCTTTTCTCTCCAAGAATAGCAATGCGGGGCTCTGCTCTGTTATTGAGAAGTATGTACAGTGTGTATAAACACTGTGATTCAGCTGCTGAGACATAGTGAGAGTGAGCTCACTTACAAGAAATGAGATACTTACAAAACAATGGTTTGTTTAGACTAAAAAATGATTTAATGAAAAATTCAAATTTTACAACATCAGAGACCATGTGTGGATGTTTGGTGGGATAAATAATGCAAATTAAGTCTATCTATTCTCACTTAGGGGGTATACATAATTTAGCAAGGGATGGAATAAGACCAGAAATTTTTTAGCTCTCAAACAAATAAAACAGTCACATCCAATAGAGCCCAAGAGATTTTAATTCTCAAAGTCAGAGCTTCAATACATAAAGGTAATGTAATCCGGAGTCATTTTGTCTGTTTAAAGGAAATGGACATTTGGTTATCTTGCGATGCTATAAAGCAGACTCTATTATGCTCTCCCTATTATTGGTTCGTGTTTGTCAGGTCACCCAGACTTGTGTTTGGAGTTTGGTAACCATGCAGCTTTGCGTGTCTCTGAGTCTTGTCATGTCAGGGGGAGCAACCACAACTTTGAAGTGGGTCCGGATGAATATACTGTATATTCCTGCTGGTGCCAAGGGGCAAAATCATCATCAGTGTGACGGGCTGGTGAGTCATGAGGACATAAATACAGAAAAAGTGTCCGGGGTACAATCACGGTAGGATCATGAAGCATTCAGGCCAAGGGAGGGACCACATCTGATCTCTATTTTAGTTTGAAGTGTGGAAAAGATGTCTAATCCTGTAGTAAAGCTACTGTTTTACTGCTTGAGACTATTGCAATTTATGTAATTGTAACTCCAAGGAAACAAGGAACGTTCAATAACAAACAGTCTTAGCAAACAAAATGACCAATCGTGTGCTTTTATTGGATTCTGCCTGTTTTCCGATATCATTATCTCCCCACACATTACTGTCACATGATTACGGCATCTTGACATCTACTTAGGTACTGTAGCCCAATTTGTTCCAATGGCCCAGCATTTCTTAGAGCAGCACTCTTTGAATGAGAGAATTGTGTTTCTCTAAATGTTACGCGAAATCTGTGGAATGTTATGAGAAATATGTGGAAGTGTGACCCATTTTCAGCAACAGCAAAGGAACATAAAACATGACAGAAAAAAGAAAATAAAGTATAAAAATAAAAATAAATAAAATCTAAACAACTATCTGTGTACTGAATAGCTTACAACTAAGTCTAATTCACTTCAGTGAAATTATTTATCTTTGCAATCAAAAATGTACACAGTAACAAACTCCTACACTAGCTGTAAACATATTTTAATGAGTCTGATGTTCATACTTCGTACATCAATGCATTGAGAATACATGTTCAGAGAGGTTACAAAACACCCCCTCTCTCTGACTGTTCGGCCATTTATCTTGCTTTGTCCACAGTGGAGGTTACAGTGAACTTCCCTCCTTTGCTTGACTCTTCCATCCTTGTCGAAGTACACTCGCAAAACTCTCAAAACATCTCTCTGTTTTTCCAGTGTCAAGGTTGGATGAGCGATGCCCCATGCATGAGAATTTCAATGCGAACAATATGTCCAATTGTGCTGTTTTTCTCATAGGGAGAGTAAAATTGAAGAATAAATCAAAAAGTGTCTGGAATAATCCTGTTGTCCCTCAGAGAGGAATCACTTCTTCCCTCAACACATATAAAACATGGTCCAGATGCTTTGGGCCAAAGTGAAGGCTGGCATGACCAACACCTTTTCTGTTGCTTTCTGAGCCTAAATGTGCAGAATTACAGTTACTTGACACCAGTTCACTACACTCTCTGAATATTGTGCAATTACATTAATCCCCTGGAAAAACAAAATTTTCTCTCCACATTTCAATTATTTTTCACAAGAGCAGCCAGATTTTTGACTTTAATGGTCAGGGTAACTCTGAGGCTGTTTGCGCTATAAATTACCTTTAGTTCGACCCACCATCTGAGGGGCAAACCACAAAATAACGCTGGGGGATCAATTTGCAAGTTAGGGATTTTTACTACTCAGAATAATGCTGGCCAATATCTAACTGCTTAGACATATGGACATAGTTGAAAGTGACAATGAAGGGGCCACACATAAATACTGTATCAACAGCATGGAGGTGACAAGTAGGTGCAAAATAGTATTAATGCCATTTATTGGAGTTGGTGAGGATCCAGTTTTAAGTGAACCGCATTTATCCTGTTAACCTGAGTTAAGGGTGTAGGTTTGGTTCAGAGGTATGATGTGTGTAGGACAATCATAATGTTAGCTTGATTTTTTTTTTTTTTTTTTTTTTTTGCTGAACATTTTATGTAACTCAATGCCACTTTGAAAATCTGCTGTAAATCAGAAATTTCTGCATTATCTTTGATTGGTGAGCAGCCAGACATCTAGATTTGAGGACCTGTGGGAGTTTTTTTTAGCCTTGAGTAGTGTCTGCGGTCTTCCTCAAATGCTGGTTGCAACAATCACAACCGAGAGGGCCGGACAGCTTCTATGTTGCCTGAGAGGTTAAATCCGGGCAAAAAGGTCAGTAAAAATCACTTGCTGCATGTGTAAAGCTTAAAAGTTGGAAGTGCATTATAATAACTAAAGGCAACCAAAATGAGTATTTTAACATTTTGATCAACTCAGATCTTCTCCCATCTGGATTTTGGTGGTTGGGCACTAAATGAGCTTTTGGTGAATTAATCAAACTGAAGCTGTAAAAGTTCAGGGGGACGAAAATAGGATTTTAAAAGGTAAGGGGAACATGTCCCACCCATCCCGAGGGGTAATTACACCATTGGCCTCGGTTCATTCCAAGGAGGTCATTCAGTTTATGAGGTAAGATGACTCAGAATCACTAAAAGAATGAATGACAATGGTCAACTAATACCCTGCTTGCCATGGGGAGAAATAACTACTGTACATCTCATTGCACGTGTGGATTTGATTGCTGGCAAATGTACACAAGAATGTTTCAGTGATTATTTAAAGCTTCTCGTATCATTCTCTTTAGCCCATGGCACCATAGTGACTCTTTGGCTCCCACATTGTACAGTGGATTGGAACGTTTTCTATTTCTCTTTCTCTTCATGGCAGGGGCTCATGAAAGGCCAGTGTGGGAGCAACAGTAGGTTTTAGACGGATGAGAGGTTGGTGATGATGTGCGACCACTATTTTGAAATTGGTTTTGAAGATAGAAACCGAAAACGTTTGTTCATTTGTTGGAAAAACTGACATAGTTGGAAAGTTTGTGAGAAGCTACTGAAAGTCTTCTGAGATTGTCTGGGTTAGATACTGATGAGTGATGCAACATGTGAAGCCCTTGGTTAAAAAAAAATCAAAAAAAAAAAATCAACTGACTCCTGGTTTTCCTCTTAGTGCATTTGCTGCAGAGACTTGAAAGATCTTTTTCTCTCCATCCTTGCAAAACTTATCAATTCCTGAGTTTAGTTTCCTTCCTCTACTTTTTCCCCTGTAGACTCCCACCTTTTCCTCACCCAATCCTTTCTCGCCCTGCTGCATGCAGCTAAGACCTTTGTGATTTATACCCCTACTCCTGCATTCTTCTTCACCATTGCAACACTTGCAACACTCTGCAAAATGTTCCCTTGTCAGAAGCTTTCATTTTTTCCCCATTTCCTGCTGCTCTGTAACCTCTCTGCCTCTCTACCCTTTTTCCAAAACTGGCATGTAGCAGCAGAGGCAAGGCCAGATGTGGAGCGTATTAGCCTAGACCGTAAAGCAGCATATGCTATAAAGACTGTGAGAGTTAAAAGTAAAGCTAAGTTGGGGTATGACCTGACCATAATGACTTCAGATTGGCATTAAGGTAAGGAACATCTACGTGGAACTGGAAACTTTCAAAGGACAGAAGTCATAGGGTGCAGAGATCGACCAGCTCAAACCAAGCATCCGATAGGATTTAGCTCGTCTAGATAGAGGGAATTGTAGGACTAAGGGACTAAATCCTTTGAATGGAGGGAATTGTCCTCTCTCACTCAAAGCGAGCAAACATATGTGCTTAATATAAAACACCGGTGCCTCTGGAGAGGGAAGAGTCAAGCCGCAGTAAAGCATGAAATGACAAATGAAGATGGACAGGGTACATGGCTTAAGTCAAGTCACATCGGAAAGAACAAAAGGATAATAGCAAAGAAGATGGATGAAGATGCTAAATTATAATTGTGCCTCAGCTGTAAGCAATACAAATGGCAAAAGGCATCCAAGCAAAAGTGACCAAATAGGGGCACAAAAAAATGCCTCTGTGTTGAGATGCGGACATCAAATGCATGTTTATGCAATTACACATGCTGAGAAACAGTAATGTGAAAATTACATGGATCTGGCCCTGAAATAGAACTGTATGGAACAAACATCCTCAGCCTTTTTTTTTTTTTTTCCAGAAGTGCATATCCATCAGGGGATGGCAAGACTACATCCTTCCCAATGGTCCACCCTGTCTCCTCCCAGTAAAGTTCACGCAGTTCACTTTCAAGTAAGACAAAGATGTGGTGTGAATGTGAGGCTTATTCACGGATGTACTGCGGAAATAGAGCAAAAAAAACAAACTCCAACGTGTCACATGTTAATTTCATGGAAAGTTGCTCATCAAGTTGCTTCTCCTGCACATGTGCAAATATTGGAGTTTCATGGTGTCTGGCCCCTTAAAGACCATCAGAAAACCCTTTGATATCTTTTGTAATTCTATCTCATTCTATCTCCTAGCTTGGTGGGCCCATTGCTCAAGGTGAGTTCCAATTTGTCAGGTTATGTATTGTGTTCTACTCACACAAGGGAAAACATTAATTAACCATCCATCACAGAATATGTATTTTGTATATTTCTGATGTAAGGTAGGTAGTCTCTGGCCTCTCATGTTAGGTACAACAGAGGCCTTAATTTGATGGTGCACAGTTTGTTTCCCAGAGTACAGCTCTGTTTTTCCTCTTTTTTAAAAGCAATACACGTTACTGAAAGTATTTCTGTACAATAATGATGGTAAGGAAAACACAGACTGGTGCATCCAGTTTCTCCTCTGGAAGACTTACAACTTATGGATTAGAATTCATCACACTGATTTCTGCTTTAATTAGAACGAGCTCAATTGGCTCTTGCCTGATTGTTGCTCACATTACATCAGAAGACATTCATGCAAACTCTCTCCTGCGAATATAGAACATTTTACAGTCCATAAGTGAAACAGGACCTGCTTCGCCTGTTTTTGTGGGCTAGTGTTGCTTCTTTGAACCTTGTGGTGTTTGCTAGCAATGAGTCATACCATATCATGTCACAATAACCACACTCTGTCTTTAAGATTTCCAAAACTTTCTTTAACTCCAAATCTAAAGTGTCTATAAACACAGAAAAAAGCGAACAGTGATTGGATGTGAAAGCGTCCCCATGGCGCGGAGAGGAGTTTGTGCAACTTACAAAAGAGAATTAATGGAAACTTACCTTAAACTCTATGGCTCTCTTACATTATTTATGTAGGCACTTCAACTGAAGCAATGAGAACATTATTTTTCTTACATCTGGGGTTAATTAGATGTTAAGAATAAACAATTCTTTAGGAAAAGTTGAACACTAGATCGACACTGAGAACAACAAAGGGCATAGAAGCTCAATTTCATGGTTTCTGTGGAAATCTTAAATTTTATCCTTTTGTTATACTGCCGCCTTTGCTTTTTTCCTTTTGTTTGTCATTGTTTGTATATATTATACTTAGGTCTTTGCATGCCGAACCAAACTTTATTGTCTGTATAACATTGATCTGATATATTTTGATCATTAATCCTGAACTGATTTCTTCTAATCAAGACACGAGAACAAACAGAATGACCACATGCCAAACATATTTTGCTGCCTCTGCAGGCCCACTTAAACAACTCGACCCCTCCCGACTAAGAATGGGCCCCATTCATTTTCAAGATGTCAAAGTCCCCTGACCGGGTGTTATTATCATTATTCTTTTCAATCTACTTACCCTGATCTCTCCTTTGAAGTTGGTGATGGATGCTACACAAACAAACCTGTGAGCTAAACCTAGAACTCATTTTTCTGAGATCTCCAGACAATGAAGGCCATTGTGACAAGGCAGACCGGGCAGTAATAATATTGGAAAGCCACCCAAACTGTGATTGCAGTGTCCATCAGGGCAAATAGTAACGGGGATGATTAGCTGCTAGGGGTTGTACTCACATTGGGTCTTAGGCTTGCTGCTTGTCCATAATACTTCTCAGCTGCCTCATTCAGGCTGGCTTGTCTGCAAAGGGAAAACAGAGAGAGGCGATCATTACTCATCTTTATTGCTCCTGGCTTCAGATGAGGCCTTGAACCCTGCGTGTTTACTGGCACTCAGGGGTCACTGAGAAAATAACAGGAGGGAACAGCATGAAGGATGAGAAAAGCCGATCCAATAGCCTTTTACGTTCCTCGTTCGATAGCATCTCTCACTCGATAACATCAGTGCTGAGCAGTGCACAACAAGCACTTTCTGCTTTAATTGAACCTTGAGGTCAGGACGTTTTGGCTTATTGGTTGCTCAGAGAAAACCCATTAACAAACCAAGACTGATCTGGAATATTCACTGTACTTTTGAGTTCCCAGCTTGTGGGTTTGACATGTAGGATGGATACTGAGACACTGAAGGAAGGCAAACAGTGTGGAATCACAGAGTCATTAAACCATACTATCACAACAACCAGAGTAGCAGAGAAGATGGCACAAATGCATCAAAACATGCTGTATATGCCACACTGCGACAGAAAGGAACTTGGGGGCAGATGGCTTGTCAGCATGACTCCTTGGAACCTGAAATGCTTCATTCCTGAGGATACAAAACCTGCAGTCGAGACAGAAATGGCCTATATTTCGCTTCTTATCTACTTTTGCAAGCCCCTGCTCTGCCTACTGTTATACACAAACCTGTGGCTCCTCTGTTTCAAGACACTTCCTGTTATTAATACTCTGGTATCTTAAAAATCACCTTTATGGCCTCCAGCTGTAGGCAGCTCACTGATGGTAACAATCTCGTTGTAAACAATTTCACTTTGACGAAGTCAAGGACAGAGTCAACGACGGCTGGCAGTGGAGCCCCTTAAGTCGTAATGATCAAAGGACTCGAGACCGTTGGAACCACAGCTTCATTTGGGCTGTCGCAGTCTATTAAGGGATCATCATCCATTTGGTTCCAGATAAAAAGCAAAGCTTTTATTTGAGGATTACTGGGCCAGTGGCCTAAGTAAACACATGGTAGTTATGTTTGGTTTCAAAGACACCGTCTTATGTGTTCTACCGTTTTTTAAAATTCCTTACTGATCAATAAATAGACGATTAATTATTTCAGGTTACGTTCAGCATGGTAACACATTAAATGTAGAGTCCGGAAACTATTTTATGTTTCTTGCATCTTATCTAAAGAATAAAATATCACAGGTACAGAAGTAGCGGGTCTGCCAGGAGGTGTGCACCATGTGGTGAACCCTACAACCAATAAATCACTAATATTACAATTTTATCTGAGGGGGCAAGAATGTGTGTACCAAATTTCACCACAACACATATTTCTGACATAGTTAAGACATTTCACTTAAAAACACAAAATGTGTTAGTCATGGTTGAGCTAGACAAAAAGTCTAAGCCGGTCACTTAGGTCAGAGGGTTTCATGCTCTGGGGACCAGAGGTGGTTTCAGACAGTTGTTGAGATATTTCAGTCTGTGGTTGACTGGTTGACATCGCCATCCCTAGAGTCGTGGCAACATGACGAAAAGCATAAATTTGATCATAAAAAGGAGTCATCCTGCATGTTATCCACTTAGATACTTCAGATACAAAGAAGAACATGATGTTTATTTTTTTTAGCACAACTGAATGTTTCCAGCTCTGTACCAAAGAAGCATTTTACATTCCAGAGGCGATCCAGACTCCGACTTAAGTTGCTGAATTTGTCCCGAGATTATAAATGTGGGTTTCACGTCCAACCGCAACCATGTGTTTGTTTGCCAGCATAATATTTAGAAAGCACAACCTTATGAAAAAAAGAAGAAGCGTGGATCTAATTCTATAATATCATTATCACATTTATAAACACATTATCAGAGGAAAACTGGAGAGTTGCCACGCCATGGCCAAAGGAGCTACTCGACCTCTGTGGGCTGTCTGACTGCGGCTTCTGAGAACGCAGAAGACAATGGAGGCCAAGAATGTAAACCGCTGCCTGGGTTTAAACCCAAGGAAGAGTCAGTGTGAGGCTACAAGAACAGAGGAAGAAAGCGAAGGAGCGGGGTGGGGAGATGGGGTGAGAGTGAATAAATAAAAAAAAAACCCTGCAGGACAAAAAATATCTCAACCATATTTCAAATCAGCAACTCAACCACCGGCGTTTTTTAACCCCGACATCTTGATGTCAAGAGATGCTTTATTAACCCCAGACATTCACAAATCACAGCACTGACAGTACTGCTTATAAGCGTGACACTGTTGGATACTAATGACTGAAGGAACAAATTACATTTTCAACAACGGCCAGATATTTGTGCTTAAACCGCAGCCGTCCCATCTGTCTCAAGCACAGAATGCTACACTGAACACAGACATCTTCCCCCAGGGCAGTACTGTATGTGCAGTACACTTAATGCAACTGACTACCGATTTTCCATTTATTACCATTATAAGATTAGCAATTTAATCTGATTTATACACTTGGAAATTGGAAGAGCAAAATCCACGCAAATTGGCATACCTAACATTATGACATGGTATTAATATACAAAGTATGGTGTATTATATTATTATATAAGACACATGTTTTGGATGGGAGTCTTTGAGATGAAATGTGAGAGCGCAACCTGCTTCAGCGTGTTTCTCCCTTTTCCCCCACCGGCTGTGAGTTTCTACAGATTAATATTTTTATATGACGTCACAGTGTTTGAGATTTGACGCATTAAAGTGCACCACCTGGTCTCGCCATTCACCAACCTGTCTGGCCTTACGTTCATACAATAAATCGGGGAAAGAAAATGTTCAAAGGAGGCAGAAGGAAATTATTAGTTTGGAGGCAAAATGGTCAAAAAGTCCCCAAGAGAGCCATAAAGGACATTTGCACATCCGAGACCGTCTGCCCCTCCCTTTAATCTCTTCCCTTCTCCCGTGTAGATTCACTTGTGTCCCCACCAACCGAGGGCCTTTCCACGTCTGGGTCCAAGACAAACACATAAAGAACTTGAGCTGTGGAGGAATGAGACCCCATGCCAAGCAGGCGGAGAAAACTTTCGGCCCCCGGCAATGCGGTGAGGTTCTCTTTTAGCTGCCAGGGGTCTAGACCCTGGAAGAGGCTCTCAATACTGAAAGCTGTTGGTGGTGAAGATCTTGCATGAGCAGACTGGTGGGGGGAAAAGCTATGCATAAAGCAGCTGGGTGAAAATCTTACAGAGAGCTGTGTAGCAATGCCGTACCCCTGGGCGATGCAGCAGCAGTTTTATCGAACTCTGTTGAACTAAAACACGGGTTAATGTTTTTACAGGAATCGTTAGATATTTTAGGAAACTGGGAAGATTGATAGCATTCTAATGACTGTACACCAAATATGAAATATGAAGTCAGCAGCTTTGTTAGCTTTGCTAAAACAGCATAAACCAAGAAACAGGAAAGTAGCTACCTGACTCTATCTAAAGGTTTAAAATGTACCAACCAGCACCTCTGAAGCTCACTAATAAGACTTGATAAAACACTGCACAGCTCCTGTTGCATTGATTAAGTTGTTTCTACCAGAATAATATTGGATTTGACTGTTTGGGTGGCTTTGCAGTGATTTCACAAAGGTTTGTTGACACCTCTGTACTTCTTTTCACCACGTCAGAAACTAGTGATTTCTCTTGACTCAGAATTACAGCTCAGAGGCAGACGTTAACAGGTTTCTGACTCGTTTGATTATAATTACTGGGATTTCATCTTTGAGATTCTTTAGCTAGATAGCTGTTGCCAGTTCTCACTGCTAAAAGCTGCAGATTGAAGTCATGGTATTCCTGGTTAAAATCTGCTTGTTCATGCTGATGTAAACACATTTTCTATTTTGTTTTGCAGGAAGGACAGCATATTGAATTCTGATATTAGACTGCAACTAACTTGATTTTCTGTCATTTTTGGCACATGTTGTCAGATAGGTGCACGTTATGACTGTGGATGTGATCCTACTAGGAACAATTTTCATTTCTTTTCCGACTTAAAGTGTGGGTAGGTGAGCGGTTTCCAACAAGAAACTATAAAAAAGACGCGCACATCTCAATACCCAAATGCTGGATTAAAAAATATTTTGCAGTTTGGAAACAGATGGATCCAAACACAACAGAAGCTCCAGTTAAAAAGGATTTTTATTGCCGTGTGACATTTTGAGCACATGCTCTTCCTCAGACTGGGTTAGCCGTTTCCACCTGCTGCCAGTGTTGAAGCTATAAGATAACCAGCTGCTGGCTGCGGCTTCATGAAAGTGGAGTCGATTTTTCTCAACTAACTCTGGCCAATAAATAGAAAGCGTCAAACGATTCCTTTAAAGAGAATCTTTTCCTTTCAGCAGCTGTAATTTAAAAAAGCCATGAGTTACACATAATTTGTTTAGAGAAAGCAATCTCGACACTGGCTCATGCAGTCTAATTCTGCAGGTTTATCTAGTCAGCGGGGCAGCTTACTGTAAGTTGGCACATGGATGTATTTACAAATTTCCACTCATGGCAAGTGTTCAGAAACACACCAGCTTGTGGGCTGCTAAGGCTTTGCCGCTCAGGCTCATCAGCTGAACCGAACACTAATTTGGAAGCAGACTTTAAAGCACGAGCCAGGGCCAACAGAGGAAGAGTGGAGCAGAGTGGGATATAGGCAAAGAGAGTGAGAGAGAGAGCATATGAAGATACATAGCTGCACAGCACGCGAAGACAAACCAGCAGCTCTTGGGCTGGCACTGCAGCGAGAGAAGAGGATTATAAAGTACGGCCAAGTAAATCACACTGGCTGAGGAGTAATGTAAGCCTCTGGATAAACCATGCAGACAGAGGACCTCCCTCTCTCAAACACAGCCTCCTTTCTACTCAGCCATGGAAAACTGTGGCCCACCCATCTCCGCTACAAAGAATGAAATATACTCTTGTGCTGGGGCAACTAAAATCACAAAATTAAAAAAAAGAAACAAACACCAAAAAATAAAATAAAATAAATAATTTAATCAAACGCTCACCTGAGCATGTGGGCCGCACTGAAGACCACATCAAACTCCCCGCTGTCCAGGCGCGCTGCTTTCTCTGCCATCTCCGCCGCTTCCAGCAGCCGTGACTCTTCCAACAAAAACTGACCTGGCAGGGCAGGAGAGAGCAACGCTGCTGTTAAAATGCTGAGGGATCCCCACAGAGGCACACAGGGATACGCAGTCTGCAAGTATTGCCTTTGGCCCTGCTAAAGGGACAGCCTGGTCTGCCCCTGAAGTAATAAGCTGAAACACTAGATATGAGAGCAACATACCATCACTCTTTGGACATCTCTCAGACCCATTTGTTCACATTATCCAACCTTGTTAGACTTGTTTCTTTAAAATGAAAATGTTTCTCACAGGAGGTTTGTGTCTTATTACGGGTGTGGTTTGTTGGATCTCTGTGGACCCGCTGAATGAGATGGGATCATGGAAGCCTGACAAGGCCGTGAACCCTGGGTGGACCCCTTGGTAAGGGCCAGGTTTAGATAGAAATTAATACCCTGTTGACTTTGGTTAGCCCCACTACTGTACCAGGATGATAAACCACTATATGAACCTAAGCATATTTTCCTTAATAACTGGGGATGAAACTGAAGCTGTGAATGCAGGCCTGAGATGAGAGACAGCTGTAAAGTGAGACTTCAGACCTTGACTGAAAGTAAAATTGCTCTAGGTCATAAGAGTTTCAGCTGGTATGGATGGTTCATGATATATCAGGGTAAATCTATGAGTAATAAAAACTGCTTCAATATACAGCATGGGTCTGCTATATATAATATAGCAATATATACATTTTAAATATAGTATTACATATATATTTTACAAAGATGGTCTGCATATACACACTCTGACATGTGGATTTTAAGAGAACATTGAAAGATTTTGTTCTGAACAGAGAACTTGGCCGTGAAGCCAAAGCTCTGGAGTTTGGGTTGTCATTCATATTCAGTGACCATCCGCAAAACTGCAAATTATGAATATCTACTAGTACAAACTAGTTTTAGCACACTATTTTCTGTATTTGGAAACATATTAATCCGAAACTACTAACATCCAGCCCTAACTGAAATATGGTACTGGATAATGAGTAATTTGTAAGTGAGCAAACAGAAAAACTAAAGTCTGCATAATGTGAACACTTCACCTTTAATCGTTTACCAATCGCATTATATCCTGTTCTATGACACTCTTTTCTTGTGTGGATCGATACAGTTCATTTTATTTTAAACAAAGCTATTAACCTTTAACGGTGACAGTACATCAAGAAAATGCTAAAATTCTCCATTAACCTGGTCTATTGATTGTTTCAAATGTCAAATAGAAGCTGGCGCAATGATATCGGCGAGCAGACACATCAGCTCATCATAAAATGCTGTTTCAGACGGACAAGATTTTGAAGGATTTTGAAATAAGGAAAAAATGTATTTGTCTGCTCACTCAAACTCATTTAAACACATTCAGCTGCGTTTCAATAATACAAGGCTACAGACGCTGAAACTGTCACGTTCCATGTTTCCATCAAGTCAAAGAGAACAATCTGCGGAAATCATCCTCTCTTCTTGTGATCCTCCGCTAACCACGTACAGACTGACACCATGGCTTGATTGGAGGAAGGGAGATGGCAAAGGGGTCAGCCAACACTGTCGTCCGAGCAGCGTGCTGAGGTGTGTAAGTTCCTGCCTTTGTGCACTCAAGTGCAGCTTGTATATATTTTAAATTGCCAAATTCAATATTTGAGGAAGTGAGAGTAAAGTCAGGATATGTTCAATTGAAAATTTGAAAAAGTGCAAATCTATAGTATGCTTACCATAATGCATGTAACAGTTTCCCTTTGTGGGATCGAGTTGGATGGCCTTCAGGAAGTATCTCTCCGCTTCTGTTTTCTGCCCCTGAGAGAGACAAATTAAACACAATGTCATTATTGTTTCAACTGCTCCTCAAAACGACTCATTAGAAAAACACCACACTCAGCTCAAGGGCCAAAATACCTTTGAGTATACCTAATGTCCCTCTCCAAACCGCAGACCTACTTCAACAATAAATCTTAATAAATAGACATGAAGCGCACGGACCACAAGTGTTATTCTTTCAAGCTCATGTGTCGTGCTGTCAAAGTACACATTGTCATGCTTGGCACGGTGCGCCAGACGGGGCAAAGGCTCATTCATTACACACTTTTATCTGTGCAAATAACACTTCCAGAGGATAACCGCAGATTGTCGGGGTGTGTGGCCCAACCACTGTGAAACAAGACAGACAGCAGTGGATGGAAATGAAGAGGGAGGGTGGAAAGGATAGAAGAAAGACCGAAATGCAGGAGGAAAGGTGAGCGTGATAAATGCTATCAAAGAGCTCAGATAATCACACTCAGGGGCATGGCACACACACACATACTCAAGTTTTATTTGTGTGTGCAGGGTTGTTCTAGCCTTTAGATGGTTGAAAGAATCCCTACACACATGATGAGGAGGGGAAGCATCACTGAAGTCCTGTGGATCTCAAGAGCTCCCTCAGGTCCTTTAGACTGTGACATGTAACCAATCACAGCTCAAACAGAACAGAGCAGCTGGCCAATAGAAATGCCAGCTGGGACTTTGACACATCCCTGCTCTCAGTTGGGCACCAGATGCCATCTGATCAACAATTAACAATGCGCACTCAACTATAAAAGCTGATGTTTTAGCATTAGTGATGCAGGCAGTTGTGTGTGTTTCGTTAAATTATAATGCCCTTGCATGAATAATAACGTATTGTTTAATTGGAGCTGTATCAAGACTATAAAGCTCTAAGGTAAAATGCCAAAACATTGAAAAAGATATAAGCCAGAAAAAACTAGTGGGTAATACAATAAATTACTTCAGTTTACTCAGATAGAAGAATGGGCACAAATCCAATCAGTACAGAGTAGCATTAATGACTGTATACTTAGTCAAGCATATACATTTTCAGAAAGCTGCAGATTCAATAAATACACAATTTTCTAATGTAAATATCTGAATGGTGTTTCCCTTGATACTGTGGAAAATCAAGCCTGTGCTAAGTATATGTTTAATAGAGCTGATGGTGTCCAAGTAGTGATCGCAGTTCCAGTCTGAAAAGTTTAATCTCTGTGTATTTTTACGCTCGTATTCACAGATGTAGGAATGTGTATGTTTGAGGGCCAGCTGGTTTTATAATAACAGGGGCCTACGTCTGTTTGTTAAACCTCAGAATTAAGCTTTCATACACTCAAATGAGTTGCAGTTGTGAGTGGATGGAAGATTTGGATTATGACACGTTTGAGTATATCATTGGATCCGGTGCCCGGAGACAGCTATATGGCATTTAGGAGCTGGGGCCTCCAAAAAAGTAACAAGTTGCTCATTTCTCGTTACTCATCTTAAAAGAAATTTTATTAGGGTTCTTATTAATCCCCTGAGAAGCAATTTGTTACACCACTTGTTTCATTACTTCACTATTGAACCCCCTTAAACTGGCAACTGCATTCTCTTTCATGTTCATATTTCTGGATTAAAGCTCATTTGGCTCACCTGTATGTCTCTATGACTAATCATGAAACCAAACTGCTCAGTTTTCCTGTTATTTTTCTCTGCATCATCACGGCATTTCTGCATTTAATATTTTTTTGTGAAGCGGAGGTTGAAAGTTCTGCTACCCAACCTTTGCTGCTTACAGGTTATTGTCAAATGTAATTTATGTGAAATTTTCAGTCTTTGTCTCTCTGACTGTACCAGGTTTCTGTGCGGCTACATGTAGTGTGTTGCAACGGGATATGTGCTGCCCAGTGGAAAGAGAGAAAAAAAGAGCATAGCCACATGTTGCCTATGTGTTGCATATGCCTAGTGAGCTATAGCAACAGTCAGTAATGGAGTGGGGCAAAAATCTAAGTTCAGGATCTTGGGTCGGGTCATAAATTTGGCCGTACCCATCAGGTTCAGTTTAGTCAAGTCTTAAAGAGGCGGGTAAGGGATGGTTTCAGGTCTCAGTTTAGATCTGTGTGCAAAAAAAGACTAAAATAATCCAGCCATGCTTACATCTCTCTAATTTTGTACTCTGAGCTAAATGCTAACTTCATGCTGATTCATCTCAGTTTAGTGTGTAAGTATAACTTCCTCCAATACGCACTAAACCCCAAGTATAGCTGAGGCTCGAGCTTTGCCAGGCATTAAGTCATAAACCAAAATATTGTAAGATTGAAATATTTTAACTGAATCATCAACTAAATGCACTTTACAAAGGCAGCTATTTGCCAGTCATCCTGACAGGTTTTGGTAATGTGGACTAATCAGATGTACTTGCACTAGATGTACTTGAAGGCAAACTAGATTTTCCTGTCAAGCTCTCAGCATCAAAATGAATCTTCAGTTGTTTGTTTGCAGCCCAGGATTTTTGTGACCTTAGTTGAATCTATATGCCTGCAAAAAATAATAGCTGCTGTATGTGAGATGAGTGCTAATGGAAGGCGCTGTGTCGAACTGACAAGACGAGGATCAATGCAACTCTCAGGCGGCTTGCTTCCAGTCACTTTCCACATTTCGTGATATGAATGCTCCTTCTACTTTGAAAGCACCCTGAGACCACTAGCATGGGAAGGGGGTCCAAAACACAAAACTGATATGGAAAGTCAATAACAAAATGCCAACCACCCTTCAGCCTAAACTTTCCATTAAATATATCCAATTCTCATTCTAGTCAGCTCACAGTGTGGATACAATATCCTCCCTTTTGTCACGCACATGCTGAGCTTAGTGGCGCTTCACACATTTAAATCTCCTGGTAACATCAGATAAACTGCAGACGTTGTTCTGGCTCTGTAGACGCCGGGGTGATTATGAATGAGGCCTGCATCGTATTAGCTGAGGAAATGACAAGAACATGACTGAATCAAGCATTGCAAACATTAAGGCAGTCATGTCCGTCTCTGACCTGCTGTGTGTACAGAGAGCCTGAAACACACCCTGATCTCTGGGGGGTCAGCGGAGGCGTGCAAGGGTCAGCGCAGCGGGAGAGCGATACTGATCTGCGTGATTAACTCTGCCTTCCTCCCCTATTTTGTCCTCCCCTCATCCACAAATCACAGCAACTCAGCTACCAGCCTGGCTCCACCGTCCTCCTCTCTCACCCTTCTCTGACCCTGCTGCCAAGCCTTATCTCGCAGTCTCTCCACCTGTCCTGCAGAGATCTGAACCTCAGAACCCCTGACAGTATCTGAAGCCCCTTCATCACTCACAGTGTTGCCACAAGGGGTGCAGAGGTAAGGGATGAAAGAGGCGCTAGGTGGTTGGCAGGTCAACCTCCTGAGCTGGTTTTGAACATACTTAAATGGCTTTGTCATCAGGTGAAGAGGTTGCCTGGATCCAGACCTTTATAAATGCCAATTTCACCGAGTTGACTGAAAAGTGTCCATTGAGAACTGAAGGGGGATGATAAACCAGGTGGTGATGCTATTATGGGCCTGGTCTAAAGCTGTTGTCACACTGTTGCCAGCCGTTGTAACAGCACTGCTATTAAGGATGCTCTAAATCGATAAGTATCATTTACTTTTGAAATCTAAACAGTACTTTGTATGTTGGGTTGGCTATCACTGTCAACTTTAAATAAGGACAATCAGGTGGTCTCTTGTGATTGGTTACAGTAAAGTCAAATCCTTCCTACCCCACAGAAATACAGTAGGTGAAACTGGAGGCAATGTCTGAAGACTGAATATGAAAACAGTGTGCTACAAGATGACAATTCTGTCTGATAGCAGAGCCACAGTAGGAAGAGCATTCATTAAATGGTAGCTCAAATGGTACAAATTTTGCAGCAGATTTCAATGAAAATATTGCTCATGTTAAAGAGGTTTTAAGCTTATCCAAACAATTAAGTTCCCTTCTTCTCTCTCCTGATGGCATTATTTGCACTCATGGGATCAAGGGGGCTAAGAACCCCCCGACCATCCATCATAGTCAGAGATTTACAGATATTCACCCCTGCAGGTTTGAGCTCTACTTTACTCCAAAATCAATAACACTTTCTTAAATAAAATGAGTTTCTCTTCACGGCCCACTGAATTCTTCCCCTGAATCCACTTCACATCTTAACACGCTCCTCTAAAGAATTGCGTTGTTTCCCCAGACTATCCTCGCTGACAGAGTTTGGTTAAGAACATTTTTGATGTCCAGTGACTTTGTACAGAGAGGAATTCATGTCGGCTTAACAAGCAACTTTTATCTGTGTTGTCAGCTGAACCATTCTTTAAGCTGACCATCAGTCTGACAACAGATGGGAAAATCAATATAGTATGTTGCTAGAGCTCAATTTAATTTGGTCACACAATGATCTACAACCTCAAGACTCCTTCTATGAGGATACACTACGTAATGGCATTATTGAGCCACAAATGTTTGACACTAATGGATGAAAATTAGATAAAGTTCACATTCGCATTTGGTAAGTATGAAGCTACCAGAGGCAAAATATTAGCCTAGCTTAGCCAAAGACTGGAGAGAGGAGGAAACAGCTAGCTTGGCACTGTCCAAAGCTGTCCACAAAAAATCTGACTACAAGCATTTCTGAAGGTCATAAATTAGCTCAGTGACACAGCAACATTTCAGGCAAAGGCTATTAGCTTTGGATAGAGGCAGGCTAATTGTTTAGCTAGCCTCGTCCTGGTTCCAGCTTTCTATTTATCTCACAGACATGAGAGTGGTATCCATCATCTCGCCTCTTAGCAGGGAAACAAATAAGCACATTTCCCAAAATGTCAAACTTTTCCAGCAAGTGCATTCTTTTAAGCGTTACAGTGTGTCTTTTCAACATTTCAATTATGGATTAAACAAATGAGATACCATGTGTTAGCTATTAGTAGTGCTAGTAGGTGGATTTTGTTATGAATAGAGTCAAGCTGGCTTTTTCCATTCCACGAGCTAAACGCTAACCAGCTGCCAGCGATAGCTTCATATTTTCTGCACAGTATTAATCTTCTCATCTAATTGCAACAAAGCAAGTATGCTGGATGATGGAAAAAAATGTTTTCCATACATTTCAGTAAATTATGTGCAAGTTAAATTCTTCCACACATATCAGCTGTGAAACTTGCGAACTAATAATTTTGGAGAGACTGTAAATGAAAAGAACTTGAAAAGGACTCTGTTTCCATAAAGGAAATGAAAAGGAACAGGGCCTGGAAGACTCTGGCCTTTCTGTGGATATCCAGATCCCACTGCTCCAGGCTTTTGAACACATTTACTTCCTTTCATTATGGCTCGGACTGTGGGAGAGTGGGCTGTCAGCTGAAAGACCCCCACCCTTCTTTTGACCTTCTGTGCAACTGTTCTAATTTGTTTATTTTTATTCTGACAGTCCTTTTCAGCTCTTACTGCTCCTCACGGACAGCTCAGTTCCAAATACGACTATCTAGCTGCAATCTGTAATGGATGACCGTATGACCCAACCACACGCCCACTTCCTCATAGACATAGAAAACTTGGAAAGTTCTTCTACTATTGAGATCTTCCCTCATACACTTGCTTTACGTTGCTCAGACATTTCAATTCTCTATTTTGAAGAGCAATGTTGCAAAAATATCAAATGGCGGCCTCCGTTTTGATGTTTATTCAAAGTTGTGAATGTAGCTTTTTGAGACACCTTTCAAAAACTTGTAACACATTACATGGACCAAAAAAGGGCTGCTGGGACAAGATTTTTAATCAAAAGGTCCTTTTCCCGTGACAGGTGGGAGCATCGTGAGAATCATGACCACCACCTCTAGTTGTTCTCCAATACTCTTCTTCATCTTTTACCCTTTCTTTCCAACAGACTATTGATTAACTGTAGAGACTTCAGAACATTACAACCATCAGTAAAGAGCTGTAGAGAACTGATGAAAAGCCAGAGAAGATGAAAGAGAGTGTAATAAAAAGAAAGTAAAAAGAACTGAGAGAGAACGTGCGGAGAATGCAAACAGATTCAGAGAAGCAAAAGGTGGACAAAGTGAGGGTAGACATGCAGCAGCCAACAAGCCAGACTTCAGAGCAGAAAGTCACTGGTTTAAGACAGAAATATCTCTGAGTGGCATGTGACTAATTAACATTCAGTCAGTCAACACATCCATCCATTACTGAGCTTTACTCAAGAATGAATAAATCTTTAGTCGAATCGAGTGGTAAACTGAAAGCAGGTTTATCTTTATAGTTCAATTTCACCTGTTGATATCACCACTTCAACACTAATCCATGTATAATGCATGATCAAACTGCAGTGTGCTTGACACACACACGCACATCTAGGTTAGTTATCATTTTACTTATTATTTTGCCATGTTTCATTCCTGAAGAGGAGATCTCTGCTGACTTTCTGTTGTTTATGTGCATTCATTCATACAGACACCTAATGAGAGTCTTTAACTTCCATAATGATGTCTTGTCTCTCAACAAACTCTGTGTGGTTTCGAGGCTGTCGCATGTATTTGTAAATATGTGTGTGATGGTGAACGCCTGCTGCATGACTTTGGAGCCGACGGATGTGGCCACTGTTGGTATGGTGTAGCCCCTTAATGCAGAGGTATAAGTGCAATTCATGGCGTTACACCTTCACAAGTGTTTCACAATTGTATTCACTGCTCAGCGTTAGACCTTAGAGATATTGAGTTTACCTGTACACGTTTTTTTTTTCCGTAATGTAACTCAATATGTTACAAAAATGTCACATTTTTGGTAACATTAACTAGCATTAGCCATAATAAGCTGCTGGTCATGACAAATAGTGAAAGGCTGCAGCAGCAAAAACAAAGAGTATTGCAAGTGTGAGTGATATGAGTGTTTGGTTTCAAATTTTAAATCCAACATTTAATTCGTAAAATTAAGAATCTGTTATTTCTACTTCTAAAAGAGAAATAATCTCTCTATAGAGGGAGAATGACATAAAAATCTTACCGTCATAGCCAGGAGTTTGCCATAAGTGAGGTGTGCAGGAATGTGGTCCGGCTTGGCTCGCAGGGATTCTCTGTACCAGTGTTCAGCTTCAGCTAGCTTGTTCAGTCTTATGTAGGCCTCTCCTGTGAGGGCACAAATACGGTCGAGTCAGGGATCAAGCTGTCAGAGGTGAAGACATCACACATCTTCCCAATATTCAGCTGAAGGTTTTGATCACAGGAAGAACAAACTCAACCCAGTGGGGCATGAAATCGGGCCTGAAAACACAGTTTGTCTGATATTTTCACTTGTATATTTAGATTTGAACTGGGAGGATGCAAATATGTGCAAACGTGCAAATGAGCGCTACGATAACACTGCAATTAACAATCATACCTACTTTTGCTGACTTCCGCAGCAGCAAACATTTGATAACCTGTAGGTGTTTTATATTTAAAAAAAACATTGTTTTCAGTGTTCAATGTGTGTCCTTAAAAAACTGAGAATTCCTGAGTCTATAACACACTCCCTCACTCTCCCTAATGTGTCAGACATCATCCGATACCTCTCCCACCACCAGCTCTGACACTCTGCCGGCTAACACCTGAAAAAACAATAACCCCCCTTTCATAGCCATCTAATAACACTTGTATTATTGCAAGACTCTGACAACATCAGCCGGTAATTGAACACAACACAGTTAAAATCAACATTAACATATTGAGGGGAAGAGGCTGAATGTACCCCAGTTGTTCAGATCGCACTGGTAACATGGTTTATATTTCAAATGAGTTGACGTTGTTTAGACTAGAGTGGACTGGAGCTTTAATTCCTTTGGGATTTGGACTAATCACTTCCTTGATTGGAAACTGTGATAAATAACAGGTGTCACATGCGTAATCCCTTTAATGATTCGAAAACACGCGTTGTCCTTTTACATCGAATGAGCGATAACCCTGCGTAATGATACCTCTTAACACGTGCGTATGTAAAAGTCATCTCATGTAATACGGAACTTCCACCAGACCTAAATTCTTTCCCCCGAGACGTAAAATAATACATGAGAATATATTTTCAGGATGATATGCATCAGTATAGCCTTGTGTTTCAGATTTAAGTTTTGGAAATCCATGATATTGTAGCTACATTATCAAACATGTCCTTGTCAACAGCTAACATCAAAAAGAGCAAAAGAGTGGATTACGAATATCGCAGAATCTGACTCCACACTCTTGAGGCATATTTTGTTATATTTTGTTTCCCTGCGTATATCACTTCCAACTTGCAAAACTTTTTTTGTAAGAGTCGTGAATAACTTACATTGAATAAATCGTCTGTGTTTAAGGGACCGGATTATTTGGATTTCAGAGATTTAGCACCAACCCAAACAACGTATGTGCGAGTCTGCTTTGACATGACCTCTTCACTCGTTGATGGGTTTAAAAGGAGCCAAAATACTTGTCTCGCCTTGGCAGCAGACCTCTGTATGAGATTAGCACAAACGTCAACGTACAATTAGAAGTGACATCGAAAACCATCTTGTCGGAGTGGAACATTCCTCGGCCCACCAGAGAGTGCTGGAGCGAGACCAGCGGGGTGCAGATTACCACCCAGGTCTGCCTCTGATGAAAGCTTCTGCGCTTTGGCGTCTGACAAACAGCATGAGAGCTGCGCAGTGAGCGAAAACTGGAAATACGCGCGAGCAGGTGTGCCAAATGTGAAAATCAGTTTCGGCGAGGAAACAACGCTAAGCTGCAGAAATCACATATCTCTGGCTTGGTGCCTCCATCACAGACGTGGCGCTGCTCCTTAACGGTGACTGGAGCTTTCATCAACATTTTGACATAATCTCAGTCAGTCTGTCAAATTGCATTTCGCCAACACGTAAGTGAACCTGTGGCACTACCTAGTCTGGATTACAGACGGGTTTTTAAAGCGTATGTGTGTCTGCGGTGCTGCATGTGTATGAGAGAGAAAGAAAGCAGGAGGAGGGACGCAAAAAAAAAGGAAAAAGCCGAGGGAGCAGCTATAATGAGCCTGAAAGCAGCTGTTCTACAGCTGTAATCTAACAAGCTGCGTTGTTCTTGTAGTGAAAAGCAAATTCACTGTAATTAACATGATATTGTAAACCTTACTACCGTCTGGTCAAAACAGCATTAGTTCATATTCAGTTTCTCAAGATTTCACTGACATAAATGGTTGTTTACTCTGACACCGACTTCATGCATTTTCTTTAGAATCAGCTTGCCTCAATAAATATTTGGCCCCAGTTTAAACCTAAAACACCAGGCTACAGAAAGCTTAACCTTCTTTTCATATTCATATTTATTAAGCAGAGGCTTAGGTTAAGGTTTAGGATTCACAACTGGAAATCTGAACCCAGAGTTGCCTTTTTGTGAATGCTCACAGTCTCGATCCTGGCCTCCACTTTTCCTACATGTGAAAATAGCTTATCATGAATGGAAATCCACAATCACAAGCTACAAGGACTCTGTTTTCTGTTTTTCTTCCAACTAACGGGTGATTATTAACCTGCATTTTTTTGGGGCTAATTCCGAAAAGTCTGGGATATCCCTGCTCTACAGTGGGTGTTACTGAGCCCCGGGCTACTGCGCATTCAAAGCTGCAAGTGTAAAGCTAATGAGGCTGTAAGCGGTGGTCTTACTTGCAATTAGTAATCTCTAATGCTTCGTAAATGTTTAGTTTCAGTTAATACACTAAAAAGGGGACCCAGAACAACAATATTAAATGAAATTCATGATTCATATCTGCGACTTACCGCAAAATACTTTGTAATGTTCCCTGCTCTTCAGAACAAAAGATTTCATGCTTTTAGATGTTGAGACAAAAGCAGCTCTTACCCATCATGTTGTAGAGGCTCTGTGGTGCAAATTGTCTTGGCATTTTCTGTATTGCTTCTTTAAACACTGTGAGGGCCTCCTGTGAATGAAACAAATAAATAAAAAAAGGAGGTGGGGGATGTTTGCATTAAAGAGCGGAGAGACCCTGCCAGAGAAACTGCCGTTGGAGTAACTAGTCATTCCTCCCCTGCAGCCGGGGGCCTGACACTGTGAATACACAGCGTGGAATCGGGGGGGGGGGTCGCTGGGAGGCTGGTTCACACAGAGTCGAGCGGAAAGGGTCTATCCTCAGTGTCACGCCTGTTAAGACGACTACAGCGGTGTCACATAATGACTCTGGAGGTACAGCGATTCACCTCAGCATTTTTAAATGGCAGAGGGAGCTGGAACTACTTTATTGCTGAAGGAAATGTTGTGGTTAGAGGTCGGAGGAAGTGGGACTGCTTCTCTTCCAGCACGCCAACAATTTATAAAAGCCTTTATTGAATCTGCAGTACCGCTGCTTCAGTCCTGATTGAATCAGCAGCATCAGTGCTTGTGTACAATATAAATGTGCGGCATTGGAGACCCAGTTACTTTCACCAGCACGGTAGGTCTTTAGGGGCATGAAGGAGAGCAAATTTGTTAGAGACAGCCTGAAGATTATCTGCACAAAACAGTGTGTCCCCTATGACATGGGCAATTTTGGAACATGTCCATATAAAACTGGGCTTTTTCTCTTTGTCCCCCAAAGGCTCCCTGGGCAGCTGCCAGCATTTTATCTCAATTCACTATGGTTTCACATTTTCTAGCACGTACTGTATGTAAAGGAGCATTCTTTGAACTCCCATGTCAGCACTGGGGCTGTTTGCTGGAGGAAGATATTTACAGATATGTTGCAAAACGCCTCAACAGAACCCAGAGGCCACTGTCTAAGGGGACAGCTGTTAAATCAATTGTAATTCAATATAAGCCCCCTGCTATAAATCTGAAGAGAGTTGATAAGGCTCACTGTTGTGAAACAACAACAATGATGATGTTATTGAAAATGTGTAAAATGGATTGCATGTTTATTAGCTCAGAGTTGAAGGCGCAGTCGTACCAGACTACATTATATTGCAAGGTGTTGCTCATTTTTATTTACACGAGTAGGTCGTTAACATGAAAGCATCCGAATATGATGCAGTTTAACTACGACACCATTGCTAACAATGAGATTTATGCTAAAAACATATGGCAGAACAGCTGTATTAGGCTGCATTAGATTGTTCAGGCAGCAGTGTCAGTGATTGTGCCTGTAAATTACATACGTGGGTTTATATTCCCTATTTTGAGAGGCCAGCATAAACATAATGGACAGTATATTATATAGAATTTATTGCCAATGCCCTTGATGCTGTATTAATTTTAAAAATAGATTTTAAAAAAATTTCTAAATAAAAATGTGAAAACTATCTACTATCTGCGGTTTTGGTCAGTACCTCCTGGTGTCCCTGTTCATGGAGCAGTTTTCCTAGGTTGTACAAGCAGCTGGTGACTGAGCTCTTGTGTGCGTGCGGGTCCTTCAGGTTCTCATCCGGGATGTCGGCACAGGTCAGGAAGGTGCGCTTGGCTTCATCGAGGCGGCCCTGATTCATCAAGATGATGCCTGTGTTCAAGTAGGCCGCTGATGGGGTAAAAATAAAAAAACATGAAGATGAGTGTTAGACCAGTTGGAGTGGTCAAGTTCAGCTTGAAACAGCTGACTGACTCAGCTGTTTCCTCCATGCTTATGAATCTGGCTCTCAGCCAACGAGTCAAACATACAGCATTAATACAGTGAAGCCACCGACCCTGACTCAACGTTATTAACCTGATATGTTCATGTGATTGATACCGCAGCTTCCACCACCATACTTACCCCCTCTTTATGTGATATATTTATCAATTCTGTTCATTTAATTTTCTAACGCTTGCATTATTTGAGAACTCCTAGAAAAGCTGACAAATGTTTTTCCCTTGACATAAGTGTCGGACCTGAAAACACAGAAATCAAGAAAAGCTGAAGTAAGACCATTTTTAAACGCGCTGATTGAGGTGCAACAATAAACCACTGTTGATCCTTTTCATGCTCCATGTATGTCTTTCCATCGCATGCGTCCTTTGAGACACTGAATACTTGCAAAACTTTACTTTGAGCAGTAAAAGACAGCATCCAATGATCAATAAGCAGCCTAAGAGTAATTAGTCTCTGTGGACCTGCCTCTCTAAACAACTCCCAATCAAGTGTGGCTGTTGGAATAAATGTACTTGATACAGCAGATCAATCTGGAGAGCTCTTCTATAGCGTGTTGACGTGTAATCAAGTCAAAGGGGAGTGGCTGAGAATCAAACAGCCTGTCTTCACCCCCTCAGCAAACAAGTTATCTTCCTCCTGTTCTGTCCTTGGAATTTGTTATCTCAAAAGCTGACATTATGTTATCCCACATCCTTACACCTCACAGTCTTATCTGTCCTACATGGTATTGCATTCATGGGTCAATATCCAGACTTTTTTCCTTTGCATGGATAGACACTGAAAGCGTTACAGATAAGAAGAACCACAGACAGACAAAAGCAAGTGTTTTTCCCCATTTTCGTCAGCCTCCTGCTCTGATGTCCTGTATGCAGGAAATCAATAGTACTTTATCAAAAGACAGCTCTGAGTTTTAACTAAAAATTCCACGCTTTTGCACTAGTTAGCTCCAAATTAGGCAGTGAGTAATGGTGTAACCTTGAAAAACTCTTAAACTGTCAAATCCTAATTCAGGCTTCAACACGTCTGCTGCTTAAGGTAATTAATTAACCCCGTTATCGGCTATAGCAGATTGAATAATTGCACGCCGAATGGAAATTTTCTAGTCTAACTGGGATCTTGATTAGGTCTATAATTAATCTGGGTGAAGAAAGGAAGAGACGTTTAGGATTCCCTGTTTATCTGTCACTGACTGATGCCTGGAACAATGGGGAGCTAATTTACTGCATGATCAGGTAAGATTGCGAGCGATTTGTACTCATCAAGGGAGTAAAGCTGCTGAAGATGACACTGTATGGAAAATTTAATTCCAGGAGAAGCGGGAACATTGTGGGGAATTAGCAGAGGAAAAAATGAGGAAGAGAGATGAGCAAAGAGGAGGGAGAGACGCCATGCACGTAGGAGGGCTGAAATAAGATTGCCATGGCCTGAATTCATAATAAATGACATCATGCAGTTGCTCGATCTGTTGACACGACCGGGCCTTGAAAGCCCAGTCAGCCAGCTGTGCTGAATGTTGAATTCAGCTGTATGCCCACTGCCCTTTGCCACCCATTCCTCTCCCTTCGCATAACCACAGCCTCTGTTCACTGTTGCCTGGACACAGCGCAGCCACAACCACAAGAGCTGGAGATTGTCAATAAAAAAGAAGAGCTGTACTTACAAGCCAGAGTTGGCCGGCTCCCAATGGCCAGCTTATAGTAGTGGAGTGCCTCTGAGAACTTGTTGCTCTCTTGTAGCAGCAAACCACTGGAACAGACAAAAGGAAAGACAGCATACAGGCAGTTTTAGAGCTTAGAAAACCCAAAAGAAGAGACGTTAAACTTACATAAACCCCTGTCAGGATTAAACAAGAACACAAGTGGTTGATTAAACGGAAGAGGATGGTTTAGATCTCTGCAAACCGCAGACTTCAGAGCACACTGTGAGTGTTCGCTGATGCTTTGCGCACCCCCCACCACCACTCAGGCTCAAACGACATCATTAATAAACCTGCCAGCCAGACAGCACTCTGGAGAATACAAGACAACAGGCACTTCCTCTGAGAGAGGACAGCTCTGATCAATAGACGCGCGTGTCAAAAGAGAACTCGTCCACTTGTTCGCACATACTTCTAAGTCATTGAAACAGCCATGAGTGGAGATGCACTTTAAAGAAAGGCCAAAAGCCTGACAGGCACAGTTTGGGAACAACAGAGTTAAAATGAAACCAAAGGGTTTTGAGCATTTAAAAAAAAAAAAAAAAGAAATAAAATGTAAAATCACGGCATAAAAATATGATAAGATGCAAACTCACAGGTTATACAGCATGTCAGCCATGTTGCTGCGGTAATAGAGGGCATTTCTGTAGGCCTGTTCAGCCTCCTCCATCTTGCCTTGGCTCTTCAGGACATTTCCAAGGTTGCCCCATGCTGACAGGTTACAAAAGAACACATCAATGAAACTGGATATAAAAGAACATTTGTGGCAACCTGCTTTTATGCGACTCTTTCACAATCTTATAAAGCTCTTATAATAAAGCAGCGGGAGAGGACATTTCTGTGACAAGTCATGATTTTCTTTTGTTATTCACAGCCTCTTACTGACACGGGTTCAGTGTTTTTTTAACCTCTAATGAGAATGTTTGCCTGCTGCAGCTGGTATAACCAGGACGTTATAGGTAAAGAGAGCTGACACACCAGGGGAGGCTTGTGCCACAACCGCCAATGAAAAGTGAATGAAAAGAAGACCACCACAGTGCTATTGCACAGCTAATGGCGCAGCTCAATAACTGACAGGTGAAATAAGGGCGCTAAGAGCTTTGTCCACTGTGTGCAGAGACACTGGAGCCTGAGAATATAGAGAAAATAACTGGATGTAAAATAGTAGCTACTTGGTGTATAAACAGTTTTTACAGTTATTTAAAAGAGAGGACAAACTTCACAATATTTATGATTCCACAAATTAAATGAAATACACAGTGACACATAAATGGCATTACAACAATATGCCTGAACACGTCTGGCCCTGTCTTGCACCTGGCCGATTGTCAGAGTTGTCATTTTCATGCATTGTTGATGCATTGGTATATTGGCTCAATGGTGCAGTATCTTCCTGCTATTTCAAAGACACATTCATCAAATACAATCATACAGTCTGCTTAGTGCACGCAGAGACATAAGGCCCGCTCATCCTGCTTAATTAAATATAGGTGCATTTGTTTATATGCAGTCAAATGTAGTTATCGATGAGAAATTGGAAATGGTGGGAGGAGAGGGACTGTCCCAGTGCAAATATCAACCGGCGCAGGCACATCTGGCTTTTAAAAGGATTGAGAGATGGTGTTTTTTACCATTTAAATCTAAAAAACACTGTTGCGCTTCACATCTTACTCTGCACTCCGATTATGCACCCTTCAACTAGCAAAAGTGGAATTGGACAGACAGGAAATGCACTAGATTTTTATTAGAGGCACTTGATCATTAAATAGGGACATTGTTTCTTCATGCATCCCCACAGGTTATACAGAATAGGAAGATAAAACCCTGGCTCGTGCTGCTTGTGTTGACATGTGATTAAAGTGCTAAAACATGCAGCGTGCCTTTAAGCAATCTTTTTACTGTATTTAGCTGTTAAAATCGTAACACCCGTTGAATCCCAGAGGTAAATTCAGTATAAACAAGTGGAGAAAAAAACAACCCAAAGCCTTGTTCGTTCAGCTGCGCATCGTCAGTTAGGCACAAATTCATTTAGGAAGTTTCCTTTCCTTGAAACCTTTGTGCATCCTGAAATTTCACAGTTCAATCCACCCAATGAGTGCGTCTGTGTCCGAGGTTGGGCTCTGTTCAAATCTCATATTAGCTATAATGAATGTGAGTCGGGGACATTGCTGCCGCTCTGTTTGGCTGATGGCCTGCCAAACCAAACAGCTGTCATGCCTCAGCTCTGCTGCAGAATCTGAAAGGGAAATTAGCTAACACAACGTGTCCCGCTGTTGCTTTGCAAGTGCGCTGCCCTGCTTCCCCCCTCGGCTGCTCTGAGAACCTTGCTTTGAACAGAATTCGGCATCTGATGACCTTGAATGTGAAAGCTACTGAATATTTTATCTGCTGTTCAAGGTGCCAATCAAAGATGGGTGATGGTGCCCTTCCAAGTGAGGCAGGGCATCTGGTGTCATTAAACAGATTGCATGCTGGGTATGAGAAGATAAACAGGTACAGCAACAGGAAAATCAAGTGTTTTGAGAGTAGTTCAACCCACACAGGTCTCATTTTGCTTCTGGGACACTGAGTTCAACTTGTGAGCGCTTGTATATTCTGTGGTAAGGCTGAGTGATGAAGAGAAGACATGCGGAAGCAGCTTTACTTTAAATTATTCAGGGCGGCAGGAGAGAGACAGCGCGCATTATCAAATTCAAAACCTCGCCTTAAAAGCTAGCTCGCTATTCAGACAACCAAATACGATGGGTGAAGGAGGTTTCAACATGGGAATGTGTATTTATGTGCATAAAAGTGTGTATGTGTGCATGTTACAGGAGCTGTATGCATGCTGATTCGAATGACGGCATTAATCCGAGTTGAACCTTACCTTTAGCAGGATTGACATAAATCCCCGACTTGTAGAGCATCTCCTCGTTCTGCCAGTCCTTATTCCTCAAAACAGTCTTGACACCAAAAAGCAGAACCAGAACTGCGCTGCAGTACATCAGCGCAGTTCTGGAGGACCTGCGTCGGAGACGGACGTACAAAGAACGCAACCCTACTGCCACCAGCAAGCAAAAGCCCATGCTGGGGATGTACAGTACCCTCTCTGCTATCACAAATCCCACGTAGAAAAACAGGTTTGTGGCGGGGAGGAAAGGGATAGCCAACAGGCCAAGAGAGAACACCACAACATTCTCAGTGGTGGGCAAAGGAGTCCTGCTCTCATAGTGCTTTTTGGTACCATTTTGTGCACTATTAACGTCAGCATCTGTCTGGGAGTTGTTCATATGTTCATGATTGTTATATTGGTAACTGTGTCCGTTACTGTTCCCGTTTCTACCATTTGAGTAATGATGCGCTTTACCATTAGTGTCCTTGCCCTTAGCTGTTTGCTGCGTCCACAGGCTGAACCAAGCCAGCAAGAGAAATCCAAGGTAGAAGGCTATTGTATGACAGTTCCTCCAATCAGCAAGGGTCCTGATCAAAGGCAGGGCGTCCATTGACCAATCAAAGCTGAGCGTGTCCGGGCAAAGGAGAAGCCAAAAGTTGATGGCGGGCAGATAGAAAAAGGTTAGCGCCCTGGTGAGGAGCGAGGGCGAGTCCGCTGCCGGGTTATCAGAGTTGGAGAAGTTGGGGGGTTTGTTACCCATCCAGTAGAAGCGGCAGGCCAACAGGATGACTCCCCAGGCTGCCAGCAAAAACACATTCAGCAGCAGGTGGACATTCTTTCTCTGAAAGACAAAGAAAACACAGAAACAGGGATTAAACCCTCAATCCACTGGAAGCAAAGGAGCAACTACTGGAGAGAATCAGGCCAAACCGAGTTCTTCTGGCTGGCTGTAATATTTATGACTCTTGGATCTTTATGTTTACTCTGACTGAAGCTAGTTGTCAGAGTAAAAAGGAAAGAGGAAGGGAAGGGATACCTGATCTGAAATCACTTTGAGAACAAACTGGCTACTGTATGGCTATGAATAAAGCAGCTCAAAAGCTCCTCAAAAACAACGAAAACAGTGTTGACTGAGGAGAGTAGCTTTGATATGTGTTTCATCAAAAGTTTTGGCTGCTGTGATCTTTTTGAAAACCTGTGACGCAAGAACCAGAATTTCTTTTTAAAGAGTCTTGAAATCACTTCACTAAAGTGACCGGGAAAAACAGAATAGCTTGCTGTTATCAGCTTTTATTGAGAAAGCCACAATGAGATTTTAACCGGTTATGAAACAGTCTCTGTTAATACTGACACCTCTTTATGAGGAACATGAGCAAACAACACCACGAGTGAGAAGACTGGCTATGTCTACATCCTTTTGTGCATAAAGGATAACCATGCTTTGGAAATCAGATGACATAATTTGCAGCTCGCAGCCTCGAAGATCCTCAGTTTATGTTTTCTCAAAAGGGGGTTATGGTTGATACTGGGTGAAAAAAGTTCAAAAACTGGACTGGATAACAGAAAAAAAGAGAGAACAAGTCAACCTTAGACACTGAGTCAATTCATTGATTTTTTTTTCCTTTCTTTTTTAATAAATGAAGGTGACCTTACATCATAACTTTCTATTCATGCACACTTTTTCCTCCGTGGCCCCCACAGACATATCAAAACAAACACAGCTATATGAACTCCATTCATCATGTTACAGACTTGATATTAAACACTTTCCCAAATGCTGTGTGGAAACACTTATGAAATATTTATAGCGTGTTTGGTTGTTTAATAGTTTGCTGGCAGAGCACTGAAAAATGACTGGACATATTTCCCCTGCAAGCATGTTCCAGCGTTAAGACCAACTGACCTTTCTAATTGTGTTACGTTGGAAACCCAAACAACTGACAAACTTTTATTCAAGGCTCAGCAGCTACAGCAAGCCAGGTCCACGTGCTTCCTGCAGTACTGCAACAACAGGCATCTTATCAATACATGATCTACAGTTTGCAGCAACATTTGCATCAATAGGCATTAGTCTTTGAGGTCTGAATCTAAATCTCCAGGGTATCATAGACCTAGATGTTTCATTATTTAAACCTAAACCCAAGGCACTACAGGCAAACCTTGCATTGCCTTTATTCCAGTGGATGTGATCTCATCTGTGATCATAAACTCATACCACCACTGCTTTGGGGGTGTACTATTGATCGCCTCGCCTGCCCATTGCCATTTACAGATTGCATTTGCGAAGACAGGCCTCAGTATTCTCTGGAGACATCTGACTGCAGGGGAAAAAAAAAAAGCTTTGTTGTCTGCTCATGATCGCTGCTAAGCAGAGCAACACTCAGGCAACAGGAAATGAGACTGAAAACACAATGAAAATTATCGGCAAACAACGACTAATTACAATTTTTGCTGTGCCGCAACAAAAGAAGAGAACACATGAGCATCTGACAGCGCAATATAACAGTTGCAATAAGTTTATGTGAACGCCTCCTGAGCGATTCCTTTCACCATGTTTTTGCTGCAAAATAAAACCCCTTTCTCACTCACTTCAGTCAGTAGATACATCCTCTTGAGTGCACAGCAGAGCACTGAATACTGGTATACATATTTATAGCATGAAAATATCACTTACACACACACACACACACAGAGAGAAAACAACAACTAGCATAAGGTCAACTCTGTCAAAAGCTTTAGGGGAGACCTGACAACAACCCGTAGTGCTTCGGTATTTCATGAGGATATGTCACTGCTGAAGATGTTATGCAGCAGCTTGGCAACAAAAGGTCGTGGTTTCAATCCACATCGCTATTTCTTGTTAATTTGAGCAACCGACAAAGGTGTTGCAGTCAGTGAATTCCAGACGGAGCAGCACACACAAAAATGCGATGTATTTCATAAAGGGTATAGGTTATACAGAAGGCTAGAGAAATAATAGTAATAATAATAGTAATAATTAATAGCGCAAAGTCAAGGAACTGTGCAGGGAGCTAATGGATTTAAGAACATTTCAAACAGTCAGCCATAATGAATCTACTCTAGCTGGAAACCCACTCTGACAACGAATGCTCAAACATAAATACAAAAAACCACAGCTAGGCAACAAAACCCCAAAGCCTATGCCAAACAATCTTAATTATCTCAATGTTATTAAAAATAAATAAAAAAAAGCAAAAGTGCTACCATCTGTCTGCACAAGTAGATACAACTGATTAAAATTCCCAAATCAGGAGCAAAGTGGAGTTTTGTCAAGTGAAAATTCAATGTGAGTGACTGAGACTGTGCCAGTTTGAGTGAAGGGCTACAACACAAAGCACATGGGTCATAACGCACAAGAATTATGTTCAAATAGGCTAGTAAAAAAAAAAGAAGAAGAAGTAAATACGCTCCATTTCCCGTCAAACAAAGGTTAAAACCACGCCGATGTATCATTTTAATTAGCCCTTAAGTGATAGAGAGGAATGTTCCTGCTGATTGTGGGATTCACCACTGAGGCGTGCTAAAAACAAACATAAGCACAACCATAAGGCCTGGATGACACGGATCTTTTTGTGTTTATACAGGTTGCTGGATGATAAATATGAAGCTACAGCTCACAGTGACCTGTGGCATACTTTGTATATCTGGGGATTAAACAAACATGATATAACGTGTTAACTTGTGAGCTGTTTCCACTCTTAGTGCTAAGCTAAGCTAACCTAAAATAATACACTGAACCCACTTCAACAAACCACAATCTGACAAGTCTAACAATTTATAAATATTACAAATAAAATAAGTAGGCAACTGCTGCAGCATAAGAGAGAGCTGACACTGATCCTGCAGAATATCATTTAAAATCACAGTCATACACGTCTCCTAGAGCCCAAACTAAAAATCTGACATCTGAACTTAATATGAACTCTTACAATGGATGGATGGATGGATGGAGATCATCCTTTTCACACACCGGGTTCGAATGTGCACTTTGAGTTGATCCCTAAAACCGCTAGAGCTGAGAACCAGAGGTCCCGGGCCAAGTTTATAATCCACGCAGGTGAGCAGAAACTTTAGAAAAAAAGAGGTGAAGTGGACTGAAGTGGTCTGCGAGGCCCATGGGCTGTACTTTGTGCAGGCTTTGGCAGAGAGGCTTGCTGAGCAGTGTTAATACATCTCAATCACTGCTTCGGGGAGATCCAGCTTGGATTTACAAGGCTCTTCTACGGGCTCTCGAGTCACCTCTCTTGCCCAAGCGTGGACTTGTGAGACACTGATTCAAAGTTGTCTCAGAGCGCTCTTGTGAAGAGACTGGAAAAAAAATCTTATTTTATTATTGAAATGAAGAGGTCATCCAGAACTGGGTGCTTAACTGATGGGGCGCTGTACCAGGGTCCACACCCAGATCTCCTCTGAGCTCACTTCTGTGCTGGTTGTGCCCGATTTTCCCGCTGTGATGAAACCACCATCAGCGGCAACAACTTGGCACGCGCGTTCGACGTTTTTGTGTGCGTTCACCTCCGCGGCCTTGCGAAAGTGCTGATGCCGACCCCTCCCGTGCGCACTCATACCTGGCTCTGTGACAAACAGATATCTCATCCTGACTCTTCCCAGACGCAGCGCACACTCAGACACCGCCACCTTAAGCACATCCATATGTAGAGGACAGGGTGGTGTCTCATTTGCTTTCTTGTGCTTACACTTACACGTTGACATCTCTCTTGTCTTCCATGCAGGATAAAGTCTTTACGCAGCAGTGACGACATAAAGCGATCCCTTGATTGCACATATTTGTAACGCCACTGCCCCGCCTCTTGGCCTACTTTGCCAACTGCTCTGACAATCTAAGGAAAATAAATGCAAACTCAAACAAGTATATGGGCAGGAAGCAAACAGGAAGTGCTCTAAAGATGTTCTGGGGGACACATTACTGAGACGACAACATACCCCAAGTCTATTATCTCTTGAATAAACAAACATATGCATCCTGTCTAATATGCCTGCGGTTAATATGTCTACCATTCAAAAGCATAAGTTCAATTACCAGCCGGGCAACGGCTCCCCGGGTGCTGGAGCTCTATTATGCAGGAAAACCAAGGCATTCCAGCTTTGTGTCTTCTGTCCATAATCCAGTTTAGTTTGAAATAAGTGGTTTAGCACAACCCTGTAGGAGGCATGAGGGCAATGGGTTTTTTTTCTTTCCCTTTTGTGTTTCAGGCGCAATCAGTTCAGAATTGAAACAATTTAGCCTTTATAAGGCAAGCGTGTGAATAAAATATCCTTGGAGATGAAATGCAAAACAGGCCAATTACTGAATCCCTGTGTGTGTCTGTGCCCGTCTTTTTTCCCCCTCCTCTACACTTTGATTAGGCTGAATTGACTGAGAAGAAAACTCAATCTAAAAAAGTTCTTTTTTTGAACATCCGCTAGGGTGTTGTGAAAGACGTGTTGTGGCAAAATAAAGCAGAGCGAGCTGAGAGAGAAATTTAATTAATTAGTTTGGAGAAAGTACTCCTATTCTCCCGGTACACATAGTCCTTTTTTGCATAATTGGCCGATGCACACCGTGCCATTTTTCAAGAGCATTTTAGGAACAATGCATCACACGACACATCTAACTAGCCCATCAAACTGCTGCGCCGTGACTGGCTCACAGTCCGGGGAGCACCTCAGAGAAAACCCTGTGAAAGACTAAGGGGGGGGGCTCGTCTGACCTATCCCCCCCTCTTCATCATTACTGAGATCAATTGTCTGCAGAGGGCCTTTCATCAAGATCCTGCTTCACATTGATAGACTTGTAATGGAAGTGAAAATGAGCTCAGGGTACCAATCAGGGAGTATAACCACCTTCAAAGCTTTAAGACACACACACACACACACACACACACACACACACACACACACACAGGGAGAGAGAGAGAGCGAGCAAGCTCAATTTTGGTAAGAACACCAGATCTCTTGAAAAACTCAGCATAAATCTTCCTACAGGTTTGATGGATGGCTGTACACTCGGCTCGTGCCCTTGTTTCACGACTGCCGGATCAACTAATCAAGCTTGTGGCTGATGAACCGCAAATCCACCACCTCTTTCTTCCCCTCCTTCTTATCAGCTGCAGCTGTTGTGATCCCCTCCTCCGAGACAGTAGAGAACCTCTGGGTGTAAAAAACCCGATTGTTAGCAGGCAAGACAAGATAAGGGCTCGACTATTTCACTTCCTAACAACGTGTTATGGATTGCCAACAGCTGGCTCATGTTTTCAAAATGTGATTAAGCTGATGCCTGACAATTTGCTCTCACACACAGAATGTGTAACGTGTTGCATTCAACGTCGGCCGAAAAAAAACAAACAAACCCAAAACAGGATTCTTTTTATTGGGATCAAAATTTCTAACTAAGTAAGCAGACTGCAAAATGCCCATCTAACTGTCTTTTTGCTAACAGTAAGATGGGAGGATTTCAATGAATATGAAGCTAAAGGAGTTCGCAGAAAGATAAGTAAGAGAGAGCTTCATATCTTAACCCTGGTCAACAATAACAAAATGGGCTTATCAGCGCCTCTAAAGCTCATTAATTAGCATTTGTGTAAAACAGATATGGTGGCTTATGATACTGTGCAGCACATAATCTGCCACAGGAGAAAAAACAAAACCCCACAATTTGGTGGTAACTGCCTGGGGTCTGTGCTGGTTCATGAGAACATGACAACGTTAACAAGACAGCGGGCTGACTGTTCTCCGGTCTTTGTGCCAAGCCAAACTAACCTAATGTTCTAGCTTCATATTCGCCGCATAGATGTGAAAGCAGAACCAATGTTTCCATCCATGACTTGGTAAGAAAGTGACTAAGCATATTCTGCAAAATGCCAAACTGTCCGTGTACGAATGCAACACTGGTTCATGATTAATGCAAAGATGAAAGCTGGCAGATGCACTCACTTTCCTCAGAGAGTTAGTAAACACCCCCAAAACAGCCTCCTGTAAGATCACAGGTCGTCATCAGACCGTACATCATCTGAAAGCACCAGCAATAAATTTACATTCCTCAATTTGTCACGTAGTTAAGATAAGCTACATCGGTCCCGTCATCACGTCAGGATAGATAACCCCGAATGACTGCGGGTAGCTGCAGTGCATAGTTTATTTAAAGTCAAGTGGACAATGGCTGGACTGTGGACTACATGGTACGAAAGGTCATGGAGTCAAACTCCAGAGCAGACCTGCCTTGCTCTGCTCATAATCAAAGCTTTTAACCCGTTTGAACCCATCAGAAAACCCACAGAGTCAGCTGGCCTGGCTGATGGAGATGCAGAGCATATAGACAGGGGAGAGAGAGAGAGAGAGAGAGGAGAAAACAGACTTACTGACTGTGAAACATTACAGAAAAAGGAACTAAAACCATGCAGCATCCAGCCGTGAGGTGGGCCACAAAGGAGGTGGGTTAAAGCGGGAAAGAGACCAAGAACACACAACATTAGGTGGTGCTTATCTGGATGAAAGCTAACTGTGAAGACAAACAACATTTTGTCTTTTGAATATTACCGCCGATCTCTTAAGACTTGCTGTGAAAAAAAGAGTCGGGGTTTAAATGCACGTGGTGAGAGCAGATAATTTCTGAGTAAGAAAATTTCCGACCAAAATTTCCGTCGTAAAACATGCCAGCTCATGCTCTCTTGGTCAGCTTTTATTAACCATAATCATTGAACCAACACAGGATCCATTTCTCTTGAAACCTTCCAGCATTCCAGCTCGTCTCACCCCGTCTCGCATTAAACGCACTCATTTAGGACGTACCAATCACGCTGCAAAAGGTCTTCTTTTCATGCCGAAGCCACATGATCCTTGTTTAGGGGTCAGAAAGGGTCTGTTTCTGCCGCTGCCATAATCAGAGTACATTCATTTTGTCATCAGTGGTAATCAGACATCTATAGATTAATAACAGTACAGGAGAGATCTCATTCTGTCAACTGGAGGGTTCCTATGGAGAGGATGAAATCTGAACTTCTGGCTTGGTTTAAATGGAGAAGCGGGTTATAGGTGGGCAGGAGGAAGATGAGGCAAGGATACATAAACAGCCAATCAATGGAAAATACTGCACTTTGCCAAGTTCTTGGTGGTTACAGAAACCTGAGTTGATAAGATGTATGGAAAAGCAACTCACAACATTTCCCCAAAAGTCTTGGGCAGTTTGTCCTCTCGAGGTTCAACTCACGCAACCAATCGACCCGTTGACTCAAAGTGGGGTTCTTTGGTTTTGTTTTGTTTTGTTATTTTTCGGGATGTATTTGCCGGGTAACTCAGCCACATCAAGGTCGTGCATCGCAGTTCATTAACGTGACTGAAAATCCTAGAAAATGAAACAACTCTGAATTTATCTTCATTAGTAGTCAATACAAACTACAGTCACATTCAGGAAAAGGCAAAAGCGTCGGGTAGACCAAACAATAAGAACATAATGACAATGGAAAAACCAAAGTCAACTCAGAACCCTTAACATTTCATAGAAGATATTTATTGAGTGAAACCACAGTAATGGTTTGAAAAATAAACGGAGTGTTCCTGATTTCTGGTCTTTCGTTTCCCATATTTATTTGTACTGCGAAGGCCAACTAGACTGTGTGACCACTATAGCAAATTTACTGTGACAAGATGCTGATTCAAGCTCTATGGAGAAGGCGGGGGGTAGAACTGTAGGCCGGGTAGAGCTTTATGCTCTGTGTGTCTCATGGACTCTGATGGACTTAAATGATAAATGGAAAAGAACACGGAGAAAGAAAACAAATAGAAATTGACTGCTTCTGAGGCATGTTGCAGGTTGCACGCTTCCAGTTGTATCCAAACTAGATTAGTCCTGTCCATGCATGGCTTCCCAGTCATTACTATGCATTTGGGAGATCTGAGCCATTGTACTGCAGGGTTTACAGAGGCGGTAAGCTCCTACAGAACATGCATGAATGAGACACACAAAGCCAGAGCCAGGGCCCATAGCTAAGCCGATCTACTGTCAGAGGGATGTCAGATGCTGGATATAGGAAATTGCTTGGATTGCATTTTTTTTTCTTCTTCTCCGAACCACTTTTTGAAATAGCTCTCTGCTGTGTCACGTTACGGTTGACCACCACATCTCAGTGACAGCATGCCATTTGTTGCAGTTCATTCTGGCCAGTAACAAGCACGGCAGGGACTCAGCAAACGTAAGAGGATGACTTGTGGTGCTGGATGACGACAGACAGCAAAAACAAGCGTCAACCGTGAAGTAGTCAAGGTCAAGACTCAGTCCGAGATTAGTCATCGTATGATGATGTTCCGAACAGCGGGGCCTTAAATGTTTTGGTTTTTTTCTTTCACAGACAAATAAAACGGCAGAGAGAAAGAGCTAGAAAGAGCTGCCACATGGTCAAAATTGATTTTTTTTTTAACGATAAAAATTGCCAAATGACAACAAGAAAACGTTATGACAAGGTGAAAGAGGTCTCCTGTTGAATCTAAAAAGAGTTATCACCTGAATCTCCACCTCCCCTCACCTTCATTGAGAGCTATAATGATTACTGAAGAATGGAGTGAATATTGTAAATAAGCAGCTGTTTGCTAAGTTCACAATATCAGCTTGAAACTTGACAATGTACCAGTGTTGTGTTCAGGTTTTAGCACAGCACAATGCTAGTGTTACCATGATCACATCCTTAGTTTAATGTATTAGCATGCTTATAGTTGGTAATTAGTACTTAACATTTAGCACAACTGAGGCTGATGGGCTATGTCATAGTTCTGCAGGTATTAAAATGTCGACCTCTGATGATGAGGTGAGAGGTGAGAAAATAAGTTGTTACAGTTCATTTCTCTGGGAAAATATAACCCATAGAAAATTTTAATGTACAATACATTTCTGTCTGTACCATTATGATAATAATGCACATTTTGGATTGGCCTTTTACTATGACCAGCCACGAGCCCACCTGTGCACTAATCATGCTGCTTAATCAGCGTCTTGATATCCCACACCTGTCGGGTGGTTTTCAAAAAAGAAGTGAGAAATGAGCCTTTTGTGTGCACAGAAAACGTGTTAGATTTTAAACTTCAGCTCGTAGAAAATGGCACCAAAAACAAAGTGTTAGTTTTATATTTTAGTTCACTGCAGTAATTCTTAATTAGCTGTTCAGACACAACGTTTTTAGAGCACGTTGTTTATAAAAGTAGAAATAAAAATGGAATACACTCGTGGTGACGGTGCTGGTGATTTTTGCAAAATCAAATTAGAAACATGGACCTTTCATGGAGCTGTTGACAGGACTCATAAAATCATCATAAAAGTCACTTGAGGACCTTGGAATTGCTTTAATTTGTAGTTTGTCAGCAAGGACAGTAAATCAAAAATGGCCACAGAGGGAGAAATATGCAGAGCACTGTATGTCAGAAATAAAGAAGGAGTGAAAGCGCCTCAGGACTCAAACAGAAAACTGAGGGATCTCTAATGCTGCGGCAGCGTGCTGGGCATGTTAAACATCTCTGCGTAGCTCTCCGAGCCTCCACATGGCTCCGTGCAGGCTTGAACTCACACAAGGGCATGATAACTCAATTCTATACTTCTGTGCCCCAAGATTACCAATGAATCTGGGGATTGAGAGAAGATTCCCAAATGTGGTGGCACAGAAACAAAACACCTGCATGCCTCCTTTTGGTGCAACCTTCTGTGACGGCATGGTGAGGTGCAACGCAAAAATGTCTATATAAAATTTGATTCTTTCACTTTAACTCAAGCATTTTTATAGCCACTTTGTAAATTTGTAGAAATAACACAGCAGCCTGTATTGTGTGTCTTTAAGAGAAGCTTCAGGCTTTGTTAAAAAGTTGTTGCTCACAAAACTAAGGCTCGAAACTAAGATTTCTTTTTACTGATCCCATTGTGGATAAGGATTCTTTCCACAGTTCGCATCCATGTTTACAACCGGTGGATTGTCCCGTGTGGCTTCGCTTTACCGCTGCGATAATCATTCCAATGTGTCACTGAAGAGAAATTAGAATTGGGTGTGGGCCAGGGTCCATTGAGTCCACACGGTCGACTGAACGTTTAATGACAAAAACTGCAACTCAGCAGCTAAACAAGAAAGACTGGAAAACAATTAACAGAGTACTGTAAGAGCGGGAACAGTGGGGCAGATGAGGAGCAGCACTCCGTCTTTCATGGCTGCAACAGCATGCCCGACAATCTGCATGTGCTTAATCACAAAGGTTTTTCATATTCAGTACGTTACAAGAGAGCTCCATGGCCACTCGTTCATCACGTAGTTGTAAAGTCGGCTGTGATTTATGCAGGAATCTATAATCTGTAGTGTAACAGCAGACCTACAGTGACACTTTAGTTAAACTGAGAAATTGGGCAAATAAAGCAGATATATGAACTAGAGACCGAGTGCAAGACTTAATCCAAGGACGGACAAATCTGTTTGTAGATGTATTGCTCTGTTCGTCACACACACTCTGAAATCAAGTCTGGATTTAGTGGATAAAAGAGTCATTAAAGAGAAAAACACACTGTCCCTTCCTACGCTGGCCTACAACATCAGTGCTGTATCATGATTGTAAGTGTGTGTTTTGTTTGAACTGGATTTCGTTCTGAATTGATACACAACTTCAGTTTCTGCACTGATATCCACTCACTGCCTCATGTAACGACTGTGCAAGTCACAATGAGTCCACATCGTCCTCTACACAGTGCACAAGTCCTGGGAAACACCACAGAGATCGATACTTGGACGTTTTCTTACTTTTCAGAGCAACAACTACTCAAAGTGAATTTTTGATACATTCTTTCTTCAAATTTCTTTTGTTTCATTTCCACAGTACTGCAGCACTGCAAAGCTACAACGCTCCAACACATGATGTGAAAAAGCTTTAAAGCGAGAACAAGAGAAGGAAAACCAAATGAGTGAGACACTGCACATTGTAAGCAGGGGGGGTATGATCAGCAACCTATAAAACAATACCACATAATGTTCAATGTTTTAACATATTCGTGCAAACGTACACACTAATACATTTCCCAAAACTTGTATTTGTCTTTGGGATGAAAGTCTAAATACAGATATTATTGTAAATCATATTAATTAAACTCTTAAATGACAGGAAAGCTGCGAATATGCTCCACATTACAGAAAGTAATGTCTGAAACCTTGACTGAATAAATTAAAAAAACAGGCAGACAAGTGCCACTGCAGGTTTCACACATGAGGAACCTCTATGACTGATTCATATCCTGCGTTAAATAAATGGCTGTAACACCAGCTTGGTACGTGGGTCTATCTCGAGTCAGTGCTTCCTAAAATAGAGCAGCCAGTGGCTGATGGTTCACGAGGAGCGACAGGCCATCAGACAGAAGAGCTGCTTCCTGAAAATGTCTCCAGCAGACTCTCTCCCTCTCCATGTCCCCTGGCTGCCCCATCCGTTAACGTCTCTCTGCCTCCTCTTCAACACGTTTTTGCTCTGTCTCCTTCGCACAGGCTCTGTTTCTCTTCAGCTCTCTCTCCCTCTGTGCGGGGAACGCCCACGGTGATGACAGGACCTGGAAAATGCAGCCATCCTTTGTAGCATCATGCGCACTGGGGATATTTCTTCTGGGACTCAACCTATTCAGGCAACAGACTGGGCCACGCTTTGCCTTGAGGAGCTTCTGTGAAATTACAGGACGAGCTGAGATGATGCAGCAGTGAATTTGCAGATAGCTCGACATTTGTTTCTTTTTCCTTTTGTTTGTTGAATGTGGCCAATTGCCCAATTCCACATCTGAATGATTTCATTTCTCTTATCCATCTGAAAGACTTTGGCAGCAGTTTGTAGTTTATTGGATATCTGGTTGTGCTTGTTTTGATTAGGATTCCTAAATGCCGTATTAACTGTACTAAGCACACCAACAACTAACAGGAGAACATTCCCGAGAGCACTGTAAACCTGTCAAACGGTTTTGAGCTGTTCCAGTTTCTAAAGTCATCTTTTTCTCGAGCCCGATATAAAAATAGATTGCAAAATGTGGAAAAACGAAGGGAGTTTGTGAACAACCATGACTCTGCACTGTGTATAACAGTATAGTTTCATATGAAATTAAAAAAAAAATACATGTAAAATTCAATCTGAAACACAAAACATGTCCACGTGAGTCCCAACAGGGGCTTTTTTCTTTTTTAGTGGTACAGTAGCTGGAAGTTAAAGTAATGCAGTTCTGGCTGGCTGATTTTACATGCCAGTTTATTTGCTGAGACCATAAAAAGGAGCCATAAATAGGATCTACGGTCAGCAACTGAAACAAAGGCCTAAACTATATTTCACTTGCGCTGAAGTCCTGAACTGTAATTTGCAAAACTTTAAAATGTAAAATATCAATTGTCCTTAGAATGAGCTGGAAGAGTTTGGCTCAGGACTGAAAGCCTGTCTCACGTCATCAAAATAAGATGAACTCTTTGCTGTAATTCTCTTTGGGCAAATCAATTACCCCTTGTGAGAGTTTAATGATTTTGAGAAAACAGACAAACCAGCAAATCCATACATGTCTCCATTACGACAACGCGATGCATGCACGCATGCATTAAAACGCTGCGGGACGCTGGTGATGTGGGACATTTCTCTCCACGACCGAGGTCTTACATAACATGCCCGCCATCGATTCACAGACAGGCCGGCTATAAAAAGAACAGGCCATGCAATCATTTTCAGCGAGAGGCGAAGCAAGGAACAATGTGAAATATTTCAAGCCTCGTGCTGTATTTCACATTTGTTTTTTCATAGCAACTCTTTGTTTTAAGGGGTGTTTTCATTATTTCTCTGGGTTTCCATCTTCTCATCGTAGGCAAAGTCAGGGTCACAGCGCGGGCTGTCTCTGGCACCCTGCCTGTCAGGTTCACTTATGCCTGATGAACAGCGGGCTGAAGCAAACCCAGCTCGAGTCACTTTCTATCACTGCGGTTCCACTTGCCTCGTTTTACCCCAAAGCCAAGACATTCAGGCCTGCTCAGTGGTCTGAGTTTGGAATGTCTTCTCCAATCCCATTGGACTGTATGTGCTGGTCTTCAAAATGAAAAGATGATGAAGGAACAGCATCTTTAAAACAAAGATTCAAACCACAAATAAGGGATGGACTACTAACATTTTGAGATATACATATTTACTTTCTTGGTTAGCCTAAGATAAAGAGAATAATACCCCGCTCACATCTGTATGCTAAATATGAAGCTAGAGTAGGGATCAGTTAGCTTAACTTAGCATAAATGCTGAAAACAGGAGGACAGCTAGCCTGGCTCTGTCTGAAGCTAACCAAATCTGCCTATTAGCAATGATAAAGCTTGCTAATACACAAATAATAACTCTTTGTACTAAGCTAAGCTAAGCTAATCTTCTGCTAGCCTTAGCCTTTGAGTGTGGTAGCAATCTTCTCATCTGACTCTCTGCAAGAAAGCGAATGAGCTTTTTTTCTCAAAATGTCGAGCTATGTCAAACCTTTATGTGTTACATTATGCAAACCTCCGACTGCCCATCTCCATATCCTGACCAGAGGCGGTGGTGTGTATCCCCATGTGAGAGGCAGGTGGGTAGGGGCAGGGGGCATTAGCTGAGCCCACCAGGCCCAATCCATCACACAGTGACAGCAGCCATTAGAGCATGGAGGAGCATCTGTGGAGCCCCAGGTAAGAATGCATTGGCTGGGCTCTGTTTCCTTTTACCTCATCTAATACACAGCAAGGGTATGTCTAGATGTCATACTTTGTATGCTGAGTCTATAGCTCACACACACACACACACACACACACACACACACACACACACCTCGGCATGTAAACATGCACTGCACACATATATATGTTCCAAGAGACCTCTCATCTCACATCTGCCCTCCATGACCCTCCACATACCTGACATCACTGAGGTCTGAGGTCAGGCCTCGCCGACCCCACCATCTCCACCACACCTCAGCTCACAGCACAGGTAAACTCTGTCAGCTCCGTCACCCTCCAGGCACATAACACACACACGCCGTGAGCAGTGACCTTGCGCTAATGGCCAAAGTGTGAACAGAAAATGGGAGGTGTGAAAAGATAAAGTGTGAAAGCTTGACATTCAGCTAAGGGCCAGCTGGGTCTCGTCCCAGATTTGGAAATCATTTCCCAGTGGCTGTGTTGTTGAGGGGGGACATCTCAAGTTTCTCTGAAGATGCATTTGAGCCCTTGTGTGAGCTCCTGATGGACAAGCAGCATCAACATGACCTCACCAAGACAGTTCCTCTTTATTTTCATTTATACTTTCAAGGCATCGGGTTTCTGTATTATGCGTTGAAAAGGGTTGTTCTCGTCATGGTCACATCAGGAGTGTCGGCCCCTCAGGGACTACACCTCATACTGTACCTGTATGTTAGTGGTGTCGTCTATCAAGGGTGAAAAGAGCTTACCATCACTCTTTTTTGGTTAAAAATGTTGACAAGGAGTGTAGCACTACATGGGCAGGACTGTCTAGATTCAAACAAAAGAACAATGGGCCCCCGTGATTAAACAAAGTAAAACTGAAAATGAGTAAAACTGGAGTAAAGATGTTTACATTGAATGATAGGGCCAAAAAGGTCTTGTTTTTCCCATCACTTCGGCTGACAAGCAGGCCAATTTCACTTCTTCAATTGTCCAAACATTTATTTTATTGGTCAACAAACAAAGAAAGTCCTCAGGACAGACAATTTATTGCATTATGCTATGGAATAAACACCGTGCGCTCACATTAAAAAACATTCCTTCCTCCACTAAATTAGGAGCTCTAATTGTGTTTCACTATCTCTTATTGAAAATGAGCCTATTAACTAACACTGTGCAGGAAACGGTCTCGTAAAAAGCACGTTTTTCCACATAAATTGTGGTTACACCACGCACACCCACTCCATTGCCAACTGTGTTCGAATGCTATAAACTCATTGCCTGGGAGTAGCTCGATACATAAGAACACATGGCCATAAATGCTTTAATCAGGCACAAAGGCAACATGGAGACTATCACCACTGTAAAGGTCAACTTAAGTAAACAATTTAATGACAGGGGTTTTTTTTTTTCACTTTTGAAGACAAGTCTTGGAAAGAACTAATTAGGACACACTGTAAGCTGTAGATATACACTGGCAGGGGTGTATGATCTGGTGGGTTCCACGCTAAACATACAGTCTAATGATTCCAGGGAAGAAAAGAAATGGTGGGTGGGGTTAAGATTGTTGAAAGGTATGTAGGAGATTATAGTTCATAAAAAGTTAAACTGCGAATTTAGGCAGGCATATCCTGTGAGAGGGAGGTGTTTATTCATAAAAAACTTATTTTAATAGTGCTGGTTTATCTAAATAGCTCCTTGTTTCTCCTCGAAAAGGTCACTCGTGCATGCAAAGTTTGCACCAGATCTCTTAATAAAAGCTTTCCCCACAGTTTGGATGCCAAGGGCTTTGACTCCAGCGTCACCGTTAACCAAACATGTGGTTATTCAGTTACAGCCTGGGCACTATTGTTTCCCTTTCGCCGTCTCCTGAAGAAGCTCCAGCACTGCTAACACGAACACGCTCGTCCTCAACTTGTATCGACTCTGTATGCGCTTGTGAAACGTGACTAATGTTTAATATGCACGGAATCTATTGGGGAATCTAAAGTTGGCGTGTGTTTGTGTAATCCTTTTTAAGGGTGCTGTCTTGCCTGGGGACAATTTCATTTTGATGAATGGAATAAAAGGATCTGTGGAAGCTCTGACGCTGACAATACACACACACCAAACCTAAAAGAAGGAACACATGGGTTCCACACAAACAAATTAGAGTCTATTCAAATTGACAACACGATCTGACCTAATTTGAATAGGTTGCTTCAATACAAGATGTCTCTTTTTACTTTTTAATTATTTCCTTTTTGTTTTTTTTTTTGGAGAAGAGCTATTCTTTTCCAAAGTTTATTTATACATATGGTTAATTGTTGCGGATGTTACGCAACAACCTTTAACCAATAAATCAAGATAATATCCATGCATTCACCTCTTCCCTCTCATTTGCATGCAAAGAGTCTACAGTTACAGTCTCGACGAAATGAGTTATGAACCTACATGGAATTACAGTGAAGCTCTCTGCCTCGGCTGCCCTCAGCCTCCGGACCGCACACAGAAGCCGTAACGACACAATGGGAGATTTGCAGCTGATATAAGATTGTAATGTAATTGACTGTGCGCCACAATCAGATAAGCGGGCCCATTTCGCCGTTTCCAACGTTAAATGTCAAAAGACTGCAGCCGAGTGGAGAGCTGGGTGATACAAATGTAGCACCGGCCCACCGTGGCCTGTCAGTCACACAACAAGCCGGACTCTTTGGGTTTTGTGTTCTGAAACAAGTAGAGGCTGGGACACGCTGACAGCTCCTGTTTTCATGCTTTTTCCATCTTATCACGCAATGTTACACCGCTGCTCTCACATTCATACAGTTTGGGGAGTCAGCGGCCAAGTTTTCAGCACCTGATAGATGTCTGGCCTTAACTTGAGGGAGGGAACTGTATTTATCTTCGCAGAGATCATTTTCAACTCTGTACACAACTAATGCTCATGCAGGCAGTTGGAGGCTCAACTCGCCCTGAGGAATAACTCCTCCTTTGCTTCTCATCAGTCAAAGTGGCTGCCTCGCTCCGCAGAGACAGGGAGAGACGGATTTGCACGCTGCTGCAGTGGATGCGGTTTGCCGTGAGTATAATAGATCAGGTCACAATACTCATGCATATGAATCTATGATCACAGAGCACCATCATGGAGCAGGGAGACACGTCTTGTATGAAAGCAACCTCCCAAGTTAACGTGACTGAAGCGATGATGACAGCTCTCTGTCTGCGCTTTCCTTTATGTTGCCTGTGGTGCGACGAAATGACACGCTACGATAATGACGATTGTCGGCTCAAAGCTGCACGTTAGGAAAAGCGGGGCCATGTACGGCTGCCGCACACCCAGAGAAATATGCTGCTCTACTGTCTTCTCTCAGTGCAAGGAAGAAACATTTAGCTTTTGAAGGGTGTTTTCTCAGAGTGGCTAACAATCCACTGTGAAAGCCTCACTTTATGTCTTCTTCATGCTTTAGTTTGTTAGTATTGCCATTATATTAAAGACTGTGGTCAATTTGCTTAAACATTGTTGAACATGATATTATTGTTTCCCTGGTGATTTCAGTATGCAGAGGCTGGGATGGTTTCAGTCTGCAAAATCAGCCTGCCCATGAACATTAGGTTTTAACTTGCAAACTGCAATTGTAAACTCAGTAAAGACAAGTTTGTTATTTACTTATTTTAAATAAACTCAATTCTAAACTCTATTTTAAATTGTAAGTGAAAAATGTTCAGTTTGTAATATTTTTCTGTAATTTAAAATAAAACACTTTGAGCAACATCTTTATGTATATGTATATATGACAGGTTATTACAGAGATAAAATGCGTTATTTATTCATAATAATAATACTTACATAGATATATGGATTACATAGATAATATTTTCACACAAAGACAACAAAGCATTGGGGTATAAAACCTTTATCGGCATTGCAAACAAAGCGCCCTGGAATTCAGAAGCTGCACTGGATGTGCCGGGCTGTGGTCGAGCACATCTGCCCCTTGAGACACGAGCCAAGTTAGTTAACCACGATGGCAAACCATGAAAGAAATCTGTCGGGCTTGCTCCGCGCCAGAAGCGTAACTATCTGCCAGTCCTTTTTTTTTTCCCCAAAAAAACAATTGGATCAACGGGCTTTTGTGGATTTTCAATCAAAAAGTTGAAAAACTGTCAGCTATGAGGCATCATCTCCTTTGGCCCTTTTGGCCCTGTTTCCTCTCTAGTCTAGCCATGCCTGACAAGCCATTAGAAGGCCTGTCTGCCTGCGGCAATGGATGGGCCATACTCCAGAGGACACAGAGAGTCAGATAAGGCTTAAATCATGAGAGGACAGCTTGGAGAAGACGGCAGCGGAGGCCCTCACGCTTCACTTCCACACTGTGCCTAGCAGTAAGAGGGAAAGGCAGGATCTGCTCTTCAGTTAACTATTTTCTCTCTTTGTCTCTACCTCTGTCTGTCTCTCTTCTTTCCCACCTCTTTTCTTCATCCCTCCTCAACACATAACCTTTCTTTAAGTGCTCTTTGCAGGGGCGTGCTGGAGAGCCGACCTCTCATTGGCTGCTCCTGAGCCCTATTGTCACATTTCTGTACATGTCTTGCTGAATTTGTGATGATGGGTGGAGAGTCGCAGATGTCACATTGACTAGACGGCAAACAGTAAATACTTGTGACAGGAGCTGTTGGGAAAAACAGGCTACGTAATGGCTGAATGCTTCAAAAGCGACAAGAGGAGATAAAATGGCCATCGCTTTTTGTGATCGCAGCAATTTCTTCTTTTTTCATTTTCTTCTTTTTCTCTTGTGTGAAATGTGGATACATAGGCAAACGCAGGCGTGGACACATAGAGCACTTTTCATCATTGTGTTTTATTAAGGCATTATCCATTTCAAAACAATAAACACTAATTAAATATTCATTCTCACTTTTCTTTTGGTTTTATTGACTTCTTATTAGCTAAACTGGTTCTGTATTCAGATTTTAAGAATTTAGGCCGAGAGAAACTGAAGGTGGCATCTTGAATTATGAGTGAGGACCTTTAATGTGTAACAGAGCAGCTTGTTGTGGGCTGTGCCGAAAGGGTAAAGGTTAAGTAATACTGATAAAACTCCCGTCTGTGCATTATTATGAGGAGTCTTTATTACCACATTAACACTCATCACTCTCATCAGTTCTATTCATCTCAGGTTCCCCGTACATATACATGCATCGATTGATAAAGTCCTTCTGAACAGACAAAGAAATCCAAAATGTGTTTGCGTTCGTCTCCCAACATGTGTGTTTCCTTGCATTTCACGGAAAGCACCAACAGCCTGACTTGAATGACACAGCTGTGCATACACTGGCAAATGTTTTTCAAATCACATTGTGATGGAAAGCAAACAAAGCACACTCATATAGCGCACACACAAAGGCGCACACACACACACACACACACACACACACACACACACACACACACACACTCATACACGCGACATTATCAACTTTCCACTACCGTTTGCCAGATCCTGAAGAGTCAGGGAGCAATTGCAGGAAATCAGATACAAGCGAAAAAGAAGCACCATGGGGTGGCGGGAATAAACTGTTTACCTTGTAGAGGAGCATGATGACCTGTCGCAATTTGAGCCTGTGGAAAACACAGACGTCGTACAGCGCCGATACAGCCAGGACGGTAACTCCGAGCTCCTTCCACAGCATGCTGCACGCGGCGCAGCCCAGGCTGCCCAGGAACCAGGCCACGAGCCGCCAGGGCCCAGCTTGACCTCGCAGCTTACAGTGACGAATGTAGCATAGCAGGGACAGCAAGAAGAACAGAGCGGCGCCTTCATCGGCTCGACCCACGACTCCTGCCACCGCCTCGGTGTGGATCGGGTGGGAGGCGAAGAGCAGGCCGGCCAGCAGGCTCCACAGGCCTCCTCCGAGCAGCAGGCGAGCCAGGGAGGTAAACAGACTCGTCACAGCGCCGTGGACCACCACATTAACCAGGTGGTAACCCCAGGGCTCCAGCCCACCCACGGCATGGTTGAGGCGGAAAGACAGGGTGCAGAGGGGCCGGTAGGACTTATGGCTGCCACTGTGTGTGAGTAAGGTGCCCCAGAAGTCATCGTAGAAGATGTTTGTCCAGGGGGTCTCTGGAAGCAGGTCCTGATTAGTCTTGATTGCACGACTGTAAAGAGAAGAGGGAAACAATTAGAAGGGAACTGCTTGATGTAGAGAAAACACGATGTACGTGTACAGTTAATATTTGATACAGCAGTGATCTGTGACATTTTTGTCAGTTCAATTAATGTCACACTGCTCCCCTGCCTGACCACTTTACCGCCCTGCCACATTTAATAAAAGTGCTACGCCTGAAAACAGTGTTTATGGTATACAGTATTTCCTTTGGCAATGCACTGCAGATTGTCTGAGGAGGATGCACGGCTATTCTTTGCCAGTGCGGACTAAGCAGAAAATATAGGTTGCTATGAAGTGAAGCTTTGCATTTGCTTACAGCTTTACCACGGGAGTGCGGTCATGTGGCGTTCACAAACAGAAAATCAGAGGGCGAGTTTCAAGCTCTGGGCAGCTTTGCCACCACAGCCACAGCTCTTATAGCTGTGGACTCGGGGATTAAGAAAGAGCACCACACCCTTAACCACAAACAAATACTGGCACGCAGTAGGGGAACGCCATGTTGGCAAAATGCAACTTGGAAGAGGGGGCGACCTGTGGTGACGATCGACATGGCAGCTCAGAGGTCTGCTGCGAACAGGGGACGAAGCTGGTGTGGTGCAGAACAGAGAGATATGTTTTTAACACATGTGCATGTGTACTTGAAGCTTATCTTGGCAGGCATGGCCACTACGTTAGGGCCCGGTTTGATTTCCCCTCTGTCAGGGGTGAACCTGCGTGACCTAACCTAACGATGCTACATCAGCCACAAGCTGTGTGTGTCAGAGGCTGCAGAGGGGGGGCGGCCAGCAGGGGTCACGGGAGGGGGGGGAAAAAAAAAAAAAGGAAGGCCCGTTAAATGTTTTTCCTGCCTTTTTGCCACGTTACGAGGTGTGAGAGCCTCTGCTGCTTTCACTGGTGAGATGGTGGCGCCGAATGATCTGAAGGCAGCAGGATGAGCCTCCGCTGAGAGGCGGTGGTTGGCAGCGGCAGAACAGAGGTGTTGTAATTAAGGGCGTGATAGATGGGACATGACACGTGATAACAAGCCAAGTGCACCAGGTTGTAATGTGTCCTCACAGCAACCACAATTAACACACTCAATTAGTTCAAAGAAAGATGGGTGTAGAAAAGGTGGGAAAGAGCCACAGACAGCTCAAGACATGACGCTGATTATTTTTTATTTAATCGGTGAATAAAATAAACAGAAATGTGAGAAAAACTAATGAAACAAAAGATGCGAACTACTCAATGAATGGGTTCCTGGGCTGTTTTGATGCTCTTAAGAGAAACACTTTACCCTGGCCACTGATACCTCTAAATACCAGAAAGCTCACGGGGAAGTCCGATGAGGTGCAGCAGAGTTTGCAGCGTTCATCAACCTCCAAAATGAAACAGCCCTTTCTGCAATGGATGAGCAGACATAACCCATGTTATGATGGATCTAAGGCAAATAAATGCTACCTGGCCTCAGGATGTTGGAAGGGGCAAAGAAATATTCAGCTGGGATATAATAGAAATGCCTTGGATGTCGGTGCACAGATGATTGGGTTTCTCTAGCTTCCCTGATGGACTGACAGAGGCTCCAGCCCTCCACCAGCAGGCTTAAGAGTCGGTAGCACAACTCTCCACTTCATGACTCAGACATGCCAGTTTATTTTCTCTGGCCCGTTTGTCAAGTGAGATCTTCATCCCACCGCAAGATGCTCACATAAGAGGCATTATGGTTCAATTACATCTCAAAGCCGTTTTGGAGACAAGTGTGCTCTTTTTCCATTGCACAGTGCGGTGGAGCCAGCGAGCCCAGATACATTATATATTGCCTCAAAACCACACCAGATTTTTCTGGCAGCAGAGCACAGACACAAGCCGGTGCCAGTTGCTCAAAAGCCCACCGCGTTTACAGCCTCGGCTTCCTGAGTCACCATGCAGGAGGTTCACCTCTCAGATTGTCTCAGGCGTTTATGTCACCGATGCAGGCGGGCAGCTTATGCACTGCGGCTGAAAAGCAGAGACTCTAGAAACGCTGGAGAAAACAGGGGTGTGACCCTTAACCTGCTCTGCAACCACTAGTCAGAGCTGACAAATGGGATACACCCGTAGCTGATTCAACAAATTTGCATTATAGTCCAACTAGTCATGGTCAGTTTTCCCACTCTATGGCAAACCATTAATCCACTGCGGGTCGTCATCATTATCATCAGACCCTCTACCAAAAAGGCCAGCTGGAGAGGTGGATTGAGTTTCTGCGGCTGGCCAGGCCCATTTCTAAGCAGAGCTGGCGGCCGGGAGGACCTCTCCGTGCACTGCAAACCTTTTCCAGCCGGGAGCACATTCCTCCCCCAACCACGCGCCGGTATGCCGACTCCCAGAGGAACAACGGGGATCATGTGGCCACTAACAAGAGAAGCCCCTGAAAAACTTTTGTACCTCCCATTACTCCATCTTGAGCATCTACCTCTTTCTGCCAACCTCAACTCCTCCACAACTTGTCTGGATCACGATCATAAGCTTCAAGCTGTCACAATGTGGGCTAAAACAGGGAGTGAGGTCAGAAAGTTTTGTGCCTGTTTTTTTTTATGTCATTGATTGTTTATATACTTGATTGCTTATGAAAATACAATATGGACAATGCAAGAAGGATAATGCTATTATGTAGGCTTTTCTGTGCCAATGCATTACACCGTACACAAGACCACCAACTGGACTAACTGTGGTGAACTCATAGACCTTAGAAATGTTAACGGCATTTTCCAAACTCAATGTTTTTAAGAGATGTGTTACGTGACTTCACCAAAGCTAAGACTTCACTAAAGCTAAGAGTCCCGTTGAACAGAAAAGAGTAAACAGCATGGTGTCTGTCGCTCAAATCAGAGGCCTGACTAACTCTTGTTACAGCTTCATAAGAAAGCGCACTTTCGCTCCAGCACCACTTCAGAAAGCATGGACAGGTTGCTGAAAAGGTGCATTTCTCCCACAGTGCAGAGACAGTTTGTAGTTTTCCAAAAAGTACGAGTTATTCCTTCTTCGCTATCAAATTAATAGCTTGTTTTAGACAAAGACCATTAGTCGAGACCTTTGTTTTTGTTTCTGTATTACGTAATTCGTCATTTGCATAAATCAGCATCTAACAAAAGACAAATGCTGACCATATAATTATGGGCCCAGAGTGAAAAACAATTTCCTGTGTGGGCGTACCCTGGGCCCTTTCTGCTGAGTTCAAAATCATTTCCATGAAAAATGCTCCTGCTATCTCCTTAGCTGAGAAATAATCATGTGAGCGCTAACCTCTTTACCCCTGGAACAGTTTCACTTATAATGTGAATGCACTGGCGGGATAGAGAAAAATAGGCAGGTCCAGGCACTACAGGCTCCCACGTAGAGAGGCTATCTAAAATTGAAGATTGATTGGCTCTTCGGTGCTGAGTCTAAGCAGTGGGCGCACGCAGGAGATGAGACTGGATCTTAGGGAGGAGATTGAAAACCAAGGACGTGTCATCGGGTTTTTCCGTTTACATCCACTCAATGAATCTGAGATGAAGGTTTGAATGGGATAGAGCGGTATGACCGGAATAAAACCTTTAGAAATCCTCCAAAGCTTGAAGTACGTAGCCAAGAATCCATATGTGGGCCAAACTTTGTGTGGCTGAAAATATCTGAGAAACATTTCACATGCAGATGGTAAACAAATGACCGTCAACCTGATTCTTTCTCAGCAGTTGCAGCATTTTAATTATTAGCAACAGTTCAACATTTTGGGAAATCCTTGTTCACCTCCTTGCAGAGGCAGCCAGAAAATGACTTTAATGGCTTAAAAACTGGCGGGAAGCAGTGACTTCCGGGAGTCTCTGCCCGTTACCTGGCAACCTCCTGGTGATGACAAATGACACTTAAGGAAGTCACTGCTCCCTGCCAAGAAATAGTCCCCTTATTTCCAGTCTCTATATTAAGCTAAACCAGTTGACTGCTGGCTTTAGCTTTATATTTACCAGACATGAGAGTGGTATCAATTTTCTCATCTAACTCTTGGCAAGCACAGTGAATTAGTGTATTTCTCAAAATGTCAAAACTATTAGGTTGGAGATATGTATTGGCAGTTAAGTGTTTGGTTTCATTTGGAGATTTTTTAACAATGTGGTTAAGAGTTGGGGAAAAGCTTCAGTCATGGTTTAAAAAAACCAAAAACACCTTCATATTTTTCCCGCAGCAACTTTTAGTCAAGGCTCAACTGGAAATCTTTGAGGTTGAACCTGATGAGCAGAGGTCTCTAAAACAGCAGCTGCCATTCACTGTGTTGCTTCCATGTCAGAAACCTTAAACCACCTGTTTAGGGTCTACTTTACCTAATCCTTTGAGAGGGGAATGTACGTATTACTTACTGTATTGCAGAAAAATTCATAAGAGGATAGACATATATAAAAAAAAAGAGAAAAGGAGGAAACTAATTAATAATATTTAGGGTGATTTCAAAGTGGGTGACATAAATACAGACTAGCGAGTGCCCAGTTTGGTTGCTGAAACACTGAAGAGAAAGTCAGGCCTTCAAAATATAAGGCATATAAAGATTTCCATTTGTGACAGCATGTGAAAAGAAAATCAACTCTGGTGAGAGTTTGGGGAAAGTGATCGAAGGCCTGCCAACTATATGTCATCAGCCAGCTTCAATATCTGAAAGAGGCACAGTGGTATTTTTAGACGGCCCACAGAGACACCGGGGTAGCCCGCTCAGTGTTTCCGGCAAGCTCTTTTGTCTAATGTTTCTTCCCATAGGCGTGCTAGCAGGTCATTAATGGCACACCTCCAGTGCACTTTCTACCTAATATAGAAAAAAAAAAGTATTTTCCTATGGTCAAGAGTACATTTTGAATCTGTTTTCTTTTCTAAAATGTTGTATAAACAGTGAAATAAATCAAAAAGAATGTCTTAACGGCCTAATTTTAATGGGCTATTTAATAACATATTTCACCACTCAACGCTCTTCATGAAACCAAAGATAAATAATGTCCTATTTGGTGCCTTCAGGGTGCTGTAATTAATGCATTCAGTGGCATCAGAAAAGCAATCCAACTCTCAAAAAGCTCATTTGAATACATCAATTATTAATGCAGACAGTGATGGAGATGAAATGCACAAAGATGGAGGGGCATTAATTTGCCAAATGAGTGGATAAAATGTATTATTTTGTTGCAAATAGTTTCTTAAAGCACAGGGATACGGATGAGAGTCGCAAGCCACTAGCAGTGGATGCCAAACAAGATGAAACGCAATCAAGCATTAAGATTTTAAGACTAGCTCGGCCAGGGGGGAAACAAAGCACCTGGGTCCCATTCAACATGAAGAAAAAAAAGACCAAATTTGTTTTGGCTTCAATTTAGAGCTATCTGTTTTTTTTCTACATCTTTTGGCTAAAATGTAATCAATTAACCACTCCAGAATCAAAAAGTCACTGAATCTTTTGATATTCTAGCTCTAACAAGAGGGCAGCACACTAAACGAAAGACGAGGACAGCTTGAGAGGACAAACAGAGAAAGCGGTTGCGGGGTAGTTCACTGTAGCCAACACGCCACCACTGAGGGCGCCGTAAAATCCCCATTGTCGAGAATGAATGGCTGCTTTCTTCCATGTGACATATGTGATTAGTAAGCCTATAATAAAAGCTCTTGATAAAAGAAAACAGCCTCGGGGAGCGTTGGAGAGATCTTTTTTTACAGGACAGAGTTTTTAGTATTCCTTTCTATTTTTTTGTTATTCGGGCAAACAAAATATGTCATGCTGTTTCATCTTACTTAACATACCTGAAAATCACCCATGTTCTGCAAACGAACAGTGAGAACCATGACATCCACTTTTGTTTTTTTATTTTGGTCAAGCTAACTGACACTGTATGCATTTACTCTACCAGAAAAACAACTGAATCTGTGAGGCACGGTCTTTTCTCTTCGGCGTTCCTGTGCGCAAATTAGGCGGAAGGTGTAACACTATTATTCCCGGCTGCGGACATGTGATGCCTCCCTCCATCACTGTAATTGATGAAAGGCAGGAGAGCAAGGATGGATGAGATACTGGCGATGAACAATCAGGATAAAGGTCAGGAACAGCGATAATGAGGAGTGGACCTGAGCTGGATCTACTCTGTGCTTCTAATGTACTATTCTACCTTTCAATATCCTCATCCTTATGATTTTGTCAATTTCTTTATACTCTTTCCAACAATAAAATATTTATAAAGACTGCATCCATTGCCTGGAGCATTGCAGACAGTGTCAAGTGTTTGTTTGTGTAACATTCTTTATCATATTGCAAAAACAAGCTCTCACAAAAGGCTCACCAAGAAGGATCAAAGTGTTTTTCAGGGAGCACCAAGCAATCCTGTGTCCAATCCGTCCAGCAGCATTCCTGAACTAAACGGAATAGATCTCCCCTTCAGGGAGGGTATTTGCATTGCTCCACTGGCACAATCATACACACACACACTCCATTTCAAGGCGCAGTAGACAAGCAAACACTGAGACACTGAGTCTGAAGCAGGGCAGGCTGGTCCAGCATTGCGGTGTGTTTTAGCTCGGTGAATACCCGTGCCTGCTGTTCAGCATCCCCGATCAGCCCATTGTCCTTGACGGGGTGGGCACAGCAGGGCATGACCTGAATGCTGATCCCAAGAGCTAACCAGCCAGCAAACCAACCAACCAGAGAGCCACCCTTCTATCCGGCCAACCAGGCTGACAGAGCAGGAATCCTGGCAGCCCACAAATGAATCCCATGGTGTGAAGTTGCCAGGGGCACATATGAGTCCTGCTCAATCCTCTGATGTCCGGCAGAGGCCTTAGGGCCACTGTCCTGTTTGATAAAGCTGTCTGGAAGCCTGTCTCCATTACTTTCTGACCAACTATCAAGTTTCACTTTCATGATATTTTATTGGCTAAAAAAATCCAAAACATAATCATTTTTAGCAACTGCAGCCGACGCAATGGCCGGGGAATTTGTTGCCGGTTGTCATGTTAAAGCAAAAATTCGGGAGGTGAGAGCATCTCGATCGTTGTCCGAAGCAGGAGAGTTTTAAACAAATCACCAAAAGTCACATTTTTAGGCCAAGTATAAAGTTGTGTTATGTTTGTAGTCGATTCCAGGTGTAGGAGCCAATTACAGGAGCTGCCTGTGCAGAGCAGAGCAGGGTGATATACACTCTGATTATTGTACCCAATAAATCTGTCAGCATGTGCAGGGCTGTGGCAAGACAGAACGAAGTGCTGCTGGGTCAGCCCTGCAGGTCTCTCTCTCTCTCTCTCTCTCTCTCTCTCTCTCTCTCTCTCTCTCTCTCTCACACACACACACACTCTCTCTCCTCTCCTTTCTTCTGCCCAAACTGAAACTGTTGCTTTGTATCTTTCAGTACCGCCATTAACAACTGGGAAGGTATGGTGGACAGTTCAGAGGTAAGAACTGTCCACCGTGCAGCCATGCCAGAAGCTCTGTGAGGCTACACTTTGGCATAACGGTACTTTGGGCTAAATGTTAACATCTCATTTTTGGTATTTTCAGAAGTATTTCCTCATTAGCAAACACTTCAGTACTTGGGCAGAAAGAAACTTTGAATCAAATAAGATTAAAATAAATGAAATAATTACATAAAATTAAAATAAATTAAAAACAACATGCTGACATACTAATGTCTCGAGGGTGTAGCATTTACTATGATCATTTTGTGTGCTAGCATGCTACTATTAGCAAACACTAAATCACAAATTTAAAAAAATAATAATTAATGTTGTAATGATTTTATAAAAATAATTAAAAAAAGAGAACAAGCTAATAAATCACCAGCTGATACTTCCTAAAATAAATTAGTCTTCATAGTCTACGTTAGTATCACATGACACTACATTTCTTAGAAACTTTAATATGCGATTGAACTATGACTGAACTATGTTTAGCTGAATGTCTTATAATGGCCACATTATCATCGTCAAATTGAAAAATTGAATTTCTCCGTGTCTTCTTTGGCTTTTAAGGCAATTGAACACTAAAGTGGAAACGGGATTTTATTAAATAAACGTCACAGCACAACAAGAAACAAGAAGAAGGTTTTTGTTCTCCAGCTAGTTCTACCTCCATCTTTCCCCTCAGCCTGACCCATGTCTAATGCTGCGGTAGTCACCCAGGCTCTGTTTGGAGGGGGGCCACTCCACGGCCCTCCTCCTCACAACAGGAGGGCTTTTGTCACGCTCTGACCTTTCTGGCCATGCGGTAATAAATTTGTTTGATTTGTTCCTCCTCTCCTGTTTAGAGTGCTTCTCTTTCACATGGAGAGGGCGATCTTTCTGGGCTTGTGGCTGTGTTGCGTGCAAGACCCATCCGGCCTGGCCCACCACCGGGCTGTTTAAGCATTCTGGTTTGGGCTTGGAGCATGTTGACCCATGGTGGGGTTCAGTGAGACCCGCACCAGATGGAGGAGACCAGCAGAGCGGGATGGAAAAATCCTGTGCAAGCCAGAGCTCAGACGTCTATGCAGAGAAGCGACAAATGAGTGAATGGACTGTCTGTCCAGCATTTGCCATTGCTCTTCCCAAACCTCCTGCATGGAGGGGCTTTTACGAGGCAAAGCAGCCCTGAAGGATGAGCCTGAATCATGGCACATCAACGGAGAGGCCTCCACTCACTGATGTTTATTGCATGGGGGCTTAGGTGCAGGAAAGGCTTTTGAAAATGCCAGCGGAGCAGAAAGGAGAAGACATCTTTAGTACCCTGACCATCTTATGTCTTCGGCATTTGAAACAGCTGTGTCTCGTCCCAGTTCTCCTTACGGCTGCAAGGCTCTTGTGCTTAAATATAAAGATGCCGCCTAAGTGCAGGAGCACTCAGGGAGCTGCTCTCCCTGCAGCCGTTGTGATTAGCGGCTATTTTCTGGAAGCCCTCTGCAATCAATCAAACAAATATAAGGGAGCCAGCCACCAACCACGCAAGAGAAAGTCAGCCGATAGGAGACCAGGAGAGAGAGAGAGAGCAATTGATTACTTTGCTCTTTGCTCAGATCATGCAGTGATTAGCTTTATAGAAACCTCTAACGGTGCCTTCTTTTACCCTCTGTCTTGCTCACCACATGGCGGCAACCAGAACACAGCACGAAAGCTTATTTGGTGAACTGGAACACACGCACACACACATACACAAAGAATCATTACATTAATGAATGGCAGCGTTCAAGGATGCAGCTCAGAGTGATCTCATTAGACACTATCACAACAGGCCAGTGTTCTCACACTGCTCTCAACCCAGCCTTTTTTTTTTTTTTTTTTTTTTAAACTCTCCCATTTGCGCTCCAGTTCCAAGCCCTAATTGAAGGCACATGTAACCTACCCACAAAGAGCCCCCATCGACAGCCACGTGAGTGTGTGGAGGCTGTCAGTGTTAACGTGGTGGGACGGGGGTTCGGTGTTCCTTCAGGGATCAGCAAAGTCTTTCTATGACGGACTGATCTGACTCACCCCTGATTGCTGATATTGCCGCCTCATTAACTTTTGCTTGCTCTCAGATAGTCAGGGCCAATGTGAGCTAGTACACGCGGAGGAAATCAGGTAATGTCACGATGGTAATCTGGTATTTATTTTAACTTCAATTGGAAACGGAAAACTGGGCTTTAGGAGATTGACGCTTATGTTGCACAATTAGATGAAAGATCAGATATACTGAGGGCTGAACATTGTTTAAATGTTACAGTGTGAAACTCTAAACTCTAAAGATAAAGAAACAAATGAATTGGAAAGAAACAATGTGGAATGCAAGACTTACATAAGGTCCATCTCCATGGCCCGAAGCTAGCTATTAATGCATAAGGAGCCTAAACATCTCCAGCATAGCTTGCCATTGCGTGAGACAGCTCTGCCTTGTAAACCTATAAACATGTCCAAGAGGAACCCAAATAGCCTCTTACGTGTTTTTAAATGCTTTGTCTTCCACATGGTGCCAATTTGCATTTTTGCAAAGGAGCTCATTTACGCATTTGAAATTTTATGGTCACCAAATCACACAAACCACACCGCCTCCGTAACCAGTGCCTGTGCTTTTTACAGACATTGGATTTCCTCATTTAGTTTTCCGCTTAGAAAGTGTAGAATCTCTCAAATACATACACCAAAACAAGTAAACAAGTTAATCTGACAGAAGTTGATTACCCATGTTCAAATTATAACCGAAAACCTTCCAAAGTTTTTCTTTTCTAGCATGCAAAGACTTTGTCATGCCATTTCAGACAAAGCAAAAGTGTGCAACTTAACTGTCAGGATATTCAGATTTAATCACAGAGGATGAACATTAAACCCCCAATGCACCACATCTCACTGCTTCAAATTCAACGTACATGCTGATAATAATTCGTTTTTGTGCCCTAAAATGGACAAAAAAAAAACAAACTACTCCGTGAACAGTAATGTTTCCTCCAGTGTCTCCATGTCTTCTCTGTATTGTATTGTCACTCCTGTCACTGCACCACAAAAGACTCTCCCCAGCGAATCACTTTCTCTGAGTCAATAACATTCAGAGGCAATTTTCCTCAGTTCCCATTGTCGGGTTAAATTGAATTCCAAACTACGACAGAATATACTGCATCAGTCAGCACTATTGGATTTTTCTAAAACCATTTGTTCAACACTGGTGCATTTTATAGTGTGTGTAATAAAAAAAAATTTAAAACATTAAAGATAAAATAACAAAATACAGATATATCCCACTGTATATGTTGATAAAGCTGTATCATTAGCTTGGAATTACTGTGGGATGGACTCAGCAGAGTCAATTGGATAAAGTGAGTAGTAATCAATGTGTTGGCTGAGTCTCTTCTGAGAGCAGGTATCACACAACAGCAATCTATAGTTTCTCTGTCCTGAGGGCACATCTGATTGTTAAACAGACGGCTGCTTGTTTTTTCGTTCCTAAGTAGCTGGCGTAAATGGTCAGAGTCACGTGACTCCACAGGGAGAGCTTCTCAATTTCAATATTTTCCCAAGAGACCTGTCATGAAATTGAGTAAAGGCCCCTGGTGTTGATGAAATAATGATCATATCTACTTTTTTTTTTGGAAGAGGAGTCTGAAATTTGGTAAGTATGAACTTGAATTTAAAAGGAAATGCTTCTACAAATGTGGATGCACGGGCGGCGCGCTCTCCTCCGAGGTTTTTAAGGCTCGTATTTTTTTGATGAGGGGTTATAAAAGTTTGGCATCACTAAAATTCTGATGTTACGGAGAGTTAGTGGCAATAAAATGACGCTCAGTGAAGCGGCCTGAAAATTTAACATGGAAGATTTTCAACCCACTGATACCTCAAAAAGTTATTTGGACTTTGCAAAAACTGTGTCAAATACTACAGGCAGCATGGTGACCTGAATGAGTGGAACAGGAAAAAAAAAACAGGATTTTTTCAAGGCCCCTGCGAAGGCTACCCAAGAGGTAGCCGTTTCCTCTTTGATGTTTCCCCACACTGTATTCCTGGTTCGCGGCAAAACAACAAAGGACCATTTGGTGTGGAGGACTTATTACTTGAGTGGACCGGCATTAACATCTGAACGTTATGCTTAAATCTTGCAGGCCTGTGCAGGCACCAACAAATCAGTGTCATTTGTACGGTAAACCGAAGCACACTAGTGAAAGATTTCATGAGGTACATAAAACGACATCCCTTTTACGGTTTATAACAAGTACAGTGAAATCCTAGTCAAAGGAGGATGGGGATATCATTAAATTTACATCATTACCATCCTACATGCCTCATGCTAATAAAGTGTCAGGGTGGTACCAGTCTTTACAGGCCTTGACAGAAGTTTTCTAGATTAGCAAAGCCTCCACTATAATGAAAGAAAGAAGAAAGAAACCTCCCCGACATGTGTGTCAAACATCAAAAAGCTCCACTCTACAGATAAAAAGGAACTTAATAAGCCTCGGATATAAAGATTTATGGTTGCAAAGTCAGACTTTAGTGGACGTGGAGACGGAGTGACATATATTAAATTTTTAGTGTAGTATCCAGACTTCTGACGCCTGTTTTTCGGCCATTTAATTCAGTCAAGTATGATCAATATGTCTACAGGTTTGATCAAAAAAAGTCTTCTCCGAGATTCATGTGGTCTGTGATGGGGGTTGCTAAACCGCTGGGGACTGCTGGAGCTGAGCTCTGCTCTGTATTGTTGAGTCGTCTGCAATTAAAGCATGCATGAGGTTTTAATTCGCAGATATTACTTGCATTTAATTTGGAGCGAGTTTTAGGAACTGCAGCACGTCAACAACAATTCCTCACTCGGGAAAAATGTTAATTAAACTCCTTAAAGCAAGAATCTTGTTTAATTTTCTCTGAAAGTAAGGAAAGGAATGCTTTTACATCTCGTATCCCAATGAATTTATCCACATCATCAGCTAAACTCAATAAACTGCCCAAATCGTCAACGAAACCTTCTGAGCAACATGAAATCAAAACCCCCTTTTCTCCTTCTTTACTTAGGCACATTCATACTGACAGAAAGACTTGCATTCACTGCATTTCTGGAATACTTGTTGGTGGCATATTGTAGGTGGAGTGAACAAAGCTGAGGGAGTGGACGCTGAGGCACCGGGCCCCCAGATAAGAGGACAAAGGGGCCCGGCAGAGCTCGGGCTGAGTGAAAGGGCCCAGACAAAAGGCTGAGAAGAAGAACGCTTTATTGGCCGGTTGGAAGGAAAGGAGGCAGCACCGGGGCCTGTGCCCACGCACTGAGGCCCCTGGTCTTGGTGAGCCACTGGAGCACGACCATGTGTGGTCCATTATCACACCCGGCAAACAGTGAGCACCACGCCTCCCTCAATGGGAAGACGGATGCCCCCTTGCTGATTGCCCCAAAACCTGGTAAAAAAGGCACAAGGAACAAAGGCACCCGCCCCGTTGGGAGAGGGCCATTGAAAAGGTCGCAGGAGCATGCCTGCATGGGTTTAGCCTTCTTCAGGGGAGGACAATGGAGCTGACAGGTGTTGGAGGAAGGCAGAAAAGAGGACAGGGCGAGAGAAAGGACATGGACGGGTTCGAGGATGGAGGTGGATGACGAGCTGAAAGAAAAGGGAGACACTCCTCAGACGCAAATGGCTTCCGGAGAGGAGCGCAAGTATTTATGTCCTACGTTTAGAGCTGGCTTGTTTACTGATGGAGGTGACAATGGAACCCTGCAGAGTAAACACGGCAACATTGAATTGGTTAACAGTCATAGACAGAAAATGTTTTCTGCTGAACTGTCTATTGTTTGTGTTTATCTGTTTATAATGACGCCTGACACGCAACCACCATCGAAGTCATTTAACAAACATGTCAATATTTCCAGCCTCACACGCTCAAGCAGAGGGACTTGTCATAACATGAGGATAGAGCCGTGACTCATCCTTCCGTTTATTCATTTGTCTTCATCCGATCTGACTGTGAGCGCCGCAGCCCTCGGGAGCAGGAAACAGATGGAGCCATGTCCTTCATCAGATCAAAAAACCAGGGATGCAGTTCAGGCCCTTCAGCGCTTCATCTGCAGGCTCTACAAACACGCAGCCACTGTCTACGTCAGCTGCTCCCTGCAATGTTTCCAGGTCGGTCGCCATGAGGGGGGCAGAGAGCCGGAATCGACGCCTCTCAGGAAACCTTTCCTTATGGAATTATGGTTAGTGCCCCTGCTTCGGTGACCTCCCAAGTGCCTGGGACCAGAGATCAGGGGAGAATGGAAGGAAGAACGGGAGGACACTTACGTCATTCCCTGTCCCCTCCCGTCTTCGGTAACCAGGTCTCTTACACAAGAGGCTTTAGAGCTGCATTATCCGCTGCTAATAGCAGATGAGAAGGGAGTTCAGAGAGCAGCACTGATGTCACTCATCAGACACAACAATCCCTGTCCTGGATGTCCAGCAGGCCATATCTCACAACTGTCACTGTACATCCGTCAGCACTGAGCACGCACACTGCAGAAACACGCACGCTTCGACAGTGCTCAGCAGCTTGTTACAGTCTGTGACGGATGCCTGGGAGTGGCCTGGATGTGCCAGACAAGCTTAGCAGCGCTGCCGTTTCCATGCAACAGGCCGTGTTTGAAATAAGCTCAGATAAGGTTAAATAAACTCTAACGCAGAGAGAGCTTTTTTGTTCCTGGACAGTGTGGCGCAAGCCATTGTTGTAAAATATTATAATTAATGTTAAACAGCTGTAAAAGCTACTTTTTTTTCCCCCCAAATCCAGGCTGCTCTCATGGTAGCATTGGAGTGATAAAATGAGAAAGTCAGGCTAACCGTGCGTTCACACTGTGTAACAAGATCAACAAGTCACCAGAGGGCCATTCATTTCATAAAGAGGGCTGAGAGACATTCAAGCCTGTGCAAGAAGGAAAAAAAGCCACCATTACATTTTCATACTATCCTTGGTTCAGTGTAATATTCAAGACAAATGCATTTACCTGGCAAGTGGGATTTGGGTTAAGTGTAATGGATTTGGACTTTTGGTCTATTGTTAATTAAAAGCCAGGTCATAACAGAAGTTATCTCTGGGGACAACAATTTCACTGCACAAATGCACGGATGAGGAGCTCCTAAGAGAGCCTGAGAGTGTGTGAGTATGGCACTGATAAACAACACAGACGTTCAGAGAAGTCAGGTTCTGCTTTAATTGAGGTATTTCCTGCTTCACTTCTATATGAGTGAAGGCTTCAGAGGCGAAGGCTCTTTGTGTCATCAAGTCTGTTCAGAGTCTAGCCTAGTCAAGTGTATTTGGAAAGATAGGTGTTGGAAAAGTGGGGTCATCTTTTCATCAAAAACATCTTATATTGGGGGCAGAATGATTACACAGTGTGTTCTCACGTCCATGTTGCTCCACCCTCAAATCCCATCTGGCTCGCGTAGCACACACACTGTGAAAAGTGAGGTGGTGAGAGCTGATGAGACCATCATTTTTAGTGTCTCTGTCTGTTAAACTGTGCGGTCAACCAGTTTAATTCCCCCGGTGCGTTGGGTTAATTTTCCCACAACCAGGAAAACGCTGAGACAATATTTGGTTAACAAACGAGAGGCAGTAAACAGGCATTGTGCAACATCGCTATGGGTGTGACCACCCAGGTCCAGCATCTGGGATCTAGTCTGGAAATGAGTCAAACACAATCCAGCAGTGTGCAACACAAAGACAACCCACATGCTCTTCCTGTGGTGCAAATATCAAAGCTCTTCCCTCTAAGATAAATATCGCCCATCAAGAATATCACAGTCTTTCATCATCAGGCCAAATATGGAGGGGAAACAATTATTTTACAGTATGTGCGCACATGTAGGCTAATTTCCAAATGTCTAGGGAGTCTGAGGAGGAACAATAACGCAATGACTGCCAAGAAGCTTTTACTGTGTCTCTGTTTCCAGCCGCTCCAGCGTGCTAACCTTTACTGCAGAAAATCCCTTGGCTTATTTCTCTGTTTGAATTAGCCTGGGATACGCCGTATCACACCATCAGGACAGGAACATTTAAACAAGTCAAACAGAGCCAGAGAGGGCGAAACCCTCCACTCGATCCATCTGGCCATAGACAAGGTGATAAGTTCACCCGTATTCAGTCTCCTTCGCTCGCCGTCACTCAGCTCCCACCTCGCCGGCCGATAAAGACACGACATCCAGATATAAACCGAAAGAAGAGATCAAAGATGTTTTAGTTGAGCTGGCCAGAAATACCATTCTGGGGTGAAAGTTGCTCTCCAAGCATTTATCCATGTAACAAACTGTCATTTCTGGTATGTGCTACTGAATATAATTAGCTGGGAAGCCCTTCACAAAGGTATATTTTTCATCTTGTAACACCTCCAGCTATATTTCATGCACAACCCTCAGGCACATGCAGAATATTAATAAATCAAGACAAAAATCATCCAGAGTGCTGCTTTTGGATGTTTCCTACACACTGGGGAGTAATTTGTTATTGCAGGTGGCCCCTTACAAGCCCAGTGCTCCTTCTCAAGTATCCCAAATAAAGAAAACAAAGGCTCATAGATTGGAAATACAGCGGTTTCTGTCTCCGCTAAACACAGAAAGCATAAAATACAGAAAAGTGTAGCTTTAGATTATTACATTTTTAAAAAAACATTTAAACAATTTTTTGCTTTTTAAGATTAAGCCAGTGCCTTGGCTTGTGTGGCAAACACTTTGCATAAGTAAATTCACAGAAGTAGATTAGTCTGTTTCTCCCATAATCCCTTTGTTGCCCAGAGGAAGGGATTTGTGGGTCAAGCCTGAAGGGGTGGGTGAGTTCACTCTGTGTCCACCTACAGCAGTATGGAGAGACAGAGAGAAGCAACGATGCTACGACCAGACATGCAAGCCATGCCTCCCCATCCCCCCACCAACACACACACACACACACACACACACACACACACACACACACACACACCCAGACATGCACACATGCATACATCTTCCCTCAGACAGACCAGGAGCAAACCATAATGGCACAATGACCTACAAACCACAGCCCCGCAGGAATTATTCACAAGCTTTTAATTCAGATTCCATTAAAAGTCAGCGGCAGTAGCAATGCAGGAGAGGTGGGGCGTGCATACCCCACCCCACCCGCAGCCCATGCGTTCTCACACACCATTATTTCACGAGCTCACACCAAAACAAAAGGCATTTATGCTAAACACTCGTGCTGTGTTTCCAACATAGACGTTGGTCATGCAGCAGAGGGATTACACAGTGAAAAGTTGTAAGCAGCATGAAAAGAAGACAGATGGCGGATGATGACTTATTTTTCTAATGCTAGGTGGATGGCTGTGTATTGGCGAGAACACAAAACATATCACGATACAGGCGCTGCCATTCAATAGATCCTGATACATTGTGGTGGTGTAAGCACGGTGATGGCTTGCAAGTTTTTAAAATCCGGCTTTAAAAAACATCATACTATACCAAAACACTGCCATATGCAGAAAATCCGAGGTAAAACGCTGACTAATGCACTCACTTATGCTCTCGTGCAATCACAACAGCAGCATCTGCATTGGTATTGATAATGTTTTCCGTAACATCCAGCACTACTCCTCGTGCAGCCTGAGCGAAGGAATGAACATGCGCTGGCATTGTGCACGTGATGCATCAATTAAAAATCAGCTGCATTTTTCAAAATCAATACAGCAATTAAAACACAATATCATGATACTAAAGTGTATCGTTATTTTCTTAAAGGAAACATGAGCAAATTGATATGCATGTTGTCAGCCTTGCAATTACAATCTAATTTCCTGAGCTCATATAATATTTTTTCAGGCTGAGCATTAATATAGATCTTATTATGATAACAAATAAGTCCGTTTGAAGTAATTAACCTAACTAAACCCAAATGATACTTAATGGAGCGGTGTGTAATTTGAGATAAGGACCTTGCCGCGAAGAAGTTTGGGATAGCGCCGATAAATCAGCAAACTGTGAAGACGCACGAGGACTAGAGCTGCTCACTGTGACTCAGACATTCACCAAAGCAGAAACCGCAGCTGGGAGCAAGGAGGAAAACCTCTTTTCCTGTTTCTGTTCTCCTTTTAAAGTTTGTAATTCAGAATGGAAGGCGAGTGAATTAAGCTAGGACTGAGAATAGGATGCACGAGTTCGATGGTAGAAAGACTTTTTATTCTTTCTTTTGTCCTCATTCGCTTGCTGACTATGAGCCAAGATACAGCTCTCTGAGGCTGTATTTATGGACACAACCAGAGACCAGTGGAAATGTCAGTGTTGCAGGTTTTTTGTGTACTTTACAAAATGCTGACCTAATCATCACATTAGATGTGTGTCATCCTCAACTTCAAATGCGAACCTCATTGTGGCTCTAGAGGAGGTCAGAGAGGATTCATCCCCTGGAAACCACGAATGTATGAACATGTCTTTCATGGCAATCCATCCAAAAAGTTGTGATTTCAGTTTGAAAAGACTAATATTGTAACCTTTCTAACAAATAAGATCAGTGTGCTACAAACTAGAGTCTGGATCTAACACAGAAACATCTGCAAGTCAGAAAATAAACTGCAATTACCTTCAAGGTTTTCTGAAACTCTTGGATCATTTGCACTTTAAGCCACAGAGCATCTTAGGCTGCTAATCGCTGATCCACGATTCTATTTCCTCACCGGATGGAGAAAAAAAGAAGTAGCACAACTAGTACAACAGAAAAACTCTCCACACAGCAAAGAAGCGCCTTACATATAAACAGCCTAATTCCTCTTGTTCGCAGTCCTCTGATGGACCACCTGTTAGACTTGATGCTCATTAGGCTGGAGACTGGGAGGCCGCCATGGGGCTGTTCTGTCGTACAAGCCAGACTCATCCTGGAGGAATCCGGCTGTAAAACGCACTCTCACTGGGAAATCACTCAGACAAGCTCATAAAAAAAAGCACACACAAGCTCACACACACACACACACACACACACACACACACACACACACAGTTCCCTGGTATGCGCAAACAAACACACAGGGTTGAATTTGAATTGAATTTACCAATGAGCGCAGAGGCAATCACTATCACCTAAAGGATTCAAAAGCCCATTATCCAGCGGGCTGGCATTTGATTTTCTGTTCGGGTGGCTCCAGCGTGACAAGTTGCTGGTGAAAATAGATTATCTCACCGGGGAGTAAGAAATAACTTCCTTCAGCACACAACAGATGATGTCTTGTAAACATTTTGCGGTCCCATTCTTCTGATGGAGTACATGCCGTCAGCGTTTTACTGGTTTAGATCACTACAGTGACTGTATTTTGTTTTCCCAGTTTTCTATCTATAAGTCAAAGCAGTGACTTCTAAACTGACTGTTAAGATGCAATACTTTACCTCCATAAATCAAACCGCACCACACACAACTGAACTCCACTTACATTGCAGAGGCCACAGTTTAAGACAGGGGTCATAGCCGTATATAAATAGCTGAGGTAGCACCAACTTTGTTTACCCAGAATTCCTCTTACAAAAGCACATAATGGCGAACTCACCTTGTGTATTTATAGGTGTTAAATGAGCACATGCTGTTTCTTTACATCGTCTGCTGAGCAATTTTCTATTTCTGTGACCCTCCTCTGGAAGCAGCATCGCCTCTGCCAGATTGTGGAGGATGTTGACTCTCCCGCAAACTATTTCAAGGCCCTGGATCAGGTTACACTGTTTTACATGAACACGGGAAGTTTTTCCAGGGGTAATGAGAATCTGTGCCAGCCCAGAAAAGTGCAAAGCGCACTCAGCGGGCCCCAGGGGAAGACAAAACAGCATTAAGTATTAAGGCTGCTTAAATGGAAAGAAATTCACTGTGTCAACCCAATTTCCTCACGAAGGAGCGAGGAAGCAATAATCACAAAAATAACATGTTGACAGAAGGTGTACGTTCATCCTGCTACCAGCGCAGTGGTGGTTATGACCAAAACAGCCAGGTGCCGAGAAATTACATTGGCCCCGGTTTGTGATCGTCTGACTCACGGGAGCAGATTAGCAGCGCTAAAATATTCAGGAATGCCGTGAGAATGAAGAGACTTGCATCTGTATTCGCCTGATGTTGCAGATTATGACAGCCCAGAATAGCAAACTAATGTAGAGGATAAGCTGTTTAGTGCTGAATTGATTAGTAGATTGACAGATTCAGGTGGATTATTAGTGATTTATGAAGCAAAAAAAATGGGAAATGTTTTCTTGTCCTAGATGTTCAAATGTGAGAATTTGCAGATCTTTTCAATTTTGGACTAGTGGTTGGACAAAATAAATAACTTAGCAACAAATAAGTGGCATTTTCTGACTGGATGATTAATCATTAAAAGCAGATCTAAACATTAATCAATGAAGAAAATAGTAATTGTCTACACATTGTCTACAGCCAGTGTAAATGCTAATCCTAGCATGCTAATATACAGATATTTGGCAAGTTTACTTTGAACAATGTTCCCCTTCAATTAGCATGTGTTGTTAACATGCCAACGTATTAAATTACTGCAGAAACTGATGATGACACAAGAGTCACTTTTGTCACCAAAATGAATAGTTGTGGGGAACGTGAATGCCTGTGCCAAAAACTCCTACTTCATCCAAGGGTTGTTAAAATATTTTAGTCGGGAGGGATGTGGCGGAATGACACTGTTATCTACAGAGCTTAAAAGAGTAAAAGTGATTTAGTGTAAGAGCTAAACACAGAACATCACCAAACCTAATGAGATACAGATAAGGAACTGTAAATGAGAACGCTGCTGGTAAACACTGCGTTTTCCCCTCACGCAGCAGTCAGAATTCCTTGTTAGGTAAATGTGACATGAATTCCTCCAGAACAACACCTGCTTGTGACGTCTCTGCAGGCTATTTATGGTGCAGTCTCCTCACCACTAAGCTTTAGATGCGCTGCAAGTCCCGCGGCATCGGTCCAGTCGGTGTCAGAAAGCTGGGCCCGAGTTTGTGTTTACATATTTTTGTGCGGACGAGAGACAGGGACAGAGTGTCATCACCAGTGTGCCGCCAGAACACATCAGCGCCAGCGAGCCTTTAATTCACCGATGTACTTCATTAGGGGCAAATCGCATGCTTAAGGATGAAAGGAGGGCCACAGCGGAGGGCAGAGCGTGTTGAAGCAAAAGAGACGGATCATGTAAGACACAGCTGCATGCAGATGTGAGCAAAGCAGTGGGCTTTAATTATATGAACCTGCTAGCATGTCAAATCCCTGATTACAGAGTTCAAAAGAGGACACCTCCTATCAGAGGGGAGATTTACCAGCCTTTTTGACCTCGGAGAAGTCGGCGCATCAAGAGTGGGAGGAAGGCTACATTTCAGCCTCCTACCTAGTGGGCCATATACAATCCAGAATTACGATCAGGTCTAACACTTTTGGCTACATACCGCACACACTAGTCCATCTTAGACCTTGACTTACGACACAGGTGCCTTGGAATTCAGTTGTGTTAAAAATATTCTAGTTTTTTTATTTGCCGTGTTTGTAGTGAGTGTACTGTCTGCTTCATGGGTCTGGACTGAAACCACTGAATGGATTGCTATGACATTTTGCAGGGACCTTCACGGTCCCCAGAGGGTGAATCCTTCATAGGTTGAAGATCCCCTGATTTTATTCTAAGCACCACCAAATGTCAGCACTTGAAGACATAATTCGCCTGACTGCTCATCTTATGCCATGATTAAGCGAAAAGTTGCATGCGCGACAAGCAGTAGCAATACATTTCCCATCAGTCTCAGCAGCAAATGGTGTTAAGTGCTTGTCCAACTCAAATTAGAGGGTTAGGGTTAGGGCTAGCAATATTTTGCAATAGGTAATTACTAGCTACATCAGCATGCTAGCATTGTCACTGTAAGCCTGTTAGCATGCTGATGTTGGCATTTAGCTAAAAGCATTGTTAGCATTTAGCTAGAAGCCTCACAGATTTGCCAGTGGCAGCTGTCACTTCATAAATGACTTTATGTTTAATTGATATCAAAACCTTTTGTGCCCATCAATGTACCAGTCAATTGACTAGTCATTTTAGTAATAAAAGGCAAGCTATAGCACAACAATGAGACCAAGTCAGTGCAGTCACAGCTCCTTAATCTGGGCAAATTCTGGTCTCAGCACAAAGAGAAGAATAGGCAGTCACTTATTGTCTTAGTTTTGTTCACCAGAACTTCGACAATCAATTAGGCTATTGTCCTTTGACAACAATTTCCACCAGTGTAACAAAAGACTTAGCCAATACAGAGGGTACATTGCTGTTGGAAGTCAGGATGAAACTCATCTGTCAGTTTATCCACTCATAACTCATCCAGGGCTAAGTCTCCTATCATTGCCCAAAACTAGCAGTGAGCATCAGTGAACCACTGCAGAACAATGAAATCACTTGCAGCAGATGCAATGGAGACCCCCGCTCCCTGCTATGCCTCTTATTCCCGTGCAACAGAGTGCATTCCTGGAGCTTAGCAGATATTAAAAATTCAAGTCACGCAAACTGGGTTAAAACACCATCTAGTGCACACATTTAGTCCAGCTCAGTAGCTGATGGTTCAGACTCTTGCAAGAAATGCACACTATAACACTTCGGAGTGTCGACTGGCAGCTGCGGCCGTCCAGGGGAGCCAGCAGGAAGGGCCTGCTCAACTATCACTTAAAAAAAAAAAATGACAGGAAGAAGGAATTCCCAATGTTCTGTCACTCCTATATCACACTTAAACTGTGGTTTGTGGTGAAGGACGCCGAGTGCAGGGCTGAACACACACATCAGTGGTGTGAAGGCAGACATCATCCTCTGTACTGCCCTCCTCATCACTTCCATTATCCTCTGGGACCGCTTTGAGGGCTGCAAGTGAGGGACCTTCAGTGAGAGGCCTTCAGCGGCAGCCCTTGAGGTGTGCTTGCAGGTTTTTATGAGGTGCAAAGTGAGCTATTATTCCCTCCAAACCCCTCAGCTGACTGAGGGGAAGGAATTCTCCCTAAACCCCGCAGAAAAAAAAAAATACATGTATATGGATTTTTATGGCTTGAAAAGTGTACTTGCTATTGACCTATCCCCTCTTTTGGCTGAGAAAAGCCCAGTTGGAAGGTGTTGCTGCCAAACACTGCGCCGCATGGTACGATTCTACACTGTGCATGAAAGCAGATGAATGACGAAGCGCTGCAGTTGGTTTCAAAGTTGGGCGCTCTGCACCAGTAAAAAAATAAAAATAACATGCTCACACTGTCTCTGCAGTGTCCTTTGCTTGTATTATTCATGCCATCCCAACAAATTATTTAGGCCTTGCCCCGAGCAATAGCCAGTATTTGGTGGAATTAATACATACCTTTTTTTCCCCAAAAGGTATAGTACACTGCAATCAAGCCTACATATCAAAGATGTGCACTCATCTATTTCCTATAGAGCATGATTGCTGTTGTTAATCTTTGTAATGGCATCTAATGTGGGATTTGAACTTACACTTGATACAGTGTAAGTGTGTGAGGCCTCCATTTCTTTGTAGTAGCACTCCATGTTATGGTATATGAGAAGCCTTTGTTTTTGGTCCACATTGCGTTTTATATCCTTGATATCGCTTACGCTGATGGGCAGTTAAAAAGAGTTATTTTCCGCCTGTAGTACAGAAAATCACATTGTCAAACATATGGCCGGTAAAAACAAATGGCCTGTGTCACTGAGATATGTTTCTTTTCTAATAACATCACAAATGTTTTGTGGCAAAATGGTTGGTTCGTAGCAAAGGCCTGAATGAGAACAATGAGCTGTAGCGCCATTCCCACACCCTCATCATGTAGTATTGATCTTCCTGTGGGTCTTCCCTCATCCCTCCCTCTCCACTCAACTACGCCTCAGGACTGTACTTGTCATCTCATTTCACCAAGCCAGCAGGGGGGCTTTAACAAATCAATTACCAGCCTCTTGCCGGTTAGCTCTACTGGAGGCCACCAGCAGCCTTTGGTTTTGGGGGGCAAAACATTATGTTTCACTCAGCCAATACTGCTCTATGTTTGGCTCGGTCCGCCCGCGACCAGCAGCCAAAGCGGAAAAAGTGTTTAAATACTGTGCCATATAACGCCGTTGTTGTCCAAAAACAATCAAAAACACATCAGTGAGCCACAGCGTTGCACTGGCTGACATGTTCCGTCATTACCATGAGCCTGAGCACAGAATTACCAATCCCACATACACCATCCATCTGCCATTTCTACACACTAGACCGCCAAAAATATGTAAATCCTCCACTGAAAGTAGTCCTCAACAAGAACACTATGTACTCTTCTTTGAATAATGTTTCACTACAATGCAGTGTAACCAGCTGTTTAAGAACATAAGTGATTTTTTTTGTTTTTAGTAACAAAAAATTGGGTTTTGTGCTGTGTGCCACAGAATGTTAGGGAGGTCTGAAGGTTTCCTTTAAATTACTATATTATAATTACTACATTATATGTGAAGACACAAGACCAGGAGGTGACTATTAAGGATTTTAAAAAAAAGTCTATTGCTTTTGAATAATGCATGCTATTGCACATGGTTGTGTCTCAGTCTATATCCAGTGAAAGCTGGGTTAAAATGCGGCAGGGTAATTACTTTGCGCTAGTCGGTGTCAATCATACTTGCAGTTCCTCACAATCAGAGGGCATTCAGGGAAAATTAACAGGTGTTTTCTGTTCATTCTAAACCAGGCACAATCATTTCATGGCTATCTGTAAGAAAGCAGACGCTTTAGCTGCACCAAAACTCTCGAGGTAAACACTGCTGAACACTGAACTGGTGTTTTATCCAGCTCGTAAATCTCACAATTATCTGACTGGGCCTACTGTATCCTGCAGAAGCGGGTCCCAAATAAACAGCCTTAAATCCTGCTCAAATAAACACAGTCTCAACAGCCATAAACACATCACCAGCTCAGCTAATAAACCAGACAGAAGTTGCTGAAAATAAGGCAAGCAGACTCGGGCTGTTGAGTATTGTAGACATTTACTGTATGTGGAAATATTGTTTACTTCATGTATTTAGTTGACTATTGCAAGAGATACACCAGGATATTTGTCCTTAGTAGTGGGTCCAGTTATTAAAGGGAAAACATGCCACATTTCAGATGAATGTCCATACACTGTTGATGGTAAATGTAGTCAAACATAGTCAATAGTTATTTGGCACATACAGTGACATAGTTGCTGTTATATTAAGAGACGGTCAAGAGAAACTGTCTGTACATTAAATCTGATTTAAAGTCAACTAAATAATGAGAGAAGGAGGCTGGAAGCCAGTAAGTGATTTTTCATGTAAGCTTTGTTGTTGTACAGAAGCCTGTTGCTGCTGTCTGTAAATATACTTGACAGATGTTTCAGTGTGGATCCCACTGCTCGGACAACTAGCTAATCCTAGCACCTGAATGCTACTCGTGGCAGATCTTGTCAAGGGAAGCAGTGGGATCCATGATAACACTTGGCAGACAGGCTCCTGAAGGTAACAATAACGTTATATTAGAAAAAGAGGTGATCAAACTGCTGTACTTACATTTCTTGCTGAGTGGGTGTGGGCAAGTTTACGTGCAATGCATCCTGGTACATGTAGGGAACTTCCAGCAAGGCTACAGGAGTGGGAGAACTCAGCTTTCTTGGTCAATAAAGACCACACTGAGGAATTTATTGATTCATTAGATTACATTTATCATCAACACTGATCGGGCATTAACACAAAAGTTGGTGAAATTCCCCTTTAATGCTGAATTATTAAGACCCTGCATTATTAGCAGTGAACACTGTAAAACATCAGGTGTGATTTCATCTTTGTCTGCTAACATTCACCACACTGTGTGTTCCTGCTAATAAAGTGTTTTTGACCTCTTAAGTATTTGCTAATGAGTGCATTAGCAAAGAGCTCCCTTTGTATTTCATCCAAAAAAAAAAAAAAAAGTGGAAAATTAAGAAAGCGGCTCAACATATCAGATGTTTATGAAGTCTCCTTGTGATAAGCTGAGGCGAGATTTCCAGTAAAAGCGATGTTTGGCTGCTGCACAAAGCTGGCAGGAAGATACGCTCATAGATCAGCCAAAGGTTGCGCCACACACAGCTAAACTTGCATCACCGTGTCTTTATTGGATTGACAAGGTGAAGGCTCTCAGCCGCTCCGCATTTTACATTAAGCTCTTGTCATGCTGCGCCCAGTGTTTTGATGGATAGTGTTTACTTAGTGTGCTGAGACTGACAACTCTGGATTCATTACTATACACAATGTAACATGATTTATTTATTTGAAGAGCACCTTATTCCATTAGCATGACTCTTTGTTCTCAACGAGGCAGCACCCTCACTGCGTTACCTACACACGTGAAAATGCTTAGAGCTGAGCGCACATCAAGCCAATTGCACCGAGGTTTCAGGATATAAAAGTGACCTCCGCTCGGAGGATTGGAGCTGTCAGAAAGTGTAACTGTGTTGAGGTGAAAACACTGTACATGCAATTGTAGAGGAGAGCTGGGTTTTATCTCTGCATCTCTGGCTGGGGTCAGTACAAAATGGCCATTCTTTGATCAATTTTTTAAATAAGCTCAAGATGTTTGACCAGTTTCGTTACGCTTTGATCTCAATCATCAAATATTTTTGATGGATTCTCCAATCGACATCAAATGCACCTTGCTGTCGAGCCTCTTCTTTTCATCTTTTCACCAGCTTTCAGAGTAGTCATGAACCTGCTAGCAATCGTTAGACTTTGTCCAGTTTCTCAGAAATTTGGAGAAAATTTTTTTTTTTTAAAAATTAGCACATTCTTGCATGCAGAAATTGCCCCTGCTAGAAAGGCATGAATCTAAATTAAGAGAAGTTTAACTGCCTCACGACCACTGACTAAAAGGTTTAAACTCTTAATCTGGTTTAGACTGTGGGCGTCTACTGCTGCAGCAGCTGACTCACCCTTGGGAGTCCACTGACAGTTACACAGAAAGCCTCCTAAGTCTGACAAATCTGCAAATAATTAAAGCTTTTTTGGGAGAATCCTCTGTTTTATTAATTAATCTATTCCAAATCTATTTTGAGGCTTTGACTGTTTTTATAAGTAGAGCAGTATCATCCATCTGTTGTATAGTTTAAAAAAAACTTTGCCAGTATTATCGTCTTTATCACGAAGCAACCTGTGTTAGAGAATCTGTTTTTCACCGTTTTAGACAAGACAGGAGCTGTAATGCACATATAAATATAAAAAACAGGCACCACAGAGCAGTCAATGAACCTAGGAACCTCCCTTGAATACAGATGAACTGCTTAAGCTAGAAGCTGGAAATGAAATACTGTGAAAAAAGAATCACCCCTGACGGTTGCCAAGAATAAATAAGCAATATTTCATATTGCTATTTTCTCCATCAATCAGATGATAGACATGATGCGAGACAGCTGAGCTGGTTTCTTGAAGAAAACCAGAGGTCTTAATAAAGCCATGAGATCATTCCCAATGATGATTATGTGATTATGGCACCGCTCCGAATGAGTCCTGTCCAACAGTATGCTCACTCAGACAGTGTATTGTAAAACTATTAGGCTTTGGCAAGACAAACACCAAAACCCATGTAATGAATTGGGGAAGCACTTTACAGCACATAATTTTACATTTCAACTTCAAAATAATCGTATTTACAATGAAAATATTGATTTTTGTGCGAGTACAACAGGAGGCCTCGCCTTGCGTTAAGCAGGTTGCTGAGACCAAGCACAGCTTAATCACGACTCTCAGATGGGAAACTGTGATTGCAAAGGGTGAAAGCCAAGTTTGCAATTTAGTGTGAAACGCAAACTACCTATGAAAGCAGCAGCCAATTACGCTGGGGGGAAAAAAACAACAAACGTGTACACACCGCCAAACTGAAAATGAGGGATAATTGTGTGTCGAATAAATAAATACAATAAAGGCTAATAAGTCAACTGTAAAGTTGCTTTAAATGAGTGGAGGGGTACTGGCACAACAGACACAAGGGTCATTTTTCTGACCGATGCCTCAGGTCAAAGAGATTCCTCACAGACACATCCAACCACTTTCCTATTGCACAAATTTTCTTTTTCTGTACTATGCAGGAAAGGTTGAGTCCCATAAATTCTTGAAAACTTCACGCAGAGTTGCAACAAAATAAAATAATTCCAAAAGACAATCATGTTACGTTTTGTCGGTACTCCAGAGAGGAAACAGGTCTTTTATTCTTCCACACAAGTCTGATCTCCTGAATTCCAAAGAGCCCTAATTTGCTGATGTCAAATTGTTACCGCAAATTAAAAGCTCATTGCCAGCGTGTGTCCTGCCAACTCGCCTGTTCATCTTGACAACCTGTATCCATCATTTGTCGGCATTTTACAGCCAGACGTCTCTAACACTGGAGGAGCAGATTCATCATCATCTCCTACACGAATCTGAACTGTGAACAACAGATCGCGTACGAAAAAACAAGGTCTTTGTCAGGTTTTACCTCATCGCGCTTACTTAACCACTCCCACAGATAATATGTTTTACAGATATACGTATTCTGCTGTGACGCTGCAGGAAATAGACATATAAGTCATTCATTTTCCATTACAGATTTACGCTTCACTGAACGAATGAATGGGCTCTACGACGGTTGCAGGACAAAATTCCTTATTCACATAATAAGGACAAGCCATCTGTGTGCTCACTAGGAAACTATGGTGGATTATTCCCTTGCTTAGAAAAAAAAAAATCAATAACCTCTCATTCAGCTGCTGGTGGTGGACGCTAGCTCCTGAGGAGAGAGGGAGAATGCGAGCTGCAGGACGTGCAGTTTAGGAGGTGGCATAATCACAGGCGCCAATCAAGCCCCATTGTCTCCAAACAACGGGGCCGTGTCTCGAGGGAGCGAGCGAGCCCGCGCTGCAGGTACCCGAGGCCTGGCCGCTTTACTTCAGCTGTCATGTGGGAGAGTCATCAGCTCCATCAATCAAGCAGAGTGATGGCCCTGCTGCATTAGCGAATGTTTCAGGGTAGCAGCGAATGAGGGGGATGCAGAGAGGGCACAGTGCAAGTCATTTAATCTTGTATTTAGTGCTGATAATGTATTTTTCTTTACGCTAAAGATGGAAATCTGCCAGCAGGGACAGATCATTTCCCTCCGACCTGCCTCAAAACGTTTCCTGATCTGAGAGTCGTTCTCCTCAGTGTAATTTGGTCGCTTTCACGGCAACTTGTTTCTAGAAAAGAAAACACTAGGCCTGACCGTGACGCTGAGAGACTTGCTCAGCTTCTGTCATACAAAGAGCTGGTCGGAGGTTTCTGAGTGACGGTTTGTTTGAGCGGCCGTGAGCCTCGTGTGTCTGAAGGTTGGGGTCTTCATCGGGGACCCCGGCAGTCACTCACACAAATGAAAACAAAGCTTGTGAGCCAGCAGGGCCGTGGATGGATTTCCCTTAAACTGCTTCCTAATTAAAACCACCGCTGATGTCTCTACCATGTGGCGGTGAGAAATGTGTCTACTGTACATGTCCGGACACGTTTGGAAGAGCCACTTGGGGGGGGATCTGGTGTGGGTTTTGGGCCCCCTTAACATCTCATCAGGTAAATGTTGTAAGACCCTCAGCAGCTGGAGTTCACAGTCAGGACAACACGTGTACAGAGTGAAACAGATAGCCTCAAGGCCTTCAAAGTCACACTTAAAAAGTCAAGGATCAGGCCTTCCATCTATTGCCATAATGCTCTATCAGTCAGTCTCTCTTGCCAGCGCTGCTCTTTTTCGCTTTTGCATACCCTCAATTTCTCTCCGATGAAAAATGTGTTTTTCTTGAGAGAGCGTTTACGAAGTCTCATTATTCTGTCAGAGCAGCTGACAGCGCTTCTCTCCAGATCCCTCAAACCTCAGGGGCTGGTAAGGGAAAAACAGTTGTGCACACTTTCTCCCAACCCAAACTTCCTCTTCGGATCAAAAATAAACTCAGGCCGATTGTGTGCATCCACCTCCTGCCGTAGAGGAAGAACTCACTTGGCAAAATAGCCAGAAGGCGAAAGTCACACATGTTAAAGGTCAAAGATGAGGAAAAACACGGCGGCCACAGATACTGAGGGTCACTGCTCAGCCAAAATAAACTACCGAAATCAACCCTGTAAACCATCATGATTCCATCAATCTGTCACCAGTGTGATTTTATTCATGATGACAGAGAGCGAGGGAGAGAGAGAGAGCAAGAGAGAGAGCGAGGCGGACGAGAGAGTTGGCGCTGTCTGTGAAATACAATACGACACAAGCTGTTCTCCATCTGGAGCGATGTCAGACTCGTCTGCCTCACCAAGCCATGACAAGCTACATTAAAACTTGTCAATTTACACCACATTTGATTGGATTTGGTGGTGTCACATACATGTACGCAAACACACAGGAAAATAAATAAAACGATATGTGGCCCAAAACCTTATTTAACATGACTGATTAAAATTAAGGTCATGTATTTTAACACCTCTTAGCATGCTGCAGGTGTAGCTGCTGAGGAGAGAAACAGTAGCAGACGTCCAGTAACAACAGTAGGAACTTATATATATGTATACATACACATATATCTGGTTTCATTCTTTCATAACCCACACAACCATTTAGTGAAAAGACCCCTAAGGCTGAGATTACAGCCCTGGATTGGATTCAACTCTTGCCCTCTCTCAGTGTAGCTATTTGATGAAAGGCTTGGCAAGGGTCACATCCAAGCGTGGTGGGTATTTTTTTTTTTAAGCATACTTAAATGAAACTATACGAGAACCTGCGCCAGACTGGTCGTCTGGTTGTAAATAACCTGTGGTGTCCCAGAGGGTGGCACGCTGCAGGCTGTTGTGCTTTGCACGCATTTTGCAGAGTACTAAAACCACGCACTGGGTTCCCAGGGCTCAACGGTATCAATTAGAGGCAGCTTGTGAAAAGATGTGCTTCCTCCATCGCTGTGGTCTGGTCAGAGGTAGGAAGTGAGGGAAGGGAGAGGGAGGAGGCATTTCTTACAGCAGGGACTGCTCAGGCCCATAAGGATGCAGTCTTCAATTTGCTCTGTCAGCTTGTTCGCAAGTCCACAAATGAAGAAAAGTGTATTACAATACCTGTCCAGTCCTTTTCTATTTCTGTTCTCTCATCTGAAGTGCAGTAAGGCTCCCTCTGCACCACAACTCAATAACTTTAGAGAACACACAGCATTAAAACAAAGGCCACAAAGGACACGTGTTCAGCTGCATCCCAGTGTTATGAACCCGATGGGAGCGGCAGGTTACCCACAGCGGCTGAACTGGCCAGACCACAGGGCCTTCTGTGCTGAACTTGACTCACTTACCACACTTAGGAAACACCAGTTCCTGTAATCATATTTGAAAACCACTTTAACCACAATAATAACACGAGTCAGAGAAATTCTTACACTCGTGTCCTTCAAGGAATGAACCTAAAACCTGACAAGAAAGTCCCAACCGATGGTCAAGTTAAAGGAAAATGGGAAATTTGGCGCAGGCCCTTGTACGCTGATGGATCCTTGCAGAGTAAGTCTTTTTTTCACGCCATGGGAGGAACAGTAGCTTTTACCAGATTACATTTTATGGATGTGACAACTCTATGGTTCAGCTTTGGTTAGGGTTAAGCACGAAAATGTCTCTGTCGGATTTAGGGAAATATCATGGTTTGGGTTTAAATGACTACGTTGCTAAAGTTAAGGGAGTGCCATCGTCATAGTTACAGTAATAAATGTGTGTTTAAGGTTAGGAAACGATCTTGGTTATGCTTATTAAAAAAAAAAAAAAAAGAAAAACTGTCACACTATGTTAAAGTCTGTTGTTTTGTTGACTAAACCATCCACCCTGGCCTCCACCCTGGGCAGGCTTTGCTTTACGACACATTTTTGCCTTCCTTGTTGGGTCCTGATACAATTACTACACCTGATTTAGGTCGTTTATAGTAGTTGCTGCCAAGACAGTCTGAAATTCCCCAAAATTCCTAAATTGAGAATCTTCCTTAATGGAGACATTCACAGAAGTGACTTTTTGTCCTGCTGTTGCACTGATTAAATCCAACCAACAGCTGAACAAAAATGAAAACACAACCAGACACTTCCTCAGATTTTAAGAGGTCATGCATGGCTGATGCGTACAGGAGAGCAAAACATGCTTCAGAATGTGAATGTAGCCAATCAGGTTCATCAAAACCTTCACAGCCGTGTATTCATTCTCAAAAACAACAAACTCCAGAGCGATAGACCCAACAAGTAAATCTGGGTGATGTAAACTATGTCCAACCATTCTCAATTGAAGCTTTCTGTTGCTAAAATATGGTTTATAATTAAACTGGACGATAATTGCTCCAATTATAAATGACTGAAATATGGCGACCACTCTGTCAGCTTTGGCAATCAGAAGCTAATGGCTGGTTTCCAGCCGGGCAACCAGCTCTAAAACTTGTCGGGCTGCATTTCATAAAGGGTGCTGACTGACACATCATCTTTCCAGCTGAACATTCATGCCACCTAAAACGAACAAGTTGAACTGGCATATTCATAAAACAAAGAAGCTTCTGTTAGCTCACTAGCTGTGAATCCTCTGCCCTCCTTCCTCCATCTCGCCTCTTGAAAAACACTAAGCAGAGCACGTACGGCCGTAATGAGTTCACCCAATTGGTTCTGACAGGTTTGGTCCGCGAGGCTGCAGCAGTTTTCTGTTCTGTTCAAACAGCGAACACTGAGGTCTTGCTTCTTTGTCCTTTATAAACAACAGGCCAACACAACCAGGGGCTTAATTCCCCTCTGTTTGGGGACAAATGGCCTCCTTCATTGGGTCCAGGGAGAACAGAGGGACCACACAGTCCCTTCTTCTTAGAATGGACAAAGGCAGTGCCCCCGAACTGGCCAACTTGTGTCATAACCTTATCGAAACGAGCCAGTGCTCCTTGTCAGAGAATAAGGCCACCGAGATGGAGAGGCCCAGTGAAGAGGAGAGGCCTTCTCGTCTTCCTTACTGAAAAGGGCAAACTATAGCATCCCTGTTGGATATGGGGGACAGGGGAGTTTTTGTTTCTAATGGCTTGGGGTTCTCTGCTTACACGTCGTGCCCCCTCTCATCCACAGTCCTGTTAATCCCATTAATATGAAGAGGGCCAAGAGCCTGAGAGTGGCCATGGCTTAAGAGCCATCAGCCAGCATTAGCCCTCGAAATCCAAACCCTTGTCTAGACCCATTAACAACTTAGCCCGGGAGAGTCAAACCATTTGAGACTCATGTTTAATGATGGGAGCGTAACCTATAGACATCATTTACTGATCGCTACACGCAACTGAAACATTGAGGGGTTTTTTGTTTTTTTTTTTAGGATTGCACAAAACTGACACACCAGATGCATCATGAATAATCTCATTTTGTTGGTCAAACAGCACATTTGATCCATCATTTTGAGTGTATTTCTTGGCAGCCTTAATGCCTTTCTCACTTTATTGAGTAGCTGTGTTGAATGTCTGCCATGCAATACTGACCATGTGAAGGATTTGCTTATTTGATGATTCAGTCCTGTATTACAATTTATTCCCTTTTAAGGCGATTAATATCGTTGTGTGCATGTGTCTGTCTGCCTATCCGCGTGCAGAATACTGTATGTGTGTGTGCTGCTATAACCACATGATGTATTAGGAGAGATAATCTGTTGGCTTTTAATTAAATAGCCAGGCAAGGAGCACTGAGGAAACCCAAAGAGGACTAAGGTTAACGCCTTGTGCAGCGCAGCGAAGACAATCTCTAATGTCTCAATCCACCACCAGGCAGCTACCCGACATCTACATATGGCCCATTTCTCATCCCGCTGCATACCAGTCGGGTGATTTAAAAGCATTAGAGCCTGATTAATGCCGCTTTGAAGCAGCTTGCTCTGGCTGGGCTTGAGCACAGAGAGAGCATTCAAGAAACAATGGGCATGGTGACTGCTCATGAGCGGCTTTCAATCCCACAGTGAGACCAGTGACCTCGTGCTGTCGAGTATCACAGATGACAATCAGCTGCAATCACAGGATTGATTCAGCTCCCTTCGCCCTGCCGCACATATTCAGTTTCAGCCAATGGCCAACAGCAGTTTGCTCTGGTAATCAAAGGAAGGCACAGGACCCTCACTTTCGCATCAAGCTTTCACAGGTATTTAAGACCCATGTATGTATTGAGTTCCTCCTACCGATAGTCTAGACGTCATCTGGATCTGGAGGTTATGGGTGTCAGGTGACATCAAAGGAGTATGTTCCCTATGTAAAATGTCATTCAGGATTACTGTGAATGGGGATATAACATTTGGACTACAGCTTAGTGAGGCTACTGTGCCCAGCACTACAACTTGCTACTGTTTACACACACTAATCAGATTTGGGGAGAATCATTAAGCTGCAGCACAGTCTGCATCTTCTTTATAACGAATGCAAGACTTGTGAATAGTTTTTCTGTTAGCCGGCTTATTATTCATTACATGATTGATTTTTTTATTCAAACATATCTGATCAGGGTCCCATGGTTTTTTAATTAATAAAACATGTTTGATTTATTGATTTATTTATTTTTTAATGACCCGACAGTGGCACATTACAGTTGAATAGCAGCTCCGCCAGGCTGCACATGAGCACAGCGGTGTTTTGAGCTAAATGCTAACACAGCATGCCAACATGCCTCAAAGGACCAGGCTAACTTGTTGAAGTTAAGCGGGTATAACGTCACCAATGTTCTTCTTATTCTTCTTATTATTTTAGCATGTTTGCATGCTAGCAAATTAGCACTTAATTCTAGGTACAGCTAAGGCTGATGGGAATGCCATTAGTTTTGTGGTATTGGAGAAATTGGAATTTTGAAACGATGACGGCAATAGAAGAAAAATCTGGGGGTAACCCAGAGTAATAAGGAGTCATCTTCTGAGGCCCGTTAACGATTAACAGAAGTGAATCTAATAGGTAATGGAATATTTCAGGCTGAACCAAAGTGGTGAACTTTAATTTCCAGTGACAGACCTGATGGAGGGAGAAAGTTCGCAAAAGCATTTAGGGGTCACACCCACCAATACAAAGATGACAAAGTGGAAGCTGCCTTTCCATTCTGGGCCACACGGCAGCCTGAAGAGCTAATTGCGCTGTTTTGACAGTCACTGACAAACCTGGTGACCCAGAATGAAAAGGTGGAGGACAGGAGGTCCACAGTTAGGCAACAGGAATGCAGTGTTCTGCTTCAATGTGTGTGTTTCCACAGGTTTGTGTTAGGAAGCGCACCAATAAAACACTTTCTCAAATTTAATCGCTATTGCACATTTTCCAAATATGCAGGTATTTCAGATTTTTTTTTTTCTCAGTGCCCTCACCACGGGGAGAGCAGCACAAAGACCAACATTTGCTGAATGAACTTTAGGAGATGGAATTCAGGAACCAAGATACAGTATAATGAAGTCTTATTCTGGGTCTGATGACAGTGAGGGAGAAAAGGGAGCATCATATCTAGTCAGCTGTTTCCTATTGACCTAAATATGAACTCGCTCTATCCAGGACTTGGATGCTTCAAGTAATTCTGTAGGGTTTTGTGGGTAAGGGAAGCAACTCGAAAACATATCAGAACCCCTCATTAATGGTATTTTTAGAAACAAATGAATTTCTGCCAGGCTAGCTTATCTTGCAATTGTGGCAAGGGTGAAAATAATTTCTAGTCTCATCGGCTATCTGTTGGAAAATGAGAGGTTAGGAAAATAGAGATCCAATCTATCTGTGGTCAGACACTGAGCTGATCTTTCCGGGCTGGTGTAGCACAAGTAACGATGGTCACAGAGGCAGCATATCCCAGCAAGATTCACCCATTTCTGTGAAATGACTAGATGGCAGGAGATTCGTTTTTATTTCTGTGATTTATTTTTTTATTTTTGAGAGAAAAATAATTACAAAAACAAAGACTTGGAGTAAAAATCACTGAGAACTTTTTACACTCAAGTTTGTTATCTCACAACAGCTACTGTGTCGGGAATACTAACAATCTCGGGTTGGCGCAGAGCAATTTTTGTACGATCTGTAAACGTTTCTCCGAAATCACAATCAACGCCTTCTTCTCATTTGAGGAAATGTATCAGAGGAAAGTGCGGGGCCAATAAGATTGGCCAGGATGCCTCGCACATATCTCCTTCCTCGCCTGCCAACAGACTGTTGTCCCTGGTGGTTTTTAGAGGGAGGAAATGCAGGAACGTCAAAATTTCCACAAACAGATACCGCAAATTGAAAATAGCTAATATCTCACTGATTATCAGTAATTTATATCAATTTTCGTATTTTTTATCTTTGAATTTGAATTTAACTTTTAATAGCTGGTTAAAATAACAAATCTTTTATAGACCACTGTTGCAAAACATTGATTATAGGCACTATATGATCCATGTGCTTCAGCCATGTCTTCTCTGACTCGATTACGCACTGGCTGTGTCATCGGGAACTTTGATGTTTCCATCCTGGCAACTACGAGCAAACACAACATCCCTCGTTTGAATTCACTTCAAACCTTCCCCTTCAAACTGCAGAAGGGAGAAAAACCCTAAACTGCTTACCAAACGGGACCATCTGGACGCAGTCGCTGGATGATGGGAGCTGGAGGCCTGAAAGGCTTTGGGGGGTTGTTGAAGGGAAGGCAGACAGAGAAAGGGAGAGGGAGACAGCGGAGCAGCTAACCAAACCATGTCGTGAGTCCCTCTCTGCAGGCAGGGCGGTAATTACAGAGCGCAGACACAGAAAGCCTGACTGGGGAAAAAAAGCAGAGATAGTCAAACTGCCGGGTTGCCGCCCTCAACATAACCGCAACCAGCCCATCCTACAGTATAGGCCATGAGTGTAGGGTTCCAGATCAGTGCACTGACACACAGTGCCAAGGACGAGGCAGCCGCGGGCGCAGACGGAGTCCACGTCGGGCCAGGTAGGTCATCGCAGGCAAGGACCACACAGAGAGCCATCAGTTAGCTTAATTTACCATAGACCCAGTCTACTGTTCTGCCTGTGATAGACAACGTTAAAAGAAAATGACCAAAATGACCAAAAATAAATACAGTTTTTTCCCTAATCCAGTTGGTTTGATTATTAAACAACATGAGTCACCACCCGTAGAGCTGTGTGGCTTCTCTGCCGTCATCGGCTCAGAGCGCACATCAGACCGCACCAGTGTAAATAAGCGTTCAGTTTGCCCCCCCCGCGCACCCCCAAATCCCGACTTCTCTAATAAAGCTTTTGGGGCATGGACTCGCCTTTACCAACTGTCTGAGCGTTATAAATCATCGCCCATGCCCAGGGAGGCGGCGTCCTTCAGGGTGACCCACAACCTTCACACATCCTCACACAGTCAAACCTTACGACATCACACCAGGGGCAGAGAAATGAAGTGGGTGCAGTTCATCACATCCGTCAAGCTCCTGACAAGGGAACAGTAATCCATAAAACTCGTGTGTGTGTGTGTGTGTGTGTGTGTGTTCAGGCTGAAACATACCTTAAAAAATAGCTCAGTGTTTTCAACTGTTAAATAGTTGGCCTGTGGCTCAGAAACATAATGACATAAATCAGCACCTGCAATCAAGCTAATAACACACTAATTCCTTCGCCGGGGTTTGCGCCGTTTTACCGCACGTTTTCTAGGGCGCAGCCTCGCAAGCAAGCCGCAGCATATTGCGCCAGTATTTCTCCTCTGACATTTATCTGGACTCTCCCATTCCTTCACTCGGCCCTAACTGTAGATTAGAGCGGCAGAGATATGAACTGCGTGACGTATGATTCCCATTTTCCAGCGCGGGTGTCAAAGCTGTGTATGTGTTGATGATGAGTGGGTCCAGGGGAGGGAGAGGAAAAAGCTCCCCGGGGCGATTTGGCACCGTGTTGCGGGCCACTCTCTCCGCGCTGTCATTTCTAGCAAGGGAGGGGCCGTGAATGACTGCAGGGTCCAAAAACTGCTTTGCATGTTTTCTTTTGTTTGTTCCGTCTCGTTTTTACAGCCTGGAGGATAATGCGTTAACTGTTTTTTCTCTTTAACTGCGACCTCCCGGTGGCCTCTGTTATTATGTATGGAATGCATAAAGTTAATGTGTAACCAGTGGGCCCACCTTTGATAAGAAGCATGTGACTTAGAACACACCATGCCTTTTTATTTCCTCCCTTCACCACGACAAGTATAAATAGAAAGAAAGCAGATATCATTATATATTCCACCGCCAAGCGAGACGACCAGCCAATCGATTGCAGATCCTCAGGTGTCAAGGGCCAATTGTGCAGCCCTTGGCTGTTTTACATGCACTCAAATTCTGGATCCAAACTTTTTAGCCCTTGCTGAGTTAAGTCAATGCATCGCTCTCGCAGCCAGGAGCAAAGGGGCGCAACAATCTGTCTTCTCACAGAGAGAGATCAATGTTGCACGGTGACAAACTATCCATATTTAATTCCCTTGCAACTATTTATCATAAGCATTCAGTGGAAGCAACGGAGTTTCCTTTTATTTTCAGAAAGCACACCAAATAAGACATCAGCTACACATCTTTATTTTTGGGTGCAAGGCCTGACATTCTCCAACACTCATGTCCTCTGAGTTGTTGGAAAACATTATCTGAATGAGCCATAAATTACTGTCAGACTCACAGTTGAAATAAATCCTGCTTACAGGCTGCAGGGTGTGGGGTAATGGCAAGCACGCCGTTTGATTTATCGTCATCCGCACATTCAGTATTTTCCACGATGACAGCTTCTTCACCATCACAGAGTCACATCAGCTTATCTTCTTTGTGTGTGTGTGTGTGTGTGTGTCTCCACAAGAGCAGCATTAGCAAGTTAGATCAGTCCGTGAGTCCAGGGCTGTTTTACTGAGCCAAATTATATATCTCTGTCGCACCCTCCCTTCCTCTATCCATCTCCCTCCCTCGCTCCCCCAGTGGAGCCCAAGGGGACAGGAGACTGCTGCTAATTACAAGCCTGAACCAAACACATGGTGTTAAAAACAGATAACGCTGGGTGACAGATAGCCCGCAATGAAAAACATGTCAGAGACACAAAACGTCAGACAAAAAAAAACCCTGAAAAATCCCTGGCTGGCACTGGAGAGCTCCGTCATTCGTCTGTTTCGTAAGAAGCCTGCAATAACTTGGACCCAGACTCACATCGTAATAAATAACATTATGTTAACATGTCTTCACAGAACAGTCGGGGTTTGGCTTTCTGTCTTATATTAAGAAACTTGGAGGATCGGGGCTCTCCGGCAGCCGCGCAGCAGCTGGGCTCTGCGGCCGGCAGTCATCAGCAGCGCCAGCAGCAGCCTCTCACCTCTCCACGGCACGGCCACTCCCCTGACAGGTTTATGGACACAAGGCACCATCTCTCTCTTGCGCAGGAGTTGCAAGAATCACCTGACCATGACACAAAGTGCAAAGGCGTAGCGACTCTGCCGCGGGGAAACCATCAGCCTCTCAGCGAAAAGGCCTCAGGGAGTTTGTTGCACAGGCATGGTTCTATAAACGAGGCAATAGGCGAAGCTGTTAAGGAATTACGCTTGGAATTACACACCGGTTGATGTGGAGTGTTAATGTGCTGTTCCTTCCTTAAGCTGTGCTCTCCGGGTGCGTTTTAAAAGCTGCACAGCACCTGTTAAACATACACAAACTGCAGGTACAAAGCTCACATAGAAGATTAAGAGCTGCACTATATTCTGAAAAGAGCTGGTGTCATTATCAATCAACTTGAATTGGTTTGAAAATGATTGCACAGTGATGGCAGGAAAACAACATTGCTTCCTCTGACCTACATCAAGGCGTGGATGGCGCATTAATGAGCCCGAGGCACTGACAACCATTCAGCCATCAAATATCAAAAGGCCAGCTATGAGTAATGCATTACCCCGCTGTGCCCGTGCACAGCTCACTCTCCGGCTCCCTTTTTTCAAACCAACGGTTTCAGGCTCAGGGTGACAACTTAATGCCGGTTTTTTCAAGTAAATGAGCAACAAAGCACTTTGCTCAAAGTTTCAGCAGGCTGAGCTTTCGGAACAGTTTGGCGAGGGGTCCTCTGCCACAGTGGAAGAAGACAAATCTGCCCTCCAGAGATCAATTATTTCCTCGGCAGAAACTCAAAGACTCCGAGCAAGTCCAGACTCTGCAGACTCCAACACGTTGCACTGTGGCATCCCAGCACGCTGCCCTGCTGACTTCATTGTTCATCCCATGAAAATGATCCTAGGAGGGGAAGTGTTACTGCTGCACGGACGGGAGAGGAGTAAGTGAAAACACCGTGTGATCATGAACCCAACAAACACACACACACACACACAAGTTTCAGCAGGGGAAAGGAGTGTAACTGTGATTTTCAAGTTGCTGCCACACTGTAAGCTGCTAGAGATAAGTAAGAATGACCAGCAGAGCCTTTCGATCACACATCAACTCTTCAAAGCACCGAACTCTATTGCTAAATTAATACTTGCCCACAGGCAGACTGCTAGTAGTAATGAAAAAGCTTAGCTCACACGAGTTAAACGCCAGTGTTGCTGCTGCAATGACACACTGTTCGTTCGGAGTTATGGCAACACAATGAATGAACGCCCGTCTTTATTCCTGTGCTGGTGTCCAATGCTGATCATGTGAAGGTGAGGAGATGTAGTGGTTAGTGAGTATCGAGGGGCTGCTGTGTCATTCACTCACTCAAGTACCTGTCATCGTAGCAGAAATCGGCGCCCAGAGTGTTGACATACAGGACCAGAGCCACGGCGCCGCACAGCAATTCTGCAAACATTTCTCTGTCTCGCACGCACGCGGGGAAACGAGACAAAAACAAAACAAAACAGGGGGGGAAAAAACAAAAACAATAAAGGTGCAAAGGCTGAGAGAGGCGGCGAATCCCGAGCTCTATTCCCTCTCAGTCCCCGTCTTTGTCAGGATGTCTCTGCGAAAACAAGTCCATCCTTCCCACCCCCCCATCATCCTCGCTGAAGTGCACAAAGTGGATAATCCATCGGTCGCTCTTCTCTCTCTAACCCATGTTGCTCTTGAGCTGGAGAGCTGTTTTATTCCGCCGGGAGTTGGGCAGGAAATATAAAGACGAGCGGCGTTTGGTGGACGTGTGACAGCGTACCGCGCACGCCTTCCCGACACGGAGGAGGATCAGCGCTCTGATGCTCAGCGGCCGCTGCTGGATACACGTCGTGATCCAAACCGCCGTCAAGAAAGCCGCCATAACGTCCGGTGCTTCCGGTTTAACTGTCAAAATAAGGCTCGCCGTTAAACCTCGTATATGATAACGGATACTAGGGCAAGGCAAATATTCAAAATAATGACATAACGTTGAGATGCTTTAGCAACCATAGGACGTAGCAGTGTTACTAGCACGCTTTCAAAGTCACAACTGTGTCGTGTGTCATTTTGCTATTTGTGTTTGCTGCTCAGCTAGCATCCCAGCACTGGTTTGTATAACATGTTGTGACGTGACAGGTCATTCACGCATAAATTAACAAAAGTACATACAATAAAAAAATATTCACATTATAATCACAAGTTCCTCTATTCGCGCTTCATTTGTTGAACAACGGATTTATGACTTACTTGTGCTTTTATTCTGAGAGAAATCTGCTCCACTTCCGCTCCCGCTCTCTGTGTCTCCCGGCCGTGGACGCATTCGCGAGCCAAACGCATGTGGTGTAGAAGATCTCACGCGCGTGCGCACTGCCCCACCAACAGAGACGGGGATAAATCACACTTCATGATGCTGAGACCGCTTGGTAAGGGTCACTTACTACCACTAACAGTAGTCCATAATGTGAAGGTGGTCCACCGTGTGACGTTCAAGGACATCTAGGTGTTTTTCAGGTTGGTAGTGTAGATCCCTCCAGCAAAATCATGAATATTTGATTTAGTTTCACTATTATTTCATTCCCTTGGGGTAATTATAATAATGAATGGAGTATTATTTCAATCAGCTGTGTCAATCTCCACGTCAGCTGCAGATGTGGCACATTATCATGCAGGCAAGTATGTATATTTTATTCTTTAATCGGGATACATAATAAATAACCATCCAGAGCTACAGGGTGAAACAGCACAGTGAAATAATTTAGCACGCTGTGAATGATTTTAGCAAACTTTTATTACTATACTAATCTGGCTTCAATGAACTGAAGGTAAATGATCATAGCTGTGGAAAGCAATAGCTATAAAAGGGACTTTGTGTGTCTGTAAAAGACTTCTCTTCACTGACTTAAATAAACCCACAGTTGTTTATTCTGAGATACGTTATAGTCTGCTTTTAGTAGAAATCATATTTCTGTGAGTGGAGTTATGTCAGGCCTGACTAACTGGCAAAATCTTTGTCAGAGGATTGACTCTGATCAGAACGACCAGTTGTCTGATCAAATCATAAAGGGAAAAACTTGTTCCATTATTTGATGTGGAGAATAGATGTGTTAGAATAGACATGTTGATCACAGTGGCTAATAATAGTCTCCTCAGTGTCAAGCCAGTAATTGTTTTTTATTGATTTAGGTCTGAACAGGCTAAAAAATGAGTGTACAGCAGAGCTGGCCCTGTAGTGACCAGTAGGGGGCTCACAGAGCATGATGTCTGTGGGGACAGTATTGCAGTCTCTGGTGCACTGTCCTTAAATAAAAACACAATTGTTTCAGTAGATGATGAATTATCAGCTCATTGTTCCAAAGTGACGCATTCAAAGCACTGATAGAGTACAATAACAAAAGAAAGCTCTCTTTTCCATGATGAGTATAATATCTGGTAGTTATTAAAACTTCTCTAGATTGGATCTTGTATCATCAATTTCAGGATGAACAACATGTTTTAACTTCCAAAAACAATATACAGCATTTTCAAATCAAAGTCATCCACTGTTCATGACTGTTAAAATGTTCTTGGACTTCAGTCCATAGAGGATGTTGCACAATATAAAGACGTAAGAGACCAGCAGCAAAGAAAGAAGGAAAAAAAAAAAGAATAATTGTAAAAGTGCTTCACAGACAAAGCAAGCAGCTTGGCCCACTGCATATTGATTCAGGGTTGCTTCAATAGACGGACCCCCATCTGTCGGAGCAGACTTCAATGTAGCCTTTCACGGGACAGCAGCAGGACACGACCACGAAACACATTTTAGGAATTAATTAGACTGATCAGAGCAACACGGCACAACACAAGGTTTTTGCTTCTGGTCCACAACTCACAGAGGACTGATTAACTAACAGACATGAATGATCAGGTTCAAAACATGTGCACATGTCTCACTGTATTACGCTGCAAGAAGCCAAAACAAAACATTTTACTGTAATCACAAGTGATAATACTCTAATAATTACATGAATGAATGAGCAAACGATGTTTCTTGATGATTTTGCTCCAAACGACGTTATGTGCATGTACAGCTGCAAACTTACTTTCAGTACTTTTACTGCTCTTGAGTTGTTTTATTTGATGCCACTTTATACTTGACACTACACTACATTTCTGAGGGAAATATTCATTCCCACATTCATTTACCACAAGGAAAATCCGGAAATACAACCAACTGAGTTGATTGACATCAACCCATCATTTATAAGAATGTTCTGCTTTTCTCCGATTGGGTTATGGACATTTTAAAATATTTTTATACCACAAACAATTCACTGATTATTATGTATTTTAAAAAGAGAGGACTAATTAATAATAAACCTAATAAACTGTGAAAATAGTTGTTAGTTGTTAGTTAGTAGCGCTACACTTTGTAGTTTAAGACCCTATATACAAGAGAGCTGTTGGTGGCGGTATTCAGATATTTTACTTGAATAAAAGTAATGACACTGCAATGTAAAAATACTCCATTTCCTACACTGAATATTACTAGATGTTTTATAACCTCATCACATGTTTTGTCTGTAAAATCTAATTCAGACAAGCAGCAATGCAAGTCAAATAAGTGTAGTAGATTTTATTGTATAACAGCTACCTCTGAAATGCAGGAATTGAAGGAGAAAGTTGAACAATAAATATTCAACTGAATTAGAAATGTCTCAAAGAAATATATAATGAGATCATCTTTTTTGATATTTCACATTTTGCTGATAAACTGCACTTTTAATATATGGAGGACTTCCACTTGTCCAACTTTAAATAAACACATTAGGTATTGAGGGAAACACGTTGACATTACTTAACCTTTTCTCTACTAATGCAGTTTATAGACTCAATCCTGATTGACACTCCTGTGTGGGGAGATCCTGGTACTTTTTGATGATAAGTTCTAAGTTTCACACATGTAAAATGTGTCCACCAAATTGAAAACATGTGCACGTGTGTGTGTGGGTTAAGGAGAGAAAAGAGGAGGGGGCTTTTCTGATGTGTGTGACAGAGGAAGACCTCCCTGAATGTCTTTGGCTCCTGTACAGTTTGAAAGAATTACAGGGACACTGCTCTGGCTGTTAGATAATAACAGGTTCAGACCCACGTCTGAGGGCCAGATCACTTCTGCGTGGAAAAAAAAGAAGGAGAAGAAACGTGAGTGTGGTAAAAACAGAAAGTGATGCTTAACGCAGGCTCGCTTAAGTATGGCTTTGCACGAAGCCAAGAAGCTTCATCTACTTTGTGGGTGTTTAGGAGGGACGGACATTGAGCAGAATATCAAGAAAACATGTAAAGCAGCGTGTAACTGTTAATAACCAGAGAAATGCACGCAGGTGGTGTGTGATCTGGGTCCCAGTGTAAACCTGCGCGCCAAAAAAGACTGTCAAGCAATCAGGAAAAACACGAGATCATTAGCTTGAGACACTGACTCTGAATCTTGACAAAGCTTGCTCAGCAATAGAACACCAGTCAGTAAATTGCTTTTCTCCTCAGCGTTGACGGTGCAGTTGGAGAGAATGTAATGCTGATGGACGAAGTGGCATTTCCATTAATATAATTTGTCGTTCCCCTTTGCATTAGGGAGTTAGCCAGTCATCCAAGTGGCAGATCCATCAACTGTTGCTGGAAGCTGAGGAACGGGACGTCTGATGCTGTGGACGGTGTCGCACCGAGAGTCGGTCTTAGGAGAGTCGAGCTGCCTGGCTGCGTGTTGTTCGCAAGATTACACCGAACCTTTTCTCTCTAGATGTGCATGGGATAACTGTGTGCACACACTCATACACGCAACACATCTCAGTGTGCAATGGTGCATCGAGACTAACAATTTGCAATTTAAAAACCAATTAAATTCTGAGCAGAGCATCCAGTGTATTATCAACGCACCCGTCTGCAGTTTAATATTATCTTTAGCATGAGCTTGTCCGAATCAGTGGTACGTAACCCGAGGTTCTTGGGCTGTTTTAAAAGAGCTGCACCACTTTTTCTTCTGTTCAATTAACCACCATCATCTTTGGAGTCTATCAGCTCACTCTGCATCTGGCTTTGAACCCCGATGCCCCCTGCAGCGGCTGCCACGCTGCTGTCTCTAAGCAGAGAAGGAAAGTCTTGATCTTAGGCAAGGAAGGGACCCCGGTCTTTGCTCTTTAAAGTCTTACGTTCTGAGGGGGATTCTTGTTATTTGCCAGGTGAAATTAAAGCAAGCTGGGGCGCATAAGCTATGGATGAATAACTTTGATTTTCTTTACCTTCTTCTCCACCCCTTACACATCACCAGCCACTTCAACTGATTGGTAAGAATACAGCATATATTTGCACTTTTAATTATTCACGTGCAACACGGAGCTCAAACAGATCAGAGTACATATTTTACAGAAGAAATGGCCAAGTTTTAATAAGCATGAGGGAGGAGGGTGATTATTTATGGCGCAAAGACAGAAGAGGAAAGAGAACAATAAAAACTGTTTAAAAGAGCGGAGAGCCAAGGAATCACCTACAAAATGTTTCCACTGTGTGTATTTCAACACTTTGTGTGAAACCTGTTATATTAAATGTCCACTTTAATTTCTATTATCATTAGCAATGGAGGGTTCGGTAACTTCCAATTCTTTTTGATTAGGCACCAAATTCTCCACAGGATGAATATGCCAACACAGCAGCAGCCTGCTATAAATAAAAACAATAGATCCTCAAGTAGAAAAGTTAAGCCGGCGCACAGCACAGCCAAGAGCTCCCATCTGTTTATGCTATACAGACATACTCGGCATTGTAAGAGGAATGCTGTGGCTTCTTTCAGAATGCCACTTTTTTCCTGTTAACCCAAGAAGACGGGATGACTGCAACCGATCGGGAGACTGTAGTGACGGTGGTGGTGGTGTATGGATACCTCTGCCAGCCCATACGTGTCCTGCCAGCCGCGCGCCGCCTGTGTCCTTCTCAGCACGGTCACAGACACAGAGGCACTCATACTCATCTGCATAATGAAATTACCCGGAGCAAGGTCTTTCCACGGATGAATCAGCGTCTTCACTCTGGAGACAAACGCCGAAAACCTCTGTTATTCCTAACCTCTGCCTCCATAACCCACTCGACTGGCAGCTACTGGCAGGCTCAAAACTCCAGTGTGCATTCAAGCTCGTTCTGGACCCTTCACCTCAAAAAACTGCAAAATGTGACACTTTGGAACTTTAGTTGAGATTTGAAAGCAAAGTGACCCTCTGCTGCTGAAAGCTCTTGCTTCAGAATACCCTTCAGATACTGGAGGCAGCCAGACATGATGCTGTTCTTGGAAGTCGACCTGAAGACTTTTAGTGCGCCCTCCACTCTATCCCTCAACAAAGAGTCAATAAAACTGCCTGGCTCCATAGATAAGTGAAATAAAACACAGAGACTGTAAAACATTTGTAAGAAAAGCAAAATTTAACATTATACACAAGAATCTGAGTCGACGCTCATGTGGAAAACTACAAACAACAATCCGTTTGATCCGTGGCAACAACCTGTACTATAAACCCCTTAAATGATCATTTTAATGAGACCCAACGGGCTGCTTAAGCTCAGCGAGCGCATCTCTCACCTGCACCCCATAAATATGTTCAATGAGAGGATGTTTACAGCCATTTTAATGAACACACAGCTTCCTGAACCTGTCCGTGCAACCGGTGCAAGCTGTGAATCCCAGAGCTGTAGATGTCTATGCATGTGTGAGTGTGTGTTTAAAAAAACGAAAAAAAAAAAAAAAGATGATGCTGTGCCGCATGTGTGCCACAAAGTCAGGTTGTGTGTGCGTCTGGATGTTTTGCACATGCACATAAACCAGCGTGTCTGTTTATAAGAGCGTATGTTTATACATCAGTTCCACTCGTTTTTTTGATGTGCAACATTTGGTCCTCAGCCCGAGTGCCTGTGATGAGAACCGCAGCTGATCTGGGTTAATGCATTCTGCAGAGGATTGAAGTGGAGAGAGTCGGGTCGAGGGATCCTTTAAACATCAGCTCAGGTCCCCTTCTGCTCTCAGCCTCGACTCCTCTGGTAAGTGCACACCAGCGGACGGCTAACTATGAATAAAAAGTCCCATTGATGTTGAGGAATTGTGTATTTTTGGTATGTCACGTCTTGAGACAGAGTTAGACAGAATTACACGGCCGCTGGTCACAGAGTTTCACGGCTCGGCTGCAGTTTGGCAGACGTTTGGATGAGCAGCGTTTTCTGCGGATGACATAGACAACCAGAGGCCGGAAATAGGGAAGCATGTTGAGGAATGCCTCTGTTTGACCAGTTCCTAAAATTATCATTAAGAAAAAAAAATCCTACAGCTTTTTCATTTGTACAGCAGACCTGTTTTCACAGCACACAGTTGGACATGGAAGGAAAAGCACAGGTGTTAATCATAACACTAATGATGTCTGTCGCAGTAAGCCACGACAGTGTGACCATGAACCAGCATGAACAACACCAGGACCCGGAAACTGAAGCAGTTTAATGGGATTTAGTCATCTTTCATTTTATTTTTCACACCTGTGCTTTTCTTACTGTGACAAGCCAAAATAGCTTCCATTGAAAAGGCCTCTACTCTTTTTTAAATCGTATTTAAAGGTTGTCCAAATGTTATGAACACAGGCGTTTTCAATGACTTTGGCTCAGGTGGAACTTGGATGGTGCTGGGCATTACAGCAAGTCACGAAAATCACCAAGTACAATTAGATAGATGTCAGTTGTTCTGCCTTAGGTTACAACAGGAATGTTAGGAAGGGGTCAATTGAGCACAGTTGCAAAGGTCTACTCAGTCAAACTGAGTGAAAGCAGCTGTGTGTGGGTGTAGCTATTAATACTGTTCTCCAATAATGCCTGATGTGAGGAGGGTTGCTCATAACTTCGATCAAAGAGTTATCACCTGACTCTGCAGCTCCCCCCCTCAGCTTTACCCTTGTCAATCACCAGTGTCTGCACGTGGTTGTTATTGTGTTTTACTGTTGTCACAATTTAGGTCAGGTTGGAGCATCAAAACTATTTGGTCAGATTTAGGAGGTTAACATAAGTACTGTTTCTACAGCACAAAATTCAAGTTAACTTAAATATGTGAATAATCAGAAAATAAGTCAATGTTGACTTTTAGTTTTACAGTTGAGATGAACAGCACCCTCTTGGGTGAAACTGTGTGGTTGACCTTTTCAAGCACTGCGACTAAAAACATGAACATTGTTGCTCTTAATACTGTGCCACCTGACATGGAGTTACATAAAAGCCATTTGGGCAAGATATTCTCATGGGTCTAAATGAGATGCCAAAGGACCTGACAAAACGTCTGTGTTTGACAACCTGGGAATAATAGCCGTCTGGCTCTACAGCATTTTATAGCCTCTTTTAGCTCATTGTTTTGGTCACTCTCACTGCTCTGCTTTGTATTGCTGCTGGCAGCTATTTCAGTGGAAATCTCACAACAGCAGCTAAATGGCTAGCATCTCGCTGGTGAACACCGTGGAGCATTTAGCAAAAAGAAAAGCTCTACCTTTCCCTTGGGAGTTAAAGGAAAAGAAAAAAGCCAAAACAAATAATAGACTTGACTTTGCCAGGTGACCAGAAAAACAACTCGAAATGAATGCTAAAGTTAAAGTTATACTTGGGTTAGCTAGGGAGTCAGATAGCTACCTATGAACAATACTTCAATATTTTGTCAGAACCCATTCAGTGGGTATGGTTGGAGGAACCGTGGGACAGATTGAAACCTTTCACCAATCTCAGCATGAAGAGGAGTACCATCCTGCTAAACTTTTAAATGAGTTGACATTAGCTACGAGTAGCTATAGATGCTATCAGTGGGAACTCTCCGAGGGAAAATCGGTTGATTGAATTGCATGAATTACTGGAAGACATCCCTGGCAAAAGAGGGTTTTATTGTCTGTCGGATGCCAATTATCAGTCAAATCAATTTTATCAAGATGTTCTTCTGAATGTCATTAGCATAGAGAACCAGATTAGACTGCAGGCGTTGCGCATTGAATCAAAATCAAATGTGAAGCGCCAAGAGTGGTCTCTTGGTGTGCCTCGCATCAGCAATAAGCCCCTCAGTTGGTGCACTCCTATGCTGTAAACATGCTGTTTGATTTATAGTGGGGTGAGCACATAGTGGAGAGTGACTAGTCACTGAATGCAAATGTGCCAAAGTTAAGACTTGCATACAAATGTCTTCCCCCGCTCGTCTTTGCCAGCACACTTCTCAAACTATTTCTCTTTCTATCCTTCTTCTCCTTCTCTGCTTTATGCCCACTCTCCTGCTCTTGCTGTCACTCTGACTCACTTCCACGCTGTCTCTCGGGAGACAACACACAGCTGACAAATTGTTGGTCCACTCTCATGTTTTCTACGTAGTGGAATAGTTTCAGTGGTGAAGACAACACGCAAGCTAGGGACGGCAAGTGGCTCCAGTGTTTTCCTTTGTTCTCCTGCAGCTTTCTTTCCCTCTCAGCTCCGCTCGCGTTCGGAGCCAGAAATTCACATGGTGCTTGAGTGCTGAAGTGGAGCCACAAACCAGGATGTCAGCCTGGATTGACATGGAGGAGACACACAGTAACCTCTGTTTGGGGCTGCACTTGAGCTGTAATTTGTCCATATAATGTGGTCAAAGGGATTATGTGTTATTATACATCAGAGAAAACCAACATCTTTTACACTGGTAATAATGTCATTACACGTATGAAAGAACAGAGGCGAGTGTCATCAGAGACAAACAAGCGGGATTAGACACATCAGGCAAAAATGTTCATCAATCAGCTGTTTTCTGCTAAATACATAATAAGTTTCATGTGTCATAGCTTTAATGCTGAGATCTACCATGACTTTGTCCTAGTGCTCGTTGGCATGAATGAAGTAATGCACACTGCTCAGGGCCCTGATCAAACAGAACATGCTATAACACCATTTTGTTGTCGAAAGATCAAAGAGAAAAGCAATGCATGACGACAGATCTCAGTCACAGTGGAGTTGTGCCGGGCTGCTACGCCGCAGAGTACATGAGCAACAGCAGAATACAGAGAATGTGACCTCTGCAACTTGAGAGGAGGAAAATGAGATTGAGCCTGAAAGATCAGACTTGGTGTAACAGGATGCATGTAACAGGGGGCCTTGGCGTTCATTTAAGATGTCTTCAATATAAAAACGATCTAATCTTTGCTGACGGGTCAGACAAGAGTTCCACGGTGCATTTTTTAAAACAAGCTGAGGACAACAGCAAGGGGTGGGGAGGGGGGTGCAGTCATGTTTGCCAGAGCACGCAATCCAAGGCGAAGAGATGACAGATACTAAACAAGGGCTGAGTGCTGAAAATACCGCAACGCCACAAAGCAGCCTCTACATATTTTCCGTCAAATGTAATGAAATTGGATTTAAATGTTGCATGTACACAAGGATGTCTGGCCAGGCCTGATGTGCGTGGACTGTGTTAGACAGTTTTATGTGACTGGCTAAATAAAAAAATGAATGAATACTATTTTTTTTTTTTTACGTTTTTACTAAGAGCGTACTTTTCGACTCGGTCCCTTGCTACTTTGGCGTATCACAGAGGTCTAACTAAATGTTACAACAGGCTATTTTCCACCATCATATGGTTTTCAGTATTAAAAGAATGGGGTGCAGCAGACATTATTTGCTACTGATTGCCATTATTCCCTCTGCCCCAAGCCAGCAAGCAGTCCATCTCAAGTCCAATGTTTAAAAGTGAAAATCAGCTTTCTGTGTGCCTCTAGAGCAGATATTACAGTGTTCTTCCAGCATACTGATGTGATAAGTGCAGTAGCCCATTATAGTTAATCAGGACTGAATCAGTGACAGGCGGTAACATTGTAAAACAGAGACAGAGCGTATTTGAACGTGCACAGTCCACACACAGACTTCTTCATCGCCGAGGCCTGGGAGATAATGAGAAGAGAAAAATGGTTCCAACTCTCATATGAAATTACAGAGAGTGCCCTGATACTGCAGCTCAGCAGCCTCATATCACAAATAATGACCATGAGTGAAATTCCTCCACACACATAATGATGTCTTTTGTCCTCTGCTGCGCTTCGGGGCGCCGTGATATTTCAAACTGTTTACATCGTCAACTAGGATTACACAGAACCTTTGCTCTGCAATTTCACCACGCTCCCCTGTGATATAGGATACAGTGTCACTGAGGCTCTAATGGGCCCTTTAATCTGCACATCCTTTCAACGCAGCAGCCCGGTGCAGCAGACATGGGTGGGGACAGATGCGGAGGATGGTCGAGCAAAATATTTTGACTGGAGATAAACAGTGGCTTGATAATGTTTGGACATTTTTCTGCAACATTTCAATTTTGAAGGAGATTGTGTTTTGCAGGTCTACGCGTTTGTTGGAGTTTAATTTTTTTGTCCTGAACATCTGGGAGTGATTCGATGAAGAATTTTTCACTTTTATTATGTTTTCTGAGATCAACTGGTTCGCTGTTTTCCAGCTCATTTTAGTCAATTTGATGTTTGGATGCCCAAGCGTGTATTCTTTTGAAAGCACACATGACATGTTGTAAATGTTACATTCCATGTAACACGGTGCAGTCTGAGGTCATACAACATGTGATCTTTGACTCACCTAAGTGAATTGCCCACTGAGGGGGAATTTCCCGACAGGAAATTTCCCTGCCACACAGATGGGAATTTTGTCCACAGTGCACAGCATCCCATCAGTACCATCGGTCCTATGGAGGCTTTACCAATACACCTGCCTCTCGACATGCTCACCCAACAATGCTGAAGGACGTCTTTTATGACTCTATATAACTGCCAGACTTCTCTACACATGCTGGAAGCCATGCAGACAGCCGCAACAACGTTCTGCTGTGCAGTGTTTACTGATCATGTTTCACAGTGGAAACTGATGAGCAGCAGTTGACTTTAACATTTGAGTTATGGGAGCCATTTTTTTTCAGTATTATTGCAAATCTGCTCTGATGATGCTTGTCTCTCACTAAACACACACAGCTGCGCCGATAGTGACAAACCACGCATTAACGAGCTGCTGCCATTACACGCCGTGTCATTTTTCATCACTTCCCCCAAAATGTTGTGCGCTACTTTAATGGGGGATCCCAACCAGATATAATACAAATATCATTTTGGCTCTGATAATGTCACCGGGGTACAATGAAAGATGCTATTGCGCTGCAGTTTGGGAATTGTAAGATCCAAATTTTTTCCAAACTTGAGTCAATCATCTCAGCTTCTGCTCCTTCAATTTTTACTGCTCTTTTCACTGCCTTTATTTCTGTATTCTGAAATACAAGATCTGACAAGTCACCATACTTTCTCCAGTGTTTCCAAATAGCAGAGAGCTACACTCGAGGCTGTGGCTGAAGCAAAGGTCACAGTGTAAACCATGAAACCACTGGCCATGAGGTAGACAGGCCTGAACAATTATCAGACACATATCTCGGTTCTGTTTTAGTATAAACTGTCCTTTATGGACGGATTGTAAATGTTTTTTCCATTTGAAACTGGCAAGCTTCAGTTTGCTGTAAAGGTCTGTGTGTCACTAATTCATCACTGAGACCGTTGCTGTGAAAAACTAATGACAGGCTGTAAATTCCAGACTTTGCATGCGTGGAAGCTATATCAGGTTAATGATGATGACGACGATGATGATGATGATGATGATGATGATGACGATAATGATCAGTGGGTGGATCAGCCTCGAATTTTTCATTGATAATTGAGCAACAAATCATCAAAGTAGTTTTCTGCCATCATTTAGTGCAGGTTGCGCAAAGTTCAGGTTTAACAAATTATCCTTATAATGGGAAAAAGAAAAACAGATCGACTCCGATGAAAAAAACATTTTTGTTAGACCTCTACCCAGAGTCAAAGCTGAATATGAAAATAGTGAACACACTCCTAAACAGACAAAAACTGCAAAAACTTTGTACCATATAAGAACTTGTATATGGTTTGCCATTTAACTTGTGTTGTACATACTAATGGTATATACTGTATGTGACTGATTATATGTAGTATACTATATTATATTCATATATTACATGTATAGAGTAGTCAGATAGTAGTCTCGTAGTCATACAGTAGTAGTATAATAAAAGTATTACAGTGATACGTGTAATAAAACGTTTGCCAAGTTACTATGACAACATGCAGATGTTTGCAAAGTGTTTGTTTCAGCGTGCAACGTTAAAGCCAAACACTGGGTGAACTGGCAGGATGTTGAGCATATGCAATAATCGCTGCAGACTCCAGGGGTCTGGAGCACGAAACATGTATATGGTCTTTGAGTGTCCATATACTTTTGGCCATGTGGTCACTCTGTGTGTGCGTGTGTGTCCGCGGTCATCTTGTCACTGCTACTGCCAACTCTCTCTCTTAGCTGTGGCTGCGTTCCTGGGCTCACCCCTCACCGTCTGTGTGTGTGTGTGTGTGTGTGTGTGTGTGTTTGTGTGTTGCTGAGTGTCATGCATTGAACACCAGCCATTTTCACTCTCAGTGTGCAATAACGCTACAAGAACCAAGTATAAATAAGTCACCCTAGCTGGTTTCCCCGTTTTTACTGGAATGAAGAGGGGAAACGAACTTTGGTCTAGCGAAAGGAAACGCGTGCTATTTTAGAAACCCTTGGCAGTTCGGAAATCACACAAGGCCTGCCCTTGGGCTGTGTCAGTATGTGTGCCGTGCGCTGCTTTGCGTGCCTTAAATGAACCAACCCCACCGCATTTGTTTTGGACAATAACTCGTTGCTTTGAAACCATGAATGAATGTTGAAAGACTTGCCATGTCGTCATATGACACGGAAACTTTTAATGCCTTTGGAGCAGGTAACTAATGTGCTTAAGATGTTTGAAGAAGACCTCTGGCAGCCAATAGGACTAATTTTCCACTCTATTTGTGCAACAAGTTCTCCACTTTCCACTTCCCATAAAAAAGTCTTTTTTTTTTTGGTTTCAAAATTGCGAGTTGTCAAGTACATCACTTCCAATTCTCGTTCTTTACTTTTTACTTTCACTCCTGTATCTGGAGCCGGTGATGGAGTTTGTTTACTACTGCCAGACGCGCCAAGGACAGTGCAGCCATTGTATATCTGGATGCTTTGCGTGAGCATCAGAGAGTGGGAGAGCGCACACCATTACAAACAAACAGAATGTGACAATGCAGTGCCCCGAGTGGCCCTCTCTCTCTCTCTCTCTTCTCACTGTCTTAAGGGCTTTAAACCAACATGCGAACATCTTGAAGCGCTTAATCTCATCAAGGCTTTTTTTTCCCTCTTCATGCGGCCGCTCTCCTTTAGAAGTGGCAGGCCGGCTGGACTGAACACACTCCACCCATATGCAGCATCCCAGAAAGTGTGGACCGAAGCCTGTGAGAAACCAATTAGCCTCTGGCTAAATCCTTTGATGATAAGGAGCACAGAGCAAAGGCGAATATTCTTGGAGCTGGAAAAACAGCACCCCCTGCAGGAGACAGAGAGAGCGCAAGGTAACGAGATGGAGTCCAGGTGTGCTATTTTAATTTGAAGAATCGGGGCTGCAGGGAAAAAGTGCTCCACAGTGACACAGTAAAATTCACACCCAAAACTTACAACGATGCTGCAGAATATGGAGGATTTATTTCTCACTGGAATCCTAATCATTGCCAGAAGTGTTCCTGTTTCTACTCCCGGTGTTCCACAGAAGAGCTTAGGGACAGGCAGTCACAAGAAATCCCAGGCAAACCTGTTGTGCTGAAGGTATGGAGCCCGACTCGTCGCTCTGTGTGGAAGCAGCAGCACTGAGGTCACACATCTCCCTCCCGTCCCCACACGCTCACATTACAAAGCCACTGTTCATCCATAAATCTCCACCATCCAGCCATCTGGAGCCCATCTTCACACTCTGACACACAAACCCCTCTCACAGGCATTGACCTCACTTGCTCAAGTCCCGTGTACAAGAGCCCAAGCATGATATCACTGTACTTTATCTCATTGTATAAATACAAGGCTCATCTGTGCACACACACACATGGAAATTCTCTATTATAAAATACAATGCACACATGTATGCACAGGCACTGATAGGGAAATAGCAAAAAGGGGTCTTGCGGTAAACAGTGGGATGACTTAAGAGTGGAAAGTTCTGCAAAGCCGAGCATCACATTTCCGTGCTTCAAAGAGGAGTTTGACTCTGCGAGCTCAGTTCGACACCGGCTTTTGGGTTCGAGTAACTCATGGCGCTGTGCGTGTGTGTCAGGCAGATATTCGTTTTGCCTCAGTTTCAAAGCCTCCCGCCAGCGAGCAACATTTCACTTTGACGGTTCGCAGTACAATGTTTCATATTTTCAGAAAAGCAAACAGGTGCAGGTCCTGGAGGTGCACCAGAACAGAACACATGCGGGGATGTTTAAAGTGTTGCTCCAAAATAAAGCCTCTGAAGTGTCACATAAATAAAACAACTATCCAATGCTGGAGCGTTTGTGAAAGCGGAGCTGTGTTAACATATGGACATCAGAGGGTGCCCACAGTGTAACAAATGAACGTTGAGGGGCTGGAGCTGGCATCGAGGAGCTACTTTGTGATTTTATTTTATTTTTTTTTTTTGCAGTGCATAGTGATGGACAAAACTTTCCACATTCAAATTTCTCCTGGGCTTTTTTAGGCTGACATTTGTAAGATAAGACTAAGAGTAAACATTTGTAGTCTCCATAGTGAACTGAAAGTAATAGTAACACTGGTGGAAAGAAAGAAAGAAAGAAAGAAAGAAGGAAAAAGAAGTAAAGAAAGAAATAAAGAAAGTAGTAGACAGGTTCACCTGTTCTCTTTTAAATATACAGTCTCATCATTAGAAAGTTATTTATCATTGAGACCCAGGTGATGATGACCCATCACCGATGGACAATAATGTAATGCTAATGAGATACGCTGACAGCAGAGAACATTGCCTCCTCCCGAGCTGACCTATCTGATCTGCCTTTGGAACAACACTATCAGGACTCAGCAGTTCAGTTACGAGGTTGTATCTCACAGGCAGAACAGACTCAGTGACATTTAAAGGACATACAACGATGAATGTCCTCCCTGCAGTAGTTAAGCCTGAACAGCCGGCTCTGTAATCACTGCAAATGTTATAGTGACGAGTGTATTATTATGTCTGAGTTTGCATATGTATGTGTGTGTGTGTTTATGCATTCGGGTGGCTCAAGGTTCCACCCGGCACCAAACCTGTGGAAATATATAGGCTGTCCAGCACTGCTGTGAGATACCTTCAACTAGGTTTGGTTAGTTCCAGTTGAGGTCTGATCCAATCTACTCTACAAGTGTGTCAGTGTGTGTCATGTGTGCTTTTACTGTTGTATTATATCATATAGCATATCAATCTAACTCCTATCTACTATCTACCTACTATCTGCCTGCACTCCTGCCCATTAGCTTTGTGTGTTGGCTGTTGTTGCTGGGCAGGCTTTTTCTCACAGCAGCCTGCAGCAGCCAAAACACTATGAGAGCTCGAAGAGTGAACACAAGCAGTGTAAATGGTGGTCTCACATCTAAACAATAGCTGGGTTTCCATCCAAAAATGTAAAAAAAATCTAATAAAATTTTGAGAGATCTGTTAATGAAAATTGGAACGAATGCCTGTTTCCACTACTGTACTATCATGCGATTATTCTAAGTTGGTCCATTGAGATGAGCAGCACATGCTCTAGTCAGAAAAAAAACATTTTAGCATTGCAGAAGAACATAATAGAAATATGACATTTGTTTGCTTCATGCATTAGCATGAGGAAGGTTACTTCAGATCTGAGTGAAGTGATGAGTAGACTGTTGTTGATCTTCTTCTTCTTCATAGTTAATAGTTCATCAGTGGCGTAAGTCAAGTTATTTGGACCTGATTAAAATGAGTGAAATTTGGGAAGTTTTATTCAGACGTTGCTGTTTCCATCAACCTTTTCTAATAGAATACCTCAACATGTGCACAAGAATATGTTGATCGGGATACAGCTAATGTGAGGAAGGTCACTATGAAACCTGAGAAGAGCCGCAGATCGTGGTGAATAGTCTCTGCATAGTTTATAAGGATGAGTGAACACTTTCACAATACCACATTGGTATTTGATACACTATCATTATATAATGATTATAGCTGCTTTGAGTATCATTGTTTCAGCTAATACTTTAGTCTTCTAGCTATATTCCCATTGTTTCTATTCTTTCCCTATGTGTAAGGGCAGATGCTCATCAGCATGTAAGTATACGGTGCATTTCCTATCTCATCAGAACAAGTCAGACAGTGTGGTATTTGTGGTCTCCTGTGTCTGAGACTACTGTATTGAAAATCACAGTGGTGGAGGCAGTAACTGCAGAAATTATACACTGACGCTGCAGGCTAGATGTGTGGATGTGCCATTACTATTGTGCTCACAGGACACAGTTGAAGAGATAGATGGGAATATAGAGATCAAAAGAAAACACAAATGTGTCTTTTAATTCGCCTGCGCTTGAAAAGTTTGCTGCTCTGCAAAAAGAAGTTCCTCTCTGTGAGGCTTTATTGCTGCTACAGAGAGATACATCGACAGCAGTGGCCCCTCCTGGGAGTGTAACATCTATCTGGAGAGAACCTGTGCACACTGAAAATCAATAACAAGTCTGTTGTCATTATTTGAGATGAACCCATTCACGTAGTCCTCAAGCCTCAAAGGGATGAAGTCAACAAACCTGTAAATTTCCATTTGGAGTCACCAACTGTTCACAGCCCTGCTATGCTAAGACCCCAATCCAGAGGTAGAGGATCATTTGACATGCAAAACAATGCAGCAGACTGAGGAATAACTTTAAATCACTGGCCATGTGGGAGCTATCACCCCTCTATGGAATTGCATCATGTCCATAACTCGCCACTCATGCTCCTACACAGCAATAGGCTGTCTTTCTTAGAGGACATGAGATAATGTATGAACCTCATGGATACACAAGAGAAGGTTCAGTTTCTCCCACAGCAGGTCTGGAAACACCAAGACCCCAGGTGTGACTGTTTATGAAGCAATTATGTCACAAGGAGAATTCCCTGTGGGTCACAGGCACTGTCTCCTCTAGTGGCCTCCAAAGCAGAAAGCTTTCAAGCGTAATGGGTCACTAGTGATGTCTGCTGTTCTCCTGTGATTTGGGTTGCAGTCAAGAAAAGCCCTCCACTGTATTATGTACACAGAAAACTGGCAAATGGCTGAGGTGACTTGTCACAACCACGATCCTTCAATATATCTCTCCACTATGAATATTTAGCCTTACTGGCTTATAAAAGCTTGAAGCACCAACTGATAAATCATGATTCAACCTTAAAATTAAATGTAACATGGAAAAAAACTACCAATGAAAGTTAAAGCTGTGGAGTTGATTTGTTGCAGCTTAGTCATCTTTACTGCATTACAGGAAATTCCACATAATGAAATCCATGAGACCACGAGCCGTAAAAATGAAGGATATATACAAACCTATCTGACCTGATGATCAGAGGTCCTGCAAAAATGCAGTCTGGTCTGAATGTACTGTACCTGAATGAGTTACAGTAAAGGTTGCGATGGATATGCTGACCGATATGAATTACTGTGTGTGTCACTGCGCTGACAATACATTATGCAACTCACCAGATGAGTGTAAATAATGCATCAAAACTTGTTCCTCCACATTAGCTGGTTAGCTGGTTATTAAGTGATAAATGAGGGAAAATCCTGCTTGCATGAGAAAACGGCTTTTACCGTCATTTGGCAGATGCTTTTATCCAAAGCGATTGACATAGAATAAGTACAACACGATCATGGGATATGGCTCATTTTCGTGATTTGATTAAGTACACGCTTGGGTTGAGACACGGTATTGAGCACCAGGGAAGGTATTATGATAAGTATGCGTCCTCTAAGAATGACACTTTTAAAATGCATGGAGCTGTAAAGAAGAATGTATCTGATCCTCTGAAAGTAGCATTAGCATTAGCATTAGCAATCTAATTCAGAAGCTCTGATGTAAGAAAGTAAGATATTTTAAAGTAGCTGGATAACTAAACTTACTTTAATCTACAGTGTCACTGTCATGTATGACACACGTGAGGACTTTAATGACAACTCTAGCCTCTGCAGTGATCGAAGAGAGGCATTCATCTTACATCAAGGTCAATTGTGTGTTCCACTTTTAGAGTGTCTGAAATCAAATTACAAGATCCTTCCAGGCATAAAAGTGGGAAATATATTGCAATATTCATGGATATACATTTTTAACACCCATTTGTTGTTTTGATCTTCTTTGAGGTCCAATTCTATGGGGGCCTAATGTGGTTCAGAGTTAGGCCTAATGCAGTGAAGTGTTGAGTTTGTGCTTAAGGTCTGCGATCTCCGTGCGAACATCCTGATGTCAGCTGATTGGAATGTCATCAGTTTTGCAGCTGTGGATTGTATTTTCAAAGTTTTGACAAACAAACATTTTGACCTGCCGATGGCCCCTGATGAAAAGTTAAGACATCAAAAAAGTTATTGTACTTCAGTGTGAAAGGAATATGAACGCCTGAACCAAATTTCATGACAGTCCATCCAATATATGTCAAGACATTTCACTTAAAACCACACATGTGAACCTCATGGCGGTGTTAAAGTCTGGGGATCACCTAGGTCATCAAGAAACATCATCTGGGAACCATGAAAGTCAGTGCCAAGGCTTTAGTGCCAGTCCAATGAGCAAATGTAGAAAACTTTCACTTTCACAGTGAAAACCAATTTTCATCAAAACAGGAAAAGTGTAAAACTGCAATAGCTTAACACAGATGTTTTGTTCATAAGGCTTTCCAGTGGTGAACCTGTGCCATATCTTGGACTGAAATTAATCTGACAATAAAACTAATGATATTGATGTTAATTGAGTGTACTGAATAACTCTAAGATGCATAAATGAAAATTAAGCTGCTGCTCCTTTCCCTGGGCTACAATACCTCAGAACTGTTGATGCAGATAATCTTGTATTCTCTGTGGGAAACATAAACCTCATGCCATAAATGATAACACAGCCGAGATCCCCAATTTCATTAGACACATTTTTGACAGCAGCCACCAAACCCTGGTGGAAAAGTATGTTTTAATAATCACTTCATGGACTCAAAGAACAACATCTGGTAGAGTGCTGCTGGAGCCACTGACCATCCTCTGCTAAACAAACTAAATTACACAAAATTATCTACAATATAGGGTTTGCGTGTTTCTGATTTGAATGCAAAGAGAATATGTCTCAAGCTCTCTAATTAGGATTTATCTTCCACAAATTAAAGAAGGATCACTATGTCTGCAGTGGTGTCTGTTTACGTCATGCAAATGTCTAGCATGTCAGCTTAATTAACAATGTGCAGTGTAGTGGCCTCCTACAAAGACTGCCTCACAGTTTTGAGGAACTGTTCTCTTTCTTGTAACAGTCATCCCTCACAACCCTCTTCAACCAGTCTGCATGCAGCCTTCAACAAGGATAGCCTGGGTGAGGGGTTACAGGAACATCTGGGGTCCATGATGACTTTTCCAACATAGAGAATTAACGCCAAACGAGTCAGGATTATGAATGGCGATATGTTCAGTTGCTAGTGTACTTACAGAAATGCTGTTGAGAGATGGCACATGATACATGTTGCAATCAAATTGTTCACTGACTTCTTGTATAACAAGCAAAAACCATTCCTGATATAAACATGGTGACCGTCCCTTTCAAAGTAGTCACCCTGTGTGTGGTGATACACTGCTCCCAGAGCTCCTACCACACTTAAGACTGGAGGACCAGCCATGTAACCTTGTACAACACATTCTCAATGTCCTTTGGACCTCATCCACTGTGTCAAATCAGCAAAACCCTTCAGATTGAATTTCATTTTGGAGAAGATGAAGATGCTGCCCAGTGAGTAGGGCCAGTGAAGAGTGATGGTAGTGTTTGTGCACCCCAAAATACCCAGTGCATTTTCAATGGGCTGTGTGCCCATGGTGTGCCATGATGCAGCACCAAAGTGCCATTGTGCATAGTTCAGGTTGTTTGTGCTGAATTACCTCCCTCAGAAGCCTCAGAAGGGAGTTCACACACCATCTGACCCTGGGGGATGAATTCATGGTGCACAAACATGTGAATGCAGGAGAAAACAACCAGCATGTCCTTCTGACCTGAAGCACAACCTTTCTCTTTGCACTATGGGTCAATTCTTCAACATAAAGCTTGGGTTCTTTCTTTTTCAAGCGACTGATGCAAAAGGCAACAAAATAAATGAGCTGCTGCCAACAGTTTTATCCTATGGTGTGACAGTGAGCAGATATGATCTGAGCAGCTCTGGATTTCAAAAGCACTTATTTTGAAATTTTGAAGGTGAACCACATGTCTAAAGTGCTGTTATCCATAGAAAGAGGATGTCAGTGTGGATGTATTGTGGCAGGCAGGTCTGGATGGGATATAGACAAATCCCTTTCAGCCTCAACATTAACCAAAAATGACATTTTCAATCACAAACAGCACCAGAGACATGAGATTCAGCACGTTGCTGGCTTGCAATTCGGAACAGCCAGTGTGATAAACGTATAGAACTTGAGATAAAATGTTGAAATCAAATTCCATTTTTGGAGAATATCCTCTTAAAAAAAACAAAAGCATCAACCTTTTGAACATGTGACCAAAAAAGATCATTTGTTCATGTTCAGATATAAGAATTATGACACGAGAAAAGGAGGAAGAGCCTGCCGTTCCTGCACTCCTTTAGCAGTTTTGTCATCACTGCTTAAACTGATAACTCCCTAAAGCAATAAAGTCTTTTTAATGATTTACTGTAAGTGGTCAGTTCATGGAAACAAGCATATCTGACTAAAATATAAATAGTAATAGGTTATAATTGGTGGAGTGGCTGCAGTAATGCGATCGATGTACCGTTCCATCGTGGTGAAGAAGGAGCTGAACCGAAAGGCTTTACCGGTCAATTTATGTTCCTACTCTCACCTATGGTCATGAGCTTTGGGTCATGACTGAAAGGACAAGATCACGGATACAAGCGGCCGAAATGGGTTTCCTCCGCAGGGTGGCAGGGCGCACCCTTTGTGATAGGGTGGAAAGCTCTGTCACCCGGAGGGAGCTCAAAGTAGAGCCGCTGCTCCTCCACATCGAGAGGAGCCAGCTGAGGTGGCTTGGGCATCTGTTTCGGATGCCTCCTGGACTCCTCCCTGGGGAGGTGTTCCGGCATGTCCCACCGGAACGAGGCCCCAGGGAAGACCCAGGACATGTTGGAGGGACTATGTCTCTCGACTGGCTTGGGAACGCCTCGGGATCTGCCCGGAAGAGATGGAGGAAGTGTCTATGGAGAGGGAAGTCTGGGCATCCCTGCTCAGGCTGCTGCCCCCGCGACCCGGCCCCAGATAAGTGGAAGAAGATGGATGGATGGATGGAGGCTATAATACAGCACAAAATTGACATAATCAGTAAAAATGTTTAAATTATGTGTTTGGTTTTTAGGGCAGAATATGTGACTGAAACTGAGCGCTGTATCTTTTTTATAAAGAATCCTCAGAATACCAATAGAAAGACAATACTGACCTTAAATTATATGTAATTGGTTACAGTCATAATAGCGTTTATATCAAGACCTCTTTAGAGGAGGCTTTCTGCAGCAAGTCACAAAATGACATATCTTACCATAATAAAAATCTGTTAGTGGGCGGGCCACTCTGTGTCTGACAAACAGATCAGAGCTCAGATGACTGCACATACAGAAAGAAAGCAATGACTCACAATCAGTAGCGCTCTCGCTCATTAGCTGTATGTGCAATAGATCACAAGCAGAACTGTGTATATATTTTATCTAGCTCAAATGGTGCAATTTCCTGTGTTTAGGAAAATTTAATTTCACACTAAACCCTTGCAAAGTAAAAGCCTTGGGCGTTTATATTTTTTCAAAGTGTGTTTCTTCTCTTTTACGTTTTCCTACACGGTGGGAGTAGATGCATAAACAATGGTTAGCTTTTGGTTCTCAGCCTGGCTGAAGGCACAGAAAAATCAAACACACAAGTTGGAGTATTTTTGTATGGAGTGTCCAGGAAATGATCCATATGTTTAGTGGAAAGGAGACTAAGGTGAGGAAGAAACGTTTACTGCAAATTGTGCTAAGTATCTTCAGTGTGAAGCTCTACTATGAAGCCTCAAACACTGCATCCATGGAAATGATTTGAGGCAAAGCAGACACCTAGACCTGCATAACCTTCTCACCCTTTGTGTGTCTGTTTGTCTGAGAGTTTAGAAGATGAGCTCCTCATGAGCCAAATTTTATTTTACTATGCTCCCAGATGTAACACATATCACATAGCCACTCTCATCATTTATCTTTGTGTTTATAACAGTCCCCTTATCATAAACTTTGGCCATAAAACATAAAGAAACTGTTCACATGTAATCCATTATTACATTGGACTTTGGCTTTGAGCACTGAGCAGATGACAGATAACTAAAACTTGAAAGAGGCCATATTTTTCCCTTTGCTTTGACAGTGATACGTTTCACCCACCATCACCATAACAGGACAATTAAAGGGGAAAATTAAAAAGTTGCAACTTACATCTTAAAGTTTTGCAGTCCGAGTTATAAATCCACTTAAAATGCCTGTCTTTCACAAAAACAAGGATTCGGTACATAAGAAAGAGATGACTCCCTAATTTATGTTTTGAATAACAAGATGCACATTTCATTACGGAAGTGTGTTTGCCCTTTGATCTAACCTCGAGCAAAGCACCAGTTGCGAAGCATCTAAAGTATTAAATCCATATGAGGGCACCATGCAACCACAGCATTTTTCAAAGTTAGATACACCCCAAGGACTAGGGTTTATTAAACAATGTAGTGATTATACTTGTCAAAATGCTTACACACTGTGTCACAATGACAATGACAAATCATCAGGTTTTAATAAGCAAACAGTTTTTGTTAAATCTTTTTTTAATTTGACTGCCCTGAGTGACAAAAAACAATTATATTTTCCCTAAGAACATATTTAACTGATATTGCAAACCAAACATTCAGATATTGTCACGTATATTGTTATATCCCTTTTTCTGCTAATTGATTTATGTAACAGCATAATGAATAAGCTCTTTATAATTTATAATGAACAAGCTCTTTCTAATCTCCATGTCTGGAGCAGCATCATTAAACATTGACGCATTTACAATCTGTCATTAAAGAGAACATTCAGACTTAAGATGATCTATTCAGATGGTAATGACAGCCTCGAGTAAGACAACAACTGCTTGTCATGTGTATGCTGAGCCCACACCAGCTTCACGGGAAAACCAAAACATTCCCTTCTCCCAGGGACTTTGCGAGAAGCCACATCGTCTTAGTGTTACCATCTGAAACTCATTGGCTTCAAACTAAAAGAGGTTTCGCGTTCAGTGGCTGACATCTTAAAAGCCCCAAAACGTTCTTTTTTAATGGTCAACCCATGCATGATAGCAGCAACACTATATCCCGCTCTGGTCAGAAATGATTTACAAAAACTTTTAAGACTATGTTCCCGAAATAAGAGTTAATGCTACTATTAGAGCAGTGAAGTGTCATTTTAAACATGTTACTTTAGTCAAAGCTCCTGCTAACCAAAGTTAGGCCTTTAATTACGTGTCTGTCAGGATGGTTGGGGAAAAAAATGTATATCAATTCTAAAGCGTTGAGCTTGTGTCGCTCTAAGTATCTGTTGAGGGAGCACAAATGATGTTTTGCTACGCAGATAGTTTTCATCTTCATAAAACTCAGCAAAAGCAAAATGTTTAGGTCAGTTAGAGTCCACAACGTACTGTACATACTCCCCCCTGCCCAACATGATATCCATAATGATGAATGTTTCCAATCTGGCACGGCCTGAGGACTTACTTATGCAATAAACAGACTGCAGCAGCAGATATTTGTACTTTTATTTACTGTAATGCCAAATCAAATTGAATACTGGCTGTCTTAACAATGCAGCATCCTTGGGGGAATAATTAGCTCACATGTTGTACTGCATTGTTCCCTGAGAACAGTGACCCATGTGTGCAACTCATCACGTCTTGAAAAAAAGCTACACACACAACATATTAGGCCTACAGAGCAGCAGGGAGCATGGAACGAATCGCCAAATGCTAATTTGTGTGCTGCAGCGCAACAGAGTTGCTGCCTATTAAACAATTATGCAAGCGTTAAAGAATGTATGTAACAGCTTTTACTCTACAGTCTCATCTAGTTGACCCCTTTTCATCCTTGGAGAAGCAGGGATTGCAAGCAGATTACGGCCCAGCCTTTTCATCCAGGTACAGTCCAGGAGAATTTATCGACCATGTGGTGCACAGACTTATACAATACTTCATCATCCGCTGGAAAAGAGGAGTTTTGATTCATGGTTTCTTGCTCAGCTTGATGGCTCTTATCTTTTTTCTGACAGCAGTCTTTGCTTTTCAAAACCCCAAAAAACCACCCCAAAAAAACAATAAAAACTGGAAACATATGGCAAGATGGAACAAAACCAAAATGACCTGCTGTGCTCTCATATCTCAGCCACAACAGAGCATTTGTTTTCTAATGCCTTCTTAATTTATTTATTGGATCAGTGTGTTCAGCGTGTATGATTGAGGTGAGGAGAATGAGGTCACCGTCAGCTAACAACCCAGTGTCGACGCTAGAGTAGCCGTCATGAAGTGATCGATGGTGGAATTTGTAAAAAAAGGTCAAAAGGTAGAGTTGAATTAGCTGTTTGTTGCGGCCCGTTGATGAATCTACTAGCGCCAGTTAAACAACCTTTGATGGCCACGACCCTCGGATCCATTTGTATACAACACTTTTAATGTAGAATCGCTCTACTTCCTCCCCAATCAATCACTATAACATGTTTGAATGTATATGGGCTTTCAAAAGTCTACAGCCTACACTGTATTTGTCCTTCAAAGCAGGAAACAAATATCAATTTTCCAGCTCATTAAGCCTCACATTTGCTATTGAAATACTGAATAAAAATGAAGACATGGTAGTTCATTCTTGCAAAAGGTGTAGAAATAATGAATTCCACATTGCCTTATTTATAATGTTTTGGGAGGTTTTGTATAGTGACATAAAATGAGGCAGATGACAACCAGATTGCCCCCCAAATGAGGAAACACTTTAAAAAGGGGGAATAATCTAATAATTCAAAGAGATTTTTTAAACTATAAGTATTTCTTACCTCAAGGGAAGGATGATTGATAATAATCAGTGCTGTGTGTGATGACAGAGAAGCAGGTTTCAGGAAACATTAATGAGAACATGTCTGCTCTACATCTCAACATCCAGACACACAAAGTTTATTTTTCCATTGTCTGTAGGTGTTTATGGGACCTTATGATGGCTGTTAAAGGGAAGAGAAAGAGATGGACAATAGCAATCGTATTATGTAATAGAATGAAATAGTCCAGAGCAGATTTGACTAATGGCGACAATGCACAGCAAACAAGTTCACCAAATTACAATTGAGCTAAACATCTGGTGGATTCTCAGATTTATTTATTTTTGTTTTGTTCATATATTTTTGTTCATTTTTCTCAGTGAATGAGAAGCCTCCTGCCGATCGAAGCCAAAACTCTCCACCGCTGCCACCATCAGATTATCATTCCTTGCAGTTTATTTCCTCACAGCTTTAGCACTTCTTCTGCCAGAAGTAGAGCTTGTTTAAAGCCAGTTCCAAAGTGCTCCCTGTACTAGCAACACTCAGAAATGATTAATATGCCGAGAGGGGCCAGCAGAACTCGGCCATTAACAAAACTTAAGAAGCAGAAACTGCAGTCAAGAACATGTCATCCATCATGGATTAAAAATGACTTCATTTTAGGTGATTACTTGGAACGGTGTCTTGTGCTCTGCATAGCTGGACACATTTCTCCCCTGCAGGCTTTTATTAGATTAATTTCAATTGTTTTATTTCAAGTTTTCGCGTTGAAAATATGTCATCTGATATTTTGGAACCAGTGTGTAAGTATGTGTAGAGGAATGTAGCATGTTAAAAGGGTGAAACCTTAGCATGGAAAACCGGTTTGCAAATGGGCGATTCTGTTTTATTGGATGTACATCAGCTGAATTCATTTAGATGTAGTCTTGCAGTTTCTGGACCCTCTAGTCAGAGTTACAAGCCACTGGCACACAGGCAGAAAAAAAAGGCTTAGTGCTAACCAAAGCTTCGTGATGGTGCCACATATTAAAGTTAAATTATTAGTAAAGGCTATAGCTGAACATTTATTGTTTTGAGTCCAGAATATTTGTTCATTATTTTGGAAATTCAATTTTGGTGTCACCAGAAATAGCTTTAAACATCAAAACACCACTTCAGTAGAGGGTTTTGCACTAAAAGCAGACAAAACATCAATTTCATCGAGATTATCAAACACCCTTTATTTTTTCTTTTGGTTGCCGGCTTGATTGCATTAGACTGTCTTCATGTTGCACTTTGTAATGTAGGAAAAACAACTGCTATGATTCTCGAATTGCTCATCATTCGGAAAGTAGGTGTGTTGCTTTTGATAGGACATCATGATCGTGGGTGCTTTGTTATTGTTTTGAGAACGGCTCAGTAATTGTGCACAGAGCAGCTCTTTGTCTAGCATTTCCTCGTAGAACAAATGAGTTCACATTCATGACTCACACAACACTGTTTCGAATTGACATTCCCATGAGCGAGCTGTGAGAATCGAGCAGAAACCCAGCGTAAAACTTGCAGCTCTGTAAATCCATGCGGACGTCTACATGGTCATCTATTCAAATAATCCATAACAAGTACCAGAGTTCTTCACACGCAGTCTATTCATAGGAACATCTGCAACTGCTCCAGGATGTGGGCTAGAAAAGGGCTCTATAGTTAGATTTATTTCAGGGCAGACTGGAATTGCAGCTAAGTGGCTTGGGTTTGAGATAGAGAGTTGTGACAGCTCCCATTTCACTTCACACTTTGACAGGCATAAAATACATCAAACAGCTTTAGTTGGACTCTGAATTTACTGTATAATGTTGACCTAAAACTTTATCGTTCACAACATATCCTTTTTCGAATATAATACTCTGAGACCGTCCAGACCCCCTGAGGCTGCAAGGTCAAACTGTATAAATGTTATGTTTTTAAAATTGCTTTAACTGAAGTAAACAAGTGTCTCTCTGCAGCAGTATTTGGATAAGTCTCTTTTGTGGCATGAATGTAGACAATTTTATTCTCAGAATATTTTGTCCTGCCAAACACTGCAGCCAAAAGCAACTTTTCAACACCTCCCCGAAGGATTCCTGACGTTGTGTCAACCTAGCTGGCTGGCCAGCTGTAGCCTAATGTAAAAGATATTTACACTGAGGTTAGGGTCTGCAAAAAGACGAGGAATGTGACTCCAGCAGCACCAAACTTGTCTTCATTACATGCTGATCTTCTTTGTTCGATATCTTGCTAGCCACTGATGAGCCGACGTTTCGGAGACACCTTGGCTTTGTTGGGATGTGGGTGAACTGTGGGTCAACATAGCCACAGCCAACATGACGTTTGCTGTAGTCATTAAAGATCTCCAAAGTGTTTGCAGGACGCTTGTTAGGTAAGATATACTGCAATCTCTTGTTTCTACTAAATACAAGACAAGTTAAATACAGAATATGTTGTTTTCATAGGACTGTCATGGCCAAAACCACTCAGTGTGAAGTTTAGTTGGCTCCTCCATTAAAATCATATACATACTGCAACTTATGATACATGAGATATGGATACTTGCTAGGAATATTTTTTTTTCCATTGAGTAATTAGTGAAGTTATGTATGCATGGATATAAGAAATAAAAAGTTAAGAATTAGATTTACTTTTTTTTTTCAAATAAAGAGTTATACATACATCAATCCTCTGATTGCAATCCAGGCAAAATCAGTGACCCATTTAAATCTGATGAGTAAAAGTGTGCCACCATCTGCCAACCCCAGGAGCCTCCTTGGTAACATTTTGTGGAGTTGGCAGGAGACTGGCTCTCTAAATATTCAATAGGACAAGAACGAGGCCTCTTCAGGGCTTCTGATAGCAACACAAAACCGCAGAAACATGCACCAAGATTGATAGCAATGCTTGCGAATCTATAAAATACTGTACATACCACTACTGCTAAGCTCATCCACAAAACATCTTTGAGTTACAGCTCACTGCTGGACATTTACGGTTATCGTCGTAAGCCAGAAGTTAATACATCCAATTGTTTTAAATTATCTTTTAGATTCTGAGTTGGACCCCAAAACACTATTGTAAATCATGACTCGCACGAATAGCAGAATGTTTCTGGTTTAGAGGAGCTCTATGGAAATAGACTGACTTCATACAAGGCTAAGGTATATATATATGCGTCACATTAAGGACACTCCACAGCTCTAGAGAGACTCATATCCAAGAATTACAATTTAGTAGAAACCGAACTTTAAATTAACGTTTACTGGATTTTTGTGCGATTCTTGCGCTAATTCATGTGTGACAGTACAATGAAATACATCCTACACCTAAAACATCCAAGCATTCCTGCATCCCACAAGCTACTTAAAATAACAACCTGCTTCACATCGACCGTTGTGCTCGTCCTTGAGTGAGTTCGTGAAACCTTTCTTCTCTGGCCTGCCCCTCAGTCTGACTGATGCCACGGCCTTCAGAGGGCCTGGCCAAACACGTGGCTGGTACTTCTGCGGTATTTGCCTTCTGGTCGGAGCAGACATTTACAAGACGTGCCACCCAGTGAGAAGGCAGTGCCCATTCATCACAGTGATTATCACTGGGAGGTCCACTGTCTCCCTCTCTGTCTACTTCTCCTTCTCTGTCTCTCTCAGCGCATGTCTTATCTAACAGTGTCGAAAGATACCTTCCTTATGACTCCATGTTGAAATGAACAAGACGTAATGATGGCATTGACTCTAGCAGTCTTCAGATCAGGTGCAACCATAATACCTGACCCACGCACTGAGTAACTTGCCCTAAAAACAACCCCCCTACCTTTAGAAGTGAGAGCTGTTTTAACCCCCAGCAGACAGCCAAAAGCCTCTGAGGCTGCTAAGCTATGTGCTCTGTGCTCTCTGGTGTGCAGACTATGTGAAAAAGATTGTGTTTTGGCAGGAGTGCTGACGGAGGGCCCGGGATGGAAAGTATCAGTAGGAGCCTGGCTGTGGAAAAGAGGCTGTAGCTCCAAACTGAAGCCCCCTGATCCCTTGAGGTGGATACAGTTCTCACCACACTCTTATTCTGCGGAGTTTCAGGGTTGATATTAAACTTATTGAGAGAGTTTTAAAACCAGTTACACTACAGCACTTCTAGAAGCAGAAAGTAAAAGTGACGTTTTTCTGCCGCTATTACAAGAAGCTGTAACCAGATGAGAAAAGATTCACTTCCAGAAACCTCTAACATGATACAACATTACATTTTAGAGTGAGCACTCCACTTGCACATTCAAGGTAAACCAAGGAAAACATAGGTTCCTGTAATATTCTGTACAAGGTGGACAGTAATGTGACTTTCTGAAAGTCAAAGTCAAAAAAGTTAAATCATTAAATGCTGATTCATTCTTTTTCCTGTAGTACTATCATAACTATTTATCCAGCTTAACCACTGCGTTAATCCGTCCAAGCATTTCAGCTATATTTAAAGCCTGAAAACTGTCTGGTGAGGAATATAAAGCACTGAAATCTTGGAACAGGTGAACAAACTGGCTTTCTCATTTTAGCGTTTGGAAACGCCAGTTGGCTCCAGCCACCGGAGAAAGTATTTATCTTTCCAGAAAGAGGCAAGATTGATAAAGGGCTCATTTATACACGATTATGTTATATGCCTATAACAAACACAAACTAAAGAGGAAAAATGTTTCCTTTGCTCTTAAAATACAATGCCTTGGACTGTTTCTTGTGAATTTATTGCTGAAATTAAAAGCAATGTGCAAGTGCAACATATCTTCATTTATATTTTTGTGTGTGTTTTTTAAAACTGTTTAAGCTCTTCTTCATTTTACGGGAAGTTAGACCTGCTGTAACTTTTTTGTCACAGAGGACACTCTAAAAAATAAAAACTGACATACATATGATCATCCTTTAAGTTTCTAACGCTAACATGTTAGCCAACAGTTGTCTGTCAACACATCCTGCAGATAGGGAGCAACATTACCATTCTTTTAGTTTTGATTGGTGGTCTTTAGCATTTCATCGTGAAAGAATCTGCTCTTTAGCGGCTGCTGAATGCTACACTTTCTTACCAGCTAATTGTTAACCTTGTTTAAGTTAAAGGGCTAAAAGTTGCCATAAAGTTCTGCAGAGAGAGTGATAATTACTTTGGGTTCATCATTACAGGCAACCTCAGTCACAAATAGCCTCGAGAGCTCATTGAGCTTGAATCGTTCATAAATAATAATAATTAAATAAAAGGATAATAATTAAATAATAATAATAATTCAAATAGACGCTTTAACGTCAGAGTTTTCAACAAAGAAGAAATGATTGTTGTTTAAATTCAACATGTCACAGTTTGCTGGCGACCCAGTTGGGATGTCTTACATTATTTCTCACACGTTTGGTGACATGTATGTTGTAAAATGATATCATTCGTTTGTCGTCACTGATTCCTGTAAATGCTTTTACGCTCCTGTAGCAAAAGGGAGGTGCGGCCTGTTGGCTCAGTTTGTTCTTTCACTCTCAGTGCTTGAGCAGCTTATAAACTATTTATTTTGGCTAAAAGCAATTTATTCAAAAAAGCACACATGCAGGACTTCTGAGCAGCCTGTCACTTTCACTCTCTTTCTTGCACACAGAACCCACCCCCCGATTTTTAACACTGTACTCACAAACACCCTATTTTAAAGAGCGGGCTGTCACATCCTGGGTTTGTTGACCAAATAGCATGTGCTTTCTGCAGACACAGACACATCTGACACACTGCTGACTATAGGGGAACATTACAACCATTTCAAGATGTGGAGCGCAGTCTGAGGTACACTCTGCATGCTATACTGACATGTACTTTACTTCATCTCATTCACCTCTTCAAGTGTTTCCTTTTTACACATTCTTTATTTTGCACCAAATGTGATTTTGATCTGATCGTTCCCAAGACCCTCATCAAAATCTTTGACTTTTTGTACTTGATAGACCCTGAATTGTTTCCTATAATGATAAAATAGTGCATATGGCCAAGCCAATAAGTGTATTTACAACAATAAGTACACTTTGAAACAGAGAGCAGAGGAATGACATTCAGGCATTAAGAGACAGTGCGAACTACGAGACAGAAGTGGATGGTTTCATCTGGCTGGCTGTCACTTTCATAAATCAATCATGTCTTTATGATCAGGCCTGTAAAGAACACGATGGAGTTGGAAATGTATTTTTACACATTTACCACCTTGAATCTTGCTCTGTTTAACGCTGACACGGTCTGGTATGAAACACTGGGGAGGCCTCCTGTTCGAAGAAGGCAAAGGCTGAGGTCGGGTTGATAAAAATAAAGTGGTTGTTAAACCAGTGCAATTCAGTTTTATATACCGGATGCACGTAATTTCAAAGGCCAGTATACTTGTAAAAAGGTGTTTAATTGCTTTATTACAACATTGCATTCAGATTAAGTTATAAAATATGGTGCGTTGCCAGGTCTGCCAGAGCATGTTTCATTTCAGTTATCCACCTACCGCCTGTTTTATTTTATCAGTCACCAGAGCTAACAGACAACTGTGGGGAGGACCTGTCAGATTTCTGTTTTTACAAAGGACAACCTCTGATGTCATGTTACTCTCTGGCCCAGAAACCTTCATCTTTCTGTTCGCAACTGGGCAAAGGACCAGAGATGAGGGGGAAAATGGTCGAGAACTTACTGTGATTTCAGTGATCGTAGCAGACGGGTCTGTGAATACTCGATAACTGTCTTGAGACCTGGTTGACAAGAGAGTCGATAAACCAGTGTTGGGGTTTTTTTTGTCTTTCTTAACTACTTTTCTAACATACTGAAAAACTGTAGTCTATACTGACCATTTAAATAACTGTTGTATGAACTAAAGCTCTGTCTTTGCAGAACAATTTCAATTCATATTCATCACTGCTAAGGATGGGCGTGCCCCAAAACCTGACCTTTTTCTGCATGATGAATGGAGATGCAGTTTTAAACTGGTCTTGTCTTTGGTTAGACAGCAGAAAAAAAAAAAGATCTTAGTTTGATCCAACTTAACAACAATATCAGACACTTTCTCCTAAAGCGGGGCTATGGCATGATCGAAATAACACCTGCAATTCATTTCTGCAAGCAGCATTTATCTTGAAGCTATGCAGGCCAGAAAATGGCCTTTTTCTTCCTTTGAGTTCAGGATTTGACTCCTGTGGGTTGTAAAAAGGGGACTCGTGAAAGCCCGAGCCAAATAAAAGATAAAAAGATAATGTTTTCACTTGCGCAGGTTATGGAAGTGGCTGAAAGTAAAGCAGCTGGGATACATGTTTCAAACACCACATTTGGTAAGCAACCAGGGAAATAATTCTGTGCAGCTAAAATGTTCTTCTATGAAATAAAAAGTATTTTATTGTAGGTCTAAAAGTCAATTTGCTCCTTCAGATTACAGTTCATCAGGCTGGAATCGGCTCAAGAATTGAAAGTGAAAAGATTATGAGGCTGAAGGAACATTTTGAAATCGGAATATGTGAATATAGCGTACATTTTCACTATCCTGCCGTGAGTTAAAAGAGAGAAACAAAGCAACTCTTATGCCTGTTAATTAAAGATGATGCTTGTGTTAACAGGTTGTTATCCAAGCTTTGCAATAATACTGGAAACTTTAATTTTGCCAGTTAACATGCTAGTAAGTATCTTTGTTTGTTTAATCTGTTCAAACACTTGCATATCTAGTTATTTCTCCATGCTTCCATGTGCCATGCAGATATGGCTCACTGACGTCTGACTCTCTGAAATAAAGCCAAAAAGTGTACATGTATACCAAAGAAATGTCAAAAGAGGGGTTATGTAAGCACACCACTCCAACTTTGATTGAATGATCACTTTTTTACATCTTTGTGTCACTGTTGTAGCTCCTTAAGGTGGTATAATCCGAAGGCTAACTGCAAAGACGATGAGAGAGTCTGTCGAGCAGCACGAGCGCAGTGAGGTAATTGGAAAGCCAGTGTGGTCAGCAGGAACATATGAAGGAACCCATGAAACAATAGGAAACACATGTTCGCATATTCCCTCTGGGAGGGGCTTATGGCAAGTGGTACATACATGCAATCATGTCTAATGACATGAATTCAGTTTTCAAGTGGGAATGATGCAAATGCACAGTGAGGTTGAGTGTAGACATTTAATACACCTTCCCTAATCGTTCGCAAGTTCATATGTTCATCATAATGAAATCCACAGATATGGATGTATGACACAACCCTGGCAGCTTTGGAAGTTTTCCATTATGTCACACATCAGGCTGAATATTCTGGCCCTCACTGTATCAGCAGCCATCCTTTAAATGGAGCGTGCGATAGCTTGTCTTTCACAATAAGACTTTGTGTGATAAGAGGCAATAGCGGCAGCATTCTTGCATCGCGTGTGCGCAAGACTCCATGTTCCAACTTGGTAACAGTCAGTGGCCAGGTTGCCACATGAGTGCGCACCAGCCATCACCACATCCTTGGAAAATAAGTCAGCTTGGTCGGATCTTTCATCACTGTAATGTAAAAATACTTAAAAACAGCAGAATACACGGGGAGAACATGGAGGATGGAGTTGTTTGTGACAGAAGTATGCCACTTGTGGTATTTTACTGCAACAGCAAATTAGCCGTAGCTCCCAGACAACATCTTAAAAACAAATCAACATTTTCCACTTTATATTTACATTCCCATTACACCAGTGATGGAAGCAACTGCATTTTTTTCTTAAAACTAATTCCTTTTCAAACACAGTGCAGTGAATGCGCAGGAAACTGGAGTCTCTTCCTTCTCTTGCACAAAATGCAAAGATCAGAGGAAGGAAGAACTTAGATTACCCATTCATAAAATGATTCCTACTACTTAGCGGCCATAAATTAACCATGACACACTCTGGCTCAATATCTACATATGCACGGCTCATCACTGTGAGCACTTTGGCTGCAAATGAAGTCCACAGGTGCTGAGATAGATTCCTCCACAGCATGGATCTACTTCAGAGTGCCACCTAGAGGTTGTAGTGAGGAAGAGAAAAAACCCCAGTGGAGGAAATTATACATCTGAGATTACGGCGAAGTTCCTCTTTAAATCATCTCAAATGTATTTTCAAATGTGAGATTACATGCAAAAAAAATGATATTTGAAGGATTAAGACTTGAGGCTGTGACAGAACAATTGCCAGTGAACCTTAAGAAGAGGGGCTGAAGTAAGTGAAGCCTGAGTGCCTGTTGGGAAAGTGTAGGTGAAAATAAGAGCAGACACACACTGTATCATGGCTGTCAGAAATGGTCTAAATTTGGATGCCTTGTAGGTGACAACAACCCTTCAAAGTAGGTCTGACCTACATGAAAGTTTTCAATTGTTTACCCAGACTGTAGAGGCGCAATGACAAAAGATCAAGTGCTCTTCATAAAGTTTTACAGTCTCTCTGCCGCGGCACAAAAATGTGAATGAGCTCCTCAGTTTTCCCTGGCACAAGGTCCGAGACTAAAAGCACAAAAGATCACGAACAGACGACCAAAGCCTAAACCCGTCGCCACAAAGATAAACAGTGATACAGCAAAGGACGTGGCTTTGAATGGAAGAACTGCCCACATGCACAGCCCCACATCCCCAGCCACTGGCATATCTCTGATCACAGCCACATAGCGTGATCCTAGAGGCACTGAAAGACCACTAAAGCGCTGCCACAGATGACTCCAAGCCCCTAACCACACACCCTCCCATACTCTGAGATGCAGGGCAGAATGAATCCCTCCAAGTGTGATGTCAGTCCTTCCGAGGTCTTAAACCAGAGCAGTGTGGTGACACTGGCTGCATACCCTCGTTATGTCTCTCTCTTCTTGCCACTCTGCTCCGGTTCTCCTCTCGGCTGGCTGAAATGTCTCCCAGAGGTCCCGTGGTAGTGCATCTCTGCTAGACAATAGAGAGAGAGTGTGTGGCTGTAGTTTCCTATCCCCATGTAAGTTTTGGGGATAAAAGGGTGAAAGAACTGTTGCCCTCATAAGAAACCTTGATTAAGTTCTGTAAAGGACATCATACCCAGTCCTCTATTGTAGTTTTCCATAATGAATTTGCAATGTGTGTGTAAATATCACAAAACTGATTACCACTACAATATACCCTTTAATATTTAGAGCCAGTGAAATTAAATAACTTTCTCACGACCACGCTTTTATGTTTTTTGCTGTTGTCTGCTTTTACTCATGCAAGAAATGGCTGCTATTCCAAAGATCATTACTCAGTGTCTCAGAGTGTAAACACATCTGGCTCCGAAATCTCAACTGGAGAACCGCTTCGCATGCATCTGTTTGCAGCAAATCAGCAGATCAACAACAAATTGAAGAGGAGACAGTCAAAGCTCAAGGGTCCTCATCGCTGCCACACATGTGGAACATCCGCGTAGTCCCAGGGCCGTCTGTGAAGTGGGAGCCTGCATTAGACGTGGCCTGGGAGAGTTTTTAACGCCTGCCTGGCTGTGGTGTAATGAAGCAGACACATTTTTATGGTAGATTATAAGAAGTTCCCCCTGTAGATTGGGCCCACTTGTTATAAGACTGGGTCCAAGCTCATCTGTACAATTTATTAGTCTATATCTGTCCAGATGGACGGTGTAAAACCTGCTACAGTGTGTAGGAAGGTCAGTAAGTATAACATTAACTTCAAAAGCAGCTGATTTAACACAAGTTTCCTGGTTTATAGTGGAAAACCTGGTGTTGAAATGCTAGTCATTTAATTTCAATGAATCCATAACAGGTCCTATACTGCCCTCATCTGTGGGTCATTGGTACAACAACTGCACAACAACGTCATATCTTTTTTTTTATGCTGTTTGTATTTTTTATTTTTTATATTTGTTTCCCAACTACAATCAAGATGCAAACTTCCCCTTGGGGGACAAATAAAGTAATTCTTAATGAAGTAGCTGAGGTAAAAATCCTTAAAGTGTTTTATTGTTTGCGCTCATTCTTTATTTCTGTTGATCATTTGAAAGCATTGCATTTGCAAGTGCAAGTGCAAGTGGCTGCATGAAAATTTAAACTAGGAAAATAATGCTGATGCATGAAAAGCAACTTTTATACATTTCAAACCAGTGAAATCAGTGATGCAGAAAACTATGGCCACAAATTTTTGCAAAATAAAAATGTCCAAATGGGACGTAAATGCCACATGATGACAGAAGTACCACATGACACGTAGGAAAAAATATTATCATTATTAGATTAAAATATTATAACAATTACAAATAATTTAAACGGGCAATGATTCTATGAAATCACAGTTCTCATAAACCGTCACCGTCAAACATAACCTAATAAGACCCTTTAAGGTATTGCATTCAGTGGTGCGTTTGAGGTGTCTCATAGCTAGTTAGGAGAAAGGACACACTGTAATCTCATGGCAGCCATTTTCACATGACATAGCACAAAGAAAGCTCTTTGGTATCTAATTTGACAATGGCTGCATAGATATGTCAGGGACCTGTACGAACTGTACCAGCTGAAAGTTTAATGATATGACTCGCTGTCGCTCTCAAATGGAGCAGAGGAAATGTTCTTATTAGTCTGACCTGTGGTTTTCCTGCTCTGACATGTCAAAAAGGCTGCTGTTAAAAAAATATAATGCTCCATTGTTACTTTACCACAGTGAAAGACCTGAATACTTCTTCCACCAGTACTCATGGCACCCTCTATACTGCGGTGCTAGAGCTGGTAGAGCACGACAGCATTTGTTCTCCTACTGATTTTATGTTGGGCCAATGATAGGATTTATTTTCTTGTTTGTTTGTTTTTTCAGACGGTTTCATGCTGTATATTTATATTCAGACTTCCCCAGATCATTTACATAATGTATGCCAGTATTCAAGTAAAGGTACAATACTGCGTTTCCTTTATATGTTGTAATTTCAGGCAAAACCTGTCTGTCACTGACCACCTGGAACAGGAGCTATGGAGCAACAGCTTCACTATACCGTAGGCCAATTATTCCTAACAACAGGAACTTGTAACCCAGGGGTATTTCTGTTGTTGCCAGGGGGAAAGATTGCAGACTAGACTAACTAATTAGAAAAAAATAAAATAAAGTAATAATACTGATTTGAATGTCCTTCACAGTTAAATCAGGTGTTTTTAAGGTGGTGTAATTGTATTTGTAATAAAAGCTAATTAGCAAGAGAGCAGAGGAGGATTAAATCATAATTATTGAAAGTAATGAATTAGTAACTGAAATATTTATCACATAAACTGCTTAACTCAATCACTAATGGAATAAACGGTCCCATCCACTCTTTGCAGCTCAATGTCACTATGAATGGAAACTTGAACAAATCAAATCGTCACATTTTAATCATGTAAAATGTTGTAACAGCCGCGATTACTTCCACTTTTATATGATCCATGAATACAGTGGCATCCAGCTTGTAAGTTATTCAAATGAACTCACTTGGAACATGAATGGTGGTGTTGATGTGTGCTGTTCTTGACTTTCACAAAAAAGTTGTAGGCTGTTATAGTTGTAAACTAACAAAGAACATATCGTGGGAAACAGTCCCTGAGCAAATGTCACCTTCGCCATCACTCAGAGAACTCCACACAAATGAATTTTGACCTTTGTGGCTAAGCTTAAAACAAAACAAAATCTGGTATTTTATTTAAAGCATTATTGTTTTCTATTTCTTTACTGACACGTTGGAGAAAGGAAAGTTAAAGACGGAGAAAGAAGACGGGAGGCCTTCGTGTTTCTGTCTGCGCGTGGACTTCCTTGTTAGCGTTGCCGTGGTTACCTACGATGACTTCGTTGGAGTCCCTCCCTCCGAGTTCTGCCCCGTCAGTGCTCGGCGCTCACTCCAGTCAGTTGACTTGTAAATAGTGAAGGTGCACTCAGAGAGGACAGAGCTGTCACAGACCGAGTCAATGAATTCCTCCAACATGAATTTCACTTTACAGTCACCGGTACGTAACTAACTTTTGTTCCCCAACAGTCCGGTAACCAACTTACTCGTTACACCAGTCAAGTCAGGTTAGCTTATGAACCTGAGAGTCTGCTCTATGTTGTTGCTGTTAGCCTAACGTTAGAAACTGAAGTGGATGTTATGGGGAAGTCCTCAACTTATGTTTAAGTTTGTATAAAAGTTTTAGTTACACAGCATTACAAACAGGAAGTTTCACAATAAGAAAGCGTCCAGAGAAGGAAGTGAACGTTTTATATTGTTACACGTGTTTTGTGAAACTGCAAGCTGTTGAGTGACAATTTACCGTCGTGAGTCTGTGACCTCTCTCCAGGAAGTGACCTTTATTTTGGTGACCTGCTATGCTTGAAATATCTCAGGCTGTTGGACGGATGTAGTCGGACAAAACATTTGGCTAATCCTAAATACTTTTACCAGATTTGTTGTTCTGTGCTGGATATTTCTTCATAAGAGGCCCAGTTTGGTCAGGAGCTTGACTGAAGTTAGGGATCTTCTTAAAAAGGTTGAAAGCAATGTAGCCTAACGGTGCACCTGCGGCTGCAACAGCAACATCAAAAAACATGTCTTTCCCTCGGAAGGTAGGTTCAAGATGCTAAAGCAGCTCCACACGTTCTGCTTTGTTTTCCGAAAATGAGTTAAATGATAGGAAAAAAAGGTCAGCATTCTGCAAAATACAGTTCTGTCACTTCATCGCGGCCGCTTAAAACATCTGGCACATCTACACACGATACTTATTTTCTGGAAATATATCATGCATTGTGGCCCTGAAAGTCATCACAACTACATTTTACTCTTTAGTTTTGACATTTTGCTGTGGATGGCATTTCTAATGGTCCCTATTATAGATCCTTGCCACAGTGTGTCACAGAAAGTTGAAACTGTAGATTGAGATGTATGATTTAAGTCATATGATTGTTGTTTTATATAACTCAGTGAGCAGTTTTTTAAAGTTGGTGCAAAAGAAACAAGAGATGCGTCTGCAGAAACCTTGTGCTCTCGGCTGCAGCCCAGAAAGTTTCTCTGTAGTTGAGACTACGACGTCAGTGCCAGCTTAGAATGTAGCTTGTGTGCACTCCTAACGCAGGTGGACAAGAGAAACTTGATGTGTGTGTGAACAACCTCTATCTCATTTGTGTTTGCCTGATCGTTAATTTAAACAGACGGGCTGTTTCATTCTCCTTCTACTTCAGCTGTGTTGCTTATGACACAGTTTTACCTTTAACCTGTGCTCAGTTTGGCTTGCCGGTACCAAGTGCTGTAGCTCTAACAGCTGTCATGTGTCAAACCATAAAACAGATAAAGGTAACAGTATGCAAAGCAGTAAGGTCCAGCATTTAAAAGGCGGATCTTAACAAATTACACGTACATCATTTTTAACAAGATCATTTTTTTTCCTTAAATGTATGATTTATTGCAATTTCTAAAATAACATATTATCTTGCACATGTGGATAAAAACACTATATCACTCTTTCCAAACAGCTTCACCTTAGTTCCCTTTCTTATTTCCTCTCTCATGCCTCAGCTCTGTCTCCTGATCACTGCCTGTTGGTGACTTTTCTCGTGAGGGTTGTCATGCTTGCGACAGACATGTTCAGAAATAGCATGTGGCTCGATGCTTACAGGACGAAAATGTTTACACCAGTGTTTAGGTACCTCTCTAAATAGCATGCTTTACTGAACACACAAAGAATTTAGAAATGTTTATTATTGATATTGCTTTATGTAAATGAGGGGTCCAGGCTGTGAATCAGTATTAGAATAAATGTATTCAGCCTCAGTGAGCGTTATGAACAAAAATATAGATTTTATTTGTACCCTGAAGTTAGAAGAGCCTATAATGTGTGTGTGAATGCACGTGTGTGAGCAGGCGCGCGCGCATGTGTCTGTGTGTGCGTGTGTGTGAGAGAGTTTGTGTGTATTATGTCTCTGACCCTGTACTCTTGTTCTGTCCTTTTACGTGCCTACATGCATGTGTCTTTCCCGTCTGCTTGCCTGATACCAGTCCCACATATCAACATTTGCGTGGGCCAACACACATACACACACAGTGTCTGCGTTCATGAATCAACTGAGCCAACTCACACCAGCCTCTGGAAGGCAGTCTTCCAAACCAGTGCACTTAGAACTTCAGTCTGCATGAAACCCACCACTAAGTGACTTATATCAGTCAATATTTCCAGTCAGACAGGACCCTCCTCGTCATACCACAACTTTCTTTGCAGTTCTGGGTTTACTTGTCAGATGACATTAGACTCAGCAAAGGCCGTCGTCCCTGAAGGGAAGGAGAAGAGCAGCAGCTGTTGTAGGTGTGCAGCACAAAGAGGGAGCAAATCGGACATAATGTGTGACTGAATAGCAGAGAGAGAAAGAACATTAATGAATTTGCAGGTTTACATGACGACACTGATGCACTCAGCTGCATTTTTTACTTTGAATTTAAATTGCTTGTATAACTAATCAAAAACTAAAAAAAGAAAATAGTTTTCTTTCTGTTATTTTAATGTACATTTGTATTTGAACTGTTAATGTGCTGAGGACAAGGGTTATTTTTTTATTCTGTTTCTTATAAATTAGGTTCAAACTGACTTTTTTTTACAAACAGTATATGAACACTGACATATTTTTGATCCAGTACATATTTTCAGAGCAATGTTTTTAATAAAGGAGCTGTACTTATTTAAACTGAACACTCTCCTCCTGTCTCCCTCCTAGGTTTCATCGACTTATTAAAGAGGTGGTTGCTAAGAGATGACAATCGGTGACATTGGTGGGAGCCTCTGATGTAGAGCAGCCTGAAGCTCGACTTCTCCAGGATCTCTTCCCTCCACACCTCTGTGTCTACCTGGCTCATGTGAAGGACGCTGGGAAACGCTCCTTTATCAACAGACTCGCAAATACGATGGCAGCTTTCACTGCTCCTTGTGCCACCAGCAGCAGCGCGACCGGCGCGGTGGCCCAAAGTGCATGGCGGAGGCAAGGAAGCGGCGAAGAGGCGGGTAAATGTGAGAACGGGGACGTTGGACAAAACACCATCCTGGAGAAAACCCATGAGTTCTTCCAGATGTGTGACATCGAGAACAAGGGCTTCATCACCCGCCGTGACATGCAGGTGAGGTTACTGATGCAAAGGTGACTATCTTGAGTGAGCTTTAGAAGATGTGACTGTGTTTAGTTGCATGAAAGTAGATGAAATAGAAGAAATTCAATGATTTAATGTCAGCACAGATTACACTTTGTAGCAAACTGCTACAGAAAATAATAGAAACACATTTATATCAACTTCTCACTGCTGTTTGGACCATTTTTTAGCATCCACAGTTTACAGATTCACATTTTCAACGACAAGTCCTTATTCAGCCAGAATGAGCGTAATAAACGGTCTGTGTGCTCATTAATGATGCTGAGCAGGACACAGGGGGAGGACATGTGCACCTTATTCAAAGCAGCATGAAAGAGACTGAGACACAGAGAGCCACGCGGAAGCTTTGTCATGCAACTCCTCCGCTCGCATTATTGTGCAGATCCACTTGCCCCCTCGAATATTCATCCCCGCCGCGGCTCATCCTTTGATGAAGCACTTGTAGGCTCCCGCTCTGAGGGGCATAAATACATAGAGGGGCTGCTTTGATCTGGTGTTTATCATAATAGATTGGAAATTAGATGGCAAGCAGGACAGCGGACCAGTTGTGGTCACTTCTATTTGCCATCTGTCCTGAAGAGTACAGTTTACTCAAAGCAGTTCTTGATACCCGTAGATATATTTGTTATACGCTCTCCGTATATCTGCCAAAGGCTGCAGATCATCTGACAAACTAAATGAGCGGTGCTGTTTACATTTATGTGCACTCTTGAGTCCCAGTATTTTCGCTGGGTTTCTGCAGCTTTAAAGGACCGTTTCACACCATGACCTCCAACACGCTAGCTTTACAATTCTAGCGTTTGCTGACATAAGGGATATGTTCTGCTCTGATAACAAACTTTACAAGAACGGCTGATAGTCTTCCACAGATGCCACCCGTTCCGCGTGCCTCCCCTGGATTGTATGGGTGGCCTCGGTCAACATTTGCAGCAATGTAAACACGGCTGAAAAAGCGAGCTGCTTACAGAGGTGTGGCTGTGTTGGCTTTTCTTGTCATGGTCAGAGGGTTTCTCAGGAGCTTCTCACTCTGTCATGACCCACTCCTCCCCTCGCAAACAGTATCCAAGCCTACTTAAAATATTCTCTTAAAGGGCTCTTTAAAATCTCTTTGGAGCCAACATCTGTTCCAGTGGAGCTGCCCAGCGGTCAATCATTGAAGTATGCAGCTGCACTGGGAACATCCCAGGTGTTAATGTGTTTAACTCTATGAGTGTGTGTTGCTGAAGATGATGCATGACCATGGAAAACGTAGCGGTTAAAAAAAGAATTAGAGAGATTTAAAGCCTCCCATCCTGTGTTACTGGAGCTAATTTAGTCTCATTTTGACTGGTAGAGCTATGTGGCGAAGAAGCACCAACGGTTCTGTTTCACATGATAGCCAATGCGCAAATGACTGTCCTTACTGGTGCAAAGGAGTAGTTGTTATAGCTACAGTATAGTTAATGTCCTTGAGGCTTTGTTCTTGCCAGTAGCAGCTGTGCTCTGTGTCTTGTTAAATAGAGGCTGAACGGCGGGCTCCCTCTCAGTGCGGAGGAGTTGGAGAACGTATTTGATACCCTTGATGCCGACGGCAATGGATACCTTACCCTCGATGAGTTCTCCTCCGGCTTTAGTACGTCTGCAGTCTGTTCCTACTTAAAATGCCGCTATTCATATCACCAGTAGGTGTAGCCTGATGTTTCGATTGTGAACTTAACAACTTGATTTTCTTAGGTGAGTTTTTATTTGGCCAGAAGATTTCAGTAGAGGAAGGCATGGGTGAGAGGAGCCCTTGTAAAAGCCCGGCTGAGGTCCTGTACCAGACCCAGTGGGAGGAGAGCCTGGCGAGAGGAGATGAGGATGAAGAGGAACACTTTTGCATGCTTATGGAGAGCCTCGGAGCCAACAGCGTCTTTGAGGAGTGAGTACTGTGTGGGTGCGCTTGTGTTGTTAGGACTACTTCAGGTCTTTGCACACTTTGTCAACCTCTCCTTTAAGTCTACGCTATATTTAAGTGACTTAGCCTGAGACCATAATCAGCTGTGTAAACTAAACAGAGCTGGAAGTTTCCACTCAGCAAAGCAAAGCTGTTCCTGTGCTCCCTCTCTCACCAATCTGTGCTCTGCCTCTCTGTATCGCCGTGTTGCTACTTATATATTTAAGTCTGTTTTGGCACACGGAGCTACACATACATTTGCATTTCACAAAGCATGGAGTCATTAATAATTCTCACTGAGCTCGGCTTGTACGTTGCTTTGTTAGACAAGATAGATATCTAATGACGGGATGATACGAAATGCATGACTAGGCTCACCTTTAACAAACAAGTTCCAACTCAGTAAAAGTAAACAGTGGTGGAGGTGGATGCCAGACGTACACATCCTATTGGCTTCCGCCTACCTGGCCACCCTGATCTTTTCAGTCGCATCAGTTTGCGCAGCACTACCTCATATTGATGTTGACCAGAGTTTCAGGATAAGCATTTGTAACAGTTGAAAAGTCTTCCAGGCATTTGTTGAACTTTTTTTTTTTTTTCCCTGACCTAATCATAGCGTAGAGTCACCTTACACTGTTTCTTGTGCAAATATTGATACATAACTATTTTCCCATTGTGCAGTTTTGATCATCTTACAACAGATTTTAAATCTCAGTGCCTCAATCCTAGTTTATATTCCGTGTTCTGATTTGGCTGTCGTACAAGTGCATTGGTTGCAGACCTTGGTATACACAAAAATGTCCTTTTTAAGGGCCTCTATAATCTGCCGTCTCTGTGCGTGTGCTTGTGTGCAGTAGTTGCTAAGCTTGAATTCCTGCCCGTGTCCTTGTCACATCATTTTCTATTCACTGAAAAAAGAAGAGTGAATATCTCATGAAACCGCATGACACAGACTGCTGCACGTGGTCACGCCTGCTTCTTCATCCTATCCCATCAGCCCTGCTGAGGTGCGCAGTCTGTGGGCCCAGCTGCGCCGGGATGAACCTCACCTTTTATCCAATTTTGAGGACTTCCTGGCCAGAGTGACATCCCAGATCATAGAGGCTAACCAGGAGAAGAGGGAGATGGAGAGCGCTCTGAAAAGGTTGGAGGGGTGACGTGTTGAACGTGTTTGTCTGATATTTGATTAGCAGACAAGGGAGAAGGTTCAGAGGTTCAGAGAGAGAGAGACTGAAGTGTCTTCCTAATTAGTGTGTGCACATCATTTAAAGAAGCTGTTTCCGTGTAGTCAGCTTTACGCTGTGTGCTCCTGAATAATAAACATGTTGTTTCTTAGGACATATCAAGGAGGACATTCCCAGTATACTGTGCTATATGAGTTTATTGACCTTTGCAGATGTTTTACACCCATGTTGAAGTTCAAACTGTACACAGCACATTATCACATTTGCGTTTTACACAGGAAAGCAGCAACACACGATGATGAGATCCAGCGTCTTTATGAGGAAATGGAGCAGCAAATAAAAACTGAAAAGGACAGGATTGTGCTGCAGGTACAAACACACGATTGATATCAAACCTGTTTTTATCCTTTTGTTGCTGATTTTATTAAATACCGTCTTCCTCTTAACCTTCATCCTTGTACCTTGCTTCTTTTATCCCTACACTAAAGGACTATGAGCGGTTTCTGTCTCGCAGTCAAGACCTGGAGCTGCAGCTGTCCAGCAAGGAGAAGGACCTGGAACAGCTTATTCAGAAACAGAGAAGGGTGAGTGAGAGGTAGCAAAAGAGTACATTGCAGTGTTTACAGTCAGCGACGAAGACTTTACACACACACACACACACACACACATACATTCTTTCTTTAGTTATCCCACAGGGGAATTCAGCTGTCAGAGCAGCAACACATGAGACACATCAAACAAGACGATGGATAACAGAATGCTATAAAAAAAACCAGAAAGATATAGATGAAAGAGCACCTTTTCAAAGCAGCATTAACAGTCTTTCAGCACTCAGTTATGTGGAGAATTCTATCAAATACAATCTAATCAGTGTTTCTCCAGTGGGCTTCTTCATGCAGCAGCAACAACATCTCAGCTGTTTAGAGATACTGTTAGATGTTAATAGGTTCTGTCACACCTTCATTGACATACTTGCACTCGGGCTTTTAAGGCTAATTAGTAAACTGAAATTAATTCTGGTCACGCCAACAAGCACTTTCTTTCTCTCCACAGCTCCTTAGCAGCTCTAATTAATATGTCAGCTGTTTACCAAGCCTCCTGTTTGTTGAACAGTTATCTATACAGGCTGTACAGCGGCATACAGCCTGGCACAGCTTCAGAAGCATTCAAGAAGGCTCTGCTCACTATTGTTTATGTTAATGCCATTTTTGTTACGTAAGCAGTTTGTTGGGAAATACTCTGAGGCAGTCAGCTGTTTGAAGTCAATGTGTCTTCATGTCATTCTTTTCCCTCGCATTTATCCTATGACTAGGGTTAAAGCAGGTCACTGTGAATTTAACAGCCAGGCTTTTGACTGTGCACCTCTAGGCGGGGCCAAAGTCCTTATCCTAAATTATTTATCCATAAATGATTCATTTCAGTTAAAGTGTATTCATGTGGATGTGATCAGAGAGAGCTTTCCAACACTGGCTTATTGATTATTGAATAATATACATCATGCAGTAATATTTACTGAAAGGTCAGTACTTTCCCAGGAGATGGGCGCGCTCCTTGCATATGCACATATGTCACATCCCAAACTGTCTTTTCAATTGTCCAGTTGGAGCACCAGTGCCAGGAGCTTCACAGTGAACAACATGTGACCAAGGTGGAGAACGTGAAGCTAAAGCAGACGAATGACGAGTTGGCTCGGGAGCTGGAGCACACCAGCCAAGAGCTGATCCTGGCACAGGAGCAGCTGAGTGTGCTGCAGGATCAGTCCGCGCGGCTTCATGAGGAGAAGGAGATGTGAGTTGTTGCTACTCTCACTCGCTCAGGAGAGATTGTTGGGCTTCTGTCAACATTAGATTTTACAACTGTGCCAGGTGACTTTCACTAATTTGGATGCCTGTGCCATCGGGCTGTAAAACTGTCAACATCATTTACATGGTTGTGCTGACAGACGCAGCAGCAATGTCAGTTTAATTACTGCCGTTTATTTTGTGTATCTTGCTTATTAAACTTATTCCGCTGATATTTCCCTATTACACTGCACGCCTATATTGTGTTATAAAAAAAGCTTTCGTTTCAAATGCTGTGATACTTCCTTTAAGAGGGTAGACAAGAAAAGAAGATGTGTCTGTGGTATACACGCACTCTAGTCTAAGAGCTCATTTTACTTCACTTTGTCTGGGTCGTAGTTTTTAATAAAGTGTAACCAGAGCGTATACTCCTTCTGTTTGGTCATAGAGTATTTGTAATAAAGGATACTTTGTTGTTCAACACAGGGAAATATACAGACTCACTGAGGGACTCCATCGAGAGCGAGCTAGCCTTCTCAAACAACTGGACCTTTTGAGGTATGGATGTAGCTGAAGACATGTAGCTGTACTGACATGGATCATTACATTGCAGGTCATTAGGCTCTAAATGAACCTAATGGTTTCAAGCCATTGAACATAGCTCAGTGTAGTCCTGTGTAGTAAACAGTTGTAAAGAATGAATGAAAGTCTGTACTGTTGCCAGTTGTTTCACACTGATTCGAGCTGCAGCCTGCTTCACTAAGCTTCACTAAGCTGACATATCATGATTAGCTCAGGAAAGAATTGTAGCCATACACCATGTGATGAACATGATGTCTCAGAACAATCGGTGCTAGCATAACGTACAACAGAAAACAGCATTTCAGACTTGGTTAGCATTTATATGAATAATGATCTTGGCCAGTTACACAATTTAAAAAAACATGTAGAAGTTCAATATGATGCAAACACTTTAGGTTCTGTCTGTAATATTTTAATTTCTTTGTTATGTCCAGGGAAATGAACAAACATTTACGGGATGAAAAAGACATGTGTTATCAGGTATGTGTCGTTTATTATAGTGGAAGTCATTCACTGTATTATTTAAACTGCTGCTCTTCATATATCTTTTTATCTAAATATTAGAGGAACAGAGAAAAAAACGCAAGTGCTCAGCTTTGAATAGCTGCTCCAACATTTACACTGAACCTCTCAAGCTGCAGTGTGATTAAAAGCGTCTTGTTTTATGTCTGTAGAAACCAAAGAAAACACCCGGTTTGAAGCAGAGGCCTTTAATCAACGTGGTGAAACACTCAAACACAAATATCTTCAAAAGGTAAACCACCGCAATACATACCAATGTCACTGATCTTCATTGTGTCTGTATGGAACACAGGCTACAGTCTGCACAGTGTAAATGTTCTGTCATCAAGTGCATTGTTTCCATTTAGTGGGCTTTAATGTTACTTTCCATCTGCAGTGAGGATGAGGAGGAGCAGACCACCAGTGCTGTGAGGCAGAACGTGGCCAATGGGTCGTGCCCATCGCCTTGCACAGCAGTGACAAGAGGACACCTCCAGAGGATCATTTCCATCGAGGAGGACCACCTCCCACATTTACTCCAGAATGACTGTCAGGCCCAAACCCCACTGCAGGAGTGTGCTGAGGGAGAGGAAGCCTCAGACAATGAGGAGAATATTGACTTGGTGATGAACGATATTTACCCATGTGCGTCCGCCGCCCAGCAGCAAAAGTCAAAGGGAGCTGGGGAAAAAAGGGAAACCCCTACATCTCCGAGGGGTCAGCCTGTTGGCAAGGAGACCAGCATCAATGTAAGCATGTGCAGCACTGAGTGATTGGTGTAAAGCATTTCTTGATTGCAAAAGCCTCCAGTTGTCCAAGCCACTTTGTAGATATGCAGAGGAAATGCAGTAGTACTTTTCAGTAATGCAGCATCATTATGTTGTAACATTAAACCCTGTAGCCCTGCTCTCATCATTCCTGTTTCTTCAGGAGGAAGGCGGGCTGCTGCCGCCAGACCGCCTCTTCAAAATCGTCCTGGTGGGGAACTCGAGTGTGGGAAAGACCTCCCTTCTTCGACGATTCTGCGATGACTGCTTCCATCCCGGCACCTCTGCCACTGTGGGTGCGTGCGTAGACGCAGTCAGTTCCTGTCAAGCGAAGGCTGCGAAACCAGCAGCCTTGTGGTTGACCTCAGGCTCTCTATGTGTTGAACATTGCAGTTGGTTTTGACGCTGCAGCAGTGTCAGCAGTGAAAGGACGAGCTGTGAGGCTGAATGTAGCTGTGTGTTGTGGCTAATTAGCTTGTATAGATAGAATACATTGGTCTGTATGACTCACAATGCATAAGCTGATTTTCTTTAGCCTGTACTTTAATTGTTAGTGTTGTATTGTTAAATGTGCATTATTATCATTATTATTATTATTGTTATTATTATTATTATTAGTAGTAGTAGTCATTTTCTTTTTGTTTTCCTCTCTTTATGCGGTGAAGTGCTATATAAATAAAACTGAGTTGAATAATCTTCTAATATAAACATCTTCACATTGAAATAAGTTGCCTTCCGGTTACACAACAGCCACATTAATTCAAATACTGCACATGTGCAAATGTTTACTCAGTGGATGTGGAGCAGTCAGCAATAATGAAACAACTAAAATGTGCTGACTGACTGACTGGCTGTGTTTTCTTGTGTGCGTGCGCAGGTATAGATTACAGTGTAAAGACACTAACTGTGGACAACAGCCAGGTGGCGCTGCAGATGTGGGATACAGCAGGACAGGAGAGGTGAGGCATCAACACACGAGGTGAAGGGATTTGAAAATGGTCCGTCATGTACTGTGACGCTGCTGTGCTTCTGTCAGCTGTGACATTATAATGAAGTTACTTTCGGAACCGCTGACGTTTCACTGAAACAAATCATTTTCTTTTTTCTTAGAAAAGCTGTAAAACATCCAGTTTTCTTCTTTATTCAGCACGTTTTAAACTTAAAACATCATTTGTGTTTTACTGTTTGTTGCTGAAATGGGAGTACAGCCAAGAGGTGTTCAGAGATTTTAGAAGTAGTGGTGAAAACTTCCTCTCTTTGTCTACTTCCCCCTTCTCCCGCAGGTATCGAAGCATCACCAAGCAGTTCTTTAGAAAGGCCGACGGGGTAGTTGTGATGTATGACATCACAGTGGAGCAGAGCTTCACGGCCGTCAGACAGTGGCTGACGAGTGTAAAGGTGAGACAGAAACAGTCGCCCTGTGCTGCACACGTTCGTCAGACCTACCAAACAAATGCATTAGTTTAACTTCTGTGTGCCTGTGCAGTTGCTGAATTTGTTTACATGCTTTTGTACACTGCTGGCTGGTTTCCCACTGGGAGACATAAGAAACAGAAAGCTGCTGGTTTAGTCCTTCAACAACAAAGGTTATTCCCTCAGATCAGTTTCTGAGTCTGTATTCTGTGCTTGTCTTCTTTTGTAGGAGAGCGCAGGCGAGGACATCCCCATCATGCTCTTGGGGAATAAAACAGACAAGGAGATGGAGAGACAAGTTCAGAAGGCAGTGGGTGAACGACTAGCCAAGGTCTGTTTTGTTTTGTCCCGCAGCTCAAGGTTCCTACCGGACAAATTGGTGCCAGAGAAACACGATCAGAGAATAGAAAGAGTTTTATGTTCCTCCGGTGTGATTTCTATCCTGCTTTTTCATCTTTCTCTTCTTAGTTTTTTAGTCCTCTAATCTCCAGGCTGTACTGTAGTTTCTATGGTGACCATGTGAGCTAATACTGTTCAATGAGAAAAGCTTGTTTCTTGCTTTCGCAACTGGTATAGAATTTACGTTTTTGATAAAGCTGCAGTTTGAGTTTTCAGCATGTTCCAACTGCGTGAGCCTTTTTGTTTTGTGGCGATAACAACTATCATCATCACTTTTTGGCTCTCAGGACTGCAAGATGACTTTCTATGAGTGCAGCGCATGCTCCGGACACAATGTGGTGGAGTCCATGATTAGTTTAGCCAGGTGAGCCAAAGTCATGACCTTTCTGTGCGAGTCTTTGTGACAGGGAAGCAAGGAAACACTAATTATGTTGTCTTTCTGCTTAAGCAGCTTTCAAAGTGGTGTTATCTACTTGTACTATACCGTACTGAATATAGATAGCATCACAGTAGTGTATCCTGCCAGTCCTGGTTCACTGATGTGCCTCGTGATGTCCCCCAGAATCCTGAAGGAACAAGAGGACCGAGAGAAGGAGAAGACGGTCCAGCTGGTCAGCAGCCCCTCAGAGAAGAAGAGATCCTGCTGCTAACGGCTGAACAACTTAACATATCCACAGTAGCACTAGCCTTTATGAATACACACAATGTGAGGGTGTGACCACAGTGCCACAGAGGACACGTTATTGTGAATGTCAGCACTGTTACTGTTACTCACACGGTCCTCCTACCACCTCCTTCACTGATGTTATTGCACTATTAGAAACAGTCTACTCTGTATGTTTACCCAAGCTGTTTGCAGTTTGAAAATCACCTCACATTGCATTTTTAAGAATATAGAGTAAAATAGTAATAATAATGCGTCCTAATGAAGTCAAACTAAGACCTCAGCATTTTTAGATCATTCCTCCAAAGCCTGACTGTAGCTCTCAGATATTTATTTAGCTTCCAAAGGCCCTTTATCTGTCACCTGTGGGGTTTTTACTATCTGTATTAATATATTCATTCAGTGTTAATTGTGATTTTTAGCAGTTTTACTTCCCCATCTTCTCTAGACCTACATAACATGGACGCAATAACATGGACATCTGTATAACTGAATGCATTATCGAACAGCCTCGCAGTAAACACCAGCTCCCTGAAGCGTCTGGTGTCAGAGGTGTTGATATAACCATTAAGGTTTTAAAGTTTGGTTGGGGTATTATGTGGCATATGGCCAAAACAAATTGTCTGGTTAAATGTAATAAAAAATCTGAATATTATCAGCTTAAAATATAGTATTTGCTGCAGGGCTGTCATGTTTAATGATGTTTTACTTTACAGATGTTTGTGTTATATAGTCCTTTGTACATTACTACTGATTTCTAATTCTGTGTTTTTGTTGTTGCAGTCCAGGTTGGTACTTGTTTTGTTTTGGGGCTTTCTGTAAGATGGAAAATGACATGGATCATTATTTTCCCCCAGTAGACCAAATGAAGTTTAGCGCAGAAAATATTTATTTCATGTCTTCTTAATCTGCGCCAGTGCCATCATAATGAAAACGATGTCACTCTAAGATGTTGTGTACTTTATGTGTTCTGTATGTCACAGGAAGAGCGCAAAAGAAAGTAAGAAAGAAAGAAAGTTCCGATTTTACTGTTTGATACTGCACTATGGTCAATAGTGCTTCACTACTGCCAGTGTTGTCACTTTAATGTACATATAAAGATGTAAATAGCAAAAAGCAAATAGTTATCATTTGTAAAGGACCTGATGATGACAGTGACATTAAAATAAATGGAACAGCATCACCCAGTGGATGAGTTTGGACATTGCTCTTTATTCAGTTTTGAAGTTGACATGACAATATGTGAAACAACATATTCAGTATATGTTTTAAGATAGAAATGCGTGTTGAACTAACATGCCAATTTTTTTTAAAAAGAATTTTAATGACTCATAAACTAGAACAAGGTTTGTGTTTAGTCGGAGCAGCCAAATATTCATTAGGATACATTTGCCTTAAATGTCTACTGTAACTGGACAGATCCTTTTAATACTGTATGAGTATTATTCTAAATAAATAAGATGACTTGTCATGTATAATAGATTGTAAGCATTAATGACTCAAGACATCGTATTGCTTATTTGTACCAGTCAGCGCCCTGTGAAATGGCACAGGATCAGAGAAACTGTGCTCTGAGAAGGCAGCTCTCAGTTTGATGCTGCACTTTATGTTGATTGTTACGAGCATTAGCTGCATGCGCCATAAATGATCACGTTTCCTCTGCTGCTCTAAAGTTCTCATGCTGTACATTTTGGTTACAGCCCTGTGGAGAGGTTCATTAGGGCCTCTGCAAGATGTATAAGACAGGGGAATTGAGGCTGGTTCTTGGCTGTCGCCTGACACTAAAATATCACAGAACACACAATTAATTACAATCGGGGAACCATAATGTTGTTCGAAAGGAAGAACTCAATGTGTTTTGTTTTCCTTAGTTGATATTTGAGGTTAATACTAAATACATTAATGTGAGGTTTGAAATATGTTTGCCCAGATCCATGTCTTTACTGAAGACCCTTCAGTCGGTATCTTGGCAATGGCCTTAGTAAGAGCACAGGTGAAGAGGAAAGATCATTTCCATCAGCTTCAATACACTGCAGTGATTCTACTGTGACTGTGTGCAGTAATGCAGTTTTAGACTGTAAGCTGTAAACTCTAGTATCACATCATGTGATTGTTCTCTTGTACGCATGCTACAAGAAACATGATTCTCAATCTCATTAGGTTCTCATCAAGATATAAGTGCAGGGATCATCAAGCATTATCATAAGTTACTGATGATTTACTCATTTTAGAAATATTTGTTATCTGAGATCAGAGCAGGTTGCTAGGACTTAAGAAGATATGTGGGCTTAGATTGCTCGATGCTCTACGTGTCCACATAGAGACTAATGAAGCTCCATGGCCTGAGCCTGTGTGTTAACTAACATATAATCTAAAATCAATAACAGGAGAGCGGCTAAAATCTATTTTTGAAACTATATATATACCTAAAAAAGCAAAATGCAGCAGTGTGGAAAAGAACTAGGTACACTTCGGCACTTGGTCAAGGCATTGAGGATGGGCAAGGTATGTTATTGGCATGTCAACGTCACGGCTCAAACTGACAACACATCTGGAGTCCGTGCTTGGCGACAGCGCGAGCTTCACCTTCTATTACACACTCACAGGAAGCTACTAGTACACTGACGATGCAAACACGTGTTACCTTTCACATTACACGTACACATACCTACGCGGGTTTGTCCGTGGCTGTTAGTTTTCAAACGTTGCTAAATCGACACAGCTATAAATAAAAGTGTTTCTCGGCTAATCATTCCCTACAGTACATAATATGACATAAGAAGTACACCTTAAATTGATAGCAGAATATGGACAGTACAGTAATTAATTAAATGAGCTCTACTGTAATTTAAAAGTCCCTCCGTTAGATCTAGGTTACTGTGGAAACCAAATACTGAACATAACACACGGTTACACCACTCCATCTCACAGAACACACACAGCAATAATCATTAACATTCATCAAGACTAGAAAAAGATTCCTGGCCTCTTTTTTTTTGTCAGTGTTACATTCAGGATTGTTTAACAGTCAGCATCAGTAACTTCCTGCCTCCGTCATTTACTGTAGTGACAACAGTGACAATGGGGCCACCTCTGCTTGGTCTTTGGCCTGGTCCTTCCCCGTTATTCCATGCCCCTCTTAACGTCGTCTGGGGTCATGGGAGTGTCTCTGTCTCCCTCTGGTGCTCAGGGATGGCACTCAATGGGGCACCAAAGTCCCCCCAGTCAAACTTAACGCATCTTGTAGTCGTGGGCTATGGCTGCTTCACACAGCTGCCCCTTGAAGTCCAGCTCGAAGGTAAAGTCCAAGTCGCGCTGCAGGTCAAGAGAAGGAAAGAAGAAAGATGCTTTTTAGGCGGAGGTGAGGAATCCACTCAGCAAATATTTGCCAGGGAATGAGAAAAAAATGCAAGACCAAGAGATGTACTATCAGTTTTTCCAATTCCACCAGACAACACAACACTGTTAAATAAGCACAGGCTGTTTGTGTTAGACAACAGGAGGAGTGTAGCCCCCGCTTCTCTATCCTGTAGGGGGGGGGTGGGGAGGACGCTTGCAAGGTCAACAATAGAATCTGTTGTTGTTTGTCTTCAAGTCACTGCAGTGCGGCTGCCTGCTTGACCGCTATCCAGCACTGAGGAGAAAACAATCTGCTGTGGGCAGCAGGCAGAGCAGGAAATGACTCATTTCTAAGCCAGGATATAAAGATAAGAGCTCCAATCATACTGTGAAACACTGTTTACACCCATTTGTATTGCATCTTTTCTTATCTCTGCCTCTCTCTATATAATAATATATTGCCCGTAAACATACCTGTACATGAAATATATCACTTAAAGGCAGATGTCCTTGCAACTGGAGTCATAATTCCACAGGCTAATTGGAGGAGATGAATGTGGGACTGTCAAATACTCACAACATTTTTCTCATTGGGCTTCATGGCAATGCTGCCGGTGATCTCCTCTCCTCTTCGCACTGTCAAGTAGTCCTCCAGGTAAAACACAGTCTGCTTCCAGTGGGTGTATGGAGCATCTGGTGCTAGAAAAAACACACACACACACACACACACACACACACAAACACAATACTGTATAATAAAATACTGCAGTGACTGCAGTGAATCTGCAACAAAATCTGTTGCTAACAACTTGGTAACACATCTATAAATACAAATACTGCAAAAATCCATAATTAATGACTTATAACTCTGACTTTGATTAACTGACCTATTAAGCTGCAAGAAATCCATGAGCATTATTTAATGGGCCTTTCCACAATCTGGCCCCACAAAAGTATTAATTGCTTATTAATTGCTTATCACTTATAAATAATGAGTAAATGACTTTTAAACCATTAGGAAATACGTTATTTACAGTTTAACCCTTTGTAAAAGATGCCTGGTAAGAAAGTTGTACCAACAAAGTTTTAACTTAGTCCGGCAGTAAACATGTCATCCCCTTGTCAAAGACGCATTAGTTCATTCCTCTGTCCAGTTAACCCTCCTCAGTATTACAAAGGATCTGGTGTGTACGTGTACATGCAAACACTGGGCAGAAGGCAGAAGGCAGAGAGACCCTCTGGACAGGTTGTCAGTCCATCAGGACGCTAACAGAGACAGTAATGCAGCCTCCTGTCTACCGGACATGAGTGTCAGGTAGAGAATAAGCACAAACTGTACAGGGAAAGAACAGAGACAGGGAAGTGAGCGTGCGTCATCCTTGCTGTGAAGCAATGGTGCAAAAAGAGCAGACGGCTCCACTTGAGTTCAAGATGACAGTGCAGAAGTAAAAGGCAGGAAATGCACGACTGCGTTCTTGACCCCACCACCACTGCTCAAGTCAATCTTCTTTCCTCACCATTCTGACTTGTAACTGCTGTGCTACCTTATGTGCATTCATCTGTGTGTATATACACATGTGTGTGTGTAGGGAAAACGCAGAAAATCTGACACCTCAGCCCCAAAATAAATGTGAGTGTTCCCCAGTGGCCCGACCATCACTGATCGCCCGGCCATGATTCATAAGGTCAGCAGCGCTTAAATCGAATTTCTGCCAGCTGTCCTGCTGCAGCCTGGTAGCTCTGCCTTTATAGAAGAGCTCTTTGTGAGTCCATAGATAAAAGGGCCTGCCAATCAGCATGGCCGCTGCACAGGCCTGCCTCTCAGTTTCTCACTGACAAGCTAGCTGTGTTGCCTATGCTAATTCAGTAGAGGAGATGGCATTTCCATTGAAAAGCATGAATCGTAAACTCTGACCCTGGCTTGCTTTTTTATCCTTGGCTGAGAGTCTGTGCGTCTGTCTGATGTGACTGTCTGAGGGCTGTAAGAAAGTGGATGTAGCAAAGAAAGCTGAGGTTAGGGAATGGCTTTATATATATTTCGTAAATCTTAGGCATGTAATAATACAATAAATAATAGGTTATCAGTGGTTACACACAATTATCAAAACCAAAGGGCCGATAAATGCATTCTCCTTTACAGATCCAATTCAATGAACAGTGTTTCTTTCCATGACCACTAGAGGTCAGTCACACACAGATGGTGACAAGGCACTCCTCTTTTAATTCACTCCAATTTAGCACTGTTAGGATCAGGATGTCAATGTAACAATCAGATTTCTCTGAATAGAAATTTACCATTTGTGATGGATGCCTTCAAAGTCTCAACGGAGACCAGATTAGTAAGAAAAAAAGGTCTAGAAAGAAAAGTAGAGGAATTTCTGAACACAATGTGGAAAACAAATCATTAACTAATCATAAGCTACTCTATAAAATCTGATTAGGAGTTACTCATTGACTAGTTTGTTCCTTGACAACTCTTAAGTGTCCCTTATTGCAAATTCTGCAAAAGTCTGCTACTCACATTTTTCATCTACATTAATACAGCGAGCTGCCCTCAAACCAGGGGCCTTGATTTCAGGTTCCTGAGAGCATTTTCTTTCACACAGAATGTTTGCTTGGGGATGTTGTCTGTCTGCCATATAAAGAGAAATTCAACTCCAGTATATATAAAACACGTACAGCAAAACTGTTCTTTGTTCACTCATTTTTACTCCCTCTCAGTTGTGGATCAGGCACTTGCTCTCAGCGAGAAGTTTATTTTTAGATTTAAAATGTTAGATTTTGATGTTGTAGTGAAAATACAGTCGCTTTCTTTTGATGAGTAATATGAGATGACTGATACCACTCTCATTTCTGTCCCAAGAGATTGTTAGCTTAGCTTAGCAACTTAAAGCTATAGTTGCTGTCCTCTTCGGCTCTGGTGAACCAATCGCTGCTGGTTGATGTAAAGCTAATCACCGTCAGTGCTCCGTTACAGAAATGTCACACCAGACACCAGATTTTTCAAGCTTTGTACTGTAAATACAGGGAGTTTTATCTAGTGCTCGCCATCTCTTTTCAGTGTTTCACTGCTGAAAGGCAGACGACCTGCTTCTGCACTCCATATTTCAACTTTACAGGCATCGCTTAAGGTATCAGACAAAAACAGCATATTAATGAGCAACAGAAAGCACCCACAGGGAGATAATGAATCTGACCTCTAGGGGGTGCTGTTATATAGCTGATACACATCCCTCTGTAGAGGCGGACAATAAAAAAAGCAGATTAATGATTTTTTTTTTTTTTTTTAGATTATAATTACCATCACTATAATACGGTAGCTCCCATGCTGTAAAGCTATGCACACATACTCAAACATGTACCCTTCAGCCTTCTGTGTTAAAAGGCAATGTGAAGCACCTTACCCGTGGAGAAGCCGGTCTTCTTGTGACACTTTGTGAATTCAATGTGGAAGTAGGTAACAAGCGCATGGATGTAGTCGTTCCTCTGGATCTGCAGGCAGAACGCTGAGGTAAACGAGAGATCCTCTGCCTTTACTGTGTAGATGTCCACCTCCTGTGAGAGCAAAGAGATAGACTCCCTCAAATATCTGGACCGATAAAGAAAAACTGTCAGCACAAGTCCCTGGTAATAAGCTCTCTTTAGGAAACAGCTAAGAACAAATTTGCTCCATTGACAAGAGTCTGTGTAGAAGCAAGCACGCTAATGTTCGTTATATAAAAAGCTACCACTAGTAGCTACTTGGCTTAGCACAATGACTTTTCAGCCATCAGGGAAGCGCTGGAACAATATTTTGTAGATTTAACAAAAAAGTTACAACATAGTAATTAGTTAGCTTTAAGTCTTTTGCTGGTCAGTTTTACTACTCGGACGGCACTAAACTAAGCTGTCTGGCTGCTGGTGGTAACCAGATTTTGAGGGTACAGACATGAAGGCGGTATTGGTCTTCAAATTTAATTGCTCACACCCCGCAAATACGTATAAGTGTTCCTTTAGGGTATACATGGTTTTATTCTGATTTCAACCAGACCCTTATTTACTCAAACTAATCACAAAATGTTACATTAAAATGACCAAAAACAGCAACCATAAGGAGGTGTAATAGCTTCTGCCTGCAAAAAGATACAGGGTCAATATTACACCCAACTCGGACTGTGCCAGGAATCTAATAACCATCAAGACTGAGACCAGTAACCCTTGTGTAGATGGGACATGGATCGGGGACCTGGGGTCATTTGGGAGCCTTAACTGTTGTCTTGCTCCAGGTGTTATTCATGCATGGTGGGTGCCAGCAACTCCAAATCTGTAAACGTCTCCCCGCTTCCAGTCCACTTTAACAGGGTATCTGATACCAGGCCATGTTCAGAGAGGAGCATGTTGTTCCACATCCAGTTTTACTGTCGTGTGAACGGCACAGTGCCAACATATCATGTTCGCTTTGATTACTGAGTAACAGAGGGGAGTTCAGCTCACCTGAAACCTACAGTGCGCTGCAGTGTAAACATGTAGGCAGAAGTGTGATAATCTCGTTTCATGTAGCATCAGTGTTAATAAATATTACCTGCTTGCTTCCGGGCTTCAGTGCCAGGTGCTGCAATTGCTGTGGAGGAATGAGCCCTATGTTTGCTGGTAATAATAAAAAGCTATATGATGTTAATGTCAGATTCCTTCTGCCGTCTTTAGAAAATAATCACTCCCATAAACACATTAGACAGATATTTACTGTGGTCATGCAGTGTAAACTTCTCAAAGTTACATTTCAAAGTTTAAGATAGCAATATAATGCAATGTTTACGCTTTTGCAGTCACTCTAAAGGCGAAATAAAACATTTAAGAGCACCATCATGCAGGTTGTTAATGTTAAATAAATTATTTTCTGCAGGATTATACTTAGTAATGATCCTCGCTGAGTATTGCTACCAAAGTTTCAAGCTACAGTTTAATAACATGAGGTCCTATGTGTACTACTCCTCGGCTATACAACTTTAATGAGGTCACTCAGTAATCCATTTAAAGACAATAAAGCTTGTCAGTGGGGTATCATTGTTGTAAGGCTTCTAGATCCAAAGACAAGCAGCGTTCCCATCAGCTTCATAGAGAATTTTATTAAACTCTCATGACTGCTCCCTTTGCCAGCTTCATATCTCACTGCGTTTAAAATGAAAGACTGTCTGATAAAAAAATCAGTGCTTGACAATCAGCAACTTGAGAAAAGCAACACTGGAGTCAAGGTAACGATCAAAACGCAAAATTCCACCAGGACCGAGCGGAGTCTAATCAACGCCAGCCATAAGGTCACCATGACAAGGAGCACAATCAGGAGGACTAGACAGGCTGTTATTGACATGCATGGCGCAGCAGCTCTAATCCACACAGTGAGCGGCACAGACAGGGCAACAGCCACACATCAAGGTCATACTCATACAGCCACAGCGTGTCTTACAGTATGTTTACCAGTTAATCAATGCCACCAAGTACTTCCCGCTAATCATTTAGCCCTTTTGATCATGTCACATGATCTAAGTCAGCAGGGAGATTTCCCTGTTGTCATGGTAATATACAGTGTTCAAATATCCATTGTTTTCTGGGTACTCTAAGGACTGTAAGCTCCGGAGTAAATAAGAAATGGCCCTCGTGGTTTTCTCCATTGCTGTCAAGAACGAGATATCAACCTCAGCTTTTTATGGCATCATTGAACAAAAGTCCGGAAATTGCACAGATAACAGTGGAACTCTGAACATCTACGACTGTTTCCAAGGTCAAAAATGAACGTGATGGGCTGTAAGTGTTGCATCAACCACTGGTCATCAATGGCAAAGAGATACCACAGCAGGACTTTTCCTATGTTCCCAAAACCCAATGTTCCTGTGGGGTCAGGGTTTAGGTTGTGACCTAAGTGTAAATAATAGGAGGGTTTAATTGTGTAAATAGAAAAATAATCTCGAGAACATCAGACCCTGGCAACCTACAGGACGCTGGCAACACAGATATTCTTCCAAACTCATCATGGAGGTTAAATCCATTCACACTTTGTAATGTTTTCTTTCCATGTACAGTACCATGGGATGTTTAAGTGACAGTGTCAATATTGTGTGATATTCCTATATCCTTGCAAGTTTTTGGCTATCACGTTCACAATGGCAATGCTGACCCGCTGACATTAAGCCAGTGTGATCATTACCATGGTAACCATCTAGTTTAGTGTCTCAGTAAGCTAACCTTTGCTAATGAGCACCAAAGACACAGTACAGCTGGGGGCTTTTGGATCGTGGCGTGAACATGAATGTTTCAACAAATGTTCAACCAGTAGAAGTCAAGGTACCAGCCGTCCAGCTAATAGTTGTTGAGATCTGAACCAAAGTGTTGGATCAAGCGACTGGCTGACAGTGCCATCTCCTGGAAACTGTATACAAGCATTGTAACGAATCCATCTCCTGCCAGAAATACTGTTACTAAATATTTTACTCACCTTGATGAGGCAGGAGTTGGTCACCACCTGTTTGGGGTCCACTACGTCCACCAGTGGTTCCTTCATGGCCACGTTACGGATGCAGGTCATGTCAAAGCCATACACGTTCTCCCACCCTGGTAAATACAACATCGTCGTGTTACTTTGCCTTACATGTTTTCAGTTCTGTAAACTGCAAACACATGGCATCATTTTCTTCTTTCCAAGTTTTGATGCAGTTCATCCTGTTTCATAGGGCTGGAGATGTAAACAGTTGGGCTGCAGCAATAAAACAACAATAGTTTGGGCTTTACTCACAGAGCTCCCCAGAATAATGAAAGAGTTAAACTGCCTCTCATTTTCGAACAATTTTCACTTTGACAGATGAAAGTCACATTGTAGTCGGGGATGATTTGTAAACATGAGCCTCCTTAAACGCAGCCTCTCCTCTTGCCTCAGATATCCTTGGTGCTTTGGCAGCATCCTTCCATACATTATTCATTATGACCCTTAAGATAGTATGTGAGCAAACATCTCTATCATCACCCAAAAGAAGGGCGCTACTTGAGTGAGTCGGAGAGTGGGTGATAATGAACAGGTCACCAACCCCAAGGGACTGTGTAATGTACTGTATTTGCATCTCATGCTGACCACTTAACAAAGGCAGTGTGCAGCCCAGAGTAGCACTAATGACCATAGGATGCTCTTAGAATACCAGAGTGCGCCACAAAGCCACTTATAACTTATTCTAAAGGTCATCTTGGGCCATCTGCCCTGAGAGGAAGAACACTGTGGTCAATACGTGCACTTGTCTCGCCAGTCGTCATGGAATAATGGCAGATCGAAGTGAAGTATGCAGACAAGGGAAGAGCGTTGCAGCACAGTGAGCCAATGTGATATGACTCTCAGGATATTCTCTGGTGCAGTGTGGTTGTATAATTTCCCAGATGTACGAGGGAGTGTGAGTAGGAGGCCTGTTGGCTATTGTTCTGGTTGCGTGCCTTTTGTCATCTGGGTTGTGCACTGGCTTCACGCTGACTCTCTTCTAATGCTTTGTGTCCGGCAGCAAAACATCGCCCACAGTCCTCCTGTCAGGTTTGGAGTGGGATGATACAGAGATGGAGAGGCTTGTTGATTTATAATATCAATTATCGCCCCCAGTGTTATGCCTGAGGAAAAAGTTCAAAATCATTTGCTGCAAAGGTTGTGTGTAAGTGTGCCCACGCTTGTGTGAGCACAAGGAGGAGGCGTGGAGGTGTTGCTCTACAGCCGCGCTTCATTTATACAATGTGAAGACATAATCCTGGTGAGGGCCACCCCTCAGCTACACCAGCTACAGTGCAGCAACAAGCTCAGCTTCAGGTGATACTCACATCCCACCCCCCACACACAAGCGCACGCACACACACAGACACACACTGAACTTACAGTGTATTTTGAAGTCTTTGTACTGCCTGTCCTCTATGGCCACCACATAGAGAGAGGCGCGGTCAGGAAACATTAATCCACCGGGTTTCTGTTTGACAAATGAGGGAAGCAAATAACTCAGCAATTAATCCACATCGTCTTATAAAAGCTCAACATTACAGTGTTGGTGACATTTCACTCCGCAGCAAAGCACAAGTAGAAATTATGGAGGTGTTGTTGTCCCCTCTGTTTGCAGAACTGGACGAGCACAGCTGTTCATGATGTATTAACTACAAGACTATAACTATTGTTCTCCAACAGCAAAAGATAATAAACAACAAACTATAGTATGAGAAAGTGATTAACAATGTAGTTATCATACTAACATTTCAGATCTCTTACTAATGTAATCCTTATCCTTAAATGTTCTTGTCTAATGTAATGTTAATGTAATGATCATTGCATTATATTTATTGTATTAAGAATTATTTCTTTCTTTCTAGTTATTTCTTTATTTATTATAGCCAATGAATAATTACTTTGCAGATAGACAAGATAGGTTATGTATTTACTTATTCATTCATTCATTCATTTGTACACACACGTACACACACACACACGTACCAGCCACTTGTCCCTGGCAAAGATGACGGTGTTGAGCATGGATTCATAGAATAGGCAGTAGCCCATCCACTCAGATATAATGATGTCGACCTTCTCAACAGGAAGCTCCACCTCCTCCACCTTGCCTTTGAAGATGGTGATCACTGTGACACACAACACATCTTTTAAGTCATAGTCAATGCTTGTATTATGCATACAAAAAAGGGTCCTTACAAACCACTTAATGCTATAATTAAGGTATAAAAATACTTTAAATGGGTAAAGGAGTATGTAGAGATGTTTGAATACAGATTTAAACATCACATCAATATCTTCATTGCGCAAAAATGAAACATATGCAGATCCCTTAAGTTGCAAGTTTCTGCAAGAAGGAAGGAAGGAAAGTAACTCAGAGTGGTGACACATCAGTTTGTACAGTATGTGCTAACATGCCATGGTGTTCCTTATGGAAATGAGTCCAGCTGGTGGTTTCCAGTGAGGGAGTGGATGTTTGCCCTGACCGAGATCAGCTGACCTCAGCTTTGTTTGCTCTGCCTTGGCAGAAAGTTATTGAAGAGTTTCCCTGGCGACACAAGTGTCTGTCAGGATGACATGTGAACTCTGTTGCTCTGACTGGTGATAGCTTCCTGCTCATTTGCCAACTACAACTCACAGAGAACATGGTGTTAACTCTCCTCAATTGCTTGTGGGTACTTAATATTCATAGGTTTACAGATAGGACCCTGGTTGACTGGGAGGGCTTCATGCAGCTACCATTTGTAGATGCACACTCAGTAAATTTGTTTCTAACCATATGCTTTGAAGTTACATATGTTGGAAGTGTGTTTGTGCAAATGAATACAAATGAGTCGGTGCACTGCAGTGTGGAATGATAAACACAGGTTTAGTTTTGGATGATCCTCGTAGAAGAATCCTGCAAAGACCACATCTTTTTCTTCTTCTCCTTCTCCTTCTTCTTCTGCTTCTTCTTCTTTTTCCCCCCCATGCACATCTGCCAGCTCTTCCCTCCCACTCCTACACTCACTCTATCTGTCACGACTATAACCAGGTTTGTTACTCCCCTCACTGCAATGAAGTGCAACTGTCATCAGAAGATGGAGAGGAAGAACAGCAGCAGCTCTTACCACTGTCGAGGTGGTTGGACTTGATGATCCTCTCTGAGTACTCTGATATACTGGAACATTCAATCTGGCAGAGAAATAAAAAGAAAAAAAAAAACTAATTAACTGACCGTTGATTTGGGGAAATGATGCTTTGGGAGAAAAATGTCTTGAATGAAGCATTTCCTGCACTATACAATAACATGTCCTCAGTTTGCCCATAATGCAGATTCAGAAGACTTTAAATGTTACTGCCAGACTGAAATTGACTGGAATACCTTAGAAAGAAGAATTTAAATGTGTTTTTTTCATTCCTGGTGTACTTATTTGATTAAATACTGTAAATTCACACCTCTTCCTCTGTGTGTGAGCACAAAACTAAAAAGTGTTTGTTGACCAAGAAGATTCAAAAAACATTTTAATGAACATCATTCCTTTTGCTCTCTCTTCCATTAGTTAAACAAATGTGCAGTGTTTTGGCCCTGACCTTTTGAAAGTTATCCATATGTTTTATTACATTTCTTAAGTTCTATTGGCTGGCCCTGGTTGTAACAGGTCTCTTAAGACTGCTGGAAAAATAATTATTTAAATCCTTTATGTAAAAATACAGCAGTCCTGCATGAGTAATACTATTTAAATAATGATACAGAAGTATTTAAGTAACATGCTTACATTATACTATATGATTAAATCATATATTACATGAAAATAACATATTAAATATGTTAACACTGATGTGATCATGTGTATACTCTTAGAAGTGTGGTTACTGTTGCAGTTGGTTAAAGTAAAGCTAGTTTTAATTTCTTTCTATACAGTTAGGAACTGAAGTTTATTGCAGTGGTTCCTAACATACGTACATTTAAAATCTGGTGGGGTTATAATGATGATCATTATTAATGTGAGCAGAAGAAGGAAGAAAAAACAAACTTCTGCTAAAATTGGATTTACTTTGCGGAAGAAATTATAATTTTTTAAAAATAATAATTTGACATCTTCTTTAAGTAACACCTTGTGAGAAGTTTAGAGTGGAAATCACTCTTTGGTGGAACAACTAACAACTTGTAGACATGTGAAATATGACAATGGGCACAATTATTCACTGATAAATAAAACAGCAAGAGGCAACTGACTTCATCTTTTAACAATGTGTATGTAATGTATATAAAAGTATCTGCTGCTGTCAAATACAACCTCAGATGCCTCAGCTTTGTACCTGAGGAAATGTACTTCACCAGCTCCTCCAGCTCTGATTCCTTATGTGATTTAGAATAAAGACAAACCCACAATTAAATCTTTATGTTTAAGGTTGTTGCACTGAGCCTGAGTGTCTGTGTGACACCGCTGCCATCATCAAGGTCAAAAACAAGGTCATATTTGTTTAGTATCTGTCTGTGGATGGTTTCCTTTTTGGTCCTCAATTCTGCAGACTTGCACCTAGTTAGCGAACCTGAAAGAGCATTGTAGTTGATGAGTCTTCCCTCACTGATTTACTTCTTTTCAAAACTGAAAACTATGCAGCTGAATCTAAACAGCTTTGGGTTTGGGAATGCATTTGTGTCTGCCGCATTTGATGGCAGTAAGTAGCCTTTTATCACTTACAGTATGTTTGTGACTCGTGAGCCTGAAGGCAGCGGGCAACTAGCGAGGGAGGAATTATCATCTGACATGGTGCACTGAGGTTAATTCAGCATCGCAAGAAGTGTCCTGGAGTCGAGCTGAAAATAGCGGACGATAAAAGAATATGAGGGGATAGCAATTACAAGGTGACCAGCCTCTGTGCCAGTCCCTGAAACGCTGCCAGAGCATTTTACTTTAAGTAATTAAGGTGAAGATTAGTCACCGCTCGGCTGCAACCAGCCATTTAGCTCCGACGGGACCTTCAACGTCTAGTTTCATTACTCTTTTGACATTTTAAATTCTTTTAAATTATCTTTACAGCACTGCTTTTTTCCTTAGTCACATTTCTCTTTTGCATCTCTCACACGTCCCACCATAGCTTCTCCTTTGTACCCTCTCTTTTCTGTCTTTTCCTTTTTCTCCAGGCCCCGAGCTGCTTGCTTGACATATCTTCCACTTCCTGCTCTGCCCACCAATGCTGAATGATTTATTGAGGTGCCAGCGATAACAGAGTTACAACATAATAATCCTACTTCATTCATCAGAATAAACTCTGGACACTTCTTGTAAGCAGGTCCCAAACAAAATAAGAACATAATTCAGCAGGAGGCATTCGTCAATACCAACCTCTAACAGCATCGAGCAGGCCGAGAGTATAGATTTTCACCTGAGAGGGTGCACTCTGTTCCACCTACCCTGGGACTCGAGGTGCACGGACTTATTCCTGCTGCAAGAGATCCATCTGGTCGTAATCAAGGAGACTCTTGTATGAACTCTAGGTGCTCTGGGTTGTAAAAATAAAAAGGTAAAGCCAGACTGGGACCCTTCTGATGGGAGAAAACTGAAAAATAGAAGCATTCAGCTGTGCCTTGGACCCTCGTAGAGGAATTAGGTTTATTGGGGCGTTTATTTTAAAGGCAGAAATCAATTAGATGGGCTGCATAAGCAACACATCAACTATGAGATGGCCAAATTGAGGGATATTATATTGGATATTTCTGCTTTCTAGCCGAAGTCTTCAGTTTCCCTGCTGTGCATGCTTACAGGCTGCAGGGACTTGGCATTATTACTTCCCCCCTGGAGCAGCCCTATTCTCTGCTGCCTATTAGTGGAAGACCGGTCAGGAGGCTGCTGGAAGCACCACAGCACCGGCACACCGGTGCACCTACCCATTAAAAACGTAGCTGTATCGGCTGCATAAACAAACAGGCACCAGGTGCGTTTTTGCATGTGCACTTGCAGGCATTCGCGTGCATCTGCTGGTCTGTTAGTGTGTGATAATGGGACCGCCGATGACAGCCCTTTAATTGGCAATGATTCCTCATCTCTCTCCGAGTCTCTGTGAGAGGAGACAGCCATTAGCCACGTGTCCATCAGAGTCATGCTTCAGTGGGAGTGCTGAGGCCTCGAGGCATGTTTAGAAGTCAACACACCCTCACACGGTGCCTCCTGCACCCCTCACTAGTGTCAGGAAGAGTCATTGTCACCGCAGTCGTCCCTGTGGGCTCCGGCGACAGTCCCTCTCTCTGGAGACACAGTGAGAGCAGTTTTCTAACTTTGTCCAGGTGCCGTGGCACTCCCCCCCTTCGCTCTATCTGTGCTCATAACCTGTGATTTTAGTTTAACTTTGTCCTAATTCAAGGTTTGTTTCTGTAGATTTATTAGAATTTAAAGCTGCCTTAAGCATTTCTTGATTGCTATAGGGCGGAAAATAAATTCCAGTAAATGCACATTAGAGTCAAGAGTATTTATGGTCTAATTTAAATTCTGAGGAAAGTATCTATTTCTCTTCACTGTTGCCAACTATTATAATTTGGAAAGAAGCTAAGGTCTGTGTGAAATGTCACTAAATTATATCAGAAATCCTCATCGGTGTGTCTGTTTTCATGCATTCATCCAGTCTGCCTGTTTTATCTTGGTTTTAGAGACCGAGCCACACCCTCGTGTCCTCTCATAACCTCAGTCCCACCAGTCTCATCACCTGATCTGCTCCGCCCACTTACTCACCTGCTCCCTATTCCCTCTGATTACTCCAGGAGTATTTCTACCAGCCCAGTCCCAGTACTTCCCTTCCAGACTGTCTTTTGCTCTATGATAAGACGTCCTTTGGATGCAGTGATTAAACATGCGTGTCAGTGATTAGACAGCATGCAGGCGGTTTGGAGGCGCACAGCTTTTGACTGCACTTGAAGAAAGAGAACTTGTCTTGGCCGATGGATCCCGTGGGATTTCAGAACGTTGAAGTCAAAGAACACCACCGACATCCTACCGTCTGAGTGAGCTATATGTCCGCACGTTCGTCTAATCTGCCGAACTTTAGTTTGTTTGGGTACGAGTCAGAACAACCCTCCCTCCTTGCCCACAGCGACGGAAGCAGCTTAATTAAGAAAACGAGAACAAAGGACTGAAATGTTGCCACTATAAGTTGGCAGCTGCCTTTGGCCTGTTTCATGTGCAGCTTCACACACCAACCACTTACTCACTTACTGTGGCTCTCTTTGTATTTTAGGCTTTACGTGCGGAGAGCAGCACCTAAACTACAGAAGCCTTTGATTTCATGCTCGGCAGGTACAACACTCTCACATGTGACTTTGTGAAGTGAAGTTGCTGCCTTCACTTCACATCAGGGGTGGTGACACGTATAGAAGTACGTGGACTGAACACACTAAACACACATTAGTTACTTGTCTGTGTTTCCTTGAAATCCCACATCCTGCAACGGTTCCTTTCTTGCTTCATGGCTGTGATATTGTACATACACTTCCTCTGCTAATAACACTGACCCTAGCAATGTTTTGCATGTGCACATAGGCATCTAATAAATTACCATCTTTGGTGAATCGTTTTACACTTTGGATATTTTCTGTAACATCTAGATTAACTATTTTCAGGAATAATGGACTGAAAAATGTTAAGTGCTGGATTAAAAATGTATTCGTGCTTCATTTTGATTATAATTATTTACTGACTGGGTAGAAATGTGGGTTATTAAACTTGTGATCATATGGAAGCCGGCACCACAGAGTGTTTTATGGAAACTTTTCTTTTTTCAATGCAATGAGATCCATATGACAAAGTGGTGTTCTTGTTGGCCCAGAGCCCAGTCCTTCCACCTCATGAGCCCATCTTTCACATGGATCTTTAAAAGCTTTAGGCATGATAAAGGTATTGGGCTTTGGCGCAGAGCTCAAACTAAGAGCATCTAAATCAAAAGGTGAACTAAATCCTTGAAGTCTCATCCACGTTTATGTGGATAAAACCCTGCTAGATGGACAGCAGTACCATAAGTGGGAGGTGAAACACTGACTGAGGCGATATTTCAGTTTAAAGTACACAGAAGAAGAACAGAAGAACTACGAGAGGCAGCGAGAGAGGGGAAGAAAACAAAACAAAGTCACACAATGCCAACCAGTAGCTCAAAACAAGTCTCTGAGCAATTCTAAGTTAATCACTCCTTCCCCTGAAACACATACACGCTGTCTGGAGCCACAGTACAAAAAATAAGTTCCACGTGTTCGTCCCAAACTAGCGGTGTGTATCCAGCATGCATCCTCGTGGATAGACATGCCCTGACTAGCAATTACTTCTGCACCAGTACACGATAACAGAAAGAGCTCTCGAGTCGCTAGACTGTCAACCTGCCGGAGAGGCCACACACTTTTATCACCTGCCTGTCAGACAAGATTTAGATAAAGGGAGTCTGGTGAAAAATGGTTAAAATGTATGTATGTGCAGATACACAGGGAAGCAGCAGAACGCATAGAGTACACACACAGTGTGAGCAGCTTGTCAGGCTGCCCTCCACAGTGATTAGACCCTGATGGTTCAGCATGATAACATCCCAGTGAGAGGAAACGCGTCTTACCCCATACACGTGCTTTGCCCCTGCTTTGGCCGCAAACATGGAAAGGATCCCAGTCCCGCTTCCGACATCCAGCACTATTTTGTCCTTGAAGACATGCTTGTTGTGGTACATGGAGTTCCTGTAGGTGAGCGTCCTCACTTCGTCCTTCAGCATCTCCTGGTTTAGTATACGACAAATAATATCAGGAAGATGTTGACACAGCTAACCCCTGTGGGGAGACACAGTTTGTTCTGCTGAATTAAAAACACTGGTGGGACAATGGGGGTCTGGATCTGCTGGATCTGCAGTGGAGAGGTGACAAATAACACGCAGGCTTCACATAATCTTACTTTATTACGTCTCAGCCGCGCTCCCTTCTATATTCAAATCCATAGTTGGTGTTTCTGAATAAACCCCATGAGCCTGCTGGCTCAGCCTGTCTGAATCTCCTCTCTGGCTGCCTCACAGAGTGCATGCATGTGTGAGTGTGAAGAATATTCAGAAATCACAAAAATACACCTGACCTACATTCCTGAAATATATATAAAAAAAAAAAATATTTCGCAGGTCACACCAGCAACATGCTCCTTCTGTAAACAGGAGTCTCTGTCTCTGCTATTTACAATGCAGCTAAACTCTGATGGAAAAGACTAAAATATTATCTTGAATCCTGGAAATATGAGGCACATGGTGGGACATGTTTCACACGTTTAGCAATGTCTGACTGTTTCAACAGTTTTCAAGTTTTCTTAGTCAGAATTGCTGCATTCCTCCTTGATTTTCAAGTCCACACTGTGTGTAGAGCTCAAGCAGGACATTTGCATCCCAGGCACACATTTCTCTCAGGCTCATGGTTCAGATCTCGTGTCCTTTGATTGGATTGGTTTACCGTAAACCCCAACCATGGTTCTAATGATTTATGACATACAGCATTTGGTTTTTGCAGGCTGATGGGGCAGTCCGGAGCAGCAGGATGAGCTACCTGGGAGGCTTGTTTCAGGAAAAATGTCACACGCGATCATCATTAAAGTGCCTTGGCAACACGCGATAGAGGAGCCCATCAGGTTTATCAGGAGGACAAATGAGCAAAGAAAAAGCAATAAGGAGGCCAGCAACTGCAGAAAACAAAGGTAACTATTAAGGTCAATCCACGGTTTCCACATCTGTGTGGTGGTGAGGATCAGAGTGGACTGTCCACGCTATAATGCACCTCCACTGTGCACAAAGAAGAAAATGAGAAGCTTGTTTCGTTCACCGTGTAATCACTGTGTTTCAAAAAGTTAAGCAACTTTCTGAGAAACCACAGCATTGATCAAAAAATGATCTGAGCAGCTCGTGGAGAAGTAAAGGCCCACGTTTAACATGAAAAGACATTTCCTTGGTCAGTTCTTATCTATCTGGTGCAACATTTATCAGTGATATTCCTGGTGTCAGGACATACAGGCGTACCTCGTGTATACCAAAGTGTGCATAAGAGTCAAAGTAGTAGTCCCGTGAGGTCATCTCCTCTGGGCTGAGGAACTTGGCCATCTTGCCCCGCCCGGGACAGCTAGGGAGGCTGGCAGCATGGGGCGTGTGTGGCGGCAGAGGAGGCCGTGCGGCATGCTGGATGGAAGGCACGGGCTTGGGCAGCGAGGTGGGCTGTGCCGACTGGGATGGAATTATGCGGATTGGCTGCGGCAGCGACTGTGGTTGCTGGAGAAGGAGAGGTAGAGATGAAAAGGGCCCATTAAGGATGAGGACTTATAATTTTCAAACCATTTGTGGAGGAAAAAAGTAAAAAACAGAACAACAAAATCACAAAGTTCCATTTACGTTCATGGAGAATGATGGATCAGCTATTCCACCAACATTTTCATCTGCTCTCATGCTTCACAGCTCATCTGTCAGACTTCTTCATAAAGCAGTTTGGTGAGTTCAGAGTCCGGAGGGCCCCATCGAGCCTGGAGGATACTGACGTGAAGTCAGTCTGTCTGTTGACAGAAGGCAGAGATGGCAAGAAAGCTCTGCTCTGCACAGACGGTACACCCATAATGCCCTGATTATCACCTCTTAGGCCAGCTGGGAAGGTCTAGCTGTGTGTGTGTGTGTGTGTGTGTGTGTGTGTGTGTGAGAGAGTGAGACAGAGATGGAGAAACTGAGTCCTAGCACCTCAGTTTCGAGCCAGTAAACCATTCTGGTGTTTATTCTCATTCCAACTTTCAGGCTTCTAAAAATAAGTTATAAATAATTGGCAAGATGGACCAAAATGGGAGACGTTTTATATGAGTGACAGTGATTCTTCATTATTACAGAAACAGTATATTTAATGTTTAATCTGCAAAGCTAATAAAGGTGTAGCATAAGCTCCCTCTGAAATACATCTTTTCTCGTCGTATTCTCCATGACTTTTATTGCTTTTCCGTGCATTTGCATCAAATTTGCATTTATACAGTCTGATCCGCCAGCGCAGCCTGACACAAGCTGCTGCTGCTGGAATTTAAACCATTTCCTGCCTTAATGTTGCTGCTGTATCTCTCAGAACTTCAGTTTGTGTGGCTCATGTTCACCTCCGACTGAGGCCATTCAGCATCCTCGCTGTTGAGGCAACGGACAGCAGAGACATGTGGACGTTACAGCAGTAACCTGCAGAAGTAGGTCGTGCTCTACTGTGATTTGATGAGGCAGTCACATAACAGAGTCAATAAAGTGGATAAACTAACAAATAGATCAGATCATACTGCTCTGACTTACAGCAGCAGTCTCAGTCTCTGTGTGGCACATCAATCAAGTGGACTTAAAGTAGGATTTGTCAGTGGCACCGATTTTTAGTTTGAGAGTGTCTGCTCTCCACCTACTCCTCCTCTTTCTTCTCCTTCTACCTGTATCCACCCCTTTGCAAAATGACCACCGTATTCATCTTTGTCCTCTTTTCCTGCTGAGCTGAAATGCCACAGACCGGGACAAAGTGACCATGATGCAGTTAAATAAGAGGCCACAACACGGTGCATTCACACTGAGGCCGACTTGGGGCGCTTATGTATCCGGAGTTCATTAATGATGCATTATAAAGGCGTTTTTAGCCCATGCTAGCTGTCACTCACTTTGGTCAAGAGTAAAATATCTCTCAACTAATGGATGGAAATGCATGAAATATTTGATAGACATTTATTTATGATCCCCAGAGGGTGAATCTTGCTGACTTGGGCGACAAAGACTTTGATCTGTCCAGTGCTTTGATTTATGACCAAATGCCTACAGAACTAATCAGCTGGGCATTGTGGTAAGGCCTGATTGGCAAGTACTGGCATGCATCAGGGGAAACATTATACCTGCTAATGATCAGCATGTTGACTTTACCACTGTGAGCATGCAGGGGCTAACAGAGCTGCAACATCAAGATATCAATAACTGAAAAACAGAATGATTAAATTGTATTAAACATCTTAAAACTTCAAAACTTCACTAGAAGGAGAGGCGACGGACAGGTCATTATAATTTAGCCGCTGCTCTCCTCTTGACATTAATGGATTTGAAGTTGATATAAACTGTATTGCCGATAAAGCATCACCATACAAAATCTGTCATTGAGTAAGCTTTAAAGAATAATGTGAGTATGTATTAAGATGAAATGGTGTAAATACCAGACGTACCGTAAACATTAGGGTTCAGTTTATGGAGTTTGTGATTGTTTGTTATATAAAAGATCACATGCATTGAAAGGCACTTTAATTAAAAAGGAAAGACCAACTGTTGAACTTTTCTAAATCCTTTAAGCCACGATGTTGATCTGATGAGAGAGCACTTCAGCACAGTGTAGCACATTAACCCGCTTCTCTTATCATTTATCTTATCAGACTTTACTTTAACTGCCCAAAAAAGTGTTTTTATCGATAACTGACTGATATCTTTTCATGCTGGGACGCTCAGAGATGACAAACAAATATCTCTATTTAGCAACTGACCCAAAGTTACGGCAAGCTCAGGTATCATATGCACACGCTCCTGGGTGTACAGGCTGCAAATGACATCTTGGCATCTTCTACAGTGAACAAAAAGCAGGATTTGATACACAGCAGGCCCCAAGCCAAAGCTCCAAGAGTCAATAATTACAAGACAGGGCCACAGAAGAGGTGATTAAAGCTGCCAAGTTTAATACCGAATCGATGAGGACTTTCCCAAAGTTGCAACGCAGAAAAACAAAATTGCTCCGAGCCGTCATTAAGGGATGGATTGAAGCAGACTTGGGGCGCACTACGGTCAGACGGAGAGCAGCTGCACCAAAGTGTAACTGAGATGCCTTGACACAGGAAAGCGAGGGTGGCACATGTCCTTGCCTCTGACCCCAGAGACAGATAAACACATTTGGGGTTCTATTTCAGCCTGGATCCTCACCTCTGCGCCGAGGTGACAGCCGTTATTCGAGAAGGACGTTCGGTTGGTGTGTATGATGCACGGTCTGTGTGACGCGCAGTCACTTTGTACTTGTTTGGCTGTTGAGGATGACCCTTATTTGCATATTATTCCTAAAGTCAGCGATAACGTCAGCAGGTGGATTTTACAGGTAAACGTTGTGTCGGGTCACCAGGCGGATGACTTCAAGGCTATCATGGCCTGTTGTATGGAGGCTCTCCACTGTGGAAATCGTGGAAGCAGGTCTTATGACTGTCAGGAAAGTGATGCACTTTGGTCTTCTGCCATCACACCACTTAGGCGCCTCCGAGTACACAAATGTATATATATAAAAAAAATAATAAAACGCTGGGTGCAGCGGGAGGCAGAGATCCATGCATCCAGGCACTATCCTCTCATTCTAATGTATCAGGTGCCTGCCGTCCTCAGACGTGAGCGCATTGATAAAATGTTGGGAGTTTGAGGAGGGAGGCTCCTCTTGTGAATAAAACCTGCTTTGAGGGGAACTTTTGCTTGATGAATAATGTTTAACAAAGCAACGTGGGGCTGTCTCCGACTCCACAGGGGTGTTTGAATCTTTTAAGCATGACTTGTAGATGAATCAGCACCGCTCCTTCAGTAGCCGGCCACATGTGAATACAGATGTGGCACAGGATTCAATAAAACATCGGGCTCGTGTTGTGCTCCTCTGAAGTTATAGCTTAGGAAAAAAAGCAAGCCAAAGTAGACGAACTCGTGAAATGTGTCAGATAATACGCATTGTGGGGAAAAGTGATTTTATTACGGTGGTGGTGGTGGGAGGGGGCTGCGAAAGGTATTCTTAAACTATCTCCTGCAGCCTGGGGATCTCCATTCGGGCCCTGCAGGGGAGGTGATAATGTAGTCCTCGTTCGGGGCCGCCACATCACGTCTTTCCTCAAAAACTGCTCTCACACATCAAGTGCCGGCGTTCTCTGTTTCGCCTGCAAGGTGCTGCAGTACCTTGGACAGCGCAAGTGATTCTGATCACAGCGCAGCGTGAAGCAGCAACTCTGTCCCGTTCAGCCTCCTCATGCACCGTGCTCCTGATTCAAACCGGTTTGCAAGGATTTAGATTTGTTTTTTTCAAGCCAGTGGCTAAAAGGATAACTATCCGGGAACGGGCAGACAACTGTGCATGTTCTAAGAGGGACGGAGAGAGCTGGTCTTCGTTGCAACATCCAGTCATCTAGAAAGATAAAAGTGAAATCATACAGACCCCCCCTCCCCCCGTGCAGAACATGTTTGTTTTTTAAAAATGAGACCAGTAAGTGCCACTTGCCTGACGCCTGCTCTGCACAAAATGCCTGTTTTGTCGAGGGAGGGTGTGGGAGGGGGGGGGGTAAACATCCTTGCAGAGATGGAGCCTTTCACTCAGACACTCAGACTATACTGTCTCTTTCATCCGGACAGTCAGCATCCTGCTTTTTTTTTTTTTTTTTTTTTTTTGGTCCGAGATGCAACTTCTACGATAAAAAAAAAAAGAAAAAAAGGCAGGACCTGTGCTGCAGGACGCATTCAGGACTCCGGATAGAGTCCGGAAAAAAAAAGCCCCACTCTCATTTTAGTTCTCAACAAAATCAAAAGGTGTCTCTCACACTTACCTCACTGCTCTCAGACTCCGCCATTTTTCTCCTGAGGAGCATGCAGCGGGACGAGTGCTTAATTCCCATAAGAGCAAACAAAAAAAAAAAGCCGTGCTCACACTTGAGAGAAGTAAATAGGATGAGAAAACAGTGTCTCCCTCCCTCCCTCCCTCCCTCTACGATCTCCAGCCTCAGTTCTCTATCATTCAATAATTCTCATTTACATCCCAGAATGCCACGTTCTTTGGAAATTCTAAGACTGTGAAAGGACGCAAAACTACACCGGGTCCCAAAAGCACTGCAGCCACTGTTGCAACAAAGTGTAGTGGATTCCATGGCGCAAAAGTTTGCAGTCCACCGGTGTGCTTTCCTGGAGAGCGTCAGAGGTAAAGGCATCTTCTTTGCATCAGCTGAGACAAGACGGATAGAAAATGCAACGTGCTATCCCATGACCCGGCGAGCGCGGATGGGGAATCGCAGCGGATCGCAGCGCTAGAAGCGGCAGATTGTCATGAACACACTGTTTTTTAGTCCCGGTTTGATTGATTCCTCTACCGCAACGTTGTTTCTAAAAATAGCCCCGCGTCCGCTGCTGCCACACGGAGTGGAGAGACTTGCCGCCGAGCACATGCACAGGAATCTGATGACTCTTAAAACGTGCCCACGGATTTCGCATTAACACATGCCACCGTTAATGCCCCCCCCCCCGTGCTCATCATCTCTCGTGGCTCTTTGCTCCATTTATTCGCTCTCCATCCTCACAAAGTGCTGATCGCCGCCCTGCCCAGGGAAAGTTGGAGTTGGTTCACTCTCTGCTGTGGAGGAGAGGTGGTGGTGGTGGTGGCGGTGGTTGGGGTGGGGGGTGGGGACGCTGTGTGCTCAGGTTGCGAACACACACAGACACACACACAAACATAAAGAGAGAGAGTAAGGATGCGACCACTCCTGGCTCACTGGCCAGAGGGCCAATATCAGAGCTGGCCGCTGTTTGCACGCCTGTTATATGCTTCACCTGCTCTACTCACTCCGGGGATGAACCCAGCTCAGCACACACACGGACACATAGCCAGACACCCTGTTCCTTGATGCCTCTTTCTTCTCTCAGCTGTTACCTGTCTTCATAAAAAAAGACACCCTCCTTGTAATTCACTGCAAAAAAACCTGCCAGTGGTGCATTTTACTGCTTTTCTATTTTTTTAAAAAAAATTATTTTTATTTGCAATTGGAATTATTTGGATTGTTTCTTGGAACATTTTCTTGTAACAATTACAACACGTAGGACTCTGCCCAAACACCAGCAGCTTTGGCTTTGTAAATATCTGCAGACTGCCATCCCCGTCAGAACTGTTTCATAATTAAGCGTGCGGTAGCCCACTGTATCTCCTCTCTGAAGTCCTCTGCTTTTTGCACTGGAGTCTATTTTGAGTAGAGGCCATCCCTCTCTACCACCCACACCACTCACCACTTGTTACATTATTCAACAGAGACGTAGGCAGGCACTCACCAGGCAGTAAGCAGGCACCAGAATAGCCGCCCGCCTAAGTGTTCCTGTTTGCTGACCACACCTCGCGCCATCAAACGCATAAAGACATCACCTGTTACGCACCTGCTTTATGCATGGAAAGGTGGATACGCTCATTATGTGCAGATATTTATTCTGGCAAATGAACATGGAGGCTACACAGCAAGGGATGTACATTGCATGCAAGCGTGTACAGTTTTGTTAGCAGCTCTGTGTGGCTGCACTCAACCAAAGCGGTACCAAGCCCCAAGGAAGAGCGTTGGATTTTGAAGCTCATTTGACATAGTGCCCAAACCATATAATTACAAAATCACTTGATGCACATAGACCCCAAAAAACCTTTGAAATAAGCTGCTGTGTGAATATCCAAGTGGTTTCCTTACAGCAGGAAGTGGCTTTTTGGATTTCATTCACCTCTGAGCAACTATGACATGAATGAATGGTTTCCCACCTCTGACACTGTAGCTAGTTCTCCTCAAAGCTATACTGGAGCTACGTGCTGACTTTAGCATGCCAACATTTGTCAAGTTCACCTGTTTTTAAATGTTCCTTCTTTGTTAATGTTCTTAGTATGCTATCGTTTGCTAGTTAGCAAAGCACTTTTGAGACTGTGGGGAATGCCTACACACAAAGACGCTGCAATTAGCATTGACAATTGCAGAAATGGTTTCCAGAGGAAGTGATGAATGCGACTCGGACAAGCTTGTTGTTGCAATGGTTTGCCACTCATGAAGGAATCTAAGGTCAGCTCTTGTTAGTGGTGTTGAAAAACAGCTAGATTGTAGGCCCTACTTCCTCCTGGTGAGAAACAAATCATGTCCCAGCAGTGTCCAATACTCTTTAGTGCCACCTGAAAACAGACTTAATCTATTTTACTTTTCTGTGCTCGGCTGTGTTTCCTCACTTTGCAGCAGTTTTCATACTGTACATGTGTGGTTAAGGGGGTGAATATGTTTTTTTTGTATGAACTTGTTTTGTCTGTTTTAATTTATTTTCAGTTCTCTACGTGCAGCTGTCAAAGCCACCGGGAGCCCCTGCACGTTTGTACGAAAGTTCAAGGCACCCCATCTAATAGCTGTATATAGATTTCAATCCACACCAAAGTGGTCGACTGATCACGCTGGTCAGTGATCCTTAAAGCCATGCCACTAACATGGCTAAAAACACCTGACAAGCCCACAAGTAGAGGGTCTCGCCAGAGCAGGCAAATCAATATTTCACCACACAGACAATTGATCATGCATTCAAGCAATTTACCGCTAAGATGTTCTTTGATCTCAGTCTAATTGCTCCGTTATAATGTGCAGTATCATTTCTGACAAAGGCAGTGGATGACTTGGCTTTCTCAGTGGGCTGTCGCTCCTCTTCAGTCTCACAGTGAGAGGATCAGAATCCAAGATGCACTGAAATCACATCAATTACCTCGTTTTGCCTCCCTGTGATGTGTATCTTCTGGTCTTTTATCATCACACGGCTGATCGCCGCCGAAAATGCCCCTTCACTTTTTTTTTTCTGATAAAAGAGCAAGGCTAAGATCAATGGTAATAGTCCATTGTCCAGAGTTATAATAATTGCTTCCTTCTCTGTTGTAGTTAAGGGATGTGTTTTTGACTGTGTGTGTGTGTGTGTGTGTGTGTGTGTGTGTATAAGAAGCTACTCATTATCATGATAGGACACTACAGCCTTGTGAAGCTTAATTAGGCAACACCGCTTCTTTCATTCCAACATGAACTTTCTGAATTGCCGTTCCACGCTTACAAATGCAGAAGTAGCAGAAGCAGCAAATGGCTTGGACTTCATTAACTCCAAAGTACAGTGAAAGCTACAGGAACAACTGTCAGATATTGTTTAATTATGCGCGTACAGTTTATTATTCAGCCCGGGCAGCTTTAAAAAGATTAGCACTCTTGTATTTGCTGCTTTACTTATTCACTCAGTTCACAGGAATACAAATTTAATAAATATTCACAGTATTACTTGTTGCCCACCCACCCACCCTCTCTCTGGTGGACTTGTGTGATTTTGGCTCAGCATTTGTTCTTTTCATGTTTGTTTAGTCAAAGTTCATGTTTGGCGGCTGAGCAAAGGAACTGTTCATTCTGTTTCATAAACGTTTTTCGTCAGTTCACTGAAAGCAAATATGACTTTTCATACATGCACTATGGCGCAAATTAGTCAGACACAAGCTTAACATACATTTCTACTGCGACAAAGCAGCTCTGAGAGAGAGCAAGAGAGCTAAGTTTCACTGGCTGGTTTTCGTTTGGTTGGAAGATTTCACATTCGATCTTAACCTCTCTTTCCCACCTGGAATTTTGTTTCGATGATTAAAATATTAAAAGCACTTACTGATGTTCTTCCAGTGCATGAGCACCACATAAATTACCAGCAGGAGAAAAAATTCTAGCTTTTTCTCCGAGGTTTGGGTAAATTCAACATACTTTTTGAAAAGCTCTAATCTCAGAAGTTGATATTGAAATGTCACCCATAAATGTACTGTTTTTTCAGTAGAGAACAGTGAAAAGATAAAGAGAGAAAAAGGAGGATTTATTATATTTTACACCAGGTTGCACGCTGGGAGCCTTCGTGACATTAAATAAAAAAACAAAAATGGAACAGGATAGAACAAAATAGGAGTAAAATCCACCTGTGGCAACATAATGCTGCTTCCATGTCATATCAGAATAACTGTACTTATCAGTTTCTGACTTTTAAAAAGTGTTTATGTCAACATCAAAGTAGTAACTGTTATGACTAAAGGTCAGAACAAAAAAATATTGGTAATTAATACTACAGAAGAGCCGAAACCAAGAAAACATGGGAATTTGTCCTTACACTGACTTTGCTATCTATACTTCCTACATGTTAATGTAATGTAAATGTAATTTATTTGAGTTTATTCTAGAGGACCATGATTATTCACTGCTGCTTTCAATAATAATGTAGCAATTTCCTGGAAATATGACCCCATGACAAGTGTGAGGTTTGCGCAACAGCTAATTTCTGAAACTGAAACACCAGTGGACATGCTTGACATTGTCACACTGCTGCCAGCTGATCTGCCAATAACATTCAGCAGTGTTCAGTATTTCTGCTATTTATCAGTGCCAGTATCTTCACCTACAGCATTCCTTAGGTGTTCATCTTTTGAAAAATTGCTCTTTTCCACTTTTTATTAACTTTATTATCTCTTTTGAAGTTGTTGAGGTAGTTATTTTGAACATCTGCTGACAGCTGCTGAGTCTTTATCATATCGTACTATATGGCAGTACTTCATATGTCATCCAATTATGTTTACCATCCCTTGGCTGTCCTCCCACCTTATGCAGCTGATTTGGTTTGGGATATAGATGCAAATAGCTTTCGCTGCGTGTTTAACACACTACTTTGAAAATTCTGCCATTGAAAGGTACCTCGTTTCAAATGTAAAACACTTACGTAACCTTCAGTCGAATTGATGAAAGGTTTTGTGTGTTATGTCTTAAATTCAACAGTCTTTTAAAGCTTTTGAAATTACATTTTTTTGGGGGTCTGTCACAGTGCTGCATGTGACATTGGACAGATTACCACTGTCCCAGCAGGTCCTGGACTAAAAATCAGTGTGAAGCAGGGCACTTCTCTGTGGGGTTTACATGTTCTCCCTGTATTTAAAGGAGTTTCCTGCTCCTGGTTGTTACTTTTCCTGTCAGTGCCTTTGACCAAGGCACTGGCTAAGAACTGGAGTCGGTCCCTGGGGCCTCAGAGTGGCTGACCACTGCTCAAGAAAGCCAATATCCATACCGGGATCAGTATAGGCTGTGTAAAACATGCTTTCTTGAGCATAGATCTCAGCCGCTCTTGAAGTAAATACTGTTCTGAGGTGGGCTTGATTTGTTTTAAAGCAATGATCCAACATTTAAAAAAATATGTGTGTTAACTTTTGTTCAACTGTAATGTCATAGTGCTTTAAAAACAGCTTACAGAAGTAATTTCACATGTTGGGAAATAAATTTATTATGGTATATACTTAAATCTCTCTTGCTTAGAGTTAGATGAGTAAATGGAAACTCCCATGTCAGCCATGAGACAGTTAGCTTAGCTTACCTGCAGACTGGAAACAAGGGTAAAGAACTCCTGGTTCTGTCCAGGAGACCAAAAAGCTCATTAATTAACACAATAGATCTTTTTTTTTTTTATGGTTGCAAGGCCATGAGCAGTAACTTTCTGAACTCTTGTCATTATTGGAAGGTTGCTAGGCAACCGGAGGACACTTCAGGATGTTACAGCTTCTGGTCAAGATGTAATTCAGCACATAACCCCCTGTAAAACCACCAGTTGTCGTTTTCACAATTCACTTTTTGTATGAATTAAACCAACTGCTGGCAGAAAGACAAATTTGGTAATTAGGTAACTTAATCCTTAGTCAGTGGGCTCACAGTCAGACAGGTACCCAGGTGGATCATTGGCCTTAGTGAGGCAGGTAAGCCTGGGACCTCATTAGTGCTAGCCATCAGTATGTTGCATTTCTACGACGAAGTCCAAAGGCCAATAGGCCCATATCAATCTCTCCCTTACAGTTTGCAAGACCAGTCTTCTGTACTCCCCCTCAGTTTTCCTCAAACACACTGATAAAAGGCCGAGCAACAGCAGGCCCGATATCTTCTCTTTCATATCTGCTTCCCTTGAAGACCGACGCAGCGATCATCTGCAGTGTTTGCTGTCAGTTATGGCAGCGTTTAGAACAAATTCTGAATAATCAGTGGTGAGCCTCCAAGACAGCAAATGCTCACACCCACTATACAGTTAAATGCCGTTGCTGTTTTTAGTATGGTAGCTGTGTTTCTTGGCTCCTTTTTTTTGTTGTTCCGTGTTGATTAGACCTCAGCGTTGTGAAATAAGGCTTAGGATGAGAGCGGATGTAGCCGTCATTCTTGCATGCTGCAACGCAGCGTATGATGCGATGACTGACACATCAAAGGTTGACTGGGAGCCTTATCACGCTCTTTCTGTGTGTTGTGGTTAACTGTTGCCTGATTGTGTGAGGGTGTTTTTAGCCTGTTGTTAGATGCCCTGCAGTCATGGTTTGGTGACAGTGATTGGCTTCTGATGATTAACTGTGTTTACACTGGCATGTAAATGAGTCAGAGTGATGTTTGAGGTTTGCAGAGGCTGACTTTGCCACTGCAAGCCAAAGCAATGCTTTGTCCTTGTAGAATGGTCTTTGTTGGTGTAGAGTCAGAATACTTAAGTTGGGAATGATAGTTATTGAAGCTGTGTGTAGATATTATATTCAAACAATGATTGAGGTGACATAACGTTATAATACCACCTCCAGATTAACATTCACTCACCTACTCCGCAAGACAGAGATCCAGTCGATGTGAGGAACCATAAGAAAGTCAGCCGTTCCTTACAGAATTCATTGATCATTGCTGGAGGCATTGTGAGTACGAGCTGCATACTGGTGTATTTTTGTATTCCGGAGACAGAAAACTTGGCAAATTACATGTATCGTACTTTCACAGACTTTTGCTCGCATTAGAAGTGTTGTTTCAAAGACAAAGCCTTGTGTTTCCAACTCATTATCAGCTGCTCCACCGAGCACTCTGTGGGGCAGGTCTCTGCACTGGAAATGCATCAAATAGAGCTGGCTGAATTAATTGACTGTCGCATGTGTCGACTTTGATGGGACTAGGTGGTAGTTTGAGGAGACCCACATGGGAGCAACAGTAAAGTCGGGCACGTACAGTCCATGTTGGTAGACAGGCTCACACAAATACTCCTTACTCACACACACACACACACCACACAAAAGGCTTTTGTCTTTCCAGTATCTTTGGGAGATCCCTTGTTGTTGCCGTTTTGATACGATTTGAAGGTACCTAGCAAATTGACAGGTTCTTTGTTTCATGAGGCTCGAAAGATTAAACAAATGAACCCGCTGCTGTCAAATGACTGCCAGTGTGTGAATATATAATCGTTAATGCGGAGATGTTCATTTGACAATGACTGTACAACAAAAAAAGATGAAGAACTACAATATGCAGGTGGGAACATACACAGTCATACAGTTTATACAGTAAACGCATGCAGATATTTGGATTCATGCCAAAAATGTAGACGGTGAGATTTTACAATGACTGCTGAGCATCAGGGCAAGGTTTAGGCTTAGACCTGCTTTCTGTCTTTGTCTTCCTGGCTCATAGACTTCTATGTTAAAAGCACAGATATGACATTGGGATCAGTTTCCTCTTCTTCTACACATCAAACTGGCACTGAGTGGTCTAACTTGAAATACGTTGTCAGTTGCCCCTTACAAATTAATCACTTAAAAAGTAATTGCAACACTGCACCAACAGCCCATCTTGTCACGTTACCACAGGTTTGTTAAGATAGCTTGACGTTAGCCCTGGTGATGGGTTGCATCCTCAAATGATTCCTGAATATATACAAATGGCTAATAAAGGCACAACGAAGGGAATAAAACAGGTTAATAAGGAAGCATTGGCAGCAAACGGTAGTTCCCGCAAGTTAGCACTTCCCAGACAAGTCAGTCAATATCAAACTTCTCATAAACCTTTATCAAACCTATATACATCAGAAATGTGTATGTGTCCTGTGTAGTCCTGCCATAGAAGAAATACAAGAACCTTTTGACATTTTGCAACAAATTCTTGCAGAAGCAGAAAGCCCCTGTAAGTCACAGAGTAAAACTGCAGCAGTCATTGTTTCTACCTTTCCCCACAAACGCGCTGTGTGAGAAATTGAGGTCATGCTGAGCAAGGAGGTGAGTGATGTTACAGCAATGTAGGAGGGCAATCGGGGCATGACCTACATCGTTTGGCCTAGAATACAGGGTCTCGGGGAATGAAAGATTTTGAGGGCTGGGGGAAGGATCTTCATGTGGATTCCCAAGTCTGTCACTGTGAGGAAGATGGAGACGTTTCATGCTGTTTTTTTAATCAGTGCTGACTGATATTGTGACGAAGCTCAGCCATCCTTGATCGTTTAATAATCAATGTGTTTCACAAGCAGCCATAGAAAGGAAATAGAAAACAGAGCCTAGAATCCTAAAAACAAAACACTGTGTGATGTACACTCTGACTGTGGGATATATCTAGGCGGTGTAAATAAAAAGCAAAGTTCATGGTAAATACACTGCAGTATATTGTTGGTGTCAAAATGTGGCCAGGGAACAAAGGGTTAAATGTTTGTACCTTGTTGCAGGTTTCTTGCACTCAGCTCATGCTCTCTCTCTTCCTACCTCCTGTTTTCCTCTCTCCCACAAGTTCCTGCAGTTGTGACACTCTCTGGGGAGAGGATCCATATTTAATGACCCAGCAGTAGCTGTATGGAAATGGGCCACTGTAAAACCCAGCAACAGGCCCACTGGCTCATTTTAATGCAGATATTTCAGGAAAGACATCAAATTTGTATTAATGAAAACACATCCGTTCCCCAATGGGACAACCATGGCAGGGTGTTAGCTCAACTTTTCAATTGGCCATTGACTGAGAATGCTAAACAGTTTAGTGTAAACAAGAGGGGACGTTTTTCATATTATCCTTTTGACATCATATTCTTGAAGTTGACTTTTCCTTTCATCAGCTATGTAGCGTGATTTACCTGATTCCTATGGTTCTAGTGATATGAGTACGTAATTATGCATGACATTAAACTTATGCCTTTGTTCGAGAATATGCTTCTGCTACCACTTGCAAATTTCCACCAGATCACCACGTCAGCCATGTTGTTTTGTTGGGAAAAGCTGACACTAAAATAACAGCAAATTTGGAAGAAAAACAAGTTTCTTGATATAATGTTGGAAGCAGATATTTGGTGTTATTCTAACTAGGCCAAGATTAGAGCTGTGGAATCACACGACTCTCTCCAGTTCTCTGCTATTGATGGGCACTCATGACAACGATCCAACCAACAGAAGGGGTGATGAGTTGCACTCTTGACAGAGTCTAACACTTACTTGGTGCTGATGCAATCAGCTACAGTTTCATTAGGACTATTTTCAACTTTCAAATATAAACTGCTAAATTTGAATGTGCTGTGTTTTGCATGGACCGTAATTGGAATTAGCTGGGACTTTTCGAATGTCCAAATGAAATGCAACCAAATTTATTTATAAAGCGCATACAAAAACAACCAATACCAACAGTACACTACTATACCATACACAAGGGGCATTCAAAAGCCCGAGAAAACATGTGGTTCTTAAGAATAGCATTAAAAGTGTCAAATGGGGAGCGTTTAATTCAAAAAGGTTAAACTGCTCCAGAGCTTTGAGGCAGCTGCTGTGAATGTATGATCGTCCTTTAGCCTCAATTGCGGGACACCAAGGAGCGGTTGGCCTGAGGATTTAGGAGATCTAAAGTTGGAAAGGAGGCTGAGGAGCTCAGAGAAGCACTGTGCCAGGTTGTGTAAAGCAAAAACTCGAAAAAAAAACCCCTCAGTCCTGTACTTGACCGGTGGCCAATGCAGGGCACTAAAACAGGTGTGATGCTGTCTTGCTCCCTGGTTCCAGGTTAATATTCTGGCAGTAACATTATGCACAAGCTGCAAGCAAGAGAAGGATGACTTCTAATTCCCAAATAAAGAGCATTTCAGTAATCCAGCCAAGAGATAATTAAGGCATTTGTGACAATCCTCAGGTCGTTAAAGTAGAAACACAGTTTCAGTTTGAGTTATATTTCTTAGCTGGACAGAGCAACCTGAGTTAATATGCTTTGCAAATTTTAAAGTTGAAAAAATGAAAATAACAGGATTACTGGCCTGAGTGTGAGGGTTAGATCCCCCAAAATGATTGCCAAATAGCCAAATAAGACCACTTCATTTAAATGAAGACATGTTTTTTTCTTGTCATTCAATACTTCTCATTGATGGAGGAAATCAAGGAGAGATTGGTGTTATTATCATCAGGCTCTGCCTATCATTTGCATGGCAGCAGGAGGAGATTTTGTATTTCTGAAATATGGAGTCCTGAGGCAGTATGTATATATACTGTTACCAGGTTCAGGGGAATATTCTTTTGTATTAAGGGCAAGGCTAAGATCTACAGAAGTATAACTGTGGCGATAATGTGTCCAACAGTTATAAATGGTTTTCTATTTGAGGCAATTGAGAAACTTTTGACAGTTGAGATGCTGTCACTCAGCTCGTTCTCATGCTGTATGATTTTGCTCCGCAGGTAATTTCATGATTTCCAGCCTATTGATTGAATGAGATGGAACTCTCAAAACACTGGCTGTTCATTACTCTTCATATCTGAATGTACTGCAGGAATAGAAAGAGCCCCTTCAATACTTACTATTCAGGTAAAACAACTGCCTCACCACACTGAACTGTTATTTATTGTGAGCCTTCATAATGAAGCTCTTATCGCTCACTTTTTCAGTAAGAGCCATCCCTGTGCGTTTGTGTGTGTGTGTGTGTGTGTGTGTGTGTGTGTGTGTGAGTGTGTGTGAGGAGCTCAGTCACAGCTGTTTGTTTTGTTAGCTCTATCATCACCCATCTCCAGCTCATTATAAAGAGACTGGAGTCCAGAATGATATACAACGTGCCTTTTAAGCTCATCTAGTAAAGTAAAAGTGTGATGGAGAAGGTTTGCACAATATGAATCATTCCACTATCTCTGCCTCGACAAAGGAATTCTTCTGTTTCTTCTTCGGGACCCCATCTGATGATGCCTGTACTGTCAGTCCATGATTAACAAACACACATATAGAGCTTATCATAAGAATGTAAAAAGGATTAACTGCTCATGGAAGCTCATATATTTTTAGGGATTAACTTAAACACTTGGAATTTCTGAGACCACCCGAGAGTACATACATTTTTTAAATCAAAGGAAGGTATATAAACTTTCTAACACTGATGCACTTGCTTTGTTCAAAAGTCCATGATTTTACCTAAAAAATAATCAATTCAGATTAATAGAGCACAGAAAGGCTGTGATACAGTAAATCATAATGTAAAAAAACCTTTTTGACAATGACCTCTGCATATATCATTATCAAAATTAGCACTTGTTGAGTGTTTAGGCATCAAGTTGAATGTTGGCACACCAATGGTCCGTGTTGTGTGTTTGCATGGTCATATATTTTCTTACTTTGATTCTTATTTTGCGTTTTTTTTTCTTTTTAACAGATTACTGTTACTTCCTCTAATAAACCATTTTGGAAACATTGACATTTAGGATATTTAGACTTTGTGTGGTATGATGTGTTGCTATTTAGTGTTTGCGTGAGTTCATGAATATCTATGTGCAACTGTGCATAAATCCCTCCAAACCCCAAAGCCAGGCTATGAAACCCATTTCATGTGTTCATCGGAGCTTGACGGAGCTGCAGGCACTCACCATGTTTGTTATGACTCCCAGTGGAGTCATTTAGCACCAAGCTGCAGTGATTTAAACCTCAGTGTTGTGTCCCCCCAGGCCTAACATGTTCCCTTTAAGATTAAATGCAGCAGCCTAAACATTTAGAGAGGCAGAAGTCATTCCAATCAACTTTCAGCCGGCGACCTCATTTACACTAGTCATTTCAAGTGTCTCGTATCTATAAAAGCTGTAGTGCTGGACTTGGTAGCAACAGCTGCTTCCCCCGTCAGCTATGGTGAACCAATCTTTGCTGGTTGACATAAAACGTATCACTACCAGTGCACCATTGGGAGAGTGTCACACCAGACACCACATTTAAAAACTCTGTATACTGTGAAATCTGAATTAATCTGGTGGTGATGGCCTTCAACTCCCAGGTTGCAGGGAGGTGTGGACGCGGCTGACACTGTTTGGTAGCTGACAAAAACACCAGAATGATGATACATTAATGATTTTAAGTTAAAACAATAATGGGTCATAGCTACAGCATCTAAGACAAACACACGATGAATGAGTTCACGAACTATGAGCAAGGCAAAAGTTCAGTTGTATTTACATGCTCCTCAGTCACCTGTACAGATCAGTCAGTGGTTGAACTGATCAGGGGTCAGATAAAAAGGCACAGCTGCTGGGTGTGCTTTGTATTTCATAGGATGTGTAGAAGTGGCTGACACCATTTCACTGTGATTTTGTGGTAACTTTGGCTGTTGTTATCACAGGAATGGAGGAGACAGACAATTGATGTTTCAAGAAAATCAGACAGTGAGTAGCACTCACTTTGGTGGAATAAAGGTTTTGCAAACGTGTCTTTGGAATTCAAAAGCATTTAGTCTATGCGATTTTAACAGCTTGCTGGAATGTGTCTCAGTCAGATTTCAGTCCATAAACATCTTGGATACATTTACACTTTTCGCTTTTTGAGACTGGACAGCTACCTGATCTGCACAAGGAAGTGACTAAATAGAAATTGGCTCAATAATATATGCCACAAATGCCCAAACTTACATAATGGCTAACTTCACACACGTATCAGCCTTTAGTTTTACTATTTGGTGTAAAAGAGATTACTTAATCACCTAGAAATTAGACCGTGATTATCACCCTGTCAATATGGTGTAAAACCTGCAACAATGTATACAGACATCCATCAGGCTCTAACAGCCAATCGGCCCTGCTTGGTATGCAGAAATGAGGAAGGCAATAAAACGGCTCATTGCAGGTGACATCCTCCTGAGGGCATTCTGCCAATATAAAGGCTGAAAACTCATTCATTCTGGAGCACCAATTCATATTCATTACTCTCTCACATCTGTGGAACATGACAGATTGATTGAGACTGCCTGAAAATGCAGACCCAAACTGTTTCTCCGTTAGCCAACTTTCCATCAGCAATAACCGCATTCCTATGTGACCTGATTAATTATCGCTGGTGTCTCTGGAGCGCGGCGCTGACTGGAGAGAGCCTGGGTGAAGACGGGATGAGAATGAGGAGGTTGAACATCAGGGAGATTTGAGGTCATCCTCAAAGGGGCTAACAGTAGCAAGTATGAGACTGTAAAGGATGACGTACAGCAGCTAGTTCACTCTGCAGTAACTTTCCAAAGGCAGTGATGGAGGATGCATTAAGATCCACTACTTAAGTGAAAGCAGCAATACACCAACCTGACTGCAATAATATAACATAAAATAATTATAGTTTATAGCTATTATAGTTTGTCTTACTGTGTGGTATTTTAATGTAGTAGCTCATGGAGATATTACTAATTGTAATTATTTTATGTACAGTCCACATATTTTATTAGGCACAGCTGTACTGCGTGATCCAGTCCAATACAACTGTTTTGCTACAATGTCTATTCTTATGATGCCAAAGTGGTTCGGTTTTGTCAAGACTGACATAGTTGTGTTGATACATTCGCGTGTTCTGGCACTAAGGTCACAGTTAGTGAAGGCGGCGTGCTGGACCGCATTATATTAAGAGCGGCTGCTGATGCATAGTGCACTGCGGTTTTTAACCTTAGTCTCCAAATAACCATCAGGAAAAATATCAAATATATGTAGTGGAGTAAAAGTAAAATGTTTATCCCTCAAAAACAAAAAGAAAACTGAAAAGGACAGTTACATGCCAGTGACAGGCAGAGTTTTTTACTAAAGCGGTCCAATGATGGCAAAGGATGTCTAATCAATAGCCTGCATACACGCATAACTTATGATGGACAGTGTCTGTCTTCTGAATAGGACAGTTTTCTGAACTCATTTCCAAAAGTTAAGTCTGTTAAATCATCAAATTCTCTAGGAAAAGCACCAAAGACTAACTCATGCTATTCATTTATGAGGATCGTCTCAAATGTCATCATAATGTTGTCATTATGGATATTTCGATATGCTTCACACTGACAAATGATTAAACCTGACAGGCAGTAATCATATATTATGATAAGCCAATGTCATAGTTCTGGGATAATACCAAGGCTGAATGCCCCGCTGAAGTGAAATCACAGACTGCAGAAACCTAGATGAGAACAGTGCAGTAACAATAGCACAAGCAGCGCTTCTTTGTGGAACTAATAGGCATCTGGTTAACAAGTGCAGACGTAGTGCAGTTTGTATCTCTCGTCTGGATTAAACAAGCAGCATGTTTATATCACCAGCACCTGTAATAGTCCAGAATTTACAGACTGTGAGAGGACAGGTGTGGATTTTGGCAACCGACATCAAAAGGAGGAAGCGAGGGAGAGAACAGGTCGAGACAAACTAGTCTGGACAATCAGAGCAGCTTTAATCTTTAATTGCTCAAGGGTAGAAGTGAACTTTCACTTTACAAAAATACTAGCTGATATCAGGTTATATCAGGACAGAATTAGCGGACTGTAGAAACTAAAAAATTGCTAGGGATGTAGCTGTCTCATTAACGCCACAACTGCAGGGAAGGAAGGAGGAGGAAGGAATTTCCTAAATTGGCTGTGCAGTTATCGCTGTCTGTGGAAAGGGTTACTTTCAGGAGCCTCTTCAGTTCACTTGGCAGCACCGTTTCCATCAGCTGGCATTAGTGAAGTTAGCTAACATAACTGTGTTACTGCAGATCACGCTCTCAGGACATCTCCAGATACAGAAAACACATTCTCCGTGTTTTTCCCTTCGGTTTTCATGGATCTAATAAACTCAGACAAAAGTTAATCCATGATTTGACTGAAAGTCTCCAAACTTTGAATCCATGTTTTGACAGTAGAGATTATAAGTCCGGCTTAGCGACAGCACCATGGATGTGTGTATTGATGGGTCTCTGTTTGCCTGTGGAGAAAGTGAAGATGGAGGCTGTCTATCTGGGCCCAGCTGCAGCTCAGCAAGATAAGAGCTACCTGGCTGCTATCTTCCTGACTTTGATGACTACAGATGACATAGGATGATGGACAGCAAACCTTATTATGGATCTGACATTAAGATCAGGGGGATCAGAAGTACAGACGCAGGGCCTCGGAGGGCATTGACGAAGGCAGTCTGCAGTCCTGACTGTCTGCTGGAGTCCTGCATTTGTATAACAAGGCTTGAGGCTTTGCTACTGTCGAGGCCTCATTGATTCAGATTCGACTGACAAAAGCTCAGACAGACAAAGCCAGTTGATTTAGGAACTGATTAAAAAACAAAGAATCACTATCAAACATACAAAATCTTTCTTTTCAGTTAAAACAAAAATGTTAAATCTATTTTGAGTTTTGTGGCTTATTTTCTCTGGAAATTTGTGCTTACATAGTCAGCAGATGTTTCTTTTGTTCTTCTTGGGGTATTGGCAGAACAAAAGAAACACAGAGAATCAGGAAGACATGGAGCTAAAAGGTTTACATGAAAGCTGCTCATTCATCTTGAGGCATCAAGATGCCACTGCGTGGTCCTTAAATCTGATCTCGGCATTGTGAGCTTGACTGATAAAGGCCACAATCCTCCCAGATAAGTGTTCTCATAAAAGAGGAGTACACTCTGTGAAGCATTGGTGGTAGCTTGAAGGATAGCTGACCTCAGCTCGCTCAAAATAAGTTGATATTTCCTCCTCTGGTGACAGTTTTAGAGTTTCTTGGTCCTTCACAGTGAGACCTGGGGAACTGGGAGGTTAAAATGATAAGGACACTGAAGATATTCTGGCTCCCTGAGTTAAAAATGGACAGAAACGCCAAGCTGTTTCTAACTTTGCTGTGTCTGTTGTATCAAACAGCAGTTTTTGATCAACCATGTAGAATAAGACATCATTTCTTATTTGATCTTTGCTATAATTTAAAAATATACATTATGTTTTGGTATTTTTTCTTCATATCTTCAAAAGACAGCAGAAGCGCATGACTTAAGAAGAGTAATGCAAATCTTTAAATATACACATATAATATATTTACGTATAATATAATATAATATAATATAATATAATATAATATAATATAATATAATATAATATAATATAATATAATATAATATTGTCCATTAATGCAATAACATTTGATATTGAGCCTCCAACCATTAAAAGTTCATTAAAACTTTATGTTGGAATAAATAGAAAAGTCAAATGTTACAGTATATTCAGACAGAAAGCAGAAAACTCAAAGACTTGCTGAGCTTCTTGCTTCAATGTCCTGAGGTGATGGCTCGACTGCTTGAGGCAAGCCCCAAATGACAAGCTAACCAGAGGCTAACTGCAGCCCTTTATCTTAACTAAACATATACGCGCTGCAGTGCTTTTATGCTGTGGCTGCTTTTTCTGTACATATTATATACACTGTCATGATGACTGCTGATACGTTGCATGATGGGTGGTGGCAGTGCAGGAAGCCTCCTGTATGTGTGCTATTTTGTATATCTTTGAACAGATGCTGTTTGCAACCTGCAGCACAAAACACTTGCTTCTATTAATATTATAAAGTGGGCATTTATAGCAAAACTGTGAAATGGCTTGTTGATGCCTCTGATTAGTCTATGATTCATTTCTTGTCTGCGTCATTCTAGTTATTTTGTTTGATGTGCAATCATACTTTGCTCTCTCTTTAGCCCATATAACAGGCAGGTGAAGTGCTCCTACTCCTCGCTGATTTATTTAATCCAACTCTTTCATGTGACAGTTGTACAGCAGGTCACATTCTTGCCTGTATATTTAAGATGGTGATTGGAAAGTTAAACCATGAAATTGACTAATCAGCCTGTTCCTCCCATTAGTCCCTCAGAACACCCAGACAGGCTGATATTTGACTTTCTAAAGCTTTAAAGCAGTGCATTAACACACCCGGCTCTTTTCCAATTGCATATCTGCCATCTGGACATTGCTCCTTGTTGTCTGGACTATTATCAGACAAGGTAGACACACATAAGCAAGGGTCTTTCTTGGATTGGACATGAAATATGCATGCAAATACAAACAAAAAAGCCAAAACCCCACTTTGTGAATTTACCTTGCCACTAAGGATGGTTCAGCACAGTCTAGACCGAATAATCAGGCTTGAATCAGCCTCAAAGCCCACCCTGCTGGTCTTGTGCACACACACACACCCACAATCATACAGGTTCTCATGAGTTAATTAGAAAGTGGTGCTGACGGGGAGGAGAGGAGCTCCGAGGGCTCTTTCTCCATCAGTGGCTCCTAACCAATCTTACCAATCTTTTCTAATCAAGTTTAACTCTATCTGACTGTGAGGAGGGAAAAAAGAGATGGTGCACAGTGAGCTTGTGATTTCTCAGTCAAAGCGCTCAGACAGAGTGCTTCCACTTCCCCTGCTACCTGCCGAGGATAATGCACTTTGTTTGTAACATGATTAAAGCAAAAGGGAAAAGCTTTGAAGCTGCATCCGAATTCATTCTGTGCATTGAGGAAATAGATCCTAACTCACACCAGGTGCGGAGAAGACCTTCGTGTTTGGGCAAACGGGTATTGGATATTTCACAAATAGGCAACATTGTTTGAGCTCATCGCTCAAAGCTAAGCTAATACTGAACACTCCTGAAGATGTAAGGCCTCCATTAGTGATTCTGGAGATTGTTTCAATATGCACTCTTTCACTGGAATCATTATTTATCTTCATGCCATCTTATACCCCACAAGACACGCATATATTTTTACAAATGACAAGTAAATTGCACTTTTACAGTGAAACTCTTAAAGTACAATATTTGCTTTCTTGCCAAGAATTGAGTTACAAGTTTGCCATCCCTCTCATATCTACATGTAATATAGGAACTGGGTTTCTGCAGAGTTCACCCCATTAAATTCAATGCTTTTCAAGACCCTTTTCATACTACATAGAATGTAATTTAATTCATGTTTGACAGTTATATACTGGCTAAAATGAGAAGAGAGATCAGCAGGCATGGTGTGGGCTGGAAATATTTAATATTACTTTTTTTTTCCAAATATATCCAGCAGTATGTAATAACAGTTCTCAATGTAATAATTTATCATAATGTGACCTGCATGAGCAGCAGAAAATGGACAGATGATTAAAGCAATTAAAGAATAATTATTCAATCCAATTATTTGCAGTTTTGCTGGAGTCTTCACCTGCAAATGAATCAAGGAGCTTCCCACTTACTACAGCTAGCAGCAGGTGTGATGGTGCTGACTGAACCCCATAAAAAGGGCTGAATGAACAGCCTCCTGCAGCACAATCGCAATTTTTGTTAATATGTCTAACATCTGCAAAAGGCCTCCATCTGTTGTGAAAATATTTCATACCAACATTACCTTAACACTGATTCGTAGCATTTTTGCCCCTATAAAACTACAGCTTGTCTTTTTTATACTAAAAAATCCAGATATAAGTTGAGTAGTGAGCTTCAGAGGTGCTGGTAATCCGATTTTATGCTAGTGATGCCCATTCAAAATTTGCCTGTTTAGATGGGGCCGGTGCGACTTGGCCTCTGGTTTTTGTGTTTGCAGCTTTTTAAGTACCACTCATCCAAAAAAAAGCCACACAAGACTGTGCTTCCTTGGGTCGTGTGCGATGCTACAGTCTATTTGTCAGTGGAGTCACTGCCCAATAGATGAGCCCATGCATCTGGAGGACATGGAGTAACGCCAAGATGAGAGGCACAAACACACCGCTGTTGAATGTGCCCCAGTTTGGCCATAAAAGCAAAGAACAGCTGACTCTCATGCATGTTCACGACTTAACAGATTCGTCACTGTTCACAAGTATTATCCTCATATATGTAATGGATGCAGTAATATTATTGGCAGAGGAGCACTATTCAGTCATAGCATAGAATCCAGCAACCCCAGGTTCCTGTAACGGCCCAATGCACCATGTCGGTGAAGCCTTGCTTAACTCAGTCTGAGAGGACCTGAAGCTGCTGTTCATTTGTTTATTTAAATTCTGTTAATGCTGAACAAGTCACATCTCCAAACTGCTCCAAGGTCAGTAAAGCCTGTCCTTGGATCCCCTGTAATACACCTGCCAAAAGTGAAATAGATCTGATGAACGATTCTTGAAATAAGCAAAGTTAGACGCAGACACATTCCTCGCTTCATTCGTTACATTAGAACGAGGATAGCTGAGCTAAGCTTACTGCCCACTAGTTGCAGCGTCATACTTAGCATACATACACGAGACTGGCATCAATCATCTCATCTAACTTTCAGCAAGAACACATCTCCCTAAATGTCAGACTGTTCCTTAAAACACCCTCCATTCAAAATCCTTCGGGCCTGTGTATATTTTCCATTCCTTTTCATTACATCTGTTCATTGTGATGCTTGCTCTGCAGCATTTTGGCCACTGCAGCATCTGTCAGGTGCCACCGGGTAAGAAGGAGGCAGGTGGCTCGGAAGGCCCGGTGGTGGTGAACGTAATGTTCGTCGTGTCATCTCCATGTTGATGCATCGTTTCACAGGACGCCGCCGCCGTCTGCCGAGAGGAAGAGTTAGGGCACTGCAGATGCTCTCTCATCTCCTCTAATGCTCTGGACTGCCACACACACACATCACACAAACACACATATTTATACACACACACACACACACTCACAGATGTCCCCCCTGCTTTCATAGCTGCTCTTCCGATTACTCTTGCTAAGTTGAACAAATCCATCAGAAGTAAGTTGACAGTGGCTCATTTGCTGCGACAGTCATGTCTGTTTGCCAGAGCGGCGCCATCACAGGTTGATTTCACAGTAAAGTCAACAGGAGACAGTCGGTGATGCAGTTAGTTTATTTGACTCTGTCTGAATACAAGATGTCGAACAACTTTAAATAAAAAAATAGTCAACATTAACAAAATATATCACAGGCCGTGCAGGAAAAAAAAACCCCACGCTGTTTAAGGAGAGAGCGACACTGACGGGACTGCTTTGACAACCAGATTCTAACTGCGCTGTTGCAACGACTGAGCATTCGTCACACAACAATAATGACAATAATGATCAATTCTTATCTTCCGAGCGAGTGCTTTTTAATGTTCACCATCAAGAGGAGGACAAGAGGGGGGGATGGAATCCAATTTCCATCTTCTGCATAAAGCTATTTCCGGGATTTCTCAATCCTTTACTTCTCTAATTAATCTGAATTTATTGCAATGTAAAAATAGAAAGGGTGTGTGTGTATGTGTGTCATTGTGCTTCCAACATGAACACATTTGTACAACCACGTCTTATTGCCACGAGCAGCTAGAAGCTCTCATTATAACATATTGGATTTATTTGTTTCGGCTCCGCTGTCAGGAGGTATTTGCTTGTGCTGTGGTCAGAGCCACCAGTGGTTTACGCAATAAAACACAAAGTCTTTCTCCCACTGACCCAAGACAGAAGTTAATGTGCTGGACTGTGCCCGAGTATTGCTACACCAGAAAGCCAGTCTTTGGTGTTTGTCGTGTGTATGTGTGTGTGTGTGTGTGTGTGAGTGAGTGAGTGCACATCCCTTTCTGTTGACACTGTGTGAAGATGCAAACGGTGTAAGATACTCGCAGCCTCATTAGAGACACTGGGATGACAGTCGTAATGAGTCAACCATCACTCAGCGATTAGCATCATTAACCTCTGCTGCTGCTGTCGCTTCTCCGGGCTTCTGTGGTATTTCAGCCATGAATTTTTTAGCATTAGAAAGAGGCAGCGTTTTCACATGTGGTTTTCCTCTCATGTTTCCTCTTTATTAGTTTCCTTAGCCGCAGTAATGGAAGCTTTTATGTAAAGTGGTTGGCATTGTTTTACATATTTTGGTGCAACTAATCAATCTGGGGAAAAGTTTGCAGTTACTTTATAAAGTAACATCACGGTTTAATGAACCTTGGGTAGTATTTTGATGTATTGGCTATCATTTGGAAGTACCATAACTGGTTCTAGGATGTGTTATAGATGCATTAGTGTTTAGAACCATAACCACGTGCTCTAGTTTCCAGTTTTGCATAAATGTAAACAAAGAAATTCTTTTTTAAATGCTTACCCATGACAATATGTTGCTGATCAAATGAAGGACAGAAGTGATGACCACACCTGGACATGGTTTGGGTTGAAGTCAAACAAGCTGAGGAAGTTTCCTGACTGAGCAAAATGACCCAGAACTATCTATGAAGCAGCCAAGATAAGAGCCAGATGAATTCTCTGAAGGTGCCTCAGTGTTTCCCATCTCCTTTAACATTTAATGGACACACTGGTCCATCCTTTAGAAAAGGAGATAAAGTTGTCCCACAATTCTTTGCAGCAACTGAGTGTACATGCAGTCTGATTCTTTGAGCGCTGCATTTTCTTTTTCCTAACTGCTATGTGGTCTCTTTCACATCTTTGCTTGATCGCATTACACTTTCCGTCTAGATCAAGAAATGTGTTTAAAACCACCGTAACAGAGGGTGAACCACTGGTTATGACTATGCTGTACTAACAAAACTAATTGCTGAGATGGGAACATAGTAATATCTGATTTGGGATAAAACTAAAAGTGAGTGCAGCTTACAGGTGCTCAGAAAAACTGTGTGCACTTAGCACTACGGCAAGTGATGTAGTTCAGAATTAAAACTTTGGTTGGTTATTTTTTAATTTATTTTCCCTGAGGATGGAATAAATTCTATGTTATCTTTCCTTACTCATACATCTGCCGGAGGCTTTTCTCCTCCACCGCGCAGGCATCCATTCTCACCTTGTGATATATTCTCTTAACACAGTGTCTGCCACCAGCTTTGCCCGCAGATTTAAGACCCCTGGCCTGACCATTCGGTGATGTCCATGGAGCCTACAGCTTCCCATAAACACAGGCCGCTCGTTCATTTTCACTGTGTCCCCCAAGCTCCGCGGTCCTATAGCAAGAACCATGACAGACAGACAGCCATGGGGCCGGTCTCGGGCCCCCGGTCCCATAGCCTCAGCCGCTCAGACCTGATAGCACAGAGAGCTGCACACGGGCTGCCAGCTGATAAATGAGCTGACAAGCCTTCTCCCCGTTACTCATTTCCCTCCTGAGGGAGGTACGGAAAAGAGAAAAAATAGGAGCATTAGGAAGGGAGAAAGAGAGAAAGACGGAAAGGAAAAAAATGAATTGACTTTGCAGAGGAGCTATTTTTAGAAAGCCTGTAATGTGCTCCATTAGTTTGAGAAGGTACAAGAGGGAGAAGAGGGCTGAGGGGTGTTAAGGAGGGGGGCAGGTGGTAGAGAGGGATTGAGTTGAAGATAAAGGGACAGAAAAGGTGAGGGGCAGCGTGAAAGAAGAGAAGAATGAACTCGATGCAGAAAGGTTCGAGATAAAAGGAGTAATGAAGGAAAAGAAACAGGGAGATAAAGCCAACACAAGGCATATCATTAAAAAAGCAGGCACAGATAACCGTGTGCATGATGAGAGAGTCCACTGTGTTTGCTTACAATCATTTCATGAACTAATTGCCTCTCTGCTGCTCCACAATGACTCCATCTGAATATCCTCGACGTTGTTTTTCCTCTCTTGTTAAAGCTGAATTCTAATTTTGTCCGGCATTGTGCCGCTGTTGATGAATGTCTGAAGTGTGGTAAATAGATCTGACAAACAAAAAATAAAAACTGTAAGGTCTGTTGTCTTCTATGACAGGTAATTACAGAAGACAGCCCGTCTAGAATGTCTTGTAAAGTGCTTTTGTGCCTTTTTCTGCCAGTTCCTGTTCCTGTTATGATTTGGCTGCAAAAGCATTTTTCATCAACAGAAAACTGATCTGTTCAACCAGCAGGAAGATTAGGAGGTTTGTGTATCTCTCTCTTCACTGCTAAAGTCTTTGTTAGGCAACAATACACATAGCGGATTCCTTTCACTGAAACACAGAAGAATGAATGGCAGAAGTCCAGGGGTCTGGGGCTAGACTCTATTCAGCTCTAGCTTGGACAGGACAGGAGTGTGTATGTAGATAAGACAGCACAGGCGGTGTTTGGTTTTTGTACACCTTGGCTCATGCATGCTTGTTGTTCGCATCACAACACAATCTGCCTGATACTTCTCTGAGGTTGCTATTAGAACATAATGAGCAACAAGGCCCCAGTCAGCCATTTTGGCTCTGTGCGGCCTACGCGGGCTTAGATTTCCTGGCACCCAAGCTCTGCAGACACATTAGCAGCAGATAAACGACATGTTTTTCATCCTGGCATTGCACTGGGTCTTAAAATGGGAGTCTGGGACTCAGTGACATGGATGAAACTATCCTTTTTAAAGGGATTTTTGACTGAAATAGGGAGAGTTTGGGGGAATTACGCTGGTATCGAGTGAACTTTAATGCTTCCTCAACATCTATCATACAGGCGTTTACAGTACAGTTCAGACAAAGTCTAGTCTCCCAATCACGGTGAAAGGAGAGAGCTTCAGTCTGCTGACAGAAGCCCCTGTCCTCCCTGGTCACGCTTCATCAGCATAATTCATCTCAAAACTATTTGATTTGGTTGGAGACGGGGCTCTACAGTGTATTTAGCACTGCTATGGCTCAGCTCCATTCACCACTTGTGTTTGACTAACATGCTGCAGTTTGTGTTGCTTCAGCACAGCGGGAGGTTGTGGCTGTTATCAGAAAGGCAGTCGGGTTTGGGAGGGGGCTACTTACATTAGGTGTTCTCAGTTACAATCAGAGCACACAAAGATGTGGTCTGCTGCCCACAAACACAATCCAGTAACCTGTCAAAGTGTCACCCGCTGGATTCAACGGAAACAACAAGCAGCCTCATGCTCTAATGAACCTGAATGAAACACAAACACATTTCTTAAAGCGTCTCCATCATCTCTGCAGGAAGCGTCAGGGTTCATTTTACAGCACAAGAAAGATTCATTTAAAATGCCTTAGTATTGCCTTAGTATTTGTACATATAGTGTAGATCAAGACTTGCAAGAAATATGGAGTAATGCAAATTTAGATTATATTAAATTGATTAGATTTAACTTTATTGCCATTCGCAGTTTATACTTTTTACACTTCTGTTTAGATGTTGCAGAGTAATGTACATATATAGTTATATATTAAAAACAGTAATGGGTATACACTGCGTTCCACATTATTATGCAAATGTATTTTTCTCTCTTTTCCCTAAATAATCTATAAAAATGATAGTTCTCATAATTTTCAAGTCATCAAGCATTAGAGTATAACTCGACTGTTTTTGAACGAACCTCCAAATCATAACGGTTTTTAAAAAAAAAAAATCAAAATCTTAAAATGCACTGTTCCACATTATTACGCACAATAGAGTTTCAGTGTTTGGATGGTTTCTGCTGGAATTTCTTTGCAGGATGTCAGAATAGCCTCCCAGAGATGCTGTTTTGATGTGAATTGCCTCCCACCCTCATAGATCTTTTGCTTCATGATGCTCCAAAGGTTATCAATAGGGTTGAGATCAGAGGGGGTGGGGGCCACACCATGAGGTTTTCTTGTTTTATGCCCATAGCTGTCAATGATGCACAGGTATTCCTTGCAGCATGGGATGGTGCATTGTCATGAATAAAGATGATCTTGCTGCGAAAGGCACAGTTCTTTTTTTTGTACCACGGAAGAAAGTGGTCAGTCAGAAACTCCACATATTTCACAGAGGTCATTGTTACACCTTCAGGGACCTTGAAGGGGCTGACCAGCTCTCTCCCCATGATTCCAGCCCAAAACATGACGCCACCACCTCCCTGCTGACGTCGCAGCCTTGTCGGGACATGGTGGCCGTTCACCAACCATCCACGACTCCATCCATCTGGACCATCCAGGGTTGCATAGCACTCATCAGTGAACAACACTGTTTGGAAATTAGTCTTCATGTACGTGTAGGCCCACTGCAGGCGTTTCTGCTTCTGAGCTTTGGTTAAGGGTGGCTGAATGACAGGTTTATGCATAACTGCAACCCTCTTGAGGATCCTACACCTTGATGTTCTTGGCACTCCAGAGACACCAGCAGCTTCGAATACCTGTTTGCTGCTTTGCAGTGGCATTTTAGCAGCTGCTCTCTTAACCCGACGCATTTGTCTGGCAGAAATCTTCCTCATTGTGCCTTTGCTTGAACCCGTGTGTGTTCTGAATCGGCTACAAATCTCTTTATTGTACGATGATCACGGTGAAGTTGTTTTGAAATATCTAAAGTTGTCATACCTTCTCCTAGGCATTGAACTATTTCTCGCTTTTCGGCAGCAGAGAGATCCTTCTTCTTCCCCATATTGCTGGAAAATGGTGGTCTGCTTAATTATGTGGAACATCCATTCTTAAGTAGTTTTCCCTTTATTTGGACTCACCTGCAAACTAATTGGCACAGGTGTCTGAGATTGATTGGAGTGATTGGAAGAGCCCTGACACACATTCCCATCCATGTGTTTAAACTGGCAGACAAAAAAATGACCTTTATGACCTTTAAACACAATTTGCATAATAATGTGGAACGCGGTGTATATATGGATAGGCTAGGTTATATAATATATTGAAATTAATCAATAACATTCATACCCTGCAGTTACAGTACACAATTGCAGGCTTAAGTGTCAATATGTAATTCACTGTAGGCCTGACATGTACAGTATAGGCAGTAGTATCAATATGAAGATGCTATAGTGCAGATATATACAATATCGACAGTGGTATAAAACATTCTCAATACAATCTGTTTGAGTGATCAACCTACACAAAATACCTGCTGACTCCACAGGTCGTTTAGCTCTACAGACCGTTTTAGCTCCGTTTTAGCTACTTTCAGCTCGTTGTTTTGGTCTGAGGCCTGTTCAGTTATGTTTTGGGGTTTGTTTGGTACTGACATGTCCTGTTCTACTTCCTGCCTCCCTGATTGTCTCCACGTATGTCTCTTAATCCAGCTGTCCTTGATGTTGCCAGTGTCCAGACCTTTACATAACTCTGTGTTTTCCCTGTTTCTCTGCCAGATTGTCTTCATTGCTTTGATAAGAACAGCTCTTTGAGAGGATTCAGTACAGGATCACTTTCACTGCTCTCTTTAACCTCCTTTTCAGGTCCAGAAGGCAGTTATTTCAACAAAGAAATGTTCTGATAAACCCACAAACAGCACACACACAAAGTTAGCAAATAGCAAGTGAACAAAGGCACATATTCAGCAAATAAATAGGCATATAGCTCCTTTGACAGTTAGTAGAGTCCAAAACAGAGCTTAAAGGTGAATGAATTTTGACCTGACTTAGCAGTCATGCTAAGCTATCATATGATGGTGATTATTATTGGTACCCAAGTTTTCCCCGTCTAATTATGAGCACGTTCACATAAAAAGGATGGTTTCAACACTGGAAGTCCATTCCCAAAGCTGGATAGGTCTAGAGCATCATTTTTATGCAAGAATTACAAACTATAAATTGAAACAAATATAAGGAATTTATTTGATAAAAACCAGGCTAAAAGCAAGGCAGCTGCTACAGCCAAAGTTATAGAGGATAGCTGGTGAAACAAACACCAACTGTGTCAATAGTCTTACATTTTCACTGCCCCATTGCTAAGGCACAAGCAGATCTAACTAAATTAGTTTATTCCACAAAATGAATGCGTTGTTTAGCTCAGTCCTTATGGTGTGTTGGACTTTTTTAGCAATTTGCTTTCAGCTTGAACCAAGGCAATGTCAAACAGATCAACCAGCAATATAAAAAGATTATACACCGTCGTGAATATGCTTACCGTAAAGTTCAACAAGTACAAGTTTTAAGTGCTTCAGTCAATGTTGTAGGATGATATTGGCAAACAAAAGCACAAATTCCAGTAGAAAAATGACTTAAAGGCTGCAAGCAAACAATTCTGATGTGTTGCAATGGCAACACTCAGTTCAAGAAGCTTACTCAAATCAGTCTCTCCATCTGACCAGAGTCTGGATCTCTAATACACAAAATCTTCTGGAAAACCAAAGCATTTTACAGGTGGAAGAACACGCTTACCCTCCTTACTATGTTTTCTTTGCTTCCTGTTTCCACTGATGCCATATTGCAAGAGAACTGATTGATCAATAGGCAGTGCTGTGTACAAGCTGATCTCTTATATCCAACATAACCTGCTCCTTGAGCACCTTTGTATATATTTTGCTTTTCATTTTACACACATCACACTAATGGCTATGCCATAGAAGGCGTTGGCGTGCCCAAGGACAACATGTGGACAAGGATCAAAAAGCCAACCGCGCAATTAACTGACAAATCGCTCTATTTCCTGAGCCAAAGCCGGTGACATATTCAGATCATAATCAAGTGTTGCCATGTTCATATTTGACAAAGTGAGCTCTTTTTGTTCCTACCAGTGTGAGATCCTTAACTCACCACCAATTAATACAAACATCTCTGTTTTCTGAGGGTGTTTGGCAGATTAAACGTTAACGCCTCGATTAATGTCTCTCCTTTACCCAGCCAAGAAACACTGACTTGTTCCATTTGTGGATATTATGACAGCAAATGTGTTCAGACAGATTGCAGTGGCTGCTGACATCTTGTTTATACCTTGTTTCTGTAACCATGGACTATCTGTTATTTTGCCCATAATCGACCCATATCCAAAATGCAGGCTTATAAAGACTGGGGTGTGACGAGTAGTTTAATGCAGAGAAGAAAGGATGGAAAATTCCTGTAAGCATGTATGTCTTACTGACTGAGTGGAACTTGTGAGGCAGTGCTGCAGCAAAAAAGGATAAAAGTAGTTCAGGATCTGCTCCTGAAGGCTGTTTGTAAGTCATAGTGTTTGTACATCTCACCAGATGTTATGCCGCTCCGCTTAAAGGTTGCAAATAAATAAGCTTCCTTGTCAGTCTCTCCATCCCTCGCTCTCTCTGTGTTTGTCCTTCCCATTTTTTTGCATTCTCTAAATGCCAAAAGTTGAATGCAAAAGTGTATTTCTCGTAAATGTGTATTTCTCACCAGTGAAGATAATGCTGTGGACCATTGGACAAGCAGTAAGCCCTCCAGGGCAGCACAGATGGAACTGGCATTATGGTCAAAATGGACTTAAATTGGACCAACAAAATGACTGGCGGACAGACAAACAGAGCACTGGAAAGACAGGGTTGAATGCAGGTCTGGAAGAAGGGCGGACTCTCGGATTGGTGTGGTGCAAGGCCAATTTACAGGCTGCCAGCTGAACAGTGGGTCACCACAGTTTGAATCAGCGCAATGAAAAAGCAAATTCCCAATCACTGGCCTGAGAACAATGACCTTTCCACAGATTTTTCCATTATTGAAGACATAGAGTAAAACTGTTCGGCATTAGCGCGCTCCGAGATGAAAGACAAACCCTTTGCCTAAGCATTACATACTTTTAATGGATGGGGTTTGACAGAAATCTTTTTGAAATCAAATAAACATGCGATTCTTCTCAAAAACCATATGCGGCAGTAAAATTGAATCCAGCAATTCCTTTAGAAGACCGACATTTTGAGTCAGAAACAGGCTCAGAACTGCCTCCTACACAGCAGAATATACTTCTTCTCTCAGTTTCACTCACAGCCACTATAATACCCATCATCAACCCATCCCCTGGTCCCTTTGGCACCACCTGGTAGCCAAGTGGAAACACATTGTGATTAAATCTGTCCTTTATCCTTTCTGTTTCCACTCTCATTGCCACTCCTGTCTCCCGTGCTCCGTTTCTCTCTCCTCGGTGCGCTCTCCATTTGCTGTTTATTCAGACTGTCTTTTCACTGTCTGGCATGCGGGGTGAGATACTAATCCAGCGGTCTGGATCTCTGGTCCCATTTGCTTTGTTAATGACAGTGCCATGTGTCACTTAGGGTGGCTGAGCGAAACAGGGAGCAGATTGTATTGGGTTTGTTTTTTTTTTTCCAGTGACAGACAAGCTGTCTATTACAAACATCTGTGAGTATTTCTACCTAGAAAATGTCTTTGTTCTTATTGGTACAGATCGGAATTACAGCATGATACACATGTGCAGAAACACCTGCATTTATACACACCTACCCACTGATTTATATGATAAACTGTGTTCCTTGTTGAGCCTGTACGTGGCATTTCACACATTTGTAATGAGCAGGAGTACAAATGATGTTGGGCTGCTGGTTTATAGGCTGTTTTCATTTCCTGAGTGCTGGCTGGCTGCCTCTGTGGTTTGCTCAAAGGTTATCTGAAGCATTGTCTAATTGCTCCAATGGAAACAAAAGGGGTGTTGGAAAATTTATAAACAGCAAACAGTGGAAAACGAGACCATCTGCTTTGCATTTCCAGACGACTCTTGAAACACGCATTTCTAACACGGATTCACAGTCAGCGGCGGAGTCGAGGCTGCGGCAGCGCTGCCACAACATCCATGCATACAGCAGTCCTCACGACTTTTCGCACCACAGGAAGACACTTTCTGAAGTTTTTAAAGTTCCTAAGGGTGAAAGTACACAAGTGTGAGGAGGAATCCAGCTGTGGAATTTGGATTTTAGATGCCCTGACTAAAGAAATAGCCTGACTCACATAAAAGGGGTTTCTGAACTGACGGAGGGCGGGTTCAGTTTGCACATAAAACAACGCACATCTTTTTAGAACTACTTCATTTGCCTTATGTCACACAACCCCATCCGTAGCGCCATGCATTAAAATGCCCTCTGATTTTGCTGCTGGAGGAATTTAAAGCATTGATAAGTAGCTGTAATCCAAAACTGAGCGGCACGGGCAGATCTTACTTCACTATTTTATGATGGCTTCCTCAGTGACCGTTGGAGAAGCTGCATTATTTATAGCCTTTTGTCAGCCATAGATGAAATGTTTTCTGGATTACAAAGAGCTGCATGAATAAGGGCATGGCTCGGGAAATGACAAATGGGCCACCATAATGTCTCTCTGTCTACAATCAAGACCACTTAGATATAAGTAAAGTCAAATTGAATCTACAGTGTTTAAGAACAGAGAAAGCGCAGTATCTTCTGTAGTCAGAGGATGCACTCTTAAGTGTATCCGCCAAACTACCCAAACTTGTGCATGGTGATTGGGGCAGGAACAGTGTATTTAGGGATTTTTACTTAAAAATGTAACCGTTAGCAACGTATTTGGCATTCAGACAACCAGCAGAGAACTGGATTGCATCGCACAATTAGTTTAACAAAGAACCCCACAGCCATGCTAATAGCTACGTGAAGCTGTTTAGTGACTCAGCATGTGTTATTTGCTAACATACCATTAGCAACTGTTTGTCCATTCTGGCCAACTGTAGATAGATGTAGGTGATTATACATTGCTGAAAACATAATTATGAACATTCTTCAATTTCTGCCAATAGATCATCCTGAATTCTCCTGCACACTGGTCCTTTAAAGCATCACTTAGTTTTTACAGTTCATCCTGAGGGGTGGGATGAATGTGGCTCCTACATTTGATGATAAAATTTCAAATGTCATAAAAGTCAAAAAGATTTCTGAAGTCTGTAGGATCCTACGGGGGACTGTGAACGCCTCTACAAAATTTCATGGCAGTCTTTCAAATGGGTGCTGAGATATTTCAGCCTGGACCAAAGTGGAGGACCAGCCAACTTTAGCTTTTCAGCGCAGATACAGTGGATGTTTCAAAGCTTTTTTTCCTTGTTAAAATGGATTGTTGTGTGAAATGTAATGTCTTGAATACAAGTTGACTAGATCTGAAAAAGCAAGCCGCAAACTTTTCACAGTCCTCTTTTAAAGTCGACACTGACAAAGTGTTTTTTACCCAGAGGATGGATTCTGGTCAGTGTAGCACTTTGAACTCTAGTACAGTGAATCTCATGAGTAAAAACGGGAGTATCCGTCTTTCCTTTTCTGGAGTGCAGCACGGCTCAGTAGAAATATATCTTAAATCATTCACACTGGTTGTGTTTATGCTTCGAGTTTGTCACATGCTGAAGTTGCCTCTGGGCTCGCCTGGTTTTCTGTGCACTCCAACATCATACAGCTGCTTGATAAATATAGCAATCAGGGCTCCAATGGGTCACTGCAAGGGCAACTGCAGACAAGAAGCTGCAATGCCAAGCATCTCCCCCAGCCTCTCCCTGCCTCTCCCTGTCTCCCCCTGCATCTCCTTGCATCCTTTGGTCTATTACTGTCTCCACCCGCCCCTTCCCTCCCCTCCACGTTCTGTTTCCTTCCGCTCTGTTGATGTCTCCTCCTGCATCTCTGTGTTTCCATTCTATCCCCTGTATCCCTCTGGTACTTTATGGGCACCGAAGGCCAAATGTCTGTTCTTGTTATTGCTTCTACAGTGAATCTGCTGCATCATCAGTCATAATTTGGACTGAAATGCTTTTAATTTAAATGAAATTCCAAATATATCCCTATTAATATTTCAATACTCACTAATAAACAGTTTACTTACAGCAAAATGTTAATGGTTTGCAAGAGAATCATGTACACAGATACAGATCTGCTTAAGCCAGACAAACAATCATTGTTTGAAAAATAGTTTGTGTGTGTGTGTGGTGTGTAAACTTGTCTGGAGGAATTGCGTCTGTCAGGAAGAAGAGAACGGTTATTTCAAGAGGGGAATACTTTTTATGATGATACTCCATTCATGTGCCTCAAAAGCAAGTACTCAATAAATGGAGAGGGGTGAAATATTTATCAGCACAGCGATACTCTGTAGTCATCTCTGTAGCTTAAAGCTGTGCCTTTATCTGAAGCACTATGATCCTTGAATGTATTGCACAGATTTTCCCATTAAGCCTGCGGGGAGAGCAATTCTTATAAAGGGAATGAAGTGTCTTTATTATGGAGCAGGAGGATAAAGCCAAGGAGCACTGACCATGAAGAGGCCCGTTTCCACATGTTTCACATGTATTCTTGAGTTTCACTTCCACTTTTTTGAGATCCCAAATCACTGCCGACACTTTGTTCTCTTAAACATGCAATCAATTGCAAACTGGCCCTAAAACGTATTGCACTTAAACAGGTATAGTAAAATAATCTAATATATACTTATACCTAATATTTAAACTATTGTTCACTGCAGTGAGCTCAAATATTGTAAGTCAGATGATGTTAATGAAGTTAATGGCTTTGTAATATATTTACATTACGCCTCATCAGAGTCAGTCTGGGAGGCCCCATGTGTAAACAAACCCTGTATGTGTGTATGAGTGCATGAGAGTTATGAGCATGTGTCTTTCCATTTGTGTGTGCAGCTTGTATGTTTGAACAGTCAAGTTCACTCAAAGCCTTATGGAGGACGACCATGCTCAGTGAACTCTCAAGGCTCTCTGTGCACTTTCAGTACAGCCTGTTAGCGTCACTTACACTTTTTATAATGTACATTTATGATGTGAAACCAGGTGGTATTTAATATCACTAGCTGTTTTTACAGCTTTATCCATAGTACCCTACATATCACAAAGCTGGATGAGAAAAAAAAATATTTTGCTAAATTATGTCAAAAATATTTTTAGCCATCCTAGCAGCACGAGTCTAGGGATGGCAATGTCAGTCTGCCTGTCCACCACTTTGGTCCAGACCCAGATTACATGATGCCCACCGCCATCCACAGTGCCAAGAGGATGCATCATAAAGACTTTGGTTGCCTGACTTTTCCAGTGGAAGCAGTCAAAATTATACCCTGGTTCAAATACTCAATGACATCTCCATCAACCTCAGCTGTAGTTTCTGTTTAGTGCTAATTAGCAACTGGAGGCATGCTAGCATGTTAAGCTAAGATATTAACCCACGTAGCATCAGCATGTTAGAAGTGTCGCTGTGAGCATGTTAGCAAGCTTGATGTTAGCATTTAGCCGAGAGCACTGCTGCACTGCCTCACACAGCTGCCGGCACAGCTGCAGAGTCATCTTGTGATATCATTTTGTATTTTTAGTTTATGAGAAAGTGAAAACACTCACTGCACCCAAAGGGCTCACTGTATGCAATAAGAATAACTGTACTGTGGCCCATAATGCTGATTACAGCGGTGGGAACAGCGGGGAAATCTAGTCTAATTGCAAGCCTCCGGTGTATTCTTGACAATCGCATATGGGTTGCACAGATGCAGTCACATAACATAAAATATATACCGGAGTAAAACCGTGCAATGCATGTATGCATACATCAGGACACATATACACACTAACATATACATGGTATAACTGCCACTTTGGCTAGTGGGCTACAAGCTGAAGAGGAGGCTTTAAGGAGAACCTCACATCTCCTCAGGGAACTCCAGACACACTCTTTTTTTCTTATCAAAAAGAGGCTCTGCCAGAGGGTATAACATTATTTCGGTCTCTAATAGACCTGAACTTCTGTTCAGCCCTTATTAGGCCCTTAAGGACCTTTTTCCTTGCAGTACTTTTAATGTTTGTCAGGTGATATGTCAATGAAACTCGGTGCGATTACTTTTGCATTTCAAGTGCTCTATTTTTGCTCTCCGAGCAGCCTTGATCTCATTGTAGCCTGCACTGTTCCATTAAACTGATGTGAAGCAGTGGTCTACTGTAAATAGTGGTGAAAAAACACAGATGTCTTACAACGGCTTCTGGATTCTCTCTATACTCACTGTTTCCTCATTTTATTAATAACGACTCCTTGTATGTTAACTCACTCTCTGGTTCTATTTTTGCAACAGAAATCAGCTGGAAACAGTACACGTGCAGTACACTGCTGGATTTTACACTAATGGAAATATTGTAGAAAGATGTGATTTTCATGTCTCACTTACAGACTTGGGCCTTCTTGGCTGATGTTACAGCAATGGAAATCTATGGAAGGATGTCTGGTTGTATCAGGGCAAAGGCCTCTGCTTGAGATTTCAGAAACACTTGAGTCTCTAAGCAGCAATTTTGCCTCATAGCCTGTGTTATTACCCAGGTGATATGAGTCAGACCGCTTGAAATTGGGGAGATTTAACCTTGCCCTCTCCCTGGCAAAGTCACATCGCCTGCCGGTAACACTCTTTTTAATTTCAGGTCTTAACGACAATAGAAACGGATGTGATTTCTGGAAACATGCACTGTTTCAAGGTTGTTCTCCTGCACTCTGGCATGCATATGCACACAGCAGAAGTCATCAGCATTCATGTCAGGAAATTAGAAAACTGGGACTGTCTTGCGGCATTATGACTGAGAGAGAGCAGATTTCTGTCTATGGTTGATACTGTGTGAGGGAACCATAAATGCTGCGAGAAAAGGAAAAGAGAGAAACAGAAAGAGAGCGGAAGAGAGACAGAGAGAGGCTGCAGACTGTGCACTGACGAGAGAGAGAAAGAGAATGAGGTTGGACACCAGTGTAGGGAATGCAGTGTTGTTGGGAAGGCAACGCAGAGACAGAGTAGAGAGAGAGAGGGAGAGAGAGTAAAACACGTGAATTCAAAGAGCAGACAAAGCGAGAAACAGCTTTGCGTCCAGAAGTCTTTGTTACGAGAGACTCGTGGAGCTGTAGCTCTGTCAGCACAGGCTGTTGAACCTGCTGGCCCACCAGCAGTTACAGCCCACGCCGGGGTGGTAGTCATCAACCAAGCCGCGTTTTACTACCACTCACACACATGCACAGCCGAACCTATTAGGGTCAGGCAGGGAGAATAGGCTTTCCTCATAAAGGAACATTCCTACCCTTTATAAGCCATGTGTTGAATATTTAAAGGGAAGTGTCCATTTCTTTGATCACAGGAGTCATTTGTGAGGTAATTCTGAGTGCACCTGAGCTTTTCCTGTCCTGGAACATAGCAGCGTGGTGAAAGACAGTGATGGGAATGTAAAGGCCCCATCTGTGGGATTTATCGACATATTGTTGCACGTGTCAATGTAAAGAACTTGAGTTACAAATGGAAAATTGTGGTTTTTGCACCAGTCCACTGATCCCACATCAAAAATCTAATATTTTACTGTCATGTTTAAAACATTTGTGACAAGGGGAAAGTAAACTGATTTTTTTCTTGGCCAGGATCGGTAACTTCCTAAAGTCCCTGTTTGTGCTAAGCTAAGGTGAGCTAGCTGCTGCTGACTTCATGTTTAATGTACAGACGTGAGAGTGGTGTCAATCTTCTCGTCTAACCGTCAGCAAGAAAGCTAACAAGTAGTTTCCTGTGTGGGTTGATGACATCATAATGAATGTGCTTAGGGCCATGTTAACTGTAAAAATCCCATCCAATACTAGACGGAAAGTCGCACAGAAACAAACTTTTATTGTGCCTACTCACTGTGTATTTATATTTATTTATGAAATAATAACAAAAATGGACTCTCTCCTCATTGACCTCCATCATTTTTTCTCAAGGACGTTCCAATAAAGCAAAAACTTGAGCCATCTGGACACGAGCCCGCAGCTGTGGGGCAGCCTGCTTTGACTGTAGAGCTGTGACACGACAGGTACACTCCATCACACCGCACTGCTGGATATCACAGGCTGGTTAGCGAAAGCAGCACGCAGACACTGACACAGATACGGACTTCGCCTCTCTGCATACATCACATTAGTAGAGCTCTTTTTACCAAAAGCCATGTCTGAGTAAACAATGCCATTTTCATCAGTCAGCATTTAAAGTGCATAAAAGGAGAACAACGACAGTGTGGTGGAGGCAAAGTGGTCTTATTCTGGCTGTTAAAAGGATTATATACGGCTCAGTCCAATCATGCAGATGCTCTCTTACTCAGCGTCGTAAAATCTGGCTGCCGTCGGACGCTCTTTCTCTCGTAGTTTTACAGCTCCACAACTGCACTGCCATGATTCAATGTTTCATTCAGCAGACAGTAAAAAAAAAAAAAAACTTAGACTGAACCGTAAAAAAGTTTTTATAAGGGAAAATTTGCATCCAGACATGGAATTTCTTTTCTCCCCACTAAGCCGACACCATTTACAAAATCATTAAGTGCAATTTGTTTTATTCTTTATGCCTAAAATGCTATTGTTATTGCTCTAATTACCGTGTTTTGCTTTGGTTCTCAGTCTGCAAATCTGCTGAACAAAGTGCCAATGACCTTTCAGTATTGTGAAGGTGATATTACAGCTGTGTCTTTGGTGCACGCCTCCCAAATATTTTCATTAATAATTAAATTGCAGATTATTTTCATGATAGATTCATCAATGGTTTAGACTTAAAAAATCTCTTAGAATTCATTTTAAAAATGCTTGTTACGCAATCTGACCATAACCTGAAGATCCCTCATTCGCTGTCAGGAAATATATAACAAATGACAAAGAAAATCAGCACATCCTGGCAACTTCTGATTCCACTTTGGGGGGCTTTTATCTGTTTCACTGGACTGCAGCCTTTAGCCAAACAGTTAAGTGTTAATAGGGGAGACTCATGTCTTTGATTACCATTTCAGCAGTTTGCCCCAATGACCCTATTCAAGCCTACCGAAGGCCTTTCACAAGGCAAAGTCAAAGCGCTCCTGCTGATCCCTGCACCGTATCGACCTCCAAGCTCTGCCCAGTTAAATCTATCGAATTACGCTCCACAGGTTTAAACAAAGCTGGACCAACTGGTTTTACTCACATAACTACTCCAGAACCGCTTTGTTTGGTGTCCGACTCGCATATGGCGTTTTTCTTTACGTCAATATGTTGACTTTGATGGAAGATACAATAACGCTGCCTGTTGTCTGTTTGCCCCCTAAAATAAATGAATGTTTGAGATGCTTCTGAAGATGGATTGCAAGTGCTTCACATCAGCTCAAACATCATAGGCGCTGCTCGAACAGTTAAGACAAATGGACCGCAGTCACAGTTGCTGCCGCCGGCGGAGAGCGGCTGACAGCATCCTTGATGTTAATTGTAACTTGAAGCAAACAAGAAACTTCACTGTTATGTGTCCCTTGATAAACGGGAACAGTTCTGTTCTGTTGCGCACAACACAGGACGGTCCAATCTGTCAAAGGCAGAAAGAAGACATCATGATTACAAGAACACTGGTTATTTCGTTCACAAGTCCCAGCGCCCATATAAAGATTTCAGTGGGATTAGATGAAAGATTTCAAAATAAAATCAGTGCTGCATGCTGTGCATTAGGATTTTTACTTGATCAATTCTTAAATCCAAATAAGCCTTCAGTTGAGCACTGCGGATATAAGTTTGATTATTATGCAACAAGTAGATCTGACCAAGCAATCTGATTGGTCAACAAGCCATTTAGAACATGACGAAATCAGCATGACAGCACTCTGACCCACATACTGTCAATGAAAAATATCTCATTTCAATAAATATTACTCCACCAGTGACTGTGGACTCTGTGTACTGTGTTGATTTAACTGAGATGCGTGACGAGTTGCACACAAAACTCCACACGCACACACACACAAGACTAAGCCATTTACTCCTCTTTATATTAAATAGGATATACAAGATACCATAATTGCTGTCACCAAACGTGTTCTTTTTTTTTGTGATGTGTCTGTGGTCTCCCTGGCAACCACATGTGTAGTTTGTGGATGCAGTAGCAAAATCTGCCCATGGAATTTTTTATTTTTATTTTTTTGCGGCAGTTGTTTTATTTACAACCAGGGTGTTGTTACTAAGGGTCGGCCTACTTGCTGGACTACTAAACTTAGTTTTAATACATGCAGTTTTACTGGGTGCATTGTATGTCATAAACCCCAGGTTAGCGGATACCTGAATTTTTCCCCAAATGAAATGATGTGTTTTGACATTGTACAGGGCGAGACTGACTTGAAGGTGGCGTGTTGTCCATCTTTACAAACAGCCAGTGGTTCTGATGTGCAGTGATAAACATTTATATTTATATTTACATTTATATTTTGTTCCACCAGGTCGAACAGTCTGCCCTTCTCTTGGCTGATGGCGCATGAATAAATTTCTGTCCCTGGAATCACGCCCATGTGGCTCCATCCACACTGTATTAATCAGGTTGTTGTAGATGGTGCGCTCTCTGGCCGGCGTCCCCGTTGTTTGTTATCAAAACTCTTCAGCTCACATGGATCCATTTAAAGGCCACTCTCAGCCGAGCTTTAATGCTCTGTTTAAAGCTTTAACAAGTGGCTCTGTGGATATGGGACCCGTTGTCAATCAGTTTGTATCCCTCAGAGAGCGGCCAATAGCTTTGGGGATAACGTCGATAAAGTGGATGAGATTTCCTGATTACAGCGCTTGTGTCCCCGGTCAGGTTCAAGGTTTTCCAGTTTTGTGCGCGTCAGCCTCGTCTCAGTCATTTTAGTTTGTCTGTTTGTATTTTTTCCTCCTGATGGCTTCCACGTGTAAGAGAGCATGTGGGATGACTGGAGCTGTGGGGGAAGGGAGGCCTGCTACTTCTCCCTCAACTCTGCTTGGCTCTGTCTCTCCAATGGCCCCTTTATCGCACATACACACAGACAAACCTGTACACACACACGCACGCACGCACATGCGGCATCTCTGTCACCAGCAGATGGGAGCTGAGCAGCTTCATTAATCCTACTCCAGAAGGATCAGATAATTAGACACCTTAATTGGAGTTTAAAGACTTTAATAAGTAAAATGCCACTTTTCCTCTCCCACATTGTCCCCACTGAAGCAGTTTATGTACCCAGTATCAGCGAGCAGTTCCACATTTATCAGTGGAGCATGATAGCATTGCTGTTTTTGTGTTGCAGTTGTTAAAACTGTAATGCTCCACTCTAATAGTGACCAGTTCCCAAAAGGTTATTGCCAGATTAAACAGGGCTTAATTCAATTTACTCGAGTGCCAGTTGTCATGAGCGTCTGTGTTGGCGTTTCATTGATAGAGACCCATAACTCGACCGGACTCTCCTTTTCTGTCAACGAGGTCATTGTAATCTACCAGAGTAATGAGTAAAACAAATGGAAGAGCACCTCTTGTATGCACCAGGGCGGCAATACAAAGAATCAAATGAAGAGAAAAGTTAATAGGCAACCAGAAAACACCAAAAGCTCATTAAACTTTCTTCCCTGCAGGCAGATGTTAATACAAGAGAAAATATACGGTGGGCTCCATGTGTCAGCTAGCTATTTCCCCCCCTCCCAACTGTATTGGCATGAGACCTGAGAAGGACCCCATTCTGCTTTCTGAAAATATCACGGCCTCTCTGCATAGAACACCATTAACTGGAACATATCTTGAACAACAGCAAGAGCAGAGGGAACAAGCATAAAAAATGGAGAAAAGACGTCATTTGGCATGTGCATGATGCTGTGACTGAATACAAGCTTTGCTCGTTGGTATCAAGTGTGTGAGTGTGGCCACCGAATATTGACATAACAATATGACGCTTGGATTTTCAATGTATGGTTGGCTTTTTTTTTCACCCATTTATCACCTTTTGATGAACGAGATCCATTTACTCGTGCCGCTGATTGATGGCGTTGTCGCTTGAGAGGACATAGGAACGGACCTCAGTTAGACAGTGAAGTATTGCAACTCGCATGCCTTTCATGTCGCTCCGCTTCACCGATCACTTGTGTTTACGCGCAGCTAGATTGTTTCATGTATCATACTCTCGTTACTCATCTCAATGATTTGATCAAGACCTGTTTAATAAGGCAGTAGTTGCAATTAAATTTGTATAAAAAAATCAATATTAAATCAATAGATTGCAATCACAGAGTGGTCTTTCTGGACCTCGGTGATGGTCATACCCTTTAATTTAGATAATCTGTTCTTCATTTGGGTAATTATCTCATACAACTGTATTTGGAAGTGAATTTGGCATACTGTTTGATTATATTGACAATCCGCTGCTCTCAACAAAACAAACAGCATGTCACCTTTCTACATCTACGCCAGCTAGTTTTACAGGCGTACTGCGGTGTGATACATATTTCATAAGGTAAATACTCAGACTCCAGCCAACATAAATCCAGGTCTGCTCACGGGTCCTTAGGTCTGTGTGCCAGGAGTGTCTTGATTTGAATCCAGCTGACATCTGCTGTGTCCCGAGGTGGAAACTGGTTGTTCAGTGTAAATTAGCCGTCCTGCTTATACAAATGTTATTGCTCACTTTTCTTTTCTGCACTAATTAGCAGGAGAGAAAGGTTAACAGATACCAGAAAACAAATCACGTTTCCAGGATGGGTGCGTTCTGCTGGGTTTTGTGCACACATAAACAACTCATTTGACTGCCCTCTTAACTGGAACCTCACATATCGTCTACTGTAAACATGGCCTACAGATTCGACTCAGTTACATGTGATTGCAGTGTCACACTCTGGCATCCAGTTCTGCTCCAAAAGCCAGGCTACAATTTACCTTATAGCAGGAGCAGAAAATGTGCTGACACGAGTTTGGCAAACGTAAGTAATTGTTAATGACGTGTGTAATCAGCCAGTCACTCAGTGTTGACATTACTGATGACGGCGAGCAAAGGAGTCTGGGAGATGATTAGTGCATGTGATTGTGCAGGTAATCACTCACATTCACTGTAGCAGCGAGGCCTGTGTCGAGCCATGTGCCAAGCAAGTATGAATCAACACTTATGAGACTTTTAAGAATAGAAATAAACAAAAGTGAATAACATTTAGGTAAGATTTCAATGTTATGTGATTAGTGGGTAATATATGTGATATACATGTGATACAGCGCATAAGAACCACCTACTGAAATTCAGAGCATCAGCATATTTTTCTCAGAATTGCCCAGATACCTTCCATTTTCATACTGTCATAAAATAACCAAGTAACAGGTTTTATTGTCTCTGCTTACTGGATATTATTGGATAATCCAACAACAGATTATTTCATAACCATGGACAAATCTAAATTCTAACAGGTCTAAAGGCTTGGATTATCTTAAAGTAACCAGACACCTGGGATGTACAAGCTCTAGTGTTAAACTTGAGTATAAAAACAGCACCTTTGAGGCTTACTGAAGCACTCTTGGTGCTACAGGGGTATTTGTGTAACCAACAACAACCAAAAAAAGTGATGAAATGCTTCTCATTAAGAAATTTAATTTTAAATGTGTTTCATATCTGCATGAGGCTGAACATCAAAATCATGTAGTGCGAGAGAGGACTTAATTAGAGGACCTTAATGTAACCACAGTGAAGCTGATAGCTGGAGACTGAGGGATAGCCGCAAAGGAAATGAGAGAGGACCAGAGAGGAAATGAGAGCAAACATACAAGGAAAATAAAGAGACGTGGAGAAGCCACAGTTAAGGTGAGAGTGAGTGTGTGTGTGTGTGTGTGTGTCTGTGACAGACGGAGGGGAGAGAGAGAGAGAGCACACTGTGTAATGTCATATCTCACCTGGTCCGTTCTAAACAAATTGCTGTTATAAACCAGCCATATCTCATCAGGGACTAAAAGTAACATTAATATTGTCTGATATGTTGTTGCAGCTCTTGAATATTGAATATTTACTCTGACTGAAATATTCAAGACTAAGACTGCAGGTTTTTTATGGCTTCATCATTGCATAAAACAGAAATCATCAAGTCTACATTGGTAAAATGTCTGAATTCACTCTAAATCACCATCATTAGCTCAGACTGCCTCTTGGCACTGTTTCGTCAGTCCGACCAACAGTGTCAAAATAAACTTTGGGAAGATTCACAGAAAAACTGAAACCCTTCAATTTAAGACTGACACTAGAGAATGATTTGTAAGATAAACTAACTGAGCTAACCATTTGCATCTTAAAGTTTCAACTGAAAATCTGGATGCACTCCACATTTTCTTCTTCAGAATAACCAGAACTAACTGAAAATTGAGATTTGTTTGCATTAACTGATTACAGTGTATGTACACAGAGGTACTTCCTGCACTTTTGCCAAGCAGTAACTGTTACAAAATGCATTCGACTTGAACTGTGAGGGGCCAAATGTGTCATTTTGTTCATAACAGTAACTTAACTAATCAGCAACACCACTCCCTGGTGTATGTTTTGCCTGCCATTCCTTTTGTCTGTGGCCAGTCTTTATCCATCGTACTTGGCATCCCAGCCATTCTCAGATTTGTTCACCTGTCTGAGTATGCCTGACTCACCGTCCACCTATCCACGTTTGTGTTCATTGAACTCTTGAAAATATCCAACTCTTAGTTAAATAATAACCATCCATCTCCAAAAAAAGAATATTTTGTACAGTGCATCGCTGTGCACCTTAAACAGCTACTCAAAAGGAAATCTCCCCATCGTGTACCCTTCTCAGTTAACTAATTTAGAAAGGCACTTGAGTCTTCACATCAGTGCAGGTTAAACAAGTAAATAACAGAGTATCTGATTTGAGTGGATGCCTTATAAACACTTAAGAGACTTTCACAGCAAAGAAGTCTATGTGGGCTGCTTCCTTCAAGTTTATCAGAGCTGCTCACACCAGTGTTGGCAAAGACACTTCCCACACTGTCTAAAGGTGTGATTCCTTGCACGATCCCATGTGGTCCAAACGGGTCAGGCCATGCTATTTCTGATTATTAACTTTCTAATTTCATGTTTGCGTTTATGGGGCACAATTCAATGACAACATTTGTCATGTCTGTCACGTGAGCCGTATTGCTTGTATAAGTGTGCTGTGAGGAGCTGTCAGTGAATGTGGGCTCTCAGTGCAATAGAGAGATCCAAATGAGTTGTAACGACTTACTGACTCCATTTAAACAGCTCTAACAAGTAAAAATAATGTGAAAAGCAATTTCATCTTCTTCCAGGTGACAGTGGTTGTAGTCTTACTGCACGCAGGATTATTGTCTTTGCTCATTTGCATGGAAAACATGGAGTCAGGGATTCCGCTGTCGCCTGAAACTTCAAAAGAGACATCAGCGAAGCCTGCCAAAACTTGAGTGAGCGCAGTCTATTTGCATTTGGGTGTTCTGCATATTTGCTTCTTGGGATTCCTCATGCCTGACAAGGAAACAAGCCTCGGGCCTCTCTGCTGCCAGCCCATCACAAAACCTTCACTTTGCTGTGGTGTGGAGGTAGACTGTTTTAATGGGGGCTGAGAGAATCTGATTGGCCATTACAGAAGCCCACTTCAAGCCCCACCTGCTAGTGTAGCTGCTGTCTAACTCTCTCTAACGGTGCACTCATCCAGTTCGAGCTCCATTTCCTGATTGCTTTCACGTGCAGCAGCAGTAGTGCACTTTCACCCGAGTTTGTGCTTTTGATAAGTTTTATATTAAAAAGTTCATTCTGGTGATGATTTCATCTCAGCCTTTGACAAGACAGGAAATGGAAAACAAGTGAGCATCAGAAAAGGGTGTTTGTCATTAGAGAAGAAATCCTGGGGAATGAAGAAACTGTAATTACTGTTGGCTGTGTCTGTTGTCTTGACAAAACTCTGCTAACAAATAGAGGTCAACTGTACGGTGACATACTGCACAAGCACTGTACGCCATTGTATGGCGGTATTTTGTTGGTTTTAATTGGATTCAGGCTCAAATAGCTCATACTGTGGTCACGTTAAGGAGAAACTATTCCTGGTTATGTCAGAAAAGTCTGAAGGTCTGGTCACGCTAGCGCTTAAAAGAGCAACAAATTTAAAACATCCCACGGCAATTCTCATGTCTTACACACAGGCAGCGAAGTAAACCCACGTGAATTTTTGGACGAGTTCAACTTGGCTGAACTTTGACCTCAACAATCGCAGTGTTGATCGATAGCAAGCCTCGACAGTGCTGACCTTTTGAGGGAACAGAGAGTCAGAGGAGCCAACATGGTCGATGCTATTGTAGCTTATTAGCTGTTTTGCACCACACTGCACCACAACAGAGCAACAGTTTGCAGTTATGAGGCGATGATAGAAATGCAGCTTCCTAAACAAACAGTGGGAATTTATTCTCCCGTTAGCAAGTGAAGTAAGCTAACAAGCAGACAGCCATGCTAGCTGAGCAGGGTTTTATTAAATCAGATGCAAGACAAAGTTATTACATATGAAGAACTGAATGGTTTCCCTTTTATTTGGATTACAGAACACAAGGGGCATCAGTTTATTCAGTAAATGTGAAAATTTAAATGTTTCTGCTCTTAAAGTCACATGTGTGGAGAGTCTTCTTCTCTCTGCCAATTGGAGGCTCTGAGATTGAGCCCATTAGATATATCCTCATCATGTGATAAGACTTCTGGACACTCTTGAGACAAACTGAAGTTATTTAGGTTTTGGATACATACATACTGTACCAAGATCTTCTCTGATATTAAATTTGTGTGTACTCTTACGTACATGACACCTGCTGTTTAGCCTCTAACACCTCCACCCTCTGTCCCGTGTTAGTACAGACAGCCAGCAGCTCTATTTTACATCAACCTCACTGAAAAGTTGTAGTTTTCTTTTTCCCTCAATTATAAGTTTGTCAGACCTCAAATACTATTTCAAAGGTTTGTGCCTCATAGCAACCACCCTAAAATAGGAGCAGGCTTTACTTTTTTTGCAGTTTACTATGATGGAGACTGCACAGGGCTTCAATAACGGGCATATCATTGGCTTGGGTCCTGACCTTGGCATCAGCACAAACATGCCAGGGAGGATTAATGACAAGACGGTCCGTTATTTAAAAAAAAATACATTACCCGTTCACCCAGCTGCAAGGCAGCTGAGACTCACTGAAGCAAGATTTCATCTTAATAACCTGCATTAATATATCTTAATGACACAATGACTTCGAGCGAAAGAATTACTCTTTTACTGTTCTGCTCTCTTTAAACCTAATAAGATTTTTAGTTGAGCACCCCACATTCTTAATGTGTTATACTAAATCAATATCTCTTTAGGTCCTGTTGCAGTGTACTGCCTGGGAACCATATAATGTATTTCTACCATTATAATGCTATTAGAAGTCTGACTGTGCTCTAATAAGATTAACTGAAAAGTCTTGACTCACTGGGGGTTCTGGTGTGTAAAAAAATAAAAAAGTGAACAGATGACTAAAGCTATCGTGTGACAGAAGTAAATGATTTGTTGTAGCCTGCGAACCTGGACCTTTTTATCATCAACTACTGATCTGGACAAATCATGGATTACGTAATTTCACCCTAAACCTAATCACTCTTTTGTTTTTTGTCCCGCTGAGGAGCTTTATGGCTTCGGCCCTCCAAGTACTCGGTCATGTGAGACCTTAATGTAAGCAGCCGAGGCCCTCGGGCGAGCTCCGACAACTTATTATCTAGCCGTGCCATCTGTATCAAAGACAAGGAGAATGTACGCTGCCATCCTCAGGCTGTGGCAACAGACTCATTACAGCTTACATATACACTACTGTATGTTTACAGAGGGTGATTAGTGGAGCAGGGCTGCCAACGTACACCCTTGTGTTCCAGATGGCCGGGTTTCAGATGCTCCTTATCATCCACACTCAGGCACTCGTCATAGGGGCCCCACAGACAGACAGACCGACGGGCAGACAGAGAGAGACACCCAGGCAGCAGTCTGATGATGTCAGCCGGCAGGGATCTTGTTAATGCGCCGGCGTTTAGAGCGTTTGCATTATCATTCAGTTTGCAGCACAAAGCGATAACGGGTTGATGATTATGTTGGTAAATAATCACCCAAAGAGCTCAAATTCTGCCTGTGAGCTAGTTTTGAATATGGTATTATAGTTATGATGTACTCAGTTTTAGTGTCTGGTTGATTTGGCTCTGCAACATTTCAAAGCATGTTTTTACAACTGTTTTGTTCGGAAAAACTGAGTTCCCTTCATATCAGCGACGTGACAGATGCACAGTCGTAGTGTGTGATGAGGCATGATGTGCATAAGCTCTCCTGTCATTCTCAGCCCTCCCTGTGGTTAGATTAAAACTGTTTGCGGACATTTAAGAAAGAAGACAGAGCTGCAATGATCAGGTGAGTCATGAGAACGCACTAAATGAACAGTGGAGAGTAAAAATCGCAACAATCTGTCTTGACTCCTAATTAGCCCCACAGTGGGAAACGCAGGTTCACCCTTCAACCCGACCTCAAGCCATGATTGTTCTAACACATGAACACGTATGCACCGAGCTGCTCACTTCTTCTGCGTGTGTGTGTTTCTTTTCTTCCTTCACAACTAATTACCGCCCCTGTGGAATGACCGCAGACTCCCAGTTCCCATAGTAACTATAACATGCAAGCTTGCACGCCGTTAAAAAGTCTCCCAGGTCACCCCACCCACCTCATTTTTATGGAGAACGCTGGCTTTCACGGCACTGTGACAGAGATCGGATTTTACATGGAAATCCTGGTGTGATCTTCAGAAAATACACGGGAACATTTTTACAGTAGATGAGGCTTAAAGGCCGAAAACCTGCCGGGCTTAGAACCAGGGAGCTTCGATACATGAGGCCATAAGATACAGCTGACTGAACCTCGTTAGCCTTCGTGCACCTTGGAAGCTGTGAAGACATTTCACCTTACCGAACCCTTATCATTTAGGTACTTGACATTTTACTGTTCTTTTGTTGATTAGTTGTTTTTGGTTCCCTGTGATCTACCAGAAACGAGATCAGATTAGACACCAAGTGCTGCTTCAACAGAGTCACCTTGCCCATTTCATCTGTTGTACAACATAAGAAATGATGTCTGCTGATGACTAATGTGGATTGCGTGTTGTAATTACAACAGAGCCATTACGTTTCTCAGTGGATCCACACGTGAGCTCACATGCTGGGAGCACAACCCCGTGCTCTAATTGCCCAAAGCCGGTAGAGTGTATGTTGGCTTACTTAAGTGCTGGCTGTGGGTGGATTGTGATATGTTTGTTTGTTTTCAATCTGTTTATACCCCGGCCATGTGGCAGAAATACCGCACCTCATAAAATGTGAATCCGTCCTCCATCCGTTGATTACTGTGTCGTTGATGGCGTTAACTTGCAGCTCCAGAAAAAAAAAAAATAGCATGTTTCATTGTAAAGTAGCAAAGCTACCCTTCAGCATTAGCAGGTTAAGATTCAGTGTGATCCTGAAGTTGTCAATTGTAAGATTTCACTCCCCGTTCATGTAGAGGCACCAGCTGTGGCATCAAGTGCAGTTTAAAAATACAGCAAACAGTCCCTGAGCAGCTCCTGTACCTATTTAAATCCTAGTTAAAATACAAGTGGGAAGCAACTGAAACATATTTTTTTCTCTGAAGGTTAAATGATCTGAAAAATACCAACATTTGTCCTGTTATTTAAACACATTTTTGATTAACAGTTGCAGAAGGGGCTGCGTGTGGCAATGAGTTTCCTGTGATTGTTTTATAAGAAAAATGAGCAAGTGTTTACGCAGCGGTAGAAAGTGAGCCGTTCACATCAGCAGTGACTTGACACAGCTCTGATGCAGTGTTGGTATAGTGCACAAGAAAAAGCGAGGCTGATATAAGATTAGGAACAGGTACACTGAATCCTGCAGGTGTAGGTGGGCACTTGCAATCCAGCATGACTGTACATAGATAATATATAGATTAACAATGTAAATGTATTGAATGACTTGCTGAGAGATCACAGCCGTAGTATCAATAAGGTTTGATTTTATAAAAACCATGATTACAACTTAACGTGTTGTGTTTTATGTCGTAGGATTTAAATGGCTGAAATATTGCAAATGTATTTGAAGCTTGTGGTGTTAATTCTTTACAAAATGCCACTTGTCATGTTATTGGACTTTATTTCCAGTGACGATCTTCTTCTGACGATCACACCGGGAGGGGTAGAAAGTGGCTCATTGCCTGCGACGCTTAACACCACTGGCACATTTTTGCGCTTCACTCACAGGGCTATTGTTGACAAATGGATATCTTGAAATGCTGCCTCTGCCTCGGTTTCTCTCTGCTGAGTTTCAGCGTGCCAATAAGCCACGGAACGGATGCAGTAATGACCAGAACAAAAGGCCGTGGCTGTTCAGTGTCCCTCTCAGGTCAGAAAATTGCAAAACAAGCATCCCAGAGGTCTGAACACTGTTATTGCAGTGTGTAGAGTCGTGTCTTACTACTCTATGATCTGTAGTCTGTTGTGGATTAATGTTAAACAACATCAGCTCTCAACCTCTCACTTGCAGGTGTTTAACGGTGGCTTATAGTTCCTCTGGAGCGTTTCTCGGGGGAAAAGCCTGTTATCCCTAATCAAACTCTGCCACAAACACACATTTCATCCAGCCTGAAATCGATTTTTGCATGTTCTTTTCAAGCAAGTACAGTTTAAAAGGGTTTAAAGTCAGGGTGATCAGTAGATAAAGGAGGCATTCCTGAGGGTGCATTAAGGGATTTTTGTCTCAGAGAACAAGAAGTTGGCTGCAAAACAAACTCACAGCATGGAGGATATAACCTCTGTTGACTTTGTCTGAGTTTGTATGATTATTGTGGAAAAGATTCCAGTGTTGTAGAATGTCATCTTAGAGCCAAGGTAACTGAGCTGCTTACCGGCCACAGAAACTGGTCCATTTTTGCCATATGCTAACTTTTTGGTTACATAGTGCCACCAGGGGGCCCCCAAGCTGCCACATTAGCCCTTCGTTCAACTTCTTTATATAATGAAAATATGGTCTGTCTTGGGTCCTACTTCTTTGAGTAACAGTCTCTTTATATTTAATTTTTTTTTATATGGCACAAAATCTATATCTATAGAGACACGTGTCTTGTGTGTGAGCAACTCAAAGTTCATGGACATGGACTTCTATGAACGGAGTCAGTCAGGAGAATTTTAGTATCTTTATGTTTAGTATTGGTGTTCCTGCCATTTAAAATTTACATTTTGATGATGCAGATTATGTAAATCCTTTGAATTCTGAAATCCTGTTTCTTGGTGTATGGGATCATAGTGAGTACGTAGCTTGGGGTACGTATGCGAAACTGAGAGAAAGAAATGTTACATACTGACTCCGAGCGGAGCAGTAGCACATGTGACCTTTTTAAGGAGAAACCTAGGCCAGACAAAAACATTAATACTGTACTATTTTGCAAAAACCTGCAGTGCATTAAATGCTGGTGTTTTTAGAATTCTGCACATGGCAACAAAAGGTGCAAGCTAAATTTAGTGAAAGATTGTTGTTATGGAAACTATTCATCAACAAGTAACATGTAAAAAAGGGATGATTATGGTAAATAAAAAGGCAAAATGTAATTGCATGAAGTTTTGTATTGCTGCAGCCATCCCAGCCATCGCCCTGACCTTCACACTGCTACGTAAGCGGAAACCTACTTCCTGTTTTGGCACTGGAGGTAAAATGTGAAGGGCAAGAATTGACTCATATGGACGTAACTTTTAAGGCAGACACTGTGAAAGGAGTCACAGTTGCAGTCATACAATATTCATTATAAGAATATTTCTTCATTCGGTTGACTGAATACAGAAAAATACAGGAAGTAAATAATAAATTGCTCTAACTTTTAAAAAAAAACCCAAAACATGTAAACCAGCATACTGACTGAAACAAAGCAGCTCTCATTTTCCCATTTCACCGCTGCCAGGATCACATTTTTCATGTTCCAGTCTGCCCAGCTAAGTTGGCATCCTGATGCACGCTCAGAGCAGGTGGCCGGTGCGATGATGAAAACCAAACAGCGGATGGAACGGGTCGATGGCAGAGAGAGGCCGGGAGCAGCTGCGGCAAATCTTTTTTGCTTAATCATGCGGCGTGTGAAGAATTTATCAGCAGTTTGCCACGTCGGGATCCAAGTCCTTGACCTCTCAGCTGGTCTTCACGGCTGCCCATTACCGCTGCAAAATGAATGAAGCAGACGCTCATTGGAAGTGGTGTCACAGAAGAATGTCTACAAGACGAACCTGGAAAACAGTTTGTTCACGTCGTACTGATTTACAGTTTAACTGTCAGCTGCGGTGTGTCAGCCTTCACTGTATTAAAAACACTGGTTTGGTACGCATGTTTTGAAGCTTAGAGACGCATAAAGACCCAAATTTTCACTTACCTCAGGGTTCATTTGTGACCACGATGAATGATGTGTATTACTGTAATAGCTTTTAAAGTAGCATCCCACCGAGGGAGTGTCAACTGCGAGCATATAGAGCAGCGTTGTTCACAAACTGCTGGATGTTAAAACCGGGGGAAATGCAGCATGTAATCTAATATGAGCAAAGCTATTTGGGATATTATATGAGCTGCCATGGTGAGGTCCCTGTTGAGATTTTGAGTCATAAAACCGAAGCCCCTTTCCACCCTGCAATCAACAGTTAGTGTGAAGGTTTAACTACTGAGGGAAAGCCTTGGGCCTTCGGTCCCCAGGACACTCCCAGAGAGAGGGAACATTGACATATGGGCATAGAGGAAGCCAAGCATTTACAGAAAAAAAAAAAAGAATGAATGAAAACCGATCTGTACTATTTTTATGAATTGACTTCTTGTATTCCTCTGTGTGAGATCTGCACAGCTAGTTGAGAGAGTGATGTATCTTGTATTATTTGTTCCTGAGTTCATTTCTCAGACAATGACACTGCTGGGATGCTCATTACCACATACTGTGTGCTCAGCCCAGATGTGATTCTGTTTCCATCTCCTATTGGCCACTGCAGGAAATCCTCTGCACTGAAGGAGCTGATTGACTATTGACCCATTGATTTGCACGCCACCCCGCAGTGACTGGAGAGGGCTGACAGCTCTTCTCTTGTTCGGCTCGCCTGTATTCGGCGCGTGATACTGAGCTGCGAATACAGGCATGTTGTTTGAAGGGCATTGCTTTAGACAGCTGAGGTGTCACAGTAGCGCAAGCTCAGTGAATAATTAATAACAAGGTTTCACTGTGACTTTGATCCTTTGCCAGTCACACATCATCATTTCAAACCATCTAAAAATTGTGTGTTTTTTGTTGAAATGTATGTTAATACCATCTAACACTTAAAGAGAATGTGCACCATTTTTACATATTAAATGTACATAATTAAGTACTACTGCCTGTATGGAAAAGGTGTATAAAGCCTCTTTTTTCTTCAGAGGAAGCTGTGCCACAAGCTTGAAATTGAAAAAAACCTCTAAACGTCCGAGGTAAGTTCTGTAACCCAATCCTCTACTCTGCTACATTACTCACAACTAGCAACGCATCTGAAGCTGGCCGAGCTATTGGTGGGTACATTGCGGGTAATGTGGGCACCAGATTCTGGCACAGAATGAAAAGAATAAACAACATGGTATCTCTGGTTCCGGTTTATGAATCCTGACACTTTGCTGAAAGCTGACCATTGCTGGTCTGAAAACGTTATGTAAGAGCAATCTTTTATCAGAGTTGTTCATATATTTATTCATTTATTCAACATTAACACAAAGCGGCCAAAATGATTTCATGGTGTGAACAATAATTTCATACTTAGTGCAAAATAGACAATTGCTGAGACTTGTTTCTGCTTCAGTTATTATGGGATATGTGAAATGTCTCTCCATTACTAAAATGATTTAATTTGTCTGTGTCTCCTTCACTTTAAATAGTTTTTACTCCTCTGGAAAACTTGAATCACGAAACATTAGGCCTATGTTACTTTAAATAAATAACCAATCAGTATCAGTTCTCTGGTGTTTGCTTCAGACACGCACAGCATTAATCAACAACATCACCCTCACAGCCATTATTCACAGCAATCAAATGGCTTTTAGAAAGCAGCCCGGTGTCCCTTTAAACAGAAGTAAGACAAACAGCAAGAGGTGAATAAAGCCTGACTGAGAGCTCGAGTACCAGAGTTCAGTTTGTTCAAGGTCGCCACTGCTGTCTGTGCTGTGGCAAGGCTGAGAGGAACATCTTCCACCTGCACCAGTCCACACAGAGGGCCCAGCAGCTACAACAACAAACACACCCTGATTGCAGTTAGACTTCAAATTAATTTGCTACGCATAATTGGGTCTGATTAAGACCATTAAAGTGCATTTGTGGAGTTAGTCACTGTGGCCTTTCGCAGCGGTGGTCTGAAAGACACAAACATTTCAGTGACATACACTAAGAGACAATATATATATAGACAAAGGAGTATGAAAAACACATGTCAAGACACAACTAGTAGGGTTTTGTATTAATGCAAAAATTATGTAATATGTACTGTCTGTATATCTTTGTATGTCTGAGTTCCTTGTTATTCATACAGTTCAGTCCTTCATCTGAAAATCTAAATGCAATACGCTTGAATGTTTAGCTCAAACACAAGTTTCTAAATGTACACACCTTGTGCCTTTCACACTAACAGATTTTAGAAAGAAAGTAACACAAAGAAAGACGACAAAGAGGTGATGTTGGGTGATGCACCAACACAGGCCACACAAAGTGATTCTGCATGCAGTCACGTAACAAGATGTATTGATGTACTGAAGATGAGGAATAGTTTACTAAACTGGCAGCTGCTGAGTGTCAAGTCTATCAGTCATAATCTAATCGTGATGACAAGCTCCATTATCATAATAATATCTTACAACTGCTCTCCCTGCTGTTCAGTGTTTTCCCACCTGTCTAACAACACTCAAATCTCACAAAAGTATAGTCATGTTATATTTGATACGCAATTGCACGCCGCATTCTTTTGTGATTGCAGTGATAAATGACTTATGCTACTCCGTCAACAGATTCCTTAAGAGAAATCAGCACTCATAAGGTGAGCCGAGCAGAACACGTCTGTTTTCTCAGGGGTCATAATCCATTTTTTTCCCAGCATGCAGCACTATACGTGTTCATTTTTGCACTTGGTAAGAGCAAAATGCTCGACAGGCTTCAGTGATTATTATAGACGTGCAGGTACTGTAATTAGCGCAGGTCTGGCTCTCTTCCAGGTGCGTCCCATGCTGGCTATCAAGTCATTAACCCAGCATGCTCCACCTGGACTGCTCTCCCATGCTGTATATATTACTGCTGCTGGGAGGGGGAGGCCAAATCACATTCCTATTATTGCCCCTGCTGCGATGCAACTTAGCGGTCAAATCAAGATGCGCAGCTTGGAAAGTTTGTTGTTTTATTTACTTATTTATTTCTGACAGCCATCTGAAACACACTGCCATGTGACCCTCACAGACTATCTCCCCTCACTCGCTTTAGGAAGTGACATGCTGACATGGGAATGTGAGATGCATAACTCTGGGAACTGTCATTCCGGACACAGGAGGATTCCTGACCAAACCCAGGCTGGGAATGTTTGTAAGCTGCGCTGATTCCCAATTCATTAGATGTCAGCTGATTAATTCCCGTGCCAGCAGGAGAGAAGCAATTATGTGATGGATAAAACCTATTAAAATAAAAAACCTCTGCATTTAATAGATTATATGTCAAGTCCTGGCTTGAAGAGCCAACATTGAAATTTGGAGGCATTAATCCTTTATTGGTACAGAGGACATGGCATGAACAGTGTTTTTAAAATGCTGTCAAGTTTGAAATTTATAGATGTTTAGAATAATTCATTTATTTTCGGATGAACGGCAAAAGGATGCCAAGACAGACAGGAATAGTTTGACATTTTGGGGATTGATTCATTTCTTACATCTGTCTGCTAAATATGAAGCTATAACCATCAGCCGTTTTAGCGTAGCTTAGCGCAAAGACAGGGGGAAACAGCTAGCCTGGCTCTGCCCAAAAGAAAAAATGCTTTTTGCCATTTTTACGTTAAATTGTGTGCCAAACTAGTTTTTGGGCATAGTAACTTTCTGAAGTCTTAGCTGGTTGCCTGGCAACTGCTCCCATTCCAAGAAATAATAAAACGGCAAGTAACTCCCTGTAAGACGGCATGTTGTCATCACTTTTCTTTCTACGTGCATTAACCAAACATGACATAGTGTGTTAATTAGCGATCATTATAGGTGCTGGCAGGTGGATTCTCTTACCACTGGACACAGGCCAGCTGTTTCCTCCATGTCCAGCTTTCATGCTAAGCTAAGCTAACCAGCTGCTGATTGTAGCATTATAATTAAAGTGTATGAGCTTTGTATTTAACTTCTCATCTTTCCCTTCAGTGGAAAAACAAGTGTAAAATGTGGACCTATTCCCTCAAACGTGGATGTAAACTGCTGTGAAAGGCCAGCACAGAGAAGAGCTTTTAAGCGCGCCGTCATTACATTAAGTTTAAACACATCGGGTCGGCTTTCTGCTCAAATGAGCCCATCCATCAGGCGACCAGCATGTGCAGTTTAATGATTATGTCTTTTAAATGTGTCTCCGTAACACTCAGTTAATAGCAGAGTAACCATGACAGCAGGGGACTCCACAGACACTCAGGATGAGCGATGGGTTCAAGGGTTCCCACACATACAGTAGGCTTTCTCCAAGATGATTACATTTCGAAGAGCACCCGAAGGTTGCAGCAGCAGCAGCAGCAGCTCAAATAAGAAGCTTTAAACCAAACCAAAAAAGGTCTTTCTGCTCGGCTTCTGATTAGATGACAACTGAGGGGGCTGTAAATTTAAAATAGTGTGCATGAGTAATAGCATACTTGCTGTATCTGTTGAGTCATTATTACACAATACTTACACTGTCTTGTAACAGATCATATTTCTCCGTTTTTGCTTTCTGTGCTCCACTAAAAAAACAATGAAATGAAATGGCTCGAACAAAGTGTGTTTTATTATTATTCATTCTTAATTGAGTTTCAATCCAGTTAGCAGTATATGTTCCTAAAGGATGTGAGCTATCATGCTGACATGGCAGTGAGGAGGCCCGATGGCTGGGCAAACACCATGCCATGTTTGTTATTCGGCCCTATAAACACTGTGGTCTTTCCATGTTACAGCTTTATTTCTTGCTGAGTATTGATTCATGATCAAATTAAAACTGATTTTTATGGGGGCGGGGGCAAAATCCTGCTTAAATAATGATTTAAAGTCCATCATGTCTTCTTGAAGACGAATCCTGCAGCTAAACACGGGCAGCCCGAGACCACTTAAAAAATATCTTGATGCCTTGTAGCTCTGATTTTTAAAAATAAATAAATAAATAAATTATTTATTAACAGAGAAATGACATATTCCTCATAATATTTACATTAGCGTGGTCTATGTGGTCAGCTGTCATAACTTGCTTTTCTCCAGCTGCCAAATTAATATAATATATTCCGACCTCTGAGACTAATCTCTATAAATCAAACTGGTGTTGGGTTTTTATGGGCTCCCCAGCCCCTGTAATTCTCATATAAAGAGGACCGGGGCTCTGACGCGCCTGTAGGAGTCAGTCTTCTTCCTCAAACTTCATTTCCTCCTGGACCAACCAGAAAACTCTGTTCCCAAATCATCATCAAACAGAGACACACACATAGCTGGCAACCGAAAGTTGTCAGGAAGACAAGAGGTCCGCTGTTTTAGGGAAAAGAGCGCAGTCCCAGACAGGCCAAGTGTTTTTTTTTTTTCGTTTCGGGACAGAAGCGGAGTAACACACTAAACAGATCCGACTGGAAAGTTTGGGCTGAAGCTGCTCCGTTGGTTGAAGTTGCTCGGCAGTGATTCTGTCAGGGTTTGCTTCTCGTCTGACAGGTTGCAGTCTGTGAAGGGGTAAAACAACCCCCGGGGGAATCACCAGGTACGACTGTTTGTTTATTTATGCATCCAAAAGTTTGTGTGTTTGCTGGGCCGTGTTTGTTTCAGCGTGACGTGATGACATCGTGTTGCGTCCAACTTCGCTGCGTGATGTCTCCGACGACGACTCGGTGCCTTCAGTGCGCTCTTTACAACTACGTTACCGAGCACGTTGAAATGAAACGACCACAGTGTAATGATCCTATAATATGTATGTGGATCAGAGGGTGGTAGTGGCGTTGTGGTTATTAATAACAACTGTGGGAACTTTCCTTTAATATTCTGGGCTGTAAGTGTTTTAATATCCTTTATGGACTGCTGTTCAGACTATAATATTACCATGCGTGTCACTTTATGACTGTGGGGCACTTATTTTTGGCAGTTTAAAGGAGCTTTAAATGTGAGCTTGAACACCGGCAAAGCTGAGCTTTCATTCAAAACCATCTTTTACTTTTTTTTATTCTGCCTTTTATTTATTTTCTTTTTATAGAAAAGAGGAGCTACCCCTCTCCTCTTCCTTTTGTGGTATATGCGAATCATCCATTAGTCTGAGCCAACACGCTTTTAGGTACGAGTTACAATACAGATTGATCACGTAAGCCTGAAGGGATGTCAGGAATCAAAGCACACATATCGAGTCCTTTCAGAGGCAACAGCTGAAGGAGATGCTGCTCTGATCCATGTGCGCGACACACCTCATCCCACAATATGCTCATCACTGGAGTCCCTCCCTGATTGTCTCTTCTTTTCACCGTCGTACAGCATGCGTGTGAGAGCGCAGGCACAGTGATGAGTTGAATCGCTTTGATTGTGTGTGTCCCACAGTTAAAAGTTTATGCACGTGTAAAGAACATGCGCATTGTGGCAGACTTGAATTCAAGTAGTTTTGCTGGAGGATTAAAGCTCAAAAAACCATGAAGTTTGGTTCTGAAGTCCTTCAGGATCTCATGACAAAATGAGTTTGCTTAAAAATATACATAGAGTGACTTGAATGATCATTTCTGCCACTTAAAAGGCTGTGTCAATCGAATTTACTTTCTGTCATGGCCTTTTCTTGTAAGTGCTTATGATGGATTGCAGCTGCAGACGTCTGTCAGCTTTGTTACATTGGGCTTGTCTGATACACTCCTCAGGCTTGACCACAAACGCTGCAGTGGGAAAGTCTAAAGAGCTCAGCACACATCAGAAAGTAGATTATTGATTTGAACAAGCCACGAACGTCACTTGGAGCCATTTCAAAGCAGCCACAGGGCTCATGATCAGCTGTGTATGATTGTAATCGTGAAGTACATATCAGAGTTGAGCTGCTGGCGCGATCAGGAAGATCAAGAAAGCTGAACTTATCCCCTGCTTCTGAGAGACAATTGGTCAAGTTGGTCAAGAACCACCAAAAAGCAGGTCTGCAATCAGTCAGAATCTACTGACACACAGGCGTCAGTGTCCAAAGAGTCTTTTACATTACCATGGGCTGAGTGGTTGCTGTACAAAAGAGAAGCTGGTCATCAGAAGCTTCACCTAAAGGCTTGACCGACATGATCATACGCACAAAAAAGGCCTTCGGGGGAAAAGGTCTGTGATCAGATGAAACAAAAAAAAGTGCTTTTTGGTCACAGTGACCAGAAACATGTTTGGAGGAGAGAAGTTGAGGCCTTTAATCCCAGAAACACCGTCTCATCAAACATGGTGGTGGATAATATTATACTCCTGGCCTGTTTTGCTGCCAGTGGAACTGGCACTTAATAGAAAGTAAATGGAATAATGAAAAGGGTGGATTACCTCCAAAGTTTTAAAGAAAACCTAAAATCATTGGCCAGAGTTTTGAGTCTTGAAGTCGGGTGTTCCAACAGGAGTCTGACCCCAAACACACATCAAAAGTGGTAAAGGAAGGGCTAAATAAGGCTACAATTAAGGTTTCAGAGTGGGCTTCCCAGAGTCCTGACTTAAACCTCATAATGAACATGTGGCCTGTGCTAAAGAAACAAGTCAGTGTCACAAAGCCAACAAATTAAATTGAACTGCACCGACTCTGTCAGGACAGGATCAAATAATTCAAACAGAAGCCGGCAGATGGCTACCAAAAGCACGTAACTGAGGTGAATAACTAAGAGGGCATATAACCACATATTAACACTGCTGTACACTGATTACACTGATGTCCTGATGTAAGACTAGATATTGTCTGAGATCAGAACATCATGATATGGCCTAAGGATTTGTCTTCTCCTGGTTAAGGATGTGTGATATGTGAGTAATGAAACGCATGCTAACCATCCCGTCACAAACAGTAAGAGTTGTCGAAACCAGTGGAACTGGTTTCGTGATATGCATCTTCTTTACAAGTGTATGTGAACTTCTGCCCGCATTACCTAGGACGGCTGGAAATGTGAATTAAACCTGACCAGGCAGAAGTGAAGCTTTTTTTTTCATCCCATCCACAGACCATCAACGCTGCCAGTAATCTGGTTTCGACTCCTGAGTTCAATTTCCTCTGAGTCGGCCTCTGTGTTTAAGAGCTCCTGTAAAGCAGAGAGGTGATTCAAAGTGGGACGTGAACGACGTTTTGTGGTGCATCCCGGCCATTGGTGAATTTGCCAGATGTGGAGAAAGCGCCGCAGTTGTGGTTGTCTGCCAAGTCCAGGCCAGGTGTATTAATGAAATGTAAAGCTATGGGATATGTTTTTTAAAATAAATTATTCCTGTTTTATTTAATTAATCTTTCTGATCCTTCAGAGGCGAAAATGCCCGTCTGTCTCTCATTTATCACATGCTTTAGTTAAGATTGAATATCTGTCTCTCTCCAGCGGGGGAAGTGTTGAATTCACAGTGGGCGTATGAGGAAAGAAATATACCACCTAGTCCCATCACACAAGTCAAGTGGGGCCATATCAAAACAGCAGCTCCTCTTTACCTCTCGTGTCATGTTGGTATGCCGTGGATCACGTCTATTCTGGTGTATGGGAGTGGAGCAAGGGTCTTGACCCCACATTCCCCATGACACACACTCACACAGTGGCCACTGCTGAGAAGAAATATGTACATGAGCTATTTAATTTCACCCTTGTGGATAATTGTTTTCTCCAGTTAGGGGGTTAATTGTCTCTTTGGCTGCTCTCTAACCGTATAAATCTGCTGTAATCTATTTAATTACAAACAAGGATTTACAGTGGATTAGATCTTTAAATGCTGGATTCGTTCCCCAGTCATATCTACTTGCCATACCCACCAGCAAGCTACACCCACAGGAGGGGAAAAAAAGAGCACCCAGCCTCAGTTTACATAAAGAAACCGACACTCAGTCACTGACATCAAAGGTTGCTATCAGCAGCAAACTTTGTCTTGGACTATTTTGAATCCGTAACAATCATAACCTTTGTCACGAGGTTCCCCTCTGGGACCTACTGGCTGATTCTCTGCTGGGGTAAACAAAAGCAGCAATGTGAGCCTCCGATCATGTTTACTTCCTCAGCTTTCTCTGTCCCACACAGTCGCCAAAGAGCTCGGCTCGCTGTTCAGTCCCTTCATGAAAGTTCCTATTCTCTGGCACGGCGGTTGGGAGCTGGGGGGGGGGGGGGGGCAGGACGGTCCGTGCTGGGCAGATCTCATTCCGCCAGCCCTCACAATGGATGAGCTGTGCTGCTATATCAACATTTGTTTCTGTCTTGTCTCCCTCACTTTTTTCCTCTGCCACTTTAATCACTTCCCTCTGGGCCAATCAGCAACAGGAAGAGCAAGGCTGCGCATCGGTGTCTTTGTCTCTGTGAGACATCGCTGGTTCTGTGCTGCTGATCAGCGGGTGCCATGACTCACCCTGACTTTGCGCCTTGTGTCAGTGTCAGCCAGCACTGTAGTCCATATTTCAGGCTTGCAGTCGAGTCTGCCCATTTTTATGTATGCCTAACTCAAGCTGCGCATTCATGAGATGCAGATCAGATATCTAACTCCAAGCCCTATACACACTGCGAGCAGCACATTCTGTGCCTATATTTTGACCTCGCTCTGTCAATGGCAGGCGGTTGTTTACGGTCAAGTCTATTCCAGGTTCCTGCCTGCTCGTACTGAAGGGGCTGCAGATTTCTCTTACCCAAACTGAATTCTTTGCCTGAATCTGTGGGAGCAGCAGGAAGGGACACGTCATGTTTCACATTAATTTTCTGTGGGAGACTTTTGTTTCCACATTCTCTGAAACTGGGATCATTTTGTTTCTGCACGACATCTTAACTGTGGAAGAGCTGAACTGTAAGATTGAATCAAGAGCCACTGATAAAGCTCAGTATAGCCTACTGTGTAGTTTAGACCAGTCATGCTTCACTTTTTCTAGTATAGCTGCTGAATTTCACTACTGAGCTCTGTGCGTACATGTTGGAGTCCACGCCACCCATACGTATGACTTTTGCAGTACATGAACACTTTGAATGAGGCCCTGACCGCTCTTGTCTGCCCTGCTCTCACCCTGCATCAAGCAGTTTTGTGTCAGCAGAGTCGGATTTGTAACGTCAGACTTGTTGACTTAAGCGGGGAGGGCTTCCTCTCCTGACGGCCTGCGTAGTGATAGCCCGTGTCAGTTGCTTTTGTCTGCGTTGGTGAGCTTATGTGTGGGAAGTTTTTTTTTTTTAAATCTGCTTTCACTCAGGAGCCATTAATGACAGAGGCTGAAAGAGCCTCACGTGGCAAATGCTTCTTACATGATACACCTATGAATGTAGCTACAATTAATTCAGTGGCTTTTGTTTTAGCTCCAGAATGAAAGCAACAAATAATACAATACCCCAAAATATCCCATCACATTGCAATATTATACTGTGACTACTTCTACAAAAGTAATAGGGGACTTTTTTCTTACTGGTCCTATTCTTGTCATTTTCTTAGAAAGATACATATCAGCATTGTGTTGTGTGGAGCTGAATGTCGAGCAACCTGATTGGTTGATCCATATCAGACGGGTCTTAAACAGGAAAGAATATGGGTCTACGGCCGTGTAGCAACTTTGGGCCTGTAGCTTACCAACAAAAGGCATGGAAGTGCTTTGAGAAGAATACTTTGAACTGTTATCTAGAAACATGACAAAAAAACCCCCAAAGATGTCCTCCTCATCAATGTCATGTTAACCGTTGGATGCAAGATCCACACATCAGTGTATCCACATGACCCTAAATGAGGAGAAGTCAAAGACTATTAAGGAGGAAAAGACTGTAAACCAACTAACAAGTCAAAATATACGCACAACATATTGTGCTGTGTGGGCTTGTTGACTGTCTTTTGTGTTTATCGACCAAATATGGACCTTAAAAAAAAATCAGCGGAGCTCAGGTTTTGTTCACCCAGGCTGAAGCATCACTGCCACCCAACCCTCCACACACACATTCAGACATGAGGATCAATCACTGCAGTTTATCTAACACGAGGGTGTTTTAATACAGTGATGATAGAGATGGAGCTCAGATGGAGCATATAATAGAGTCAGTAATATAATAGAGGGAGCAGTAACGCCTTTCAGATCATTATGGCAAAAGAGACACACACATCGACACAGTACATCATCACAGCTTATCTCAGCCATGATGGTACCATGTTGCTCCAGTTGGTTGTCTATCCAATTGTGTCCTTGAGTCATTCCTTCTAGAAACGAAACACAAACTGAGAGGTTCCAGTCTGATGCGCATTTGCCATGCCATGGTGTGAACTCACCCCTGTGAAGAGCTTTTCCTGTCCATCCTATCAGATGATGTTGGACTGGCTGAGTTGTACTTTCAGTAAAAGCGGCTGCAGGACAAAACACGTTTCTCTTCACTAACAACCTATTCATGCAAATGTTGCGCAATGGTGTTTCTTTTACTTTTCTGTTATTTTGTATTATTCAAATTTCTGAAACAGGAGGAGAAAGCGAGCACCTGGTTGTAATTAATGATAATTTTACCTCATCAAATCACGTAAATTCCTGCAGTCATCGTCCACGTCTGTATTATGAATCATTTCCAGTTTGACTGACACAGCTGGGAGCTGTACCAGAGGCTTTCACATTGGCTGCATGTTTGATAGGATGGTGTCGATTTTATTTGTCATTAGTCGCTTTAAATCTGGAAGGAATTCCTGCTTCATTTGGCTGGATGTATAGAGTATCTGACTCTCGTGGCCTGTTAAAAATACTCTGTGATTGTAGCGGTCAGGAATGGGTGGATCTGATTATCCTGCTTTAGGATCACATTGGTTTTGACCAATATGTGTGAAGAAAGGCTCCAGTGACTATAAACAGGACTTTGATCACGGAATATCTGAGAAATACTGTATGTGTAACGTCTCAGCTTTCATCAGCGTTTAAACTGTATGGCTGTGCTGTGAATGTGTGACAGTTTCTGCAATGCAAGGGATGTTCTGGGAACAGGGACAAAGCACTGGAGTCTCAGCTGTTATCAATTGAGACTTTGGCATTTTACATTACATTAAATCAGATGACACTATTGTTTTTGGGAATTCCTCTGGAAACTGTCTGTCACCACAGGCAAGCTTAGTTGCATAAAAAGGAACAAACATACATCAAATGCATACAATTCCCTGACCCTGCTGCTCTAACCTTAAAACACATTGAAGGCAGCGACTAACTTCAGAGAATCCACTCTGTAATAGAAGGCACAAGATGGTCATACAATAAATATAAAGCAATCAAATGCAACACCTTCTGCAACAAATCAACATTTTTTAAATAAAGATCCTGTTCTTCATAAAGGAAGGCCACCGTTTATCACAACATTGGTTATAGTCACTGTGTATTTTTACATCAGTCCAACATCCCTATTATTGTGACTCACTGCTCACGAGTAGCATGTATTTATTTTTTGTCATTTTGTGACCACTTTCTGCAAACGTGGCCTCAAACGTGAGCAGTTTGTTTGTCTTTTTCTGTTCATTTTATGCCACTATGAAGGTAACGTCCGGACAGAATGTTCCAGCTCTTTTTTTCCCATGTTAATTTCCCCACATTGGGACTTTGTGCTCAGATCGACAGCTTTGGACAGCTTATTTGCAACGTTTCCCGCATTAGTCAGGTTTATGTTCCCATGCAGCGCAACAGAATTTGCAGTGAGTGATTAAAAATATAAAGTAATGAAAGTTTCCATCCATCAATCCAGTTAAACCTCAGATGGTGAATGTATGACATTTCTGTTGTATCCAAATGTTTTTACAGATTTTTGAAAAATGATGCAAAATGATTGTGCTTGGCTCAAATAACTGCAGTCAGATGGTGTAATACTTGTGACAGGCTCCTCATGAAGCATTACACTTTTATGAGGTGTGACAGTGGCTGGCATCAATCGTAGCCATTCAGATCTGCTCATCTTCTGGGTGAAGATGCAAGGTGCAAATACTGTACACGAGGTTCCGCGAATGCCAGCGAAGGCGGATTGTGCGTAAACGATGCAGTGTGGATGGCCTGCACGTCCTCCTGTGTGTAATGATGGATGTCAACAATCTGCACATTCAGCTGCACCTTATCAACTAGAGGGCTCTGTGGGGTTCTCTTTGCGGTACAGAAATGCAATGGTTGGGATAATTGGGAGACCTGGCTGCTGGGAAAGACCACCCAGCTGTTGCGCCCCTGCAACCATTATTTTTGAAGAGGATCTTTGGAGGAGTAGCTCTGATGTGGACAGAGAGCTTTAATATATCGGAGGAGGTATTCTGATGACAAGCAATGAGGCCATTTTACCTTGCACTGCGTAAACTAACCTCCCACTTCAGTGGGCATGGAATCACAGACAATTGTGTCAGTAGTTTTCTGTCCTCTTTGCTAAGAAAGTGTGTAAGTGTGTAAGAAAAGGTTACATGTTGTAATTTTAAAAGAAAAAAAAAAAAGGCAACTTAAGTTACTCCTCTCAAATTATAAGGCTGCAGATGAAAGACCTACCCGTCAACAGCCAACAAGAAAACTGGTAATCCCTGACAACAAAATTACTGCCGCACCTTCCTCTGTACCTCACGCCAGCACACGTCAGTCCAGTCACTCTCATGGTTAGTCACCAAAATGCCAAAAGTGCGAGTGCGCGAGGGGACCTGTGTTTGTTTGACGCAAACAGATGCCATGCTGTGAACATGGGAGCATTCCAGAGAAAAAGATCCTATTTATTCGAACCAACAATGTTAGGATTATTTTCTTAATGATCACAAACGTGACCCATAACCAACATGTCAAGCTGCTGTTGTGAGACGTTAAATATCTTTGAATGTCACTCTGAGAAGCACTCAGAGTTGCAGCAACCTAAGCATTGTGTAAGAGAGAAAGGAAGAAAAGAAAAATCAATGGTGCATTTCCTATTCTGCCACCTTTTGTTGGCACAACTTCGAGGGCGGCCCCTCCTGTCCCGTCTTGTCTGGTCCCCTAAATGCTTGTTGATACAATAAAAAAGATCCCGAAAGAGTAATGCGTTACCAGCTTTGAACCTGCTGTGATTAATTGTACACAAGGGAGCCTCATTGGCAAGGCAGAGCCAGCTCTCCTCCTGCCTCATGCCAATGCTCTAATCAAAAGCACCTTTGTGAGTCACCACAGAGCACGGTGCCTCTTGGATTGAGACCTCACCATGGCAATTGAACTCCGTAAACATGATCCTCTCTGCTTTAGATGCGTATTGGCCACCTCATTGGTGGCATGCTGGTTTTGAAACCCAGCTCTTCCTTTCATCTGTGGTGAATCAAAATTTAGGGAAGAGGTCAGCAATAAGTGATGCATCCACTTGTTATTTTGTTCTGGAAGCTATTACATGTACACAGCTTGTTTGTGGGAACGCAGCCCCTTTGTGTCCCACATGCGACGAATTTGGGGAGGATGATGAATTGGACTGTCTCAATTCATCATCTGTTCATCAAGTTACTGTGGGGAAGAGTGCAGAATCTTAGATTAAGGTGACTCTACAACACGTCTGATTCACCGCAGAGACTAGTTCACCCAAAATCAAACAGAACCATTTCAAGGAAAATCTCACCCAATCATTTGCTTACAGGCCCCTTAATTAATTTGGTCTATTAAAATGAAGAAACCACAATTTTTAATAATGCAATTAACCTCTATGCATGCACGAACGTTTAGCGGGCTGCTAAATGCGTTCGAATGCTTCAACAGGCATGAGATATTACTGGTTACTGGGGTGAGGAATGCCAGAATGCCTGATCTAAATTCAAGTTTGTGGTAAAAGTGTCTGCCATTGCTTCTCTATATTAACCTGCCAACACTCTAAACACTGAGGAAAGCATTTCCCCGTGCTGCCAAATGCACTGTTTTAATGACCAATTTAAAGATCACAGATGGACATAAAATATATTGGATGCAGTTATTTCAGAGCATCTGGAGCCACACAACACTGAATGCTGTGTTTTGGTTTTTTTTGGTTTTTTTTGTTTTTTTTTTTCCATTTGGCCTCTCTATACCATCCCTGGCATATAGGTTTCTGTCTCATGGGTCATTTGCTTTTCAATTTCACTCTGATTTGTATTCATGTCATGTTATGGCAAGGTGAACATGTGCTGAAATCATACATGCTTCTGCACCTCTTTGCCGGTTGACTGCTTCTAACAAGTGCAATCATGAACTCACAAAGATTCAGATCAGATTTGATCTTAAACAACCTTTTTTTTTTTAAATCATTCTCACTCTTAGGATGCTTTTTTGGCATGCTAGCTGCGTAGTTTTAGGGTTGGCAGCATCAGTCTGTCGTTCAATGTAGTCCGGACTGAAATATCTGTACAACTACTTGGTGGATTGCAGTAAAATTAAGGACAGACATTAAAGGTCACCAGAGCAAGATTTCTACTGAGTTTGGTGATTCTCTGACGTTTCCTGTTGCACCCCCAGCAGGTTGCATTTCTCTTTTTCAATAAACTAGAACAGGATGGATTACCACACAATTTGATGTTGATATCAGATGTACCAAGATTATAAATGCTAATAACTTTGGTGACTTTTCATTTTGTGCCATTAATTATAATTATATATATTATATAATTATATATTATATAAGTGTTAATAATCTGTGAATTTGTCCTATCTCAAATCAGTGTTGATCTCAAAAATCTCATCTTGGATGTGTTTTAATTCTCATTAACCCCATCTGCCATTTGTTTTTTGAGTTAAATAGCAATTGTTGGCATGACAACATGCTAAACGTAGAGCATGGTCTATATTTTTGCTGTTTAAAGCATTGCCAAGAACAGAGCTGCTAGCAAGGCCGTAGACTCCGTCTTGTGAGCTGATGTGAGCTGGTTTTTCTCTGACTTACTCAGCTGAAAAAGGATGTCCTTGCCTGACCCTTACAGAATGTAATTAATAGATGTCAGTCAGTTGGACTCAGCGCACCTTCGAAGATTACTGTGTGAATATTTTTTTTTTTAAAGAGACTGAATCAAAGAATGTGAGATCAACAAACAGCGACAGAATGTGAGAGCTGATGAGTGACGTGTGTTTATTTGCCCAGCGCAGGGCTGCGAGCGGATCCTCTGGCAAAGTTCTCCCCGAGCTCACACGTCCTGTAGCCTTTCACCTCAGAGACACCAGACACAGTTTGATAAGTATGATGCTCCAGGGAGCTGGTGACAGTTAAACCTTTTAATGTCAAAAAAAACTCGGTCTCGGTGTGGATGTTTGATTGCTGTGATATTTTCACCTTGTCATTATATTTGACATGTTTTGACATTTTCATAAAAAACAAACAACAACAACAGCAAAAAAAACATTAGGAAATGAATACATTTTCCCCAAGATTAACTTCAGTTTATCTTAATCCACGTCCTGTTATTTCAAGACAGTTACAATGGGTTCCCAATATCCTGGTGTGTTATTTGTGTTTACATAAAAGCTACTCAAAGCATTTCATGTTTACGGAAGAAGAATGAAGCATTTTTGCTGTGATCCGCTAACTGCATAATACACCAAACTGGCAGCTGGGGGATTTTCTAGGTCTTGGCCCCCAGATGCTTCAGCCTTACTATGTAGACTCAGCTCTAATGGTATGTATTCTGGTATGTGTGATCATTGATGTTGAAGATGGAGCCTTTAAATGTTCTTGAAACGTTTTAAGCCAAGTGAGAGAAGCAAGCCTTTACTCCATGCAATTAAATGTCAAGTAGATCATTTCACATCTCTAGCAAACCATCTTTTTAGAAAATCAGATTTAATCTACATCCTCCAGCTGCCACTTGGCTGAAAGTCCCCACGGCCCTCAAAAATTCAAACTTCATTCTTGTCCCAGATGAACATTTGGTATTAACTTGTATCACTCACACCAAGTGCAAACTGTGAGGCAAGCAAAAATTGTCCTTAGTGGTTTCATGTCTAACTAAATGGGAAAACCAAATGCTGCGGCGTGTTGTTGTGTATATATTGCAGCCTTTTCAGTTGTTTACAGGCCGTGTTGTTGATGCCTGAGTGTTCTAAATGAAGAAGTGGATACCTCAGTTTTCTTTTGTAGCACTGCATTCAAATCTGAGAATGACTGCTATTTTGAGAGGTAGTGAAGCTTTTCGATTGAGGGCAACCAACCAGAGCATTGTGTTGAATAACTGGCACTTTCTCCACATTGTTGGTACAAAATGAGATTCTTCAGCCAAGCGAGCAGGGATACTGCATACAAAAAAACAGATACAGCACGGCAAATTGCACTTTTAATGCGTGAACCAGACGAGCTCTGAGTGTGCTGTTGTGCTGAGGGGAATGGAAATGGCTGCCTATCGCTGGACTCAAAATTGTCAACCTGTTAAAATCTGCTTTTGCCTTTTTGCCAAGGGCATTTAGAGCATCTTTAGGCCATGCTCAGTTACCCAGGATGATTAGAAATGGTTGGCTCAGCAAACAATATGACGCCCTCTGTCTGTGCCACTCTCAATAAAACAAGAACATTTTTGTTTTTGAAAGCCACACACGGCAACTTTGAACACTAGTTGGCCGCGAATTGCATTGACTGCCACTACTGAGAAAGCTGAGCCTGAAAAATTATGAACATTTATGGATCATAATTTCAACAGATTGCACACAGGTCCCTTGTGTTCACTAATTTTAATGTCTGTGATGATTTATAACACAAAAAAAACTACAGTAAGGACAATTTAAACAATGCAAATGCTGATGATCCAACTTTCCTCTCTGCTGTTCAGGAGATATTAACTTTGCTCATCTTATATAAGAGGGGCTGATTGCTGTTCGCTTTGGCATCCCAGTGTATTGACTTTGGAAAAAACGAGTGGTGCAAGTTTCTACAAAGGCTTCCAAGGACAGCTTTAATTTTGGGACAGTATATTAAATGCTTTAGGCTTGGATTTATAAAAACATGCAAACACAGTCCTTGGTTTAACTGCGGTCGCCCCTGCCTTGCAAGTTGTCTCCTGCCATGCCTGGATCGCTCCCTGGAAGTCATGTAGCGTTACAATCAAAGCAAATTCATGTACAGTTCAGGCTGGTTTTGTCAAACTTTTGGCCATGGCACCTCAGGACAGTGTAGTTATGTTCACCGTTGACGGTCTGATCTCGGGGGAAGAAGTCACGGTGAACAACTCTGTGCTATGTTCAGGAAGAACTGAAACATCAAGTAACACCTTGCAGATCGATTCAAACTCTCATCATGTAACCTACGTAACCAACCAACAGTACACCTATTCATTAATTCCAGATGACTGCATAAAGATTAATATTTACTCAAGTGTAAACTAAACAGTTACTATAAATCAATTCCACAAAATTTCATTTACTCAATTTTTCATTAACCTAGTTGAAAGACCAAAAAAAAATGTTTTAATAAACGTAAAATATTTGATGAAAAAATACCAACTATGCATTTACTTATGAGGATTTTTTTGGTCAAACTGAATAAATCCATCAAGCATTCCTTTGTGTGATTTGAAGGCCTTGAGTTACACCAGCCTGTAAAGACACTGGTTTTGCCGACAGGCGTGTGATGCACGCAGACGGCACCTTTTCTCCCAGTCCTGGCCCATAAACTGCTTGGCATTTGTTGAGCTGACACAGTCTGCTTGACCCTCGAACCTCTTTCCTCCTTCCTTCTTTTTCTCTCTCCAAACACCACTGGAAGGCGGTAACACATGCTCTGAGCTTGTTTGACACCCGCATTCATATAATTTGAGAGATCCTGTTTAACATGCAAATCAGATGGACCCCTAGCATGCTTGTTGAATAGACCGGCTCAGACTCAGAATGCAGTTTTCAGGGTTACGATTGAGGCTACAAATGGGACACCAGTGAACGGTGTGAATGTACTCATCGTGGGCCTTGATGAACTTCAGGTGAGGTCAGTGTTATTCCTTTTCGGTGACATGGCAGCCATAGCAGGTCATGATGGGCCTCTGCCTGAACTGTGTGAAAGTTCTGGACAGAAAGACATGCTTCCACAAGTACTGCTTTTCTTTTAGACATAGTGGTCGGGGTTAAAGTGTGATGAAGCTCTCAGCTGTGAGAGTGCTGCTGGTCCGAGTTCTGACTAATACAAGAACCATGTGGGATCAGATCAGTCCCTCTGCCTGGCTTTTGTTAGTGTCTCAGTAGAGTGTGTGTTGTATCTCTTTTTTGCATTGTGTTGCCTGGTTTTCTCCCCAAGAGGATGTGATTGCACACAGTCATACACTGTAGCCCCCTGCAGAATCCAGCGTGACAGTCGCTCACTGGCTCTGAGTTTTTGGGAATTGCCTGTAAGCATAAAATTGGCTCCATGGAAGGCCGACCTGTATAATTGTATATCAGAGATATTTGATTTCCATTACAACCATGAAAGCTTGAGAAGAGATGAGAATTACTGGACTGTGTGTAGTAATTAGGATTTTTTTAAAGCTTGGGTGTCGCGGTTAAGAATCTCCTCATCTCCATGTCTCATAGAGTTCCCATGCTAACTATGCACAGACCACTCATTGATCATTCCCAAGAAATAAGTTCTAACAAATGTTCTTTCCTGGTGTTCTTCTAAGAGGATCTATAGTGTTTTCAGATGTTTTCAAAGACCTTTGTTTCCCAGTCAAACCTTGATAACTAATGTAAACAATCCAAAGATGATAACTTGTTTCATGAAAGACGCAGCGCTGTGCTGAATTATATCCAGGTTTTTCACAATAGTTCCCCTGTCAAAACCCAGTTTCCACTGCTGCTTGAGGTTTGTACTGATGATTGGGGTTTTGCGGTAGAGTCAGGCTGCTATTAGCGTCACTGACCTGGCGAAGGGCCTGACCAAAGGCTGTGGTTGAGGCATAATCCTGAGACACGGGGTTGTTTTTGAGAGCTTTTCAACAACTTCCTTGTCGCTTGCGGGCAATCAGCCCCGCTGTATAAATCCATTAAGGAGGACTTGAATCAAGACTCGATCCCTCTTGACTCAGGGTAACTGTTAATGTTGCGGTAGATAAATGCCTCTTATCACTGTTGTGCATACATGTTTCCATTCACGGCCTAGGATGACTGTTTAATATGCATGCAGTGCCATTTGGCTGTTTCACACAGTGTTGCTCAGTGCATTCATATTTGTGTTTGATTATCGGCCTGTGTGTATCCATCAGACATCAAGTCATGATGTTTTGAACTTTCATGCATCTTCAGTTCCAGTCCTGTTCATTACTGGTTTTATTTAAAACACACTGAAATTCAACTGACACACACATCACTCCACTTATCCGTAGATACTTTATTTAGATTACTGTAAATACTTTTAATTAACATTGTTACTTTTTTATGTTGGCTATATGTTGAATTAAATAATACAGCTGGGATAAGCCGTCGTTGGCTCTTCCTGTATACTTACTGTGTATCAGTCAGGTTCTATAGCCTGAAACTGCAGCTGCTGTTTATTAGCTATTTATCCACAAGAACGTTTTGGATTTGTGTGTTATTTATCTGGCATATTATTTCAACCAAACATCATCTTCTCATTATGGCTTGTTTAACCCTAAAGGTCTAAGACTGATTGGAGATGAATCTCTACAAACACATCAATATACAATACAAGGTGACACTCATTTGTAAAATTGTTGGTATTGTGTGATGTGCACATGATAGTAATACTTAACAATGGGCAAATTGCAACGAGACAACACTGCCATTGCATTGTTTTTGCTTTATTGCAGAGTATCACTTTTGTGTGCGACAAATACGAAAACCAGTTACTCATCAGCATAAACCCCCGGAATAGTTAGACAATGAGTTTCAAACATGTTTTACCAATTTGTGGGTCTTATCTAAGTTGTTTAGTCCTGAGGCCAATGAGTCATCAGGTTGTGTTGCAATAGATGAAGGCAGCATAAGGACAAAAAGCGTGAATACAGTAATCAAGAATTGAAAAATATGAAAATGAATATGAAAAATGATAGTTTCTCATTTAAAATAGTAATATCAATAAAACCAACAGTAAGATCATTTAAAATCAAGTCTGAAATAGTGAGTTTTTAACAATAAGCATTAGCTTTCCTGATCTCCTTTGGCTGGTCATTTCACACTTGAGGCCCACTCATCTTTAGCCCTGTAACTCCGAATGTGTCACTGGCGACACGGTCGCACAAGCGCACTTTTGATTACAGTAATTACGTAACTGTTTGTGCTATCAGAAAAATTCTAACGGTTTCTGAAAGCTGAGACTGCCAAGTATTGAAGGTTGCAGGTATTCAGGAAAAATGGGCAAAAGCACTTACAGGACAGGCTTTTGCACACTAACGCACAAATTCAAATCAAATCTGCATGCTATTTATTTTGGTCATATTTATAAAAACGTAACCAGGTTTCAAACATATGATATAGGTATATATGTACATACAGTTGATGGTATGCAGATGTCCAGACCAACCGATGAGCACTTTACTAGGTGTGTGTTGATCAGTAACAGCTGCGTGATAGATCTCATCGTGTTTGTACCTTCTCGAACAAAAGTTCCTGGATCCTGGTGGTCTTGACAGAAACATTGTGGTGTCACAGGCCAGTGTAATGCAGAGCGACGCAGGGTTTTTACAGTCAGAACGGACCAACCAGGTCACTAACGTCAGTCTACCTTGAGGCTTGTTTCTTACAGAGGTCATGAGTGGCTTCAGGCATCAATTAGGTATTTCCTGCCTACTTCCAGCCTGACCCGCTGTGACCCCATCTTGTGTTTCTCTTTTCTCTTTTGTTCTCTCCCTCTTCAGATACTTGTGGCCATATTAGACAAGCCGGGTATGTAAGCAGAGCCCCTGCAGCATGTGATCCAAAAGACCATATGCTCTGAGATGCAAGTGCAGTTGCTAAAGTTAGTAATCTTATTTCTGTGGCTGCACTCTCGGCATCAAGATCAATTATTTATGGAAAGAAAGTTCCCAGTAATTGATGTGAGCTGTATGCCGCTCGTGTGTCTGCTCAACGCTTCCAAATTCCAAGTTCAGTGATTGATCACCACCATATTTGTGCTGGTGTGCATCCAGAGCTGTGTGTGTGTGTGTATGTGTGTGTCCAAGCATCTTCTCTTGGAGATGACTGCTTGTCATTAAAATGAAAAGCCTGGCTGCTTGGGGAAAAAAAGAAGCTCTACCTACTGCTTGAATGTAAATCAGTCACACTCTGTGATTGATATTATTGAATGGTGGTAACTTTAGGTTATTTTACATTTAATATAGATTCTGCCTGCTACGCGTGACATCACGCAGCCCATACAATGGCTCTTCCTGTGATCACGTTTGACGATCTGATCAGGATGCCTGCCAGCGAGAATATAAATAGACTTTTATCTCGCCTGATTCAGTCTTCCTGTTTGGAACGTGGACGAGCACCCGAGGCTACAGAGCTGTCTGGCTCAGTCGGACCGCACTGCAGTTCTTTCTCAGGGTAAAATTTCAGTCCTAATAGCCTCAGATGGGTAGTCAGACCAGGGGGCACGCAGGGATTCAGGCAGGCTGGGATGCAGATCATTTGGTAGAGGAAAATAAACACGGGGACTGCAGAACAGTAGTTCAGAGGGGGGAGGGAGGCAGATGTCTCCTCCTCCGATCTGTTGCGACCACAAGACCACATTACACAATGAAAGGCCTTCTTCATATTTACTCTCACTGTACTGGGGACAGCTAGATGGAGAAAGAGCGAACAGCAGTTAAAAAAAGGTGCTACTTTACGTCCCACTGGTTATCATTTCCCTGCAGGTATCATCATGTAACCCTTCGATTGATCAGTGGGTGTGTTAGGCCTGCAGGTGACCTTCACTTTCCTTATCGATTAGTCTTCCTTTTCCTTTCAGCCCGTAATTGTCAGAAAATCGTAAAATTAACCATCATATTTCCACAAAGTGACATTATCATGTGTATTGTGTGTATGTCAAACCGAGAGACCACATATCTGATTTACTCACTAGTAAAACGAATACAAGCAGCAGCAAAAGACCAGTGTGTAGATTAACTGTTATGGTAGAAATAAAATATAATTACAAATGTGTTTTCATTCTTGTATAATCACCTGAAATCACCTAAGAACTGTCTGTTTTTCCCTTCATTTAGAATGAGCTCCTTAGCTCACCATCTTTCTACAGTAGCCCAGAGTGGACAAACCACCAAACACCACCTCTAAACAGGGTTTTTTTGAGGGATTTTCTCAGCTATCATAGGTTCTCGTACAGGATATTTAGCTATATGTACGCCTTTGCTTGGATAAATATTAAACTCTTCCACTTTTATTTTGCTGTGTAACTTCCTTTCTTATGTCTGTGTGTTGGTGTGTTTGATACTAAGATGTCACAGAAGAACAGAAGAGCGTGATATTCAGTCTTGTTTCCTTAAGTATCGAGAAATCCTGCTGGTGGATTCCAGTGCCACAGAGAAATTGAAAAATAAAAGATTGATGTGCAAAAGCCTAAAAAAGAGGCAGGCCCCTTAGGATCAAGAGGAAGGAGAAAGGAGAGGCAAGAAGGGAGAGGCAGTACTAAGAATATACTGAAGGAGCTTCTCACGCTCTTGCCTTTATCCAAGCAGCTGAAACCTCAAGGGGATCTCCCCCACAGACCTGCTTATACTGCACCCATTTACGCTGGGAGCTCGGAGATCCAGCATTCAGCTCAGTTACTATTACCAAACCAATCCAAGTTCACCAGCATCCCCACGTCAAACTGTCAAACGCTCGGTGACATCTTCAGCAATAATTAGTGAAGGTGCAGCTGAAAGTCAGAGATAGACTGATAACCAGGTGGCTAAGGCTCTTACCATGTGTGATTTGCAGTTGGTGTAATTATAGCAAGCTTTGACATGACCTGCAGCGAGCCTTGAGTTGAGATGTACCGTAGCTCAGCAGACAAACTGTCTCAGCACATCACACGTTTCAATGCGAATGCCAGACCTTGCATCAAGAGAGCACTTACAGTACACGGCCCGAGGGCTCGTCTTTCTCCTTTTTCTTGTCATCATCTGAAGCGGCTCCTTCACGTGTTTGGCTGCAGACATGTTTTCCTTTGATACATCAGTCCTCAATGTCAGATAACCGAGCTAGTGCAGAGATTCACCGGCGAGGTCGACTCTTTAAAAGGGAAAATATCAGCGCGGCGCTGCGTATTGTCGAGTCATGTTTGGTTTACTCGAGCTGTAATTTTTTCAGATCTTGGATCAATTTTTGCCCCGCGGCCTTTAATGAATCAGCTCACAGATTCCAGATTAGGTGTTGTTCTCTCTCGGAGGCGTCCAAAAAACAAAGGCAGCACAGAGTGATTCCATCTTTGATGTTTGAGGAAAGGAAAACACTTTTTTATCAAACATGGAAGATTAACAGTGTTGAAGGGAAACTCATTACTTGGACCCCACAAGCTTATAGTTTGGAAGCCACAGCAGAAAATAAAACTAATGACTTGTTGACTTTGCATTTGGCAACAAAACGGACGGGAAACCGAGTCCATAAAAACATTTGCTCCTTGTTTTATTTCTTTCCTGCTTTTTCCACCTATTTTTGGCTATTTCGCCTCCTGCTCCCTTCCTCTTCTTCCTCTATATTTAAGTTTTCTGTCCCTCCATAATTCTTTCCAGTCATCTGTCTTGTAGCAGAAGACAGCAGAATGTTACCGTGGCTTGGAGTTGTCATGCCCGCCTGACCAGAAGTCCAATGAGCACAGAAAAAGGGGGAAGCCTGCAGGTTGCAGACACGCTCGACGGCCTCAGAGGCCACTGGCCTTGGTTTTGCACCGGCCTGACGTCGTGTGGAACGAGAAGCCCACAAGAAAGCCGGCGGTGCAGAGCTTGTCACGCCGGCCGGTTGGCCCCGTGGTCTGTGGTTAAGTGTGAGGTCATTGGACAGGTTCTAGCCTCGCCTGCATTGTCGACCTGCAGCCTCCACCTAGACACCGATTCATGTAATGAGCGCAGCATCCTGCTATGCTCATTATAGCTCACATAATGTATGAAAAACACAGTGATTTACTCATCATAGCATGCCTAAAATAGTTGTCTGTGTCTATGATAGTCAGTCAGTCGGACTATTTGATCTTGTGACAGCTCGTTACATCCATGGTGGTCAGAAATAGCATCATTGGGAAGCTTGGGCTATAATTTTCCGGACTGTTCAGTGTACACTGTCATCTCCAATGGCAAAGAACTGTGCAGATGCTAAATTTGTGGTCACTAGTAATGGCCCTGCGTCATGAGGAAGGAAGCCTTGCATGGTCATGTGGCTTTTATTTCTGTCTTATTAAAGCATTGTGTTTAATAGACTGTTTTTTTAACGGGAGTGAAAGTCCACATTGACCCGTTGACAGTTGTTTGGGGGTCTGTGTTGAAAAGCTTTCACTGTTACACTCTTCCGCTCCCTCGTTCACAAGCTCGCAAAACTCTGGAACACAGTTTGTCACGTAGTTCTGTCATTTCTCCAAACGTCTACCTTTTAACACACCCATTTTTTATCTGCGTGCGTTTGTGTGTGTGCCGCCGTCACTTTGTGAATGTTTTGTAATTAGCAGTTTTGATTTAATCGGAGGAGTCGTTCTCACTCCCTGTTTTTTTTTTCCCCTCTCCTCCTCTGTTTGACAGGACGTCACAGGCGAGCCGGAGAGTCCACCGCCTCTGTTTCCGACCACATCTGAGCCGGTGAGGAATGACGTCGCGTTCCACCCCGCTTGGTTTTGTACTCCCAGCCTTGGGATGTCCTAATTCTGTCTTCTTCCTGTTCAACTGCAATCACTGCTAAGTGACTGTTTGTTTGCAAAAGATTTTTCTGTTGATTAACCTTTTATTTTCCTTTGGGCCACTTTGTTTAACGCGAGTTTTTGAGTGCAACGGTTGGGTGAGCTTATGATTAAGGTTGAAGGGATGGAATAAAAGTCGCACAGTCATGGCCTCCTGTCGCGGGTAGTTGTGGGTATTTCCCGGTGTGCTCGAGGGTGTTGTAACAGACAATGGACCTACCAGGAAACACGCTCCTGGGACTAAATTACAGATTGTTCAGTGCTGACTTGCTGCTCTGGTATGGGTGTGCTTCCTGTCCGCCTACCTCCAAACCTTGCCGTGAGTGACTACAGGAAATAGCCCTGTGCGCACACACACACACACACACGCATACATAAGTTCACATGCAAGGCCTTTGCCTTAAATTTTAGGGACATAACCCGCATGACCCCTCCAGCCTTGGCTGAATTAGTATTGAATTATTGGCATATATTATTTGGCACACATGGAAAAGCAGCTGGAGCTTTCTTTCAGTATTTGGTCACTAAGCATCAGCCAGAATAATGAGTGCCAGCATCGTTATTTATGCTTAAAGAGCCATTTTCTGTCAAGATTCAAATGTGCCTTTTATTGGTCATAAAAAGGCAACACTCCAGCTGACTACACGTGATTATGCTTTTTACAGTGTAAGACAACATTGCTTATTTGTCAGCATGCTAATGTATGTGTCAGACTTTGTGGAGTGCGTGTTTATGCAGAGATGATATTGCAAGTGGCTTACTGTTTGTTAATGGCACATTTCATTGAGTTACAGCGCACCGCTGGACCGCTTGTATCCGAGTACCTGTTTGATAAACCACAGAGTGCAGTCACTTCATATCAAGCTGCCTGGCCAGTGGTGTTTGATCGGTGCAGCACGGCTCTGAGCTACATTGTGCTTGCGGAGACGCATGCTCGGCTGTATGTTTGAAAGCACGCATCAGCAGCACAGATAGAAAGCCGCAGGATAGAAAGTGTTTGGATTCAGCCGAGCAGCAGCTGTTTCATGTGTTATCGTCACGTAGATCGGGCCCTGAACTTCAGCTAAAACAGCCTCTGGTTACAATTTGTGCATTGATTGGCTCGTGTCTTGACTTCCGCAGCCGGGAGACGTGTTTCATACAACAGCAGTGTTTATTTAATTTCAAAGAGCTCATTCATAATGTGTATCAAAGAGAAATTACCAGATAAGCTATAGCAACACGTATTTAGTGATGCAGGAAAATACATAACTTCTCCAAGTCCAACTAGACCTGTGCTGAAATGAAAGCAACTAAAGCTGCTGTCTCAATATGAATGCATACGAGTATGAACTGGTGTATTGCATTGCATTACATCGAATACATCACATCCATTTTCTTGGTAACTCAGAGCAGATTCGCAGTTAAAATATGAAGGCTAAAGAGGGAAATGACATAAGCTGCACCACCGCCTCTCATGCTCCCATCCTGAGGCTGATTCGAGGTGCACAAGCATGAATAAAGAAACACTCTGGATCATGACTATCCATGTAAATCAGGCACCACCAGGTGCCAGCCAGCAGCACAGAGTGTGAGAGCTGGCTGCTGCTTTTCATTCTAGGTCACGCTGTTCAGGACAAAGTACCCCGTCAGCAGTAAGCAGCAGTGAAGCCTCTAAGGTTCCTCTGCTCCAAAAAACTCTGTGTTCCTTAAATGTTCGGCGCTCAGGTCAAACACTTTGATCATAATCAGGCTCAGAGGCTCTGGCTGCACTCGGTCAGTGGCGGTAGCGGACTGTGTAGTGTGGCAGCGACCTCTGCCAGGCACTGTGGATTCTGCAACCAGAGCCACCGTTGCGGAAGTGTTACAGGTTTTTTTTTTGTTTTTTTTTTTAGCTCACATCAAGCATCTACAATGCCAAGAAAAGCTTCATGGACAGCTGCATTGTACAATCTCTCTAGTTCATTTCAAAGGCGGCAACATCTGGGCCCTCAGTTAGCTCTGACTAATAAAGGAGGTCGTCCATGGAGACTGGTTGGTCTGGACAGGCCTTTTCTACAGGGGAAAAAAAGGGGAAATTAATAGCCCAAGGTTGTCGCTATAAATCCCTGTGAGGCTGAGTAGATGTTCAGCCTCAGGAGAGGCTTTTTTGTTGCACTTAATCACGTTGCTTTTTAAATTCTGCTCACTGTTTTTTTTTTTCCCCTGTCGAGGGGTCCAACAAGGACAGGAGTTAACAGACTGGTCTTCAGGCTGAATCCCTTCACTCTGCTGTTTTAAATTGGCTCGCTTTCTCAATCGGTCTAAAGAGGGAAATCCTTTTCAATCTTATTCTGCCAATTCAGTGTATTACTAAAAAAATACTACTGATGCTTTAGCTGGAATGTAAAGCGTACAATTCAATTCAATTCATTATTATTTGTATAGCACCAAGGTTTACTCAGAGCACTTTACATATAGAGTAGACCTAGACCGAAAACCTTTTGTTAATTACACTCAGCGGTTGCCACAATAAGCAAACACTGGGCGACAACAAAAACTTCCATTTAACAAGAGGAAACCTTGTTATTTCCAGTAGTGTATATGTGCTCAAAGATATTAACCCTGTAAAGCCTGACACATAAAAAAAAAACAAAACAGAAAATACACATTTTTTTGGGAACTGAGATGTTTTTTAAACCTTTTAACAATTTTTTTTTTCCATATCACTTTATGATTTTTTTTAATATCATATTTGATACATTGGGTGTTTTTTAGGGGAAGAATTAAAAAAAAAAGTTTTAGAGGGCAGACTACACGTCAGGTCATATACAACAGGTTTTTAAGGAAACTATTGATCATGTTGAGACGATAGAGGTCTCAGAAACTCGTGTAGCAAATGTCATACCAATGGTTTTATAGGGTTAATAGTCATGATTGTGTGTTTTCTGTTTTGTGAAAGTGTGCTGTCGCTTTTCTGTGCTTCCGCTTTGCCAACAGCTCATTTGTGCGATATGCAAGTGAGACAAATCTTACTCCAGAGCTGAAAACTGACAAATCTTGTGAAGTGAGGATAGAAAAAAAAAAAAAAAGAATTTCATGAATGTTTAACTGTAACTCTTACAGGATGTACTTGGAAAGAAAAAGGCTGCATGGGTGAGGTTGCTTCACCGAGTGCACAGGAGGTTTTTCTGACTGGAAATCAATGAATCGGCAGTGACAGATTCAATCACTTGTCATTCTGATCATCGCGTCATTGATCGTGAGGTGCACAGCTGGTTGGGTCTCAGATGTTCCTCGTCTCAGTCTGCTCCACTTTCACAGCTTTTTCACTCATTAGCAATATTTTGAGCTGCACTTGAGTCGATAATCTCAAACCAATAGAATTAAAAAGTGGAGGAAGTGCAGCTGTAATAGAGGTTGGAGTTGATTGTAACACAGGTAAAAGCAACAGCTGGTCTCCGATCCCTTTGATCGCAAGCGTGCAAACATGTGCTGCTCAGTCGTTTATTTTATGTGACGGTTTTCTTTTATTCCAACGTGAGCTGTTGCTTCTTCAGCCTCTGACATTGGCGAGGATGTCCTCTGGGCTACCAGTCAGAGGAGTAACAGGTTCAGCTGACATGAAAAGTGTTGAGGGGTTTCAGTCAACACCACCGAGTGCACAGTAAACCCTCAGAGTGGAAAGTTTGGGGGGGGGGGGTTTGGAGGATGAAGGAAGCGGAGGTTGAAGGAGAGGGAAAAGGGCACTGTATTTCACAGCCCCAGTAATGTTCTTTCTGTAAAAACATCAAGGCTTTGCTCCACCACGCTTCACAGCACGGCTCCCCAGCCTCTGCGTTTGATGGCTGTGTTAGCGGACCACAAACACAACACGCTCTGCTCCGGCAGGGTCAAATGGCTTCCGAGAGTATCCTGGCCTTTTAATCAAACTAAAAGGGATGAGGCTGAATGTTGCTGACCTCTTTTCTCTGGCGTTGGTATTCAAAAGGCACATCCTGGGGCCTATAGCGCAAAGGCTGAAATAGTCCCTGGAAATGGTGCTACGTGTTTGAATCTGTCATGGTTCAGTGTCAAAGGTGGCTGTTTAAGGTCTGCTACCTCGCCTGTAGAAGGTCTTACTTATGGAGCATATTGATCTTAAATGAAAAGGACGTCTCTTAATGGGGCATTTCATTGTCTTTACATTAGCACCTCCCTTACCCTGTTTTTGGTTCCCCATTTTAATACATTTGGCATATTTGACATGTCATTCTTGCATAAATAAGCATTTCTTTGCATACGTTGAGAAGTGAAATTGAGTTTGTGACGCCGCCTTGTCATGTCTTATACCACACAATGAGCATTTAGGACACCAGGAGCATCAAACTGGGTCAAACTAATATTTCTCTGCACCATTTGCTTATCCTAGTGTGTAAACGTCCCACAACTTCCTTCCTTCCGTCGAAATATTTACAGTGTCCCTCTCCCAGCAGCTCTAGATGAAGATATAATGTCTGTAAGTTATGAATCCATATCTTCAACTGTGCCTAATGAGTTCTCAGAGTGGACACAGATATTAGGTATATCTGATATAGGTATTAATCTGCTACAGCTAATTTTTCTCTTATCAAATGACTGATTATGCTCCTCTTCCCGTGCAGCAGAAATGGTTTGCCCTTGACGCGCCCTCTGCTGCTTTGACTCCAGCAGGAAAGACTGTTTGTGGTAATGTGTTTCAAAAACCATTTAGGGGGCATTTTGAAGGCCTTAAGCAGGAGCGATAAAAGACCAAAATATAAAATGTGTAAGAAAAGATAAACGGGATGCATTAAATTGAGAAACTACACTCCAACACTTTCTTTCCCAAACTATGTTTTTTAAATTGCTCTTGCTTGCACGAGCTCACTGAAGCACCTGCTAGCCCACGCTGTAACAACCGGGGTCCTCATGCATTCTCTGCTGAATCGAGCGAGCTTGAAGTCCAAACTCAGCCTCTCGAAACTTTCTCCCACTGCTTCTGTGCCAGTCGTGGTTGTTCAACATTGCGGCTCGGTCTCCTGCGAGGACCTGAATAGCATGTAAAAGCCCCCAGAGTCAGCCATGAGTGACGTTTTAGTGGATAGCGGAGAGCTCTTAACAATGCCTACGAGCATCTCTCTGCCCGCTCTCTCTGAGGTGGAGACAGAGGGGATTAATATTCATGCTGATTGTGTCACTGCTACTATTGTGAGTTATGCCAACTAGCTTGATTTAGCAATCTATACCCACAATATTATTTTAATGACAGCTGATGGAGAGAGTGAACATCAGAAATCTCATTATCAAAGGCCCATCCAATGTTGCTGTAAGGCTCCACCCAAACAAATAGCATAAAAATTACCGCCCTACTTAAATTACATATGGATTCTGAAGAAGCAAGGCTCTTTAATCAGAGACATGCATAGTCATGCGGCCTCCTATAGAGGAAGTTACTGCTCTGAATCATCTGACAAATTGCTGCAACTTTGCCTCAGATCGGCGCTCCCATTCTGACATAATTATGCCCACATTTTCTGTTGGCTTTGATAGTAATGGGGCTGCAAGCTGAGTCGGGGAGACGGCGCTCCCCCCACAGCGCCATGGCAACCTTATCGCATATTCTGTGACGGCCCACGTTGATGTGTACCCATGGTAAACGTGGTGATCTAAATACATTGCAGATGGTTTTCTGCTCATCATATATCTGTAGGAGAGAGACGCAGTGCCCGCTGCGCCCACTGCATTGTGGGTATTGTGGTGTTTAAGTCTATATTTTCATTCAGTGTCAAGACATGAGGAGAGATCATGACTGATTTCTTCATAATTACTCATATTAGCAGTTTTGACGTTGAGGAAACGACTGCACTGATGAACATGTTTGCTTGCATTGTGCGCCATCTAGTGACGCGTGAGGAATATAGCATTTTTCCGCCGAGCATTATACCAATGGCCTACACTGCTGCTGCTCCCTTTGCGTACCCCTTTCACATGGTGATGACCAGTTTTGCAACTACCTACTGACGCAGTAAGCAGTAGCACCGCTCTAGCATACAGGCATGATAGAAAAAAGTAAAACAGCTTGTAGAGTTAAATAAAGAAACTCTTATCTCTTGAACAGCGTCCCTGCAGAACTTCGATTTGAAGATGTTATCCAACCCCTCGAGGCTCTCGGGCTGCCGTTCAAAAAAAAAAAAAAAAAAAAGTTTCACGTTGCACCCAGCACCCAAACCTCTAAGTTCATTAAGCAACACCAAGGAGAGGGCAAGCTTTGTTCCAACTCACTCCTTCCCCAAGTGAATAGAGCGGTCCGAAGTCCTGACAGGGTTTTGTGGTAGGTGTTGAAAATCAATAATGTTCAAATGGAAAATATCCAAAGAGACAGAGAGGCAAAGAGGCGGTGGAAGAGGCAAAAGAGAGAGACTGTTCACTGCTGGATAACAGGAAGGCAGAGAGGTTGTGACTGCGGTTCACATGGTGTTGAGACAAGCTGTTCCCTGTGGCCATTTATTCCAGATCACCCGAGGGCTACTTGACCAGTGTCGCTGACTTAAAATCAATTTTTCTGATAAAATTACCTGAAGAACAAATTATCCCCCAGTCATGACATGCCATCATGAGCCTTGTGTTCTTGTCGAGACCACTAGAGGTCAGTGTGACCCTGAAGTGTGCGCACACAGGGACGGAGTGAAGATGTCATGGATCTGCTTGGATGGGTAGGAGGGGAGTTTGCATTTGCTTTGAGTTTGCTTTATGGTCATGTCTGCAGAATGACTGCATGCTGCAAAGCTTTGGCTCTTTCCTCCACCACAGAATCTCTTTCTCGATTTTTTTTTTTTTTTGCCTCTCCTCTCGCTCTGTTTCTTTATCTGTTCCTTCCCTCGCTTTTCAACCTGAGATGGGTTGAAACCTGTTTATGCAATTTGCATAAGCTGGCTTCAGAAATCTGTGCTTACCCCTGTGTATTGCTCAGTCAGAGTGAGCTGGCTGTTCAAAAGGAATAGCTAATGACTCCATTGCCCTCATTGACGCATGTCAGTCTATTTCAGGCTCAACGACTAACACTCTCATACATGGCCAAGTACGAGCTGATGAGCGGTGTGCTGGATCGGCCCAGCCGCGTCAGCCGACCACTTGGTTAGTCAGGAGAGTGATTTCCAGAAAGGCAGGGCATCTTATCCTCATGCCTGTGCACCATCACTGAAGTGTATATCCTAGGCTCGTGTCACGCTGCTGACAGCACTCCACCGATGGAGGAGACATACTGGGATATCAAACATGTGATCTGACCTGATGTGGCAGCAGTGGCATTTCTTCACTCCCCCCTCCCATCCTCCAGCACCTCTCTGCCCATAACAGGAGCCATCCTTCAGCCCTGGCTCCTTATTGATCCCCATTTGGCCGAGGGTTCACTCTCCCCTCTCCGTTACCCACCATCGCTCTCAGTCCTGAGCTCGTCTGCCACTGACCCCTGTTCTCAGGATGAGAGCCTCCATAATTAGAGGGGAACGAGGTTGAGATGAGGGAGGAAGGGGAATGTGAGGGGGGGTTTAAGAGTCAAGCCACAGAGGGGGTCAGAGTGAGCGAGGAAGAGCTGAGAGAAAGAGATAGAGAAAGTGCAAGAGAGCGATTGGGCAGCTGGGTAGAGACGACTGGCATTAACTGGACTGAATGCTGAATGCAGGCGCAGGAAGGGCACTGCCAGCCGCGAAGGCCTGTGGCCGGCTTTCACATGACTCTCTGTGTGCTGGGCCGCAGTAGAGTAATAGAATCTCAACGTGATGTGCTGGGATGCTTGGGGAGGAGGCGGGAGGAGGGGGGGTGGGAGTAAATTTAGCCTCAGCCACAGGCAGGCGGGCAGCCCTGTAGGCCCCGGGGGGGACGTTCGCAGCTCTGGGGCCTTCTCTGGCTACCCCTCTCTGGTCATCTCTACCCTTCTGGAAGAGTCACGGAGGGCACTGGTGCAATCACAATATGAATCACCTCCTCTCCATACCTTAGCAGGCTTAATGGCCAAATGGTGAGATGTATCTCATTGCAAAGTGATGGCAGTGTGGGGGCTGGGGGGGGGGGATAAGTCAGCCCCACTTTATTTCCAGGAAGCATCTGTTGGCTTGCGCAGCTATTGGATTTCAAAAAGCAATAGTGCATGTCATAAACTGATGTTCTATGATAGGATAGATGCTCGGCGATTGATATACAGATGTTGCTGTGATGTCACTCATTCAGCCAGTTAAGCTGCAACAAAGCTATTTTTCCGCTGGCGAACATGCAGCAGGATATGGCGTCTCTCAATGTCAGTGGTTTTGTCCTTAAATACATCACACACTTCTCCCATCCTATCTGAGCCCTGTTGCCCCCCCCTCCCCATCCTGCCTCGTTATTAATACCTCCTTAAGCAATATCAGGTGAAGATCAAAAGAGGGCGTTGTGACTTTGAAGCGCTCGTATCTGAGTCCACGCAAATCTGTTGTTCTGCACTTTGAAATGATTCCCTTTTCTCCCTTTACAGAGCCGTCCCACTGGGTTGACAGTTGATTATTTTTCCTGCCAGTTTGTCAATGAAAGAGGCTTGGCGCGCTCCCTCTAATGTTGCTATTGATAAAGGAAGTTATTTTAATCAGTTTGATTGGGAGAAGGGAAACAAACGCAACTGGCTTGTTGTCTTTATTTTTAGGGATTCTGTTCATGCCAAGGCTCGTTTGCTCAGGTGTTTCACGCCAAAATAAAAGCCCGTTTTAATAAAACGAGCAGATTAAGGTGTGCTCGTAAACAACACGTGCCAGATTATAGTAAAATTCGTGTTTTTTTTTTTTTTTATCCGTTCGAACACCAGAGGAGTTAAAAACAGCTTGTACAACTCTTTAAAGAAGTCAAAGCATGTACCTCACGGATGCAGCAAACTAAAAAAAAAAAAAGGTAATTAGCTGAGAGAGAGAGCTTTGCACCAGTTTCTGTTTCTTTGTGATCGTTTATCTTCACGATTTAACTTTAATTGCTTTAGCTGAACATCAAGTATCACAGCAGGCCCTCTGTGATTGCTCTCCCCACATAAAGCTGGCATCTACAATCCAACATTCTTCATTTCTTGCTATTTACTACAGAAAAAAAAAAAAGATTTGTCTACTTATAGAACGTCTGACCACGATACTGTCAACTCCCTTGTGTTCATACTCTAATAAGTTGAAACTGTTTCCATTTGTGCTTCGATCATCCGCATGGTATTCTTTCCCACTAAACATTGGCAGACTGTAACGCTCATTGTGGATAATTGCAGGTTTATGTTCTAGCTGTATTATCTGCGATGGGCGCTGCTGTCCCGAATAACAAAAGACCGCTCTGACCATCTGTGCAGTTTGTCTACAACTATGGCACAACTGATTCAGCCGTTCATAGCAGACAGCGCTTTGGCCGTAACAAAATAATTCAGTGTTAACCAAATGTTCCCCACTTTTCCTTAATAGGAAAAAGGAAAGGGCGCAGACTTTTCCATGGCTGCAGGTTTGGATGACACACTGTGCGCGTTGTGTGAGTGAATGCTTTGTCAACAGGCTTTATTCTGTTCCTTGCTTCTTATTTGTCTTTGGCAGGAGCGAGTGTTTGCCTCCTCAGCTTGAATCTTAATTTTCGATCTTTCTGACAGCCCCGAACAATACTTTTTTTTTTTTTTTTAATTTGAATATTGGCAAATTCTTGTTGGAACAAACTTGTTTGTGGATGTGCTTCAAGAAATAATGGACATGCTTCATTACATGTGGATTTAAGTATCCGGGTGTGTAAAGCTAACACCCAGATTCACAAGAGTCGCTTTTTGACAAATGGTTTGTAGGAGAACAAATTGTCGGGTTGTGTTACTGCTAATCTGCAATATGTTCACTCACCAGTTGTCGGCTGCATTTATTTATTTATTTGTCATTTTATTCCTCTTTAGAGTGAAGGATCAAAGTTTTACAGAAAATCTTTTTTTTCTCCTTATTTTTTTAATAACAATAAAGAAAAAGTCTTCCTCAGGAAATAAATCCCATGCTGCCTTCCTAAGTGGCAGACTGTGCAAATGACACAGATACAGTGTAAACGTAGCGCTGTTACTGGCAGCACATTGTGTCTCCATGTCATTCATTCTGTTACCTTAGCTTTAGCAGCCCAGACCACTGTTCTTTTATATTATTAGTTGAGTCAGGGCTTTTAGCCTTTTTTCCCCACCTCATCAGCATCAGTCTGTACTATTCATTGTTGTTGCTTTTATGCATCTGTATCCGACAGGGACTTTTTATGAACAGTGGTTCATAAAAAGTTGAAAAACTGGATTTTAAGCTAGCTTATATTCCACATTTATTTGATCATGGCCGATGAGTCTGTCTGATGTGACGCGCTGTCTGCTGTGTCAGTTAAGGTTAGGTAAGTTAATCAGTACATAATGTGTTTACATGACAATACAAGAACATCATCGTGGTATTTATTTTTAACCCTCTCTACTGGCAGGTCCAGCTGCTTTCATGCTTGTGTGTGTGTGTGTGTGTGTGTGTGTGGACAGGGGGTCTTAGAACCTGTTGTAGAAACTGTGATTGCATTGCTCATCATCAGCTGCCCTGTTTCTGCTTCAGTCAATACTACATAAGACTCATTGTCTAGACCGTCTCATCCAGACGGTGGATTGTGGCCTGCACAGCACTTGAGCCACAGGTGTGGTCAGCTCTTTTTTTGGGGTGTCTCCAGCTCTGTTCTCCATGCCACACAATCCAGCTAGTCTGTGCCTGGGTGGTCAGTCATAGTCGGCGAAACTGTGGCACTTTGTTGAAGTTGAGTTGTTTAATGTATTTATCCATAATCAGTGATTCTATGGCTAAGGTACATGTGCAGGAAAAAAAAAAAAAAACAACTTTAGCCACCAAAGAAATTCAATACTAGTTTAATGGAATGCTATATTTATTATATTTTCAGTGCTTTATATTGCTATCAGACAACCTTTATGTGATGAGCAACTGTTGCTGTTATATTAATTTCTATCCGTCATATTATGTCCGCCAGACAGTTCCTGATCTGCCACTGCCCTGGTCGGTTTGTTAGTTTGTTTTACTGTCTGGCTTCAGCGTTAAAAGCTTCAGTTCAGATTCACTGAAGTCGCACAAGAACACAAACAAACCAACCGATCGAGGCAACAGTGGACAAGAAACTCTCTAAGATGCCAAATGTCAAAGAGTTTTGAGGATTTGGAGAGAGCTTAAGAGTTTCATTTTCCAATGATAAAAAGGTTGTTTGACAGCAAAGTAAAGCAGGGAAATGTTATAAACATTGTGTAAAGTTAAACTGATTCTTATTTAGTTTTTCTTTAAGACACACATACACTCAGGTGGTACCTCATACAAGCTCAGTGCAAAAAAAACCCAAAAAATGAATCACTGTAACGGTCAGGGTCTGTGTTTCGTGGACTGTTCTTACAAATACTTTCACTGGCGCATATTTCCTCAATGAAGGGTCAGTTCACAAAGCCGGCGTCTGACTGTCCTCACGTGCAAACCGGTGGGCGGCCGAGCGTGAATTTTGCCTACAAACAAACGGATCAAAACAAACCATTTATAGTTTACAAGCTTCAAGATATGAAGGTTAATGGAGAAGCCGACAAATGTACTAGACTTTAAAAAATGAGCCAGAGGCGCCACCGACCCAGCTTAATGTTGATAGAGGAGGCTTCTCAAAAGGTTTTGACATGTCCGTGAAACCTGTTTGCTTTTTTTTGACAAATCACTTGGCCCCGTCGCAGCAACGATTGATCCGCAACACAAAAGTACCGTAACTGAACGTAACCCAGAGCCAGCATTTTAAATTTGTTATTATCAGCTAAAGCGTAAGCCTGTTTTACACAGGGATGAGTGTTTCCGTGCAAAACCTCCCTCTTATTTTGAACACTTTGGCCCTAAGTCTCTGGCTCCGTGTCAGCACCAGGTAGTGAATTAATATGCATTAAAGCTAAGCGCTCAGGTGTGAAGGAAGAGACCTGGCGCTCTGCAGTGGAGCAGCGTTGAGAAAGTGGGCTGTGAGTGATGAGGGATACGACCGATCCTGACACTTTTAGTCAGCCTTTATTCTGTGTGCACCTTCTGTCATCGTGCAGCCGCCACTTCTTTCATCTCTGTCACGCCATAACAGAACGCCGTAACTCCGTTAGCAACACCTACAACAGATACGGACGGGCCCACCGCCCCCCAACCTCAAAAACACACATGTTCTGTACTGTGGGTATCTGTCTGTACAGTCACAGACCATCTGGGGCCACTATTATGTGGCATTTTAATGGATTTTTGAAACTCTGTGATTTATGCTCTGAGACCTGTACTGAGTTGTCTTTAAGGAGATCCTCTAATAGGCTGTTTCTGGCCAAACTCTAGACTGTTGAGGAGATTTCTCATCTCTGTAAGTCATCTCTGCATCCATTCATTTCTTCTTAATAGCTCCACCAGGTATAGTTCCTGGGGCTCTCTTTTACTATCACCCTGGAGAACGTGCAGGATATGAGACAGAGTGATGAGGGTGACACTCGGCTCAAAAATGAATCCTTTTCAATGAGAAAAACAGTCCCGCAGACACACAAATGCACACACTCATACACACCTGGTGGAAGAAAAGAGGGGGTCCAAGGACAGAGGGTGTAACATGCTTGTCATTTGTCATATTCGGCTAAAACTGACTTGACACATGTACACAAACAAGCACATCTGGAGAAAGAATACTCAGACCGGTCACAGGCATAGGGTGCAGTCATACACAGCTACACAGCTAGACCCCCCCCCCCACCCCTCACCCCCCCAGGGGCCCCCTGTGGAGCTCAGAGAGACATTTTGGTCACCAGGACACCTAAAGGACAAACAGTGGCCAGGTGCCAGGGAGACGGCAAGGCGCCTAATTCATCACTACCTCTCACTGAGCGACAGACTGGTATGACACTCACACTTAGTGTGCTGTAGCCATGGCTTCTCTCTCACTCTGTCTCCCCATCTCTCTGTCTCATTACATGGAATAGCTTGGAAAAGGCTAACATGGCAATATCATAATTAGCGGGGCACATTAAAATCGGGGCCATGAAGCGTGTCATTAAAAATCCTCTGCTGCAAGCCACCTCTGTCTCTGCAGACTCCCACATGTGAAAAACTAAAAGTGCTTACAGTCTCACTCTGGATTTATCATGGCATCGCCGCAATGCCCTGTCTGCTTTTTTCTTTTTCGGCCTGCTTTTTCTCTCTGCCTCTCCCGTCGTCCTCTCGCAGGGAGATGAATAGGCAGCGGGCCTGACTTGGGCCCATCAGTCACTCTGTCAGTCCTCGAGGGGTGATCAAAGCTGCGGGAGAGGACCTGTCCCATCCGCAACATGATTTAGCCATAAGAGGGAGAGGATCCAGACATCTCTGTTCTTCACCGTGTCTGTCAGTGCGCTGATAAATAAGAACCGCAGAGATTTGGGGGGGGGGGTTGAAATGTGTCGTCTCTGCGCGATTGTCTTAGCCTGTTTTTCTTGTTTGTGGGGAATGCATCGTGAAAAGATAAGGATGTAGAGAGAGAGAGAGAGAAGAGACGGAGCAGGACAGGTTGTGCGATGGTGTGCGGAGGTGCATGAGAACTGGATTTCCCTCAGTCACAGGGCAGCTGCGGAAGTGGATGAATCGCTCTCTGGCTGTCTGGCTGCCTGCTCAACACTCATCATCAAACGATGTAGCTCTCAATCACCTGACCTGGTACACGTGGGAATCTCCAATTTGCTGCAATCTCCTGAGCCAACAGTCCGTTCCTTTCCTATCCGCTCGTATCTCTCCATCTTGTCTATAGAATCATAGTGTGTGTGTGTGTGAGTGTGTGTAATTTTTCTTTTTCAATTTTCCAATTTTGAAGTGTACCATTAGACCTCCCATGTATCCATCCGGCAGTGGCACCGGTATTAATGTCCCTGCCAGTACACCCTTCCTCCAGCTATATCTCATTTCAGCCCCTTATCAGCTGAAATCCTAAACAATGCCGGGATCTTTCGAGAGACACGAGAGAGAGACGCAAAACAAACGACAGAAAGCTGTTGTTTTGCATGCGCGTCTGCAGTTTATCATGCCGCACTTGTCCCTTTTTTTGTTTTTTTTCTACACCCAAACGCGCAGCTTCAAACAGCAGCGGCAGACAGAGCTGTTCGTCCCATGTGCCTTTGCTTCGCCATCCGACTCTGGATTGTCTTATTAAGCCGAGCCTGCTGCTGCTCTGTGAATTTATATTAAGTTCAATCGTCCATTTGTAGTGAGAACACTCGAAGACCCGTGAGAGTCCCTGTGGAGGGTTCAGCGGATGCGACTGTGTCTGTTTGTTTTGAGAGGGCAGACTTAAGATGTGTGACCGGACCAGTTAAAACCCTCTGGAGCTAGCTTTATTGCAAAGTGCAGCCCATTACAAATCAAAGGTCAAATACACTTTTCCCCTTTTGCAAGCTGCAATACACACCCCTCGTTGGCTTCACCCCCCGCTCGCCGTCAGTTTCCTCTTAAATTTTTCAGCCCATTTCTCGACTTCCTCCTGGTCCGGCCTGTTTTTACTTTATTTCTCACACTTTGCGCTCCCTCTCTTAAATCCCCCCCTCCTCTTAAATCCTTCAGTCTTGTCTGCATGCACTTCATCTTTCCTCTCACATTCTCCCATGTCTGCTGACACAGTGCCGAGCGGATGCCTGACACCTGGGCTTGGCAGCGTTTTCTTTCCTGCCTAGCACGGCCACGAGAATGAAAGGCGAGAGGGAAGGGGAAAGGCGAGGGCGAGCCTCGTGCCCCGCTGCCTCAGCTGGTAAGGACCAGTGAGGATTTGTGGAGATCTAAACACCTGCAGGGGGCCTCGAGAGCATTGCCAAGATGTCCACGCACACACAAACAGCCGCGAACGTGGCCGCCCGGCACGACCACACATTGTCCCGCGTTGGCGTTCCCCCGCGTCTGCACACCCGCGTGTGCCCATTCAAACAAACTCACACACAGAAAGAGGGAAAGAGACATACATGCTGTGCATCTCTTCTGCCTATCGACACCTGCTGTCAGCGGGGAGATTGTGAGGGTTGCTAATCCCTTTCACCGGTCCCCCCCGTTGAGTGGACGCTGGCGTCTGTAGTTTTGTTTACATTTATGTGAAACAAGCTGTCAGTAACAAAAACCGAGGTCTGTATCCTACAAGTTATGGATCTCCAAATTATAGGCAACACATAAGCTACAAATACGTGAAATTAGACCTTTCTAAATGCTTTCTTTAACCGAGAACTGGACTCAATTTTCCCCTTTCAAAGTAACAGCTGTCTTTCGCAGCAGCAGGCATCCTCAACATTGTATCACTGCCTCTTCCTGGCTTTAGTGTTCCTCATTCTTCATGTTTTGGTTTAGTGTCCAGTAGCTCTCATGACACCAAACAGCCATTCTCTGCTCTCCACACTCTGATCGTGGAGAAACATAGCTGTAACATCCCATCACTCTCATTATATGCTGCACACGGCATGGCCCTGCGTTCAGCCGGACACGGCGAAGGAGGAGCTGGTTACCTTGCTGCGTGGTTGAAGCTGTGCAGCCGGTCGCCTGCAGCTTTTCAACTAACAGCTCGCTGTCACTGGTCCATCTTGTTTAATGACTCCCCGCAGTATTTCAAACTGATCTGCTGCGGGGGGGGAAAAAAAAGCTGAAAATGATCGTCGCCATGTTTTGCATATGTGTTTTTAATACCAGTGCTAAACTCCTCGACAAACACATTGTGTTTCTTGTTACTTCTTCTCAATAAAGCTGTGCTGCGCCAGGTTAATTCTTTTAATACGAGAGCGCAGCAGAAGCAGCGGCTGCTTAATATAGGATTTTAAATGTCACCGCCGACACCCAGTTCATAATACTGCAAATGAAAGGACTTCCATATGCACGGCCGTAGGCTCGTTCACCGTCGCGTTACCCAATGCAGCGAATAGTGACTGAACAAAAACCTTTGACGTTTTAACTTTTCCCTCCACCCCCCCATTCAGTGTAATTTGATCTGCAGCGCCCCTCTACACAGTGCGCCATTTGCTTTTTCAACATCAAAAAGCGCTGCAGTCGCTTTGTTTACTTGAGCTTTTCTTATCTCGTTCAGCAGACACATCCCCGGATCAATAGTGCCCCTTCTTCTCCTCAATCCGATTTGGTACAAAGCCGCCATACGCCTTTATTCCAAGACGTGCGCGAGCCTCTCATTAGACATCTGTTTCATCAATACATGTTGCATATATTTATATACACGGCCCTGTGATGTCAAAGCAACTTGCCTATAATTTGCTAACTGTTAGCCTCTTTCCCTGGATCCCTGATCAGTATTGAGATCAGTAGAATAGTTGTATCACATAATTCAACATGTCGTAACTTATTTAATCTTTCTCTGTTCCAGTCTTCCCTCTTTTAGCCAGTGCTGTCTTTCATTCCCCAATGTGAAATGGGACATCTTGTTCATCCCCGATGCTTCTTTGTGCCTCCATCTTTACAGATTTAGCTTTCTTCTCCTCTTCTCCTCTCCTCAGATAAATCACTGCCTAATGTAACACAACCATTTATCTCTTATTAACTCTTCCTTTTACTGGTTACCGTCCATCTTTTTAATCCCCCCCGACACCTCTCCTGCCTGAGTAATGTTCGCATCTGAGTAGCACTTACATCCCTGCCTGAGCTTGTTTGCAGTGACTCACGCACTGGTGGTTAGGTGTTCTTTCACTAGTTTAACTACTTTCTCTCTCTCACTGCTTCTTTACATTCATCTTTATTTTTGGGCTGTAACGCAGTTGATATTGCAACTTCTTTTATTATGTTTTTTTTTATTATTTTCCAAGAATAATCAATCTGCTTTAGATCACTTTCATTCAGAAATGTATCCTAATTAACCTGTCCTCCGTCGTGATGTTTAAATATTTCCAAAAAAAATTCACTTCCTGTCATTCCCCCCAATCACATATTGGTGCAGTATCATTAAAAACAAGCTTTAGATTGAACACAGATTCCCCTCTGATTCTAACATCATTGCTGGTTTCATCAGCGTTAAAATCCCCACACCATACAACGTTATAGCTATCCTGTCTGTTTACTTCCTCGAGCTTGTTCAGTTCGAATTCCTCTGACAGCTTTTTCCTCTCACTCCACACTTCCACTTCCTGCAAACACCTGTTAGCTGCCTACACAAACTGTACATGAAGCGCTCCGCAAGGAATCCCCTGCTTTTACAAACGTAACACACCCTAACTGCCCCACATCGAGACACAACAAATCCAAGTGAAGCTCTAACAAGGACACTTGATGACACACGTGTCTCGTTTTCCCTCCTCTATTGACCAGAAACTGTTCGACGTCACGTGTCCTTTGTTTCGGTCTGGCCCTCTCAGCCGCCTCTGCATAAGAAACTTTGCCTTCATTCATTTCTGTTGCACCTTCGCCTCGCAATGCTTCACAGCCCCTACACGCTACGCTGCCGTTACCTCCATGGTTACAGCGCTTTAGTCTCACTCCCTCTCTCTACTCTTACCACATTAGTGTTTCCCAGCAAACACAGAGCAACTTCTTTCTTTTACATAGGCACATTAAACTCTGGCATGGCCTCTTTCCTCCTAAAAACACTACAGACATTTCTCTACATTTAGCCCATTCTTCATGAGTAAAATCGCTCCTGTTCACGTGAGACACGGTGCCATTTAAAGTGCTCAGCCTTTAGGTCTCTACTATCCACTCTGGCTCCTCACATGGTGCACAGTTGTTTAATTAGTACTCCGAACATTAATATAAAGGGACAGTGGGTGAACTGTGAGAGGATGCAGTCTAATGTTGCAGGTACTTATTTTTTTACTGGGGTTGTTAAAAGTACGATCAACATGATATGATATAGATTAGATAGTATCATAAAGCAATGACAAAAATCTGATCTACGGTCAGATTTTCAGCTTATGTACTAGAAAGAAATATTTTGTGTTTTGCAGTTTTGCAGTACTTTGAGAGCATTTTGATGTCGAGCATATCACTGTGTATGTGTGTGTGTGTGCGTGTGTGTGTGTGTGTAGGTGTGTACTGTTGCGTGTGTTTGGGTATGAGTCTGGACTTGTGTGTGAAAACGTCTGTAGTAAACAATTGATGAGAACTGCACCACCGAGGGCTGCCCCCTAAATCAAACCCCTCGTAACTTCCAAACCCCTGCTCCCCCACCACTCTCGCAGCTTTGGCTTCAAATTCCCACATGTTGTTGTTAATAATTGTAAACATGTTTGTTGTTCTCTCCAAGTGATTATCCTTTAAAAAAGAAAACTTATTTCTTGGAATAAGTGCTTTTCAGCCATTTTGGAGAGGTTTTGGAGACGTCTGGCATAGAGAAGAACATTAGGTACATGGCTCAGTAATTGCCTTTTAAAACCTCAATACTCTTTCCTTATCGACCTCAGATTGGGTGGATGTGTGGACAACAAGCGTGGGAACCATGAAATGTTGCATTTTAAAATGTTATAATTCATATTTTAGTTGGTTAACTGTAAAAAAAAGAAAGAAAGAAAGTGTAATTTCTGCTTAGACATTTAACGGTACAAGTGTCTTCTTCACCTAAAACACAACTCTGTGATGTTTACATGGGAACTTGTTAAGCTTTATAACTATTTACTCATATTGACATTTAAAATCAAGTGGCGAGAGACCTAAAACTGCAGGAGGGGGTTAAATCAAAGTGGCATATTTGGACCACTGCACAGCAACATAACTGCACTCTGTGGACTAAAGCAATGTGGGTAAAACAGTGATCAATGAGTGTTGTCTTCTCCTCTCAACACTTTGTCCATGCCCTGTAGTGCTGCTGAAAAACTGTGGGAAAGGTCTTTTTATAGCTACTCTGCGCACATAATCCCCTCTCGAGATGTATAGAGCATTAAGAGGAGAAGCTGTTGGATTGCTTTAGTCTGCTGTATCTGTCTTTGACAGTCTGTAGTGCGGTTCTCATCTCTGCACTGCAGAGGGGTAGGACTGTGTGACAACCATTTTTTGCTAATTATGTTTTCTAAGCACATATTTCATCTGCTGCTCACTGTTCCCTGTCCACAATTATCATACTCCCCTCCTCCCCGTTCATTCAGCCCCCGCTTTAATTCTCTAAAACTGTACCACCAGCTTGTCTATTACCTTCATTTAAAGCTTGGGCAGAGAAATGAAATAATAGAGGTTTTATCAGCTATAAATCCAGTATGGCATTACTTAGAGCAGACGGGCTCTCCAGAAATTAGCATGAAGGATATGAGCCACATCTCGTGCCAGACTGATGTGTTTTTTTCGCGCGTTCATCCAGAATCTGCTCATCCATTTTCCACTTTCTCTGCCGCCCAGTCGGGGAGAGGCAGGGCGCAGGGGGCTGAGGCTGTGCCTGTTCAACAGATGAAAAACAAGATGCCTTTTCCTGTTTTTTGGTTTCACATTAAAACAGTTTACGCATTTAAAAAAACAAAATTCCGCAAGTGAATAGGCTCATTCAAAAGTTTTAACAAGTCCGATGTGAGGCGAGTTAAATCGATCATACCTCAAATGTCTCAGACCTTTTTTGGAATCTCAGGCAGCCTTTGAAGTCCTGAGCCTGGCTGAGCAGAGGACTGTGAACTTTGCCGACTGGCGATGATCTGCCTTTGTCAGTGATGAGATGGATTTTGTTAGGTCACGGGTGATGACAGCTCACCCCAGTGCCACTGGAGCACTTGCTCACTTCCCAGCCCCCTGTGTGTGCAGCCATTTCTGGTGAGTGCGTCTCCAAAAATGCGCCTGTGTGTGTGCGTGTGTCTGGGTTGACGGGTGCACAGCTGCACCTCTCTCTGGCATGAGTGCCCCCCAACAGATGCTGCAGCATGTCTGTGTGCATTGGGAAGCAAGAGGGGGGACGGAAGAATTCTGGCGAAGTGGACACTGCAGATGCCTCTGATTGCACGCTGGATCAGGAAAGGAAATTCCTCTAGGACAAGGACAGACTGGAGTCTGATGGGGCCAAATTGGCATGGCTTCTGCGGTGAGCGCAGGCAAACCATATCTGCACGGTCAACCCAGGAACGTAGGCGCACACACACACACACACACACACACACACACACACACACACACCAGGGACATCAGACCTGGATCCAATCCAAACCTCTGGTGATGAGCGCACATGGTGACCGCTGTTTATCTACTGGCTGAGGTGATAATCTGCTCTCATGACTCCCCTGAGACTTAAAAACCTTCTCTTGTGCATTAGAGTCACGGTTGCCCATGGCCACAGGGGATAGTGGTATGGAGGAGATTAGTTGTTTTAGCGGCTCCACGAGGGGAACGTTGAGTACCCTGGGATTTGTCCAGCGTTTAGGTCGGCAGCCTGCAATTTCCCGATGCAGTTGGATGCGAGTATCAACAGGACCTGCATTCCGAGGAATTCTTTAAATAGTTTTGACCTGCAGTGCAAACAAAGTAGAGTGCCTTAGTTTCAGGGCAGCAGACAAGCAGTGATGCAATGGCTGGATAGGACCACAGGCAGGAGAGCGGGTTGCTGGGGCTGTTACAGGACTGGATGTTTTGGTGCTTCACAGTTGGCATGAAATATGTGAAAATAAAAGCAAAAAGTCTCAGCGGTGCCAGCAAAACACTGCGGAGGCTAAATTGGCATTTGACACTGGAAACGCGGCAGTAGGACGAAGCTAAAGACGAGAGGGTCTGGAACAACATGCAGCTGTAGACAAGCTAACATGGATGAATGATTGCGGTTTGTCATCAGCCGTCTGCAGGCCCACCCGGCCCACCCTGTGGGAGCACCGGCGTGCAATTCTAATACATTCTGTACAGTTGTTGGATTTATTCGATATTGCATGGCGTTGTTAATTGACTTGCAATGCATGTGGAATGAGCGAATATCTGCCATGTACAGTATATGTGTTCCATACAAGGGACTCCAGAGAGAGGGATTTATGAATTTGGACATCAACTCATCATACCGCACTTTCCTATTGATGTAATATATTTTTTTGTTTCTCTCATAACTCAGTAGCTTTTTTTTTTCATTGTGATTTTATTTTGCATTCTGCCTCCCTCCTCTGAGTCCATCTGTTTATTTAACTCCCACACATAAACTCATCTCAGACACTGAGGCCGTGGAGAATTAAGAGAAAGGAGGACGAGAACTGCCTGAAAACAAATATATATTTATCTTGGAAGATGTCACAATTGAAAACGCACCAGCCTCAGAGTTTTTAAAGTTTACAGGGCAATCCTTTGACTGTGAGATAAGCAGGTGCAGCTGAACTTGTGAGGTGGTATTTTAGCCCTGCCTTAAATGAGCGGACACAACACCGCAGACCGCAGGATCAACCTCCCCATTGATATCGTCTCAACACAAATCAGCTCCAGAAGGCAATTTAGTTGCAGTTGCTATTGGATTGCATCGTCTACGCACACTAAGTGTCACAAAAAGGGAGAATGGAGAGCGTTCAGCACTTAAGCAGCTCTTTCTGCCTTGATGACAAAGCAGAACCTTGCTGCGGGGTCTACGGGCCGGTCTTAATGTTTGGAGATTTGTTTTCCTTTCTTTGCCCAATGAGAGGCTAATCGTCGATAATCACAACAAGCCTGCCTCAGGGCCTTCATACAGTATTTCTTTCTTCTTCTGCCGATGTTCGCTCCGTGCCACACATTTCCCATAGAGATAGCCATCTGTTCTAGGGGCGCTACATATTCCGCTTGAAACCTGAAAACTTAAAGACCGTTCTGAAGGGCGGGCGTTCTCTTATAAACAAAAGGTTATTGTTTTTCTTACACGGAGAACCGTTCACAGATAGAGCTGTGAAAATGTGCTCAACCAATTTGTCAAGCCAGTTAACCATAAACATCTCTGTGCAATTACGTTTTATTCCGTGTCCTTGTTTGTGTCGTGTGCTGCTTTTTTTTTTTTTTTTGTGGGAGTATTGCTTGACAAGAAGTTTTTAATTGGCTCATTTTAATTTTAATCTGACTCCTATGGCCCCATCCATCTCCAGTTCTTGGCTGTTTGAAGGAGCCCACATAAATAAATTCTGCAATGCCACACACACACACACACACACACACACAGACCAGCCATATTAATATTACTCTGACCGGCTACATTATGAACATTGGCAGTGGCCCAGACTTCATATCAGCTCAATTTGCGTCCTATTCTATGGTCATTTCTTTGAGGCGTGAGTGGCAAAGTAGCGCATCCGGACTGGTGATTCGCACCACCCTTGGCGTTGTGCGTTCAACTGCGAGGCTTTTGCAGATAAATGATGCTGTGCGAGCTGACAGTCAGGCCGAGGAGATGGAGGAGAGCACATCATAACTCTTCCTCGCCAGCACACAATGGACCTTGGCCCCCAGCTGACCCCTGAACCCCCGTCTAACAGCGCTCGCGCGTGTTTGCAGTGATTGAGGCAGCGTTACAAAAGCAGTTTTTGTCGTCTAAATTGTCTATTAAAGAAGAGCTGATAAATTGGGACTCGAGGTAAAATAATGAACTGTTGAGGCTGATGATTGCTCCCTTCGTATGTGAAAACACAGAATGGAAATTTGAAGATGAAGCGAGCAAGCAAGCTAAATGGAAACAAGCCCATTACTGCAATCACCTTGACAGCCTAAACTCTATTTCCTCTCTGTTCTGCTTCCACTTGAAGATGTGCTTGCTACTGTAGCTATGCTGACAGCTTTTTTCACTCTCCATGTAGAAAGTAATTGCGTGGTTAAAGCTGCCCATTGAATTCTGTCCTGCCTCTTATAATTCAGCTTCTGCAGGAACCTCTGGCCGTGTATCTCATCACTCAGTAATGCCACACAGTCTGGCTTGCTGCCAGGGCCTACAGTAGCTCCCCCGCAGCCCCTCCCCAAAGTAACTTCCACACACATCAGCCTGCAATCAGAGCTTGGCCAAGCCGCCCACTGTCTTGAATTACACAGCAATTCACTCTGATAAGTACCTGCGCCTTAGTCATGCAGATTTCTGATGGAAGTCGTGTGGTTTCCGTACTGAGCTGGAAGTCTGGGAGAGTAAAGAAAAGTATAGCCAAAGTTAAGCTGTCTGCTTCAGCCCAAGATCCCCCAGTTTTCCTTTTTTTTCATATCCATATCCCTGTGGTGCCAGAGGAACTGTGTGTGTGTCGCATTGCCGCTAAAGCATCCACGCTGCTTGTACACTCCATGGAAGAGGATCTCTTTTGGCTCCTTTCCAGCATTCCTGGGCGGAGGCGTCATGCCCTTCATGCCCCATCCCACTGTGAGCGATGGCTTGGAGAGGCGATGCTGGCTGAGAGCGTGGCACGACCGCAATGTAAAGAGACGAGGGACCGAGAGTCCGATCTTACCGACGCAGCTGTCGAGGATTTGTAAGTTTTCTCCCCTTCAGGCGCTGTAAAGCAGAATGAAGCCAGGATGGCGCTTAACCGTGGAGAGGCTTCGGCCTGAGAAACCTTGTAATGGGCAAAGGAAGAGGATACAGGGAAGGGAATGATGGAAGGGTTGCACGCTCTGATCGGACAGATACAGAGGGACAGCTGTTGGGTGCAAACGACCTGTGGAAGAAACGAAAGAAGGGTGGAGGGAGAGAGAAACAAAGCTAAGAAAGGGAAGGGTATGCAGAGTCATTTATATAGATGATGGTCTTTTTGGAACACCCTAGGGGCTGTGTTTACACAGAGTCAGCAGTATGGCAACTGCAGTACGCGGTAGATCCCCCCCCCCACCACTTCCACACACAGAAACGCACACGCAGGGCTGTGAGACATGTATTTGAACCCTAAGGCTTCACCAAGGTACAATCAATAGCCTGTCAGCTCCCGCAAATGAAGGAGCGATACCTTCATTTTATTCGGACGTGCTCCGTTCTACGTCCCGTCATTTCAATTTTCGCTCTCCCTGACGCCCGAGCTGCACGTGCAACGGAGATTAAGCATTGCAGTGTCTGAATTTATGCATATGTGCAAAAAAAAAAAGAGGGGAAACAAGCAGATTGAGTGGGGAATGGATGGAGCTCTTTCTGCAGGATGGTGTTCATAATCCTTACAGGCTGTTAAACCTCGGATGGCATGGTTCACGGAGGCACAGTAAAGCACACAAAAACACCAAAACGGTCTGCTTCACACTAATTTCACTAAATGGACTTTTGGCTTCCCTTCCCTAAGAACTGCTGAAATGAATCCAATTAGCAGAGCCATTTTCATGGCGGTATACATTCTTTTAATAAATACCTTTTTTATGCTAACATTTCACTTTGGCCGGCGCCGTTGCACAAGATATGTTTTAGCTCCGGGCTCGTCCGGCAGCGCTTGCATTTCGCCAACACTTGTCGTCCTCGGTTAGCGGAAAGCCAGCCGTTCTCAGCGGACTCGCCGATGTGTGCCAGCGCTGGCCGACGCCGGCTCACTCACAGCTGTGTGAGCTCTGTGTACGCCACAGCTGCAGGGCTCCGCTCTCTCCCATGAGACAAATGATACCCCATTACCACACGCAGCACAGCGGCGGCGTTTCAGCGCCTCTCCCCCTGCTTTCTTATTAAGGTTATTTGTTTTCGAGGTCATCATTGCAAGGCCACGTATTGTACATCTAGTTTGTTAAAAAAAAAAAAAAAAATGGACACCTTGAAAGGCTCAAGTGTTCCCCTGAGGTTTTCTTTCTCTTTTTTTAGATTCTTGATTTGTCTCCGCTTCAAGAACAGAGGATCCGTGTGTGTGTGTGTTGCTGTGTGAGTGCCAGCTTCTCGCTGCCGTAGTGTCTTGTGTTTGAATGCTAACATGCAAACACCCGCAAAGCCGTGAGAAGACTCTCTGCAGCGTCCACAGTGTAAAACAGAATGTCATGTATGTCTGTCAGGATAACTAGCTATCATCATAGTTGCTGCACACATCTGAGCACATGCACTTGTCCACACACACACACACACACACGTGCTCCACATGCTGTATACAGGCGCAACCAAGGCAAAGGGCCACAGATGGTAAATATAGCTCATAGTCAGTGAGTGATCACATCTCAAACCAAATTACAGTCTGTTTATAGCTAAACGAACGTTACTAACTCAGCTGTACAATGCCTGATGACCAGAAACCAACATCTATCTCCTGACAAACTGTGGAAATGTTGTTTCCAGCGTCCTGCAAAATAAATGCTGACAGCCATCTTATTTTTCACGTGGTCGCCGTTTAGAGTCGGCCGTCCAGTTCGGCCGTCCGCGGAACCCAAGGGAACAGGCAGGAGTCTGGCGCGTAATGATGTAATGTAATTATATTTGTCTTGTTCCACAGTGCGTCAGTGGAGCCCTAATTAATTCTGCCTACTAATGGGAGGAACAAACTGTCTTGTTTTTGCCTGCTGTGTCGCTCTTTGGTTTGTTCTGCTTTCATTCTGTACAGCGGTTGGCGTGTTCTCGCTCTATTGATCACTCTTGTTTTCTTCCCCTTCTTTCTCTTGTTATCTCTCAGTTTCCTTATGACCTATCAGTCCTCCAGCTTTTTGTTCGTTCCCCTCCTCTCTCCTTACCTTCCCTCTGTTCCTCCCGCCCGTTGTGCCTGCCCACCCAGCCACACAGTGCTTTCTCTCTCTCCGTCTGACCTCAGGCCTTCTGACATTGTATCTTTTTGATAGAAATTGCAAACCCTGAAGCCCAGTCATTCTGTGTCGTCCTCGCTTTTAAATCTTGTACGCCATAAATGTGCTTATAATAAAAAGAGTCTCCTGACTGGTAGAATACAGTGTGTGCATTTGTTACTCCCTATCAGTCAAGCTCAGAGGAGTCAGACGTTGTGCCTGAATGGATAGTGACTTTGCAACGTCCCCCCAGCCCACACCTTCTCCTGCGTACAACCATCTCACCTCCTCTCAAATCTCAGTATGAGATACCTTCAGTAGATTTTGGAAATTAAAGACATATCAAACCGCTGTCACTATCCTTGTGGAGAACATCACATTGCCATACAGAAATAGCCCTTTTGGCACTTGCCACGGCCATTGTCCTTCAGTGAGCTTACACAACAGCTTCTACAATAGACAGAGGGAAACTTTAGCCACCATTCCTCACAATAAAATGGAAATGAAAGCAGCGGCTGTGCCCTCATAAGTCATCCTGTGGGGGGGGAAAGTGACCCCTCTTGTACAAGATTGAGGCGCTAAATCAGCCTGCAGACACCTTCTGCTCCTCTCATCCAAAGGTGCTCCTGGAGAACCATCATTCATGCTGGAGAGCAAGTGCAGCGCTTTGATATTCTATGTACCTTACCTTGGCTGTGCAGCTCTTTGCGCCTGCGTGGACGACTGTGTGTGTGTGTTTGATCTCAGTAGTGTTTTTGACAAAGACTGAACTGAAAGATAAAGAAAGAGAATTGCGTATGTGTGCTCCTACATAGGTGAGAACCGGGCTGGCGCATTTGCTTTCAAGACTCACCCACGCACCCCGACATGTTGCCCCGTGCTCGCCGTGCCACTTGGCTTTCCTGCTGTCACATGCAAGGTCACACTCTGAGGTCTTTATTGTCGCCGGCGAGGCTCTGACCAGCTGGCTGACCATTCTGTAAAATCACACAGAGACAACTTTAGTGCACTGCTGTGTAACCTGCAGTAAACACACTCTGCCCGAGGTTGCGTTGTGGATGCTCTTCAAAATTTAATAACACCTCCAGGCTGTTCGGATGCAAGTTCTTATATCCCTGTTTTATTGTTTGAATACGCTCGTTTTTTCGAGGATATTATAATTCATGGGTAGTGGTGTAGTGGAGGAAGGGAATACAAGCTTGTAGGAGAAAGCTCACTGGTTGGCTGATTTAATAAACCGATGGGTATTTAAATAAACATAAATGAGCACAAGAATGATATTTCAAACATAAGCTTTGCCTTGACGGTAAGACGGGAATCTGACTCACTTGCTGTTTGTTTTTGCAGACTTTTGACCTCCCCAGCCTGAGGTGCAGACAGTCTCTCTTCCTACTTCTCATCCTCTGAGGAAAGGTAAGATATCTGCCTTCCCCCTGCCACACCTCTCCTCCATCTGCTATGACAATCTGTTAACATCGCAGCAAAATGAAACTGGGAGCCTCTAATTACCCAGGGGGATTCAACAGCACTCCTCCTGGAACATCTCCTGTGTATTGCTCTGTTTATTCAACAAGCCCCCGTGGATGGAAAAGCACTTTAGCTCACATTCAAACATTTCCTTAATTTCAAGCCACACTGTTGCCCCTGTGATTGCTCTTTGTGCCGTGCTGGTAAGGATTCAGACGTATCAAGGTGGATAATCTTGTCCAGATTACAGTAGGCCTTCATAGATATGAGGGTGAATCCATCTTCTTGAAAGTGTCGGAACCCCACTGATAACCACCCGCAACTCCCTGCTGCATGGTACCTGTGCTTCAAAGAGAAGCGAGGCTTAAAGGGGCTAACTAAAATTAGCCGGGTAACAGATAACCTGTGCCTTGAGATCAAAGCGGGGCTGAACTGTCAGGCTCTTCAGCGGCGCCTGTGGTGGCAGAGCCAGTCCAAGGAGGAATGTGGAGCGAGGGAGACACAGAGATTGGGCAGAGAGTGAGCGAGGCTGCAATGCTATTCATGCAAGTGGATGAGTGTTCGAGAGGCCCCGTATGGAGGTGTAAAGTTCCACGGCAGGAGATTATTTGCACGGGGTTTGGATTGAAGGGGTCAAGGTTTTTTGTGTTGCACATCATGCTCTCACTTTCCACAGTGCAACCCCGTTACCCAGAAACCTTTGATAGCCTTCACAGGCACTAAGGTATGTTTATATATGAGAGGGATAGCTAATTTCCAGTATGATGTGTTGTGTTGAACTGATCTTCCCTAACCAGAAGGATCAGTGTATTGTTCCTAAAACTAAATTTAGTCACATGTCAAGAGCACGAATCTCCGTACGTAACATAGGCTTGTTTGATCTGTTAGATAGTCCTGAGTGTCGTTGGCCAGTTGGTGGGAGAAGTACTCAGATTCTTTACTTTAGCGGCTCCCGAGAGGTTTTTCTTAGAATTCCTCCTCACACGTTTATGCCCACTTGCTAATTTATTTTCCCACCCCCAAGTAACACCGGAACACAGTTGTCCTGTGTTACACAGGTGATCAGGTGTTACTGCTTTAATGATAGCTGCTTTATATTATTTCAGAATTTCCATTAGGACCAGTTCCAAGAGCACATGCTTGGATGTCGCTGTTTTAATAGTAAATAGTAATAGTAAATTTAAGTGTACTATACAGCATTTCAGAATAGCTTAATCTATATATCCAAGTTATAATACTGTCGTTATTGACCATGTGTTAGTAATTATTAGTAACTAGTGTTTATTTGGCTACAACAATAAACTTAAAATGTAAAATACTTAAAGTCCAAGTACATCAGATTTGTGCTCGGGCATTGAGCATTTAAGTAAACGCACAGCACAAATCCTCCGCTGCCAGCCAGGTCCCAGCTGCTCAATGCATCTGAGCTCCACTAACACTTTAATGGTTTTGAGTAGCCTTAATTTCCCTAAATCCTTTTCTTTATGATCAAGTGTATTTCCCCTTGAAGGACCAATACACTGCTAATCATGCCATCTTGTTATTGATTTCTTGCTTTAATTAAGCATGGGCAGCAGATTACAGACGCCCTTTTGTAGCAGATCAAACAACATTTTTAATCAAATTAGTCTGCTAAATTGCTCAAATATAGCAACGTACCAATGCCAATTCCATATTATTCTAAGCTTTCACTAAGATTTCTATCATGAATAAAAGGATTTACAAGTAATTACTTTCATGATCACATTTATTTAAGTGAAGGGGCACTTGGTTGCACATCAAAGCATCTGTAGTATTTACAGAGCAAGCAACACAAGATAATGCAAATGCACATGATAATGTCGATGTCCTCCATGTTTGCTGTGTCGTCTGCAGGGACACAATTGTATTTTAAGTTGTTTAAGACTGTTGTTTGCAGTGCCGCTCTGCAGCTTTACTGTGGTTTGTTTTTTCCACTAGTTTGTCGAACAGTTTTGAGATTGAATCTACATCCCTGGAACCAGCTGTAGGCGTCTTGTTCCTTTTTCACCCAGGAAGGTTTAGAGATTTTCTGTGCAGCAAAAAAAAAAAAAAAAAAAAAAAAAAAGACGCAAAACCTATTAGCTTCGTGGTCAGTGCGGTTAAATGTGAAATAAGGCAACAGAGCGTTTGGAAACAGGTGGGTTGGCAGTGCACATCTATAATGTGTGTCAAAGTGATCTGCCCTTCACCCAGCAGATCATCCAGTTATATTGACAGACAAGGACACACACAAGTTCGTCTCACGACCCTGTAGCCTGGGGCAGCGGCTCCTTCGACTACTAGCGGCCTTGGAGTACAGAGAGGTTAACACACTGGGAGAGTGTGGGGGTGTGGTTGTGTGCGGGGAGTGTTATTGATATGCCTCCTGTTGTGCTTGCTGAAAGATACTGACTGATGCTATTCCACCAGTGAACCATTTACATATTTATTTCCCCGGCCAAGCATCAACACATGCACTGGTGGCCACCAGAGACCTTATATGCCCATCTTTAATTGGCTATTGATTGACTGCCATGGCAGAGGGAGACAATAAATTACCGCCTGCTTGAGAGAGGGAGGTGTCAGATGAGTTGAGCGTGGGGGTGTCAGCAAGTATCAAATCTGCGGTTGCATTATTTATTCATCTCTCATTTTTATTTATGTAGCAGGGATCAGTGACGCAATACACAACGGAATGATGGCAATACTGGCTTCCTCTTGGACACATTTCATTCGCTTAGGTCAATGCACATTGGTTCTGTCTGGGAAGATGGTGCGAGCGTGCAGGGAGAGAGATTGTGCGTTTGGGCTGAATGAGCAATTCAGTTTGGGTCTCGGAGAGCCTCCATTTGACATGAAATTGGTTCCAGCACAACAGTCTTCATTGACAAAAGTAATGATGGAACATACGTGCAAATGTTTGCATGTGTGCTTGCGTGCAGGGGCGTGTGAATTGGGTTGTCTCATAACAATGCAATAAGATAAGCTGCTCTTCCGAATGAGTATAAATGGGAGGAAAAAACATAAATGTGAACAACCTTTTCTTTAGGTTGTGTCTGACAAATGTTTCATAGCATTAGCATTCCTTCACAGTTCTCTAGTAAAGCATCTGAGAATAGTGTTACAGGGGGGAAAGAGTATTTCTTCTATTTTCTATCATGCTGGAGTAGAGCCTGATAATGAGGAGCTCATCAAAGTTTTAATGCGAGGACCATTGTCCATTAATTTGGACAAAAATAAAATGAACCCAGTGTAAAATATATAATCCAAATGTTTTACATGTAGAATACTGGAATGAATCTGAAACGCAACTTGCATCGAGCACCCTCGGCTAACGCTAACGCAGCCACACCAGAAACACATTGGCAGAGGACAATAAGGCGCCACTCACAAATGACCACACACAGTCTCCGACAAAGGTTAAACGGCCACTCTGCCGCACACACAAACACGCACGCTCACACACTTCAACCTCTTGATTGTTTCTTCAACCTGTTGCTTTGTTCGATCAGTCAGCCAGCTCGTCCGTCCAAAGTGCTTAACTTAACAAGCCGGCGGAGCCAGAGGAATCGAGGAGCAGAATTCCTTAGCTCTGTCATCCTCAAACCACGCTGCTCGTCTAGGCTGGGAACTATCCTGGGAATGTCCCCTCCTGCTGTGTTGCACACATCCAGGTCCTGTTCCGGCAAATGCCAGTCGGCTCAGATGAGCTTTGATGCTAGCCTCGCACGTGAACGCCCTGCCTGTGTGTGTGTGTGTGTGTGTATGTGTGCTTTTTGTGAGCCATGTGCGCATGTTTGTGTGAATGCTGACAGGCAGCCAGCTCGGGTATTGATCTGCAGCCATTCCGACTGGAGCCCAAAGGGCACGCTGTATCATCTGTCAGTCTGCTGAGAAGGGCATTACGGCCACGCTGATCTTAGATCACAAATCTCACACAGAGAGGGAGGGAGAGGAAAGAGAGGTGGGGAGTCAGAGATGCAGAGAGCAAGAAATATATAAAGATGCTGAAAGCACGAAATAAGAGTTGAAAGATACTGTGTGTGTGTGTGTGCATGTGCAGTGTGTGTTTACATCAGTGTGGCTGTGCTCTGCCCCTTGAGCGCTGAAGCTGCCCTCCATTCACTCCTCCACGCTCTTTGTTGATTGAGACAAACAGACACTCTTTTAGGACCCGTGGGTGAAGACAACACTCAGCGCCGACCTTTTCACCTCCGTGACCACCCACGTGCTTCAGCCCTCCCACTCCTCGCCGTGCCGCTGTCTCTCCCAGAAGCTCTCTCCACACCTCGGTGACAACACAATTACACACCACTCAGACAGCGTGCAACACTGATAGACATCAACCAAATTACACGCACATAAGCAGCCGTGTATATACTCCACGCACACATGCGCATAGCCCGAGGGACAAATAATAAATCATAATGGTGTGTGGAACATAATGCTGCTCCGCTCATAATGACTGTAAAATGACTTCAAAGGTTACAATATTTCTTGCAAAGATAAGAATGTGAACTGAGCTGATTTCAGCGGGGGGGTTTTTTCATCTGTAAGACCTAAAGTCACCCTTATATTTTGATCTCGGTTGAAATTCTTTTTTTCTGTCCCCTCGGTGTTATTGTATTCATCCACGAGCCTCTGGTTAAAAAAAAAAAAATCTATCCATTGTAATCATAGCTAAGATTGGCTTTGATTTTAGTCGTCTGAAAGGCAACAAGCCCTGTGTTGTTTTGTAAGCGACAGCCACAGCTGATTGTATTGATAAAATCCAAGGTCGCCACAACTAGTCTTGCGTGACTCCGCTCCGCCGTGCTCCTTCACAGTGATTATTCCATTACCCTAAATCTTCTAAATCTGTTCCCACCACACATTTAACACGCTGATGGGTCTCTGTGTGGCTACAGTTTAAACGTTTCATGACACCAGCCTGAGAGTGTGGGAGCCGCCGAGACTCGTAAAGCAGGAGTGCCGATAATGGACGGACAGAGGCCCATTTGTATTTGTTTGTCTGTTACCTTTTTATCCCAGCTAATGGATAAATGACCTGTTTGTGCACTGGTGCATACGCCTTTTATACTCGGCTTGGGAAACCACGGATGTTGATAAATGTGAATTACTGTTTAAAGGAGGTATGTTGTTATGTTTGCACCTGAAAAGTCATGTGTCAATTTGGTGAGCTGTCCTGAAATGGCACCGCAAGGAAACACTTATAAAACAGCTCAAAGTTGTATTTTTTTAGCAGCAACTTTCATGGCTGACAAATAAAACCAATATGGAAGTACCAAAAATTAAATTTTTTGAAATGTCCACTTGAGGCAGGCTTCAAAAATGGGTTAAATTTGTCCATTTTGGATTGGTTGAGGCGGAGACAGGGACTGTGAAGCCACCCACAAGGGGAGCCACCCACAATGCTCCTTAAAATCCATTTGTTACCTCTGAATCATTGGAGGCACAGTCTGTAAAACTGTGATCATTTTAGCAGAAATCGCTCACGTTGCCCAGTTTCCTCTACCACCACGACTTTTAAAGTTGTGGTGTCAATGATTGATAAAGTGGGCCTTTCTTAATAATGGACTCTGGATAGATACTCACTATGGTTCCACAATGCTTCAGCGTGCTCAGGAAAACAAAGGTGTTTCTTATGAGTCATTGTTTTCCATTTCTCATGTAAATGATTCACCAAGTGCATCCCCAGTGATGGATGTGGTTGTAAACTGTAACGCAATCAATTCCCACTGTATATGTCCCTCCTTAATAACACTTCATGTGATCACAGATGTATGTGTATTAGCCCGCATGCCTGTAATCACATACAGGTTGTATTTTTATGTATTCACATTTCCACCTCCTTCAATTTAAATGCCAGCATTTCCCAAGCGGTGGCAGCCTATAATTCATGCACCCCACTGTTTTAGATAATCATCTTATTAGCAGAAATAAAACATGTCTTGTATCTGTCTGCTAATAATACAGCATGTGGCTTTGTGAAGTAAACACCGATAACAAAAGGTTACTTCCTCCGGAGGCAGATAACACATTTTACACACCAGGTTACCGAATGAAAACTATCTCTTGCAGAGAGGTATCGACCGAAAAACAAGACTGGGATGAGCAAGAGCCTTTTGTGAGAGCTTCAATAACCACTGAGGGATCAACAGAGATGACATAGATAATCTTGTTTGTCACAGAAAAGCACAAATATTGAGGAGCACAATATAACTTATACCATTACTTTTAAAGCTCACTGAGTGGAACCTTACACACGCCTCAATGAGGCACAGCAAGGAATAAGATTGTCATAACCCTAAAATCCCTCAGCGTACTTAAAAATGTCGATTTTAATACGCAATTTAGATTTATGATGTGTTTTCTCATAAATGTGTGTTTTGGTGTTCAAAAATATCAACGTAGGTGGAAACAAGACCAGTGTTTTAACTGCAGCTTGCAGGAATTTCAGATGCAGAATAAAAATGATGCAGAAGAAAGCACAGCGGTCCATTATTATTGAGAAAAGGGGGGAGATAGAAAGTACTTCAAACTAATTTGAAGTCAGAGTCACATTCTTCCACCTACATTTTTCCATATTTACTCACCTTCTCTTATGAAATGTAACATTTCCATCAGCACAAAGCGTCAAAAAAATATGCCCTGCACTAAAAAACAAAATCCTCTGATCCTCCAAATGAACACATTGTGTTCAACTGCAACCTGTTTGCAACATTAGCTGAGGTTTTCTCCCTGTTTAGTCAAATCGTGTGTTGATCTAGTTCTCAATTCCCAGTGGAGATCATTCCAAATCTGCGTTTTCAAACTGTAATGGTGAGTGCTAATCTGCTCATGCATGCCTTTGTCCCACGTGTAGGTGATTTTGTAAGCTTTGTACAGTACACGGTGTAACAGCGTGCAGTGCTGTCTTTCATCCAGGCATGTTGCGTGTGTGTCTGTGTGTGTGTGTGTGTGTGTGTGTGTGTGGTGTGTGTAAAAGGAGGGGGTTATGAGTTTGCATGACGTCTAAACAGATCTGTGTGTTGCCATGGTGAGGTGATAGGGCAGCCGCTGCACATGCAGTCAGTGTGTGTGTGTGTGTGTGTGTGTGTGTGTGTGTGTGTGTGTGCGTAGAGCAGAGTGGTGTTTAATGTGCAGGGCTGGAAGGGTGAGTAAGGATTAATGTGAGATCATCCAGGGTGTTTTTTTTTGCAGAGGTGCCCTCTGTCCAGCCCTAATGGAGCGTGCGCGTGTGTGTGTTTGTGCGTGTGTGTTACTTGTATGTCGAAGTGTATACCTGAACATGTGACAATTACAAACATCTACTTCCCTCTAAAACTTAACCTTTACAATCTGATGCACATCTAATTACTGTAAGCTGCGTAGCTGTTGGCCCACCTGCATCAAGAGCTTTGCTCCATGTTCCTGTTACCGTCACTATGATTGTACACTCACCTCCACGCTAATCCTCTGACAATAGACAATCTTCCTATTTTTATCTTATTGCTGGCACAAGCATGCATGTATCACCATTGTATATCTAAATGTAATATTTTGTGCGGAATAATACCCTCTCTCTTTTTGATTCTTTTCATGAAATGCCATCCTGGAGGGGACATTGACACTGTCGTGTTTTGAGATGCTGAAATTCTTATAAACAAAGGATTATGGAGTGATATAGGTCTGTGGCTGCTTTAATCTTTCTGGGTTGGAGTTGTGTATGTGCGTGTGTGTGTGTGTGTGTGTTGGGGTAGAAGTGGGGGGCTGGTAGATTTAAAGTGATCATACTCTTATTCCCAGAAGTCAACGTACAGACCATGTAGACAGACAGATGGGTTGTGTTTAGTGATGCTGTTGAATATTGCCATTAATACCAAGGATCAAAGGAGATCAGAGGCAACCTTTCACCTCTGAAGCAAAGTCTATGACAAAAGGAGGTTGACCTGGTTGCTGTTTGTGTGAGGTTGTCTTTATTTACAGACACTGAATGAGATCACCCTGACGTTTTCATATTTTAAGTATTTAAACCTTTAGCACGTGTCAGTCTTTTGGTTGGTTCTCCAAAATCCTGGAAAACATTCAGTGACACCTTTTATGATTCTTTCTCTCTCTTTTTTTTATGTGTATCACAGCTCTGGTGTGATTAAGGTCAGGGAATGATATAGAGTGCGAAAAGGAATTGGATGCTAAATGATGCAAAGACACATCTGCACAACTTGAAACAGTTTTAACACGCTCCCATACACATGGCCTGTGCCTCAGTCTCCAGCTAGCTTAGAGCTAGCATCTGCACAGTTGGTACATTGGTCGCACGATTGGTCCAGCGGCTAAATATGCACAAATGAACGGTGCTTGGTCTGAGCACACTGCGAGGGCTGTGCAACAAGTCAGGAAAAGATTGTGGTTATGAATAATAAAGAGGCTAATCCTTATTTCTTCTACATGAAAGTCAAACATGCTACAGGCTCATTCACCACCAGCCACCCTCCACGCTCACACTTAAATCACGGCGTGTGCATCAGTCCAGAGAAATTTCAAGGGATATGGAGCTGACTTCGTGCATTACGCACACCAAAAACACTGGAGCGCTTTAAAATAAGCAAATTCCAAGTGGAAATGTGTAGCTTTGCCTCTATATTATATGATAAGATGAGAACTGTGAGCTTCCTGACTTGGACCATCTGAGGTCAGATGTAGGTCCACATAGCAAGGCTTTCTCCTGAGCTCCAGCCTTAGGTGTTTGCCAGGCCCCTTCAGCACCTCAAGGGATTTCCACAGTCTGTTTATGGATAGGAAGATTATGCAGGGGCTGGTGGGGAGGGGGGCTGGTGTCTCCCATTGCTGCATGTCACCTGCTCGAGTATGCGCACATGCTTGACTACGTGTGGCTCAATGTTTTGTGTGTTGTGTTAGGCCCAAGTTGAAGGAGCATTTGCCCCCAGCAGACTTCAAGTGATGAGGATAAGGTGCAGTGGGCTGTGCTTGTCCCATGCAAGGCTCCCTTTGTCTGGAGATCATCTACTATACCAGCCTTAAGAGGATTACCACATGTTATGACATTAAACTGGAAGCGCTGTTATCATCTCCCTCCGATGACAGGCCCTCCGCCACATAAGCGGACTACAAGCAGCTATGCATTACCGAGCACATATATCAGAGGAAGTGGGTGCTTACAGTTCACCGCAGCCTTACTTTACCTGTGATGTTTGATTTATGATGTTATGTAAACAGATTTCAGTGCCACGCAATCAGTGTCAGTCATGTGTTTAGCATTTCTTATGCATGCGTACCCTCTAAAATAGGAGTTATCCAGATCCATGAGGTGCATCCACTGCTTTATCTCTGCGGTGCACAGCACATCAAGGTTCTTCGATCGCCTCCCGCGTCTGGCCAAAGCATCATGCATGCCGACACATTTGTTTGTGCTCATATCCCCGTAGAGCTGACGGAGAAAGAGAGTGGGGGGAGGGGATGCGGGGATGAAAGTGTGATGAGATATGAAAGAGAGGCAGAAGAGAGAAAACCAATTGGCAGAAAAATGACTTTTCCTTTGAGTTTGGAGTGTGTGTGCTCCACGTTTTCACGCGCTGCCACATACAGTACGCTGGAATTGAAACTCCAGCCGGTCATGGGAAGTCCATTGTGATTTTTTCCCCCTTTTTTGTTAGTCTCTGAGCTTTTTCACATCATGTATTCCTGTCTTCCAGGTGGGCCTATTATATTCTTCCTTCATATGACGCTGCTGTAAAAAGTCCTCCTCCCCTCCTTCGCTACCTCTTGCAAAGATGTGTGAATGTTTGGCTTGTGGACTGCGAGACAAAGAATAAAAAAAAAAAAAAAAAGAAAAGAAAAAAAACTAGCCCTGCTGGTCTTTCTATAAATAATGGTTTGGCTTCTCCTGGCAACCTTCGAGGCTGAGCGCCTGGCATACAGCACCCCCTAAAGTGTCTTCAGAATTTATCTGGTCCTGCACCCAACAGTATTCATCACAATGTAAAATGCCGTGCCTCCACAATACATCACAATCGGGCCACAGGGCCGCCGTAAATCAAAACTACAATGCCCTTGACGTCTGCATTAGGTCCATAAACCACTTTTTTTTTTTTTTCATTTAGGCCCAGTGGTCGGTGCTAGATCCTTGTTGACCACAGCATCCTGTACGTGTGCGTGAATGATACCGCACGTGTGTTCATACGCAAAGCTGTAGGCAGTTGTGAGGGGAGTCCTGGGTGGTGTGACGGCAGGCGGAGACTGTCTGCGTCTCCGTCTGTCCCTGGCCTCACTGAGCAGTGATTTATGGCCTCTACCTGCTCAGTGGCTTTGGTCCAGGCTTGATGTGGTGTCTGAGTCGCACAGCCAGACATCTTGATGAGAGTCATGCCTCCCCTGTTACAACGTTCTAGCAGGACCTCTCGTATGCATGCACGCAGTAACAGGCAGCGACGGCCACACCTGCACATGCACCGGACGGCACGTGCAGAGACGCATGCAAAATGCATTGTGGCTTCTCTGTGGGGGAACAGTTTCAACAGACCCTCTCTGCTTGTGTCAGTATGTAAAAGCAGGGACTGTGTGTGCATTTGACTTGGAGATTGGTTCAGCAGCTAGAGATCAGTGATGAGGCTCAGATGCGTCCAGCTGGTTTCCACGACTCCTGTGTCTGCGAGACGTCCGAGAGCGCCTTTGTAGTCGTCTCCTCCAGTGTCCCGTAACGTTGAGACATCTTGACTGAAACTGATGTTTTTATGAGCTTATTTTTTAACGCAGCAAGTCCTTCACCTCCCAAGGAGAATGAAGGGTTTCTTTTCTGGAGCTGTTTAAAAAGCAATGAGCAGGAGTTCTTTGCAAAAAAAAAAAAAAAAGATATTTTCACTCATTTGTGTCATTTGTATGCTTGATGGGGGTTTGGTCTCCCTCTAGGGATTACAGAATAACCTCCAGAACTATCCCGTGGTTGTCGTTAGCCTGCTGAATAGCCCACAGAGGTACAAGCAGCTAAAAACCTGCAACAAGCACAGGGTGCAACAGCTTTGGCATTGGATTAAATACAAAGCCTTAGGCATATGGAGTAAAATGCTCCAAATTGATTTGGCCTGTGCTGTTTAAATGGAGAATGCTGCTAATAAGTTTTCATTAACACAGGTCCATTGCCTGCATACTTGGTGATAGTTCAGCAGACCCCCATTAGACAGGAGGCAGATTCATTCGCATTAAAAGGCCATAATATTGATGCCAGCTAACAGGGGTCGGGAAGATATTCTGCTTGTATCGCTGTCAGCGAATCCAGGTTTGAGATGATGGGGCCGTTTGCTGCAGCGTTTTTGGATGGCTTTTATCCCATTTGTGTCACCCAGAATCACAACAAAACGTGGACAGAGTTCCAGAGAATCCATTGTGGCAGCAGCAGCAGTATGAAAGCATCAATATATACAAAGCACAAATGTGGGAACAGCCACGCAGCGAGGGAAAGTGGTAGAAACTGATTTACAGCATTGGTGTGTCTGGTGTCTTCCATCTCCTCATCCTAAATCTCTCCTCTTCTCTCCTCTTGGGTTGTTCCATGTTCTAGATCGTGTCGGACAGGTCTGTCTGTCCCAAAGAGTCCTAAACTAAACCTGCAGAAGCAGAGTTCAGTTTTTGTTTTCACATAACTGGAACAAACTTGCAGAGAACCTGAGAGCTACTCTCTCTTTCCTTATTTTATTCGGTTAATTCCACCTAAAACATGTCTGTTATTGCCCTTTTTGATTTCCTCTTGTTTCTTTTCCTAGTGGCTTTTATGTCGTATGTGAAATACCATCAATTGACAAAGTGCTACATAAAGACCGTGCCTCAAGTTAACCCGGACATGAACACAAGGCTTTGCATTACTAATGATGAGACAGCTACCCATAGCCATATGTGTAACATCAGTGGAATGCCCCTTTAAGGTATTAATTCAAAGTGCCTTCCCATCCCCCCTTTGGTGAGAGACAGACTGCCTCTAAATGACTGCTGCAGCAGGTCGGGGGCCACTTGTGGATTTCCTTCACTTGTGAATTACCGTAGAGAAAATCTTAAGCATGAGAAAATTGGTGTTTGCGTCAAGTTCTCTTAAATCCCAGGTATGTGCCACTTAAGAACAAATCAGTTCATACAAGTGGTTCTTACATTTGGCCCAGTGTGTGCGTTTCTCTGCCACCAGAGTATCTGCTGCAGCACTCGCTCGTCCGTCTGCCGCACAAACAGCGAGTCTTGCGATTCCACGCGGTGTTTTCTCAATCTCGACCACCTACCAGCACCACACATGCACTGAACTTACACACCCGCTACACGCACCTGCTCTCCACTCAGGGCTCTCAGCAGGCCTGCCGCCAGTCTCCTCAGCAGTCAGCCAATCAGCCGCTGCTCTGTAGTTTAGATCTGCCACCCTCATTGGCTGAGTCAGAGGCAGACGGCACGGCTTGTGGCAGCGTTTTGGGAAAGCTGCTCTCAATTGTTTTGCTGCAGAATGGAGCATCCCGTATTCAGGGCAGGGTTGGTTCATTAGTTTAATGCTTCACCAGGTTTGAGAGTTCATTAGCTAAATGCACCCTTTCTTCTCTAATCAGATCAGCGAAATCAGATCAGCCTGTATCATCAGCTAACCTTTTCACATAAGGGGATCTCCTGCTGTATCAAATATGGGATGTACAATTTCTGTCCCGGGAGATTTTGTCAAACTTCCTCTGTCTCTCCTCTCTTTTTTCTCATTCAAACACAGTTTGCTTTCTCCCTCAAAGATGCACATGCCAAATATGTCAAAAATTGCTTTTTCTTGCGCCTCCGTTCACTTTGCATTCCGCACACTGCTACTTGTGTGTGCGTGTTTGTGTGCTTCCTCTTTCTCTGTTTTCTCATTCATTCGTACCCAGTGCTGCAGCCGTGGCAAGGGATGAATCCACAATTGGCCCACAGTATCTCTCCAAGGACCAACCCCAAGGGGAAAACTCAATCTTCTAAAATGTTTCATTCTAAAAAGGCGACTCAGGACAGGCATGAAGGTAGCCTGAAAGAAGTCGGCCTTTGAATTCGACAAAGGGACAGAACTATTAGTGACGGACAACCATTTTCTGCATCACTCACTTTGGACTGTGCTGTAGGTACACGCGGGTGGACATTGTTAAGCAAAAAACAAGGAGGAATCGCTCAAGACGGTCGCCAAAAACATCAAAGCATCTGACAGTTTGAGAAGCAGCAACAGCTGAGGCTCATTTTAGCCTCTCCTTATCTCTCTCTCTGGGTATTCTTGAACCTCTGACCCGGACTTTCCTCAGCCCATGCTTTTGTTTTCACATGCCGCCTCCTTCCTCTGAAGAGACGGAGGTGAAGCGAATTGATGAGATGTCCTGATAGATAATTTTGTAATGTTGCTAGCGCATCATTTTTTCCCCCAAGTTGGAGCCGTTCTCCGACACTTCTCCTCACTTATCCCTCTTTCTTTGTCATCAGGCTCACAGACGAGTCATTCGGTGCAGATTTGTCTGCCGGTTTTACTCGTGTGTAGGTGTATTTTTGTGTCTAAGGAGGTTTTAAAGTTATTAGATGAGCATTACATGAGCATTTCTTTCTTTGCCAGAACTATAATCACAACACTAATAGTTGTATAAGACTCTTTGATCAGTCCAGACATTAAATTGTCTTCTGTATTTCTTTTTGTCCCAGGAATGATGAACTGCTTTTTCGGCTGCTGATTATCCAGAGTAATTGATACACATGAGAGAGTGGACTCTCTTTTCAAAGTGAATATGGTACAGTTACATAAACACCCAAGTAAACTACACAAAAAGGGAGGAAACACTGCATTCTATTTGCATGGTAATTCATTTTTGGTCCTCTTATGTGTTCATAAACCTCACATGAGTGTGTCTGCAAAAGCAGAAGAGAGTAATAAATAAGTAATATGAACCAAGCCTGCTCTCCTCTGCTCTTCTGGGAGCTGGTGTGTTTTTGTGTGTTTCGAGAGGTGATTGATTGTGTTAGATTGTGGCCAGAGCCTCTAATTTACCTTTTCAAACCATCATTACAATAATTCCCATGTTTTTGTTTATTATTCTAAATTAAAAATAAACACTTCAGAATAAAAATGAATGTAATACCTCGACACATCCAGTGAGTGAGGACAGTGCAGTTAGAGTGTTATTTCATTGTTTTGGCCCTACTCCACCACATTGGATTTACAATGAAACTGTAACTAAAGACAAAAGTGTAAAGATAGATTAAACAGTCAAGGAGCATTTTATGGTCAAACTGTGTAACACATTAGTCATCTGACCTCAGTTCAGATAGTCATGTGTTTTACTCGCTGAAGCCACTGAAACAAGCATGAAGTAAAGCTAACACTTGGCAGGTGATTGGATGAACCATCCGTCTACCATTGTCAATCACATGCCATCTTCAAACAATCACATCAGCCATCATTGTTGTTTTCTAACGAACAGTCGTGACCCGCTGTCGTCAACGTCACAGCTAAACCTCGCTTGTATCGACCTGTGTAATGATCTCTCGATTTCAGCTGCCTCACAAGGCGAGGACAGAGCATCATCGCACAAAATACTCAGTGTCTGTGGATGTGGGTAGAATACATTAACTAATCACTGAAGGCTAGTTACAAACTGGGCTTTTCATGCAACCTCTAACCCCTCGAACTAATGTGGCTGTTTAATTAATGCTGTGCTTCCTCGCTTTTGAATCTTGGTTTTTGGCCGTCCGTGTCACGGGATAAATCAAATTCCGATAGTAAAAAGAATCATTTTGTTGTGTTTGTGACACTCAGGAAGATGTTTTCATTGTTTTGCATCTGCTCCGTTTCCAGTAAAATCCAGAGCTGGACAGGACGGCGCTGTACCTAGTTATAGTTGCGAACCTAAAAATAGCTAATTGTGTTGTTTGAAAGAGGTCTAGTGAACCGTCTACTCATGTCCAGTGGGACTGTGCATATGAATGGCGACGCAGGCTTGTCTAATTGGCAATTGGATTTTAAATTGATGATTGACATGATGATTGACGATTGTTTCTCCCTACACCGATACTGAAGCGAATTTAACAAACTTCCTGTCAGAACTGAGATATCATAAAATACAATCTGCTCCCTTCTGTGCATGTAGAGATGTTATTGGGGAGCAGCACGTTCACCCACTTCGCCCTGTTAATCAGCGCAAGTGACAAGTGAAGTTCAAAAACTTAATTACAAAACAGTTTGACGTCCTTTCCATGTATCTGACACCTGTATCTCCCTTCTTCATATCCCTGCTCACCAAAACAGCTCTGCCGAGTTGATTGGACACTTTCATGATATGTGTAACTACGATTGGACGTTATGAAAACAGAAACCATCGGCCAACTATCAGCCACAGCTACATTTCCTCTAAGTGTCCATATGATTCATTGTTTGAGAGAACATTGTCTGCGTGACTGTTGAACATCAGTGTGTCTGTACATCATAACGATGTTAAACATGCAAACAAAAAGATAGTTGCTTGAAGTGTTTACTGCAGCAGTTTGTGCAGGAGCCACACAATTAAGAGGACTCCAACATTGTCACAATCTTTCTGGCATTCCTCAGTCAAAGTCTAATCAATTTAAACAAAGTGACAGATCTCTCAGTTTCGAAGGAGCAACACCCGGGCACTTGCAGTTAGTTTCAGCTTATTTTCTGTATGTGTATGGCCTTTGCTGTGTCAAACTGGGAAGACACACACATAACAATAAGACAGTAAGGTGTCATGTTTCTGAGGGATTAATTCCTGGCAGAGACTCGCACTTTCTCCCTGTGGGTGTCAGGTGACTGACAGCGAGCAGAGCGCGCTGTAATGCACGCACTGATGTGAGACCGATCCATTCTGGGAACGGCGACGGAACCAAAATCCAAATGAACGGGTGCATGTTTACGGCAATGGCTTGTCAAACTGGCAATTTGCAGGTCTGTGTATGCTGTTTTTCATGTCGTACAAAATTAATGGACCCAAATGGCCTCTGCTGGGAAGGAGATCTTTGTCATTTTCATTATGTTGGCTCTGAATAGAAGACAGTGCAGAGGTAAAGTTTCAGTCTCGGACTAACCTGAGCCAGTATCGGCCCCTTCTGAACAAAGCCACCTCTTTAATTACCAAAAACTCCATCAGACAGCAGTTTCTATAAATAATTGCACAATATTTAATACGTTTACATCTTAGATCCTCACATACTCCTCTTCTCGTGCAAAAAGAGATTATTTACAGAATCCAAAAACCTAATTTTTGGGTCTTTCCTTGGATTTTCTTGCTAATGTAGGGGTACTTTTGTTAAGATTTAAAGTTACCGTTTATATAATCACAACATGTGAAACTTGTGCATATTGAAGCATCGTCTTTAAAAAGTCCTGTCTAAACAGCGGGATTTCATTGCTTGAACCTCATCTGCTGCATAAAATGAGTCACATCACAAAGAGAAGAAATGCCACTCGCTTATCTCCACCACAGGCTCCTAGTTAGTGGGAACTCCACAGAAATCCTGCCTCATCCCCTGTGCGTCTGGTTCTCAAGACATGGCTAATGAGGGTGAATTACCTTCCACCCTACTGAAGGACTTTGTTGATATTTTAAGAACCAGGTCACAGCCAGTTTCAGCATCAAAATGGCCAGGATTGCAGAGCTCGCCTGCAGAGGTATTTAAATACAGTGGCTTGAGAGTGGGTCACTTTGATTAGCTCTCTCAAGGCAATGAAGCACAGCTCAGCCACTTACTTGCTAGTTACCGATGGAGCACAAAGTGAAACGGCCTGCCACTCAGACTGAGCCTCTGCTGGATAAATGAGAGGTCCTCGCAGCGAGCCATAATGTTAGGATTGTACGAGTGCCAAAGCGCTCAGGGAACTGGTCCACAGCCTCTGTTTACGCGCTGCTGGAGAGAGCATTCAACCTGGATGCGGTCCCACTACTGGACAGGTCTTACACAGCACAGCAGCTAGCAGCCAAGCATGGAGACCTGCTGTGTGCCAGTGGGACTGAGGCTGCCTGCGTGCAGTGCCACCAGCCGGCGCCTCTGCTAGGAAAAGGCAATGCATCAAAGGTGATAATGCTAACTCAGTGCATAGTTGAATCCGAAGTCACTCGTTAAAACACTGAAGTTGCACAATAACACAAACAAACTACCAGATGGGGGGGCAGAGGTAGACCAGCAATTTGCGTGTTCTGCAAGGTAAAACGGCTCTTTTTGTCAGAGGAGTCTGGTGAATTTGAAGAGAGCATAGACAGATGTACCTTCTGTCTATCTGCCTGATGGTGTGTGGCTAAAATTCTTGTTTACAGCAGTACATTTCTTTGCCATTTCTCTAAACTGGGGGCATGTCTACAGCCATCTACTGTAGGTAAATACACTGCCTATGGCTCATAACCTCACATAACCCTGCGTCAAAAAAATGCAAATGGGGTCACGTCCAAATAAACTGCTAATTAATTCTAGTCATAAATTATTGCTAAATATGGGGTTTCAATAAACAATGAATCTTCATTTATGCATGAAAGAGAGTGTGAGCGTCGGTGTCAGCGCGCATGAGGGGGAAGAGCATTTTCTAGTCTGTTAGTTAGCAAAGTGAGGGAAGGTTCATGTTCCTCCACCACAAAAAACACGAACAAGCTGCTGGTTTGCTGGCTGCCAGTGTTTTCCATGTAAACTGATCGGGCCACATGATGTTTGAGTTCCTTTTTGGCTGTAAATTGTTAATCCAGGGTTGTTTGGGGGCTTTTTGGTTGTTGGCTTTTGGAGAAGCGAACCAACAGAACTCCGATCTGCTTCTTTGCACAACATTTACTCTGCTGTAACCATGTAATGAAGCCGTGCACTTAACGCTTGACTCCTCATTGTTTGCATATATTTCAGTTAGACCTGTGCCATCTCGACAAATATAATGTGGAAATGTGCAAATATTTACCTTGCTTTGACTTCTTTCTTTGAGTTTTGCGATGACTTTTACAGCGTTACAATCTTTGAGATAATCATTTTCATTAAAGTCTGACTGTTGTCAGGTAGCACATGGTCAAATTATAGAGAGAAACCATGGAAACAGAGGAAGTTGTCTCTCCAACTGAATGAATTTCTCATTACTGCCTTCGAGTTGTACTATCACCTTACCTGAACTGTTCTAATGGAGAGCAGACAGTGGATACTATACCTCGTGTAATTACAGTGTGTACTGATGGCGCACAGTGTAATGTTTAAGGGGGCTGGCTCATCTTTTCTCCGCTGCAAGGGCACGTATTGATGACAGAGGACAAGTCTGTCATCATTACCTTGATGGAGTGAAAAAAAAGTGCATATAATTAGATCAGGTAGAGTAAACAAACCTTAAGGACGAAGAGAGAGAGAGAGAAAAACTTCTAAATAAAGTCTGAAGCTTGACACATCAGATATTGGCTCAAACTGCTCAACTCGTTTAATTAGGATCGGTGATTGATTAAACAAGAGCCCATAGGGAATTTGAATTCTTTTTCCATTTGAAAAGATTGAAAAGATGTCTACCAATTACTCTGTCTGTATGACAGTTTATTTTGTTGTTTTGTTTTGGGGTTGTTTTTTTTTTTTAAACTTTGTTGTTTAAGAATCCATGTCCCACGTTCTCCCCAAGGTCCATTTGCAGTGCTGAAAGGACTGAGCCCGGGCTACAGCAAAGAAGTTGTTTGCCCTTTTGAACAGTGGCTCACCTTTAAAGCAAGAGAGTCACTTAGAAGTAAAGTTTATAGGTGACGGTGGTTGTCTTTGCTCACAGCTTTGAGGCTTTTAAAGGTTTTGGAACTTGGAGAACTCCACCTTGCCAACCCTTTTTGGCTGGGCCTTCCCTGTAGAGAGCAGTGATACAGTTACATTACTGGTCCGTTTATTGCAGGAGTTTCTTCATTGGCAATTCATTTTGCTTTAACAAAATGAATAGCGGCAAAATGTCCGTAAATTGCAACCTAAGCAGCATGTTGACCATCCATGGTCCAGCCATATACTAGATTGCAGCCTCGTCTTGGATGTTCAACCTTTAATATTATGTCACTGTAGCTTTGTAATTTCATAAATAGCTGATTCAGCCTCCTAATATGACATCAATTACAGAACATGTGGACCGGCGTGCGTTACCCTTGCTGAGTGCAGGGCTTATTTTACATCCCAGCTCACATCATTCAGAGTAATGGGCCTGCAGATGAGATCTGGCACTTGGACAGAACGGTAGTGTATCCATCCGTCCGCCCGGCCCTGCCCCCGCGAGCATGAAGCACCGCAACGTGATGGGGGAGGGCGGGCATGTGCAACAGCGTTGAAAGCACATTTCTGTTCGCTAAAAGCTCCATCCCAAGTTGCTTTACTCCACGTCTCACCCTGTGATTGCACCAGTCCCAATGAAGTGGAGCAGCCCCTGACCCGAGATGACCAGGAAATGTTAGCACCAGTGCCACCAGGCCTCCCCAGGTCTGCGATACAAAGTGTCACAATTACACGGCCCCTTATGTCACAAGCTATCAGCCGTCATGTTATGTAAAACCATTTTGCCGAGAGGGAGAATAGATGTTCCTGCTCTTTCACCTTGTAAAAAAAAAAAAAAAAAAAAAAAATCTCAGTCCCAGCCAAGCAGGGACTAACATGAGTACACACATGTGAATATTTGAACATGTGCAGCGGGCATAAATGAATGTGTGTGTGTGTCTCCTTCAGAGTCAGTAAATGAACATGGACTCAGGTAACCTTTCCAGCTGGTGAGCTTCGGTGAAGACGTTGCTACAGCTTGTCCTGTCTCTTTGACTCTACATCCTGGTGTCACATCAGCCCTGAAGACTTCTGTCGCTTATCATTTGTCACCACCTAAATAAGAACATGATTATCCTTCACATCGACTTCTCCCGCTCTATTGACAAGCCACCCTTGAGCTGCTGCCCGTGCCCTACCAAATGTGCATCTTATGACAAGCTACTGTCTTATCCTTGGCTTTCATCGGGATTTAACTTCCTGGTATGGTGCACAGCTGGTGTATGTGTCCACACATCCAACACGGCTTTTCACCCCTTTTCTTTTGCCTAAACTCAAGTTTAACTCAGGTTTTGTGAACAGGATTTCGTTTCTATTGCAGTTGTGATTTTACCTCTCATGTTACAACAACATTAGCTATCCAACTTATCTAAAAAAAGAGTCAGAGGGGGATGGAGACAGAGAGCAAAAAAAGAGAGGGAGAAAGAGAGAGTGGGCGAGCAGTCGTGCAGACAGCTGAAAGAACTGAGACTGAAACTTAACTTTATTTTGTACTTATGTAATGTAATTCTATGTAATTCTGTGGTTTAGCGGTGATGTCTTTGGAACTAAGGTGTCAGAATGGAGTCTTTGTGAACGCTGACTGCCGTCTCACAAGAACCAAAGTTTTCAGTGGACCCAAATCACATGCATGTGCGCACGCACTTGCATGCACACTTTGCTCTTTGGTACTGCATTTCATTGTTGCATTTGTAATGAGGACACTGAGAAGACTGCATTAAGTTGTTGTAGTGCGAGCAAATGAGGGGAAAAATGAGATTTAGCCGTAAACCCTTTCACTGTATCAGATTTCTATGGCGTGTCGGTCCCTTGTCAAGTCAGCTTAGTTCTTAACCCAGATATTTAAACGTGTTTGTATTCAGAGCATGTGCGTAACGTGGTCATTGTTTAAATCAGGATATAGAGATGCAAATGTGAGAAATAGGAATTAGGAATAGGAATAGGAAAGAGAGAGAGAGAAAGAGACATTCATTCAGAGGTTCCTGCGTTTTTTTTGTATTTTTGTATGCTCCACAGCCTCTCAAGTGACATGACACATGCTGTAAGCATGGCCAATCATTTGTCATTAATGCAGGGCGCGAGTGTGCAGACTGCGCAGGCCAAGAGAACAGGTGTTGTTTTAAACGTTAGCAGGTGATCAGGGTCTGGTTTTTGCTTGTGTCACCGTGTGGGTACGCATCTCAGGAGCTGTGCGTGTTCTCGCTTGATTCATCACTCTGATGCCTCTGTGACAAATGAGAACGCCTCCACAGGAATTCCTTAAACGTTCATTTCTCTGTTGAATAAAACCTTTGGCGCCGTGTATTCTTTTAGATGAGGAACACGCCGAGAGACAGATGAGTGAAGTCCAACTGAAGGCAAAATGCTTGAGTAGCAGGACGCCAGGATGAAATTTTTTAAATGAATCATGACTGATAGTTACCTTATTTAAAACTAACTGGAGAATTACACTGTTAATCTCGCCTTTGAGACAGTTCCACTTGACATGCTGCCATCACAAAACTGTCAGGAAGTGAATTTGACTAATTAACTACCAAGGATGTCTGCAGCATCAATGCGCGAACAAACATGGACGTAGCAGCCCTGCAAACAGTAAGATTTGGCTCTCTTGAAAAGCTAGCAGTTCCAGCTACACCTTGAAGCCAATAGCTTGAAATCACAGGAGGGATGAGGGGGAGGATGCTTCTCCCTCATCTTCCTACCCTATAACCCTTAGGGCTTCATTGTTCCCAGGGAAATCGTGTGGAGGTGTTGGAGTCCCATGATGTGCCAAATGTTGTCTTTTTCTCTTCCTTTTGGCTGTAGATTCATTGTGATTGTTATTCTCTGACTGCAGAGATGGCAGAAAGCATGCGTGACTTGCTGTGATGCAGGAGAAGGGGAAGAGTTTTTGTGTACAGAGTACACAGGAGGCAGGCAAAGTGATCCTTCCAAATGTGACAGTGTGGGACCTTCCAGGCACAGACAGACAAAAAAAAGGGGAAATCCACGTGGATGCACATGCAAATCTATGAACACACAGTGGTTCAACAAAAAGAGTGAAAAACATACAGTATAGGCAGGAGTTACTAAGAGGCACGTCTTTCTCTCCCTCTCTCACATACTCACACGCAGCGTGACATGCTGTTTGTTTAGCAAGCAACTCGCATAGGAATAATTAAAATAAGTGGAATGATGGCAACACAGAATAATGAATCTTTAAGTGTAAGCTGGAGCCGCTTGCATCTCGCAGTGTTGTGCGCTCACTTTTCACATTAGCAGCCTCTTACAAGCCGTCTGACAGCAGGACCACCATCTTTCATCTCCAAACAGAGAGGACACCAGCAGAGCTGGCTAGAGGGGGAGAGAGGGATGTCAGGAGAGAAATTGGGATGCCGAAAGCATTTGGAGGAGATGAGAAAGAGTCTGGACTTGGATGATATTTTTTGGGGAGAAATTGGGTTATAGAAAAAGTAAGAGGGAAGAGGGATGGAGGGAAAGATGGGAGAGCACAAAGGAGAGGAGAGAGGGAATTAGGAGAGGAGGGCATAGACACAGATAAGGTGTTAGTGGGGTGCAAGTAGATGTGATTTAGGAAGCAGTGATTTGTTTAGCTTGCTGCAGCTGAATGCCAGCAATGGTGACTGCTGTAGTGTCCTCGGTGAGCAGGTCTGACAGCCATCCACTTAACTCAGTGACCTGTATCACAGCGCAGGGTCGCAGCCACACAGTCCTTTAAACGCCCCCCCCCCCCCCCCCCCCAAAAAAAGCTCCTCATCAGCAGAAGCACTGTACTTACAGCGCTCTTCTTCACCAGCCAAAATCTGCAGAGTGACTGAATCTAATCACGGGGTCATACTCTCATTTGAGCCATCCCTGAGTGGCGAGCGTGAGGACAGCATTAAACTTGAAAGGTAGAAAACAAGAAGCAAACCAAATATTTATGCAGAGTGCAGATGCAGTCAGAGCCGGTGTCATACTAACAGAACAATTTCCAGGTTTGCCTTTTCATTGTGTCTCAACATTTCGACAGTTTAGTGTTTCAGCAACATTTTTCACCAGTGCACTCTGCAAACATTTCAGACAGTCTGCGTCTCTTTGTGCAATTTAAGGCTCCATCACTGAAAGCAATTTTCTTGCCAGTTCATAACTCATTATCACCTGTGAATATACTGGCTATTTGCAAGAGATTGCCACTGCCTTGTAGTTTGCTGCTTTAAAGTAGGTACCGCTTCTTGCGCCACTGCTGCTGTCGTCGTGGGTTTTAAATGGCAGTGGATGCCGTCAACAGCAGCAGCTGCTCTTTAAAGTGATGATCAGGGGCATTGCAAATTCTATTCCCTTATTTTCTATCTCCCACTCGAGCCATCATAAATTTATGGAGCTCATATGATTCATTCTCGAGCTTCCTCAAATGACCCTTGTTCTGAACCTCATATCGCCAAAGTCACCGTCAGATAGCAAGGAAAGTGAGAATGGCAGCGCTTCAGAAGCCCATGGGTAACACAGAGGGAAGTCACGAAATTGTTGCGTCCATCTACTACACATATTGAAGCGGAGTTGTCTATTTTAAACGGCAGTATGATGCTTTATTGAGAGGGTAGCTGAGGGTATTGGAAGGAAGGGAGAAGATGGAGAGGCTAAGTGACAGAGCGGAGCGGCTGGATGTGAACTATTGAGCCACTCTAAAAAGCTGCAAGCAGTCGGCCACTTAACAGATGCCCTTCTCTTGTCAGTAGTTGATTTTTGAAGTGAAGTAGTGGAGCAGGGCTCAGCTAAGCTAAACTTTGCCATTAGGTGTGCAGCAAGGCAACTTGAATAACGTTCTGATGCGGTCCTCTAAACAGGATATCATGTGTTTGTCTGTCTATTGTATATGCAGGTTAGGTCTGTGTGGTATTTCTCCTCAATCGGGGAACTGGCTGTGGATATCTACTGTTTCTGTGTTTAACATTGCACTGCCCTGCTCTGTATTGGAAGTTTATGCTCAAGTAACCCCAGCTAACACCGTTGCACAAGTTACACTGGAGATCAGTCAGTGAAACTGCTTGAAAATGCAAACTCTAAAGCATAAATCTAACCTCTGTCTTGCTTGTTTAAGTATGTTTTTTTTAATAGTAGGCATTCAAACCAGGGCTATGTGACATTTTCATTTTGTCCTAATCATTATACATAAGCTAACTAGCTACAGTACCCCTGCAGTGCAAGAACACTATTGCGTTTTTATTTCTATGTCTGCATGGATCATCACCTTTTTGCAGAGAGCTTGTTAGCTTTGACATCATATACAGCCATCAAGTGCATATGGAACGTTTTATATTTTTTCTCATTTTAAAAACAACAGGTGAGCATGCTTCATCTGCGTGTGACAGTTTTCATTTCATCTAGTAATATCTATTGGTGACAAGAAATAATAACGCCGGTGTTTGACTGAAGGAACAATCATTTTTAAAATTATTCTGAATTTTAAGTAGCATATCTGATCTTGTAGGATAACATAGAGGTTGTATCAAGAGCTAGGCTTGGGAAACAGCTGATTATGCGCAAAAAGACAAAAAAGACATGGACTTATAGGAAAGAACTGAAGCTGGATTAGTCCTGGAGGATCTCAATATGGTCAACTGAGCTAATTAAGACTTTTGTAGGACACACTGACCAGCAAGCCACTGGGACCTGCAGATGCAAGCTAAACTAGCTTGTGACAGAGAATGACTTTGTTGGACCCAAAGCTAAATTAAAAATGCGAATCACCAGCTGAACCGTTGGCCCTTAACCCACCAGTAATGAGCTGTGTATATCATATAGTAGTGCGTGCAACCATCAAAGGAGGGCGTATGAGATGAAGTGTCAAAGACAGAGAAGGCCACCTCAGGCCAACACACCCTCTTCGCATGCTGCATGATCCTTTGTAGGCTGTGACTGAGTGAAGATTATTTATATCCTCAGCCATGGTATACTTAAGACAACAACATAAAAATGTAAAAATGGGAAATGACACTTTCCGTTCTGGCTGTGCCATTTTCTTGACATGCTTTCTGGTGAAACACTTGGAGATATTTTGCAGTATTCAGCAGTCTTCCTTTCATGCCTTGACAAAAACTACACATCTTGATTATTTCATACTACGCTTCACAGTAGCGCTCTTTGGGTATCCTGTGCGGTGGAACTCGGACTGTCACAGCAGGGTTACCAGAGAACTGTATTAAAAACTGCATTGCAGCATTATTGCACAAGAGTTGGGGTATATTATTCTGTCATCTTGCATTTGCCCTGCTAAAGCTGTCGATACCTGTGTCTTGGCGGGGTCTGAGATCTGTGTGCCAGCCTTGTAATGAGTATCCCTTTGGACTTGGATCCAATCCTGCACTCAAGGCTACGTGGATGCATGGATTTGGGAGGTGTGGGGGCATGGTGGGGCATCTAAATGAAGGTCCTGGCAGAGAGCTCTGGTCCATGCTGTAATCACAACTCTATCTGACTCTGCATGCGCAGTGTGCTGAGCTTGGATTTCTCTTATCAGGGAAAAGGCATAGTCCAGCGGGCACTCTGCTCAAACCCATGCATTAATCCTCCCATGTGGACTAGGGCTCAATCTCCAGAGATGACACTGCTACACCGTGATCCCTCTTAGTTTGCTCTCATCATTTTGGCTCATCGTGCCTTAGACGTTTACCTTTAGCTACAGTGTCCTAATAGACTTCAGACAGCAAAGGTCTGCTTGATATAAAGTAATGAAGGCTCCTCTGATTCATTTCTTTTTCAGCGGGCAGGCCATTGCATATCAGCAGATAATAGCAAGTAATGAGCTACCCTAAAAGCTCAGTCTCTATCATGTGTAATCCATGTGGAGCACTGACATAACTCACTAAATCAGCGCTGCACCGCAATCCAAAATACAGTGTGACTTATGTCCTTCTGTTCATAATTACAGCATATTAGATTAAAAATGACCAGTATTACACACCGAGTATTTACTGCTGCGAGTGTCTTTAAAGATCAAACAGCTTTTTTCCCCTTTCATTTAGTGTGGGTTATTTAAGAGCTGTTGTCTTTTCTAACAGCTGTTTAAGTCTAAACCAATAAATCACTCCTTAGCTTCCCTCACCAAATGCCCCGCATCTGTGCTGTGGTTAGCCGGCCCCAGAACACGATCAGCACAGACACGCTCATTCACACTCACCACTGTAGTCTCACCTTGTGCAGTGTGTTTTTGAATAGTGTGTGTGTGTGTGTGTGTGTGAGAGAGAGAGAGAGAGAGAAAATATTTGTTTGTGAATTACAATCTCTTTTTTCATGGTGTTTGCTTTAGTAATCACTTTCCTCCATTTCCCAGGCTGAGCCGTATCAAATCAGTGTCACGTTGAGCATCTTCCATATTTGTTTTGCTAAGCAAAATAACTATGCCCTGCAGCTATGTTTGCCCCTGTGAGAGCACCCTATAGGAGAAATCCATGGGCATTTTAAAGAATACTTACTAATTACTCATGCTGCATCCTATTACATGCAGTAAATGACTCTGGACTCCCACAGTGCACTTGCTTATTTCAATAGCCATGTCTGGAAAACAAAAAATGATAACACAAGTGCACTCAATGGAGACATTTAATTATCACAGATGCCTGTAGCACAACAGTGCTGTCTAATCTGCCTTTGTGTCTTGCTCATGCTCTATCTCCATGTTATCTGCTGTGATTGGTGTGTCAGACCCGCTACAGATGGAGAGCGTGGCGAGGCCCTGCTCCCCATTCCAATCCGTTGTCAGCACAGTTTAAAGCTAATTCCATTTACTCTTATTTCCTCCTGAAATCCAGCCAGTCTTTGAAAAGGTGCAGCAATAAGCAGAAATGTGGCGCCGATGTGCTGTTTGGGGTCAAAGTGATGGTGTTGGGTGAGAATTCAAAATGGAGTTATGGGATGTAAAGCTGCAGGCAGTTGTGGATCAGACAGCACGGACCTCTGACCCTGATTTCCAGGCTGTCACAGATGTTGACACCCCCCAGATACAGCTTTGTCGTTGCAACGGCGACATTCAAACCCTCAATGTCACTCCGTCCCGCCTGGAGCTTAGAAGGCACCTAAATCCAGACACAGATCAGGAAATGCATATCTTATGGTGGAGCTAACATGGTCACGTGACCCAAATGGTGATCCCAGATCAGTTCTTCTATTCCTAGCAGCGTCATGAATACGAGCCCGGAGGTTTGTTTAATAGCGTGTATCACATATCTATTAAAGCTCCACAGTCTGAGTGTGTCAGCTTTACTGTGATTTGTGGAGACAGTGGCAGCTCACAGAGGCTGCCTTTTTCATGATTTCTTGGAAACGGCTGAAATCATTACAAGAACAACAAATAAGCGGAGACAAAACAATGGTGATTGAAGGTAAAAATAGCATCTATTAATGAGGCTGCTAATGATAGACAAATCATAATTAGGATGCACGGCAGTTTAGATGCGAAGCCATCCCCTGCATCTTTCCATTCCTTGCTTTTAGTGTTTAGCAGTACATAAAAGTGTGAAGCACTGTTTACCAGCATGAGCTATTACAGCAGATTAAATTTCATTTAGCCCTACGTTGTAGCAGAAGGTTGAAAGTGTCGTGTGGTGAATATTTGCTCAAACATTACCCTCGAATATATGTTTGCACGTTCCCTTCCCTCTGCAGTCACCTTGAGTAACAAACCCGCTCGGAAGTAATGAATTGCAGTATGAAATTTGAGCAGATATTATGAATATTAATGTGAATGCAGCAGGGAGCCAGAGAGAGTGGAGTGGAATTGTTGAAACTGAAAGTCTTGTATCTGCTGTCCCTGGTCCCGAAAATGTAGTTTTAGATAAAGGGCAGTGAGACCTTTAACTCCAGTCCTATTTGTTCTGCTGCCTCCTTATAAACTGGCGTGAGTCATAATGCTGGGCCTGCTTCCTTATGTGTGTGTACAGCCTGTGGTGTTATCAGGAATACCAAATTATTATGCGTGTGGTGCCTATTTATCAGAGAAATCTGGACAATTCAAATGTCTTCCACTCCCTGCACCCTGAATGCCCTCAAAATGTGCTAATCCGACGGACTCGTCCCTCGTCACAACCTGACGTTTACTTGTCATTCTGTGCAGTGCAGCCTTGTTAAAATGGATCATGACTGCGTGTTATGTTGAAAGAGCCCAAATGAAGGACAGTCCCCTTCCCCCTAATGCTTTGCTCCGCTTTAACATTCTGTGCAGTGCGCAGTTGCTCTTTGCCTCCACCTGTGATGTGGCAGGAATAACACAGTGGAGACAGATGGGAGCCGAGCGCACTCTGGACAGGAAATGAAACTCCTGACGAACCGAATTTGTAATGGCCCGCCCAGCTCGTCCAGATTCCAAGTTTTACGCCAGCGTGTGGACGGACAGATGAGCCCGCTTGCAAAAACAGGGGCCACGCACAGACACATAAGAGTCAAATCGAGTGCACTCTAATGGGTTAATATGAAGGTCACGGTGTAACAATGGTGTGCGAAAAAGGAATCATAACACTTGACCTGCCTCTCAGAGTGCTAAAGGCAGAGGAGGAGTTGTTGAATCGTGCTGAATTCGAATACATTTGGCTGTTTCTGCTGCAGGAGAGCTTGACCATAATCACCCCCCCCACACACCTTTTATGCTTCCCATTATGTAATCTCCCATTGATTTGCAAATGCACTATTAATGGTGGCTAAGCATGATGATTCGCTTCGAGTCCTGTTGAGTAAACATGGAGTCCTGTCCCTTTAAGGACAACGTCAAACTTTTTGTTTATATGTGTGCATGAATCAGTGGAGTAAAGGAGTTACTGAGGCTGTTTTCTTTCTGAAGGTCAGTGTGTGAATAGGGAATGACAAGGGAGAGAGCATGCGTGTGTGTGCTTGTGTGTGTGTGTGTGTGTGTGTGTGTGTGTTGTGAAAGCCACTGGGAGAGATGACTGCTTAAAATATGCAGTTACTGAACACCATATACTGAAAAGAGAGAGATATGGAGAGTCGCTGCATCACATGTAGTGTAACTCTGCAGGGCAGACAGGATGTGCCTGGACATAGAGTTAAAGATCTCTTGTGTTACTGCTGTGTTGTGCACGTGTGTGTGTGTTAAAGACGAGCCATGCTTCGGGAGGTCCACTGTCACCCATCCGCAACGGCTGCAGAATATTGCTTTTTACCTGGCCGAGTCTGTGAGAGAACATTAACAGATGTAGCACAGCTCAGGCTTGCTTAACAAGCAACTGCTCAAGTTGTCTCCAAGAAGTGTTAACGCTGCGAGTGTGTGCATTTAGGTGGGTGTACCTTAACACATCTTTGCAAGTGGATATAAAATGTGACTAGTTTTTTTTTTTTTTCTTCTCTTGCTTCAGAAAATGAGATTAAACCTATAATGTGGGAACTCTGTGCCCTCCCGCAATGACATAAGCAGTCGCCTGCAGCAAACTGTTTTCCATGCAAAACCTCCCATCGCATGGAGTAACGTTCACTGTTTGATGTGTGCAGATTATGATTTCAACTCTCAGGAGGGGAAGCGGATATTATAATCCATTGCCATGGGTGATAGGTCAGAGGAAAGCTATTTTCTGGCCTTAAATCATTTTGAGGGAGACCTTGTGCTCTTGAGAGTGATGTAAAATTGATGACTGAGTGGCTCACATTTCCCTCTCTGTGGCCCCTCCGCCTCTGAAGTTTTTGGGGCATGTCATGGCTAATCTTGTTAGAATTCATATTCAATCATTCCCTTGGAGGAAATACATCCATTTACGCTGCTTATTTACATAGAGTATTTTTACATGTTGAAGCACACAATGAATAATGTTCAACTCATTAATGCTCTGCACAAATTGCTTCTGCCTCCTTCATTATGTTTTGGGATTTGTGGCGAAGCAAAATTTATTTTTTTCGTTTAAATCATCTACAGGAAATTTGGCTCCAGTATCACGCTGCCAAAAGCGTGACATGGGGTGCGAGAATATTGAGTTAATTTATAATCATCTGTCCTCAAAGGGAGCGTGCAGAATTGGGAGCCATCAGCACGAAATGTGTAAGTAGGTGAAATCAGAAAAGTAGCCGGAGCCAATTTCAGCTCGGACTCTGGGGGGACTGACTGTCTGCACACTTTAATTAAGAATATTTGGCAGCTAAGCAAATGCTGTCTTTCTAAGTGCATAACAGATGTTTTGGTAGGTTGCACATACTCTGAGTAATAGATTACTTTCTCGTTTGTTTTATAATTGCTCTCTGCATCTTGTGGCTGGAGGGCTGCAATTTCTGTTTTCTGCTTGGGGAACCTTTAACCTCATATGGGATTAACTTGCATTGTGCTCTACTACTGCATGTATGTTTATATTATGGGCTGCCTTCCGTGTGTGTCTTTTAAACGGTATGTTATTCTGTATCTCTGCTCTGTATCCTCAATGTGAATCGTGAATCCGTGGGTAGATATATCAGTATTTCTTTGGGTGGGTGCGTGCACATGTGCGTGCGTGCATGCACCCACTAAATAATTTGTGTTGTCGAATGTGTTCATAGAGAAACAGACGCTGGGATCTTGCGTTGGCAACTAACATTACGCTTTTAAGACGATTGGGCAACGGTTGTGGCAGTATTCAGCCGACTTGCAAAAGAGACTCCTCTTGGCTTGTTCCACACCATTTATGCAGCTCTGTAGACATCTGCTGTTTTCATTCCCCCAGCCACGGAGGTGAAGAGGCTATGTGCGCTGTGTTGTTTACACAAAACATCCATCAGCTCCAGTTTGTTCTCCAGCCCTTGCTCTATCATATTCTACAGAAGCCATCACGTCGATGCTCTTTCTCTCCGACTGCAGCGGGGATTTATTTTTTTACTGTGGTGTGCGGGCAGTGAAATGTCTTGTGAGTGCTTTTTATGTGGCTTTATCTGTTGCTTTATCAGCAGTTGTTGATTCATATCTGGAGATTTCCCCCCCAACCACAAAAAAACCCCACAAAGACGCGGCAGCTGCCTCTTTAGAGGAGGGCATTAATCCGCGGCAGGGCAGTTCCTGTAAACGTGAACGGATCCAGGGCACGTTGCCACAGTCTGCTACCTTTATCTCTCCTCTCCTCTGTGTCATGACTCTTTGCTGGTCTGTTGGCCGGGCTCTCTCTGTGGATGGCAGTGACATGGTGGCTGTTCATGAATGACCACCGCCATATTGACGGCGTCTGCGCCAGGGGCCAGACCTCACGTCCCTCATCCAAACACGCTCACACTCGCACTTGGACTAGTCAGGGCTAGCCATATTGTGGGGAGGGGCTACCCAGCTGGTCAGATTGGAGCTGAACTCTTGTGGGCCATCTTCTCCTCTCTGCAGGTTTCCACCATACTTGGTTGGTTGGTTTCATTTCAGTTTCTCTCCCTGTACACCTCTTTCTGTCCCTCTCCTTCTTTCTTTCTTGTCATATGTAGGCAACCCATGTGACCGACGCAAATACTGTTTTATGATGAGATTATGCTAATGGGAAGATGCTGTATGTCATAGGCAGCCCAAGATCATGCGGTGATCAACACCCCTGAGGTATAAACAACAGTCTGGAAGACGAGAGATGAGATGTCTTTGCGAGGCACACAATGCTGAAGCTCCTCAGGCGTTCTGTCGTGCCTTTAATCCATCCCTTGCCTTTGAATCCTCAGCCAGGAGCCGCAGCGCCTTGTAGCACGAACAGCAGAGAGATGGATACTTTGCCACTTGGTGCTCGCCGTCTCTCTCTCCATCTTTAGCACAGTTGTGCGGCCCACCCGCTCCTTTGTTTGCACTTCAGCGGCAGCCAACTGAAATATTGATGAACCCCATCTGACCCATCACCGCTGTGTCAGCAGCTTCTTTAACGTTCCTTCAGAGAGGCTCCGTGCTCATCTGTTTATCGACCAGCGTTCATGTCGGACACGCTGTGCATGATAGTGCTGTGTGTGTGACGCCAGCTGTTCTCCGCCCTCTCGCGGGTCAGGAGCCATGGATGAAAACGCGACGCTGACCTCACTCCCCGCAGAGACTGACCCTTTAATCTCGGAACATGGATAGACGGAGATCATGCGCCGATTTGAGCTGATGACTGACTTGCCCCCGACAACTTGCAGTCAAACCCTCCACATCCACGCCGATAACGCATGGGGAGGAAGGGCATCTTTTACTGCCTCATAAAGGAGCCACAGGGACGTTTACAAGTTCAGAAAACACCACATGCTGCATGCTGCATGACTGATTGTCTCTAATGGTCCGTATGTCTGTCTCCCTCCTATTCCTTCCTTTTTGGACGTCCGTCTCATCTCATGCGACCCCTTTAGTACCCAAAGGACAGTTTGGTCCTTAAGCTCTCCAGCGTGCCCCATAACCTGTTTCCCCGAAGCACAGGAGGACGTTTGAGTATGTGTTGGATCACTCATGAGGCGCCACAGGAACACAGCTCACCCACATGGCTTTGGGGTTCCAGAGCAAATAAAGATCCAACCACCGTACATATATATATTCTTGTTCTTCCACAGCCTTAAATAGTTTTTATGTTGCGCCAGCGGCATCCGCAGGTTATGGAAACTTGAGCTCTGAGTGGCATCGCTTCCGTTGTGGTTGCCATGTTTTCCATATGACTTGGCCTCAGAGTGATAACAACATCCTCTTTTACCCATCTCTCTTTCACTTACTCATCACCTGCTTCCCTTTTTCTCTCATGGGTCTTGGGTCAGCAGCTAATATGTGCTATTATGTGCATGCGATAGTTTTTATTTAGTTTAAGTGCGCTATTAACAGTGAACATTTTAGGAATGTCTTCACACTTTTGTGTCATATTCCTAACAGTGTATGTATTTGCTAATCATATGTGTGATCCCACCTAACATCAAAGCGCAGACTCTCTTGCACATTGAATGTGTGGTTCCTAAGAGGAACAAAAGTTGAGATAGTCGACACCTTTGATTTTTTATCTCTGCTTTCCTGCCCCTCAGTGGAGTGTGGTTTTATGTCCTAGCAGTTTTGTCTACATACCGAGTCGGTAATGACGTTGTCTGCTTTCAATATGTGTCATGAAAAAGCAAATGTAATCAAGATTACAAATAATAAGCATCCAAACTAAATCATCGGGCTGTGTTCTGACTAAACATTTAATACGATTAACTATAACTCGCTTTTAATTTGGACAACAGTTGGCCGATGTAAGTTCATATCAGGGCAATATGGTTCTACTAAAAGTTAATAAATGATGATAATGAATCTCTGACCAGCGTGCGCGATAGTTTAAATGTTCAGTTTCAAAATGCTTCTTATTTTACCCACGCATCTGCTTCAGATTCATCATAGTTTTATGTCTGCCGTAATATATCAGCCTTTGTATCATTTTTATGTTTTTTTTGAACAGCTGCTCTTACACAATTTTAGAAAAATCATAAATGTACCGTTTGAAATCGAGCACATGAGAAGAATACTTGTCAAAGTAAAACCCCCACTCCCCTCCTCGGACCACCCCAGTCAAGTTTAATTAACTCAAAGCCAGTAAATCGATATCCAGGCCGTGAATTCAGCGACTCGCACCACACACTCTCAGTCAGCTGGATAAGATTCATATTGCTGATGGTCCATCTTTTTTCACACAGTTATGGCTCCCTTAAATATTAAATAAAGCTTAGGACACTAGTGGACTTAGTTATTTCACTGCTTTGATCAACATTATCAGAGCCCCATGCCACCGCTCGTTTATCTGCGAGGCTATTCTGGGATTCATTCATCGTACCGCTACAGACATCACAGACATTTGACCTCTCAGCAACGGCCTTTATTGAACTGGACTTTACTGCACTGTGATACTATGTTGCATTTCAATGGTGAGAGACACTTTCTGATCTAAATGCTAATGTAGTATCCTGTAGTCGGAGTATACTTACTTTACTTGTAAAACCCTGCCTGTCTCTGGTGTCCTACCTTATCTCCTGCAGCTCTGATGGACGTGCCGGCGGGAATTAAGTTTAGATTGAGGCTTGGCTGCAGGACTGGCTGCTGGGGCTTTGGGGCTTTCTGTGTATTTAATTTTATCTGGCCGTGAGACTGTGTACCGTGAGCGCCCTGTTGTGCACCTCCATGTCCGTGTCAGAGTGCATATACAGTACGTCAAAGCTGCTGCGTTTTCGCTTAAAATCCTGACAAGCGCCACAAACATGTGTCTGCAGATCTCAGCGGTGGGTTCACTTTTCCAGGTGTGACTGTTAGGGTGTTTTCCTCACTTCAGGACGGATAAACAAATAGAAGACCGTATGTCTGACGGGCCCATGTCTCAGTTTGTAAATGGTTGGTCAGCACCACCTTGATCGCCCCAAAACCATGGTCAAGTGTTCAGAGCAGTTGACTTGAAGAGACAGCGCTTGATCTTTTGCAGCTTTTGTGCTGTTATCTGGAGCCCTCATATGCTATCACAACCAGATCTTCAGGGGGAACGTGATGTCATAAATTCCTAATTAACACCCTTTCCAGACACCTTTATTGACTTTTTGGTTGCAAATCACCCGAGAGTGACTGAAGAATGGCAGTACTGTCTGGCCGGCCTCATCTCAGAGGGTAATATTCACAGCGTCATAAAAGGGCAAGATAGAACCATAAATATCAGAGCAGATTGACATCTGATTTTAATTTGATTTGGTAGACGAGGTCGACATCAGAATTAACAGCTTGTTGGCGAATCTCTGCATTGCTGCATGCTGTCTGAGCGGGAGTCAATGCAAACATGAAGTGACCGTCTTGGTGTCCACACAGGACGCGTCATGTGTCAGCGGCGTCTGTTTGCATCCAAGGCAACAGACTTGGCCAAGCATTCACAGGATCTAAGGACCACTGGCGGTGACACATTGTGCTGGATGAAACCCTTTGTAGTTATAATCCTCTCCTTATGCTCAGACCTTGATCATACATTCACACCGGGATCATGTGCTGTTGCGTGTCATATACTGTATGTCTGCAGGGCCGATATGGTTTCAGATTGACTGGTCAAAGCTATGCAGCTCTAATTCCTTGTGTAATACGAGCAAAGACAAATTATCTCGTAATTATCTCGCAGAAATTCTTCTCATCTTTTTGTTAAAAAAAGCCGCCGTCCTCATTTTTGAATCCCTGCACTACAGAGGACATCGGTAACCTTTCCTCCACAGTTTCACCCTTTATGCTGTCATTTTTTATTTTTTTTTTTTTCAAATAAGACATCACATTCTCTTAAAGTTTCTCAGAGTGACGTTTAAAATGGAGGCAGCGTTTTATTTTGGGGATGCTGTCATGTGTGAGATAACCTCGTGACTGTGGCTTTGATTGTCATGATTCAATTCCAGTCAGTAAATCATTCAGCGAGACATTCGGCAGCGGGATATCAAAGACATCAAAAAAAAAAAAAAAAAAAATTCCCTCCCTGAAAAACTTGATTCTGTTTATTAAGTTAAAAATAGTGGGTCTAATTTTTAATTCCTCCTTGAGGCATCTCACAAGGTCTTAGAGTCTGGAAAGTAGTTGAGTGAAAGCTACTTTTTTCAAATCAAATTAGAGAGAAAATTTGACTGAGACTTTCTCCTTCTACTAAACGTCTGAGGTCAAACCATGAATTAACCGCCAAAACACCAGTGATTTCAACCAGATTACATTAAGTATTTTGAGAATTCCTGTATCATATGAGTGAAATGTAAAAACGTATTCAGCGTGATTTACTTTAGATCACCTCCACCTTCAAACTTTACATATTTCCATAAGCAGATCACTCTCTCATCTCATCTGCCCATGATTAATTAACTCAGCTGTGTTGAAGACACCCGTGGTCTTTTATCAGTGACATTTTGGGGGAAAATGGGTTTCATAGGGCTGCATTTAATGATTTCACAATAGTTAAATCCACCCAGTCCACTTTGATTAATAGACTAATTAGTCATGCAGTCTATAAAATGTCAAAAATAATGACAAAAGATTATTACAAGTAACCAGAGTCTTGTTAAGTCTCAAAACAGTCAACAGCAAACAGAAAATAACAGGTTTTCCTGTTGGAGCAGATCAAATCTGAGAACAGCAAGTGTCAAAGGATGAATTCTGTCAAATCAGAATTGACCTAAAACTAAAAAAAAAAGAAAAAAGATGCGCGCACATTTATAGACACACACACACACAGGCTAGGCAGACACTCTCATATTTTATGTTATGGTATCAAAAAACATTCTCTGGAGCAAACCCAGCTTTCATACAAACAAACTACTCTGTCATTTTTTTTTTCCCAGGCGTCACAGATAAAGTGCACCAAGAGCTCACTTTATCAAAAGCATATTTCAGCTCGTAATACAAAGCACTATATAACATGAGTGGGTTTCTTTTTTTTTTTTGATAGCTTTCCCGTTTCATATTCTATCCATCTATCGCCGCCTGTCATACATGCTAACTGAACTTTCCTCTGGCTGTTTGCTGATGGTGTGCAGATGGTGTTTGGATTCTGAGGTCTACTATGCAGTTATAGGTTTTCACTGAAAGGAATGTGTTGCCGCGAACAACATGTAATTTATGTAAACTGGACTTTGATGGCAATGAAGAATCCCAGTAGCGGCTTTTAGTTTCAAAGCAGTGAACTGGGATAATCGGCTTGTAAAATCACCCCAGTGTTCTGCTGGTGCCAGACTCACTGACTTATTGGATGCACTGTTGTCAGCATGGGTGTCTCATGAAAGGGTCACTCCACCGATTCTACTCATGAAAATCAGCACTGGGAAAAGACAATCTACTAGTGTTTTCGGAGCTTAACCCACACCAGGAACTCCATGTGCTTTCATCTTAGATTACATGTTGCAACTATGCGAGAAAACTGTACATGAATGTTCCCCACATATCTACAGTATGTCCTATTGTCATTACCAACCAAAGCTGTGTTTCCTTACACCACATGATTGGTTAATGTGTCTGTGTAACATTCACTTCATCCCCTTTAATGTATATCTCTGACAGTGGCTGTGATCGGTGCATTGCCAGCCAGTAAAAGTCAAATTGCAAATAAACCTGTTCTGTTTCTCAGAAACCTCCGAACAGGGCCTCAGACCAGGTTGGCAAAAAAAACGAAAACCAAAACACAAGGGCAATAAAAGCTGAAGGTTACGCAGCCATAAAATCCCAGCAGTCTGTTTGATGATACACAAATTTAAAAAAACCCCCACTAAACTCTAAGTTTAGGGGCTGCTGCAGAAACTATGTTACTGTGTGGTATGTGGTGATATACAAAGTTAGATAAATATATACCATATTAGTTAGAGAGTCATGAAGTACACTTATCAAGTGTTGCTTCTCTATTTGGCTTCTTAAAACACCTCATCTTTATTTCCCTGATATATGATATATATATATATATATGATATATATATAGTGCAGTCTACACATCAGTGATATTAAGTAAAATATCATGTTTTTTTTTTCATTTTTCATGTTTTTCATATAGCCCTGATGAATTGTCGAAATCATCTCTTGCCGTCGTCACAATGAAGAAAAGAGATAGTTCTGTTACAGTTTATACCTTTCTAACAATGTCCTGACTTTCTTTTTAGTGTATGCCCAAATGTTATATATATTTTGATATACATATTTTCTCTTAAATAACATGGCAAATTTTTAAATACTTAAAAAATATGATGAAATAAAACAGAGATATGATGACGATTGGAGAATATGATGCATGGCTTAGTAAACTCGAAGACCTGTTCCTTCTTCCAACCCTGGTTAGCACACCCACGGCCTAACTACACCAGTTTGTTATCTGCACCTGTTTGTTACCTGCCAAGCCTTCGTCTTTAAGGAATGCCGTGTTGTGGCTAACCTCTGGTATTTCCCAGTGTGAAAGGAATATCTTACATTAGTCATCCATAAGGTCTGTACACACGCCCGTTTATGTGGCATTACTATGGCGGCTTGTAATCTTCACAGCTTGTTAGCAGCGACAGCTCAGGCTAAAGTCAATTAAAGCAGCCTAATAAATATGTTTTGGAGGTGCTGAGCTTGATGCATCAGGGTTAGTAACAAGAGTAACAAGATGATTTATCGCAACCAGCAGAAACACTGAAAGCTGGAATATGACAATGTGGTCTTTGAAATTAAATACACATGAGCATCATTTATCATGATCTAATGTAGGATCAGTTCCTTGTGACGATATATATACATGACAGGACGATATAATATATCACACATTAATGATATTCAATTACATATTCAATCGCCCGTCTCTTCTCAGAATGAGAGTTTAAAGGTGGCATCAGGAATGCACGAATTTGAACAACAGAATCACAATTTTCTTTTAAATTGTCCTTTCACAACGCGTCTCTTAAGCTGTCATTTGCCAATGACCCTCTCCCACGCACTCTCAATGGATTTATTTTCCGTACTGTCAGTCTCTGATGCGCTGCATGAAGTGGTGTAGCGCTGCAATGTCATTCGCAGAGGCAAGAAAGTGGGAGCGCTTGCTTTGTATGCCGCTAAAGTCGCTCTTTTAGATTTGAGATCGCACAGAGTTAAGAATCAAGACTGGTTTGTAATACAGCTTGATGATAGATGATATTGGAGTCATTTAGTTGGAACAGCACAGGTCATTATGTGTGTAATTAGAGGGCAACAGACTTCAAGTCAATTTCACTTTACCCCCTACTGTTTGTAGGCTGGAACATCTTTTTATCTAGACTGTTCTTGCATACTAATACCAGTGGCCCCATTGGTTGGCAGCACTCATTAATCGCGTCATTATTTTCTCGTAGTCCCACTGGCCTGACACCAGTTCAGGGTTAAGTGTTTGCATTCCTCTACCTTTTAGTAAAGCACTGTGCAAAGATTTCTGTGAGAGTCCCCGTCAGTTCCCTGTGAACTCTAATCTCTTCGGCCCTGTCTGTTTTTGCAACATACTTGAAGGAGCTGCCAGATTTACTCAGCATCACAGAGAATGTTTGAATACAATCTCATCCCACTCACCCCCTCCATCTCAGCCCAAGCTCCCCGCTCTGGTCTACTCTGGTCTACTCTGCTGTGCTCCGCATATTTTTCATCTTCTCTCAGAGCCTCAGCTCCTCTGTGTCATCCTACATACGTCCATTTCTCCCGAGTCTCTCTTGGTCTCTCTCTCGCTCGTTTATACCCCCCTCGACCTAATGCAGGCACGCAGAGTACCGATGCTCTCGGTCGATGGATGGATCTGTGCATGGCTCTGGAGGGAACTGGTTCGGATGTGTCCTTCGGGCTACTTGAGGAATCAGTAACATGCACACTAAGAGCCCCACTGGGCTCTGATAAATGTGTGTGACTCTCAGAGAGAGCAGCACTGACGTAGACTGTATTGAATTTAGAGTTAAGGTCCTTAAAGCTCACTGGACAGAAAGCGCTTGGATCCTGAGTCTTTGCAGCTTTCACATATTTTCACAAAAGGGTGTGATGGGAAACGTTGTCACTGGTAACTTCTCAATGTGACTTGTCCTCCCTTGGCAATCTGTATTAATGATGCATTTACCCTAATCAAAGAGTTGCCACCTTTTGCAGATCCACCCCTGGAACATGTGGTTAAAGACTCGGGAGACCTTGTGGAGGCTAAAGTAAACGATCTGTGAAAATACTTGTGTCAGATCAAAGTCTTCAAACTTCACTGTGTGAGATTCTGAACATTCTCTCATCTCTCAGTAAATGAAAGCCTTTCAAAGCCACACATAAACCTCCAAAGATGCATAGTCACGATGAAAAATGGGCACACTCTTTACCAGTTCATGAATGGCCAAAAATTGAGAAATGTCTGATTTTTGTCTCTAACAGCTTCAAAACTCGACTTATTGTGATAGTACATGAGAAATATTGTACTTGCAATTCTCCTTCCTCACCATGTGCCTGTATTTATTTCCAAGACAAATATTTCAGAACTTTTTTTAGTAAATATTGGTTCATATGCTCCTCAGCTCTCTTGGCGAGCGTTAGATGGAAAGATGGATCCCACTCTAAAATGTAACAAAATCTGACTACAAGCAGCTCTCATGTTCAATAATTAACATCTTTTTTCCTGATTAGTTAAATTCCAACAAAAGCTGAAGTGTAAGAACCAAAAGTTACGGATTATTTGTTGGTTGAGAGCAGTGATTTTCATCAAGTTAGCTTTAGCGGTGCTGGTTGAAACAGAGCCAGGCTAATTTTCCCCTGTTTCCTGTCTTGTTGCTAAGCTAAGTTAACTGGCAGTTGGCTGCAGCCTCAAATTTACAGAGATGATAGAGATAAGAACATTTTTGGAAACAATAGGTTGTAAAATTAATAGATATTAATATTTTGTATTTCCTAAACCATCATACTTTGAATTGTGCTGTCCAGTTGCAACCTCCCCCAATGGCTGAAACCTAATTTTTCTGTAATCTATAATCATTTCTGTAAACTAAAAACCCCAACACATGAGCTTCCCCCAGGCTTTTTTTTTTTCACTCCACAATGGTGAAACTCAAGAGGGTTGGATTAGCTTGTCTATGTCGATTGGGTATTACTGGATTTACCTTTAAGACCACTGACTTGAAACTCTCCTCCCATCTGTCTGGAGGCTGAGCGATCGCCGGCACTCAGCTGACAGAAGACCATTACCACAGCGGAACGATGTGCAGTCTTGCGTTAGACCTGTTTTAGCTTGACAGTCCTACAGAAAGTTGACTCTGAGACTCAATAAGGATAAATATATAATTATTCCAATTGTTACGGTCACCTGAGTTGAAATGAATCTCCGGCAAGCTCACACAGATAGACACAACTTGAGTACGGCAGCGATTCTCCTACTTTAATGAAATTTGACAGTAGCCACCCTCACCGTCGCTACCTTAAGGGTCTGACACCATTCATCCTTTATTTTTCTTTTCCGGTTGATGAAGTAGGTGAGTTTTCGAATCAAATCCTGTCAGCTTGACGTGTGAATCAGTGGAGCTATTCAGTGTTTGACCCCAGCTTTGCCTCGGAGAGCGTTTCAGCATCTTAAAGCCACTATCCCCTTTCCGTGCTTCAGATGGTGCCATAATTCCAAAGGCCGGATGCTGCCAGTTAATTGGGTCCCCTTACATGGATGTGGGCAGCGCAGTGATGAATAACACAGAGCACCAGCGTGGCCACACTGCATCTCAGTCGTCGCCACCGCCCACATCTGATGCAGTAATCATTCCACTGATAGTCGCTGCCATGTTTCAGGCTGCTTTTCAGAAACATATTGGTAAATATACCATCAGCCTGCTGTCACTGTTATCTGTGTTTCATTTTGGGCAGCTTTAATGAATGAAATCATCAAACAGTGTGAGAAGCTTCACTGGCATGTGTGAAAACCGCAGGTGTCATCAGAAGACTGACACTGAAAAGCTCTTTGCATGCAAAAGAGCCAGCCAGCAGCCTCCCAACCACCACCACCACCACCCCACCCCTCACTCCCCACCCTGCTATTCTGCACCCAACCCCTTAACTCATCTACAATTACCTTGACACTTCATTTTGTTTGTTTGTTTGTTTATTTGTTTGTATGATATTCTTGTATTCATCTCTGGCCTCTCAATTCCCCTGACAGCTAAGATGAAATTGCTGAAGATGTATAGTCAAAGCAAACACAGTGATGGGCTTATTAAAGACATGGGGAGTGGAGAGGAGGAGCCCCGGTATGGCTGCAGCTGCTGCATTGGTTGTCTGCTCTACAGTGGGGAGGGGCTGAGGGAGAGAGAGAGACAGAGAGAGAGAGGGAGAGAGTTGGGGGAGGAGGGCAGTGCTCTTGTCGGGAGATAGGGAATGCCCGTTAGTTGCGTCTGCCGATAATAGCACATCAGCCAGAGCGCTGCTATTGGGAGAGCAGAGCACAGGCAGTGCAGAGGACTGAGCCGCTGAGCACAGAATGGTACACTAGGAAAGACAGGCACACTCAGAAGGAAACAGAGAGTGTGAGGGAAGAGAGGGTGCATCAGAGCACGTTGAGAAGACGAGGACAGAGACGGAGCAGAGCAGTGGGGAGAGGAGAGGAGAGGAGAGTAAAGGAGGGAGAAAAGTTACCAGGTCAGCAAGAGAACGTGGAAGTGGAGCAGCTGACACTCGCTGGGCTCCTTCTCCCTTTGGAACAGCCCGGTGCAGCAATAGGCAACACAGGAGGAGAGTGGTATTATAAGACAGGATAGTGAGCTGTAACTTCTCCGTGGAAAGACAGTGAGGCGAGGGTAATGCTTCTCACGGGACCCTACTGCACAGCTACTTTAGGACTACCACAGCAAGACAGCAGCACGAGACACCTGAGCGTGGCAGAGGTGCCTGGACAGTGCAGATCTCCTCACTTCTGTGCTGAAGACTTCCTGAGCTGTGTTCTTTGAGCTGGATGTACTTGCCTGTCTGTGCGGCTCTTATTTTGGCTTTGGTTGGGTTTTTTTTGCTTCAGAGTGTGAAGCAGTGGAGATTTGGAGGGTGACTTGTCCTGTCCTGTCATCTCTGAGACTATGGTAGACTGTGCGTCAGGGAGCCCTTCATCAGCAGCTGCAGCCTTAGAGCATGGAGAAGTCCAGCAGTGAGGAGTCAGCCATTCACCGTAGCCCCTCCGTAGATAGCCGCGACTCCGATTTTGCTCAAGCCTCCACGTCTGGCCGCCCATTTGGTGGCCGCGGCTTCACTGCCGGCGCATTCTACGGCTCCACGGGGCCGCGCAAAAACGCACAGCAGGGGCAGGCTGGAGCAGCAGCTGACAGCGGCGCAGGAGACAAGACCAACAACAAGTACAGCTCACCCAAGGGCAGCAAATACGTAGTCTTTTACCTGGATCTATCCTTTGTGTTCCTTTTAGAATTCAAGAAGTGCAACATGGCAAGAGGCTGCCTCTGCTGCTTGAAGTATATGATGTTCGTCTTCAATCTCATCTTCTGGGTAAGTGGCTCATCATTTGGTTCATGTTTTTTTTCTCGTCAAACTTGTTCATTGATCTTGTTGATGTTACTTATACAAATGTGCAGATACGGTTTAGGAGATGATGCTGACAGAGTCAATCTGGCTTTACAAACTCAGCATTCATCATTTTCCATATAAGTTGTAGTAACAAATGTGATATGGGGTGCTTGACATGTTTTTTTAATGTTAATCAAGAAACATTATAGCAAAGTGATGGTTCTCAGCGCAATCATGCATTTCTAATTATTACATCAGGCTGTTTCTGTCTGTTCCTCTCTGTGCAAGTTGCTATTCCTGGATGTCATGACAGAGTCAGTGGCATTGCACCAGGTCTCCTTTTGTGTGTGACTGTTGGTGGGTGGGTAGTGGTGTTGGGGGGTCGTGGTGGATTGTGGAGGTAAGGGGTACATGGGTTCATTAGGGTCACTCATTTGGATGGTTGCATGATTTACAGTGAACGTGCAGTTGAAATGCAGCTTTTGGCATGCAAGTGAAAGAGTATACGCCTCTACAGTGCAGTTACATTGATGAGCAGCACAATGTGCACTGAGGGGAGCCAAGATGGTCAGGTGGTTTCTAAGGGATTCTGGAGGAGGTGATCTGATTTTGTGTTTTATTTCATTATTTTAAACCCTTTGACTGATCTGTCCTCAGTTATGGAGAAATGTATTCAGCATTGCTGCACCAGAGCGTTTGGCTCAATCTGTGTAATTAAAAACGATTGTAATTATCCATGTTTGTAGTAATCACAGTAATAATAGGGTGAAAAAATAGAATGGTAATGTAATAGTGCTCTCCGTGCCAAATTTGCTCACAAATAGATTTCACCCAGACAAACCTGGCCAGTGTGTGTCAGGCGCTGCTGTGTACCCATGCATGGGCATTTGTTGTAAAAGTGGGCATCCCTTGAATGTTTACAGAATGGATTAGAGGGCTTACGGGTTATGAGGCCAAGTCTTTTGTGTGGATGCAGCGAAGCGTGAAGCGTAAAAACATCCCAACACTGGGGACTCCACCAACCCTGAGCCCACCATGTTGCCGGGTTGTGAGCGCTGCTAACTGGGGCACATTGGTGGGCATTAGCTTAAGCCCAGCTGTGAACAGGCCAGCACTGAAAACCCTCACACGTCCACATGCGCCACACAAACTGAAAGGTCCATCTCGAAGTCTGCTCCATATACTCAAACGAGCAGCACTGCTTGTGGCTCTCGCTCATGCCTGAAGCTGTGGACCTCACTGCTGCTTCAGGGCAATAGCCACGAATTATTCTCAAATCATTACCCAGTCCACAGAGCCAAGGCAGCAACCAGGGTGATTGGCAAAGACATAATGGCTCAGGGGCTCTTCAGAGTGCCTGGCCTACATGTAAATGTTTGTTTAAGGGAATGAAAGGGTCAGAAAAGCTTAGCTGATGTCACATTCATTAATGCAGGCATTGACTTATCATGATGTGAGGCCCTCTTTTCGTAGTAAGTACTGTAAGTCGCCTCAGGCCTTGTTTGAATGGGGATGGACGTGTTCAGCAACACATCATCAGTGTAGCAGCACCTGTTCCATAGATCAAATAGAAAACCACACGTGTGATGTAGTTGCTGGTTCTGGCCACACTCACAGTTCAAACACGATAACAGCCATGACAAGCCAGGAACTCCTCAAATTGCACAAGTAATGTGCACCTCAGCTTTGTCCATTAAAATATTCTTGATCAATCAAATTCAGAAAGACAGCTCATCATTCTTCAAGCTTTTAGTTTAATGTCATCAAGGCCACACTAGACGCTGCATCAACAGAGCGACAAAACCATGACTTACCTGTATGTAAGTCATGGACAAAACCATGACTTACCTGTATGTAAGTCATGGTTTTGACTTGCTCAGCTCGTTTAATAGATCAGGAGCTGCTTCAGTGCACTGTTACAGGTCAACCTTTGGCCTGAGGTCACGAGGGCATTATTATCTGCTATCTTCTTGAGGGGCAGTCTCAGGGGATTTGTGTGAAGGCGTTTACTTCTCCAGCTCAATTTGTGCTTAACCCGTTTCAGTGGCAAAACCTCGCCACTAATAACTGGCTGCTGCACACCACTAATAGAGAGGTGGAAAAGAGGCTTTGGATTTCAAGGCTGGTGGCCTCCGATTCATGTGGAGCTTGGCTTGTCGGCCTCCATGGAAATGCTTTACAACCATCCTGAGAGAGTGCAGAGGCTCGCTCTGTAGCCTGGGATTTGAGGACTCTCTCTGTCATCATGTGTGCATTTGTGTGCATGTGGGGGGGCATAGGGACCTTAAGTAGGGATGGACTTTCCCCAGAGCAGCGCATCCCCTGCTGTGCAATAATTGAATTTTTACTCTGGTAATGTTCATTTAATGAACACCCACCATGCATATTCCCTTTTATTTCTTGTGGGTTGTTACTCTTGTTTTCTTCCCACTACTACACCGTCTTAATGACAGTTTAATCAGTGTCACATGGGAAAAAAGTGGGGTTGTGAAGGGGTTAGGATGCAGCATGTGGCTGATGGCTCTCTTCATCAGCATGTGACACCTCGAGGCTCATGGGCAGCTAGCTTGCTGGATTCTAGGGGCAGCAGTGCACCCAGTTGAAGGTTGCCATGAATTAAGGGTTAGCTTGTCAGCAAGGAGTCTGAACAGGTTGCCTGAGCACTCTGGGATATAGAGAGGGAGGGTGAGAGGCATGTTGTATCTTGACACCCCTGGGACTGCGCTGCTCTACCTCTGACACTCCAGGAATCACAAGGTTACTGCAGCTGGTAGGGAGGTTTGTCTCTGAAGCTCTGACATCTCATCTCAGGACGGTGCACTGTAGTAACCCGGCACAAGGTACAGCAGGGGTCTCTTCTTCCTGACTGTGCACAGATGCATGAGCACACTCGCTGTACATACAGAGACACACAAGCCATACTTGAAAGTGCGCTCACCACCCACACACCATCCTTTTCACGGGGCTTACAGTGGTAACTTGAAGCACAAGGTAAACAGTGGCAGGCACTCCAGGCATCTCCATACATGTGCTCATCCTCAGGCCCCCCTGCAGTTGTTCACGACCATCTGGCTCCTCTTTCTTATGAGGGATTAGAGGAGTCTGAGCTGTAGGGGGAGTTTCGGGCAGATTAGAGCACTACTGGGTTGTATGGTTAGGATTGAGAGCACGGTTCCTTCGGACAGCTCTATGCTAAAGCCAACAATCATCTAAGCAAATGTCCTTTGTGCTGTGACAATCTGTGCTTTAGTCAGGGAGGAGGAGCTTTCTTACCGACATGGTTACTGCTTGACCAGCCTTATAGGGTGATTGATGTTAAGTCCTATTGGTGTTAGCCTCGCGAGCATATCAGTGTTGGTGTTCTTGCTGGGAGCAAGGATTTCAGCCTCTTACTCTGCAGCGTGTCCTCTGTACTCGCAGCCTCCTCTGTTAATCTCTCCCATTCAAGATTCAATTTATTGCCCACCTCTGCACTTATTTATCTTGTCCAGACACTGAACACCTTTTTGAAAAGTAAAAAAAAAAAAAAAAAAAGGCCAGAGAACATAACACAAGCGTACAAAGTCACAAACTACACAAGCACACACACAAGCTCATTTTCTTTCTGTTAGAGAAAGAGCTGAACAGTAGCTAAATGGACTCGTCCCAGCTGTACCATTATCATGCCATATCAAAAGCTAAGGCCTCATTTGATATTCATATTTAAAAGAAAAATGTCAGCTCAGCAGTCTTGTCCTACAAGTACAAGAGGGGTGGTGGTATCAAAGCTGCTCCTTTGTAGGAGGAGAGAAAACCAAATGTGTTTAGCATTCATGAATTCCTGTGCTTACTTAGGGGATCGCTGCAGGATTTATAAACCATTTGGTCTGAGGCAACAGAAGATTAGTTTCCCAATCGATTTAATCACTGAATTTGACATGTAAGGTTTCAAATGTACCCACGTCCCGATGCTACAAAGACTAGAGCTATTGACAGACTTGAGGTGGCCTGTAAGAGGCGTGCGTGAACCTCTACGTCTTGTGGAGTGGAGTTGCATAAAGAATTTCACACAAGCCGTCCGTCTCCCCTGAGATCCGGATCAGAGGTGCTGAAGCAATTTGCCTGCTTTACATTCCCAGCGCTGGCACATGAAAAGTCCAGTTGTCTTTTATGGCTCAAGAGAGCGCACGTTGTAACAAACTGGTGGTTTTTTTCTTCTTTTTCCTTTGCACAAGAGCCACAGCTGAACTGCATCAGTCACTGCCAGGTGAAACAAGGATTGGGGCACAGGAGAATAATAGATGAGAGTTCAGCGCACACATCGAGATGATGAAACAAGCTGTATATGCTGTGCTGTCACATGCATTTAATTCCATCAGTCTACCGTGAAAGGCTCGCTCTTGAATTGGCTTTGAATGGAGCATCAACCACAGCTACAGTCTGTCCACCTAAATTTTACGCCTCTGGCTATGACAGGATAGGCAGCAGACTTAATCAGTGGTCAATAGAAGCAGTCACAGATTCTGCGGCTTGAGAATCATCCGTATCAGGTATTTATGCTGTGTAATGTGCTCAAATTTCAACAATGTATTGTAGCCAGACTGTGTAGCCTGAGATCTTTTAATGATTTTGCAACATTTACATAAAGATCCCAATATGTATATGCATTTTAATCATTTGAAGTCTTGTAATTAGCATCCCCTGTGGACTGCTGGGCCTTGATTTCGATCAGCTAACCTGCTTGGTAAATATCTCCATATGCCTGCCTTTGTCCGGCCAATCATCTGGGGAGATCACTCTAATTTACACATCTCTCTCTCTCTCTCTCTCTCTCTCTCTCTCTCTGGCTGCTTCGATTTCCCTGCCGTGTTGTGTAGCGCCGCTGAGCTCATTAGCTCGTGTTGCAGATCAACTGGGATACTGAGCTGCTGTGTTTCACTCTAGGGGGTCGAGGTAATAGAGCAGGAGAATAGAAGGTAGCATTTTTCGCTTGGGCGCAGTAGGTGTATTGGTGCTTTCGCAAAGGGAGTTAAGTCTCCCACCCCATCACTCATCACTCATCACTCTTTGAATTGGGGTGGGCTTTAAGATTTGATGAGTTGTTGTTTGGTTTTGTAAAAGAACGCTCATGACACACACGGGGGCTGAAAAGTGCAGCCACTTACGCCGGTGAGTTAATGAGGCAGAGATCAACTAAACACTCGTCATGAAAAACACACGTACGGTACGGGTGTAAAGTTATCGCTTGCCATATACAGTCGTCAGGAGAAACAGGGTTGACATTAAGCAACAGGGCTGCAGGTGCAGTTTTCAACCAGTTGCTTCTTTGTCAGCTGTGTTGTATTGACATGTAGTGACAGATGAAAGACCTGGGAGCAGATGAAATAACAGTGGCTGCTTGGTACAGGAATTACACAGCATAGAAAACTTCCTAAGCTTAGGCACAAAGCATTCATATATTCATGCTGTCTTCCCTGACTTTAGACTCAAAAGGAGCAGATAGAGCACAGGGATGCCTGCAACTACTGCCTAGTTTTCATATCTGAAAGGCCAGATTGCTTGTCATGAGGTTAGCGGGTAAAGTATCCCATCAGGAATGACTGTAGAGTAAACCAAGCCTAGGATTTATTGTCTTTTTTTATGATCCAGCGTGCAAAACAGAGATCTTGCTTTTCTAAATATAGGCCAGAGGAGATCAGAGCAGAGAGAATAGCGGAACGATGGGAAAAGATGAGTGTCATTAGTTCTGCATACATAAGCAGGATCTTTTGTAATGACTATGTGCCATATCATAGTACCTCAGGCAGGAAGGAAGGCAGCGTTGCCGTTATGCGGTCAATAATGTGTTTATATTACTAAACTGAAAAGCAAGAAAAACAAAAATATGCCCTCCTAGGTCATGTGTTCGGTTTGTTGATCAAAAAAGGGCCTTTCAATCCCTTTTAGTATTTTTCTATTATATTTTTTTGACATATTTGCAACAGCCCAAGCAAGTCCATTCAGAGGCTGTTGGACAAGACACACACAAACAAGCTGTTCTGTTGATGATCATGCAAACTGTTGAACAAAAATGCAGTCGGGCTAAATCCATCTTAGAAAATGAGTGCAATTATCGAAGCTTTTCAGCAGCTTTTGAACATTTCACATATCTTGTAGTGACACTTTTGTGGTGCCTGCAGACTAGTCGGAATTCACTTTAGCCGCAAGTCAATAACAGAGACGCACTGAGCTCTGCGATTTGGTCACTTCAGGCTTTTGAAGTGCTGTTGCAGTCTCTGTCTGTATGTCTCTATGACAAATGTTAAAGCACTGCAGAAAAGTCCCACTTTATTACAGTTTGGGCTCCATATTCAATATTTGTGCAGCAAAACATGCTAGAGCTTGCAACAGTCCAGATGAAAAATGCATCAATGCTTCATGTGTCCTTGTGCTACAGGAGTGACGACCAAGTACTGTCTGTACTCACATTCTGTGTTCACCCCAGGAAGACCAATCAATGCTAATCTCCACCTAAGCAGTGAATTAATGTAGTATGGTTAGCTTGCTAGTTCAGCGACTCAGCATTTTTTCTGACACCTAAAGGCAAATTACAGTGAAATCAATGTTTCCCAGTCAGTCTCCACCTCCGGCTCTGCTGAGGAGGCTTAGAGAATATCATTTTCTTGGTCTACAGAGAGCAAACGAAATTCCTTTTAGATTTAGATTACCCCGCTCATGTTTAATTAACAGTATGTGAGATGTATACACGAACGCTGCGGATCCTTAAGCTGTGCACACACTGTTTTAAATAGTTGTTTTAGCAATGTACAGGTTTTGATTTCCTGCTGAAACTGTCATGTGGAATGGCCGTTTCCCTGGGAATACAAGATGTCCTGTGAAGCTGCAGTTAACTACATCAGAAGACAAGCTTTAGCATCCAGCTCCCTAAGTTCTCCAGAGGTTATCAGCTGCAGCCCGCAGGATGCATCAATGACTGACTCTAAGACCTATTTCCCCAGGGCCACTACCTCAATTGATTCAATTGGGCCTGATTCTTTTCCCACCATGGACCCACTCAAACAACCCACATAGCATCCTTGAGAGCTTGTTTCCACTCATCTATCGCCTTCCCCTTTCTAAACAACATTTAGCGACCCAGGACACACTGGGCAGCCGCACCACAGCACAGTGGAAATATGAGCAGCAGATTGACTTTGAATCCGTGTATTTTACATGTGTCATCTTGAATTTGGGTCAGCGACTCAGGCATTCACCGCTCGAATGGTAATGAGCCCAGGACACATCTCCAGGAGGGCTCCAGTGCACAATGAGGCACATACTTGTCCACATTGTTAGCCATGACAAACCAGAGACAGATTTATGCCTAAAACATTAGAGCATGTATTGATTTATTTAGCTGAACCGCCACAGATTACTGCTGCGTTATAAGTCAGCCAGAAAACGCGACATATTGCTGCTTTCCAGACAGAAACGCATCAGTACATCCGCCTGACGAGATGATCGTCTGTGAATGCCTGACATCTTTTTATTGCTGTTTTTTAATGGGGCAATTTCACATTGCGATATGCAATGTACTGTACAATTCAGACCATCAGCCGATGTATTAGACTGTTTGTTGTGATCTGAATTGGATGCCTGCCTTGTTGTTTTCAGAGCGAATCCCAGATCTTTATCAGAGCAGGTTGTTGCAGTGCTCTCGTTATGTCTGATCCAATTTGAGCTCAGCTCTTATTTGATGTGCATGAGGTGTGCTCACAACCAGCTCTGCTACTCTCCCTGAAGAGGAAGATGCAGTAACTAGTCAAGATCCTTCACTGCTACAGTAGCAAGATAAGTGAGTGGCTGACTGACTGTGTAAACCTAATAGGGATTACTGCCGTTCTTTGTGCATGCAGATTCATCCGATTCCTTATCGCAGCCACACTTTAAACTGTCCCCTTGACTTTGCCCAAGTCTTATCGCTCCACGAAAGCAAATGCTACTGCTTGTTTATTTTACACCAATTTGCAATTACCAGTCGTATTTCCAGACATGAAAGAGCATTTGCGTTGTGTATCTGCTCTGTTTCTGAAGATATCACACTTTCATGTGGCCTGGAAATCGGAAATCTGAAGCAGTCTGGTTGCCTGCAGCGTGCAAAGTCTTATATTAAAAAAGGAGGCATGTTAAAGCAGCCTCGTTCCATCACTTTGGTATTCTATCTGGGGCACAGAAGGATGTCTCAGATCTGACTTTTTTTCAAGAGGATTTGACAGTTTTATTGCACAGGAGAAGTGCAAAAGCCAAAGATGTCAGTAATTGCAGGTATTCACCTGAAATGATGAATGATCAGGTTAGGGTTGTTCAAATCCGTGATATAAATTCCCCCTGTCATAAAAATATGATTCATATAAATTGTGTAGCCTTTAAAAAAATATGCAACTATAAGCCCACATCCATTAACCACCCACTGATCACATCTAAGTAATCAAATCTTACACATATGATTTCTTTGACAAATGTTTGTTGTTACTTGCTGTTAAGTATGCTTCAATTGTAACTTTACTTTAATGCATTTAACGTCTTTTCTTCAGCATTTCAGCATGCGATTACTAAAATTAAACCAAGATTTTTGTATATATGCACATAAGTATCCGTATGTGTGCACAATTTTGGCCATTTGCTATTGCAGGGAATTCTTAATTAACAATCACGACCCCCCTCGCTCGCCATGTGTCGTTTGCAGTCCCCGTCAGTAGTGATTTTTTTCTGCACAGATGTCTCCATTTCTCTTATTAAGCCACCCAGGCTTCAGTAATGGGTGACTTGGGATGGCGGCGGAATACAAAAGAGTGAGTCAGAGTGGCGCTCGGTGTGGGCAGACCGAGGTTGGGGAAAAGAGTCTAATTTGAGAAGTCGATTATGGGGTCATCGCCACCCTCAGTGAATGATCTCATTCATCCATAGTGAGCCAGAGTAATTATTAACATACACCTCGTGCCTGTGTATGTACTCATCAGTGCAGTGTGGTGAGACAAATCCCCATCGCTGTGTTTTGTCCAGTGATCATTTCAGCGGCCTGTTTGGGGTCAGCCCATTAATGCCCCTTCCATTTCACACACATTTCTACTATTTCAGGGTTGGCTTGTCGTCATGTTAGGTCTCCATCATGGTGGCGTTTTCTGAGTGTGCTCCCACTGGTTGCGTTGGTCTTCTGTTGAGCACAGTTCACAAGTAAAGTGGGACAGATGGGGTTGGCCAGATTTATCTCCCCAGTCCCCTTCTGAGAGGACAGGCTGGCAGACCCAAAATGCTGTCCTTTTCCTGGTTGGGAAGAAGTGAAGCATGAAGGCAGGCATGGAGGGAGGGAAGGCAGGGGAGGGGACCTCTTCCCAAGAGCAAGAGAGGTGAACACGTTGATGTTTGATGACAGCTTCCAAAGAGGTGAGTCACTGCCACTCTCAGATCCCCCACCCCCCCATCATGCCATTTTTGTTTTCATCCTGGGTACAAACTTGAAAATCATTTGGTCTGTTTCATTTCAGCAAAACAACAAACTCGAGAACGGTGTTGATTTTACGGCTGCGTTTTCCTGTTTTGTTTTTCATCGGGCGACATGTCTGTGCATAATGAATTGTCACTTAATAATTTGCTGCACACCATTAATTTGTGTTTTTATCAGATAAATGCTCCGGCTTGATAAAAGCGCGACTCAATCTTTTATGAAGAAAGAGCATCGTTTGCACCTTTAATTATGTTGGATGCGACAGTTGGACGTGATCTGATTGGAGCCGTGGTCATTGCTACATCGGTCCTTCAAACTAGAGCCCCACATGGGGCCTTTAACATTGGCCCAATCCCGGTCATAGGTTTAGTGACAGTACACATGAAAATAGAACTCACAAATTCATGAAAGAAAAAAAAAACATTGCTTCTCAAAATGCAAGATTATGATATCATGATTCTTGCTTCATGCTAACATTAAAAAGATTTCCGTATTGCACTGAACTGAATGCAAAGTATAATTTCATTATGTCAACCACTGCAAGAATAAAACAAGGCATCTGCGGCATGATGAGGTTCATCCCTCCAGATGTATGACTTTATAATCTCAAAGACAATTCAAGTTTTTTTTAATCTTGTAAATTCTGGACTCCAATTTTCATTTCAATTCTTTCACAGGAATATTTTCCGCTCCGCTCCCATGTTACACATTTTTTTTTACCAACAGTGGCCCTAATACGCTGTCACATGTATCAGGAGTAATTGGCATTAGTGATACACCCCACGGCCATGCTTTACAGCTGCAGTAGTATTCAGTATTCAGACATGAAAGAAGCATGTGATGAAGAGATGAAAAGTGAGTGCAGGTGTACCTGGAGAGAGGCAGTCAGACGGTAGAATTAAACTCTCACTAAATAAGTAAGTTGCTTTTCCCTTCCGACAGCTCTGAACTCCCCAGCCTGATTAGCTGTGCTAAGAACATACAGCAGAATTTAGGTTCGTTTTATGAATTATTCATCTAGAACACATGGGCTTTATAATGCTTTGCTGGCCTTTTATGAGAGTAATTAGCCATGGAATGGCCACACTTCATGACTCCTTCATTTATTCATTCGTTGTCTTTCAGACGCTTTCTGTGTACATGTGTGCATTGATAATTCATGTCCAGTCAGCCAGAGAGGGCCTTGCAGTATACACGCGTTTACTGCATCTATACATATACTGTAGCTGTATTATAATGAATGGCTTTGTGACTTTATGTGAACGGCTGAAATCAAACAGTGGCGGAGCTCAAACAGAGCTCGAGCTCAGGGCAGGGGTCTGCTGATTAAGACGAGGACAGTTTCGGGCCCCGTCTCACATGTGGCTGCTGAAATGTTTGTTTGCTGGCTTCTGTCGATATTATTGAGAGCCCAGTAATTGCCACATAAAAGCACGTCTCTGTTTGCTTTAGTGGGATAGTGTTCTTCCATCTTCAAAAGCCACCCCCCCACCCCCCCACCACCACCACCACTACAATTCATTTTTCATTGAAGTGCTTACCTTGCAAAAGAGATGTGAGGGGGAGAAAATACTGTCCTGCAGCATGTTCTGACTCTGTCTTTAGTTCTTCCATAGTCTGTTAGAGAGATAAAGGGGTTTCTCTGTAGTCTTGCCATTTTTTATATCCAAAATTGGCTGGCAGGGTCTGTGAGTCTATGAATCATTGCAGACACCTGTGATAGGTGAGATGCACAAGTAAATGATAACAACATTTAGGACAAATAAAAAAAAAAATCTCAAAGCAGTCAGATTATCGTTTTTAGTATTTTAAGATCAAAATGAGCAAAGTTTTAATGTGGATGAGTCACCAGAGGGCTCTGGCTGTGATTATAGTGAGAAATCTTCCTCAAAAGCAATCACATTTCACGCTGGCCTACATCAGAATGGCTTTATTAGCCAGGTTTAGCTGCAGATCCAATATCGCCTTCGAATGCGCTCTCAGCTGAGGAATCTGGCTGCTTTTAATATAAACTGTTGTGGGCGGTCATCTTTATTGCACATGGAGTTCCTTTGTGATAAGCAGTTTCCATTTTCATTGGTGAGACAAGAATAACTTGATTCAAAGACACGTTTATTTGCAGAGAAATGCGCTCGGGTAAGAACGAAAAAACAAAACATCAGTATGCTTTGAAACGGTTTCTCTGTGCATCAGCACTGGTTACAGGGAGATGGAGAGTGCAGCTGCAGGGATCTGGGTCTTCATTATATCGGAGTCCATCTCAGATGCAGGCTGGTGCATCTGTAGAGATTCACCGCGCCTGTGCTAGTGAAGATGGTGAGCATGGAGGCATTTCAGGAGAGCATAAGTGCAGAGCTTCCTGCAGTTTGCTGTCAACATTTTTGTGTGTCTGCATAATGCATCCACTTGACTTCCAGTGAGAAGGCAGTCAAGGTCAGGAAAGTGGAGCCCATGTATATTCATACCCACTGGCTTTGAATTCATGTACGTTTAAATGCTGCATTTGCTGTTTGTGCTTCCCAACATGAAAGGAAGTTCCCAGTTAATGGCTTCGCTTTAGTACTGTCAGTCAGTGACAGATCTCACCTACTAGCCCCGCTGACTGTGCATCTAACCATTTATTGTAGTCATTCTGATCATCTCAGCTTGGTTTGCGGATCTCCCATTGTTCTTTTCAGACCGTGATTGTCAGTGCGGCACACCAAACAAAGGCGTCTTTGAGACAGGATGAGTGATAGGAGGAAGGTGAAAAAATAGGTTGCCCTTTTTTTCAAGGTGCAGTGCGTTTTTTTCTTTATTTTTTTAATCATATAGTTTAGACCTTTGTCTCAACCTCACCAGAGACATGGCCTATTCCTTCTAGGCACCTGGGACATAAAGCAGTCGGTGAACTGGACCCTTAGTTTTGTTCCGGTAACAAGAAGCGTAGATAAAGTGGGTTTGAGTTCAGTCATTCGACCATGTTCCAATCTGCTACGTTAAATCCCCTTGTTATGACGTTTCATTTTTTACAACGCGCATGATGCCACCATCTTTTAAGGAAATGCATCCTTTATTGAGTTGCTATTTTCTTTCTTAGTACTTGTTACTAATTCATTTCCTGTCATCTTCCACTTAGGATAACTTGGCATCCGGCTCGTGTTTTGGGGACTGCTGCGAGTAATATGTGATTAAAGCTGACAAAGGACTGTGGGGGCTCAACAAGCGAATTAGTGTCACATTCGTTTGAAAAATCAGGGCATGTACGGTGAGCAACTTGCAGCCAGGGTAACCTGAGGTAAAGTGAGATAAGTCAAGAAAAGGTGAGGTGACGTCATTCTGTGATCTAAATGCAAAGGGGCCATTTAAATCGGACGTATGAAATCTCTGCAAGGCATTTAATTTCCCCGTTAGCAATCAGCCGTGACTTTTGTCACCTCTATTGATCAGAGTATCCTCATCTTATTCTATTCAATTGTCGTGCGGATTACTCAGGAGGTCTCCCTGTTTCCGGCAGACCAGTTGCTACACAAAAAGAGAACCTGGGTTGTGGCATCAATCACACTCCGCATGAGCCAGCTTTTTCCATGTCATAAACACTAACTGATTATACCTCAGGTACCTAATCACATGCGGGTCATGCAGTGCGCACGGGGGGTAACTCAAGCAGCTCACGGGGAACAAATGGCCTCCCTTCAGCAGCTGCATTAATAATGTCTGCTCATGTTCTTTTACATTACCTGATAGAAACGGAGAGAAACCAGAGTCACAACTGATACAGGCAGGCAGTGTTTTTTAATACATACAGTGTATATACAGTATATAATGGAAAAGTAAACATTTCAACATGAACACGTGGGGGAGCAAATATTGCCACAGAAGCAGCTCGTATAATCAGCAGACCTCAGTTTGAAACCGCCTCTGGACACCGCGATAAGTCCTGATGGCACAGATCAGCTTTAGCTCTATCTTCTGCCTCATTTGTTCCTGTCTAAACGAGATAGGCCTGCTATCTGCTGGCAGCCGTCCTGTGGTGACACGGTGACAATACGACGGGGCTCTTTAGATGCATCACCTGTGTGGTACGTGTGGAGTACAGCAGACTTGTCACTCCACCATTATCCAGCCCAAACGCCCGGGTTTGAGGACAATTATAGGACAAAGCAGGCGGGAGATGGGTATGCTAGAAGCATGTCAAGACAGTTGGGAGCCGCCGAGCGAATTAACTGAGTCGACACCTCTGATGTTGTTAGCGTGGTTGGACAGGTGGACAGGCAGATAGTCTTACTCTTGAAAATGTCCCTGTCACATTGGCAATCGCAGGGGAACTGCTTAAGATGGAGCAGAATGTCTATCGCTGCTGCCTTCCAGCGAGGAGTGCTCTCTAAACGCTCATTGTATCTGGATCCATTTGAGGGTGGCCTACTTGAGAGACGCCCTGCACACTACTTGTTTAAATGCGTGCGTAATCTCGAGACATTCCTTGGTAAACAAGCCCACTCGTCGGAGGTTTATTTGCATGCTAAAGCAGAAGAAAGGGAGGAGCAAGGAGGGAGGAGCAAGACACCTGTTGCAACAGCGGCAGCCGGATGTCTATGATGTGCTTTGATTTACGAGGGAAAGCAGCCAGGCTCAATCCTTCCACGCTCCTCCTGAGATTTGAGTGTTTTTCATTGACTTTCAAAGGACTTTTTTACTGTTTCCTTTCTTTCACGTCGGCTGGGTGCAGTGAGAGCAACAAGGCACAGTTAAAGCTGAATCCTAGCAGCCAAAGAGTTCAGGTATAATTAAGACAAAGTGTGCACCTTCATTGTATCTGCACTTTTCCAACCATTTTGCACCATTTTCATATAATTTCACTCCAAGTTTTGCATTTTGCCCAAACACATTTTGTCTAGTAAAGAGACAAAAACTCAATCTCTTAAAATGTCATCTGTACTAAACACAATAGTTTCTTGCAAAGGTTAATCTTTGCAGTCGATTTTAAAGCGTGTAACAGCCACTTTGTGCCGTGACTCAAAGAAGACCGTTTCTTAATCCGTCAAATTCTACTGGAGTGCAGGTTGGTGGTTGAGTATTAATAGCATGAAGAGCAAACTGATATTTTCTGTGCCGCACTGCGTGCAGCAGCCTGGGTTATCAGCTCCAGTGACCGAGTGCCGTAGCAGGACCGCACTCAGCAGTAGTGGCAAAGCGTCTGATATTATCCACGTCTCTGCACACTCTTCCCACCGCAGGCTGTTCCATTACACTGGAAATGAAGAGTGAGAGAGGTCAGGGCAGTCAAATAAACAATTTTAGGTGGAGAATATCATTATTTGTAGACTGAGGAGAAGGGTTTGCTAAGAGATTTGTTTCCTCAATTAACTGCTGCCTGCGGCTGCAGATTAGATCTTTTTGTTTTCTGTCTGACGTGATTAGCAAGTAGGAGAACGTTCTTTGCTATCGAAGAACCTCTGCTTTGTTCTTGGACTTTTGACTTGACTTTTTCTGTTCACTAGGCATGCCGCTCCAAAACCATAGATTAAGCAAAACAAAGCATTTGTTAGTACTGTGACTTTTGCTGCCTTTGTCCTCCCTCCTCTTCTTGTTAGCTCTGCAGTATCTGGATCAACACTTTCCAGCCACCACGGTTCTTCCTCGGTGTATGTTTGTTTGCAGTGAGATTGCTTTGTTGTACATCTTTTAACAGCGTTCTGTGGGTGAGAGATCAGACCGTTCCTTGGAAGTTTTCAGATCTTGTTCTGCTTAACTCGAAATAGGTGTGAAACATTTTAGGAGCTTCTCTCTAACGAGGAGACAGGAAAAACACGGTCGTATAATGTTTACACATACAAATGCACACCAAGTGCTGGATAGCCTCCAGGCTAAGTGAAGGCAAAAATAGCCTTTTTTCCATCTATTTTGGAGCTGATCTCACACTGGCGAAATGCAGTTTTCAAATAGCCACAGTGTCTTTAAGAGACATGTTTGAACTAAGAACATCCATCTAAATGCAAATGTTATCCGCACATTTTGTGTCAACTGTATGTTTTCTGAAGCTTCCTCATCAATCATCTCTGAAATCAGTAAATTAAAGTTGCATGATTGCTCAAGCAAAAAAATCAGAGAAGGGATTATCACATTAAACCATGAGAGGCTACGTATTTAAATCAGCAGGATGACTAATTGTGGAAATCCTGTGTTCATTGGCAATGTTGGCCTGTCCTGTCTGTCTGTCTGTTTTTGTCCAGTCTCAAATACCTCAGCTACTTTTGAACTGATTGAAATGGAACTGGTTTAAAGAAATGATGTCTGTGATCCCTCTGTTTCTTCATCTAGCACCACCATCAGGTCAAAACTGACTTAAAAAAAAACTAGCAAAACTAATCACACTCGCGATTGTCTGTTTCCTGCGAATTAGCAAATGTTAGCATGATAACAAGCTGATGCTAATCAAGAACATAATGCAATCTAGAGATCAACATATTAGCACCCTCATTATGAGCACTTTAGCGTGCTAGAGTTAGCTTTTAGCCTAATGCATCCCTAAATTCAGTCTCTTAGATTCTGCTAGCGTAGCTGCATAGTCTTCATCTTGTGATGAAAATAGTGCTGCAGAGCTGCAGTGATTAATCAATTATCTAATCAGAAGGAAATTAAAACTTTTTTTTACAGATTCATTCATTATAAAATATTCTTTGTGTTCCCGTCTTCTTTTTCCTTTAGCTTTTTCTGTCCTATACTGTAGTAACAATTTTCTGATGCTGGACTGTCGGACAAACAAAATGAGACATCTTTTATGGTGCTGGCATCCTCTTGTGCTCTGGGATGCTGGTATGTTGTGTTAATTTTCTGATGTTCTTGTTGACCAAACCAAACAAGCAATCCATATAGGAAATAATCATTAGTTGCAGACCTAGCATGTTTTTGCAGGGCCTTTAATCAGAACTCTGCACTGTTAAACAATGAATCCCAAAGCCGTGCGTCATCCCTCTGGCTGGAGATGGAGCCAAAATGTCAGATGTTGTTTACCCAGGCCACACGGAGCCTGGGTTGCCTCCATGTCTGAATGGAATATGAGATGTAGGCAGAAATGATAGCCACTGTAGCAGAGAGGCCAGCACTGGATGGTAAGTGGAGGGAGGAGCAGACCTGGGAAGAGACAGGTGTTTACAATAAAAATGCAGGGGAAGGGGAAGCAAAAGAGTGATGTGAGCAGCCATTGGGATATAGTGTTTACTGCGGCCTCACCCTGAGTCAGATGAATTACCGGTCATCCCTCTGCTTTGTATATCTCTGTATTCCTCTCTGATGTGCACCACATTATTAAACACCGCTGCCCTCACCATGATGTAGCACAGAGAGCCTGGACTGGGTTAGCGTCTGTTTGAAAATCGACAAACATCAGCCTCATATTTGTTGCAGTTATTATTATCGTTACCTCTGTGTGACTTTCTCCACCCCCATTTGTTAGTCAGATCGGAGCTGAGTGATTGCACATAATGGAAAAATGAAACATATTAATTTGGGATTCCACTATGCACGCCTTCACCAATGGCCAAATGTTGTTAAAAACATGTGTTTCTCTTTGATGCTGATTTATATTTCTTATTCAACACGTACACAAAGACACACCCTCGTGTGGTTTTATACCATGAGATCATTTTTCAACTACATAACACAGATAATATAAAGTGATCCTGAATCAATGAATCTGCTGCACCTCACATATCTGCTTGTATTGTCTCATTTTGGTGGGCAGAGTTGAGATATGTTCCGCTTTAAATGAGTTTAATAGGATTTATTTTGGGGGAGGGTGTCAGAACAATTTTTCTAACCTTACTGCTTTTGCTCTTTTCACCTCCAAGTAAATGTCAGACAGAAATGGCTAAACGTGTTTTCCCACTGGCTTATAAAAAATAGCAGAGCAAATTGTCAGTCTATATAATTGTTTAAATTTCAGTGACTAATTTCCTGTGTCAGCTCTAACTGAAACACGTGAAATATGGATAAAAGAGATTGTAAACTCCTGGTCCTCCTGCAGCAAGTGCACTGCGCTATCCAAGCCAGCAGAACTGACGTTTGTGCCCATTACGCTAACATTTTGTGCAAGGGCATTCTGGGAAAGTACCAATCATTAAAGTACCGGCATGTCAAGAAAAACTGAGGGGAAAATGGATGTACCAAGAAAAGGAAATTGCAGCCTTTTTACCACAAAGGAAGTTTATTATTTAGTGATATTCATGTATAAGAAAAGGGTTTTTTTTTCCACATGATGCCAGACTCTGACTCCCCACCAGTTGATGAGCAGCTATTTTGCTGTTGAATAGGCCTCTGAGCCTCCTCACGGTGCAACGTACTGTGAAAGCCAACCTATTATTCTTTGTGTCTTGTAAGTTCGACCAGACAGGCCCACATTTTTGCTTTAGAAATGGATCTGGACTTATTTTACATTTGACAATCAACCCCTTAAAGTTTGTCTGTGTCTAGGATTTCATTTACCCCTGACATTTCCTAACAGAGACACAGAGTCTGGGTCATGTCACCGACCCAAACTTCTTTCTCTCTGACTCAGTCATCCTGTGGTTTAAGCTAACACACACACACACACACACACACACACACACCTGCTTCACAGCATTAGCTGTTATCACACAGCACAGCCCTCCATGTCATTCAGTGATTCAGATGCACGAATGCAAAAAGAAACATAAGTGGAGGCATGATTTGAAAAGAAGACGTCTGCCACCAAATATCCTATTAACCTTTCACAGAAATTAACATTGTCAACACTCTACAGCCCTTGAAATTTTAATTTTGACACCCGTTGAATTCAAACGGTAACAGAAACAGTAATCCTGGTATGAATTCACATGAAAATGGGTTTTGATAAAGATGATGATATGTAATTGAGACTCAGAAATATTTACAGCAGTCCAAAGTATTTGGCATTCCTTTTTCCAAGGGAGTTTGCAGGCTGTCTAGAATAGAAAATGTGCTCTGACAGAGGGATAATTGAATTGACCACCTTCACCGCCCACTGCTATCCGCCTTCGCTTCACACCTCCTCTGTGTCGGCGCAGCGGATAGTGATTTCTTTGAGCTTCAGAGAGAAAATAGTAAGATGGGAGTGTATTGATCATTCTTCTCGGGAGTGGAGCGTCACAGATCACTGAGTTTCCTAGGCAGCCAACATTTTTGCACTAGAAGGGATGCTCTTTGCATCCAGCCTCTGGTTATCTCTCACTGAGAGCAGGGGCTGCTAAGAGGCTTTACCTTATCATTGTCCGGAATATAAATCACCTTTTATACACCCGTCCTCTTGTGAATAAACAAAGCTGGGAGATATCTGCCACCAGGCGTCTGCTTCGCTTGTTCTTGCAGCCTCATCACTCTGGCGGGAACAAGCATAATGAAATATTACGACAAACACAAAGTTTAAAAAACAAAAAAAATGGAGCACTCAAGGCAGGCATCATTTTCCTGTAGTGGTAGTTATCCTGCAGTGGAATATAACTAGGCAGGGGCAGTAGCACAATCATTAATAATTGATAGCCATGCAGGCAGATAGCAGGGAAGTGAGTATGCTGTCAGTGCAGGTGAGATCTGCGAGAAAAGTTCTAGCAAATGGATCTTTCTCACACCCTCGGTTTCATTTTCCACTTTTATGGCCTGCCCTCTTTTTACAGGAGCAGTAAAAGGTTATTAATAATGACCCGTTCACACCAAGATGAGACTGGCAGTGTAACAAGGAAATGTTTATATTTCAGACTTTTTAGATTACCTAGCAATCAGGCAGCCAGGTTAACTGCCTGCAGGGCTTCACTCTATCGCATCATTTAAATTAAAGAGCCAGAGATCTGCAGCCTCCGCTCTGCCCCACGGTTTGTTTACAAGCCCTGGCCATTCGCTGACACCTACAGTACAGTATGACTTCATGCATTTGAGAATATGTAAATGTGTGTGCAGTCATGTTTACTGAGTCAGACTCATCTCTCCCCCCCCTCCCCTTGTTGACAAGGCAGGATAATCACCGTTTGAATGGTTATAGGGCAGTTCTGTTTATTTTATTTAACCTCATAAATGATGGATGTTATCATTTCTCTGCACAGATGAAAGAGGAAGAACCTCGAGTATGGAAAAAAAACGTGGGGACGTAATTCTTACCTTCACTTTCTGTCCCTTTTCGGCGCTTTCTCGAATTAGCAGCATACAATGGGTTCTAGCCTTAATATTTCAGAAGTGAGCAGCTTGGCAAGGCGCCATCTCCCTCAGGGCGGGATGTGGAAACCAAAGGCAGTGATGTGTCAAAGCGAGTTCCTCTAACAGCCCACTAACAGAAGGATATGTTTATGTGTGTATATATATATGTGTGTGCGCGCATGCATGCATACATCTCTGTATGTTTTTGGTATGGTTAGTGTGATCCTTGATGGGCGATCGTGCAGAACAGCTACAGTGTTTCCAGCTGCGATACGGCGTCTTCTGCTCTACATGACCTCCTATGGTGTGTTCCCGTCTAATTATAACCCAATTATCTACCCTGTACAGCTGTGATCAGGATGGCACAGAGAGGAATAGAGTCTTGACATGTTGACACAGATTCTTTCATACGCACAGCCGCGTCTGGAGAGTGTGTGTGTGTGTGTGTGTATAAATGCCTACTTGACAGTACTGGCTCAGTGCTCAAGGAAGAAGAGAGCCAAGCTGGGAAGCCTGGTCTGATGTGAAGATTAGTAGCACTAGAGTTGAGGGTGTGTGTTTGTTTTAATTTTAATCAGGTCTAACAAATACACACCAGGGGTGCTTGGCTGCCTGTTGGTTTGTCAACTGTAATTTCCATTTCCATCCTCCATGGCTAGTCCAGCCATTTAATTCACACTGTTTTGTCCCACTGGAACTGATTTGGTGCTGATTACAGGGGGATCTCATTATAACAAAAGCCAAACCACAGTAATGATGAGAAGAGCTTGCGTAACCCCCCCCCAATTATTTATATGTCGAGACAGTTGCTCTCTCTCTCATCTTTCCTTCTTTCTTGCTTTTTCTACCTTTTTTTCACTCCTGCCACAGCATCCTGCGTCATCCTTAGCCTCAGTTCAGCCAGCACACTCGCAGATCAGCTGTGTAACACTGAATCTTCTTCCCGGGATCGAAATCTCGACACTTCTCAGCCCAGAATGATGAAGAGATATGAGAAGCGCAGGAACATTGCGCGGCTTTGCACCAGAAAAGAGCCCAAAGATGCCAATTTAGATGTAATTTTGTCTTGTTTTGATGTCCAGCTTGTCTAATGGCAGCAGAGAGAGGAGATGCAGCAGAAAGCGGTTATTGCCTCCAGTGGCTTATCATTCACCAGCACCTAACAGCTGAATGCAGCGGATCCGGGGACTGTTAGGTAACAGCAGGTGATTCTTCATCAGGCCACACTGTCTGCTCGGCGTTTTGGCACGCAGGCAGACAGGCGGACTGTTCCCGAATCCCAACCTGCAGTTGTCCACCGGAATCCTAATGTGCACGCGTCTGCAGCACAGAGAAAAGAAACAAGAGCTGCCTCCCGCAGCACCACTTGGCCTCAGTCAGTCCTCATATAATCACATTAAGGTACAGCGCATGTTTTATTCATAACCGTAAAGTTTACTTCCACAAAGAGACTGAAAATACTAACCAAAATCATTTCAAACATACTGTTAATTAACTGCGAGCTGAAGAGTGTGCCCGACCCCAGGGGCTTGGCTGGCTCCGGCGTGCAATCTTATTTTTTTGTGCATTTTCCTCTGCAACCCGTATGTCCCTGGTGTGCCATACTGAGGTTGGAAAGCACTAATAGGCAGGCTCAATCAAGAGGAAAATTAAGTGTGCACAACAATGCCAAATGGAGTGTTTCACTCTTGTAATGACTATATAAGTCAGGAGAAAATGACGGGGCATGCGACTAATGGACACTGTGATAGTCGCAGTGTATTTCAATATTCTCGTGACCCTGAATTGGATTTTCTTTTATTGCATTTTTCTAAATTTTCAGGGTAAGATTGCTTGTTCGGGCATGCGTGCACGTCTGAGGAACAAATTCATGATTTGATCACTCGATGCATTTATCAGCATTCTTGTCATGACACATTTGAACCAAGACGCTTCAGTTTGGACACGCGCCGAATAAAATGTGGTTTTAAGGCCTTTCGAAGCAGAAAATAAATAAATTCTTACATTGTGTAACCACATTCCAAAGCACAGTTAGTGTTCACACTTTGAGATGGGGGAGCAGTAGTTTTTGCTATATTCAGACAGATTGTTCACGGCCCGCTTGTTCCACCTGTCTCTCTGGAAGCATTGACACCGTCATTCATTATTCATTACCCAGATTGCCGGCTCAACTGGGAAGATGAATGGAAAGAAAAGAGAAAACACCACAATGTGTAGGAGACTGCGCGCAATTAGAAACCAACGTGGCCATCTGAGGAGCTCTGCTAACAGAAGTCACAAGGTTTAATTCATCCCGTGTGGTGTCTCTAAAGTAAGACTCTTTATTTTTATCCAGGCCTTCATCTTGCTTCACCGAATCATAATTGCTCCTCCTTTTCTCTAAGCAGCCAGTGTGTGAGCTTCGACCCGAACGCCCAGCCAGAGGCAGAAGATGCCATCTCAAATTGGATTTGGAAAAACCCTAAGAGAATATATTGTTCAGGTGGTGACGAATACAGACGGAGCTTTCCGTACACACTGCAGGGGCTTTTTAGCTGAGTTCATTTAAGGATAAAGATACGTTAAAAGCTCTCTCTCTCTCTCTCTCTCTCTCTCTCTCTCTCTCTTTCCACATATCCCTTCTCACTCACCATCTTTCTCTCTCTCCCTCCACTTCCATTGGGAGACTGACTCTGCAGATTTTCAATTAGCCAGGGCAAAGTTGTCCTCATTAATTACACTACATTAAGATGATGCAGGAGGATTTGAACAGGGAAATTATGCACGAGAATTATGCAAGGGTCCCCGGAGTGGACCTTTTTCCTGTTGCTTGGCTGAACGTCCCTCATGTTGCACTTAGCAAGAGCTTTCACTAAATATGAGCAAGTGTGAGCATGCCTAAGCTGGGTTTTACAGCTGTCTGGTTCTTAATGTCAATCCATAAAACATCGCTTAAGACCGAGTAGCTCCCTTCTCAATCCAATTGGTAACGTGGGATCCTCTGCGGCCATGTTTGGATTCATCGTGTATTTTTTTTTTTTTTTAAGGCGCCCCAGCATCCCATCTACTGCACATCTAGACGTACTTAAGTACAGTGTACCAGTCTGTGAATTGTGAGTGAGCGATTCTCATGGCTGCTTCAACACAGTTGCCTTCTCTCTTATGATGTTTTAATTGCAGGTTCAAGGTGACTGTGCACACTGCAGCTTTTTTTCAGTCCTGACCTGAATGTAGAGCAGCATCAGTTTTTGTTTTTTTTGGGGTTTTTTTTATTTCTATCCCCGGTTATGACTCCCCACTGTGAAGAGGCTCTTTCACCTCTCAACACTCCCCAGTCTTAAAAAAGAAAAAAGAAAAAAAAAAGCGAGGAGGGAAAAACTCTTTCAACAGCCGTGCAGCTCTCTGCCTTGCTTACTTATGGGTTTTAATTAAAATTACAGCATGGATCAACAGCCAAGTGCGGTCTAATGAAGACGAAGGCGGGACGGGGAAGTAAACAGGCCAGACAGCTCTTATCAGACATATAACGACGCCCATAAAACAACTTCCATGGCTCATTTTTATCGTTTTCAGTTTTTCATCAGTACTCCAACTGTCCCTGTGGCTGCAGCGGTTTCTGTGTTGTACAGTTAATTACCTTTGAATTTAAAAAAAAGACAGTATATCCTGTAAGAAAACACCACAAATAGCAGATAATAAGTAAATACCCAGTCTAGAATTGTAAAGTGTTTGGCTGTTTATACGCCCTTGCATTAATGCTTTGTGCTTGTAACTATTTTATGACAGGAAATCAAACGATGGCGTTGGAATTGAATCGCTAGCTTCAGCTCATTGCCTATATATTAAATATGCTGTTGTGCGTATCCGTCACTCTGGGAATGTGCTGTGCATGTGTGACGTGTGAACCACCTGGAGGCTGTGAAAGTGTGGAGAACCGTAGCCGTTATTCATTAAACTGCTCCTCCCTCCGAGAATTTGGGAAGTCATCAGATGCCGTAATGTAGAAGCCGCCGTAATGAAGGAGGACAGGATAGGGTAGCCATAGATTTGCAGTGTCATGGAAGAAGAGGGAGAGAGAGACAGACTACAGACAGACAGACAGAGAGACTGAGGAGGGAGGGAGACTTAGAGAGTCAGGGAAGAGCAAGGCATTAATGTCAGCTAGCAAATATAGCTCAGGGTTGTAGCAGTCCAGGCCACATGGGATGGATATGGCAGTGTCAGGGCTCTGTGTGCCAGGCCTGATGGATGAAGTGGAGCAACTCGTCAATCAAAAGGGCTCCCGTTTCCCCTAATAGATCCCGCCTCACATCGGCAGGACCCCGCCGTCTGTCGCCACGGCCACCGCCGCACATCCACCGCAAGGCAGAAACCCAGTTAACCTGCAGCACAAAGAGGCTGCCTCTGTGACATCAGGGCAGGAATCCCGCCTCAAAAACAAAACACCGGCTCTGACACTGGATCAGTACTTTTGACTGTCAATTAAACTTGCTTAAGGTCACGTGCATATTTGAAAGCATTAATCGCTTAACAGAGGCCTATTTTTGACCCGCTGTGGTCACATAACCACAAACCACAGCTCCACTTGCAGCATTTGACACTGTAGCAAAGGCCGGGGCAATTAACCCATCTCCAAAGGGTAATGAGAGTCTGTTCGCTTAATTCAGATCAGCTGTCATATTGTTAGCGTCCGTCCGGTGAAATGGGCCAAAACTCGGCGTCAGACAATGGCGTTAATTCTGCTTTCGAAGCAAATATCACGGCTCACTCGAGGTCCAACGCTGCAGAATTAATCCTCCACATCTATATCACGTAATTAAAGTTACTCCCTCGCCAGCTTTAGTGGCTCATTCTCATGCTAGGAGGTATTTTTTTTAAAACCTGTTTGAAAAATTATTTCTTGAGCTTTTGTTTTTGTTTTTTGGGGCGCTTGGTAAAGCTGCCAAACATTCAGCCACAAAGCAGCTTCGGTGGTTCACTTTCTTTGAGCTTGATACTGTTCAAAGTTTCTAGTGGCACTTCTGTGAAATGACCTGTTTTTGAGTGGCGGTGTCAAATAAGGGCCTCGAGTGCTCACCCCACACCTGGACGACGTGCTGTGCTGCACAATGAACTATCATCTCTGAGCGGGAATCCATAAGCAGCAACGTCCTGGCCGGTTTGCCCAAGAAGCAGCATTTAGCTTCATCCACAAATACACACACATACACACACACACACACACACACACACTGAGGCCACAATACTGCTCAGGTTCCACAGTAATTGCACATGTTAAGTACTCCTCACTGTGTAATCTCTGTCCTCTGCCCTCAGCACTTGCACCACACAAATCCAATTTTGAAGCCTCTTTCTTGTGATGGAGTTTTTTTCCTCACAGATGGAACCAGTTTCATCGGGAACATTTGGAACTGAGTCGTCCTTACTTTGATCTATAGTCTCCAGAAATGGAGATGGGCTGCAGCGCCGCCATTCTTCACTCTCCTTCCACGTTGTTATTGCTCAAACAGCCTGCAGGGTTAACCTTCTTTTGCCAGACCAACGCGGTGATAGCGCCTCAGGAAATATTTGTTTTTAATGGCGCTGACGAGGGTTCAATTCTGCACACACTGACAAGACATCACAGCGCTCGTTCACTCAGCGGCACAGCAGGAATAAGAGCGAAGGCGTATGTGTTCTGCACGCAGATCTGCTCTTTATTTCCTTTAAACATTTGTTGCTTTGTGTTGTATTCGATTCCTGCGCCCTCATTTTTATTATGTTTTGATTTCCAGGAACCATAGAAATAATAGTGCCATAATTAATGTCAACGTTTCATTGTTCACTTTGAAGGAATTCGAGAAAAGTGCTTAAAAGTCAGCGCAGGCATCGCTTAACTATGACGCGCGCGCTTTGAATTATTCAGCAACATCTGTCACGCTGCAGATGTTGATAATTTCACGTTTCTTTTAAATATGGTATTAATTGTATTAGCCCAGGTTTAAGTAGCTGCTCGTGTCGTAACAGGTATGAAACGAATAGTTCTCTAAACGACGTGTGCGTTTTGTGATAGAAGCGCAAAAAAAACCTTAGAAAGCAATATGTGCTTTGCATTTTTTGTTTTATTGTCTTGTTGTAGTCTTGGTTAATAAACAAACCCCCGATCCCTTATTGATCTGATTTAATGAGGATTCTTTCTGACATCATTGGAAACCTCAGCAGGGATGCACTGAGATAGCAACGCTTGACTAATCACCATCTGATATTCTTACAATGTTAGTTCGGCACACCTCTCTGTCTCTGACTCTCTTAATGTCTCCATCTCTTTTGGTTTTTCTTTATCTCTCTCTCTCTCTCGGTCAGCAGGGCACTGATTTGGAAAAAAAAAAAAAAAAAAAAGCCTTTCCCCCTGTGTTGGCTTCATGCTAGATTACATGGGATTGACTGCACGAAGAGCACGGAGACAATCAGATAATTTGAAAGGCCTGCTCCAGCCTTATAGCCACTCTCTCGTGAGGTGACACAGGGGATGCAGCTTAACCTTTCAAGGAGGATCATAATGGAGAGCACTGCAAAATGAAGTGATTATTGCCTTTGGAGGAGTGTTTCTGCGACTTGGGAGAAAGGAAAGCAGGGCGAGACTGCCGGGGAAAATAGCGTGGAACCACTCAACTTAATTAAGCATTATTTCTTCATAATTTAGCAAAGAGGTCAAATCTGTCATTTTCTCTGCAGTCTTTCAGCTCCAGTTTTTATGTTTCGCGCCGATGATGGGAGCAAAGTGCGGCAGAACATCCACTTTTCTTTTCACTTTTGCAAAATTAGCATTCTCATTGTAGCTTTTCTGAGAATCTGCAAAAGTGTAATAGCTTGTCTGTTTAGGGCCATGATATGTGTATATGTTTTTCCTCCTTACCCCCAGACAGTTAACTCCTGCCAGTTAAACATGTCTACATCATTCTACGGAGAGAGCAGAGCAGGTTTCATGTTTGCGTGGAAAAGATAACATGGAAGGTCTTTCATCACACCAGGCTGCCTGCCAATATCTTTATCTGTGACATTTTGAATTTTGGAAAAGTACCAAAGAAGACATAAGAAAATGTAATTTCATTTATCCCACTTTGATCATTAGAAAATTGTGTTTTGATCCAAGTTTTAATAAGAAATAGCTGGAAAGCAGGAAACACACATTTAGCGATCCTTAGAAACCAACAGAAAAGGCGTGATCACAAAAATATGCCCTCTGGCCCTGAAACGAATGGAAGACGGGGCTTTACTTTTCAAAACAAATCCACTGAGCTTTCCTCCTCCTCACCCAAACTTCACTCTCCGTCTCATTTTCAGTCATTCAGACTAGAGGCCACCTGCCACGTGTGAAACCTTCGGAACATGAAAGGCTTCCTTTTGCCCTCCCAGTCGACTGACATATAAAAGCATATAAAACTGCTTGGTCATGTACAGTAATGCCCTCATTTGCCCTCCAGTCCAACAGTCACAGTTAGGGACTTATCCGGGGAGCATGTGGACACGAAGCCTGCATACTGACCAGTCTTCACCGAGCCTCAGATAAAAGAAACAAAAAAGGGTTAAGGCCGGGTCTTTCTCCTTTTACCTTTTCTAGATGTAGCCTGCTCAGTTATACCCAATCCAGATCATCATCAAATAATCATCCGAAGTAATATTTTTGCTTTTATTTGGCGGTCAGCGATCAGTGTCATCAGACCCTAAGAAGTCCATTCAAATCAGTCTGCCTTAACTCCCGAGTCACATTTAATCTTCTGGCCTGTTGCCGTGAAGGTCTGCATTTCCTCAATCCCCCCTATTTGTGCTCAGCTAACAGGGATTACCACTGAAAGTCTGTTTACTAAGCTAACTATGAGCAGCATGGATGACAGATGTAGCTTAAGTTCATTAATCATCCCTGACATTTAGAGGGATGCACCTCTGCTCCACCTCCTCTGTTGCTCTGCCAGGCCTTGTATACACTTTACACAAACTCTCACATGTGTTTAGTGTGAATTTATTGACTGGTTTGATATTTAATCTGTTTTTTCATTTATTTATGTTGCAGGATTGGTTGTGTGCGTGTGTGTGTTTGTGCCTGTTGCGGTCCAGCATTTGGTGTGTAATGGACTTAATAATTAATGTTAAAGATGGATGGCGTCTTTTCATCCACGGCTGAGTTTTGCTTCATGTGGTTGGCCCAAAAGAATTACAGTCGGTCTAAAGTCCTCATTGGTGATGTGCTGCTGTTTCCCTCTGTTTCTACTTCCATTTTCATTTTCATGAGTCGTGCATGAATGGAATCTCTTTTCTGCACTCACTCACGAGTGATGAGAGCACAGAAGATCAGGCTTAATGAATGTCTTTCCATTTTTATTATAAGGGAGCCTATCAATTCCCTTGTGGCAAGAAAGAATGAGATGGGACTTAGCTGCTGTAAAAATATATCAAGCACTCACTTTCATATATGCTGAAAAAAATGCATTTCCTATTAAAATGTAATGAAAGACTCAAACTATGCCACATGGTCTTTAAGACTATATGTGTCAACTCATCCTGTCTCATTTCATGATACTAAAAAGTAATTTTTTCCATATCATGACAAGAAAAACTCCTTATGTGCATCAAAAAGTGCATATTTCTCTTTTTCATACGTTTGACTTGAGGCTGACTTTTCGACATTACAGATATTTTCTTCTTCTACATCAATCGCCTGATTTTGTGGTTGGTTGTATGCAGAAGGAGACAGTGTGACATTCTCTTTTACTCAAGCAGATTACAATTTCTTAAAGACGCATCGGTTCAATATGAGCAGGTTATAGCAGAGTCATGTGGTGCCAGGAGCCAGACCTAGCCAAAAGGAAAAAAACAGCTCAGCACTGTATTTCCTGTTATCCGACCAACCTCTGTCAGTCAAGAAGGCTGTGTTCAATCCCGACCCACCAGCTTACTTGGACTACAGTTGGCAGCAGTTAGTATTTAGCAACAAATAAAGCTATTTTACCATAGAAAACTCCCTAAATCACAGAGTTGAGGCAGAGTAGACATTAAACATCAAAGGAGAAAACCATAATATACTAAAAAAATGATACTGTAGCTCTCTTGTGTTGTTGTGGCGTTTGTCTTATGAAAATGGGTGTGATTGTATCTCTACTGTGTTGGGAAAAGGACTGATGCGTGTAACCATTAGCTTATGGTGGCTAACGTTAGCTAACATTAGCAAACTTAAGAGTCACAGTGCTCTTTCACTGACCTTATTGAGTAAGTGTGCTTTTTTCCACTTTTTCACAAGTGAATTTTGACTTCAGTCAAGATGATGAGTCTTGGCAGGAAAACAACCCTGTGAGAATCCAGAATGTCACCTTGCTGACTTAGTGTGGCTGATATTCACTGACATTGAAATGTTGGTCACACCGCCCCTCTCTGCTGAAAACCCTCTGCTCACATACACCGCATAGCCCCACTCACATTAACATCTTCCAAAATACTGGGCTATTCAGATCATGTACCCTGAATCCCACAGGCATGTTCCCTTCGAGTCACAGAGGTAATCGGTTGACCTCCCTCACCGCGGCCCCTGCTGCCCTGCTTTTGAGATGTGCCTCTTAAACCCTCCGCTGCCCTCCTCTATTGCACCAACAATTAATGTCTCATCGTCCTCCATTTATTCTGAATTGATTCACTTCATTTCCTCAGCCCACAGGGGAGATATTGTTCTGGTGTGTGTCATGGAAAAGGGTGGCTCCATTACGCCATTGGCTGATTTTAGAATAAAGATCTTGCACTAAATCACCACAGGCCTTGTGACAGAGCCCCAGCCTGCTCCCCTCTATGAGTTAGCTTGCCAGTGCTATCTATATATAACCACCTCAATCAGCTCAGCGGCTGGTTGGACTTCAGCTGACCTTACTGCATTATATGGGCCAGAGGGACTCGTGATTTTACTGACCCGGCATGTAGACCTAATGCTCTATGTGATGAGTGGCAACTCCGGTCCTCCCCTCGAAACACAGGCACCTACGGCAGACAGAAAACGCGACAGAGCTTGATTTTCAAGTGTTAATATCAGTTCTTTGCTCTTCAGAATTGAAGTTTGCTGCCAAACATCGAGGCTTGATTTACCTTATCATTACCCTCGGTACTTTAAACTTGGAAATATGTGTTTGTCCTCTCATATCATGACCGAGACAATGATAAACAGGAAGACGATTTGCGAGGCGAGGGTCACATGACAAATGGAGACAGTTGGAGGCATAACACAGCTTTCCTGAAAAATATGTAAAGCCTGTTAACCACTTTCTTTTTTATTCTTTCACTTTCATTTAATACTTTAGGTAATTGACTAAGCCACCTTATCACTGTGATTTCAATATAATTGATTCAAAAATTTGAAATGCAAAAATGATTGTAAGGGAAATAAACCACTTTTCTAAGTCATCATCCCTCCAAAATATGACATTATACCATTCATGAATATTCATACAAACTGCCAGTGAATTAGCTTTTGAAAAGCATATTTAAATACTGTTTCAGTGCAAATCACCACATGTATTACAGATTTATTATGCAGCTTTATATAGTCATTCTTAACTGTCCATTGCTACATTGCAGCTGAAGCTGCCATTTTCTTTATTTCTGAGATGCCTGCTGAGTTGACCTTGGGAAAATGACTACATGTGGTGTTGCTCTATATAGTTTTCACAAATGTATGGGTTTGCAAATCTCCACACAAACACTAGCAATCCAGCTAAACAGCAAATAAAACAGTCTTCCTTTGATCGTCTCTTTTCATTTCCATTTGGTTGTGTCCTTGCCATGTGGCCTTGAGATAGACTTAATGTCAGGACCACTTTGAAAGTAATCATTTTTAAGAATCAAGGTGGACAACCCAGCATTGTAAGGGTCAACCTGTCCCTGAAACACCCCAGGTGAACGCTGCACTCCTTTAGCAAATCTGCCGAACCTCTTTGCCTGACTGGGTATAATAACTTAGGTCAGCATCTCTTTGAACTCCCTGTACCTTTTTTTAGTTGTGAGGAGAAAATAAGTTTCCCAACTCCTCCAAACTCACAGGCTGTACTCCAGGTATTTATTTATAACTGCTATTCTGAGGGGACTCTCAACAAATGATGAACCCGTCAGCTGTCAACTCCCACATAAAACCTACAGCCTGCAGCTTCTCCTCCTCCTTCCTGCTCACTTTGTATAGAAATGACTGGGTGTCACTGCCGAAGATGAACTCGGCTCAACAGGAAACAATACTGGACTTTTTTTTTTTTTGCTTACTTGTGTCATTTTCCTTCCGGGGACGTGACCTAGCTTAGCCCCCAACCCCTCACTAACACTGACCTGGACCACAGGCGTGCTTGACAGGTCTCTAAATCAGCCGGGGGCCACCGTGTTCCCACGAGGACACTGTTAACAAAAGCAACCAGAGAGGCATGTAACGCACTCTGATAGTCACATACACCTCTCTATTCTAGGAAGCGAACGGGGCCGAGAGGGATTTTTGCACATTCAGACACACGCATGCACAAAGAGGAGGGAATAAACAGTAAATTGATCTGAGGATTAGCTGCCCAGCTCCACCATGTGAGGTAACAGTTAAGTGTGACCCCGCCTGCAGTCCTCCTACGTGAACCCTCACCCCTTTGCATACCAACACTACCGACTTGACACCAGAGAGTGAGAGCGGTGGAGGTTGAGAGAGCATGAGAAATACAGTAGTTAAAGGAAGCTTTTCTGTTCTGCAGCCCCGTGACCCAACAAGGTTTGTGCAAAGATTACATCGTTAATCCGAAGAAAACACTCACCAATAAAACTCCCAAATTTATACTCGCCTTTGTTTTACCGCTGTCCCGCCCTCACACACAGGCAGGGAATGGAAAACTGACTGCTGAAGATCCAGCAGTGACGGGCATTTGTAAAGGATTTGTAGCTCATCGTGTTACTCTGTAATCATGTTCTTTTTTTGGGGCGATGCAAGTGGACGTTTGTCCGTCTGTGTGAAATCCACTATTTGCCAGCAAGAGTTTACCCACATGAGAGCCGCTCACCCTCCCTCTCAAATACTTCATCACAGCATTTTGAGGCTGAGTAAACAAAATCATCTCATCTTATCTACAGTAATCGTGTCACATCGTCTCTGGAAAAAAAAAAAAAGAAGAAGTAGATTGAATGATCCGCTACTTTGCGTGAAAAGTAAATTTGGCCGACAAAATTAGGATATTGGGTCTTGGACTTTATTGAAACTCTTCCATATTTGATGAGTTTGATATTGAGAAAGATTCATCCCACTTCTGGGGTTTTTGAGTCTTTGCTTTGAGCCATTGGGCTGCCTTGCTTTGAAATAGTTATCATTAAAAGTGGATCCGTGATGATGTTGTTATTGAGTTCTTTTAGACTGTGCTTTCGTGCACAGTTCCGCTGACTGAAAAGAGGTTAAAGGCTTTTGGGATTGCCATATTTCATATTTGAGGGCCCTTGACAAAATGTTACACTGTCCAGGCTGTGACTCATGCTTTGGCGCAAGACCAAGCAAACAGCCAGTGTGGCGGTGTGGCGATCACGCACAGAAATTACACACAATATCCTGTTGAAACTAATCCCCCTGTTAGCTTTGTCTTTGAACTCGTGTCTGATGACAGACTGGCCTCCGCTGCAGGCGCGAGAATTCTTCAAGTTATGACTGGAGGTCACTAGTGGCAACTGGAAAGTGAAATGCACACACGACGTATGCACACGTGGCAATTAAACGCAATTTAAACGATCCCATCCTTAGTATATATTATGTACCTTGATTTTTTTAAACGTGTTCTTGGGTGATTGAGCTCCACACTGTTCAAGAGATGAAGAAAAGCTCTATCTCCTCCGAAGTAAAACCCCTGCCTGATGGCGCGATCTCAGCCATTTTGGTATATGGGAAAGTTAAAAAAAAATACTTTCATTCATTAAAATATTTGAATCTCCTTCTTAAATGCATTTCCTTTTTCCAAAGTACAGCTACACTTTGCAAATCCTGCACTCGAAGTGTGGCGACGCATTAAAAAAGTGAACAATGCTTTTGTTGAATAGAAATGTCTAATCTGATATTGTGCTTCAAGGAGAGTGATAAAGCCAGAGTGTATATTCTATTATTTTTTAATCCAGCAGAGGTATTACTGGAAGTGGATAGATACAAAGTCTCAGAGACAAAGCAAAAAAAAAAAAAGAAATTCAGTGAAATGTCAGAAACATGCAGAACAGTGCCTAAAATAACCCGGACGTGGACTATAAAACAAGATGATATATGCTGTCATTAAAATGAGTGACTGTGGGTCTTTTCATGCACGTATTAACTCTGCCTACAGGACGTTTTGGAGCCATCCATAGATAAGTGTCATAAAATATGTGCACTTGTGGGGCTGCGCGTTGCTTCGCTGTCTTCGCACGTACTGAAGGAGGAGGGGAGGTTGTACATTAGAGCAGCAACTGAAACAACTGAAACCCCACCCTACTCTCCACCAGCTGACTGAGAGTCATCAAATTGCCCCAGCTCCTTATCTTTCACACGCTCATTGAGGATATCTGATATATGATGTTGAAAGGGTTACTATGACGAGCTCAGGGGGAGTTCATAGAGTCCAAGGTATTTTTTTTTTTCCTTCGTCCTTTGACCGACTTTAATGCAGATGAAATAAGTATTGATTTATTCCAGTACTGTTCACTGAGCAGGCATTGATCCATATGTTCCTTTTCATCCACGCTAGTTACGCTGTCTCCTGAAAACAAGAATATTCTGTTGTGCCTAAAGAGCAGTAATGCTGCTTAACCTTATTTTATTGATCCTTACAGCCACGTAGCTTTTATGCACTGACTCAGCAGTTACTGTGTGTAGGGAGCGGAGTTGTGGGAGTTGATGTGGGGTGATGACTGTCCGGTGGAGGTCACAGATGGAGTCGTATTACAGCAATCCCCCATGCAGCATTACGGCCAGAATGAAGCTTCATTTAATCTCCCTCTCCCCAATTTCTCCCTCTCCTCCTCTCCTCTTACAGCCCCGAGGTGGGATCCAGTGAATAATACAGCCACGATTATATCACAACATTAATACAGGGATTGATGCCCTTCTATTATTTAGTGATACGTCTCTTTGTGCATTGCTTTGAGATGAGGGGCTCATGGAGATTCCGGGGTTGGCTGACCAGAAAAGAGTAGTTACACAGTCCATTTCCCTTCTGTGCTAATTAGCATGTCAACTGTAAAGGCGCCTCCAATGAGGCGTTTAGGGGTGGATGGGAGAGGAGATGTACGCGGGCAGAGCCAGTCAGGGAAGCATTTCTGTGCCATCAAAGTGCCACTAAAGTCTGACCTTTACTCTGGTCAAGAAACGAGGACCAAATTTATTAGCGGCGTGAGCTTGGCGGCAGGGGGTTGTCATGTTGTGCTCAGACCTTAATTTACATTGGTTGTCGTGGCCTGAGTGTGGAGGCAGTGGTGTGTGTGTGTGTGTGTGTGTGTTTTTATCGAGCTGAAAGGTATCAAAATGATCTTACTACTCTCAAGTGCAGACTTAAGGTCATTTGTTTCGGGAACCCATCATGAAAAAGTTTCATATCCTCACTGAGCCTGAGATGCACACCAACCCCCCCCCCCCCCCCCCAGGCAGTTTTGAATGAATAAAAAAGCAGTAGGCTTCTGTGAAGAAGGTATAAAGGAGATAAGCTCCTTCAGCAACCCGCGAACATTGATTAGAGCCTCACCATATGGCCATAGAATGTAATTTGAGGCCCCTAGCCGAAAGAAGTTGGAGTTGTTTTCCTGAAATAAAAAAGTCGATTTTTATTGTGGTTTTAGCTGAAATATTTCAACAATGTCATATTTGTTAATGCTGCAGCTGTCAAGACTTTATCCTGCATCAATAGCTTTTTTATTTCTTTTAGCACCTCATCTCAGTCTTGTATAAATTGAGATTGGTGTTAATGAAGATGGATGAGCAGTGCTTTTTGGCCTTTAGACAAGACTCGGGTGCTGTGGCTGTCATGCAAAATTGAAATAAATTTCCCCTCCCCTCCGGATGAGGACCAGATGCAGACGGAGCATCATCAACATTCAAGTAGTGCCCAAAGGCGCACCACACCTCCATGAATACAGAACAGCTCTCTGTACTGGTTAATGTAAGGTCTTGTTCTCACTCCGTGTTCTCTCACACTCTAAGTTTATTATCTCTAAAATGAAGTGAGATGTGGCACATAGTCACGGAATAGGGTCAATTTTCCAGGATTTGTGCCACTGCAAACTCATGACTCTAAGACATGAGTGTGGAAGAAGAGGAGGGAGATGTAGAATTCCCTTATTCCAGCAGGTCTGCAGATATTCCCAGAGCTTCTGTCGTCACACACCATGAATTATGCCATGAATTATAGGATCTACTGCAACATGCTTGAGAGGGAGGGAAAAAAGCATTGTTTCTTCAGCATGAAAAGAAGCAACAGGGGGACAAATAAGTTATGAGGGGACACGGAACAGGGCCAATAATAAAAGCCTCAGTGGAACACTGTCAGGCTATTTTATCACCTCATAGGAAGGAGTGTAATAACATTAGCAAACCTCTTCCTCTACAGTATCTTCCCATAGTTTTGTCTTTAAAAGAGTTGTAAATAATTTACAAGAGAAAAGGGTATTAAAAAACCCTTCATACACTAAGTGCAGGAAAATAGTCATGTACCCTGTGGCATGGAACGCAGAGTGACTATTGATTATATGTCTTTCAATCTGAATATCCTCTTTTCTCACCAGGCATCCGCCTGGTGCTCTGGTTTTCACTTAAGCTGATGTGCATATTTTGCGTCTTCATCTTCCCTCTGTCCCTCCAGGGATGCATAATGCCTCACATTGCATAACAGGAGTGTTTCCATTCACAGTGCCGCTGCTCCAGGAATAAACATATGCTTAGATGTTCACAGTTTTACTCTTATGCATTTGTTAAAAAATTCGTTCCACCCCTCTGAAAACCAGCTGAAAGCTCAAACAGTGAATAGTGAATTGTGTTGGTGCACGGCTCCACATCACCCCCTCTTCGTCGTTCTGGGTTCCAGCCACCACACCCGATGGCAAATGAGACCCTTCCTGTTCGTTAGGAGTGTGGATGAGCCTTCATCATGTTGTGGTGAAATGTTAGGCCATGGGGTGGTGCCAGTGTCTCTAATGGATGTTGTGTTCCAAGAGCAGCAGGAGGTCAGATCTTGGTGGGCTGTACAGTGCTCAGACCGGCCCCGCAGCAAGGCCACGCGCCCACTCGGTGCTTTTTCCAAGTGAAATGAGATAATAGGCCTTCCAGTACACACACACACACACACACACACACACACACACACACACACATCTGCATGCACACACACACAGGCATAGTAACACATGCACACTTAGTATCACCTTTCTCCCCAAACAGCTCACAGTGAACCCGGTAGCCTGTCTGTTTTTGCACAAGGTCATGCAGACTGACCCTGTAGATAAAACCATAACAATGCGCCTCTGATGCTCGAGTGCTTCACTTTTTTCCAGGGAGAAATCCCAAGGCTGCTTTTCCCGTCATTTTAGGCCGGCAATTGTCAAACACTTGAAATACATTTGCACCGACATGTTTTGCCTCTGGCAGTCTCAAACATAACCAGCCAAGGTCACCTCATTTCATCCCACAAAGTCCCGATGCCTACTAGGAACAGTAAATGATGCTGCTCTTGTTAGTAGAGGTTTGTGTTTTGTTTGTTGTTTTCTGAAATGGGAGTGGATAGTTGTGGGTGTATCGACCGCTCGGCTGGGGAACTCTCTGTAGCAGATGCCTCCATACAAGTCCATATAGCTGTTGCCCTCAACAGTGACATTGAGCTTGGGCTCAATATGATACTGTAAGGGGTGACAGGGAGCAGAGGAATGTGCTGAGTGGAACACTTTGGCTCTCTCTTTTACTTACAGCACACTATAGCTGCCGTATAGTGCAGTGGGGATTTCCCACTTCCTTGAGCCCTTTGGTCCTCTGCTCCAGGTACAGCAGGGAACAGGTTGAGTGTCCAACCTGCTTGATACACAAGTCTCTGGCCTTGCTCTACCTCTGCTGAGCCAGCATACTCATTAAGCCCTTCAACTAGTGAAACTCAATGGGAGGCTGTCCAACCGTCTGCCCGCCTCTGAGGATTTTCGGCATGGCTGCACTGGCAGACCAGAGTGAGATATTTATACGAGGCAAATGTTTGTGTGCCTCTACAGGCGAAGCGGTTTATGTGGAGAAAAACAGGTAGTCATAAAAAAGCCAATGCCTTCACGTAAATAGATATTTATTTTTCTTAACGTGTCTACTTTTTATTGTACTCAAATGCCTCATAAGATATCTTCATAAGCACCTTTGATGTCAACAGCAAGCGGCAATATTCACATTTAATTAGCGCCTTGTGGAGGAAAGTCTCCCTCTGTTATCAGCTCCGTTTATGTATTTATATCTCATTGTCCCCATTAGAACATCACTGGGATTTTTATGGTCCTTCATCTCTTTAAAGGACTGAGCACACTGGGTTTCTGAGCATCAGTTCTGAGCCTAGATGAGGAAGAGATAGCAGTGAGACAGGACAGCTAACATCCCTGCAGCCATGAAGTAGTAAAGGAGCTTTGCTCTCCTGTGGCACTGTTTGTCTGTATTTGGACCAGGGCTTTGGTCTTTGGCATTGTGCGTTTTGGCCCCGATTTCCCTTCGCATCTCTCGGTGCCTCCGTCCGAACTGACTGACTTTGGCAACCAGAACACCTTCACTGTCTGGCTCCAATCATAGGATGACTTTTCCTTTCCTGGTGCTCTCCTACTTGTTCTCAATGCATAATTGAAGTGCCGGTGGGTTCTTAGGCTGATTGAAGAGTCTTGTTGGGATGGTGGAGATCTAACAGCAGAATTAGTCAGGGATGTCTAATAGTGATTCTTCTACCATCGTCCCGGCGTTCTTTCTTTTTATGTCGTGTCCTCTAAGGGTAGAGGCTGTTGTCAGGTGTGGAAGAGTGCGGATATGTCAGGGAAGACAGCAGGGATAGCTCTGGACAGGCAGAGAAAGGCTTGTCTGTCTTTAATCCTTCCTGGCGCGATTGATTTCGAGTCACTCTGCGGTGAGTAGGCCTTTCAGCTCTTCTCCAGAGAAAGAGAGAGAAAAGGGAGGCAGACATGGCGACCCCTGTATCATTTAAGGGTGCATCACTGAAGACCCCTAAACAGGTTTAATCTAGGGCCACTTTTCGTGTAACCAGCTAAGTCATCCAACCAGAACCACGACAGAGCGGTCGAATTTCAACACCGGTGAAAACGCTTGACTAAGCAGGTGATGGATGGTCTCCTCTTCTCTTACGGAAATATGTCAGCGCAGCATTGAAAAGACAAATCTCTTTGTCTGTAATTTGTTTATGGTTCTAAAAGCCCAGCGAGATTGGTAAACAATACATACTTGACCCCACAAAAGTACATTTGGGCCAAAATGAAAAGTGTTCATAGAAAGCAGCTCGCTGTGTTATCAGTCGGTGCGTCAGTCAACGTGATTTTGTGGCTAATCTCTCGCATTGTGCGAATCCGCCTGGACTCCACAGGGTGAATGAAATTTTAACCAGGCAGATATAGCCTTTTAATCTTACGCGCCGCATCTGTCCCAGCCCTTTTGAATTCATGCAGTGTTTATTCTGAGCCTGAAAGCACTGTTTCCCTCAGCCGCCATCGCAGACCCTGTGAATAATTTACTTGTTATACAACTCGCTTCGGCTGTACACTATTCTCCGGGGACTGACTAGGACGCCCCTAGGAAGCCTGGAGAGTGAGGGGTGGCGAGTTTTACTGGAAAGCTCCATGTCGCCTACAGCTTAGATTGTCTGCCATCATCGGGATAAATATTGTGTAAAGGGATGTTGTGGAACACATGGGCCTCACAATGGAGGGGTTAGGGATTCATTTCTGTCTAACAAACCATGTTTTGCTGAGGAATGTCCATCTTAACAGGCATTTTTTTAATATATAAATATATTCTTTGAAGCAGCCACACTTGCTCCAGGTGTCACATCCATCTGGATATTTTTTGGCACTGAAGGAACACAAGATTTCAATGATAGTCAGTAAGAGTACTCTCGAACGTTTTTTTTTTTTTATTCTTTCTTGCCCCTGTGAAAAGCAGTTCAGAAAGGTTTGCAGTTTGTGTTTCAGTAAAATAAAAAATTATCAGCGAACTTGTTAGTTAGTAACTTGATAGTTTTTCAGTGAGAACCGCTTGTTGTTGAATCCAGCAAAGAGCTGTTAAAAGCAAGTGTCAAAAGTCAAAGTACGGTCGCTGCTATTGGCACGGGCAATGTCACTGAATAATTGCTTTTAATCCACAGTGTTTGGGTGGATATCAGCTGCTGTGTAGTGAGGTTGAGACACAATGAGAAAAGATTACCTTGGTTTGTCTTGAGCAAACCCTTGGATAACAACAGAAAAGGTTTCTTGAGGCTTGTCAACAATGACAAAGGTGAGTCAATGAGTAAATCAAGAGTGACAATGTGGAAAATAATATGCCTTCTGTTTCCAGGCGAGATTTTGTTACCAATTTGTTCTAGTTTGTTCTTGTAGTCCATTTTTCAGTAGTCTGAGTAGCATCGGCCAATCACCATTGAGCAGCCTGTGGTTGCATGCGGGTTAACATTCTGAGTGTATAGCAAAATAGGTGGTGTGGATCGGCGGCAATGCAATCCCCGCTGGCCACCGTCTGATGGCGATTTAGCTTTTTATTGGCTTTTATTGAATTCATCTGCATTCACATGCAGATATTTGTTTACAGAGATCAACTCAAATCTGGTCTGACATGAAACATTAGTGCTACGCGAATTGCAAACGAGGACCAGCGCACAGAAGACAAAGTCTCTTTAAACGGACTTCGGCTGGTCACATCGGAGCTCCTGAAATATTGGCCATTGACCTCAGAGGCTGAATCATCGTCAGAGGTTGCCGATGAGATGAGACTGCTTACATGCAGCCACCATGGAGGATAAATACTGTAAAAGTACTTATTTATCAAGCATAAATCTTTGAAAAATATATATAACCTTTTGCAGCAGCACACAAACAGCCTCTCTGGAGAGTCTCCTCTCAAAATGACTCCTTTTTCTTTCACAGCATGCCTCAAAGAAGACCTTTTCCACTTGCTGAGTAGAAAATACAAATAGCCAGTTTTTACTTTTAGGCTTTTTCCTTTCGCTCCTGTGTGATGTTTATATCTGCTTTATTATCTGTGTTGCTCTGTGATTCTGTTTCCCTCTCGCAGCTGGCAGGCCATTTAGTGCTTATATGGTAACATGAATCACAGGCTTGAGGGATCTCGTGGCGAGAAATGAAAAATCTTCTTTTATCTGAGGTGAATATCCGCTGTCTTCTTTTCAGTGCAAAATCAATGGCGGCCAAAGCATAAGATGTTGTTTGCAACAAGGAGAAAAAAAAAGTTTTCTTTTTCTCCCAATAAAAAGAGAGATGGAGCTGCAGTAAAGGGCAGAGGGGATTGTAAAGTGATAAAGTGGCCCCGTCCTCAAGCAGTGCAGTCAGGTTGGCATTTTCCCCAATTTTATGGTTTATTGTGCCGTAATGGTAGAAGTGCTTTCTAATTACTTAAACAAAAGGTTAGTTTTCAGCATGGCACAGGAGATGTCTGTAGAAGATTATTATTCCTGTGTAAAGGACCATTTATTTACTCTCCGCTGTAAAGGGCTTCAACACACACACACACACACACACACACACACACACACACACACACACACACACACACATACACATCAAACTTTACAAACTCATTCACGGGAGCACGGAGCCTTTGTGATGAGAGCAGCCACAGAGGACAGCCGTAATTTGACAAAAGCTGTCATTCTTTACGACAGAACGTGACCTCTCTTTGCAGTCCGAGTGTGAAAAGGTCAATCCCCTCTAGCATCCACGCACACGTGCGCGCGCGCACACACACACACACACACACACCCTTTCCTCTAGGGGAGATTGAAGCAGGGCCCCATGTCGGGTGGCTCCGTGTCACAGAGCCAGTTACTGCGGCGACTGATAATTCTCCAAGCCAGCCACTCGGATGAAGGGTCACCCTTTATTTTTTCCTTCTTCTTCTCTCCCTCTAAGCTCAATCTCTCTTTCTCCCATACACATACTACGTGTGCGGCCAATCTTTTTGGCTTTAATACCTTCAGTCTCTCTCTCACACACCTAATGGTTGACCCCCCATATCCCTCCGCTTCACCTCTCCTTCCTGTTTGGAAAGTGTCCTCACAGTTGCTCCACACAGTTGTTATTGCAATTATTTTCAGCCGGAGCTTGTTACGGGGCTCAAAACAGTAGGGTCCCATTCATCCAGCGGGATGGACTCACATCTCATGTCCTCCAATTTCCTCCACCAGAAAGTTAATGTTGCTCTGCTCAGCTCCTCTCTGCTCGGCTCCCTGTGTCACTTCTTCCGCAGATGACATTTCAACACCCGACTCAATTCTGTCTTGACGTGGAGGTGCTCTCCAAATACTGCCCAACAAATATGAAAAGGTCACGTATTCTCTCAGTCCACTCTCACTCAGCCCAGACTCTGTATCAACCACAATTAACACACTCTCCCTGCATCCCTTGCCTCTTGCCAGAAGTGCTGGTAACTTTCTGAACTCAATTCAGTGTTTTGTATTCCAGGCTGCAAAGAATTTTTTCCATTATCGTGGCTGCGAGATATGTTTCTATCAACCTGAAAGTATGAAAGTAACCTTCACAGTGATAAAAAGGAAGGAAGCATCTCTGCGCCGCATGTACTGCATGCATGCAGGCGTCAACGAGACAAAACAGAACATGACCAAAACATAACGGCAAAAGTTGTTTTGACAGCGTTTTCCAGTAAGTAAACCAGAAATACATATTTGAAAATCTGGAGCGCTCAAAGATTCAGTCCCATCGCTGACGCTTGTTAAAATTGAAATAGTGGTGGACCTCACAAGCTGTCGCACATCACCCCCGCTTGTTTAATGATGAGTCTATGCCTTGCAATGTTCTGGCTGTTTCTGTCTGCGCTGATAATTGGTTTAGAATCATGCTGGGTCAAGATGCACAGATAGAGACCCTAACAACAAATAATCTTACATAAACAGCATCGTGATTTACTTTCCTGTGTCAGCGCCGGCCTTGGATTAGAAAAGCCATTGCATCGGTCGCTGTGTTGCCTTACATCATATCATTCAGACCACAAGTGAGCAGAAACATTATTGTGTAAACTGTTTTTCTTCATATTTCCACTTCAGTAGAACATATTGTAATGCGCCAATTTATTTCTCCAACCCAAATGTTAATCATAACCCCGCAGCATCTACCATTTTGATTGATGTAATAACAATGAGCGCCTGAGTCGTGAGCCTCCTCCGTGACTGTTTCCACGCCTCTCCGGTGTTTGAGGGATTCCTTGATCCTCTCCTCCTGCAGATGGGATATCACAACACAACCGTCCAACAATTAAAAGTAGATAAGGAGCTCAGTGGGGAGGCTCGAGGTCAAGCTGCAGCGCACACACAAACGCGCACCGAGGTCAGATAACTAAAGAGATCAGAGCGTATGCCGGTGGTATTTCCTGTGGCACCGACACAGAGGTCTGTCGACAGCGTGTTGTTGTTGTAGTAGTAGTAGTAGTGGTAGTAGAAGCGGGCCAGGGATTAGGCCGTGCTCCTGGTAGGCACAGATCAGACAGATTGAGCGGGGGCTGGGTGGTTTCACAGTCACTTAAGAGAGCGACACACTTGGACAAGCTCCCTTCACTGGGCATTAAACACAATTAAGTCAAGGCACTGGATCCCTCCCCACCTGGACTCTTAAAGCTCCCGGTGCTCCCCTCGCTAGCTGTAAATCCACTCCATCTATCTGGCCTCTGAAACTCGCTGTTCCTCTCGTGCCGCCTCGAACCCTTTCCTCACGCTCTATATAATCTGGCCCTCTGAAGAGCGTCAGCTGTGATTCCGTATATTAGCCACTCGGCGTAGGGACATGACCTTTAGCGGCATTTTCAATTGACGTTTCATTCGCCTGTTTTAATCAGGGAAGCACAAAGGGCCAGCCGGGTGCCTCCCAGCGAATACCTCGCCTCTGAATTATTTAGACGATAGATGATTGAAAGTCTTTCGAGCGCCATCGCACCACTCTCTCGCTCTCTCTCCCTGTCTCTCAGGAGTGGTCTAACTCAGACCACTCGTTCAGTCTGGCTGAGAAATCCAATGCGACTTTACTGTCATCCATATGTGACTAAACAAGAGGCCTTCGCTCAATGCACACTCCGGGCAGTCAATCAGTGCTGGAATTTGAGAAGTGTTAAACAGAGCTTTTATCTACCCTGAGTCATTCAGATACAGTGCTGTACTGTGTCCTCACTTTTAATTGAATCTAGTCACTTCAGAGTCCTCACCAGAGCGCAGGTATCATCCATTCACCTGAGTGCGCTGCTGTATACGCGCTAAAGCACTCTCATCGTCGGACGTGAGCCTGCTGCGCCGCTCTCACAGCTCAAAGGTTGTGGGTTAATGAGGACACTTGAGAGGCGGTTTGCCTGAACTCAGTTTGTGTATCTACAGATCCTATAGGACTCATTAGCCCGGAGGCATCTCTCTCACCACCTCATCAGGCCTGCATTTGCAACCCCAGAGTTTCTCTTACAAATCATGGTATAACATCTCCGAGAGCCCCTTCTGAGTTCGGTGGACTTGTAAAGTGCTTTCAGTCACTTTATTTGCCTGCAGCGCAGCAGGGCCGACCAACAGACTTGTGCCATTAGTCAAACTGAATCCATGCGTGTTTTGCTGGGAAAGCGCTGCACCGCATTTGCAGGTTTATCATCAGTTGCGCCATTTGTCAGTTAAACTTTGTCAGACCGGGAAAATTAGCGCTGCGTGTGGTGCATTCATTATTTTATTCTGAAAGGGGGAAAAAGGAAAGACTTGATTTAACTCCTACCTGATGATGACCGTGTGTGTGTGTGTGTGTGTGTGCACAGTATGTGAACGTGTCCTCGAAGTGTGTTTGTCTGCATGCACAGCAGGTTTGTTGCACATATTGCTGACAGGCATTAAAGTGTTCCGGAGCGGCGGTGCGAAGATGAGAAAGGAGGAGGGGAGTGATGTGAATAGAAGGGTAGAAAGGGCGGCGGTGCGATGATTTACCATGGTGCCTTTCCATTTTTTACCTCATTTAGAATTTTTTTTTATTTTTTTATTTTTTTATTCATGCCAAGATTGCCCGAGGTATTTCATTCTATTAGGTGCAGGCAAAAAATGTCAGCGCTTACCTCCTAGCCTATATTTCACCGGGTGCTGGGCATGTTGCATGGCTCTAATCTCTGATAGATGGAGCAACACATCAGCAGGCGGGACACTCCACTTTGCCAATCAAAGCCTTCCATAAACACTTTCTTGCATTAATGGACTCATTGCAGAGCTCACACACACACACATCAGCGGGGGGGCTTGGCTGGGTGGCAGAGAGGAATTAGGGAATTGCTCCCTCTAGGTGAAGCTCGAGTCTACTGCAGACACTTTTGGAAAGCTGAGAGCTTTTTCGGCAGTAATTACGTCGATGTTTGTTCTGGATTTAACGTAATCAGCTCAAACGTGCAAAACCAGCACGGCCCAAGTCCAATTTTTGCTCTAATCTCTTGCAGAGCTGTTATTGGCTTATTACAGTTGTAATTGGGGTAAATTCTCTCGTCAATGTTTTGGTGATGGATGACAACGTTCGCAATTTCTCGGGCAGCCAGAGGGAAGTTGAGCCTGTTGCACGAGGGCTTTTCCAGTTTGGATTTCTGCTCATTTAGGGCTAACCTTAGCCTATAAATGACAAGTTTGTTCACAAGGTCTGCCATTATGAGCAAAATCTAAAATAAACTTGGTCGACGCTCATTTCGGTAGCTAGCAGTTAAAAACCAGCGACTTACCTGCTGTTTGTTTTCTCACCTCGTCCTCTGTCTTACCTTTTGTCTTTCAGTTATGTGGCTGCGGGCTGCTCGGCGTGGGCATCTGGCTCTCTGTGTCTCAGGGCAGCTTCGCCACCTTCTCGCCCTCATTCCCCTCACTGTCAGCTGCCAACATGGTCATCGCCATCGGCGCCATCGTCATGGTAACGGGCTTTCTCGGTTGCCTGGGCGCCATCAAGGAGAACAAGTGCCTGCTTCTGAGCGTGAGTTAAATCTAAATACCTAGGTCATGCCTCATTATAAATAAAGACACACACTGACGACCATCCAAGCACACATGCAGCTCCCCTCTTATTGTTTTCCTCATGTTAGCCCTTATCTCCCATGCAAATACCAGCATGAATGTCTTTTCGGAGACAGCCTTGAACGTATGTGTTCACACGCCTACGCACATTGGTCACAGGCCGGAGAGAACTGTATTTGTCTCAAGGCCGGAACCTCAGCGGAGGTAGATAGACTGACGGAGGGAGCTCAGTCGGCATTGTATCAAACCTCAGGGGCTCACAAAAGAAAATCAGAGCCGAGCAGTGGGATTCTCCCCTTCTACAAATTAACATCAACGCGCTCATGTCATTTCCATGGCTTCGGTCACAGCCCAGTGAAAGAGCTGCCAGTCAAGGACCCTTTTGTGTCACCTACATGACTGAATTACTGGATGTACATCGCACACGGAGGGATATTTTTGTGCCCCATAAATGAGAACGTTCTATTATTCATTACAAAGACTCCTCTGTCTTGACGTTGCACTGTTTGCCCAAACTTGTACAAGTGTTTTATCTTAAGCACAAGTTAATTATAAAAGTTGAGCCATTGGAATGAAGTTGGCGTGGATGTGAGCAGCGGGAAGAAAAAAAAAATCTTTCATGTATAGAAACTTTAAATGAGAAGTAGAGTTGGGTGCTCTGGGTACTTAACATCACAAACAGCTCAATCCCTTGAAGCTCTTGCATCAGTCAAAAGCCCCACCAAATCCTCAGTGTTCGACATGGCTTCCTTCACCTGCCTAACAACTGTGAAGCAGAGAGAGGAAGAGAGCGGAGTGCAGAGAGGCGGAGGGGGAGGAGGAGGTGGTTGGGGTGAGGAGACGACCGCTGCAATGAGAAAAAAAAAAGAGCGACTTAATGAAAAATCGAGAAGTTCTGACGTTTGTCATTAAGTCTCCTAATACCTCCCGTGAATAGCAGAGTTTTCATATTCAGACACAATAATTCTGTTAGGTGCAGAGGTGTCTGCTAGTCGTCATGGTTGTTGTTGTTTTTCTTGGTCTGTCTGTCCAGCTCTCCACACCCAGGGGTAGATAGTGAGGGTGGGTACGTTGCAGGGGGGGGGTGTTGCAGGACGTGGAAACATCAGAGTGGGTTTAGATCTCCCTGAGCAAACAGATCTGAGCGTCTACCTTGACATATTATCTCTGAAGTTACTCGGCGGACAGCTCTCCCTGGCTTAGAAATATTCGCAGCCTAGACATCCTTTGCAGTAAAATTTCAGTCTCTCTTTTTTGCTGCCAAAAATTGTTTACTGAGACAAATTCAACAGAAAAAAAGAAAAGGAAAACAAAGTGGGTGTGAAAACGCTAAAAAAAATCTGGCTGAGATGTCAGCACTTTAAAACCTTGAAAGTGTGAATTGCTAGCAAATGAGAACATACGCCCACCAAGCTGTGTATGCGTGTGAATACATGCATGCATATCCTCACAGAGATTTAGCGTACCGAAGCTGCTCCTTTAACTTCCGGCGCCGGGAAAATGCGACAAGCCGACTGTAAAGGCACAACAGCAATACACTAAACTGGCAACCTAGATACTCAACTAACAACAAACCGTCTTAACTATTTCATTTGGGCCTTGACACAAATAATAGCCTACCCCCCTCCTCCCCAATGAGCTTGGAATTAATGGGGTTTTCTAAAATCTAGGTTTGCGTGCCTCCTCCCATGCTGTGCACAAGAGCCTGGTAAATATTGAGCTGAAGAGGAGTCAAGTAGGGAGAGGAGAATAGATGCAAGGCTGTGTTGGAAATTAATCTAGGGAGGTATTAAACCTTCTTCCCCTCCTTTCACACATTCGCAAGCCCTCCGGCACTTGGATTCTCCTTTTGTCCTCCCTCTGTCACTCCCACTTCCTTCTCCTTCATCTTTCTTTTTCCTCTCCTTTCTCATCCTGTTTAAGTGTGTGTTGCTGTGTGTGTTCCACTCATGAACGGGCAATCATGAACTGTAATCATAAAGGAATAGGTCAACATTTAGCAAAACATGCTTGCTTGCTTTCTGAGTTGCGAGTCAGATGAGGAGATCAATACCGCTCTCATGTCTGTGTGCTTGAAGCCTTTGTGTGCGATTTGAAGCTACTGCCAGCAGCCACTTAGCTTAGTTTAGCACATAAAGTGGATGCAACTAGCTTAGCTCTGTCCAAAGGCAACACAATCTGACTACCAGCACCCATAAAGCTCACAAATAATATTGTTGTTGTGACTGTCAATGAGGTTGCCAGGCAACCAGAGAGACTCCAGTCCAGTGCATAATTCCCCATGAAACCTTAGCATATCCTGTTTCCTCTTTGACTAAACAACAAGATGTCTCTTAGCGAGCTTCAGAGGTGTTACAGGTATTTTTGTCACATTCAGACAATGCTAGCTGTTTCCAATCTTTAAGGCCCGGTCCTTTAAGCTAAGCTAACCTGCTGCTGGCTGAAGTTTTATTTTTTACCGCACAGATAATCTTAGAGAGCAAATAAGCATATTTGACTATTCCTCTAACCTAGATTGACTGATTGGGTTCCCATGCAGAGATATAGAGAAGAGATCACACACCCACACGTTTCATTTGAGGGCAGAGCATCAAAAGCACCACCACAGATGCAGAGCTCATTAAAGAATGTATCAAAACTGTCATGTATGTAATCTAACATCATGTAACGGCTGTTTTTCCTCTCAGGCCCGTCTCTCTGATTTATATTCAACATGTTTTCGACAGCATGACAAGGTTGATTTTACAATGCTGCCGAAGCAATTGTTGAAACATTTCTCTCCCACCTCTCTCTGACAGTTCTTCATTGTCCTGCTGATAATTCTCCTGGCGGAGCTGATATTGCTCATCCTGTTCTTCGTGTACTCAGATAAGGTGAGTTCATTGTGTTGTGCTCATTGTGAGTTAAAGCTTCAGTCTGTTATTGTTCCACTTAACTCTAAAATATTTTCTTATGCAGTCTAACACTTCACGGCGGCTTATTCATAGTACGTGTGTTTGTGAGTGAGAAAGTTTCCGAGGCTGTGAGGCATACGTTCCAGTTTGTGCCTTGGGACATTCATATCTTAAAGTGTGCAAACACAAAAAGCAGTAAAAGGTGTTAGTGTGATAAAAATGTCCACGTTCCAGTTGCTTCCGGGGATCTGAGTCCACTCTTTTTATATTTGGTTGTTTCCGAGGCAGGAGGTTGAATGTCTTCATTCTGCCATTAACCCTGCAGTCAAAGGTTAGGCCACAAAATGCAGCCCAATCCCCACCAGTTGGCTCCCTGTAATTGGTCCCAGGCACATTTCCCACGACCCCTACACGGGTTCAAGTCAGGTGCGTGCCTGTGTGGTACAACAGATGCCGATATGTCAAGCTGTGGAGGTTATTAACATCCATGAACACACTAGATTCCTCTCCATGTTTGATTAAATCGACCGACAAATGTTTCCCACTGAAGATGACAAATGTCTTGCGCAGGACAAGCAATGAAGACTTTGGTTTTCAAGGGCATGCCATTGATAGATCCATCTATTTATATATTCAAAGTCTCTATGTCGCCTGGCCCTCGGGACGACGGCTAATTCTCTCTCTTTGTTCTGAGGTTATTGCTCAAACTTAGTCTCTCAGGCAGATAAAGGAATTCATTTAGCAGCCAATCCATTCTCAGATTTGGATCAGGTCTCGGAGGCACACCCTGTCAGGAGTAAATATGTCTGCTGCCTTATCTCCAAAATATTACCGGCTTAACTTTTGGAGAAAAAAAAAAAAAAACCTCCACACCCTGATCCCTCCAGTGGAATTTTAATAGAGAGCCTCTTGACTTCAGAGCAGCGCCTTCCCACATCACCTGTGAAACCAGGAAAAGATAGCCAAGTAGGGCTGAGGATTTCTTAAATGTGAAATCAAATGAGTCCACGTTAGCAGCGAAGAGAGCATCAGCCAGGGAGGGGGGCAGAAATGTCTCACTCACACAAATTGCAGTGTATAGCAACCGTATTTTATGTTCCTCCCATCTTGCCAAACTACAGCAGTGTTTATCCTGGCTTAGACCTTAATGGGATGTGATGCCATGATAATGCTGATCACTAGCAAATATATTTCCCTTTATTGGTCTTCAAATGTCATTGGAAAGCAAGGCCATCACGCCAAATTATATGTTATTGGAGATGGCATTTTCAGGCTGCCACCAAATGAGACGTCCTGCAAATCTGAGTGAATTGTGTGATGCTGTTGCTCTGATGGCATTTTATGTTAAATAATGTCAGGATTAAATGAAGGACAATCGGTGTCCATCACGCAAGGTCCTCAGATGTTGCTGTTTTCTCTCTCGCCTTTTGCTTGCTTGCTTCCTCTCCGGCGAGATCTCATATGCCGTGTGAGGCTCTCCTCGCCGTCCGCTACAGGCTGTGATCAGAGGAATCACTAATTCACTTCTCCTATTTGATCTCCTAATCACAAGGCATTTATTAACAAGTCTGGAAGACGTACAGTGGTTGGCAGCTTCTAAAATGTGTATCGACAGAAGCCCGCAAAACAGATATTTTAGGCTTTCAAATAGGTCATCTTTAAGTCATGAGTGACGCCTCTGCGAACTGTGATCCTTCCTGGTGACAAGCTGTCAACGAGATGTGGGGAAGAGACGAACATACAATATCTGGTTTTGCTGAAGGAACACATTTTTTTCCACTGCTTTCATTTAGTTACCCTGTCTTCCCCCTTACTTCTGCATTTCCACCAGTTTAATCCCGCTTAAGAGGTACTGCACTTTCTACTTAATGGAAAATTTCTCCCTCTCCCTCCTTCCTCTTCCTCAACCTAGCAATTTTGCCTCCAGGTCTGGTTTATATGTAGGTACCCCCTCTTTCTCGCCACAGCCCAATGGCATTAAGCTCTCTGATTAAATGCCACGTAGAGGCCATAGTATAATAAAGGCTGGCCCTGCAGTTAGCAACCAGCTGACTACAGCAGATGCCTGGGACACAAACCAGATTACAGCCATCCGTCTTTAATGCTGTGACCTCATTGTGCCTCCGTCAAACCAACAAAGCGAGCAGAGAACACCAGCATAGGTTTATTAGCCCAGAATAAGGAAAGGAGAAGAAATGGGGAGGTGGAAGTGGGAGAAGCAAGTGGACACAGGTGAGAGAAAAAGGGAGGTGAGATATTTGAGGCAGAGGGAGGGAAGGAAGATGAATGTGTTAAGAAGGAAGGTTGCTAGAGGAGAGAGAGAGAAGTAAAAATAGGGAGGAAATGAGGACAAATGTGACAAAAGTGAGGTGAGCCGTCACTGTAAAGTTTTAGAAAGTCCAGTAAAAGACACTGATATCACGGCATGGTGAATAAAAGGCTAGACCACACACATTAAACGTCCTAACAACCCAAAGATCCAGCAGACACATCCAGTCACGTGTTGCATTTGTTTACAGGCAAGAATTATGTCGAATCCCCAGCCATGCATTACTTTTTCCAGACCAATTACAGAAAAGTAGTAGGGGTCTTCCCCTCGCTCCGTCACGTGCCCTGGCCTCAGGCTACCCAGCACAGGCTTGCAGAGCAACCGAGGGAATTAAGTATCCTGTTTAATGATGTGCTGTTGGGGACCTCTGGCTGTGATGCCGTTTCTCTCCACATCATTTATTACACTTCCCGGGCAGTTAGTTAACGCACTTGTCCAGAGCTGTGCAATGAGAGCAACAGTAAAATATTGTTAGCTACGGTTCTTAGGACCCAGTGTGGCCTGACAGTCTGCATATGACTCAAAGAGTGATTGTGACACAGAGTATTGAACACTTTTAAAAGAGGTAACTTAGATTGAGTGTAACAAAAAGGAAGATGCTCTGGTTTGACTTGAGTTTATCCCTGAGCTTACAGCTAATGATGGAAGATGTGGAGTGACTGTCACTTTGGTGTTCGGTTATGAGGTAACACTCTCTGAATACAGCTGACTGGAAAAAAGCCAACAGTGTCTCTGTGATCCTGACAGCGTAGAAAAAGATTCTCTTTCTTTCACATGAAGAGAAGATAAAATATGTGACAATTTGCTCTGAATCGTGTTGCTGTTTAAGACTTCACAGAGTGAGTCATATTTAAAGGCTGAAGATAACATGAGACAGGGGGAGCTGAGATGAGCAGGGAATAGAAATTTGGGGAATAATCCTGAAAGGTAGAAATTTGGTCTGTCTAGAGTTCTCTCCTTCATAGTGAAGACCATGGAGTGTCTATAAAGATGTATGGCATGAATGCACCCCAAATCTCAATGGCCCCCTGGTGGCTGGTCCCAGTAGAGGTTATAAACCCCCGCCCGATCAGACAGTTAGCATTAGTGTCCACCTTGGAGGTTACCATTGGCGTGATTCTGATGCCTAATTTCATTGATAATCCCTAGGTACTTAATACATTTACATACAGACATATACATCATCAAAATGACCTCAACCACAAACAATGCAGCTTGGCTGAAATGAAGCAGCTCTGATGTCATGGTAAATCATAGCAGAATATGTGCTTAATATGTGAATTCACAAGAACCGTCATGAGAATCGATTGATTTCTCCAGAGTGCACATAATTAGTATGTTGTGTTAATGATGTGCATGTGTCAACAATCAGCCCCGGTATTCTAGGAAGGTGAATCAACAAGTAAAGAAAGGAGTGTTTGAACTGGCTATGATCAATATTTTACATTACCAGCAAATCACATTAGTACCTGAATGCAAAGGGGGTTGCACATAGTGACAAAGCCATCAGTGGACTCTCTAGTTCCCCTGATCTTTGTAGTTGTTCATGCTTAAGGTCTCAAAACCTGCCTTACGCCACACAGAGTTGACCAAGTGGCAGACATTCAAAGCTAGCAACTAGCTAAATAGAAGCATTTCGCAAAATAAGAGCAGGAGATGGTGGAGACCAAAGATAGAGCTAAAAGTAGAATGTGTATTGCCACATGGCCAGAAACATGACTCCAAATGAATAATCCACTCTTTGCAAACATCTTAAGGTTAGCTGAAAAGGTGTTTTGTTCACAGCTTGTGTCCCCAAAGGTATAGTATATATAAAATATATATAGTACAGATTTTTCAAAGCTTGTTTTTCTTTGACCTACATCTTGGCTCGCTCAGTCATGCATGGCACTCTCTCTTGTTTTCCTGCCAGTGTTCACAGAAGGTGGCAGACCACTAAAAACTTTCCTTTTTTAATCTGGCTACATCTTTACACACAGTATATACCATTTGTCTTATTTCACAGATGGGTTGTTTTTTTTGTTCCATTTAGTTGGCTCCTTTCTCCGAGTGGTAATATGTTTAGTAAACCACCTGCATAGTCTGTGGGTTTTTATTTTATTTATTTTGCGAAATTGTACTGCAGAGACTGTGATTCATTCATTAAACACTGTAACATCGTTTGAAGAGTGTAATCGCTCAAAGTGATGAATAGCAGTCGGGTAAAAGTGAATAAAACTCTGCAACACCAGTGCACTAATTGCTCTTCGCTGCACCCATCACGCCACCTACTGTAAATAAAGCAATAAGCAATACTTTCATGTGTTTTGTGAAGTCCAACCACCCTGTCAGACATCGGTGGTCAGCCAGTCGTCCTCAAAGGCAAAACTAATGAGAAAGAAATACAAGAGCATCAGCACTGGGATGCAACTCAAATGTGTCTTCGATGGAGGAATAAGTCACCAACATGGCACGGATGTGACCTTTGCTGTCTGAACAGAAAAATTGGGCCGAAACACCAACGACAAGAGCAGATCTTTTGCATTTTTTGAAAATTGGAGCAGACAGCTCAGTCACGGCTGTGTACTCTGGTAATGAGTAAGCAGAGTGGTTCGCTGTCTGCTCAGTGACAGCCTACCTGCTCCCCAAAGTGTTTGCATGTCACCAGATCTGGGACTAGGGAATTATTCATGTCTCTGTATTTGGATCAGGTAAAACCAAATGAAATGTGCCTGTGAGACTTTGGTAGAGTTGGAAAATCATTTAAAACATCAGTAAGGAACAGCTTTTATTACTTTAACATTTGGTAATTTATATACTGGCTGCAGGTATTGTGTTCTAACAGCGTCTCAACTCACAGACAGGTGTTTATCAGACAGTCCACCACCCACTCTCTGCTTCTCTGCTTTAGTACACAGTGACATAAAACACACATCGATTTGCATGAAAAGCTTATTCCTTTCTCCGTACTATCAACACATATATCTGTTTTCTCGACTCGTGTGTGTTCTCCGGACCCTTTGGATTTCTGTGATGAATGTGCTGTCCTGTATTGCTGAGTATGGGCTCAGGTCAGCCCAGAGGAAACCACAAGCTTATCTATGTAATGAGAAGCATGAGTGGTGTCTCTGGGTTTTGCAAACATGCCGCGCTTGAGGTGCGGCCCTGACGTCATTTGGCAACTTTTGAGGGGCAAACATGTCAGGAGTTAGATGTCGTTGAGGAATGGCACCAGACTTTTATTTGTGAACAGTTTCCAGTACCAGCAACGCGAGCTTCAGTCAAGAAGTTAGTTTTTGTTATCAGAGGAAAAAATAGGCTAATGCAACAAAGATGTGTTTGTATCTGCTCCTTTTGCATGGAGAAAAATGGGGCAGAGTGTTGCATGATCAAATCCCTGTTTGTTCTGGAGTCATTTGTCTGCCTCTCGTTAGCGGTAAATCTGGATCATTAAGTTTCATTTCAGGCCGTAACAAAGACTTCCACACATGAAATGGAAGATGTGCAGAGACTTACTGGAGACTCAGAAGATGATTTTTATTGTAGTAGGGGGGCCCCCCTACTACTCTCTGGTGACTGTGCTAGAGCGAGGAGTCAGTAATGAGCAAGCAGCATCACATATAGCCTAGATGGAGAGGAGAAGATAGACGATAGAAACAAAGTGCAAGGCAGAGACTGATGACGCCGCTCTTCATCTCATTTCTCCGCACAAGGACAGATCTGGTAGGGCCCCGCCGCCCGAGGTGCTGTACACAGACTTGCTCCTCCGCATCAGTGAAGTTTCAGAAAGAAGAATGTGATTTCAAATGATACTAATTTTATTTCAAAGGTTTTAGAGGATGTTTTAAATGGGGTTTGCACGATTAATGATTACTAAAGCATTTTATTGCCAGGGAAACTTTAATTAATCGGGGGGAGGGGGTTCACTTTTATGTTTAATTCAGCAAATAGATTTCTTATGCCTCGCAGCTCAGAAAACAAGGGTTTGAGGGTTTTTGCTTCCCACTAATAAATTGCTGAACCACTTAACTGAAAGCTTAATCTCATTTTCTGTTCAAAGGAAGGTTTAGTTTGTCTTTCATATATAGCTTTATCTACAGAGTACAGGTCTACATTTATAAACACACGCTGACATTTTCTACCAGGCTGCTTCAATATTTCAGTTTGTTTTTAATTGAGGGATTTCCTGAACAGCTTCCAAACAATGTCTAGCTCAACAGCAGTCCTCCTCCCGCAACTAAAGAAATTGGTGAATAACTGGAGAAAGCTTGTCGTGTGAGGCAGTGACAGACATACTGCCCCGTCTCTTATTGTGTGCTGACTTTCTTTTCCTCCCACGAACAGTCTGTGTCCTTCAGCTTTAAATATTAAAGCAAGTTTGGTTCCTGGTTGTCGCGATATAACTTGTGTTGCCTGTGAATATGCTCAGCGTGGCTCCGGCAGTGTATGTCATTTTTCCGGTAATAATTACGCCTTATCTGAAGCGCCTCTCAATCTGTCCTGGCAGTTAGCAAATCCCCACGGGCAAAGCGAAGTGCAGGAGAACTAAAGCTCTGATTTTGTATCTCATTAACACATCCAATGAGATATTAATCTCCATCAGACATGGCACAACCCTGAGCACATTGTTGGGGTTCAGTCAAGAGGAAAATGATTCGCTAGCTCTGCTCAAGGGCACGTTGAAGCCATTTGTGTGTGGCGCGAAGCAGCACATGACGTGTCAGATCTGCAGTCATCACGCAAAAGCACAAGTCACTGTAGCAGAGTTATTTCTAGATGACAAGAACACAAAGGTTACTTTTACATCCTAGCCATTGCTAACATTCACGGGTAAAAGAAAACCTCGATCAATCAAACACAGTCCTCAACTAAAGAGGCCTTTGCTGCATGACATGGAAACCACAATTATCACTTACATCTCTAAAGAAAAAGACAGTGACACATTCGAAAAGGGCTCTATAATGTGAATACACTTGTACAACCACTCAACTGCCATCTGCCGTCGGTATAAAAGACTATAATTAATGCTACTATATAACTTACTTGACAGTTCTTGGTCAAGCAACCCCGTTAAAGTACAGTCTGTAACCAAGGCTAATGTTGTCGCTTTTGTCCCCAGGTGAGTGAGAACGCCAAGCAGGATCTGAAGGACGGGCTGGCTCTCTATAACTCAGACAGCAACATAGGCCTGCGAAATGCCTGGAATATCATCCAGGCAGAGGTAAGCAGACCTCACACCACGCTTGACATTGAATATTAAAAACATTACTTTGAATGTTCATTCCCAACACTAAAAGTGATACATAAATGCATAAGTTTTGCTGAAACATTCCAACTAATGTGCTTCCTGGCTTGCAGCTTTGGCATTAATGCGACATTAAAAGTCAAAAGTGGCTGCTGAAGTACCCTTCATTCTATTATTGCAGTCGTCTAAAGCAAAGGGACTAATTGCGACGCTTGTTACATTAAAGTTAGTCTGAGGTCTCCCTGGACTGACGGGAAGCATTAACTAATCTTGTTTCCTGTCCGTGTGTGTCCATGTGTGTCTATGTGTGTGGTATTAACAGTGGAAGTGCTGCGGTGTGATAGCATACACCGACTGGCACGAGGCCCTAAAGGAGAAGGTAGTTCCTGACCGCTGCTGCCAGGAGCATTATCAGAACTGTGGGCGCAACGCCACCAACATGTTCTGGAACAGGGTGAGTTCACATAGGCCTTAGTGTAAAAGCAAACAGGTTTTCTGTTACAGATACACAAAATAGTACAACAGACACTCATAAACAGCCACAAAGAGACACAAAGATACAACAAAGAGAAACAAAAGCACTACATGCGTAGATGCAAAACAAACATAAAGGGAAGCAAAATAAACACAAACAGATGCAAAATGATTCTAAAAAGACTCAAAACCACTACAAAGAGATTCAAAATAACCACAAAGAGACACAAAAAGATGCAAAACAACTACAAGGGGTTGTGTCTTTTGTTGCTCATATTCATGCGTCTTTGTGTTCTCTACTATGTGGGAGGGGGATGGCTTTTTACATGTTTGTGCTCATTGTCTGATTATGCATCCATGGATACTTGTGGGATCACTTGCCAGATTCGTATCATGTCGTTTCACATAAAGCTGTGTTTGAATACATTTTTAAACATAGATGCTGGTTAAAATATTCATCCTGATTCAGGACATCATCTAGTATTAGTACAGGATTCACACGGGACATAAAATCATAAATCTTTCTTATATATATTTGGTTGCTCTGCTCGGTAGCGCCAGCTTTTACTACCCTCTGTGTGTGTATCGAAAGTTGTTTTTAAGTTTTCATCTCATTGCCAAATTCCGATCACGGCAGACTTATTTCCATTATGCATGAGACAACAGCCCTTTTCTCTAAAAAAAAACCTTGCAGCAACAATGTTCACCAATCTACCCCCATTACAAGTTTAATCTGCTATTGGTCTGGCATGTGGTTTGTTAGCAGGTCCAAAGTAGGGGATTAAAAGCTGTAATATAATTGCCAAAATGAGAATAGGCAGACATTGAGCTAGTCCGTTGGGAAATCGCAGCACTAAAAGCTTATGTGTAATCCCGCCCAGAGGAGACGGTCACACGCTATATAGTTAAGTCTTACATGCTGCCTCAGCACCCACACTCAACGAGGGGCACCACTCTGCAGCTGAAACCACCATTAAGTCCTTCACCCCACCTCCCTGCCAGTGAGTAACCTCTGACTGAACCCAGGTGGGAATACATTTAAGAGTCAGTGCACACATCTGCCCATATGGCCCATAAGTCTCCATATAAAAGTCCTCACTCATGGGTAATTCATTTGTTTTAACACCTCATCTTGTAGTTTATTCATCCAAAGGTATATCTCAGAGGTAAGAGATGGCTTTTTCTGGAAAAGCGTGACCCGGATGGCGACATGATTTCTCAGCCGCACTGCAAAATGCACATTTCCCTAGTGGCGTCCTCACGAGCTTTTGTTCCATTGTAGGGCTGCTTCGAGAAAGTGGAGGAATGGCTGGATGAGAACAAGCACCTGCTGGGAACCATCGGCATGGTCATCTTAGTAGTCCAGGTAGGAGGCTTGTGATAAGTTCTTCTCTCCTCTTTTTTTTTTGCGTTTGTTTTTCCTCCTTTTTTTGCCTTTTGTTGTCTGTGTCTGCCTGTCTGGCAACAAAAGTACATCCAATGGCCTCCATGCCACCATCTTCTCCTGAGAAAGTTATGAGGCCTGTGCTCAGTGGGCGTTCTCGGCACCCACACATCTTGAAACACTGAAGTCGCTGTCTTCCGCACCCTGATCTTGTCTGGGAGAATCGCAGACACCTGGCTTAGTGCCAGGCAGGCTGTAGTCACGTATAACAAGCCATGAGAAGATGGGAGAGTGGAGGTACTGAATATAGAGCAGCAGGTGGAGAGTCGCAGATTAAAGGCACTGTAGGGAGAGGTGATAGACGTTCCTCCTAACAGACCACTGTCATTGTCTTAAACTCTGCTTTACATCTATCCCTCTCCTCACAGTAAGTGCCTCACTATCTTGGCAGTTGTTCCACTTACTTGGAGGTTGTGTCCTAAAAGTGTCTCCAAACTGAGCAAAGAAAAGTCTATTTTTCCGCCTTACATTCGCACAAATTCAACTCGTGGAGAGTTTTTTGCTTTTTGTGTTTGTTCAATTCAAGCAGTTCCACTCCACTTTAGCTCCTACTCAGGCACATCTTAATTTAACTCACAGCTCTACCGTCTGTGTACCTTCCACCTTTAGGTATCATGAGTACATGTCACTCACTCTCAGTGGGCAACTTTCCAACCAAATATAGTGCAAACGTTGCTTTCCAGAACATCTACAAAAGAAAATGCAGTTTAAAGAGTGTTCCATTCACTGTTGTCATGTCTTCAAATATTAGGGGATAAACAGCTGGCGGCAGAAACTCTCCAACATTGCAGAAGAAGAGTAAGGCGCACTGAATATGATTAAAGCTAAAACAAACTATCTCTATATCCCTATGTCTATGTCCATTTCAGTACACACATACATGGTGTTTTCATCTCTTTGAGTCTCACGCTTTATGTACGCATGTCTGTCGTGATTTGAAAAGAACTCAAAATTCAGTTCGTTCTTTGTTTGAACATCTGCACTTCACTGCTGAAGAAAATCTTGGGTAGCAAAAAAAAAAAACCCCTTAAAAAAAAAGCTAAATTGACTTATTAACTAAATTAGTCACGGTACACAGAGTGTACTCTACCTCGATTATTTTACTGAAATGATAACAACAGACTCAGAGCTGACCAGCATGCACCTGCCAATAATTATGAAGTCATAAAACAGAACTATATATAACAACACAAGAACTAGAACTGAGAAATGTGCAAAAAAAAAAAATATATATATATATATATATATATATATATATATATATATATATATACATATATATAAAAAATCAGGGGTGTCCACACTTTTTAGGCTTGCGAGCTACTTTTACAATGACCAAGTAAGAATTATCTACCTACATTGAAAAAAAAAAAAATTATATATATATATATACACACACACACACACACACACACACTGAGTATACTGTATATATAATCTGTATTGTACATATACAATATATGTTGGCACACCTTGCATAACTGCTCTTAGCAGCTTAGGGGAACCAGATGCTAGAAGAGAAGAGATCTCAGACTGGCTGCCTGTCAATCCATCATTGTATTGTACGTCAACCACGTGTCAAATGCCATAGTGAATGGATCGATAATAGACTAACATCTAAAACATTTTGTTTGAATGGCACACGATCTACCCGCACTACCTTTGCGATCTACTGGCCAATCATGATCGACATATTGGGCACCTCTGTAATAAATGTATTTAAGCATGTGCTACTATGGCTCTGTTGCAGCTGCCTCTCTGTCACTGTAGTCTCTCTCAGTGTCCTGCCCACAGCATCTGATTGGTCATACATCACCATATAATGTAATAGCATGAGATTAACGGGCCACAGACAAGCAAGCAAGCGTTGTTCTACTCATGAACACCAGAGATTGCCCAACCCATGAGAATCTGGTTGCAGAAGAGCATATCGGCCAGAGCCGAGCAGAAGGCATCAGCCCAACTGCACTGTACTTCATCCTTTTCATTTTTCATGCTTTCAGTATTTCCTCTTTCTCCTGACTTATTTTCCCTGGCCTCCCGGCCCCGACTGTGACTGTGCTCATGCAGGACAAGCCTTCACTTTGCTAATCCATGAGTCCATGGCTCGCTCAGAGCAAGGTGTCCTCACTATGAAATCTCCCTGCTGAGATTCTGCACAGTGTTAATGTCCTCAGGGGAGGATGGTGCTCAGGCTTCGGTGTGAGTTCACAACTTCGCTGAGGGAATGTCAGCATTATAGTTTGGCCAACCTTAGATCGCTCTGTATTCATGAGAAGATCCCACTCTTCTTACATGGGCACATGGATTTATTCAAACTCGCTGCATCCGACACAATCTCTCCCTTGTCTGTTCGCTCTTCTTCAGACACACTCACAAAGTATGCACATGCAGTGATAAATATCAGCCCTGTTTGGAGACTGATAAAGACTTTGCTTCCAGTGAAACCCCACAACACCGACTCAGCTGACATTGATTTTAATGATCTCTCTCCCCCTCTGTACACACCATCCTCACTCTGATTCAGGTGAGGGGTGAGAGAGTGGAGAAACAGGCCTTGAGCTGTCGGATTAGCTGACTCAAAGGCAAAGTGAAGGACATGACAGTGACGAACATCATGAAAAGTTGATGCCCCACAACTCTGTAATGTTACATAACGGCCAGTGGTGCAGAGAACCAGCTTATGAATGATTCAGACCAGCAGCGAATATGACAGACTTTGGCAAAAGCCTATATGTATATCTTCACCCACAATGGATTCAGAAATGTCAGCCGTGTTTATATTGAGATGATGAGTGAGCTTTGAAGGGTCCTGTAGGAGCGACTGTCATTCCGCCTCCCTCAGAATGACTGAAGCAGACAGCAAAAACTTTGAGCCACATGTAAATAATTGGGATGATTTGAAGCACTAAGACGGTTTTTCATTGGTTCTAACTCCCTCTTAGCTGGATGTTTACCTCAAATGGCGCTTCGTCTTTTGATTGACAGCGGCTTTAAGGTAGCATTTTCTCTCAAGCAGCCCTACGAATTAGGTTTTGGCTGAAACTAAAGGAAGGGAATCAGCAGCTTTCTCAGGCTAATCACATCCCGTAGGAATCCCCAGTGGAGGCTGTTTGCAGGAAGTCCACGTTGCCTTTTTAGTAAAGACTGTGCACCATACAGTGCTTTGCAGTTTCCCTGCCATCCAAACTTTGCCAGATAATGGTTTTAGGATCAGCCTTGTGACTGTGTTTGATGTTGAAGTATCAGGGGTAATGGAAACTTCAAAGAGATAGCTGGCTACTTTGATTCAGTGGCATCTCAATTTACATCATTGACTTAATGCTTGCGCACGTTGTACTTTTTTTTTTCCATCACAAAGATTCCAGAGCTCGCGTTTGAAGGCCATCTGAGAGGCAGAGAGTGAACGGAAATGTGCTCGCTCTTCACCACAGGATTTATTGTGCATCAAAAAAATGCACGGCGGGCCCAAGGCATCAACATCAAAAAGAGCACGCAGAGGCACACATGTACCATACATAAACACGCACATATACAGCGGGCTGTATAAACACACTTTACATGCAGACACAAATTCACGATTTCCTTCTCATTTTCCCCCGCAGCTCCTGGGCATGGCGTTCTCCATGACGCTGTTCCACCACATCCACAGAACGGGGAAGAAGTATGACGCTTAGCCATGGAGGGGAAGGCACCAAATGGAGAGGAGCCCCACTGCCTGATGGGATAAGACTCTGATTTAAACACCCCTGCCCCCCGTCTCACCCCACTTTACAACATCTATAGAGCATCATTTGCCCCCCCCCCTCTGTCTTATTCCCCCACACTTCCCAGACCTCTTGTATAGATTCCAGCTGTGTTCCCACTCTGTTCTGCTCTCTCCCTCACTATTCATTTTGCCAAAGAGCAACACAACTGGAAGAGAAGGGACACCTACTTTTGGCAAGGAAGAGAGTCCCATTGGTTGACACTCCTCTCGAGTACATTTCTTTTTTATTTTTATTTGATTTTCTTGGACTAACAATTTGCTGGAACGTAGGGGGGAAGGAAGGAAGTAAGAAAGGAAGGACTCTGTGACAATGAAGACTTTACTAATGCCCACAAACCCCACTCCGAGGCAAAGAGAACATATGAAACTGATAAGACCCTCCACCACTTTTGTTTGAGTGGAGTTGTTTGTTTTTTTTTCCTCATGTCAATTAAAGTCGAGCCCCATTTTCACTTGTAAATGAACAAAAGTTCCAACATGGCATGCTAGTTTTCTACTTTACTGATTTATCTTTTTCGTCGAAATGTCTTCATTTTGTCTAGCTTTTTTGTAAGTGTGTCATCAACGCTCCCGTGGAATGTAAGTGTCGAACAGATCAGTGCAATGAGCTCTTAGACATGCAGTGTCTGTGTGTGTGTGTGTGTGTGTGTGTGTGTGTGTGTGTGACTGAGGGGACTAGTTTCTGACATGAGGGGCACAGGCACGTCGCGGTGGCGTTTAATGTAATCCATGATTCATATTTTTTTCATCCGGCTGTAGAGATTTGGGTAAAGTGAGCGTGGTGGAGGAACGTCATGTAAGTGTGAGGAATCGTCAGTGGATTTATTTTATACCAAATTCTGCAATATCCTATGAATAATAAATTGTATGCACACGCATGCACACACACACACACACACACACACACACACACTTTGTACTGTCACGCAGCAGCCGTATTCCCATTTCCTTTGAGACGATACAAATGGTGTAAAATGGCTGTTTATTAGAGCTCCACCAATACTGTCAAGTGAAGAGATCTGGGTGATGAAGTTTCTCCTTTGAGAATACAGACTGAATTTTGTAAGTGTGTGTGTGTGTGTGTGTGTGTGTGTGTGTGTGTGTGTTTGTGTGCAGCTTTTTGGGTGTGTTTTATCACTTTGTCCAAGCTGCAGAGGAGGAAAAAATCAGTACATAGAAACACAGAGTAGCAAGGGCACGAGGGGCAAGAACAGAGCAGACATGTTGCCTCCCTGCTGCCATCAATTGTGTTAACGGAGGCGGCTGGAGACTTTCTCTTTTATATTTTTGAGATCTCATCCATTCGCTCGGCCCTCCTCATTCTTTTTCTCTCTGCCTGTCAACTCCCCTGCCTCCGTTTTTCTTTTTTTCACCCCAATTTTCTTCCCACATGTCAGAAAGCAATGAGCTTTACACTCCATATGTACACAGCACCTCTGCTGACATTCCTGTTCATCACGAGGTGACACCTCAGGTTTGCAACTTTGCCCTTTTTACGTAAGCTTCCTTTTCTTTGCAAGTCACAGAGGAGGGGGCGGCGGGAGAGTAGGCAGATCAAAGCTGAGACAGATATGGCAGGTATGGATAGGTATGGCAACATGCCCTGTAGGACATGTCTGTTTACCACTGATTCGCTGCAGGAAGCCTGAGCTCCAGCCTGCCTCTTTAAGACAGAATATACTCCTCATCTGCTGTGGCGACTTAAAGAAAATGCCCTCAAGTGTGTCTGCTCTAGGCGTCACAATGTCTGAGTATAGAAGAGGTGGTGGCGGATAGGACTAGCTTACTGTTGAAGGTGCAGTGTGTAAGAATTTAGCTTAAAACATTTACAAAAGGTAAAATTCTGAACTAAATATAAGGAAATAACAGTTTTGACATTATATAAAGACTTGTGTATTGTTGAGGAGATATCAGCTCAAGTTAGCATGCCAAACAGCTAGCCTTGGCCCATCCTGGCTCATTATATCAATTTGTAGCTCACGAGGCCACAGTGAGTCACTGTGCGGCCCAGTCTGCTCACAGTCCAACAACAAGGTGGTTTTCCCGCCAGGTTCATTTCCTGACACCTTTGAGCTGACACCACCACGACCTGCGGTCAGCCCCGTAGAGGTGGATGCTGACTGATGCTCGACCTTCCCCTCAGTCCTCTCCTGCCTCACACCTACCTTGTCTGAACCTGCTGTATTTTAATCATCCCTGGAGTCACAACCCCCTCCCATCCCAGAAACTTATCTAGCCAGTCATGTTGTTGCACTGTCACAAGCAAGCAAGCCAGATTTAACTGGTGATTCAGTACGAGCAGTTTTTTTTTTCCCTGGCCACCTGTGCTAACAGTAGCTAAAGTAAGCAGCAGTTAGCAACGATGAGTGATATGGGGTATAAATTGAGCAGGTGGCAAATTCTTACGTGTTGCACCTTCATTAAAGAATCACGTTGGCTTCGGTTGTGTTTGGATGTCGTGAGTTATGAGGGCGTTGGACTCACCAAATTAAATGCTGAAGTTGTGGCTACAGCATTTCAGCAACGTTCAACGGGGCAAGGAACAAACAATCCGACATGTTCTAGACAAGCCAAAAACCATCTTTTAGTTCGATTTGTCTGTCCGATGTAACAATGTCCTTTTTTTTTCCTTCGCCATGAATGCGGCTGTGAGGAGCTGTTGGCATCTTTCAAAATCAGACCTATGGTGATACGAAGGGCCTACACGTCCATGAAGGTGTTTTCTTCTGGCATTTTCTGCCAGGCAATTGCTGAATCGACCATCTATTGTGTGAATTTTGGAGGGACAGTGTGATAGTACATTATGTAGCAAATAGAGAGTGATTTCAGACATAGCCTATTTTTCTAGCTCTGGTACAGGAAGACGCCAAGCTCCAAATTGCTGAGTTTCTTTTTCTCCAACAGTCGAAAAACGATGAGTAAAAGAGCAGACCTATTTGACTTGCTAAAAAGACAGATAGTAATATCGGACAGCAATTCCAGAGGCCCAGAACTGGGATATTTCCCCATCTTTCCCCATAAGACAGATTTTTAGAAATGTTGCCACGTCCCCAGAGCAAAGAAAGGAACTTGCAGTGTAATAATGGATGTGAATGATGGGCAAATCTACAAGAAAAACCATGAACTTGAATTATCCTTTAACAGGAGAGGACGGGTGATTATATGTTTGCTGCTGTTGGAAACTGGGTAGAGAAATCATTGGGACCAGAAATAACTGCGTTCTAAATTATGTCCAAGGTAATCGTTGACAGGAAAGTTTGTTGCTTTGGATGAAGCCTTGGAACTCAGACGCTGTGCTTTGCTGCCTCACGGGATAACAAATGACACAGTGAGGAAAACAGAAATTCACTCACTAGACATTCTTCTCATCTGGCAGCATGTATGCCTCAGAGTATCACCTGAAGTCATTCATGACTTTTTGTTATTGGTTTAATAATGGCTTAATCTGAGGGACCCAGTTTTAGGACTGAGGGTGGTTTTGTGCGTCAGGAAGCAACAGATTTGGACTGTGATGTGCAGCGACCCTGCTGGCTGTGATTCACTGCCTGCCCTCCATATGCTCCAACTCTTCTTGTTGTGTCCACGGGGGGAACATGACAGCTGCTGATGTACAGCGCAGGCACGAGTGGTCACATCTCCTCTGCTTGGCTGCCTCCACAAACTCTCCACACATCCCTTATTTACTGCCTCTCTCCGCAGACACCCGGCACTACATATACAGTAGCTGGCAGCGCTGACACTGAAGAAATACAGCTGTGCGCTTTAGATGGCTCCAAGCAGCTGTAAGGTATATTCTGCACCTGGGAGAGGTTATAGGAGAAATGGCTGTAACTGTTGTGTAAATCAGACCGGAGATGTAACTTTACTGCAGGCAAGAAGTTCAGAAGAACCCCAAGATAAATATTTAGTTTTGTTGCTTTCGTCTTGAATGGGGTGGAAAAGTGTTTAAACGCGGATGTCGCGGAAAATGTGTGACTGGAGAAAGAGTGGAAATAAAACAAAATCTGTTTTTTCTGTCTCCAAATCTGACAACATATATTTTTTTTTAGAGATTCCAGCCTGCAGACTCTGTAGCTCTTTGCCCCGGACTGATCTTTGACTGTGCTGACGTTCTGGTGTTTTCTGCTCCGTGTGAACTGCCTCTCAGCCCTGCCACTGTCACTGAGTTTTCCTGGTTTTTGTCGGAGAGAAAATGCTCCTTCGTGTTTTCAGAATGCAGGGATGAATGCCATTTTAACACAGCTGTTTTAATGATGTTATTTTTGTACATTGGTTGTCGCTGTTTTAATGTTTGTTTTTGTATGCCATACAGTTTTTTTTCTTGTTGGTTGTTTTTACTGTCTTTTTTTTTTTTTTTCTTCTCGATTCATGACAGAGGCTCCTTGTCGCCCATTGTGAGAACATGACATTAAGCATTTGTTTCTCTGAGGATTAGTCTCTGCGATGTTCCTCTATAAGGTGCAAAAATGCCTTTCTGTCTTAACACTGCTACAGGCAGTTAAAGCAATTAAGTCAGAATTGATAAGGAGAGAATTTGTCATATAGCGTTGGTTGAAGCCCACAAAAGACATACTGCACGCTTGTCATCGTGCTTCTCTGTGTTAGGACCTAGTTTAATTAAAATTAGGAGATGCCGGTGTAATCTGCAGTATGTCTTTTAAAAACTGCCAGTGTAAGGCCCATTGTGTATGTGTAGAGCATGATCTATTAGATGACACTGCACAACACAGAGCTCATGTCACAACAGTATATCAGCCCTGTGCGTTAGCCCTGGATGTAAATATGCTAATTTTTACCATTGATGTAACTTACTGTCCTACTTTACCTCTGCCACTTGTAATCACATTTGCAGTGACAGTTTAATTGCCGTATTCTAATTCTGAATCGCCTAACAACCCATGCTCTTTTGTGCTCATTTACAGAGATATCCTCCACCACCCGTGTGTTATCAATTTTCTCATGTTTGATAGTTTTTCTGCCTCTGTTGTCTTGGGGGGGGTTTTTTAAGTGCAGGAGCAGTGTAAATTTGATGTAAATTTGTGTTTTTGTCAGTATGCTTTTCATATTTTTATTTGATTGCATTTGCATCTTGTAGTATGTTGCATCTCAATATGTTGTTGTTTTTTTTTCCATTTGGTTTTGGAAGGAGTATAAAGTATCCCCTCTTATCCATGGAAGCACTCCCAGTCAGCCACCGAGATGCTAAAGAACACACATGCAGTAATTGGGTTTCGTCTGCTGTGAAGAATTGTGAGACATAGAAACTGTTTTTTTTTTTTTCTGTTTGTTTGGGGTTTTGCCACCTTTGACATATTATTTCTGTAATCTCCTCCTAATCCTTCCCCCATGCTAAAGCTGAATATCTGAGCAGTGGCAATGTATGCTCTAGAAATGGTGTGTTTGATGTTGTGTTCTGCTGGGTGGCACTATCTGATACCTGCCAGCCTTGTCCTGTGGAGTTTTCTGCTACATGTGAAAGCACTCTGAATATCTATACTAGGTGGTGCACTACCTTCTCTTTATTCTCTAAATCAACTATTTTTTAAATAAAGGAAAGAGTGTCACAAAATCCCACGATACCGTACGCTCATTGCTTTTCATGTTTAATGACTCGATGCTCCTGATGTATTCCCTTTTTATGTCACTGTCAATTATATAGACAGCATTTAAACAGTGTTTGATGCAGATTTTTTTTTTTTTTTTTTTTTTGGGGGTGGGGGTAGCGTTGGAAGACAGGACTTGGCATGAAGACCAAAGTGAAGTGGTGTCGCAGCAGATCCCATGGTGTATTTAATGAAAGCGAGTGGCATTGCTGCCTTAAAATGCTGTCTTTAAAAAAAAAAAAAAAAAAACCTGAGGGACTGTTGTTCTAAAGACGCTGAAATGAGCTAATGGTAGTCAGCCAGTCGAACAGAGGGTTGTTTTTTTTTTTAGAGAACAAAAGGGAGATGATGAAAGTGGGAACCATCGCCAATTTGTCTCGTGTCTCTACAGCATGGAGTGAGCAGCAGAGTATTTTTGTACGGAGCTTATCCCTTTTTTAACCTAATTGTTATCAGGCCCATGTGTGATAGTGAGTGGAGTTTATTGTGCCATTCCATCCTGGCTTTTTGTTTTACACCACTGTTCCTTCTATGCAAAAATATGACCTATTTTAGCCTTTGTACAGATTATTTTGTATGAGTAACATGTACTGAAATAAAGTGAACAGAAGCAACTGTGGATACCTTATTTTCCCCAATTGTTATTACGGCATTTCATTTTTCTCATCGTCCTCAGCAGAACTCATTTCATTAACCTGAATTGGGAGGGATTTGGTTTTGTTGAGTCTGTTGGGTTTTGTCCACACAGCAGTATTCAGCATGTGAACCTGCAGTGAGGCTGATATGCAGGTTGTTTCTGCCGCTATCTGTTCTCAATCTGTCGTGTTTTCCCCAGTACACTTGTGGTCTATTTAACTGCACAGCAGCAAGGCTTTTTGGTCTTTGTCATGCTGTTTTGACATGACTTCACATGCAAATACAGAATGACTAATACTGCCTCAGGCTTACTGTAGCATTATACTGTTTGCGGAGCCTATCTAGTATGTTCCCAAGGCTCCCCGTGTTCCCAGGGTCCTATGTTCCCCAGTTCAGTTTTCCAGTAGCACACATTCGTTCTCATGTTGTGTTTAGGTCAAAACCCATACATACTGTATGTTAAACTGGGGAACATAGGACTCTTTGTCATGTTTCCAATATGTGCCATTTTAAATCTGGGAAACAGAGGTCCCTGGTAACATAGGACTGATACCTTAAAAATATATATTTGAATGTCTTGTCTGGAGTACATTATATTTTAGTTTTACAATGTGTTAATGAATCGTCTAATCCCATCTGTAAAACTGAATTACGTTTTTAAAGAACACTTTGCTAAATGTTTGTGGAGGAAACTGACACCACTCCAATGTCCAGCTGATAAGTACGAAGCTACAGTTAGCAGCTCCTTGGGTTGCTTTGCATAAAAACTGGAAACTGGGAACTGTTAACCTCAGTCTGTCTAAAGGTAACAAAATTCACCCACCAGGACCTTGAGACAACACCAAAGAACACGTTATATTTTGTTTAATCTGTTCAAAGAAGAAAGGGCTAAACGCTATTATGTGATGGTTTTATTTAATAATATCATATGATAATATGGACACATCCTTCCCAAAATCTGAACAAACTCAGTATTTGAGGTGTCTCTACCAATGTTGAGAAGAAACCAATACCCTTGGTTTGACCCATAGAAAAGCTGAAGAGGAAAAAAATCATGTTGCAGTTTTATCTGCAGTTATGTTACCCTGTGAAACCACAACATGTTTTACACTTTGGTTTTCCTATTTCCAGTCTTTATACCCGGTGCTAAACCAACCCACCGCTAGCAGTAGCTTCATTTTTACTGTAAAGACACACCAAAGATGTCAATCCACCCTTATAATTCTCTGCAGTAAACAAAAAGTGTATGAGACTATTCCTTTAAAGAACACAAATGGTGCGATGTTGCATGAATAAGAAGGGCAAACTCCAATTAAACATTGTCTGGGCTGAAAAAAAGAGAGAGTTGTATGTCATGTCAAAAAAAAAAGAGAGAGATCAATCTCATTAAATCTTCACATATTTGGAGCAAAGCAGCGAGGAACCTGAGGGACCTCGTGTCCTTCTGTCACTCCACAGGAGACACTTGGTGCAATGATTAAAAAAAACAACAACCTTGTCATTAAGTATTCACATATAGTATTCCCATTGCCGAGGACACTACACCACATTTCTGAATCATGAGCTAGAGTTAGGAGAGCCAGTAGTGAATCTCTTATACACTGACATTAAATAAATAGTCATGAGATTTCTCTTTTGTTTGTTTTTCTACGCTCTGATAATCCCTCTGGTTATTCTGACGAATGATCCATTTTGCCAGACCGGTTATCAATTATCAATTGAGTTTTACATATTAATCTCATTACAGAATAGGTGGCCGGACATTCTTGCTTCTTGAGTCATTATTATTATTATTATTATTATGAGTTATTTGGCTGAAATTCAGCTGATTCACTCTCAAGCACAAATGGACAGAGCACAGCGGAAACCTCGGGACAAACTTGCATAATGTCATTTAACAATATTAGATGTCCTTCCTCTCAAAGATGTCATTGTCCAGCCGTTGTCAACTGTCATTTTGCTCAATTTAGCAGGAGAGCGTCTGTCTTTGAAGCAGCAATTTTTAGACTAGAACACAAGCCTTTCAGAAGCAATAAATAGTTGGATTGAAACAAGAGGGCAATATGCCCGTAGGCCTACAAAATGGGATCCAGTAACTTTGAGATAATAAAGAAAACTTTGAGGTAACAGAGAAACACAGCAACGAGCAACCTAGCAGCAGGCCGACAATACTCCAAAGCTCGTAGGCCATTCAGCTGCAGTCAGCCAGAGATATTTTTTGTGCAATCTGACTCGCCTGCCTACATAGACAGTTCTGGGTCCTGCCAGCATGGCGGGACAGCGTCACAGCCCCGTGCCCCTTTTTTTAGCCAGCCTGACTCCTCCACCGCCAACAAATGACCCCCCCCTTCTCTCAGATTCACATGGCAGCTGAGTGTGTGCGGGGTGGGGCTGGCTCTGGGGACTATTTTGAAGTAAAACTCACCGTAGCTCGACGTGACTGTAAAAACACCAACAAACAATGGACAGGAAACTGAACCTGAACCGAGCCGAGACTTTCTCCTTTGTCAACCCCTGGATCAGATATTTTCTCTTCTTCTTCAGCTTCTTATTTTGGGTGAGTGAAGTAGCACTGTCAAGGATTTCTCTTTGTGCAGAGACACCATAACACAGCTGTTATGGTGTCCCAGTGCACCATATATTCTTAATATTCCTGAGCATACAAATCATCAGCTGTCAGGGAGTTGTAGCTTTCCAAAGAAGTCAGATCTCTGAGAAAAGGAAGCCAAACTAAAAAAGGCAGAAGAGAAAAAGCATATATAAATAATTAATGAAAACATAAAATTCAGATAGTATTCAGAGCTGCGAACAACAGGAGCACCCAGCATCCCCACTGCCGCCTATTTTAAATTTACTACAGTTATATATGGACACCGAGATTACTCATACATCACTGTAGCAAATGCTGAGTGGTGTATTCTTATCAATTCAGTAGAGCGCTGAGTCACGCCGAGCTACAAAACACCTGGCAACTGTGTAAGCATGCTGGTAAACCGTATCTGAATGTTTCTATATATCTTCTGTTGTGTACTGTTATCTAAAAGCTGCTGTTGAATGTACTGTCAGCTGCACTGTTTTGCAGCATGCACAATTTGGAGTCCATATAATATACAGCAGTGATTCCCATCAGGGGTATATGTAATTGCTAGAATCATCTGCAGTAGTTGATGAACAGTGCTAAACAAGTAAGAGGTAACATTAAATAAGAAACATGAAGCCAAGATTTATAGTTAAATACAATATAGATAGCTAAAAGTAACAGCAATTCAGTTAGTTAGCCTAAATGTATTGGCTTAGTAGAAATAAATATGAATTGAATAAATTATTGAAATAGATAGCTAAAAGTGACAAATAAACAGCTGAAATAGAAACATTTTTTAAAAAAAATGTTGATTTTAGTACTGGATAAATGGTTAAAATGGCTAAAAGTAATTTACAAATCCTACAAATAGGTAGAAAATATATAAAAGTATAAATAAAAGAATTTAGTATGAATGGACAAAATGAAAATGGCTCAGAGTAGCTGATACATTTTTGAAATAGCTAAAGCTAATGGATGGAAGATTACGTTTAGCTAAAGGTAATGTATGAATGGCTGAAACATAAAGATCTGCCTTTAAAGTGGTAGCAGTCTAAACTAAAGAGTGACGGTTCAGTAGGCACAATATCCACTTTGATATATTTGAGAGTGTTAAATAACTTGGCAACCATAGATATACAGTATCCAAGGGCACAAAGTCTCGAATTATACGAGGTCCGCTGTTGCAAACTAAAAGGCCAGCAGACAACTGGGGCGCTGAGACTGTTTGAAAGAGAAAGGTATAGGAGACACTTTAATAGAGCCATTAAACTATCCATCGGGCCCTTTGTCCCTCATCAGCAGTTGCTTTCACACACACACACACACACACAGACCTCTGTTGAGTCTCTCTCTGAGTCCCTCACTTTCAGACCACATTACTACCTCGAGCACACGGATCACATCTGTAGCTTTAGGAAGCCCCTACACCTCCATCACATCCCTGTTCATCCAATCCTACACAAACACGGCGGGGGGGGGGACAGTGTACCGCACTCGTACTGTGTTTAGAGCCAATCAGCAATGACTGCAGCCCCTGCAGCCCGACCTGTGTTGACTTTGTTTATCAGACGTGGGCTCAGAAGTGAACACTGCAGCCCTAATCCATCAGGCCTTTGTGCCTGCGTCCCCATGGCTCAGTTCAGCTGGCTTTCACCTCAGCACACAATCCGTGGGGAGAAGCCTGATTCATCCCTTTGAAAAGCCTGAAAACAGAGCTGGAATACATTCACTAAGTGTGCGTGTCTCCTGTTGCAAATGCTCTCTGCCACCCGTATTCACACAAGAACACATAGTGGCAAACTGACAAACGGAGCTGCAGGTGCGCACACGCCAACACAATATAGATTATCCTTAAAAAACTAACTGTGCTTTCAGAAATCTTAAAAAAAAAAAAAAGCTCCAGCTCTAAAGAAGAATGTGCATCATTGATGTCTTGTGTTGTGTCAGCTATTGTCTTCTCAAGGCACATTATTGAGTCAAAAATGCGAGTGAGATAAAAAACACACCGTTTCAAAGTAACAATTTACTTCTCCAGGGCCACACACACAAAAAAAAAGACCTGGGTTGGAACGCAAAGGCTGCCAAATAAAAATTACACCTCTTTCATGACAGATTATAGCCTGGACCGTGAATCCACATGACCTCCAGAAGATCCAATACGGGCTTTTTAGATAGAAACAAAACGACTCTGTGTTTATACAGGCAGAAGACTGTACGGAGACACGGGCATTGACACTTACACAATTAGTAATCAGGAGACTGTGTGTGTGAATCTGGAGGCTGGAAATGAAAGCCAAGCCATGCAGATTGTTATTCAAGGTGAGAAAAACAATCAAGGAAAGGAGGAAAATTAGTGTTGACAATGCAATCAACAGGAAGCTCTAATTCCTCCTATTTCCCACCATCTTTGGTGCTTTATTGTCTAGCTTCGGATTGGTAGAACTCACATCCTCAGCAGCTTTGCAACACGTCCTCAAGCAACACAACATTACTTATAGCGCACTCAATCACTCACACACACACACACACACACACGCATGTGCACACACGGCAGTCTGCGCCTGAGATGTTGTCACTGTTTTGAGACCTCATTAAATGAGATACTCTTTGCTTCATCCACTGCGTGCACAGTGTGGGCTGCCGACGTCTCTTTTTTGTTCAATATTTTACACAGTAGGAGCTTTCTTTCTTTTTTATTTTGTGCTACTGTAATGCTTCCTCGTGCATGTGTGTGTTTTAGCACAGAGCGGGTCTCAGAAAAGATCAACACCCTGAACTCCTCACACACACACACACACACACACACACACACACACACACACACACACGGCATCCCTTTTTTCTTTCTCTCACTCGTTTCACTGTTTCTTTGGTTTTGCCTCTCTGTCTCTGCCTTTCGTTCGAGACACTGACGATTTTTCCGGCGTCCACCTACAACAGTAAAAAATACAAAACACTGCACAGCTGAGCTTGAGTGGGTGACTCAAGCTCAACTGGTGACTTTCTAATCAAGGTTGAGTCTGACTCGACGGAGAGCTCCATACAGAAACATAGTTTTGAATTCTGAAGGATTGTCTTTGAAATTGTGACTAGACATTTGAATTCTCTATATTCCACATTGACGCCCTCCAAATTCAGTTGATTAAAGTCAAGATCCATATGTTTTGTTATTTTTTTCTCACTGACATCCATCTGTCTGTTTATCATAAACGCATAAACTGCCGAGGTTGCCATGGCTACAGGTGCTCTGTATACTCAGCACCTGAGGAAAGGCTCATCATCACTAATCTCATCACACCTGTCCTGGTTAACAAAGTGCAAACAAAGTCTGTTCAGTACAGAGCCGACAACACTGCATGCAACGTATTTTCCTCGCAACACGTTTTCACACAACAAAATAAAGCAGACCACCAAGAAAAACATCACACCTCTAACTGGTGGATTTTTATAACTTTTGATGATTTTTTTATGGATACCAAGTATTTACCCACATTTTTTTTTATAAATAGTTTACACAAATTTTGGGAATTAACACTTTATTCCCATAAGTTAACTGCATACTGTCCACTGTCATATCTTTACGTTACCTTTGAATCTAAAGCCATAATAACAGTTACTTTAATAACATTAAGTCACAGATAGCCAAAGAAACACTAAGCAAACAAGACAATAACTGAGCTTTAGATGTGATGTAGGCCATTTCTGCTCACTTTAGAGGAGCCACACTAGCTGTTTCCAGCGTCACTCTGCTAAGCTAACCAAGCTATCTCCTAGCTGTGGCTTCATAATCAGATCTGTGCAACCAGATGAGAAAAGGAGCTGCTAAAGGTGCTATTTGATTTGATTTGAACCTTTACATTGCCCTTTTTCTTCCCTCAGGTTTTCTCCTTGCTGATTGTTGCAATTGGTGTGTATGCTAAAGTCCAGAAGGCTACAGGTACATGGATGACACACTTTTTCCACACGCTGTACTGTTATGTATGTTCAACTCTTGGTAGTGTTCACAGTGAACATAAGCACTGTGATGAGCTGTTCCTACGTACACTGCAGTCCCTCGAGCTGCGCTGTGGTGAAATGGTGGCCTGGTTTAGTTGCACACCTGAGCCGAGCTTCCCCAGACAAAAAGCAATAGCTTGTCATGATAACTGGGTCAGTTTTGGTTTAAGCTTAGTTTACCATGTGCCATTATTTTCGCTTTTAATTTGTAATATCCAGGAGATGGACAACAAAAAGGACTGACCTGTGCTCATTCCACTGATTATGCCACTGAACCCTGCACACCACACAGGTCATTGATAGTTTAAAAGCATGGGATAGGAGAATAAAAACAAGGGTGTGAGCAAAAAGCAAAAAAAGACATAAAACAGAGTGGAAGGAGGTACAGGTAGGAGTGAAAGAGGACAGTTATCTAAACAGGGGCTGTTGTGTTCCTGTCTTCCTGCCAGACACGGTGCGGGACACGTTCCTCATCGACCCGGCTGTCATCCTAATTGTGGTGGGGGTGGTCATGTTCTTCATCACTTTCTGTGGTTGCATCGGAGCCCTCCGAGAGAACATTCGCCTCCTCAAGACAGTAATAGACATAACTGACACTTTAATAAGACTGGCGCTGTGCTTTGCTTCCGTTACGGTAGCTCAAATTACACCCAAGCCAAGTCTTACATCTTATGTGTAGCAACAAATCTGACAGTCAGCTCTGATCAGGTATTAGTCAGACCGGGTTTTGATATCTGTGTCTTCTCTTACTCTAGTTCTCCTTCAGCCTGACATTGGTCTTCCTCACCCAGCTGGCTATAGCAATCCTGGGCTTCTTCTACTCCGATCAGGTACTTGTCTCATACTTTCAATTCTGTGCACTAGCATAGTTATTCTACAATAAGGAGTCACTGTTAGGTCAAATTCAGTCACCAAGTTGTCTTCCACAGCGCTACCATCTGCCAAAAATACGCTTAGTGCCATTGATTTAGTGGACTCTATTTCAGCTTTAGGACACTGTGCATTTGTAAACTACATTGTGTAAAACTTAATGTCATCTGAACGTACAGATGGGTCCACTGTGCCACTTGGGTAATGTCTTGGTACAATGGAAATCCATGCCAGCGAGCCCTAAATATGTGGCTCAGGTTTTGTTTGTAGACTGCCAGAAAAGAGAGGAAACAATCATAATTCCCTCTCTGGGGTGCAGAAGATTCAAAACTAGCCTAAATGGGGAATCATCAAGGATCATGTGTTCAAAGACAGGGCAGGAAGTCAGATGATCAAACCAGGTCAGCCAGACGGTTTGGTGGCGAAAACATCCATTATAGTCAGCTTTGCCATAGCTGTTATTGATATTTTGGATTATTATGGACCTTTTCAGTGCTTTCACTTTCAGCTTTAGCTCCAACGGAGACAGTTTATATGAACTTGATATATATTTTTAAGACCTTAACAAGTAATCATATGTGGTACATTTTATATTTTAGATGCTAAAAATGTCAAAATGTTCTTTCCTTTGATACAAAAGGGAGAAAATTAATGGAGCCCCGACATGTGTCAATTTATGTTGGATTCGTTGGCTTAAAGTCCCACAATTTAAAGTCTGTTGAACATAAATTATACCTGGATTTGTTAGCAAGCACAAAGCACCTCCAAAACTTATCTTCTTCCAACAATTTGTCATTAAATCGTCCTGCCAAACCAGCTTGTTAGCTCGCAAGGAGCCATAACCGAAGCAAACAAACAGATGACAAGGAGCCAGACACATCTTAAGCGAATAACGTAACATAAAACTTGACATACTAACATACTAAATGTATTAAGTGCATGCTTTGGGACATTTTACAATGAGCCATGGTGCATGACATTTTCCCGTTAGACTGAAAGGCACCATCTGCAAAACTACTCCAAATTTACTGTAAATTAGAGACAATTCATGATCTCAGTTTCCTAAATTTTGTTTTACAACCCTTACAGACTGTTTAATTAGCTGCAGAAACCCTATATGATGATTTTTAATGAATAACTGGCAAGCCCATACTTTGACATACCGTGAGTCACAGACAGTGACTATGAAAACTTGATGTGATGTACACTATTTTCCCACAATGCAATGCCTTAAGTACATAGAAGAGCTCCTCACAAATGCAAACAGGATTAAAGCTGTGTCGGCAGGAGAAACTGATGTATGCTGTTTTCCCACAATGCAATGCCCAAAGGAAACAGAGGAGCAGGTCAGATTTGTAAAACACTACATGAGCAGTGTGACTTACATAGTGGCACCAAGCAGTGAGAAAACATAATGATGAATATTGTATTCCATTTCCATATTCCGTAGATTGGTAGCCAAATTAGAACGCTTGGTGCACGCAATGAAATGTATTGATTGTTATTCAACAGAACTATCATTTCTTATTAAAGTGGTTCAATGTATCTTAAGCATTAACTGCACAAGCAGCAACGGCATAAACAGTTACTGTTTTGGGCAGAACTGGGACAATCAAAACGCAATACTTTATTTGAATTAATTATAAAACCCCTGTACAATTTTACAGTTTTTAACAAGAAGAAGTAGTTTAGAGGGAAAAAAAACAACCAAAAAATAAAAATGTTGTGTGACTGATCCTTTTCTCTGCATTTAGAAAATAATAGTATTTTTAAAAACCTTTGTGGGGTTTCCAATCCCCAGGTTAGGGGATAACTGAATAAAAATGCTAGTGTGTGTGGAACAGTAGGTAACATACTCTGCGCGAGTGGCTGCCTGAGTACATATGTATATTCCCGTCCCGCATCAGTCTGAACCCTGTATTTGACCCCAGTGACTGATTTGGAGGCTACAGGGAAAAGAAGGATCCCCCCCCCTCTGGCATCCACTTATCTCCTACAGTAACATCCCATTAGGGCTCCACTGAGAATAAAAACACAACAGCTAACGGTGGCAACATTCAACGACATCAGTGTCTGGTGGCGAGGTGCCTGGTGCCTGATGATACCTCGCTTATCCCTTGTGTTTTCTGTCAGCACTTGGACTGCCTGCTGCTAAACAGAGCAGTTTAACAACCCTCGCAGCATCCTTCCTCGCTAAATGATTCAAATGCTTCGGCACTTCAAAGTGGAACCAAATGTTCCATTTCAACAGATCCCTTGAAGGAGACTCAGCCGCTAATGACATGGGGAGGTGTGACGGTGGGCTCCGAGGCCCACGAGCATACTGTACCGTGTGGAAAGACAGAAACAGAGGGAAGGGCAGGGTGAGGGGGTAGGAGCTGTAAAAATCCTAACACAATTTGGGAAAACTACTTCAGGATAACGATTCCCGGCTATTTTGATACAGCACACACAATTTATCAACATAACCTGTTCTAATGCGGTTTGTAATGCGAACAATTCAGAGAGCCTTCAGCAAACAGCCAACAGACGTTCATTTCAAGCGTAATGAAATTTTAAAGTTCACTGGCTTATTAGCATACTGTGCTCCTATTAGCATATATTACATCTGAACTCAGCCTGTACAACCATGGCCCTCCTTGTTTTCAGAATTTTAAAGTATGGAGATTTGCATTAAATACCTTTTGAAACCCTCTATTTATATGTGAAAATATAAAAAACTAAATATTAACAATGTAGAGCCTCATTAATAGCCTGAAAAGGAATGTAATATAATGGACAATGAAAGCTAACTAAATAAAATTGCGTCCAACTTTAACGTCTGAATCAACCTCATTTAGTTTGAAATCCTCATTACAAATTATTGAAGCAAATCAATGTATTTCATTTATATTTCATCTGACTTTTGTTTATTCAGCTCAAGTGGAGCTGATGAAAATTACCACATTATAATAACAAATGGGTAAGTTCACGCAGTTATCTACTGCAGCTGAAATAGCATAAAAACTGCCTGTGTGCTCTGCATTGGGCATGCATTGTGCGTATTGATCGAACAGGCATGAGTGGGTTTTATTATCATTACGCTGCACTCCTGCACTCATCGCACAGCAGATGGAAGTCCTGCTCCGCCGCTGCCTTGCTGCGATACATCCGACCGGATGCCCATACAGTGCAAACAAGAGGATGTTATTATTTATGTTTCTTTTTATATGTGGAGACACAAGAGCATAGAATATTCAATGAGGAGACAAATGCCTCGTACCATGGTGTTTATAGCCTAAAAGCTCATTTGTAACATGTGTCTCCAGGCGTGCCTTTGATTAAAAAAAAAAAATTAGATTTCGCAGTGCAACGCAACAACATGTACATAATGCATATGCAAATTACAATAAAGGCACTGTAAAAGCAAATGAAATCCAAAGAAAACCACCTGATAAATCAAGACTACGCCCCAGATCCCTCCTGAGAAATGGTTTTAACTTAGATTTGAAATGATCCTAGATATGATCCATTTGGAGTCAGAGAGGATTTGCACAGCGTCTGTCCAAAGAAAGTTTCACAAAGAGGCACTTTGCAATTCTCTGCAATAGATGCAGCCCAAGTAATTAACTGAGGCACAAAACCTGTGAGGTTTCACCATGCCGCTGAGCACCTTAGGAGCCTGGTTATGGAGGCATTTGTAGATTACTTCACCTTTGGCAATTTGTTTTTTTAACAGTTATTAAAACTTAAAATTAATTTTTTAGACCATGGTAATATTGACATTAAAGCTATTGTGTTTATAAACTCCCCATGTTCTCTCTCTTAGACTCGGGATGCTTTGGGAAAGTTTGTGAAAAAAGCCATCGTGCATTACAGGGATGACCTGGATCTGCAGAACCTGATGGATTACATCCAAAAAGAGGTGCTTTGACAAATTCCACTTAGCTAGAGTGGCTGTGCATGTATCTGTGTCTGTGGATCTGCTATCCACATCACACTTGTCTTCAAATTGATCACAGCTAGTGGTTTATTGAATATATCTGAGCACTAAACCAGGAAACCACAACCAGGGACCACAGCGCTGTACGTCTTCTGTTATTTTGGCCTTGGTGAGGGTTTTCCACATGACAGACTACATGTTACATACAGTTCCTGCACTCTGTGGGTCTCCTCATGTGATATTCCTCCTCCATCTGCACACACTGGCACACTTGTAAGCCCGGGTTTTCCCATGGGAGAAGCCCAGACTGGCAGGATGTACAGTGCACAGGAAAACCATGTTTCTAAATATATACCTGCCCTGTGCACTCCTCTCTCTCTCTCCTTCACTCAGTTCAAGTGTTGTGGGTGGAACAACTACACAGACTGGTCCTGGAACCTGTACTTTAATTGTACACAAGAGAACCCCAGCTCCGAGCGCTGTGCGGTGCCTTACTCCTGCTGCACTCCTGTTCCTGGAGAGGTGCGTGCTTTTCTGTGCAGCCTAATAACATACATACAGTGAGGACACATTGACATAACACCTTCAAGAAAAACTTCTAAGCGTGAAGTAACTTCAACTTAAAAACACACCTTCAAAGAAGTGTGAGAGTTTCAGACCTGAAAACAGAATTTGTCAGCTATAACAAGAGGTTTCAGAGCGACACCTAACAACTAACTGAGTTTCGCTCCAGTCATGCATCAGTCAATGAGGACACACAGTTATTGCATGTTTCCAATTTATGTTCTGATCTGAAAGAGACCAACTTTCGCCATGCACCATGCAAACTAAGACGGCAACAATTTTAGGTTGCTTGCGTAATCTCGGTTCTCCGAGTAACATGAGTGAAGATGAAGTACTGAGGAGAAATTCAACTGCAGATCTGTAGATATGATGTGATTTGTTCAGGGATCAACATCCCGGTCTGGTTTAGTGCCCACTGACAGCTGTTTCCCACAGCTAGAGAGATAATTGACCAAAAAAGTTAATTACACTGGATTAAGACTGGAGATGTTATCTAAATTCAAAGCTAGCTAGCTACATTCATGAAAAATATCAACAGAAAATGGCAAGAGGCGTGGATGGTATTACACACCAGTACAAGCTGCTCAAAGATGATTAGATAACAATCATCAAATCAATTCATTTCTATGGTTCGCATGAAATAGTTTACTGCACGTCTCAACCTTTGCCACGGTGACTCCTCACCAGTGGTGGGCCGTCAGGGCCAGCAAGGCCTTCTCTGCTGGCCTAAATCTAAAGATCACTGACTTACATTTCAATATGTTTTCCATGAATGTGTATTAATGATTCCTATCGGGATTATCTTCATATAATGCCTTTTCTCTTGGTTGCTTCCAGTAGTGTGTTTATATTTTAGAGCTTTTATCCAATCACATTTCAGACATCATGTGTTGCTAGGGTCAAAGAAATCTGCCTTGAGGCCTTCAGAATCATCAGTGCGGGCGTCTCTAGCTTAAAATAAATGGCAATGAAACTGTCGCTTTAACCAATCAGATTTCGAGTTGGTGACACCAGGGCCATCTAGCGGGCGCATAGTAACGTCGGCATTTTCACGTCCTTTGATTGGATGGTCAGAGCGTGCACTCGTCAGAGCTAGCAAACTGTATCATTAGCGAACTTCACAAGATAAAAATAAACTAAAATAGATTCCTCTTGATTCAATTGTTTTTTTCAATTGACAATGGCTGAGGGTATTCAGTGACAATACTTATACGTATACCTGTCTGTGATGCAACGCGCCATTATACTGCGTTTATGTATAATATTGATAATTTCTAATAGCCGTGGCGACACAATGATGGTATTATGAGGTGGATTAATTCAGGTAGGACACCACTGAAGACCTAGGTGTGAAATGCACGGCCCACCCCTGCTCCTCACTGACTGGTTAGGGCAAAACAAACCTCATCTATAAGGGCTGACATGAAATCCTAGTCAGGCTGAATGAATTCTTTGAAACGAAACGTCAATTTCCTGATTTTCTGTCACTTTTCAGGCGTTAGAACACTCCTGCACACGCTGACTGGCTGCTGTCAGTTGGAAAGCATATAACAAAGCAAATATCCCAAAAGCATTAGAATCCAAAAATGATCGATATCGCAAACCGCAGCATTAGTGGCTTGTGGAAGCTGAAATGTAGTCAGAGACAAACAATTTGCATTATTTTGACACTGAAGAGGCAAGTCTGTCAAAACCGCAGAAGCTATTTATTTCCTTGCCTTGAGGCGACATCAACGTGTGTGTGTGTGTCTGTGCAGGTATAAACTGCAGTTGGTATTACTTTCCCTTCCTTTGGGCAAAGTAAGTTGTCGCGTGAATAACTCTTACAATGACCCACCAGTTTCTCCATTCCGAAGAACTGCACAAATGATTGGTGTGTGGCTGTGAATGATTCCTAGTGAGTCACGAGGCACGTCCACGAGGTGCTTGGCATCTAAAAAAAGAAGTTCAGCATAACATTATAATCAAAGGGAAATCTCTAAAATCAAGCCCGACAAACTGCATCAACACAAAGTTGCTGCTGACAGAAACCAAATGGAATACAATGGTCCCATTATCCAAAAATAGAGCAATAATAACCTGCCTCCCATGCAGCCTACAGTAACATGACCAACCTTTGCAGCAGTGCTGGCAGCGTGGACTTAGTATTTTAAATGTATGCTCATGAGGCTTTTATGATGTTTTCCTTACACAGAATCAACACAGTCACCTGCACATGCGTATCTAATGTAATGCAGATAGGCATGCATGCTAGCACACAGCCAGTATATATGCAAATACCGTTCTCACACATGCATGAATACACACATCTGCACGCGTATATAGACATACACATACTTGTGTAACCTCTGCGCAGACACACAGCAGCACAGCCTTACAGGCCACTGATGACAATTCCTTCTAGTTTGTGTGAAGACAGAAAACTAAAGAGTGCGTGTAGATCCGTCACACTAATATTGATTAAACATCAAGCTACACGGAAAACAGATCACAGCAACCTTTTTCTACATGGCTGAAAAATCAATTAATTAAATAGTAGCAGTGCTGATGCAGTGCTGCAACCTGCTGTTCGTAATCCGTAACTGCACGGCGACTTCGGGGACCGAACAGCCTTCCTTGTCACATCAAATGGGCTGGTTCTCTTTCCTCTTTTTTATTTTAAGTCTCTACAGTCAGCAGGCTTCTGCAAATCTCCCTTAGCTGCCAAGAAAGTTAATATCCTTGTCAATGCAAAATAACACAAAGGGATGTTAAACAACAGGCTGGGAAGGTATCTTCTGGGTACTGTTTTCTGTGTTTTAGGTTTAATCAGTCAAGACAAAAGGAAAAAGGTTATCTCTCAAATGCTTGTGTTTTCTCTCTCTCTGTATTCGCCTTCATCCGTCTGGGGTACAGGCAGTGATCAACACCATGTGCGGCTTTATGGTTCAAACCCAAAAGTACCTGGAGGCAAACAAGTCAATCTACCCGGTCGGCTGTGCGGACAGAGCGGTGATGTGGATCGAGTCTCATCTGTTGCTGGTGGGGGCTCTCGCCCTGGGTCTGGCCTTGCCTCAGGTAACCCCACAGATGCACTTAGTTAATGCAGCCTGTGCGCTAATTGGTAGCAGTTCTTTTCCATAGGTAACCTCAGATAAGTCCATACAGGAAAGGAAGGACTCTAGTCTTCTGTTAAATAAATTCTCTCACACACACACTCAATTCAATTCAGGCATCAACTGCAGGGTCACCTGATTGAGCGTGTAGCAATCAACATATTGACAGGCTCCTGCTCCCTCAAACGCAGGCTCGTGTGGTGCATTTGGGCGAAACTGTGAAATACTCTGAGCAACAGCTCGTCAATCAGAGCTCTGCACCTTTCCTGAGGTAACATGGAGAGCTTCCAAGAGCTTCCCTGCACGAGAACACACTGCCTAAGTAGAGTAAACTCGTCCTAGTGCAAAAGAAAAAAAAATCTCCAATAAAAATCTTATTCTAAAAGAAACCAACAGGGTGTAGGGTTAACGTGAGGCCAGTGGGATGGAACTGATTTAAAATGGAGGGTTATACCCAGACAGCAATAACTAGGCACAATGGGACAATGAAATTTTAACTGCACATTATTCATTTATTACTACTGTTCTAGTCCGAAAGTGCAGGTTAATGTGCAACGAAGGTAGAAGTCTGCATGTGATAATATGACTATGTGCTTAAAGAAAGGACGATACTGACGATTCGCTCCTGCTCGTCGAGCGCCGCTGCACAGCGCAGCTCAAAACCTGCAGCATTAAGTACTGTTAATAACTAAGTCAATATGCTAGATTGCCCATGAAATCAAATTAGCACTTATCAAAAGCTGCCTCTAAATAAATGGTCCGCTTACTCATCAGAATGATTCAGGTGCTGTCACACTGCATTCACACGCTACATGCCGCTTTGACTCTGGATCTTTAGCCTTTATCTCTCTCCCTCGCTGTCTCTAATATCTAGCTGATTGGGTCCCTATAGATCCTGCTAAGAGGGAAGCATGTGAATTACCCATGAGTCCTGTCAAAACAATTGCATTAGTATTCCAGTTGCTTTGATGTGCAGTAAATCTGATGATGAAGCTCTCTACTTTGTCTTGCACATCCTAAGACACTGGTACAGGATTTGGCAGCCTAACGAGCGATGTTTAAATCAAACTGTTAATTACTGAACGGCTTTGTTAAAAACAGTGTTTGCCAGTGAGTGTGTGTGTTCTCTGGCCGTGGAAAACGCGTTGTGATCGGTTCTGTAGGAAGTGAAACTTATACAGGGTTATAGCAAGTAAACAAATCATTTTCAGTGATACAATCCAAGCAGTCTTGTCTAATTTTGGAAAAACGTTTCCTCCCAGTGCAAAATGAGCATTGCAACATCCTTCTGGTGGATGTCGATTTGCTCGGCACAGCCTGTACAGTCGCGGAGAGTCTGTTCTGTAATCTAAAGTGGCTGCTGCTGTCCTCTAGATTGCAGGCATCGTGCTGTCCCAGATGCTGATCTCTCAGATCCAAGATGAGATTTCCTCGGTGTTGTGAGAGCGGGCCGACACGGGGGGAGAGGAGGGGAGAAAAGAACCTGCAGTACGCCGCTCTGCTCCTCAGACACAGGCAAGGACATCTTTTTTACCACTAACCGTATCACTGAAGTTAGAGGACATTTTTCATTCTCACTGTTGCCTACTGGCACAAACGTGTGGTGCACTTTCCTATTTTGTGTTACTAAAGCAGTCATCACATGCAAAATGCAAAATGTATATTTATTGGCTTCCAACATGGGTTTTGTATTGATCTTGACATGCAGAGTTTATTTCTGAAATGTATTTCTACTTAAATGTGATGTTCACTAATAAACTAGAAAAAAGTGAGGTGTTGAATTTGTTAGCGAAAAGAATCACAACCTGCGGTTAATATTAGCTCATAACCATGGGGAATGTGCAAATGTGTTCACATGCAAAGCTGAACAGTTCAGCAACCTAAAAGGGCACTGAGCGAGAGTGCTGTATTAAAATTTTCAGATGTCTTGCCAAGTCCATGCCGGTTGGTGAAGGAGTCTCCTAAAGCCAAACACAGACACATCAGATTGTGGTGTCGCTTTGATGTTTTTTGCATGCGAGCTGCTCCGCGCACCTTGCAGTTCGTCTAGTCGTGAAGAGCCAGGGCTCTCTGCATCAGACGGCCCGTCAGTGGGGAGTCTGGCCTCGCGGCATCACGCTCCACCAGAAGACACCTGCAGGAATTCAGCACAACACGAGACAGTACAAAGAGATGAACACTGATTCTGAGGAGGCGAGCCGAGAGTCAAACCTGATCAATAATGAAAGTATAACATCGTGTACAGACAGGGGACGTCAGTTACATAATGGGAGCATACATTCTATATGCACATGGAAAAAGAAAACCCGGGTGGACAGCAGCCCCAGCAGCAAACATACGGTATCATGATGAAATCCAGCGCTTCAAATAGTGCAAAACCTTTTTTTTCCCTCTCAGATTTTCACATGAAAGAGATGGCCAGCCCTGAAATTGGAAAAAGACTGAAGCTCACTGTTGGGCCTGAAATCCCAGTTGTGCATTACCTTCCCAGTTTCTGGTGGTGCTTACTCTCTGATTTCATGGATGCATGAATAAGCAGTTGATTGAAGACGTCCCTCTGTAAACAACAGCGGACAAAGCCATTAGTAAACACCAAACCGCTCTGTACACGTCTTTGGAGTCTTTGTACCCTGTTGTAGTATATTGTGTGTACGCTGTTGCACCTTGGGGAACAGTTTCCACTACACAAAGAACATAGAATGCATGATTCCATCAGCATCCATCACACAGATTCATTATTCATACGCTGGTGTGCTGTGCTCCACACTCTCACAGTATGTAATATGTTCATGGACTGAAAGCATTCAGCTGTTATGCAGAGCGTTCTTCACCTCTGGCCTCGTTTTCGACAACAATGGGGATTTCTGTTTTACTCAAGAAAACACACTACGTCATGATCAAAGATAGAGTAAAGCCTCAAGGCTGTACGTGCTTCCGCTGTTCATATGAGAAGTGCAGTTGGGTTTGGGTTTTATTTTGCGTTATTTTGCCCATTAAACCCACTTCTGTCGAACTTACCTGCGCATCACTGCCGCCTATAGTCACCATGTGGTAGCGTAAAGGGTACAGTAGCTCCACGGCTCGACTGTAGTTGCCCTGGTCGTACTCCATCATGGCCTGACACATCGGTACACCGATGGTCCCAGCCAGCTGATGTTGCTGATTGTCCCCTGGCTCTCTGTGAAGGGAAGAAGTGGTTTACATCAAAAGTGAAGACATTTACAGGTCCAGCTGCAAGTTTTAGTTTCGCTTAGGGATGAATGTTTTTTTGGGGGTGGGGTGAATGTTTGTTGAGAAATGACAAGCATAGCATCGATAGCATCTATATGCCGCTGTACCTGCAGCGAAGAAAAGAGAAATGTTGCATGTTTCTATTCATTATTAAACATTCCTTCTGGAAAATACATGTTCAGTCTATTATTTTAAAATATCTTTAACGTACAATGATTAAGGCAAACAGGAGGGAGTTGAAATAAACCATAAGGAACTGTGGAGAAATTAGGCTAATGTGCTACACATCAGCTGTACGGCTAACGTACGGGGGAAGTTTAATGAAGTGAAAGCTGCGAATGATGCTTAAATGTAATCTCCTTAGAAAAAAACATTAATATCAACGTCAATAAAATCTACAGACAAAGCTCCAGGTAAGTTTATTCCTGACGAGGGCACGGGAGCATAACTGAAATATGAAAGGCATTAACATCTGAGTCGGATTCACTTCACTGTAAGGCCAAAGGTTCCATACTGCTGTGAGGCTTTCTCGGATTAGCGAATGCTTAGAGTCTCTACCTCTGACTGCAGGAGCAAGTATGTAAAATTACATTATGGCAAAATGTGGATTAGGTAACACTGTGACACAATATACTGTCTGTGAGTGATGGAATGAAATAAATGCAAACGCTCAAACGTTTCCTCAGGGTTTGCCTGATAATTCAAAGCAGAGCTGTGGAAGGAGGAAATTTCTGTTTCTTCCTTAAGAACTGTCTCTGAAGAGCTGCTTTCTCCCCACCAAGCTGCATCATTCCCAAACTCTTGTGACTTGCATTATGTTACGTAACGCATAACAATTTTAAAGGAGTGGTTTTAAATGCCAGCTTTTCTGTGGGCTGTGTGGTGGACAAAATGGAGAGCACAGGCTGTCTGTGGTCACACACCACAAGACACAGGAGAGGAAGCAGCTGCTGGTGCATCTGCTACAGAGGGAAGACCCGGGTCTCTGACACGGACTGCAGCTCTGAATTCTCCTCTCTGGCTCCACATCATCCTACGCTCTGCCTTGTTTCTGTCTCAGCTTTACATAAGGCCTGCGTGGCTCTTATGTAACGCCGGCAGAGGGTTGAGGTGCGCACTGAAGAGTGGAAAATGGTGCGGAACTTACTTCGCCAACTCCTGGAGGCCCTCCAGCAGACGCTGAGAGGTCCCGCTCTCTTTAGCTCCCAGCGACACCATGAGGAAGTGGAGGTCGTTAAACAAGGTCACATGATCGTCGGTGTGAGGCTGTGTCACCTGGAGCAGCTCTCGCCACCGCTCCTTCACGCACACACCTGACACATGCACACCAACAAACAAACAAACAAAACTTGCTTGAAGGCTGCATAAAGACCGCCGAATTATTAGAACAAAACATTTTTAAACATGGCAGCAGGTCATTTAGTTTCTGCTTTACTTGGACAGAGTGAGAGAATGAGATCAGAGCTTCTGCTAATTTACACAGCACCTTTAGTCTAATCTTAATGAGGTATGATAACAGATTATCTCACCTAATTAGCAGCTACACTTCAGACCATACTATTTTAACTGAACTCAGATTGGATGCTGCAGTCATCCTTCAGCCCATTAGCAACACATTCGCTACTGTTGCGGCACCGTGAACAGGCTAATTAGTGTGATTTAACAGTGCAATGACATGTTTAAATCAGACTCGGATCAGTGACATATGGTCTGTATGTGATAGATGAACCAAAATCTGCATCTTTCCCAATGTCCCGCCCCACAGATGAGTAGAGTGATCCCACTGCTAGCGCTACACTGTAAACTGGCTCGTTAGCCTGTGTCTTACCCTCCATTTCCAGCCTGCAGAGCAATGAACTGGCATCCACAGTGTCCAACATGGATCCTGTGGCTTTACAACGTCTGAACACCTTAGGAAAACAGGACAATCATTTGCTATTCAGCTTGAACACTGATGCGTGTAACATGTAACTGCCTCCATGCAAAGGCGTCTTTCAGACAAATACATCTGGACCGTCCTGACACGAGCCGTTAAATATTCATGAGATTCGGCTAACTTGAGAATTTCTGTTGTGTTGTGTTCTGCTGTGGCGAGTAACACTGTGAGATGTGCTTGCAAAGGTACAGCACATGAAAGGGCTTTACTTTAAAACTGCCTCTCCTATTTTTAGAGGGAATAAAAAAATGATTAGCTTTTGGCAGTTACAGGGAAGCGTGTCTTCACATGGATTTGACTTCCATTTGCACACACTTGGCTTCTTGACTCACAACAAGCAACGTATTGCTTTTAGTCTGTCCCGTCTATTGCTACATGGGTGGCTGTTGAAGGGCTGAGTGTGTGTGCACAAGATGTAACATTAAAGTTCGGATGCAAACCCTCCTCACAAACCAACCTGAGAATCGTATATTTGCAGAGCAGCTTCGTAGTGGCCCTGCGGAGGAGGGGGAGGTGAGAAAGAAAATGAATTTGAATAACTTCAGACTTGAGAGATAAGTGAGGTTGATAGATTGTGTTGCACAGATGCAAACACAAATTAATCTTGGAATATAATCAACTCCCAACTTCAGATTACCCAGGGGAACAGATATCATAAATACGAGTTCCACAAACACTCCTATTGCCAACTATTCGCTTGACTGAGAAAACTCATTATAATCTTTACCTTCTCGATGAAGTATAGAGCCCAATGCCAATAGTTATGACTGGCCAGCACGTCAGAAACCTGGAATTAAACAATACACAGCTGACATATTTTTCCTAGGGCTATTTCAATTCGTGATTTAATTCTGTGCACTCTGTAAAGAACTGTGTAAGGTTGCTCAGGTGTAATTCGTCAGAGAAACACACAGCCAGAGGATGTACCTGCCAGTCTTTCTCTCGACCCTCCATGAACTTCAAGCCTTTGTCCACCTCTGCTTTCATCTCATAAACATGGGCTACAGAGTGGACAGACCAGGCATCATCTGGAGTCAGAGCGAGGCCCTGCAAGAGAGAGTTGAACAGTTCAAAGTAAGTAGAAGCACTACAGATGCAGAAAAAACGTAGTCGTTACACCAGAGCAGAGTGACAATTCAAAACTAATGGCATGCTTAACTCTCAGCTACTATCTTTCATTCCGTCTATGATGTTCCCCAATCGCTTTTTTCAAGTGACCGTTGTGCCTGGACTGCTTTGTATGCATTATGCATTCGGCACAGAAGAGTCGTGCTGCTGAGGCTTGAGGGAGCTGCTTATTATTGGTGTTCGGCGGCAAATTGAACGTCGAATTGAACTGACACAATCACGCAGACAGACTCGGACCACACAGCTGCAGAAATGACAACGCTGTGTAAAACAGGCTGCAATGGAAGAGAGAAGCTCACCTCCATGGCTACTTTCTCAGCCTGGTCGTAGAAGCGAGTCTCCAGGAGACCAAAGGAATACAGTCCTTTCAGGTAGCTGAGGGCACAGATGTGCAGAGGGAAAAAGATTAAAGTTATTAAAAAATACAAGACGGAAAGAGTTCTCACTCTCCTCCTCAATTTATGGAGGATGATGAAAAGCAGACATTAGATTTGTGAACAACGTGCCTCGAGCAATAACAGCCAAGGGCCAGAAATGAGAGTGATTTGAAATGACCCCAATTTTCCGTCGACATGATTGTTACATCAGTGTCAACTTTTGTGTGGCATCATGCTGATAACTGGCTCCACATTATTGCATTTCGCCAATATGGGCTTTTATTGTCACAGTGGTAATGCTGTGACAGAATACTGAGGATTTGTCTCCGTAATAGAGACACAGCTTGTAGCCATTGTCGTGAGGCATGAATGTTATCGTTCAGTGTTAAAATATGACTTGCGCTGGTCTGACTCATCCGTGTACTTATGTGGTTCGTATGTGGTTGAAGGAGGGAAATGGAAGAAGAGAATAATGTCCTCAAATTGTCATCCATTAAGGAGGCGCATGATGGCAGGTTTAAGGCCGAGGCCACGCTCGATGTGAGAGATGACTCTGCAGGACGGTACGGTTCAGTCACCTCAACGGACGGTTATTAAAACCTACTCTACATTGTCAGCAAGAACCACTTCCTCTCACTAAGCTAACCAGCCTCACAGCAGCATTAGCGTCTTCATTATTGGTATTTGCACATCCTCGTGTTACTCTGATGATACTTTCTGCCTGTTTTTCTTTTTTGCCTTTTCTTTGCTCAACTTCTACTATTTGACAGGACATGCAGTTGCTGCCACCAGCCAGCAGCTATGGATCAATCATTTGAAGTTGTGGTTATGGCCGCCTGATGAACACAAGTTCATTAGTCACTCTCTTTGAGCTTTGTTTTTGGTCCCCACCAACTCCAGAACTCCAGAGAGAATTATTTGGCTCATTGGCTGCTTAATGCTCCGCACATTTCACAAACAAGTCGCTAAATGTGTCTGTATGCTGTTGGTGCTGAGCAGGTGATGCTCTGTGGGCTTTTCGGATGAAAAACAGCTGCCAGCAATGCTGCTATGAGAGCGTTGACACTGAACCTACGCAGTAAAATTGTGGGTAGGAAAGCTTAGCAATGAAACTGGCTACAAAGCTCTGTAATGCCGAGTGGAGCTGAGGATCCAACTGATAATTCTCTGCGGGTTCATCAATGTGAAGATACTTATCTCCTCATGATGGTTTAATGCTCCCAAGGAGATTTATATGCTAAGCTGTAATTCTTGGCAGATGGATGCTATGACTTTACTTATTGATATACTTAAGAATCATTTGGGTTATAAAATTAGACTTTTTTTGCAAAATGCTTATAATTACACACTGACCGGCCGTAGATAAGCTCATTATGATTACGTGTTCAGTTTGAGTTATTGTGAGCTATATATCCATTAAAACCCATGGAGACCCCATTAAAATTTCAAAATGTACAGTTTTACATCTTAATTAACTGTGTATAAACTCGTCATGACAACTACTGTTTATGTGTTATATATTGTAACTAATTATATGAGCATTTTAAAGCCATTCCCATTACACCTGTAACTGCAGAGCTATTCAATATGTCTCTCTTGTAACGTATGCTGTCTTCTATACCTGGACAAAGGCATGTGTGGTTTCCAGTGGGGCAACACCCTGGCCACAGAGTCCCTCATCTGAGTTTGGGCTCCCATGTAGAAGTAGCCATCATGAGCGAACTTGAGAGCCAGCATATCAGTTGGGTGGTCAACCAGAATGTCCTCCCATGCGTCACAGGCCTTTGGAAAATTTCTATAAGGAGCATTAGTCACTGTTAAAGACGGACGTCAGCAGAGTGAGTATACCAGGAGAATCGCACAGGCGTCAGTGAGCTCTGTGCTGAATGGAGGGAATCAGAGGCCGTTACACACAAGTATCCTCCAAGACAATATTGAGAAATCTTCTCGATATCACAGTATATCTGACTATACCACGGGGAAACAAAAGACACTGCAGATAAAATAAAAAACATCACTTGCGAGACTGAAATTTACAGAAGTCTACAGAAGCACACGATGTAACAGATGAATGCTAAGGATGTGAAGCATGTGACAGCATCACATGGGGAGAAACAAAGAAACTTAGGGATGAATGAAAAGGCCTCAGATAAAACACGTTCTCATGGTCTTCTGTCGTCTGAAGAGAGATCATTCTTCCACAGGCAAACCGTTTCCTCTGGTATGGTGGTAAACAAAACTGATCTCTTCTCTACTGGGACGTCACGTGGCCTCACTGCACTGTGCCGCTCACTTCTTAACATGTTATTTAATTTAGTGGAAATGTCTCTTTTGGCCAGTTTCATAAAAAAGATGAAAACTCACTTACACGCATCTGTTATGATTTATGGTCTGCACTGTTGTTTTACAGTCTGATGGCAGTGCGAACAAATGAGCGTCTGAAGCACCCCGCTGAAAGAGACGGCTAAAGCTCTGACAGCTCATCCTGGAGAGGGTGAGAGGGGTTTTCCAGCATGGCTTTAATCTTGTCCTTCATCCTTCTCTTCACTTCTGGCTCCAGACTGTACAAGCCAAACCACAGGGCTGGACTTGCTTACCAGCTAGCTCTGTTGGCCTTGCCAGTCTTGATGCCATCACTCCAAGACACCGCTGCAAAGAGGAGAGCACTCAAAGACGGTGTGCAGGGGCCTGCTGTACACGCCGAAAGATCTGAGACTCCTCTGGAAGAACAGTCTGCTCTGTCCATTTTTGAAGAGGACAATATTATGTGCCCAGTCTAGTTTATCCCAAGGTACCAGTATGAGTCCAGTATATGTTAAGCTCAACACATGTTTTTTAAAATCTCAATGTGGCACATAGCAACACATGTTTCTTAGGATCCACTGTTAAAACCTAAAAGATGACCTCTATTGACCACCGGCATATGCGTGACCATATTCATATCAAACCCTCTGCTGTGACTGTAGTTCCTGTGGCTCTGGCTCTTACCCACGTGAAAAGAGATCTATGGCCTTGACGTGGAGCCTCTCTCTGGGAGTGATGTCCTGGCTGTTAGCCAGCTCCACTGTTCGCCTCACAGCGCTGGCCAGGCGCTCATTCAGACGGGTCGAGCTTGTCGTTGCCACCAGCTCTAGCCCCGTACTGATCACATGGCCCATGACTACGGGGAAAACAGATATGACAAATGGTCTTTTCTGTTGGATTCTCTCAGTGCAGTTTCATAGCTGAAAAAAATATATCACATGCTCTTGTAAAAGTTTTCCTTTTAATGTGACGCCAGATACCTTTAGGTAACTGCCTCTACTGTTTAAACATTAAAGGATTTCAATCCCACTGTGCGCCCTGAGGATAGTGTTAGGGGGTTTAGTGGTGATTCACCACATATTTTCACTTCAAACTGGATGTTTATTCCAGTCATCAAGTATACTTTAATACAAACTTTGTTACAAAGTTACAATCGCTCTAAATATGAGTTGACATATGCTTTGTTTTCTATCAAAGGCTGTGAGAGCTTAAACAGGGACATCAGCAAAGACAATTGTGTTTTATTTATATATTCAGATTAGATGAGCTGAATGCTTTCGGATTCATGTTAGCAGTGTAATTCATCTTAAACCTGAAGACCTCAATTTGTTTTCCTTATGTAACCACAACATAGACAACACTCGAATGGTCTGATCCTGTATTTCCAGTAGTTAAAAGTCAAAAGCAGCTTGCATGTTCCCAGGAGCATCACTAAGTGTTGATCCTGCACAACAGCGGCTCGATTCATTTGCATTTGCAACAGCCAAGCATTTCAAACACCTGACGAGAGCTCAAACTGAAGGCATTGTGATAAACGGCGGCAACTGAAACATCGATAACAATTCATGCACCTGCTCAATTTGACGGCCAGCTACTGATCAACCTCCGCCTCGGGATCTCAGGCGAGTGCTTTTGGCAGCACAGGAGGTCACTGCTGGCTATCAAAGGATTCATCACAACCCCCACACACAGCAGACGCTCTGACTAGTCATAGCACAGGTGTAATTAATAACATTACCAATATCTCGGGTCCATTCATTTTCCCTGTAAGTCAGTCCAACGAGCCAGCATGAAAAACACCTCCGTGCTGGAAATGGTTCACCTAAATGGACTGCAGTCATTAGTAATGTTATTAAATAGACCTGTGCTTTATGTGCACCTACGTGTAGTAACATATCATATGTCTGTTCAGCTGAGCGGGAGATCGGCTTTTTACAGGTCAGGGTACCTTACAGTATATATGTGTACTCAGAGTCCTGAGTACGTTTAACTGAATGTTGCATTATATAAAGAACCAGAAGAGTAAAGGATGACTACAAGGCTTTTCTGAACATGGCTCCTTCTACATTTGTGGTAAAAAAAAAATAAAATATATTACCTTCAGGTGTGTTTTCAAGGTTTTCTGACCCTGGCCTTGTAGTAATGTTCTCTGCTGATAGTTTGATAGATGAGTGGAGACTTGATTCTGCTATTTACATTAGAGCCTTGTCGGCCCATCTTTGTGACCATGTTTTTGTGGGGGGAGCACCTAAAAATGGTTGCATTGTGTGAGGCCTGTGTCTCTGAACCTGCAATTTAATCACCAGTTATTGTAAATAAATACATTATTTTTAAGAAGATTGTTCTTTATTTGTTCATCAAAACAGAGAGTGACCCAAAAGTACAATTTTTATTCACCGGGCTTTGAGGAAGTGACCTACTCTAAAGTAAAAAAAAGGTCACTTTCGTCTTTTCAATTAGTTTATTTTTGCAGTGGATAAATTTAGCGCCATTACCTTCATCTTCATCTTTCCTTATTTTTGTTCTTAACCCTTGACACTGATTTGCTCTTAAGGTTTTTTATACAACTCTGCAGCTGCCCCACAGCTGGGTTTACTTTGACAGTTTTATTGTGTCATCACGATGCATCTTGTTAAGCATCACAAATAAATAACTGAACTAAAAAAAAAAATAAAAAATCAATAAGTAGTGTTTGCTCACACGTGTACTTACCAAAGTTTGGGTCAGCTGCCTGGATAGCAGAAATGCATCCCTCAAACCCGCCCAAGGTTTCATCATTACGCCATTTCACGTACTACAAAGTTGAGATGTTGTTACTTGCAGTTTCCCTTTACACTGATGAACAGTCTGCAAACAGTGTCACAGTGTGTATACTGCATGCGTAAATGGGACGTTGTGACGCAGGCTACCTGGGTGAGAATGGCGTCATACAGTTTGCAAGCCTCATTACTGCTGGTGGACAATGGCAGACCATCTGCCCTCCATGCCTGGAAGATCAACAGAAGCATTTGGAAGCAGATACGAGTCAGTGAAAGTTGGTATTCATTCACTCACACACACACACACACACACACACACACTCTGCCGCAGAGTAGTCTCCCTGCCCTCAAGTCAGTGAAAACTGCCCACTGAGCAAAACTGCACTGCGAGCTCCCTGAACAACTCATGCATGCCTGTAATTCACAGTCATGCAGACGTCGACATTACATAACTCCGACGGAGACTTTCATCCGTCAGCGCCATATTTCCCTTTAACACAGTTTACAGAGTGTTCCTTTCATGCTAAACACGGCCGCTATCTATGGTAAACCTGTTGGGACATTTAGACCAAATGAAGCGCTAATGTTTCGCTTCCTTTCTCACGCTTTTCTTTCCTCGTCAAAGTATTTACTTCATTATAAAGTAGCTTCTTCTTTCTAAAGCCTCAGCACTGACCTGACAGTCCCTGAAACTCAGAGTCGTCATTGTAAAGTTGAAGCTTGAACCTCTGGACACCTCCTCACAGACTGAAGCTGCGTCAAGTTTGTAACCGTAATGAAAAGAAAAGAGGCCGGAAGTTAATCTTAGTTGAACTCCTTTCAAAATAAGGGCATGGAGCAAATATATATATAATATCCTTGTATTTGTACCGAAGTAAAACGTGCTGCCAGCAACTGTTTGTGTATATATTTAATGGTGGTGTGAATTAATGAATAGTATTACAACCAGTTTTATGTACCGATTTCCTTCTTCTTCTTTTATTAGGTAGAAGAGCATTTACAATGATTTTTTAACATAGTCTGTCTGAGAAAACAATACGTTTATGCAGCTCTGGAGCAGCTCTGCCAAGTTTAAGAAAATTACCTTTGCCGTAGACAATAATCCGCTCGATGGTTCATTAAGGTTTATGAGAAAAGATCAGGTAAGGAGCATTTAACAGAAAGTAGATATTTCACTGAATTATGGGAAATGTAGGATTCAGTTTTTGATGCTTATTGGTAGGGACAAAAGGTCTGTTTTAAATTCCAACCATTCTCTCTATTCTGATTGCCCAACTTTTATGACAGCGCAACACCAAATTGCTTGACTGCTGCACGAATGTTTCTTGGCCCCATCAGATTCCACTTAACCTTTTCCTATATGTAGCTAAGGTTTTTCAAGTATTCATGTTCATGTCTCTGAACCAGTGCAGTCCAACTGTAGTCCTACTGTATTATGTAATCCATGTACATACATTTGGGTTTCCAGTTAATCTCTCTGCTACAGGAGCTCATGTTCTCTGCAGAAACAAACCTATCTTAGCTTAATTATTTACTAAGTCAGACATCGTAATGACACTGAAGAAAGGAAAGTGCTTGAGCCATCAAGGACAAAAAAAGGGGAAATCATCCAAAAGCTTTAGCTTGCAATCTTGATTCATAATGGTTAGATACATGCATCATAACCATAACACACACAACTGAAAAGTGAGATTTTAAAAGAACTGCATTGTTTTATTGCCGCTTTCAGCATACATCCAACACCCCTATGCATTTTAGCTACATAAAGCATTTACATTACAAGTCGTGTTTAAACGGAACCGTTTTAAAAATTAGGATTCATTTTCTTTACATATAATACAGTTTGCACACATGTTAATAAATATCAATACAATCATGTCAAACTTATCACGCACCATCTAAAACAACGACCCTTAAAATTATGTAACTTTTGTTTTTATTCACAGCTCATACCACGTCATAAATATAGCCTCTAAGTGTTTTTGTGCCGTAAAACAGTGACCACCTGGATTTTTTTTTTACAGTTCTCAAAAAGGCTATTAAGATTTGACTGCCCACCAGATAAACCATGATGTCCCTGTTGGATGCAAGTTGCAAACAAAGCACTTTGCATTTCTTCAGCACCCCATTTTAAAATCCTCTGTTTGTTTGGGGACCTGCTGTATAAAAGTATTTGGAAAAAAAAAAAAAAAAAGACAGGTAAAAATCATGAGTTCCAGTGGGATACACAGACGTGACTATTTCAAAAACGTGTCAACTGAGAGAAATAAAACATAACTATGGAGAATGAAAATGAAAAAGGCATCGTGTTCAAGGGTAAAGTGTTAACACTGTCATATACTGATGTAAGTGTAGTTTGTAAGTTCTTGTGGTGTACTCCTCATATACTGCAGCATATCAACCAGCACAGACAGTCCTGTGGCACAAAACGAGTGACGCGAGCTCCACCGACCTCCCGTTAATGACAGTGACATCGGCTTCATCAGTGATAAATAACATCCCAATTTAACACACGTGGCAGGAAACGTGTCTGAACTCCGAGACTTGGCTCCTTCTGAGATGAAACCTTTCGACAGTTGGTTCAAATCGCTACCGTTTACCACAGCGGCAAGCATAAACCTCCAAATATTGAACACGAACAAGTATTTGTAAACGTTATCTGTCAGTGATATACAGTGAATGGCATGTCACGGAGAGGCCCATTGTTGAGGCATGGAATATACTTAAGTGTTCATGTATAGCATAAGTCTGTATTCTATGTCCTAGCCATCAAAGACAAGGTTAGGTTTTTCTATTTGCCTGCAGCCTTCATTCCTGACATGCAGTGGCTTATGGGTGCATGGGAGTTATGCACAAGTGCAAGATAATGAGATTCAGGGCACTCTCCTGTGAATGCAAAAACAAACAAACAAAAAGTTTACCTGTTAAGAGCAAACAAAGATAATAAATACATAAAAAAACATGGCCATATTTAATGGATTCTTAGTGTTGACTCACTAAACACTCTGTGAGGGAACAAAAAAAAAGAGCCTTTCGCGTTGTCTTCGTGGTTCATTAGAATGCGGAGTCAGTCAGTTTGTCACTGAACAGAAAGGCAGCTTCAGCAGAGGATGTCCTTCCTACAGACAGACTGAAAAGGAGAATCTGAGACTGAGACGGGAGACTAGGCTCCAGCATTCTGAACACACCTCTGTAGCAGTTCTGTGTCGGAAAAAGAGAGAGAACCCTCATCCGATGAAAATGGGACTTCTACACAGCTATACACAAAATCACAGTTCTTTACAATTTCTTTACATCAGCAGGACTCAACTGCATCCTTCCCTTTAGACAATCGAGAATGAAACGTCTTTCGACATTCTCCCAAAGGCCCCCCCTCCGACTGCTCGCCTCCCCTCCCCATGTTTGAGAGGATCCACTTCAAGGCTGGGATGATAAAGCTGTGAATGTACTCGCCCCTCCGCCCACAGAGAGAGACAGCAAGAAAAACTGCAAAGTGATTAACTAGGACTACCTTTAGGCAGACGATATGTAAACGTTGCAGACTGGTGCAATGTCAGAGGCAGTTGTAGTTTTGTCTGTACTGTTTTGTTTTTTTTGGGGGGGGGGGGTCTTTACACATTCACTGCTGCAGGTGTTCAGCAGACTATTCTGATCAAAAATGACCTTGCAAAGAGATCTCCTATCCAAGGTCCTCTCTTTCAAGCCCAGTTGAGGTTGAAACCTTTAGAGAGCATAACAGCCTCCAGGTCCTTGTCCTCCTCCTTCTCACGGAGCCTCTGCTCCTCCAGGAGCGCCACGAGGGCATCACGTTGCTCCACCACCTCCAACATCTCATTCAGGATCTGCTTCTCTTGAGCGAGCTCCTTCTCTGTCTTCAGGTGGTCTAGGAGAGGCGCAGGAGAACGGGGAGTTAAACAGAGAGAGGCCATATCACATACATTTAAACATCCAGAGCTAAAGTGACTGAGCTGTTAGCTGATTAACGCTCCGGCATTCACCTTCAACAGCCATTCGCTCCCTGAGTTCCTGCTGCAGGCGGCTCTGCCGGTCTTCGAGCTCCAGCTCTCGGGCACTTGAGGAGAGAAAAAAAATAAAAACAAAAAACAAAGATGGACGAGCCAGGTTTTTTTCTCACTGACAAATTATAGCTTTCAACATTCATGGTTTTTTTGGCTGCATCTCCATTTATCTGAGCAGGATTTTTTTTTTAAATTAACTGTTCTAAAACAAATGATGAAGACTTGATCTAATTACTTTTAGAAACTCAAAATGGGAGAACAATGAATAATTTAATGACGCGTCAGAATGTTAGGAAGTTGTTTTTCTCCTTGGATTGCAAATGTCATATCATATCATATTACTGCATTGACAAATGATTATGACTTCATAGGGGCAAACAACCATTTAAAACTCAAAATGTAATATTAATAATAATCATAAAATAAGGGGATAATAAGTCAGTATTATTGTATCATCTGTTATCAGATAGAATTGCCTTGTACTAAAATTATGAAATATTATTACATCATCGAGCAATGTATCACGGGCACTACAGGTTGCATTTTAATTGAGGCTGGCAGAGGGGCTCTTGGGTTGTCCATTGTTCCTTTTGGCTCAGAGTAAAATATCTATTGCAGAAATAAATGATAACAGGAATCAATCCTCATAACTTTGGTGACAAGTCCTCGAAACGCCCCCTTAGCGCCATCTTCAGGTCACATGTTCCGTTTGATCAAGACTTGAGATTAACGACCCAATCCTCCTGAGCCTCAGCTGTAGTTACAGCTATACTGTATGTTATGTTACTAGGCTAAAAGTATACATTGAGATCATCTTAGCACTAAGCGAAGTGCAGCTGAGCCTGACAAAGTGCAGTCTGGTCTTGTTTTATAATCAGTGCAACATTTTGATAAGGTACAACTTAGAAAATCAGAAATGATCCCGCTCACAGTGAGATCCAGTGTACTTATATTAGAATTAAAGAAGATAAAAGGTTTCCTACTACCTGTGGAGGATCTTAGCAATCACTAACACTCACAGCTATGCTACCCTTGGAAATGAAAAGCACTTCTGATGAATAAGTTAATTGACTGGCTTATTCATCTCAGGTAATGTACTTACAATATCATGAGTTCTGACTCATAGCGGACCAGCGCATTCTTCTCCTGCACCAGCTTGAACCACTCCTGCATTAGCTTGGGATCATCCTTCTTGCCCATGCCTGAAGGGGAGGGAGGAAGCACAGGGTGGGAGTAAGAGGCCGGGTGGCTGAGAGCGACGACACTGATGTCACACAGACAAGGACTGACGCAGGCAATGCAATGGCAGCCAAGCCGGGATGTCCTCTCTGAAGGATGGTGAGGTGGAAGGATGGACTCGACACCAACGTGGTCAGTCACGCCATACTTAAAGATGACGCGCAGAAGATGGCGTGGAGCTACAGGTCTCAACTTTGGCAAGTGCATACACGCACTCAAACACACGCACGCGCACACAGACAAATACCTTGTAGCAAAGTTGAGAGTTTGTGTTACCCAGTTTGGATTTTGTGTCAGACACAGCTGCTCTTTGGGAGCAACTACCTCCTCCTGTCAGTATTTTTTTTCTTCCCCAGAGTGGGTGGGTTGTGAGAAAAAACGCAAACACACCAATCAGTAGCTAAGACGTTCCAGAGAAAGTAAACCCAACGTCCTATTGAAATTCCTCGTCCTCCCCTGCCCACATATTGACCCACCAGCTGAAATAAAATCCTTTTTAGATCCCATTCACGCTGAGCGGTTTGAGGGTAGAAAGAAATGCATGAATTGCTGTGTAGTCTTTACATATTCAACTGCAAAACCAAATGTTCATGGGATGATTGATCATTGAATGATGAAGTTCACACTCCTCTATTAAGTCTGCCTCAGGGTAAAGCAAGTTTGGATGCTACTGGCATCATGCATTGCAGGTGTGCAGGGTTCATAATCAGCACAATCAGTCAGAGCACAGAACATCTGCAGACTTTTCCTGCCGTCCTATGGTATGCAGCGAAGACCAGTCTATCGGGCATGCTTAGAAAGGTCCGCTGCTGGGGGGATACATCCTTTTTCCATTTATCTGACGGCAGCAGGTGGAGCCAAGCGGTTTCCATGAAACACCTGAAGGTGAACCTCAATGCGGCGTGACATACTTAGCTGGGGTAGAGGAGGCTCTTGCAAAATGAAAAGGAAAAACATTGCGCACACATAAATCGCATGGTTGTGGTCTGCGGGGCTGGTTTTCGCTAATTAAAAAAAAGGGGACAGAGAGACAAAGCTGGAGCTCACACTGGAGAGGAATACAACGTGTTGAGACAAAGGAGGAATTACAAAAGCAGGCCTTTCCAAACCTATCCTACCGGTGGGTGTTTTTCTTTTCCTTCTGACATTATTTCAACCTGTTCCACCGCCACCAACCCTCAGCCCAAGGCTCCGAACACAAAAGGAGAGAAGAGCCACCGGTACAAAGCAGAAACAGCAATAAAGGAATAAGAGACCAGATCATTTCTTCACATGGATTAGAGGCTTGGGCAAAAACTTTCCACTGACAGATGTTAGATATGGGACCAAACCAGATGATCCGTTAATTTTTGAAGACGTGGTTTGTGTTAAGGCTTGAATATTTATAACAACTCATCACACCATGCAGGTTTCTCACTCCTCGCACCACAAACGTGCCCGCGAGCTAGCCACGTGCCAGGTGTTCACCGCTTGCTTTTATTACCATTTAATGACTGCACAACATGTTTAACTTTTATTCAAGGGATATGAGGCAGAATTCCGAAAATTCCTAAAAACGGGTACTGCAATGGACCGTGCAGCTCATGTTTCATTTCAACCTAACAAAAACTGAACACATGCTGTTGGTTAAAGACACACTAGAGCAGAGTAGTTTCCCCCTTTGAGTTATTGCTGCAGGTGGAGGTGGAGAAATATTCTCTTTCTCTATTATTCACTTAGCTTGAGAGATATTGTGTTGCTCTGCTGCAACTGACGCAAAGGTTCCTGCCTCCAAACAGCTATTAGCCAATCATAGGCCTAGAAACTGTGACTAGGCTTAGCAGCAGGGTTGCCAGATTTGAATGAAAAGCAGTCCAATGAATGCCTACACACACAATTGTCATAAAAACAAGTGTACGGTATGGGTTTGACATAACCACCGTGGCATCACCATTGGTTTGTGCACTGCCAGTATAAAATCTTGAGTCTAGCATGATGACCGTCGCCATCTTGGTTTTAAGGAGCCAGAAATGACCCTATTTGGCGGTGACAGTAGCCCTTCCATGGATACAGTTTACTATGTCTCTATTCTGATTTATTGTCACCATGCTAATTGTCAATTGCAATGTAGCCACGCCCTAAGGCATATACTACCTTATGATCTATTTTACTCCAAATGGGACAGAAACCAAAAGCTACCTAGGAAAATGTTTATTGAGGTAATAGTTCAAATAAAAACCAGGGTCATTTTTTCATTATCTAACAGTCAGATCCACACAGGCTTCACTCTGCAGATCCCGACGCTATGTTCACTTCTCTAGGCAGTCTATACTACGTTTGCCTGCTTGAGTGTAACATTAGCATGCCTGGTTAACTACCTTACTGCCTATAGAATTAAGTCAAGGGCCAATATCATTAGCTAACTACGACGTTTTGTGGGGTTGTGTATCCCTAACAAATACCTGCCCTGGAACATCTACACCGTGGGAGCCACACTGCTCAAACATCAGAGTTTAAAGTAAAATACCAGCTGGGTTTATGTGACATTGGGGGATTAACTCTATGTATTGCCACAGTAAACAATTAAAAAAAATGGTCTGAACAATACCTTTGTTGGTATACATTCTATCACTGCGAACAAATCATATTTTTGAAGCATGTTTTAACCTTTTTGAAATGAATTTTCTCATGAAAAACGCTTTAATATTCACTGAACTTTGGGGCTATTGTGGGGAAATCTACTGAGCCTATTTACACACAAACAGAAAGGACAGGAAGAGGAGGAGGACCAGTTGGGAGGATGATAAGAAAGGGCGCCAGGGGGTAGCCCAGTTCTGGAGATCCTTAGGGTTGCCATGGTAACCTGCCACAACCGTCAGCAGGGGCGGCGAGGTTACGTTACCTTCGGGGGAACAGCAGGGGCAGAAGGAGAGAGGTCTTCGGCGTGGCATCCCCACAAAGGGCTCAACTTCCACAAGACAAAGGGAAAGAGTGTGAGGGAGTGACGGAGGTGGGTGCATCGGTGGGTGAGAGAGAAAAATGGTTGAAATAATGCAGGAGGAAAAGCGGAGACGACAGAGAGAGAAACAGTTTGGAGGACACAGGGTGTGGGGGGAGGAAGGGGAAGGAGAGGGGCGAGGAGGAGAAAAGGGGGCGTGATGAGGGAGAAAGAACATCGAGGAGAAAATCAAAAGAGGGCAGGAGCACTGCGATAGGGAGAGGACAAATCACCTAGAGAGAGGAGGTGGGAGAGATCAGCTGTGTGGTGTGAGGGATGAAAAAAAAAAAAGGGGTAAAAATAGGAAACTGAAACGAGAGCAGAGAGAAAACTCGGAGAATAGAAAGGGAAAATAATCCTCCTGATTCATGTTGCATCTGTAGCTCTTCTGGTGGTCTTCAGTCAGGTCCCAGCAGCCTATGTCAGCTATGTAAATGGGAGTAGCCTACACATATGGCCAGTGTTAATCACAGTACACAACATGATTTAATCCCGTTATTAAAGCCATTACTGATCAACAGGAGATCCATCTCCCTTGCAGACATGGATAATTGCTTCTTCTTTCAAGATGTTTCAGCTTCTGCTTGTAAACACTACTTGAGCATGTTTAGACCACCCAGTTCAATTTGTTGCCAGCGTGGTGACTTTTGAAGTGTAGCTACCATTGAAGTGCAAATTAGGACCTTTTCCCTAATATGCAGCCGCAAAGACAGATTTTTCTCACAAAAATAAGTTCACAGATAGTGGATGCTACCTTAATAAACCCCCAAATAAAGGACTGTAAAATGAGTGTGAAGTGAATAAGATTCAGGAAGAACTGCAACAAAGAGGAGGCAGACACAGTGCTTTCAGGGTGGTGGGTAAAGAAGGGGGGAAAAGTGAAATGCCGGGAAGTACAAGGGACTATCACAGAGAAGAAAAGTCCAATGGGAATATTGCAGTTTTTGAACAGATCGGTTATTTATGGCTCCGCCAAATCATGCAAATTCGATCATGAAATGCATCGTTAGCAGGTAACGCTCAGTAAATCCACAACTGTATAATCATCAGTAGAGCAGAGGATTAAAATGATATCAAAATGATATGAAACGGGCAGATTCCGAGCACCTACAGCCTTAAATACAACCATGCTAATGAAGCCACTTCTTGTTCGTTATTATGTCAAAACTCCACGCAATCTCCCGTCTGATGAGTGACAACAACCAGCAGGACAAAACCACAGAGAAGCACAGGCCAAACATGTAGAAATGCACCTTTTTCTCCCTCACGTTCAGAGATTCCACTGACACTGAATGACTATGGAGGAAAGGAAACGCAGCAGCTCTCTACTTCACGGAGAAAAAGATGCATTCCAGTCATACCCAAACGAGGCCACGGCCAACAAGATAAAAACAGACACCACGAGACGTCTCACCCAGACACGGTGGACACAGCGTTACTGTTGACCAATCACAGTTAAGACAGAGCAGCTACGGGTCAAGGGTTGCAACATTGCCTATTAGCGCACAGTACACACACACGCACACACATTCGGGGAGTTATGCAACTGAGCAGGTATGAGAAAGTCGTTGTTGGGACTACAGGACAGAACTACAGTAGCACAGAGCTCTGAGGGGAAGCTACGAGCCATGCCAGCAGTTTAGTGTGTGTCAGTCAAGAGCAGCTTATACAATACTTTCACTGAGTGTGTGTGTGTGTGTGTGTGTGTGTGTGTGTGTGTGTGTGTGTGTGGGAGCATTGGGGTTTTTTTCCCCCCTACCCATATTTCGTGAAGACACACGCCTAATCTGCTTCTGATTGGCTCTGACCCTGACCTTTATTCCTTCCCTAACCAGGATACAAACACTAGCCAATCAGAGGCAGACTAGGGCGGGTCTTTGCAGAACATTGGTTGGAAAGAAAAGAATAAATAAATCAAGATGTGTGGGAGGATTTCTGTGTTTGTAAACGTGTGCACTCCGCAAAATGTTTCTCTGATCTACGCTACTTGGCTTTTTCTTAACCTCTCATATTTTTTGGTAGATGATTCTAGTTTTACGCTCCAACTTCATAACGCTCATGAGCAGGTGAGATGACATGAACCAAAACGGTCAGATCATGTAATCTTTAGCTAATCTTCAATAGCGTTAAGTTGCAGGAGAGTACTGTGTCTCAAGACTACCGTAAAATTTAAATAAGGTGTCGTACATTTGGTGTTTTTCTTCTATTGGTTTGATGCTGTCAACAACAAATCACACAAAAAGACCCAAACCAACTGAGCGTCAGAGCGTCGCTTACCACTTTTTAGCCTCTCTACCCTGAAAGTAGCTCTCTGTTTAAATCCCATTGCATGTACAACGCTTTGTTACGAGGACATATAACTTCATAAACCAGCCTGACACCGTCATTTTTAGCAAACGTACATAGCAAGAACACGAGTAAACAGTGAATATAACGGGGACTATTTTCAGCTGCAGAGTCGTAAACGTTTAGTGCTCTACTTCATGGCAGCAGGATGGCGTAAGAGTGATTGACTCCAATTAAATTGCAGCGCCTGTGCTCACTGTGGCTCGTTTTTAACAGTTTATGGACAACAATGGTGCTCTGTGGCTCAGACGAACAACATATATCAAGCTGAAATTTGCATCATTTGATAGGATTGTTGGTTTGGGTCTTTTAATGGGATACCCTTACAGCAGGAAACACTAAGCAGCATCAACCTTTATATTGGAATCCAAAGTATGACGCTTTTCATCATCATGTTGCTACATTTCATGATTTTAGTTAACGAGCTGCATGAACTTTGGCAAACAATGTATTTTGAAGGCACCGTGAATACACACAAGAAGCAATGATACTGAGCATGTGCCGTGTGTCGATGCCTGTTTTTAAACTTTTGTTTAATCTTCCTGCTGGAGCTATTTGCTGTCTTGCCTCTGTTGCAGTGCTCCTCAGTGTTTCCGCCCAGAGTAATGCAAGAATGTGTACTGCTGTTTGAATTTCTCTCTCTGCTATATGTCGCCGTTTGTGTGCCTGCTGCAGTTCGGTATTGTGCACTTTGCGTGTCGAGGAGTGACAAATAAAAACTACTCATTAATGCATTCATGTATCATTCATAAGTTTATGGAGATCAAAGACGATCTTAAGAGGACAGCATGAGGCCGAGTGTCTGATCTCTGTTTGATGTAAAGAGTGTCTGAACTAGAAACCCAGTGAGGGTGGAGGGAGGGGGTTGTTCTAGGAGCAGAAAGTATTGCAGTGAGGCTAAAAGCCAGCCAGCTAGCCAATCAGGCAGCCAGCCAGTCAGCCAATAAAAGGTAGATATGAGGGATACAAAGCTCAGGTAGTAAATAAAAAAACAAAAGAAAGCAAAATAAAACAAAAGGGTGGGGGGTAAAGGACAGATTGGGTTAGCCATTAGGTTAGTTTAAAGCGACAGATTTGAAATACATACCGCCCAGATGCAAGTCCAGGATTTCACTGTAATTAGAATCTCCCCAATAGTCTACAATGACAGGGATATATTAGAGATAGGAGTTATTTCACATAGCCCCCAAACTGGGCACACAAACACACCAACACACACACACATACACACACACACAATTCTCCAACAACGGCAAGTCATGCATGCTCTTGCAAACATGTTCGTACGCACACGGACACACGCGTACACACTGCAGCAACACTCAGAACAAAGAGAGTCCGTCAGTACTCACCGCAGTGCTTAACGCAGTCAGGTTGTGCAATGCTACGCGGCATTTTCCAAAACAAGAACTGCAGCATAGATTTGCTGTACTGCCGTTTACTGGCTCAGTCTGCTTAATATAACACAAAGCCTCTTGTAACGAGTTGTGCGCTGTCATGTCGGGGGAAATTGGGTTTTTTTGTGCGTTGTGTCTATTTGAATTTGACTAAACTTGGAGTTCAAACAGGGAGAAAGGCTTTAATTTCCCCCCACTTACGTACAATCCAATCTTGGGCAACAATGTTCGATTACAATAACTGATGATTTGCTGCTTAATGATTTGAGACTGAGGGAGCAGCCGAGTGTTAAGTAAGAACTTTGAGATGAACAACAGATGAAGTCAGAAACAACTCGGAATTGCTGTTACTCACCACAAGAACAATAATAAAAAAAAGATATTAATAAGATCTCAACTGATATCTGCGTGGAGAGACTCAGCCACAGCAAATATTTGCAGAAAATATTTTAATAAAGAAGTTGTCAGCCCGCAGACCAATTCGTGTTTGGCTTCGTACGTGCCGATTGCGTTTTATACAATGTGACGTGATCTGAGTACAGAAACTCTCCTCATTGAGAGGCGGTGAAGGAGACAAAACACATCCAGAATGAGAGCACACAAATCTATGTCGGGTACACACACACACACACACATTTTCCCCGAATCGCATGCAGCTCGGACGGACGATGGCGGACATGTTATGAACGGAGATCAACATGTTCAGAGATGGAGAACTGTTGCAGTGTGTCACCACAGATGGAGCCTACATAACAGTGTCACATGTCATTGGTAAAATAAATAAATAGATTAAAAAAAGGAAACTACGGTAAATCTAATACCTGATCTTCTCTTGTGCTGTTTGGGTAATGTATAAGTACCTTTATACAATCCTTTAAGAGAGTAGAGTAGTAAACACGTTAAAACATAATCAAACAATATGGAGAAACACCTGATGGGGAAAGTAAATAGTTATTGGATTGATGGGAAAATGGCCGAATTTGAGAGAAAGCGTCCTCCTGCATCTACGTGCGTGCAGCTTTTATAAACAGCTTTTATTTCAATTCTGTTACAAGTCACCATTAAGTCAATTAGGATGGAACAGGTTGTCAGCTCTGTAAAGGACAACCTCTTTACTTTACTCGCATCCAAAACGAACATCATGCAAATGATGCGTTATTGCTGCTGAGCACTAAGTCACGCTTCGCACGCTTATAAAACTGTACCGAATAATGAACTGCTCTGCTCCCCTAACAAATAATGTATTCTTCATCTCGGAAGTATATTGTCTGTGATAGTCCCTTGTCAACAACAATTTGGGTTTATTACTTCGGAGAAAGAAATGTGACTTTCTGCACACAAACCTACGTGCTGAAAGACGATGAATAAATAAGAGATGGTAAATGTGGACTGTGATTTCAGCCCGTACTAAACGACTGCAGAGGGACAGCTTTTCTGAGGTAACGCAACTCTAAGTTACATCATCCTAATCGTCAATATTATTGTAAGTATCATTCCCTTTAGGGCCCTAGAAAAAGAAAAGGCTGCACTCATATCATATAAAAGAGGTTTCAGCCATACAATAAACTGCTGACTGAAGTGTTAATAACAACAGAGTATTATATGTGTAATGAAACCTACTAGTTTGCTGAATACGGGCATTGTGTCTAGCTGCAGTTGCAATACTAACACACTACATCACATGGGTATGGGCAGAACGATTTCAAATAAAAAATAAATGCATGAGGGTATAAGCGAGAAGATGTTACCTGCTTCTCCCCTCAACGCTTTCTCCACAGCTACACCCCTCTCCTCCAGCTGCCTCTGCTTCTCCTCCACCTGCTCCAGCTGCCTCTGGATGATCTGCGCAGACATTTAGACACACGTTATTAGTGAAAAGTGTAAACACGGAGGCGCGAGTACAGTACAAACAACTTGAGCTGTCGCACATGGGCGCACAGAATACTAACGCGTACAGTTTTCCGCTAATTGCAACTCATTTGTCGCCGAACTTTCCGAGGGAGGCGGCTGCAGAGGTTACCTCGAACACTCAACTGATGCAACAGTTTACCCTCATTAAAAATAAATGTCTCGGGGCGCGACGGGAGCACCGCTAATTAGGACCGTATTGATGTCTACGAGTACGTGAGGCTGGAAAAATATTATTTTATGGTTTTCACACAAAAAAAAAAGATCAATATTTCATTATTCTCCCCTCTTCAGCTCACATCACACCCTCATGTGTTATTGGCTGTGGCAGTGGCAGTGAACAGGGGGTCAATGAGAGAGGGGATGCAGCGAATTCAAAATTAATTCCTATTAATACGTAATCACTGTACAACAAGTCAAATACCTGCTTTTAAACTATGAATGCGAAGTAAAGCCGTGTTAATAATGAGGATATCATTTAAAGTTTTATTTTAACTTGAATATATAATATCATATCATATCATTTTTATAGTTAGTAAAATACAAGTTAATGCAGTTATTCCCTGTTACTTCTGTAATTGCAGGTAGTATTAGCTATGATCTGCCAGAAACACTGCCAGAAACACTAGGTGTGCAACAAGTCATGATGTCTTTGAGTGATCCAAACTAGTTCAAATGTAGATCACAGAGAAAACAAGAGGTGCCTTTAGGTAATTCACAGTAGATGTGGGCCTGTTGAGTTGAAATTCAATGCTGGCAAAGGGATGTGAGGGGTAGAAAGAGAGATTTATAAGAATGGGAACAAACTGCTTCATTTCAAACGTCTCTTGTCCCCTCTGACTCTTAATTTCCTCACAGCTGAACCTTATCAGCGCCACGCAGAGAGAGGCGCTAAACAAGAAGTGCGCTTTCGCTTCTGCAAATAGCCACTAAAGGGAAGCAACGCTCAGGCCAGCCGCCTTAACCACCGCTCCTCAGGCTTAGTGCTGAGTCAGTGGACTGGGAGCCTGACCGCACGGTTACAACATCAATCACAGTGGATTTCCTGACCAAAGCATGAATTTGGCCTCACTCCAAGAGGGTTGAGTCACATTTGAGAGAGCATATGTTGAATAAGAAAAGGAAAAAAACAACACTGAGTAATGATGACAGCAGCAGTACATACACATAAAACTGCTGACATGAATAACACATTGTTGCAGATTAGCAACCGCTGAAGCGAACGCTAATGAGGATCCGAGTAAAGTTTGATGAAAAACGCCTTGTCTCACTTTGAGCTGTAAGAGCTATTCAGCACACCATCACAGTGAATAAACTAACACAAAAGAGCCTCGATCTCGTTTACCAAGTTCACAGTCTTGCGTGTTAGCATGCTAACATATCCTAATTAGCACTAAACTCAGCAGTGCTGCCGAGCTTTATGAGCATGTGTGTGATCAAAAACAAAAGTACTATAAAATGATAAGACATCATAAACGTCTGCACCAAATGTCGTGGTAAACATTTCATTCAAAAGCACAAATATGCACCTCGCGCTGGGGGCACTGACAAATTCAAATATCATTATATTTGGTTGATATTGTACCAATACTGTAGAGATGTCAATTGGTTTTGTCAATTATTTACATAGTCGTATTTTCAGATTCATAATCATTAGTAATGCTGATATAATGACTAAGTTAGTGAGGCAAATAACAAAGCAGCTAGAATAGGCACACTGCTCTACAGCACATCAGACTTAATGAAACGCATATCACGATACTACAACACCCAAAATGGGAGACAACAGGCAGTCTCATATTATGATATCAATATAATATCAATGCAATCTGTCATCCATGCCCAAGTGGTGGCCATTATGAAGTCAGAGGATCACCAAAGGTCAGTTACCTGAGCTCTGTGCAGCCTCTTGAGCTCCTCCTGCTTGGCTTGTCGTCTGGCTGCTTTCTGGACCCTTCGTGTCAGCTTGGCATTCAGCTCCTCCTCCGTGTAGGTTTTCTGGTGAAACGACAAAAACTCGGGTCAGAGAAGCCTCGCTCAGAAGCTGCTGACATGTGGAGTTGACTCCGTGGGGCCCTGACCATCCAGGAGAACTGAACAGAAGAGGACTAGAGGAGGGGGGGGGGCTCTGAGTAGACCTTGCAGAAGGTGAGGGACAACAACACTGACTAGCACTGTGATCTATCCTGGACTATTTAAAACTTCACTCCACATCTCTACACCTATAAATTGGTAACATAAAACCCCTCAGAACACAATGTGACACATACATCAACTTCACTGCGGCTCTCATGGTCATTATCCTTCTTCACATTATGACATCTTCCATAATAATAGGCAATAGAGTATGTGAATAAGCAGGGATGTTTCCCCTATTAGCTGATTGTGAGGACATTTAAAGCCGGCATAAATCAGGAGAAAGAGAGAGCGGTACAGAAGAAAAAAACAAAACAAAACGTGTCAAAAGTTATTCCAGTAGGCGGACTGGTGGGAAAACAGCGCCACAGTAACAGAAAGGCAAGTTGATGTCATACCAGTCAGAGAGGAACAGCCCCTGATAAGATGCAGATGGATCATGGTGACCAGAGAAAAGTGAGCCATGACAGTCATGTTTGAACAGAGCGGATATCCAGCAGTGAGTGAGCGGGCGCTGCGGACACGCCGCCACATGCATCCAGAGAGGACGGTTAGTTTGAAGGCCAGACGCACGTAAAGTGTTATTACTGGCACATGCGTGGGGGGGGGGGGGGGCTGGGGGAGTGACAGGGTGGTGGGGGTTTAATCAATGGGAACGTATGTAATACTACCTTTGTGGCGTACGATCTCTTGAACGCCAGTGCGTGGGGGACATAAACAGACTTGGCGAAGACAAAACAAAAAAAAAAAAAAGGGAGGGAGGGAACAAACATGATACAGATGACATGATTAAATGGGTTAATGATTATGTTAAATTGGTCAAAATAAAAAAAAAAACAAACAAACAACAAAATGAATCATTTAGCTGGTACAATCAAAAACAGGCAATGTTAATTCCCACACCAAAACAAAAATGGCAGGGTGCGGCAACATTTTATACATCTATGTTAATCAGGAATTAGTCCAACAACAACAACAACAACAGTATCCAGATTCTAAGGCAGAGATTTTAAGAAACCTGTCTTCCCACAGAGCAGCAAGACAGGTTTGTTAATACTAAGTCTAAGTCAACCATCTCTATGTATCTAATACACTCACAGGTCTGTATAACTCTAAACAAGACAACAGTCACAAGAGACGAATCTACGACGATTCCTGCGGGAAACTATTGAATTATGGCCTGGCAGGCATGATGCAGCTTTAACCTTGCGGTGCCGCCGCTGCATTAAGTCCAAATTCAAATCGATATTATTGAAAGGTAACAACGTGTCAGTGTATTCTTCTTATATAACGTCAAAATGAGGAAAATAAAACGGTGTCTGAGTTTCTTCTTTTAGACGTGTTTACAATGGTTAATGAATTCATGCCTCTGGCTCTGAACTCGACTGTATCTATCTAAACCACCACGAACACACACACTCTCTATCTCACACACACACACACACACACATATATACATATATAAAAACACACAGACTGAGCAGAAGTGGAGAAAATAATTCTGAATTTCAGCCAAACATAATGAATGCAAATAGATTCAAATAAAAGGACTCGTATTATAGAAATGTAAAGGTTTTGTTTGCTGAATTTCTGCGTGGACATAATCAGGTTGAGGTCTTCTGCATATTTAATGAATCCAGACTTTTGAAGAATTCACTCATTTAGTAAGTTTGCTAACGGATGTTATGTCACGCTGTAGAGCTGGACGCTCCTGAAAATGTGTTTTTGTCATGATTTGGATGCAGGATTTGCTCAGAGGGCAAAACTGCAAACCTGTAACTTCGAAAATGAATAAATTACATATAAAGATCAGTTTGAGTTCAGGCTAAAAAAATATGTGAAGTTAGATTATTATATACTATATATTATAATAGCCTATTTGCAAAATTTCATTATGTGAAATTCACAATTACAGAACCTCCGCCTGCACAATACCTCATCGTCTTTCTCCTTCTCTCGATTAACCCGTTTTTCCCGCACTCTTTCATTATGCCTCTCTTTCAACCTCTTTCTTTCCTTTAACTCCCTCCTTTTCTCCTTCACCACTTTCTCCTCCTTTATCGCTTCCTGCTGCATGCCTGATACTAGGTCGAAGATGTCCATGTGCCGCTGGGAGTGGGAGAAATTATTTAAAAGGGAAGTCTTTTAAAAAAAAAAAAAATGAGATGGGCGCAATAGATGTGATGAGGACATGTCTGGCCTCGCTAAGCCAGGACGAACACACCGACTGCTTTTCGTGATTGTCTGACTGTGTCTGACATATCCATCAAAAATCAGCTTCTCAATAGATTTTTAGATGAGAAGTGAGCCGCAGATCGAAAAAACTGTTACTGCTGACAAGGTTCAGAGTTTTCAAGAGGTGCTGGGCTCAACTGACAACCAAAATGAAATACATTACCAAAGATGAGTTCGCGCTGGCTGTGCGAGGCTATACATGTCTAAATACGTGATGGCAAAGAGGCGACAGGTCTTTTTGTGACTTACGTCTGCCTTCGACTTCTGGGAGGACCTCTCCAGGACATCGTCGCAGGACAGGTCAGAGTCCTCGGAGAAGCTCAGGTTTCTGCGTGATTTCAAGTCTGAAAGGAACAATAGGCAAAGATAGAGATGTGTTTGTTGTTATTAAATATAACAAAAAACCTCATGTTCACAAACCACACTGGATCTCCACTCGCACCTGCTGATCTGCCCAGAGGCGACGCTCTCTTCTTCCCAGAGTCCTGAGTGGTGGAGCTCGATGACGGCGTGCTCGGACACGATTTGTCATCCTTCTTCTTTTTGTCCTTCTTATACCCTGAGAAGACAGCCTTCCACAGCGACTTGTGTTTGGGCGGAGTCTCGTCCGTGCCGGAGAGCCTGCTGCTGTCGTTCTTGGCTTTTTTCTCCTTCTTGTTCTTGCGCGGTGAGAAGAGGGAACTCCGTTTCTTGCTCTTGCTCGCGGTGGAGCCGTCTGACGAGGCCGCTGAGCTGTCCAGACTCTTGTTGCTGCTGAAGAAACGCTCAGGTAGGGTCTCCACCTTCTTTGACTCCAGAGCTTTCACGGCTGACGTCTTGGGAGATGGGTCTGACTTTTTACTTTTTCCCGCAGCATCTGGGGTTACAGTCCAGGCCACCTTAGGTGAGGCACCCTTGTCTATATCAGATTCTTTCATTTTGTTAAGCTGCTTGGCCATGGCGTCTTTGAGGGCCTGGCTCTTCACAGACTTTTCTCTGGCTCTTATTCTCTCTTCGGCAATCTCTCTGGCCTCTGGGGAGAACTGAGTTGCCCTCTGTGTCTTAGAGGCTGGGTTGACAGGGATATTGGGTTTGCCGTTTTCCATCGCTAGAGCCAGATGCAGGGGAGGTCTGTCCCTGCTGGGCTTGCTGGTGGGTGGAGTATAATACCTATTCATGCTTGTTTCCGGTGTCCGCTCATCATATGTCTCCTCTACGTCATCGGCAAACGGAATCTCCTCCACTGTCTCCACAAAAGACTTCCTTACCTCCTCGGGTCGCGGCTTCTTCTTCTTTTCCCTCATGACAACCACTGGTGGAGTTTCCGGATCTGCCTGAGGTGAGGAGACTTTCCTGGGTGCAGGTTTGGGTGCAGACACGGGGCTCAGCTGGGTCCTTGGTGCAGGAACGGGACTCTTGGTGTACGCTGGCTCTTTGGCACGCTCAGATGGAGGTTTCTCTGTTCCGTTGCTCCAGGACACCTGGTGTCTCTGCTGCCTGAGCACGGCTGGAGACTGATTAGCAGGCACAGGTGGTGGTGGGCTGGAGGGCGGGGTGAGCATGGTTGAGTCAGATGTGTTGTAGCTGTCGCTGTTTACTGTCTGGCTCGTGGCCATGCTCCCATTCAACCCCAAGCCAGAGCTGCTGCTGAGGTCCTTCTTATCAGAGCCATTACTCTTTGGCTCCACAGGAGCAACGGGGGTAATGACCTGACCCTCGAGAGTGATGTTGAGTCTGCGAATGACAGCGCGGCCTGTAAAGGCAGGCTTCTGTTCCTCAGACACATCCGGAGACTGTGTCTTGACAGGCGTAGAGTCCTGCGTTGGAGCCTTAACGACACTCCTTTCTAAGATTTTACTACTGCGGTCCAAAGGCGTCAAACCAAGGCTCTTTCTGATCTCCGCGCTCTTTAACCAAAATTCCTCAATGAGATCTGTCTTTTTAGATGGCGTTTCTTCCGTTGAGGAATCTATGGACTTAGAGGGCTCAGGCGTGCCCTTGTCTGTTTTGGTCACGGGTGTCGACGTGACTCCAGGGACAGGCTGGGTTCGGACAGGAGAGTCAGAAGTGAGGGGCGATGAAGGTTCCTGGCAGGGCAATGGCTGTGCACAGATTGGGGAGAGGGGGTTACCCGTGAGAGGGCAAATAGAGCGGTGAGGGAAGACTGGAGATTTAGGGGTGCAAGTCTCTGGTAAGGGAGTGGGCTGAGAGCAGATTGGGGAGCGAACCGGTGACTTGACGGGGGATTTGATGGGTGTTCTGACAGGTGACTGCACGGGTGGATTGACTGGAGAGCTGATGGGTGATTTGGTGGTCAAACTGGGTGGCAGTGATGCAGGGACACCGACAGGAGAAGCAGCAGGCGCAGCAGCAGTGAGAGTGGGAGAAGGAACGGAGGAAGGTTCCTGGGCTGGAACAGGTGAGGGGCACACAGGACTCTTGGCAGCTGGAGGAGAGGGAGGTGTCCTCTCAGGCTTCGTTTCCTCAGGTATGAATGGCTCTGGGAAAAAGCGGCTGCCAGGAGACTTCACCGGAGTCACCTGGAAAAAAAAAAACCATAGATGATACAGATTTCATCTACACCAACATCCCATGCCTTCAGCTTGAGAAGACTGGAGTCATCTCACCTGTGTTTCAGGCTCTGGAGATGGTTTGATCGGAGAAAGAACAACATCCTCTTTCTGCAGGGGGCTGACGCTCGATGGTTCTGAAAGCATAAACAAAACAAAGTGCTTTTCACTTTTGTAGAAATATATCTGAGCGTTTAATTTCCAGGGATCATCAGTGAGATGTACCGATACTGGAGGCCATGTTCAGACTCTCTGATTTCCTGTCTTCGTCAGGAAGCGCTTCAGCGTGCTCCGACTGATGCAAACGAGCCTCAGCTTCTGCATCTGACGGGATGTCATCTGGAAATTAAAGGTAACATTTTGACTAATTAACCTGTTATTGATACCTTTAATTAATCACATCCATTTATTGTAATGAAGCAGAGTACTTTGTCAGCCTGAAATGTTGTGACGGTTAAATCGGTATTTGTATTATTTTGACTGCTCACCTTGCTCCATCTCTGTACCGGGCTCCATATCTGGACTGTCAGCTTCTGCCTCCAGATCCTCTTCCTCACAGGCTTCTGGCATAACAAAGAAATGGCAAAAAAAAGAGATACATATAAATCACCTGGATTACACCTTCTCTCTTCAGCCAATTACAGAGCAAGAACCTCTTAACAACTTTCACTGAACTTTTCTCAGAAATTCTTACTGCTTCTTTAAAAATAAATTAGAGCACCAGAGTTCCAAGATCTCCTAATGAAAAAATCTATCAGGACCAATTTTGCAGAGTGAAGTGCAGTTACAGGGGAAAAAATGAATGTCTGAAAAGGGATGAAAAGTCTTAAAAACCAAAGATCCATTTTTTCTCCGAAGGACAGCGTTAAGAAAAGTTTTCTTGCGAGCAAATCATACATTAGTTTTACATACGGGTGAAACTGTGCAATCAGTGGGCGTGTCAGTAATTATGGACAAAAGGATGAGCACGGAGGAGCATTAGTGAAAAGATTCATGCAGCTCTCCATTTTGACGAAAACAGCAAATGGATGACGCGAACCAAGCCAAAGCACAGCAACAGAAATGTTAACGACTCTGGCGAAGAGACGAGCGGCAGTCCCTCCTGTCAACAAAATGTTCGAACAAAACAAAACAAAACAAGATAAAAAAACAGGGACGAGGCTCACAGTTAATTCATGCATTTTGAAAGTAATATCACAACCTCTGCCGAAGGCACTGAGTGTTGTTTAGGTGGGCGCACGGGCAAATACTGAGAGAACATCAGATTCTAGTGGATCAGAGCACAAGGAGATCTTTACTAAAGCTTTCAACCCTGAACACAAGTGCTGCCTACGTAATTCAGCATATATACAGGCCTCTCACTGCATTCATTCAAGTTTTGAAACAGCTGATAAAGTACCTCATTGACTCAATGTTGCAAGCACACACCGTGCAAGCACAAGTGCACTTTAAGGGTTAGTCCAAACATATAACAGCAGCTTGTAAAAAGCAAAATCTCCCGCACGGTGAGGCAAGAAAACACCGTGGTGTTAAGTGTCTTCAGGCCTCAGTAGCCCTATATATCACCGGAGTACATTACATGAGTGAAGAGAAAGTACATTTTGGAAGTTAGGAGGGTTGTATGACAGTCTGGAAAGCGAAAGGTGAAATAAAGGTGCCGTTTTGACCCCAAGAGAGCACGACTCTGGAGCGTGGACGGTGTGCATGCGTGTGAGTTCACTGGTCTCTGCATGTGTTTCTGCATGCTCCAGGAAGATGCCAGCCAACAGACAGATAGTACGAGTCTAAGACAGGATGCCAGGATCCCTTTTTATAAGTCTGTGCTACCTCCGGACATGGACTCCAACCAGACTCTCACTGCCTCGTGTCGGGCGGACGTGTGGGCAGGGGCTACATTCAAAACCAGAAGATACAGAACAACAGGGGATAGATGGCAGGGACACAACAGTAAAGTAAATTAGACACATGGGAAAGAACACAAAAGAACAAAGCAGAACAAAATCAAAGGAACTGACAAGAGGGTTATGTGGTACACTGGGATGTGGCTGAGGAACTTTAAATTCACCCCAGAGGACCAGCGGCGACTCTGAACGACAAAATTAAAAGATTGAACACAAAATTAGACATTCCAAAGAAAAAAAGGGCAATGTGACAAAACTGTACATAATCGGAGATGATTAAAAACAACAGGTGGGTTAGTTTCAGGAGGTGACTCCTCCTGTCAAGGACACAGACATACAAACAGAAGAGCAGCAGCCACGCTGGTGAAATGAGACACCCTAATCGATAACCCTATGGGGCCTAGAGCTCGGGAAAAGCCCAAATCCCGGGTGTTCAGCTCCTCTGGGTGGGTTACCTGTGGAGGAGGGCTGCGTGAGCTCAGAGGGTTGGGAGAGTTGGGAGGCTGAGGCCGCCTGGCCATCCTTGTCTCCCTCAGAGTCCAGGTGTGTTCTCACCAAACCTGGGATGGCCTGGGGATCCACAGGCTGCAGGACTTGTTGGATCTGAAGGTTCTTGGCTAAATGAGGGTTTCGCAGTGTTGTGTTGTTTTTGGGTTTGGTTTTTTTCGTGGGTTGTGGTGAAGTTGTGTGGGAACCAGGAAATTGGATACAGAGAGATGAAGGCAGTTGTGCAGGAAAGGTAGAGAAACACAGTGCAAGAAGAAGAGAGGGGGGGGGCACGGGACAAAAACGAAGAGAGAAGGTAGAGAGTTAGAAATATAGCAGCAATAAAATATAAAATCATCAGAGAAGAGAGGCACGGGGAGGCTGCATGCACTAGACTGCAAAAAACCATAAAAGTGAGTTTCAGATAAAAGATAAAGATAAAAGATAAAAAAAGAAATAATATCCATTTGTTGAACAGACCAATTCTGACACTCAATACCAAACCATAACTGCAGAGCCTGGGAGGGAAAAACACAAAAATCTCTCGCATTTATCAGATTAGTGTATTAAAACCATGTGGGTAGGTGTTAAACAGCAGGTTAAATGGGTTCAGACTCGCAGGAACTCTTTAACAGAAACAAAGGAACACAAAATCCTTTAAACACAACTGCAACCAACAAACCAAAAAAAACAAATACAACAAAAAAAAAGGGATAAGCCACACTCTTATTGTCGAAATCCTTCAAAATGAAACCCAAACCAGCCAGGATTCACACTCAGAGTTACTGCAAACACATCCACAGGCAGTTCTGCTGCTACCTTTAAATGTACCAACATCCTCTTCATCTGTCAGGTACTTCTCCAGCCAAAGGCCTGACTGGAGCTCTCTATCCCAGGGGCAGTAATCCCCCTCTGCCAGCAGGGGGAGACAGACGCCCAACAACAGCAGCAAAAAAAAAATAAAAATAGACAAACAGACACACACGCACGCGCACACACACACAGTGGACACAGGGGGAAGTAATGAAGAGGAAGGGGATGAAAAAGGAGGAAAGAAGCACAGGATGAGGAGAACAGTGTTTGAGACAGTGACACTTCACATGAGACAGATTCTGATACAACAGGTCTAATGGAGTCTGGACAGGGAGTTAACACGGACCAGAGGAAACAAACTACATCAGAGCACGCTGCAATCACACCGAGAGTGACAAACAGATTTTTACCATCGCTCGACTCCTCCTCATCCTCTTCCTCCTCTTCCTCCTCATCCTCCTCTTCCTCCTCCTCATCACCATCTCTGCTGACTGCGTCGGCCAGACCCTCGCCCTCTGCCTCCTCGCCGTGGTCGCCCCTCAGTTTGGCGTGGAGCTCTACAGCCTCCTTCCAGGGCACGCCCCCGAGGTCTGAGGGGCTGGCCAGCTGCTGCTGCTCCACTTCCACCTCCTCCTGCTCCTCCTGCTCATCTTCCTCCTCCATGTCCGACTCCGAGCTGCTGTTGGCAAACAGAGGAGGAGTCCCAATAAAGTGTTAGAAACACAGACGACCTGTCCGACCTGCGTCAGTGAGGGAGTAAACATCAACTTATTCCAGCTGTTGCACTGTGAACTGTCTGACTTTACATTTTCTTTTGGACCGTAAGAAAACTTTTCACTTAGCTTATACTGGGGCCAAAACAACGTTCAACCACAAGTTAAGCTAATCGCTCATTTACAATTCGACTTTAAGGGATTAGTTGATTGATCGCTCAAAGTTTTTTAAAGGGGCATTATAATAAAATAAGACATTAGGGAAAACATTAGAACTGTATGTGAAAGACAATAAAAACAAAAATGTGACAAATAAATAGTAAAGTGGAAACCGCACTTAAAGGACAATGAGGACAACAACAAAAAGCCTTAATGTCTTCATCAGAAAAAGGAGTGATCTATCTAATTGTGGAGCTGCAGTAAAGAGTAATGTTTAAAGGTCTGATTTAAATGAGCTGGCCGTTTCAGCAGACCTCACGTATTCAGGAAGCTTGTTCCACAGGGGAGGAGCAGAGAAACTACAAGCTGTAAAACTGCAACAGGGCTTGGTTTAGATCCTGGGAACATTGAGTAAACCTGGCCCAGATGACCCGAGAGGTCTGGATATTTTGTAATGTACAATATATATTCACATCTGCTCTTCAAATGTGAATATCTTCTAGTTTATTTATTTGTTCTATGACAATAAAGTGATTATCTATGAGTTTTAGCTTGTTGGTTAGACAAAGCAAGACATATAAAGCCATCAGTACGGGCTCTGGGAACTTGATGGGCTATTTACTTGAATTCTAGAGGCTTGACCATGACTTATGGATCAGTTGATAAAATGATTAGTAGAATATTCAATAAATGAAAATGATCATTTGCAAGACATGTGGAGGGAGCTGTTTACATCACTAAATGGTTGTCACTCTTTTAAAGAAATGAGTAAGACAACATCAACAAGCGAAGTAATGTAAAAACTGCAAATCTCTGTGGTGTCTATGCTCTTACCTGGAGCCCAGGTCAGCATCTGTGGCCTTGTCCAGCACACTGCTGAGGTTGTGCTCTGCCAGAGTCTCCTCTGGCACCTCCTCCAGCTCCTCCTCTCTCTGCAGGGACAGACGGTAGTTCTCCAACTCGATGCGCTCTGGAGTTCCCCGCAGACGTTTAGCTAGGCTGGGCTCCTGCAGGCCGTTGACCTCCGGTACTGGGGGGTCGGTTGGGCACAAGGTGGCAGACCGCAGGCGATGTGTTGACACCAGGTTGGAGGTCAGAAGGCAGAGGGGAGAGAGCACAAAACAAATGCAACTGAGAATCAGGTAGGCTGTTCAGGAGCAGAGGAGCGTGGCAGAGGGGAGGCCGAGCCTCTGCAGTGCAGGAGCCATGCAGCTTTTATTTATCTGTCTGCGGAAATGAACAGGAGCAAAACAAACCTACTGTGTTACTCTTTGGGAAAACTAAAGTGTGTGAACATGTCAGTCTAGACGCATCAAATCACACATCCAATCTCCAAAACTAATGCATTTCCATCCATATCTGTCAATACATTATCTTATCCCCCCTTACTCCCACTATACCAAAGCACCTTATATTGTATTTTAAAAAGGACAAACTGACAAGGACACACCAATTTAAGATCTACAACTGAATTTATTGCATTAGATCATAATCCTACAGCAAATAGTATCAACAAACACAAATAAGTTAAACACTCTAAAATAGTTCTGTCATACTACAGTTATCAGTACAAGGTTTGGTGCCTTGCCTTTTTCCCATCCTGAGAGGCAAATCTTAAAACTGCTTTTTTTTTTTTTTTTTTTTTTTTTTAATCATATCATTTAATCATATTTCAAATTTACTTAAGTTTTAAAGAATGTGAGTGGAATGGACCAAAGCGAGTATATCACACATTACACTACACTTATCGTATTTCCACTCACTCCAGTCGTCTTATTCGGGCTAAATGTCTGAAGCTGTAATTATAAACGTCTCTCATGTAAATCCCACTAAAAAAAAGGACAGATGTGAACATGAATGTGTGATATTTGATACAGGAGCGTGTGTTACGTTGCGTGGATGAGGAATGGGGTCAAAGAGATGCAATGGTTTCCCTTCTTCTTTCTTAAACAAGGCAACATGGCCAACGTATGAGACAGCTGCGAAGAAAACTCCCCCATCAGTTCATAATTCACTGTTACATCAAAACCACCCACCCCCGAAATTAAAGTTGTTTTTCACTTTCTAATATATTTATCTTTAATATGGCACATGATAAACATCATCTGGAATCATGGAATGGTGTTTTGCTAAAAAGAAAAATAGGAATTGTGATAACAAAGTTACACTTTAATGAAAAATAATGATTTAGGGTTGACTTTGACCTTGCAGTCTAAAGTAATAAACTCGACCTATACAACACATGATTTTCCATATCTTAACTGATATAATGGTGTGTATCTTCTGCTTAGGGTCATACTATTGTTCCCTGTTGTCAGTCTCCAATAATTCTTTAATCTTATTAACATCTACAATCCATGTTACATAAGTTTATAGTATTACGACATTATTTATCTATTAACGACTTAGATTCATAATACTACACTTGCCACACATTGCAGCAGGCCTACATTTACCTTTCTAAGTCCAACTATTCTTTGTTCTGTTCTGTGAAGCTCTCCATAGTCTTGTTGCTTATGTTTAACAATAATATGCAATGCACTTCGTGTAGCAAGGATGCACTAAACTGAGCAAACACAAGTGGGTCTTAGCAGCAGTCTGTCGAGGGGGTGAGAGGTTGCGGGATGCAGGAGGAAAGTCACAAGAGAACCAATCACAGGCACTAATTCAAGCACTAGTAGAGCTCTCAGTTTTAAGCTGCTCTGATAGGAGGGGGAAAGGTAAAGCTCACAAAAGCACTGATACAGGCACTTCATCACAGTGTGGTGAGTTTCAGTAAGAGGGGTACCAAAGGTGCAAAACAGCTTACAGAGAGAGAGAGAGAGAGAGAAACACATCACAAAGCAGGCTCTAAGAGAAACACATCACACAGGAGGAGGTAGAGCTAAAAGAGAGCAGTCACAGGCCACTAGAGGTTACAATCACAAAATAATAAAGCTTGGCTCTTCATTAAAACACAGGCAGGTAAACAGTTAACTAAATGTGCTGATATATGCTAAAATATGGCAGATATTAGAAGCTGGCATGTTACTGTCTCATCTGAGAGTAAAATCAGAGCTAGAAGCTGTACGAAAGTTCAACAAATGCTAAATATTGCTGCTTGAAGAGCAGTCCAGCTCTTCTTTGTTTTAATTTCCAAGCCAAGGAAAATAAATAATTAAGATGCACCATTCATTTCTGAAAGTATGCTGCCAGAGCACTCGGCCAATCACGAGTCATAAAATGGCTTTGAACAGAGAACAGACAGAAAGAGTGCTGCATCTTTGAGAAATAAATCAATCACTAAGACGAAGAATCACAAGATTTACATGAACACTCTGCAGGCTCAGTGAGTTTATACAATCAGCTAAACCTGTACAATCCCACTGACATTAGTTAGCAAAGAGTAGAAGGAAGTAGGGAAGGAAAAGAAGGGGAGAGTCATGCTAGAGGAGGCTGAGCAGGACATTGATGGTGAAACAGCAGAAGAGGTAGATGCAGTAGGTACACAGGAAGGGAGAGTCTAGGGGGTTGTGTGCCACCTGGTGGCAGGTCCAGGAGAGCGTGCGGCGGAGGGTGCGCAGCGGGACTCCCACGCCCATGGCCAGACGGCAGGGCACAGCCACCACAGCAAGAGAGGAAAGTGGGGTACCTGAGGGCTGTAGCTCTGCCGAGGGTGCTGCAGCTGCCATCGCCCTTCCGGGGGCATCCACGGTCGCTGTAGGAGTTTGGGGCGCCTGGTTCTCCTGGAAACGTAAAGAAAAAAAACAAAAAAAAGGCTGATGATGTCAACCGTGGCAAAGCCTTCGGAGACACAGGTGCTTGTGGAAGGTCAGAGCACAAAAACAAAAGGTTAAAAGATAAAAAGGTTCCAGACTCAAGACGGCTCTGATTCCCACGTTAGCCCCGGTGCCCCATGAATAAGAACTGCATTTCGAAGATAAAGCAGACAATTAATTTCTTCATTATTTGCCAGCCAGCCCTGATTTCCACCAGGATTTCAACAAGTAAACAAAAACAGGTACCTTAGCGGTGACTGGAGCAGGGGAGGGAGCAGGCCTCTTTCTCTGAGCATAGCCAGACAGACGGTAACAGTAGTGGGGCTTGCAGTAAAATTTCCCTGCAGGATAAAGGGGACAAACAGCACATAAACAAACAAATCCAGAGAATTAAAAATAACAGTGTGGTCCAAAAGGTGTCTCAGACTTTTAGTCCTCAGTGTATATGTACTGGATATTCTACTGATTATACCTCACAGAGTCCATAGGCTTTATCTGTTCTGAGGAAATAGACTGTGTTTTTCAATTAGAATAAAAAAAAAAAAATCTTCCTCCTTCTTTCAGTTTAGATCATCAGTGGGTTTCAGTCCCACAGCTAACTCTGAAAAACAGCTACTCTGTTTGAATGAACAATCTGCTCCCTGTCTTCGAGCACAATAGACACCTCCCAGAGAGGGAAGACATGAGCCTGCGGACTCAGCTCTGGGATAAATATAATGTAACATAAGTTCATGTCTTAAATGCAGATTCAAAGTTAAAGTTCAGAGGACCCTGTGTGATTATAGCATGTTTCACATGCTTCTGGTGGCACGTTTGTTGTTTAAAAATATGAGAAGTCTTGTGGAATCTGGTGCAGCTGTCAGCTCATTCAGGAGTGGGAGATGGTGGTCTCTGTCAGCTACGGTCCCTTTCTGATGCAACCACTGGAGGGTGCCAAAGTCGAACATTTTGAAATTCTCCACACAAAACACCTCAACAGATGTGATACTGCTTTATTCTTTATTCAAAGTTATTCACTTTTATTCCAGTGTCAGAATGAGTTCGAATCATTTGGCTGCAGTTGACAGTCTGTGCACTTAATGACAGATGGGGCATGAATGGAACAATCGAAGAGCAAAGAAAGAAAATGTCAGTCTTACCATCCTCCACATCAAAGGCATAGGAGGACAGCCGGAGTGTGGTGCCACAGTAGTCACACTTGAAGCAGCTGCGATGGAAGAACTTCCCCTCGGCACTCAGCCTCTCCATCACGTACACACGCTTTCGACAGAAGAAGCACACGTCGCTGCCACCGATGTTGACAGGGAACTCTTTTCTGAGGGAGCCCTGTGGGAGAAAAGCACACTGATCAGTTTTGAGAGGAGAGGAGAGGAGAGGAGAGGAGAGAAGAGGTGAACTCAAAAACTGTAAACGAAACTTGGTACTGAGCTGCTTTCAAACCTCATAACAATACCACACCAGTGCAAATGAATGGTTATTTATCAGTGTAATGAGGAACACAACAGTCTCCATAACTGCAGTTACTTGTTGAGCAAACACACACTCTACAGCTAAAGGGAGGTGGACTACAGTTAACAGAACACAACTCAATGTGACAACATATCTTTGTGCTGATATGCATAAAAACCACAACAGTCTCAAATGAGGCTTTTATCTGTGCAGCCATGTGCCTTCCATCCCGCATGCTTACCGAATCCCTCTTTTCAGGTAGGGGTTTAGGGTCTTCCTGAGACTGAAGCTGACTGGCTATCTGCTCAGCCAATGAGCTTACTCCGCCTGTGTACATCCTTACATAGCGCTATCAACAGCATTACAGTGGGGAAAAAAAAGAGACAGGTGGGCAAACATTAGAAAACAAGAGATGAAAAAGAAAGGTAGCGAAAAGCGAACATGGGGAGGAAGAGTGGGTGAGATGGACGAGGACAGCGACAAGAGCTAATAACACAGAGGGCGTTCACACACAACAGTGTCTGACGTGAATATTTAGACGTGACAAAGCAATGTTTCCATGCTTGATTGATCCAGTGTTTAAAGGAGACAGCAGCCCCACCAAACTGCAAACCAAATATTGCTCATAATCACAATCTCCAAAGCTGATAAAATAAATTCTGCACTCAAAAAAATAGTGTGCTACATCATTCTGTGCTTCCACTTGCCAACAAAGATCCTTGTTCGATTGAGGACATCACAAAAGATCACCTATCTTGGCATTATGAAAGGTGACATCCATTGTAACATCAGTGCAAATGAAGTTAACCATTTTTACATACACACACACACACACACGTAAAAAAATCATGCATTTTTCATTCACATGCACGCACGAGCACACACACACACACACACACACAGAGCACTACTGTATTACTAATTTAAAAATAAATATGAACGGAAGAAACTGTGGAAAGGGACCACTGCAACTGGTTTGTTGTTATGTGAATTCAGCAAGCAGTCCACACGTGAAACTGTCTCCAGTTTAAGTCCTGATTTAATCTACAAAAGGATTAGCGTTCAATCTAAAACTACAAAAAAAAAAACAAAATCTATTTTACCCACTGTAAGAGAAAAATTAAGGTCAAATCTAATATGAGGCAAAGCTACGCCATGCAAACTATTACTGTGGGTGAGGTTTGATCACGCTTTGCTGTGTTGCAGTCCCACTGCATTGCAAAGTTGTTACTCCGCCACAGTTGGAACTGTTCTTGCCAACATGGGAGTTACACTAGATGAGATTTTTCCTGCCAAGTTACTCTTCCAATCCAAACAACAACTAGGGACTCCCTTGGCAAAATCACTGGGAATTATAATTGAGTACAAGCACACCCCAGCTAAAAATATTTTGATATTTGTCCAGGTAGAGTCACAGTCACATATCATAATTTCACATCAACACATGAATCACAACAAACACACTAAACAATTAACAGTTTTCAAATGCAGTTTGTTAATATTTCACAAGCAAGCAGCTTTTAAATTAAATCTCAGGTGAGCTGAAGTCGTGTTAAGCAATTTCTCTAATTAGGTGTGACGATGCGGCTTCCTGAAACAAGCGTAGGTGGAGCGTGTTAACATCACTACACTCCATTCCTCCCCGGCGTGCAATGACTACCTGTCTCAAGGTGTCAGAGCAGGAGGGAGGAGAATCAGGAGGAGACTGGGCTTGAGCCAGGTGCCATTGCTCCATAAAGAAACGGGAGGGTTTTTTCTTAGGCTCCACAAAAAGGAGGGAGAGAAAAGGGTAGATATAAGATTTCCTAAATCTATTTGAAACCATTGTTTTAAATAAAACGATGGAACCAATGCTTTTTGAAAGACCAGCCTGTTGGTCAGCCATATTCCCTCTGGGGTTTCTTTGCTAACATGTTAGCATATCTTACTGAGAATTAGCTCACTAAAAACACTGCCTTTTCAGATTTTAGTAGTGTAACTACTATGTTGTTTACATTTCTCCATGCTAACAACACTCTCATCTCTACACCTGTGCAAACGGCAAATTAAGTCAGAGTCAAAGTTGGCCAGTTTTCCGTTAGCTTTACATGCTAACACGTTAGCATACATTTATAATTAGTCATATGCTACTTACACTGCTACTTTTAGTTTTTATTCAGTGTAACCATGGCTTTTATAATTTCTCCTTTTTAATAATGTTCCCATCTCTGCCCCTGTGCAGATAGCAAATTAAGACACGTGTGAATGTGACTCAAATTTAAAATTAGATGTTTCTGGTAGCCCTTCTCTCATGTCCTCTCATGTTTGACGCTAGTTTAAACTGCTACATACAAGATGAGAGCTTAGCCAGCTAAATATCATTATGATAAAGATTTTGCAGTTCTTACATTTTTATAAGCCATACTCTCATAAAATTTAAAGAGAAAATTTCATTGATTTGACAATGTCGAAAGTTTCAGATATCTTAAAACACCTTCTTCCACCTTCTCTAGTAAGTCAAGGTTAGCCGTGCAAGGTTCCCAATGCCAACTTATTCCACACAAAAAATTTTATTGTTTTGTGGTAACTTTTACCTATCATCTTCACAACACTATAAATCTTTATTTTACAACAGTTATGTTTTCCTGCTGTTTAGTTTAACCTAAATATAAGATAAGACAAGATAAGATAACACTTTACTGATCCCGTAGTAGGGAAATATACGCATTGCAGCAGCTCAAAGACAGAAGATAGAATAGAATAGATAGAAATATGTGTACTGATGTGCTAAACTAGCACCAATAACCTAGTCAAGTTACTATAGCGGGGATAAGGTGTTGGTGTTTGGCCTAAAACGGTACAACTGACCAACAGGGCAAGTCTCCATGTGATAATGAGCCTTCTTTGTTGATGAGGAAATTTCACCTGTGGTCCGGCTGGCTTGCCCTCAAACTGAGCAGCAAGTTGCTCAGCCCTCTCCTGAATACTAAGCACATATAATGGCATTTCATCATCAGAGTGCAAAGATCTTGCAGGCTCCTGCAGAGAAATAGATGAATCAGTCAAAAAGGGGATGTACAATGTAGCTGTAGTTATTCCCTAACTTTTTTTAGAAGTTTCCAAAAACAATCTCTTTTCAAAAAAGCCAGTCATTGTGGTAAAGGCCATGGATAATTTGTTACCCATTGTTTTCATAGTTCCAGCTAGCAGCCTTTAATTTCTTCAGTAATGTAAGCCTGAGTGAGTATGAAGTATGAAAGCAATGTCCTAAGGCCCATCAATCAAAAATACAGAAACAGACTACATTTGAGGTAAAGAAACTACAAACTGATCAAAACTGAGTGAGCCTTTGTGTACTGTCTTGATCCTAAAATGAAAAACTTCCACAAGACGTTATCTTTCAGGGAGCGTCAGTCCAAGGCACCAAATCCTAACCTTTCTGGAGGAGTCAGGAGAGGATAGTGGTGAACCACGACTCTCGGTCAGGCCACGGGACAAGTACCACTGCTCTAAAAAGAAACGGGATGGCTTTTTCTTAGGCTCCAGGAAGAAAAGAGGAATGGTTGAAATTAGACTTGTGTGCAATTGAAACTTCTTACATATAGATTTCAAATGTACTCAAAAAAAAAAGGGGGGTCACGATGCAAAATTGGATCCCATGTTCTCATAAAATGTCCATGCATGGTGTTCACCTTTGGTGGCTTGTCGGGTTTGCCCTTAAACCTGGAAATAAGGCGATCAGCCCTCTCCTGTATACCTGGTATATGAATGGGTCCTGGATCTGTCAAGTGCAGTGGCTTCCATTCCTGCCAAGGAAGCTTTATTGAGACTTAATGATTATATCTTTTGGGTGTTGTTCGTGTAAGGGAAAGTCTGATTTGGCTTTTCCAGAGTCTGTTTGTGCCACAGAGTCTGTTCAAAGCTATTTTAAATTGGCATCTCATTAAAACCATGCCAAATACAAACAACATAGGAAGAAGTAACAGACTGAACACATATCCATGCAGTCATTCAATTACTCTACCCCGTATTTCAGAGGCATCTCGTAGTATTCAAGTTCCTCTTCCTCCGGACTTTCACGCATATGCTTGAAGGCAGAGATGGGCATACAAATAACGCATTAACACTTTGGTTTGGTGGGAATAAACAGACTCTAAACAAAAGGAATTGTTGATTTTCGTGTTAGAGAAGAGCTTGTTGTGCTGAATTTCTGATGGTGCCTGACAATAAATTAAAACTAACCAAGGTCCCCTGAGTCTACATCTATTTACAAGCCGTCATTTTCCAACAGCATGAGCATTGAGCATGAAAACAAGCAGCGCCTCTTATAATGACACACACTACCCACTCACAGGGAAGTAAACTAGACAGTAATCTCTCTAGAGGTTTCATTTGGGAAAATGCAGTGGTTTGTTTTTATTTTTGCTACTCTCTGCAAAGGTCAAATCTAAGGTGCAGCAGATGATATTAGAAAGGACACTCTTCGATAAGGGGTCACTAAATGGGTTTGCCTGTGGATCTGTGGGACAGACACGGACAGACAGACACAGCACGGACTATGTGTCACCTCTGAGTGAAGAGAGAGCGAGGAGGTGGAGGAGGAAGAGGGGAGCAGAATGGTTTTCTTTGGGCAGCTCCGAGAGCCCGAGCTGGACTGTTGGTCTGCACCACTTCTGGCCTTGAGAGATGAGGGACAGGGACAGCAGATGCAGCAGAAGATGATGAGAATGATGATGAAAATGATGAACCATCACGAAGAGTAGATAGGCTTCATACTGCTAACTGGTACCATTAACATTTGGATAAAACATTTCAATACTAAAAGCTTTTTAAACTAAGAGGCGACATTTTAGCTAAGAATATTTTTTCTGCACAACATTTAATCATTTATTTAGTAATTGATTTGGTTAGTAGAGGTAGTGTGGTTACACATCACACACACATTTTCACAGGACAACCACCAAGTGTTTGACACAAAAAACACTTTACTGGCGTTTAGCAATAACTTTCCCAGAGGGACCTAATTCACTGGTGCTGTAACTACCATTGACATAAAGTTTAAAGTACAGAGGATTATCGAGATTATTATACGTCTTTACATTTAACTTTCAGCTAATTCATTCAGCAGCTGGAAGCTTACTGTGCAGTGAGGGGACATTTAAGAACAGCAGTGAATTAAATCCCATTAAACAGGAGAGTCTGAAGCTTTAAATCAACTCTGTGAGGTGAATGCTTAATCTAGTGGCAAGACGGGAAAAAAAGGAAACTTTCAGCAGGATAGAGCCGGAGATGGCACTTCACTGTGCCGACTCTGTTGTTCACATGAGAGAGCAGTGAAAGCAGGATGGAAACCAGCTGGCTTCAGCTTCTTCTACTGAGACTGGAAGAGTGACTGAAGCGCTAGATCTTTTCGACATTTCAACTCACCTACGAGTCGGCAAAACGGTAAGCCTAACTGTGTTTACTTTCAGAGCGTAGCAGGAAACCACTGGGACTGAAGTGGGGCTCTACAGTCATGAAACTTAGCAGAAAGAGAGGGAAGGTAGACATCATAGATGGACACTACCCATTCTGTTTCTGTCTTCCTTTTCTGTCCCCATGTATTTTTAATTTTTTCTGGACACTTCAACTACAGTTTCCTGAAAAAGCAGGAATATTGGAAGAAAATGGTCTGTGAGGCTGGTTTGTAAGGCATTGAGGATACACACAAAGCTTTTTTGTAATCAGAAAAAATGATTTAAACATAGCTTTGTTTGTTTACTAGAAATCCACCCAGGCTACCTTTAACTGGTTAACTACTGCTAACAAAAGCCAACTGTACATTATTGTGTTAATCTACCACACTTTTCTTCTAAGCTGCAATCCTGTCTTAAACATTGCAGCCAAGGTAACAATTACTGGTCTGTTAGCATTTTACGACTACAGTTTTCCAGTTGCTTATTTAACATAAAGCCTTCCTACAACTCACTAAACAAACCCACCTTTTAATGGGCATCAGACTTTTATATACACACTTGAAACAGAAAATCATGTGTCACAGTGGGGCTTTTTTAGTTTTCAATGTGCGTTTCTGGAATATTCTTTTGCATAACAGGCTCAGGAAACGTTATCTGGCTCGGTGAGGCTACCTTCCCTTCCCCTTGCTTCTGGATTGAAACGCCAATCCATTTCCACCTGAAAGGAGTAGGGTCAATCTGGACTTAAAGGGATGTGAGAGGAGTTGGAGGACTACCAGGCCGGCGTCGCTAACCATACCTGCTCCCCTCGGTTGGGCAGCGTCTGACACTTGATCATTTCTTTGTAGCGAATGCTCAGTTGCTCCTGCTGCTGTGTGCGCCTCTGAACCCAAGACAGGAGGAGCAAGGTGGAGAAACCATAACGGTGTCGGACTCTTTATGTGTCGCACACAAACACACACACACACAAAACTGCACAGCTATTGATATGTTAAAAACACGCACGGTTTTTATTTTACACACACACACACACACACACACACACACACACACACATACGCTCACAGCAAGAGCTACTGAGTTAATTCCTCCAAATGTCACACAACAGATCTGCAGACTGTGTACGGAGACAGTCAGGCTTAAACTAGTTCAGGTCAACACAAAGCAGATTTCCCCACTATGACACACAGCAGGGACATATGGTTAGGTGGATCTAGCTGTTAGTCTCTATGGGGGGGATCATCTCCACTCTTTACCTTTCTCCATGCTGGGACAGGTGCCAGGCGCACTGGCTCATTCACAGGAGTTTGGGGTGGGATAGGGGGCAAAAGGAGGTCCAGATTGGGCAGAGACTCCCCCTTTGTGGCCGGATGAAGATGAGCAACAGCGAAGCGTGGCCAGTAATAAAAATAGCCCAAATGACCACGCAAGGCATCGTGAAATAGTCCAAGACGGGAGGTGGAAACGAGAGAGAGAGAGACAGAAAGGAGGAAGTGAATCATGGGTGGATGGAGTCACGGTGTTTGGAAAATGTGTTCAAAACTAATGAGGAAATGACAGAGAGTCATAAGAGGAGCATGCTGAGAGAGCTGTGTAGTATTTAGAATAGCACTTAGACATAATACACAGTAAATGGCATGTGGAATGTACATTAATAATAAATGTAAAAAGAGGAAATGTACAAAGCGTGTGTACAGCAACTGCTACACTATTGAACCTTAATAAATCCTTAAAGGCTTTCTAACAAATCTTCCAATTAGTATTGATTTAGCCATATCATCTGCCATTTTCATAGATGTTTAAAAGACCAAAATGAGATACAAACAGAAGCGTTTATATTAAAAATCATCTAATCAGGAGACAGTAACAAGCCGCAGCAGCTGAGAGCCGCCTTTCTCTCCATCAACAATACTGCCCAGTGTCCCTGTGGCCCACTCCTCCCTCCCACACTCAATAGCGAGAAAACCCAAAGCTCTGCAAACCAATTCAGCCGAGCTCTCCGAGCCCAGTCAGCAATGTGAGGCCGCCTACATGACCCAGGAACAATACCAAGCCTGACCAATATTAGCATTCTGGACCTCAGCTCATGAATACAGCGGCCTACAAGCTCGTCCATCATGACACTAGAGGCCACACAGCATCTACGCGCTGATCAAAACTGTACTGAACGGAAAAACAAACCACAGAGTGTTTCACAACAAATTGGAACTGCAACATCCAGACAGTCTGGACACCTCCTTCCTCACTGGAGAGCTTTTTCCACCCAAGCTCTGATACCACAACATGTTCCACATGACTTTCTCCATACCTGTCGTTTGAGTCCTGTGTGCTGTGCCGGAGCGTTCTCCTCAAACTTGGCAAGCAGCTGGGTGGCCATGACCTTGACTTTATTGTGGTTCCCCACAGCGGAGGAGTCCATTTTTCTCTCCGAGAGGACGGCTGGGACAGTCGGCCTGTCTTCACGTCCGCTCGCAGGAGGAGGTTCCTGCGAGAAAGTGGAAAAACAGTTTAAAAAAAAAAAATAGGAAAACTTGTTTCCCCGTCAGTGTCAGTCTAACGGGATTAATTAGTCTGTTCTGGTTGGATTGGCTGCTCAAAACAATAATCACAAGCTGCACATCTGAGACGCTCCGCTGTCAGAATCACTCACATCTTCAGACTGGCTGGTTTTCCTTCTCTTCCCCAAACCATCAACATCCTTCTCTTTTTTGTCCTGTTGATGAAACGTCAGGGGTTATTTTCAATCCTGTTACAACACTAAAGTGCCATTTTTGATGACTCGAGACAGATCACTGGATGTTTACAAGCGTTTCTGAGACACTGAGCATTTCTGAGACACTGACCTTTGGATTTCGTTTCCTGGAAATCGCTATGCTCTGGCCAAGTTTGCTGAGGAAGGAGATGGGAGATTTGGTGCTGGATATCAGTGCTGCCTTCTCCTCGGGACTCAAGTTGTGGTTATCTGAGAGGAAATACACAAAGACAGATTAAAAACATGACAAAGCTCTTTAAATGCCCAGAGGATTATGGGTAATTATATTTTCACAGCATCTGTGAGAAGACCAGACTTGCGTCATTACAAACACCTCCTAAAACCAGACTGCAGACAAGGCTCTCATACGTGCATCTCCCACTCTCACCTCCAGGTGGCACTGTGTCCTTAAACATCTCATAGAACTGGCTGAGGTACATGACCATGGAGAGTTTGTCTGGCTCCACCACAGAAGACATCTCCTTGCCAGTCATGCAGGGCGAGATGCCAAATTCCCTCTCCGCCACGTCAAAAGCCAACTGGTTGTTCTTCTCATGGTCTCGTTCGTCCAGGGAATCAAAGTCACTGAGTGCAGGAGGAGGGAGGGAGAAAGAGTCCAAAAGACAGCGTGAGAGTGAGGCGGGACAGAGACAGTGACAAAGATAAACAGAAACAAAAATGGCTAAATTTCTTAAAAGGAATCGTTAATCTCATTAATCATAATCTCATTAAGCACACACACACACACACACACACACACACACACACACACACAGAAGCTGTTTATTCAAGGTTACTTTTGCGTCGGCCTCCCTGCCGGATGCCATTTTGAAACAAGAAACAAAGTGAACTACTTTGTGCAAAGTGTGTAAAGTGATTATATTTAATATTTCAAATTGGTTGGTTATTTACAAATCAAGCAATCACAGAGCAAATTCATCAGCTGGCACCCACGATGAACTTTAGCCTAACTCTCCTCTGATCCCTGATTTAATCTCAGCCAGCTCCTGAGGAAATATCTGGATCTTGAGCTGCTGAAAGCACCGTTATACTTTGTCTTTATGCTTGCATATCAATAATATTACAACTTTTTCTTTAATAGTCATCTTGAAAGACAGTAAAGTTGTGGAGCACCAGAGTCATCAGAGCCATACAGACACACCTGATCCACTATAATAATATAAAAATATTGACACACAATCCAGCATTATGATCTCCTGATGTGCCATATGAATTGAAAAAAAAGAAATCAAATCTACATGTTCCACCCACAACTCCCCCGCAGCTCCGGCTCTAATGGAAATGAACAGGCACTGAGCCTGAATCAAACGCTAATGATGAGCGAGCGTTTCTGCGCAGCCGGTAGCTGTACATGTTGTGGAGAGCATTACTGTAAATGTCATTATACTGCAGCTGAAAATACCATTAACGTGGGTCGTCAATACATCCTGGCTGCACGTACAGTCCACTTAAAAGCATCAGAACATCAGGCACAGAGTGGACCCCCCCCACTTAATCCTCCATCTCTGCCTGTCTTGCACACAAATACACATCAACGCGCTTTTCTCAGAGGTACTTTAACTCATCACGCTCCCCGTCCTTCTCCCATCATCTGGCCTATCAAAGGCAGCAGAGCCTAACTTGGTAAAGGTCAGGCAGGACACGGACACTAATAGCTTATAATGTTAATTGCCATGTTGCCTCCAGAGGGTCACAAACTACATTAGTCAGTGCTGATGGAGATGGTGTTGTTTATAGAGTGTGTGAGGTTAAGGAGAGTGTTTATGTTTGTGTGTGTGTGTGTGTGTGTGTGTGTGTGTGTGTGTGTGGGAGGGAGGGAGAGCAGGGATATGAGGAGGGCTTCCTTAAGGGACCCATGAGGCAATTATGACTGGTAGCTGTCACCTAATTTACAGCCATATACGACTCAAAACCAAAGTCCCAACCAGACAATAAACAACGTTCGCAGCCAACAAACTCCCATAACCCCACTGTGACCATAACAGCTACGTTTGGCAGAGGTTGCAGATGTTTTCTTGCAAAGTCCAAAAACTGTGAAAACACATTTTCTATCCTTATTAATGGAACCCCCTTGCCTGTGTCTGCGTGTTCAGATACTCACATGAGATCCGGTCTGTATCGGTCGATGAGGGCGCACAGGGCCAGGCCGCTCTTCCATGACATGGTAAGGTCTGTTACATTAACGTTCCTGTATCCCTCCGTTTGCCTCTGGCACCAGTTCAGCAGCTTACTGGATCGAGCTATGGATTCTGGTGTGGCAGAACGAGAAAATTGCAGGCTTTGATGTAAAAGCAGCAGGTTGGACAGGAACTGGATTAAATACGGAAAGAAATATAAACTGTTTCTGGGGCAGCGTCACACATCTCTTGCTGGGCAATCTCATGGCCTTGGTCAGGCAAGGCTTAGCACACGATCATAAAGTTTTGTCATCCACAGCCTCGTCATCCGTGTTAGCACTAGTTTTAACCAGCCAATGAGGAAGAGTTACGAACCGTGAGATGTAAAGATTTCACTGATGATAAAAGGTGAAAAAGGATGCAAATGAGAGGTTAGGATAGGATGCAGGACTCAGGAAACCTTTAAATACGGAATATAACCAGGGAGCTTGAATAAGAGTATCAATAACCGAGTTAGTACGCACAGAAATAACTTCATCATTCCACTATTCATTTCACATTATTCATTCATGAGTACAGAGCGGGTCAACTTTCAATCTGTTAAAACTATTAGGAATCCCTGAAAAGCAACACCATGCATTTGGACTTTGTGTTACCTTGCAACTGCTTGTCAAGCAGGCAGTTGTCTAGAGTGAAAATAGTTCATTATTACATTTCAGCAACAGTGATTGCAGCAAAATGCTAACTGATCAACACTGATCAGCACATTGAAGATTGACTGTCTCCTTTTTTTTTTGAGCAAGATTAAGGCACAAACCGTTTCTGGCCAGCTTGGGCGTTGATGAGTTGATCACATTCTCGATTTCGATGCGCATTTCCCTGGACTCCCCTGTGTCACAGAGGTGCCTCATCTGCAAGATACACAGAGCGACAACACGTGAAGATACAAGCAGGCACAGCCACAGATATGCTCAAACATTTCGATTGCACTTTCACACTTACCTGGCTGGGCTTGAGGAAGTTAAGGCTAATGTTGGGGTAACGTGTGGTAGGATCCACGCTGTACTGACTGAAGTTCTTACTGACGTTTTCTGGTGTGGTTTGCGGCAGAAGACGGTATATACTCTCCCTAAAAACAAGAGGGAAGAAACAAATCCCCATGTTCTATGTAAGCGGAGTCTTGCTGGTGAAGGAAAAATGGTGGTAGATTAAAACAAATAAACTTTGTTATCCTAAAGTCACATTGCATTCAGTTCCTGAAGAGCCTCTTATCTCATTAGCACCAGAAGAGGTGGGACTGATGCCTCAAATCACACGCAGGCACATTTCCTAGTAAAACACTCAGAGATAAAAGGGTGTGTTTGAGGAGGTGGAACATGTTCATTTGTGTGTAGTTGTGCGTGCACTAGTATGTGAATGTGAGCACAAGAGTGGGGTCACTCTGGGTGTGCGTGCATCAGTGTTTCCACACCCTCACCTCTCAGCCAGCACCTCAAGAGGGGTTTTTCCCTGAGCCCAGCTCCTCACCATCCAGCCTGAGTCCATGGCTGCCAGGAAACCTCGAGCGATGCCGGTGCCCATGGGCCAGAAGGGCTGGAGACATCAGCCAACACCACATTCAACAACCAAATATGGCCACAGAAGAACCAAGGATATAAAAATAAAAAAGGGGCTGTGACGCAAAGTACAACTTCATAAGTGTAGAAGAGCAAATCTTCAAAACTCGTGGAAAGCTTTAAACCTTCTGCCATCTCTCTCTCTCTCTCTCTCTCTCACCTCCAACAGGCTGTCACCCACGAGCGCCACCAGCAGCTTGTGACCATGGCGTTGGCGCACCATGGCGGCATTCTCTGAGGCGTACATGCAGGTGAAGTCGAACATGGCTACGTCGGGCTGGCCGTAGTGGTTGATGGCAAAGTCCAGTGTGGGCAGCTGGTGGTTGGTGGAGAAATCAGCAGCCTCGCGGGCATAAGACAGCAGGGCAGCCTGGTCCACGTTCGCCCTGGACAGCAGCAGCTCTGTGTCTGCGTAGTCCTACAGGAGCGATGGGACACATGAACAGGGGCATTTATATAAACTAACAAAAGCAGAAATCTCTGAGTAACGGGATTAAGCGGTTACAACTTGAACAATCAGCAGTTCTGGCTCAATCAGCCTTCGAACTGAACAAACCTTCGACGCAACTCAGCATTTGAGGAAAACCTGTTGGCAGCTACCACAGAAAGCTAAAAATGTGGATGTACCACTGATGAGACATGAATCAATGCGTACAGCCTTACACACAGACGAACACAATAAACAAAGCACAATCAAGTTAGTTTGTTACTCTGTTGTTGGACTCATGTTATGGTCACTTGCCAAAGAAAGTGCTCAAATGATAATCCACTTCTCCACTTCAGTTTAACTAATGACTTTATGGTTATAATCTTAACCTGGCAATGCAATATTAACTAGAATTATTGTTGCTGTTGTCCGGATCTTTGTTTACAGTGTTAAAGTAAGACTTGCAGGCCAACTCCTGCAGCCATAGAATATAAGAAATAACCTGTGTTTTATCTCAGTAGCATACGAAGGATAAAAGGCAACATCTTGAAATATCAGAAGAATGAAAGGTTACGTTTTAAGCCCAATGCAAGACATTTTGCTGTCAGATCTACTACACCCCATTTGAAAGTGTCTGACTCGACGTGACCTCAAATAACCTCTTAACTGCTTAGGAATGTGGATGCCGGACAAACCACTTGGGGGAAAAAAACAAAAAAATAGATCCAACATGTTTCAAGGTCACTTAACCTCACCCAGTGTTGTCCTCTGAAGAAGGCCAAGAAAACAAAGCTACGTTTCACCTTCATAATCAAAACACTGAGAATAAAAGTAATTATCAGGTGTAAATAAAGAGGTGTGTTAGCAGATGTTGTTATTTAGAGAAACAATCCAGATCCAGAATCCCATGTTAATAGATGGCAGAAGAGCTGCAAAGGTTAAAGTTACACTGGCACTGCCCTCATCTGATAATTCCAAGTGTTTAACTGGAAATGGAGAAGCAATTAAAAGCTCAAATAATAAGTGAAAACAGTGGCATTCATTGATCATGACCGCGTCACTGGAAAAACAGGGCATCAGGATGACAAAAGGACGACCAATAGGTTTTCAAGAATGAGAGAAGTTTGCCTGCGAAGAAAGGAGCAGTTTGAAATCACAGTCCCTTTAAGACTCGGCTGCGCAGCGGAGTGAAGTGAGCAGTTCACGAGTCTCTCCAACATGTAGCATCAAATCACTGCGTGCTTTCAAAGTGACATGTTTTCACAGAGGGCGTCGCACATTCTTCCATCTTCGGGCTCACTGGTTGTCTAATGCCAGGCTGGTGGCGGTGATGTGTGTGTGTGTGTGGGGGGGGGGGGGGGGGGGTTCAGGGTGGCGGAAGATATGAATGAGGGTTGTTTTCTGATCTGCGGTGCTGCCTTGAACTGTGTGGACTCGCCGCCCCTCTGCCATTCCTTCCACCCTTCCTCTATCCCCTTTTCAAGAGGCAAGACACAGTCAATTCCACCGCTATAAAAGGATCTGACGAGGACTTTGTATTACAAAGGAAACTCCCAGAGGTCACTATACCACTAAATTATGACTTTTCATTAACATGTGTCTACTGATTCCAAATCCCCTCTGGCTTCAGACCTCAGTGGATACCAAACCCTTCAGCTTACCATGAAAACACACACAGACATGCACGCACATGCACATACCCACTGAAATATGTAGAATGATTGTGATTATGTCAGACAGCTAAAATTATCTTAAGAACAGTGATGATGGGTCGAGGTCTGGAAGAAAACCACATTATTTAAAGAGACTTTTAAGGCCAAAAGCCACCACACGATCATAGCGCACCTTCAGTTATGTTCGTACATGAAGACAGAAATGTAAAAACGGTCTTTCCGGTTTCCTGTGGAAAGTAGCCAGGGAAAGGAAACTACCGTGTACAGTGAGGACACACACACGCACACACTGACTAAGTGTGCTTGAGTTGGCAGTTCCTGAACAGTGTTGGCTTGGTTAGACCATTAGTCTAACCATTAGATACTGGGCAAAAGCAGACAGAGAAGAAAAGACTCAAAGAATGAAAGAGACAAAAAGACAAGCGGGGAGAGACTTGTGATTTTGTCCGTCTGTGCGTGCACACACTATAGCCTTTATGTCTACTACAGAGAGAAAATGAGATTCAACAATTGTCTCTCAAACACTGAACTGAGCTGAGCTCCGGGCTTTGATCACTCACATTCAGAATGACTCCTTTCTCCAGCAGGCTCTGCTTTTTGGCAGTCATCACAAAGTAGTGCGTGTCATCCTTGTAGTAGACAATGTTTTCCAGGTCAATACCTACAAGAGAAAGACGTATTGTCACATACCAAACACAGTCAGTTTCCTTATTGCTACGGCTGGCTGTCATGTCGTCATTAGGGGAGAAATTACGCGTCTCAGAGCACAGAACCAAAGCCCCCGGGGACATCGTCGTGTCAGCAATAAACTGCAGCAAGGCTTGGCATCAGACCTGGTGTTAAGCATTTTAATTGGATGAGCTGAGAAATTCGGAGCTGAGATCCAGGGGCAGTATTTTGTGTCATCTCACCAAAACATCCATTAGTATCTGCTTCCAGGAAATAGTTGGTCTATCTAAGTTCGTGCTATTTTGTATCCTATAGTCACATAAAGCCCTTTAAAGCAATGTAGAAGCATAGAGCTGCAACAGACCTGTTGCTTCTCTGAGGTCTTGAAAGAACTTCTGGTTGAAGATGAAGGCCACGCCGCTGATCTCCTCGACCTTTGCCTCCGCCGTCGTGTTCCTGTTGATGAAGTTCGCGGTGATGGCAATGGCAAGCTTGCCCCGGAACTCCTTGCGCCGAAACCCTGGAGAAATGTAAGCGGATAAGGAGGCAGCGCTTAAGGTCAGGAATCAATGCGTACAGCCTTGAACTGTGACACCATAAATCTAAATATATTCCCAAACAACCAGATGTTGTGTATCATGGCAACATAAACAGCTCTTTTAGTTCTTCAAGCTCATAGTTCATGGTTATCCCAAAGGGAGGCCTGCTGCTTCCCCTCATTGATGCAACGCTCAGTAGTACAGAGAGGGGTCATGGTACTTTACTCCACAGGGGTTCCCTTTGCCAGTGTGGCTGCGTGTGAGGTCCCAACACTCGTAGATGAAACAGACAGCTTATTCAACAATCCCTATTCTGCTCTGCTTGGAGAGCCATCAGATATCCTATTTGAACGCAGCAACCAGATGCAAACAAACATGCATGCACACACCAATGTGCACAAATGATCATTCATAGACGGAGTGAGGTCAGGCAGCCGACCACAGCTGTACACGAGTGAGATCATAATCACTCTGAATAACCTCCAAGTCTGCTTAGAACAAAAACAAACAGTGCTGTCCATGCTTTGCCTTGTTTAGTCAAGGAAAAACTGCATTACTAATGCTTTTCTCTCAGTCAGTGCATGTCAACTTGCCTGGTAGCGTGTTTCTCCTTCCATCTGCTCCAATGATGACATCGAACTCCAGCTCATTGACAGGGTGTGTTCTGGGGTGGACCTCAGCCCTCCAACCTATCCCTAAGCAAACACAGCATGTGTCATCAGACAGAAATGCCTCACCAGAGTCAGCTTAGAGCCTCTGATAGATAGTTCCCCAGTGAAGCACATGTTCACTTACTCTCAGTCTCTTGATCTTCCGGGGGCTCAATAAGAGCCTTGAACTCTACGTTGACATGGATCTCAATGCCCAGCAGGAGAGCCATTTTAAGCAGCATAAGCTGAAGCTGACGGATACCTATACAGATACAGAGAGAAATCTTAAAGAACAACAAAACTATAAAATCCACAAATGCATTCCCATAATAAATAATAATTCTAGTCACGTTCTGCAGGCGATTACATCATGTACAATATATTCCTAGTTTAAGCACGTATACTCACTGATATGATCTATAGCACCAGCGCAGAACTTTCCATAGAACTTCTTGGCCCCGAGGCCCCTGAGGTCCTGGATGGTAAAGGGCCACAGGTGCAGCACGTTGTTCCTGGAGAAGGCATCTCTCTTCTCCAGCAGCACCACTTTGGCTCCCAGGAAAGCAAGCTCTATGGCTGTACGTAAACCACATGGTCCTGCACCGATGATCAGACACTGAATAACAGAAAGGTAGATGTTATAAACGAGACAGAGGCAGGGCTGAAGAGTCTGTGCCATCTTCAACCACAGGCTGAAAACACAAGTATTCAGACTGCACCTCGACACACCACACCAACACTTCCATCTCAGCTTAAAGAAAAAAAACCCCAAAAAACTACCAGTCCACATTTTTAGTGGATGATTTATAAGGGCTCGTCATCCCATCTATAGTTCAATCTAAAAATCTTTAATGTAATCATTTTAAATCAAAACCATGTGCCATACAACATGAGTTAAACAACAGGATGCAGCACATGAAGACTTAAAATCTATGAAGGTGATAATCACTGAGAGATAAGTGTAGCATAGCTAATATAAGCAAAAATAAAGTCAAACTAAAGTATGCTAACATAGCTAACACAAGACAACATATATAACATAAGCTACGGTAAGGTAAAATAAGATAAAGAACAACTTTATTCGCCTAAAGGACAGCTAGCAGCTAGCAGCTAGCAGCTGGCTAAATGTAGTTAGATAACATTGTGAGTAGCGCGTTTTTAAGATTTATTTTGAGTTTTTAAGTTTGCTCATCTTTTCACACTGTCGTACAAAATTTGGCAACACCACAGCCATGACAGCAACTAGAGGGGGTCAAGAAATATGATGCCACTGACCAAATGAAAGGCAGTAACATTGAATTACAGATTTCTCTGGGTTTGAACATTGTCTAAAACATTTGGGATGGTGCACTTACACAACTCAACAAAATATGTAACATAGGCCTTGGTTTTTAGACATGCACAAATGTATAAAGGTATGAACATACTATACTTCTAAGTGAGCTCTATTTGTAATTTATAGTTCAAAGTTCATTTATAGTTTAAATTCCAGGGTGTCAAGTAAACTTCCAAACAAAAATAACAGAACCTGTTTATCAGCCTCAACCCTTATTTTAGGTTCAGTCACATATAAACTGCAAACGGGAGGAGGAGACAAATCAAATTTCTCAGACCAAAGTGAAGTAAACCGTCTCCTCAGCACAAATGAAAAAGTGTCCCTGCAGAGTCCTTTCATATAAAGCAATCACACACCGGTCCGGCTGGTAAACATGAGCATCGCATTACATGAATCCTTGACATCAAGGATCAAATTTTAGCTCCAGCTGAACCGAAGCCACCAACAAGCAAAGCACCTCTTCAATGAGTCATACAGTTCGCGACGATCCCGGCTTACCTTTGAGTTGGCACAGGCACGGCCCTTCTTGTACTCCTTCTGGCTGGCCCTCTTGTCTAACTTTGCCCACAGTGCCTTGGCCTTCCAGTAGTTGAGTTTGGACTTGAGCTTGTGATAGAAGATCCTGGACTCGGTGGGCTTGACCTCCAGGTGGTCGCACAGTTCCTGGAAGGCCTTGAGCGTGCCCTTGCAGGTGGTCGCTTGGACAAAGTTGTCGAACAGGACGTGGGACTGGTTCACCCCATCTCCTCCAGTTGCACCAGCGCCTCCATCCCCCATGGTCCAGACTCACACAGGGCTGTCAGGGCCCTTCACCCCCAGGCCCCAGCCCTGGAACACGCTCTCTCTGGCGAGGGGGGCTCTAACTCCCAGCCTCAGGCATCTTCATTCTGTGAGCGAGAGGAAGAGAAATAACACTAAATGACTCATAAAAGATGATTCAAACTTCTGCTACAAAGTTTAGTACATTACCACAGATTGCAACTGGGCAGAAAAGCAAACTTTCAAGATTACAGCTTTCAAATGCTTGAATGGTATAAACACTGTCCAATCCAACATAAACACAAACTTTAATTAGATGCAAAGAACCAAGTAGAGATTGCATCCGACTGCTTGCCTCATGATGCGCCCTCATAACGAAACAGGCCCTGTTTGTCCCAAAATGTCCCAAAAGACTATTATACAAATGACAGCTGGCCAGACAAGCAATCAAAGCAGCAAATAAAGCTGAAGATCAAGTAATTTAAGGTTTCACTGTCATTCTTCTGCAGCAACCTGACCTCAAATGACCTCTTATGTGTCTAGGAATGTGGGTGCCGGACACAGGAAGGGCACTGAACCCACGCAAAGCCAAACAGGAAACACACAGGGCACAAATGTGTGCGTCTGTGTGGCACAAATCACTCCAGTCAGACTCCAGACACAGGAAACAACCAGTTCATCCTAAAAACTCCATGAAAGAAAACACAATCCTCAAATCACTCGCCAAAACAATTTGGCAACAGGGCGATGATTCAAGAAGCCAGATAGCAACAAGGATTTCATCCAACACCCGTGCTCCGGTTTTGGTACAACGTCCTGTGTAAATACCGAGAGAGAGATGCCTTTTGCTGCCGTTTTACCTGCTGCGACTTGCAGTGGCAGCAAATTCACGCACGTGTTGCTCTTTCAACCCGAAAAGGACAAGATCATTCGCGCTTTGTGGTGTCTGTAGCTCAGCTGACAGGAGTGGAATGTCTTGACAGTTTTTAAAAAGGTCAACGTTACTCAAGTACAAAAAAAAAGGGGAGATAATGGAAAAAAAGATATTGAACCAAATGTCTCAAAGCATTACGACAACAGTGGTCATGATGTCTTTGATCTTGTCTATTTGCTGAATATTATCCTTTCAGCCAAGCAGTAGCTCTGGTTTGCATTAGGGTTGGCTCCCCGGGGCAGCGACGCAGGAACTTGCTTTGCTTGTTAAGAGCTTCACAATGGCTCAGCAAATTAGAATATGTAACTATGCATAACATTGGGAAACGCATTTTTGGAAAATGAAGCCACTGCCAGGAGACTGTTAGTTTAGTGTAAAGCCTTAGTATGAAGCAAGTGGAAACTGAAACCGTGAAACTGGTATTATTTCAGTTTTTGTACAGATTAAACAAACAGATAAAATATGTTAATTAGTAAGCTCAGAGGTACTGGTAGACAGATGTTATTGTATATATATATATGATATAGATATATATATAGATATAGATATATAGATATATATATATAGATAGATAGATAAATATCAGCCTATACCTTTATAGTCCTTTACACTTTTCTGTCATGTTCTGTATAAATGACTGACATTTCAAACAGTTTTCAAATTGAATCATGCATTGAGTGAAAGTGCTGCAGGATGCAGCCACAAACAGGCTGCAATGTATTTCTATGGGTCAACTGTTATTTGCTAAGTTTGTCCCCTAACAGCGCTTGTTTTTCCCACTGAAAGGCTCAGATTATTCTAGGTGTCTGACAACATTATGGGGAGGGCGCCTTCAGAGACGGACCTTTATGTTACAGACCCTCTCATTCTGTGAACAGGGACATATTTGTTGTAAAGCGCCAGACTTAAAATAAAGGTGAAATAACAGTAACTTCAGTGGCTGTGTACTGACATGAATCTGGATACACAATGCACAATATGTATCGGGACACACGGGTTAGGACTCATTATAATGCAGTATATAGTGATACTGTATGAAAGACATTTCAATTTTTTTATTTGATTTTAGGAAAACTGTCATGCTGCGAATGAAACACCACTTTATGCATAAAATAAATGTAAAATTTAAATATATAAAATGTTTTTTTATGAATCTGCATTTGTTTTTAATACAGTTCCGACGTAGTACCAGGAAATAACATTTGGCCAATATCATGCATGCAAACTATTAATTACAGTGTTTTGATTTCACATAGTTCCACATCGTAATATTGTGATACCATGATATTTTCTTTTATAATAATATCATTACTGCACAACACGCGACATTTAAAGTGTAGCACTTTTACTCAATATTGGAGCAAACTCCCGGTTGAATAGGTTGAAATTTTCCTTTTAGGTTGCTGTTCAGATCTTGTTTGACACATGCTGACTTACAGTGCAGAGCGCTGTAAAACATCATTGTAATCTTATATGTCCAGAAACAGAGTGTCAGTAATAGTCGCTCAACACCAAGGACAGGGCAACCAGTCAGATGAAGACAGTTACATGAATATTTACACTGTCAGCCACTTTCTCTGGAAAAGCCTGAGCTTTGGACCCCACCGTCCAGGATGTAGAGTTAGTTCATGAAAACCAATGTAGTCCCAGTCCCAGTGGGAGCACACGATGAAAGGGAGGCAGGTACAGAGGTCAGCTGGCCTCCTTTACACACCCTGCCAACTCCTCGCTGCAGTGAAAACAGCAGGCTCTGGCTTTGGCTCTGCCTCAGTCAGTCAGGGTCAGGGCTGAACGCTGCAGTGCCAGCACAGACGGAACAGACCTATTCCATCATTTCCTCTATGAGAGAACATGCACGGCCTGACTACCACCTCAAAAATGAAAAAAAAAAAAGCAAAAACAAAAACACAAGCTGTAAAGTTGATCTGCACCTGCTGCAGCTGTGGTCTGTGGTTCTTATATTTTAGTTGCTCATATGCAAAACAGTCTCTCTTGATAGCTGACGTCAGATGGCGCAGAACAAACAAAATAGTGATCCTCTGTTCGATTAGGCATCAAAGGAAACAGCCAATGTTCATTACAAATGACTCAGTCGAAGGACCTTAATTCGTTTGTCAATACTAATGAGGGACTGATAATAGGCAAGGTAGATACATAACTATCACTCAAACAGTTAGCAGGCATCTCAAGGCCTGTTCCTGTTTATCCCCGCGAGGACGCAGGATGCTGCGGTTGACTGCAAAGCAGAAGGAGATGCAGTCAGGCCTGCACTTTCTTCAGTGTGTAGCCGGAGGGCCTGTCACGCTGAAGAGGGTTTCTGGGTTATTTTCTACACACAAATGGGACGCTGAATTCTGTAAGCTGTAAAACATCAGCTGATAAACTGTGGTCTGATACTTCTGCCTTGGTTTCTTACAGTCTGCTCTTTTGACCCCACTGCTGGTTTTCACCTTTATAACCGAGGACGAGCAAAGAGATCACAAATCATCAGCGCTGAGACTGTTTTATGAGGCACGGTGGGGGGGAAGCAGGTCATCCTAAAATCCTTGTTTAAATGAAACCGTAGTTCATGAAGAAGACACATCAGACAGAGCAGCAACTTGGGGGAGATGCTCTCAGATGGCCAGTAATTCCCTATAATGGTAAAAGCCAATCTTTTGCGAGAGCTAACCTCAGTCTCTTGCTATGCAGCTCTCTCTTCATCATCGCAGGGGACAAAGTTGATTCCCCCTGCGGGATTTTCAGTTTACTGTAAGGGCACACACACTTACTGTCAACGCATCAAAGGCCAGACGCGACAGATGAGAAGATCCTGTAACCTTTATGACACACATCTGAGAAAAGTAGCAGTACACCTCGAACACATCCTGGGGTCTTTGAGGGAAAAAGGGGGAGCAACTAGTGGCTGTCATGCTGTGTCACAGTGTGTCTGTGTGTGTGAGAGCGATATCCAAAGCCTGTGCAGTGCTGGCAGGTCTGCTGTGACGAGCTGCACCCTGACCCAGCTTAACGACAACAATAAACCTGGCCTATAATTTGAATAACAGTAGCCTGCAAAGACCCATATGCCCACTCATCAGGGAACGCGACACCATGTGTTCCTGTCGGTTAAGTGTTGACTGGGAGATGACTGATAATCACAATGACTCTACTACACCTAGATTACTTGGGTACCAGTGTAGCAGTGTGATATTAATGGTGGAGGTGTTGCTGGGGAGGGGGGTTCAGTTGTCCTCCAGCAAAACTTAAATTCCAAGCGAACTGATTTAAGGGGACACTGAAAAGGAGGGAAACGTAAACAGCTTTGGCTCAGCACGCACTTCCAAATCTCCCGACATCTGGGTGAGCTGCAGGATTTCACACATTCACACAAGAATTACACACAGGCATGCAAACCCCCCCCCAGTACGCATACACATACAGCATGCCATAGCCTTCTACCAGCTGTATTACATCATCCACTAATCTAAAAATAGAGCCAGAGATTAGGCCACTAGGCTACACGTTTGACAGCATTGCTTTCACGTTCCGTGTGCGTTGTCACAGAGCACAGTAATTAGTAACAGAGTACAAATAAAAGTTGATTGGGAACACTGTGAATTTGTATTATGCGGTGTTTTGTTTTTCTGCTCGCCTGGTTTCAGAAAAAACATTATTCCATGTTTTTATTTTGCCCGCATCTGATTTCATTTTCATTCCGTGTTTAAAAGCCACAGATTTTTGAAATAAAATACATAAAAGCAAAGTATGAATAGACATAGATAATCTGGTGCCCAAAATGCAACGACAGAATACTAAAGAGAGCCAGAGGCGGGTGGTGTAGTGCTCTCTCACTGAAGACATGTAAACAAGTTGCTTACCAGCCACAGAGGTATTGAATAACTGGGATGACTGGGCTAACTGTAAGCTTGTGTGTGTGTGTGTGTGTGTGTGTGTGTGTGTGTATCCTGAAATAGGACTTTAGTCCTATGTCAGTCTGCAGCTCAGGGACCACTGATGCACCCCTGGAGATGAAAGTGATTTCTCCACCCGTCTCCTTCGTTCGTCCATTAGGAGACTTGGAGGAGAGCGGCAAAGAGTGTGCATGAGTGAAATGTGATATCTCTACAATAACATGTTTACAAGCAGAACATTTAGAGGGACCACCCCTGATTGGACAGTTCTTAAAAGCAGCAATAATGGAGCTGAATGGCACTGTTTCATGTCTCCGCTCACTAATTCCTGTTTGCCATAACACAACCGCTGTTTCGTCTTTGTTCTATAATGACCACCTCAACATCCCTCTTGTGCTCATTATGACAGTCACTGGTGATGGCTCTGTTATACTTTGACTATTGTGCTAATTACAGAGAAATACAGCAGCAGGTGTGGTCTATTCCGGGGCTGCCCGCTGGCTGTAAATAGATCATGCTGACAGCAAAAGTAGAGCAGTTTGCTCTTATTTATCCATGATCTGGCGGTCGTCATGGGTGCGACGCTTAGGCTGGCAATTAGGAAAAGTTCAAAACCATCATCTGGGAAATGAAAACACTGAAAAATGCTACATTTAAAAAAAAAACAAAAAAAAAAAAACAAGGAGGATGCCTTTCCAAGAGTCAGACGAGAAGATTTATGAGATGTCTGTCTGTCTGTTGAATTGGTTTGCTTTGAATAAAGACACGAAACAGAGGGAAACCTCTGTCAAGTTAGAACTTGTTCGACAGTGTTTCCCCCTGCTTGCAGTGTTGCTGCTAAGCTAAGCTACTCATCTCCTGGAATTTAAACATGCGGGGATGAAAGTCTCAATCTTCTTATCTTACTCTTGGCAAAAACACAGACTGTTCCTCCAAACAAATGATAAATGACACCAGTTCAATCAGTTCAATGTAGTTGTTGTGGTTGCTGCTGCTGAAAGAGGAAATTTCCCTTCAAATACTTTGGCAAACGATTACTCATTCAGGCCAGCTATTGTCTGGATTGGCTGGATTGTCCATCGATCAGGTATTACACAACTTTCTAACATTTAATAGACTAAACTATTATTGACTTAATCAGAAACTAAGCGGATTAAACTATTCTGTAAACAATCATTAACTGCAGCCTGAGTCATCTTGTACTCAATAACTGCATAACCCAATCACAAAGTTCAGACCACAGACAGAAATTGCAAAGACCTGCAGAGATTTGGTAGTCACAGGGTGATGTCTCGCCTCGTCTGAAGAGTTTAAGTGTGCGTCTGTGTGAGTGTGTTTCTGCCCTGCGCACAGCTGTGCATAACAATGAAGGTGCGAGCAAGATGCAGGAAAAACAAGTCCATTCATAAAAACATCAGTGTTCCCAGGTACTTTCAAAGCATCAGACGGTGATTTCTTCAAGCTTTTATCCATATTTCAAAAGGGGCTGAAGCTCTGTCAGCGATTCTCATCATTACTGTGTCTGCCTGTGAACTGCAGCTGTAAACAAAAGAAGGGAATTCAGAGCCTCTGGTCAAAGTCGGCAGGCGGTGTTCTCCAGAATCAACCTAGAAATGCTCAGCGGAGAGGGTGCGTTTGTCTGCAGATTAAAAACTGGTAGGAATATAATCACATGACACTAGTGACTGTTTTTCTCTCCGAACACTATCACTGCATGTCAACGTAGCGATAAGACACGTGAAGCCGAGGTCAACGAGGTGAATGAATAGCCGTGTTCTGCTCTTGTCCAGATATTTTCATTATGGCCCCCTATGCAAAGCACCAGGCCAACTTCAGCTACTTGTGTATTGTCCTACAGGAGTGCAAACAAAAGCCTCAGAGCTCACAAGGCGCACAAACATTTGTTGACTGAAACTCAACTCGCCCCTGGCAGAGGCCGTCTCTCCCAACCATCTGGCTTTTGAATCACTTCTGCTCCTGACAGTCTGGCTGCACTGTGTGGCTGAGCACCTCACGTCAGCTCCCAACAACTGACTCCAGCGACCAGATCAGCCTCTGGGCCAGTAAACACATGAGCTCCATGTTGTCCTCTCTTAAACATGCTGACACGTTAATTCTTAGCAGCACACTCGGGGAAATAAAAATGTTCTCAGTCAAATTCATCACATCTGTGGCCTCCTGGGGCCGAGGGGTGAACTGAGATCTAGTCCAAGTTCAGCAGGTGCATGCAGCATCTTCTGTGGTGCTTCTGCTACCATGCGTTTGACCATACAAATAAATCCTCTCTTTGCTTGGTGCATATGAGGCAGTTCGAAAATGCTTAATGCCTTTTTCATTTGAATTCTCTCCAGCTAACAAGAAAAGACCCATCCTACGAAAGCGAGAATCTGTGAATATGTGCTTTAAAGTGATGAAACGGTTGTCACTACCCACCTTTTCCATCGGAGAAAAACTGAAATAGAACAGGTAAGAAGCCATGATGTACTCCTCAAATGTTCACCGAAAAGGCTAAAGTGATGGTAGGTCAGAGGTCGCACTCGGAGATTAATGCTGTTCCCAGTCTGCTCAGCGGCGCTGCCAAGACAACCCTCCAATCTGCCCAGAAAAAGAGGCGGCTTAAATGAATCTGAGCCCTGTTACATTTCTGACTCTACTGGCCTATATTAGACCCCTTCCAACCATAACAGAGGGATTTGGAAATGGATTGGTTTCAAAGTGCAAAGCAGCACAGCCGATGAAAAAAAAAAAAGAACTGAAAATCTCCCTCTGAGGCGGCTCGGGGGAATATTTACTGACGACAAAGAGTCTTTCTTATGAAATTCATATTAGCGATGGCTTTGGAGTCTGAGCCAGTGCCCAGACTGCTTGCTTATGGTTGTCAAACACATTCGATTAGAGCTGCTTGCCAGCACTTGCCACGGCTATTTGATTTAGTAAACCTTTCAGATCCCAACTCGAAGCCACTTCTCCCACCTTCGTGCCTTTCATAACAGGAGCCGAGCGGCAGCTATGGAGCCATAAACAGGGATGTAGCATTAATGCAAAAACACTGCAAAGCACAGCTATCAGCAGCACATATAAAAGAATCTTTGTGGATTTTACCATTTGGCTATCTCTGCTGCTGATTTGCATAATTCACACGAGAGTGTGTAGAGTGAGGGAAGCAGGTATCTGGTTACTCATATACTCAGATCCATCCTTCCCAGCAAACTAGGAAATGTAATCTGAGAGCGGTGGGCAAACACAGTCTCCGAGGTTTAGTCATGACCGTTGTGGAATGAAGGCATGCAGGCGCGAAGCAGAGGATGGAGACTTTTCTTTTAGACGGGAAATCAAATGTAAAATCTAAATAATAAGAAGCTGGATCGATATTGGACTAGAATATATAACACATCAATCAGAGCACGCTATGGCTTTTTTCCCCTGCCAAACTAAACATCTCAAATTGATTCTTTTGTCTCTGTGTGTTTAGACATGAGAGATGATGGACAGGGGCATATACAGCTGGGCCGGGACATAAAAACACCATCTCATAACTCAATCACACATTTAATACACAGAGGTCAACCCGAAGTATGTTTCTTGTTCTGGCAGGCCATGGGAAACTACAGTACAACTATGTAGCTGAGCTTTCCTCCCCATATTAATTACAAAGCTAATAGTTCAACTTGGAAGCGGCTCAGCGAACAGCCAGGGTTCCAGGCCGCGTGGACGGCTGCTGAATGTGACAACCAGGCAGGCAGGAAATTAGCAAAGCAAAGAATGAGCAATAAATTGATGTACTGCTGGTGACAGCGTGTGACTTCTTGCCAGGGGGAATCTAAGCTGAGTGGGAGGAACGGCGGCTGGCGGTGATGCTAAGAATAGCTGTCGAAAAGGTGGATGTTTCTTGAATCATTGATTCTGTCAGAGGGGAATAATAATAATAATAATAATAATAATACTAAACAAAAGTGACAGGTGTCAGTGAGCGTCTGATGCCATCCTGCTGATGTTAAACGTGTTACTGCATATAAACAAGAAAAAACCTTTATTCCTCAAAGGAAAACACATCACAACAGGGTCCCATACAACATCTTCCATGTGAAACTCGTCCTCCTTTTAACATTTAGTTTTTCCACATTTACCGACATCCGGGTCTAATTTGAACAAATTTTAATCCTTAATATCGTCTGGTAAGAATAAAGAAACCAATGGCCGCAATGCAAAGCCTTGATGGGACATGGAACTGTGACATGCAACCAGCACAGGCCGTAATCCTGTCATATCCACACTCGCTTTCTCTAATCTCGGTGCGTGGGTGTGGCTGTGAGCAGTTCAGATCGTAAACAAGTTGCGGGATGCGGGGGGGGTCCAAGACGAGGGAATGAGCAGAATGAGCTACTGAAGGTCCTCTATGCAACAATGTAGACTTCACCCATACCTAGACCTGCAGGTGGATGCTTTGACCTTTCCCCCGGGGCTCAAATAGCCTCAGATCTGTGACTTGTAACGGCCTGTCAGAGTGCAGCAAAGCAAGAACTAGGTTACGTTCTCACTGTACCAACATCTAGAGTGAAGACCCGGATACCTAATCGGATGACTGTAAACTGAGGACTGTGGAGAGCAGGTATACAAACATCATCTGGCCCAGGACTTACCCTCATTGGTATGAGGTTTAGCCAGCAAAGTGCAGGCTGCTCAGACTCATTATTCAGTGTTGGCTTTCACTTAGGAGGTAACAGAAATCTCCCGTTTGCACTGCTACATTACTGTTTAGTTGCATAACTAAGCAATGATTTATAGAGTAGCTAACCAGTGCAAAGAAGGTTTTAAATACAAAGTAAGGCACACCTGCATTTTTTAGGAGCAATAACTTAGAAAAACTCAAAAGAGTCCAAGTCAAATCCATCAAGAAAACCTATAAATATGTCCCGAAGTGAAGCAGTCGCGTAAAGTCTAGATTGCACACATATGAACATCAAACAGACACTAGCGTGAGAATATGTGAGAGTGGCTTTCTTCCCAACTTCACATTGCTCAATCATTTCATTTCCCTGGTGCCAGTTCCACCAAATAGTTCAGCACACCCAGGACCGGAGGAAAGTCGGCCTTCCTGTGTGAACTGTGCAGAGCTGCACACCGATCTAGTAGGAAGGGAAATGAACACCCACACAACAGCCACGGAGCACGCCAAAAGCTTTGCAGAGGAAAGCGTGAAAACAGATTCCTCCCAAAATTACACTTTAATCCCCGTCACACATATTACAAGATGCAGTCGAGTCAAGTGTTTAACAGGTGCAGTGCAGACTGTATTTAAATACTGGCTAAAAACTTTTAGTACGTGGTTATAAATTGTGTTTCAGCAAATACATGGTATTGAAGGACGCAGGGTGGGTGACTCACTGAAGCAGAGTCCCAATAAGTTCATTCCAATGTGAGCAGTCACAAGCCCTAATAAATGGCTTCAGGAAATTCAGCAGTCATAGATGCCAGAGATACGAGGTTGAGGCTAAGAGAAGAAATCAGGGGAACATTTCCTTTAAGAAACACTCACACCAACATTCACAAGCCATTCTTTATCAGGTGTGTGGAAAACTCGATTCAATCTAGCTACAGGCCATACCAACATGCAGATCAATAAACAGCATTGCTGTATCATTTTATACTTTCCAATGGTCTCCAAAAACACATTACTGATACTGTAATATCACAGATCTACTAGTTACCCAAAGTGCAAAGTCAAATTAAAAGGCATTTTAAGAATATGCGGCTTCTGTAACGTGATGTTTCAAAATGAAACGGCATAGGCAGGTGGGACATAACGTTGTTGGATGCAAGCCTCCATTCAATCACAGAGGACAACTGGCCTCCTTCAACATCTTCATCTCCTCCAACACCAGAGCAGCCAGACATAACCCTCGAACTGCAGGGAGTGGAGTAAGGCCCCCAAAGACATGCTGATGTGCTGCTGCTAGCTAAGTAATGAATGTCTACTGTTGAAGTCGGTTGGTTCGAGCTCACGTAAGAGCAGGTGATATTTTGTTTTACAGGGAGAAAACATGATTAAACAAACATGAAACAATGTGTAAGTGAGCCCTGGACGTGTTGGCAGGTGCATATTTGAACTTTGGACAGACCCAGGCTGACCCTTTGCCCTCGTCTTCAAGTCTTTATGCTAGGCTAAGCTAACCACATCATGTCTAAAGCTCTGTGCTCCACGCACTGATAGTCTCAAGAGTTAAAACAAGAAATAGTATTTCCCAAACTAATGAACTTTTCATTTCACCTTGTGTTAGGGAAGGCTGCTGTAGAGTCCCCGAAGCAGGTGTAAGCTAAGCATCTTCCTGACGTAGCTAAACAGGTGTAGCCTCAATTAGCTTCTCAAATTGATATGATAGTGATGCCTGACATAGCATCAGTTGCTGAGGAGGTGTTGTCCATTTGGAAGTACACACCCGAACATGAGCCTCAATGAGATTCACAGGTTGTTACAGTCAAAGGGGTGAACGCTGTGGTCGACCCACAGACAGATCTCCAGCCTCACTCTGATGGAAAAAAAAAGACCAGGGGAGACGAGGTCTGTGTAGGTTTCTTCTTCTGGGAAAGAACATTTTGTGGGCTTGTTTCTCCATCAGCCGTGCCAGAGAAGAATTCGTCTCCTGTCCAGATAGGCAGATAACAAGGCCCTACGGCTCCTCCTCACACAACCAGAGAGTGAATGTGAAATATGATGTGGTCTCCAGAGGGACGAACGCTTTACTAGAGTGAAAGGGCCTGACTGGAAAGGAAGGTTAACGGCTATAGGCTGAACGGCTGTCAGATGCTTCCTAAAGACTGAAAGCTGAGAAGGACAAGCTGTTATGTCGGTTTGAGAATAAATAAATGTGCCTGCATAAGACTGACTGGTTACAGGAGGGCCTCAATCTAACAGGGTACACCTGCCTGGTACTTGGTAACACCCTCAAGAGATAGCACTCTCTCATCTGTCGGCATACAGAGACATGGTTTATTTAGCGTGTGGATCTCAGAGTTCAGACTTTAAGAGGTGACGTGGCAGATGAGTGTCCACTAACAAATACGTGCACAGGTAACAGAGGCAGACAAGCCATCTCTTCCTCAATCAGACACAAAGTGAAAAGTTCTTCCTAACAGCAAAACCAGTTTTTAAAAAGTTTTAGAAGTATTATTAAATTCTTAAAAACTTGATCTCCATGTGATTCAGCAGCCACTGACATATTCAAAGTTATCAAGGTCAAAATTCTTCATCAGTGGCCTTCCTCGCTTGCTAAGTTGAATGGTTAGGTTTAGATATGCGATTAAGGGTTTTTGAGTTGGTGCTAGTGGATACAGCGACAGTATGTTTAGGTAGTAGATTGGAGAAGGCAGACTGAAAGTATAGGTTTGGTGTGGTCAAGGTTAGAGTAAAAACCAGTTAGTCACGCAAAAGCAAGAAAGTGAAAACAGTAGGAGTTTTGGGAGTGGTTGAGTGGAGAGGTTGAAATGCCCCCTCTCTAACCACAGTCCAATAGTCACTCTGTTCCACCTTTACCTGGTAAAGTCTCTTCTGTGTTCATCAGCTCGTCGCCAACTTCTGCTGTTTGATTCTGAGCAGGTAGTGCACAGTTGTTAACAATGTAAGCTGTGTGGAGCTTACACTGGCTTATACTTATCAGTGGTTTCTTCACCAGAAGCAGCCCCTATCGCATTACACGTATCATTACGCTATTAAGAGTATTGATTAGTGGACATTTTAAAATCTGAAAGACAACAGCCTCCTAAATGAGACAGGTGTGCGCAACAGGTGGTAATATAGCAAGTACCTTTTAACCTTTTACCTACTGTAATTATTTAGATAAGCATTCACTGGAATTTTGATGGAAATGGAGGCATGACAGATATCACGTACAACGGGACCCAATTCATGAGTCATCTCGCGTGACGTGATGAGTTTCAACAACCAAACTGTTTTACAACCAGAAGAGGAAAACAGTTTGATATTGCCGAGCTTGAAACAATAACTTTGTAGGAGGGCAGAAAAGTAAGATTGCACAGCTCTGCTATAGTGTTCAAGGGTCAGCAAACTGGTGAAATGTAAACACTTGCGTTGGCCTGGCCTCAGGAATGCGTTTGTCATACTGGCCTACTTCTGACCTGCAAGGTGGAAGAAACAGCCAAAGACTGTAAAGTCTTTAATCCAAAGCTGAGAGAAATCACCAAAGCAAATGGACTGCGGCCACACACTTTAAGTCAAATGCATAATTTCAACCACTGGCTTTGCTGTTAGTCCTCTAAATCCCATCTGCATAATACCGTGTTTCTATGTTAAAACAACAAAAAACAGATTGGTAGTGTTAATGGTGAATGGTGCAGAGAGCAGCTCATCAAACATTCTGACAGGAGCTCAAAACCTTAGGAAACAGAAAGGGAACTGTATGTTGCCACAGATCTTGTATTTGTACTTTCAAGCTTTTATGTTTATATTTATTCTGAAACCAGTCGAATAATAACATTAATGGTGTCTTAATGGCTTCTTTCATGGTTGTTGGGCTTTACAATGTCCGTCTGACTCAACGCTCAGGAACACACTAATGACCTGATTTGGTAAAAGGACAGAGTTGAAGGGGTAACATGGTAATTGTCCTTCAAATAAGCTGATTTCCTTACAGTAAGCGCTGGCTGCAGAACAGCAGCCTGAAACAGTTAACAATACACCATTAGCATCTAGTTACAGACAGCTCTCCTTTTAAGGACTCACTGCAGACCAGACCTGGTACAATATGCATGCTGGTTTGAGATCAACGTCAGACCGCATCTCCAGATGAGTCAACCACCGCAACAGACCTCTGGGCAAAACCTGACAGTTGGGATACAGCCGCTCATGACACAGCAGGCGCTGCCATCAGTGGACTTCCTTCCTTCTGTCCTTTCATCTTGCAGCGTTTCCAAATCCACGCTGCTTTGTAGGGTCATGGGGGGTCCGAGCTGGACAGGAACTCACTCTCTCTCTCTCTAAGTAAGAATCAGCAAGGGGTCAAAGTGACTCAGCTTCACTTTTGCCTCTATACATTCACACTACCTTCTATGGATAGCATTGATGGTACTAAAAAAGCATGCACCAACATCTAAATTGCCATATTAACTCATATGACTCAATGTTGACTTAATGTTGTTACAAAAAAACAGGGTTTTAATAGTGCTTTGACCTTATACAGGATATAAAGGTGGGACATAATGTAGGCTTTGTTATACTGCATTTATAGAAAGAGACCGAACCCTTTATGCCAAATAAATTGCAGCATCCAGATTAAGGTTGCGTGATAGTTACTGTTTTCATATATTTCAATTGTTGTCCCTCAAGATCACCAATGGGAAATCCAATCATCAACAGCAATGAGGGAAAGAGGGCTTGGGGGTAGATACATCACAGCATGCCAGTAAAACGTCAGCATAGGCTACTTAAAGCATCAGATACAAGTCTAACATCATTTGTGCATATTTTTAGCTAAACTTAAACGATATCACTCAAATTTATCTGCAAGGAACGTTAAAAACGTGTGACAGAGTGGGAGCCCGTGAAAGTCCGCATGGCAAATTCACAGCATCCTGTTTCATTTAACATTATTAGCTTGACTTCATTATCACAATCGAATGCTCACGTAGAGCAAAGAGCAAGGTTTTGGTGAGTGCATGTGTAACAAAGATGCATGTCCATTTTTCAGCATAAAAGCCAGAAATATGCTGCTACACCGGAAAAGATGGACAGTTTCATGACTTCAAGAGACTTTATGACACTGATGATGAAAGGTTAAAACATTTCTATTGTCTGAGGATATACAGTGTATATAATATAATATGTATGTGGAAGTAAAGACGGTTTCTCTTCATAATGTTCATTCCTTTGGTGATGAAGGACATAGAAGGTAATGATATAATTTGGGATTTTCAGTAGTTACAATCTTAAAGGATTCGAAGTAAAACTGTCTGATCCCATCAATCTGCACACGTCAAACGGACACTGAACTGCTCTTTCACGCCGCACGCTGCAGGTTACCGTGACAACTCTGACCCAGCTCCTGTCCAGAAACCCAGACTACAGCCTTCATCAGTTCTTCCTTGCGCTGAATCAGCCGCCAAACAAACATCCTACTCCTACTCTGCTCCACATCCTGATCTCTTTAGAGGGAAACTGTGAGTTATGATAACACACGCAGCCCAGTAGACGGTGCTCATGCCAGTTAAGGTCTGCCTGTCCTGCAACCCACTGTGACCTCAGAGAAGATGTCCAAAGTCTCAGCATGAAGGGGGGTGGGGGGTGGGGGGCAACAAAAGGTCAATATCACCGATCAATAGAACAAACTCTCCATCACTCCACTGAGACAGGAGAAGAGTCTTTGTCCGGGGGAAACGACTGTCAGGTCAGGACATCACCGCTCCATTTAGCCACAGACTGACTCTTGTAGCTGTGTGTTAATGTATGCTCCAATCTGGGTCAGCTGGAGTAACACAGTATTGTTAGCCTTGTTGACACCAATGTGCTGTCAGTCACCAAGAGCGATAACAGACGCATCAAGTCAGAGCATTGATCAGTAAGAGCTAAGAGGAGAATTTCAGTGATTTAGGAATCACAACCTCACATCAGGTGTCCTGCTGGCTGCTGCTGCTGTGCACTAAAACAACACTGAAGATGAACAAATGCATGATCCTGTTTGTGACTTGTGAGAGCAAACTGCTAAATTTGTATCTTTAATGTTCAAGGTTACACTGTTCAGGTGTTCTGGCTATAATGGGAGAATTTTTCTACATTTCCACCAACAGATCCAGAGCACATACACACTTCTGTACTTCAGGGGCTTCTAGCACAATGGTCAGATTGATTGTGTTGTTCTATACCATTACGCAACGCGTATGTGAAATCTTAAAAATGCTTATATCAGAAGTAATGGGGTTGGGGAAATGCTCCACATAAACAGACAACAGGCAGTCTCAGTGTATGTGATTAAATGATGTATGCAGTCGCTCAGTCGTGACAGTGTAATTACAAAAAAAAAAACAACCTGCCAAAGTAATCAAGCATCTGCACACAGATGTCATGGTGCTGATATGAATAAGGGTTATCTGTATTATTATATGCCTTTCTACGGTCTATTGAAATGACTGATCTGACATTTGTCAACTAAATAAAAACAAAAGTCCATGGGGGAACAATACAGCTAATGAGGGTATTTAGTTGAAGTGATTGGGAATTAATATTACCACCATGCACCACATTCCACAGGCTGTCCTTTCTGATCTGACCGGGCTCAGAGCGAACACTGAATTAATAACGTTGTAGACAGATGATCATCGACGCACCATCACAGCAACGTGAATGTTCTGCGCTGATGAAGACTTGAGCTTTATTACAGGGCCTCGTACTTAAATCGTTAGTTGCTCTATTAAAACCAGCAGACCGTGACATTCCCAAAACGTGCAGAGGCGCAGTCCGCGGATCCAAGGGTAACGCTCAAAAATGCAGCGCGTTTGTCAGGCGATCGGGAGGAACATCCCGACTTACCTTTGAATCCTCTGTGTTTATAATCCACTCGTGTATGGCGGGAATGTATCCATGTCCGCGAATATGTCCAGTTTTCAACGACAAAGCCGCAGTACTGGTGTATCGTTGAAATGGGCAGTGCTTGTTTAAGGCCAGAGCAGGGAGCCACACAGCAGAGAAGGCGCAACTTGAAACTGACAGAGAGGGATCGGTCGAAACCGTAAAGAGGACAAGGAGGGGGGAGCGACTGAGTCTATAAATAACAGCACGTTACCGAAACATAACAAGCGTATTCATTTCGCTGTGCTCGTACTAAAACTAAAGTACAGCAAAATATAATAGAAAAAATAGGGACGAAACTGTGTTACGTTAGGGTGTATCTGGATTTATTTCAAAATACAAGATGAGAAACTCCCCACTGCTCCTTGGAGGGAGCCTGCGTGTTTTAACTCAGTTTAATCCGATTGGTCTCTTCCAACGTGACGCAGCAGTCCTGCTGCCTTCACGTGGTGTCAGAAACATTAGCACTCTGGTTTACACAACAGGAGAAAGCAGGCGGGATTTTACATGATAGCCGCATTTCAGATATTTTATTTACGATCTAATTTAGAGTGAAGTATTCATCGATACCAAATATACACTTACGTGCTTGACACGAGAGATTTAGACAGGTTAAAGTAAACAACTGTTGGCCTAGTGGCCTAAATAAACATTAACGACTCATTTTTATTACCATTAATGGAAAATGCATAGAACAATTAGTGCTAACAGTCGAGATGATTTCAGATCAAAACTGTGCTTATTTCAACTTATGTATAACGCAACATTAGATTTAAATTAAAGGCAACACACAGAGCTTCTGAGTCTACATAGTTGCTGATTTGTTCAATTGAGTTAACAGAGTAATTGTACGAGCACAGTGTTTGCGACATCCAGCAGTTTTACACGGCCTCTGTAAAAGACATATAGTCGGCAGTGAAAGAGGGGATTTAATTGGTTGCGTGACGTGAAGTGATGGATGTAATTTCTTAGTCTCAGTGAGTTTGTTGTGTCTGTCTGCTGCTGTCTTTTCCACTGTATGGAATCTGAAAAATATCATTCCCATTGAATTCCAAAAGCCCATTTGTTTATTTTCTAACAAAGCGTAGACATTGGACTGTGCCGTGGTTTCAGACAGGCTGACGTTTGCCTTAGAGGAAAACCACTTAAGATTACAACTTGGGAAAATTATAAGTTTCAAACAATCACTTTCAAATGGCAAGACATCACATGGAAAACAGTATAGTGAGTCTGGCTGCTTCCCACAGACAGAAATATGCATGGCTGATACACTGCTTTGTTTTGTTTCGATCGCAACACAATCCAGGACTTATGCTCATACTACAAATACATATTGTATAGGCAGCTCAAACAGCTGAGCAATCCTGACAGCAAATCCAGCGAACCTATTAAAAGCTGTGATCATCATCCTGCTTTAGGTGTTTTGGCTGATTCAAAGAAAAGGTCAGTGACATGTAGGCCTAATTTAAAAACCCACTCAACTATCAAAGTCACAGCTGCTTCAGATGTGCCACTGCCAACAAATGGATCACAGACCGGCGGGAACACCCTGAAAATGTGACTACTTGAGATAAACGTCACCCTCTTTGATCAGAGGCAGGCTTTTTTGTGTATTCACTACTAAAGACAGTGCCACTGTATGCACTGTATAAGCCTTTACCAGTCTCTGCTAGAAGGAGGAACCCTTCTGCTGCTGCTATCAGTGAAGCGGACACCTTCCTGTCACCTGCTGTCACTGGACAGATAGGCCTGCGGGGCTTGTTTTTAAAAGCACACAGAGGCACGCGACATTTGTAATCCTTCACATCTATGCTGTGTACACTTCAGTCTGCATGCAGCCACGTGGAGGGATCACTTCATTCAACACACCATATGTATCTCTGGACAAGAGATTTTAAAGAGTCTTTAGCAGAAAACATCTGTTCTGCATACATATTTTCATAAGAGGGAAATTTAATGGAATTAAAGATAAGGAAAGAGATATAGGCAATGTCTGTCTTTGGGACAAAATGAAATAAGCCTTAGTGTAGCTCCAGACCTGCTTCTTATGAAGGTTGCACAATGCTATCTTTAGGGTAGTAAAAAAAAAATAAAAAAAAAAATTACTTCTTACTTCCTGCTATAGTTGACAGTAAACTGGGAATTGTATTGCTGCATACCTGTGTAAGTGCTTAATACCTCTATAATTTCTTGCAACACTAAATGAGGATTTTTGAACCTTGTTTGTCTGTCACTGAGGTGAAATTTGAAAAGTATGCACCTTAGGTTATGTGCATTATATAAATCCAGATCTTTCTTATGTAATTGAAAACATTAACATTGCATCATATCTCCTATGGCCGTACTAACATGAGGTTCAACCCTACGCTTATTAAAAACAGCAACATTTAAACGGTGAGAAGACTTGCAGCCAGGAAAGCTTACTGTCTCCACCACCACGAGGACATTAATATGAGGACTCCAATCAGAACAAGCTGCCCTAGTTGGAGTCGCACAGATTTGCTAATTAAACAAACCACAGGGGGACGCAGGATGTCAACCGTGTCTGCATGTGTGAGAACGAGAGAGAAAGGAAGACAGACTCGGAGGAGAAGCAGAGAAGGAAAAAAGGACTAAGATCAGGAGTCAGGAGTAGAGTGACTTGCCGCTGAATCACAATACATCAGAGAGTTGCGCCACATTATGAAACCACCTCTGATTGCGCTGAGCACCTTGGTTCCCACCACACCTCTGCTCGCCAACTGAGGCTCATCAGCAGCAGCTCACTGAGGATCAGCGGAAGCTGACTGAAGCATGCAGACAAAGGGTTGTCTACCAAAGGTGAGGCCAGCTGCACACATTCCCAATATAACAAAGGAATTACACATGATGTCATCCCATCCCATCCATGTTCAAAGGCATCTGCCGTATCACATTATCAAATACAGATGACAATGGACTGCATGAAATCCCCATTCATTCTGCAATGATGCAGCTGGTGAAAGAGGATAATAAAGGTAAAGCACTTACTGTACACAGGGAAGACAAGCACAAGCTGCACATCCAAAGGTATTCCTCTGCCTGGGATTTATTCTCTTTCTATTTTCCTCCCTCCCTTTCCCCCTGTCTCTTCCCTGCTTCTCTCTTCCCCTCTCTTGTTCTCACCACAGCAAGATGCTGCCTGGACCAGTGCTCGTTGCCATGGTAACCAAGACTGGGGGGGATTCTCACGTGACCGTATCTCTCTGGGCACTGATTGGTCTGACGCATGAAAGCATGGAGGAAGGGATGTGACGGGTGGGGGTGATGTCACACACCCACCGGTTCCCAAATGGGAGGGATCCTCACTCACTCGGGCCGCCTGCGAGCACACACACAGAGACAATGGGCGTCTTTTTTAGGGTGGGGCTGAGCTGAATTGGAGCTATTTGACAGTCAAGGATGATTCTACTTGACTGACTGACTTATGGAACCTCTGCCTCCCACCCCCTCCACTTTCATCTACCAATATGCTGCTGACGCCACTAAACCTCGCTCTGGCACTCCAAACTGTCAGGGGCCGGGATGCAGAAATAACACAAGTGTTGCAAGACATACGAGAGCAGCCATATGTGGCAGCTTGACCTGCTGGCCTACCGCACTTCAGCCTCTCCTGCAGGGGCTGCAGGGAGCTATTTATAAGTGTGCAGAAAAACAAAAAAAAAAGCAGAACTGCTACTATTCACAGTAATATTCATGCTGCATGAAAAGGCAAACATTCAAATAATAAAACAATAGGACTTTTGGTCACTGAGACATTTAATCTACAGACCGATAACAAATAAATCACCTGAAACTATTTCCTGAATTAAGAGATTACAGGCATACGGCACACTTAGCTTTAAGTGTAGCCTTAACAGTGCTAAAAATCCCAAAACTAACACAGCACCATGGGCATGTGCTGAACAGCCTATGTGCCATAATTGCATAATGATAAGCGCCCTGCTGTCATACATTTCACAAGCATTTCACAGACTTGAAAGTTGAGGAAAAACTTGGCGCAAGAACAGCAGCAATGAAAGCAGCATTTAGCTGTTGAGTGAAAGAGGGGGGGAAAAAAACCCTTTCCATGTTCACTGAGGCAATAAAAGATTTCAGAAAGCAAGCTCGGGTGTTTTTACACCCTATTTAAAGGAAAGTAGGTCTCACGTCAATTTAACGCTGGTTCCAAACGATGACATGAGTAATCATGGTCCAGGCTTGTTGTCCAGACTGTTGTGTAACAGCCTGGGATTGGTCCAGTTCTGCTAGAGATGAGAAATGTACTTGTTCTGGGAGAATCTGATGGGTTTTTTTCTCATCTGATGTCATACAGTGTGTTGCCTTTGCAACAAGGTAGTGAGCAACTCAAAAATATGTTTCACTAATCCCACGATTCTCAAAGCTGATGGCCATCTGGGTTGTTGGGGGGTGTTTTTTTTCCACTTTTTATATACATATTTTATATACATCCATTTTGTTTTACAGTGCCAATGTAGAGAGGTGTCTGTGTGTGCTTCATTTCCTGATGGACACAAATAGACACTGACATTTGAAATCTTTGCTCAGTTGCACAAAAATCCAGGCACCTGTCGTCTTTGGGTGTGTCATCACAGTTGGAGTCCTCAGCCACTATAGACTTCCTCTGGTTATGTCTACATACATTATCTTTACCATTTGAACACATTTTTTAATAAAATTGAAGATGTAGAATCAGGACCAAAGACATGTAGCTGTTTTTCTGTCTTTAATAAGTGTTTTACCAGAATTCCTCTTGCTCTTAATTCTTCTCCTTTTGTCATCTTCTGTCTGAACTGATCAGTTATGTGGTTCAGACATCGGGCTCCAGAGGCAACCAGGCCTATGCATTATGCAGCCATTTTTCTTCTAATGCTATAACTGGGCAGTGGGCTTAATCAATTATTGATAAAACCTGCACCACTGTCTCCAAAGCCATCTGTTTGTCTATACCCAGCAGACACTGCACGCATAAAGGTGTTATTTACTCTCTTTAATGCTGGGGTTTTCCTGAGGTCATGAGCTTCTTTGTGGTGGTCTGAATTATGACTGTAGGATCAGGCAGGTCCTCTGACAAAGCAGACGGTAAATGAAAGCCTGACACAGATAATATCGTCTGAGTGAATGTCACCATTTGGAGGCTGTCGCCAGCTTCCCTCCACCCAGCTACATCAGGTCTTGTGTACAGTGTCTGTCTGCCCTCACACTCCACCAGAGTGTATGAATAGGTGGAGCCAATGATCAGAGCAGTGATACTAATAGCTGATCTCATCATGTTTATGGTCTGTCATTAGGAACATGTCACGGGCCAGAGAGCACTGGGCTGCAGATGAAGACAGAGAGAGAGAGAGAGACAGATCTCTGTACACCCACACCACTTACAACTACTATTCTTCATTAAAAAAAATGGCTAACCAGGTGCTGAGCTTTCCTTTTTTTGTCTAAAGCACACAAAAGCTAAAGCTAAAGCTTTTTTATGAATCAAGCAAAACAAAAAATATGTTTTTTAATTTATTTGCATATATTTTAAAAAATAATTTTGATGTGCAAATTTTTTATTGCAAAGAAATAACATCAAAGGTTCATATAGGCATAATGTCAAAGTCATACAACAAACATGCCGGTCTGATCAAAAGATACTGAATAGCTAAAAAGTACCGCAGCTGATGTCTGTACTGATCCCATCGATCAGCTGCCTTTGCCAACAACAGAATCTCTTGATTACGTTGTTTTCTTTCTGCTTCGTCATTAGTGTAAGAATCAGGCATAAGAGGATTAGAGGATGATGCAAGGTGACCATCTTGCACTGTAACAAGTGCACACAGACACACACACGCCTACCAAGGCAGGCACAGTGTGTACAGCTTCCCCATAGAAGGTAATTGTCTGAACCCAGAGATGAACACAGTATGAACTCTCTCAGTCCAAACAAGTGAGAGTGAAAAAGGTCTTCCCAGAATCACATCAGTATTTTTAGGTAACATGAATCCAGCCAGTGCTGTAACTTGAACATTTAATTTCCTCCAGAACGAAGCGCACTAACCCTGTGCAAACACTACGTAAATCATCTCCAGTCAGCTGCCCCTGAGCATGATGGGTAGAGGGAGAAAATGAATAGACAGAGAGGTGTTTGTGTGTGTGCTGGTAGGGGGTCCGATGGAGGAATCAAAGACAGTGAACAAAAGCAACGGAGTGAAAACACAACAGCCGGCAGAGGCACGGGAGAGAAAGGGCAGACAGTGAGGTCTGATTTCAGGAGGTCTGTCTGTGTCTGTGGTCAGTCCGAGCCAGTCTAAATTTAACTGTATGTGTTTAGGAGACCTCAGACCAGGCCTGTGAGGGGACTGAAACAGCAGCAGTGGTCAGGGTGCGGCCACACTGGATCCGTCTCTCACACACTGCTGGCCGTCTACCGTGTCCGTGAAATGCTAGCATGCTAAGCCATAAATCCAGCATTTCCTTGAAGTTAAAAGGGTCAGAGGTCATGTCTGTGACCCCTAGTCCGTGACCCCTTGCTGATCCTCAGCCACACAGACACTCCTGGCCTAAGTTTGGCAGTGACTGTAATGACTGCGGGTGTTTAAGGGTTAAAGGTAAACTGCTGTATGATGTATATATTGGAGTGGTTCCCATGCTTAGCCACAAATGTGTCAACAACTATTTCTTTCCTAACTTTGCCACAATATTTGTCACAAGATGTTGCTTACAAATATTTCAAATAAAAAAAACAAAATAATAAATGGATAATTCAACCAAATAAAACAAATTAAACAAATTAACAAATTAAATTACCCTGGGTGGTAATGCACCACGAAGATAGTTTTTACTTTTACTTTCCAAAGGGTTAGGAATATCTGTGAATCTCTGCTTCAGCACTAATGCAGGATAGAGATAACTGAATTTTAATTATTCCTAAAAGGAAAAATATTTAAAACAAGAGTCTTCAGAGAAAGACAAAGCTATACCTGCACAGTGGGTCTTTGAGCTTGCCAATGTGAGCAGGCTGACACACTCAAATAATGCTGATGTTTAGCTGGTAAAAGTTTACCATCATCAGCATACTGCTTTAGTGAGTTGATGTGCTAACATTGACAGGAAATGTTATTATTTTTGCACTAAACTAGACTAAAATCCCCCAAAAATATTGGAAATATGGTGGAGAGAAACATGAAAATGCATCTAATTGTAGCTATTTCTCTATAAAGATATAGATGTGAACCTCTAAGTAGTGCTAATGTTGCCTAACATTTACCTATTGTAATGTTAAGCAAGACCACAATAACCACAATTTATTAGGGAACATTGTATAGGAACCATGTTGACATCAACAGACCGATGCCTTAAGCCACGCTAAGAATTCAAAAGGTAACTCTATATCCAGAATGTGCGTCCCTGATACTCTGGATAACAAGACTTTGCTGTTAACCAGACTTGTTACCTGATCCTAACAAATAAATCCCATTCATCTTATTTACACTGAGCTGGCAGCAGAAATCTCAGGGACATACACATAAACCTGGCATAGATAACATATTCTGCATGGAGGGATACCAGCAGGGGTAATTTATCATTTATATGAGTTTTAATAACTCTTTTTACCAAAGGACACAAGCTGTAGTTCAGCAGCAAGAAAAAACAGACATGCAATGGCCATGTGGTCTCTACTGTACTAGGTACTCATCTGGAGAATGGCTCCATAGTTCAGCTGGCAGACAAACAAGATGTACGGACACTAATTCACTAATCAAATCTCTGTCTCTCAGTGAACTCAGAGAGAGCAGGATGGTCTCGAGTGGTCTTCGTTGGATTTCTGATGCACTCTCTCAGTCCCCCTTTGAAGAGGCAGCACTCAGTGTGTAACATACTAAAGAGCACTCCACTTTCTCTTTTAATCAATCAATACAAAATGAACTGACGCAGCACAAAGACGCCTGTCAGCAGGTTTGTGTCTGGGACTGGCAAATTGAAGCCAGTTTTACTGACCATGAAGTTCCAAGGACTCACCTTAACTAACCAATCCCTCGCTGAAAGCCTGTATCCGATCACTGCGCTTACCCTTGGACTGACACAAACAAGGCTTTAAACATGATCAGTTACCATGGCAACCAGATTTCCTTCCTGTCCTGGCCAATATGAATAAATAGGAATCCAACATACTTTACCAGTCATTAGAGTGTACTGACAGGACAAGATACAATGTGTTTAGTCTTTTAAACTTTTTCCTGTGCATGTATGCAAAGGCATATATATATTTATATAAATAACGTGACATATTTGGTAATAGAGATAATATAGTTAACAGGGTTCTGGATTCTCATAATTTCTGCTACTCTTGACAATAATATTTAAGAATTTTTTGGCATTTCTATATTTTTTGTGATAGTAACAATTGGTTAGGGAGGGACCCAAGGCCAGAGTCAAATCAAGGCTGCAGCAGTAAGAACTCAGCCTTGTTACATGGTATATGCTATCTACCACGTAAGCTACAGGGGCACTGTCTTCAGTAATCTTTATATAACTTAATCTTTATTTAATAGGATCAACCAACAAGCCTGCCACTGTAAAGTTAATACACTGGCAAGATATAAAATACAACAGAGCATGAAATGGGTAATTGACTCTAAATCCGTGGAATTAGATGGTTTAATAAGTTAAATTACATCTCATCACAAGGTTATACTGTGGCCAGGCGCGAGTGATTGTTTGATAGTTTGGCTTATTTTCTTCATGTAGAGCAAAAAAACAAACTCACACTGTCAGGGAGAAAACGCTACAGAGTGCATTTCCGTTCGGCATGTGGCATACGCTGCGTGTTAACCTCATTACAAAACTTCATTAGTTATGGTAATGGACTTGTTTTAGACACGTCACAGGTCCACTTATGTAACAGCAAAGCTCCACAGATTAAACTCAAGATGACATACTTTCCTTAGGGGAAATTTGTATTATATTATATTCATGACTAAGATATTTTCTGCACTTCATTACTGCACATTTGACCCATGGCACGACGCTCTCCTGCTCAAAATATTAACATTTTAAAAAGATTTACTTTTCAATAACTTGACCGAGAAAAAGCCACAGAGCAAGTTAGTGTCAGTTGTGTGGGAGGACATAAAATATCACAGATATCTGCATCCACGCTGCCTGGAAGCCCAGAGGAAGAACAGCTGTCTAATGACACCCCCAAATGAACAGTATAAAAGTATGCGATACATATGTACGTTCTTACATACATGTATGTGTGCATGCATATATGTAGTATTTTCCATACACACATATTGGACATATTGCTGTCATCTCTTAAAATCCCTGCTTTAATAATTAACTCATGGTAGGTTAGAATAGCACCAACACAATACTGGGTTAATTTCAGACAAACCATGGGCAGAGGTCAGAACAAGTGAATTGTACCAGGTAAAGTTAACCCAGTGCTGCACCTGCACTAAATGACCCAATGTTATATATCCAAAAGTACTATAATTACTATAATTATAATAGTTATTGATATACGTAATAACGTAAATACAAAGCTTTTAAAAATGTGTATTCTGCATGTTGCTTGTGAGCGGACCAGAATTTTAATTGTTCTCTGCTCTGCACTGCCAAGGTGCCCTCTCTGCCTCTGTCTTCCTCTCTCTCTCTCTCTCTTGCACCCTTTTTCCATGCACTCCATCCCTCCCCTCTCTTCCCAGAGAGACTGCGGAGCTGCTGTGTGCTGACTAGCCGGCAGGCGCTAACTGTAATCTGTAGTCTGTAAACACAGGCCTGAGCAAAGCTTTCATTTCAGCCAGAGACAATGCAGAGCTCCGAGGCAGTTTACACCACGACCTCGAAGCTCACTACAAATCACTACACATATACAGCACAGCCATCCACACTGAGAAGCCTGCGGAAGGATAATCAGAAAACTTGAGCTTATCACATAAGACAACATAAGCTGAGCTGGAGTGCTGTTCTCTCATTTTGCAGCAGAGCTGAAATGTGCTTGACCCCAACTTGACCTTGACTTATAATGTGAAAACAGACCCAGACTCCTGCTGTCTATCTGTAAGTTTGCGGTTCTTCAGCCCAAACTTTGCATTTCAATTGCAACTCATCTGGGCAGATGTGGACCCGGTAATTCCAAAACAGGCTGAGGTCATGGTTTCAGTCGAGGCTTAAACTTGATACAAAGTGGCCATGATGGTCACGCACTGCAGCTTTCACAACGAGACTGCGCACAAACACAGCCCAAGGACGGAAACCAAATACCCCTCTGTCTTTACATAAAGGCCGTGGACAAACACACGTGCGCACACATACAGGTAACACATACACATTAATGAACAACCGCTTCCTCTGCACGTTTTACACACAAAAATGCACACACACACACACATTTCCATACTTGGTGCCCGCTATTATCAGTGAGCACTGTTGTTACAGGAGGCTGACAATTACAACAATAGCAGCTCCTGCAGCTTTCAGGAGACTGAAAGTAGAAACACAATATCTCACCTTCTCCAGCCCTCATCAACAGTTCTCTTTGAGCTCTAATTTGTAACCCGCATTACAGACAAGTAGATCAATGTTCATATCTATGAAAAACACCAGGATTGGGTGCCAGTATTGGTTCCTGTAACGATGTTTTTCTTTCACAGATCCCTCTGCATTGCGTGTCTACACAGCAGCCTCCTACTGTCAGCCCTCAGGCTCTGAGTCAATCTCTGGGAGTTAATAACACAACAGGACATGTCTGCAAGACAGAGGCGGCTGGAGGTTTGAGTTTAAAGTGCATGTGGAGAAAAAGACTGGCAACTTCTCCCTTGCCATGGGTAGTTTGCTGCCCCAACACTGAACAACATGTGACTTCCACTACAGGATTCTTTATATATGGCATTTTACAGCACCACTTGTATTATTAGCACACATTTGAGTGCTTTCATGAGCGAGGTAAATAAAAAAAGACTATTGCTTTCCTGATGTGTCAAACACTCAACACAGTGTGATCGTGCGTTTGAAGTGCAGACATCATGTTCCCATCTTTAATTGTGACAAGTTTACGTTAATGGATGAAGTAAGAAGTGACAGCATGAATGGAGCTGTCAATGATTTTCTCTCTAGCACAGTCCATTAGAGGTGTCTTATAGCAACCCATTGATTTTTTAATCATTCTGGTGCAAATTCTCAGATGTCACTCTTTATGATGGGTTATAATTGTGAGCACATTAATGTTGTTGGGTTTTTTTTTTAGCATTTATGGCATCAGTATAGTAAACTATATAAGAAAACATTAAAGGAAGAGAAGACCAGACCATATCCTCTTTTTCTCTTTTCCCCAAAGCTCAGCTCTCTCCAAATTCTCACACTCCATCTTATCAGACCAGATCGCTGCCCTCTGTGTCAATGGAAAAGAGCAAACACACAACTATCGTCTGCAGCTGTTCAAATATTGTGACATGTGATCTCTGGCTGGCACAAAGAGCGCTTGTAATGAGCCTCTGCAAGACAAAGACCCGGAGAGCAAGGGAGAGCATCTCTGCGGGCCACCTCTCAACTAAAAACACACACAAACACGCAGCATTGTATTTATTGTGCGTTCTGCTACATGTCATGAAGTACTCTCTGAGAAATAGCCACACATGCAGAAACTCCACACACACACACACACGCGTGCATTAAGTGTCTGCTGCTTTCGCCACTTCACCGCCCACAGTCATGTAAAGCAAACATGCCAATCGGGAAATCTGAGGAGAAGCATTATCTACATAAACCATGTGTTGAATAAACACGACAATGAGTGGTGATTTTTTTAAACAAGGACTGCATCAAAAGGAAGGCAGAGTAATTGGATTCCTTATCTTCTGACAGAACAAAACGTCTCTTGTTCTGCTGTTTGTCCTGCTTTGTTCGCCTTTGACAAGATGTTCAGACCGCCAGCACTTTGTGGCTCCTATCGCTGCCGCAGATGGGAATCAAAACACAAAATCCTCAGTATCAGAGCTCTCCTGTCACTTCTTTTTAAAAATCACATCCTTCCTCTTATCACTTACAGCTAATAACAGATTTGGGGGGAATCCGCTGGGCTAAGTGATATAGATTCAACTCATCGCTGAGAGGAAGATTAGGTGGTTAGCATGAGCACTTGTTACGGATTTCAGGTTTGCATTGACAATAAAAGAAAGAAAGAGTCCACTGACTTCACAGCAGTAATGATGCCAAGTCACACATGACCTTTGGGATGAGGTTGTACTTTAGTGGGCGTAATGTTTATGTAGTTAATTTTAGTTTAGTACGTTAGCATGCTAACAATCAGTAAGTAAACTCACAAATGTCAGCTCATTGGCGGTGCTGGAGGTAAAGTCAATGGATCAACAAGTCTGTTGGATCGATCCCCTGGCAGCCATGAATGACTGTCCAGAATGACTGTTTGCTGGCAGATCAACACCGTTAATGGACATTTATCACCAAAGGCATCACTTAAATCAAGCAAGATGAAGCACCATCAGATTTACACAAGAGTCTGTGATATAAGCCTTGGTGTTAAACTTCATTCAGTCAACAAAGAGGAATTCTCTAAATTTGAAGCAGGTCATAGAGAATAATTTGTGTGAATTCTTACAGACAACCCAAGACCTTTGAAAAGTGAAATGCCTGAATGCTGGCATTCCTTCAACCATTACAAGCCCTGAAAAAGAAAACATGTTCTCAATGAAGATAAATGCTATTTACACATCTAACATTTGGTTAAAATCTTTGTGGCAAGATTACAACATAAATAGATTTGTTTGAAGTTAAGAGACACTATAAACTTGCTTCTTTATGTGAAACTGTTAGGCACACACGATGCAAACACCATCGCAGCCAAATGCATCTACTTGTGAAATGAAAAACAGATTGCAGCTTTTCAATTACAGTAAAAGAGAATCACGTCAGAGTCCAGCTATTCTGATAATCCCAGAGTTGAGGCATGACCTCACTGAAGAGGCCTTGTATGGTGTGTGTCATGTCCGCTTTTCTCCTTGGTCTGATGAGGCTCTACAGACTTGGCTCCTCATGAGGCACGAAGGTATGAAATAATACTTTGATCTCAGGGGCCTCTAGTCAGTTTGGGTTGCTGCACTGTGTCTGAACACATAAATACTGAAAATGTAAACCAATGTTTCTAGTGAGAAAAGGCTCATTAAAGTCTCATAGAGATAATTTACTGTAAGATCTCTTGTTTCCTTTCATTCTTCAAATCATGAGAAGATCATGTTCATCACATTTACGTGAAAAAAGATAGTTCAGTGCATCATTCATACAATCATTGTGTATTTCTATACTGTGTATTTCTATCAACTTACAGCGATTTTCTAGTTGTATTGTAATACTTCCTGCTGTCTATGTATAATTATGTGTTTGAAAGCAGGATACATTCCAGATGGTGGAGAAATAACACAAAACAAAACTAGGCCTTTAAGTTGCATCCAAAAATGAGGTATTCTAAATTAAGACGGATTTCAATTGAAAAATATGATACTTTCTCCTCTGGAATGATTGCTGGCAACCAACAGGAAATGATATAGAAAGTCATAATTACAGTTCTGAGTCATCTTGAAATATGGCCTTTGAAGGCTGACTCATTCTAGCTTAAAGACCAATAAATGTTTGGTAATGGAACCTCAGCAAGGTGAGCCTTACTGTCCAGTAAAACATAGAGGTTGTGTAAGAAGTAAGTTCAAAAGCACTGAAATTGTGTAAAAATGGTTTTAAAATTTTAATCCAGGTCAACTACAACATATAGAAAGGTTGTGCGTTTTGTAGTTTGTGTGGGTTTTTTTGCACATTATATGCAAACTGTTGCCATAGAAACAACACAGATTCAGTCACAGAGACTGCTCAACTGGCCTGTGTTTCACTAGGAACTGTGACCAAAGTGACATATCAGTATTAAATCTATGGGCAAACAGTAAATAGGGTCAGAAATTGTGACTGACAGCGCACTTTGGATGAGATGCTTGTGCATTAGTGTGATAGGGTAAGGGTTAACAAAAGAGAAGCTCTTCCTCAGGTGACTGAGAAGATCAGACTGTGCAAGCGATAAGAGTCGGTTTACATAGAGGGGAATATCATAGTAGGGCCCCTGGGCATAAACCCCTCATTATATACAAACATAACTGCACATTTTAGAGTTCAGTTCAGGTCAAACCACATAGGCACATGGGTGAGTGCTTTAGAGTACACTGAGAGAACGTCACCGGCCTGAATGCTTGACCCCTATAGCGAGGGGATCAGATGGCTCTGTGGGGGCATTTTGCTGGCATGGTTTGGGTCCATCTCTCCTCTCAAAGGGAAGGTTGACTACAAACCAGTACCAAGTTTTTCTGAATTATCGCCTTTACCCTAGGATAAACATCTCTATCCTGATTGGAAACTTCTCCACCACGATGAATGAGTGCCTCCATCCATAGGACACAAGGGGTCACTGAGCGGTATGATGGTTATTAAATGATGTGAATCTTATGCTACGGCTTTTGCAGTCACCTGATCTCAAACCAGCAGAACAACTATTGAGGATTTTGGTTTATCGTGTGTTTATCATATCTTAGCAAAATATAATCTTAGTATACATTTTTAGTAGGTGGACATTTCTTTGGGCTGCGAATGTCTGTTTAACTAAGGGCTGAGCTGAAGATATGCTTGCGTGCCTGTCTGTGTGTGTGTGTGTGTGTGTGAGTGAATCACATTTGGCCAGCAGCACTTGTCCTGACATCAGCTCTGATCTGTGACCTCATGTCTTTGTTTTCCCTCCCTCACACCCCGTCCTCTCAGTGGACCACAGAGCTTATCATCAAGAGAAGAAAGGAAAGGTTGCTTTTATTGCCTCTTAAAAATAATAATAATAAAAAAAGATACTACACCTGAGTGAGACAAGTAATTCCACTGAGTCACTGCATCATTCACTGCACGTCCGTCTGTGGAGAAACCAAAATTACATAACAGTTTTCCTTTTAGCTGAAGTTATTATACGTATAAACTTCAACAGAGGCTACACTGGCATGCAGCTAGATGGCATGCACTAGAACATAATTACAGTGCATATGTCCTGTATACAAGCTGGATGTCACCCAAAAGAACAACACACATCTCAGCTGGGGCAGGCATCCCATAATTTTGTCATCCAGTGAGGGTGTGGAGCAGCAAGTTGGGTAACACCAAATCCTGCAGTCAGCCTTACTGTGGTGGGATTTCAAGGGTTACCGTGGTAACCTTGCACTCTCGGACGGTGCGTCTGTCAGCAGCTCGTCTCCATGTGGCTGTTTTTACAAGAGCAGTGAGGGAGTTTCTGTAATGTGTGACACCGGGTCTGTTCTTTTTCTCTGCCCTTTAAAAAAGACAAGAACTCAACCTGAGACAGACCCCAAGGTTTCAGGGAAGAAGTGTGTTTAACTGGAACTAGGACAAACAGAAGCAGGTAAGGCGCAAACAGTTAAGTCTGCAGCCTGCATGAACCCATTCTCTCTTTAGTGAGGAGAAATATGCTGAAGCCAAGAATAAAACAGAGCCCAACCACACCCAGAGTATCCGACCACATTGAATAGGACTTTACACAAAACACATCTGGGGCAAAGAAGATTCCCACAATCCATGTGGCAGATTGGCCTGAACTCAACCGGTTCAAGGAAGCACAAGCAAAGAGATATGGATTATGAAAATGGCATGAACGTTATTCTCTGCACAATCCCTGCTGCTCTCCCTGCCAAGGGCTGCTCACGCACAGCTCTATGTCTGTCCCTCGGGTGTTGAACCTGCATGAGTGCCCAGCTGGAATCCCCGCCCACCCGGTCAGACAGGATTTCTTTAAACCAGTATTCAATTAGGACTCTTCATCACTCCGCTGTTCATTTTCACAACAGCACCGTCCCCCAGCCAAGTTAATGCATGACTCCACCAGTCCATTGTGTCATTTCAGATGGTTACTAGGCTACGTGAGTGTTTGTTTTAGTGCTGTTGTGAAGAAGAATAGCAGTCCAGGATGAGAAAAGTCTGTTTCTTGCCAAGAAGGACACAAAAGTCACAATACTTAAAATAAGGCTTGATTTATTTGAATAAAAGGTCACTTCAGGGAACAAATATTTGAAAGCAATAAAAAGATTTTAAAAATGACTTCATTTTTTATATATTCTCTAGCTGCTTTTCAGAAGTCACTTTAAAACAGTCTGTGGTCTGCGTGTAAGGACAGTCAACCAATGAAAACATATAAAATAAAATATAAACTATATGGAGTCTAACATCAGATTTGTTGGTTGGAGCAGGTGCTGACAAAGTGCTTAGATGATTTATATGTGATGGCTCATACCTCATTAACTGCGTAATGGTGCATTTAGGTGGGGTCATGTTTATCACAAATTGTGATGAGTGATGTTTTACAAACACCATGAGTCCACAGATGTTATTTGTCATATTTTGGTTATCTCTGTGCACTTGCTTGTCATCCCTAAACATAACACGATGCAGGAAAACAACGAAATAAGATAATATAATTATAGCATTTGTGAAAAGCTAAAATAAAAAAACAAAGAAACTTTCATTTTTGTTTTTTGCTTAGACATTTGGCAATTATGTGATTTTAGCTACATGTATATAGGAGGCACTCAAAATGCCATTGTAAACCGCAGAACCACTGCTGTGATATCTAATGCTAACTTTTGGACCAGAGTGTTACTACTGAAGGTTTGTTTCATAACTTGGTGACTCTCCTTGTTGAGTGGCTGACACAGCGCCTGTCTGAAAGTTGATCCCATCGGGATTGGGAAGAAGAACCAGGGGGACAGCTGCAGCGAAGACTTAAGTCCAGTTTGGACGCCCTCCCTTCTCTGTGCATGTGTGTGTGTGAACATGAATCATACGTCAGATGTGAGCTGCATCTATTAATGAACGTCTGACCCTGTGCGCGACCTCTTGCCAGCACCCCCTGGCCTGTGTATGTGTTGAGGCGTGTAACTCGCCCCTTCTCACTCGTCTTAAAGTCCAACGTTGCCATATCCTGTTTTCTGCCTCTCTGCACCGTAAGCCTCTGATCTTTACTTCCTGCTGACCGACTTCACGCACAAGCGCAACTCAACACTTGTGCATATTCACCTGCACTCACATAAAGTGGAAGTACACAATGATGCAACTCTCAGTAGACAGTAGAGTACACGCTCACACAAACACTTTCTGCTAACACATTAGCATATACGTTCTTATAGCAGGCAACATCTAGAAGTAGGACTTCTCATGTTCTGGAAACAAAACTCTCAGCTTTAATCAGTACATTTAAATAATAATAAAAAAAGGAATAGTAATAAATTAATCTTACAAGAAACTTAATATATCGCTTAATATTAATGTTCTAGCCTAGTTGATTTGGCCGCGTTTGGCGAGTAACCACATATTCATCTCACAGTTATTTTAAATACATGCACAATCTCATCGGTGCCAACTAAATGTATTTCCTAACTGAAGAAGAAGAGCAAGCTGCAGCGGGTCTTTATTGATATACTCAAATTAATGTCACTTAAGCAGTTGATTTGGATCAACTGCAGCTGAATGTTGCTGTGGTGCGGCCGTGTTTTAGCAACCGCGGATCAAATGTGCGCCGGTTTTGAGTCATAGCCTGCTTCTTTCTCCATGTGTTTCCTGTAGTGCTGCCCCTTTGCGGCAGGGTTAGGTTGTGGTCATGGGTCACGACGACAATTGATTGGGGTTAGGGTGAGGTGAGGTCGAAGGCATGTGTCGCAGAAGATAACTGATTGGTGCGGGGGCTAAAGTTGGGCTCTTGTTAAGATAAAAAGAGAAAAATCTGTGGCGACTTTTAAACAACACTGGCTTTTAAGGCTGCCGTATTTGAGGTTGTGGCTGACTTTGGCAGTGAATAAACTCTAGTAACATAAAAAGCACTTAGGCTATAAGTGGCCCTTGGCTCGTCATTCATCAAGCGTCTCGTCAAAGTCTGGCAATTTGTGGATACCTCTGATGAAATGATCTCCTAGGGACTCGTGGATTACGTTGTCACTGTTTTCATTACTTAACAAATAGGCAGGCGAGTGTGCCTAAACCTGCCACATTCTTCAAACGAGACTACCTTCTGACTTTGCTCATGCCACAGGTCATCGCCATCTGAAACAACGGGGGAGGTGTAAACAGAGGACATGAGGGCAACAGACAACACATCTGACGCAACGAGATCTATTGAAACTGCGTCTCTCCACCAGTCTTAACCGCGATCTAAACCACAACAGATGTGTCCACAGCTTTTGAGAGAAACACTCCAACCAGCTTTCTTTGTTGATCTTGTTAAGTGACGTTGCCAATCGTTCTCACACGAGGTGTTGTATAAAGGCGCAGTCATGACTAATAGTTTTTGCTTGTGTGTGTGTGTGTGTCATTGCACTGAATCAGAAATAATTATCATATCAGAAATGTTTCTGCGGTTGTTGCATGTGCATTTAAACAGAAATCTGATACAGAAATGAGCAGAGTAATCACATGATCATATGGTGCCCATATGTTCCCTGTGCAGACAAATGAGCATAGAGCTCTTAAATCAACATCATGGTAATGTTTTATCATCATGTTTATGTTTTAACTCAACATCCAACAAGGCATCATGGCGACATGCGGGGTAGGGCACGAAAGCAATGATTACTGTCTGCCCCTGCAGTGATGAGCTTGTGGACATTTCACTTGTTGGTGAAGAAATGTGAACATCTATTTATACAGATGTACATAATTACACAAGCAAATAAATCAAATGAAATCAGTGTTAATTTGTAGAAATTTTTATTTCTAACTATTAATCATAATTCATATTCGTTGGTGTATAATATATATAAACTGAGGATTTAAGAGAGCACTGTATGGTTGGGTAACCAATAAAGTTTTGTGGTGGATTGAATTCATTAATTTGATTGAGCTGGTCTTGACCACAACTAGAGCTGCTGACATCTCAAAAGGCTGCTTTGGTTTTTCAATATGTGCACCAGATATCAGAAAGTAACCCTCAAAGTGATGGGTTCATGCATAAAAGCAAGAGGAGATGGAGAATCAGGATCTGTTGGGGCGTGGGCGCCGTCACCAGCGAGACAAATGCAGCATAAAAACATGACAAATGTTGCCAAATGAGCTAAAGTACAGTGTGGTGTTGAATCTGGGCTGCAGTCAGCCAATGATTTCAAGCCTTTCCAGTTTCCTTTGTAACCCCATGGTCCTTTGTTGCATGCTGAGCACAGCACATTTTGCTGATGCCTGCTGATGAGGTTAGCTAAACTCTGACCGTAAAATGAAGGCAATGTCAGTACAAATCTGTTAAACTAGAAAGAAGGTCAATAAACTATGCACAGATCTAGGATGATCTACTTCAGATGAGAATGAAATGATCACTGTTGCCTTTGTTTATAAGAGAAAAAAGCTGTCGGATGAAAAGAAAGATCGAGATGGGGGGAGATGCTGACAGCGTTTCCGACTGTGGACTCCCAGTTGTGTTTGCTGCTGCCCAGAATGTTTTGGATCCTGTGGTTGCTCTTTAGATGCCATCAGACACAGACACCAGTTCTCAGATTATTTATAGAGCAATGTTTAGTCACAGCCTGTCCACATAAGGTCTACAGGGATCACAGTAATGATACTTTGTGCCTCAACTGTTCTCCAAACCTTCAAATGTAATTAAAGACAAACAACAAAAGCTCCATGCACAAAGACAGACCATGGACAAAAAGACAAATTACATGTGATATAAAATAACATGCAGGTCAGTTGTGCAATGCTATTTACTGTATATACTATACTGCTCTACAAAAGAACAGTCAGACCAGGCAAAACACACCCCTGCAGTGTCCATCTGCTGAGCAAAACAAAGCTTTTTGAAGAAATAGCAGCTTGACAGGATTATCTGCTGATTATTGTCCGGACAGTTAAAGGACTTCATGTGTTGTGCGTAGTAAAACATAAATACACTACTCCTGTACCTCTTCCTCAATCATATTTACCCTTTGAGCTCTTTCTTGGTCCATTTTCCTCATTTTAAGAACTTGACTAACATTTCTACCTTGCTGTATCAGTTCATTCAAAATGCGCTACTCTGGTGCAGGAAAAGGCTAAAATGGCTTCACTGCTGCAGAAGTCTCCTCTCCAGTGTACACTCACACTTCACAGTGGCCCGGTGGTCCTGCCAGAGCTGCATTCTGCTGCTGCTGACTGCTCTGAAACTGTACAGAGGCAGTGATCTGCAGGACGGCAGTGCAGAGAGATCCAGTGTCCACCAACAGGAATTAACGCTGTCAGATGAACTGTGACATGCCAAGTGGCTTTTTAAAGTTTAACAAAATACCGCTGCAACAAACAAGATACCTGAACTACACATTCTGCACCAGTGGGAGTGACAAGAAACCAAATCCATTTTCTCATGTACTGTATTTAAGCACAGCTTGTACCTTTCTTGAGTATCTTTTGAGCAACTCAGGGGCAAGTATGATGCTATGGTGCTAAGATGCTCTTGAATTACAGCTGCTGTTACCTAGCTAGCTCCCGGTTGTTGTCAGTTAGCCATATAGCTAAGTTAGCTGGTCCTAACAGCTGACTCTGTCCAGACTGGGTGCTTGCAGCACCAGAGGAGTGTTAGTGTTTATACCTCTAGCACAGGAGCTTTGGACCACTGGGAGGAAGATGTTTCCGTGTCTGGGGAGCAGTGCCAGATTAGGCACCAGAACCAGAGCCAACAAACTAGCAAACAGTGGATCCAGGCTCAGAGGCCTCTGAGTAAACACAGGCTCCCAGGAACACATTGCCAGGGTGGTTTGCAGAAGTTCTCACCAGGACTCTGACTTGGAGAACAAAGCAGATGCAGCAATGCATATACAATACAATAATATATAAGCATGAGTACTTATAGTAATATTGTTCTGTACTTCATACTTTTACTTGCTTTTACTTTTACTTTTATTGAATTTCAGTAACATTTGCTGATATCCAGACTATTATTATTTACTTCCCCCCTCTATCTCTACTTTCACTGACCACCTATCCTCAACAGATTCCAAAAACATTGTTATACACGTTTGAATATTTAAGGCTAAAAAACATGAAAAAGCTCAGGGATTATGCATAAATTGTGATTTCCACGCCGACATTTTGAATTATAACACTGCACTCTCTTCAACACATGGATTCAGTCCCTCTTGTCACTCCACCACGCCTCTTATTGGGCACAATGAACATGCTTAATGTGTCAGACTCTCTGGCAGCGGGGACAACAGTGCGGCTTGGGGAAGAAGCTCGGCAGCAGCTGACAGGCAGGATCGATGTCTGAAGTCAGCTGCCGAGCAAACGGGCGCTCTCTTATGAATGACAGCTATTCACCTCCCCCTTGAACATCACATGAGCGCTGAATCCTACTCAGCACAGTGCCGCACAATATCACATTGTGTCTTCTGATACAGTAGAGCCTGTTGGGAATGGAGGGAGGGTGGGAGACGGAGATAACCTGGAGCTGCGACCTTGAGGACGGTTTTCGTCCACTGGCGACAGAGAGTTTGTGTAAACAAGAGATGCCTGACCTGACACATCACAGGGTAATGGTGCAAAGAAAGGAGCTACTTTTGGTTCAAACCTCAGAGAAAATGCAGTTCTGTGTCACGCAGCAGCAAGTAGGGCAGGTCCAGCCACCGGCAAAAGAAAAACTGTATTTTTTCCTTCTCTGACCTTCACTCCTCTCTCCCACAGCTGCTTGGTCATCTGTTATAAAAACAGACTAGGCCGGGGGTCCATGCCTCCTATCTGTTACATCACATGTGTCTGCCAGCTCAAGGCACGCACACACACACACACACACACACAGAAAATCTAACCTTTTCCTTATAACCTTTTGTTTCTGCACCTCCAGCTCGGAAATCAGCCTCTCACAAGCATGCCTCCCCCTCTTGCTGTGTTTCCTGACGCCAACGTCAGACAGAGAAATGAGAAAATGACCCAATTACAGAGCAAAGATAACCTGCACAGGGAGGGCTTGAGGAGAGTGGGGCAGTGGAGGATGATGATTGGAAAAGTCTGTGTATGGGTGGCTTCAGTGATAGTAAAAGGAGCTGCAGTGATATCATCCCCACTGGTAATAAAAGGAGAGAAACAACATGTAAACAGCAGAAACGTGTTGTGTTTGGGTCGAGATTCAGACACACGAGTGTGTAAAAGCAGTGATGCCCCTCAGCGCCAGTTCTGAATGCTGCAGATGATGCCTGGCTGCTGCTGCAGTGTCTCCGTCAGCCAACCGGTCCTGCTGCCATTGATTCATGAGCAGTGACTCTGATGCTGTGTAGTGACGCGGCATGCAGAGCATTGCATAATAAAAAAGCCATGCTGGTAAACATGGAGGGCGAGGAACGCATCCTCCCACTGCAACACCACTGCAACTGGCGCTGAAATACTTGCTGACTGATCGTCATCAAACCACAGGAATGTCTGTTCCTGACAGGCAGCTGGAGGAACGACATGTGCTAGGGTGTCCGAGCGCGCACACACACACACACACACACACACACACACACACACAGATACAGTACGTACAGCACACAAATGTCAATAGCTACACTGCATCAAGTCAACACAGGCAGATACAGCACCTTGGTTACAATAACAAACAGTGTGGAAAGACATCCTTCAGAAACTCTTCATATTGAATCCATAAATTCCTGAGATGTGACTCTCATGACAGCCCCGCACACACAAACACACACACACACACGCACAGAACTACAAACACAACACACACTCGCAGTGAATGACAAGCTGATTGCAGTCTACTCACAAGTGCTTCTCAATTCTGTGTTGGGGTCAGTGAAAAGGCAGATATCCTCCTTTCTCATCTGTCAAAGGATTTTTGCTCCACACTCGTCCTCCTCCCTGCTCTGCCTGTCTTTCAGTCTTTCATCGGCAGACTTAAAAAAGCAAGAGAGGCTGAACACTGAGAGAGAGAGAGGGAGAGAGAGAGAGATCTGCAGTGCTGGAACTCTGTCAGTATGCTAATGCTTGGATCTGCTCTGCCTCCCTCTCTTGGTTTCTCTCCTCCCTCCCTCCCTCAGAGTTTTCTCCAAGGTCAGTGGGTAGAACTGCTTATTTGACTCCTCCCTTAGTGGACAATTGCTTCCCTGCTCGTACACCCCAACGCTCCATCCCCTCCCCTCCTACAGGCAGGACACCCGGGCAGTAATTACCGTCATGATCCAGATTAACTCCTGGGTGTGCTCGTGTTGTTCTACACTGGGCCGGGCTAGACTTGGCCAGCTGAGCTGAGCCGGGACGGGGCAACACACAGACAGGATTACTGTGTGTGTGAGTGTGTATGTGATGGGCTGAGGGGGTTGTTAGACCCCACACGGAGCGGCAGGTACAGCCAGACTGGACAAGATGGGACACTCTTAAGCTCTGTGGGGGACAAGAGAGAAAGAATTAGAGCAAACATCATTAATAGAACCACAAAAATGCAACTACAAGGACAGAAACGCGCAGACGCGAGGGAAAAATCTCTAAAATGCAGAGAGTGATAAATCAGTGACACATAGATTAAAGTAGTAGAATTTATAGGAAGGGAGTAAAGCCTGAAATTACAGACTATCACTTGGAATTTAAACTGAGCTGCTCCATGCTACAGACTGAAACATGGGAAAAATACATTGAATTTCATCTCGTCCTGCATGAGCACAAGAGCTGGAGTCTCCAACACGGAGGAGACCAGAGTTAAATAGCTTAGGACTGGCAGGAGATCAGACTCAAGGGGATGCAGCTGCAGCAGGAAGTGACCATCTGAACAGTCAACAGTGCAGATGCTTCAACAGGCCCCATATCACTTCCTTTGATTCATGCACCACGTAAATACAATCAGGCTGTGAAAAGATCGGTGCCGTGATGATTCGAGTGTTTGCAGTGACAAATACTTGCCGAGTTGTGTGCAGTCCATCCCCTGCTTGTAGTTTCAGGAGCTTTGCTGACTGTTTAGCTGCTTCACTCAGTGGCTTTAGATCCTGTGATGGGATTAGAGGGGAGAAGCGTCTGATGGGATGAGATGGAACTCAATATTAGGGCAGCAAGTTTTCCTTCACCACAAAGTGTTAGCCCACAACAGGATTCCGTTGACACCAAAGTGAAGTATAGGTGATTCAGTTCATTAGTTTGGGGGAAATACTGCCCTGTTCCCAATGACAGTGCACATTTTACGACTCTATACAGCTGCTTTCCATTGAATTGCATGTTATTGCCCATTACGTATCTCTATTGTCTTTTTTTTGTTTGTTTATAGATTATTTCTAACAAAAAAAAACAGAAAGCAAATCATACTTAATGTAAGCATCACTGGTCAACATGGAATCACCTGTACACACACACACACACACACACTCCTTCCACAGTGACCTGACATTGCATAAACAATGCACGTTCCCTTTCATTAGGTCATGACATGTTCAGAATTAATTAAGAGTGCGCTTATTAAGCACTTATTAAACAACTTCTTTCTCAGAGGCTCCTGGAAAAACATCTTGGGAATTGGTTTCATTATCTGAAGCCAGGAGAAGAAATCTCTGTTGTGGAACAGCAGAGCTGGTTTTCTTGCAGTGCACTGACACCCTGTGGTTAACTGTGGTAAGTGCAACACCAGCAGCAGATGCTGAATGAATGGCTTGATATCCAGCAGGGTCCACAGGTCTTTTGTTCCCCATGTATGATGATGTGTGTATGATGCGTTTCAACTGCGAATGAAAAAAGTAATAAAATAAATTCACCTTTAAAATGTTTAACTAAAATGTGCCAGTGCCACTGTTTTGTGTGAGAACTTAAAAAGACAATAAAAGGAACTTCATGGACAGTCAGCACATCAAATTATACATAGACTCATGGTTATGAACTTAAAATCCAAGGACACGTGCCGTGACAATTTCCTGCTTTGTATTTCGAGACTGTTGGAACAGCATGCGCAAAAACAAAGGAAATACAATAATTAAGCATGCAACATCAATCAAACATAAAGTTGGGCCAGCCAACAGATCAGTTTCACAAAATACAAGAAATACAAATTCATGATCAAAACAACAACACCAAAAATCAGAACAATGATAATCAGAATAAAAAGGACTGGGGATGAACACAAGTGGATGGGCTGTTGTTACAGTACAGAACCAGCAGATGGAGGCATACAGTGTGAGATTGGTAACACAAGACATGAACAGAGGAGGTGAAATGGAACCCAGGAAGCTCCATACACTGAAAATGTTTGATTACCATTACCTGGATGACATTTGAGTTCAGCCTCAACACAAGCACAATGTCATATTTACATCTTTTAAAACAGAAACTACTGTTATAGTTTAGGCTGGCAATCACAGGCCTGGATACCGTGTGACAGAATGACAAATTCTGAGATATTATGCCGTCGCAAATATTTCATCTTGTTCGGGTGAGTCTGAAAGGCACGTCACGTTGCAAGTATGGGTAGTACGCTCTGGTTGCATCTGGAGAATGTTTGAACTCACTGCCAGGTGTTGGTGTTGGGAGGGTTTATAACCCAAAACATATTTTCAAGCCCTGCTTTTAAAATCCACAATTTTCTCTTTTATTATATTTAAATAAAATATCAGTTAGGGGCCCAAAACATCACAGCATGTTGCTGGGCAGGGGTGCTCATGTCAAATAAAGAAAAGGTTGATTTCTAGGTTGATTTCTAACCAGCATGAAGACTAGGAGACATTGAAGATGAGCAATATTACATGAGGCAAGGTAAAAACAAAGAAAATCTGAAGAAGCACATAAACATGACGGGTTGGAGTAAACCGTTAGTGACAACAAATACAGTACAAACACCTTTTATCCTCCCTGTGCTAACAAAAAGGCAAAGCAAACTTTGAATACTGCATGAAACAGAGATGGTTCTTCAACACATAGTAAACACAGGTTAAAGCAGCTACAAGGAGCCATGAAACAGTCTCGGTTTAATACTGATGCCTCTATAAGCAAACAAGGCCCCCAGAGAGGAGATTCAATGTTTCTACAGAGTCTTTCTTGTCTGTCCCTGGAAAAGTAAAAAAGCTTGTCAGGAGTCAGCCATGGACATCATTCAACAGAGGGAATTGTGGGATATGAATTATGTCTATTGCTCCCAGACAGGTGTGTAATGTCTGTTTCATTTATGAAACACTGTACATTGAAGACATGGTTTTACATCAGTAGGTATATGAATTTAGGGAATGTTGATAAGTTTAGCTTTTTCTTTAGCAAAATTATATTTAACAAGCAGCAAACCTGGTTAGTAGTTGACTCAACTTGTAACCAAGGTGTATGAAAAAGTGGACCACCATCATCATTAAACAGTTATTTTAGCCAAAAACCAATACATTAGCTCATTGCTACGCAGTCTACAAGCATGTGTGTTAACAGAAGAAAAATACGCTGCTAGATCTTTACAACAGGAGGAGGTGCTGCTTCTGTCCACAGGGACCAGAAATGACACAATGTCTAAGTTCCTTGTAGTTGCTTTAACACTGATTTGTCTGCAAGGAATCTCTCTCTGAATGACCTGAGCGGTACCAAGTAGTCTGCGTGCAGTGCATCAAATTACAGCCAAATACTGAGTACGCACGACACACCTTAACGGTCAAGTCGATACCTTCATTTCTGTGCCCGTGCCTCTAACACCTGCTTCAGAAGTCACGTTTGAAGTCATTTCAAGGCCATTTTTCCAGGTTTGTCAAGCCATTTGTTAGCAACTAAACATGAATAAAAACACAGGACGTGATTGCAAATTGTCCTCAAAAAGTACATAGTGTAAGGTCCAAAAATATCAACTCAGACTAACTCTGTGCTACTGCAATAAGTACGGAAAGAATAGGTAGTGTTTATAAGTGCACGAAGCCTTAACGGATGCCCATTAGTGCCTACTGTCTGAACTGGCTCGCTGGCTGTGAACTATGACCTCACTGTAGGCTCGTACAGTAGATTGGGTCTGGTGAATTACATCACAGTGTCAAGGCATAGCATGGCTCATCATGGCAGAAAACAGGAAGTAGCACCTGATGGTGAGAAAGAGTTTAAGGGCCAGCATTGGAAAACAACAAATACCTGTATGGTAGTGAAACAAAAAGACTGACGTGTGTCTTAGTGGGGTATTTCTGTAAAGTGAAGGCAGCATGAGAATGAGACCTTGAAACAGAACACTGAGTCTGGAGAAATGCAGCAAAATCTCAAACAGTCCAGAATGTGGATCCACAGTGGCCAGAACTGGGCATGATCCTTCCCTGATCCACAATGAAGTGCAGGACAGACACACGGTCGGTCCACACATGTCATGTCATCTCATCGCGAACACTGTTCATATTGTTTTTCGTTTCATTACACTGTCTCTGGTTTGACATACTGCAGCGGATCCGGTACTGTACTCTGAATAGTCTCAGAGCTGGCTTTCAGTTTTTCACGTGGGTGGCCTCTTCAGGTGGACACCTCGATTAGCCACCTCTTCATGTCAGTTTAGCAGGACTAGCTCTCTGCTGTACACCCTCAGGGACTTCCATGGGAAGCATTGTCAGATTAGGCGAAGCAGGCAGGCAGGTCAGTGGCATGACTGGTTAGAGCTATAGACTGGGGGAGTGGGGGGGGGCGGGCGCAAGGCTTCAACTGTGATAGCTGGGCACAGCTGCCTGTTTCTGGGAGAGACGTAACAGCTCCTCCCTGATGGCCTTGATCAGGGAGGCGGAGGAGTGGGTAGGAGGAGATGTATCCAGGGGCGGTGGGGCTGACAGATAGCCCACCCCTGGGGTGTCTAGGTGCACAGGGGGTGCCGATGCCTCCCTGATACCACTTCTGGGAGTCTGGAAGATAGAGCAGGGCGAGTAGTCAGGACAGTCCAGGAACTGAAGGCAGGAAGGAAGGGCAAACAGAGGGAGAGACAGGAAGAGGAGGAGGAAAAGAAATGAGAAGAAAACAGAGATACAATGTGAAAGGAGCATCAAGTGACAGAACCAGAGAGAGCGAGAATCTAGAAGAGATTTTCAGAGCAGCAAAGAACTACAAGACATATATATGATGAAAACAGAAAGCCTCGAACATATAGCTAGTTTTATTCCATATTCCCCAAAAAAGATCAAATCCAACAATGGCTTAATACTGTCTACTTTGCCGGACATGTCTGTCACTCGTTCAGATTCAGAATCATTTGTTCCTATTGACATGTATCTTTGGAACTGGGTCACAAATTCATAGTATAACTTCTTATAAAAACCCTGGCTTAAATAGCACATTTGGGATTATTTTCAGCCACGGTTTGAGACACATTTGGCGCTCTTGTAAGTACTGACAGCAGCAGGACTGTGTATTACTCGTATGAACCAGTCAAATTAAACTGCCCATGTTCGTGGCAATGAGGGAAGATGTCAACCGGTGTCACTGTTATGACCCCTGGGGTGCCTGATCTGGTTCGAACCTGAACCTCTGTTGGTTCTGCAGGTGGCTGATTAGCATGATCTGGGACACCTGTGGCACTCAGGGCACACAAGTCCTGGCTGAGGGCTAATCACCGGCTCGCTGCTGTTCTCCACTGGAGTTTCCTCATTTTACCTCACTGACTTGACTGATTTCCAGCCACTACGCTGTGAATACTTAATGCTGCACTTTAATTTGGTCTGATTTGGAGAATGAAACTATTCTTTGTTAATAATTATGATGGTGATATGATTATTATTAATGGAGTTGGAATAAGATAAAAAGAATAATTTTCCAGAATCAGTTCAGTGTTGATTTTTGGTCTTTTCATGAGATTTAACAATAAGAAAAAAAAGCATTGTGCAAAATGCACAACATAAATTTAAAATCCATATATTTTCATGTTTGACTGGACAGAACCCATTGGTCTTAACGAAAAAGACACGTGTGATTCACTCACTGCATCTTTTTCAGGCTCTGTCCTGGAGAAATTGTCATCATGGTAGTGGTTCCAGCCAATGCCTCCGTTGTGGCCTGGAGCCGCTCTGACCCCTGCTGGGTAACCATTCATCCGGCTGGACAATCCCACCTGTGTAAGATGATGGAGCTGGGCACCTAGACACACACACACACACACACGCACATACATCAGAGCTACAGTAGCTGACACACAATCCTCAGCAGCCCCTTTAATATACTTTGGTCTGAAAAGCACTCTGTGTGTGTGTGTGCTGCTGCACTCTGTATTGTAAATGCCAGAATCCATTTCTATTAGTGTAAGTCACATGATGGCAGCAGCATCACGCCAGCCCCTTCAATAATTTAGGAGAGAGACAAGGCTCTCTCAGTTCGACAGGTTTATGGGGTGGAGGTGTGTGTCTGTATTAAGGAACTGTGCTGTGGCCCACTTCCACAAGTGATCTCAAATAAACTGCAATAACTGATAAACACTGCGTATGAACACAATTAAGTGGTATTTGTTGAGATGTGTATTTTTATATGAAATGTTTTATACTTATGTAAAACTGTAGAAGGAGGAAATGAGAGAGAGCATACACAGGTTTTGCACAGACAGCATTAGTAGGAATGGCTGCTTGTATGTGTCTGCATGTGTACAGTTTCCCTCTGTACCTGTAGTTCCCCCAACTGGTCTTGGTCTGGCAGATGAGGGGAGTTCATCAGAGTAGAGACCCCTGCTGGAGTACAGGCTGTCTGGCTGGAGCTGCTCACATTGTCCCGCTGTTTCTCCTGGTGGCAGGTAGCTCGAGCCAAGGCCCTGCCTGAAACACAAAGAGATGTTTTTTAATTCACTTAACTGGGATTACGTGAAAAAATGTATTGCGACCTTTAAACGCCGAGAGAACACCAGAGTCCAGCACAGCATTTTCTACAGAAGCAGGGACAACATGGACACATATTGTACAGAATTGCATATACTTTTGTGTGCGTGTGAACGGACCGACGCAGTGGTTAATACAGTGTATTTCACATGTTGTGGGTATTTGCATGCATGACCACGCTAACAAAAGGGTTGGCGGTTCTACAATGTCCTCTACAGACTGTGGTACAAGAAATAACTAATAATCGGTCCCTCGGCTCATAAAGCTTTGCAATTTACAACCTCACAGTGCAACCAAGTGACCGACGGTGGCTGATGACACAGTGTGCTCAAACGTCCAGATGTGACAGGTTGTTCGACCACACATACATCATTCAGGTTTCCTTTGGCTGCTCCGCTCCGTACACAATGAATCAACCTTGTGAACAAAGCTGCTCAAATATTTGCTGCTGTGTGTTGACATCAACGCGTGAGCGTGTACGGGTCTTTTTGGAGCCGGTTAAGAGACCACTACTGCTTGGACCTGACCCATTAACCTGATAAAATAAAGATGACGCTGCTTCATTATTCATGAGGCCCAACTCTCTGGATGCACCTAAAGGAAATACATTCACACTGGTAAAGTGGTGGAAATTAGGCTGTACTGATCAATAACAAATCCTTTCGGTGTTGGAAGAAGTCAATTTCAAATTAGCATGGCATCTGTTCATTTATACATGAATACTAATTGGCTGCTCTACTAACCTTGGTATCAGGCCTTGGACAGAAGGGGGGGATATGCCCAGCTCAGTGAACCTCTGTGGAAAACAAGGATGAAGTGAGTAACAATAGTTATGACAAAGACAAACTACATGACTGTTTGTATCTGTGACTCTCAGGTATAATCAACTTAATCAACTAAATGGCTATGTACAGCGCGGCTCACTTCATGTACAGTAGCATACACTGGTGTTTTTACCAAGCACAGTTTACTTGCATATCTTTCTTTTCTGGTTTTACAGCTGACCTTTTACAGCATATTAAAAGCACTGAACCTGCAAACGCAGAACCAGCAAATAGCTTTTTATGGCTCCAGTGCTCACTGTTAAGTCTCTTTCTATATTTCTCACCTGTTCTCACCAGAACTAGATGACAGGCAGCATCATGATTAATGTATGTTGATGGCTGTAAAAGTATCTTTAAGTGTAAATATCAATAATAAGCAATACTAATGATGGTTTAGTATCAGCAGAATAAAGCATGGCTATAAATACTATACGTTTTGTCACTGAGAGAGTGGAGTACATGGTAAAATACTGATAACCTTTATTCAACAGGCTGCCAGTGTAGGCCTCACAGCTAATCTAATCTGAGTGATTTAATAGGCAGAAACCTTTACAGCTTCCTGCAGTGCTTATATAATGCTCTGTCACCTCTAAACTACCTATTGCTTTTTTCCACACATAACAGCCTGGGGCACTGAAAACCTTTATGTCACTGTAGCTCAGCTCTACCTACCACTATGAATTTCAAAGAAAGGGATATGCTACAGATAACTTCAACAGCCCCTCCCCTTAACGTGAACACAACGAGCAGTGTGTCACACATGCACTGTACGTGGACTTTAGGCTTAACGTGTTAGCAAACCGTGGCAGCACATAAACCCGCCTTTGTACGGCGCTGCTTTGCACAGACTTCACTAGAGTAAATAGCCTAAATATAAGTACAAAAACAAATACAAAAGCAAACCCCGAGCTTATTATTCCTGCAGCCGTCAGAGCTGTTACATGAGTGTACCTTCTTTGAAACCAGTCAACACTGACGGGAGCTAATGCAGATCAAGCATATGCAGGGTATATTACTGTCGAGTCTTAGGGAGCTGTAGATAGCTGACAGAGGCTGTAAGGTCGCAGCTCCATGGGGCTGACAGATGGAGGAATACTTAACTGATTAGGTTGCTAAGAGGACACGATTAAACTTGAAGCTATAGGCTTCATGCTGGGAATGTGCTGAAAAAACCTTGAGAAAGGGAGGAGACAGTGAATACAAAGGGTTTTACATGTGTCTGTTTCCTTTTTTGCTGCTCTGCCATTATAAATATAAACAGGGAGCCTAGCTCTCCCAGTCTGTCTGTGAGATTAGTGAAATAAACAGCAGAATAAAGCTTATGGGAAGTTAAAACTAGCAAACGCTTCGATGCCATGGAGAGACATTTGTTGCCAACACATAATTATGCCTAGCATGAACATGAAAGCAGTATGATTTGATGTTGACTGATTGGTTAATGCTCTGTTAACAGTATCCTGATGATACAAGTGACAGGGATGGCTACTTACACCAGGGAAAGGGCCAAGAGCTGGGTAGGAGGGACCCCAAGGTCTGGGCCCCCGGCCTGGAGGGCTGGAGGCGGGGGGGTTGTTGTTGACCCCTGGGAGAGTGATCCCTGCCGTGCTGCCCTGAGAGGTGGGCGACACTAGGGCAAAGGCATCGTCCAGCAGGGAGTGCATCTGCTGCCGCGCCTCCTCTATGGAGGGCTGTGGGGGCATGTAAGGGGGTGGGGGTGGGGCACGGCCTGGAGGAGAGGAAGCGGGACCTAGGAAGACGTCATCGGTGGGGGAGGGGCTCCTGTGAGGGGATACTGGGCCTTGGTCAGGGTCCGACTGGAGTAAACATATACACACACACAGTTTGACACTGAGTTTTACAATAAATCTAAGATCGTAAAATATGATTCTCCTTGACGACTCACCACATAGGCCACATTGTTGACTCCAGGACATTTTCTGTAAGCAGCATCACTGTCTTCAGTGATGAGGTGGTCTTTATCTGCTTCCATTATGCCTCCGTTCAGCTGCTCCTTCATCCTCTGTTTGGGAGAGCGCCTCCCTCGACCACTGAATAAAAAATGTATTTATTAATTTTTGAGCACCATCGTAAAAAATTAATTAATTAATTAATTCTTTAATTTTTTTCTAGACTTCAGACCAGGCCAGAAAAGCACAGATTAACTCTTCCAAACAAGAGCAATGACCCGAAACATGAGCCCTAACCTTTTCTTGGATCCCATGAAGATGGACGCCATCTGAGCATCAGGATCCAGGATCTTATCGATCTGTATCTGTGCTTTCTGGTAGATGCGGTCCTGCTCCTTCTCATCAGTGAGGCCGCTCTTCACGTCATCCATGGCGGGGAAGTCGTAGTGGCCCTTCCTCTTGGCACGCAGACGGATCTTGTTACGATGGTGCTCAATCTCTGACTTGTGCCTCAGTGCTACCTGGATCTGAGGAGAGAATGACCTTATTCTGAAAAACATCCTTCAGCTCCACACGGGCTGGACTAAATGTGAAAAGTTAAGACTTCATCGTGACAATGTTTCATCTGAAGACCACAGCAGTATCAGCAGAAAAAATAATATTGTGCCTATTTTAACCAGTAAATTTGTGACTTTTGCCATGAACTGCTCCTATTAGGTTTTCTGTGTTATGCTGATAAAAATAACTCTTTGATTCTTGACAATAAGACAATCAAGACAATTCTGGCACAAAGTTTGTTTACACTCTGGCTGAACAAGTAAATTAGTCACATTTCTTAATCCAGATAAAGTTTCCTATCCAATGTGGCTACAGTAACTGAAAACCAATTCTAGCAACAAATGTACTGAGTGCCAGCATGCTCCACCAGCGTTAATAAAAGCAGACTGTCTTTCATATTTCAGATAAAAGTGTTTAGCAAACCTCTTTGTTGATTTGGTTGGCGTCTGCCAGCTTGCCGTTGATGGGTGGGCTATGCAGTGCTGGGACGGGCATGGGCTGCATGGCGATAAGCTGGACTTTGTTGGGGAGTCTCCTGCTTGCATCCGTCGCACGAGACATCCGATCAACATGTTCAAAGATGGCGGCTGAAGACAGCTGCTCGTTTGGACCGTTCATAGGAGGAGGACCTGAGAACGGAGGAGAGAAGGCACAAAAACAGAGGCGATAACTCAGGCAGCACTGTTCATCACTGAAAATCTAAACGCTAACATTGATGCAAACTATGGGAAGAGCAGAGGCCACAACTGCAGTAAGGGCGACTATGAAACATTTACCTTTTCTTTTAATTGACGACTTTATTCGAAATATGACTTCTAACAAAAGCGTGGAGTAAATGTTTCCGATGGTAACATGAAATGATTTCTATTTGCAAAAGCTGAACTTCATTTCAAACAGTGGCCTCTGCCTTTGTTTGTGAAGTCGATTGTCTCTGAACTGTGACTGACAGCTCGGCGGACATTGATGGATGGTGGGAACAAGCCGGGCTCAAAAACTACCACAGAGGCAAACAGACAGCACAGAGACACAGCTGCTGGAGGTCAAGCCAAGGGTCTATGGAGACACAGAGGAAAAGGAGACAAACTCTTACCAATCCTATTCTTGCCTGCAAACCGCAATAGAAGGGAGAAAAGGTTTATATAAGCAAACGAGATCAAATAAAAGCACTTTAGGCAGAAGTGTTTTCTGTATGTTGATAATAAAAAAATGATGAAAAAAGCCTAGTGAGCTGATGTCTGGCCACTGTGAGCGATGTTTAGACTTTTGGAAATAAAAGGACAAATAGAGAGGAGAAGCACAGCGAGAGGGAAAGACAAGTGAGTCATCTGGGACGATGCATTTCCAGAGCCGATAAAAGCTTCTCATCTGGTCTTGTGAAGTACATTAATCAGAGAAAAAAAAAAGGAAGGAGCTGCTCCTGATGAGCAGAATACACAAACTGATCAAAACACAGGCCGAATGAGCAGCAAGAAAGAGGTACGTGACATAATCCTGAGTGTGTCTCATATACAACCTACTTCTAAACATTGTGGCAGAGCGTATACACTTCCAGGCAGAGATTTATCAATAACAAAACACAGACCATTCCAGTGTGGGTGAGTCAGGCTGCAGTCTGTGTGCCTGACTGCCTCTGGCTCCAGGATATAGTCTCTGAGTGACATTGCAGGCTTGAATCTATCAACAAGCTGTCAGATAGAGTAACTTCAGCTATTTTTCCCTCCTGTTCCCGTCTCCCTCCTCTGCCTGGACTTCTTCTGACCACCAGACACAGTTACTAGCAGGTGCTTCTTTTACCTTTGCTGTCTGCGTCCGTAATTTTAACGTCACCATTTGAGTTGACGCTGCCCTTTTCCTCTGTCTTTCTCTTCTCTGTCTTTAGTTCACCACTTCACCGTCTCCCCTGCCCTCAATCTGGCCCTCTAGTGAATCAAATCTACCAGCTTCAGTTGCTCTCTCTTTATCTCTTTATGTCTGTCCAAACCCTCCAGTTACCCCCTTCCCTTCCCCCCGTCGTATTCACTCTGTGTTTGTTGCAGTGATGTGAGTGTTGTCAGGGCCACTTGCCATTTAAAACATTGATGGGGACCTTACGAGTGTGCTTGCTGTCGCTGGGCGTGGCGTGGGCTCTAAGGTTCTCCTCAGTTGATTCCCGCTCACTGGAACGGTCACTTACCACCGAGTCACCGTCAGACGGGGAAATCCTGCCCGGAGAAGACACGTATGAATAATAGAAGCCCAAGAACACACAAACATGCAGGAACTGCCCTGCATAAAAAGAATGTTTTTTAAAAAAGGGGAAAAGGGTTGGGGGTTGTCCTCTAAGAAACTGTATTGTGATTTAAAGCTCGTAAATTTACTGGCAGATTGATTAAATATTCAATTTATTTGTCCATGCCGGCTATCCAGTGAGGGGAAACTACCAACATTAATCCCACACTTAATGTTGGTCTAATGGCTGATATCAGTAGAGGGAGTGAAAGTACTGTTCTAATGCTGTCTATTTATAAGCTAGAGAACTAAGTGGGCTAGGAGATGCTGGTAATGGTGGAAATATTCCTCTGAACACACAAAGAGAAAAAGTGAAAATACCCCTATGGAAACCAGCCCCACTGACATTCTTTTATCAGAACTGTTTAATACACAATATGCATGTTTTCATAATATGTAAATGATATATAGTAGACAAACTGACAGGGAGTGAAGATGCTTCTCTGTCTAGTACGTAAATAATTGATCTGAGGATCTGTCAAAAGCTTTTTGCCTGGTTGACTGGCTGTCCCAAATGAGGTGAGTGAAAAATCAAAATGATGGGGTTAAAAAGCCCAAACGAACAAAAACAAAAAAAAAAGTGTTAAATGTTAAATATAGGGCAAAAAAAGAGAAAAGGGTTCAGCTCAGCACCTTCACTCAGTTAAACACTGGTCAAAAATGTCTGGTGATGTGATTCAGGGGCCTTTTTGGTACCTTTTCCTGTTATGAAACCTATGACAGCAAGTAGACATAACCGGATGTGATTTAATATTCTCATTAATTTATATTTTTTTTTGAACATTATCATTCAACAGTTTTTCTGGCTTTTGCCCCATACTACAAAGGAGCACTGACCTTCCTCGCCTCCGACTGGATGCCTTGGTGGAGGAGGCCGAGTTTTTGGAAATTGGCGTGGGGATCTCCCCGTTCTCAGATGGACTGAGGCCATCTTTAATGGACACAGGCAGGGGTCCAGGGCCAGGCCCTGGCGGGACAGGCTCCTGGATCACCATGACATCATCCTTGTTCTGCTGGCCAAGGTGCAGCTTGGCAAAGTCAAAGCCTTTCACACTGGGAGCCTGCAACTGAGGACAGGAGCAGAAAAGAAGGAGAGTTCAAGGAAATAAGGAATGGAAAGAAAGACATGTGGCAGAAGGTCAAAGAGTGTCTGAGAAAGATGAGCAATACTGTAAATATTTAATAACTGGGACGTGCTCAATAATGTAGTGTTCATCATCTTTAAGAGGAATTGTATTTAAATTACATCAATCTTTAAACCACAGTGGCAAATGTGCAGCAGGTTCAGCCAGTGGCTAGCCAAGGCTGTTGCACTGAAAGTCTCTCACATCAAGAGCTGTGAGTGAGTGAAGTGACATCCAGATAGATAGACAGATGTGCTTTTGAGCACATAATTAAGCTGAATGACCACTGGATGGGTATCCAGGAGGGAGATCCACACAGGCAGACATTAATGAATGAAGGGAAGATATACAGACAGAGAGGGACAGGGGGAGATGTGGGGAAACACTGAGCTGCCTCCTTCCCTTTGCGGTGGCGGGGGATGGAGGCAGTGAGACTATTTGAGTGTAAAGCCCTCGGGACTCTCCGACAGCAAAGGAGTAAAAAGAGGTTGTCAGATCTGGACTCAGACTCTGGTCCTACGACACTGAAATGTGTATACAAGAGAGAGGGAGAGCGATGTGACAGGTCCCTTTTAATTCTCTGAATTTTACGTGCACTCACTGACTTTACTGATGCAAAATTGTTTGGCTTAGGAGAGGCTTGTTGGTATAAAACTGCTAATCCTGTGTGACGCTTGCCAGTATAAAACTGCTAATCCGAAGACAGAGGGAGAGACAGTGTGTGTATGTTTGTGTGTGCTGCTCTCTGCGGCATATAAACAAGGCCAGCGAGTGAATGGGAAAGCATTCAAAAAGCTGCAGCTGAATTACTAAAAGCCGTTTCATCATAATTAACGCTGACTGAAAGAAAACACACGGCTACTGATATCTCCCACACATTATACTGACTAATTACTACTTAGCGTGGTCTGATGGTAAATTGGGAAATCACAACAAACAGCCCATACATGCAAAATGACATCTATAAATTGACAGTCACCACAATAATGCTGTGTAATCGTCCTGGTTCTAAAGACTAGAAACACACCAATACATCAGTCTACAGTGAAGTCCACCATGTGAAATGTGCAATACTGGGTTTTCTGTGTCTCGACATCACAGCTGGGTAAAGCAGGATCCTCATGTCTATTAACACAAACAAGCACTAGTGTCTATGGCTATGGATCAATATACCTCCTCTTTGGCTCTCCTCCCTTTAGTTAACTCTCTCGTTCTGTCTTCTTTCTTCATCTCTCCTGTTCTCATTATCACTGCTTTGCTTCCTTGTCTTTCTTGAGCTTCTGCTTTAACTTCTTTCTTTTTAAAACTCTTTTTCTCATATTTGTCCTTATCTTCTTCTTCTTCTTCTTCTTCTTCTTCCTCCTCCTCCTCCTCTTCTTCTTCGTCCTCTTCTTCCTCTTCCTCTTCTTCCTCCTCGCTGCTCATACTCTTTTTGCTCTTGGGAGGAACCACTAGTGGCTACGCAGAGGTAATCATGGATAGCATAAATACTTGGAGCAATGATTCTGTTGTCTTTGCATCAGACAGACTTGAAAAACATTAAAAGCTGGATTATTAACTACTGCCTACTTCTTAGAACTGTGCAAGACGTCAAACAACTACTGCTCTGACAACAAACACACACATAAACTACATGTCATCTACGACTTCTAGAAACCAGACACCGCATTGTACCTTCCCTCTTTTAACCTCCTTCTCCTTCTCTTCTTCCTCCTCCTCTTCTTCTTCCTCCTCCTCCTCTTCTTCTTCCTCCTCCTCTTCTTCTTCCTCCTCCTCTTCTTCTTCTTCATACTCCTCTTCCTCATACTCCTCCTCACTATAATCTACACCCTTTTTAGTTGGAGGAAGTGTCTGAAGCAGGGAGGCCCTTGATTCTCTGAATGAGGTAGTAGACTGAGAGAGGGGGAGTGGTATTAAGTGACAGATGATTGTGTTAAGTAGAGAGTGCAGGCTAAGTGATAGTTAGTCCTGCACATTAGACTCACTGCATCAACCCAGTGTGGAGGGATTACTTCACAGCTCAGCTCAACTGAAAATATACACGTGGAGGGAGAATGAAAGCCAGACACAGAGTGAAATATCAAGCTGATTCAGGTGGCTGAAGAAACACAAATCCCAAAAAGCAGCAAGCCTGTTTTAGAATTGGACTAAAGTGTGTCAGCGACATCTGACTAAATGATGGCAGCCTGTGAAACACCCCGCAGACGTGTGCTACCCAGACAGAGATCCAGTAACTGCTGCAGTATAGAGACTACAATGCTCTCCGCTATTGTTGTTGGTCAGTGCAGCATGGCAGTGATGCCACATTCCCGTGCCGTCCAAGAATCACAATAAATTAGCACTTCTATGCAGTAAACTGCATGTTAGTGCCGAGTTCTCTGGTAAGCTTGACCCTGTTTCTCTCTGATGGTGAACACCATATACCCATTTCAATATGCTTTAAATATATTTTGTTCATCAGGATAGACAGTATCTCAAAGAGGGACCTCAGAGGAGCAGAAGAAATCTCTTGTGCCAAATAACTAGAGCGCAACATGCACTTTAAAGTGGAGAAGGCAATATGACAATACAGGAAACAGCTTCAGCGTAGCCACGTGCTATTATTTCTTTTTCAGGTGAAGGAAGAAACTAGAGATGAGCTTTTCAGCTGTCGCTCTGAAAATACATTGAGCAGTCCAGGGCTGTTGGTGCTTTAAATGAAAGAGTTTGTGAGAAAACATCAAAAAGTTTTAGATACATACAATAAAAGCTGATTTCATGTTCTAGCAGCATTACGACTTCTAATCCAGCTCGGTTTCTTTAAAAAGTCTCTCTACTGGCATCATTAAAGTTTTACTAACCTCATCTAAAAGAAGAAATGATCCAGTCCTACAGCACACTCATGGCAATGACAGATACACCTCATTAATTAGCAGCTCATTTGGATTTAAAAGTTTAAAAGGTCTCATCATTTCTGGCTTTCCACATCAGTGGCCTTGAATCCTCCTATGCAGAACAGAGTCATGTTTTAAGAACTGGTTTGACCTGTAACACAATTTAACACAATGTAACCTTAAACGCAATTATCAGCAACTTTTCAATGTACAACCGTGATGTGACGTATCATTATGTTGTTTACAATTGTAACCGTCGTTAAATATACATATTCCCCTATTTTAAATGAATAATTTGACATTTTGGGACATGCTCCCATTCGCTTTCTTGCTGAGAGTTAGATGAGCAGACTGATACCACTCTCATATCTGGGGGAAACACAGCAGCAGGGACATAGCCTGTCTCCAAAGTTCAAAAACAACAGCACGTTTAAAGCTCACAGATGAAAATGTTAAATCTTCTTCTTCTTAAAGACCAGTTTAGCAACACTGACTGTGTTCACATTTCTGTCAACTGACATGTTTCAAATTAGTCATTTGAAGGTTGAACTACTGATCTGAAATTACTTTAAAACACTAACACAATGATAGGCATGAAGTCAGACACTGAACATCACTGAGTGGACTTTACCTTCTGTCTCTGCTGGATGGAGGTCATGGCGTCTGGCTGGAACTCCAGCTTGTCTGTCCGACACAGTTTCCAGTACAGGATGGAAATGATGACGATGACCACAAGGAGGGGAATCACTACCCCGATGACGATCCACATGTTGGTGTTCTCAGTGTCAGTGGGTGAGGATGCCACTTTCTCTACAGCTACCGAGGAGATTGAGAGAGTTTTTAGTTGCGCTTCAAGCACAAATATGCACCCTACAGAGTTATTCTCTTTAAAGATATTCACAAACACCTTGAGATTGCAAAGCTACACATGCGGTACTGTCGTGGTGCTGGTTCTTGTTTCACTGCTGTACTCTTCAATGCAGACTTTCATTAGTTTTAATTAACACTCATTTCATCCCTTGGGAAAGTACAGAAAGAGAACACAGTCAGCGCAGACACAGATCTCCCTTGAGGGGCTCTCATTAGGCCTTCATCCCTTGTTTAGATTCTTAATGAGGAAGACAGGCTTTTGGTACAATGTGTACAGGGGGAGGTAATTAGCTCAAATGTTACTATAAACATACAAAGGAACACGTGGAGCCAAGGCTCAGCTACAAAGCTTTTTTATTTCTTATTAGGGGATTATAAACAGTTTTCCTAGGATTGTGTCCTTTCTCTTTGTTTCTGTATCCCTCCTATCCAACGCGTAGTAAGCTGTACTTAGTAAATGCAACTAGACCTTGAAAAGTCACTTTGAGCTGTGTACTTCACTTAACAAAAAGACTCAGAGTACTCTCCATTTAAAATGACTTAACTTTACAGCCGTGACAGTAACTGTAAATGACAGAGACACTTCAGCCATGTGGATTTTTGCAGACAAGAGAGATTGAACTTATTTTTTCAATGTCGAGGATCATCTTTTTAATTAGTACATCTTTATTTGGCCTCAAACATCAATTATGAATCATCTAAAAAGGTACTCACGCTGTGCCAAAATGCCCTGGACACGATATCCCAGGATGATGGCAGCCCTTTGAACATCCATGCTGTTGAACAGGTTGGCTGCCTGAACTGCAGGCATCCTCTGACCACTCGAACCCTCCACAAAATACACTATTTCCAAAGGATGGTCCACACCCACCAGCCGGCTCGCACTTACAATCTGGAAGAAGCAGAAAGACACAGTGTCATTTGCCCAACCGTTTGCATGATATCAAATGAATATACACAACAAATAACAGGTTTCTGAAAAAAATATCCAATGCCTAAAAAGAAAGGGTCTTTGCTATGAGAGCAACTTTAATTCATGTCTGAATGCTGCTGTCCATGTCTTGAATTGCTTGTGTTGAACTGCTGGAGTATTTCCATAAGTCATAAAAGACATTCAAATCTGTTTCTTGTGACAGTGGAGGAGGTTTTAATCTGGAAATTGGTAGGATCAAGATTTTGACTGCATCCTCATCTTCAAGTTTTGGGATTAGCATGTTGAAATAACGTGGAAACAGTCATCATTCCACAGGAAACTTTGTCTTGGATGTAGAAATTATGCCAGGACCCCATATTCCCTGGCTGTCATGCAATTACAAAGAGCAATCACCAGGCCCACCGACTACTACAAGATGTCTGCCGGTGCTGTCCACCACTTTTTTGTTGTTGGCAGACATTATGGCATCTTTTCTAACATAAACATGTCCAGATGTAGGAAAAAGGCTGAAGGACGCTCAAAAAACTATATTACTTATCCCCATTACTGAGGGAACGAGGCCTAGGAATCGTCAGTTTTGTGGTTTTCAGCAGTCATCTTGTCTTTACGTCTCTGTTGATGAACTGTTCCCATGAAATCACTGTTTCTCTTTTCTCTGGTTGTTCTTAATTGTTTCTAACTTTGAAGACAAGCACACAACAAGGTGCGAACCTGCGTGTGAGCTTCAAATCAGGTCGAACAAAATGAACGTTAGTTTCGATGCTCCCATCTGTAAATGTTCCTCCTCTGCAACATTTGTGGCTAATAGGCAGTGTTCAGGCGAGTGGAAAAGACGTGCTGCTAAAAATGGGCAGAGGGTCTCTAAATAAAAAATGGACTGTCTAATGAAGGCCATAATGAGCAAAGTGTCACTATTTCAATAATAAAAATGACTTTTTAATGGAGAGTGTGGTACCTCATTCTCTGCAAAACTGCAAAAACTACAATTCCATACACTGTATTGAACCTTGCTGTATACAATCTAAGCCTCCTGATAAATAATCTCCTTGAAACTATATATTTAATGTTTTTTCTCTCTGATCTTTCTGATCCATCTGACTTCTGACTCTGATTTCAGGCACAGGAATAACAGGTTAACTATTCTAATTGCATTATATGTATGTGTATGTAATGAACACTTCTTAAACCTGCAGCTAGACATGTCACTTCTGAAGTCTTTTGATCTGACCAGTATTTTATGATGTTTACACATGTGTACATGCAATGACACAGCCAGAGATACAAATATATAATGATACCACACTTATGATATAACAACTCGCGTTCTTGTATTCCCATTTTCCCATTAGACTATTCGCTGTTTAAATATTTCTCCATGTTGTCTAATATGTCTGTCTGTGTGCAGTCTCCCTCTGGGTGCCCTGAGGCACAGTGCAGTCTGCTGTCTGCATTACTGGAAAGAGTAAAGTGCAGGTCATGCCTGGGTTGACACAGAAAAACGGCTGGGCAGGCTCCGTCATCCAGGGTCTAATCCAGTCCATGCACGGTTATTAGAGTGGAAAGATGGCAGCGTGAATGTGTGTTATTGCACGACCCCAATTCAACCTCCTCTTTTATCTGTCCAGGCAGACTCATAAGGTATTCTCATAGGTGACAACACCACACTGATTCTGTCATGACGGGCTAGGGCATCGGTTTGAGATATCCGTCTGTGCGCGTGTGTGTCTTTGCAAATGAATGAGACAAAGATTCGTCTGAGGTTCAGATGCTCAGTCTAAGTCGCCTCACTCTCATTATATCCAAGAGACACTCAAAGATGAGTCTTTGAAATGTAAAAAATCCAAACTAGCCTATCAAATGACAGTGTCCTCAAGTAACACAAGCACACAATAATGCTTCTGTGTAGAACACATATTCATATTTGTGACTGTGAAAAATATTTTAAAAAGGTTGAAAGGATTTTAGATCCTAAAATTAGAGATCTACTCTTAGACCAGACACTAGAGTTTCTCCACCAAAATGGTCTTCTGTTTTCCTAAACTGCTCAGTGGGTTTTATGGAGACAGAAATGCAGGAAGCAGAAAGGTCAGAAAGAGTGAGGCTGCTACTCAGCCATGGATGATATTTATCACTCTGACAGCCCCCCGTTTAAACAGCACACTCACACTCAGACTTCATGAGGTCAGATCAAATATGCATCTCTTGTCTCCCATAACAAGTCAGGAGTGTTTTCCTTTCCTTGTTGCTCTGATTTCTGAAACTTTCACTGACCACCCTTTCTGTATCTCTCCCCCCATAATGTCTTCCCTCTGAGCAGCAGACACACATTCTTAATCATCCCGACTGCAGGATACAGACAGAGAAAGAGAAACAATTAATAATTGATCTGCTCTTAGCAGCTCTGCGGCTCACAGGAGATCACATCAAGTAACAGGACCGGAGAAATGAGGAAGAGGAGAAAGAACAAGGACTCATGAGGTTGTGGTCTTTGAGTGGCTTGCCCCTAGGCTGAATGGGATGCTGTTGCCATGGAGACAGAGCCCTATCCTGTCCCCTTTGAGATGAGCAGAGCAGGTGCGGAGCGGACCCACAAAAGCTAGAGCCTGATTAGTAAAGCAGTAAGGCCTTTCAGTGGTTACAAACACTGTGACGCTCACATAATGAGGCCTCAGTCCTCAGGCAAGGTAGTTAGAGAGAGCTTGCATCAGGGAACAGCTTTATAAATGGTACAAGAAAGGAAGCTTTTTCAAGATTTAGGGAGTAAATCATTAACAAACTTCCTGTTAAAGAGTTCTTAAAGTTTTGTTGTGTAATGAAAAGAAACTTAAACTTTCTACTATAAAAAAACATTACTACATTGGTCTGAACAATTATTTACAGACTAATGTGTTTTTTTTTAGATTTTAGAACTTTGAAGACAAGTAAAAAGTCTGCTGGTTGGTTGAGACATCAATTGTTTTTTATATTGTTTTCCTTAATGTGTGAATTTTTTTTTTTCAACAAATTCCAACTCAAACACAAATCGATCTGACATGACTGACACAGTTCTTCACATTGTGGTGAGACTTGGTAGATTTTGTAATGCATACATCATTTTTTTTTCCAAAGGTTATGTGTGAATACACTCACTAAGTATTGAAAAAACGTATATATAGATACAATACCTGAATGCTGCTGTTGCCTACAGTGGTGGCTCTCTTAACACGTCTAACTAGTCCCATTGCCTCCCCAAGTAAAGTGGCCAACCGGCGCTCCATGTTGGCTTGGAAAGTCCTCTCACCCACTTTCTGGTCCAGCACACCCAGGAGCACTAGACAGAGACAAAAGGTCTCAGATTTACTCAAAGTACTTGTTGCAGCTTTTCATCATGCCAAGAACTACAATCTTCATACCTGTTCTAACCCAAGAGGAGCGAAGCAGATGGCTGGTGTTTAACGCTGGATAGTGGAAAGCTGTTGGAAAACGTACAGGATTATGTTTAATTTGAGTAAGGTTCAACCTAAGTTCATTTATGAGGTGTCAGCGAGTGAACGTATACAGAGACAGAGCCATGTGGTACTCACGCTCAGCAATCTGCAGTACAGGAAAGCCCATGTAATAGCTGAATTCCACCATTGTGAGTGTCATCAGAGCATTGCTGACCTCTGACCCCAACAGATAACCTCTTGCCCCACGCACAATAAAGGTGATGTCCACTGGCTGCCGCACCAGCTGATGTTGCTGATGCATTGGAGCAGTCATGGTGATGTTCACAATCTAAAACAGAGACATACTGTTCAGTGTGCAGACAAATACACAATATGTAAAAACTATTTCCATTCTGCTGTTAATGTAGTTTGTGAGAAAGCATGTTTATCAGCCTGTTTACCAATCTTAAAAACACTGGCCAATGCTGTGTTCTACTGGAAAGTAGAACACAGCATTGGGCAGTGTTGCCAGGGGCACAGTTTGATAGTTGTTCAGGAAAAATTGCTGCAACAAATGCTAGATTTAATGCCTACATTTATTCCAACTAAAAGACTATAATGCAGGCATCAGTGTAATAGGATTACGCCAAACTCTACTGAAGCCAACTAACCACATAGCTAAATAAGCTCTTTATTAACAAACGGTAAGCTTCTTTAATACTCAACAACTAGAGCATGAACTCCTTCAAGTAAAAGTATCAGAGTAAGTTCTTCTGGGGTGGACCAGAGGACTGGCACTTTGACCACAGAGACAAGGTAAGAAAACAGCCAACTTTGAAGGGGCCTGAACCTGACCTTTGGTCATGACATCTGCATAGTGACTAAATGACTGAGACTGTGTACATAGCTAGCCAAAGTGAGCTTCCTTTCCTGAGTACCTGTGCTTGGGCATCCAAAAGAAGCTGGTACTAGAAAAACATTTCTTTTTGTTGGAAGGAGCCAGACGAGGTGCTCTGGGTTTCTTATCAGGATGAGACACAGTAAGAACCCACTGAGGTAGTAAGAACTGGAAAATATAGACAGCTGTCTGGGCTACTACGCTTATGTGGAGATACCACCACCCAGGCCTGATAAATAATGGAAAAGGGATAGATGGGTGGAGTGGCCATACATCTGAATCTGTCAAACCTAACTACTTATTGAAGTCATATAGATCAAACTTAATAAATAAGCTTTTTCTACATCCCCAGGGAACCATTTCTGCCATCTTTCTTTTACTGGAATCTAAAACCCTCAACAATTTTGGTTTAACAAAATAGCTCCTGTTTGCAAAGAAGTGTCATAATCAAAGTCAGCCTACGCTGCAGAAATCACTGCAATCATTCCATGGTAAAGTGACTGGAGGCGGTCTGGGGTCAGCTTAGTCAGCAAACAAGCGGCATGGCAAACAAATTGTGTAGTAATCCAAGTTTTCTACTATACTTTTATGGCAAAGATGACTTTTTTTCCCTTTTTCTGGTGAACTGATGATATGATGATCACTAAGGCTACAGCTTCCACTGGAGGTAAGCAGCTCTGGCAGAAGAGATCTATTATTCAGAGGGCTCAAACTTTTCAATGCTTGCTCTTTTAGCTTTGAGGTATGAAGCCACAATGAAATGCACCCAAATGAAAACATCTCATGCAAGACTCCTCATGCTCCCACTCACATGCACTGTAAAGTTGGTTGAGTCCTTTGAACGCCGACGCACTTCTGCAAAGGCCATGGTCAAACCTTTCTCAATGCTCTCACTGAAGTTGCAGTATCGCACATCAATGTGACTGGGAACAAACTGCAGCACTGCAAACACAATATGAGCTATTTAAGATCAAGTTTGGGAAAAAAGTTATCACAAACAAGTAAAGTGCTGATGACAAGACGGCTGGCTGAAAGGTCATTTACCTGTGTGGATTTGATATTTACTGTCTGGTAGTGTCCAGTAGGGTGAGACAGACAGGAAGCGGCGACCAGATCTTCGCAGAGCACTGACGACAGATATAGCTGTGTACACAACAGGACCAGACACCACCCGAAACACAAACTTTGGTGGTGGGTCCACAACCTGCATAGACAAAGCAGGAATACATGATATAGACACATTCCTTATTAGAGTCATTCATTCACAATTGAGTGTCTTGTGTTAAATTCAGTGAGGTCATGGCGGTGGTGCGGATGTAACTACTCCCGTGGTTTGTTTATAACCACTGATAAAAAACAAAGGAAGTTCGATGGTCTTAATACTTCATCTGCATCGCTGTCATACACATATTCACACACTTAGAGGACAAACACGTGCACTAATCTGTACATACTTTATGTGAGACATTACAATGACAGTGAATGTTCTTGATAACTGCCATGCAAAAGAGACAACTTGCATGGTATTGCATTAAAATTAACAAAACAGCTCAATGTGTGTTGAGATAAATTCACCTGCAGCTCCACAGACTTATTGAATTCCCCTTTCAGTACGTCTCTCACTTGAGATTTGGCATATCCAACTGTGGCCCCAGATGGAAACCCTTCAGGAGAAAACATAAGAAAGATTATAACATTATTCAATAATAGTAACATTTAAATATATTCAAATATTATGTTTCAAATCCAAATTACAGTTGGCATATATTTCATACATCATGCATGTGGATGACATAAAAAATGTCAAACTAACCAATTTTTACTAAATAAGCTGGCCTGTCATGGTTGCAGAAGTACTGCCTTGGTGTTGTTGCTGTAGTTGTGTTCTTTCCACTGGTGGTAGAAATGATGTTGACATTAGTTGAGTCTTCAGTGGTGGCAGTATTTCTAGTTGTGGCTTGACGAGAAGTAGTTGTGGCAGTTGTAGTTGTGGGTACAGCAGAGACTGTATTAGCATCACTGCTAGTTGGGATCAAGGTCATTGTGGCTGGGATGTCAACTCCATCTTCGGTCACCCCCTGATCGCCTAACACATCTGGGGGGACCAAAGTAACATTGGACATGGGCTCAGTTGAGACTAAAGTGATATTGAGAGCTGTTTCGGTTGTAAAAATAGAGTCTTGGGGGGTTAAATCTGTTGTCTCAGCAGTGGTGTTGGCAGGAGGTTCACTGGGAACAGGGGAGATGGCTACAGTTCCAGTTAAGACAGGAGTCATTTGTATGGTGCTTTGTGGAAATAACTCTGTAACAAACCAATGGACATCTGTCGGGGAGGATGAAGAAATTACATCATCTGGCAGCAAAGGTGTGGCACTTGGTAGCATAGCTTCTGTCAATGCAACACTATCCAGGCCAACAGTTAGTGTAGGAGAAGACCAATCTGTGGTGTACACTTGACTACCCCAGGGTGAGGAAGAGGGATCCAAGAAGTGAGTTGAGACTATAGAAGGGTCAAGAAAAGGCTCAGATGCATTGATTAGCTGAGGACTCTTCTCTGTGGGTCCTACTGTGATTGACTCGTCATGAGGCTCAAACCCTGACAGATCACTGGAGGACTCTTCTTCAGTCAATTTGGTATCATCGGTGAAGCTGGTGGTGGTTGTGATATCTGTAGCACTTATGGATACAAATGTGACATTCCCTCTGTGTTCAGCTCCATTGTCTAAACTGTTGTTGTCTTTGTTCAGCTGAATGGTGTAATACTCCAAGCTGTTCATGTCAGGTAAAAGGACATCTGTTGGTTGAATGGTGAAAGCATCAGGCCAATCAATGTCTGAGGCGTCGGCTATATCGTTATTAGCCGAGGGAGTAGGTTCCAGTGTATAGTGAATTGTAGAGGAAAAAGAGGAAGGATGAATGGACTTCAGTGGAGAAACAGTCATGTATGCTGTCATGAGGCTGGGAGAAGGTGAGACATGAAGAGGATGCAAGGATGAAGGGGATATACCAACTCTAGAAGGGAAAGATGTGTCATAGCTTTCTGTATAGTCCTCCATATCAAATGATTCAGAGGGCAACTTGGTGACCGGAGAGTAGTCGTCTCCATCTGAATTCAAGAAGGACATCGTCTCCAAGTAGTCCCCAGACCCCCAGTCTACTTCCATGGTGTTGGTGGGGTAGAAGTCTTCTGGAGGGACCTCAGTGGGTTCAGATGAAGGTGATGTAGGGTGGGGAGCGATGAAAGGCACATTGTAGCTAGGGGTCAGAATCCTATCTGGGTTGGATAGCATGTTTATGTCATGGGCTCTTTTGTTCTCCTCTAAGGGGGTACTGCTGGGGCTCAGCTGGTTCACAGCCAGGATATTACTAGAAGATTCATCTGCTGGAGAGTCAGCAAAAGTCAGGTTAGGGGGCTCAAGAGGCTGACCAGACAGTGAGTTCATGACTGCCAGTGTTTGCTTTGATGCATCATTCTGCTGCTTGCTTAAAGTCGATTTCTGCTCAGAGCTCAGACCTAGCTCAGGTGTTGTTGACCTTGTAAAAGCAGAGGGGCTTAATGATTCTATGGATATATTTGAATGAGGCTGTAGCTGGGATATTGCAGGCGTTGAAGAGGGAGAGGAAGATTGCTTGGCAGAATATGACCTGGCCAGCTTCCAGTCTGTGGAGAATTTAGCTGGTGCCTCAAATTGTGGACTAGACCCGAAGGCAGGTTTGGAAGGGCTTATTGATGGAGTGGAAAAAGGATCTGGTTCTTCTGAAAGGAGGTCACTTGCTGTGAAGGATTTGAAGTTTTCAGAAGCAACACGTCCCTGTGGAAACTGCATGACGTCTCCAGTCCTTGTTTCGTGGTTTGGTTCAGAAATGGACAGCAGGGCACCAGGTAAGTCTGGGCTCTGAAAGGCAATACGATGTGATGCTGGTAAGGCTGATGGTGATGACCCTGTTGACCTTTGAAATCCCATGGGCTGGTGTGTGGAGTCCAACACAGACTCATCTAGAGAGTAACAAAGAGATTGCTTCAGTTTAGTGTTGAATGAAAGAAATAATCAAGGCTGATTTCAAAGTAAAATACACTGTGATTGTGACTGTGATTAAAATGAGACTACTTCTGCTGTTATCAGTCCCACACTTACTCTCATATCTTTTACACACCAGTATTACCTATATTGTCTGATTGTCACAGATTGAGTTTAAATATCTCTTTTCTCCACAACTTTTGGAAGTAAATGCAAAAACAGAGTTTACTAAATTATTCAATACAGAGGCCCGAATTAGACAAAACATGACTTTGCATGACATACAGTAAGCTACGTTGTATAACAGGACCTGAACAGCAATTACATCAGCATGGCATTACATCAGTAGAATACATTTAATTTAAAAACATTGTGTTTGGCTTCCGGGGCCCTAAAATACCAAAATGAATATTGATCTGTGTGTAAATAGCAAAAATACTGGATCTGCTCACAAGGACATTTTATAGGATTATTTCTCATCATGAAATGAGTCATTCTAATTCTGGTCGACTCTGGAGCAGAGGTCACAGCGATAAATAGACTATATAGTGCAGTAAGACATGTCATTGAATCTGTAGGAGAAGCCGGGGTGGGCTTGGGATGTTATATGTAACCTTGGCCTACTTTGAGATAAACTCAATACTGTATTGACACATGATTTACAAATGGCAAGTATTGATACAAAGTGGAATTTGAGATCTATGAAATGGTGTGGCTGGTTTACAAGAAAACACTAGTTATTTGGCCAGCTCATTTTACCTTATATACAGCTGCAACAGGAAAAGGTAGACAAGTGACATTTACTGCTTCACTTTGTGCTTGTTGAGTACTAAGAAAAATTATTAGGACTGATCACTACTAACTAATGTCCCATCATCTAAAGTGGCTACAAAATGGAGCCATTAGCCCTGAGAAAAATGCCAATAATAGAGGGCAGTAAGGAAATACTCACAGGCTCATAAACGTCCATGAAAAGAGACTATGATATGGTACAATGTAGAAGCATGACAATGTTAACAATGACTGTTATCCTCACATTCAGTTTTGAACAGGGAACATGCTGACATGCATGCACTGACCATATGCCCCAAAATGAACAAGCAGTCATTCTGGCCCAGCACACTGATGGCTTGTGATATTTACTGATGCACTCTAGGGAGAACACCATATCCTTTTTTAATGATACCTGACCTTGGAGTGATGGATGGCACAATTTACGGCTCCTTCAGGAAGCAACTCTACCTCTTACCAGCAACACTGAATCCCTTCAGGGTGATATTGGATCAGCCAAAATTTCGAAATGGCAAATGTGGCTTATGCAACACATTTCCAACTTAATTTGAGTGCCAATGGCCTTTTCGCGATATTGCATAACATATCATGCATGATTTAATTTGGGAAGTGCCTTGAGTACATTATATGGCAAGCTCTAACATACTTGAGAAGGGAAAGGAACGGAATAATTCTTAAATAATTCACAGTTATAGACCTTTTAACGTTTGCATGTAACTGTATGAGTTTGGCTCTTCCATATGCTCAAATGTGTTTCATGCATTTTCTGTGAGTATAATGTTTAAAGCCCCATCATAAGTTTCATGGTTCTGCTGAAATAAACCTTTGTATGCGGTTTCCTTCACAGTACTTTGACACAGGAGCTGTTGGCAGATATGTGGGACAGATAAAAGGAGATTACATTACATTAAAGAAGATCGATCTTATGGTCCTCGGGGTTCTAGATTATTAGAATGATGCATAATATGTGCATAAGCGTAAACAAACCACATCAAGGAGAAAATACACTATAATTCTGTTAAAATAAACTCAACAGAGAACATATGTCTTAAATTTGTCCTTAAAAGTAGGTCTTGAACAGAGCAAGACTTTAATGGCTGCCATTATTACCACTGCCAGAAGCAAGTCACCAACAGCCTCCACATAGTACCTCAGCAGCTGCTGCTTCTCTTTGTAGTTTACTTCAGCTTTGCAGAATCATACACACTTGAAAATAGCTGCAGAATCAGCTGAGGGAGAGGACTATTTTTATCAGTGGGAGCATAGAACAGATCACTTATAAAAAGCATCAACAAAAAAGAATATACTTCTGAAGCATCATCTTAAATTTACTGCATCGCTTCCTCTGGCTTGGCTGCCTCTGGCTTGGCCCGGGAGAAAACTCCCAACTTAATTATAACCTACACTGGTACCTTAATTGAGTCAACATGCTATTATAACAGAGCCCATTGGAAAGGACTTGGAAAGGAAAAGCCAAGACTTTCTTCTCTGAAGGCGAATCTGTGCTGCACATTCTCCAAACTGCCACACAGCTTCTTGACTTTTGTGCCAAGTGTTTGAACCCCAGGGGAGGTATCACACAGCTGGGCACATGCATATACTCTCAGCATATTCTGGGGAGACCCAAAAATGTTCTTAATCCTAGAGAGACCTAGTTGCATGTTCTCTGCATTCAGATTATTGATGGTCTAATTTCTAAATTTTGTTGGGAAATTTTAAACGGAACATTTTAAATGCTACTGAAATATACACAGGATCAGACTATGTAGAGAAGCTCTATAGGAGATGTTTGTTGTTTGTTGGAGGATGGTGCTGATGTTTGAGGTCAAACTGTAGTACCTGACCCCAAACTGTCACCTCATCACAGCACAACCCCACAGTCTACATTCACAGTCCCATTTAGGACAATAACACATGTATAAATGGGTATTTAAAAAAAAAACACGTTTAGGACTGTTATTGGGAGATGATTGATAATGATACTAACAATTGTACTGATGAGAATATTGATGACGGTGGTATTAAAAAGAGTTAGTGACAAAATCTACACACAAAAAAAAAAATTAAAAATAAAACTGTCAAGCAAGAATTAAATTATGATTAGAAATATCGGACTAATATCTGACTTTTAATAATTAAGCAGATGTGGGCCTAATATGTGATGGCTAATCTTAGGTAATGACGGTCAAAGTTTGGTGCAACAGACAGCAGCCGAGACACTGGACTGAACAGAGGCTGACATTACAGTAAGCAGAAACTGACAAAGGCATTTAAGACCAGACAGCGTTGCCACCTGTCTCCCGAAACACGAGTGTGTCACACTTGACTGGCCACTCATTGTTGGGCCTGTCCATGAAACTAAGCACTAAGACTCATGTAGAAGAGGACCTTTAAATATCAGGTCGCAAGAGCATAAATGTCAAGTTGTTCAGCTCACACAAAATGCGTAGTACTGTTCCAGTCAGTCGCCTTTTCTCCTCCTAGACTACTTGATGCATTTTACCATAGATACTCATTTCACTGCCAAAAAAGTGAGTACAGGAACAGGACCAGGCTGTTATTGCAGTAGCAATAAATAAACTGTATGTCAAGTTTATAAAGGTTCATTAGAGCAGATTAAATAAAGAAATATTGCCCTGCTTCCTCACAAAGTTATCTTCTGCAAGAAGACATGAATGAAAAAATACAGTACAGTCTCTTTCCTTTGACAACACTAAAGAATTAATACTGTGAGATTTTCATTTATTCATTACATGAAAAATCCCACACTAATGAGATTCCTTTTCCATTCATCAAGCCTCGATGTGTCTTTTAGCCTAGACTTGGTCTAATGAATAGCTGCCTTGTACATGAGCTGAACTGAATTTGCATTTGACTAAATTGACAAGTTAATGAATCCTTCAAGTCCCTTGTCATTTGCTGTGAACCTTCTAGTATATTTGGCCTAAAAACAGTTTACATGATGCACAACAGTGATGCACCAGTGGAGGCGTTAAGTTGGTGTCAGTTTTTTTAAAATACTTTTGCTGCTTCAAGGCCGTGTAGTAAGTATTTCTGCTCTAAACGTATTAATACATTTCCATCTATAAAGAGCCGATTCAGTGAAAACCCATTCGCTCATATTCAAGCAGATGATGACACAAAACTAATGCTCTTCTCATGGCTTGGTTAGTTTGCTCTGCTTCCGTTTATACATTTGGCTGCAGGCTTGGATCACAGCCAGCAATCATGTAAAAAGGATTCTGACAAGAGAGGGATTATTACTGCTGTTGGCTGATCTGATGTTCCTTTATAAAATCCCCACAATGGAACAGGATAGACAGACTGTGATGAAGGCAGACACAACTCCAGGCATCTGAAATAGCACTAACCCATTTACCCAGGATGAATATTGGCAAAACCTGATGAGATCATGTATTGGATCATTACAGCTCTCTGCTAACCTATATATGTGTCTGACTGTTTAGAACTGCTCTACAGAGGCCAAGTGTATCTGAATAAACCCATAATTAACGAACATGTTTTGTTAACTAACTGTGGCATTTCTGTCAGTGGCACAACTTTGTTTTGCTTGCTTAATTTTTTGCTGTTCACTGTTTTTGTTTTTAATTTAACCTTTACAGAATGCAAACTGTTTGTTTCCTAAAGGGCAAGATGTGTGAGTATGTGTGCATTTTTAATGTAATGCATTCATGACTCTGCAGCTTTTTCCTCATTAAATCTTTATTGTTTGTTTTGGGACTTTCATACAAGTGACACAAGACAACTATTAATGTTTCAATGTTTATGTAGCAACAATTTATTAAAGAAACTGACAATGTGTTGTAGCATGTGTTTTTTTGGTAATAGTTTCTCTGTTTTGCATTTAAATCACTGAAAATAAACTGTAGAATTCATGAACACTGAGAATGGATAACAAACCAAAACAATTTCACTTAACTCATGTAATGGAGACTTGAATAAAGCCAATAACAATGAACACAAACAGACGTAAATCCTCTAAGTAAGATAAAAATGTGATTTTGGCTTTACTGTCCTCTCATGACAAGTGAGCCCAAGGCTGAAACAGAGTTAACCTGATAATGCCTGTCTGCAGACAGCACTTTGCTGATGTCTGGAAATGAATCATACAGAGCACCTTCCCTTAGTCTCCTTTACTCAACCAGACTAGTGCTCACATGCATAGAAAAAGAAAACAAGGAAGTACCCTAAACTGAATGTGTGCCCTGTTACACAGTGAAACATTTGGGCATGTAAGAGTTGACAGACAAACCATTAAGTTTGCAGCAGCATTTACAGAACATGAAAAGGGCAACAAATGTGTTCCTGCTTACATCTGCTTTAATAAGACTGGCTGAGTGAAGCCCAAACAAGGTTTTTCTGGTGAAATGATGACTATGTTCCCGTTTTTCGGCACAAGAGACATTGCTCCCAAGCTAAAAGCAGGCTGCATGAGAGTCAGTACAAACAAATTACACATGAACAGAGAAACACACATTACAATGATTTAAAGTCCAACTGAGTCATTCAGTATTTATCTTACGTGGACCAGCTGATCTTTAATTATCAGTATAAGGTTTCTAAGGCAGGTATCAGCCAAGCAGTTGCAAAACACACAGACGTGTGCTTGTGTGTGCATGTGCACGCACCACACAGAATAATGCATACATGCCTATGTGTGTCAAGAAACCTGAGATACCAACTCTACAGCCCTCTAATGATATCATTTCCTATGTTTGCCAGACTCCTTATTGCAAAAAAGTAATTTAATGGCTGTGTAATTTGAAAAAAAAAAAAAGTATAGAGAAGAAAGAGTCTTTTAGTATTAATGCTAGCTAACTACAACCCCACACATGGTTCTGTTTTCAACTAAGCCCATTGCGTGACTGGCTCTTTTCAGCTGGCAGGAGCTGCATATGCTGAGTGCAGTCGAACAATCAAGATATGGCTGTGTTGACATTTGGTTTATCGGGGAAGCTTTTAAGATGGGAAAGATTCCATTGTTTTTATCAGTTGAGTTCAGTTAGATCAAGCTCTCTGCCAAAGCTCAAACAGCCCCCCCAAAAGAAGAAAACAGTCTGACTTCATGAAGGGGGCATTTAGAAACCCCCACCAGTTGCTTTCCGGGGCCCTTACTTGTCAAATTTAACCTACATCAAACAGTCAAAGAGCTGATTTAAATCAATAAGGCACACATCATAAATAGAACCCAAATCGTAATCTTGCCCTTGATCCAATAGGTCAATAAAGGCAAAGCAAAACAAAAGTTTTATAGTTTGAGAGGTTGCCAACATCTACCGTAAATTAATTCAGTGGTCTGATTCGGCCAAAAATGAGCATCAGAACGGAGACCTGACTGAGATCATGCCCCATGTACTTCATCAATATTTATGTGCCCCTTGTTTTGCTTTCCAGAAAGAATATTTACTAAGATGAGAGAAAGGGGAGTGCAAAGAAGGAAGGAGAGGAGAAGGCTAAGGGGGAGGGACATAGAATGAGAGTCCAAATAAGAAAGAGAAGGTGGGGTAACAGTGAAAGAATGAGGAATCAGAGTTAAAGGTACAGTTAACTACAAAGAAAGCTGCCTTTCAGGGAGTCTTTGGGCAATTGGAGCACTCCAGACTTCAGGACTTCAATTTGTAAAAGCTCCACAATAGACACACAAACTTACAGGGGTCTCCCCAGAATTCAAGGCTAAGATGGTACAACCAATTTCAAGAGTGGATTATGATGGTACAATGTCGATGTGTTTTTCTGTAAGAGAAGCCCGGTACTCCCGTACACGGACAAGCATGCACACACACAAATGTACACACACAAAATTTGGGTGCACTTCTTCACTTTCTGTAGTCTTTATTTTCTTTGAAAGACAGGAAGGCAAAGACTTGTAACCAGAGAGGCCCAGAGGACTGTGTCACTCAGCACCCTCCTCTACTTCGCCTCAGTCCTCACAGCACAGGCCACTCTCAGGCTCGAGAGTGCTCCTGGGAGAACAAACACTGTCTGCTGGGTTAGGTTTAGCTCTCTTGGAAGGAAGCTGTTTAATACTGGGCCCAAAAGTCAACATGTGAGCAGAAATGTTAAATGCCTCTACATGGCTAGGAGAAATACTTGTGTTTCTAAGTAGTTGCTCTGATGTTGAAAGGTCCAAACCAAAATGCTTTAGCCTGGAGTGGCTCAAAAGAGGCCTGGCTGAACCGCACCATCTGCTCTGATAAATATATAAATAATCAGCTGCAGTTCATCAGAGCACATAGTGATTTGAGTTCAGCACAATATGGCCTCAGTGTTGCCTTCTGTCAAATCCTTAACTTTGCATTGCACATTTCAAGTGCTGACAGGCAGTAAGCACATGAAACTGTAAACACAGTCAGGGCAATCTATGTGTAAGGCCTGTTGCAGGCTTGCAGGTCAGTCAATATGAAACAGTATCTTGTCCTATAAAAATTCCATATAGCCTGGTCAAAGCAGATTATAAATCATAGGAAAGTAACATACTGTTAATGAGTAATTTTGTCTAAAAAAAACAAAAAACAAAAAACTGCTGTTTTATACAATATTCATTCTAAGTTTAGACACTTGTAGGATGCTGAAACTGCAGTGGAAAATTGCCTTGGTAAAACACAAAAAAGGGTACACTAAATGACTAACAGATGTACATTCACAGGCCCTCGTATGGTACCTTCACATCACAACCTACCAGTATGATGCAGGTAATAGCAGACAACTGGAAAAAATTAGGTAAGTACAGCAGCCATCCTTAGAATAGCTGACTGTGTAACAAAGTTGGCGTGTGAACGTGAAATTGGAAAAGATAATGACAAATGCTCACAAGCAAGTGAGGGAATAACATTAAAAAGCTGCTGTTAAAATGTGTCCATCTGCTATCATTGACCCAGCCTTGACCAACAGACCAGCTTCCACTGCTCTCCACACCCAAATAATGCCGCGACAGGCCAGTCATTAGACAGGCAGGTTCAGACACCGGCTGCTTTCCAATAGATCTTTCTGGTCAAGCTGCAGGCCTGGTGAGAGCAAAAGTACCCACTGTTTGGCTCTTGATAGGTTCTACCCATTGATCTGCAACTGGCTCCCAGCTCTAATGAATAATGAATGGCCATATTGTCATCCCACACAGATCACATTTCACATGGCAACGGACTGCAATAGTAATTAGCCAGGACTTTGCTGGCCTGCAGCTTGCTGTGCTGGACTTGCCAGCCACTGCAGTGCAGAGAGAGAGACTGCTGAAGTGAAACTGCAAGGGCACTTTATGATATCACATATAAACTTTAGAATCATATTCCACAAAGTATTTGTGAGGATCTTTCAGGATCAGGATTTTCACTGAGCAAAGGAGTAGAAAGAAGCAGAGAGAATCAAGGAAAAAAGAAAGAAAGAGGAAAATTTCTGTATGATGTCGGATCTGGAGGAACAATTAAACTTTGGTCATCATGCTCTAGTTGACCTAGAAACTATAAAGTGTGCTTTTCTGAGTCTGTAAGAGGAAAGCTGTGACTGGTGATTTCACTGTTGAGACAGACCATGGAAATACAGTTGTCATTCTTTACATAAAAGAAGTGAACTGTATAACAAAGAGGAAAGATGATGAGAACCTCCTGTCATACAGTTGCTAGAGCTTTTCTAACAAATTCCCATTTTGTGGCAAGAGGTTAACCATAACTTTTAGAGTCTTGTCGGTTAATTTTGCCCTTTGTCTAACTATATCTTTAGCTATGACATGCAAGTGACAATGTTTTTTAAAACTGTGGGTTGTGCAATAGGCTTGGGAAATAATGGCTCAGCTGAAACACTGTTTGTTCTTAACTAACTTTTTTCCAGTATTACATATATTATATATATTGTATTAATACAGACTATGTTGCACACCACAACATTATGTGATACTGTTCTCCCAGATTTAGAGAACCTAAAATGAAACAGGCTAATTTAGAACAGCATGCAGTTGTCTGAAAACTGTCCAGACTGTGGCTGGTAAATCTATTCTCATGTGATGCAGTGGTTTGCAGTCAGTCACAGAAGACCTGCCAGAGAAATTCTCTTCAAAGTGTTGCATTTAGCAAAGCGTGATCATCAAAAACCAGGAGGAAGTATTAACCAAAACCTTCCCCTGTGCTTTGGCAGAAAACATCTTCCTGTGAGAGCTAAAACAACTCTAATAAAATGCTTGTCCAAATGAAGTATTCCTATAAAAATACAGAGCATGAAAAGCACAGCAAAATGTGTGTTAACATTCCGATTTTCCCAATTCTATGTCTGGCTGTCTTTGACATAGATGAAACCCAGGTGTCAAAATTATAAAAAATAATTAATAATAATTAAATTAAATAATTAAATAATATACTGCAGTAATTGTGCACTTGAAACTGAGAAAAAATGTATTTGTGTTTTTTTATGTAAAGAGTTGTTAGGGTTGGTGTTATTATACAATTCCATATCACCCATTATAAGCCAATTATGATTACAGTCTCTGCAGGAGCACTCAATGCTAACCAGTTAGCCAACAAACGGCAGGTCAAGTATGCGGAGCAAATGCAAAATGGCAGGAAATATATATATATGAGGAAATATACATATATCAAAACTCGTGCCAACATTTGAAATCATTTACACCATGGCATATTTTGTCACTGTTCTGTTGTCTATGACTTGGGTTCTCTTGCAAGGGCCTCACATTAGTGGTAAACAGCTGAAGGTACCTAGCCTACATCGTTAAAACTTGAATGAAGGTGTTATGATAAGAGTATGAGTTTAAGATTTACACATTTCCTGCACAAGGCTTTCACCCTGGCATTCACTACATAATCCTATTACAGTGTAATATCATGAGTTTTTGGCTGCTCTTAGAACGTGTTCTTTTCACCGGCCAATGAGTAGAGGGAGGGCTCTTGTTGGGATCATGTCACTATCTATAAAAGTAAGCCTGGGGAAAAACACCCTTCAAGTGGACAGATTTAGACCATTTCTCTTTCTCTAATTACTGGAAATTGGTTTAACTCTCCAGTCTGTGTACTGGCGTGTACTTTAGGGATAGAGCCACTTCAGCTCTTGTGATAATCCAGAATCAAACATCTAAGTGTCTTTATTATGAACACCACAACTATCCAAGGTCACACAGCAGCTCTGATTTTGGTCACATGAAAATCAAGGCAGAAAGTCAAAAAAGTGTTTATGCTGAGATGAACTACCAAACATAGACCTTATGGCTTCAACACTATATACTCTCATGGCAAAACAAACAGAAATTGTAGTGTTTGAGCTATATATCTATCACATCATTTCTTTATCTTATCAAGGAGATGACAAGCTTTAAATAGAACAGGCAACAGTGGCCTGAAAGTTAAGGCAGCAGGCGTATGATTGGAAAGTCGCGGGTTAGGTTGGCCTTGAGCAGGGCACATAATGATCCCAATTGCTCCAGCGCAGCTGCTCAGTTGCCCACAAACAAGACTGTGGTTGTGCTAAGCATCTCCTACATGTGACTGTGTGTAACTGTGTGAAGTAGTGCTGAAAATGTGCCTTCATGCCCAGAAAACCTACTTTCAGCCAAAGGTTAAAAAAAAAATAGGGCAATTAAAGTTTTTTGTGAAATTGGCAGCAACCCCGTGCTGGACAACCAGTAAAGACAATGGATAAATAGCTGTTGGTTTCTAATTTCTCTCTAATGCAATCCTCATAAAAAAGGTAACCATTACCAAAATGAATCAATCAAGACAAAGATCTTGATTACAACTAAGTATCATCTCGAATGCCAATAACACACTCAACTGCACACCCGCACACACAGGCACACTATTTTGCCACCTGTTCTACTAAGAGGGCTAACTTATTATTTTTCCCTTTAAATGGCCTCCATAGTTAGTTTATGACCTAACCAGTGCTACATGAGCTGAATTTGGAGTCTATTACTTGTCAATGCTCTTCCTCAAAGCTAAGTGAATGCAATACAAGATACTGATCTGTGTCAGTTATGTAACACAAGGTACAAATTAGTGGATGGTGTTGTGTGAGTCAGCAAAAGGTGTTCTCTTACCTGCTACAGGCGAGTCAGCTCCGATCACTGTTACCAACACCGTCATCCCCAGAAACACTGCACGTTGGCCATGGGCATGCATAAAAGCCTGGAGCATCACCACCAAACCCACAGAGGAGATGAAACCTGCCATGGTACGGCGGGGGGAATGTCAAGGCATTTCACCCAGTTAAGAAGAGAAGATTCATTCCAAAGAGGCAATCGAGGTTTGGGTTAATTTGGACTGCCTGGTTTGGTCTCCTTTAGTTTAAGGCCCCTCCTTCCATAACATGTGCTTGCAGTGAAGAACGGCTGTTGAAAACAAAAGACCAACAATGTGACTTCCAAAGCAAAGCAACAGCATTTACTGTTACTACTTGAACATCACTCCATTAATCAGCCATTTGCTGGAAATAACCCCAACTGAAGTGCACTTAAGGACATGCTCTTTATATTTTTCCTAACCTTTATGTGATTAGTTACTTTCCCAAATCACACAATGGCAGTAACTGTAACACCTGTAATTAAAGCTAGGCTCATTTGGGCAAGGGACTGATGGGTCAGATCTTTCCTCTTTAACAGACCATTTTTCAGAAGAAATTGAGCATTTTAAGTTGTCCTTTATTGGCAAGTCTTCAGCTACATTTTGCTTGAGCTATGCACTGGGTAAACTGCCAAAAAGGACTCTAAAAACTTTACATCCTGTGTTTAAATAAAGAACATTTTGTGGGTGGGTGGTTACACAAAGGGTAAACTAGTGTGTTTACATTGTGAAAGAAACCTAACACATTGCATGCACACGGCCATCACAAATGAGGACTTATCATCCCATTGGATAATTTGAACTACATAAAAGGCATATAACATGGTGGTGAAAGTGGACAACAGAGGACGGCACATAGACCCAGCACAGAGCTCATCCCCCGGCTGTATGGCGAGCTTTCAGTCGCTCAGTCTCTCAAAGGGTCTCATCATGACACAGTACAGTCTCTTGTCCTACATCCCGTCCCGTTACTTGCAAGTTTAACGGTCATGTGGCTCCTCAGTAGGCTAGACGAAGCAGGTTACATCCCTCATTTGAGCGTCACAGCAAAATGCTACAAACGGGTTAGCTAACATACTTTGGTGTGATTTTCCAAAGCTAGCTTTGAGTACGATAACGCGATTTTCTTTCCTTCTCCTTCCCCCCCAGCCATTCCTGTCAGCCTGCTCATAGCTGCGCATTCAGACTTACCAAAAAGAGGGAGCTCCAACTCTATCAATTCCTTTGTCTTTGTTAAAATAAAATATCCTTGGGTGATATAAAAATGTTGTCCGAGGCTTCGTCATTAACCTTCTTGTAACCACCTGCCTACGTTTTAAGTTATTTCTGTGTAAACGTACTGTGCACGCGCCTGTAGCTGGCTTTCATCTGACACTCTTTTGGTAACAGTTACCTTCTCTCGTCCTGAGGATTGGGTTAGTCCCGCCCTCCTGATGATCTGATTAGTTTCCAATTTACCGAAATGCGCGCTCATTGGCTTCAGCTCTTTTCCGTCAAAGTGGGGTTTTAAAAATTAGGTTGGTCTTCCTCGACTGGCGTCTGCGGCTTCCACGGCAACGTTGCCTCATACGATGATGCACTTAACAAGGTATGGCCACGGATGGATATATCACTGTCAGTCTTTTTATTGGCTGAATAGAGTTTACCTTCTTGTCATGTAGCGAGAAGCCATACCAAGATATATCAAACTAATTTTTCGTAAGGATTTCTTTGGTGGAAACTACTGGTCATTGTACTCATATCCCCTTTGTTAGCAATTCCATCAACATTTCTGAGCCAATGTTTCACATCTGACAAAACACAACAAGGATGCAAAGTTAGTTTCTATTGTAATGCAGAATTTAAAGTAAATGCTGCAAAATTCCAAATGATTGAGATTTACCCTTCCGGTGCATGCTATAGACGTCGTGCAAAGCAAGGTTTTGTGGTTGAAAATAAATGGAGATGATCAGCATAACCAAATCACGTCAGCGCAATAGTATATGCATCAACATTTTGGTGCACACCGCCACCTAGTGGCAGTATAGCATGACTAGTTGCTGATGCCACATCAGTTTGGCTGTAGGTTATGTCCTCTCTCTGAATATTTAACAGGTAGTGTGTGTGCCATTGTATTAAAAGAGACCTGCCAGGGATTCAGTCTGTGGTGGAATGTAATTAAGTTCTTCTATCTCTTATTGTCTAACAAAGTGTAACATATTGAGTTATTTCAATAGTTCACTTAAGCATGATTAGTTTATGCTGCTGTATTTATACTCCACTGCATTCCATCTGCAAATATAGTACTGTTTATCCAGCTACATTCATTTGCTATAGATTTTGTTATAGATTTTAGTTACTTTCCAGATTTTACATACAATAGAGGCAGTATGAGTTTATGCCACATGATTAAAATACTACTCATCACTATATAAAGTAGATAAAAATACATTTACTGTAACCAGCTATCACACTATATTGCAACTAACAGTAATGCGTATTCACACCCCTTTTATAGTATATGACATGCACAGTAGCAATATGTCCATATATTTCAATATTGTAGTATTCCTACTTTTACTTACCAAAGGGAACAGAATACTTCTTTCACTTCTTGAGCTAGGCTTACCAACCGGTGTGGGATGTTTCTATTGATCCTACATCCACAATAACACTCACAAGCTGAAAAACAGGCTTTAAGCAGCTCAGTCAAATAAATCCACTTTGGTCCCATATAGTGTGTCCCACACCGAAGCGCCAACACAACCAAAGTCTACTAACACATCTGGTTTCACTTAATTTACGTAATGTGAGCTGTTTTTAGGGCTGTGTGGTCATGTACAGATTGTGCTTAATTGACATCTCCATGGCTCTCCTGTTAGCTGTGTTGTGTTAATCACTGCAATAGCTACATGTAGTGTGGTGACATCATGTATTTTCCAGGAAAGCTCGACTCAACATCACCCTATAGTCTAATCAGACACAATAATAAAAGCCTGTTGGGCTGTGCATTTCCTTCAATGTTTCATAGATGAACTAAGTGGAGTAAAAGTGTGTTTTATGTTTGCTTATTACTGTGTATATTCATTTAATTTAACTTAATATACTGAAGCTCGCAGCACAAACCTTGAGAACTGACACACTCCACAGCAGAAAACAGGAGACTGGTGCCGTGACTTAACAGTTTAATGTAAATCCAAGACAAAGTGTGATTACATTTCTACACATATACAATATGCATATGTGAGCATACAAATTCTCATTAATAACTCGATTCACCTCGGAGACCGAAAAAATGATCAAAAGTAACAGTGAATAACAAGCTATAACATAGTTCACCACAACGCGAGCCCCTTCTCACCCTACAGTTAGTAAAGAGGACAATTAAAATAACTATATTCTTCTATTTGACGAAGCTGTTTGTCTGTTAAAATCCTCCTGTAAAATTTACAATGCTATCATTAGTTTTTTCGAAGCCTAATATAAATTCACTCCATTTTTCTACAACGAAAATGATTAAGAGAAGCACACAACATCATAATGGTAACACAAGCGCTTAGTAGCAAGTACTCAACTTGTTAGGAGGTTTAATTAATCCTTCTTCTTATTGTCATTATTATATTTATTTAAACATTCTATAAAGCCAGTAAAATATCCATTCTCATAACATACTTAATAATATTAAGCTAAGGAACAGGGTATACATAGAACGCTACATCAACAGATTGAAATAATGAGACATCACACCCCAATAAACAAAAGTAAATAAGAAAAGACAATTAACAGAGAAGTATACTAGGAAATACTGCAGCACACATTAGCTTTATCGACAAAGAATGAGATTTTACACCATTGAGAAACCATACAGCAATGGACACGAAAGGGGGTCAGGGTTTGATGCGCTCTTAGGTTCTTTAGAAAATGTAAATCAACTGATAAAACTGACTGAAATTGAGCTACGCTAATTTACTGCTGGAAGTTTGAGACTGTACCAAAAGGGATCGTGACTTTGACGTGACCTGGAGCTCGAGATGATTATTTTTGTGATGTAAGCAGGCAAATCTGGCTTTGAATGGAGCTTTGGTCTACCATATCTAGATTTCATTGACTGTTCCCAGAAAAATATCTGTGTTTGGCCAGAAATCTTACCAGTATTAAGATGGGAAACCAAACATTACACAATGCAGAATTTGGGGGATTTACGGTAGTAGAAATGAATCCATATCACTGCCTGCTGGTACACAATACTAAAATAAATGAAGATAGTTGGAGAGAAATTACATTTGAGTCAGATTTGGTTCTTAAATTCATTCACTGTCATCACCTGACACCCCTTATCAGTGATGGCATCAAACCATGACCACCTCACCCTGAATTCCCCCAAGGAATAGCCAGCAAAGCAGATCTCCTCAACAAAGGTTGAAAAAAACAAAAAAACAAAACAAAAAAAAACAACAACATACACTCTCATCCAAAAGGGCTTTAAGAATGCTTGTGTAGCTAGATGATGAATTTCCTGGTGACAGAAAGTACATCAGCTCATGATTAATCCACCTAACACCTGTTCCTAACCCCTTTGTACTTTGGGAAGCAGCTGCGACTTTGCCAAACGGTTTACACTGTACCGTGAGCGTGATGCTGCGGTTTGTCTGCTCACTTCTTGCTGAGCTTCAAGCTACCTCAAAGAAGTTTGTCTGAAGAAGACTAATGTAGCACAGTGCGCCATCTTGCCCTTCAGGAATGTTTCTCAGTGTTTCCAAAGCTCCAGGAGGAGGCGTACTCTTGGAAGTTTGAGTGTATTTTATAGGAGAATGCCAGGCTTGATAAGAGAGTGAGACACTGCCTTAGTTACTTTTCTCTAATTTAAATGTCACCTTAAACCTTTGGAGGTATTGCTGGTTATTTGGAAGGCAGACCTCTGTCAGTAAAGTCGCTAGCTGGGAAGGCTATGCTCACCTCAACAACACAAAACATTTTTACACTCTACTTAAGCACATTTTGGTAATTGTAAGGTCACTCGATCTACGTTAATGCTCACATTTCTGATTCCCCTTTCTTACAAAACACAAAACATTGGTTATGTGAAACAGAGCAATAGACAACGGTATCATACACATCAAGTCATTTTCCACAATGTTGCTCATACAGGGCTACTCTTAATCTGATGTTTCATTTGAGAAAATAGCAATTAATTGATATCCCCTCATCGCAAGGATACATTATTTATCTTATATGGGAGTTTGCTGGAGATCAGATGTATAATTATTGCATCATGCATGGCCACAAATGGTGTAGAAATTAAATGAATGGTCACCCGCAGAGAAAGAGAGAGAGAGATCTAAAGCCATTTCAGATGTCGTGGGTCACATATTACATTCATTTTGTGCAGGTGACCATGGTTTTTAAAGGTATAGTTGGTACATTTTTGATTAATTCATTTTTACAGGTCATTCTAGTCCATGGCACGCTAATGTAAAACAAGTTTTTTTGTCGTCGTTTTTTTTTTTACAAATTCATTTTCATACAACACCAATAAAGCTATAACATCAACAAAGTAAAAAATAACTGGCTTAACAATTTGGAGAGAGGTTAGATAATTATCGATCATTCAGTCTAAAACAGGGGCCAAGTGTGAGGGTGAATGACGGTGAAACAGAAAAAGCTTTTTAAACAGACTGCAGCTCTTCTCTTGGTTGAATGACTGTGCTCTACGTTTGCGGTAACTATGTCTAAATCCTCCCTGTGTACTTGTACATCGGTATGCACACATGCATTTGCGCGGGGCTAAAACACCACATCCTCAGAAGCACTTGGAAAGCATTTGAAGATGAGACCAGAAGTTATTGCCTGTCTGCTCGAGCAAAACTCTGTGGTGGATTGCTTGCACCGTACTGTGTTGTGCTGTACATGATCAATTGGGTGAAATCTTTGGTGGGAGGAGCGAAGAGGAGAAAGTCCTAGAGTGACGACGCTATCCCCCAGTGCTGACAGGAGAGGGGACAGGACAGCAGTGTGGCCTCCAACAGTGGAATGTTTCAGTAGTCTGTCTAAAAACAGAGGAGCCAAAAGATTTCAATGGAAAATCATCTCCCTTGCGCATGTGTGCTTAGGCCCCAACGACCTAGAGAGGAAATGAAGTAGACAGAATAAAATAAAATAAAAAAGACAACAATAGAACAGAAAAGAATGATGTAACCAGCAACGTACTATGTAATCACATCTTTAACTGCCCACACCCTAGGCTTGCATGCTGGAGCTGATGGGGAGTGGAGACTTACTGGGGAAACAAGTACCAGGATGACAAACCACCCCGGGGCCCATCAAAAGATGTTTTTTAGGAGAGTGTTGGATTTCAAACCTGGGTGTGGCAGCGTCAAGTCAAAGCATCCATCTATGAGGGCCCCACTGGATTATCATCAACTCAACACCTACTATCATCAGCAGTGTTGCAACACTTTACACAGGCACACCCACCTCCACGGAATACTACATATTACTGTACATCAACCCCCAGGTTACAAAATAGAAATGAGCCTGACATAGAATAAAAACACACACGCGTGCGCGCACACACAGATACACGCGCACACACACACGCACAAACACTCTGATAAAACACCCACAAGAATTATTGCAACAATCTCTAAAAAATAAACACAACATGTACTACAGCCATGTCAAAAAAGTTCAAGATAATGTTAAGTTAAAAAAAAAACAATAATAATAAAATCACATAAAATGCAAGTACTGTGGCATACCATGAAGGAGAGGGGAAGGCTTTCACTAAAACCACCAGCGGTTCGGATGTGCCCACATTTAAGAGGACAAATGAACAGAGGAGATTATTTGTATAATTGGCTACTAGAGAAAAAAATCAGGATGATGATGTGTTAAATCAAGCAGCAGACACACAAAGCGACAGCCCTATTGGTTCTCTAAGTGTTCAGGTATTCCCGTTCAGCTGGCGTGGCGATGTCTGTGGTGTACCTGGTTTCGAAGACAAATGGACAGTGACAACAAATCGGCCACAAGGTGCCCTTCCAGGTGTACGCTGCGCCATCTCCCTCCTGCTCTGTTCTTGCAGCTCTGAGATGCTACCCAAACCTCAAGTGCAACAAATTAACTTCCAATTATCTCTGCTGGAGAAACAAACGACCACGGCAACAAAATGACAAAAGGATTCATGTCAGAATTCAAAGTGTGCATTCAGGTAAGGTAGTGCCCCATGTGGCTCCTACCGACCACCCGGGCTCAGTGTTACTATCAACCTGCTCAGTGCCAACTTGCTACCATTTTAGTCCCATTTAAGATAGAGAGTTTCACCCCCGCCCTTCACGGTCCCTACCTAAACTGACCCTATGCTTTCAACCAGCCCCCTCACTCGTGCCTACACAGTATCTCTCTCAAACAACCCTCGATGCTCTGTCTCCTCGCCGCAACCTGGCTATCTCTAGCCTCACAGAATCACCCTCGTGGCAACCATCACTTTCTGTCAGGCCCTTTCTCTCGGACTAGCTTTTAACCTTAAAAAAAAAACAACCTCTACCCCTACTGTGTCTCAAACATTGTACTGTAACTCATCCCCTGTACGTGAAAACTGAGCTAACATCTCCGCTCTGTAGCCACGATGCATGAATTCCCTTGTGTGACTTAAAAAAAAAAAGGGAAAAAAATCCAAACTAAAGCCACACGTTTGGGTGCCACTTTGATGGAGGTTTACAGCTACGGCTATCCTGTACATTTTCATATTTACATAAATATCCAGAGCAAATGTAACAAGAATTTATCTATGACTTTGGTAAGTACCCCAGGCAAGTTATGCTCATGCACACATAATAAAAGAGCTCAGTGTGATATCAACTGACATTAATCTTCATCACCTATAGTATGCTGTCATTAAGGACAAGAAACAGCAAGGGCCGAGCCTACACCTGGAAGAGAGCTACAACCGCCCCAACTAGGATGTCAAACCAGGGAAACATGTCTCTCTAAGTATAGCTATAGTCTCTTGTGGCTTTCAGGATCCAAAGCCAAGTAAACTGTGTCGTTATATCTGTAAGGCACTACGAGGGAACAATGGTCAAAACCTAAAGACTGAAGAGAATTTCGAGGAGGTTGACTACACACGCATGGCTGACAGTAGCACACACAGACAATCACGTTGTACATGCCTATGTTATTATAACCACTTTGTGCAATCACATTGAAAAAAGAGAAACAAATAAATCTATTGGTATCAGAAAAAAAACAAAAAAAACTTCTTAAAACAAACAGGTGCAGACTGCTACATTCTAAGAACGGGGCCCAGCTAAGACACCTAGATAAACTGAAGTATCGTCATAAAGGTGAAACAGAAAGGAAAAAAATATCTATAAATACACTAAAAAGTTTGTTGTCTTCTGTTGGTTATATTTCCAGAAGCCTCCTCGGCTGGAGAAGGTGGAGTGGGGGGAGGTGCCTCTCTTTTCTCCCCACACCATGAATGATTTGGAAATATTAAGACAGTTCAAGGCCATCAATATTTTTTTTCTTTGAAGAGCAGCAGGTTTCCGTATTTCACCTTCTCCCAGATCCCTTGGGATTCCGAACTTCCAGTCAGTAACCCCTGTTCAACAGTCACTTCCCAAATTTAAGAGGGGAAAATAAAAGAAAACCAAGCAGAAAACCTCCACTGTCCCAAAAGGCCTGTTTCAAACTTCCCTGTAAAACTAATGAGACGTTACTCTCCTCATAAAGTAAAGCAAAGAGTAGACAAATAATAGCAAAAACTGGCCCTTTCTGGAAACAAAATCGAAAGAAAGATCGAAAGAAACATCGTGAACTGTACCCCTCTGAAATTCAACCCCATCTTTCCCTTCTCGAGAGGCTGTGAATCTTTTTTTTCTCTCTGTCGTTACATCTTCAAGTTATAAGTGACAGTTTCATGAGGATTGCATGTTCCTCTGTCTCTGTTTATGTCTGAGGTCGAGGAGAGGATGTTTAGGATGTCGATGGGGCTCAGGGAGGGTGCGTTTCGGGGAAGCAGCAGAGCTGGGTCGGGCTCTCCAGTGTCAGTCAATGTCTTCTCTAGAGGTAAGGGTACTGGTTGACCTTAGTGGGGCTCAGCGGGTATCCAGTGTAGACAGTGGAGGCGGGTGAGGCGCTGATGTATGCCTGATGGGCAAACTGGGCCTGGTACTGGCTGTGGTGCAAGGTGGGTGAGGGCAGCACACGGTGGCCCATGCTGACCGGAACCTGGTGGACGATGCTTGGTGGGTAACTTCCGTGCTGGACTGCATGGCGCGCTGAGCCCTGTGAAGCCACCAGGTGGGCCACGGTGCCTGTGGAGCCCAGAGCAGCAGGGGCTGTGTAGGTGTAGAGGTGGGGTTGGCTGGGCAGGTGTGTGGCAGCCAGGTGCGGGTGGACATTTCCCGTATGAGACGGGCTATTGTGATGGAAGGAATACGGGGCTTGAGTGGCGATGGTGGGGGTGATGTAGGCCTGCTGGCGCCGATGACCTCCATTCCGCTCGGCTACCATGTGCTGCTGGGCCTGGAAGAGGAGATGACAGAAGGACTGAATGTCAAACCTTTCAGAGAAGACAGCGCAAGAGACAACCTATTCCTCAGAAATAAGATCAGTTTGAGAAGGTTTCATGCACACGCATTTACACACTGATGTAGCAGTAACACGTGTCGAAACACACCTGGCTGAGATTGAGAGGCTGCTGCTGGAGGGGATGAGGCCCTGAGCGCTGCTGCCGGTAGGACCCTCCAGTTACGCCCCCTGGTACGTGATTATTGCCAGACACCACTCCATTGGAGGATTTGAACTTGTAAGCTGAATTCTGATGGTTCATTGAATCTGCACAGGAGAGGACACACGTATGGTTAGCTGTGAAGCATCAACTTCAATACTTTCTCTACTCACTAGCTAAAGCATGAAGCTTCTTTTAGGTCAGGAAAGAACCTGTCACAGTCCTTTACCTGGCATCAGGCGCTCACACTCATTCGGGACCTCACTGTTCTGGGTCTTGAGAGGGGGGATGATGATGGTGCGTGGGTTCCCATTGTTGTAGTTGTCCAGGATGGTGGTCTTTGTGTCGTAGCTGTTGTTGTTGGGGGGTCTAGACTCCACAGTGTAAGGGCTGTTGTTGCTGGAACAGTCGGAGTCGGGTGAGTCGTGGACCGTCACGCAACTGATGACATTCTTCCGCTGCTTTGAAGATGAACTGTAGGAGTCGAAAGAGGATCAGGGAGAAAGGTTAGTGAAAAAACCTTTCACTGTATCAATATTAGGAACTACATCCTCCCTTTGATTGTATCCTGTTTGCTGCCGCCAACAATAGACCCTGAACCTAACTGCATTACTTAGACACCTTTGACTTGCTTTCTTTTACTTACTTGCTTATTAGGTCAAACATGCCTTATAACACACACAGAGCACAGCAGAAAAACAGAAAATATGATGGGAGAAGGTTGGTTTCTTAGTCCTGCTGGCAATGTTGAGAACATGTCTCTATCCTGCTAAGTCAAAGCAGACGCGCGACTTCTCTTGAAAGAGGTCTCGGTTGTCTCTGTCTTGGCAGCCCTTTGTGATGTGTTTGTTGAGAAAATTCATATTGCGAAGACAAGCCTGCAAATTCTTTTACCTCAGCAGTATTTCATAGTAATTTGACAAGCACCCCAGTGATAAACAAACTTCTTAGCCTGTATCAACAGAGCTAAATAGAACCACATGAAGCTGACCTTTTGTTTTGTTTGTGATCTTCTTCCTCATCCGTGTCACTGCTGATGGTGATGATGCTGACTGCAGGGCTGGGCGTGTCTGGGATGATGATGGTCTGTCTGGGGACGTGGTGCTGGTGCTGATGGTCACGAGTGGTGCTGGAAGCCTGCTCTGCTTCACTTGCCCCCCATCCGCTGCCCCCACAGCCCTGCGGGGGTGGGCAGTTGGAGGCCGAGCCGTTCTGTAGCACGGCGCAACGTGGGGGCGTGTTCTCCTTCACCCGCTTGGAGCGCTGTGGGGACAGCACCGCCTGAGAGGACGACACCTCGTAGGCCGACATGTTCCTTATAAAAAAAGACAGAGAAGCGGGAAAATGTCACACAGCGGACACAAGACACAGATGCTGAAGATCAAAGACCCCCAATTGAAAAGCTGTGAGACTTATTTGTGATGACTGCTGCCAGTGTGTTGATTTACAGTAACTCTTGAGTCATCTGAGTACCTGGCAGACATCTGGTGCTGTTTGTTCTTTTTGGAAGAGGAGTTGTTATTGGTTGAGGGTTGTCTCATGACGTGCGCCACGCCCACATTGAGCGTCTGGTTGGATGGGAGCGTGACGTGGCCAGCCAACAAGGCTGGCTGCTGCATGATGGGGTTGTAATGGCTGCCATGGGGATGGGAATTCCTGTAATGCAACATAGTTTTAAGTTATTGAAACAATATGAAACCTGTAAGTGAAGTAGCCAAGCATGAAATACTGAGCAACTACATTGATATGACAAGCTAATCAGACCCAAGATCAGTGAGGCAAAACTATGACGTTTTTTTCCACAGAAGCCAGCAGGTGGCAGCAGCTAACTTTTCTAAGGAGGACGAAGGGAGGAGAGGGAACAAGTGTGGGAGAGAGCAAAGAGGGAGGGCAGAGGAGCTGACACCAGCAGCTGTGGAGCGATAGCTCTGCAGAGGAAGTGCGACACTTTCCCAATCGTCTCTCTGAGGACAACAGAGCTGCCACTGGACAGGAAGGGAGGGAGAAACAAGGTCTGTGTGTGTGTGTGTGTGTGTGTGTGTGTGTGTGTGTGTGTGTGTGTGTGTGTGTGTGGAGGAACGTCTGGTCACAGATAGACAGCTCTGAAAGAATCTGGACATACATGGCCCCAGCAGCCCTCCACATACACTGTTATATACCTGCATCCTCCTCATCTCCCTGCAGATCACCTCCCTCCCACCTATCCATCCATTTATCGAGTCATCGCAGTGACATGCTATACTCGACAGGATGTCTCTACATGTACACATATACCATCTCCCTGAGGTAAATCTGCTCTCTTAAAAGCACCAGTGTTCAGGTGGGGACTGTGATTCACTGAAGATAAAGGACAAGCTGTCAGGGAGATACAGGCTCCTCGGTCAATCAGTCTTACGGCATACCATCTTCCTATAACACATTTTGACCTATAAAAGCCATAAAACCCACTGCTGGCCTTTGAAATCAATTTATCTGACCTGAACTACAGACGCGCCCCTGATGTTATGTGTATAAACTTCATTTCACACAGTGCTTTATTTTCGAAGCTTTAAAATGACATACGTCAGCCTTTACACTTTGATTCAAGCTTATTTATTGGGCGAAGAAAGGTGGATTTGAAAACTGTAAATCAGATTTGGATAAACGCAGAAAGCTATTCTAACGTAAGGAAGCAGTGCTGCTCACCTCCAGTTGGCGAGAGGCTGTGTGCCGCTCATGGAGTCGGGGATGACAGTGGCATGCTGGACTGAGGTGTGGGTGAGCTGCTGCCAGGCTGGAGGCAGCAGGATCTGCTGGGTGCCGCTGGGCCAGGCCTGCTGAGGTAGGAGAACACAGTGGGGCGGGGGGATAAACAAAGAGGGGGAGAAGACGACAAGTGGAGATTGAAGGACAGAAAGGGGAGAGAAAAACAGTCAGTTGCCTTGAAAGAAGACATCTTATAACTATGAATTTTATTAATATTCTTATATGAGGGCTGCCACGGGGGGTTACTCATGATTAATCTGATGATTTGATTGTCACGTCGTTTAATTTCAACATTATAAATGCATGAACAGGAGGGAACTCATTGAACTTGGTTGATAAGTTTAACAGTGCTGTGATAAATTGCAGTATGCGTTCAAAAGTGCATAACAGCTGGTTAAAACTAGCTACTGGGCATGCAAAATGAACTGTGCCGGCTTCAAGGAGACATCCATCAACAAAGGAGATAAGACCAGGACTTAATAAAGATGTACAGCAGCCTCCTTTCTTTGTCTGCGTGCGTATGAGTGAGTGTATGTCTGTGTGTGTCTGTGCGTTAGTGTGATTATGTGTTTGACTTGAGTCAAATCAACCTATGTTCTAATTAAATTCGTAGGCCTATTCAAGCCGCTTTGAAAGAGGCTACTTTGTATTTCTGATGCAGAACAGGAGGAGTATCAGGCATAATATGCCCCAAGATGTGCCAAGATGAGTGTGCGTGCATGCGTGCCCGAGCATGTTTGTGTGTTACTGTGTGTGTAACCCTAATAGTTTAATGCAGCTGTATTGATTAGCACTTTAATGTCAGGGCTAATGAATTGTTCCTTTAATACCATTTGCACATCTATTTACAACAGCATCAGTATGAGCTGCAGCACACACACGTTTAAATAGAGGGGGAGAGAGACAGAAGAGAGAGTGAGAGAAAGAGAGAGAGAGAGAAAGAGAGAGGCACCAAGGCACCATACAAAATGCAAAGCAGATAATCTGTGCATATGGTACGGTAACTTTATTTTTTACCTTGATCTTTTAACTTTGTCTTCATCTTAACCTTTATCTTTGTATTCACATCTTTGCTTTGCTCTGTCAGTTTTCATTATATCCTGACACAAAGTGGCTGCACTGCTCTGTAGTCTTGCTGCAGGCTTGTGGAAGTGCAATTGTTGAATTGTTTTTGTCTGAGGCACGTTGCAAAGTCCAAACCGACCAGCCTGTGGTTGAAGTGCTGCAGGGGGGCATCTGCAGGCCAGCAGAGCAGCCTTGTCTGTGCACTGATGACTGACACATCTAATGGAACATTCTGGGGCTGGTGATGGTCTTTACATCTAAGACCACATCCAAGGCCTTTTATCAACATGCCATTAAGAGACTCTAATACATCCATCCATCTCCTGCTCCTCCGCCTCCTGCTCCACTCTATCTCCATTCCTGGCACTCTACATGCCTGTCTCACTAGGCGTCTGCGTTGTGTAACCAGCCTGTCTGCCCTGAAATGGTAACCCAGTTAAGAGGCCGTTTTCTTTCTTCTCAGAGCCTACCATCACTATCAGCAGCCCACCGCCTCCCACCTCGACCTACACTCCCCGGGTGAAAACCCTTTGTCACCTCAGGGCTTTGAAAGCCCCAGCTCTTACTCCCCAATTGTTTCCACATTTTCTGCATTCCTGCTCCAGATAAAGGTCCTGCTGGTTTCCCTGCCTCCCTGCTTGGAGCCTCCTTCGCTCTGCCCCCTCTATGCACGCCCAGGGAGCTTGGGGCTAAACTCGCATGGGTCCGTGGTGGGCAAAGGGTGCACGGGCAAGAGTTAGCAGTGGGTGGGTGAAGGCGCAGGTGGGGAGAATGCAACCGAGAGGCAAACAACAACTCAGCCAAGCCTGTGAGACCTCCCACAGTAAAGGAATAAACACACACACACCACACACCCAGTTATTAGGTGTGCTGCTCGCTGGCCTATATAAACCATCTGCTTGCGTTAACTATTGCCTGTCTTTGTTTAACACGTGTACAGACAGAGGTGAATACCTGCCGAGCATGGCAGCAATGTCTGAGCCACACTTGATGAAAAACGTCATCCTATGTCCATGTTGCTTAATAAAGACAAAGGTGTTTTAATTGATTTTGCCTCTGATAGATCCATCATATCCATGGATCCAGTCATGTTGTGAGTTCTGTGGTCATGCAGAGCCTCATCCAAGCTTCCCCTGACCTCCCAGGATCCTCTGAGGCCTGTAATTTGGAGCGCCTGACTTGGAAGCAGCCCTGGAGCTAATCACCATTTGGTATCTGACAGATTAACCCACCATAGAAACACAGGCGCGTGCGCACACATACACACACGCGGGCTTTGCTGCTTGCCTGCCTGCCTACTGCATGATTAACTGGAGATAAGGGAGTGCTTCAAACTCCCTGGATTCTCAGGGATATTTAAAGCCTTCATGGAAATTTCCATAGGGAAAGAGGTGGTGTGGTGATGGAAGTGGTCTACTGTGTGTGTGTGTGTGTGTGTGTGTGTGTGTGTGTGCAGGAGGAGTGATGCACAGTCACTCTCTGTTACTTTCAACAACTGTATACTAGCAGCTAAAGCTCCGGCTCCACTGTGCAGGCTCCAGTGAAGGCCTTCTCTGTGTGAAAGGCTCCTGCCTTTGTGTGCATCAGACCGTGGCAGCCTCAGCCTCCAGGAGAGCGGGGCAGCAAAGAGAGCGCGAGCGAAGGGGAGAGAGGAAGAGCGGAGGGAGAGAGAGAGAGAGAAGCACAGAGCAATGCGCAGGAGAGCTTGGCCTGAATGCACTCAGGAAAAAAACAGCTGCCAGCAGGGGCAGGGTCACGAACATTGAGTGATTTCCAGCTTCCATCGATAGATACTATTCTTAGCAAAGGCTTTTGAAAAAAAGGGGGGGGGTGCAGAGAGCTTTGTTTGAATGCAAGCAAGGTCCAAGTCTGACTGTGTTATTATTAAGACCCCCAAATCTCTATTAGTTCCATCTCAGAGACACTTGAATGCCTTCCTACCTGTGTAAGCAGGCCAGGTTGGATTTGAAGAGGCTGTGCACCAGGGGCCTGGGTCACTATGGGAACTGCATTCTCCATCCGCACAGAGTAACTGGTGTGCTTGGAAGGGGACGCCTGCAGCCCTGTGGACAAATAAAGCACATGCACCGAGGATGTCAACAAGTAAGTACAGCAATCCCCTGCCTATCTGTCACTTACAAACAACACCATGCCATCTGCAAAATGATGAGATCAGATACTGTCTCATATATGCACACTGATTTATCTGCATTCAACAGACGTTAAAGCTCTTCTGCTAAGTACAAGCATAGCTACACGCTACTTTGAAAAACAAAAACAGTAGTCATGGCAATAGTATGAAAACAGTCTAATAATGGAAATTCCTTTTATCAGCCATTCAACAGATAGAATAAATAAACAAATAGAATAATGCCTTAGAGCTCTTCTGCCTTTCCAGTGCAAACACAGAGGAGACAAAAGGGGGGGTGAGTAACTATTGCGCCAAGATATTACATTTCCTTTCAAGTGATTAATTGCCTCATCAAGTTATCATTGAATCACCCTTTGTATGGTACGACTGACACTGCCTATGGGGTGCTGGGCTGAAGCTGCAAAACAAAATGACAAAAAGCTTGCAAAAGAAAAAAAGCTGTGCACCGAGATAGAACTAAAACTGGCTACAGTGCTGTATGCACGGTACCAGATAATTGCTGTTTAATTGTGTTTTTATCCTCTTACAATGGCCTGTTCTGGAGTAGGTGCTCATGCCTGAGAAGTTATGCTTCATGCCAGTGACAACAAATCCCATTCAATCCGTTCGTAATAATGCATACTGACTGGTCAGACCTCCTTACCTTGGAAGCCAGGTGGGCAGACGATGAGTGCCTGCTGGAAGGGGTCGGGCCGAGCGGCGCAGAGCTGAGGAGCCCCCGGCTGCAGGGGCATGCTCCTCTGGGCCACAGCTGCCATGGAGGCAGCGGAGGGCTGGTAGAGTGCAGATTGGTAGTTTAGTATGGAGACATCAGGACTTGCAAAGGAAAGGGTGGCATTGTTGGTGGAGGAGGGAGCCAGGTTGGTGGCCTAAAGGAATGATGGGACCAAAATAAAAATCATGAGAGTGGAGGTACTGATGGGAATGATAGGGAAGAGGAAGTGCTCGAAGGAGGGAGGGGTTGAACAGCAGGCATGGTAAAAACAGAACGATAACAATATCCTGACACACTAATGCATACAAAAAGATGCAAACCAAGCACCAGTTTAAGAGATGATGGATAGCGGGGCGTCCATCACTGATGAGAGCCGATGGGAGAATAAGGAAATTGGACAGGCTGATTTGAAAGTGCCTTAAAATATGCAGACTGTTGATTTGATTAATTAGAGGGAGAGAAAGAATGTGAGGAGAGATGCAATCAATTCTACAATTCTTTGAATAATCAACCATCGATGAGCAAAATGCCACCAGAGCGCCTTTACACCGTGATTTTGGTAATTTTGTATAATTTACACCATTTTACTGGCAAACAAGCTGTGCATCTTTAATCTAGAATAATGCACTGCTGGACAGGAAATGTATGCTGTTCATAGTGGCAAAGTACTGAATATGAACGTATTGATGCTTAGAACGCCCCAGTCAGAACACAATTTAGCCACAAGAAACCACGCATTAAAATGTCCCTTATCATCACGCTGGAATGACGAGTGGTAAAGTCGTAAGGAGATCACGTTAGAAGTCTGTTTAAATGTAAATGTTAGAGAATCAATAGGAGCCAATATTGTGAGCAGGAGCAAAATTTGACATTTCATGTCACAGCTTCACTATCTGGCCTCCAGATCGATATGCCTGACAAGAGTTATATTTCAAAGCCAACAGTCATTCTATAATTATGTAAGCTTAGGCAACTGCAGCATGTCTTGACCATTAATAAGACATGTGGAATGCTAAGACTGTCCGGGAACATCCTCGATACAAACAAATGCTTTTAAGAGACGCCGTTTGCTCAGCTCGTAAGTAGTATTTGCTCCACAAGACACGGTCTAATTTTAGCCCTTTCATTAAGCGTACGTAGGGGCGGAGGGAAATACAGAGACAGCGCTTTCATTTTTCATTTGCTCTCTTTAGCGTGTTCAATGAACACCAGGGGAGGGAACATAATCAATATGGCACTGTGGCATTCATCATACACAAGCACGGAAGCAGCAAAATACAAGCCAAAGATGCATTCCAGCCTTGCAAATGAATCGAGCTGAATAAATCACTAACTTAAGTCTGTCTATATGCCCTGAGAGGCCGGCGCAGAAAAGACAAGCTGAGGGAATGTTAATCCATTTAAATCACAGCGAGATGGGGGTTTTTGTCGCATGCTACACAGTGTGAGCCGGTTCGATATAGTTGGTGATAAAGAACTCTGTTTACTAAAGAGAGGGCTGGGGGGCTAGGGAGGAGGAGGAGATGGAGAGAGCAGGAGTTGTAACTAAGCACAATCTGGAAAACCTTGCAACCTGACGCTCGGTGATTCCGGCATAAGCCAAAAGTCAGCAGTTTCGATTCACAAGACCGTACGGGAACGGAGCGGCAGAGCACCACAGGCTCAACCCAGGGAAATGGGAGGAAAGAGGAGAGGACAGAGGAGGACAGGAGAGAGAGGAGGGAGAAAAGAGAGGAAGCCTGGTAAAGGGATTCTTAAGGCCTGAAAGCCCCAGAATGCAAGGCAAGCAGGAAGTGGGGCTTGTCATGTGTGTAATCAGCACTTTGTGACAATCCCACAGGACCCGGGGCACAGACAGAAATGCAGGCAGACAGATACACATGCAGCAAGGCAGAAAGGCGGGCCAGTGAGCGTGGAAACGTGCCGACAGACAGGAAGAAGGGATGGAGAAGAAAAAAAAAAAAGAACAAAGAGACAAACAGCCGCTCATGGGCTCCTGAGCTGCTCGACTACTGAGAGTTGGGTGTTTAAAATACAATTATTTGGTTAAGACACCATTTGACTGCATATGTACTGTAAGCAAGATGCATCTTTCATGTTGTTGCTCGAGGGTCTCAGCTCCACTTTAATTATCCATTATGGTAGATATGCATTTATGCATACACATACTTAAACGATGTTATCCAAACAGGTATGTGCTTTAATTTTACAGATCAAATCACGGACTGCATGTAAAGACGGATGACATGACAGCTGCCCCAGAAAAGTGAAGCCAAAATGTCTCTATCGCCCCCTTGTGGCTGTCCGCAGTACAGATTCTAAACCCCGCCTCCTCCTACTATAAAAAAATCAAAGCACATGTCAAAGGGTTCAAATGTTCATTCCTGATAATTTTGGTATTAATTCATTATTTGAAGCTATGAAATGTGGTATGATGTCATGATTTACAGCTGGGTGGGACCTCAACACTGCGACAGCGCACACTCCCAGCACTTATTTGCATTATTGGCTTCAAATGATGTCACCGGGGCAAGAGAACAGCCCTCATTTCCTGAATGTCTGGGCCTCTTTTTTGTACAAAGAGACATGTCATGATAAGATATAGACATTATTTTCATCTGTAGTTTGAATTCCCTCCAGCTGCATTTGTTCAATCATAAATTTCAGTAAACCATAGCTAAACTCATTTACATTCTTTCATCTGGTAGCATAAAAGCTCGCCGCCAGTTGTCTCCTAACAGCACTCTGAGTGAAGATGCGTGTATTTGTCAGTTGTACCTGGCTGTGCACAGTGTTCAGCTGGTTGTTGAAGGTCATGGTGAGGTTAGTGGAGGTGCTGGGGGCCACATGGGTGATAAAGGGCGTCTTGCTCTGGTTGACCGTGTCGTACATGTTGACTCGACGCTTGCAGATTTCCATGTTCTGGAAGCACGACTTGACACTACACGGACAGAAAGACAGAGAAGGAATGAGCGCCGTGTGTCGCGACGGCAGCAGAGTTCACCGTTTAAAAAGATAGTTGTATGAACGACAGCGGCCTGTTCAGCTCGTACTGTGTGCTGTGCGGGAAATCGAGGAGATGTGACATGGTGACAAAGGGGTGGTTGAGCGTTTCGATGGGCGTGATCCTCTTGTCTGCATCGATGGTCAGCATCTTGGTTAACAAGTCGATGAACTCCCTCCTATCGGCCTTCTCCGCCAACATGTCGCTCCCCTCCAGATCTGATGTCATGTTCACCTGGAGGCGTGAAAACAAACACACAAGCATCTTAGCATTTCATATACGCCTACAATGGCTGATCGAATATTCAAGGTCTCTAACGTTTCTGCACACGACAGGGAAATATCTCTCGCACCTTATTCCCATACAGAGGCCTATTAATACTCCCGAGGCCTCATCAGTTAGGGTGTCAGTGTGTGTGTGTGTGTGTGTGTATGTGTGTGTCACAGAGCCCAGTGATAACCTTGCACCTTAGTGACATTATAAACATTTGCACTGGTATTTATAGCACCACTTGGAATATCTGCTGGCGCCTTCACTGCGATTTTTATCTATTTCCGAGATGTGAAAACAAACAAAAAGCATGAACCCAATAAACACTGCCAATGGCCCTTTCACAAAGGACAGCATTTTGTGAGAAAGCTGACACGAGACAACTTAACCTAAATATGTTCTGAGGCAATTCTGGGAAGCTGCCTTGGAACATCGTGTTGCCTCATCTGTATTAAACATTGCGGCTTAGGTTTGTGGATAAATACCGGGCAAAGCAGATTTCTGCAGATTTTTACTCTGATGAAAAACGTGCATAACAAGGAGGAATTGATTTGTTAGGCACGGGACTAATTCTGGGGACTGGGTTTACTTTTATGGCTGTCATGTGGGGTGATGAATGAACCAAGTGGGACAAGGTCATGATATAGCAGGTCTGGGCTTAAGCGAACAAGCACATTGCCAGGCAGCGTGAGGACAGAGACAGGGACAGTGGCAACAGACAGGCAGCCTTGTTTATTGTGACTGCCATGCAGAGGTAGCAGGCCTGTTTTTAATAAAGACGCAGCGCTTATCTGTAGGCCTGCTCCAGGGGCTATCAGATGTGCTGCCAGTCAACACCGCAAATCTGATTCAATTCTCTTTCTCCATGCAGGTTTCTCAGCCTCTGTAACCGTTCCTTCTCTGCTTGCCATCTCCACTGGCTGCGATAAAGGAATAATCTGCAGAATGAGGTGAGAAATAATCACATCGTCCTCCGCTAGCGGAAGAGATGACTTTGGGAAAATGTGCACAGTTTGGTTGCACATGCACAGCGGGTGGGAGCTGGCCGAGGTGTGCCGCAGTAAGCGGACTGGATAAGAAGGAGCCCCCGATGAGGAAACGGGAATTTTCCTATCGTCAATTAAAATCAGATATGTACTTTTACTGGATAGAAAATATATTTTCACGCTTCATTGTCTTTCTGACGACAGCAAAATGCATCAATTGACGGTTCCTGCTCACGAACTGAAATTAAAATGCTCATTAAAAAAAAAAAAAACAGAAAACAAACTTGGAGACTTAAAGGGCTTCAGCTAACATGGTCAGCCTTGCGTGTCTTGCATGTCAACGGCTGTTTATGGAGCCACATCTGTGCCACTGACATGCCACTACGGAGTGAGGGCAGGGATGGCAGATGTCGAGCAGTGAGGCAGATTGGGCTGCGCCTCGGGAGATGTGGAGCTAGGCACGACGGATGCCGGCCTGTCTTACGCACAGCACTACAACATGCGTGGATTTACCCCTAAACTTTATTTTTTCAGGAGGAAGCGAGGCGGTGGAAAGGAAAAGTGCATTTGGAAGTGCGTGCGATAAAAGAGAGATACGGTGAAGACCATGCTGCTCCTCCTACCGTGGTTTCACTCCTATCAACACAGATATTGAAGGATTGCAGATCAAAGTGAATCCATTTTCGAGCAGCGCCCGGCCTTTCTTCCTTCTACATCAGGCCTCGAGCGGGGTCCTGTGTTGGCTGTACGTTGGTCTCTGATTTACTCAAATTAGATATACTTGTGACTAAAGCCTCCCCACATTTCCCACGACTGAAAGGAGGTTCATTATCTCTTCCTGGCACCCAGCCCCTCTGTCTTTCAGGGCCTTCAGCTATATCATCCATTATACACGCGGAGACAGATGTCCACAATGCTGACTTGTTTATACGGTCGGGATAGCGAGATGGGGCAAAATAGGCAGTTTTCTCCCACACTAGGCTTGTGCAGCTCTGCTGTATCTCCTCTGTGTTTTTGTAGTAAGCTGAGTCTGGCTGCAACAGCGAGAGGAAGATGGGACACAGAGCTTGAAGCGTAGGAGACAGAGATGACCCAGGGGATATCATACCAGTGCAGGTTGGTTTCATTAAATGCACGTGTGTGTGTGTGTGTGTGTGTGTGTGTGTGTGTGTGTGTGTGTGCGTGTGTGCAACTGTAAATTCAACAAGCCCAGGCAGCGATACTATCTTGTCCCAGCCGACTGCATGTTATTCCAGACAGGCCTGACAGCGGCCCCAGGCACTACTGGACAACCATAATGGCCTCCATCATTTCAGTCACTACATGTGTAGCGTATCCACGTGGACAGCTTCCAGAACCTGCTGCTGGTTGTGTACCAAGAATGGCCACCCTCCAAAAGAAAAATAATTCACCTGCTTAACCCTTATCTCTGGGCCAGTCATTATCAGAGGCAGGATCGAGACGCATGATGACAAGAGAGCGCTGTCACAGATTCGAAGGGCCCTGGGAAAAACGCTGTAATTTTCCATCAGCGCTGCCATATCTGCCAGCAGAACCAGCATTTGGCCAAGCCAGGGCGAACAAAACAACACTCGCTATCGTCTCACTGTCAGGCACATCCTATCAAAATGTCATGGCTACATGTGAACTTTCCCACCGCGGAGAGACGGATTCACTCTGAGTCACAGAGGAAAGTGACATTAGATGTAGACGTGCTCAGCCACACAGTTCTCCATATATAAGCCACTTCCTGGGGTTATGTAAGATCTTCTGAGCAACAGATTCCCACAGGTGACATGCAGAGGGCTGCAGAGGGAGAGGGGCCAACCAGCTGAGTCATGCAAACGCAATATGGTGCGGGTCCCGCTGAGCTGGTCTGAAAAACCTTTGTAGACCTTCTGGAATGTGTGTGTGTGTGTGTGTGTGTGTGGGTTACGAAGCTTGTATGAGGGCGAAAGAGAGATTTGCTCCCTTACTCTTTACATGCTTCCATGCACTATAGATGTACAAAGTGAAGACATAGCCACAACACTCATTCCAGCTTAAATAAGAAAGCAAACTGTACATATAAAACAAGTTAACCAGCCCCACCACATGTTCAGCTCAAATGTCTGCCTGTAACTTATTAGACGGCGGTCGAGCAAAATGAAGAGCAGAGACAGAGTTGAGGAGTTTCACTGAACAGCTGCTTTCATTTCAGCCTGTAAAATTCTATATAGCAGCAGAGCTCCAACGCATCTGGAGATCAGGCCTTGGCAGGATAAATATTTTAAAGGATTTCAAATATTTGATGGTTAATTCTCAGGATGTGATGGATCAAACCGGCCCAGGACCCTGGTAGACCTGTCAGTGGAGGCTTCAGATGTGAGACAGGTGGATGCGTTTGAAGCAAAAGACAGAGCAAAAGCAAATAATACATCTGTTGTCCGATTCGTGGGGTGGAAAGAGTCCTGCTTTTTGAAAACAGCATACCTGCGCCATATCATCCAGGCAGTTGAAGATGTACTTGCGAGCCTCCTTGGACTTGATCCCCGTTTCACCCTCGTGGTCCTCTGGAGTCTGCGGGAGACAAGAAGCAGATGTTCCTCTCAAATCCCATCACACTTCCCCTCTGGAAACGCACTATTTACATTTGGCTCATTACAGCCTCTTGTTGTTGATGTGCAGCAGGACTCGGCTTGCCCTCTGAGCAACCCTGGGGTAGCACACAAACACTCATCTAACAACCAGGGAAGACGGGGGCGACTGCATGTGGAGTCACACGCTCTATCACCGTGACAAGATACAGATTCGGAGCTACAATATACACACAAACACGTTTTAAACACGGACACGTGGACAGTAACTATATGAAAATGCACAGCCAAGTCAAAGCACGTGTGAGCCTTCTTTTTCAAAGGATGCAAATTTACACAAAACGAATCTGTGTTGACTGTAGAAACCTCCTGACCGAACACACGAGCCCATTTTTAATTACAGTCAGCAAAGCAATGCAGCTGCTGTTACACGGAAACACATGGCAAGGTCAAATTAAAGCTGAGCAGTCTCTCTTCAGAGTGGAAAAAAACTAAAGAGGTCAGGATGAATTGAGGTTTGATTTTCCACACGCCAAAGACACCAGAAAACCACGAGGAGGTACAGCAGCAGAGTCAAGTGCAAGTTAATATTCTGTCTTGACGCCCTCGACACAATGCTGCTATCAGCTCTTATCTCCGGTAGCTCAGAAACCCCCCACCATTGTTTAAACCGACAACAACGGGTTTTGAAATGGTCTCATGAGCCCAAAGGTCGTACAGTTTTCAGAGAGAACTAATAAATTCTTAAATCTGAGCAAAAACAGGAAAAACATTATGCAACTTTTACCTGTCAACTGCTTAACGCCTATGGGCAACTGACTTAAAAACATGCACTCTATGGTATTATATGTCTTCATTTAAAGGCCTTCGTCATCATCAGTAGCTGTCAGTGAGGTACGTTCCTGGGATTCATGCACTTAGCTCTTTGAAAGTGATCAATCCTAGTTGCGGGTCGAGCAGACATGTTGAAAACACTGTCACACCCTGCGGAGGATCAGTATTTGGAGTTGATAGAGTCAGGAATTCACTGTGTGGAGCACAAAAGTTCAACTGAAGTTAATGAGGGTACAAAGGAAAGGAGAGGACCTCCTTATTGAGCGGCCCACATAGAGGAGCACTGGAAGGGGGGGGGTTAGAATGAGCCGGACTTATCAGGCTGGTTCTCCATTTGCCAAATCCTCTCACACAGATCCATTTTGCTCTCATTACCCCCTCACTTTGTTTATTATAGCCAGAAACTGGGCCATCACACAGTGTAGCCAGAGCTTCTGGAATATCAATGACAGACATTTCTGGCAAAAATATCACCTGCTCCTAGAAAGGATGTTCTCCGTGCTAGCAGCTTCGAATTCGTGTGCATGCATCTGTGTCATTCCAGCCGTACCTTCAGTCTCCAGAGGGGGTAGGTGGAGTCTGGGTCCCTGTTGAAGAACCTGGTGGTCTTTGTCCCTGCGCTCAACAGATACTCTGCAGGCAGACCCTGTGTCTGTGAGATGTACCGGATCTGCAAGACATGAGATGAAAAATGCATTTGAGACTTTTCACATCATACGCATGATTGAACCATAAGTTGCAGTTAATTGGGGAGTGCTGCGGATCTTTCCGACCGACGCCTGAAAAAGGGCTAAAACTTTAGGATGGATGTTCTTCTGGCAGCTGGAAAATCTAGGCTGACATTAACGACTCCAGACTTCTCTGGCTGAAATATGCATAGCACCCAAACATGACCTCAGCTCAAGAGTCGAAGATTGATTTGAGACTTGTAAATGAGACACTTTGCTAAGTTTTTCGGGCTTGTGAAAAATCAGGCAAGCTTGTTCGGTGATGGAGCACAACTTGCTCAAGGTTTTCCCACTGAGCCTCGTCTGACTGATAGAGAGAGGGGAACGCCGCAATGTCTTGCTCTGGAGCACAGGGGCTGCGCTAATTGGACAAGTGGCTCTGTGGCATCTGTTCAGATAAACAGGGAGGCTGCGCAAGAATCATCAGGGGCTGTCAGGGGGATTGGAGAAGCATCCCACCCTCCCAAACGCACTCACAAGCACACACTCGTGGAGAGAGAGAACACACACGAACGAATGCACATAAACATAACTGCACATGGACTCACATGATTCATGGCGAGCACCCAAACAATTTGAAGGGACAAGTAACCATTATATGTTACCTGATCGTACTCTGAGGCTCCGGGGTAGAGGGGCCATCCCAGGAAGAGCTCAGCTATCACACAGCCCAGAGACCACATGTCTATGGCCTCACAGAACGGCAGACCCAGGATGATCTCCGGAGCCCTGGAGAGAGAGAAAACAGAATATAGTTACAAATAAAGCTTTTTTTCTCTTACACATTTAGACATTTTTAAACATCTTTCTCTTATACATCACATAAACAAGTAGAATACAAGAAAAAACAGGCATGTTTCTCTTATACTACACTAAAAAGTCTATTCTGAGCTATAAAAGGAGAAAAATGAGATATACTGTGACATGACTACATTGTCATTTTCAATATAAAGTCGTTTCCGCAAAAGCTTTTCACACATCATATGTATTCATGGAGCGCAGCCCAGTGTAGTACGCACGGGTCAGAGGAGGGAATGATCTACGCTGCATATGTAGGAGGGAGCTGGAGACTGTCCACGAAATTTAGCAACGTTTTCAAAAGCCAATGCGACTTAATTAGTCAACATACACACTGAAGTGCACGCGTCCTCCTCAAACATGCAGACACACTGTTTCTCAGATCCACGCCAGTAAAATTGAATGAATCTACAGTGTCTGAAGGCTGTTATCTTAACAGTGATGGCTCAACGCAGCCTTGAAAAAAGACTGGGCATCTATTTTCACATTCAAAGTTGCAATCCTTTGTCAGGGAACATGTTTGGGTTGTTCTCGAGGTGCAGATAACTGATAAATAACCATGCGGCGCCAATCGCTGAGCCCCATCTCCGGTGGCCAGACTCGGGGACTGTGTGGAAGTAGAGGGGTTTGTTTACGGAGTTTCATGGTCCACAGCCACAGAGCAATGTGGAAGCAATTATGCCATGAAAATAAAACCAACATAAATATTATGTAGAGCTTGCAATGAGCTCTGTCCGGGATATTAGTCGACTACACAGTCGTGTGCAGCCCTACGGACACGCGCACATGCCCGAGGAGCGATACACAAAGAGACCATATCAGTGGTAGAAGAGATAAATATCTATGATTTGATAAAAAAAGGAAGAAATATCATCTCAGTTATTTGAGCAGCACCGCAGTCCAAAACAATTCCCAACTTTCATTCAACATGTTTTATATCCTGTCAGAAAGACTAATGCACTTCTTGTGAGCTCACGTCTCTGATGGGGCTTAAAATAACCAAGAACACAGTGCTCTCTAACAATCCAAAGCACTTTCAAGAGGTTTACTGGCTGTCATCACTGCCGGAAGGGGGTGGGGCTGTTTTTGGTGTAACATCAGTTACGCATTGGTGAAATTTAGTCAGTTAGCTTAAAAAAATTTGGCCCCCACTAAGAGAATCAGGCAGAACTCTTGTCCTATCTACGACTTCAATCTGGACTGAACAACTGAGACTGAAATTCTCTCTTTATCTATTAATAACATATTAGTAGCATGACACACAGATCACAGGAGCTTAAGGCTGATCTTGGAAAGTTACTCATTCAGAGCTGAGTTCACAGTGCTGATTGCCATGACCATGGTAACTAGGCTAGCACTCCCCCCTAAGCCTAGACGGGCTCTGGCAGAGTTTCGGTCGCAGAGAGGGAGACAAGAAGGGGGGGCTGGCCTCAATCCCGCTGGAACTGTAGGTACCAGGGAAACAGAGAATGTGGAAAACAGCATGGGGGGACACTATAGGGCTTTATAGGCCTCTGGGGGGTGGGAGACTTTTGAGGGCAGCTCTTGGGTTTGTAGGGAAAATGAATGAACATACCTCACATACTTAAAAGCGAATTTCCAGCTGTAGCCCTTTGCCCTCTATTCACCACACGCTGACCAAAAGGCGAGGTGAAAAGAGGGCACAGGCCATATGATCAGATGTGTCTAATATGAAAATTGGGAAGACAGGATAGACGATGAGATGCTGCACAAGAAAAACAAAAACGGAATGAGAGGAGGGGAGTTCAAGAGCAGCAGTGAAACACATAAAGCAAATGAGGGGGAGCAGTGACGAGCTCCTGTCACAGAGGGTGGTTATTGGGGTCTGGAGGGCAGGAGTGGAACAGACACCAAGACAACGCTCTAGCAACAGTATCTTAGGGCACCATTACGCGCCAATACAAAGACACCTTCACACACAATGAGCCGAGACGTCCGTCAAGGGGCTGCCAAAGAGGCATAAAGGAGCCTGCTAGGAGGCGATAGCAAAGGGAACAGCGAGGTCCACTGAGGGCTGGAAAGAGAAGAGATGGACACCAGGACCGGGGTCAGCGTAATCCTCCTCTAACAGCCTTGAGAGACGAGGGAACAATAACAGCTGCTCACACACGTGGACAGATACACAGACACACAGTGAGGCAAGCGCACTGGAAAAGTTCAAACTAAGATGAGCGGCCTTCCGGGGGCGGGTCCCTTCAACAGAAGATTGAAGCTCATATTCATTCATATTCATAAACCACCCTATTATCCAGCATTGCTCTGGCGTCAGAAACTGAAGTCAGATAACATAAACATTCATGTCACAAACTCCTCTACAAACACAGAACAATGCACAGAAGTTTGCGTGGATTATGTTCGATTTCTACATTCACTGTTCGTACTCCAGCTCTTTGCTTTTACGCGGTCTGTGCAGAAACAGACAGTGAAAGGAGGCAGCACGTCATCATCATCACAGGAACTGTGAGTGTCCTGCAACATTTTTAGGATATAATCAAACCCATATAATGTAGCCCAGCCCGGTGCCACGTGCCCAGTCCAGGAGCTCTGCAGCATATCTGTCATCTACCACAGGCTTCACACATTCCTACACAAAAGCACAGAACATATACCAACTTATTTGCATAAGTAAAAACCTCCCCGGACACTGAGAAAACCAAAAATATGTATGGGACACTTTGGATGAAGGCTGTTCTCACAATATGAGGCTGTTTTTGTTTTGTTTTTTTTGACTCAGCTGCAAGGAAATTCTTCCCCATCTAAATGCATTGTGGAGATGAAAGCCACAGGAAACCCTTTCATCACATGGTCCTTCAGATCACTGTGACTCCAGTGGACACATGCAGACCACAGGACATTCAACTTTCCCCTCCCACGAAACCGAACCAAGTAACGTCCAATCACCAGCGTGGTATGGAATTCATACAAACTGACAAACAGGCAAACACTGACAGGAGAGCTGACCCAGTGCCACATTTGATACTAAAGAAAGGTGGCTTTCATAACAGCACACTTCAACAAAACCCACTTTCATCAGAGTGTGATTAGTGCGCGGTCTTTAGCTTGAGCACAATGTTCTTCTGCATGTGTGTATAGCTGTGTGCCATGACCACATGTACTTTTCCCTTGTGTGTGACGGAGAGATTTGTGAGTGTTGATGTTATGCTTGGATCCATTTCAGCCTGAACCTTCCTGGGTTATGCTCCAGTGCTCTACTTAGGCTGTTCTCATGGCTCCTCTGCCTCTGCGCAGAGAGCTCCTCCCGTTCAGTGAAAGCACGCGCGCAAGAGAGAGAGAACGAGACGAGAGTGCAAAGGAAGGGAGGAAGAGAGAAAGAGGGAGTAACATCGTTGCTCATGATATGAAACCGCAAATGCAAATTTGCCTCCGCCGATGCACCGCAGCCATTGCATGCAAAGCGCCCCACAGCTGTTGCTGATGCAGACCTTTCACTGGCAGTGATAAACGGCATGCACATCTGCGCAGCTCACAAACCTTGCTCCCTTCCTGCCCCCTTTTCCTTTCCTAAAGTAGCAGAGCACAAGAGATTGACAATTCATGCGGATAGGACCATTTCAGTGTCTGATGTTAACTAAGATGAAACAGTTAATCTCTGCTGCAGGTAACATGGCACATGAGCAAGCAGGTGTTTGGTGGTTAACAGACTTCCGGTAGTAATTCAAGACTTAACTAAAGTGCTTATAAACAAAAAAAGGACACCAGAAGACTGTCTTACTCAAAGTAAAAAAGAAATGACTGCTATGTCTCAATTACTGTCTTAAGCCATTCTGTTAACATCAGCATGCTAACATGATCATGATGACAAGGCTGTAATGCTGATGTTTAGCAGGTATAATGTTTACCGTGTTCAGCATCTTAGTTTAGAGTTTTACCATTCAGACATTTGCTAGCGAGCACTGAACACAAAGTACAGCTGAGGCTGATGGGAAATTTCATTAATTCTGCATTTTGGCCAAAAACAACAAATTAAAGTTTTGAGCAAAAGATGGCGGTAGATGAAAAGTCAGAAAAGTTATTTAAATTCACCCTGTGCGGAACATGAGAGACTGGATCAAATTTAATGGCACCCTGTCGTTGAGACATTTCAGCCCACAAAGGTAAACCTGATCATGGCGCTAGAGGGAAATCAGCAGATCGCATTGCCATCCATAGAACCCCACCACTAGTGTGGATAAAAGCTACAGCATTGTCGCCTGATAATCTTACTTGGATACACCGCGTGAGCATGCTACATTCAGCTGACAATGCCAATTTATCACCCTTTAAGCTGCACCCCACCTCTCTCATCTCCAGTTGGCATGGCTACCACAGACAGGGCCTCTCAGAGGGTGGTGGTGAGTATGTGGCTGCAGACCATAGATGTCACATACAGTACAGACGGTGTGCAAAAACACAGGCTAGCCAGAGGCTTTCTCTGGTTTTCAATGGGGACCCAACTGCATGAGAGGCCTCAGTGTTCAGGCTAGAGGCTCTGACAGCACTGGCCCTTGACAAAAGAAAGAGGGAGGGTTAGAGAGAGAGAGAGAGAGAGAGAGAGAGAGAGAGTCTGCATGCTGACATCCTCCCAGCTGGCCTGGTCATTGATGAGCCCCAGTCCCCTTGGGAGCCAGAGATGGCACGACTCATGAATGGAGTCTTTCTTCTGCCACCCCAGCCCACCCCTGCACCTCAGCCCCTTCACCCACCCCCTCTGCCAGTTCAGCCAACCCCTACACCTCACCCTGCCACACCATCCACCCCCTCCTTACAACCCCTCTGCCAGCAAAACCCCCTTCAAACCCCTCAAACTAGGGCACCAAGGCCAGGCTAGCGCCTCCCTCCCTGCCCGCCCGTCCGCCCTCTGCTCTGCTGAACCGTGCCTGTGCTTGGCTAGCCTGCCAGCCCACACACACACACACACACACACACACACAAACACACATGCAGACACACTTGCACAGACACACACACAGCTGACATCACAGGCTGTGTGCATGTCAGGATGTATCCATCAGGCTGACCTTCCCTTAGCTTGGCTCCAGACGGGAGACTGATGGATCCCTGGAACCCTGCAGCATCTACACACACAGAAATGCACACGCACACACACACACACTAACACACACATACACGTACAAGGGTCAGCTAGTCTATGGTAATGGGTTTGATCTCTTCCCTTTCCATTTCCCAGACTTCATCACTGGCCCTTATGTAACTATGTTTTATTCAATAGGCAGGCTGGCAGTTATAAGTAAAGCACATACACTGGTAAATAAGATCTTATACTGGGTATGTGAGAGTACTGTTATGACATTGTGCAGGCAGGGGAGAGAGATAGCTGTCCAGTGCTAACAGGAAAAAGCACTTCATGAGCAAAGAGCCTGCCATTAACTTTTCTCCCCTCTATCTCCTTTTCTTCCCCATTCCTCCCTTCTCTTTGCCTCTTCCCCTCTCTCCATCCCACGCTTTGCCCTTGCCTAATGTAAAAGGCTGTGGTCGGTGCTGTGAATGACTCCCTTCCTCCCCTGGGGTATTCATCTACATATTCATGCCCTCAAACGTTCCTCCACGGCCTCTTTGAAGAAGCAGCGTAGAGAAACACTTTCGGAGATACGTATTCGTATATTGCATGGTGGTCGCTGACTGTGAAATCAATGTGCAGAGTAACATCCCCTACTGTGCACCTGTGGCTCGCAGGGACCCGCTCCAACCCAAGACACACACTATACCTTCCCAGCCGCTCCACCTGCTCTCATCACATCAGAAATTGCCACACAGTGCACAAGCCAGGCGCTGCAGCACTCATGTAAAAGCACATTTGTGTAGGCAGAGACTGTAGATGGCTTTTCAATTTAAAGACTGGGTGTTCCAGGTGGTTCAGGGATGGAAAGAGGGAGGGGGATATCTGGACAAGGCAAACTTTTTCACAGAGTCCTTGAGAAATGTTGTCTCCCTCCCTAAAGCAGGGGCAACATTCCTGGTGTTCAAGGTCCTGAAAACAGGCCTCTCTCTCTTTTTTTCTCTCTTTCACTCTCAGAAAAAGGCACAGCGAAAGCGCTGACGAGGCTGCCGCTGCTTTACCTGTTAAAGAATTAGCATTCCTGGTGAGCCCAGCAATGCATTACAACGGGGCAAATCAAAGCGTACTGAAAGGAGGGATTCACGAATATTAGAAGAGAACCTGCATGCATAGACTAGCAAACCCAACATCAACAGAGGTTGTCGTTCCAGCAACTCAGATGCATCACAGCAGGCTAATGTAAAATATGGGTGACAGCTGGGTGCAGGCTTGCGCTGATTCAACACAATCTAAAGTACAGTTCAGCTCAGCAGCCTCAGAGGGAGCAAATTGTAACTGAGAGCTAACATAGATAGCATTTGAACATTAAAAGGTTGTCCCTGTCCCCTCTCCCAGTCTCACCATCTCACATTTAACTCCTCCCTCTTGACGCCTTCTCTTTAATGCATTTTATATAATGAAATATTCAGTGTGGCAGAGAGCCACCACTGTCTCGGCAGCACACATGGCACATGGAGCCCTGTCGTCGCAGCGGGGCATGGTCAATATTAGCACACAGGATATGCCACATTCTCTCACATGGCGTCACCCTATGTCATTACACACAGGCTGTTTTTCAAACGACTGTGTTCATCGCAGGGTTAGATAACATATCAGGATTTACTGTTAGGTAACGCAGAACATCAAACACATATTTTATTGGCCTGGTAATACATTTGCTGCCATGGAGACTTTCTCCCCCCTTGCACATGCAGCGAGGCACCCTGCTCCATGCACCCTCTCTCCCTGTCCTCTCCCCCTGCTTGCAGAGCTTCCATTAGCGACGCTAACAACTACAAAAACCAAACAATGAGCGCAGCTACAGCTCGGCTGTTCGTTTAGACATCTTTGCAGCGCTTCATCGTTCCTGCTTGGTAATTACCTCTTTCCTGTGGTTGTTATTATTCTCCAGCATGCGGGTGATCCTATAAGACACACATCTCATTTCCACCTGCAACCGGGCAGGCTGCTTCCTGGCTTCCTGCGCCCCCAACCCCCATCGCCTGGTGCAGGGGGTCAAAGGGACAGATCTCTTTTAACTGGGTGGAGGTGGAGGGAGGTCTGGCAGAAACGAGATGAGGCAGGGAGAGGTGATGAGGGTGGGGTGGGCAAAATAATGGAAAATGGATGCCCCCTCAATCAACACCCACCCACCTGCACGCACACATACACACATATATCCTGCCCTTTTTCTTGTCAAAAGGAAGGATCTGCGATTGGTAAATGATGGGTCTCTGCCCTCTGTCTCTCTGGGTCTCTGTGCGCAGACAGCCTGGTGAGAAGATGTAGGGGACGCAGAGAAGGAGCCTCAAGTCTCTCCAGCCTTATTAGACTAGTGGACTGACAGTCAGACAGTATTAGGCCAGTCTACCAGCCACTGGTCAGACACTGACCCAACCCTCAGGCATGTGCAGCTCTGCTCTGACAGACTTGAGTCTCCACCAAAATCGGACTTTGGCAGAATCTCTAAATAAAAACGTAATATATCAAATGGGCAACTGATATCACATCCTGACAGTAAAAAAATAAATCTCACAAGAGGGAGAGAGAGAGGTTCTTGGAAAGTATTAAATTCATGCTCCTGACCCCTTTAGAATGATGCCGTCACACCCTAATATTCTGTTAGTCACTGCTCTCCACTGTCAACAAGCCCAGGGGAAATATGTGGGTCACACAGGGAACTCGCTAAGAGCGGGTGAAAGGCCTGAAAAACAGACAAGATGGTAACACATTCTAACATGCAGTCACTCAGTCAACCAGCTTAACCAGCTGGCAAGCCCGTCGCCATGGCCGAGACGCTCACCGAAACGGACAGGAGAAGCAGCAGAACGGGCAGCGAGGCACAGTCTGCAGATGGGCGCAGGCGGTCAGCCAGGCAGATGAGATTGGGCCTGCTCATGGCGGAGGGACGCTTAAAACCAAAAGCCTTGATCACTTCAGCATATTAGAGTGTGCAAGGGATTCAGTGAGCGAGACTTAAACCTTTCCAATCCGGCCAGCGCAGTGCAGGCAACGACGGGGCAGCCCAGAGCCCCGGCCCAAAAACTGCAAAATAGACTTTATATCATATTGTAATATTCTATCATAGCCTCTCAGTCAAAAAGCCCAGCATGGCAGTTATGTAAACTGCCGGCCAAACCAATCACAATCTCATCTGCTTGCTTGACTGACTGACTGACTGTCTGCCCCCCTCTCTTGCGGTCTGTCTGTATCGTCTGCTGTCTGCTTGATGGACATTATTGTCGTTTTATTGTCTAGTTTCCTCCTGCAGTTGCTTCAGCCTAACACGGTCCTGAGCAAAAAATTGCAAGGCTCTGCATCGATACGCCCCATTCTGTTGATTTAGGGCGACTAAGACAGAGATCAAGTGATAGGGAAGAGAAAGACGGGACACAATCAATGCGGTCGGCCGGCGGAGCTGTACATACTGGATATGTGGCAAAACAAGAGACGCCGAAAATCCATTTGAAATGCGGCGTCTGAGAACATATAGCTAGGAGCCACGGGGGCGCCGTCCTACCGTTGTAATGACATACGTCTCCCTGCCATTCAGTACACACAAACACACACACACACACATACACAAAACGCACAGTTTCAATCACAGACGCTGCTCTGCTTGACTAGTTCCTTATTTCTGGGGCAAGTGAAAGAGCACATGGGGGAAACATTTGCAAGGCAGACTCAAACCCCCCCCCGCCACCCCAGCATGCACTGACATACAGTACATGCGCTACATTTCTCTACCTCCACGCCCCCCTTTTCTCTATCACTAGCCCTTGTTTGACTACCGTCTTCCTTCCTCCCACCCAGTCGGGCAGTAATACCATCTCCTGCCTAATCAAATTCTGCTGTGTGTGACATGAATTCTCGGTGCCCAAGGCTGCGCCGCCTCGCGACAAGCTACAGGGCCACAGAGAGCTGTAACTAAACCTCACACAGGGCCTATAGAGCAGCTCCCCATCTCTCTCTAAAATTTAACACAAGGCGAGACCTCCAGGATATGATTCCCCGAGCTTTCCCCTTCGTTCTATCTGCTCACCTCACTGTGTGTCAGTCTGTCTAAGAGCGGTGCCGCTCGCTTCTTCGGGGTGTATGTGTGTGTTTCAGCAAGTCCCTGGAGTGCGGCAGGCTCGTGGTTAATTAGACAGTGGATAGGGCACACTGACAGAGGCTGATCACAATTGTCACCCAGATGTGGTCAGATCTTAATGCAACACAATGACTGACCCCCCCCCTTCCTCCCTCCTGCTCCCTTTGCCACAGTTACCATCACGCTTGCATGACAGCAATCACATAAGCATATAAACGTACATTGCAATGCACAGATCCCTAAACACGCACACACACACGCACGCACGTCCTCCAGGATGTCCTTCGGGAGAGGTGAAGTGTCTGCCGATCATGAGTCTTCCCTCCTCAGACTTGTGTCCCTCTATCTGCCCCAGCGTGCTGCTTGCCTGCTGTGCCTTCAGACACTCTTAACGCCGTTTGTCACGCTGCATTCTTCCCTGACAAGAATTAGAAATGTCATCACGTAGAGAAACAACAGCAGGATTATTAAGGCTTTAGGGAGGAATTTGGACAAATAGGCCATTCCCGTCTCATAGCCTCATCAGGAGCCAGGATGAGACAAACGAAGGGACACGGGTGGTGTTGTGTGTGGTGCATTCTTGGACTTGTAAATCAGAGCTGCAGTTTGTTGTGCCAGGGTCAGTCTTTGAAGTGTCTTTTGTGCTTGTGTGCTCTTCCTCAACATTAATACACAAGGCTTGGACTAGAACACACCTACTGGTAAATAAAAACACATTTTTATTTCACATTATATGTTTTTCTATTTTTTTAAATTATGATATCTGCATGGATTTATACAACAAGAGCCTGGTGATGTTTCCCATATTCAGCCCTACTGTAAATTTCTGTATGAGCCACATATGGATCAGAAATGGGTGTAAAATATATGATTTAGCCTTTAATCGCTGCTGTTTGTGTTTATGTTGCCACTGCATGGTGAATTGCAGTAAAGAAAAACTCTTTTCTTACAGCGGGCAATAATAATAAGAGATGTCTTCAAAAACAATCAGTCACAGTGACAGGTAATTAATTTGACCAAGCAACAGTGCCCTGCAGTCATTTGTAAGTATAGTCACAGTTAATCACCTCTCAGTGACAATACTCCTGTATTGTTTTTCCTTCCCTCTGTCATATAGAGAGTGATCATTTTCCCCCATCCCCTATATGACAAACAACGAAGGCATGCTCGGCATTTAATATGCCATACATTGTCTATTGAGGGAAAACAATTACTGTACAACAACAATCAATATGGCATTATCCTTTTCATGTAGCCATACTTGAGGATTCAATTATTACGGACAAAATGACTTTGTTATTTCTGCTGCCGTGGCTGCACTCAAGGAGAAAGCAGAGAGCTCTGATTCCATCTAAATAGTAATTTGAGCGTAACTCAGATTGCACTATCTACTCCGGCTACCACGTGTGCACAGAGGGGGAGCTTGGATATGTTTATATGTCTGATTGAGGAAGGGAATGACATAAATGTATTATCTTAATTATGCTTTGCCTTGTAAGTATCACTGTTGTGGACTCATGAAGATGGGGAATCAATGTAAGAAGGAGCATGCTGTCAATTCAGGGTTATACAGACCAGTGACAGCGAGGGTTAATACCCCAGAATGTGGACCACTGATCAGGGGGTTAACGCCAGAAATCAAGGAGTTTTTCTAGCTCCGGGGCAAGCTGACAAAGAATGAGGACTGAACCGAACAGCTACGTTCATTATCAATTAAACTCTTGATTATTTTTTCAGCTAACCCATTAATTTTACATGACACAAAATAGTGAAAAACACTGCAGTTGTTCAGTATCCCAAGGTGATGCGTTCAAATTAATTTTGTTGTCAGAAGAACTCTGATTTCTGAAGTACACCCTCAAAATAATGAGATTATTTCATGATCTTAACTCCCATGAAATGTACCCAGCCAAAAGCATGAATGGAAACACGTGAGACGACATAATGAATAGAGAGCACATCGTGCACACCGTGCGAGTCAAACTGCCCTTAAACGTGATCTTGTTTGGTTTATTTCCCCCCTCAAGTTAAACACCTCTAAACTAAGATACAGGCAGGGGAAAGGTCATGTTTACAAGCCAAATGACGATATATAAAAAGCAGTGATAGTGCCACCTGAGAGCCGAGACTGTTGCTCTTGGGAGTCTAATGACAGACAAGATTGTTCAGCTCTTTCATGGATGCATGAGATTTTTTTTTTTTTCCTTTTTCTTTTTCTTTGCCATGACAACACATACCAGGGAGCGGATAACAAATATGCTTTCATCACAGTTTGCATGCGATAAAAACATTCCACACAGAGACGCATGTCCTGTGACAGCTCTATAACTGATGGTTGCCTGCATTAACCAGGTGTTTTCCTGTCTTAGCGTACCTTGCCCAGAGGGAAGACCGTCCCCTCTCACTGAGCGCACGCTCACACACACACACACACACACACACACACACACACACACACACACACACACACAACAAAGGCATTCTGGCTCTGAACATTTCCTTTTGTTGTGGAGTCGGAGGCAACAGACAGTTTTACAGTACAAGCAGAAAACTGTGCTGAGCAGCAGCACTGGAGGTGCCTGCTGGAGTCAATGTGAATTTGAAACCAGCGCTAAACATGACACATTTATGATTTCTCAGGCAAGAAATCATATCACACTGAAGGCTGTGTACAGAGGAATTCTCCCTCTTTCTCGTCTGTTTTGTCTCCTTTTCTCCCCCTCTTGCGTCTTTTCTAATGCTGCTGCCTGTGTGAGCGCTCCGAGGGTGCTGCTGGAGGGAGTCCAAAAGGACACAGTGTGAAATGAACACAGCTCTGACCTCCCAGACACCCCCGACACAGCCAATCAGATCACTTCTTCCCGACACATAGGGCATTATTATTGGTTGGTGGGTGGGAAATGTAACCAGTGGGGATTCAAGTGGCGGGAAAAAGGGAGGGAGCGAGAAAGAGATGGGGAGGCGGTGGGGGGAGTGTAGGGAGTGGTGCTACGGCTCCTCTATGCACTTTAACCGACCCTTTGCCCAGGACAGGAGAGGAAATCTCCAGAACAAAAGCTAGCTGTCATCTCCAGCCTGACAGGCTCGCTCTGAACAAAGCAGCTCTCAGCTGACTGGCAAACCGACCAATCCTTGAGGGAGTTAGCTTGTTGTAATCTGGTGCTGTCTCACATTCCAGACGTCTCTGGTGAGAGAGGCGAAAGAGCGTGCCCTGAACCCCTAAACAGGAAATGAGTCCGAATGTCGTTCCTCTCCCTGGGACGGGGGGCCTCAGCTGTGGCCCAAAGAAGGCTGCAGACAACATGGCATGTATAAATACAAACATGCCCATAAGCTGGCTGACACACACACACACAAACACACACACACACACACACACACACACACACACATACACAGTCAAAAAACACATAAACGGATCCACAAATGAACTGTGTCCTCACTTCTACTTCTTTTAACATGTAGGTATGGACGTGCACACATCAGACATCACTGCTCACAGCTGCATGCCCCAGGCCCATGCTATCTCCAGCCCAAACCCAGACTCACATCAGCTACATTCCACAGCCTCCCCAAGCCCCAGGGGCAAGCTTCACAGCTGGGCGCCGGGCTGGGCTGCTCCCTGCCTCCCTGGCTCCACTTTAGCCATCGACTCCCCCCTCCTCAACCCTCTTCTGCTCACCATATTACACACCCTAAAACAGAACGTATCCTTCTCTCACCCCTGCGTCAGTCTCTCAAATTGTTCTGGAGGAGAAACTGCCCTGCTCTCGCTCCCATCGGCTCATCCACGGTTTACATGATGAGGTTGGACAGGAGTGGCTGAGGCCTTAACAACAGTGGATCAAGATGACAAAGAGCTGCGGGAATGTTAATGAGTACTTTCAGATTCTGCTCTTATTGAATATCATTTTATTCCCTCGCAGCAGCGGTTTCTTTTCAGGTGCGTCACATTGACAGGGCTTAAAAAGACATGTCAGCAAACAGACTGCACAATCTGGTAACTTCACCTGTGACTGTGGGGCTATCTCGCTGCCAGCGAACAGCAACAACAGTCGATATATGAAACAGAGCTCATAATGCAACGAATAAAGGTATATACAGCGAGTTGTGTAGCCCCTACAGAAATGTGACCCCAGCGAGATTGTAAGAGGAAACCATCGACACTTCAGTTTGTAGATAGGACACTTTCAGCTCATTGAGTGGATGAGGTGCTACCATTTACCAAACTATCAAGAATGACTGATGGGTGAGTCACATCTGATTCAGTATCAGCAATATTAGAATATACGCCAAAAGTACCCACAGCAACCCTAAGATCCAGACGAGCAGGGCGCCAAAACACATTTCCCACAAGATTTAACATTAAATAAGAAAAGACAAGGCATAGAGCTATTTATCCCACGGGTAATTGTTGCATAGCAGGACACAATATCAAATCTGATAAGTGTTTCATCGAAAAAGTCCATGATATTGCCCTGAATGTCCTATAAGGTCCCGTATGTCAGACAGCTGTAATGACTGTGATCCATAGAGGAATAAACAGAGCAGTAAGCCACTGAGGAATGTGCAGATCTGCACTTTGGAGAAAAAAAAAACAAAAAAAAAAACTTTGGATGAAGCCTCAGCGACATATGTCCTCCCCGTCCATGAGGTTCTCACAAGCTCCAAAAATGCAAAATTAGGTAGAAAAACGCTGAATCCACACCTGACAAGCACAGCAAAATACCCCCAATTGGCAATACATTTACATGTCTCGTGAGAGAGAACGTGAGAGTGTGTGTGTGTGTGCACATGTGAGTGCATTAGTGTTCATGGATGTGTGTGTCTGTAAATAGTTAAGGCCAGACTCTGTTTCATCATTTCAGTAAATGCCACGCAGTATATCAGTCTAACTGCATACGTCTCGGGCCATTTCCATATCTGTAATAGAAAAAGCCCATCTCCCATCAGAGCTGCTCCACCACTGTGCTCAGAAAGCCCAAATAACATACACGTGTCTGCACAAGGGTGCGCGTGCACACACACACACACACACACACACACTGCATCTCTGATGAGCTGACACAGAAAACTAGATTTATTAAGGGGAGGGAAAGAAGGAGAGATGCGGAATGTGTGCGGGGGTGTAATTTCAGCTGTGGACACAGGTTGTTGTGGACAAAACACACACAATCACACACACGCAAAACACAACGCCCTGCACAACCGCAGCCGTAAAGTGCATCACTCTCCTCTAAGAGACCTGTTTATTTCAGACCTGTGACACAAAAGCCACAGCGGCATGCAGGCTTATCTCTCCACATCCCTTGAAACGCAGCACAGCCCCCAAAGAGCTCCCCGGCACTCCACATGCCACTTTCAATTAGTTCCACAAAGAGAGTCTTCCTCTACCAAAAAGGAAGATGGGAGCTCATTACTGAATTCCTCTCTCCTTTCGGCTTTGAAATATAGATCAGGAGGCTGTGTCTGACTGCTGGGGCCCTGGATGTGCCACTCGCTGACCGTGCCACACCAGCCCAGAGCAGATGAGCGCAGAGTGCCGTCTCATGGATTAGCCACTCCTCAGGTTTAACAGCCCCTACAGCTTACCCTCTATCTCCCCATTAGCCCTCTGCCTACCCCCACCTTCCCTCGTCCGCTCTCCCCCTCTCTCTATCTGTAGCTGCTCCCTGTTTCTACCTCTCTCTCCACTAAACAGGCTCCCTGAAGCCACAGCTCTCAGCACTAAAACCCACAAATGGGAAAATACCAGTTCTAATAATCTGATGAGAGAGAAGCAGCGGAGGAAATGCGGATATCATATCGCACAGTGGTACTATTATAGTAAGCGTAGACATGGAGGCAGGTGCTGATAAGGCAATGCAAATTCATTCAGGTATTCTAATGACGCTAAAGCTTAGCAAAGCCGCAGAGGTGGGCCCCGGTGAAAATCGGAGTTCATTAAGGTAAGGTTTGACACTTTGAAATCCAGAGATTCTGAAGTATTTCAGTGATAATACATATGACGCCACTGCTAATAAAGTAATCATGCAATTATTCAGACACACAGTAACACTGCTGTCATATAATATGGTCAGTGGGAATCTATTTCTTATCTGGCCAGAGCAGAAAACACAATAGCCACAATGAGGCAGAGCAATGCTAAATAATGGTTTCCCCTCAGGACCGAAAACAGCACGTTCACCAACATCTAGCTGTTTACTTTTTGACTGATAATCTCATTAACTACACATCAGCCTCTGTGCTGCTGCACCGCAATCAAAACACTGGATGCATGTTTGTGTGTGTGTGTCTGTGTGTGTGTCCCTCACGAAGCCGGTGTGACATCTTCACCTACAGACAATATGTTTATACCTTCAATTAACAACTTCCATTAGTGCCATCCTCCATGGAATGGTAGCAGCCAGGCTACAAACAGGCAGTTAATTAGAGGATATTGGCTGAAACGAGATGGGGGTGAGGGGGGCTGATCGTGCAGACACGTGACCTGGTGACACTTTCATCTGGGAAAAAAATAAAACAAAATCATTGTGCGTTGTGGCCTCCAGTTGGTCAGTTCCTCCCCTGCGAATCAGACACAATGCACGGAGGTGTCAGACACAGGGGTTGAAGTTTTGGTTGCTAGGCCACTGATGGAGATTCAGTGCAAGGGAGATAGAGGGAGGGGTGGGCGCAAAAGAGGTAGGAATGGAGGAGTGGGTGGCTGTAATGGCAGTGAGAGAAGAGGGGTACAGGGTCCTGATACTCTCTCTGATTTGCTCTCTATGCAAATCACAACAATCACAGGAAATGCCTGGGCCTTGGCTCCAGCTAATTGCCGCGGCAATAACAAAGGAGGGCTTCCTTTGAGCGGAGAGGCAAATTAAACATTAGTTTAGAGTTTTCTTAGAGACCGAGGGATGTTATAATTACCCAGAAACCAACACATCAGCACTTTGCACGCCACGCGTCCCACTCTCGCAGCCTGGAAGAGGAAAACAAATGTATCTCATATTCTGGGAGAGAGGCGTTTTGGGGGGGGGTTGTTGGAGAGGAGTACCAGGAGGGAGATAGGAGGGGGGGTTGGAGGAGGAAGATAGTGAAGGGCATGGAGAGGGATGAGAGCAGAAAGCAGGGGATGGGGGAGGACAGAGATGGAGAGAGATGCGGGGGTATAATGAGGGGAAAGGAGGTGAAGAATGATAGCCCATCTCACCAAACCACTCTATGCTGGCAGTGAGGCATCAAAATGTACACCCACTATTAGCATATTGACCCCGCCCCTCTCCTCTGGCCTTTCTCCCCCTCATTATCATTAGGCATGGTGCATGGGACAGAGGAAACACAAACCGAGCTCATTTCCCATAACACGTTAGCCTAAATGTCACACCAGTGATGAAATGAGAACACCGAACAAATGGCGCGTCTGTGCCGAGCAAGTGCGAGCTCGTACGGTCGTCTCGCTGGCCAACTAAGGGTTAAGTCTGCGAGCCCTTTATTAATGTGGGTCGGTGCGGCAGAGCATGTTGCAGGCGAAACAAACAATTGAGCTGGATCTAGCTGAGATATGCAACCATGGAAACTTCAGGAGACGTCCTTGGATCTCCTTCCCTCCGGGGGAGGGAGGCAGAGTCCCTGCCCCAGTGAGGAGGGCCGACATTGGGCCTTGAGCAATGTGATGTGTCCTGGATGGCTGGTTCTATGTTTGATCTGTGTCTGAGGGCAGTGGCAAAGCCTGACACCCACCCAGTCTGTCTAACCTAAATGCTCATCCAAAGGGCCCTGTCTCTCCCTGCAGCCAGACCCTGCCCTCTATCTGTCTGCAGGTCTATTTGTCTGGTTCTTACCAATCTGCCAGACTGCCAGTCTGACTTTCCGTCCTCCTGCTAGTCTATCTGGTTTTAAGCGTCTGTCTAGATGTCCGTCTGGCTGTTTGTAGGTCAGGTCCGCTTGCCAGCCAGAAAGTCTGCCTTCCCTCACACCGTATGGATGCATGATCTCATACGAGCCACTGACCATGCCCTGGAAATCTAATCATCCAGCACAGTTGGATGTTTGTTTGTGCTTGTACACACAGATGTGCATACAGGAGTGCAAACAGCCAGCCATGTACACAAATAAAAGGAGTCCTACCAAGCTATGATAGGAGCATTTCTTTTTTTTTGTTGTTGTTAAGCAGAGCCTGGCTTTTATGTGCTCTTGTTAGTATTTGTGCTCAAAAAGCACAGGTTGGGTGCTCATTCTATGAACCCATTTGCACACACACACACACAGAAAACCACAAAGACACACACACACATACACAGATGCCTCTACGTCAGTAAGCCAAACTCATAAAACACTCAGTCTCTAATTGGCATGTAGTAATTTTGCTCATTCCTATAATAAAAGAAACTTTTTTCTACCCCAATTACTTCTCCATGTTTATGTAATGGGGCTTGTTATTTTCTGACTTTTAATACCCCCCCCATATAACTGTAAGCTACATGAATAACAGCATTAATAGACCACAGGTCCTCAAGGATTTGCTTCTTTTAGGGAAATCAGGGCTGCAGTGATACAGTGTTTGCGAGCAATCCAGAGCGGTGACATCAGTTAATTACATAAATTGGAGTGGGATCAGGCAAGCCATGAGCAAGATTATGACACAAGGGCAGACTGAACGGCTAGAGGGACACAGCCCAGTGTTTCTGACACCAGCATTCAGGAGGGGGGCGATTACATCACTGTGTCGGGGTTATGTAAAACACTAGACCTGCTGTAAGACTCAAACCCCCTCTGAGAAAAACATTTAGAAGGAAATAACTCCTTAAGAGAGACGCCATCGGAGACGGCCTGCTCAGCTGTACCAGACCTTGCGTTCAGGGCACGGACAGGAAGAATCGAGAAAAGCAGAGCAATGAACTTGTGCGTCGTGCTCATGTGAATGAAGAAAACTGCAAATAAATCCACCAGCGCTTCCGAGAAAAAAATATATCACACTGACACCCAAGCTAAAGATATACTCTGTGTGGTAAAAAAGAAAAGAAAAAAAAAAAGAGGACCTGCTGGAGAGCTGGCACTAGAGGGGGTGTGAGATCTCCACCTCCTCATCAGTAGGCCTAAAGTCTATCCCATAGTCGCTCAGAAACCCAGAGGGGAGATCAAAGCCCGTGTGATCCAGTGGCTGTTATATCACCCCCAGCCTGCTCTCCCACTGCGGGGCCTCCTGTTACGGTGCAGGCAACAGGGAAGAAGAGGGAATACAAAACACTGACCTGGTCCCGTCAACGCATGCAACCTTCATGGGCTTCTTTAGCGAGGATTTCATTTCCCCCCCCAACTCTTTGCAGCCACATTTACATTCCACTTTGCATTCCATTAATTTCCATTTGACCACACTTGCATGTTTTTGCGGGCAACATGAATAGTCATGAGCTGCACATGCACTTGCAAAAAAAAAAAAGAGGATGCGCAGCCTTTGAAAAAGTGGGTTGAATCTTTTTTTTTTTTTTTTTCTCAGTCAAAACATGTTAGCCTCTGCAGAGCCAATTTGGTATTTGTAGTTTGATTCAACATTTATTTCACCAGGCTTGTCAATTAGGAAAAAAAGCATCGTGTTCCTTCTCGCTGTCTCCACTCCTTTGTTCACTTTGTTAGAAACCTTGATCTCAAATCAGCGCTTCGTCGCCCCAACTCTCCTTTCCCGTGTGTTTCTGGAGATGAAGCTCGGAGACGGGCACGTTTGGACCCTGTTTTCTTCCCTCAGCAGAAAGGCATCTCAACAGGCCCGCTATTGACCACATCCACCAGGGGAGGGAGTGGGTCAATGCAACAGAGAGCAGGGGACCATTTTGGACCACTTAACTATAATCAGTAAATGCACCCCGGTCGCAATTAGCACAGGGCCACCCTGAGAGTGTTCGTTTTGCTCACAGCTCTTTCTGCATTTTATTCTGCTCCACAGGAACCTTGTAATGCAAATAGCACTCCTCACTCCGAGCTTAACAACGGGGAAGGAGGCGGGAGGTGCGTTGGAGCGGGCTGCTGTCCTTACTCTGGTTTGGTTCCATGAACACAGTTGTTCTCCTGTACTTCTGACACACATCACGTATAAATCCGTATATATTATTACAGTACACACTGTTCTCCTTCAGCCAGCTTGCTGTAAAATAAGACTTTCTGAAACTGGGCCCGTGTGGTCTGAGCAAACTGACGGTCATCATCTGTAGGTTCGCTGGCTCAACATTCGTGACCAGTGATTTGCTCTGGTCCAGGCTCGGCCATGTTTCAGCTTTCTGCAGTATAACTGCTGTTATGACAATGCTCTGCAATGCTTCTGCATCCGACTTTATGCGATTACCTCCCCAAAAAAGAAATAGCTTCCTTTCATATATTAAGACTTGAAGGAGCTTATGAAGGGGAAACTCGCTGTTTTAGGTTAAAAACAAATAGGAGACAGAAATATGACAGGTAGCTGGTGCTATCACACTGAGCCTCTCCGATACAGCAACACTCTCCTCAACTCATTTATGATTCACTGCACTTAGTCATCCATTCTCCTCTTTTCCACCCCCCACCCCCCACCCCACCCCCGTGAAGAAAAAGCAAACAAAACAGCCAGACGGACAGACGAACAAACAAACAAACAGACAAACAGAGGGCCTTTTTAACTGATGCTGGCATATCTGTCAAACAGGTGCTGTAGTTATGATTGATTTGAGCTGCAGTGTGCGTTGACGATTCAAAGAGAGGACTTGGAGCACAAAGACGCGCGAGTTCAAGGAGTCTGTTAAACTATCTCCTCCTGCGGTACCGCTCACGTTTGACTGCTTCTGGAGCAGCAAAGTTAACTCTGTCAGCGGCATGGGTGTCTGCGAGGCTTGTGGGTGCAGATATTTGACAGGAGGACACCTGTACGCACACACAGATACACACACACACACACACACACATACACACACAAACAAAGGAAGGCACAACAAGGTATTTGACCTCCTTTTCCCTTATGCACCTGTTTGCGGTGCTGTAAGGAAAGAGCATCGCCGATATTTGCACTTTTTCTACAACCTATTTCATATAACGTGCTATGTGTTGTACATTAGTACACTACAGCAACTTTTGTTGCATAATAACAGATCAGGATCTGTTGAATGTTCTGCAACATGCTCACGTAAAGCTCCTGCTCAGACACCCATCAACTGCACGCAAAGAAACCCCTTCCTGTCGCATATATCGAAGCTTTCTGTCCTTATGGCCAGCTGAGGGGGGATGAGGCTCTGTGATCCTACACGGCTCCTGGATGTGATGATTGAAATGCCAGGCAGATTTGCGTGAGGGACAGAGGTCAGGATAAAGGAAATGGAAGAGAGGAAAGGGAGGGATGGACAGAAGCAGGAAGACATTGGAGAGAGGGAGGGCATGGTGGGGTTAAGGGAGGATGACGACGGATGGAAAGATGTAAAAAGAAGCAGAGAGGAGGGGGGGGAAAGGGGGGCAAGGGGCAGAGATCACTAATGAAAGTTCCCTGCTGTTTTCTCAGCTGTTCTTCTCGGTGCCCTGAGAAGGGTTGTGCACAAGGCCAGAAACTCTGGGCATGGCCTCGTCCTCACTCACACACACAACACACACAACAAAAACACATCTTCGCATCTGACTTGAAGCCTTGTTGTCACCATGGTGACATTGTGGGTCTTTGCAGGGTTTTGTGCTCCTCCGGCACCTACAGTACACGTGATATGTCAAGAGCTTGGCACACATCTTGACCCAGTAAGAAAGAGGAGAACAGGCTTCTCTGGGCTTCTCAGCATCATCCCATTTTCGAACCTGCTTCAAATCCTAAAAGATGGGGAGTGTACTCAACATCAACGGCACTGCTAACAGCAAAGTCATGCCAAAGACTTTAATAAGAAATTAGAAATCTGCTCCGAAGTTGTCAGAGAAGAAAGTGTTCCTGCAAGCAGAGCTGTGACTCAAAGCCAATAATAATAACAGTGTCATGGGTAAAATCTATACTTTCTGTGCACTCAGAGGGAGCACAACTGCACAATGCACACAGCTGGTAACAGGCTGCAGATGAAAGCCAATTTGGTTTCTTTGTGTAACTGAGAGCTTCAGTTGGACCACAGGTCCCCACGGAACAAAGACAGAGGGAAGTGAGGGAGAGGAAGAAGAGATAGAGAGCGAGGCGAGGGAGAGGGAATGAGATAGTGAAAGGGAGGAGAAGGAGAGCTCGGCAGAGACAGAGGGAGAGAAAGAGAGGGGTGGGGGGTGGGGGGGTGGAGAAAGACAGGGCGTCCTGGCCCACCTGGGCAAACAATAGCAGCGAGATGAGAGTGTGGCTCAAGGGCCCTCCCTGTCCCTAAAGTACACAGCTGTCGGTTGGGGCAGGCAGGCAGATCAAAACAGCCCCAGTCTAGTTCAGGTGTTGCACCTTCAGAGGCAAATGGACAATTTTGGAACAAGAGCCTTGGTTACCATGGCGACGGCCTGCAACAGAGAGACTCTTTTTAGATTTCATGTGAAATGATGCGCGCTAATGTTCCTCATTCATTACGAGAAAAAAACAGGACAGGAAAACAGGGTGGGAAGATTCGTCCACACATTTAGGAGGTTTTTTTTTTATAAAAGTCACTGATGTTAAATGCATTTTCAACTCAAATCAGAGCATTAGGCTGCAGTTTGTTTGCGTGATGAAAGCAGCTTGTGCAGGATCCAGGGTTGCGTGTTAATGGACTTGTGTCGTATGTACATACTGAGTGGGCCTTGATTTCTGTCTAGGGTGTTCACAGATTTCAATGGAACACACGCGGAAAACCTTCTGCATCCACGTTCAATGTAAACCTGAAGCTGAATGAGATTCTGCTTCAAAGATGGTGTGTATGTCAAGTCCGCTTGAAGCCAGTCTGTATATGGAAATGCCATTGTGAATAGGGGGGTGCACGGTCGCATGGACATGGCAGGACGAGGAAAGATGAGATCTGGAGCCCACAGCACGTGTCATCTCTCCAGATTGCGTCTGACTAGTCCTGGCTGTTGGGGTGCCGGTTTGAGCTTTAAGTTGGCTGATGCGCAGAGACTCCTTCACCTTCAGACAACAGCACTGTGTTTGTTTAAAGAGAAGCCATCTGTTTGATGATATATAGATTCTGGCTGTAATGAAAGACTGCGTGGTGTTGTTGCTGCCTCCCTCACGTCCCTGCTGTGTTTAAAGGGCTGATGTGAGTTATGTCCAGTTCACGCTGATAACACACACTGAGAGGCTGTGTTCTCCCAGCTCAGTCGGGGCACACCTGATGCCACGTAAAGCCTGTTTATGACATGCGTGCGCATATATGTTCAAAAAAGCTTCCCGATACGCTGTAAATCAGTCCGATCCTGCAGGGGCCATGAGGTGGTTTTGAGGATGGGAACACTGAACAGGCTGCGTGTAGCTAGACGGGACGTAACCTCTGTGTTTAATCAGCCAGTCACACACACACACACACACCCAGACACACACAAACATGTCAGCTTGCCTCGTACGGTTGAGCAGCCACTGCTCACATTTATCGTGTTTAATTTACTGCTTGTTCTTTTGTTTATTTCCTTCTTTTCCTCTTCTTTTTCCTGAGCTACTCTGTTTTTTCTCTTTAATGCTATCTACTATCTCACTAGAACATGTTTTGTTTTGTTTTGTTTTTTTTTTGTCTCTCTCCGCGGGCTGATATATAGCGTCTTAATGCTCTTTGGTGGCTCCCAGCTTGCGCACCCAATAACCAGCTGAACTCAACAGACAATCCGACGCTCCTCGCTCATAAAACACTGGGATTAGTCTTCAAAGCTCGGTGGCCAAGCGCACAGGGAAAGTTCATTACTCTGCGTTGCTCTTTTGGGGGGAAATTGAGCAATGCAGCAGTTTGAATATTGCAATAAAATGCAGCAGTTTCCCCCCACGTTGTGGCAGCCTGTCTGTGGCAGTCATAAAGCAACATATTTGCCCAGAAGTACACCCAGAAAAACACCCTTGGATGTTACCCCATTCCTAATGCTAACCCTTTTAATATTTAACCAGGATCCAATACAGGAGTAATTATTTTTCCAAACAAATTACGCCTCAGGCCGAAACCAACGCAATCTGATACACCACAGCGATACATTCTCTGTCACAAGGCGCTATTAGTCATTATAAATTATTTATCAAGCTTGGGTGAAATAGGATTTGCTTCAGATGCGTTTTATGACTAGCATACTACTGCTTGAACAGAATCGCGAGTGGCCTTCATAATCCATATATAATAATATTTTTTTGTTCTCAAAGGCTCATCCTCAGATACCCCCCGGAGACGTCCGTATGTGAGGAGTTCACTGAGACACAAGGTCAGTGAAAAGAATGATGCTGGTGACGTGAATACTGTGGAAAACAGCCAAATTCTTATGACATCTGAATGAGCAATCATAAGCCACATCAGGTTCTTCACGATGATAAATGTCAGGGCAACGTCCCTTAACCTTTTACCCTTTTGTTGACCCAGGCATTTCTTTAATATAAAAAAGAAACATCCTGTGAATCAGGGCTGTGTCGTGTGTCTTCAATAACGAGCAACAGTTGTGTTGCCGCTATGCTAGTTTCATTTACATCAACATTTCCCACGTAACTAAAGAGAAACATCTTTTTATGATACATTTCTGACAACCATAAACGTCAGCAAAGTGTGGCGTTGATAAGTGGAATCTGAAAAGTCACATGCCACTGCTGTTTTATGACTTTATGAGTGAGCGCTGAAAATAGCCTGTGTGGTAAGAACAGAGCCTCATTTAATTCAGCCATCTGCAATGAAAAATAGCAACATTTTTATGGAGCGACAACTGTCACCATGAATATGAGCTATGTTCAACAGGGCTGTCGAACATCTCCTATCAAACGCGGCGAACACGATTAAAAAGGGAGGGGACATAAAAGCAAAGAGGATGAATTTGCTAAAATGGTAGTTAGAGGAAAATCAAGTTATTGTGTGAAGCCAGGGATGATACTAAATGAAGAGGGAGAGAGGGTGTGTGTGTGCGGATGGAGGGGGGGGGGTCATCAAAGCCTCTTTTTCTCTGTATACAGGGGCCCCAGCTGGCTGGCTGAGCGATGGAGAGCTCTGCCCACTTGCCTGCCGCAAATTAGCCAAACTATTTACCCTCGTATATGCACATTAGCAAATTCCTTCAATTGAGAAAACAAATGCATCTGTTTTGTTCTGTTGAAAACTTCATGGGAGCCTGCATGGGCCTCTGCACACCAGGCATTCTCTGTCACAGTGGCAGTCAGTCTGGACACACACACACACACACGCACACACACACACACAGCCAGCATGGAGCCAATTGCAGGTCCCTGCCGGGCCTCCCCAATCCCCCCAATCCTCTCCCCAGCTGGACAGCTATAGCTTGGATCAGTCTCTCTCTCTCCGTGTCTCTCCTGCCCTCCGTCTGACTGTTGTTGATAGCCTCTGTTTTTCTCTCTCTTTATAACTCTCGCCCTCTGTAATTGGACCATTCTGAATTTCATCAATACCCCGACGACCTGCCGTAAATAAGGAAACTCAGGGTCCCAAAATGAACGTTTATTTTTTTTCCCCCCTTTTTTTTCTTTAGCAAGTCTTCATTGCCCTTGCTGCATATTTTCCATCCTGGTGTTGGCTTTTAAATATTCATGTAGGTGGATGGAAGAGGTGAGGCGGAGGAGGGTGGAGGGGGTGAAGGGAAGGTGAGAGGAGGTTGGGAAAAATAGAAAGGGAAGGAGACGAGGCAGCGTGCAGAGGTGGGGGCTACCCCCTTTTCTGGAGCTCCCTGCGGAGGGACGGCGGGCATACAGGAATGGTGGAAGGGGGGGATCAGCAGGAGGCCTCATGATTTATTTAGACCTGGGGGCACCTGTGCCAGTCAGCTGCTGATGGCCGCCATCACCCTGCCAACCCACCGGTGCTTGACTCCAGAAAAGAAAGACAAATCTGTGGCAAGCGGGAAAATTAATATACGACCACCGCTGTGAGAAATTTCACCTGTCCAGTTAATGATTTTCAGACTTAACTGAGAAGAAAATTCCATTGTTCTGCGCCTGTAACCCTTCAGCTCAGTCCGGACATTTTAATGACCTTCCAGTTTATGATTTTCTTAGTTAGCCTGCGGTGTTATGCAGCACCTCCACAAACACCTGTAAGGTTGAACAAGTTCCTGCTTGTGTGCTGCCAACATTCGCTTAACCACCCCTAAAAAAAGCTTAGGTGAGAGGGGAAAAAAAAAAAATCCTATGTTTCAAATAAGCCAATCAATATAGAGCAGACAGATTGCAGCCTTAGTGAGCTTAAGTGGGCGGCTCGCTGCGTTTTATCAAGGCAGCTTAATTTCCGTCAGCTTAATATCCTGGGAAATGTATGGAAATTGAACTGCGAGGGAGAACAAAGACGAGTAGCCGGGATGAAAAGATGTGGTGAAACTCAGAGAGCTCTGTCTTATCATAGAGCACGCAGTCCCTAAGTAGCAGGGGTGCACACACACACACACAGCTGGGCAGCCTGTCAGAGTGTATTGACAGGTGTGTCTATCAGCTACAGTAAGTGGTTAAGTTCACTTTTTCCTAAAGAGTTAAATAATTCTCATTCATTATTTGCCAAAATGACTGTGAGCACTTGACTACACTATATGTTCTGATGCATATGCTTGACTACTGGTAGTTAATTAGCTTAGCTGCTACATGTCTCCTGCTTGCCGACTGCTCTGTGGAGACACATGGAAGAGCTGCCCACAGGCAAATTATAAATGAGAAACAGGTTATTAGGATTCTGTCATGCATACTAAGGTGTTATGACTGTCATAAAAAAGCACAGTAGTGTATGCAGGGAGCAGTAATTATCAATTACGGGGTCTTTCCTTTAGACGCCAGCTCCTGATAATAGCCAATGATTTCGGCATCTGCGGTAAACAACGAAAAGACGACCCAGGCCCCGAGTGGTCACACGCTGGGGAACATAAAGCTTAATAAAAACACAAGCCAACCAGGAAGTCAGCAAAAAAAAAAAGTAACAACGTGCCACAGCAGCCACCCAGCCAGGCTGAACCTAATGAAAGCTCATCTGCATTAGTAATAATCTGCCACTGCTTGGGGGAAAGAGAGTGCTGTTCCAGGTTCTGGCGAAGAATGCAAAACAACGACCTTCTAAACTCCCCCACCACCACCACCAGCTCCGTCGCTCTACCCTCTTCTTCCCCCTGTTCTCCCTCCCGTTCAAGATACTTTCTCGAAGATCTTCACAAAAACAACACCTGCACGATTAACAGCGAAGCTGCCACTGAGAGAATCTGCCTTTCTGTCCTTTTCTAATCCATCTTTCCTCTGTAGCAACCCAATCCTGGCGTTTACCAACCTTTCTCTCCCTCTCTGGCACATACACACGCTTAAACACACGCTTCACAGAACAGTAACTAATAGCAACCTCATTCATTAAAACACCCCTTGATGTTTCGCACGGAGGCAGGGTAAATGTGCTGGAACGCCTGCCCTGTCTGTCTGGTTGTGCAATGTTAACAACAGATAGAGAGACAGATAGACAGGTGGGGCAGGGGCTCGTCTTACACTCAGCCCAAGCAGCGACTGCACCACCCCTGATGGAGAGAGATACATATTTCATTGGTTATTAAGGCTACGACATAAGGCTGGCGGTGTCAGAGATCCTACTGTAGCATCAGCTGCACCCATCTTTACTGCCAACAGGAATAAAGATATGCGCTCTAAAAGTAGAATGAGAAAATGCAGAGAGCTCCACAATATGAGCTCTTTGTGAAGTTTCCATCTGGATGCATTAAGATCTCCTCTGCCAGAGGCCTTTCGCTTCAAACTGATAGCACTGAGAATACACAGACACTGGCCACTTCAGATCACTGGTGACATCAACAACCCTCCCTCTCACACACTGTTAACTCATTTTACTTTCATGTCCAATAGGCTGATTCTTTAGGTGCTACCACTGTGGTGTATGTGCAGCATACGTTGCTCATGCATGTCTAAGTTTGAAGTCTATGATGTGTGCACGTTAAATAACAGATACAAGCTGACAGGTGCTGACATGCGCTCAGTATGCAGCTTCAGGCCTCTGGGCTCTTAATATGAAAATGTTTAATTACTAGAGGAAATTACTTTATCCCTGTCCCTCTGTCCTGTGGCAACTGAGTGAGACGTTGCAACGCCCTGAGTGTGTGTCTCTGCATGTGCGCAGAAAGGGTGGGGCATGTTCGAAAAGATCTGTGGAAATTAAGGCAAAAACTGTTTATAGTTGCTCCAAACAGACACCCTAAAAGGCGGGGTGAAGAGAGACGGGGGCCAGACGCGATAATTAATTATTTAAATGTGGGGATAATGGCGCGCACTCTCAGACAGTCTCTCCTGGAAGGCATTCATAGTGATGCACTCATTTGCACACACACACAAAAAGTAAGTATGAAAAATGAGAGCATGAGACAGAAGTCGAAGTCTAGACAGCCGCTGGGTGAAGTTGATGTGGTTGTCGGTTTTTCAAAGTAACAGAAATTGTCGGGCAGATTCCCACCAATTTCCGGAATTGAAAGAGGTGTGGGTCTCAGATGATGTTTGACCATTGGAGTATAAAAACTCCTAAGTGTCACTGATGATGGTCTACACCAGACTAATCAAGGCATGCCGAGAGATGAACAAACTGGGTCACCCACCTTGTGTGTTGCTTCTATTGGTACTTTACCGAGTCATGCAGATAGTTTGGTTTGCATCTGCTGAGGTTTTTATTCTTTATTTCATTTGCCTCTGAGATCACTGCCTCCACTGTTGTACAAAACTCTGCTGGCTCTAAATGCAATTAAAAATTCAACAGAAACAATGTTCCTGTTACTCTGGATAGTCCACACATGCTATGATGAAGAGTTTTCTTTGGAACTACTTTCTATGCAAAAGTAGTAATAGTATTAACAGTACCACAAGCTAAATTCAGTTAATCTGCTTTGTATTGGGGTTGAGACGAAGCTTGGATTTTGCATGAGCCAAAGCTTTAAGTAAAACTTAGGATGAATTGGTAATCGCGTCTGAGAGTCCACCAGATTCACTTCCAGGTCTGTGCAGACTTCTACTGGACATGGAGACAACAATGCAGCCCTATAAATACACGTAAATCACTTCCAGACAGTCCAGCAGATAGTCAGGTAGAGTGTGAGGCACGTTACACCTCCCCTTTGCTTACAACAGCCACCACATGGCCAACTCCTGCCAGCTGCACTGCCTCAGGAAACTTAACATAAACTTAAATAATGTCTTACTGCATTCCAACCATCTCTCGTGGCCTTTAGCTGATGAGATAAATAGGACAAACATGCCCAACTGGGACAAGACAATAATCCCTTTATCTGTCACAGGGTAAGCTTGACTAGCCGGCTTACCTGTTACATCATTAGCAATGGGCGAGAGGGGAGAAGGGGAGCGGGAAATGAGACGGGGATAAAAGAAGTAGGAACAAGGTTAGGTCACAAGTTGATGTAACAAGGACGTAAACACCAACCAATAAGAAGAGCACACTGTAGCAGACTACAAAAAGCTTGAAGTAATAACATATTCAAATAATAGCCAGGAGAGTGTATTCAATGACAGCAGCGCCAGGTGTGGAAGTGCAACAGACAGGCCTATTTGACAAGGACAGATGAGCTCAGCTACATGAGCCTGTGTTCGCTAAGCACCGAAGCGAACAAAGTTGAAACTGTAAGCACCCTGAGAGCTGTTCTTGCAAATAGCACGTCGCTTGTTTACCTTGACTACTGGTGTTTTATTTGCATGAGTCAACCTTGTGGAAAATCCATAAGTCATTTGCAAGGCTCTTACGGCACATAGGACATCAGCGGCAGGCGCTATCTATGACATCCAAAATGCAAACAGCCATGTGCCTCGTTCCACGGGCACTGGGAGTTAGCAGCAGCCACAAATGCTGTGTTTCATTGCATTGGTTGATTGTTGATGACTGTATTTCTCTATGTATACTCTTTCTGTCCCTATCAAATAAACATTAAATGAAATGTGTATGAAATTCCCACTAAATGGATGTAAGCAAGAGCATGTGATCATGGCTTTTATAGGTACAATGTTTGCTCTGGGCTTAAAATGACTCTCTGCTCAGTCTCATCTATAGGAGTTAAGGAGGGAAAAAGAGAAAGACAAGCACACTGCTCTCACCATTACCACCTGTCTCATCAATCCAAAACAGGGGTTATTGAGGAAAAAAGTCAAAGACAAGACAAATATTTTATTTAACAAGAATCAAAGACGAGGATGTTTTTGCTCTTGTGGAGGAGATCGAGTAACACAAAGGCAGCAGGTTGGAGCTGGCAAACCGCACCTGCATGTAATCTCTCCCCCTGTAAAGGTACCGTCTGCACAACAGAAACAGAAACTATCCTGCTATCTTCTGATCTGAAATCATCAAAGATGGTTTGATGTTCTCTAAGCTTTTGAACTTACCATGAACTCGAGCTGCAACCAAAGTTTGTTTGCTGGCCAAACTGCACGGGATGCTAAGATGCCCGTAGTGCTCGTCTCCCATGAGCTCATTCTTTGAATTGAACTGTAAGACTTGCCTCATTCTGCACAATGAGTCCTGGGAAAGCACTCTCACATGCAGTACGCGCATGACAGAAAACCCTGTGTGACACACATAAAACACACACACACACACACCACTCCCAAGGCCTCAAACCAGGGTCACCAAGTCCCTGGTCTAGGTTTCGGTAGCTGGGTGGGTAATTTTCTGGTCAATGTCAGCCATTCTTTCTTTCTTTTCCCTCCTACACTGCCAAGAGGAAATGAAGGGATGATCTCTGCGCTCTCCTCCGCTCGTCATTCCCCGAGAAAACAAACAGGAACATTTTATGGCCTGCTTGTTGACCTACAGCCCAGGAGCAACAACAACAGACTACTAGCGGTGTTTACCTCAGGATGAGCTACTTAAACTGATATAACAGCACTGCCCTGTAGACATGTACACAACAACTCCCATACAGGGATTTTAATATACTGTAGCTTCAAGAGACAGTAGGGACGAGTTTCTAAAATACAGTTCAATAAACACCATAGCTCAAATAAAATAATTCACCTGTCAGATGTGATAACAGATGATCAGGATGTGAGGATTTATTTTAACAACCAGCCCTACTGTACACTTTTACAGCTTCCTGTTTAAACAGGAAACGATGGTCTTCATTGTAGCATATTTTAAAAGCCAGTGATAAACTGTAAAGATAACAAAAACCAAACTCTTCCATCAACACAATCCACTAAACAGAGACCACAAAGTTCTCTCGACAGAATCGCACTGTGCGCAGTTGCAGATCCACCACCTGGCATGTGTGAGTGTGTGTGTGTGTGTGTGTGGGCGTGTGTGTTTACGTGTGTGGTACCATACACACACCTGTTCTTCCCTCAGCCCGGACCCCGTCCGCCCCCCAGCACCAGGCCTGAGCCCTAAACAAAGCTTCTCTCTGTACGGACATGGACACTGTTTGATTCCTCGCACGGTTCCCCCAACGCTGCCTCTGCTGAAACCTAAACACGCTGCATGCTAAGGCCGCAAAAAAGACTGTTTAAGAAGTACTGGGAAAAGAAAGAAAGGCCTTCCCAGGGACTCATCTGGTTCTAATGCAGGGCCCGCTGGTGTGGATTACAGGCACATATTACAGGAGAACTCAGGCTGACCCCTCATCTCTATCCCAGGGGAAATGGGAGCCAGCCATGGTGATGGGGGGCTGAGGGTCCGGGGGCCTGGAGAGCCGAGGGGTGAATAGAAGCCTGTGGGCAGGCTGCCACCCCACATGATTGGTGCCCTCCTTCAATGAGGGAGTTTCTCTGAGATCTTTTCAAAAACCCTCTATTGAAAGACGGAGGGGGGGGGGAATTGTTTTTCCCCCTCACCTCACAGTGACACTAAAAAAATGTCATCGCTTCAAATGTTTCCTGTGGTCTGTCGTAACTTTAGCCTCAGCATGTCATCAGGTCTTTGATAATCTTCAAAGTAATACTAAAACATGCTTGTTTTATCACATTCCCCTAAATAAGCAACTGGCTACTCAGCAAGCCTCTGAATTTTACTGTCCTAGCCCACACTGGAAGGGGTGGGTTAACTGCAGGGGTAAACAAGCCGACAGGAATGGCAGAATCGGAACAGAGAGAGGGAACATCAGCAGCAGCTCATGAGGCTGGCAGCAAATGTGGGTGTTTGGCCAAATAATCAGCTCAACTTGGAAAACATTCCTATTAAAGCAGGGATAAATCAAACAAGATGCAGAAAGCACAATGATCACCCAAACAGAACAAACAGGAAGAAAGAGAGGGACACATCTCTTTCTGTCTGTGCCATTTCTTCTTTGCATCTGCACTGTTGCATAAAATGTCTAAATTAAGCTTTTTGTGTCCATCTCCTTACAAACTAATTATTATTTCAAAGACACAGCTCTTACCTGTAGTATCTGGACTGTAGATACGTGGAGCAGACTGCTTTGGACACGTGGCTGGCTGAGCCAAAGTCAATGACTTTGACCCTGTAGGGCTGTCGTGACGGGTCCACAAGCATGATGTTCTCTGGCTTTAGGTCAGCGTGGATCAGCCCCAGGCTCTTCAGTTTCATGAGCGCTGTGGCCACTTGCTGTAGCACGGGTCTGATGTATTTGAGGGGCAGAGGGCTGAACTTGTTCTGCTTGAGGAAGTCGTACAGGTTCTGCTCCAGCATCTCAAATACCAGGCACGTGTGGTTCTTGTGCTGGAAGCACTCGTAGGCCCTCACAAAGTTGTAGTCATCTGCACTCTCCGTGCTGAGACGCGCCAGGATGCTGACCTCGATCTGACCCTGCCGTGCATACGACGGGTGGTTCTTTAAGATCTTGATCGCCACAATCTCGTTGGTGCCCCTCTTCCAGCACTTTACCACCTGTCCAAAGGTTCCTCGCCCCAAGAATTCCAGCACTTCATAGGTGTTGGTCATTGAGCAGAGCACCTCGTGTTGCACCAGCTGGTAGTCCCCCTCGCTGTTGGAGCCACTGTTCTTTGACGTTGCCGTGGAGGTGGCGGTGGCCACTGTAGCCACCGTGGCTCCACTGGCTGCTCCGTTCTGGATCATCAGTGGGCCGTGCTCCTCAATGATCTGCACACTGCTGTTGTTGTCAAGCTCCTCACTCTTGCGTTTAAGCCCGCATCGCTGGTAGGTATCTAGCAGACTGACCGTGCTGCGGCGTGTCAGGTTGTGAACGCCAACCCCGCCACCCAAACCACTTCCACCACCGCCACCTCCACCACCGCTGCTGTTGCTGCTGCTGCCTCCACCACCGCTGCCCAGCAGAGACCCAACGGCCCCCGAAGTGCTGCTGGCTGAAGCGACCACAATGTGGCCCGCGCTGGCTGGGAAGATGAGTGCCTGCTCGTAGGGCAGGGTGGAGCTGGCGACCTGCAGGGAGCTGTTGATGCCGAGGGGGCCACTGGCGGCCGACAAGTTCTTGCTGCTGTTGTGGCTGTAGACTTTGCTGTGTGTGCCGTACCCTGTCATATCCCAGTTACAACTCTGCTCCACCTTCAGTTTCTTCACGCTAAAGAAGGCACTTGATTGGAGAGTGTGAGGGGAGAACACTTGCACTTGCGAGGCCATACCTGTGACAAGAGGGGAACAGAGGGGAGGAGCAAAGAGGACAGGAGGGGAATGAAAGTGAGAGGTTAGGAAATTGAGAGTGTCTGAAACACGAGCAGTAGCCAGAAGCTTTAAATAAAGACAGCTTGGGTCAGAGCAGGTCATTAAAACACCAAGCATATATGCCGATGCGTCACCACGTTCACCTCTTGAACTCTTTAACATCACAGTAAAGTAAGAAGCATTAAAGAATGTTCAAAATGTGATTAAACATTTGTTGCTTGATTTGCTAAAATATTTTTTAGTTGTGCTATCATTTCTGTAATCAAATGTCAGATACTACATCATTGACATGAGCTACTTTTTATTTACTGTAATGATGTTTCTTAATATATATATTATACAACATAAATAAAAGCCAGACCAGCAGATAAGCAGGTTTAGATTGAGTAGTGCTTACGCGAACCACTGGTTCATGCAGAGGAAATGCCATTTCCCCACTGTTCCCATCTGCAGCAAAGTAAATAGGCTGAGCGAATACTAAAAGAATACCCTTTCATGAGACGCTCCACAGAGACAGCAGAGCAAAACAAAACCGTACACAAAAACAGCCCCAGAAAAAAGTCTCGAGGAATGATTGCAATTTCCTTCCCCGCTACACAACCCAGCCCATGCATTTATTGGTACACAATTACTCAGTTTAAGGAAGGTGGTGGAAGAAATTTCATTGGAGTTACTGTGAGAACAGGAGAGGGGCACTGAACTCCCTCTCAACTACAGATCCCGAAGACAACAAAACAAAAGCAAAACTGCAGCGAGGCTGTGCTCTGAACTCCTGGGAACGAGCTGCCTCAGAATAAGCAAAAGCTTCTCCAAGCAAACAACTGCCCAAAAATAGTCCCTTTCTTTATCTCTCTCTTTGCAAACAGGCTTGTTTGTAACATTGAAATGATTATTACAGCAAAAGGGAGATTATATGAGACTTGTAGTGACGCCGTGTTCAAACAGTTTCCAGTAAACCCAAAATTAGTTTACTGCTAACAAACTAAGAGCTTCCACCTGGCCATACCAACGCCCACACAATTAAGCCCTTGCTGTTGATCAACTGATGCATGAATCAAAGAATGCCACAATCGCAGCTTGCACACAAACACACACAATCAATGCATGCAAACACCCCTTAAACTTTGTTTGCTGCTGCAAAAATTGCTGCTTTTGTGTGTTTAATAGACATCTTGAAAGCTGGGAAGTTGTGCTCTGTTCAAACATAATTAGAGGCCCATTTCCCTCCCAAGATGGGAGGACTTCCATAATTGTGGGCTCTATTCTGCGGACAGAAAGCAGAGAGGAGGGGACACTTTGTCATTATTAGCCCTTTGAGTGGTGATGATGATTAATTCAGTAGGAAGTTGGCAACCCTCCACTATACTTTGCTTCATTTGTCTGTTTTAACTCTCCTAACCTCTCCTTGCTCCTCCTTTTTAGATTGTTTTAGTGCCTCTGCGGCCTTGCTCGGACTTACTAGTTATCTGCGTGGTCATCTGGTCTTAGCCCTAATGCTGCAGGATTGAAGCTGCAGTGCACATTAGAGGGCTCAATGTAAGCTTGACGGGTGTTTTGCAGAAGCTGACGTAGCACAGCACCCCCCCCATGCCTCATGTAGCACTCCAAGCTTCAGTCATGATACCTGAATACACGCTCTGAATGTTCATTAACATGTAGTCTCTTATTTTCCCTTCAAGTGCCCTCGCCTGGTCCGCTTCAGGCCAGTCCCGTAGGTATGGCTGGTCCAGAGAGGTAATGAAGATCGTCCGCTAGGCTATTAGGGGCAAGGCTCTCTGCTAATCACATAAGCTCTGAAGGCCAGATGTCACTCCTTGGATTACCAATTCCTGTGCCTGGACTTTACGCTAAAAATAATTTGAATGATGGGTTGCGTCACAGAGCAGCGTCAACAGCGTGTGACTGAGAGCCTGACAGGATAATCACAGGCACCGACTGATGGACACAAAGATGGATGGACAGACACAGAGCTGGCTTGTTCCTCTTATGGAAAATTCCAGCATTACATATCTGCCAGTGTGATTATGGATAGCTGGAGGTTTTACAAGGCCAAAATTGAGGCTGGCTGCTCTTTGCATTAGCATCACATGAATTCCTCCCCAACCCCAATCTTAGTCACTCATTGACTCGCTGTCAGTTTTACCACTGTGGTCAAAGAGTTCACTTGACATTGCCTACACAGTGTAATGAGCCGAGGGTCACACGTGTTCCCCGAAACTAGGGAAGCCTTTAAAACAGAGCGGGCAGAAATGTTTATAAATGCAAAGGACATTCTTGTAATTCAGCTTTGATTAGTTAAGAAATTCTGTACAGAAACCCCAAAGTATGCAAACACACACTACTTTGACAAACACAGATAAGTAATTAAATGAACCAGAAGTAAGAGGTCAAATGGCTGGAATGTTATCTCATGACAACATACACAAGCAACAATGTGACCAATTATACTTCGCTGGGAAAACAGCTCCAGTCCTCATGAATCACTCCTCACCCAAACTGAACTTCAAACATATTTATGATCTAGAATCTGCACAACCAAAGCCTCCATACTGTTGTCAAAGAGAAAAGCACAGTGCAAGAGACTTTCCCTTGAAAATGTCCTATTGAAGTTTATTTGAATTTCTGAACTCTATGCCAAACGCAAAACTGTAAAGGTCCATTGTTGCACATTTACAATGTTGGAATGCCTTCAGTAGCCAAGGTTTTCCATTTAGCATACCTAAAGGAACACTGTGTGTGTGTGTGTGACCACATGCTGCAATTAAGCATGCTAGAGAGGCATTTTTCCACTGTTTAGAGGCAGCATGTTGAAATGGTAGTAGTCAATGTTTTCAGAGAGATTACTTCTCTGTCAGGGGTTTGTTAATCTTCTTTTTTGGGAGGATCAGGGCCGTTAAGGATGCCATGTGAGGGTGAGAGACGCACTGAAAAGGAGGCGAGGAGAATAGAGCGCGGCCACGAGTGGCCCTCACATTCTAGCCTGTGACCTGCTTCTGTTTGCCCTCTTTTATTAAACTCGTCATTTATTCTCAGCTGACAGCATGACAGACAGTATTGATGAGGACTCCTTTGGACATCACCAAACCTGACAAGCAGCCCTTTGTAATTACAAATAGTCTTTTAATATCAAACCTGCTTATCATTCAGCTCATCCAAGACTCTCCTCAAAGCTCTTCTACAAGTCATAATTTAAAACAATTTAAGATCTGGATACAAAAGAAATGCAACCTTTTTGCAGGGTGAGAGCTAAAAATGCACAAAATCAGACCCTTAAGTTTAAATATATACTCCTGCTGTCACCTAGGAGACTATCCAGAGACAGCAGTCGGGTCTGTCTGGTCGATGTCCCCGGTGTGGATATATTTGGACTACTTCCTGTGGTCTAATGGCTACCGACACCGATGGAGATGGTCTGATCACCCTGCCTCTTTACTGGACATCCCAGTGTCTGCAGGTTGTGGATTTGGGGGAGGAGGGGGCGTGGTAAAACCAAATGGCTGGCTAATAACACGACTTCTGACTGTCTAGACAAAGTATTATCTCACCCTCTGCTTCTGTTTGCATGTGGGTGCTGGTGTACCGCTTGCTGTGCCTCCATCCCTCATCTGTCCGACAGTAAATTAAAGAAAAGACCAACATGATGTGTCTTAGCAAGGAAGCGGCTTCAATTCGCCCTGTTGCAGATCCTCCAAGTCTCTGGAAATCTTCTGGAGGAATGAACACCACTCTTCCAGGAGACATTCCCTCATTTGGTATTTTGATGATAGTGTTGTGAGAGTTCTCGTGTCAATCCGAGCTCTCCCATAGGTGTACAGCTGGGTTGACTGCAAAAGCCAGAGCATATGATTCACATCTATTCTGCGCTCATCAAACCATTCAGCGAGCCCCCATCCTCTGTATGGAGTCAGCCACAGTAGTTTTCTAAATCATTTATCTGGATCCTCTCTTTCATCTATCACCCATCTGTACATGCACACGACTTAAGTTACGTTACATGCACCCGAGCATTGTGGTCGACAAAACCACTGGTGGAAGACCTGTCGTGGGGACAGTGACAGACACTTTGGGGTTAAACACAACAGTGAACGCACCACAGAGGAGGAACATATTGTCCGTACAGAGCTGCCTAGCCTTGTGTTCCTGCGTGCTGCCTGAGCTCTGCCCTCAGTGGGGGAGCTGGAGCTTGACACTGCATGTCTCTCTCTCTCTACCTCTTTCTCTCTCTTACCCGTGGCCACTATTGACCACCCTGTCTACTTTTTTAGCTCTCTCATCTCTGCTTATTTATAGAATAATGCATCAGACAAGCTTGCGGGGGGAGATACTGTCATGCAGGCTGCTGCTCCATCAGCCTTTATGCTCATCCTGACCACAGTATTTGACCAGTTGGAATTGCCTCGCCGTTTCTCTCCGCTCTCTTACAAACACACAAAAGAGAGCAAATATCCATCTAGCATATTGACAGCCTAAGAGGCCAATATGAATGCTGTTTGACAGACACGGAACTTCTCAGCACCTAAATCAGCAGCATGCCTGCTGTAAATGTGACACTCCCTCAACTCTCCCCTTTCCTGGAAGCAAACAGTCAAAGATACAACATGTTGTGTTAGCTGTGAGATAACACGTTCGGTCAGTGCTTGTTCAAATGCAAAGCCATAGATACACAGGCAGGAACAGACACACACACACAACAATACAAAGAGGTGCATAGCAGAGCAACACACATTTACACAACACAACTCTGAACACTCAGGATCTACCAGAGCGATGATAACTTGTGTAGTTAAAGTTGAAATATTAACATTTCTAATCTAAAGTAAAGCTGAAAACTCAGGTCCCACAGAGCAACTGTCAGTAGATAAGGCGGCTGCTATTCACATTGTAAGTGTGGCCATAAAAATGGCTGGCGTGAGAAAAACATTTGCCTTGTTTATACTGCCAGGTCAGCCTAGCCAGGCGCTGAACCAAGACACAGGGCGGAGAAGAGGAGCGGGAGATGAGGAGGAGAGTGAGGGGGAGGAGGAACGAGTGGCAGAGTGGCTCTGCTTCAGCTGGATTTCTTATTAATCAAATCACGAGTGTAGCAAGTGTACAAAGCACAGCACCCAACTTCCTCCCCACCCAAAGAAAGAAACAAAGAAGGAAAGACAGAAAGAGGCCTGTGGCATGTATGTAGCCCTGCTACTGCAGAGGTAAAACGCTGAATGTGGAACAGATAAGAAAAAACTATTTGATCTGTGCAGAAGTCTTGTGTGTGGCAGCATAAAATGAGAAGGAGAGGGCTGAAAACGTGGCCGACCATAAACCAGTGGCACCTGTTAACTCATAGCTTGGCTGCAGTACCACAGACATCCACAGCATACATCAAGCTGTGCATCTTTGACTACAGTTGCACACACAGTGCAGGGCATGCAGGGACACGCACCTGATAAGCAGCCGTTCTGCAGAATGCTTATCATTTACACACAGCAAGAAACGCCCCACTACACTACACTTCCTCTTATGTCATTAGAATCAACAATGACAGCTGGACACAATGTACCATAATGAGATCGACATATGAGAACTGCAGGCTAGACGCAGTAACGAAACATAGAAAACAATGGGGGAGGACAGAGCAATGAGTACAGGGCGGGAGAAAACACTGTCCAATGGCAAATCAGTCTGAGATTGGCCAGTGCTGTATGGATTTTATCTGTGTACTGACTGTGTTGTGCTATAATTTACAGACAGAGTATGAGGTTTTAGTGTGAGTGTGAATGGAGGCCTTGTTTAATGCTCTTGCAACATTCAGCGACCTGTGGTTTTGAAAGGATGGCACTTCAATGAGTGAAGGAAAAAAGACAGTAATGTGCAAAATGAAGCACCAAAGATGCTGACGTTCACACAGGGACACACATGCCTGCATAGAAAAACACATAGTAACGATAATACTAATTACAAAGTCTAGGAGCACAAAATTCAAACTGCTATGTAGCCCTTGTGTGTCCATATTGAACTGGAATAACAAAGAGCAACGCATCCTTGGATCGCCAGGAACTGGAAGGAACATAGGGCAGTAAAGGTTCTGATAAATAACTTGGGGCAAGGCCTCTCAGGGCTTTTGAAAGCAATCAATAATAACTTGAAATCCATTCTGAAAGCAACAGGTAGCCCGCGTAAGAAAGCCAGGATCGGCTAAATGTGATTATGTCTCCTAGCTCGGGGCCGAGGCTGGGGAAAGGCTGGCTGCAGAGTTTTGGATGAGCTGGAGGTTTTGTTTTTTAATCTGATGCCAGACAGCAAGGAATTACACTAATCTAAATAGCTAGTTATGTAAACTTGAATAACAATTTCCAGATATTTGGCAGAAAGAACATGTCCGAGGTTCTGATCAAAAATCACACTTTGATTATGGCGATGTTGAATTATTAAACTGGACAGAGAGAATTGTCAGAATTTAGCTGCAACTACTTTTGTGATGCCATGAAGGCAGTTCTGCAGGTGTCTTAGTTCAGGGCCTGGCTTGATCTAAAGGTTTTTTGCAAGGTCACATTAAATGGTCACGTTGAAATAGAAACTCATGTTATGTCTACATATTTTTTTGTTATAGTATGATCATATAACTCTAAAAGAGAACTGGACCCAGCATGGAGTCTTGGGACATCCCACTGTGAACACCTGTTGAATAGGACCTGGCATCAGTGATACCATCTCAGAAACATGTCCATCCATGGGCTAGACCAAAACCATTATGTAGCAGTGCAGACGCAAGGAGCCAGGTTCCTGTCAGGTATCAATATTTAAGTCATTATTCATCCTAATGGTCAGTCAACAAAAGGCCAAGCGTAGGATGAGGTTTATAAAGAAATCTTTGAGAGATGGAGAACTTAACTTTATTTCTAAAGGATCTAACCTCTTCCTGGACACACAAATATCATTATATTCTCAGCTGAAAACAAATCTATTGACAGAGAAAAGAGCAAAACAAATCAATTTAATGTTTAAATATTGAAAAAGAAAAGCTTGAGGTTGGTAAACTACTGGTTTCCCTTGTGCTAAGAATGAGGACAGAAGGCAAAGATGGAGACAGTCACAGGGGAAGATGTCTGTTGGAGGGATCACTGCCTCTGACCATTTCTTAAAGAGATGGCATCATTGCACCACCCTTGTGCTCCACCCTGCCACCCTGCCCTGTCCCATGGAACAGACGGCTAAGAATTGGTTTTGGGTGTGCTCCTCAAATCTGGAGTTCGAGTCTGCTGCTGCACTAATAACCAACAGAAACAGCTGCAATAATGCCTGTACTGCTCGCCGTGCCCACCTCCACCAAGGATGCACCCCACCCAACACCACACGCACAGAACTCTCTGCATGTGTGCAGAATGTGTGAATACGCGTGTCAGTAGGAGCGTACCCACTGACATGCATCCATGCACGTCTAAGAGGCCGCGTGTGTGTGTTCATGTGTGTCTTACTGATTGACTGTGCTTATTGGGACTTCCTCGACTATTAATCAAAGCTTTAACATCTCAGCTATGTATTAACAACATGATTGGAAACACCACCCGAAACACACACACACACACACAAACAGAGAAAGACACACGCACACACCCAGAGAGATTAGTCTGACGCCACACCCCTTTGAAACCCTGCAATGAACCCCGACAACAGAGGAACCAGTCCAACCTGACCAGGCACCTGGGGACCAATCATATGCAAGCATCGCCAGCACTTCCTGTATTTCCAAAACACAGCTGTATTAGAACAGCAAACTGATGTCTAGCTTTTTAAAAAGAGGAATGAGTTGCTAGGAAAATGTGTCTCAATCAGGCTTCTTTTTTTATTTTCTTGTTTGCTTTGTGCACAGCTGGTAAGAGATGGCCAAAGCCTGGTCGTTACTTTCTTCTCTCTGTTGCGGTTGCAAGTTGTCAGCTTGAAACCTGGATGGCGCAGAGTGTTTCTGAATGACAAGTTGTGACACACAGGCCAGCCAGTGTGTTTGATAATTATGAATGCTGATGCCAGCGCATGAAGCCCACTCTTTACTGCCTTGAAGACGGCTATCCATCACACATCAGAGCTCTTTAGAGTCCCCACATGTTGTTGGCCTTCTGTTCCCCTGTCCCCCAAACACCCAGTACACCCCACCTCCCTATGCTCTCTGCTATCAAATACAAGCTGGGGATGGTGCACATGCCTCCCCAGGCGACAAGACTGTGTGATATTTCAGTGGAGTGTGTGAAGCTGCTGCTCGGGGCCTATTAAGGCCACAGATCAAACTAATTTAGACTACAGATGCCTTTTTCTCCCTCTAAAATGCCTCAACATGCACTCCTGCCTTCATGCTGCAGGTGACTCATCCATATGAACGCTCAATAAATTGTTTTAATCTCTTAATCTCCCTTCATCTTCTTTGTAACCCCCCCTCCCTCTGCAGCCTGTCTCACTCTTTTCTTTGACAAAGTAAGAAGGCCCACCGTGCTATATATTCAGCCTTTAAAAGATTATGACACAAGCATGTGCTCACACACCAATTTAGCAAGGCATATGTGTCCTTAATCCAACTGACAGCGTCTCATAAACATGGCTGTTGAGTCTTTCTGGCCACAGAGCGGAGGAAATAAATATGGCCAGCCAACTCAGCCCTCTGCGTCTGATTCAGCGTGAAAATCATGGCTTTAGCCGATTATATTTACAGTGTCCTGACTGTCACAAATAGCAAAACCAGGCAGGAAACGGCTATTCTGACCACCAGTTTAACACCCACATGCTGAGTGGCCGTGTGTGAGAAGTGCACATTTGAGGCGGCTTGCATAAAAAGGTAAACACCTTCAAAAGGAGAATAAGGGTTGTTGGTTTTGCAATTATAACCATTATGACAAACTTTGTTTAGCAAATTATATATATATAATAGTAGATTACACAAACCAGAGCCATCTAAGGATGTGCCAGTTTGGGTTTATTCCAGTGGTCTGACTTGTTTCTAAACTCCCAGTTCAGTAGTAGCTGAGAGGGATTGTAACAGATGGAAAAGATGAGCTGTGGGAAGGCAGTAAATAATGATTCATCATACTGTAAGATGCTTAACCGTGAAAGAAGATAGAAATGCTATTAGCCTGTTAGCCTAGCTGAGGTGTTTTTTAGTCTGGGCTATTAAAATGTAAAAGGACCTGAATGAGTTGCATGTAACTGAGATGAATGCCACTTAGCGCTGCCATGTTTATGCCCAAATGTCTTTACGTTTAATGCTTATGAATGCAGGGCTCCTCCTCTCGCTCTGTCTCTTGTCTCACTGAGGCCTAATGAGGTAAAAACAGCTTAGCTGGCCTGGATAGCTGTGGAGCAGCGAAGGAAAGAGAACCAGTCCTCGTAGCTAAAGGTCAACTTTTGGCCTTTTTCTGGGCCAGCTTCTCTAAAAGTGATGGCGGGGTGGGAGTGTGTGTTTGTGTGTGCTTGCAGCTGCTGGGCTCCATCAGGGGAGCTGAGGAGACGGGCGCCTCACCGGACAGCGCTGATCCCAGATGTAAGAAGGTGACAGGTTAAAGGAGACGAGGGGTGAGAGCTGTGACCCCCAACACCACCGCCACAAATCCCTCTTAGACCAGTGACTCCCCCAACAGTTCTTAACCAACCAACAACCCCCCACCCAGCCCTAAGCGCCCCTGACCTCAGGCACTGCCCCTGAGGCCCGTGGGCCCCCAGAAGAGAGTATTCATCTCTCCACCCTAGCTCCACTGCCTCCTCCTTCACGTTTTCAATCTCTGTCACTCCCTATCTCTCTGCCACTCTCCCTCTCACTCTCTGTCTCTCAGGCTGAATGGAGGGGTCAGTTCAAAAGGCTGCCAGGCAGAGAGCTGCTGGCTCGTCCTGATGTGCCTGAGGCTTTGAAGTGAGGAGTGGATCTAAAAGGTGTGCAGCCTGCTTTTTATGCTGCAACACACTTGGGCCCAGAAACGTAAACATGGGCTCTTCCTCAATTCTGTTCGGTTATGTTTAGAATAATTGCACGAGAAGTGGACGAGGAACATTTACAGCTATAAATGTCACCACTGTTCCTATTTTGTGACCACAGATGCTCTTTAGAGCTAACCAAACAGCTTTTCAACTTACAGAATTAAATGATAGGAGTAGTAAAGACATATTCCTCAAACCTTTACAAAAGATGCTAAATTTAGCTTTTTTTAAAAAATAAAACGTTCCACTAAACGGCCATAATCATTCACTTATGCTGCAACTGAATGTTACTTAATGTCTTCGGAGATGTTCGTGCAGCTCTGAGGAAATCTTTCGTCTAGTTCGGACCGTTTTCTCATGTCAGAGCGAGAGTGGTATTAGAGGAGCCACAGGATTGTCTAATTGAATCAATGACTTTTTAACATCTCTCCCTCTCTACATTATCCCTTAAAAGCTCATAAAAGCTCGGTTTCCAGCCTTCAGCGGCAACACGGAAATCATTTCCTATGTATATGTGAATATTTAAGAGACATAGAGACTATTTTACTGCACAGTTCTTAAAAAACCTCTGAGAGATTTCTATCAGCAAGTTTCGTCACTTCCACCTCCTGCTCCTTTTGATGTGAGACTTGTTGGTTTACTGTGCAGTGGGACTGACTTTTCACAGAGAGTCCTGAGAGAATTCCTGATCTGAAACAAAATGAAGGAGAAAAAAAAAGACGCTGCTTGAGAGGGAGGGGTTGCCTATCTGTTACGGTGACCGTTGCATATTATTTTCCATTTCTGGCTCGCATGCCGATGTGTCATCACAGCTGCTTTCACGGTAATAGACTAATGAGAATAACACAGCATGTAGAGTAGGAGAGTAAAATGATAAGAGATTGAGTAAGAAGATGCAAAGTGGAGAATGAGTGTATGTGAAAAAGAAACTGAGAGCAAATATTGCACAAAAATACGTTCGGAGGAAGCGGAGAGGGCTAAAGCTGCTCATTTCCATGCCTGTTGACTCTTTTGACTACCCCAGTTCTTGTCTATTGCTGTCTCCTTTCTGTGGTCTGTGCCTTTTTGCCTCCTGGCTCTGGGCAGAAATGGGCTCGAGTGCTCGTCTGAGCTTTGAAGTCCTTTGGTTATCAGCCAAGCGTAGCGCTGTACCTGCAGCCATCTGTGAAGAGGCCGCCAGCAGCCACCCATCGCTCCACTTCCCTTCCATGACCGAGAGGGGCCGGAGCCAGTAGGGGTGATCGGGCCGGTGGCGGCTCTAAGTCCACATTGGCTGGCTGCTCATGGTAAAGCCCATAAACACTAGAGCATACATCCTAAAAAAGTGCCCTAATCTCACTCTGTAATTCAGTCCCTGACTGCTCATTTCAATATCTGCCTGTAAACACCACCCCCCTTCTCTCTATCCTCACCCTCCCACCATGTCTCTTCCCCTCAGAGGAGGAGAAGAAAATGTGGAGGTTATGAAAGGCTTGATTAAAAACTGCGAACCATTTTTCATTCCATGCTTCATGTAATATGATGAGACGGTTAGGATCTTTTGTTTAAATGAAGTGGCTGAGAGAGTGGTAGTTGCCCTCACCATCCAGCCGTAGGACCTTACATCATCACTGTTGTCTTTGCGCCACATTCAAAGCCCTGCTCAACTTTTTTTTTTTTTTTGGCGTGTCGGGTTGAAACGGCAAACGAGCTAGTGATAAATACAGGAAGCAGCAGCAGGCCTCATCCAGAGTGTACAATGTCAAGTGGACTGTTGTGGGGGGGAGTTATCACAAACAATAGGATTAAGACCCGGGGCAAAATGTACCAAAAACAAGGCGGGGGTTTGGTTTGTGGGGGGGGTAGTGATGGCAATAAGGCAAGCCTGGGGGGGGGGGTTGAGCCAGGCAGGAAGAGATGAAGAGATGGGGTATTCTATGGGCTTTTGGGTGGGGGTCATGATTACAGAGAACAAAAAAGCTACAGTAGTAAGACCTCTTCTCAGGCCAGCCTCCAATTACACACACACACACACACACACACACACACACATAGGGGCATCCAATCTGGCCATCAGGCTGTTGCTGAAGTGTCACATGGGCACCATGTGTGCTGGCCAATGGCCTCTCAGCTTATCAACAAACAGAGCGGGATGGAAGGACAGATAAGAGATAGATGTGGGGGGTGGGGCGGGGGAAACGCAGGGCTGGTGGGGGAGGGAACAGGAGGGGGTCATTGGCGGATGATGATTGCAAAGTGAGCGTGCAATATATGGAATGTGAGCAAAATGCAGATGATGCACGGCATTATTCACATATATATATATATATATGTAAAAGAAAAATGTTTTGACACCTTCGGCATATAAAGTGGCCTTTCTACTGAAGGAATCTCTGTGTAATTACTGCTTCACAGGCCCAAGTTAACAAAAGGCTCCATTCACTCTGTGCTGCATTGAGAAGCAGTAAAATGTGAACCTTTGTCTGAACCGGGACTCTCAGAGCAGATCAAAGCTATGGATGTGTCATAAGGTGCGGAGACTCTCAGCATCATGCTTTTTAACAGATGCTCCTCTCATCCTCGCTGAAAAGCAGCTACTACGTTACTTTTAGCAAGGGGTGCTTATTTAAAATGAAGATGGACATTTATCTTGTTTTTTTTCTCTCACACTGATTCGCACTTTTTTTAGGTAATATGGTGTCCCACTGAGAGCCAGAAAATGGGTTCCAAAATGCTACATACCCCATTCAGTAATTAAATAATTAAAATACCACGTGTTGCGTATGTTTAAAGTGTTTATTCCAGTAATCAAACGTAGATATCGCAAAAGTTGCTTTAACCTTTGAATTACAGGACAGTTGATAAGTGAAGCAACTGTAAGTTGTCTGTTACACTAGTTTCCTCCTTAACAGAGCCTGGAGTCGTTACACTGCTAGTCGGAGCCAGAGGCAGCTGTTCCACACAAGCTGACACCATACGCAGTGTGAAACAACAGTGCAGAGGGGGGGAAAAAAGGCCCTTCACACATGCATGACAACCAACACGGAAATGCCTTGTGTAAGCAGTCGACAGGGTTGAGGCTCCATCCCAGCCAGCCTCCCCCTTGCACCTCGATAAAAAGGAACTAATGTCAGCAACTGATGTGGTCTCCCGCTTCAGAGCCGGGCTTTCAGAGTAGTTTCCGAGAGAGGTCTGAAACATATGGCAGAAGCACTAAAACGAGAGGCTTACTGACTGAAGAGAAAATGAGAATTGCAAAGTCCCCTTGCATCTCAACTGAATTTCCTCCACACACACACACAAATAGAGTCAGAAGAATGATGTGCTGGAGCACTGGAGGCAGTTTGACTCCAGAGAAATTTGCTAGAAAAGAGTATATGAAAAGTTGAGCCTGCTGAAATGGCCCGATGTATTCTGCTCATATACAAGGCTGGGCCTCCTGTGTCAGACTGGCCTCTGCTAACCTGTCATTTCAGTTCAGGCTGACGTCCCCCACTCCAACCCGCCCCCCATCTGTTTCCAAAAACCTCAGATCACACCTGTGAACTATTTCACATCAGAGAGAGCTCGCATATTCCCCCGTCTTCTACTGAGAGCTGCACACACAGACACACACACACACACACCTCATCTCACATAAAACTCACATCACATCTCGCACCAAAGCCTCGGCTTCTTCTGCTAAATGCTTCAACAAATCAATAGCACAAAGAATCCCTGAACACTGGATTTCACTTCCTATTCAGATAGGAAGCTCTGAATAATGCAAAAGCGATACTTGTAAAGACAGCTTATCCATTTTCATAACCCTTTCTGAAAAAAACAGTCAAGCAAGTCATGAGGTTATGCATCAGGTCAACAAACAGATCAAAAACAGCCACTGAGTGAAAGTGAAAAACTTGAAATAAACATTCACAATGGCACCTAGAAGGATTCGCAGAATGATTGCTGTTTTTTACTGACAGCTATTTTAACTATCCCTCCATCTCTTATGAACTGTTTAGCTATCCACCCACCCCAGGCCTTTCTCTTTCTCAGCTGTGGACAGTGAAGAGCTAAACACACCAGCCTGCTTGTCATAACAGTCAGGAAGAGAGACCCTCCTCGGTTCCCCTGACTCTGCCACGGGGTGCGGCCCCGCCATGGCCCCCGAAGGCCCCCGGGGTTCTTCCTGCAATTCTAATCAAAGTTTAAAAAGCTGCAACCTTGGACTCTCAGACTGGGTCGTGGCCTGTGAGGAAGATATCAATCAAGCAGCTCCAAACAAGCGTGATGGGGAACAGGGAGGGAGACAGAGCGAGCGGAGGAGAGTTTCTGAGAAAGTCCTTCTGTCCTCAGAGGAGTAACTTCCCCTCATTCCCCATACCTGGAAATACCACAAAGTAATTCAAAGTCGCATTAACACATAATGGCCGTGTGGATGGATAAAACATTAATCTGCCTGTGATGCTGCAGCGCCTGTCACCACCACCATCATCATCATCATCAGCCTCTGAGTCATACTCTGTCCATTTTTCCAGGCAGGAATGAATGAATCCTCTCTGGGATCATACTGGTTGACCTGTGAGAGACAGATCTGCTAATGAAGTTGCCTCACTGCCCGGTGCCCGGCTCCACAGCTGTCTAATCCTCTCTCGCAGACCTTCCCCACAAATGGGTGACGGCACATGTGTACAGACACATGCACAGATAGAGACGTGCGCACACGCAGGCGCGGCCACACAACACCCATATCTAGCCAAGCAAGAGGGCAGGCGGGCGGGCAGGGTTTGGCTGAATATTAGCTTTTCCACAGCTGGGGGCTGCTGGACCTGCTCCGTTCATCAGACATCCATCAAGGTGTCAGTTTGGGTTATGAGACCAAGCTCCCAGGGTGATCAGACCACTGCCATGGCTGCCAGCAGGGCCCGCCTGATGGCCTTCTGTCTGGGCCAAAAAGGACCAAAGGCAAACAGGAAAAAAACACAACCAATAAGAACACGGACACAAAATCACACTATCTCACAGCCTTGTCTAAGGAAACAGTGACTACAAATGTGAAATCAAGTTCAGCAAACTAAAGCAAATGCCCCCTGTAAAGTGTTTTTTCCTAAACGTGCTCGACTTTAAACTATCAAAGGAAGTAGTTAATCATATAGATTCAACTTATTAGTTGCCCTGTAGCTAAGGGTGAGTAATCACCATAATAGCCAGTCTCAATGTACGTAAAGGACCCCCACCCCTCATACCCCCCTCCCACACACACCCAAAACCTATTTTCCACCGGAGACTTTGGTCATTTCCATGACTGCTCTACATAACAGCCCTCTCCAACACTGAGGAGGACAGGCAAGGTAATTAATTCCCCCTGCCGCCTCTTTCTCTTCCCTTCTCCTCCTCTCCGTGGCGAAGGGAAAAGCCGGGGAATGTAATTTACACTAATTACCTTTTGCATAGGAGTCTCATTTCAACTTTCCTTTTCATGTTGAAATGCCGTAGTCTCGGGCTATGCCTCTAAGCTTCAACACCCCTAATGAAGAATCACTACAACATTCCTATAGTGACATAAGAGCACTTAGTGAGGAGTTTGCAGCAACCGTGTTGGACTCCATGACACTGTATCTTCTGTTGTAGCTCATTACGTAACATAAATATTCCTATTATAACACACTTTTGCTGGTGATGTTTCCACAGTGTCACTTTAAAATATGTTGAAGTGTTACTTTGTAAGAGTTCTGCTCCTTAACAGCAATTATGACCAGACAAGAAGGGGGTTGGTGGGGGGTTCCCTTTAACACCAGCAGAGGGACTAGAGAGTAGAGCAGAAGATATTAAACATGAGGCTGCTCAAAAATAAATATTGGAAACGTGAAGGGTCATCATTTGCTTTGTGCTGCTATGCACTCTGCATAAGCTTCTGATCAGCATGCAAAAACCCCTGTTTCCTTCATAAATGCTGCGAGAGGGCTGTCTGTCCTGTTGTGTCATCTGTACAATATACTACTTCTGACCGATGCATTACTACAGCCGAATTCAATCGAAACCTAAGCTGAAAATTACACGCAATCTTGCTCTAATAACGCCCCTGTCTTATCATAAAATTTAATTTATTTGTATTATTTGTGTAGTTGCGATTGGACCATTCACAGACCCCCCCCCCCCGATCATGCACGGATTATAATGGGCCGCTTGCATTGTTTTACATTCATAACCCACCTTGCAACGACATTGCAAAGCAGACGCGTTGTTTGCAGGTGAATTACTCTGTTAGAATAAGAAAAAAAAGCAAACAAATGCATGACAGCAAACAATTTAGGGGAAGCATGCGGGGTTTGCGTTCTCTCAATTGGATTAGTCACAGCTACAATGCTGCAGCGATAGCGAATCTGCTGGATTTAAGCTTGCCTCTGGTTTCCGGAAGAAAAATAATAACAGTGACAATAAAACAAACATCTGAATCTATACGCCGAGGCTTTGGAACATGTAAAGTCAGTCAGTTGTGAGATTTATGGGAAATAATTGGGGGTAGAAGAATGAGAGTGAATAGAGGCGAGACTCGGACCGATCGGTCTCCGACCTTCTTTCATTCCCCCTGCTTCTTTTAAACGGAGCTACAATTTCAACCAGGAACAAACATGAGGACAGAACACAACATCCCCAGGTGTCCGCACACATGTAGATTGGTGTGTGTTAAACACGGGCTTGTCTTTTGACCTTATTCGGTGAGGGTTTGCAGCCTTATCAGCGCTATTTTACCAGGCACAGCTCAGGCTGGAAGCCCGATCTGACTGAGTATTTACTGATATTCCTCAACTGTGAGCAAAAGCTCTAACGTTGGAGCTTCACGACCTGCCTGGGCAACATCTGGGGAAAACACATTATAATGTAAATATATGTTTGACGATCGCGAGTGAAAGAGGAGAGCAGTGCAACGCATCTCCGTATCAGCCGCAATTCAGTGGCACCACAATTGATACAGTAAGACTGAGTGCCTGAGCCCCGCACAGGAGGGGAAAACAGCACATTTCCACAAGCATCTTACCTTCGTATACAGGGGCCATCGGTGCAAGGGTTTCTGTTATTCATGGCAAAAAATAAAGCGAGATTTCTGCTCAAAACTCAATGAAAATCTGCCATCTTGAAACACTGATGAGAGAGTCGCCGCGGTCTCCTGCATTACTGGCCCAGTTCATTAGTGAGGAAAATGCTCATAATTCATATCCAGGCGTTTTCAAACGTGGGCTCCGATGCGAGGGAAGCGACGGAGGAGAGGCTGTGCAATTCAAATCCCGCCTGCCGTGTATATCTGGAGGCTCGGGTGATGAGCCACGATGACAGGTTTCCACTTCAGCTATTGTGCGACATGTCTGTGGAGTGAGGAGTCTCTGCAAAAGTTGCAGTGGTCAGAGCGCAGCGAGTTTGGTGTACAGTGAGCGAGTCGACCGACGAGCGAGTCGATGGAGGCGGCGAGGAGGTGCATCAACACGGACTCCAAAACAAACACCGGAGTCAAATCGTCATCGCCCTCACCTACGGAACAACACAGCAAATATAATAGTTACGAACGAATACACGAAGCATTGAAAAAGTAAGAAAACGAGGAGTAAAAATGTTCAATCATACAACAATTAGTCAAGGCAAGTTTATTATTAATTTCACATTTTAAACACAAAGTAAGGGAATGTTTTCAGTAAAAATTAAAGAATATTACAATAAAATTGGATTAAGTAAACTGAAATTAATTTTAAAAAATAATGTGAAAAAAACACTAATAGACAAAAAACCTTGTAAACTGGAAATCTGGTTATAGTGCACTTATTGGGCAGTTTAACCCATCTGTTAACAGCCTACAAAGGTATGTTATTTATTTATCTGTTTGTAATATTTCTTCTATCTGCACCTTTTTGAATGTGAAGTGTCCTTTACCTTTAAATTATCAGCCTATATGTTTACACTTCGGGCTGGACGTGCACACTGAAAAAACAATAACAGTTAAAAATCACGTCAATACTTTCACGTCAGCTTCTACCATAAGTGGTTAAAGAAGTAAATGGTGCCATCAGAGTTACACTGCGCGGTCATTTGGATCTGATGTGGCTGTTTAGGTGTCGTCAAACCGCCGCCGACGTTACTCGCAGCCGTGCAAAGTGCATCAGGGTTGGATGATTCTGCGGGTGTTTGGTCATGCCTTGCGCGAGGCTGAAGCGCTCCTACAGTAGGCTACAGTATGACGACATGAGATTTGCACAGAATGAACTGGAGCGGAATCGGATTACATAGGCTCACACAAATGTGAGTAATCTGTCATTTAGCAGCGACCCCAAAATGCACTCACAGCAATATGCGCACCAACCTCTAAATTAAACATGTCGATTCGGACACGTGGCCGCCTGTTAACATAGCAGTGCATTAGAACAACTTCACCTCAAAGCCTGCCAAAGTGCACTTAGCACGAAAGCACATTTTAAACCAATACAGGACTCATTAGAAGTGTTTTGAGCTCATCGGTGTGTGGCACAAAGACATTGAGACGTATTTAAAAAGCACATCTTTGAATCACAAAGTTGCTCTGGGATGATGCACCCATCAGTGATGAGCTACCGTCAGCGCACACTGTGCATGTCCTGAGCTTTGCATCGAGTTATGCAATTCACTCATTCAGTTGAAGTATGTCACACAGCCTGCGGCCTGCACACGCATCGTATAGAGCTGACCGCTGCACGTCGAAGTAGTGATGTAACCGCAGGACGGGCTAAAAGAATGAGGTCTAAGAGGCCCGCAGGGCGCTGCAGACCTGTGTTTGTTTAGCATTAAAACGCCAAGAGATGCAACTCTCCCATCAGCAGTGCATTGTTTATTCATGCTACTTCCTCAACAAAAAAAACACTGGAATGTTACTTATGGGACCTTCTGTGAGGTGAACTGCTCAATACTGAGAGTATACTGAGTCTGTAAGATAACATTGGAACAGTATCTATTTGTTATTAAAATTACTTGTTAGTTAATTAAATTAATTGCTATTAAATTAATATACAGTATGAATATGTAACAATAAGTATCCTCACCACATGTTTTTGGCCCTTAATTATTTTTTGAAATATCTCATTGTATTGTGAGTCTTTAATGTGTCTGTTTTATAGGTTTATATTGCCACACGTCTTTTTGTAAGTGCAGTGAGGCTTAAGTATAAACAGACCAACAGGTTGTGCGGAGCTATGGTAGGGATTAGGCATTAAAGAAAAATGCTAACTTGTGTTTTTTAATTGCCAGCTTTACAGCAGTCTGCCAGACTTTCTGGGCGAGGAAGTCTGCGTGTGTGTGTGAGGTATAAAGGCATGTAAACAGTACAGGGCCCCTCCCTCAGAACAATCAACCCTGAAACAGAGAAACGATACAAATCATTCTCCTGTTTCCTGCAAATCTGAGCAGAAACGTTAGATTTATTGCTACTCTATGAACAAATAAATGCTGTAGCTATTGTGCCTCCCTTAGGCCTTTCAGTCCAATTATAAGAATGGCCAAATGGTGCAGTGAAACACATCAGTCTACTCCTCTCATTTCCTAAAAATCCAATTATCCAAATCCCATCTTTAAAAGAGCTTTACATTTTACTTGTCATTCTTATTAATTATATTTTACTCACCATGTTTACTATAAAGATTCTAGATGTGGTGACACATCTTTACACAGTTTAGTCCAAATTATGTGGAGATTAAAAATGTGAACACACTCAATCATTCAGTCATTCACTGCAATGCAGAACTTGTGTTCAATCGAAACCACGCAGTAGGCCAGAGGTGAAGCAGGATGTAACTCTGCAAAAGGCATTCCCAAATAATTTGGGAAATAACTTGAAAAGTTCAATATCACTTCCTAACACGTTTTATGTGAAACTGGGGACTTCTATAAAATCATTCTGACTGCTTGCGTAAGCTTCTCCAAATAGCTTACTTCTATCTCTACCAAAAAAAGGTAGTTTTTAATTATAAAATGTGACTGTTCATATAATAAAATGTGATCGGTAGAACGGCAAGCTCCTAGCTGTGAAAAACAAGATGTGCAACAGGTAATTAAACCGCAGCCACAGAACATCCTCTTCAGAAAAATGATTTTTCCTGCTTGGTCATTTTTCAAAAAGTGGACAGCAATCGTGGCCAGATTTTAAAATAATCCTGCCATGAGTGTTGAAGACATTGCGTGTGACAGACGAGCAGATGAAGGCATGTTGAACGAACAGACTGACAGACAGACAGATGGTCTGGGGGCAATTACTTTGGATTAATGCATCTTCCCTCCCCCAAGTTCAGCATGGAGGACAATTATGACTGGCGGGCCGGAACTACAAATCCCAGCGAGTGACACACAGGTTGACGTGCAGCCCGTGGATGTATCCAAGCAACAATACATCCAGCAGATTAATATAAATAAGTGAAAGGTTTTCAAAACTAGTTAGGAATAATTACCAACATGTGAGGATTTACTATCAAACATTATTGCTTTTAACTTATTACAGCACACAAAACTTACTTTGAGACCAGTCTCTTCCCTGTGCCTCTCATCAGTACCATGTGTTTAAATAGAATAAAAAAAATATAGTAATAATACACAATAAATCTTTCAGCTACGCATTCATTTTGATTCAAATTTATTTTCTAGCTTTTTAGATTTACTCCTTTCAATAAAAGATTCTGCATATTTCACACATCCACAGGAGAACATGAATGGATCTGGTAAAACCTTACTGGATATGTAATTGAATACAGCATGTAGGCATCAGATATCAAAGAGGAACAGTGTAAAACTGTGCTGTCTTATGACCTGCTTTTTCATTTTCCTGCTCCTGTCCAGTGTTTTTGGGTAACGTGTCTTCCCAGGTCACTGCAACAACAACCTCCTCGTGAGATCTGTTTTCAGTCTCTGTTATATGACACCACATTCTCCGGGTGACTAAACACTATAAACTGTCATTAAGTGGGGAAAAATACGGAATGTACGCAGCAGATAGAATTAAAAGTACTGTAATTATGAAGACTTACAGAGTGTATTTACTCACATGCAAGGTGCACAGAGTGTTGGACGCTCCTGTTTGTGTTGACGCGGGACAGAGCAGCCTGCAGAGTTAGAGGACACACACATTTTACCACATGGGGTTAAACACAAGTTAAGCCAGGTTAGAGAGTGGTTGTGTCGAATGTAGTCCAAAAAAGCGCCTGAACTTTCATTGGAAACGCAACATGAAAATAAATATTGAGGCTCCTCTTTTATTACACATATAGTCTGTACTTGTGCGTCATACTCTGTTGGTTACCAGTCTTTCATTATCCTGGGTTGCCTAGTACTTGTTCAGGTGGATCTGATATGCAAAACTGAGTTATGTACTCAACCTAGTATGAATAAACACAACAATAAAACAGTAAACGCCACACATCTCTCATTATGTTCATTTGGACTTCATGCGTACTGCTTTGAAAATGCATTTTAAGGGGTATCAAAGAAACCCAGACGTGTTTGTTATGTTTTCCCTCTGCCCCTCCTGTGTTGGTGGAAAACATTCACAGTTGCTGCTGACCTCTAACCTCTTGTATAGCACTGAAGCAGCCTCTGTGCTGAATCAGACCCCTCACTGCAGTACTCCACCGTTTAGTCCCACAGGTCCAATTATTACCCCGCACATATTAGAATCAGGGTTGCTTCTTGGTTCACTGACATAGATGACATCATTGACTCTTAAACTGGCATTTCCATGGGAAAAACAATCGCTTTTACCCAAGATACACTGGGACAAAAACAAACCCGACTGAAAAAGAAACACCCTGGTAAATTCCTGTTTTGTGTTTAACATGAAAAAAAAAAAGCACACATGAATATTTAAAATAACATTTGTAAGTTAATGAGCAGGTAATAAAACACTGGAGCCCTGCAAACATTCCCTGATGCGGTTGTGATGCACCGGTCATGAGCATGTTTCAGATTCAGCATTGGAAAACCTGATTATTTTAATGAATTTCCTCTCGACGACAATTAAGCTTCATAATTAACTCAGTAAGAGGTACCCACTTCTATGCTTGAGTGTTGACTTAAACCATCTATTTGTCTTATAAACACTTCTGAGGAAATCTTTTGAAAAAAAGGGGAAATAAAACTATTACAATAAAAACAGGCCCGTCGAAGTTGCATGAATGACAGCTCTCCTACACAGAGCTGTGTTTTCTTTTGTGTAAAAACCCTTTCGTGGTTTTTTTGTTGGTATGTACGGGTGTGATGTTTTCCCTGCTTGTGAGAACTGGTGGTTTACCAGGCATCTCGGCAGAGTAAACAGAATTTAGATCGGCCTGACAATGATTTTGGCATTGACTACCTTTTTGATTGAGCTATGGTATTTCTTTAACAACAAACGAGACGCATAAATTACAACCCAAAGCTGTAACCGATTATCCCATATGCTTCACATGCACCAAAGCATTGCAGCTCAACAATCAAGCAATTTGTCGTGCCTTATAAAATCTAGAGCATGCTGAATGGTTTCTCTTTCTCTTTTTTTTCATTTTTTTTTGAGTGTTCAGCAGTATGTTTCTCAAAATGTTCTTTTTGTGTTGCAACGTCCTGTCTCATGTCTGTCTTTGCCTCCTCAGCCCTGCCCTGTTCTTGCCACTGCTCGGCCTGTAATGGTTTTTGGATGTTCCTGTGAGGTTTATCATTGACACGATGTAACTGAGGACGGGACGGACATGGCCTCCTGGGTCACAGTTGGAGGGGAAGGGTGGAAGCTCTACCAGGCTTCAGACAAAGCTGCTGGAACAAATAATTGACAGGTTGCCTTGGAAACCAACCAACTAATCTGCATGAGACAAATCAGCCTTGTAGCACAGCCTAAAGAGGTGTAGCCTACATTAGCAGAAAGTAGCATTTGCTGTCTTCATTTCAAATAATGAAAGGTTGCTTATTATATATGCTACAGGCTATGACTAATAAACTTTAAATATAATAGCCAAGTCATCACATAATCATGAGAATCACCCTTCAAAATGTTGACACATCAAGAATAAAGTAGCTCTTGGTTTTTTTCTCCTGTCATATGATCTCTTTGCTTCACACCACACTTTCCTTTGTCTTCATCCACATGCCTTCCATCTGCAGTAACAAAAAGTGTCATTGACATGTACGCGACAAGGTTTTCACCACCATCTTTTTCTGTATTCTTTGCATCCAGGAGCCTTGGTCAAGTCCTGGTATTGTGCCACTAAGGGGAGTTTCTTCCATCACTGAGGCTGTAATTGATTTCTAAATGTATTCCATGTCGAGGCCGGCGGGTTGTCCACGTCAATCAAACTCTTCCTCATCTTTCTGGCGCTTTCTACTGGTGGGTAAATATGTTCAGCCTTGAGCTCACTGACAAAAAAACAGTGGCGACCAGCTGATGGTGGGTTCAATGGTCTGAGCTGGATTTTAATGGGCACTGCTGGTCAGATGCTGTTTACTGCTCGTAACAGATCCGATCACTGATGCTGCTAAACCAGACAAAAGCAGCTATTTATCAAATACCACTCGATGTCAAAATGGTGCCAACTCATGACTAGATGATGGCGACGATGTTTAGATGATGGTGTTTTGACAGTGGCTTTAATGGGTCATCAGCTTGACCATCATTTAATGTTTTACAATTTGTTACAAATTGTTCCTGCACACACAAATTGTGCAACATTAAAACTTCCTACACATACAGATCTTTAGTTAAAGGGTCATGTTTTTCTGCTGAGTACATATTGCACAACATGAATAATGTTGTGGACACGAGTGGAAGTCCTACTCAGTGATGTAACCAAAGCATTGCAGTGGAAATCAGCAGCTAGTTCTCTGTTTGACCAGGAGGACAGATAGTGTACAACTGTTACCAGGCATGCTACTGCATGCTTAAGCCTGCACAGCACTGAATGGACTATTAAGAAGCCAGAGGGTTAATGCTCACGAATTGATGTGGACAATGTAAAGTGAATGGGTATAATGTGAAAAACTGGTGTCTGTGGGAAAATTAACGGGGCATTCCACTGATTTTCCACACAAAGGCCAGTTGACTCATCATGGGGAGTACCACTCAGCCCGTGTAAACAGTAGTACAATGTCTTCTGTGGCTGTGGAGCTTCTTCTGAAACCTGAGAGAATAACCCTACTGATGTCATTGGGGTGAATTCAGTTAGCTAGAGTTGGACTTGAGACTTCAAATATTTGACAAAAAGTCTGCGCTATAAACTGGGGGTACTGAGTATCAGTGCATTGAGAGTTGTCATATCCACTGTTTTAGAGAATATTACTGGAGTAATCTTTCAACTATTGAATTTAAAAATATCCAAATATTTGATCGTGAAATTGATTATTTGGTGCTATCGTTTAAAGAAAAAGCTATGTTGTCAGCTGGGAGATGGGACCTAAAGAACAGGTAACAAGCTCTGATCCATCAAATCATTACTTCACTTGCTCATGGTGGAACTGTTCGGTGTAATTAATAGTAATGAGTGTGGTCTAGACCCGCTCTGTTTGTAAAGTGCCCTGAGATGACTTTGGTTGTGAATTGGCGCTATATAAATAAAATGGAATGGAATTGAATTGAATTGAATATCCCATCAAAACCATTATCTGTCATGCTAAAAGATGGGCCAGCAAAGAGTACAGAAAACAGTTGTACCATCTGTGCTGCAGATGAGAACAATATACATATCTTGAGTGTGCTGTGTTAACCCTTTTTGACTCACCTGGTTTTGACCCCTGAAAATGAAACTGAACCATGGATGCCAACAGAAGTTTCAAATGTCAGAGAAAGCCTTCAAGGGGAATTCAGACTCTAAGTTCTAGCATAATCTGCACGGCCTGACCAAAATCAAAACCACTACATCTGTGAAATACCTTTATTGAATTAGGTTTCAACACACATTACGTAGAATCAGCATGTACCCCAGCCGCACACTATCGATCACACAACCGACAAAACAGGAAAGAGCGGGTGCAGCTATGCTCTCTCTCTTAATCTGAGTTCTGCTTTGGTGCTACAACAAAGCTTATTTGCAAGCACAGTGCCTGCCACGTATGGTGTGCCAGGTTTCAGCTCCTCTATTGTGGGACGAACATTAACCACTTAAGATGTAGCACTTTTCCTCAGCTGGCAATAAGATGTGTACACTGTAAGTGCTTTTGATCCAACTTGTGCTGCTACTACCGAAAGAAGAGTTTTTATCTCCGCGTGCCTATGCGCACACACACACGGGGACGTCGGCACACATGCACGGGCACACATACGCATGTGCAGAGAGAGAGAGAGGGAAAGAATAACCGTGTCCAGAGCGTGTAAACTCCTGTCTGTTTGTTAAGCTGCCGCTGTTGTGGAAGTTATGTAACATGCTATCAATATAAATGAAGATTTCCATGCTACAGCGCCTCGGTGATGTACATGTGAGCTTACGCTGAATGACAGCACTGTGTGTCAAAGCAGCTCTGACCCCAAGATTCGAAATGACAGGGTTCAGGTAAGCGAAGTTCAGAGACAAATAGAGAAGTACGCCCACACTTTCAACTTCAGTCCTCAACAAAACAAACTAAAGGTTGTGTCCTTGAAACTCTGCCTGTCAGTGGTTTCTCAAGTGCTGTGGGCCTATGCACCACTGTTTCTTTCTAGTCTGACATACTGAGCAGCACCAGACGTGCATGCTCTGGGAAATCTGAACGCTTCCCCAGTTTTCACAGAAAAAAACCCCAAAATGCCTCTCCTCTTCCATTTCCTTGAGATGCATGCTCTCACGGTCTACACACCAAAGCCGCCACAGAGCGTTAATGATCGTTATCTCGAAGTGGCTTAAATACTCAGCTGAAGCAGTTTAGTACACGCACACAAACACAGAGGTAGGGAGCTTTTTCTCTCACTGGCTTGGAGAAAACATTTCCTCCCCCCTGAGGACAGGGGGTTGGGGGGCTCAGCAGAGTGTGGCAGGCAGACTGGGTTTCACACTCCTCTGTCGGGCAGGGTTGAACCCCTGGTGAACTCTCCCTCGGTGAAGGCAGAGCAGTGACTGAATGACTGATTGACTGACCCCACCTCTTGTGGACTCCCAGACAGTCCCAGCCAGGTTTGGTTGGTGGCTGCAGCACTTATGTCTGTATTGGAGATCACAGGTTAGAGTGACACCTGCTGGAGTCTGCAGAAAAATGTTGTTTTTTTTTTTTATTGTGATTTATGATTCTTGAAACCTGATAATAATTAATGTTTAACACTGGGATTTAAAATATTCTAAATTGTGTTTTTCTTTCTGTATCTAAGACGCTTCAGATGTAAAAGAAAGACAGCTGGCGCAGAGCCCTCCTTACAGTACTTGCTAAAACTAGTCAGCCACTTTGCCCCAGACAACCTACACACAACTACATCCTGTTTTACTGAGAGTAAGAGAGCGTGGCATTTGTTGCTCTGTAAATAGAAAAGGGAGGTACACTTTTATATCTCAGGGCAGTGTATGGTTTGACCAGCAACCACGTGTGTCTTTTCACACTTTGTCCTTATAATAAGGAAGCTGATAGCATGATGAATGCTGTCTGAAACACAATGTCCCATGGCACCGTGACTACCAGTGTAATCCCTCTCCTCTCCTGCTTTCTCCTATAAAATGCTCTAATGGTAACTAATCACTTAAGCTCTGCAGTATGCTATGAAACCAAAGCAGGGTCCATTCAGTGTCCCAAGGTTGCGAGTGGAACTGATGAGATATTCTCAGATGATCTCACACCAAGTGAGCTTTAAAGCTGTTTTGCTAATCCAAATGGCTCCATTTTGCTCACGGACAGAGTGACTCACGGGTCAGAAAGACAAAGATGATGCTGATCTTCTGTTCAAGAGAATGAGTTATTGAAAAGTGGAAGTGAGATTCAGTGCAGTCATGCAGTCGTGTTTTGGCAGAGCAACCCATCAGAGATTCCAGACTTTAAATTAGATCTTATGATCCACTGCAAACTGTTTGACGTAGAGTCCACAATTATGAGTAAGATAAGGTTACAAAACATGGCCACACGGTAGCAATGCGCAAGAGGTCTTTTCCTGTTTTTCCAGTGGACAGATAGGATGCTTATCCTGCTGGGAACAAGCAACTGGATGCCTCCACAGTGTAGCTGCCGAGTCCTCAGTGGTGATAAAACGCTCAATGTCCTGTCCAGATTGTTCAGGAATGTTGGAGAGGAGCTCAGCGATCCATATGTTCTTTTCCACATGGCACAGCTAGCTGCACTCTTTAGAACACATCCAAACCAATGTGTTTCATTAGAGCTGGCTGTACATGCTGCCTGTGGGGGATTAAGTCTATAAATCACAGCTGAGTTACTTATTGAAATCAGCAGCGGGCTTGTGCAGATATCCCCCTGCAAATCTGAATCGACTGATTGCCGACGTGAGCAGTTGCAAGATTTTGTTGTTCCCTGCTCTGCAGGAGTGTTTTATTGATGGGGACAAGAGTTTGTCAGGGGGACGTGTCGTCAAACATGGCATGGACAGGGCACAGGAGGTACAATCAGGGACCTGAAATACAAGCACATTGTCCAGACTCTTCAAATTAAAGGAACTGTTCCACAGTATGGAAGTGTCATCACCCACTCAAATATGACTCATCTTTAGTTGTAAGGAGGCAGCTATGTTAAAATGTTTAGCACGCAAAGGGAAAGCTATTATCACAGTTATTTCAATGGGTTCAATGTAGTCACTGAGTTAACGAACATGAATGTTAATCATGTGGTATGTAAAGTATTTAAATATGAGTAAATGTTAGTAACTTTGGTTCGTTAATCATACCGAAAATAAAAGGCTTAGGAAGAAGAATTAGAGGAAACAGGACATGATGAAAAAAACAAAATTATCATAATATTACCTGTGAATCAAGTCATAAATTTGATAAATGAAACATGTTTGGGGAAGAACATTTCTGCTCATTAAGATCTTTTTCAGTGTGAATCAAATAAAAAAAATAATAAAATTAAGATAAAACTGCACAAAACACTGCATTTTTCCAATTCAGACATGAATTTAATTCAACTTACCTTCTGTAGTGTGCAAGCAACTAAATTGGGCTACTGAGCAACCCTAAAAATCAGGGTTAACAATGAAAATGAGACTGGATGGGTCTGGCAGTGCCAAAGGCAAGAGACCTTCTCAGTAGCTCCTGTATTGAAACATACAGTGGATCATTAATATTACTATTAATGTTGCTTCAGCTTAGGACAAACATTCTGCTTTCTGTTTAAAAGCTACATGCAGGCTTCTCACACAGCTGATGATCACTCAATCTTTTTGTATTATAATAGGGAAACCATGAGTACTTCCTTTAATCACTTTGTATTTCACGTATTGTTTTCCAGTGGAGACAGGAAGAGACCTACAGACGCCCATTTACTCACTGTAAACTTATTGCATAATAGCATCGACTGTCATTGTGCTTCAAGACAAATTTGAAAAATGGAATTAAACAAGATCATCTTTTAAAAAAAACATATCTGATAAACCACTCTTACCCTTGCACACACACGCGCACACGCACACGAGTCCATCTGCGCATCTGTTTGTGTGCTAAAGAGGAGGAGCTGCAGGCCTTTACAGCCTCTGTAATAATCAGGATTTGTCTTTGCTCACAAAGGGTGAAGCCCTGACAGGGGAGTCAGCAGCTTCTGCTAAGGTGTCAAAAGACTGTGCGCATCATAAAGCCCACTGCTTCCCTTTAGACACACACACACACACACACACACACACACACACACACACACAAACACACAGAGACACGTGTAGTGGACATCAGACAGGTCTGCTGACTCCGCAGCCCCATTGACCTTCCGCTCTCTATGTGCCGTTTGACTAGTGTTGTCATTGGCTGACATGGTGAGTGCTTATTGTTTAATTGGGGCTCACTCCATGGATCACATCTATCACAGCCTCTAATCATATCACTGTAAAAAAACCCAAAAAACTATGTAGTTTCCACTGTCATCAAATAACACAACTAAATGTGATGAGTAAACTGAGATCCATTTAAAACCAGAGAAAGGATTATTTTCTAGAATGGGTGAAACATGAGGAGTGATTTCTTTCACGTTTTTCAGTTGTGTCCATCGTTGGAGACGTAACTGCAGATACTACTGATGATACTGATGAGTTTTATTGACAACTTTTCACTTGACAACTGCCTCGTAAACCACGGGAACAACGAAACTAAAGAGGCACAAAACATTGGAACATACAGAGTGATTATTGCCAATATGCAGCGTCGTTAATGGTGCATGAGAACAGTGCCTACAGACAAGCTGGTCATAGGTTCAAGGGAACAACATAGGAATGAGTGGGTAACAATGTGGGAACCTAAATATAATTTGTATCGTAGGTATTTTGAACGGGTGCCTGTAATTACAGCGTGAGTGTACTAGTGAGCAACAATCTTTGAAGAAAAGTATTGTTAACAACTGGGCGCCTGTTCTTATATTTTAGAATATGTAATTTAACAGTAAATGGGGGAAAACTGGTGTACATGTACTATATACGTAGGTTATTATAATCATACTGGTGTAGATTGATTGTTGCTGTCACGCCTGTTCTGCTTGAATGAACAACAGATCGTGGTAAGGTGAACCTGTAAAGAACGATGTGACCGAACAGAGAGCAGCCCATTATCTATTTCTGTCTTTGTCCGCCCCCCTCTCTAAATATTTCTCTTTTTTTTAAAGACATTCAGCCATCAAAAGATGAGACACTCAGCGCCTCCTAGCAACAGGAAGAGGGTCTGCCCCCCTCGGAGAGCTCTTGTTAATCTCTACCCTCGTCTCTTCCTTTATGACCACACTGACGTCAAAGGCCGGGCCTCTGTTATTGTTTCTCAAGGATTGAAGCGCCTCAAATGCGGGATTCACACCAGCGTCGTGCTTCCTGCCAACGTCCAGAATAACCGTCCTCACCCTCAGACTGGCAGGGATCGTTGAAGTCACCTACAGCATGTGCCGAGAGAGGCCGGCTTCGTGACAAGAAACCCGGCCTCGGGGGGGGGGGACTGGCTGTAAATATGGTTGTTGTTGTTGTTGAGGTGGATGATGTGCTCTGTGGGGAGGGGATACACAGTGCTGTGTGCGTGTGGGCAAGAGCATACGAGATGGCACAGGTAGGGGGGATCCATGTGACTCACAGCGAGTGCAAAGGCTATGGATTAAGGGTCACATGTCTCTTTTGTGTTGCTATATATGAAGACAGAAAGGCAGGTACGGCATGTCTTTCTGTTGTCTCAGAGTACACCTGGCTGGTGGCGCGTTTGCCTCCTTGCTGCTTATGTCTGACTTGTGACTTAATAAATCATAAGCACAACCTTTTTCTCTCATTGTCCTTTTCTCTGCTCTATTGTCTCTTTCCCCATCCTCTCCTCCCTCGCTCTATCTCTCCTCTGTGCTTTGTCGTCTGCCTCCCGTCTTTTTCGAGGAGAAACATTCCCCCCTTTTCTCCTGCCTCAGTGGTTCATTTCTGTCTTGTGTTGTTTGTGGAGGCTCAATGGAGCGTCACTTACTGGCCCCTCGACAGATTCCAGACTACACACTGCAGCTGCGGCTATAGAATAGACGTTGGAGCTGGCACTGCGTTGCTCCAAATTACTCGCTCTGCTTTCAGTGTTTAAATAATGGTCTTAGCGCAGAGTTAATGGCAGTAGTGGGAGGCCAAGTGATGAACACACTGTTTTCGGTGCAAAGTGTTCCAGCTAGTGCGAGCACAGGATGGCCTGGGTCCCTGGGTTAATAGGGACCGGGGAGTGATATGTTGTCTTAATGGAAATGAAGGCTGCTTGAGGGAGGACATTACTGTGATTCTTCCATGTGTGATGTTTTGAAGAAGTGAATGTGGCCATTATTTCCTCCCGTCGCTTTCTCTTGTTGCATCTTTGGGGGGGATGGGTATGAGAGTGAATGGGTTACAGTCAGCTAGTGCCCCTTTGTTAACGGCCTAAGCTTACATGCAAAAGGACAAAAAGCAGCACACTGATCAATGCGCATGTGTTCCTTTCATTCTTTCTTTCTCCCAAATTTTCCTTTTTCTTTCTCCACTCTGTTCCAGTGTAATTGTACATATTTGAGACAAAGTAACGTTCCTGTCGCCGTGCAGCTTTTTTTTTTTTTCCCTGTGACTTCCAGGCCTGTGTTGCGGTAAGAGATTGTTTCATTAGGGGAATATTCATGGGTGGGGAGTGCAGGCTCAGTTATTGATGCAGCTCATTGGCTTTTTGTGAGGCACAATGGGCTCTCTTGATTGATTGCGCTCGACAGCCAATGATGTGACACAGAGGAACGGCAGACATGTAGAAACTACGAGCTATAGACAGAGATAAACCCCCACTGAGTGCACACGTTCATACACACACACACACTCGCGCACACATACGCATACTGTAAGAACATGTCTCCGTAATGAAGACAGCTATGTGACGGTAATGAACAACATCTAGTCCTTTATGGCGAGGAGATTGGCCCGTGCTCAGACAAAACAATTAATATTAATGCTTGGCTGGCAATTGAATAATAGCTGAGATTCTCGCTGCTGGTTTTGATGATGAAGCACCGGGAGCAGTGGAGGGGTTTTGGGGTGAGCTGATTTTGGAGCACAACTTTTACAGACTGGATATGCCAAGCGAGCCTGGTCTGATCTGGTCCTGGCTTCCCATAAGCTTATCAAGACTAAAGCCATCTTCAATTTCTGAGGAGCAAGATCAATGTTGTGTTTAGTTTTTGTTCATTTTTGGGAGGGATTGCAGCCCGGAGCTAACCAGATTTGGTTAGAGCAGATTCCTTTGGCTTGTGACTCTGCAGTGCAATAGCTTATTAATCAGTGGAGTGTTCTGCTCTCTGTGATAAGCCTCCGTATTGTGTCTGTGTGTGTGTGTGTGTGTGTGTGTGTGTGTGTGTGTGTGTGTGTGGTGCAACCGTGTGACCACCAGCCAGGATATGGGATCTGGGGCTAAGCTAATACAGACAACGCTCCACAGTGCAAACACGGACACGTGCACACTCACACAGATCCGCTCGGTTGTGACGAGGAGCTACGTTTTGCGGTGAGCACCAGGCGGCATCCAGCAGCATCGCCCCCCTTTCCCTCCAGCCACCACCATCCCCTCCATCCTCAGCCCCCTTTTTCCAGTCTCTCCTTCCACCTCCTCTCTTGCCCATCTGGACACATCCATTTATTCATTCTTGAGTCTCAGTGGGCCAATGTTGGGGTTGCAGGCAGGCAGATCTGATCTTGGCATCCTCTTGTCCATGCGCCTGCCTCTTTTTCCTGCATGTGCGTGCGTGCAGGCTTGCGTATCATGTATGTTCGCCATCTGGGGGGCTTACTCGGCCGTGCACAAATCAATGGTCATGTATCGATGCCGTTTTTATGAGGCACTTAACAATAAAAAAGCAATAAGCTATGACATGGATAATGCGGTGGGGCATCACAGGCATTGCGAAGCAATTATAACAGCTCTGCTCCTCTCTGTTTGATTTACAGACATGCCTGCAGTCTTAAAAAGCTCTTTGATACCAACAACATTTCCAGGAAGTGAAAGGAGGATTTATAGAACTGTTTGCCTCGCTCATCCCGCGCTACCTCGTATCCATTTTCAGGGTTTTAACTGATATTGAGCTGAAGTGATATCATTAATAAATGGAGTGACTTTGCTTCTCTCTGGAGCCTGAAGTGCATTACACTCTGCCGGTTGGGTGTGTAGGTGTTTTTAAATTGTCACATATCACTCTTCACTATCCATCACAGCAGATATACTCTATGTTCACCACTAATATTATAAAACCCGGTGGTTGCATGATTGCGTGTGGGTTGATAATATTGTTTGTGGATTTGCCCACAGCTTGCCTACCCGCCGATCATAATGCCGGATTATTCATGAAGTGAAACTGCAGAGAATTACTGTGAACCCAGTGTAATTATACAGCACCTCGAATCAGCCTTATGTGGGCGACTCGGATACAAAACTCACATGACGGTGACAAAACTCCATTTGATTAAAACTTCTGTTTGCCGAATGTTTGCTGGGTTGTCCGCTTTGATCAGCATTCTGTCAATCACAGCATTGCTTTTCTTATTGTCCCATATAGATTGTTTTTGTGTGTAGGTGTGGGTGTTTTTTTTTTTCCAGAAAAGCACAATTTATTTTATTCTAATGATGAATTAAGAAAGTGTTATTACATTTAAATGTATCTTGGTATATGCAGATCTTGTTAGTATGTGGTAAATATCTCACGGTTTGCCCAACAGACGTTAGTTTTGCCAAAATGAGGTGCACGTCAGTTTTTTCGATGCAGATTCATTCTGTTTCCAACATCGTGTTCATCATTTATTGCGACAATACGGGGGAACTTCATGCAGGCTTTTAAGCACCCTATTATAAAAATAAATGGCAGTTTTCAGCTCTTGAATACAGCACTACTTTAACTAAATACTGTGCAACTCGGCATCTGTTACACAAGCAGTGGTTTTGAGGTCAAACACACCAACGGCGTGTGTTTAGAAGCACGCAGACATAGTTGGCCGTTGCTGCTGCTGTGTTGTTTTACTGAAGTGTTGGTCTCTCTCTTAATGTGCTCAAATGCACTGCATGAACTCTGGCAGCAGCTCAACCACGTACCCCGGGAGGAAGTGTGATTTATGATGATGATGAATCTGTGAGCTCAGGACTCGGTTAATTGACATTAGTGATCGAAATGTGATCCTGAATTACCGTCTCAGCTTTTGGGAAGAAAATCCAGCCTCGTCCCTGAACGCTTCTTCACTCAGGCCTGCAAAGATGATCATTACTTCCACAGGTTCTCTCCCTTCTCTTGCATGTCATGCGCCACTGTGCAGTGTTGTGGAGTATTTATCTGGACGTCCGTGCAGTCTAGAGTAGCATAAGGGTAAAGGGTTAGTTATCTGTGCAGTGCTTCAAAACAAAAGACAACAAATATATTTTGTTGCCTTTCACAACCCAGTAAACCTAATGTATTGCCTAAATTATTGCGGCTTTACTAATGTTGCATGGCCTACAGCGCACACTATACTGCTCACCACTGAGTGCAACTAATTGCCCCACAGTTGGAGCAACTGCATGCTTCATTTGCAACATAAGACTCCTGTAAGCGGCAAAGACACATTGGGTCTGTTAAACCTGAAGAGTCTTTGCTAATGTTGTCTTTGAAACCAAGAGCATCCAGTCTGTCGTAATCTAATCTGAGAGCCCTTCACACGATCTCGGCTCCCTCATCAAGGGGACACTGTCTGATTACTGCTATGTACATGCATATGATCGTATATGCAAGCTCTTATCTTTTCCATTGCAAGCTCTTGATTTAATTCAATTTGCTGAGATGATGGTTGCTGTGATTACGATTTAAAGCTATCCGACATGAAACATCTAAAACTTACATTTGGCTGAAGAAATGAAGAAACGCTGATCTTCATGAATTATCAAAGCAAATGCATTAATTATATTGTGATAAAAGACATAATTTAGTGATACAAAGTCCAGTCTGTGGATTTCTTCTAAATTTGCTTAAATCTCTCGCAGGACGAGTGGTACATCAGCTCAGGCAAAATATATGGAGGGTCCTTCTTCCCATCATTACAGCTGGCATGTCTGTACTGAATATCTATAGAACCTGCATTCTGACCCCACACTGACGGCATCTCAGCACTCCGATAAAAAGGAAACACGTATGTACTGTAGCTGCAGCTTCATCATCCAAAGCGCTGACCATTTAATTTACCTTTCTTCCCCTCTTACATTTCAGTAACCGTCTCATATTTAATTCCAGTGGTTTGCACATGGTTTCCTTGCATTAGGTATAGCAGCTGCGATGTGCGTGTTTATGCGTATTTGTGCGTCTCAGTGTGCGCACAAGTAGGTGTGACGTCCGTGGATGAACCATTGACGTCACGCAGCCACTTCTCACGCAGCATGCAACCACACCACCTCTTCTTTCCTCCCATCCCTTCCCCTCCTCCCCCTCCTGTCTATCTTCTGTCTCCTCAGCTACACTTCTGCCCTCCATACTCTCTCTCCGCTGTCCTCTGCTCCATTCTTCACATTTGATCTCCCTCTTTCCTTTCCTCTCCTTTTATGAACGTATCCATGACACAGCTTCCCTCATCTTTTTTATCACTTCACACACATCCTGCGCCCGCCCATGCCATATCCTAGACCAACACACTTCAAAATAAGTAAACCTGCGGTCTGATTAAAGGTCAAAATGCATCATTTAACCTTTAGGTTCTCTGCAATTTAAAGCTCAACACTTACGTGGACAAACAAGTTTGTCTAAACTCTTTTCTAACTAGACCTTGTTGTCGCTTCTGTGTCGTGACTATCCGATCAGCATTGCTTTGCTTACCAGTGTGCTCCTGTATTTGTATGTATTAACTTAGTTTGCTGATCGAACAATAGGCCATGCACTACGCAAAGGTGGTGACAAAGAAAAGTCCTTCAAATGTTCTGCTGCGCTGAAACACTGTAGACCTCAAACAACTCATCAAATTCATTCAAAAAAGTGTAAACCCCGCTCACTGACTTATAAAAGACAATGACCAGGATTTGTACAAAACCGCGTCTACTTCGATTCTAAAAAAAGGTGCTTAACCTGAGTTTATGGGCTTATATCCCAGCAACCTCAACCACCTCAAGTATATTGTGCTAAAGGAGTAGATGCAGCTCCCAGAGGCTTGTTCCTCATCCCTCTCTCCATCCTTCCACCCCCACTCCTCCCCTCCTGCTTTGCGCGAGTGCAGGAGATGCATCTCCCAGAGAGGTTTGTTGCTCATCTCTCCCTCTCCGCTAAGAAAAGAGCGTCTCTCTCCCTCTCTCTCCGTCCCTCCCAATATTCCTCACTCTCTCCACCCCCACCCCTGTTGCCTTGTTTTAAAGGAGAGAGAGAGAGAGAGTTGCTGGCTCCCAGAGGCAGACTGCTCATCCCTCAATAACTCCAGCTGGCTCCCTGTGGTGCTGAGCCCTGTCCTCCACCACTCAATTACTCCCCTCCATAAAGACGTACAGATGGGCTGGGATGCATACGTGCACGCACGCTCTCACATAAGAGTCTCACGCACACACTCGTGCAAGCGCGTGCACGCTTCCATCCATGCCAATTTACACACATGTGCAGCGTGCACAGCGAAAAAAGCACATATCTGTTTGCACACACAGGAATCGATACGCACAAACACACACGTCCTGATCAACCGGCAGAGCTCCCTTCGCAGGTTGTTCAGTGCCCTTCCTCCTCTCACAGACTGACAGACGGGGAGGAAGACGAACCTTTTCTCCTTCTCTTTATTTACAGGAGCCAAAATCATACATTTTTGTCTTCCTTCACCCCCCCCCCCAGCAGCTTTCTCTCTGACGTTTTTTCCCTCGTTCACTGTGCATCCACAGGCGGTTAATGAGAACACAGCACAGATTGGCTTACCTGCCTGCCTGCCTTCCTGTCTGTGTTCAGCAGAAAACAGCTCAGAGTCAGACAATGACTCACACCCAGTACATCAAAATCACCAATAAATACAGATGCACACACGCACACAGGTTAATACAGGGGCAGTACCATAGCGAATGTAATTTCCACAGGTTATAATGGGGCAGTAGCACTGTCTTGTCTATGTGTGACATTTCAGGAGGCGTACAGGTAAAAGACCTTTGTAGTGCTGCACATATAATGGTGTTGATGAGACAGCTTGTTGCCCTGCAGACTCCTTAATGCCAAATGCAGTATTAAAGTACAGTTTTCAGTCCTTCTTTTACGCTCTTGAGTTTATTTTTTATGCTTTTTTCGAATTCCAAACTACTGCTGATAATCCGCGGAGAAAGGATTAGCAGCGATTGCATTCGTCCTGCACGTATTTGAATCAGCGCTGCTCACACCGAATCGCTGTATTTCAAAATGTAAAATATTGAATAGATTCGTGCAAGATTTAAATGTAAAAAACTGTGGTATCAGAGTGCGCTGCGATTGCATCTTTGCACATCTCAGACGGCTCAACCTCAACATGAGCTGGAGAAAATGATTTTTAATTGAGTAAAGTTAATACATGATTCATCTAAATGCAGATGAAAGTTAAAGTCAGCAATCAGAGGGCACTTCACAGGGCAATAATCTTAACACGCAACACTTTGTGCTTCCCTTAATCTTGGGAGTGTGATTTTCTCTGAAGACAGCTCGTGAACCAAGTTGAGTTTAGGAGTCAATGCAAAGTCTTACATGTTTGCTCAAAAGTAACAGTTAAAACAGTACATATCAAACAATCTTTGAACCCAGAATCTCTGTTCTGTGGGTTTCATGTGATCCAGTTGCCTCTTTTGGAGAAAAAGTGTTCAAGCATGATCTTGATTTTAAACTTTTCAGCTGAGAGTTTCTTAAACATTTGTATATTTTTACCTCAGCATCAGCATGAAAACTCTCATTCATGCATTTTAAATACAATGTTCGCAGGCATCTTTTCCATTTTCATCATCTTGTAGATCCTCCGTTCGCTCTCTCGTCTCTCCTCTGTAATCTCCCTTTGCCGCCTCTGCTGATAATGCTGATGCTTATTCACGGCTTCTGTGTTACGATGATGAATTCATTATTTGGAATGTGTTGTGACACCAAAGGCTAAAAAGCGTCCATATCGCTGTCTGTGTATCTAACTCCTGTGTTGGGCACTTATCTTGACAGTTTTGACTTGGATGTTGTCATTCAAAATCTCGCAGCGCTGGTCTCAGCCACATACTGCACGCAGAGGTCTCCACTCAGACAGTCTTGACTATAACACCACCATCTGCTCTGATCAGGCTGAGATGCAGTCGCGCACATACAAACATCACTGCAAGAGGCTCTATAGGACTGTTCATTACCTCACGTCTGTTGAGTCTGTGAGCCGCATGTGTGTATGTGTGTGTGTTTGTCACAAAGGGAACCATAATGTGTGTTCTGACCTAATCTTACTTAAACTGTGTGTGTGTTATTATGCATTAAGTAATGTGTCCCAGCGTATGAGCGCTGCTTGTCTCTCCACTTCCGCGGCTGATATTTTCAGTATGTCACATACGCATTTGAGGTTGTTGTTGTTGTTTTGTTTTACTGTAGCTGTTTGCATGGCCTCTCATTTGTTGATTCTCTCAAATCCAAGTCAAGCATGGCACACATGTAGCGTTGAAACCAAGAAAACAAAGCATCTCGCTCTTTCTTTCTCTCCCTGTCAGACACACACACACACATACACGCACACTTCTCCACCACGGCAACAAGGGAAACAAACATCGTTTCTCACCCAGGCTGCGGCGCTTACACTCACATTAGACGCCAACCGCTGTGTCACTCAAAGCCACAGAATACAATCTATTGAACACAATAGCAGCTTAGTGTCAGACACAGAGCAACAGTAAACAGTGTAGAACAGTGTATTATATCTGGGGTTCTACAGCTTAATAATGAGCACTCCTGCTGAGATTATCCCACACCAAATACTGTTTATATCAACACAACATTTTACAGATGTTTTGCTGTTTTTACATTATTCAGGCCATTTTGTTTACTGTTTCTCGTGGGTTTTGGGGTTATTTGTAGCACGGGGTACTCTAGAGTGCAACAGATGCAGGAAATACAAAGCTCTGTGCTTTTCATGTGTTTATTTTGTGATTTTTTTAAAAAAAGCTCTTTTCTCCAACCAAATCAGGAGTCACAAGATTGAAACACTGCTGCTTCAGTATCCAACACTGTCCTGGACAGATTTAATCTGCTACCAGTATTGTCTAGACCCTCCCCCTCTCCACTTGCTCTGACACACTGGCCCCTGTCTCTGTGCCAGTTAGCAGCTGAATAAGCCAATTTGTCATATTCAAGCCTATTTATAATGAAGACAAGTTGATTAAGGCCAAAACCTTCATTTAACATATGGAAGAAGACGTGCAAGAGGACACTGTGTGTGTGTGTGTGTCTCACTTTTCAGAATATAGACCAGTTCTATTAGGACATTTGTCCAGTTGGGGACCAAAGCCATGTCCCTGACTGGGAAAAAGCAATTTTTTAGGGTTAGCAAGTTAAAGCTTTGGTTCGAGAAGCAGCAGTTATGGGTTAGTGTAAGTCTCCAGGAAATGAATGTAAGTCTATGTAATGTCCCCAAAAGTGACAGTAACACTATGTGTGTGGGTGTGTATGTGTGTGTGTGTGTGTGTGTGATGTATGCAGGAGTCCTGTCTGTCAATTCTGACACATGCAGTTATAATTATCACACTGTCATTAAAATGACTCAGTGTGAGTGCCTGGCAGGCTGCTTTATTGCCGAGTTTAATCTATGACCGGTTCACATCTCATTATTAATATGGTAATGGATCTCCTTGAAGAGATTAAGGGATGGAGTGGTTGGTGGTGACAGTAAAAGCTATTTTAGATTTTAGAATCGGAGAGGGCTGGGAGGGAGAGGGTGGGGGTAGGGTGGGGGTGGGGGGTTGATGGTGCAGTAGATGAGTGCTGTTGCTTTAAGTGGCGTGGTTTTTCATGGCTGCTGTCCTGTTTTTTGTGATTTTTTTAGTTGCTGCGATGTGTAAAAGTGCACTTTTACGTGATTTGTCGATAAATATAATCTGATATAAAAATTTGTCACTGCGGCTGTGAGTGCCTTTCTCCTGTGTTCTTGTGTACAAGCTGGTGTCTTCTGTCCAACAGCTTTATTTGCTGTCTGTAAATGCCATCACTGTGTTCTCCCCTTTAGCACACAGCAAGGAAACGCATCCGGTAATTGGCCTTTCATTGGTCAAGGTACCCGCTGCCTCTGCCTCTGCCACTGCTTCTGTATTTCTTTCTTTTTCTTTTCTTTCTTTCTTTTTCTTTCTTTCTTTCTTTCTCACTCACTGCAGCCATACGAGGAGCAGCATTACATGACTGAATAACGTCCTGCCACGTCCTGTAATGCCCCTCAAACAAAGTCCTGTGCAGAAGTCCTCCGAGCACGTCCAAGGACTTGCACGTCAGCAAAAACTGTGCCGATGTGTATGAATAATGCATGGAGAAGGTTTTAGGAGTCTTGGGGTTGGGGAGGGTGGGTTGAGGCGGTGGGTTGCATTCCCCTGAGCAAATAAATCCGTCAAGTGTCATGATGTTACGTGTTTATGTGAGCCGATGCTTATGTAGTATATCCAGGATTAGATGCGGTAATGTTGGTTGGAATTTCTCCCTTGATTTGCTTTTGTGCATCACTCGCCGGGACACCTCTGCACCTCTTTCTTCTAGGTATTCAGTCTTCCTCTTTTCCGAATCATAGCTTTCCTTGGCAACACGTCCAAGTTTCGGCAGGTAGGATTAGACTAGAGGAAGGTTTGATGTAATCTCCAACATCTGCTGCACATTTCCATCCAACTTTTTTTTCCTCTGGCTGTCTTTTCTTTTGTCTTTAGCAAAGCATTTCACCCATGTCAAAACTACTTAAGTCCTTGAGTCAAAACCACACAGAGACACACACACACGCACACACACACACACACACACAAAGGCATATCACCCCCTAAGGTGAGAGAAATCTTGCTTCTAACATATTACTGCACTTCATTAGATTTGTTCATTAAAGAAGGCTCACAAGTAATGACTTTTTTGCACCATGTGACCGCTAAATAGATTACAGTATTGATAATTGCATTAGTTTTATGATGAATATGTAAAAAGTGGAAAAGGAGAGTGGGCGTGTTTAATATTGCAGAATTAATAACGTTTTATTTCGTCTCAGCCTCAATTTCTGCACGGTGACTAAGACGTGGAGGTTTTTCAGCGTCGTGTGTTTTACTGGAGGGATTATCAGCTCAGATATAGAAAATATGCCTCCCCTAGATGAATAATACTCAGGCTGTTATCGATGATAGAATGCAATAACAGAGAAAGATAAACAGATTTATACTCTTACATATGTGCATAGAAATATTTTTTTCTCATTACATTTAAGCTCCGCTGCAGACACTTTGTCCTGCTTTGGTCATAACAGTAGCTTTTCCCATCACCCCTCTGTGCCTCAGTCTCAACCTGAGCTTTCAGTTTCAATGTCAGTTTGGAATGTATAGAGAAAAAAGAGCAAGCGGTGATTATACTATACAATTATGAGCTAATTATCATGAACATTAACAGCGTTAAAGGATGTCATTAAATATCTTGTGTACTCTTTCTTTATGCATCATGTTTTACATCATTACATGTCCAGTCAGATCAAGTCTGACAAATACAGTCACATCGGATGGTTCCTATGTATGAATTGAATATCTTACAATATTTCATGCATGTTTGTGTGTTATGTCACAAAGACAAATAAATGTTTACAGGCCGTTTGTAATCGGTCTGTTTTGTCTTGCGGCAGCAGCCTACAAACTGAGTTGTTTGGTACATAAAGCCTTAAAAATATTAATTCTGAGTGCAAACATACTAAAAAACTATTTTGTGTGTGTGTGTGTGATTAAGGCTCCTTATGTTATTTATTTAGTGAAAGGTTTGGCATCTTTCATTTCAGTGCTTACCCACATTTTACCACTTTTTATATACATTTTTTGATTGATCAAATATGACTAAACAATACTTTGATTGAGTGATTTATTATCTTTATTATGATTTATTATCTTACTATTGTCATATCTCAAAGTTTGCAACCAGATTTTATAAACATTAAAGAGATTATATAAAAACACGGCTCATTGTCACTTTCTGTATTTTCAGCTGTTCACTTGAACAATTGATCTGTTTGTGTTTTCACATCACTTTGTATTTTCTGGGTTTGAAATACAGTCCACACCACATAGAAATATACAACAAATGACTGTCTTTCAAGTTTTTAAATTAATATATTTTAGAAAAATTTCTTTTCTTTTGTGTCTGCGTGTGTTTTTGTCTACAGTATTAAGATAAAGACTGTGCCTTTCCTGGTCTCTCCTGATTGCGATGCCACAGATAAAACCTGTCAAACAGACTTTTTGTCCTCCTGATACTTGTTTGTTATTTATTGAGTATTTATACAGTCACAACCTAAATAAAGTCACCTTCTTGATGTATATTCAGGCTCCATTTGTATCGCAACTCTGCGCCTGCACCCACATGGAAGCTGTTTGCTTTTGTCTCAGCAACATGTCCCTACACAGGCGTATGCAAATAGAAAATCTAAATAAGAAGCTATGACCTGGAGTCCAGAACAAACTGAAGAAAAGGCAATGAATGGAGGAGTTGTGCTGGCAGTGGGTTTGGCAAAACGCAGCAGTGGAGCCCTCTTGCTGTGTGGTGGCGGGGAAAGCTGTGGCTGTGACAGACTGAGAAGGTGTTACTGCTGCTCCTCTACAATTTCTAAGTCTATCACTCAGAGAGAAAAGAAATAAAATATATAACCCATCCATCTGGCCTTCGTGGAAGATGATTCAATTTGACCAAGCCCTTGAAAAACACAGTTCAAATGTTATTTAAAGATGGCAGGGATTTTGTGGTGGCAACAAAGGGCCAGCATGTGCACCTCCATCCTTTCAGCCTTCTTTACATTCATCAAACAAAACGGGCGCGGCAGAGGACAACAAAACACCCTCATTTGACTGCACTTGTTTCCAATGCAAATCGGGCGATGTCATCCTTACACCACAGCGAGATATTGTTTCATGTAATTTAAGGCGAATCTGAATCAGGAAACAAATGAATTTACAGCATGTCACCCCATTTAGCAGAATAATCAGATGTTCAGACTCATTACAGGACTAAATGACATGTTAAGATGGACATTTTTTTTGCGTAGTGTGGGTTCATTCAGCCTCTAACCCACTACCACCCCCTCTGTTCCCTGAATACCCAGCAGTACATTAGTCAGAGAGCTACTATTACACAGTTCCACTTCCAAGGAACGGCTATGGTGAGCTGAGTGTTACAGTAAGCCCCCACAGGTTTAATGGCGCAGACTTCTCTCACCACCTCGCCAGTACATAGCCAGCTCTCTCCAGGAGCACCAAGGTCACATTAAAATGGAGGACAAGGCAGCCCCCACGAGTGCGTGTGTGTGTGTGTTTGTCAATTTGTGCATGTGTGCGTGCCTCTGACTACAAAGGCAGAGGAGAGTCATTAACAGGGAAACAGAAAAAAAAAAGAAAAAAAAAGAGGGGTGAGGTTTTCTCCCTGAAGCTCTCTCCTGCTTCCCCTCACCCTAAATGTGGCTGAAAGAGAGGTCTCGCCATCCACAAACACGAATGGAAGTGTCTAATCCCCCTCGGTAAAAGAAATTCCGATAGGACAAACTTCAGATCATTCTGCGTTGCGCGGAGTCAAGAGTGCCGTATTGATCTGCTCTGTCTGTGATGAATCCACAATTAGAGCCATGGCAGGCCGCTGGGGAGTCTGTCCTCTGTTTGATTGAGCCTGCCCTCTTTGCCTTCACAGCTACAGTATGTGGATGAAACATTAAGCAGCACGGCGAGAGCTGTAAGTGCATGTGTGTTTGTGTGTGTGTGTGTGTGTGTGTGTGTGTGTGTGACAGCTGTGGGCAGGCAGGAGCTACTTCTTGCTTCAGCGAAGACAGAAAGGAGAAGAAATGAAGACAGAGGCGATAGATCGCCAAGATGCTCACTGACATTACAGACAAGGAAGGGGCCGAACAACAAAGAGGGACAAGGAGACATTCCTTGTGGCTGATGTAGTCCTACAGAATGAGGGGATTTGGGTGGCAGGTGCACACCTCTTGAGAAAGAGACCAAGACATTAAGACCAGGATAGAGGGGACTGCCAAATGATATGGGAAATAGAGACAGTGATTCCTAGAGAGAATCATTTTAGATGATGTAGTTCAGCAATATGAGGCCATGCGTGACCTGCGGGTGTACGCCCCCTTTATGAGCTGTGGGTGAGATGGTTTGGAGGGGTTCAGCCTGTAGGAATGCCAATGTCAGACCTCAGCAGTGCACAGAGAGAGAGAGAGAGAGGACATGGGGTGGGGATTCGTTGGTGGGGGGGCATCCTGCCAACTGGGTCTGCAGCTTAATTAACTCTAAAGCAGGCGAGCTGCGGGGCTGCCCCGTCGCCTTGCATATCAACGACCTGAGCGCTTTTTAAGCACCTTAACAGACAAGCCCTCCTTTGTGAGCTGGAGGAGTCTATTCAGACCGGGCCGGTGGAGCCCAAGGAGCTCCTCTCTTGTCTCTTCTTCCTGAGATGGGTCGAAAAGTAAACATTTCAATGGAGTTGTGGTTCCAGTCTGCTGAGAGCTGCGCCATCACTGAGATTCATTTGGAGGTGTTTGTGGCCAAAAATGAGTAAAGCAATGAAGCAAATTTGCTTCAGCGGCAAAACTGGTAAAAGTACAGATTAAACCAGAATTAGAGCAGCCACAGTGAATGATGAGTTATTTGTGCATCTGTTCTTATCTTTGAGAAGGTCAGAGCAGGGCCTGCCTCCTCCTCAGACAAAGCTTTCAGTACTTGTTTAATGCAGTGGCGGCATCAAGTCAACTAGCCACTGACCTCTAGTGGCCTGGGATGGAATTAATCACTTACAATTAAACCCTCTAATTAGAAAGAAAATGAGGCTGATGGTCAAGGGGACTCTAGTTTGCCTTTTAACATCCTACATCAATGTTACCTTACACTGAAATTGCACACAGCTCAGCAGGCCAAGAGCACAGCGGGTAGTTTTGTCTTTTCCCCATCTCTCACCTGCATATCTGTGTTTGTAGCGCGCACACACATGCAAACACACACACACACACACACACAGCTCATAGAGCAGCAGTGCAGAGGTCAGGACTGATATATTCTGCTGAGAGCTCACCATGATCTGTGATGAGAGCAAGTGGGATTATTAAATTTGGACCTGCTGGCTCCTTCAGGCTGGCTGGCTGGCTGGCTGACCTTGAGTTGCGGGCTGGCCGCTAGCATGATGACTGGGTTTGTGGCCATTGACCACTCAGCAGACTTATTGACTACATGCATGTCTGCAGGGAGAGCTGGCAGGCTGTTTTGCTTCTTTTTCTCTGAAATACTGACTGACTGACTGCCTGGGAGGCTGATTGATAAGCTGCTGATTTGTTGGTAGTTGGCTGACTGACTAGCTTGCTTGCTGGCTGCATAGCTGTCTTTCTGCTGTATATTTCATCAGGCCATCAATACCCTGGCAGCTCTACTGTTACACAGCCAACACTTCACACACACCTGCTCTCACCAGCACACCTGTATCGCCCTGCAGAGTGCTGCTGCACGTGTCAAGGGTGCAGATGGACAAACCAGTCTTTTGTTCAATTATATCTTATTTTATCATACGTATCTCACATAGAACCCTCTGGGCTCGGTGGCTCATTTGCACCGAATAATATCTCGATTCTGGTGATAAAACTGAACATGTTAATTGGGTTTTTTTCATTCATTTTTTCATTTGTTCATTCACATGTGCAAGTCACATGTATCTTTTCGTATCAAACAAAGAAAACAATTAGTGAAATTAATTACAGCAATAAGTAGAGACATTTTACCTGAGAATTAAATCAGATTTAGCATTTAATGAATTTGAGCAAAGATGGTAGTTTGTTTTATCAACTTGAAACTCCTCTGAGCAGCATTTGCATCAGCACCTGAGATCAAAATAATTAATTTTCCCTTTAAATTTGATATATTTTTTGCCTTAAAGTTGTTTTATACAGGAATAAACAAGTATTATGTTAGAAAATTGAATGGCGCTTTCATTTGATACAGTTAAAAGGCTGAATAAAGTATTCTCGAGTTACCTTGACAAAGCTCAAAAGACATAGAGTATGAACATCTCTATAGAGCAGTAGAGATTTTCATATGATAATACCCACACATACGGTGTGCCATGTAAGTACCAGCTGAGTTAATAAAAGGCTTAAAATGACATTTTGGTGCAGAAACTTGAGATCAAATCATAAAGCAGGACCCACTTCAAGGCTCGTACTATATGTACTGACAAACAAATTTACATTCAATCATTTTTCTAGGAGCCTCACACACAGACATAAGATACAAGGATACTTTAAGGTACAAGGATAATTTATTCATCGTTCTGCAAAACTGGTTTGTAACTTGAAATGCAGATGGTGGTCCCTTTATTCTCACTAAACAAAAAGCTTCACTAAGAAATTTCTGAGCTTTGCTGATCAGACTGGAGATGTGTGGTTCTCTGTGATTCTGATTTCCACGAATCTAAAACTCTTTACCTGCTCTGCCTCAGCTCCACTGATGTACACAGGGATGTGTGTTTCTGTGTGTGTGTCCTTGCCTCCTTTTAAATAAAACTAAATGATCAGCGTCTTGATTTTTCCTGGCGATGCACAACAGGTTTTTCGTGGTTTACTCACCAGGATTTGTTGATGGGTCGTAGTTGGTATCCTGTCATGGTCTGGATTGCTTGTCTCGTGCCTCTGGTGTTGCTGATGTTGAGATCTCTGCTCACATCTCCAGTTCGCGTCGTTGCTCCGGCATGATTTTATTGCCGTTGTTTGATGCCACTGTTGATGTACATTCATGTTGATGTGGTGGTTCTCCTGGGTGGCATGTGCTCTCTGAACAGCCCTGTAGACTTTCTGCAGCTTCATTTTCATCAAGGTGCATTGTGTATAAGTGTGCACAGAGCACACAAACACTCCCCTTCTTTTGCCTCTTTCCCTCCTGTGGTATCAGGTTTGGTCAGGGGTCATCGCTGATGTCCAGTGCTACTTCTATTATAATGCACTCAGCTGCCTGATATCAGCAGAACCTATGGAGACAGTTACAACTTGGACTTATAAACAAAATGTATGCTGATCAATTCAGCTGTCAACAGGAATAATCTCTTTAAGGAAATTATCTCATTATTTAAAAACAACACTCTATTCTTGTGTTTCGTCTTGATGTTGGATTTTCATGTTTGCAGCTGATGCTCATCAACACAGTTTTCTCTATCAGTGACCTCATGTAGGTAGGTTTATTTAATACACACATGCAGTGGAAGAAATAGCAAGTCCAAATAACGTGAGCTGAAAATCTCCTCTACTCTAACGAATAAGACGCGACTAAATTGCATGTGCACACTTACTTGTGTTTGCTCAAAGAGCACTTGTCAGGTATCAGAGTGCATCACGAGTAGCACCCCACCATGACAGCCTCCCAGTGGGGACACTGGTATTAAAGTTCCACACTCTCCGATGCTTCGCCTGATCAGTCTGTCGTAGGAAAGACGGGGTGCTTAAAAAAGGCAGATTTCTTTCTTAAGAACACATCAAAGCGACCAGGCCTGCTCCCTTCCCTCCTTCCACACACTTCCGAGGCTGAAGAAAGAAAACAGGAAAGAAAGCAAGGTTGGGAGGAATAAGCGCAGCAAATTGGGTTTGCCATGGCTGGATGTGATGCCAAGACCGGACGAACTAAGTCAGAATTCAGGGATATATGCCAAAAGAAATTACTACAGCTCTCAGTGAGCGTAATCCACCACTTCAGTGTGTATTTCCCTTTCTTTTCACCGCCAGAGAAGCTCATGGCATCTTTATTGAACTTCTGCTGTGTACAGTATCAGCTGTCAAAGCATGAAGCCCTCAGTGATTTTCTTTAACAACTCTTTGAAAAAAGTTTATGTTTCTCTCTGAGGGATTTATAAGTGCTGAGGTGAAATTTGCATTGATTTGAACGCTATCAGGTGGTGCTGCATGTCTACACTATTAAAGCTCTGCAAACAGGAGAGCAGTGAATAAGAAAATCCAGTCAGTCTGGGATAAAACAAACTCTCCTTGAGGTTTGTCCCTGCAAATTACAACGTACACTACCACCTTTAGCTGTTCCAACATAAGCAAAAAGGAGGAAGAATAGGATCTTATAATAATAAATAAAGGCATACAATGTTAATGACCTTATGTGGCATTTAACAAAGGCCCAATTCCCCGTGGAACAGCTCATTATAGTCATACTGTTTAAAAGCTGCTGACTCACATTTGCTGCTCACATTAACTTGCAGGCAACTCTGTGTCCATAGCACCTTAATGAATAAAAGTAACTGTAAAATGAACAGGATGCTCTGAGAACTGTCAGTCCTTTACTGAGGCAGAGCTTTTGATTCCTAATTTGCGTGGGTGTGAGTGTGTGTGGCCCACCAGCAGTTAGAGGGCAGCGTCTGCAGGGGGCCTGTGGATGAGCATCAACGTCTAAATCAGTACTGACAGCCTCGCTGCTCTTCTGAAAGTGTGAATACAGAACCGTGCATGGACAGCTGAAGATCAGCTTAGCCTGTGAAGGATTCTGCGAAGGATCCATTTCCAAGCGTCTCCTAGAAAAAAAAAAAAAACATTTAAAAAAATCTCTGGAGTCGTCGCTGGTTATCTTCACACCTCGGCTATGAAAATTAAGCTTTTCAACACCATCATGCTCAATTAATTGTTAGCCCAAATTGCCTAGAAGATTATATATCCAATTATCACTTCAGCAATAAATGGTTTAAATTACCTACGCATTTCATTTATATTTTCTTTCTCAACTCAATTTTCCATTTGAAATTGATTCTCATTTAAAAGGCTCCTGAGAGTAAAGGAAGTCTTGTGTTACCTTTTAACCTCAATTTTTACGGTTAAATACTCAACGCTAGATTTTTGAATATTAATTTTAGCTGAAACAAACTGTACAGTAGCTCAGATGTTTAACTTTATTTTATATTTTATTGCTGAATTACATTATTAGGAATTGCCTAAAATCAAAGTTTCAGTGTACAGTTGATGATTCAACTTTCACTGGCTCATTTTCCAAAGGATTGTTATCAGACTGGCTTTACTGAAACACAGGTTAGTTCAAAAGCCCTGAAGTTGGACTCATATTAGCTGATTGGCAGCTATAACATTAAACTCTAACGATCATCTCCTCCCTCTGTGGCCCTTCATGTTGTTGATTTTACTTTAAGATTAAACAGTTATCATGAATGTGTTTAATATGTCTGTGTAACTGCTTAGATTCACTGAGACTTCCTCAATCATAAACCAAATCTGTGAACCATTTGTTATAAATGGTCAACATCTTGACAGAGTCTCTGACTGAACTAAATTCTGTGATTCGCTCCTGCTTGGGTCTGTGTGTGTCAGCACATACATGCCACACATGTGCATTCATGTGTTTCTCTGTGTTCATCCTGCAGGTCAGATCAATACATCAGGGACTGGGATTTGGCCTGTTGTATCAGATACTGGTTAGTAATTCACCTACTGTGTTATAATGGCTTGGTTTATGCCCTGCCAAAAAGTTTAGCTTGGTTAAAGATCATTTGCCATTCTCACATTTCTCTGAATGTTTATACACCTGTTGAAGGTCAGAATGCTGCTTTAGAAACTTGCCATGCTGACCTAAACAAAGAAGCCCTCTTGGCCACAAAATTGTCAAGAGTTATAGAAACTGAATATCAGCACAAAATATCTTCTCTCAGCAGTTTCAGTGTAAAAAGATTTATTTTCAGGCACCAAAACAGGTCAAACCACTGTGTGTTTATAATGTCCTCAGACTCAAGGAAACCACTGAACTCTGGACTGAACAGTATCACATCAGACTAAACACACAAGCGCACACATGCACACACACACACACACACACACGGCAAGAATATATGAAGCCAATGCGTTTAAAGTAAACAGCATCAAGAGTCTACAGCCAAGCTAGCAGCTCTGTAACACTTTATGTAGGTACTGCAGTTGATGCTAACATCAGCATGCTAATATGCTCACAGTGACACTGCTAACATGCTGACATTTAGCAGGTTTAAAAGAGATTGTACCATGGTCAGCATCTTATGTTAGGTGTTAGCATGCTAAAATTAGCTAATGGCATTGACACACAAAGTATAGCTGGATGATTGGGATGTCAATAATGAACCAAAGAATCGAACACTGAGACATTTCATTAAGACACAAAAATGTCAACTTATTGCCGCTAGATAAAAAATCATAGTGAGTAGGATTGTCTGCCTGTGCAAAATGTCATGCCAATCGATCCAATAGCTGTTGACATGTGTCAGTCTGGACCAAGTCCGTGAAGCCGACAACAAACATGGCAGTGCTTTGAGCCATGCTACTTGTGTGGCTACGAGCAAAAACAGAATGAATGGTAGAATCAAAACTAAAAGTAAAGCAATTAAGCCAAATAGCGTCACAACAAAACTACTCGGTTTCAATCTTGCAAATTATGATTAGGTATTTAGTGGTAGTCTTCAAATGATCCATGAAGAAATATCTCATTTAAAAGGCCCTAGACTACACGGAGCCATGGGATTCAAAAGCTGCAAAAGTGTATTTCTCTCTGAATGAATTTTATTCAAAAGCCCTACAGCAAACAAGTATCACTGTGTTATTTTCTCATACAATCCCAAATGAAACCCTCTCCAACTTTTTCTATCAAAGCCAGGGAGCATCAGTGTCAGTGCGTGTGTGTGTGACCCTGCATTGTGAAAGGATGATGTGTGTTTTCTGTACAAGTTCACGCTCTGTGATTTCAGAACAGTCTTTGGGGCTTTGGCGTCCTCATCCTCAGATCCCACAGCTGAACCTAATACAGGGGAGCGGTGTTTGGGGGGAAGAGGGCAGGGAACAGAGCGTGAAGGAGCAAAGCAGGGCAGCGCAGGGTGGAGGGGAGATGGGTGGATGAAAAGGAGAGTTTGAGGAGAGCAGAATAGAATCGAGAGAGGCAGATAGAAACAGACTGAATAGAGGAAAACTGAAAAGATTGAGAATAATATGGAATCGTCAATATGCAACAATATAGTGGAGTAAATGACATGTTGGCTGGACAATAGCAAATACAACAGAGATGAAAATGCAAAACACAAGCGATCAAAGCAGAGCAGAGGAGAGACTGGGATAAATCAGCATATAGCAGTATCCCGGGATGCCGCAGTCACGGCTAACGATAAGCTGAAACACACATCAGGCAGGGTTCAGAGGTCACAAGGCCATCCTGGCTTTCATCATGCTGTGTATTGGTACAGCGTCTGTGGAATGTCAAAGGGGGATGATGCTGGCTGGAGGAAAAATCAATGTACTTTGGAAACACTGTTTGGTTCCTGCACTTTGTTTTCAGTACACTCTCTCTCTCTCACACACACACACACACACAAGCATGACGCAGACCTGTTTTGACATTTTACCTGAAATGAATCAGTCTGAACTGTGTCTTTCAGCTGGTATTGTAGGAGGCATCTACTTTAATTTCCTATATGACTCTCCTTTAATGAAACACTGGAGGAGCTGCAGGGGGGAATTTTCTCAAATAGTGCAAAAAATTCAGGCCTCTCTTTCTGTGTACGTACAGATTTACTCGTGAATAAAGCCTCACGCTGAACGTACACTGTGTGTTGAACGTGAGCTGTTTTTGAGCCACAGTACGTTTCGTTGCAGCTTTTCTTTCCTCAGACGCTGAGAGGAAAGAGGAGGCAGCATTAAGAGACCCATAAAGACTCTGCGGAAATTACTAAAAATATTAAATTCCCCACTGGCTGTTGTGTACAGAGGAACTCTGAGCCGAATAACATTGATTTAGTTAAGTCAAGTGAGTGAATTCACTCTAGTGTAGAATGAAAATTGGCCTTGTCCGTGCTTTACTTCTGCAGCTGTCAAATTCAAGTTGAGTTACACGGCCAGAGAATGTATGTGACAAACAGCTTTATTTGTTATTGTGCTGTTGATGGCCTCTCCTGTGTATTCAATCTCTGCTTCTAAGAGGAGTCATCACAGAACCTTATATGGGTATGAGTATCACACGGCTGTGGAGACTTAAAGTTAGTTAATATGGCTTCATTTGAGTGAATTAATTACAAAAGCCTCATACCCGATAAATAACACTCGTGGATGTGTTAATAGGATTGCCATGATAGCACGCACAAAGGAGTGGTTGCAAGTGAGCATGATAGCTCTTTTAACTTAGGAGGATCAGATTATTGATATGTTGATTGACAGCAAGACAGACCAATCGCTTTAAGTGCAATCCTCACTTTAACAATGAATGGGATGCTGGCACTCTGCTGGAGTTGTTGCACAAATATGTAACTGGGTATAACACACAGAGTAACATCCATAACAGGATACTTGTGTGAAAGTACACAAACCTATTATTGGAAAATTTTTGTGGGTCCATATTGAAGGCAGAAAACGTGGCGGCTGAAGCTTGCTGCAGTTTAGTTTGTATTCCTCCTGAGTTCTGCTCTCCTGTTGTATTTCTGTCTCCGAGGCCCAGGGATGGAGGGATTGAGGATTTAGCGATGATCAAACTCACTGGACTGGACAGGAATAACACAACAGGACTGGCGCTCTGACTCCCCCATCTATTGTCGAGATGATCTGACCATCTGGGGTGCTGGGGCCGTGGAATGAAATAATGACCCGGAGAATTGCCGATGGAGGAGGAGGAGGAGGGTGATGGTGGGGGCAACAGAGGTGTGATAGGTGGGTGGAGGTGCAGACTGGATGGCCGTTTTTCTATTTCTCAGGCATCTGATTCCCCCGTGTAATGTGGACACAATTAGGAAGAGGAAACATGTCCCAGAGCAGCTCTCTCCCATCCTGCAGGATGAAAGAGATGAGAGTGACTTCTGCCTCCTCAGCGAACAATGCTTCTTTCTCTTTACATCCAACCATCACCTTTTCTCCACCTCTCTCCTTTTCTACTTCTTCTCTTTCTCTCGCTCAAAGCTTTTTATTTTTACAGGCTTTCTCTCTGTCTCGTCTCCCTCACCCTCACAACAGTCATCCTAAGTCCTCTGTATTCATTTCTTTCATCGTCCACAGCTCTGACACCCATAAATATTCATCCATCCTGTATTTATTTTAATAATGTGATTCTTATATGCACGTCCACATTCACATGCTCATCGAATGATCATCTTTCATGTCCATTTACATCCACGGCAGCTGTTGCACCTCACTGTTCAGCGTTTCCTACTTGATGCAGTGCTTTTTGATACTGAATTCAAAATCTTAGCCATGCCGGAGGTCGTCAGCCCAGACGCCTGTGACGCTCTGGGTCCTGATCTGCATTGCTGCTGCCTTTTTAAACAAGTGGAGCAATCTTGCAAACACATTCTCAGGGGGAGTATGTGTGTCAGCCAGTGGACTAGAGCTGCACAGTAGATTTACAGGGTGTGAATGTGCCAAAAATGACACCTTGTCGCTTTCTCATTTGTCATTTAGCTAATACTTTTTAAGTTCCAGCTCATGTCAGCCAAAGAGGTTTCTTTCACCACTGTGCTGGGTTTCAGCCTCTTTCCTCATTGCCACTGTATCACTCTTGCTCCCTCTGTCTCCTTGACCTCTACCTGGGTCGCGACGCCATGACAGAGTGCCATTTGACGAGGCCTCTTTTCAGACTGGAACATTCAAGTGGGGATCTGCTGCTTCCAGTCCTTTCACAGCACTCGTAGTCTTCCCTCTTCACTACATTTTCTTTTTCTCTGCCCCTGTGCGATGGAGAGATAAGCGGCGGCGACACCACAGACCTTTGCGCCTCAGCCCTCAACATGCTCATTGTTTCATTTTGCAGGTACAACACACTGCAGCTTTCAGTTAATATTCATGTGGCAGGAGCTCATGTTAATAAAATGTAGCGCATAAACATGGCACAATCTTCTTTCAGCAGTCTTCCGCTGCTTGCATGAATAGGGAAGTTGTTTTCATGACCAGTTCACTGTACACAAATGTGCGGCGCATATTGATTTTAATGCTGATAATAACACTGGTACATTAATGTAATGAAACAGCAAACAGCCTTCTAGCCTTGAAGAAAGTAATTCATTTTTATCTTTTATTTTTTTGCCTCTATTGTTTCCAGACAGGATTATTTAGCTGTAAAATAAAAAGAGGCCAACCACAGTGCTTGGGTGAGCTGAGCTGAAGGCTATAATTACCCAAGAGACACAGGGGGAGAGGAGAGAGAGGTGGTCATTTAGATGGGATGTTAATTGTAATTACCGTTCTGGTGGGATGTCGCCATAGCAACCTTAGCCACCTTTAGTCTCAACCTGACCACAGAAATTGTGTGTGTACGTAGGAGTGTGTGTGACAAAGATTCAGACGTCCACAAACTAACACTCAGAGTCCATTTCCAACGTCCAGCTCAGGCACCCCTCACTCAGGCGCATAGATATCTCTCCTTCTCTTACTGATCCACCTCCACCAACTCCTCATGTCTTCTCTGTCCATCTCACTCCTGCACCCTCCTTCTTCTCTCTCACTCATATCGCTCCCTCACCACCCCTTCCCATCCATTCCTTGCTTTATTCTCACGTTGCTGCTCCCTCAGCCCAGCGCTGACCCAGTGTTTTGCTTTCTGCTCCGCTGCTTCCTCCTCTCATGTCGGTCGTTAATCATACACAAGTAGTTCATGGACAGAGTGTACTTGGTACTTGGTTTCTGTTTATGGCATATCAACGAAAGGCTCCTCTATTCTCCACATTCACCACGTCGCTGTGTGTGTACATGTGGGAGCGTGTGTGTTTTATCTCCTGGGGAGTTTGGTCGAGAACTGTACCTGTGATTCATGCCATGCGAAAATAACTCGTATAAGGAAACAAGACAAGCTGGGAGCTCTGCACAACACCACAACTGTGGTCAGTGCAACAAGAGTTAATCACTATTTACTAGTTGTGGTTTGCATTTGGGATATTGCATTTCGTCTTTGCATAGAGCATGTTTTTCCTTGGCTGATAATAGTGGTCGGCAGTGTGTGTATGTGTGTGTTCTGTGCAAATGCAGTGCCACACTGTAAGCAGGATTACGTTATCTTTTGTTCATTTTGCACTCTTTGTCCAGCGGATTAATGAGACCACCAATTACCACTCGGTCTATGACATCAGACTTTGAGGCTGAGTCGACACACACTCATGCTATCTTTCTCTCGTAGCACTGAAACTGCGATCCAAGTTTTAACATGGGAGACTGATCTCAGTGGTAATGATCTGGAGTGGTTATAAAAAGCATCTTAAATGGACCTTGCAATCCCCGCCAAACAAACATATTTGACTCAAATGCAAACGTTATCTTGTTGCCCAGTGCAGTTTCTGTTTACTGCTTCATGCCTGCTTGCTGTGTTTGCGGTGTGACATGGAGCGGCCAGTGGTCAGGACTGCGTGCAGCCCCAATGTACACTAGATAGGTTTCCAGCGCTACACATATTAGCTTTGTGAGTCCAGCCACTTGGCTGCAGCTAAATACTCTGTGCTTTGCTCCAGCATATTTGGATAATTAAGCAAGTGTCACACCCAGTGAATTCAAATGGGGGACTACAGTTATCTGTTTTAATATTGCATTACACAATGAAGTGAAATGTAGTGTTACAGTAACAAAACTCCACACTCAACCGCCATCCATTACTACAGCAGAGCAGATGGGTAAATTAAGATGGACCCCCCCCACACACACACACACACTCTGAACTGGGAGATGAAAGCCTTCCTCACAGACCTGGTAAAGGGGGGTCTGCTGTAATCTATGAGCCAGCTAACAAACAGCTACAGGGCACTTTCAAAATAAAGTACTAATATTTGCTTATTTTTGTCCTCAAGCCACAAGTGATTGGTGAGTTAATCATGAGTATCAGGTTGGGAGGTGATTAAGTAAACACACAGGACCAGAAGAGACAGTAGCTCGCTAATAATTAGTGCTGTTAGATGAAGTCAAATAAGCAGCTGCTGGAAGATGAAGAGTAACTTTAAGAATAGTAAAACAGAGTTTTACAGACGACACCATTATATGGATTTTACTACTGGCCTGCTTGTTACAGCTGAACAGAGCGACCAGTGGAATAAGAGAAGGGGGCTCAGTGTTTCACCTCTTGAAGCCAGATGGAAGAAACTCCTCACTCAACACTTCTGGCTGCAGCGTTAATCCCAAATGAAATGTCATGAATATTCCTCACTGGAGAGATTTTCAAGGACCAGTTTCAAATGCCGGAGAAACCAAAATCTAGTAGTAGAATGAGAGTAGGATACTATTGGGAAAAAGGCAGAGGAAGGGCTAATGTGAGATCTGATGTTAAGCTACTGAAGCTTGGACCTGGAGGGGCCAGACTGGATTCAAACAGCTTTCACAGTAAGAGAAAGAAAAGCTGTGTAGAGATCAGGATAAAATGTGATATCAATAGACATCCAGGCAATTTCAAATCGGAAAAAATGTAGCAAAACTGTTGTAAGGTCAATGACTTTCTGGTGGCAACAATATATTTCATTTATAATATAAAAATCTGCCTAATTTAACAAAATAAAATGGCTTATTCAGACTCTGTTCATTTTGTGAAGATAGAAAATGAGTGCATGAGACACTGACACTGAGGTCAATAGCATCAAAATGCCACGCCAGATAATCCACATTTCAAGTCTGAATGGAAAACTACCACAAAAGAATAATGAATCCACAGAGCCAAGTTCCTCATCACGCTGCTCTACGACTGTACTGTACTGAGACCTGCCTGCCTCATGATTGATAAAGCGATTGATCTGCCTGTCCAAAAGAAAATAAGAGAGTCCACTGCCTCGAAGAACCTCTGCATTGGGGTTAAAAAGGGGCCAAATCACAGTTATGTTTTATGAATCTTAGTTTAAAAAAACATTTAATTTATATCCGCCTTGAGTTAAGCGCACCCAGAAAAATATTTATGGAACATGGGCATATATATGATACATGATATATATAGGGGACTATATGAAACAACCTAAAACTTGATGTATCTGTAAGTACGAGTATAAAAGCATATGTGTAACCTACATATAATGTGCATACTCCTATATATGGTATTTTAATTTCATTCAGTTAAACCAAATGTCTTCCCAGAAAATTAGATTCAATAACACTTTTATTCCATAACCCTGATAAAAGCCATGTTTTGAATTTTGAATCCCATGGATCGGACACAGCACGTCCAGTAAAGAACTGAAAAGCCTGCAACAATCTTATGACTAAACTAATCCCATTTCATGCTAAATATCATATCAACATGTGCTCTGACCTGCTACTTCGAAGCGATGAACTGTGATGTCCGCTGGTGGGCATCAGTGATGGAAAGGGTCTTGGAGAATGAGGCCTTTCAAGCTGCCTGCTGGAAAACACAAGACAGACATAGGGAAAAATGACATAAAGGAATAAATCAAACATCTTTTACTGACTTCTTGAATTCTCTCAGGCTCATTCAGATCCAACTTAAGGTGACCCAAAACACTTCACAGGTGTTTATCCAGCTCATATCGGCAGGGATGAAAACACAAAAACCCAGCTAGACACACCAATTTTTGCCTCTTTCCTGCGCAGTGCTACCAGATGTTCCGGATGTCAGCTCGTAAACAGGTAAACAGCACTCGAAAATCATTCCTAATTTGGTGCTGACTTTTATTGACAGACTGAAGAAAAAGATGTAAAAGAGTTACCACCGGAGGACTTTCACTGGCCTCAAGTTTGCGACATCAGTCGTGAAGTCCAATGTGACACAACAGCAAAAAACAGAGAGGCAAATGCATCGACTGGGAGTGTTAAACAAACCTGCGTACGCTCACTAATATCAGTGCAGAAATAGTAAGAAACAGACAGGGGGATACCTAATGAAGAAACAGAAGCCATTTGGGAATACCGAAGGAGTACCGTCTGACAAGCTGAATCTGGTTAAAGGTTCCCACGTGGCAGATGAAATTTGAGTCAGAGACAGTGAATTTAGAAGAATGGAAGAAAATCTTGCGCAACTGTCGATTAGCAGCACAACGGACTGGATGGTATTTTTTTTAGAGCTCGTGCAACGGACCAGGGACCTCACATAAACAATCAATTTCAGTTGAAGATTCATGTGCTGGGGTGTAGTTTAACCCTGAAGACGGACTAAACACCTCAGCTGGAGAGCTACACAAGGATCTGAGTGGCAGAGGATTGTGTTTAATTGACAAAGGCAGATAAGAACAGCCCTTCAGCAAATAAGAGAGTCACTGGGCTGAATCGACTGCAGCCTTGACTTGCAAATTTGTTCCCTTTAAACAACGATGATTTTGACACCAAATGAGCCTTACTCAGGGAGAAGATAATGGCAAGGTGTAACTATGGCGACTAAAATGACAGCAGCATATGAACAGAGGAGACATACTGCATATAACTCTGGACCCTTAGAGATTGGTTCTCGACAAAAAAGGGAACGCACCCACGAACTTGGTTGAACCTAAGCACAGGCTGTGTTAGTGGCAGCTGCAGACTGAATAAGAGCTTTGATTTAAGAGTGTTGGGCTACCTGAGGTCAGTCACAGGCTTTCTATCCACTGTCTTCATAGAGAAAAGAACACCTGCAGGATGACAGACGCATCAGATGCTTAAAAACAAAAAGATCCATACATAATCTCTTTTTCTTACAAATAATATCTCATTATTGTCTATTTAACTGTTGCATGTCTGATTTAGTCTCATGTGTGTTTATGTCCATATTCTTGTACATGTGTTCAGTGCTGTCGGTAACACTGTACACTGTGAAAATGAAGGACTTTCTTCTGTCATTTGTGTTTCCTCCTTTAAAACAGCCCCCTCTCTTCAGCATAGCAATTATTCACCTGTGTGTGCATACACGTGTGCACATGCATGAGTGTGTACATGTGTGTATTTGCACTATGCACTACGGTCCACCAACGTTTGACTGACCAGTGGCCTCCTCTAGCCCATGAAGGTCTGCTGCCAGCGTCATGCCATATAGATTTTCATTTGGGACACTCGGTGCAGCAGAGGAGGAGGACACTGCTCCTGTCACGTCTAATCAGCTCGCCTGTTCTTCTTCATCTAACCTCGCTTTCTGTCTGCCTCAGCCCATGACCTGGCATCCACCCTCCACCCAGCTGCACCCAAGCCGCTACATCTCAGCTCAACTTTGAGTCAAATCCTACTTGATGTCAAGGATTGGTATTGTTTGGGATCAAAGCACTGAAAGTCATTCTGCCGAGGACATGACTGCGGCCTGTGCATGGCTCCCAAATTAAACACAGTTTCCTATCTTGCACAGCAATGTAAAGGTCTCAACTTTTAATTGTTCCAACATGTATTGATTGCTGGGCAGTGTAGTGTGCCAAAGTGGAGAAGAGGGGGAGACAGCGAGTGATGGCAAGGGTAGTCGGAGCTGTGATGTTTAAATGTCTTACATCTCTTCCTTTCCAAACCTATGCAAATAGGCAAACTGGCACACATGCGAGCACATATGCAAACTCCTTGTGTCTCTTCACCTCTCTCTTCTTTATCTTTTTGCCTCTTTTTTGGTCTGCAACACCCCACTTATACACACTCACCGCTCCACCGCCCCCACATCTCCAGGCTGAGGAAGCAACATAGAATGTTTCTGTCATTTCCTTGGCCTCTGGTCCCCGAGCCATTTGAGAGGGGATCAATACCAAACATTAATGTCTGCTGCTCCTTAATCACAGCTCCACTGGTGGGAGATGAAGCAGAGAAACAGACTGTGAAGCTCCCCCTCTTTTTGGATCCTTTCCTCTGTCTTACCTTGCACTCTTATTCTCACTCCTCGTCTTTCTCTGCAACCAGTCTGACACCTAGTGTGTGCGTGTGTGCGTAACCCAGCTAAAAGCAGCTGCACTTTGTGGCGCCAGAAAATGTCCATGTGTTTTAGTGTCCTTTGAAAAGCAGCCAATAACCTACGCTGGCAATAAGTTGCCTTTGATGTTGTGTTCACGTTTCATATTCATATTTTCCGTCTCATGTCAAGTTTTGATGTGCCTGCAGAGACGCTGCACTCTGTGTCTGACTCTCTCCTTCCATTTTCATTACATTGCACTAACTGTGCTTGCATGAGAGCTGTGCGTTAATGAATAAATGAATTAATTAGATCTTGTTTGATCCACCATCATCATCAGGCGTCTCTCCCCCTTGGTAATGACCTCAATAATGGTGCTGACTTTAATGGGATTTTAATTGATTTAGCCGCTTTAGTTTTCTGCTGTGCGCGGATCCTGTGCTCCTCAGACAGAGGTGAGCGGAGGAGCTGATCCTTAACTGCTGAAAACATTTTCTGTCATGTCCTCTTTTTCCAACATGGTTCTAGACTGCAAAACATCAGACTGAATCAAATCAAACCAACCCTTTTATATGGCACCATTCAGGCGAAATTGCACTATAGAGTAATTCTGATTTGATTGACTATATAAATGGTGGACTATAAAGATATTATATGGTTTTATTTGAAACTGTTCTCACATTGTGATGCCCTCAGGTCCTTGAGCCGGCTGCTCCAGAGGTAAAGACACGCAACCTGCCTCTCCGTGGGTCTTATTACAGGCAATGGAGCCCATATAGGAATGAAGGGATCATCAGATATTTATTCAGGCATTAATCCACTGAGTGACTTGGAAACCAGGAGCTGGATTTTAAAGACTATTAAAAAAACTAAAACATGTGCATGTGTTATTTTTTGGTCAATTCTTATTTCCTTCACCTCACTCTATGTTACTGTGAGTAGAAATAGATCATTTTAAAGTCCTAAAGACACAAAAATAAGATACAATCTGTGAGTGTAGCCTAGATAAGTAGCATGCTATTACTGGGCTGAGCCATGGTGGCTAGATCAAGTACACTATGTATCATCTCCATTTCTGTGCCATGCAACGGCAGAAAATAGAACATGAGGGAACATCACTAAAAATTTCTTTGGGGAGTATGAAAGAGGTTAGTGCAAACAGAAAGTGTGTGTTAAACTTAAATGAATGTGACTTCTGTAATTCACACCCTGGACCAACATGTTTTTACAGTAAATTAAGGAACTGAAAATGTAATACACGTTGCATTTTGGTGGAAGTGGCGTGCAAGCCTTTGGAAAAACAACAGTTACTCGATTTTTCCACCATGAGCAACATTTAGTGCTGTTAGTTAATCTGGCAAGATATGTCAAAGACACGTCCAAGACCTTTCATTCGACCATTCAAACATTTATTGTTAAATACTCAATTGTGGCAAAATCTGTTGGTGAGCTGGAGCACCAGAATAAGCCGTAAGCATGGATAAGCACCCAGGCTCACCTGGAATAGAAAACTCAGTTCCTCATTATACTCTCACTCTCTCCTTTATAATTGCCTGTGACAGTTTTGTGGTTGTTGTCCATGTGTCATTAGTCCAGGCGCCTCTGCTGATAAGCTTCTGAGTGCAGATAGCCAGTAATGTTCCAGTGCCTGTCATAAATAAAGTACATTACCACTGCAGCTGCACCATAATAACCTCCTCTCTGCTGTGCTCCCCTGCTCTCATCACCCCGCTGACCATGGAGGTGAAGTGAGTTACAGAGTTTCGTGTGTATTTGTGTGTGTGTTTGTGTGTGTGTTTGTGTGCCCACGTCTACGTTTTAGTATTCAATTTGTGCAAGTAGGAAGTTAAAAATGGAACATATCTCTATATTTCTTGGCAGCGCTATTACAAAGATTCTCATTTTCAATTAGTATCTGGTTGTCCTTTGATTTGATATTCAGATGACAAGCTAATTTGGCCACATTTTCCCGCTTAAAGTACAATAATATTCATCTACAAATGGTTCAGAGCTTATTCTACGCTTACTCCTTACGTCCAAACAGGTAAATTAAATAAACAAGAATGTTTTTTTAAACCTGGTTTAGGCCTAGTTTAGCTACCAGAGATAAACCGTCACTCTTTAACTCACTCATTGCTCACTTTATTACTTATATAAACTAAGAGAAACTAAATTGTTTTGTCATGGTGAACAGTTAATCAGTTTTTATTGTGAAATCTGGTTTCTCAGCGTCTGAAGTGACTAACATGGTTTAGCTAATGGACAATATCCTTCACATTGAAACTGCTCCCTCCCTCCTCCATCCGTTCACTCCCTGTATAATGGATAAATACTTGAGGTAAATATTATAATCAGTGGGGAAAATTTGTATTATAAGTGATTACTGACAGGCATACAATCACACAATGCGAGCCAGGCCGCTGATTTTGTTGTATCACTGTGGAATTTTTGTCTGCACTGAATCTACAAACTCCAACCAAACTGTGGGCAGTAAATATTCCAAACGATGTTTTCAGATACAGCGTTCACTGGTTTTGTTATCAGCTTTTTATTTCCATGTGCCAATCGTTCACTGTAATTAGACCATATTAGATTAAAGGATTGTAATTATTTGGTTCATTGCATGTGCTGAACTGAACATCCTGTCCCGACCGGTTTGAGCCAAACACATGTACCACTACCGTCCTTATATGTCTGAGCGATTGTGTGGTTCTACGTGTGTGCGCGCGCCTTTGGGGATATGTTTGTAGCTTATGAAAGCCACTCTGTCCTCTCCTCCATGCTAATGCCCTGACCATGGCCTTGGCTTTCGACGCTGTTCTCGGGCAGGCAGCCGACCGGAAGACAGGATCAAACACAGGAGGAGGAGATCTCAGTGACTGGAGTCAGACGCTCTTTCATCTCTCCTCTGCCATGCCAGCACACACTCTAATGCTTCATTTTCCCCTCGCACAGGGGAGGGAGTCTCCACAAAGAGAGCTTTCTGAGTGAACTCTCTCTGTGTCTGTCTCTCTTTTTCAGTTCTGCTTTAACTGATTCATCCCTGATGGAAATACAAATCAAGATAATCTAAACTATGCACTTCAATTTTATATGCATCCCTTCTCCCTGCTGTGGGAAAAAAGTAAATGTGTTTATTTCTGCCTTTGGCTCTCAAGAGATTTGAGAGCAATGAATAGATTTGTTTAAAGGACAGTTCCCTATGTAAAGGAAGGATACTATAGTAGGTGCGTCTTTGTTTGTCTAAGAGCAGTATCTACACCAAATGTCTTCAGCAGCGGGATTCACACTTAGGTCAACTAAAATAGGGTGGTGTCAATTAGAAATGAATAGGAGGTTGATTAGCTACACACAACTTCTGTGGATAATAGCCACTTTCAAGGTCATCTGAATGATCTGGTTTCTTTGTGCGTAAAGGTTAGCCTTTCTAACCTGCTCCTGTAGCGTTTGCCGCCCACTGCTCTCCATTTCACAGCCTTTCAGACCTGCGAATGAGAAGAAAAAAAAAAGTGTGCTCACCTTGCGTTTGTTCTGAATGTCACATAGATAGATAGATAGATGGGCAGATAGATAGAACACACTGTGGTGCCTCCCATTCATTTACATCATATACATTTACATCACCTAAGTCGTTGATATCAGCTTGCCTCGGGTAAATGTGGTCTGAGCCCACCATTTCAGATCTGCAGACATGCAGGATTTAATTATGCTGAATTAGCAGCAAGAAGAAGATGTGTAAAATTTGAATATTCTCATTAACAAAGAAATGGGAAAAGTCTCTTCCAGCAAGAGAAACTTGGCAGGGGAAATGAAAGAATAAATGAAATATTTGAAGGAGAGGGAGTGAGAGAGAGAGAGAGATAGAGCATAGAGTATGAGGTGACTGCAGACAGCTACATCTTACCTGTTCTGTTTAAATTATGTATTCATATCTTGACAGACTAGAGCAGAGGAGACACTGGGGACTCGTTGATATCTCTGATAACACAAATATGACACAACTCTTTTTCCTTAATGAAATTCAATAAGCCTCCAGTGAGTCCGGCTGGATGTTGAGCACCTCTCAGCACTAGTCCTTGACCTCTGACCTGTAACTCCACTCTGGGTTTTAAATGCAATCTCTATGTTCTGTTTTCATCCTTATTCTTATCCTACTTTTTTAAACTAGAATTATCACATGTGCTTAATCTCCATCTTATTTTACATTATCGTATTCTCTACCTGCTTGTTATGTGTTTTATTTTTTACGTGAACCGCTTAATGCATGTAATATCTCTGACCTGGACTTGAAAGACATGATCTATAAATCAATGCTTCTTTTGGTATTTATTTCAGACAGTGACTTATCATCATGAAAAGATTTAGTGGAAACTATGCCCCCATGTTTTGCTGTGTATTTGACATTTTTGTGCAGCCACAATGAGCTTATCTTTTGGATTAAATATCTGAAAATCAAATTGCGTTGGAAAGCGTTGTGACCACAGCCAGGCTGGAGATAGGTTTACTAATAATCAAATGGGAATTCTCCTCTATCACTGGATAATTCATGAATAAATATTTGATTTGTTGTCCCCATGTTTGAATGAGATGAAAGCCAGCTGGCTGACTGGTTACACTGGTGGGAGGCTGGTTACTCACAAGATGACTGATTTGTTGGCTGACCAGCTGGTTATCATGCTGGTATTGTCTGTGGATATGTGGTGAGCTGAGTGACTCTGAAATATGACTGTAGGCCTACAGTGCTGCATATGAGAGAGTGCAGAGGTTGATGCAGAGGGTGGAAGAGCGGAGGACTCCCTGAGGGATTTGCTGCAGATAATCCTGGGAAGCGCAGGCTATCGTGATCATTTGGACAGAGGTCTGAATAAGAGCAGTGCAGTGAGCTTCTAGTTGTAGACCTCTAACACTGACACTCCATGACCCTGGAGCCCACAATAACCTTACTCCAATAGATGGAAAAGTCAGAGAGAAATGGTGGACAGGATAATTTAAAGAGGGAAAACTGAAGAAGAGCCAGATGGAGGTGAAGCAAAAATAATAACATGTATAATTAATTTGGCAATAAAGCGGTGGTCCCTCAGATAAATTTTATAAAGCTCACACATCCCGATGAAAGGAGGCGGGTTTTTGGATGCAAAAGCACTAATGCAGAATGTACTAGTGTATATGTGTGTGTACATGTGTGTGTTTGCGTGCGTGCACATGCAGACATGGCAAAAATATCTTTCCGCAGTCCCATTTCATCCCAGTGAGTGGCCTCTCCTCTCTGCTCCCTGGTGCTCACAGATGCCTGTCACGTCACCATGAAAAGACAAGAGAGAGGGAGAGCCTGACACAGATTCATCCCCCACCAGCCCCCTCCCGCGCACCCACACCTACTCCCCCCCCCCACACACACACACACACTGACAGAGACAGGCGGATTGAGAGGTGTAGCTGATCCCTGAGAAGCACTGCAGGCTTAATATCCCCTCTATATCCTCTCTTCATGCCGCCTGCTACCATGAGGCTCTGGGCTGACGTCAGTGTTATTTCTGTCCATCTCTTGGTCAGGGAGGGGTCATCATCTCCAATGCATTATTCACACAAGCAGCATCAAGCTAGACAGATCTTATCTCGATCAGGGCAAAGCGACTATCACCCCTGGCTCAGTGGCTGAATAAACACGTAACGCATACAATAGCAGCAGCACCACCCTTTTTGATTAATACCGCTGATTTGAGTCGTGTGTTGACTCGGGTGTCCTGGCATGTTATTATTTTGAGATGTGGTTCCATTCATGTAATTTCTCCCCACGGCCAAATTTGGCGGATTTGCGTCACTTTTAAATTGTGCCTTTTGTTTCCACACACTTTGAAATGTGCCGTGTCACGTCCAATAACGGACAACAGAGATGAAGAAGGTTCTTCCTGGGAACGCACGGGCTCTTGAATATGCCCGTCCTGAATGGTCCTAAACATAATGTGGAGCTATTCAGCGGTGGATTTCTGACTGATGTTGTGAATGTCAACAGCTGTCATGTGGCACGCATTGTTAGATAAGCAGTCTCTTCTGCAGTGAACCCATGGGAAGTTGAACCACACACACACACACACACACACACACACTCACATACTGAATGACTACATAATAAAACACTTCTTCTCTGTCATTAAATATAATACTCAGGGTAATAAAGGAGAGAGATTCCTCAGTTCCCATTTTGCGTACGTGTTTTTTCCTCATGCCTGGTTAATTGTGCAGAAGTTCTTGTATCATCCCCTGACCCTGCCACTGATGACAGCGATAGCGAGCTGCCAGCCTCCGCTATAAGGCTATCTGTTCCCCTCACCACAGCTATCTAACAGCTTGTATGGAAACCCACTCTCATAAAGCCTTGTGGATAATTCAGTTATGTTGCTGATACCTACCGTATCAGTGCACTCAGGAACGAGGTACAGGAATATATAGAATAGAAATGAGCCCGTGATGAAATATCCCGATTGCAGAGATAAACAGTGACATTCAGACTAAGTATGCATGCTGTCATCTTTGAAACACAATTACATTTTGTTGGTTTTAACAAAACAAAACAGGTGCTTTTATTTTGGTATCCAATTCCTAATTCCTGATATGTCAGCTAAAGATATCTTTGATTTATGTTTATTTTGTCTGATGTAAACACAATTTGCATTCAAGCTGGATCCTGAGGTGCAGAGGGAACTAGAGCGAGGACCATCTCCTCTCTCTCTCTCTGTCAGATCCAGCTATTAGGAGTAAATGTTGCTCTTCCTTCCCAAACACAGTAGAGATTACCCCCAGAGGTCCTCTGTGATCCTCTCAGAGAAGCAGAGCTCGGTGGAAGTTAAATAAAATTGGCTCGTCTCAGTTTTGCCTTTGATCTATACTTTTAGCCGTCCCAGCATTCAAAGATTAACAAAAACAAAACAATGATAACATGAGTTGTGTAAATTTGTGTCAGTTTTTTGAAGCTGCCGATTTGGATTTGTTCTTGCACCATGGAGGTAATAAAGTTTACCCCTGCTATGTCAATTGATTTGAATATCAGCAGGGATGAACTGTAAAACAAGTAAAAGAAATATATTCCTATGCTCATACTCATAAACTGCTTATGTAAACTTGCCTTTTGGAACCACAGTGACAAACAAAATAAACAGCATCAATTTAGTGACTTATATATCAGCTCCAAATGCAGACAACGATCCCAGACATACTGTTTTTGATTTCATGGTGAGAACATCCAGTTAATCTTATGATACTTCTAAATAAACTAATTTTACTCCAGCTCCATTTCTGCAGAACTTCCCATTTGGGAGCAAAACACAGACAAAACTGATCTAGTAATGAGAGGATCCAATTAATCTCACAAGACCAGAAAAGCATCATCGCAAGCAACAGATTTTCCCCTGTGGAGCGAGCAGTTGGAATACAGAAATAACAAACATGTTTGCAGACAATAGTCCAAGCAGTATAAGGCAAAAGTCAGTCTCTTGGCAGCCTCTCTCACTGGCTGTTGTCTGGGCGCTTCTTCTAAAGTATGGCAGTCAGACTGCAACTCATGCACATGGACACTATCTTCTCACTGGGGCGTCATCAGAAGTGACAGACTCTACAGGATGGACAGGATGAGATTCTGTGGGAAATCAAGTTCACAGCAGCCTGAAGTCTCACCACTGCCAAGGGAATCTAGCTTTGTATTGTTACTGTTTGAATTAAACTGAAGATGACCTCAGCCAACATATTAACCCTACATCCATTGATGTTTTTGCTAACTTAGTGGCCCTGCTGCAAGTTCTGATATACGTGCTATCACCTTTTAAACGTTTCTTATTTACATGTGGAGCATTAACGGGGCAACATGAACATGAGTCGAATGTAAATCCATTTTCTTATTAGTTTTATTTTTTCTCTCCACCAACTCCTGAGGAAAATATCTAGTAACAGTGTCTAGTTGGATTAGTGCAAACTCAGTCTGCTTTGGTCTCTTGGCTCTGCAAATTATATTTGTATTCAAAATTTTTGTGCACTACATTCGAGACTTGTGTCTTTTTCCCTTCTCCTCGTCTGTATTTTTGCTTGGCTCTGGAGTTTTGGAGAAAAGGTTAATATAGTTGGTTGGTAATTAACAGTACTCTAAAAGGACTCGCATCATGTCAAGGGTTGCAGGCAACAGTACATGGCTGACTCATGTTTCAGAGCAGCTCCACACAGAGTTCCCAATAAACACAAATCACTTATTGCAAAGTTAGTTCATATTTTCTATTATTTTTGGCATTTAAAGAAGAAAGACTTGTTGGGGCCTGGTGCAGGTTACCTGGCAGCCCGCCAACTACAGGGGAAACAGTCCTCATGTTTAACTTTGTCTGTCTGCTGTTTAATAGCCGGGCTGGTGGTGTACACTGACTTTTTAGAGGTTTTATTTCCTCTTTGTATCCGTATGATAAGCCTGTGGCTCTACACTCACACCATTTGTTGTTTAGGTGTTTAATGACTGTCCAGCTACCTGCATGTGTACTGCTCACTACAAGACCCCCCACTAGTCTGGCAGAGAACCCCCATGGCTTTGGGCCTCCTTCAGTCTTTCATGTCACTCACAGCGGGAGTTTCTGATAGCTGCTAATAGATCTGGCTTTTTTTTTCCAACATCAACTATTTCACCTAGTTTTTGTTGATACTATCAAAACGAGGGCCATCCAATGAGATCCAGACCTACTATAAATGTCATTCAAACCATGAGTACCACAAAACATCATTACCATTCTATATAAATGCATTTATTTAAACAACACTGCTGTCCAATCTTATTATTTGTAGCCCTTATAGTGCAATTTTGTCCATGCCTTCAACAAAACAGAGCAGATTTTTTTTTTTTTTTGCCTCCAGGTAATAATTATTCATAATATATGTCATTTTTACCCCCATACCGTCCCATGATCCTGGGCTTGCTGTATGTGAATGTGGGTTGAGAAGAAAGGCAGCTGATGGATGTATGCTGTAGCCATCAGCTGCCTCCGCTAACACGGTAATTGAAATGGTAATTTTCTGATACAGGATGATGACCTGTGTTCAGCCAGAAATCCCAGGCCTTATTGGATAATGAACAGGGAGAAAATGGTCCCATCAAAACTCATTGGAGGAATCTCTCACAATTCAGTCTGCTCGTGTGGCGTGTATGCAAAGGGTGGGTGAAGTGTGTATGTTCCTCGGCCAGTGTGGATTTAGTTGTGCATCTTCCCTCTCTCCATTTCTCTCCTTTTTCATTCCACATCAGTGAGGGCTCTGATATGCTAATAGATTGTGAAAATTCTTTCCTTACATTCGGTGTGTACGCCTTCAACAGCTCTTCACTTCATTTTGCCTTTATGAGGACAATGTGTGGGTGAGTGTGGGTGTACATGTGTAGCAGTGACTGACTATGAATAAGTGTTTGCATAAATGAGTTTCACCGGGAACCTTGTCTATCCTTTTTTTTTCAAAAATTCATTTATTTTCCCAGAGGAACTCTCATCTTCCCTCTGCCTCTGTTTGGCATATGGCCTGATAGGCAAATGTGGTGTTATTTGTACTGTATGCCAGACAGGTAGCTTTGTGTTTTTGTCATTCAAATCATTATCTTAATTGCTTTGCATTGCTTTGATGGCTTAAGGGTGGCTGGCTAGTGAACCTGAACAACCAACTCACAGTGACCAGCTTTTTTCCAGTGTTTCTGTCTGTCTCTGGTTTCTTGCCAGACAATAATACAATCAACCCCCCCAACCCCAGCTCCCAACACACACACACATGCACACTTTTAGCAATTACTCAAACTAATTAACAATTTGGCCACTGGAATAATTACCTCTAGTAAAGCAGAGGGGCACACTTGAGTGTTTAGTTCTATCCTCATTCTTGCTTCAGTGATTGTGACTGGCTACCGTCTTTGTTCAGTATTTGATCATTAGATAAATGTAGATTCACCCTCTACCTCAACACAGCAGGACCTCATTAAAACGTCTAAAAATACATTTTAGACCACTTGGAGACAGTGGAAACAAGCATTACACATTACTGATGTATTATCGGTATGGGTTGATATGGGCAACATCTCTAGCAAACAACTGCATACTAATACATCCAGCAGTTAAGGAGCAACATTAGCATTCATTTACTAGTTGTGTTTCTGGCTACCTGGCGAATCTAAAGTTAGTATGCATTCTCATTTTAGCTCTGTTTTTGGTCCCTTTTAGTCCCAACAGAAATCTGTCTCTGTGGCTGCTTAATGCTAAAGTTCTTCTTGGCAGTTAGCATAGTGTGGGTCTATAGAGCTACAGCTGGAAGCAATGGTTGGATGAGAGCTGAGAGGGTCAACCAAAACATTAAAGTTGGCGCCCCAAAACTATAACCAAAAACACTTAAATGCTATACAAATCAGAGGAGAACTTGGGAGTTGGTTGACAACTTTCACATTCACATCGTCATTTGATCTAATGTTATTGTAATGGTATTGATTATAGCTAAATGGATAGTATTCAGAAATGTTTGATATGTTTGTAGTTGCTGACTGTGAAAAACACTGCAAACTGATAATACATGTACTAGAATTAATTTTAGTAATAACAGTAATAACAATAATGGTTACTATGGTGAATATACATGAATGTGAGCATAAAAAAGCTAAAAACACCAGCGATCCTGTGGCATCTCGCTCTGTTTTACTTTGCACTGTGTGTGTCCAGTGTCTTTCTACGTCTCTACTCGTCTCTCGGCAGGTCTCATTCAAATAGGATGTAATATAATGTAAATAAGCCAGGATGAGGCTACAGCGGGAGCAGCCGGGGCCAGGAAGCCACGCAGGCACCGACCGGAACGGGACGCAGCACAAAGGAACATGGGGGCCCGAACACAAAGACAAATCGGGCATGAAAGGAAGGGCCACCACAGCTGACATTATTTGCACAGTAATTGGTTGTTTTTGTCTCCATCAAATGGGGCCCGATAATGAAAGGATTGGAAATAAAATAGAAATAAGGATGCCGCGGCTCTTTAGGAGGCAGAATACTGATAAGAGATTCCACTGCATCCCAAGTTGTTTTTTTTGTTTTTTTTAATGCTTTTATTACTTAACCTCATTTCACACAGGCGAGGCTAATATAAGCATATGGAGGCTCTTTATGCTCTGGCCTAGCAATGCTGTTCTGTCCCTTGAAGTTTTTGGGAGGCTCCTTTGAATACAGAAAATATTTAAAGAATTTCTTTGAATTTTTAATGCAATGTTGCATTTGTGGTTTGAGCTGTTAGACATTATTTGACACGTCGTCTAGTGGTTAATGTTTATTTGGAGGTAATTGCTTCTGAAGGCAGGGTGGTAGGGATTTCATTAGTTCCCTTGCCCCTGTCTCACAGCAAACATTTTACCTGGACTCATTAAGCATCAGACATGACACATCAGAGAGACTCTTCTGCCAGCGTTCAGGCTGTTACTCTGCCAAGGTCTGCCCTCACTGAATAACCTGCCAAAGCTAAGAGCTTCTTTTCTCCCGTGCCCTAAAAAATTTCCTCTCCTTTTGGTGGGGCACATTTGTCTTAAACTGAGTATTTAGTCCAGGCAAAAGAAGGGGAAAAAAGTAGGCTTCTCCTGCTTTGTGCAGAACTGTGCAGCGAAGTCAAAGGGTGAAACTGTATTTATCTCTCAAGAGCTTAAATTCAAACCTATTAAGAATTCCTGTAGGGCCTGCCTGCTGGGAAATTCCACCTTAAAATAGAATTCAGATGCACTATTTGTGGTCCTGAATGAGTTAGTATTTATGAACAGCCTTGTGAGTATGCCAAAACCACACAAATTGCTCTTCCTCATAAATTATAAATTTGAGCACTAGTCATGTTTTATACGAGCTTAGACACACACATTTTCTAAAATCCACTGAAGTGCTAGAGTGCAGGAATATTTTTGCTTATGTTTAGGTCAACTGCATGAAATGTCTTGACTTAAGAGATTATTTGGCTGTCATGTTTAGAGGCAACTTTGACACGTATTGTTTGAATTGCAAATGAAGTCAATTTCTCTTTGAGTTTTAGGGTTTTTTAGGCAATAAAAGAGAACAGGGTGATATAACAGCAGGCTATGATTCTGTGTATGATGGAGGCCCTCCTGCCGGTGTTTTGCCCTTTTAAAGGTTGTCCTACAGACTTTGCCCTGGTGGAGTCTGCAAAGATTTTGAATGGTTTAAAAGGGTCTGAAGGTCTCTGAAAAGGTCCACATTTCAACGAGTCTTGAAAAGGAGGTTGTGGGATCAGAAAGAGATGCGAACTGACACTTGCTGAAAAAGAAATGGCTGCGTTGCATATACTTGCCCATGTGCCCATTTGCACCACTAACTGCGCATCATCTCAGCAATATTGCTCTCTGGCTGCACTCAGCTATACATCAAACTTTGACACCCAGTGGCTTTAGGCAGTCTGAGTGGTAGTAGACTGGCAGAGGAGGGGGAGAGGGGTCTTCATCATATTTCATTTCAGGCTCCCAGTGCCCTCTGGCGGTCCTCAGAGCAGGCTATACCCAACTCCTTATTTCTTCCTCAGCTAGTCCCGCTATTAATAGCTTAGTGCCGCTCCAGCTCCCATTGTTATTCCTGCCTGGCTGCATGCTGCACAGAAGATGTCACATGTTTATCAGACCAGAAATATTGTGCATCTCTACTTTGGGAGAATGAACTTTGAGAGAAAGCCTCGTCTGAATCTAGGCGCCCTGCTCTTGTATTCAACAACTTTCTTTATCTTTGTTGATCTCTTTGACCTTTTCTGTGTCCTCCTACAATGGTGGTTCTTCAAACGCTTGCTCATTAAGGCCAAAAGCAAACAGGCTGGAGGATTACTGAGCTGAGATCGTACTGATTCAGTTAGATGTGAAGTGTGTATCCTCTTTGGAGCCTTTGGAAATAATTGATATTAATGTGGTCAATTAAGGGCTGACGAGCATTTTAGTAGCACAGACCTTTGCACATCCTGGACATGTGACGTGCCTCTTAATACAGAAAGAAGAGGTAGAGTCTTTGTTTCCCAGCTCAAAGGAATTGGATAAGTAAGTGACTGAGTCTGCAAAATTTGGATCTGAAGTCATCCAAATTGAAAATGCAGAGTTGGCCTGGAGATCACTCCCTTTTCGTTAAAGTAAAATTCATGAAAATAGTCACATCAGAAGTTTGCCACTGACAGAGGACAGACTTTGTTTTCCCCGAAAAAAAAATAAAATCTTCATATGTGGAAAAAAAAAACGCAGCACAGAACGAATCCACAGAACATATCAGTGAATATTGCATTATTCTACACTGTGGTTACTCACTGAGATGTTTAAGTTTTTCTCAGAGAGTCTGTGAATTACATGGGTCATGACCCATTTTTTTTTCTTTACGAACAGAAGTGATCCAAATGTCCATTCATGCAAAAATGTTCAGCTAAAATACTACAATGAATAAACAGATCTGTTTTATGTGCCTTGTTAACGTGCTACACAGTGGATCATCAGCATGAATTTAAATGGTTTATTAGTTTTGTAAATGAAAGAAATTGAGCCACCTGTGGTAGCTGCCATGGATTAAAATAAAAAAAAAGTGTTTAAATTGTGAAACATTCCAAATACAGTTTCAAAGATTAATTTGGGAATTTATTCGTTTTTTTTCTTATTTAGCTCTGATCTTTAGTGCAAAGATCGTCTTAAACTTAGTTTCTGAGGTTGATGTTACTAATGTTTGTAGGATGGAGCGTTAGCTGTGCTCAGAAAACGTGGTGTATGATTGCACTCTACAGGCAATTGGAGGAACTGCAACAGGCAGAACCGTGACGTTATTACTGTGAGACAACAACCATTTTGCTTTCTAAAGATCACATAAAGGTGTTTTTCATACTGCAGGAAAGATTCATAGCTTGAAATGTAGACATTGTCACAGGTTGCTTGGATTTTTATCTGTACTTGGTATTATATATCTGATAACCATTCACCGACAACACGCTTCAAAACCCAGATATCAAAGTTTGGTTGTTTTGTTTGAATAGATAGAAGTGCTCATGTCATCTTTCAGCCTCACACATTAGTCAGTCTGTTGTAACAGATATATACAATAGATATGTACAAATATATTAAATGTAAGGATGAGACAAGTGACATGTGACAGGTTCCTGTCATTGCCCTTCACAGCTTCCTTCATGTCAGTCCATATTTAAAAAATGTTTAGCTAGACCCTTTTGAGCTGATGTTCAACAATCCCACATGAAAAAATACCCAAATGATAGAAAGAGCTTATGGGAACTGCAGCGTCAACGCATCAGAAACGGTCAGTGTCAGACCAAGAGGAATATAAATTTACATACCACTTAAATCAAATTGTTCTCACATAATCCTGTGTAAGTAGAACAAATTATGACTAGCTAGGGTGAATGTGTGATAAACATAACTAGATTTGTCCTGCAAATGTTACCCATATAAACGCTATAAGCTTGCTAAGCTAACCTTTGGTGTCACAGAGACAGCAATGTTGAACCTAATTCCGTAAATGAGAAAACATCAGAACATACAACTTAAATCTAATGTTAATTTGTATCATGTATATGTTTGGAAGTATACATAGTTAACAGTATAGTCTTAAGTGTTAATAATGTGACATTTTGGCAGTTTGTTGTATTTTCATTACGTTTGTTGAACATCTGCTCAGAACCATCGCCGCCAAACCAAAATCACCATCTGTAAGAACTGACTCGAACCTTGTCCATCTCAGTATACATGCAGTCAAAGCTAGCAACCTGAACCTACACGTCAACCTTAAGATTCTGGTTTAAAACAGCCTGCGCCATCTGCAGATTGCGGGAGACGCTTGTAGCCAGAATACCAAAGTGAAACTTAAACAGAAATATAAGGCAAGTTTATACAAACGTTAGCTTTGTAGACCTTTAAGTGTAAGCTGCTGCAATGTCGCTGCTAATGTCCTGTCAGATCTCCTCTAATGCCATAGCACTCTTCTTCTGACAGCTGCACAAGCCATGAGAACAGCAGATGCTGTTGTTATGCTTTGAACATTTGTATGTGTGTGCTGTTGTACAGGCATTGAAGTTCTCAAGGAAAGGAGTCAGCACAGAGGAAGGAGAGGCCACTTCCGCATCCTGGAAGTCCTGAAGGTCTTGTATTACAACACTGGTCATCATTGACTCAACTAACCAGGATGTGGTAGTAGTGTCTCTTCCCTCACCCAGGCAGAATACCCTTCAAAGAGAAAGAGGGTGGCAGAGTGGGTCCAAAGCCTCAAAAGCTGACAGAGAGGGCTGAAGAGAGACAGAGGATACGTGTGGAGAGAGAGAGGAAAGAAGAGAGAGAGGCCCTGGAGAGAGGGGGGAGTAAGGAGAGGAGTTGTTGGAGAGGAGAGAAAATAAAGATGCAGAAAGAGACGAGTCAGAGAGGTTTAACCTCCTAAGACCTAAACTCTTGCATGGCATGCTTTATTGATTTCTCTTTGTTATTTGGGTTGATTGGGACCTGCTAAGTGTAAAAACAAATAATTATTTTATTTTATTTGGGTCACAGGTGGCAAAGTTCTCAAATACGTAAGTCACTAACTGAACTGAATTAAATTGCAGATCTTCATCTTCACCATAATGCACTTCTTGGGACTTTGAAGACTTTGCATGCTCCCCGCCTTCCACCCAACGACTGCTGGGATAGGCTCCAGCATTCCTGTGAAACCTGAAAGGGATAAAGCGGTTACAGAAAATGGATGGATGGATAGATGGATGGATTTTGTTTGTTCTACTGTCACTAGTGTCACACAAATACAATCTAATTTGTTAATAATTTAAGATAACAATCATATTGTGTCCTAATGTTTTAGGGTTATCCTTGATGGCATAAAAATATAGACCAACATGATATTTATTCATCTGCAGCACATTACTGTACGGAGTCAGGGCCTTTTATGACATGAACTAATGAAGGATTTCACACAAGCGCCCTCTAGTGGCCATGTGGGCAGTCAAATATTAACCTCAAGATGTCCCATGGTCAGTCACATTGCTAAACTATTTGGGTCACTTGGTGGGTGATCACAGACACCAGCTGAAAATGAACATTATAAATCAGAACAGAACCTGAACTTCTCACTAAACCAGAATCTGAACTTGATCTTACACATTAAACAAGAACAATGATAACAAGAACATAAAAAACTTACAGTGCTGCGTCCCGTGACCATATTCCTGGGGTTCAGGGATGGCATCATCGCAAATGGAAACCCCTCCTTCTCCATTTGTCTCCTGGCATTTGGCCCTTCAGCTTGTTTGTGGTCATCTTGTCCCATTTCGCTGCTCACTGACCCTTTATGTGCATGCAGTTGAATTTATACATATATTAAGCTTTGTGTTACATGGAGAGCCTTAAGAGAGATGCTGTGCTCACACCTCTTTATCATTCTAAATGCCATCTCCACCACACATCTGACTTTGGAGTGTTTCTGGTTGTACCAACCGGATTTCGCTTTAGCTTCTTCCTCAGATTCATCTGGCTGATGGTTGCAGTCTTTCCAATGACAAATCAGCCAGGAAGCTTGTAATATAATAGGAGCTCCTCTGAAGGATGAGTGCATCATGGACTTTACCATGGAGGCCTGTTAATAGTCACTGTGAAAAGAAGAAAGGGTGTTTATACATTTTTGTGGGAACATTGAAGAAAAGGCAAAGTAGCTTTATTAACACCACTGAGACACAAGACAATTTAAAGTGCTTTAAAGGGGCATAGGAATAAAACAAAAAGAAACTGCATTTGTGACAATCACTTAAAAATAATTTACATTTAAAAGGCAGAGACGGAGAATAGATTATGTTAAAAATACCTCATAAATAAACAAATCTGAGACACACTGAACTCATGAACACAAACTATTTCTTTTAAAAGTAACCACCAGTCAGAGAAGATTGTAATGTGGAATTCATTTCACTTGAACGAAAAAATAGTATTTAAATCTTAAGAATCTAAGCACGATTACATCAATATGTTGATGGGTGAGTAACTTGATGAAGCCAGTGTCTCTCCCAGTAAGACACAATCAGCCCCCACACCGACAGCTGTGACGTCATCCATTCAACTAAACCTGGGAGTTATGTTGCGTTCAGGGAATTATTGTAGAAAAAATATCAGATGTTTATGCAACATTAAGTGTAGCATGTAGATGCGTTTTAAGGACGGTTAGTTAGGCTAGTAGGTTAAAGATAGTATGTTTGCGCATGTTAAATGGTACAAGAGTCGGTCTGTACCTCGCCGGGTGCGGTGGCGCGCGCCTGTAATCCAAGTTACCGGGAGGCTGAGGCTGGCGGATCGCTTGAGCTCAGGAGCTCTGAGCTGCAGCGGACTATGTCGAGCGGGTGTCCGCACTAAGCTCGGCATCGATATGGTGTTCCCGGGGGAGCCCAGGACCACCAGGTCGTCTAAGGAGGGGTGCACCGGCCCAGGTCGGAAACGGAGCAGGTCAAAGCCCCCGTGCCGCTCAGTAGTGGGATCGCGCCTGTGAATGGACGCTGTAGTGCAGCCTGAGTAATACAGCGGGACCCAGTCCTTTTACGCTCTGGGACAACACACACGGCCAACAACAATGTTTTTATGTCTTCCAACAGCCTCAGCGATGCTTCCTTATTTCTTCTGGCCATGAAAACCCCTCAGAAACCATTTCACTTTGTTTTTCGAACACCGCCTCCACCTGGAGGAGAGGAGCATTAACATCAATCACACCAGTCAATACAGCACACATGCAGCAAACCAACAGCTTCATACAATAATAGAACACAATAATAGATTTTATCGGCCAGCAGATATTTGATGATTATGGTGAATATCCGTCACGACTTACACTTGAATACAACAAAGCTGGTGTAAATGTCAGCAGTATCATGTGCACTAATGATGAGAAACAGAAACTGTATGGAAGACATTTTACAGGAGCCAACAGATCTGCATATAGAAAGGTTAGAAATGATTGCGTTAACTAAATGGCTTTTCTAATATAGAGCACCTGTGTCCTTGTTATGCATCATCTGGGAAAAGGTGCACAAACCAGTCAGGAGACATCTGTACATGTATGTAGGCACGCATTATGCATGCTGGTACATATTTCATTTCAATTTAGTTTTTTTGTATAGCAAAAATTACAAAACAAGGTAATCTCAGAGCACTTTAGATATAGAGCAGGTCTTTGTTCATATTAAGTAACATGTAGGTCTTTGTTCATATAGGTTATATTTTGATTTATGTCCCATATGTTTAACAATGTAACCCACAAGAACTAAGAGATTAGACAGGTTACTAAATTGACACACAGATGGTGAACTGCCCTATGAATACTGAATGGTATGAGACAGAGACTGCTTATTAAGAAGTCAATTCCTTAGTTGTAACTTTGCTAATTTCCCATCAAATTTCATAAATTTACAGCTTTATTGGTGACAACTTAAATTATCAATTAATTCAAGAATAAAACAGAATAAGTTGCTTCTCTAAAATTTTATAGAACAGACTGAATATGAAAAAAAAGGTCTTTTAATTTGACGGAGAAGCCCCCTGCAGTGCATTTGAAGTTTTTCTCTCTTGTGAGTTTATAAAAGAATGTTAAGTAAGTGCTTTACTGGAGGCTGACATCCCCTTGTGTGTTGCTGACCCGTTTCAAGTATTTACTTTAAACCCAAAGCACCAGCACACTGCTAGAACAGCCGACTATCCCCACAAGAGGAAGCAGACCCCTGAGGACTGTCCCTCTGATTGCACTAAACATCCAGAGGTTCCGAACAAAGTTACCAATACTCCAACCTCACCTTCAGTGTTTGGCCTTACAGTGTTGAATTTAGTCAAGCCACCATCCCACCTGCTGAGCTGCCAGTTGCCTCTAATACTACCCCGAGACCAGAGCCCTCTAAGAGTACCAGCAACTGTACTATGAAGTGGTAGATGATGGTAGGTATGTTTAGTCAGAAATCAGACTTTCCAAGAAATAATCAATTAGTATTTTCATAAAATGTACTGATACGTTTCACTAAAAGGCTTATCAGCCAATTTTTTATTAAACTTTTAGTTCACATCATCATTAAAATTTACTGGAAGGTCATTTTCTTTGGCTCCTCGCAGGAACAAAAGTGGTCAGATTCATCCATACAGTTTGGAGCTTGGACACTGCATCAAACAGAAGCTCAGGGGGAGACTGGATCGTCCTGATGATTACAACATTATTCAGTGAAGACAGTCCGGCCTATGTTGAGCCAACTAGGTCACTAAAGAAAAGATCAAATAAACAAAACTGACAAAAAAGCCATTAGAAAGGCCAAATGAGATGAAGCCTAAGATTAAGAAACCTTTATTGCCCCACAATGAGGAAATTGCATTGTATATAAATTATAATTATATAAACTATAAATAATATTGTAGTTTTAAGGAATTTCAGAAGTCAAAGCTCTCACATTGTCAGATCAAAAGCAATAAACAACAACCTCTTGCATCTAAATACACCTGCAGTCGCTGCAAGCATCCTGAACCTCCACCTTAAATTAAAGATTCTGGTTCAAAACTGCCAACCAAACCTCCACCTCCACCCGCTCCCAGCAACCTGCAGCCTCCTCTTCAATTACACCTCCCTCTGAAGATTTTAGCTTGAAGCCACGACCGTAAGCTCCATCTCCTGCTTCTAAAGCTAAAATTGTCAGAGTACCCTAATATGGGCAAGTTTATATAATCTGTCTTGAGTCATAATAAACCATCATTACATTTTATTTATCAGACATTCAAGTGACAGTCGTTACTGCAAATATTCTTGAGTTATGGCCAAAAAGGTATGTTGTGAAGTCAATGTCGTCTAACAACCAGTTTCTTTGACTTACAGTGGAAGTTCAACATTTCATCTGTACATCCGTGTTCCAACTTTGTCTGTCGCTATATTTAGCGAGTATTCAGACCCCTCTAGCTACTCTTTAACCAAAAATCGACTAGCGACTTTTTCTGGTGTTATTGGAAACATCTGGAGACTGACGTGAAAGCACGTATCGCTCTTACTGTCCACCGTCCCAAAGCACCCACAGACGGCCCAGTCCTCGCGCAGCAGTCCCTCCTGGCTGCAGTCAGAGCAGGAGATGTTCACCCCTCCGCGTCCAGACTAAAAATGAATCGCACATGCGCGAAGCCGCCGCTGGTTGATTCCGCCCTCCATCCAAACCAAACTTAAGAAAACCGAACTAAAAAAACAAAACAAAACACCTGAGTAAGTCCGCCAGAGTGTCTATTTTGGCTCATTTTTGCCAGCCCCAAGCCCAGATAAAGCAGGGTTGGTGACATTAAAAACAAACAAGGATCGACAGAAGAAAGTTCATTTGTAGTTCTGAACATATTTAGGGGGTTTACTCTCTTTTCCTCTCTCCCTCGACGTTATTCCTTTCTCCTACAGTGTCCATTACGATTGCATGCACATAGTCAATTATGCAAATTGGGTGATGCCCTCATTTAGCGACTTCTTGCGACTTAGGACAGCCAATAACCACTTTCTTTACTGAGTTGGCAACACTCTTTGATTACTCGGAAGGACACATCACTAGTGACCGCAATGCAGTCCAACCTCTCGTTCCTAAGCTTCTACTACAAAGACAGTAATTCAGATTGGCTAGGTGATAAGGGAAAACCCCTGCTTGGCACATTCTGTGAAATTTGTGTGTAGTGTCAAACATGTTATAAGAGGAGCAGTTTATAAAAGTAAACATTTATGATTCTCTCATGTGGCAGTTGGGAGGTGCTCCTGTTGCTTGGTGGCTGCTTCCACAATTACAAATCTGCGACTTGCACAAGTTTACCTAGTTTTAACACAATCATGTACATAAAGTCTAGAGCTCCCCTCCACTCCAAGTGATAATAGCTCCCAATCTGGCTTTGACTATTCCTTCCAATACGATACTTTTAATGGAAAACAGGGCAACAAAGCTTGTGTTCAAAAAACCTCAAGTAATATCTTTGGAAACATATAAACCAATAGGAGCAGAGAAATACTTTCCAAAAATGTTTGCGATAATTTCATTGGCTGACGTTTTTAGCCCTGCCCACTTGTGCAGCATTTCACCAATAGGCTGTTTTTCAGGAAGTAACTTTTGGAGGGAAAATGCAATACCCATTTCAGGGAGTCTTTACGCTCTACAAGGATTCTTATTCTTAATGTTTACTAAAACATAGACACACATTCAGTGACTGAGCAGAGGACAGTTTGATTGTACTGCTTTGAAAATGGCTTCTGCTCAAGCTACCTTTGACAAAGTGAGACAAAAAAAAACCACCCTGTGGCCCAGTGTTCTTCATATTAACACTGTCATATATATATATATATACTACTGACAATAAGTTAGGGATATTGTGAGAGACTCAGTGGATGTCATACATATAGTGTTTCACTTCAGAGATTTTTGGGATAGGGAGGCAATTGTATTGGGGTGATACCTCTGATACCACACCTCATTTTGTGTTTTCCACGTAATGGTCTCACTGTGTACAGTGTGCCTTACATATTGGGGCCAATACCAAAAGAAAAAGAACCCTTTTCAATGTGGCACCAATTTCAACATTCTGTGGGTATAAGAAGCTGGTATTGTCAGTAAGTCATTCCAAGTTCATCATTCAAACAGCTATGAACACACGACATCACTGGCTTGAATGCCAGACGACCGTGCTGGAGAAGGTGAGGTGAGCGATACGCCGAGGTCAACATGGTCCCCAGAGGTTGCTTTGGTGGAGGAGATGCAGCAGTCTGGGCAGGCATCACCAGTCAGCGCAAAACAGATTTGGTTATTGTAGATGGCTCAGTCACTGCACGTTCCTACCTCAGAGACATCATAGAACCCATCATCATCCCCCAATTCTGCCAGCACACCCCCAACTTTCTGTTCATGGATGATAATGCTCCACCACATCGTGCCAGAATTGTCACAGCTCGACTTCAGGAAGTCGGAGTACCTCATATGGTATGGCCAGCAATGTCCCCTGACCTGAACCCCATAGAGCACGTCTGGGACCAGCTGAAGCAGAGACTGGATGATCGTATCCCACCCCCATGTGACCTGGCAGAACTGCGTGTAGCACTTGTGGAAGAGTGGAACGCATTGCCTCAGAACAACATCATGAGGCTAGTGAGGAGCATGAGACATCGCTGTCAAGCTCAAGCAAATGGTGGAAAACACCCGCTACTGACATTGTCAATTTTTGTTATTGTCTAAATTTTTGGGGTAATAAATATTAAACTAATGAAAATGGTGTTTCTTCTCATTCATTATTAGTAATATCAAAGGGAACTTTTACTTATTTCATTAAAATTCAGACCAAATAGGAAAAGCTCTCATGTAAATAATATCCCTAACTTATTGTGAGTTTTGCGGGATATACCAAGGAGATGCCCTGTCCCCACTACTGTTCTGCATAGGCCTGAACCCCCTCAGCCAAATAATAACAAAGACTGGCTATGGCTACCGACTCAGGAATGGGACCACAATAAGCCACCTACTCTACATGGATGACATCAAGCTGTATGCCAAGAGTGAGCGGGACATCGACTCACTGATACACACAACCAGGATCTACAGCAGTGACATAGGAATGTCATTCGGACTGGAGAAGTGTGGACGATTGATAACAAAGAGAGGCAAGGTAGTCCAGAGAGTGGGGATTACACTACCAGAGGGCAGAATAGCAGACATTGAGGATAGCTACAAATACCTGGGTATACCACAGGCACATGGCAACCATGAGAAGGCCACAAGGGAAGCAGCCACAGCCAAATACCTCCAACGAGTAAGGCAGGTCCTGAGAAGTCAGCTCAATGGCAAGAACAAGGTCCAGGCAATAAACAGCTATGCCTTGCCAGTAATCAGATACCCTGCTGGGATAATAAATTGGCCAAAGGATGAAGTACAGACCACGGATATCAAGACACGAAAGCTCCTTACCATGCATGGAGGGTTCCACCCCAAATCCAGCACCCAGAGACTGTACACTAAGCGAAAGGAAGGGGGCAGAGGACTGGTGAGCGTCAAGGCCACTATTCAGGATGAAACATCCAAGATCCAGGAATACATCAAAAAGATGGCCCCATTTGGATGGAGTGTTCAGTGAAAGTCTCAAGCAGTGGACACCAGACGAGTGGACCCAGGAGGAACCTTCATGGGAGGACAAACCCCTGCATGGGATGTACCACTGACAGATATCAGAAGTAGCTGACATGGAGAAATCCTACCAATGGCTAGTGAGGGCTGGACTGAAAGACAGCACTGAGGCGCTCATCATGGCAGCACAGGAACAGGCCCTGAACACAAGAGCGATAGAGGCCCAGATATACCACACCAGGCAAGACCCAAGGTGTAGGCTGTGCAAAGAGGCCCCAGAAACAGTCCAGCACATAACGGCAGGATGTAAGATGCTGGCAGGAAAAGCATACATGGAACGCCATAACCAGGTGGCCGGCTTAGTGTACAGAAACATCTGTGCAGAGTTTGGGCTGGAAGTCCCCAGATCCAAGTGGGAAACACCTCCAAAGGTGATAGAGAATGAGCGCGCAAAGATCCTGTGGGATCCTCCAGGTACAGACTGATAAGATGGTAATGGCTAACCAACCGGACATTATAGTGGTGGACAAGACCCAGAGGAAAGCCGTTGTGGTGGACATCGCAATCCCAAGCGATGGTAACATCAGGAAGAAGGAACATGAGAAGCTAGAGAAATACCAAGGCCTGAAGGAAGAACTGGAGAAAGCCTGGCAGGTGAAGACATCAGTGGTGCCTGTGGTGATCGGGGCACTCGGAGCAGTGACCCCCAAACTGGAGCAGTGGCTACAACAGATCCCAGGAAAGACAACAGACATCTCAGTCCAGAAAAGCGCAATACTAGGGACATGTAAGATACTGCGCAGAACCCTCAAGCTCCCAGGCCTCTGGTAGAGGACCCGAGCTTGCAGAGGAGGAACCGCCCGCGGAGGGCGAGATGGGAATTTCTTTTTTGGATTTTTTTTTTTTTTCTGGACAAATTTGCTTTCTTTAAGCCTTTGCTCTACCTCTCTACTTCTAACTCTTTACCCAATGATCTCTTCCTATTGCGTCGGTTCATGGTTGACCACAGTGCCAAAGTGTTTATCAGCCACTCATCTAAAACCAATAATTTGAATTTTTTTTTCTGGTATAATTTATTTTCTTGAAGTCTTTACTCTATCTCCACTTCTGTCTCTCTATCCAAAGAGCTCTTTCTGTCATATCTGTTTCTCTCTTGTGTAATTTGCTTTCGTTGAACCTTTGGCATGTGTCTCGATGATGCCGAAATCGGAAAATGACTTTTTTCCTCCAGGTTTATTATTCTGTCACTCTCTCTACCCAGTGATCTGTCTCCCTAACGCACCAGTTTGTGGTTGGCCAATAATGTGAATTTTTTTTTTTTTTCCTGGACTAATGTGCTTTCTTTAAGCCATTGCTCTATCTCTCTACCCAATTATCTCTTTCTATCAGATCAGGTTTTTGGTTGGTCACATTGCCTAAATGTGTTTCTCAATCATTTTTGTTGGGTGTGTGATGTGTTCGCCGCTGTGATACTGGTCGCCGCTTGTTTCTCATCCTATCCTCAATCTAGCTCTCCCCAGCAATCTATCTTCTGTTTCTGGATGGGCAGTGTGTCTTTGGTTTGTCCATCTACTATCAATATTGTTTCAGAAATGGCTTTCCAGATGGTCTGACATCTGTATTTATTTCTTTGAAATCTTCGTAATGTGTCTCATTTGCAGTTTATCCAATCTGGGCAAAGTGCCTTAAAATGCGCTCATCGGATTGATTGATTGTAATGTAGAGACGATCTATATTTCTTTAAATTCTGGGTTTGTGGTTGGCCACAGTGCTTTAATGCCTCTCGCTCTCTGTTCACTGGGCCAGGGACATTTTTTTCTCTTTATAAGAAATGAATGTGCAATGCGGGAAATATCCCTGATTTATACGTGTGATCAAAAAATTTACATGTAGTTGTCCAGTTGATGAAAAAAATTAAGTAAGGTTTGTTCACTATCTCCAACTACTGCAACAATGAAGTACCACTATTATAAATTAAAGCAGCCATTATGATGATCAAATGATATAATAACAAATGTCAGTGACCATTTTGCATAAGAGGTACTTTTACTTTTGATACTTTAAGTAATTTTGTTGACAGTACATATGCAGTTTTTCTTAAACAAAACAAACCAAAAAATGCAATGCAGTGCTTTTATTTCTGATTAAGTATATTTATTTTGTTAATGCCAAATGTTTGTTTTGCCACTCCCCCCACCTGATTTTCATAATACTAGCAGGAAAGTTCAGATTGTAGTAAAAATAAAATTCCTATAAAAGATATACAGCCATTGTAGAATATTGACTGGACTCATCTCCGAGTTGACACTTTTGACATGCTCTCTTTCTTCACCCCTGTCAGTGAAGCAGTTACAGGTGCTTTTCAATGGCTGCTTTTTGAATGCATAGAAAGTATCACGATTGGCCAATTCCACCCTTTTCCCAGTAGTCTTCCAATTAGGGGCGTGAGGTATCATGGGAAAAAAAAAGTTGTTAGCAGTGTTGCCAACTTAGCGACCCTGTCCCAGTATTCCCCTCTAGCGACTCTTTTTCGAAAAAATCGACTAGCTACAAATCTAGCGACTTTTTCTGGTGTTATTGGTAACTTCAGGAGACTCTGATGTGAAAGCAAGTATCGTTCTTACTGTTCACAACGAGCAGCGGGTTCTGCCGTGTGCCCATCTTTAGACCCCACATTAACACCAGTGGGCCATATATGCTTCTCTGTCACATCTAAAAATAATAATTGCAATATTAGGTCATTATTTCAAACAGATATCACCACTACCCCCTCTGTTGTTCTGTACTGGTCTTGTTATTGGTCTGAACTGGATCAATGTGTGGAACCTCCCATACAGATACCTGCTTACAAACAAAGTGAGGGAAGTGTCCTATAAACTAATTCATAGATATTACCCTGCCAAGCATTACCTGCTAAAATTTAAGAAAGATATGTGTGAACTGTTCTCTGTGTGAGTCTGAGCCTGAAACAGTAATACATCTGTTCTGGCACTGTCACTCTACCTTCTGGAAAGTAATCCGTTATGTCACAATGAAGACTGACTCAGACTTTTCTCGAAAAAACATTCTGCCAAAAATGTCAAACTTTTCCTTTAAAGTCCATTTCCTCCCTGTAATGGAAATTTCATGTTTACAAAATATATCACACATGTACTGCTTACATGCTTTTTTCATTTCTTGTATCGATTATATGCTAAAGTGAATTGTGATCCATGGCTCATCTTTCCCTTGTAAAGACATATTTGAGAATATTTAGAGAACACAGGCCAAAGTGTCTTATTGCTCACACACTTCTGCTGTGGGAATTTGTGCTGTTTAGAGATGGCCTGCAGCTGGAAAGAGATAATACACAAACAAACAAATCAAGTGTAAACATCTAAATGTAACTTTTATTCATTGTTCTTTTGTGTTCTTTGCTTTTTATTTTCTGAGGTATGAATCCCAAATGTGATACAGCTGCATTAAACCTCTGATCGAACCATTTTGTTGACTTTTGTTGAATTCTTTTTATTACAGAGTTTCCACAACACACATGTTCACTCTCATAATTCAATCTTGTCATTATATAATATATTTTTAGCTTATTTACATTACATTTCTTCTCCCCTATGATTTTTGATTTCTGTTTAACGGGCACCAGTGTCTGATGCTGTGCCCTCCCATACAGCAGGGGGCAGCATGCACTCAGTGCTCTATTGCGTTGCGACCCATTGACAAGACGAAGAGGACTTTATGAAAACATTCACCAGAAACGAGAAGGATATGGGGCGTGAGTGACACACGTTTATTTATTTTAACAATTACACATGTAAATACCAACTTTCTTCATAAATACAGTGAGGACGGCGCTGACACGGCTCATGCGAGTGTGAGAGGACTTACAGCAAAGAGGTGGAGACAACCTCTGACATGTAGTTGTAGCTAACTTAGTAGCATCACAGATGAGCCACAGTCTGACGTCGGGTTTAAACGCTGTATTTCAGTTTGCTCCAGCTGAAACATTGATATTAGCATGTGAACGGCTCGCAAACTCAGCATCCGTGTGTGTAAATAGGAGAGAGTCGCATTGTTTGAATTATAGGGGAAAGGTCAAAGCAGACAAAGCTGCTGAGACAAATAATTAACAAGTTGTCTTGGAAACCAACCGACCAATCACCAAGAGACAAAACAGCCTGAGAGCACAGTCCACAGAGATATGTACTGTTACTGTCTATGACACTTTTTACAATGCAATATTTGGACACGGAAAAAAAACGTTTTTGCGTTTTAATTTGCAATTCAAATATGTCTGTACCTGTTCACCGGCTTTAACACTGACCCAGTCTTTTTCTGCAGCCCTGATCTAATTGCTGCAGTGAAGAGCTGAGAAGAGGTTTTACATGATGGAGGCTGTAGTTGACCTCCTAAACGTCTTTCATATCAAGACAAGCGGATTGTCTGTGACAGTGGGCCTTCTGCTCACCTTTCTGGGCCTACTCTACTGGTGAGTGAAAACTTCAAATCAGTGTTTGTTTGGGATTCTGCAGCCGCTTGAACTTATGTGATCCGCCAGTGACATAAAGCACACACTTTTAGCGAAATTCAGAACATTTAACACAGAATCATTTCTGATTGATGGTGAAGCTCTTGGAGGAACACCTCAAAATATTTTGAACCAGCTCTTTTGTGCTGTCTGGAGCGCTAGCATGAAAACCCATGAACGCATGCAAGCATTAGTCAAGATCTGTAGGGCATTAGGTTGTAATAATGAAATGAGTGGGCTGTATACTTGTGGGAATGTTCGGTGTCATCAACCCAACTCTGTGCTCTGTCTTCCAGGTATTCAGTTTACCCTTTCTCAGTCCTCTCTCGATGTGGCATCAGACACCCAAAGCCTGTGCCCTTCATGGGCAACATATTCTTGTTTCGACAGGTGAGATTATTGCTGCAGTTTGTAACTGATACTATGATGCTGATGCTATGTTTGGTCTGATGAACTGATGATGTTTAACTTTTTCTCAGGGTTTTTTCAGCCCCATCAATGATCTCATTAAGACACATGGCAGAGTTTGTGGGTAAGTAGAAGAAATACATTTGATGTCCATACTTTTGAAGGCGGTGTCTGTGTAAATAATGGTCTGAACCTTTTTATCAGCTTGAATTCTCCCACATTTTGGCATTAAATGAGTACATTTTACTCCACTGTGTATATTTCAGGTATTATTTAGGCCGCAGACCAGTGGTGGTGGTAGCGGACCCTGACATGCTGAGGCAAGTGATGGTCAGGGACTTCAGCAGCTTCCCCAACAGAATGGTAAGGACATTGACCAGATCGTTCACACATGTGCAGCGTGCGCTTTGCCTCGATTCTGACATAAGCTTCGATCATGCGCTGACAAAAGGTGTTTGTCTCTCTTCTGTCTCTCCGTGCAGACTGTTCGCTTTGCCACCAAGCCAATGACTGACTGTTTGCTCATGCTGCGGAACGAACGCTGGAAGAGAGTGCGGAGCATCCTGACCCCATCGTTCAGTGCTGCCAAGATGAAAGAGGTGAGATATAGTGTGTCCATTTACCGGGCGCCAATTTACATAAGCCCATGCGTCCTCCCTTCCTGAGAAGGTCTCAGTAGCCGTGACAAGCATCTCCCATATTTTCCTGTAGATGGCTCCGCTCATAAACACAGCCACCGATGCCCTGATGAACAACTTGAATGTTTACGCTGAGTCAGGAGAGGCCTTTGACATCCACAAGTAATCACACACGCAATTAAGAACATGCTTTTTGTCTTTGTCTTTTGCCGTCTGACCTCATATTTTTGTTTGTGTGTGTGTGTGTTATTGCAGGTGTTTTGGCTGCTTCACCATGGACGTCATCGCCAGTGTGGCGTTCGCTACTCACGTGGACTCTCAGAACAATCCAGACGACCCGTTTGTTCGCCATGCGCAGATGTTCTTCTCCTTTTCTTTCTTTAGGCCCATCATGCTGTTTTTCAGTCAGTCTGATCTATTGTTGTTTATGTTGTTGTATATTAAGTTGGCACTTCAGGTAGAGCTGCTCCAACACATTTTTTTTGTGTGTACAGTTGCATTTCCATTTATCATGGCTCCTCTGGCGGGACTCATCCCCAACAAAAGACGAGACCAGATGAATCAGTTCTTCACCAGCAGCATCCAAAAGATCATCAAGCAGCGAGAGGAGCAGCCACCTGAACAGGTGAATCTCCTGGACATTAAATCATCTTAAAAACAGCAGAACTTTGAATCATTTTTAAATGAATTTACTGTGTTTTGCACTTAGAGGCGTCGAGACTTCCTTCAGCTGATGTTGGATGCACGAACCAGCAAAGAGTTTGTGTCTTTGGAGCAGTTTGACACAGCGAGCCCAGCTGGTGAGCTCGATCACAGGAACCAGCAGACACAACCGTCGGCCTCCGATCAGGATCCTCAGCCACAGGAGCCTCCAGCCAGGCGTCCGCAGAAAAAGATGATAACTGAGGACGAGATCGTGGGTCAGGCTTTTGTCTTCCTTCTGGCGGGATACGAAACCAGCAGCAACACGCTGGCCTTCACCTGCTACCTCCTGGCCATCCACCCCGAATGTCAATGCAAAGTACAGGAGGAGGTGGATGATTTCTTCACCAGACATGTGAGTATGTCGCTGACATTTCAGATTTTAATTGTTGGCAGTTTTAGTCTCACAGCAAACAAATTCAGCACCAGCTTTCGTTTCTGTGTTTCATACTTTTTTGAATTATGCTGAATTTACTGTGTGTTTTTCGTTTTGTTGTAGGAGGCGCCAGATTATGCAAATGTCCAGGAGCTCAAGTATTTAGACATGGTTATAAGTGAATCTTTGCGTCTCTACCCTCCTGGATTCAGGTATTTAGGAACGTTAAATTAGGATTAAACATCTATTTTTTTAGTAAATTTAATAATTTCACAAAAAATAAGTTAATTCCTTTTTTTGTAAATACACACTGTAGAATTATAGTTACACTCCTCAAGAAGAATCACAAGGAAGGAAAAATATGTCCACGTGTATAAAACATGGTATTTTACATTGCAAAGGTTTGCGAGAGACATTGACCGTGACTGCGTGGTGAACGGCCAGTTCCTCCCTAAAGGAGCGACACTGGAGATCCCAGCGGGCTTCCTCCACTACGACCCAGAGCACTGGCCAGAGCCTGAGCGGTTCATCCCTGAGCGGTAGGACGCAGTTCTATAGCACCCACACCCTGTCCGTCATTATCATCTAAATCTGCTAAATGGCTTAACAACAGTATCTCCTGCCAAATTTGTGAAAGTGAAATGCCTTTGATCAAGGATATTACTCAGACAACTCTCAACTAAAAACACTATTGAAAGTAACACAAACCATAATTGCAAAAGCCTTCTCCTCTGAAGACATTTTGATGTGTCACAGTAGGAAACTCGCATCTAAATCACTGTAGCGCTGTCGTGAATTACTGGGAAACTTGCATTAAACGTGTGCAGGCTTACTGTTACTAGAAACATGCTTTTCCTACTGTGACAAGTCCAGACACTTTATGTGTGTTCAGTCAAGAGCCGTGACACAATGACACTAATACTTTGTGGTATCTGGTTTATCTGCTATTGACATGATGTTGCTTGAACATCAGGTGACTTGCAGTTTGCTGTTGGAACTACATTTCTTTTGTTCTGTTGCACCAGTCAGAGTCTTTTGCATCAACATACAGAATATATCACTTTAACACTGTGTGCTTACATAACCTATAATGGAGGCAGTAAAATTGCTAAATGAAATAAACTGTTTTCATACTGACTGACTCCTCTTCCTTACTGCTCTTAAACATGTGGTTGAATCTCCAGATTCACACCAGAGGCCAAGGCCAGTCGACATCCATTTGTGTACCTGCCGTTTGGGGCTGGCCCTCGTAACTGCGTGGGAATGAGGCTTGCTCAACTGGAAATCAAGATGGCTCTCGTGCGTCTGTTCCATAGGTTCAGCATTGTGGCCTGCTCTGAAACACAGGTAGGCTGGACAATTAATAGACTCAATATAGACTCAGTGTTTACATTATAAGAAAATAACAAAGCATCCTTATGATAATGGTTATGGTAATGTAAATAAAAATGTATCAAGCATCACAGGGAATACAGGTTTTACATTCACTTCATTGCTGTTTCCTTCTCACTGCTGCTCTGGGAAAAAGCTGTGGCTACATCACCTCACATTCAATTGGCTATCCTCATGAATGTAGTGTCTCCTGTTACTAGAACCTATTAGCTGTCAATGATAATAACATGGATTTTATTAGACGTTTGTACTTCTCCAAAATAAACCAATAGGCTGAATGTTCTTACATGTGTTAGGAACAAATCCTGTAGTTAAGAAATTCAAATATGGAAGATGATTCTTACTTACGGTATTCGTCTCGTTTCTGCAGGTCCCTCTTGAGTTGAAGTCCTCGAGCACTCTTGGTCCCAAGAATGGCATTTTTGTGAAAATTGAAAGACGAGACATGGGAGAAGTGAATCCTCCACCAGAAAATTAGAAAATTGCACTTGAAGCCAGTGAAGCACAGTCAGAGGATGTGCTCCTTTACATTTAAATGTTTCCAGCGATAACCTAAACATGATTGAAGAAATAATAAGTGCTCGTCAGGTGCCTTTCTTCTTAGTGAGCGAATCAGAAAGTGGACTGAAGCTGGGAAACAGCATTGCCACGCGGTAGTAATTAGCACAGATGTGTGATTGGTGCCCTTGCTGCCACCTGTCCAATCAGGTACTCTGAAGGACACGGTTTAGGTCCCTCTGAACTCCCTGCTGATGACTTCATGAGCTGGTTTGGTCATAAACAATAAGGGAGGGTGAGCTAGCTGGAGAGAGGGGAGTGAACGCAGGAAGAAAAGTGTTTTCTACTTGAGACAAACAACTGTCAGCCTCCTACCTCAGTATGTCCAAACATGTTAAAGCAACAACATTGCTGTTTGTCACATTTTTTATTTAGGGAAAGATGAACCTTTCTGAATCTTTCATGTGAACAGTGGTTTTATTTTCACTATAACCAGGTTAACAATCTTTTCTTGCAGACACTTTACAATGAGGAGTATTTTAGTAATCTGCGAGTGCATTTAATATTTTAACTCATGTTCTGGTCTTCATTAGTTTGAATTCTATCAACTGATGAAAAAACAGGAATTGAAATTTGTACATTGTATATTAAACTGAGGATGATGAGATGAGCCAGTAGAACTAGAAAACTTGAATGCCACATTGCTCAAGATCAGATCTGTTAGTTGACCCTCAAAGTTTGAACATTCCTTCACTAAACGAGCCGTCTGTTGCCGCTTTCTACACTGCTTCTCACTTTACTGTTGTTTCTACTGAAGACTGACAGGTAGTAAGCAAATTGCAATAACAACAGTTACATTTGTACAGGAAAAGATGGGAAATGGGGGATGTTTTGGGAAGAGGACAGACCCGTCACTTAGGTTTGGTGTTACTGACTGTATCTAAATATACTGAAGACTTTGTTTCATGATGCCCAGCACAGAGCTGTCATGTGAGCATCTTGTCCTCAACTGAAAGCTGCTATTTTAGAGTGAAACAAGTTTGGGAAAGGAGAAGAAATCCTCCTTGTTGTTAGTATTCATAGTGATCCAATCAGTGCTTATCAAAGGTCTGAGAATAGGAAACGCGCTTTAACTAACCCAGAGTTCATTTAGTCTAATTTTAAGGTGTAGATGTAAAAGTGAAATGAAAATGTTAGTCAACTCAGGAAGATGAAACGTGGTTTGATTTTTTTTTTTTTTTTCAATGTCGTAGCCATGCATTAATTTTATTTTGTATACAATGAGAGTGATTTACTGATGATTTATTGAAATGTATCTATGAAACATCATTGAAGTGAAGATGATTAAAGGCAGAGCACTGAATGTGGCTGTTAAATTGCACTGGTGTACCTAAACATTTACATGAGATGACATTTCATTGATGTGGCATGTTGTGATGTGTTTATTACAGAACAGCCAGTGAACTTCATTCCAAAACTGAACAGCACATAATTTGTCACCTTCAGTACCTTTCATGACCTCTGATATTCTCATCACAAGATAGGCAACAGTTACACAAAAGGATTCTCTGACTCATAAATTCTTCAGGACCTATTGTATTAACCTCAGAGAACATTACACTTTACACCTCTACTCCTTTACAAGTCATTGGAAATTATTGTAAAATTATCAGTTGATAAAATCCAATGCAACAGTAAATAGTTTAGTTCCACCGCAATCTGCCTCAACTGCTAATGCATGCGTAACAATAATTAACAGATCATTTTGGACTCACAGTGATGGTCCCTGCTGCAAAAGAAATGCTACTACTTTCATATTTAACACTCACACAGTTACACTGTGGAATTACCTCTTCTTGGGAAATGGGAACAAACAGGCATCAGCGTTACGAGTACTTGATAAGATACTCTGGATAAATCTGCTGTTTTTCAAAGACAACGTAGATGCTGGGGTTACTCTCACAGTCCACGCAGCTGTCGTAGAGGGTCGTGCCGTTTCTTTTTGGCGGGGGCCGGACATAGCTGCTGCTTCCCCTGGTGTACTCACCCACGAGGACCAGAGCAGCAAACATGGTCTTATTTGAGGCTTTTTTGTTGCTGGCATATCTGTTTGAGTAGGATGCATCTCTTGCAAAGTAGCTCCCTAAAAAACAAGAAAGTTTTACTACTGACAGTCCAACATTATGGAGTGTGTGAGTTAACGCCATACACACCATAGTGCATCAAACTCCAGCCAGAAAGACATGTTCCTGTTGTAGCCTATCAATATTGTATGCTGTATGTTGATCATATTACTGGAATAGCTGATGAAGCCGTGTCAATGTACCTTTGCCATAGGCTGTACCGTGGACACCACATATCCTCCAGTCAAAGTTTTGCTCACAGATGGCATCAACCAAGGACTCGTCTGTCCCGTGGAACAAGTACTGCTGATTTACAGCTTTCCCGCCATTCCTCTTATTCATCTGCTCCTTCTGCCTGAAAAAAACAATATAGACAACCTGAATGTGATGACATGACACTAAGTATTAGTTGTATTAGTTATCTCATTAACTGTATTATGTATTATTTTAACTTTTGATGGAGCTTTTGCCCTGAGAACAGCTGTAAAGTCGTGGCCATGACAGCAAAACAGTGAGCTATAACTTGCTATAAATCTCAGTGGGAGCCAATAGGAGCTGCAAATTCAGCTGATAACTCTCTGCTGGTCAATCATGATAACGCAAGTGAGCCCCTTTACACTGTCACACATAAACGTTATTTAAAAAAAAAAGGCCAAAAATGTATTTACCACTGGAAGACTGTCCACAGAGATGGGTTCTGGATCCTTTGGATGCTGTTAATTTGACTATTGGGCATAGTGCGCTTAAACAATCGCTCAATCATTTCATACTCCCCTACATTTTTGGAGAGAGGTACAAGCTGAAAGATATAGAGTAGAGCACAGGGGTATCATTATATATTCAATATTTAGCAGAACAAGACACAGAATTGTTCAACACAAAAGATACCTTGTATCCAAGATCTGGTAGGGCATTCTTGTCCCAGTTGGAAGGGAAACTTTCAGCTGTGGTCGGGGTGGAGCTGTGTGATGATGCACTGAGAGGACAAACATGATTACTGTCTAGCCGAGTCACTCGATCCAAAACAGCAATGTCAGAATTGCAGCAATAATGTAAAGTTTTTGAAAATCTAGAACTGGAAATTTAAAAAATAAATAAATACCTGCTTAGCTTCCCCTTCACATCATGGGCAGACACAAAGCAAGGCCTCCTCCTGACATGTCTCTTGGTTTTGTATTTTACATTCTGCTGGTACATCTCCTGGGTATCTGGTGCATCTTTGAAGTGAAGAATATACTGCTGTTTGCCAGCACTGAAAGGAATCTCTGCATCACTGTCTGCCAGGTACAAGTTCTCCAGAGTTTCAGAGTTGATGGAAGCTGGTGTGTCACAACCACCCTGAGGAAGAAAAACAGACAATAAACCTTCAAAGCCATAGCGACTGGTGAAATGGGAAAATTTGCTAAGAACAAAGAGGGGGAATAGAAAATCAAAGTAGATTTGTTCCCTGAAGGAGTTAAGAGTAACAATGATCCGAACAAAGACACACCACTGCATTATTCATACAAATTCAACTGACCTGTCCAAACTCCAGCCACATCCCAGAGTCATCCTTCCAATACCAAAGCCACTTTGTTGTAAGTATGTAGTGGGGAGGCTTTGAGATAGAGGAGGCAGTGGACAGGCGACGAACAGGAGACCCTCCGTATGTCATTCTCCTAAAGTCAACTGACTGCACAGCAGGGGATGCAGGGCTAAAAGCATGACATGAAAGTAAATCAATAACTACATCAAGGAGACTTTTCCAAAAACTGGAACTAAAGTCAATTAATGCTGGCGAATCTATTTGTCGCTGCAGGAAGGAAACAGTGTGTACTCTGTTATCTACTTCACTGATGCACCTTTGAAGTGAGAGAAAACTCAAAATCCCCAAGGTGGCTGATGGTGGATCTGTGCAGCTTGTGTCATGTTGTGGGTCGCAGTAGGCCTTCTCAATTTCCTCCATATTCGGCAGGTCCTTCCAGGTGACACCATCGCTGTCTAAAACCTGCCATCTGTAAGGCAGGTGCCAATGGACGCGAACACACTTCTCTGGGGGTAAAAGAACAATGGTACGAAGCCAATCATCAGGCAGTACTACACACGACATCGTCCTCTTTTCACACAGATCCACACATGTATTGAGAAGTTACTGTAGATATGACTCGTCTCTTTGTTACCTTTGAAACTGCAGTTCTTGCGAATGAAGTAAAGGCAGATTTCATTCTTGTCAGTGTCACTCATGGGTTTAGATGGACTAGCAGGAGTAGTGGGGGACGCAGGGTTGCTGTGGCAAGGCTGCTGAACGGGGATTTTCACTGGCACTGGTGGCACTGCGGGACACAAATACATGCATAAAGTATGCAGTGTAGACTCCCCCTGTCTTCAGTCAAAACATTGTCTATCAAAGTGCTTTCCTCTTTACCAAAAACAGCAGCATCTGGTCTCTCCTGTTGACTCATGATGATCAACTTATTTCTGTAGATCTCACGGAGGTTTTGAATATTCTCCTGACTGAATCCTTTGAAGAGCTGCATTCCTTGAGCGTCAAAATGATGGGCTCTCTTACATGAGGAGCCAAACTTACAGTCACCCTGGAGAGAGTGCTGGCAGATGTGAAGCTTGGTGCAGGAGGTGGAGAATTTGCAGAAACCGTGCACACCGCCACCCTTGTTGTAGAATGGGCAGATCTAGAAGGGTGAGCAGAAAGACAGGTGGGGGGGTGATCAAAACAAAACCTTCCTGTTCATTTAGAGATGTACATTGTTTTCTAATAATAGCAATAGCTGTTGTTGCCAGTAAAACAGACCTCAGGAAGCAGCCATGGATCATTCTGCAGTAACAGCTGGAACAGCTGTTTCTCCGTCAAGTCATGAAGACCATATTTCTTTAAAAGGTTTGCGTTATGTGGAAAAGCCAGACTATGAGGATTTTTACACCTGTGTCTGAAAAAATAAATAGATAAACAGTTAAGGGTTCTCATTTTACTGAAATGTCTAGGTTTAGATCCATCCATTTGGTTTCCTAGCATTAAGTATACTTTCAGTGTTAACAAGAGCATTCATTAGTGTTTTATTAGTGCTGCAGTGATCATTAAAGAGTGGGATTTCCAGGGAAATTTATAATCAAGATTATATTAGGACACACATTACTGCCATCTTGTGGTCAAACAGCGGACCTACAGTATTTGCATTTCAACCAACAATACATAAGACATACATAATACCCCAAATTGCTGTACAATTCTTATTTTTTTCCACTTAACATGCGGGCTGTGATTTTCTATCTGCACTGGAAACTTTCCACAGTTGTTATTTGTGTTGTAGGCAAAGGTAGATAAACCCACAGACTGTGGATTACAGACGTCCACACATCTCTAATCCAGAAATACTGAACAAGTCCTAAGCAAGGCAGACACAACCACATCAGCCTTCATTTGTATTCTGCTTTCTCTGTAGTTTAAGAGGCTGAGGCCTTCGTCTCGGCATGAAGATCAACGCTCAATCAACAGCATACACCTTTAACCACACTACAGTCACACTCAGGTGTTCCCGTTCAGCCTTGATTAGTCATACGCTCCTCAGGCTGAATTTGGGTGGAGCTGTCGTGGAGTCGTGTTAGGTGCAAAACAATCAGAAGAGTGAGGGTAAAAAGTGTCAGTTTGTCAGAAGCTACACACCGAAACAGTCAGGGAGAAAGGTCTAAGAAACAGAAACCTCAAATCTTTGGCCACACCTTCCCCTCATTTGCAAAACTGTGGCCAAAGATTTAAAAATTCTCATCATCTCTCATCTCAGTCGTTTGCCTTTGCTCGATGTGTTACTGTTGCCCCCTGAAGATTAAAGGAACATTACCGATTTTTAATTTCACGATTGAATAGCCGAATCAATGCTATTGTGTGCCCTGCTTGATAATAGATAATTTACTAACCCTCGTAATGCAGCAGATTACTTACCCAAACGTGCAGTGTCCGCAAACAAAATATCTGCACAGGTGTAGCCCGTCGCATTCATGACACTCTCCGTGTTTTCTCTGACAGAGCCGCAGGCTAGTTTTAGCCACAATCAGACTGTCCGGGCTGAGAATTCGGTTACCGACAACTTTCTGTTTGCCTCTTTGAATGGCAATGTTACCGTCGTCGAAAAGGACACTTTTCAGGACAGTGTCCGCACCACTGAAACCCCTTGTGATCATCGCATGCAGGCTACTGAAGTTCAGACATCCCTGGTTGTCACACAGGGTCTTGATGATAAATTTAGAGAGGTCTGAGTTCATCCTGAGATGAGTCTAACCGGGAGTTAGGCCGCCTTAAAAAGAGCCGAGCGAGAGCCAGACGTGTACACAGACACTCGGTTACAGAGAAATGAAACCGAAACTTCAAAATCAGAAAAAAAGCGAAGAATAGAGAAAACCTAGTACGTAGCGTCCTATCACTGCAGCAATTACTCAACACACTTCCTTGTTGAGAAAATAAACAGAAATGTAAACAAACAGAAATGTAGACAACAAACTGAAGAGTGGTTTCTTTTTAAAGTTAACACTGAGTAGTTATTTCAGTTTTTCATTAGATGTTTTTATCGAACTAGTGTTTATTTAAGTTCATTTGATATCTTAAAAACACAGGAAAAAAAAAGAAAAATAGTGTTAAAGTATACATGAATATGGCATTTTAAAGCCGTCCGTCTTTCTTCTGACTAAATATAATATAGAATTTTACCAGAGCACGTGAAGGCAACACTAAACCTAGCAACCGTTGCTGCGGGCTCAGTGTACCATAGCAACCATGGAGGATGAGCCTTCGCTCCTGGAAGAAAAAGGCAAAGAACTCACACGGGAACAAAAAGAATTCCTCTACAACCGAGTCCAAGAGCTGAAGTAATGACGATAAATAATTAAGAACTACTTTAGGGGTAAAATAGTTCACCTGTGAAGTTTGTCAACCTAAACATGGATTTCTTAGCTTGCCTATGTTGACCGCTAAAGCTAAGCTAATTCTGTCGTTGAGCAGTAAACGGCACTAAAATGCAACTAGTTAGCTAGCTACTTATCCTAGCAACATTAGCTAGCAATAAGTGAAGAGGATGTAGTGTCACATAATTTCACTTACAGTATGACTCACATGTTAAATTACTTCAGCAGATTTATTGGGATATTGAGCATTTGAATGTTCTCTGTGCGAATTCTAAGAGTAATAATAAAGTAATAATAATAAAGTAAAATTTGAGTAGTTGTAAATACTGTGAACCCTCTTTGCAAATGTCTTGGTTTACCTCTGCAGCCAAACCTTTAGCCTCAAGCCTTTTCTTTATCTGACTCTGAGTTGGTGTTTACTTTCACCCAAGATGCTCCTATGCAGCCCTCCTGGCAGAGAATGACGTGTTTGAGCGGTTCATCAGCCGCATAGATCCCGAGGATCTGCTGTCCCAGGCTGGGGGAGATGATCTGGGGGCAGCAGGAGACTCCCAGCTAGATGGTGGGGTAAGTGCTACGAAGTGACAAGACTTCATTAAAGGTACAAATGCTCTGTATCTGTTATGACTGTTAGGCTTCCTTTTGGAAATGAAATACAGGAATATGGATTATAGCTGGATTAAGATTCATAAACGCCACCCAAAAGGGGCAAACTCAAATGCCTGTTAGGTCAAAGGAGTGGCAGAATTTATTGCTGTAAATTAGCAAACATATGTGGTAATCTTTGAGACAATCCCGATTTTAATTTTGGCTTCCAAGATTTCTCTGCACTATGATCCTAGTTGGCACCACTACATGTTTTGTGTGTGTGTGTGTGTGTGTGCGCATGTGTTCTCTGTCAGGGTCGTGGAAAGAGGCGGAGGTCACGCTCCAACATATCAGATTGCCTTCATCAGCTGACCTTGGAACAGAAACTTTATGTGGCGCAGAGAGAAGTGGCAGAGACACGACGAGACCAGGAGAAACTCAAACAGAGATATGAGAGAATTCAGGACAACTACAAGGTTACAGCACACCTTCTACAGGAAAAAGCAATGCAAACAAACAAAACAATGCACTCTTACAAGACATTTTGTCTTTCTAGGCTTCTCTGAAAGAGGCAGAACTGCGTCTTGCAGACATTAGGAAGGCTAGGAATGAGTTTGAACGCAGACTGCTTAAACCTATGAAAGACAACAAGTTGGAACTGAAGGAGCCAGAAAGGGTGCTCCAGTACATTGAAGACAAGTCAAAGGTAAAATTAGGTTCAGTCCAGCAGCATCAACTCATGCAAAGTAGCATTTCAATAGAATCAAGGTTCAAAGTTCAGCTTTATTGGCATTATTGAATACAGGATTGCACAGTGAAATTGAGATCTCTAACCTAACATATAAAAGATATTTTAATGTTTGCAGCTGTTTAAACTGTCTTCATTATTTTATTTAAATGCATACTTCTCATTGGGGAAACATTTTAGACACCGTTCAAATACATTCCTGTGTTTTATTTTTGCTAATTGTCATATATAATGTTGATATAATAACCTCAAGTTTTAAATTTTAGTCCACCAGTACATCAGGTTTGACCATTAGTACTGTATTTCAGCCTTACAATTTACACAGAATCCTCTCTTTGTCCACACTGTCTGTTTTGTTCACAATCACACACAAAAACTCAAACAAGGTCACCCAGTGGGAGAAGTTAAATTTAAAGAACCAGGCACTGAGGGTCCACGAGAAGAAGCTCCAGCAGCAGCTTCAACAGAAAAAAGAGACCGGAAAAGCAGAGTATGAGGTAGAGAATGACGTCCAGTGAGGCTAAACAAGCTGGAAAAATATCATAAAACTGTTTGGAGTTTTGTTTTATCAGTTGATCTTGTGGTTTGTGAGTTGTTATGCAAAAGAGAGGCGAATCACTGTTTGCAATCTGTCTTTTTTGCTAGTTAGGAAGTTCGACAATGTATGGCACTGTGTGTCATTTTTAGGAAATTTTCCAGGAATACGGTGAGCAGAGAGCTGACAAAAACTTGGATGAACTTCAAGTCAACAATCTGAAAGTGCAACGCATCCTCAGTTCACACAAGGTAACTCTTTAGAAATGTGTGTGTGGGAGTGAGAAGAATTCTCTCTGTTTAACTTCCTGTAGGCGAGTCAAACCACCTTTGCAGTATAGCTGATGACCTTGAACTCAAAGTTTTTACACTGCTCTCGATTTATAAACATTTACTCCGCGTGTGTGTGTGTGACAACAGGAGAAGCTGCAGAGTGTGACACGGGAGTCCACAGAGCTGAGCAACGACATCAGCAACAGGAAGCAGATGCTGGCAAAAATTGAGGCGGAGATCCAGCACGCTGAGGAGGTCTGTCATTGGTCCAACAACTTTAAGCCCAGTGTGGTCACCCTGATCATATTTAGTGGTTCATACAAAGCTTTTTCCTATGGTTACCAACGAATATCAGTGTAATTTGCATTTAATTATGTTGGGCAGACTAAAAACAAATGAGGCAGTCAGGACTTTATTTCTCTTCCTCCCTTTTGTCTTTAAACCATGCTTATATCCTGCTCTACTTATCTCCAACTAATGCTCTTTGTATATTCCATTCCTTCTTCTCTACTTTCTCTCTCTCCTCAGGAGCGTTTGAAAGCAGAGGCTCTCAACCAACACATGCGCCGGCAAATGACAGATTATCAGGCTCCGGATATCACTGAGTACATGCATGTCAAGGACAAGCACAAGAAGCTGCAGCGGAGCATTCAGATTTGGGAGAGGAAGGTTGGGATCGCTCAGGTAAGCCATATTTTATTTCCTCTCACAATCAGTTCTCCACTGCATTGCCTGACACCTCTGGGATAATTGCTCCACTGTTATCACACCACACTGAGCCTCGTTTTAGTTGGACAGAAACTGTTGTTTGACAGAATTCAAAACAATGGGAGCTCTCTTTTCTGTTTTCATCAGATGACCTTGAAGACACACGCCAAAGCCTGGAACCCACAGAGAGCCAGTCTTACTCCTGCGTACAGTGTTGAGGCTGGAGCTTGACCTGGGGGTCGCCATGTTCCAGGAAAGCTCCCACTGATAGCAGAAGACAGCACGTAGAGATCTAGAGAATCAGAAAGCCTCCTGTATTCATTTTAAAAAGGTCATTATAACAACTACCTGACAGCAGTAATTACCCTGATTCTTGTTTGTTCTTTAATTATTTATTTAATGTTTGTAACTGGGATGACTGAATGTCAGCGATGTGCATGTGTTCACTCCTCAGATGATGTTGCTCTTAACAATAGAGGAATGTAACCAAGTACGTACACTTAAGTCCTGTAGTACTTCTTCATCATGTCTATAAATACGTAAAGTTGAAGTTTGTCGGTATAAAAAGTGGGGCAAAAAAAATCCACCTGAGACTCGACAAACTATTTTCCTTTATTAGAAAGAAATCCTTGGAGGTATAAGTCCTCAAAGAACTCTAGATGTTATGATGTTACATGCCATATATACAGTTATATACATAAAAGTGCAATGTCACAATGGGTAAGCTGTTTATTTATTATTAATTCTGTCATATAACTGTTTGGAAAATGGCATCATTACTTATTCATGTGTCTTCTTCCTGCACTGCATTTTCTCAAAAACACAGCATCAGATGTGAAAATGCGACAGGACATAAATGTCTGAAGTTCCTCTAAAACATTTTCAAAGGCACTTTCACAAGTACATACTACAGATGTACAGAACAGCACAGAGTAGCTTAAAGCCTACAGACAGCATAACTGAGTCCTACTGTTGATGGTGTTAACACGGTGACAGAAGCACACTTTTTACAACGGGCTTTATACTGTAGGTTGGACACTTGTATCTCTGGATGTTTAATCTACATAGTTTGTTCTAAGTCATTTCTACCCAGAAACACAACAAAAAGTAACAAAAATGATTACAAAAATAATGAATGTTAGTAAGTCAGAAAATCAGTTATCTTTTGATTATTATACACACAATATCTGTCAAGTCAAAGAAAGTGTAAACCTGCATATTCATTACAAACCAAGTCTCTTGGGTGTGGTATTATGCTAGCAGAACATTCCCCGGACATGCACCCACATCTGATATTTCTACAGTACAGAGGTTATGCTGAAAAAGACATACTGGGGCTGCTGTCGCTCAGTTGGACCTATTGCATTTGAAATTATTACTAGACCTGGACACATTTGAACTGAGAGCTGACTGACACAGGCTGCTGAATGCTGATTGTGTGAGACTCCCTCCTGTCCCCCCCGTGTACCACACGTCAGGCGTCCAGAAGCATCTTCTTCCACAAAGGCAGACAATCGGTAGAGAGAGTATCAGTCAGAGAGCAATACAAAAAATAGCACATTATCAACATTCTCACCTAAACATAAAACAAACTAGAGGGTCACAAAGCGAGCTGCTGTTTCAGAGACTTTGACAAAGAGAAGCATAGGAAGCAGGGTGGACATACTGGGAAGCTTTCACACTAACAGTCATTAGGTCCATGGCTACCGGCAGGACTCCCACAGGGTGCTGCCATGAGTCTATACACACCAGTCAATATGAACAGTGCCTACATCATGTATGAAGGGTCAACATCCACGCTTTTACTTGCACAGTCGTGTCTTTGGGCAGATAAAGCCAAGCAACACATAAGAGAAGCTGTGGCATGTGGTCCAAACAATTCAATAGCATATGTTAATTGTACACTAGGTAGGAGATGATTGATCGTCAGACATTTTCACACTGCTCCCCGTAGATTATACAGATGCGAAAGCAGGCGTTAGTAGGCGTATTTCATCCCTGCATCGTGAGTTATCGATGCAGGAATTCAACAATGCATCGAAATGTTCAAACGAAGTTCATAATGAAGTAGTGGTTTTATCCAATGGCCATATGATGATCCAGGCAATATGGAAATGTGTTCAAATAGATCTGAGTGAATCCAGCACAGAGGTGATCTTTGTACATTTCTGAGACAGATGGTAATGCCTTGCCAAAGGTAGCAGAGTTTACACACTAGTGAAAAAAAGCATACTGCTATCAGTATTATTATCTATTAACAAAGTACCGTTAGTTGTTAAGGGCTCCTCAGGCCCGAAATCAGTCCAAACTTCAAACCGTTCCTCTTCCAGGAAGTCACAGCACCTTTGTAATATTTTAGATTTGAAAACAAAAGTCAATAAGGTCTTTGAACCAGTTCACAACACCTTCGAGGGCCCTCCTTGGAAAGAGCCAAAAAAAAAAAAAAAAAAAAAAGTTACATCATGTAGTTGGTGGTATGTGTGAGAGTGTCACTCTGGTCACTACAGCTGGCATCAAGCTCCAGGTTCAGGCTCAGTGGTAAACAGAGGAGCTCCTGCACATGCAGTGTGTTTCACTCGAAGATACACAGTTCATGAGTGTCTGCAAACTAAACTAAACTAACTAGTGAACATTTTCTAAAACCTTGAAGGAAGCCTTTGTGATTTGTTGTTTGAATTACTTAAAAAAGACATTTGTTAGATAATATCAACCATAGCATATTAACACTTAACTGTGCACGTGTTAATTAGACATGAGATTTGTCCGACTGACAGCTCTGTCTATGTTGTAACTCCTACGTGAGTCTCTGTGTCAGAGTCCTCTTTATTTTCACCACAAGGAAACATCTTCTCCTGTCTGGTTCCATGTATTTTACACACTCTTACATACGATCTGTTGTGTGGTAGCATTTTGCAGCCCACCCAGGGAGTTGATCAAAAGTTTTCCTGTCCCTGTGGTTCCTGTCCCAGAGGCTACATGGTGCAGGACTTGTCCAGAGGGTCCTGAGGAGCTGGAGGATGTGAAGCCTGGCTGGACTTGGGCAGAACCATGGGCTTGGGCCTCAAGGCAGGGGGTTTTAGCTGCACCCCCATGCGGGGGGCCACCACAGGCTTGAAGGTGCTCATGGTATCGCTGGAGGAGCTGGTGCTGCGGCGGATGGGTGGCTCAGTGTTGGCGGTGGACCTCAGCATGACGCCGTGGATGGGGCTGAGGGACTCGCTGGAGCTGGCCGGCGTTGGACCCCCGCCACCGCTGCTGCCAGATGTCTGCCGCTGCTCCAGGGTGTCCAACACCACGTCTGGGGCGTGCTTGGCTGAGCTCTGCCGCTCCAGCTCGCGCAGCTCATTCAGAGCGGTGTTCATAGTTTCTTCTATGTCCTGCAGAAGACAGAGAGAGTGTGTGTGTGCCTGTGAGAGAGCAGTGGGGATGTGGAAGGATGATAATAACACTGGTGCAAGAGATGAGTGAGAGACAGGAGGATTTTGGTTATAAATGAGAGAAAACTAAAAGAGAAGGTAGAGGAGTGGATAAAAGAAATGAAATAAAGAGAAAAGACGTGAGGGGAGAGAGAAGTCGAAGGAGTACAGGTTGGTTAGAAACACAAAAAAGCGATGTTAACACACGACCACAGTGACAGCTTTTCAAGAAACCACTGAGCATGCATTATATATGCAGAGAGTTAGCAGAGAGTATTACTTTGCACCGACACCTCTCCCTCTGCATGCTAATGACTTTGGATAGCAAAGGAGATGCAAAGATGACAAGATGCTATCATCTGAGCACGCTCCCAGTAGGCAGACAGACAGCCAAGCACAGTTTAAAGTGCTCTCTGTGACCTCTGCTTTCTAATTGAGACTCATTCTTTATTGTTTTACTGTTCATAAGTAACTTATCCTATCAGCAGTGGTGTAAACATGGCTATTAGCTTGAATGCAAATTGTTAATAGTTTAGAATGTTTCAGAATAGTTTCTTCATACTCCAGAGTTTTTTGTATGCTAACACAAAGTACTACAGGAAGTATCCTGTGAGGAGTCCCAGTGTCGAGCTACGCTCCCAGCTGTCTGCTGCCTGTGAAGCTAGTCTTTTGCGTGTATTTAGCACACGGACACAGTTGCAGCCAGAGGAAGCAGAAGACAGGGACTGACTATGTTTTTACAGGGCGGGGCAGGGCTTTGATGGTGGAGGGAGCTGCGGTCGGGTCGCCGCTCGTCCAGCGCTGACCTGTGCGATGGTCTCCGGATCCAGGGGCTTGCCGCCATGGTGGTGGTGGGTGTCAGTAAAGCCCGTGTATTGGCCCGAAGAGGTAGAGCGGCGTATTGGGGGGCTCTCCATCTTCTTCAGTGACTCGTGGCGGCTTATGTTGGTTAGGCTGCCGTGGCCTGTGCGGCGCCTACGTTCGGGGCTGTCCATGGGCATGTGGTTGCGACTCCGCAGCATGTCCCGTGGACTAAAGTGGCCTAGAACTGGGGAGCCCATCTCTGGGGTGCCTCCATGTCCTCCGTGACTATGCTGGGAGGGATGCACCATGCAGTGGATGTCGCTGGGGCGGGCAGGAGGCCGCCGAGATGGTGGTTCTAATCTTTTCTTGTGCCTGCTGGGATACATGAGGACGGAGAGGTAAGAACAAAAAGAAATATTTATTATGTTACAGCTCTCATCATTTTAAATTCTACCACAACATTACGTTTTAAAAAAAATAATCAAAATGTATCAACGACAGGATCGCATCCACACAATTAAACAACTGAATCCACAACATTTTCTGTATTGCAACATGTACTTGATGTATATACAAGACACTGATGTGTTGTAACAGGAACCCTGAAGTCAGTGCCTCAGACAAGCTTATTTGGAGAGCAGGTAGAGCGGACCTGGCGATGAGCCAGAGGAGGGAGGCCTGTGGTTCATCAGAGCACCAAAACAGGCTCCGGCTGCTTCGACTGCACGCCTGTCCGCTGTCTGAACCTGGACCAGCGCAGCACCATCCACGCCTAACCTGACATTTGAATCATGGAGAGACTGAGCTGAACATGAGTACAAGGCTCACACTCCTGCACGCACATGCTTGCTCAGTTACGCATGATGTTGCTCCACAGAAACATCTACTCCCTTAAAGCAGTTCTGTTGCTCCTTAAAAGGCCAACTGAGGAGCAACTCCCCATCATGATGGCTGTAATAGGCTTTGCTCTGCATATTTATGACCACCAGCGCTACGGTAGCTACAAACAGAGTCAAGGGGTGTGATGCTTCAGCAAAGCAACTATCATCACTTTGTGTCTCGCAGCTAAATGACAAGATTTCAATATTTGAAAAGGACTAGAATTTAATAAGAGCGCAACCTGATATTTATTTCCATGATAATAAAATTCAGATAATTAAAGCGAGTTTATTATGATGCAGTCACGTTTTTAATTAGTAGAACATTTTCTGAAATGGCAGCGAGTCGAAATATTAAATCAATGCCATCTGAAAGCTGATCCATAATAAATTTACTCTTTTACTTAGTCTGCCGTCTGCATTATTGCTTCTTCGTGATGATGAACGAGCTGTGAAATACTCATCCTTTAACCACTTCTCTGAGGCAAATGGCTTCATTCTAGTCTGCGTCTGCCTAATGAACACTGTCTTAGCCATTATTGTTAAGATTTACAGGCAGCTTCATCACCACCCTGTACGAAAAAAAAAGAAGAGTATGGATGTGAAGGACTGTGTCGCTCCCAGAGAAGTTCATTACAGCTTGGAATCTCTCTGAAACTGAAGGGTAACAAGAAATTAAAAATATGATGATGATCAATGTGAATTAAAAAAAACTTCTTGGGGGCACTCAGATAATAAGACAAATAAGAAAATAAAGACTCACTGGTGCAGGATGGTGCATCTGAAAAGAGGAATTTTTTTTTCTGACTGCAGTGAAAAATCTAGATGGTAAACAACTGCAGGAGCTACTGACAGCCTGCAGGGGGCGCAATCTACATTGATAACACCAGTCCCCCTCTGGGACACTGTACAACAGGCACCGCAACTTACTCTGCAAGCTGTCACCACAATGAGCTGACAGCTCACTCTTTTTTAATGTGGCCTCTGCTAATAATAATGTAACTCACAACACGTTCCACCAGCTTCTCTCCCACAAAACAGAAAATGGATCAATTGTAATACTTGCTGTGATCTCATCACACAAATTGACGATGTGCATCCTCTCCTCTAAAAGAGTCCCCTAACATTCTTGTTTTAAGTCACTTGATGTAGTCGTGATACCAAACTCCACCAGAGGTCCCGTCTGGTGAGCGTGTTGTTGATTGAAACCATCAGGAGAGGAAAAAGTCTAAATAAAGCTCAGGATATAAATGATTCACCACTTGGGAGGATTGTCGGAATGGAAAAGCAGAAGAGTGAGTGGGGGTAGACAGGAGACGAATAGAAAGAGGTGGGGGTCACCTGGGAGACGGTGACAGGTAGAGAGTGTAGTCAGATGCTGCCTCCGGGAGTAAGGAGGCGCTTCATTAGGGCTGATGTGAAAAAGATGATTCATCCAGATATATATTTTCAGTCTGCATACAAATACCTGCAACTGGTGTAAATATTGCCTCTACGATGAATCATCAACATTTCAGCAGTGAAGCAGAGGGAATGAGTGCGCCTCTGAATAAAACAGCATTTGTTCACGTGTTTGGCAAGGGCCAGTAACAGACGTTTCAAGGTCGCTTACTCCACCACCACAAATGCACAAATGCAGCAATGAGGAGAGGAGCAGGAGACAAAGTGCTGGCATGCAACCAGCAGACGCTGCCAAATAAACTGAGGTGTTACTGTATGTGTGTGTGCGTGTGTCTTCTGTCTGCGTGCCATGACTCCCTATGCATGAGTATGTATAGTAGGGTCCAGTGGGGCTAGCTGATGATGAACCACTGTGAAATAGATATTTAATGCTCCTAATACTTTACAGCTGCAACTGTCTGGTGAGTGGGAATAAAATAGAGTGAGAGACGTTTAATTCCTCCATTGACAACTGGGCCCAGGCAGGTGAGCTAAGGACGTAGGATGACGGGAGGATGCAGCATGTGTAACACTGTGGATTGGGTGCACAGTGTACAGGTCTTCTCCGCTTCCTTCGGACTTGCTCACGTAACAACAGGTAAGTCAGATATGTGCTATTAAACTGCTCTCGGTGCACTGATCTAAAAGGTTGAAAATGTGGATTATTTACAGCAACAGTCCAAGTCCAAAACACTATGAGATGTATTTCTCAATTGTCTGTGGAGTCTGTGTGTGTGTGTGTGTGTGGGTATTTACACCTGAAGCTATTTAAGCATCTTGGATGATGCAACAGTGAGGCTTTCGCAGACACGCTGCTGCAAGACTTTCAGTTGTTATTGGATTGGCCAGCTCTCATTAGATAAAGCCAACATGAAGTCCAGGATGTGCTGTGGTCAAACAAGTGGTCACACCGGTGTCAGGAGGACTGGCACTCATTAACAGAATGCAATGTTTGTTAATCTTGAATAAATATGTAATCTGTATGTCATATGTCTTTATGCCTATGAGAGCATGTGCAATGTAATAATCCTAAAAACCTATCTTTATAATAAAAATAGTTACGGTGAGGTCCCCTATAAACTTCTGATCAATCCTTGGACGTTACTAAAGGTATGACATTTTTAAGCAATTAATGTGAGTTTCTGAAGAACATTCCTTTTCAGGAAAACAAATAAAACTGATCATCAATGCATTACAAAACAACACAATGTCAACTTTTATAGCAACAAATGTTCAGGCATTTAATTGTTCAGGGAAAAACAAAATTTAAACTTAAAATGCCAGATTCTTACTTCAGGTCTCTTGTAGAAATTGTTTTGGAAAGGCTTTAATATTGGAGTCCAATGCGACGACCAATCATATCAATGCAAACCAACCTGGTGATGTAGGCCTCAGAGATCCTGGTGTCAGTGGGTGAGCCGATGTCTTTTCCCGAGCATTTATCCTCTCCTGCGTGGCCGCTGCTGGCCTCGCTGTCAGCCTTCTGACTCAGAGTGTCTGAGAAGTTGTCATCTCTGGGACACAGAGACAGAGTGACATTGAGATGCGGGAAGAACAAGAGGAAGTGACAGAAAAATGGACAGACCAAAAAAAGAGCAGAAATCAGCAAATCAGTCGATCTGTCATATTTGCACTGTTCTTGGATGACAGCATTTGATATCAGTTTCCTGTGAGTCAGCACGTCTCCCTCTCTCCCCAAGGTCCAGAGAGTCAGATGAGTCATATTCCCGGCCCTCTCAGTATTCTGGTTGCGTGCTGTGGTGTTACACACACACACACACACACACACACACACACAAGCCAGCTGTATGGGTTTCAGTGAGGTGTGTGACTGGAGACTGGGTACGGTCGCTGCCTGTCAGGTGGCAGTAATCAGAGCTGCACTGCGGCCTCTGGTGATGTGTATTAGCCGTTATGAAACACAAGTCACTTATTCAGTGTATCCGCATGAGTGCGCACAGACAGAGACAGAGCAAGGACGAGCCCTTCTCTGAAGCAGAGCCGGCGGTAAACAAAATTTACAGACGCACACGAGAAAGTTCGAACACCCTGATGAGCCGGGTCTTGAGAGAGACATCCTGTGCTCAAGTGGTCTCTCAGACGTCTCTCCGCATGTTTTATTCTGGGCTCTTTTTATGGGACAAGTGAAGATCACAACCCCGTGTGCTCTTACACTTCTAAGCCTGCTCTGTTTAAGTAGAGAGCAGGATATTACTGAGCGCCGGGACAACCCGACCAGCTGTAAATTCCCCTGCTCTTTCATTAACTAAGAAGACACCCCATCAGCAGTGCCCCTCCTGGTGAATTATTGATAGAGGCACACTGACGGGACAGCAGCAGGAGAAAGAGGAGACGAGGGAAGAAGGAAGAGGCATTTTAAATGGCCATTTTGTCAGCCAGCTACTAAGTGATTGGAGTGATTTTGTTCCTGTACTGACAAGACAGTGAATCCAGTCCATTAGACATCAATGGTCGCCATGGCAAAGTGTAAGCTTGTTAGTGCTCAGAGAGAGAGAGAGAGAGAGAGACAGTGTCAGAGGGGCTGGTTGAAGACCCTGGAGATGGAGAATATTCCACAGCTGACTGGGGATGACAACAACGTGTAGGACAAACAAGGCCGAAGGTCTTGCATGCAAGACCCTACAGTCAACTGACGGCCTGTAGACGCTTATAAAGCAATGTCAACAAGGACAAGTGTGTTGTTTAACCCACAGGGATATCACTGGGGGGATTCTTATCTAAACCACAACTCTAAGTATCTGAGTGGAGCTGATAGTTTAAGAGTAGAGTACAATATTCTTCCTCAGTGCAACACATTTTAAAATAATGTCATCGCAAGACTAACGGCTCTGTGACAGTTTACTTAGTTAGTACTTTAAACTACATATCAATATGCTAACATGCTTAAAGTGACACTAGTAGTCTGCTGAATGTTTGCCATGTTCACCATCTTAACATGCATTAATCAGCCCTAAACTAGCTGAATGGCTGCTGTGAATGCTAGTAGATTTTCATATAACCGCTAATAAATATGTTAAACAATTTGACCTGATTTTGGATCTGGATGGCAAGTGACATGCTGACAAATTTCAGTTTGGACCAGAGTGGTAAACTGATTGACTGACTGACATGACAATCCATGAGGCTGCTGGTAGGAGCCATAAAGTCAAATTTATAGTTAGTTATAGTTATATTGACTAAAAATAAAGATCTTCCCAGAGTTAACAGTGCAACCTTTATTACACATGCAACCTATAAAATGTTCTCTTTAAATCCTATATCACTGTAAACACCTGCTATCCGCTATCATTCAGACTTAGTTTATCATTATACTCTAAAAGAAACACTCACATGTCTTGGACCACAATATACTGGTGTGGCACCAAGCCGTCGATGCCGTTGTGACGTCCCTCCCACCAGTCTTCTGACGCCCGCTGATACAGCAGCAGGGAGGCGCCCTTCTTGAAGGACAACTCTCGGGAAGAGCGCCCAACATAGTCAAACTTGGCAATGGCTTCAATGGGTTCGCCCTCTGTCAACGGAGAGAGGATTACACAGGTCAGGTATATCAGACAGGGCAACGACACCACGTACAGACAGCTATTATCACACGTGCAGACATTTGCGATGAGTGACGTGAGAGGTGCAGATTGAGGAAATAAAAACTTTATTTTAGACAGACATCACGTGTGCTTGAATACATGTTGGCTCTGATGAAGGAGAGTCTAGTATCAGGTCTAATTCTGGCATGTTTGTGCACATGGAGTTCAAGTGTGCTGAGCCAGTTGGTTATTTTAGTTGTAGTCAATAGTAACCCGGCTCGACAACACCAGGCCAGGGCCACAGCAGGCCCCGAGGAGCTTTAGCAGGATAATTATAGAAGCTGGTGAGAGGAGATCTATATGACTCAGGGGCACGTCAGTCATTGTATGCATCATTAGACCGGGTTGATATCAACTCAATAACTGTACAAGTAGAGCTATGGATCAGTGACATGGGACATAAACATGGAAACACCAGGAAAAGTTAGAACAGTACTAACCAGTGGGAGATTGAGCTTTATTTTTTATTTCAGTTTATTTGTCTGACTGCTTCTCTATGAGTCCATCATTCTTGAATCACTAAAATCAGTCTCAAACTGATGTGTATCCTGAAAAAAAACATTTGCATCAACAGCAGCCACAGTCGGCTCTCCTCTACAAAAGGTACACGTCTTGAAGCCAATATGCATGCACTACAGCAACACAGGTCTAAAAATAGCTGCTTTATTCCTCCCTCGCTCCTACCTCTGCCCCCCTCCCATCTCACTTTCTCACTTCGAGTCAGACAGGGGGTCCCTGGATAGGCGTAGCCTCACCCTAGCACAGGCTTTCTATATAAACTGGGAACAGAGTAAATGGCTGAAGCTTGTATTGACTGTGAAAAGCCATCATGGTATGTCTTTCACAGGAGCTTGAAAGCAATTCCCAGATGAGCGGAGAGGCCACGTGAGAGAAAAGACGGGTGTGATTCAGAGCAGAGCCGGGGTTTCTTCATTTCTCTCTGTGTCCTATTCGACCTCATTTATTCCATTATATTTTTCTCCCAACCTTTACTGTCCACCTTTCTTGCTTCACTTGGTTGTCAGGACTGGCAGGGTGGATGTGACGTGGCTCCAATGAAATGTGACAAGCAGGAATTTACTGCCTGAATTAATTGGGCAGCACTGCAGCAGACAAGGCTGTTAATAAAGTTGACTGAAGCCTTATCTGTGCTGGGGATTTCTCTTCCCCCCTGTTTTCTCCCTCACTTTGTCTCACTTTAACCTATCTGTGCATCTATCCATCCATCTGCAAATGCTTATCCAAGGAGCACACAGACAGACACGCACACACACACACCAACAGTGCACTGACGTGGCCGCGGCTAAAAGGCCATAAACTCAAATCTCAGTGCTGTAAAAAGATCCCCTCTGTCATGTTCTGCAATTATATGTGAGGATCGCTTCAGAATCAACCACCTGAGGTTACAAAAACCCACACACGAGCACGCACAAGCACGCACACACACACACACACACACACACACAGAGGAGTTAAAGAAATGCTGAACTGTGAGAGGAGGGGGCCTGTGGTGCAATAGATACAAACTGTCAGATGTCTTCCACACACCACTGGAGCAGAGTTGGAGAGGATGTTGCTCTACATCCTTTTTCATACATAGAAATAGGGCAGCAGGAGTCTGGTGTGAGCTAAGTTTAGGATCAATACAGTAGGAAAGAAAATTCATTCTCCTGAGACAAATATTAATCTCAGTCTTTAGTGCTACAAACAAGCAAGAGTCATGTTGCAGCGACCCTTCTGATACAGTAAAATACAGTGCCCTTTAATGTGTGCACTTCAATATACAGTATGCCTTCAGGGGCACTTGACAACAAGGACATCCTACTATACTGCTACAAAGTGATATATAATCAATGTGCCAGTTAGTTCACCTCTGACCTCGTGGCAAATTTCCCAGCAGATACCATCAATGTATTGACGGTGTGCGAGAAGCGTCACTCTGAAAACAGACAGTTAATCTCCAGGCACGACAGCCACGGTCCATGAGACTGTCGTGTGTCAGCCCTGAGCAGATATATGCTGAGGGACAATGTATGGCTCTATAAAGCCTCAGCATGAGCCTTTTGCCTTGTATATTTTATCAAGTAATACTGGAAGAAATGAAAAGTAGGAGTAGTGTGCAGATGACTTAATATTCATAATACTGATGGTGTTGTGGATTATTATACTCTAGAGCCAGTTTCCCATGCATTATTATTACGTACGGGCCACAATGCCATGCCAGTATCTTGATATATATAGCTGGTGATCTTTAAACAAGTCTAAGAGTAAGGGTAAAATATATAATTATATAAATATCTAATTTCTTGTGCATGGGACAGAATATTTTTTCATCCAGGCGGTTCGAAAAGTCTTTGGTAAATGCTGTTAAATTACTTCCTGGTGATTTTTCCTGAGCTCTGTGATTCAAGTGTATGGTAAAACAAGAGGCACAAACTGAGGCTATGCTTAATAAAACGCCTAACATGACACCTTCATGTACTTCACCTTAAGAAACAAAAATGGGTTGTATGTATTTTGTCGATTATACATGCTTACGTCTACTTTGCTAATTTTCAATGCAGGACCTGACCTCAGTGCTTCCCACAGCACTTTCCCTCTCTGTCGAGGCAAACAGGCACATAATAGTTGTAGAAATGATTATAGTCAGTTTTTTTAACAAGTTGGGTAGCTGAGTTTGCATGCCCACAGCCAATCTGTCCTTCCTGCCAGCAGTGTGCAGTTTGCTGTGACGCGTAGTCACGGCGATCAACAATCCAGGCTGAACTTGTTTATCTTATTCTCAGGTGGTGGGTCTGCAGATTTGTCCTCTCTTTACATTTTCAACCAACACCTGATCAAAGCAACAATCACTTAGCTTTACTTTCTATATGTGTTCTGTATAAGTCTGCCCAGTCTGAATCATCTATCTGAGCTAATGAGCTCTAACACACTCCAGGGGCTGGGGTGGATCCAGACGAGGACTTTTCCAAGCAGTTACTTTGACAAATGTGGAATAATATAAGATAAACTTTATTCATCCCAAACTGGGAAATTGCTAGTCCTCTCCTTTGGTCTGTGCTGTGTCCACTTACTTTGAGGGCAAACACAATGTGAGCCTTGAGAGGAGAGAAGAGACACATTTTTCAGCCAGCACAATTGAGTGCTGGTAACCAAACAGGAAAAGAGGATTCGCTTTTGTGTCTGAAATCCAAATGAGGTCATGGCGATTTAAAAATAACTAATGACAATAACTTGACCACAGTTCAAGACTCCAAAGGGAGGGACTCAAGTCAGTGAGGACATCCTCCCAGTCCGCTCAGAGGAGCTTTTGGAACAAAACCATGGCACCGAGGGATTTCTGGAAAACATAATCTTCCAATTTAATTACTCAAAGAGTTGATAGCTGCCATCTGTGTTTAACAGTGGGAATCCTCACATACAGAAGTTTCTCTGTCTAATCAGATGTCCTTTTTAGTTATAAAGGACATCCAGACGATGACTTTAATTTGGGAGCAGAGTGATTAACAGCTGATGTAATGAGAGGAAAGCAACTGTATTTTCAAACTCTGGTTATGGAGATTGATGATGAACGGTGACAGGGAGCCCCTAAAATCATCTCTCGGCGTGAAAGGCAGACAGGATTGGGGCCGTTATTGTCACCATGGAAACAGGTTTGGGGAAGTCTGTTACTAAGGTAAGATGTGACTTTGCTCGACTATAGGTTGAGTCTTGCTTTCTCACTCTGTCGACATCTGGTCAGCTCTCTGTCACGATTATTTATCACTTTTAAATGAGCTCAAACTTTTATTGTCCTTTTCTGCTTTTTCGGAAACATCTGACCCTGACTGATATTTTGGTTTCAGCTCACTCACTCACTATTTGATTTGGACCACACCAACTGGTATCCATTTCACTCAAACAAAGGACCACATGTATAATCACAAAGATTTACCGTAGCCCACCACGTCTGAGAGAAGTCTATTGTATCCTCCAGTGTCTATATGTGTCTGGTGTTTTTTTTTCATTTCTTCATATTTCTCTTGGACACATGGAAATGTAGTTAAATGCAGAGAAAACACAGACAGTGTAATTTTTGAAAAGCTATTAAAACCTGACACCTCTGAAACATGCTCCATACATTTACTTTTCTTCACAAAATTACTTTAACACTACATTTACGCAAGGTAGTAAAATTTAAAAAAAAAAAAAAAATCATTTTTAACCCAAGGCTATGACCCATGAGAAAAAAAGATTCCTCTCCTGAGGCGTCTGGTGGGTGCAGACCACCATGGAATTTCTAAAAAGGGGGACGTGAAAGTGTCCCGAGGCCCCGAACCATTAGAATATGAATGGGCGTCCATCACTGTGAGCCCAGTTCCCTGGATCTTCAAGGTTCCTACATTTAACAGGCTGAAAAGCAGGATTAGCTGCATCGAGCTGGGTTTAACCCTAGCAATAGTGAAAACTTAAATTTGGACTCACCGTATGGACAGATGTAGAGCATTTTACTTTAAGTGTGAGTGTTTTGACGTAACAGTTAACTTCAATTAATGTGATGTTGCAATGACTGATACTGTTTAAAAAGCAGCTTTGGTGGAAAATGGTAAGGAAACAATAGGTGCAATGACAAATCCCACACACATGATCTGCCTGTGTGTGATTATGTATTACATGCATGCATGTTTTTAAGGTCACTCACCATCCTCACTGGTATGTGTCTCTGTCCCTCCCTCGTTCTCCACCTCCTCCAGGGCTCCATGCTCACTGTACGGGCTCTCACTGTGAGGGACAACACGCACACTGTCAGGGTCATTGCTACCACAGGGTCAGGGGTCAGGAGACTTTGATTTTGTGTAGTTTTCTTCTCTTCATTTCTTTTTCTTTCAGGAAGCAACAGTTGAAGACACTTTACTTTATCTCCTGACTCACTTTGCAGTAAAAGTGAAATCTGGACAGTCAAAACTCATTTCAGTGAAGATGACAAGGGGATTTTTTTTTTTAAACAATTAATAAGTCCTAGAGGAAGTTCAAACAGCGGTCATTCTATGAGAGGCTTAGATCCTCTATCTGTGGTTGGGCCTCTTTTTCTAATGGTCCTTTTCTGGCATCGTGCTGAGAGAGCTGGCAGTAATGCCACACACACACAGACACACACACACACACACACACACACAACTCAACAGATTACCCCTGCCAGGAACTGAACTGTCTCCTCCCTTTCTAACATGTCACCAGCCGCCTCCTCTTCTGCAAGAATGGGAGGCAGCCAAGACAACAAATCTCCCCGGGGCTTCGTGCCTTGCTGGGGGGACATGGTCCTACTGAGATGGCTGATTAGCTCTAGCCAGGGATAAATCCCTGTCAGCCCGCGGTGATGTGTGGGCATAGAAAGGGAGAAATAGAGACAGATAACGAGAGAAATAAGCAAGCGATACGCGCTGCTTACAGATGTGAAGCTGGCAAAGAGCCTCAGGTTTGATCTGTTTGACTATGTGCTGCAATTCATCTAATCATCCTCTCTCTGCCAGCTGACCTTTCTCTTTCCTCCCACCGTGATCGAGGTAATTAAGTTGATTGTTTCAGCCTGTCTCACCTAGAAAAGAGTCCACCATGTAAAGTCAGCGCTGAAACATGCTTCTACCTCGTCATGTTCCTTAACCACAGACGCCTAATTGGCGTGTGTAATTACTCATATCAACTCTGCTGACATACTACTGACACAGCTGCAGCGTTGAGAGTGCACGCATACCTGCATGTTGAGCGAGTCCCTGAGGAAGGAGGTTTGGCTGCGTGCCTTTGTTCCATTCACAGAAAAAAAGGGGATAAGAAAACCACCAGCATCTGTCAGACTCTCAAACCTTCATCTCGTTGTGTAAACCTGTACAGCTGCATCAAATGACCTCATCACAAAGCTTTCTATCTTAATCACCAACAGTGAAAGGAAGCAGAAGTTCAAACACCATTTGCAAAAGCGCCATTTGCACCTTTCAGAACTGAACCGTGACCTTAAATAATGAATGTTTCAATAATTATTCAATAGTGTTTAAAAATGCAGCATTCCTCACCAATAGTCCCCTCCAGCCATACACTTCTCATAGATGGGCCCATCCAGTTCTTTGGCATCAGGAAAGATGGTCTCATGGTGAATGATGATGGTCTTGATGATCTCATTGACGTGGGCCTGGCAGGAAACCTGGTCCTGGCTGTCGGGTGTGGGCATGAGTGTGGGGCCGAAGCATATGGCCAGGTTGTACGGGTCCATCATGTTCTCGTCACTGTACTGGGACAGGCTGGAGGGAGGAGGGAGTCAAGGAGAGCAAAAGGCAGACTGAGAAGGGGACAGAGCACTGGGGACAGTATACCAGACTTTTCAGAGTTATAACGATGTTTCATTATCACTGGGAGAACATCATGAACTGGCAGGTGTCTGCCAACTTACTGGTTGAGGAAGGCGAAGAGGTAGCGCATGACTATGAGGACTGATCTGGGAATGGTCAGGAGGATCTTACGGATGTACAGCGCTCTCTCATACAGGTTCTCTATTCCTAGAAAACCAAAAAATGACACAGAGGGTTTGACGTTAATACAGCTAAATGCTGCAACGCAACGAATAAAAAGACTGCTTTATTTTCAGTCCTTTCACCTCTGCTCCACATCAAATGCCCCACCTCGCAAAGCCTTATATTTGACACACTCATCTGTCTGATGATGTCCACATATGGATTATCACCACACCACGTCCCGGCATACAAACAGAGAGCAGACTGAAGCTGAGCCAATTACTTATCAGAATTACTCTAAGTCTCTGGAGGACCAGCAAAGATTTACTAATGGAGTGATGTATAAAATGTATGTGTGTGTGTGTGTGTGTGTGTGTGTGTGTGTGTGTGTGTGTGTGTAGAAGCTACAGAAGATTTATTAACCGTGGTGGTGACCTTCACCTCAGCCCTCTGCTGATACCACAGAGAAAAACTAGGAGGAAGTCAGAATACCTGGAAACAATTACGTTTAGTTTTCTCCTTCACTCTGCTACTGTATTGCACAAATGCGGATATTAGTAAGAAATTAGTAAATTTTCCTCTATTAACCTATTTATTGCAGGAACCTTATTGTAACTTTAAGCAAAACAATAGTGTGCCTTATTAACATGCTAGCCGACCTTTATGTCTTTCATTACTATCTCATTTGCTCTGCTGGGGCACTCGAAGCAGCCCATTTTATTTGGCTGAGCTGGTGCTCTGCTGCCTGCTAAAAATAGCTCTGTCACCCTCCAGCCACTTTGTGCCATCTGGGATTTGGGCTTTGGGGATCCTTGTGATGTATTTCATTTTTCATGAATACCTAACTAGGATTGTGCAAGGCTCCTGAGCACTTCAGAAGCTGCTATTTGATGATCTATGCCAATGCACACTTATACCATTATCACCAACAAAACACCCACGCAAAACATCACTGCTGCAAAAATGAAAGATATCAGCAGCAGCTGTAGTGAAACAAACAAAAAAAAAAGACAGTCAGCTGAGAGCAGTTAAATGGAAAACTGATCTTGTAGCTGGTCGGAGCTGCTCCATATGGAATAAGCAGAGGGTTTTTAATATGGAGCCTGCTGGGCGTTCAGCCCACACTGCAATCACTGGCATGTTGAGCTGGGGAATGTAAACAGGGAATCCCCATCACTCATCCTGCACAAATGTGTAAGAGTACACCCAGGAAACGCGCACTCTCGAGCACACAAAAGCCTGAACATAAAAACACACATGGTACACACAAAGCTGCAGCACACGTTGGGTCCATGTGACTCTGTGCATGTTCACTTGTTTCTTTTACAGAGCCCAAAAGTCTCCCATGCACTGTCTTAAAGGATCAGAAAAAGCCACACAAGGAGCAGACTGAACTGTGCACTGACTCACAGCAACACGACAATGTGACTACTCTTATGAGGACTTCAGCTCTGGGTTAAAACGCTACTCTGTGCTGTGGACGTTTAACATTCCACCACGGTCCTGCAAGACATGGCCAGCTTTGTGCCACTTACAACAGATAATAATCCTCCTCAGCACTCAACTAAATACCACAGAGTAGTTTTCACACAAAGTGAAAGAAGAAAGAAGTCAGAACCATTCTGCTGACCAAACACTTAATCATGCTGTTTTGTCTGAGGCTGACTGTATTTGAGGGGGGATACCATATACTGTAGACGGCTGGTGACAAGACTTGAGACAGCGCCTTAACCACATAACAAATATCAAGGGGAAGCACTAGCAAGTGTTTAATTATTAGACAGTTTCAATATGAACAAAGAGAAAATCTGCACTGCTCCAACTTCCTTCCTAGTCCTCATCCCATTATACTGTAGTCCTATGGCTGGAGACAAATGTAATGGGCACTAATTGAAGTTGAATGTCATAGCTTAGAGTATCAAAAGTGCAACTTGCTCTCTGTTGTAATTTTAGTCAAATTTTTTAACTTGTATCTAAGTATAACCATGCAAAAAAAAACCTGACAGTAGTTTGGGTATAATTGGGAACATTTTGACTGATACACATTAAAATCATCCATCTGAGACCCACTCAGAACAAAACACAGTAAAATGTGTCTTACTGATGCAGGCCAGCAGGTCGTTGAACCTCTCTTTGGGGAAAAGCGGGTTCTCCAGACCCCGGAAGTAAAGTTTGAGAACGCCAGCCACTGAGTTGATGTCATGATTATTCTCATCATCCGTCAGAGGGTCGTTTCCTAAGACACAAACAAGAGAGCAGATCAGCTGGTTGTTCTTAATTATTTAAATTAACATGATACTAAGTGACATACACCTAATTTAAAACTCAAAAGCCCCCGCTGGCTGAATAGGTCGGTACAATATGCGATGATTGGCTGCTAACAATACTGAACATCTGGGTCTGATAACAATCAAACAAAAACAGAGACTGGTTTTAGATCCAGAAGATGATGTGCTGTGAATATAGTTTAATAGACATCCTGTACCTCTTTCAAATGAGTTCTTGATGTCATTGACTTCCAGTTGCGATCCAGATACACGAAATATTCCTTGATGTTGGAGGCCTGGACGGAGAAAGGCAAAGACAGAGGGAAATGAACAAGAAGGTAGAGTCCACTCTGATGGACGGAGAGAAACTCCCTCACTCAGCAAATAAAGCCTATTTTCGTTGACCTAAGAGGCACATCCTGTTCGTTAAGCCCCTTCACTTTTCTAATTAAGGGTAATGAATGAGTCAGGGAGGCTGCAATCAAGCTTTTCTACAGTGTCTTCCACCTGGGATTAGGACTTAATAAGGGGAGAGGTCAAGGGTCAAAGGGAAGCGTGATTAGTCTGCTGTTTGTCTATTTAATATTTCTCTTTGTACATCATCAGAGAGTAGCAGACGAGCCTTCAAACCAAGATATCCTACTGCTGTCACTGCCTGAAATGCTTAAGAGTTTACATTCTTTCAGAGTGCATTTTATTTTCTGGTTGAAAACCACATTTGTAACTCGTCACTTGTGCCAGGCTAAGCCGTGTGTCTGTTTGTCTCACGGTATGTTTGGGAAGCTGGGTGGAAAAGGCTGCGCCGCTGTAAACAGGATGGAATCTGTATTTTCCCATGACTGCAGCTGAAGTGAAGCACACTCAAACCCCAACATGAAAAACTGCATACACGCCCAAACAATTAGCGCCTGGAAGTCAGTGAAGTGTCACTTTTCACTAGCGTCAGATGAAATGAAGCAGGTTGCAGCCGGTTTGTGAGAAAAATGCATCAAAGAAAATGTAAATACAGTCATCAGTTTGAGATTGCTCAATGAGAAGTGAGAAGATGTCTACGCAATGACGAATACAGACTCACCATACAAATTGATGTAGCGAATGCAGCTTTCAACCACACGGGGGATAGCCTGTCCAGAGTCCTTTGAAGGCAAAGTCAACAAAAACTCACATCAGCACGTGTAATATTCGATGTCTGTGTTACAAGAACAAAAGCTAGAGCCCGACAGACGCTGTCAATCGAATCCATCTTTTCATCTACTTTTACATCGACACATAAAATACATTCAGCACCAAAGATATGTCAAAGTAAATATAACACTTTGGATCAGTTAATTAACATGTATAGTAACAAATGTATATGATACATTTATTTATTATTTATTGTGTCGGTTTCCAAGTTTTCCTTGCTTTATCTGAAAACATACAGGCTACTGCAAATACATTTGTGATGTCCTGATACAGACGGAAGACAGCAGCTGGTGTATCAGTCGGGCTCTAACAGAAACTGGTTAATGTGATGTTAAAAGAATACAAACATGCACACCCACCCAGTGTAAGTGAAGTTAGATACAAAGTGAAGGTTACCTTGTTGAGATCTGAGACAGACTGAGTTCACCTCACCGGCTGTTTGATTGTTCATGCCCAGTCTCCCATAATAACTCACTATGTGAAATACTACAGTGTGCACAACAGTCACTGGCGAGCATGTACAAACCTGTTGTCCAACAACAACATTTCAATTGGCCTCTAGTGCTGCTAAATATACTTTATGGCTTGTTATGCTTGCAAACAAGTGCGCCTTGTGTTTAAATCAACGAGAATCTAAAGAGCCACACGCTCCATGTGGAGCTGAGGTGCAGAAGTGGTGGGATGAGAGGAGCAGCGCTGGCTCCTTCAGAGAAAACACATTCCTCTCACGCACTTAGACGTGGACTGCACCCTTGTTTTGCCTCGGTGCCAGCTGCTCCTGCAGCTCAGTGCTGGACAGGGACTCAGTACATGCTTTTAATGATACAGTGGATCTGTTTACAGCCCTCGGGGGTATACACACGGCCCAAACAGAGCAACCATGCCAAAATTGACTATCTATCGTTGGAGTGGAGCAGTGAGGGTTGAGGCACACGTCTGCTGCAGTAGGATTATGTAATATTATCCCTTCTGGAAATGTGAGACTGGGGATGACTGATGATATAACATACATTCAATACCAATTTTGAAGTTGGAAACGATTCCTGCTGGGAATTTCACAGCTGAAGCTAATGATATAATTTGCTGCAACACCTCTGTTTAAGGAGAAAACCCTCAATTCAGTCTGTCTCAGTCGACTCAATATTCAGGTAACGAATACAAGACACAGACAAAGCACAACAGGGGGTGAAAGTGTGGTTAAGGCAGGACAGGTACAGAAATTCAGCGCAGGTAAGCAGCATGGGCCCCCCAAAGATACTTCAAGGTGTCTACCTGATGTCGAGCGTGTGAGTTCCGTCGTCCGCGGCTACAGAGAAGTGTCGCAAGAGCCAGAGACACACAGAGAGACAGAAAGACAGAAAAAAGGCAAGACCCAGATTAGGACCACAGCAGCTGCCCACTAAAGCTTTTACCAAGAGTGCACCCTCATTCCTCTCTGTGCTGGCATCAAACCCGAAAGTAAAACAATAGGAACTGGACAGGACCGGGCACGATTGGACACAGCCACCAGTCAAAGGGAGTGAAGAGGCCCCGAGGAGGGAGGCAGCAGCACCTTATCAGTCTGGCATCGTCTCCCTGACTGCCATTTATACGGCTGTTTTTCACTGCCCTCTGCTCTCGCTCTGGAGGAGGAGGAGAGAGTATCTCTGCCAGAGCAGCTCAGTGATGCCAGGTCAGCAGTGAGTCAGGGGAGCTGACGGAGACAAACATTTATCCCCCTCCCTCCCACACACACACACACACACACACACTGCCACTCCTCTCCTCCTACAGCACCCCTGAATCTATCAGTGCCACCCTTTACATCTCAGAAGGTTTCCAGAATCCATCTTAGCACAAATATGTTGTTGGTATGTTTTGTTTTTGTTTGGTTTTTTTTTTGTTTTTTTTGGTAAAAGATAAATCAAAGCTAAGATGCTTTGGGGGAACCCACCAAAATGGCCAGAAAGCCAGAGCAAGACAGGAAATAGATAGGAGGAGGAGCATTGTCAAGCGGGCAGACTGGTAATCAGTACCTTGATAAATGACTCCAAATTGCCATTAAATAACCTAACGTTAAATACAGAGCGGGGTCTAGCCCGCCGGGTGCCAGTGTGGGTTTTGAGTGGCCCGTTGGGATGTCTAGAATGCAAAGAATGAATCAGGATGAGTAAACAATGCAGATTTCCTTTCTGAGTGCTTTATCTCCAATAACCTTTATGTCCTTCAAAACTTCAAAACTGAAGTTGAGGCTGACTAATCTTTAAACCCCTTCGACTGAAGATGAGGGACAGGTGATTGTGGGTATTTTCAGACACTGCTGAAACCCATGAATGAACTTTTTCGTTATAATCCCCTCTTTTCTTTCTCCACCAGATATCACAGGCCAGTGAAATATCAGACCCGCTGGGAGCCTCGTATGTGTCAGCATCCAGCCCGTGACAGGCCCTGCGGAGGGATTTGCTTCCCTCCGTTTGTGTGGACGTGCGTGTGTGTGTGACTTAATGCAGTTTGGCTTCTTGTGACCTGTAAGACTGAGATTAAAAGAGTCCCAGACTTTGGTTTCTTCTACCGCTAGATCAAAGAGACAAAATTATTCTGCTAGACAGGAAAAATCCCCAATAACTGATCAGACAAACTCCAGAGAAGGGCTGCATCTAAAGAACATTTTCATCATTGATTATTATGTCAATTATTTTCTTTCAATTGATTTTTTTAGAAATCCATCACAGTTGCATTGTTGACTTTGTCTATAAAGTAATCATTCATGTTTCAGCTCCAATTAAAAGTTTCTTCATTTTAAAGTTTACACAGAAGAGATATTTTGCTTATTTATTTTAGAAAATAGGAAAAAATGTCTAATTATATTGTTTTGATTAGCTCAGTTCAGAGTGAAAGTTTAAGTGAAATATTCAGCTTTACCGAAAAAATGGTCAAATTTCAGAAATGGTCACATATTAAAGAAGTTAATGCCACACATGAATATTACCAATGATCTGATACAAAATTTAAGTGATGACTCAAACTGATACATCCTTTCCTGTTCGCTACTCTCATTTCTTAGTCTAATTACTGTCCACTTTAAAACCTCTCACTCTCTTGGCCTGACATATGATACGGTTGGGAACTGGAAGTACAGTAACTTGTAAACACAATAGCAGGTTGGGCCGAGACAACATGGAGACCGGGTCGTCTTCTCAGTGATCTCCGTGGGCTATTTTCTTCTGAGTCTAACTACAGACTCCTGTGATTTCATGCTCACAGGGGAGTTCACGTGAGAGTTTCCCGGGGTGAATTGTCCTCGCCTTGATGAGCGGAGACACGTCACGAACATTTCTGTCTCTGTTGAAATGAAAGTGCACTGCATCAAGAATATGCACAGGTCCTGAAGTGTGAGCGTGTACTTTACCTTGTGGTCATGTAGTCAGCTCTGTGGCCTGCGGGCAACGAGAGAAAAGAGAAGAGATGTGAGTGGAAGTTAGACGTGTGGACACGCCAGGACCTGTCTCTGAGGTCCCTGCGGTGCATTTTGCATGCGCCTAGTGAAGCATTTGAAGCCTGCCATCTGTCCGCAACCGCTGGCCCCTTGAGCAGCACAAACCCATACACACATCTACACATGCATACACACAGCTTGCACAGGGACTTTTACAGTCAACACTCTAACTCCATTACAATAACAGTAGAAACAAATATCTACCAGGCACATGGTTGTACGTTTATCACTGACGTAGGCACACAGACACACTAATCATTATAGTAATACACGGAGCTACAAGTTTGTACAGGCGAAGGAAGATTAAGCACTAAATAGCTTCCAAATGGTTTTGGAGAACAGGAGAAGTTTTGAATGTGTGGCCATCTGTTCCCATGAACAGGATCTGACCTGTCTGTGTCTGTGTGTGTGTGTGTGTGTGTGTGTGTGTGTGTGTGTGTGTGTGAATGACTCATACTGTACTTCAGCTCATTGACAACAATATGCACAAGGAGCGCGAAGGAGCAGAAGGAGGCTTTTCTCTGCCACGTTAGCACACGGCTCCATTGCTCATTAGGCGGACAGTTTGACTGAGACCACCAGGACTGCTGGTTAGAACAATGACTGACAGACACTCTCCGGGTTTGACGGTAGATTAACTGGGGCCCCGAGGAGATCCCACCAATGTAGAACAAGGAGAGAGCGTCGGTAATGACTGCCACCCCACTAATACACGGCAGTCCATTAAGTTGGGAGCAAATCAATCACTAAGACGGATAATACAAATTCACAATCCCCCTCAGCTCTGGCTTGGCTGGATAAAAACCCAGATTACCATCTCGGAGCTTTGATTAGTGGGAGAAGTTGGAAAACAATGGGAAGTGTGCCATGGAAAAGGCTAAAACAATGCTCAATGGCAATGCGGAAAATAAAAAGACAAAATTCAGCGACTAATTATTTAGTCATGCTGGATGTTTGGACGCTAACAATGGTCAAAATATGTCCATGTCTTGACTGGACGAGGGCAACACAGACTGGATTTGATATTAAGGGGAAGTAATCGAGGGCAAATGCTTGACATACTGGGAGCTAAAACAGCAGAGTATGAAGTAAAAGGGTCGTGACTGTACCTTCACCAAGTGTCCTCTTCAGCAAGTCATGTTTGGCCTGCAGTTTGGAGATGAGATTACTGCCCTCCAGAAACTCCCGGAATTTCTGTGGAGAATTGAGAGTAATTACACGGCGGCCCCGAGTGCCAGCCAGAGCACCCGCTCTTAAGACAGCAATCTACGATAAGAAAGCCAAGGGCAAAGGACACGCTGAGAGTCTTTTTAAAGCTGTTATCAGAGCATGTCCATCTTCAGACTGGAACAGGGGAGCAGTTAGCCTTACAAAATGGAAATATTTTGGGAGTGCTGCTCCTCTGCCAACTGATCAAAGATTTCTTGGTGCATGAAATTCACAGGTTTTTTGTTTTTTTTTATCTGAATGGCCAGATTAAACATTTTAAAGTCCAGATAAAAGCTTTGAGCTCATATTCACAGATTCATTTCTGTAGCAGCTGTGAAACAGAGTACATAATCGGATGAGATAAATCTGGCGTTTTTGCTTCTTATAAAAGATCTAAGTATAGAAAGATAAACAGAGCATCAAAGAGAGTAAGAAAAACATATTTCTTTTTTCATGCATAAATAAAAGATATCTCTGAAGTTGCTATCCTTTTTTCTCACTCATATACACCAGCATCCTCCTTTCTAAAACCAAGCGCCTGCACTTACCATGAAGTAGAACTGCTCTGTCTCCTGCTGGTTGGCCCGCCTCTTGGCAATGCTGGGTTTGCTGAGGTAGGTCTCAGACACAGTGGACTTGACCGACTCGGTGGATCGGCTGTGGTGGAAACACTCTGACACATCGTAATCTTCAATGGTCACCATGTCCTGTATGGTGGTCAAGGTGGCCTCTGACGTCTTTTTGATCTGGAGACACAAAGGATGATGGCCAAGAGTTGAGGAACTGGTCAGAGAAAAAAAAAAAAAAAAAAAAAAAAAGGCTGCCCGCTTAAAAGCTACATGTCATCTCTTCTCTACCACAGTGCTATCATCACAGCATACTCAGACACTTGTATCAGCAGGCTCTCTAAGAACCTCTCTTGTTCTCCTATGACACAAAAATTCAGGTATTTTCTGACAAGATGTGTGTTTAGGAAAATCTCCTGGCCCCTGAACACGAACTCCCACACAGAGCAATCAGTCTGCACACACTCCATGGGCCAAAGACTAACAGAGTTCGCTGGAGATGGTACATTCAGTTGCAGGCTTTTAAAGTTAATTTCCATAACTGCCTCTTCTCTGTCAACTGGAGTGTGTCTGCCAGGGCTTATAAAAAACTGTGACTTTGCTGAGCGTGCCCCACCACTCACTGTGAAAGATGCTCGGGTAGTCCAAGCGCTGGCGGCCATGACTGTGTCAAGTGCATAACGACAGAGGACGTGTTTAAGACGTGTTTAAAGTTTAAGACATTCAAACTAGTTGTGTAGAGTACAGAAAAAGAACTTGCAGTGCACAGATGTGATGGCACAAGGGCGCATTAGACACACTGCTGGTCACAACTGTGACCTAAAATAAAGCGTGAAAAAATCTGATGTTTTAAGAACAAAGCTAGGGGTTGCTAAACAAGATGAGAATTAAATACTTTTTATATCAAAAAGTTAGTGTGTTAGCTTGTATTTTGCTTGTATTTTGTATTTGCTTGTATTTTGTATTTTGTTAACACTGCTAAAAACAAAGCTACAGCCTAGACCAGTTATCATAAAACCGTCCACGACTAAAAACAGGCAATATCTCGAACAAATTAAAATTATAACATCATAATGTCTATAAACTTGAAAATCCATCTCAAAATTGTTAAAATTGTCAAAAATTTTTGAGAATTACAAATTTATTTGTTTAATACAACTGCATATATGATTTACAGTATGAAATATATTCAAACCAGGATTCAGTCAAAGGTCGGTGCAGTGACCATTTGGCCTTCAAATTCATTGTCTAACTAGCCAGTTTATTAAAATATCAATATAGAGTCAAATGGACTGAGGACATTTGCAGAACAAGGACAAAAAGTAATAAGAAAATAAGGACAAAGCGATAAAGGAGACAAACAGACAAGCAGAAAGAGTCGAGAGGCTGTCGAGTGTGAGCATGACTCACTGATGTGGAAAAGCTGCACGGGGGAAGAGGCCATGCTGATGTAGAAACATCAACAGTCACCTCTCAGGAAAAATTCAGCAAGACGCTCATCTTCATTCGACAGAGACACTCTGGGGGAGAGTGAAGTGCTGTGGCCATCGCATCTCGACTGTGTGTGCTTTTAAAAGGTGGGGGCACCACAGGTCAACAGGGCCTTAAGCGAGACGCAGCTGGAATCCCTCCTAATTATTCTTAATGGTCTGGAACCCCACTCATAGGTAGTGACCCCATTTTTTTGTTATTAAGTGAGTCTGACCTCAGTGCTAATGAAAGAACAACGGCGGATTTTAGCTTGTTTTGTTATAAACAGCTTGACCCGAGACTCATTCGGCGTTCAAAAAAGAAAAAAAAAAACCCTCCTGAGAAGCAGCATGGGCTTCACCCCCTTCATGTGCTACACTGATGGATTACAGTGCTGACACACAGGCTTAGGTCACGCAGTGTGAATGTAGTTACAGTGTCATTCATACCGTCATGCAGCAAAAACATACTGCAGGTTGGAACATGGCTAATGACAGCGTAGAAAAGGAAATGGGGGACTCTGTGATCATGAAACTTTGCTCAAACTTCATCGCGTCTTGTTACAACCGTCTGGGATTTCCTGTGGTGATGAAAACAGTGATTTCCTCTAAAAGAAACAAAAAACTTGTTACCTTCAACAGACAAAAACCGGCACTTATACTATAACTTTACATGTACGCACTGCAGTTTTCATCCAGGTCCTTGACGTAGGTTACTTACTGTGACACACAGCCGTAAAGTTACACACTCGGAGTGTGTTAGGTCTCTCTGTCTCTCTCTCTATCACTCACTCCCTGTGTGCCTGGCAGCCTTGTCCACGGTGGCCCCCGTGGAGGCAAGAGGCCCAGCTGTCATCCTGAAGACAGGACCCATGCATGCGAGAGAATTGCTCCCGGTGGAAAAAAAAGCTGTTGCGTTGATCCATTATTCAGCAGACGAAGAGTTACCAGTGTTCACTGCTGGGCTCAATTACAACGAAGCTCTTAGTGAGACTCACTGGATCTGCCCATTAGCCCGTGCTGCTGCACAACAGACCTGGAGAGAGGTCCCTGGGATTGAATTAGGTTTGTTTATTTGTAATAAAGAGCTAAAACCCGATTGGTATGAGACAATTAAGACCAATTATCAATATGGTAATTTTTGAGCCGAAATGAATAAAAAACAGATTTTAGAAATAATATATTTCAGTTAAATATTCTGTATATAACTCTGTGGTGATACCAATGTATCACCGCAGGCACTCTTCTTTCCTTTTCAATAACAAGTCATATTACTGCACATTTTGGGAACATGTATACTGACTGACACGACACTGATAGATGAATATTGGCCATGACTCAGGTATTTCCTACTGTGCTATACCGACAGCTCACTAACATGAAGAACTAAACATCAGCCCTTACCTACAGCCGTAATTCACTTGACTGCAAATAACGCTTACACTGTCAAAATCCAAAATGATCCCAGTGGTCACACCTTTAAACCGATGTTATCGTGCAGGGCAGCAGAAAAATATCACTAACAGTTATTTCAACATCTATCATCACTTCTCAGAAAGCAGGGACCGCTGTCCCGAGCTTCCCACAGACCATGTAGCAAGTGTGTAATCTGCTGATCATCCCGCCACGAGTGCATACAAACACATACCCACACAGGCTTTGATGTGCCTCCCTGAGATTTATCCGAGGAAAAACAAACACTCCCTGCAAAACGAGATGGTATTAGATTGCCAGAGTTTAGTGTGAAGCATCTTGAGAATATGAAAGAGAAAATCAGCCTGTGTGAGCGCAGCTTCATGTGGAGGCAAACGAGGTCTAAATGGCAAAATGATTACAATCTGAAAAAGAGATGGACTACGCTGACTGACTGAGGAGCTGAAATGAACGATGTCCTCAGAGAGCAGACTTTTTTTAATGAAAGAAACTCAATTGTTGTAATTTCTGCAGTAAGACACCCGGCAGGGCTATGTTAACCCCAACCTCTTAGTAACAGTAAGATCCAGAGTTTTCTCCTCCTGTCGCACCCCGTCCGCCACTGATGCAGAGTAAATTATTCAGCAATGTTTTCTTTCACTGTTTCACGGGAGTCAAAGAGGTTTGAGGAAACAGCTGCACTTCTACTAAGCGCTGCCCTGCAGCCTTTCCTGGCCGGATAAAGAGAGACCCTCTTTTCTCTCTTGTACGTTTGACAGTCGTGCTTGTAGGTCGTTCACTGTGCTTTGAAAGTTCATTTTCCAAGGATGTATCTGGCACGCTGTGCATGGGAAGAGAGGCCATCTGGTGATCCTAACACAAGGCAGCAGCGCCCTCCACTTCTGACCCACCAGGACATCCGCCACAGCGAGGCAGGCGGAAAAGGACACGGAGCAACCAGGGCTTGTCATTATACCCTCACATTCTCACACTTTCATACACACACACACAGACCTACACACATATGCATGTATGTAGGCAATGTGAACAGTGGTGGTATACCAGCAGGACCCTGAGCAGGCCTGGTACACAGCAAAAAACAAGACACAGAAGCACGTGAAGGCTGGAATTCAGCTCTTTTGCTCCATTAATTGACCAAATCAGTAGTTTCGGTTGATTGACTGATCTATTAATCGACACTCACACTCAACAATCCCTCTAAATACAGCTACCCAACCAAACATCCTTCAATCTACTGGATGCATTTTCATCCAGTTTCATTAAAACAATAATAACATGATAAGAATTAATCTGAAGACGCAGTGGATGTAGAGGAGGCTGAGTGACATGCGCATATGTTTCTTTTTGAGGGTATAAAATAAAGAAAGTGCAACGATGTGGAGGAAGAGAAAGTGAGAGGATCAAAACAGAAGGCAGGGAGAGCTCACAGTGAGGAAGCAGGTCAAACGTGATGCAAAAGCTAACCTGATGGATGTGATTGCACTCTGTGAAACTGTGGCAGTCATTGGATTTTCTCCACTACTGGCTCTTGTTTTGTAGAAAATGTTGAGTCACTCAAGCATGCAGCAGCCAGATTAAAACAATACAGAGGGAGAGATGCACCTCCAATGTCAAAACAGAGCAGCGCAGGACAGGTTTGTGCAAATAAAAGAGAGACAGTGAATTCTACCGGTGGGAGCAAAAATGGAGGCTTCACAGAGAGGGTTTGATGGCTACCTGCAGGGCATGTGTGTTTGTGTGAGTGCTTGTGTGTGTGTGTGTGTGTGCCTGCAGTGTGTATATGCAATAGAAACTTTTGATTCTTCAGAGATCATCAGCAACTATTCTGTGCCTCACCTTGCATGACTTCTGGCTAAAGTTAACTTTCTTTAGTAGCTTTAATACTCTGCAACTCTCAGCAACCAACAACTAGCAGCACAACATAACTCCTGTGTCTCTGGGAAACGACAAACCCAGAGCAGCAGAGAATAGTTTTGACATGTTTGACATGTCTAAACCCCCACGAGCCACAGAAACCTATATAATGAGTTGAATTTATTTGCACTATTTTACCTCTTCGTTCTCGATCTTCAGAGTAGCCAGGCGAGATTGAAGCTGCTGGAACCTCAGGATGAGTTCCCCGTTCACTGGTGGCTGCACTGAGATCTGACACACCTAGGGGGAGGGCGAAAACACTGTCAATGAACCTGAAATTACAGCTGAAGGAACAAGGAGGCCACGCAACCTCTGGTTTAAACAGGATGCAGGCATCCAAATTCTTCTTGGATTGCAGAGCAAACCACAGTGACTTTTGCCTGCTGAATGCAGACAGCTACACAACAACAACTAGTAAACAGACATGATATCAGTGTTGGCAGTGCCAGCCAAACAGTAAAACTCATAACACATGTTGAGCTACATGTCTGCAGGGGGAGTATTAACACATGATTTGTCAAATTCAGTGCCCCATAAAACCTGATCCAGCAGCCCAGAAGCAGTAAAACGCTGCACTTAAGCCACTGAAAATCAGTCCTCATTAAGTCTGAGACTTTGTAATTAACTCTAAATTCACTTCCACGTTATTCATTGTCTTGGAAACAAAACATCATAAAACTTGTGATATAAGTTATAAGATATAACAGTAATCTGATTACAAATGGCACAGCTATGACATTTTTCATCATCATAGCTACTACTGCTGACTGAACTATGTACCTCATCTCCCATATGAGGCTGGAACTCAAACTTTGCTGGTGGACAGAACGCTGTCGGGTACATCTCCATGAACCTCTGTCGGTCACTCCGTGGGTCCAGGCTGTCCACGGCATTCTCTATGATGTCAAGACCCTCGTGGCGTGACGTCTCAAGGTTGTATTCAGCAGACAGGTAGGTCCGCAGAGCCCGGTTCAGACTAGCGTGGTAGCCCAGATCACAGCACTGGAAGAGTGGAGAGAAAAGGTCTGAGGTCAGAGGAAAACTCAGGAGGATGATACTTATTTGAAACTTAAAATTTAAAAGCTTCGCAGGCAAAATCCACGATCGATGTGAAAACAAACAGATCACCCTCCCACCAAAATTCAAAACACTGGACAGAAACCTATTAGGATATGAACACATATGATCCTACTTGCCGTCTTATAACACACTAACACAAGACTGGAGCTGCGTTTAAGACTATTTTATCTATTTTCATTAAAGAACCTGCTGGTTGTCTTCTTGATAACTTCTTCTTCTCTCTTGTAATGACTTCCTAGAGCTCATTTTCCCCTGAAAGTTAGTTAAATATTTATTATAATTGTTGCCGATTAATTTTCTGTCAATCGGCTAATTTTTTACGTACACTACCAGCAGCTCAGCCAAAGTAAATAGTGTTCTATGATGCTATTTAAGTTTTGTTTGTAGTAGCAAGGCCTGTAAACAATATAAACAGCTAAATACACCAGTAAATGACAGGAATATGCTCAAAAAATACAAACTGACTGTTGAACAAGACGAATTTTAGCAGTAAACAGTCCTGCAGTTTGTAAAGTGTTGCCCCAGTCTTACATAATGTTACCTCCAGGATCTAATACTGATATTTAATAACTAGAACTTCCAAGGTCTCTTCTGGGAAGACACACACACACACCCCAAGCAGCCACAAAAACAGACACATAACACACACACACACACACACACACACACACACACACACACACATCATGGCCCAAGTGATAGGCAAACAGAATACCACAACCAGCGCGCTTGTACACTTTGTTTTTTGACTATAAAAATTCTCCTTCATCAATAAACAACTGTGTGTTAGCCTGCACACACAACTCATGCAGAGCACATCTCACACACATTCACACACACACGCACACACACACGCACACACACACACACCCTGGTGAGATGTGAAGGTTTGCGAGCAAAGCGGGGAGAGGGGTAATTTCAGCGCACAGCATGCCGCTGAATAGAGGTTGCATTTCTCTTCTCTTTCAGTCCTGTCTGGAATATAAAACCTCAAAAACGCTAACAACCCGACTGTCTCACTTTCCCTTCGAAACACCGCAGAAAATGGTGCAGTACGTTTATTTCTCTAACAAAATAATAATAAGCCTAGGTGAGTCATATCATAAATAAGTCATGTTTATCGGTTGGGTAGTAAAGAAAAAGGTCAGACAATCTGCTTGTGAGGCAGATAGAGAGACATGAATGCTGCAGTGAATGGAGTGATGACCCAGACCCAGCTGTACATGACAAAGTTTTCAGAATCAAGGCCACTCCCACCCTCTATTCAGGCAGCCTGAAAGATGAGGAAACATTGCAAAACGGAGATGAAATGTCAGAGAAACACGGTAGAACCAAATATAATAAGTGGACTTTTAATAATAGCATGAAGAGAGGGAGACGAGGAACGAATACTTTTCATCACAAAAGTTAATAAGATGCTTTAATTCAGGCCTGCACTGTAATTTCCATCCCACAGTCTGGTGCCCTAAGACATCCTTTATATCAAGCACGCCTGCTAAAGTCATCAGTATCATCTCTGATCACGATTTTAAATCTCTTCTAAAGGTTTGTGAAAACACCCCTGAACAGTGAGAGGAGGAACATCAGAAAATCTACCCGAGGAGGGGGTCGGTGGGCAGGGGTCAGCATACAGAGAGAAGACAAGCGCAAAATATATGCGCTGTTTATGTAAGAGTGTCCTCAGCAGAAACGTTTCCCACTCTTACTCCAGACAAACAAGCCTTGCTGAAGATGAAGTCATCTCAGAACAGCGCTGACAAAAGCATGTGGTTTTATATACTTACATCAATTAAGTCCGACAAGTCGTGGATGTAGTATTTGAACACAGAGGAGTTTGACGCTTCCAGTGTCAGTAGGTACTCGTTCCGCGCTTTGATCGACTTCAGCTTGTTCTCCGAGTACTTGGCTTGACGCTGATGAGAGAATTAGAGGCGAGAATGAGAAACAGGCAACAACAGAGCGAATGAGGGAGGGTGAATTTAATGAGTCGAGAATTGCCTTTTTGACAAGTGATTGCGCTTTTATGTCTCTGCACACAGTGTGCGTCTCTGAGCTGAGACTGGATTACTGGCCAAACAACAGCTTCAATAAACATTAGAGGAGAAATAAGCTAAATTCTGTTAAAAATAGAAAAAAAAGAAAAAAGGAAGGAAAGAAGAAAAACCTCAACTAAAAACAGCCTGTGTCCTTCACTTCAACTAGGGTGCCTCAGTCTGAACCATCTGTCTTGTCCTACACTTCCCCTCTACCAGACAAATACAAGACTGCTAGTTAGTCACCATCCACTGACCAATGGGCTCTGACTCACACTCGCAAATCATTCATATTTTAACACTTCCCAAATGTGTCCTCGGAAGGAGCATGGTACAAGGGCCATTTAATGATTTGTCACAGGCACTGTAACAGAAAACAGCCCAGAAAACAAAGGCTTTCTGGATGTCTGAAAAAAAGCCAAGCTGTAGCTTAAATGAGACATTGTTCTTGTGTTTGAAGTCCTAATCAGATGTTTTGTTGTGATCAAACTACTTAGAGAAAACACCTCATGGAAAAATCAATGGTGTGACTACTAGTTTATTGCCACAAATTGGATTAAACTGTTAAGGGTCGTGAACCCCTGGCGTTCTACCTTCTCTTTCATCTTCTCGATCTTCTTCACAGAGCTGCGCCTCTGGTATTTGTCCTCCATTCGAATGCTGAAGACTGGATCTCCCCTGCCGATCTGCTTCTCCTCCTGCTTCTCAGCCTCCTTCAGCTTGCTCTCAGCACTGATACTCTCCGAGTGGTACATGTGGTACGTCTTCATCACCTGGACACAAACAAAACTGTCAATTAGCTGAAATGAAAAGATACATGGATAGGACAACATCCTAAAACCATGCTGTGTCTGTTTTGAAAAACTGTTTCAGGTCAGTTTCTGTGAGGTCAAAGGTCAGAATGATCCATCTTTATAGTCGAGACTGGCTTTTTAAAACCCACAACTAAGGCTTCCATCCTTTGACCCGCTCATTCATTACAAATCGATTCAGCTCATCTCACAGCGGGCAGCTCGTCTCTCCATAAACCACAAACGAAAGACAGATCCACTCCAGCCTTTTTGAACGGGGCTCACATACGACCGCAAATCACTGCAGCTGAATCTAACATGCTGCCTTCATTGCTTTGTGTTTGAAAAATATTAAATACACTCGGAAAGAAGATTTGCGTTTGCCAGTGATTCCGACATGAGGTCATTAAGAGGCAGATTAGTTTATTGGTTTATTCGGGTTTTATTTAGACCGTTTGGCTTCATTTTCGTAAAGCAAATATAGCAATAATGTGTCCATGCCACAAAAAGGACTTCTGGGAATTGAACACTAACATTTTTGTTACACTAACATGTAACATATGCTTCACAAATACATCTAAATAGAAATATTTATTTTTTGAAGGCTTTAACGGCACATAATGTAAACCCTTCCACTCCTTGTGTCATTAAACTCAAGCTATTTACTTCAAAGGAAATGCATTACGTTGATGCTGAGCAGCTGATTAGCACAACTTCCTGTTGTTTGAGTCATCATCAGCAGAAGAGGTTGGAGTGTGAGCGTTACTCATACATACTCCATGGATCCATTTTGCAGTGACTCAGTTGTTAAGAAGCAGGTAAACCATGAAACACAAATAATGAGTCCTTCAAGAGGGCCGAGAGATGATAAGAGTGTTATTAACCCTGTCTCATGTTGTCAGGAGAACAAACACACATCTGCTCTGAGGACCGTGCAGATGAATCAGTGGCTGGGGGAGAAACAATCAAGGCCTAAGTCCACGTTGCCAGCATGGAGTCATCAGCCAGAGAACTCAGTGACCTTCATGGACGCATGATGATTAACAATGAGAAAAGGCCGTGCCATCGCCTGCCACACAGTCACTTTAGAATATCTTCCAAACAAAAAACAGGTGCGCTATCAAGCGAAAACTACACTCATTAAATGTGTCATTTGTCCTCTCACTGCTATTTGGAACAGCTAACTTGCAAAGTGCCACGTCCAACGCACACACCAATTACTGACAGACTCGTGGATGTAGGAGCAATGGAGAGGAGCAGAGAGAAAAGGAAAGGTAAAATGAAAAGAGAGGAATAAAACAGAGAATGTGATAGGAAAGGAAACAAGAGGAGAGGAGAAGCGAAGAGAAGGAAAAAGGGAAGGTCGAGGAAAGATTATGGGAAATGTGTCTATAATCTTTTTTAAGACCATTATCTTTAAACACAACATTAAAAACGGCAAATTGTGAATAGTTTCCTTTCTTTTGATGGATATAATTTGTTCAAAAACATTAAATAATCTGTGAATCTGTCCTCAGGTTTTGCATTTATTCAAACTTTCTCTAACAATAAATCTGTCTCCTGTAAAGCTATACGCGTCTGTTTTCATGGCAGCTGCCCACATGTATTAAAGAGAAAACAAATGCAGAAAATGCATTGAAACTCCCAAGAGAAGGCAGCAATATGGAGATGGTTTAACCTAGAATGAACCAACTCAAGCAAATTACAGCTCCACAACCTGTGTATGCAATACACTTGTCTGCACAAAACCTCAACTGCAGTACACATAGAGACTCACCCATCTCAAAATCTAAACATCTTTTCCTCAAACCGAGCTATTTCTGTGTGAGTGGAACAACAGAGCAAAGCCCGATTTGTCTGGAGACCTTTGCCTTCATTGGGTTTGACCAAACTGGAACCAGTTTAGAGATGGGTGACTGACCTTGGGCCCTGTACTCCTCACTTACTGGTCTGGAGTCTGCTGCTGCTGTGTTTACTTTGGTGTTTCTTTTAGAGGGACATATTTAGAGATGGGGCAGACCTGTTATTTCATTGGCAGAAGCTAACATGGGGACTGCGGCTGCCTGATGCAATAGCTAACCAGTGTGTGTGTGTGTGGGTGTGTGTGTGTGTGTGTGTGTGTGTGTGTGTGTCCTCCCACAGGGGCTAAACCAGGTCATATCTGGAGTGTGGACTGTGGTGAGAGTGACACACATTGAGTTTGGAGTAACACGTTGTGTTTAGAGCAGCACTGCCATGGACTAGAAGTGTAATATCTCATCGTCTACAGATTGCAACCAAACCAAACTGCCACGACTTGTATGCATCTGTGTACATCCCAGGAATGACATGGTTTACTGATAACACAAATACAGATTATTAGCACTGATCTATTTTAGTTTACTGACATCTTATCCCGAAATCATACTGCCTGGCCAGCGCTTCTCTTTGTTGTCATCTAAAGCGCACGCACACACACACACACACACACACACACACACACACACACACACATATATGACAACATCCATTCATCATGTCCAAGAATACACCAGTATCTAATTGTCCAACAACATGAGGCATTAAGGCATTAAACTAAGCTAGTAGGCTAACAGGGCTGACTGGACCAATTAAGACAGAGTAATTAGCTATTGATTCATGATTTAAGTACCCTTTTCCACCAAGGTCGAAGCTACAAGCAGACAAAGTACTTACAGCAAAGTCATTGAACAGACAAGATGAAATGGCCTTTATAGAGACCAGACTGCAGATATGCAACGTCTTTGATGCACAATTTGATGGTCTGGTGAAATGTTACTAGTGCCCTGAGAAAATCAGACCCATGAGTTCAAATGTCTGCAGCCACTCTTACATTTTTACCATTTTCCCTGTTTATAAAATGCAGGCATATATCCCTGTATAACATTATTTGGTCTAAGGTGCACTACGGTGCATACTGTGTAATCGTCATCGTCGTCAGACAGACAGACAGACAGACAGAAAGAAAGAAAGAAAGAAAGAAAGAAAGAAAGAAAGAAAGAAAGAAAGAAAGAAAGAAAGAAAGAAAGAAAGAAAGAATATGTTTATGTTGAGTTGTTATTTGGTTCCAATTTGCATGAATTTGTTGCAAAGACTGCTAAGAGCCATTACACCCAGATAACATGAACTCTAATGAGTAAAGCAAACATAAAGTTGATACTTCACAGTTTGAAGCCAGTTCACGAGAGTGAAAGAGACATTTTGCACTGTAAAAGAAATTGGACAGACTTTTCCAAAAACTTTCTTTGGTAGTTGTCCATTGACTTGATTGTTTAATGGTTGATCCCACAGACATCTTTAGGCAGCAGACTTCGAGCTGTTACAAGCAGTTAGAATCCAGTTAGCTCAGTTCCATAAACCAGTCTCAACCACAGCATAGACCAATGCAATTAAGAACATTAGTTGAAAAAATGGCAGTCATTACTACTTACTGTGTATAGCTCATTTAGGACCTTCATTAAGTCTTCCTGGAGCTGAAAGGCTATTTCCTTGCTCTAAAAAGGAAACACAGGAGGAAAAACGCATTGAGAACAAATCAGTAATTTAACACAATAAAATACAAAAAAGAGTTTCCCCAAAAACAAAACTGAGTACCATTTTCTCATGAGTCGGTCAAATTGAATGTGCATCATAAAACACTGCAGCAATTACTTTTACTGAACTGAAACACGTTGGTTTAGCAAATGCACACTGTTTAGCTTATATTAGGTTTTACATGAATGATGGACAACGACCAGACATTGACCCGTGGTTTGAACGGTACAAACGTCAAATACAAGGTTTCTGTGCTAAAGTGGTGTCAATGTCACAACGGCTTTTCCACTCAAATCGTCGGACGCAGCTTGAATTTCACCGTCCACATGCTCAACGCATTATCTGCCTTCTACTCCTCAATGTGAAAGATTTTTCCTAAATATGTTAACTCAATCAGCCATGCCACAAGGCTGACTCAGTAATACTATCACAGACACACTCGCCCACATTAATGCGTCTCACAGTCGTGGGATACAGTTTAACTGATCCAGTGATGGATTTAGAGGGGCTTTTACTATTAATTTAACTATGGAGCCCCCATATTTCCTTCACACTTACTCATATACTGTATCACATGTTTATGAGATTATGAGTCATGACAATGAATTTTTGATCCCTCTACTACAGCTGATACCAAGCGCTGCTACCTGGATGATGTTACAGCCTTGGCCTGCACTCCAGGTCTTTCTTTAACCCAATTATCCTCAGACAAATCTCATTCTGGGAGCCGCTCCCGGCAAAAGGCTGCAAGAGGGTTCAGAGAGGGTATTGAACCACCTGGTGTAGTGGGATAGAATGGTGATTTACTTCTGATCAGCACAGTGCAGATTCTTAAAGGGCTCTGATGGTCAAAAATAAACTAAAGCTACATCTACAACTGCAATTAGTCATTACAAAAAGTACCCTGTGAGGCTTTGCTTTCATCTTGCATGTGCAGAAAAGGGAAATGAAATTTTTGTTACAAAAGGCCAGTATAAAAATGACTGAGAGCTAGCAAACATGGACTTAAACAATGCAGAATATATAAAATAGGAAAAAGTTTTAGCTTTGCTAATGTTTTAGGAAGAAATGCACTCAGTACATCCATTGGACCTCAGACAAACACACCACATCTTTGCAGAGATATATTGAATATAATCTTTACTATCAGCCGTTTAAAAAACTCAGCAGGACACCTTACACAGTGCACAAATGTTGATTTTCTAAAATAATGGTGGAGAAAAACTTTTTCTTTTAAAAAAAGAACATTGTAAAATATGCATGAAACAATATTTATGAGAATTTTCAGCATCGTGTTTTTATGCTTGTTGCAATTCATGGCAACCAGAATTTGTGAGTAGTCTGTCTGCTGGTATTAGCTGCAGGGTCCAGAGTATACACTGTGGTAAGCTGAAGACAACCAGCTAGCAGCAGCAGCAGCAGCAGGATCAAAGAATCACAAACTCATTGCATTTCTTTGCTACACTGAATGTGGTTGGTTGTATTTCAGGTATTCTTAAGGAACTACTAGCAGTTATTGAAATCCTGAAAGTGTCCACGGCAATGCTACCATGACACTGAACAATGTATGGGATTTCCTGACTTGAGATTAGACGAGTCATATATACTGTGTTAAACACGTGTGTCCTCCTGTGGGCGTTGGCAGATAAGAGGCCGTATTGAGGTCACCACTCATTGATCCAGGTGAGTTTAGAAACATGTTCCCTCTGAAACATAATTACACTGAGCTTTTAGCGCTAAAAAGGACAACGCATGTTGCATGTTGACATGAAACTGACCGAGACAAAAGCAACTGTGTGTACACAAACACACAAACTCTCAGTCTTGTTCGGGCCTACAGGTAAAGCTGCACAGTGTCTGAGCATGTGAATTGACAGCAAAGAGGATTACGCTCAGCAGTTAGCAGCTGCCAGGCTGGTGGAATAAGAGTGTTGTGCTAGGTGAACTTGTCGATTGGCGGCATCTTCCCAACCACCGCCTTGTCTGTCAGCTCCCTGATTTGCAGCTCTTACCTAATCAGAGGGCAAACAGCCTGTAAGCCTGGATAACCAGAGCTTTAGAAGCACCGAACTTGGCAAAAGTCAAACTCAGGCGTGTATGAGAATGAGGTGTAGATAAGGGAGTAGCAGAAAGGTCTTGTGTTAAACTCTGTTTATAACTGAGGTAAATTATAGGATGATCTGGTCCCTGAGTTTATGGCCAATCTGTAATTGTATCTTGTAAAAGATGACAGTATCACATTTAAAGTAAACTGCCCATCAATTGTGGATTCTCACACATTACAAAGATCAAAAAGACACAGGCCCTTTTCTCCTGTGGGAAAATCCATTAGCAACCGTCAGTTCAGAGGACAGAACCTTTGACTATCTGTCAGATTCAACACTCATTAGCTCCTCTCCATTGAGAAGGCTGGGATGTGATCCAGAGCTCAGTGAAAAGCCTACTCAGGAATCGCATGAGCTGTGAGTGTGTGTGTGAGAGACAAGTAAAGACAGAGATGAAAGTCAAGGAGCATTGCATTCAAGACATGAACAGAGTGCTTTCACCTAAAAAAGCTACACCTAACACCAGGCTGTTCTGTGAAGTAAACCTCTCTTTTCAAAGTGTTGCTTAATGTTACACTGTATACCTCAAATTACGAGCAATAAGAGCGGTTTACTAACTGCTGTGTTGTGCAACTGATGTTGCTGATTTGATTTGTGTAACTGACCCCCTTTCATTTTGAAGGAATCTCAGCTGGGGGGTTTCCAATTGGGTCTAAATTCATTAAAAAGATCCTACAAATGGGTTTCCCCTTTTAAGTTCATACCATCTGTATTCCAACCACATTAGAAAGAGGAAATAACCCCAGAGAGGAGAAACCAAGTCAGCCTGTGGGGAGTGGTGGGTTTCATATTGCCACTGACATCAATCATATTATAGAGGTGGCAGTTGTATATCCTCTAGAGGCCTGTGTGTGGCGCTCAGCGTGGATCTGCATGGCTTGTCACTTTAATGCAGACACACAGTTTAAAGGTACATAGGGAGTGCCTCACCTCATGAATTTCGTAAAAACTTTATCCAAGTGACAAAGATACGTAATCGTTTTGTTTAAGTGTCAAAAAAGTCTTTTTTTTTGGGTGGCAAAAAATTATTTGCTTACTACAAGAGTGAGATGAGAAGATTGATGTCAGACTCTTGTTTGTGCATTGAGCACTGAACTGGAGTCAGGAAGTGGCTCGCACAGCTTAGCGTATAAACCGGAAACAGAGGAAAAGGTTAGAGTGGCTTTGTCCAGTTATGAACAACTCTCGAACCTTCTTATTTACACAATGTATCTTGTTTGGTTAACCTGCACACAAAAAATGTAAAAAAATGGCAATTTGTGGTTTTGTAGTGAGTTATGATGTTCATCCATCTGTCAGCAGTGCTATGCAGCGTCTTTGCCAGACATGAGTAGATACAGATACAGGTTTTGGTTTCAATAAAAAGGCACAATGGTAATAAGTCTGTCAACCTCACGGTGACAACTTGAGTTTTTGGGGCAGTGCACACTCAGTGCATCCAGCTGTTGACTGCAAAGAAACAATCCCCTATAAAACCACAAACTGTCATATTTCTGTTTACGCACATGTTGATTAGGCTTCAGGTCAGCCAAGATTGCAGGACAGGCATTTTTCCATAGCTGACTTGTACTAGTAGGAAAACCCAGGTGTAACTAATAACAGTGATAGCTCCAATCTATTCAAGTTCTTCTGTAAGCCCTGGCAGTTTGACTCCATGCACAACACCAGGACCCTGAAACTGAAGCAGCTAAATGGAATTCAGAGCCATTCTTAATTTTATTATTTAGTCCTGTGCTTTTGCTATCATGAAATGCCAGGATGTTTTTTTTTTTCTGGGACTGCTTGTAAAATAGACTGTGCAACCAGCGTATGCGTTGGCTGTGGAAAAGTTCAAAACTGCCTCAAGCTGTGGGATATTCACCTTGTAGCTGCAGCCGCAAAACGTGACTTCCATAAATAAAACAGGGCAGAGTAAAACAAAGAGCCAGTTGTATGAATAATGAAAACTCAATACAAGAGATAAGATCTGTCCAAGCATAAAAGAAAGAAAAAAGAGGTCCACTATTTGACTCTTGTGTTCAAACAAACAAGCACAAATGGGTCATTTTTCTAAAAGATGTTGCAGCTGTAGTTGTTTGAAAAAGTGACCACAATGCAACACTAAAGAAATAAATGCACATGCCAAATGGCAAACATGTCAAGCTGCGTGTGTTGATGAAGGCAAGAGGGCTACTCTGGGGTCCTCCTCTACTGTTCCATCTCACAACATGAGACCTGAACATACAAGGAAATAAAAACACAGGTCTTTGATGTGCCGGAAGGGTGACAACAGTACAGCTGTCTACTCAAAGCTTTGAGGGAGCCCACGTAACATGGGGGACTTCTCTGTTGTTTGTGCCTCGTTACTGAAGCTCTGCTGAGATCAAAGGCTCAGGGAAGCTTTAATTAAAGGGCGAGCGGCGTCTTGGGTCTCCTATGAACCGAGACCTCCCATCAGTCTGCCGTTTGTCTGCACAATGTCACCTGATCCACTGAGAAACAGCTTAGCAAACTTTAAAGGAACGACCCTGCAGATTGTGAGGATTTAGCAATGCGAGTGCAGAGTTACACAACAAAATGTAAATCAGGACTAAAGGTAGTCTGTCATTATGATCAAAGTGTGTTCAGGCAGTGGGGGGCGACAAGAGTGACATCTGAAAAATGACTCTGACTGTTTCACATCTGGCTTCATTAGTAGAACCATAAGCCTTTAAACACTATCAAAAGGAAAAGATCGCCACAGCTTCCTGTTTGTGTGTTGGGGGTTCGAGTGAGTATTTTAAGACCACGCCCCCATACAATCAGATGAAACCACAACCATCAAGAGATGTTAATTACTTTGAGAACGGCTAAAAGAGTCCTACTTTTACTTTTTTTTTTTTTTTGGATGATCAGGGTTTGCAGTGAGGCAAAAAAGAAAGAGAACAGAATCAGAGATAGGAAAAGTTGCACAAGCTGAACTGACACAAAGGCGCTCCTCTGAAGAAAAGCCACTTTGTAATTTGGGCCTGTGGTGAGTTCATGTGTCTCCTGCAGCATAGGAGCTCATAATCTTCTAGGGAGTTGTCGTCTTTGTGGTGGAAAAGGCAGCAGAGGCCTGGTTTCAGCCATGAGGCCACAGTCTTTAGACGGGAAAGTGAAGGCATACTGATCTGAAACCGTTGTGACCAAGGTTCCTCTGCTCTAATTCACTAAACTAAAACCACAGGAGCCCAACAGAGTTTCATCCCATAAAACGCAAAGCTGAATATATACTGTATATATATATCATGCAACTAAATATACATTGTTGTCAAATGAATAGGTTAATTGAAAGTGAAAGACTGTTTGTGTAACATGAGTGAGCGGAAACGCTGCTGCCCCGGTCGGACCGCTCAGAAAAATCTGGATTGTGTTAGTGGCGAGTTCAAACTTCTGCTTTTGTTGATCAAAGAAAAGTCACATCTGACCTTGTCTGGTGAAGGTCAATCATCAGTACAGCAGAAATGGTTTAAATGAGACAAGGAAGAGCAGGCTACATTCAGAGTCTGTGTTTAGAACTGGAAATTATATTCACACTGTTAAATTTGTGTTGAACATTGAAACACATTAAAGACTGAAATGAGTAGAGATATTGATAAGCAGCCCAGAGGACATGTTTTCCTTCTTGTAGCCAGCATGTTTTGATGCCACACTTTCATAACTTCATCTGAAAATATGTTTTCATCAGCCATGTTTCTCGTCTGATCTGTGTCTGATTTCTTTTTGGCCTGTTCAGCTTCCTTTGGATTCTCTCTTTGTCTAAACACCTAAAAGCCATGTTTTTCTGTCTCCAACCACACGTCATTTCTATTTTCAACTATAATGAGAAATGACTTCAAGACCTCAAACGTTACATCATGCAATCTGTGGCATGACGCTTTACAATCTGTCAGTGATATTTAGCTTTACTGTGATCAGAGCCTGTGCTCATTTTCCATCCTCACCTTCTTGAGTAGCCGTGTAGAGTCTTCACTGATCTGCATGAACCTCATGATGACGTTGTTGAGGTAGATGTCGCTCAGTGTGGCGTGGTCCTTACTCTCCCTCCTCACCTGGTTCAGCAGCAGGTACCAACAGTTGACTGGGGACAGCAGGTTCTGGTCTTTCCTGAATAAACCAATAAAACAGGCGGGTGTCAAACTGACTAAAATAGATCCATGAGGAAAATCACTATCTTCACACACAAGATATGTGCAATTTATTGGGCATCTTGTCTGTTGTTCCACCAGTGTATCATATTAACAAACAAGAACACACACAGCTCCACCATTTGGCAGAATTACCTGCATTTGTTCATTTTTCTGTGTGTCTCTATCCATGCCAACATCTCAACCAGCCCTAATTTCTTTAGACAGTATTTGTCATTTTGACAAGGAGATTGTGGCAGATCTTTGAGTAGCAGGATGTCTACAAACACCTCAAGTGACTCAAGGCCTGTTATAGAAACAGAAGATGCGTCACAGGCCTCCCTTGGTGTTATGTGTCCCATATACTGCTGGTTCCGGACCTAAAAAAGCTCTCGGTATATTACATGGACTCGGCAGTTAGGTCGGAAATACTTTGTATCGGTGACATTTCTGGGGCAGAGCTCTTGCAATGCTCTGAGCCAAGCTGACTTCCTACAACCAGGGAAGAGTGCGCCACAGGCTTTAAATACACTTAGTGGAATGAAGTTGGAGGAGCCATGGATGTATTTTAAGTAAAGTTGAAAAGTACAATTATGTATGAACTGTGACAGCAGAAGACAGACAGGAAGATGACAGCAAAGAGGGAAGATAGAGACCTGAGTGCAAAAAAAAGCTAGAGTAAAATAGTGGAGCCTGAGAGCTGTTTCCTGTTCTGTATGCTGGCTGATTTCAAGCTAACTGTAGGACATTGTCCAGGCCAGAGCAAGCTGGGGCCCTGCATAAGCACTGGCCTGCAGGCTGACTTCCTCTGGGTTAATATGTAACATTCCTGCTGCCTGTTCAGAGCAGCACATGAGCGTGTGAGTTTGGGAGAGGTTTTATGATTAGGTCTGGGGTCAAGTCTTGCAGGAACCATATGGAGACTCGCCTCTGCACCCCCCCCTAAAGCTAGTTTGCATGGACAGGCAGCACTTGTCAACACAACAGGTGAAACTTTGCACTCAGCAAGTGACCCAGCCCTGAACTAGCCTTGAGCCTGCCACAACATCTGCTGCAAGAGCAAAAACGAACCATTTCACCAAAAGAATAACTGATATAAACATTCCAACCAGCTGAAATGTTCCCCGAGACTCTGCAAAAACAGGATGCAAACTACATTTGATAAAGGCAGAGCCAAACAGGCTGACATGAAAAACATCCGAGCGCGTTTGAGAGCAGAGTCGTTTTTCAAAGACGTGAGGAAAACTGTGAATGGAAAAAAAAAAAGAGCTAAAAGCTGAGTGATGTGCTGGTGCCACATGCCCAGGCTACAGGACACGTGCAAAGCAACTAAAAGCTTGGAAAAGAGCAAATAAGACAGGCAGTCCCCGAGCTGCAGCAATGGGACTGCTGGACACCATCACACACAGACACACTGTCAAAGAGCAATTATCATAAATCCTTTCTGCATTATGTATCAGTACAGTGCAATTCCATATTATGGCTATGAATTGGGATATGTGAAGACGGCTCGCGCGCGCGCGCGTGTGTGTGTGTGTGTGTGTGTGTGTGTGTGTGTGTGTGTGTGTGTGCATGTGTTTATTAATTAATGCTGACTTTTGCATGTGCTGATGCCTAATGTCCAGGTGGCCACTGACATGTAGAGGCGGACGTGGCAGTGCATTGGCCTCTGCAGGAGTGTAAAAAATAACCTTCAGAACCATCATTTGCGTTTTCTTGATGTTTCACTGTTCATCTGTGACAGTGTTGTCCAAGGTTGTAAAAACTAATGACTGGAGATGCAAAACAGCTAAACTGAAAGCACCATACTGGCAGGATAAACCAGAGAGTTTGCACTCAGCACTGGAATTACCTGACCTGCTCTGCTTTTTGCTTCACCCTACCTTATTGCTCAAAGTACTCAACTGTAGAAAGTTAGTTTGACCTAACTCAGCACCAGTACATGCAAAGGGCTTAAAAAATTCAGTATGTCATGCAATGGACAGTCAGCAATAGCAGCACTATCCTTTCATGTAAAGTCTGCATTCTTCAAATAAAACGCTACACCCAGCACAAGAATGAACCAGAATTGATCACAAATCACTCAAAGAATACAGTAAAGCAAAAGTGTTTCGCACAGTGGAGTCACAGTGGAAGCAAATTCAGTCAGTGATGTACCTATGAGTTTCCACAAACATCAGTAGTTCTTATATGCTTATTAATTGTCTGACCTACTAAACCAAACGGGAGGCCTGCAGTGAAAAAGACTGAAAGAAAAAAAAACAACAGTCGGGGTTGTGATACAGGCAGTGACGACAAAATAACCTCTGGGAGTTGCTTACCCCACATAATGGCAGGAAAATCTCTCAATGTCATCATTTCCCCCTTAGCCAGGGCAGGAACTGGGTCAGACAGACTCACATAGACAGGCCCCCCCCAGGGGCTAAAACACAGGTATGAAAGGGGAAACTAATGTCCAGGAGAGGCAGGAAGGGAGATGAGTGAAGGAAGAAGTCATTAGCGACTTACTGTCTATCAATATGTGTGTGTGTGTGTGTGTGTGTGTGTGTGTGTGTGTGTGTTCCGTCCCTTCAGCCAGGCTAAATTTGGGAGTTTCTGAGTTAACGTCAACATGCTTGCGCTCTCATACAGTAGCAGAATGCTGACAATGAAGCATTATAACCACTTCAGTATGCAAGGCATTGAAACGGGAACCCTTATCAGAATCAGAGGCAAACTGGCAAAGTCCTCTAGCGCCTTACTGATAACATCTTTCATTAATGAACTGCCGCCTTTATACTTTATACTGTGGCACAGTGGCTGCCGTTGACCTGTTATGTAGGCGTACAGCTGGTTCTGAAGCAAAGTGATGACTGTAAGTCCAACCTGGACCAAGCTAATCATTTAAGGGAGGGTTAAAATTTGAAATTTAAAAGCGTGCAACAGGGCACAAAAGCCTAATGAATAATTCTCGTCTTAACCATTAGAATAATACAGACTGTGTTAAACCAAAAGAGAACGATATCATCAGCTTTCTCCTCTGTGCCACACAAGTCGAATGCACTGCTGATAGCAATGCCGTGCAGTATAGTATGCAGCCGCAGCATGTTCTACACCTTCTTTTTATCCTCACAGACAAAGAGAGGAAGTCCCTTAACCAGAAACTTAATTCTGGATAAAAGCAGCCTATTTAAATTGATCCCAGCTGTGGCTTTGGCATTATAAATAATTCAATGATTCCTCTGCTCACCATCTCCATGTCCCTCCCTGAACAAACCTTGCATAATACAGTATCTGGTTTGTGCATGTGTGTGTTTGTGTGTGAGTGTGTGTTTAAGAAAGAGCAGGAGAGACAGAGGAGAATGTTTGCCCATATTTGTTCATTTGTGTGTGTGTGTGTGTGTGTGTGTGTGTGTGTTCTGCAAACAGCCACTGAGACACAAATGGACTGAGCACACAGGACTGAATGGCTCCCTCGCAGGCTGTTGCTGTGGGCTGGACATCGGGATGTGGATCTGTTGTTTTGTTTTCACACAGGAAGGAAAAGGGAAGGCACCAGTGCAACCCAACGCGTTCCTTACCTTCATTAACGACCATTTAATGTGTAAAGCAACAGATACCTCTGTAACTAGTGGTCACTGTCCTCTCTGTTGCAAAAATGTTCAATGGCTATTACAGGCAATACAGAGACACGTTGCTGCTTTGCCCAACAATGCATCATGCAGAGACCAAATTATCACATTTAACCAGGAGTTCACTTTTTTAATTACTGTGTGCTGCACTTACTTCTGGAGGTAATGAAAGGAATAACACACCTTAGAGAAGAAACACACAATAATGTCTCCAGATGCAACTCCAGAGCAACCGAACAATGTTTGATGTACATGCAATTGTAGTTATCTAGTGTAACACAGTCTTGCCAGTAAAAAATCTGGGTTAATACATGCAACTTAAAAGGGAGGAGTGCACATTGTGTGAAGGAGGTAGAATGTTTTTGCAGTTGTTTACAAAGGTTTCTGCAAAGAAACGCAGACTATGATTTTCAGCAGGTAACACAAACCTGCAGGAGAACAAAAAGCGGTGGTTTGTGAGCGCGCCAAAGACACGAGTGAGTTTAGACTAGACATATAATCCTTGGTATGGCATATATAATCCATAATGCAGATAAGGAAAGAAATAAACCTTAAGAAATAAACAACGACCAACCATTTTCTTTGTTAATCTGTCCCTTTTCTATTTAAAGAGATGCGATGAAACTAATATGAATGTACATTACCTTGATGTGTGTCATGATGAATTTTCTTAAAAGGGGTGCCGTGTGTCTTTAAAATCCACCCGTATTCACTACAGAGATGGCATTATCCATCTTCCACTGCCGTCTTGCCACCAGTTTTGTCAGACTCAGACCCACAGGTACTGCTCGACAGAGGGCACATCGCCTGAAGCGCGATGGATTCCTCTCCAGCAGTGAGCTGGCACAATACTCCCACAGGTGGCACAAAGCCTGTGCTTTCTGACAAACACTAACTTTATCTCACTCCAGTAGAGCAGTCTGGACTGGACCTCTAATGTGCCAGAACTTTTACCTGGCTCAGAGGAACAAGAAAGAGACTGATTTAGTCCTGAATAACATATGACACACTGTTGCTGTAATGCAGAAACCACAGGTTAATCTCCAGTAGAGATGTCTGTAGCTTGTTCATGAGTACCAACAAACAACAAATAGCAGAGTTTGCAGTTGCTGATGTTCAGGTCTGTGCAGCTTCAACAGCAACATCAGCTGTTCAGAGAGACAACAGAGGGAAAATATCCTCCTTCACCTGTATTTTGCATTATTGTTAAAGATTCGTAGTGTAGGTTAAAAAACACTGTGAGTGTCGAGGAAGCACCGGGCTGCCTACAGAAGAGCTGGGCACTCAAATTAGAAAGAAAATAGAGAAACTGTCTTTCAAACAAACTAAACATGTCACACAGACTGTATATTAATGCACTCTTGACTGTTAGAATGACTTCTTGTCAACTTGTGTCAACATCAGTTATGTAAACCAGATTCAAAAACGCAGCTTCACTGACAGCCACAGCAGTGGCACTCTTTTGAATGCAGCTTGTCTCGACTAATTACCCAGAGATTCAGCTGCTCATTTTAATGCAACTTTAGCGTTTTGCGGCACTGCCAAGCCGACCTGTCACATGAATAGTGGCTTAAGTCTACAGACTGAATTAAGGAAACACACTTTTTCACACCACAGACGAGCTCGTCCAAAGAAAACAACCCTGAGAATATGGCGAGCACAGTAGCCTTACTGTATGTGTGTTGTTTATGTGAATACAAAAATACAGGCCGCATGATTTAAAACCCACAGGAAGGTTTTTAATGTTATTCAGACGTCTTGTATTTACTTAACAAACATGCTCCTATGCACTTGCCAAATGTTTAACCTGTGAATGAAGTGACCAGGCTGCACATCACGCGATGAAAACCACAGAGCGCTATACTAGAGTCCTTTCGCCGGTTCCACACACGGGCACACACAGCTGCTAGAGCCATTGGAGCTTCAGACAGAGCGCAGGGGCTATTTGCGGGCAGCGAGGACAAACATACGTTTTATTTTTGTTCCCACCACAAGTTCAAACAATATGCTAATGTCTGCTTTTTCCATGAGCAGGCTCCTACAGTGTAATAAGGCCAAAAACTACAGCACACTTAACTGTGTCAAGATCATCAAAAAGTCTCCAAGTTAAACTACGACGCACAGTTAAGACAGAACGAGAGAAGTCAGGGAGACAGGGAATGACGAGACAGACGGAGGGATGAAAAGGAAACCGACATAAACTTTTTGCTGAAAGTTCTTATTTTTCATATGTATGTTAGTCTTTCACTTGCACTTTCATAGGAGGCACTCTGACACATATTGTACAGAACGTATAGTTCAATCAATCATTTATTATTTGTTGTAAATGGGCAAAACTTCAAATTTGGCTTTTTAAAATAGCAAGTTTTGAATAGATTTCCTGTGCTGGAGAGGTAAAGACTGAGAAAAAGAGAAAAAAAGAGAGCTGTAAATGACAGAAATTAACAAAAATGTCACCGCTGTGGTGCTTTTCTGTCTGACAGATACAGCTCATCAGCACAATAATCCCATTACAACATGGAGATGCTATCAACATTACATTAAAATCCAGTAAGACTTCCATCTGGCTGTCACAATAAATCCAATTCTTCTTTCACAGATAAATTAGACCAGAAAACTACGAATGACAATCCTGATTCTGATTGCCAGTGAGGATTCTCAGGCACCTAAATGAACCCAGACGACATTAAAAAAAACACACTCACTTGTACTGCTGGTGGTCCTTGGTGCTGCGAGTCTTCGCCATAAAACGTTCGGCCAATTTCTCCAGGTTTCTGGAGTATTCCATCTCAATCTCGGCCTTCTTCCTGAAGAAGTCCTGGAGGTCCTGCAGCAGCTGGACTCTCATCTCTGTCTGCTGGTCCAGACATTTCTGCTGCTCCACCAGCTGGGCTCGAATCTCTGAGGAAACCCAAGGAGAGAACAAATAGATTAGGAAGGAGCCAGAGCCTGAGAGCCGAGGTTAATATGTCATAGAAATATAAAGTTTACTGTGTCCGTTTATAAAGTGAGGTCTACTCCCTGTCTTTTCAGAAAGAGTGGCGTTTGTTTCAGCCTGGTACTGATCTAAAAAATCATCCAAAAAGCCAAGAGCTTCATGTATGAGCTCTGTAGCTAGCTGACAGCTGCATGTTGCATGTATCACTGATCATTCTTCTGTTATTATCAGTTATACATGCAGCAACAAAATGCAAAATTACCATAAACCAAATCTTAGGATCTTTAAAATGGACTGCACAAGTGCACGAGTTCAGAGTAACAAATCAGCACCTGCTATATCTTTAAAATCCATCGATTGGTTTTTAAAGGACAAGAATCAGCATGGTAGGTACAGAATATGTACACACCGGTACCACAGAACAGCCTAATGCAGGTTATTATGCCTTAGTTATGGCTTCTCTCAGTGCTTAGAGATGTGAGGTTGGCAAAACTGGTCTCAGGTGTTTCATTAAGGCTAAAAGTAACTCCACAATGAATGGAACCCGTTTCCCTGAGTTACAGCACAGAGCACGCAAACACGCACACGCACACACACACACAGACACACACACACACACACACACACACACACACACACATCAGTGCCTATGACTGAAAACCCTAGCCACTTAAGAAAGCAGAGGGGCGACAGCAGGCCTTGCTTAAACAAGTTGCATGTGCAGGTAAATTACCCTCTGAGGTCCTTTCTGAGGATTCATGCCTGTCAGAGTGCCCCTCATTTAAATTTTACATCCCCAACAGGACAACTGGGACCTAACACACACAAATACATGCACACATCCACGCAGACACACACACACAAACTGTTTCCTCTGTGTGTCCTCTCTGGCCAGGGCCATGTATAATGGATTTCTCCTAATGGTAGGTAGCCTGGGCCAGACATCTTCAGCAGAGGAAACAGATTAATGAGGTGATTTAGAGCTGTGTGGACACCAATAGAGAGGTGCACAGAGTGATTCCTCATAATAAAATGAGAAAAAACCCCTACTAAGGCTGCAACATGCCTTCACAAATTATTTGTAGAGACTGGACTACCACCGGGCTGGGCGTCGATATAAAAGGCATCAGCATGCAGTATCTTATTGGCTGTTTCTTGGCACACCAACAGAATATGGAAAATAACAGTAATAAAATCAACTGCAAAGCACGGAGATAATTGTTTCAGGGCGAGGTCTGATGTGCGTAATAGTATCACCACTTACAGTTGATGTAGTAAAGATAAAGCAAATGTAAATCTTAATCTACACAGATTAATTACAACAAGGAAAGGAGGGTGTTGAGGAAAGCTTTTAACCTCAGTAAGGTGTTCTGAAACATGTGAAGCGGAAAATCACACCATCATTTAAAACGCAACACCTCCAGTTATGATCTGGCTGAGTCTGAAATATGAAATGTGTATGAAGTCACTTGGCCGTGTGACATGAGTTGTATGACAGAATGCATATGTAGCACACGTTCGTATGGGTTGAAGTAAACACATTTATGTAACAGGAAACGTTCAGTGTGCACCCTGAGACACAGAGATATTGTAGACCACAAACCTAATGAATTATAAATCCACGCGGGCCTGATGGCAGCTGTCTGGATCACCAGTTTATCAGCAAACATAATCCTTCTACCCTAATATGTGCAAAACAGTTGGCCGCCTTTAAGTCAAAGTTCATTGTTCAGTTTGCTTTGCTGTTTTCTTTACATACATGGAAATACAGTCACCTCCTATGCCTTTTATCGATGCCTAGATGCAGTCATGCATTGCACACTGAGGCTTTAAGGCATTTGTAGAGAAAAATGCTATGCAGGAATAATAGCACTGCTTTACCTCTAAACTGTTCAATAGAGGCATAACCCTGTCTTATTATGCTTTCAAGATTACATTATTTTATTCTATTTTTTACTAAATAATGAAATACTGATTATAATCTGTGGCTGATAATATGATTTTACTCCATTTGAACTAGTTTTACTCATTAAGGCATGTAATTATGCTGCGTGCACAGTCAGGTTTTTTCTCTGCTTACAGTAAGTGATGCAGTTCAGCCCAGTTTCATATGTAGGCCAGTCCTGAATAGCAGCTCTGCCACAATTGCCAGCTTTCTGAATGTTACAACGTGTCAGTTTTGCTTTTTGTCAGTCAACCATCCTGGTGAGTGTCCGTTAGTCCCTGGCAGGGGGTTCAACCAGCTGACTTTGCCACACTATATGATTTAGTTGTTTCTGTGGCCAATAGAAATTGATTGTTTTTCCTCCTTTTTTCTTGTTGAACCCAACGTAAACTTCTAAACTCGTGATCTGCTTATGTAGCAGTGATTTACTGTAATTACTGCAACATTACAAATCTTTTATATGTGCAGCTGCTCCTGTAATTGTCTACCCCCGTTTGTGGCAACAGCACTAACTCTCTGACCACCTAATGAGCTGTAAAGATTAAAAAAAAAAAAAAAATCTGTTTATTTCCATGAGAAACTTAGCTGTTATAGTCCACATCATTTTAACTAGTGACTAAATTAAACCAGAGCTAGGGGAAAGGCAACAGCAAAAACACACAGTTGGCCAAGAGTTTGAATCCGTCCTCCTTGTGGTTTAATGAATACTCTCATCAACATGGAAGCAAAGTGGACTGAAACAAAGACACGTATTTGACGAGACAATGAGACAGCAACAAATGCCTTTGCAAAAAAGCCAAAAGATCCCTTAAGAGCCTTTATGGTGCCATCAATAGTTGAGTACGTCAAGGTACTTAATGGCCATTCAACTGCTGACTCAATTAGAAAGCTTCCAGTCAAAGAGTGAGAGTAGCATTGTTGTGTATGTGTGAGGGTGTATGGGCACGCGTCCTTAATACAGTAATTAAATTACCAAAAGGCTCCGCTCTATTCATCAGCATTAAATCTTCTCAAAATCTCGATACATTAGCAATTTACATCTGGTCTGTTGATTTTTTTTTTCCATTTCCACATAGCAGCGCCTTCCTTCTGGCACTCACAAGGAAATAAACCACTTAAGAGACAGACGGGCCACAAGGGAGGCGTTTCCTCCACACTAAATCTGAATGAACGCTTATCACAGCAGTTACTCAACCACAGTGAACCATGAACATCACTAACGTGGGCGATGGGATTTCAACAGCAAAGCAGAGGCTTGACTACAACCAGGAACTCAAAGCTTTAATGTCAGGAGCATCAGGCCATTGACAAAACTGGGAAGCCAACAATGAGCACTAAGAAGGAAGTTGGTTTTAAATGTGAATGCATTACAGTGCAACAGGCCTTTCTGATGAATGGGTAAACCTTGCAATTGCTTCCATCTCCAGAGGATGTGGGGATTAAAACAAAGCCACCGTGGCACCGACACAAAGGAGCGTACTGGATCATTTAACACAATTACATTCATGACTGCACCGGGAAACTCATTAAATCATTCATTTTCTGAGTCAAAAATTGGCCGTGGAAGCTGTAGTACCACCTTCAAGTATACTCTTATAATGTATACAGACAACCACCTGTCAGAGGAGATTACAGGTTTGGTACTTCCTGAAATGAGGACACCCCATGAAAACTCAGTTTCTGGTTTAAGAAATTCAGCCGTGACGACAGGGTTCATGACCACAGACAGCCAAGCGAATTTAAAATTTCATCTTTTTCTCCTCCATTTTGGTCTAACTTTCAAGCTAAGCTGCTGTTTTTCAATCCAAAAACAGTGCTTTATGTTTTCTACCCATATGCTTGAACACGCATGTGAAGGAAGGCTCAACTACAACTCAGTCCGTTTTTTTTTCTTTACTGTGGTCAGACAAACATGCTAACATTATAGAGGGAATGGTTAAATTACAATTGTCAGAAATTACTGATTGTTTTCTCAACAGGCAGCATTCATGAGCAATGATCATATCATATCATCGGTTTAATTACAGATGATAAAAATATAGAGTGTGTTGATGAGGAACTAAAGAATATAAATAAATCATAGTAGAGTATATGGTGTTTAATAATAACACACTAGTAGAATCAGCAGTCATACATGGACTGTCTATTTGCAGAGTCAAACCAGACTACAGCTGAATTATGCCTCTCTAAAATGCATATAATGAACCTCCACAAAGAGGTGCATTGTGGGTAACCCTAGGTCATACAAGCTCACAGAGGAACATGTGCACATCTCCCAAATCGCATCAAGCAAGCCGATTTTGTTTTGTTTTTTTCCCACTGACAAACAAAAGAGAGAGTAACAAAAACAAACAAGCAAACAATGAAAAAATTTCTCTATTAGTATTGACCTTAGATTATGGTCTGACAATTACATAAGAAGTTACCTATTCAAATAGGCAAATATTTCAAATGAATAACTAACATTACATACGTTACGTTCGTGTTTGAGGACAGCCAAACAGCTCCCTTTGATCACACTGGTGCTTCATTTGAATCCCCTCCTGCAGGCAACATCAGACTGGTTTCTTAACACGAACAGCAGACAGGCACATGGGACCTCACAGTTCTTTTTAAAAATCTAACCACTGTAATCCAAAGTTTTTTAGAAGTTAGATCCATCTTACTGTCATAACTAGTGTTCCTCTACTATTACATGGTGCATTCCTGTCATTCTGAGGTCATCTGTATGGTAAACACGTGTGGAGGCCTCAGTGCCGAGGGATTTGTGGGAAGAGTGTGTGTGTGTGTGTGTGTGTGTGTGTGTGGGTGGGTGGGGGCATCAAAGCCCTCTGTGATCCCTTTCAAACTGGGGAGCTGAGAGGAGAGATGAGAACACCTGTGCGTTGTGTTGAGAAATGACACAACAGGATACAGCAAGAAACAACAGTGTAATGTTGCAGAAAGATAATAACTGGCTGTCACTCCATTTCTCTCTCTCTGAATCCATTGAGCATGCAAACAATCTGCCAAAGCTCTGCAGGCTTTTATAACCATACTCAGGTACATGTGCACACGAGTGGATAGTGGCCTGCAGAATTAAAGCAGTGCCTATAAAGTTGTCAGCAACAATTCCAGCTGACTGATGGACATCCAGTCAATGTGGCCCTGAATGCACATGATGTCGAGATGGACAATGACCGAGAGCTATTGGGGTCTTTGTGGCGACCAGTTTGGACCAAAGCCCTTTTGTTTCTGAACTGGATGTTATCCAAGTGCTCCTTTGGAGGCCACATCACATACTTCCCATAACCCCATTCATGGCAACAAATATGTCCAAAGTTGCAGTTCAGAGTCGCTTCTGATTTGCCAGATAGGTCTGTTCTATTGTCAAAGAAACTGCCTTGTAAGCAGGATGGGTACTGACCCACACTGTTGACCCCGGGAGAGAGAAACCGGGCTCCAGTAAAAACAACTCACCCACTGTCAGAGCGCCATAGAGATAAGTTTTTTTCTTTTTCTGTTGAACCCAAAAAATGTTATCCCCTGATGCTCCCAATTAAACCAGCTATGAATCAATGTCTAAAACCTTTGCTGCGTGCAACAACGCATCCCTCCATGAGTGCTATAAAAGATTACAGACTCTCAGAGAGTTCCTGCAGTTTCTTCTGGTTGATTACAGTTTCAACCAACAGCTAACTGGGACATGCCGTACCACATCAGTCCCAGGGCTGCATTTCCACATGCAGACTGGCTCATCAGCAGCACCTGAAATAGCAGCTGAGGCCTGGGGAGGGACCGTACAGGGGGGTGCCCAGCCCCACCATCTGCTTCAAATCTAAAGTTTGGGGCTGCGGGAGTTGTCCATGCCTCTTCTGGAGGCTGGAAACAAGATGGGATAAATACCATCAAAGGTAATTATGAAATGGCCGATCAGTTTTTAACGGAGCAGAAGCTTTCAATTACAGCTGGAGTGGGATCACATGCCAGGAAGAGCCGAGTATCTACAATACATCTTCTTCTGGCTTTTTTGTAGTTTTCTGATGATCCAACGAGGCCCTGCTGCCATACTTAATTACAGCAGGGCTATCATTCATGTTCTTTCTTCTTTGATAAATGCATACCATATGGCAAAAATCATACAAAAAGTAGTTTCATCCAAGCAACTGGACTGGTAAAAAGATGTGCCCACCGCATTGTTAATTTCCACTGGGCATGACTCACTACACAGTGAGTTGTTTTTCATGCTGAGGCTCGTGGTAACCAGAGATCTGTTGTTTGATCTGGGTTACCTTCTAACGTCTGTACTCATTTTGTCAGGAGCTTTTCAAACAAAAGACTATACACTCATTAGCATTTCTGCCTGTGAAGATTGCCTCTTGTTTCCGGATACAATAATATGCCAGCACAAGTGAAGATTGTGGCTTTGATTACAGCAAACCATTTAGTTTAGATATTAGAGAGAAGAATTAGGCAGGAAAGATCATAGATAGGAATGTGGTAAATATTAAATTGGACATGTGTCACAACCTGTGCCAATGAAGCTAACAGCACAATCGACACAGCCAGAGTGTTCAAGAGATTCCCACAGATGAAAACCAACAAAGATCAATCTCCTTTAATTGGATGTTTAAACCCAGAAGTTAAATACACTACCGTAAGCACTCAGATCCTGTTGGCCATCCATCTCTCTCTTCTCTCCCCACACCATTAACAAGAGGCAGATGAATGTGTCTGACTCTTTAACACTGTTTCACTGGGCTGCCATGGAGTGTTTTATTACCAAGACCTGGGCACGGGCTGGGTCAGCTGGGCACACACCTGGGAATGCTATAGCGACCCCTGATAACTCTATATTTTGGCTTATAAGGTTCACTTATAGGTCCCAAAAGCTTCAAAAACAAGATCTGTATGAACATCCATAAGTTCCTACCTATCCTCTGTTTTGTCATGTATTGGAATTATTTCTTTGCTGTGTGAGACACCGCTTTGTGAGTTGAGACACTTTATCACTTTTAATGGAACTCATGAAACAATGTTGCCTGTAAGTTAACGGTGCAATAGCAGCTCACCTTCAGTAGTGTTAACTAGGCTACATCCTCTGGTCATGCTTGCTGCAGCATCTACAGGACTCTTCCAGATGCGAGACGTTTCTACAATCTAATATCCTGACTCAGTTGGGCCAATAAGTCATGACCCAGAGAGTCACACACAGACCGCGCATAGTGACTAAACCCACAGAGATCACATAGTATCCACAGACTGATGTAATGACTTCATTACGTTGGTGGGACTAGCAAGAAATTCATCATGTGCTTGGTATGTCAGTCAGACAGTTTTGGATCATACCACCCCCTCTGCCTCACATCTGGGCACAATGGCTGGAATGTGTCACTGATTCCTGTGTGGGTTTTTATCTGAGGTTACATCACTGCTGAGATTAAATTACTCATATCCAAGTCTCCTTTTATTTACCAACATGTGTCATAGCCATTGATCAAATCCCAGTTCTGGTTGAAATAAAGCTGTCATGGACACGGTTACAACTATAGAGTAATAGTCAGATACATCTGAAGTAACACAGACTTGCCAACGAGGCTGAACAGATACTCTCCGATCACATAAAGCACAGCCAAACTACACACAGCCTACTGCCAGCTTTACTAGGGCATTTTATCTCAAAATGTTACAGAATTGGCAAAGCGGGCCACATTACAACATCTGACTGACATGTTAGCAGCTTCCAAAGCCACAGAGAGAGTTCCAATGGCAGCCCTGCAGGCTACTGTGATCCAGAGAACGACTGTTAAATCAGAGTGGAAAAGAGCCTGGCCCATAATCCTCTACTTCTTTCAAACACTATGAGCTGAACCAGCGTCCTTTGGGATGTTTCAAGATCCAAAAAGGAGTATGATGCTGCTCATGTGAAGTATGTTTTACTGCAGCTTACAGTGTCTGCCATGGCAGCTTTCTTGGTTAGTTAGTGTTGTCACGTCCATACCGCTGAGGAGAAGAGGACTATATGCTTCAATTAACTCACTGAATTACGATTCCTTCTGACACACAAACAAATGCTACTTCTCTCAACAGTTCCAACACACAGACAGGAAATGCAGTAGTGGCTGTGATTTGAGCTCTTGTGTTTTCTCTTGGGCCCAGGAGCATTGTGGGCGGCAGACACGAGGAGCTCAGGTTCCTTCCTGCTTGCTAGTTTTTATAGTCTGATTCAGAAACAGCTCAGCCATGGCAGCTCACTGCACTTACTGTTCAAACACAATACACTCCAGCAGTCAAAAAACAGATGTTCGACCCACTGAGCAAAATAAACACTTAAATCTATGTCAGTTCCATTCACCGAGGTAATATTCAAACGCGTAATAATGTTCAATAAGTGAAATGTAATCATCTCTGCCAATTAGATTCAGATCTGCTAAACGGCAAATGAGCCAAAAAGCCTTGGTTGCTAAGGTGACGCCCCCGCAGACGAGAGGCCTGCAGCGAGCAGGAGGGAGATCAATCACCACTGACATTATGGTGGCCTGTGAGGACCATCATTTTGATCCAAACTAAATAGGAGAGCGAGGAGCTGAAAGCTGGGAGAAGTAAGCACACTTTAGAGGCAGGGCTGTTTGTTCAGCTGCTGGTTAACATCGAGACATTCTGTTTGATCTGGACACCAGTCTGATGTGTGTTTGGCCCGTCAGACGGACCGGCCAGGATTTGTGTGTCTGAATGTTTGCTTGTGTGTGTGTCTGCTTGAGTGTGTGTGAGTTTGCTACTTTATGTTAGTACGGTGACAAATGTATGTATGAATGCATGGGTGTTTGCACTACATGCTTCACCATTGGACTTGCACGCTGGCTGCAAAAAGTGTCTGGCTTCCTCGTCTTTAACCGTAACCCCACCAATAGATTTGTAAGTGACAAAAGAAAAGCAGTCATTCATTTTCAGTGAAAGCTGAACTCAGACACCTTGGCAGTAGCAAGCAGTTCAATGCTGATGCAGACGAGCTGAAATTGAGCAAAGCTTAACTTTGTGCAAATTAGCAGCAACACTGATGATGCACCGCCCAATTGCAGATTGAGAATTGATTTTCCCACAGTAACTGTAGGCTCATAAACTTTCTAGTTCTGTTTCTGTTCCAGTCTATATTGACAATGATCATTGCGGTATCACAGAGCTGTACAATTCTTAATTTTTTACCGTGAAATGACTGGTTGCAGGGTGACGCAGAGTCACCCACAAAAAGAAGCATTGAACAGTCTCAAAAAGTTCACAGAAACTTTCTCAAATCACTCCTGCCATCTGTCCTCCTCATAACTCCAAAACTCAGTGAGAAGTAATGTATTTTGTGATTTATTGGCAGTGCAGTGGTTTTGGCCACACACTGACTTTGTGGATCAAAGGCACAAAAATCAATTAGGGCCTGCTCACACAAGAAAGTGGCACAGCAAACTTCACCCACGCAGCTTTCCAAGAGTCTCTGGGCAAGTTGCTATTACTATAACTATTGTTGTTTGCTGGCAAGCTAACTGGAGTGTGTCCAAATGGTCCAAAGTTGAATTTCAAACAAAGTACGTGTACAAATTTTCTTTGCCCGCACGTGTGGCACACCTGAGATTCAAGAAATGCTGCTACATACTACCTTCAAACACCTTTGTCCAGCAGTAGGTGTGTGAAACCTGTCAATTTTCCTCTTCTGCCTTTTTTTCCCTGTAACTTTGGGTCACCAGTGGAATGCTTTTGTAATTTCTGAGAATCAAAGCAGACCACAGCTGCAGGCCTCAGCAAAGAAGCAAGCTGCAATCTTTTCACAGACACCTTTTAAGCCCACAGGGAGTGAGAATTTGATACTCAGAAAATGTATTTTCAGCAGAGTTTCCCAAACAGAACAAGTGACAAAATCATTGCTTCATTTCACTGCTTCAAGCAAGTGGACAAGTGGTGCTAAACACAGGAAGCAGTTACATCTGTGTGGCTCAACATCAGAGAAAAGAAAATCTGTGAGAGATACATTGATCTCTTTCAGTCTCTTGGCCCAACCTCACCCACTTTTCTCATTCATCTCTGGGCCATACCCAGCTGCTTTGCCCTTAAGAAACCAGTGTGGGTGCTTGTGTGAGAATGAAAGAAAAAAAAAAAAAAAAGACAGATAATCTGTACAGTGAAAACCAATACAGGCAAAGGTGCCCAGTCTGTTTTAATCAAAAGACAAGATGAACTGATTTTTTTTTTTTTTTTACTTTTTTCAAATGAAAAATGACATCTCACCTTGTTTCTGCTCTGCCTTTGTCCTTTTGTTTTGGGATATTAGTGATGGGAAAGATAAAGGGGCTCGTATGTCGAGGCAGCCGGTACGTTTGCCATTCTCAACAAAGTTAACCTCAGGCTACAGACTTGACTGGGCAGGCCTACAGCTCTTACGGTTGGGATGTTTGTTTGGGGTAACAATACTATGAAAATTCTGCGGTCGGACAGCTGAAGAGATAAATGCCTTTAAAAGACTGTCACACAAGAAACATCTGGAAAGGAGGCGCACAAGCTTTAATCTACAGGAGTAGTTGCTTCCTCTCTTACTAGACAAATGAAAAATAGAGCATGCTGGCAGAAACGTGGATAAAAGAAACTCTGAAAGATGAACCTAAAGAATAGCAGAGTGGATATGTGGCTTAAGGTAGTATGTTTTTGAAGGAGGGGTTGCTTCTTAGAGACAGTTCATATATTCCCTCCTCATGGGAGGTGGGAAAAAGTGAGACCATATAACGCCACATTTACCCGTAGCTTTTAGGCCACTAACCATTAATGAAGAGTTAAACAACAAACAAACACACACACACAGCAGGCAGGCAAGGCAGGCAGAGTGGAGGAGTGTGTGCACCTGTAAGGATTGAGTACATTACATTGCAGGTATGCAGAGGAGACAGCTGAGACATTTCATGTGGGGGGTATGAATCAGTCTCACAGCTCTGTCACCAACGAGCTCCCTGCCTTCAGGTCTTGACTCCCCCGTGTATCTCCTGACCTCTGCTCTCCACCCGTCTCCCTTCACTGCACACTGGACAGTTTGGTCTCGGGTCAGGTGTGTCGATGGCCTCTGATGGCACACCGCCAAGGTCTGCCCTCCAATTCCGCTACTTATTTCTGTCAGTAAGCGTGCCTGTGAGTCCGTCAGACTGTTTGTTGGTTACTCTATGTCCACTGAATTCAGGTAGGATGAAAAATTGCATAAGAAAGCAACCAATGATTATTTTCTATTACTGTATTACCTTTTTATTATGGTGTCGACACAGCTATGAATTGCTAAAATGCCAAAAAAAATTCAAAATCTGTTTTAAAACCATTTATAGTTGGATATGGAACTATCTAACTATTTGGACTTCAATATAAAACTTTATTAAGCAAATAAACCATATATGTATGGGTACATTATACAATCCTTGATTGTATGAATGACAGTCTTCACTCTGTCATCCAGTCTGCCTACCTGCCCCTCTCTACCCAGACAATCCACACAGTTGCTTTCCTATGCCATTTGTGTATCTGTCTCTCTGTCCAGCTGTCTATTCACCAATGTGTTTGTACATCTGCCTTCCTTCACAGTATGTACACCTCTATTTTAAAAGGCCTGTTCTTTTCTCTGTCTTCCCACACAGCAGCGTGGAGACACCAGAGCTGGGCAGGGACACTAGGACCCATGGCCCGGAGCCAGCCGGAGCCGCTGCCAGCTTGGGTTGACAACGTGTTCCCACAGTCGGGACACTGTGGCACCGTTGGGCCAGAGGAAAGTGTGGGGATGGGGGAGAGGAGATGACTGTACACAGCTGCAGCTGAGGTGTCGCTGACAAAGGCGGGCCACGCAGCAGAGCATATAATCAAAAAAGAAGACAAATGAACTTGGTAACTCAATCATGGGGAAGGAACATAAGCAACCTCTTAATTTGATGTGGCAGACTTTCTGTTTTGTTGCTATTCGCAACAACAAACAAAACCATGTTTTTATACAGCATGTGAGTTATGTGCGTTCGTCTAACTATGAACTTTGACCCAGTGAAAACTGCAGACCATCATCCTATCAGCAGATTTATCTAATATTGCTGAAAAGTAAACCACAAAAAGTAAACGATGACAGATGCCATGAGAGAGACTACGGAGCTCCAGTATTATTGCTGGGTGCCTGCTAACATCCAGGTTAGAACTGCCTGCTGGCTCAGGAGCTTAGAGATATGAGTCCCAGTCTCGCAGAGATCTCTTTTAAAGCCTCCCAGTCCCCCTGATTACACACTCCATCTCCATAAACACCTGCCTCTTGTGTCCCTTCTGACTCTTCAGAAATGTTGAAGTCCTTAATGCAATCCTAGAGGAGGGACCTCTAAAATGAAGTCTACATATTATAGCAGCAGAGAAAGGGCAAACACACCTGGAGGCTATTTTTCATTCTCCTTCTCATGTTCAAATGTTTCATCTTTCGACTTAATGAAAACAAATACCAGCGAAAAGATTGGCCTGTGATTATCTTAATCCATCTTTTAATGACTCCAAGAAAAGATCAGGGGATCAAGGGAGGAACGTCAAACTTCAAAAATATGTTAATGCTGGAGCAGGTTCAAGCCTGGGCTTTAAGAACACAAACACAAACAACACAAGAGAGCAGTAAAGTAATGAGCAAGCTCCTCGTGGTTTGTCCTGCAGTCACAGGCCACATCATCATTGTATAAGGCTGGGTTTATCTAGATGAAAACAACCCTTCCAAATGTTCCAGTGCTGAAATTCTTCTTTTAAGATCCAAACAATTAAATAATAAAAAACTGGTAACAAGACTTTAAGTCTACTCACTGCAAAGTATTGGTTTGAGCTAAATGCTAAAGTTGTGTTTCTCAAAATGACAATCCTTAGTGTTACAAGCTATAACAATAGTTGATTGACTGAAATTTTTATCAGTAACTATTTCAACAAATGATAAAATGTTTTTGGTTCATGGTTATGTGATAATAACACCCTGTGATGATGTAACATAAATATTACATGCATTTTAGGTCAGCCTGCATTGATTGGTTCACCAGAGCTAATTGCAAAGCAAACATAGCTTGGTAGTAGGCTCCAGCAGCTAGGAGCATTTCATATCCTATGGGCATTATATGCACATAGAGGGTCATGTAGGCTGTCTGACTCTTGCTAACAGATAAACATTCTCAGCACCCTGGATGTATGTGCCAATCGTCATGGTAATCCAACCGACATATGTTATGTCCCAACCAAAGTGGTGGATGGAGAGGCCATGAAACCAACCAAACTGCTGGTTCTGATAAAATTGCAACCTGTGAATAAGTCCACACTGCAACTTTACATCTACTGCTGTCAATGAGACAAGCAGGGCAGTTCCTGACAACTAAATGTTAAGATATGAAGCATATTTACAGTAAATGTATGTTTTTAAATCATTGTCAGATACAAAGCTTACATGATTACTTTCCTACAGAGGGGCAGGAAAAGATAACTTTCCACTGATATGATTTCTCCTTATTTCTTCCTGTGGTTGGGTCAGTGATTGATGACACCGTCAGGAGAGCAAACAGCCAGCCACCTCATGTGTGCCAAAGAAGGAAAAAGCGATGGCCAACCTCAAACTTTCAAAACGGAGTACAACATCAGAAGGGTGCACAAACACCCTGAATTCAGAGCACAAACCCACATAGGAAACATCGGCCTTTCCTTCACAATTTGTTCTGTATCCACTAAACAGCAAAGAAAAACATCATCCTCCGCTCATGTGTTTTCCCTCTCGTTACTGACCACCCCTCGCTGCGCTCCTCCCATCGCCCTGCCACAAAAAACAGCACCTCGCAGGATGTGTGGTTTCTGGGCCTTTGATAGGGTTAAGCCAGCAGAGCTGCTGGAGGGGCTGAGGAGAAACAACCATACTATTCAAGATCTGGCCTGTAATTCCAGAGGCAAAGACATGTGCTGCAGGCTCTCTGGAGAGAAGGATGGAGAAAAAGAAAAAGAGAGAGGAGGCAAAAATGGTATGGGGCTGGTTATGAGTTGAAAAGGTCTTGACGGTGGACGGCTCCAGTAAATTTTCAGACAAAAAGGAACTGAGTGTCAGTTTGATGGAGGCTGCAATCTGTTTATATTTTTCTTGCAAGAGAAATATTATGGAAAGATTAAATCCATGGTGTTCTTCTTCTAGACTGATTTAATTAAACTGCCTAAACTATAAACTATATACTATATGTAAACAGTTGGTCCACACTAGAGAAATACATCCAAAGGTACTTTATTGATGTGTAACACCCCTTACAATCTGTACACCTACAATAAAGACAATGAAAATAGACTGGAACACCATGTCGAAGTTTTCCATTGGCAGAAAGTTTCGCTGGTGGAAAAGAGTTCAGTACAAAGTTCGAAGTGCTGTACGTCGATGTTCGCTCCACAACAAACAATGGAGTCTTTTCTCAATTGTACACAAACGCTTCCATCTGTTTCTCTCATATAGCTAATCTTTAAATCAGAGGATTGCTTTGGTAGACTTCCCTGTCCCTCTTTCCCTCATCTCGCTTATCTTCCACTTCAAAACAAAAGCTTTTTTCGAACAAAAAAAAAAAAAACCCAAACTAAATTTAAGCTATATATTTTCTAAATAAAACACAATGTTGGATCTAGTGAGTAAGAGTTTCAGAACTGGTAATCAGCTCTCCTATTCAGATCACCATGAGACAAGTTTAAAGACACAAGGCTTCTTTCAAGGTCAGAGAAGATGCGTAAGACGTCTTATCTGCAAAGGAGCAGCTGGCCGAGACAAAGCACAGCTGAAAGTTTGCGCTGTCGTGCAGACTCTCCGCGTACACCACGCACAGACACACATGCCCATTCAGCCTTGTCTAAAAATACTTTTACAAACCCTGCTGTGTCCGCACACAGACGGTATTGATTACTGAGGGTAATGCCTTCAAATTCAACTCCAAGTAGGACACAGCATCCTTGTGAGGTTGCCTTGTGTTCATACATTAATGTTTGTTTTGTGATGTGCACTGTCTGTGTGCCCTTTGTCATTTCTGTCTGAACAGTAGACTCTAATTCGTGTTTTTCAGTAAAATTAAACGAATAGTGCAGAAAATGTCATTATGACACGCAGTCGAATGAAGTAAACCCCTGTGTCTCTGTTTTTAGGTGGTTCACCAAAAGGGATATGACATTGAAATGATTTGAGGATAAGACACACACCCGCACACACACAAACACACACACACACACACACACACACACACACACACACACACAACCAACTACCAGCTCTGGTCTAGCTATGGGTTGTATAAAAAATTCAGAAATTCAATAAAATTCAAGAGAGATTCACCCCCCTATTTCAAACTTTTCTGTTGTGTGGATGGACCGAACACATTGTATAAGACGCACAAACTTCCCCCAAACTCCACTGAGGGAAAACAGTTCATCTTTTCCCACCTGGTGCTCAGAGTTGTGACAGCTGAAATAATCCACTCATGGAGACGGCTTCAGCCTCATGTAAACATATTCACTCTGGGGAATGCGGAGTCTGATCTCTGGCAGGAAGCGTGGAGTGATTTAAGAGCTGTCCTTCAACTGTGCTAAAATATACAGTCTTCATTGAACGCTTCAGAGTGGTTTGAATAAGAACGGATTTTGTTACCGCGGTTATAATGAAGCAAACTGTCACAGATCAGCATTAGTACACGGACGACATTCATAGATGTGTCAAAATGTTCTTAATTAAATCTCAGATTCAGTTAAATGCCATGCCTAACAATACCTGCTGGGTATAACAGAGAATACTGGCCATGGGAAACAATCTGAAGTGCTACACTGAAAACTACCTCTACGCTGGTTCCCAGTGTGGTTACAAGATATTACGTGGTCTCATTCCTGTGGGCAGTGGATGACTTCACCTCAGTGGGACACGGGGATCAGAGTAAATGTGCATCACACACCTGACGTATCTGGACAGCTGCTGTCCCATGAGGAGAACGGGAGAACCGGAGCCAAGTGAGTCAGATGAAGACTGCCCCCGGCTCTCTGTTTAGCTGCCTGTCTCACTTTTATTCTCCTGCTTTATGTGTCTTAGTCTATTTTAGCTTCTTTTTTTTTTTAATTTACTTTTGACTATTTTTTTAAAATGTTGTTTTATGTTGCTTTTACACTCCCCGCCGTGCCCTTTATATTTATATGGAAAGCATCTCAGTGTTAAAAATGTGCTACACAAATAGACTCATCTTGCCTTGCCGATGACGCCCATAACAGGAAATTATATCACACACTGTGACTGCATTAATAGAACTGCCATGCAAGAGATGAATTTGTTTTTAGTTGAATTTTCTCTGTAGTTTGATTATAAACAGATTAACTGCTATTTTGTGCAAATGTGCAACAAGTTGGTGCTATGACCACATCCATCTTTTTCACAGATCTACCACAGAGCAGCACAGTCTGTTGAGCAGAGTCTTCTGTATCATCACAACCACATTGTAGCTGCGTTTAATGTAGCAAACCACCTTCACACATCTGCACAGAAAATGTTTGTATTACAGAACGACTTCAGAGGAGTTAAAGTCTGAGCAGCTGCACCGTTCAAACTAAACCAGGTCTGATCACACATTAAACAGACTCATATTAGACCTCCATACATAGTGACCTGGTATGCTGACACCTTGACTTAGTGTGAAAGTCACAAGCAGAGTATCAATATGACTTTGGTCTTCAGTCTGGTTGGTCACAGGCTGGGGATTGAGGGCACAGGGGTTGAGGCGAAAAAGAGGGGCAGGTTGGGGGTTAGAGTAATGAGGTGCATGGATGGGTGAGCTAAAGCTGGGATTGAAGATTGAGGGTAGAGAATTAAGGGCAGGTGGAGGACAGAGTGTGTGTGTGTATGTGTTGGGGGGGTCTGTCTGAGAGCAGGGTTTTAAGATGGGGGAAGAATCATTTTCCACAGGAGAGGAATACATGAATCCACAAAGCACAAAGCCAAATCTGAATTCGCGATCTGAAAAATGCTATTATGGACAAATGGATTCATGAAACTAGTTCACATAAAAATCAACAGATATTTTGTTTATTTTAAAGGCTCTGGAATTAGCCGAATCGATGTTGGTATTAAACGAAAAAACGAAGACACTAATAAAAATGTATATAAGCTGGTTTTCACCAACACAGACATTTGTGGTGGGCTTTTTCTGACAGCCAGAGGAAAACGCCACTGAAATTTTGCCAAGAGCCAAACTTCAAAGCAAAAGCATAATCTAAAATCAAAGAGATATAATTATGCTGATATAATATACTTCAGAGCTTCGATCAAATATGCACACATACATTTTTAATGGCTGTTTAAGGGCTGTAAATGAATCATCAGAACACAAGAAAGAGCGGGCATCTTAAGCCTACAATCATCATCATTTTATTATTATACAAGTTTCAAACGTTCCAAGAATTGACCAAAAATATTAAGCAGAACCCCGTGTTTCACGAGCTGCAACTAACTGAGCTGACAGCTCAAAGAAAACTTTAAAAGAGAGAGGGAGCATTTGAATTTTTTTGCTCCCGAGCTGATGCAACGACATCTGTAAGGCCAAAGCTGCACTGCGATGGCATAATAATGAGGCTGCCTTGATCGAGACAGCTCACCGCAGTGCAGTTGACTTTGGTGGTTTGAACTGAGGGACGGACAAATATTTGCTGGCGTTCGTCCTCTTGAACCTTAAAATCAATCTTGGAGATTCTCACCTGACAAAGACGGACCAGAAACAGGCAAGACACGTACGTGCTTATGTCAGATGGACAACAAAACACTGACAAGAGCAAGATGCATCAAGATTTGAGAAAACTCTGTTTTATTCATCCATTATTCAAATTTGTGATGACAACTTTGGGGTTGAGGTGTAAAGTAAGGCAGAAGGTGCATCCAGGTGGATGGACAGGTATGTGGTCCCTGGTCAGTGAGCCCTCTGCTGTCTCCCAATCCTCTGTCCAATCAACAACACAGATTAACTGCATATAAGCAAATGTACCGCTATTTAACTGAGAAGTAGGGGCGCTGCTGCATGTCCCTGAATGTGGCCACTGACTCTAGACCAGGTTTTTTTGATCAATGGTGCCATTGCTTTGTGCTGCCTCAAAATAAGCAATAATTCATCTGTCCACACCTCACGTTAATAGCAAACACCCATATTTGCACAGACCAATAAAAGCACATTTGCTACTTACACAACACAGGGGCTGTGCATGCATGCAAATGACAACTGAGTCAGTTTGGAAACTGCAGCCGTAGTTGCACTGCACTGTGCCTAGCTTCGTGCCAGGTGTAAAAGGTGGTCCCTTTTTCCTCTTTTTATCTAACTTATAGCTACGATATGTGGCTCTTTTTCCTGTCATTGTTTCTGAAACCACTTTGCAATTTTCTGAAAAAGTCTGACTAAAGAGCCCGTTCTAATGTAACAGTGGCTCTGGGCATGTAAACATACAAGATAACCTATCCTATATTTTGCTATTTTGTTTCATAACTTTCTACGAATCATGGCCACAATGTCTTTTCCATGTTTACAATATGGCTAAAAAGATGGAGCCGTAGTTCAAATCAAATTGAAATTTCTTACTTCGCTCAGGCTTCAAATTGAACGCCCTTACTCTGTCCCACAATGCAGCCTGAGGCCCAATCAGTCCCCCTTGTCACAGTCCCAGTCAGAGCCAGCAGGGATTGATTTCTCACAAAGCATGTGCAGTGAAAGCCAAACCGTGAAGAATGAGGAAGTCCACAATGACACCTCCCAACACACACACATACATACATACACACAGACCGAAGACAGCTCCCTGCTTCACGGGGCACCAGAGGCCAAGAGAGGCTCATATGATCAGGTCAAACACACATACACACAGGCAGGCGGACCCACAGCCACACACATGCAGAGGACGAGAGAATGAGGAGGCTTCACAGGGACCTCATTTCCAGATAATTATAGTGGAAGCCAATATGGAGGAAGTGACAGAGAGTTACGTGCTGTTATCTCCCACGACCTACCCTCAGGGAGGCTTTAACTGCCAATCCTCTCCCACTTTTCTAAGTACCAGTGGCTGACTCTGAGAGCAGGCCCTCAGTCTGGCTCTCAGGCGCTGAGATGACATGTCTTCCTCTGAAAAAATGTCCATCAGAGTATCTCATTAAAAGCCTTTGTCATCTTTCCTGCATGAACACTAACTTGACAAGACTGGACAGGTGAAACTGGATGCCAGCTTTGCCTGCAGGGTGGCAACGCCACACTGATCCACCCAATGCTTTCAGATTACCACATGAGATCTGAGCCGAGTGCGACCAGAGAATCTGTGATCGACCTTAGGGGCAGCTGCTCAGAGTGCGAGAGCGAGGGACAAAGAGGGAGGAGGAAGAAAAGAACAGACAGATCAGCTTTCACTGCTCTTTGTTTCTCTACACTATAGCGAGCAAGACTGGAGCTTTCTCTATTCTGTCTCCCACAGAGCCGGGAGACAGAGGCCATCCTTTCTGAGTGCGCGCGTGTGTGTGAGTGTGTGTGTGTGGTAGAGAGAGACCACAGTCCAGTCATGCATGTGCCACACACCCAGCCAGGTTGCCATGCATCACACCCCTGTGACACGCCATTAACTGGGACAAATCACAGGACCCCAAGGGGGACGGTAGCTTCCTCCACGGTGCCTGATTAAAAAGTAAGATATATGAGGCCATAGTGTCTGTATCCATGCTGGGCAGCTGACTGAGCAGGAGTATTCAGGCAAACACACACACTCACACACAGAGACAGACCATGCTGACATGTTTGAATAGTTGCCCCAAACAATCTCATCCCCTCGCTATAATGGCGCTTCAGCAATTTTTGTCATCCTGTTCCAAGAGCAGATCACAATCTATAATTAAGGAGGAGATAAAAAGTGTCCTCTGTACTATTTCCTTCATGACCATTTGTGTCAGGCTTTGCTCTCCTTAGGGTTATGAGAAAAGGGGCAGACCAGGACAGTATCACGTTCGTTCTATTTCCAGGCCAGTGTGATCTAAAAAAACTAACTTTGCAGCTCTTGCTACTCCTATTAAACTATAATAAAATGGACTGTCAGTAGTCCACAGGGACTTCTGACAGAGAGCAGTGTGCTCCACTTCATCCCGACCTTAAAAAAAATCCGCAAGAAAAAGAAATGACACGACAAACATTTTCAAGGACTGAGCTACAGGTATTTGCTGTGCTGCTGAACTCTGCCAATCCGCTTCCTTTACAGAATTTCCTCGTATAGACATAATTAAAACAAATGCTAGATGGAAATGCAGCAGGGAAAATTTAAATGACTTTGTTATGCTAATGATCAGTCTATCACACTACTAACAGCCACTGTAGCAACTTTTTTCCAGATGCCCAGAAATCATTAGAAACACAGGAACTTTATCCTATTTTCTAGCAGAGTAAGCAGGGACTAAGTGGTATCGTTAATAGGGCTGTGGAAAAACGTGCTATTAACATTTAAGAAACAAAGAAGTGCTTTTAGGAAAAAACGATGTACTATTGCTAACAAAGTGTTGGGAATCACTGGAGAGAAAGAGTGATGATTTCGAGAGCTAGCAATAGGACAAAAATAACCAAACTTTCCATTCATTACACTCATCCAAACATCAGAGTTGTGCTATGGTAACGAAGAAAGAATGGGATATTTGTGTTTTCAGGCTAACTTGTCTGATCATCACACTTCTTAAGATACAATGGGAACACAGTTCCCATGGCTACTCACATCCCAGACTTATTTCCTTTAGAAAGGAGCAACAACCTCCAGTAACAGATTTAGTTACTACAAGTTACTTTGCCTTTAAGTTACAAATAACAGTGTAACTTGCCATCTGAAAAACTGAAAACAAATTAATTGTTTGAATGGCAACAAGCGTCCATGATCCCCGCCGTCAGCTGACAGGTGCTCCCGTCGAGCTGAACAGAGTTGGCAGAGCTGTGGTGCAACGATTCAGGCCAGGGTTCAGAGGTCACTGGTTTGGCGACCAGAGGGTCAAGTTGTCTTGGACAGAGAGCCGCCAGCAGGGGGTCAGTGAGAGGACAGGGACAAAGAGCAGCACATACAGAAACTGAATACTAGCTTTGCTGCATGTCAGTAGCCCTCCGTTTGTCAACTTTTAGTATTAATTAGTCTGTTGTGTGTGTCTGCAAGTGTGAATGTGCTAGAAATAGTTGATGACTCAGCTTGATTTTGCTCTTTCATCTGACTGCAAACCACAGCCAAAAAGAAGAAGATGAATCAAAGAAATATCAGCTATTTCATCTATTGCATAATAACTGCCTGACAGGAGGTCTCATGACAATAACATAATTGCGTTATTTATGGAAACAGCTGACCAACATTGTATATGTGCGCAGAGAGATTACAGGAAATGTAAGGGCTTCACAAATACTTCAAAAGATAAACAAACTATACAAACACATAAACACAAAATCACCTTGAGTTTATTGTATTTTTGAACATTAGCTGTTAGCCGAGGGGGAAGTCTATGAAGTCCAAAGGGACATGACACATCCAAAGAGGACTGTGACTTTCCCCATGTGTGACCACTGGCAAATGGGAAACAATGAGCAGTGGAGGAACATGGCTGACAGATCTTTATCCGTAAATGGCTCGTTTTTTTCTTTCCCTGAGCACCCCACATATCCGTGGCTGGAACCACAGCTATGGCTCCAATTTCCATCTCAGGGGAGGGTGGAGGAGAGTTTAGGCCAGAGTACACCAGGCCTGCCTGGTGCTGCTCAGACGCCAGCAATGGCTGCACGCTCGGCCCGGCCCTCCTCCTGCTGCAACCCACAATGAGCCTTTATTGTGACGCTGATAAGCTACGAGCTGAGGCCATGGGAAACTCCTCTCTGCACTACTAAAAACAGACCATACGCATTGAGGGGGCCAGAGACCGAGGGAGAAGTTACCACATAAAACAATGTAGACATTTTGGGGTGTCCGCAGCAGCAAAAGAGACTGCATTATATTTTCAAATGAAAGACAAGGCTGGCGTCTTTGCTTTCAGCTATAATCAATCAAGCTTACAGACACAAAGGGGATGAGGCCTTTAGTTGACATTTCATTGACCGGTTCTTTTTATAACACTATTTTCCCCCTCAAACTTCTCCTCAGGGCAGCAGCGTAACATGGCAGCCCAGCCTCAAGGGGTGGTCTCTGGCTATTGATTAGGAGGGCGGCCAGGTTCCCTTAGGTCATTGGGTCAAGGCAGAAGAAAGGAAGAGGCGGGGGAGGGGACCAGGAGGAGTCGCATGATCAGTAAATTAAACTTCTGTTCATCAGAGGTAATGGGAGGATGGGAAAGACAGTGCGCAGCATTTTCTGGGATTGCTGAGGCAAAAACACAGTTACTTTATAGTTGCATTTTACTAATTTGATGTAATTTGCAAGAAATTGTGGTAATGTTTAAAACTTAAAAGGAGCCTGTTGGGGCTTTACACTGACTGGACATACGGCCTGCCTAACCAGACGACCTCTGGGATCACTTTGGGCATAGCATTTTGGTAAAGAAGTTGGACACTGGACATCAGGGGTCTTTAACTTAGGTTCAAGGATTTTTTTATGCAGCAAATCAATTTTTTTAATTATAGAAACATTCAAACTATTGGATTAGACTGCATGTCTGCTGTGCCATTATTATATTTATAAATATTATTATATACCAAGCCAAGCACACAGTGGAAGTGATATAACGTACATCTTCTACAACACAGCAAGTCACTAATGTAATTTGGCTTGTCTTTGTCAAGTGCAGGAAATATGACCAGTCATTTGATGAATGCAGACAAGGCCTGACTTGTCAGCACAATAAAAGCTTCTTGGTTGTGATTCCTGCCAAACATTTGATTGTTCTGAACTGCATTATTTCAGATTAGCTGGGAAGCCCGCCAGCTCATGGCAGTCGGAAGTAGAGGATCAGATAAGGCGCTTTAGTTGACGACGATACATCTTTTAGTTTTTAAATCAGGCATTGCTTATCACTTTGGGGTTTCGGGTTGTTTATGTCTCACTGCTCTAATGCAGTCAAAATATTACACAGAACCATGTCTAGGTTTAAATAAAATGGGAAACAAAGGTAGAAATGGGAAACCAGAAGTGGAACCAGTGGATATGAACATCAGCTTTGCAAATGTTTTATGAAGAAATGTAATGTAAAGTAATTCAGCACTTTTGTTGCTGAAAGAGGTTAGCAATGGTTAATAAAAGTATAAACATAACTTTTGTTTGTTAACAAGAAAACTCCACAGGATACCTTTACTACCTGAGGGTTGTATTATTAACATGAAGCTGTATATTTCCACCATCGTTAGATTTACAACCATGTTGCTGTTTCCTTAAATCCAAAGCTCTGCATACACTTCATGTCATGAATTTCGTTGCACAGGCACGAAGTCTACCAGGCGGACATCTTTAGGAGAGAAACCAGACTATGCTGCACACATGCTAATGGTAATTCATAGGACTGATAGGCGAGGCAGTTGTTCATTTAGTTACGCTTACTACAATTACAAACTTAATGTGAGTAGGATAACCTGATTAAAGTTTCTTCATGCCTGTTACAGTAATCAGAGATTTGCCTTACTTGGTCATAATCAGATTAACGCAGGGACTGTTGTATCACATCCACTTATGATACAGTAACTGATCTGTAAATTTTATTAAGAAGTAGTTTGGAATAGATTAATCACATGAAAATTTCAGCTTATTTTATTTAGACGTTCCATACAAACAACACACAGTCTCACTCTCCTCTACAATGTTTTCTTGTCGCCCTCAGAGGCGCCTTATCAACACCAAAGTCACTCTCGTGTCACATGAAAATGTGGTGAGCAGTTCTGCAGCCCCAATCATGTTGTCATCGTTGTCAGGCAGCTAGATTCACAAGATTGTTGAAGGACGATTTGCTTCATAGTCTGCCCCAAATATAGGGCAAAGACACTAAGAGATAACTCCTGCCGTGGAAATCCTAATGACAAAGTCTACCAGTGGATAATGTTACCATTGCACATTATATACTGTGATATTGTGATATTGGTTGGATGGAGGACGTGGGACACTACACAGCTCAGCTTCAGTTCCCAGAGGGTTGGTGAGACTGGGGTACCTGAGCCAAGCAGCAAGCCACAGCTTGTGAACAGATTGCCCTGGTCAATCAAAGCTTTGACAATGCTAAGAGGAAGCCAAAGTGGCAGATGTCACATTGTCTAAGTGAACGCAGGAAATAAGAGCCAACAGGAGACTTTATTGTAGCAAGTTCGCACTCGTCTGAAAAAGCTTTCGCCGCCGCTAAACACATAAACGGCTTACATTCAGAAGATGAATCGGCTGAACACACACACAGACGCAGATTAAAACAAGTCAACCAAGGCAGAGCTTATGACCTCCGCCTTCACTTATTCCTGCAATGACCCGTACCGTCCCATCCCCCAGTCTCCTTCCCTTTAATCCAACCCTACTGGGTGGCAGACAGCAGCATGGCCTGATGGTCAAACTGTGTCTGTCTGCCTTCCTGTCTGTCCATCTGCTGGGCCCCAGCAGCGGTTCAAAGGAATTAAAGTTGTGCAGCAAGTTGGCAAAACCTCGCCAAATCCCGCTTCAACTCTCCCTTTTCTTTTACTTTTTCTCCTCTGAGTTTTAAATCCACTGCTTCACTTTCTCTTTAAGCGTGGTCCAATTCCATTAACACCCTGTACCTCCTATTAGCTAATGCAGCACAGCTACACATTGAATCTCATCCAGCTCATTACTAGGCACTCCAGTCCCACACAGGGATTCCTCACTATGCCCCAACACCACCACAGGGAGAGGGGAAGGGACTGGCAGCACAACATAGTTTATTGTAGTACTGAATTAACAGATGTATTGTCTCTAGTTGTAAGTAAATCTAAAACTTACAACTAGAGATAATACATCAGAGTAGAGAATAGAGACAATACACAGTTTTGTCTTAATTTGCAACGGTGCCACTTGAACTGAAACCTTTTTGTTTGGTTGAGGGATGCAGAGGCACGGATAGTTGTTGGCTAGGATTTTAGGTGGGGTGAGGGGTCGGGGGGGGGGGGGGGGGCACTAATGTCCTGTGTCCTTTATGACTGCAAAGAAAAGCACAGCAGGGACAGTGAAGCCTTGCTTGTGCTCGGCAGAGTTTATTAAAACTGCAAAAAGGGTGAGTGGCCACAGATGGTGCTGTCAATAACCATTCACCCACCCATGCAAACGCACGCTCAAGCACAAACACACACCAGTGCCACACCCAATGCCATACCACTGGGTGGAAACACACAACAGAAACACACACACAGTAATAGAAAGAGAGGGGGGGTGTAGCACAAACAGATGGTAAGTGTGTGGATGGATGTGTGATGTTGTGGAGAAATGCTCCAGGGGGCGATTCCGTTAGTCTTTCAACCTGTAACCCCGATCAACACCTCTGAGAAGCTGTTAAGATGCAACATCGCAGATCCACCAGCACCGAATGTGGAGTATTAGCTGCTGGAAGTGTGATATAGTTTGTTTCAATGCCCACAATGGCAACAGCTGCTAAATGAAATAGCATATTAAAGCTACTTGGATTCATTGAAGGCCAGAAAAAGAAGACAGCGAGAACAGCGGAGGAAAGACAGGGCAAACTAGTGCGCGAGTGTGCTCTGTGTGTATAGTCCGATACTGAAACATGCACCATTCGACCTCAGACATCCTATTTTCCCAACAGATATCTGGACCTACATCACAAAGCTCGAGGCTGGTGTGAATGGGCCAAAATTTGGCCATCGCTAAAGGTCAGGTTATAGCAACAGCTGACTTCAGATCTGCTCACGCTCCTACACCTGCAACTGACATGCACTGATGAATCAAGACCAAAGCGGACATAAGGCGACAGAAATCTGACAGCCGTGTATCTATCCATAAAGATTGACCTTAAGCAAGTAATACTAGTTAGTAGAATCAAGCATTAGTTTCAGTCAGTTAGTCAATGGATAAAATCAATTGATGACAAGTTAAACAACAAAGTTTTTATGATCATTAAAATATGTTATGATTGAGATGTTTTATTATTTAGTTGTTTTACTACAAAGAGAGGTACTTGTGGTACCACTAAGAAATTGTTACTATAAACGCTGGATGTGAAGTATCCACTGCCCGTTGCATTCTGTTGTGTGAAATACTGACTGTGATGTTTCTGTGAATAAATGATTCAAGGGCACGTTTTGGGCTCGACTTTCTGTGAAAGCACTCTGCAAGTGACTGTGTGTATTCGTTACCCCGAAGAGACTATTTGCTTAAGTACTCTAAAGCATTCCCAGTGTTTTATAATCTAGCTATCTGTTTTTTAATTAGCACGATGAGCCTGAAGAACCTCTCTAAATAAAGAGGTGCACCACATTCTGCACATTATTACACGCTGAAGTCTGGTGACATGCTGGATTTATTTCACACACACAAAAAACAAAACCATGAAAGACAGATTTAAAGCAAAATTACAGATCTGACTCTGCTTGATCCAGATGTGACATATGTGTGACATCTGGATTGTGTAATGGACATAGATGAACGCATACATGAATGCGTATCCCCTGCCATGCATTTGGACGACATCACTTCCCACTATTGCTAATCTAAATACAGGAATGACAAGACAAATCTTATTCATTTGAAAGACAATCAAGACCAAACACCTCAGAGCAGTTTCCTGCCTTTAATCCTCCTGCATACAAACATGGGCAGACCTCTCTCTTTGGGTATGCAGAGGGGCAGGGCTCTGATTTCAAACAGCAGAGGAGGCAGGTCAAAGGGGGCAGCCTTTATGATGATCTGGGAGCGGGCCCCCGACAGAGGCTCAAGGGGTCCTGCCATCGCTGTCACGACCCACAGGCCACAAACAGCAAGCACAACACTTTGTCATCAAACCAACACTTTGCCCAGGAGAAAACACAGCAGTGCTGCTATGCCTTGATTCACCAGTCCACAGAAACAGAGGCCCACAGAGAATGACAATGAACCCACAACCTTTGCTTAAAATGACTCAAAATCAACTGCGGCGATATGCGCTCTAAAGCACAGACAAATTCTTCTTAACCCAATCTCCTTAATGTTTTTGTTTTTCCAAAACAAGCTGAGTCTTGACGCAGATGCCGATTTTAGCAATTAGCAAAAATGAAATCCCCATGCTATAGAGCTTTTTCAATGAAAGGCTAATTTCCTTGAATTGCTAAAATGACATCCATTCTCATTTAGTCTGTGGGAGGGTAAAAAAAGGCTGTTGGAGGGTACTTAAGAAGTGAATGTCAGCTGAATGACAAGCCGGGCCTGAGAACAGTGGTGTCAGCCTTCGAAAGGAGGCTTTCAGACAGTCGCCATAGAAAACTACATTAAATACCTCACATCTACTGACTCGAATAACAATGCCACTCGGCACATTGTCAAAAATCTATGGATATAAAAATGATGCTTCTTAGGGAAAAAAGGGGAATTGTTTGTGTAAGTCTGTGTAACTGCCAGATAACAGCAGACGACCACATGAACATGACATTACTCAAAATCGGGACAGAGGGCTTCAGGCTACAGATCAACGTGGTTACATAAGATGAGGCAAAACTGGCCGCCAGATATTTGTCAAAATATTGTGAGAATTTAAACAATTATTTTTAACTGTGAGACATAAGATGCACTCTGAAAGATCAAACGTCGGCTCCGTCTGTTTTCTGGGCTGCTTGTTGTTCGACTTCTTGAGTAATCAATGTCTGTTCTCCAGAATCTGCCTCTGGCTATCGCAGCTACACTGCAGATGTGATCCCACTCGTTATCACTGCAAACTCTTAACTCATAAAACGCTTTACAGCTGCGAAATCAGTGGCTCCTCTAAAACAGAATACTTAATGTTGACTGAATGCATTTTCTTCCACTACTAACTACTCATATCCTAACAAGCCTGGCAGCTATTACTCCAAAACAAACAGAGACTGCATTTGCAGGAGTCATCTGACCTACTAAAGAGTCTCATTGTTGTGCTTGAAAACAAGCATAAACATGTAGGCCTATATTCCATGCACCTGATACAGTATGTCTGAATATACTGGGCATGGAAATATGTAACATAAACTCTCTCCATGGTTAATTGGTAAACAGAAATATTGTCTTCGTCCAAAAAATACATTTCAACAAAAAGAAGTAAATGCTCAAATTGAATACTTCCAAGGCTATTTGCAATGCAAAGAGTGCAAGTACAGTACTTTATGCAAATAGCATGGAAAAAAATATCCACACAGCAATATGTACAACGCACGACAAGCCTCATTGCATTAGCCTCAAATTCAGCTCTGCGTCTCCAACAAAACAATACACCTTAACATCAATTTATTGAGCCACTGTTGGTCCTATCTAGCAACAGCTATTCTCAGTAGCAGCATCAGGTTGTTGTTATTACCCCGCTGGGTTCTGCATGACAAATGGGAGGCTTCGTCATTTCTTGTTCAGCATCCCCTATGACCATGCATCATTCTCTGTTTTAGGCTGAAAGCCCTTAGTCATCCTCGCAAGGAGAAGAAAGGGTGCCTGAGCATTCCTTGCAAATGAGGGCTTGTGCCCAACCTCATGCAATCTTGTAATTCCTTGAACAGTACTGGTCCCTTCTCTACTATGCCCCCCTGCTAAACCTCCCCCGTGTCTCTGGATTTAAGGTTGGATACAGGGGCGTGAATAGGTGGTATTTCAGCATGCTAACGGCACTGAAGAACAGAGCTGGTTGGCTGGGGGCCAAATCCCCATGGTTACCCTGGAGCAGCAACTGCCTCTTTCCTGTGCTGGTCTTTCTGGGAATAAACTACCTCTGCTCTGCATGCATGGGGAGGCTTGCGGGAGACAAGATAAGTTAGGGTGGCATCATTATGGTGTCTTGCAAACCTCTAAATCACTCACCTAAATCAGAGGGAAAAAGGCAGTTTTTCCTGCTTTAGAGAGAGCATGGGGGCTTCCAATATTAAGCCAAGACACAATGAGAGTATAGAATAAAGAAAAGACCCAAACTCAAGCAACCAGCTCTACTGATGTACCCATGAGCAACACACTGCTTCCCCGATGCTCCTGCTGCTCTTTAGGTGTATTATTATATTGTAATGACTTAGGAACAATACAAAGTCTGTCACCCGCTATGCACTAAGAGAAGCACTGTCACTCGCTTTAATAGTAACAGGTTGTCCAACATATAAACATAATAAAATGCACCAGAGCAAGAAGTGACAGTACAAGTGTGTTTTAGCAGATAACGTCTGCAACTTCCGACGTGCACAGATTACTCCATAGGCTATACCTGTAAAAGATAGTGATCTCTTCTTTAAACCAGTGGTGAGTCTGCTGAGTGCGTTAACTGGCTTTCAGATGCAAAACTACAGAAACAAAAGACTAAAAGACCCCCAAATCTCAATTACCAATCTTTGTATGTTGCTAATCAGCCAAGCCCCTTTGCAATCCTGACATAAATACTATTAGACTGCACGAGGCCTGTATTTAATTGCAAAGAAATTAAAACTGACATGAAGATTGGGCATGTTTTGGTTCCGCGTGTGCTTGTTTGCATTGCAGTAATCACCAACAGGGGGGCATATTTTACCAACTTTGTTTGACTTTAACAGTACACATCACAGGCTGGGACTCTGACATGCAGGTTGTGATGAACTAGCGTTAGCCCAGTCCCGGTTTTAAGTCCCCCAGCGGCTCCGACAAGCACATTTCCCAGCGTAACACCCTTACCTTTGACTTGACTCTCGTACTCCGCGATGATTTCTTTATCCTTTTTGAACCTCGGCGTGGACATTTTCTGTCTTCTTGCGCCCGAAGCTTGTTGTAAACTTCGTGTAAAAACTGTTTGTCAACAAGCGGGATCCTAGAGCAGCCGACGCATCCCACACAGGGCGAGAACGGAAAAAATGAACGCGAGAGATAAAAAGGAGCGCGAGGCAAAATAACACTTAGAGAGGATTAAAGTCGCGAAGAAGAAAACGTTTAGTTCTTCATGATTCCTCTTCCCTCTGGATAAGCGGTGGGTATTCAGCAGAGCCAATGCGCAATCCTGCTCCAACCAATGAATCCACTCAAGTATCAGAGCAGTCCGCGCGGCGCAACAGCGCTGCTGCCACCACAGAAGAAGAAGAAGAAAAAAAAACAACAAATCACGCAAGTTTCAGGGTCTCCGTGACGGCTCTTCACAGCTCTGCGGAAAGTGGTGCCAACAACCCGTCCGGAGCGCCTCAGTCCGCCTGAATTGTGAGCGTGTGTGCTATTTGGTAGTGGTTTCCAGTTCTGGACTCGCGCGCGCACGTACTCACTCACTCACTCACGCTCACACACACATACGCTCACACACACACACACACACACACTTCCCTCCCTCGACGGTTTCTCCCTCCAACTCCCAGCAGGCTCAGAGGCAGACAGGGCAGGCCGACTGCACCACACAGCAGCTGGAGTCGGGCAGAGAGAGAAGAGGGAGGGATCTCCACACGCGCGCGCGCGCGCACACACACACACACACACACGCACACACACACACGCCACCAGTGGAGTGACACTCCTTAAGTGACACTCTTAAGATTTTTTTTTTATTTATTTGTCCTTTTCAGTCAGCTGTTGGAAGAGAGCATAACACCCAGTGTGACCAAAGCGTTCTGCATTTTATATGTAATGGTTTTCCTTAAACCATTATATTCAAGGTATTTTCATTAAGCTGGGCTTAAGTGTGGCATTCCAACTCAAGACATTAAGGATTTGCAATTATTTTTACTTTTTAATTCATACTGCAAATACTGTACTGTGGTAAAGACTGATACCATATATATATGTTTTTCAAATATCAGACAGTGCTGCAGAAGGTGGAATAACATAAAGGTCCATTGCTGCAGTCAGCCCATTAAAAATTCCAGTTTAAAGACACCCAGAGGCCCCACATTGCCCTGCACTAGCCATCCATGCACAGGCTACAGCTACTATATGTGTCTGCCCCAAAAGCTGATGTATCATAACTGTATTTTTATAAAGTTATTGATTGAATATTACAAAAAAACAATACGTTTTCTTTGTCTAAGTTTGGCTCCCTTGAAGACAAATCTTGAAGATACCATCGTGCATTGGCTCCGTTATAATACCCAATCTGTGTTGATTTAGTAAAGTCAGAAGTTTTTTCCCCTTCATTTATTTCCAACTTCAAACAGATTTTTCCAACTGAGCTCACTTTGTCCACTGAAAAGTAACTGGTCCACAGCGCCATCTGCGGGGCAAATAAAAGCACAGGACAGGCACTCTGATTTCTCTTCATAACAATGCTCCAGTTTATTTTATTGCACTTTCTTTAAAAAACCCATGCAGCACAGCACTGAAATAAATTGGACAAAGAAGAAATGTTTCTGTCATGTTCTGATCAGAAAAGCAACACATGCTACGACAACATCCATTTTCAAGATGCTCACAATACAAAATAGCTCTATGTACCATTTTCAAACGAGGTCTAAAAACACATCGTCTCATTCTACATCTAATGTTTAGTGTTTTTCTAGAAACCACAATATTAAGTGCATACAAACAGAGATATAAAACACAACTCAAATAATATGAGACCTTTAAAATGCAAAGGCAGTTTATCGTTTATTATTTCTAAAACACCTGGACATTCCACCATTGTAAACATTAAAATGAAAAATATACATTAATATCATGGGGCCCTGCACTCACTAGTTATAGCAGCTTTATCACTTTACTACACACAGAAATGGTTTCATAATAACCCGCACAGGAATATTACACAGGTTCACCACACCAGTAGCATGTCACATTCTCCACAAACCACAGAATAAATTAAATCAATATGGAACGTCGACCCCCGTTTTAAAGTATTTTAAAGGTTTGTTAATTAAGCACCACTGTCAGCCGTTTTTGAAGAAAGCCTCCTCGATGACCTCTGTGAACCTCTCTTTCATCTGCTGACGGAAGCTGGCGTACCACTCCAACAGCCTCCTCCTCCTGTCCACCCTCTGCTCCTGGCTCATTCCTCTCTCTCTCTCCAAGATGGCCGGCAGTTCTTTCCAGTCACTGATGAAGATGAAGGGTGCTCCTGCAGCTTTGAGCAGACGTAGCGGGGAGCTGGGCCCGGCCGCACAGGTCCCAGGTGTCAATACGTCTTCCACCACGGGCACTGAGCCGTAAGAGCAGGCCTCGTAGATGCGGTAGCACTCTGTGTTGATCCCGACTGGGCAGAGAGTGAGCTCGCTCTGAGCCAATGCTGTCTGATAGCGTCCCAGAGTGTCTGCTGTCTCCTGAGGGAGCCACCTGAGGCAAGGAGAGAGGAAAGGATACTTAGGTCAACACTGTAAACTGCTGTAATAAATACGAAAGACACATTCCAGCAATGTTCCACAGAGATAATTTATGTTGTAGATATATCACCTCAACTCCATTTATAATTCAACAAGTCAACGAAAAAATTACATTTTACACATTTTACATCTCTGCATGAGTAGCAAACCTAAAATATCATAATGTATTATTGTTAATATTTGCTGCTGATTATCAATTGTAGTTTTAATAATTATGATAAGGAAAAGGATAAAATCACTTTTTTTTTTCAGATCTGTCTCACAGCGCTGCTCAGATGCGGTATGTACGGTATACTTGAGGAGTTACTGGTTGCTATAATCATACCGCCTGCCCACTGACACCACATAAGAGATCCTTTCCAGACACAACTACATTGTAAGTGATGCAAAAATGCATTCTTAACTTCAGCTACGATGAGGCAAAATAATCTAGTTGATCAAGTGGGTATCTTTAAAGTTGCAGTCTCAAAATTCTTCTTCTCTGCATTACACTCCCTCCACTGCAGGTCAGGGAAGAACCACAGAGAATGAAAACACAAAGGAATTTCACATTAGAAGGACTTAAGACCATACTGAGTTGATTTGATTATTGGAACTCAGACTATCATGGTGTTTTCTGACTGATGATATTGTCCTATGGGCGGTATGAATGATTACAGTGACTTTTACTTTTTGCAAAATGTTTATGTACTGTTTATGTAATAAGGCATGAAAGAAATGGTAAGGACTTAACTTCACTTTTTGCCATGTTAGAAATGCAGCACTTAAAGTCACTACCATGTCTCAGCTGTCTCAACAAAAACACATCACCACCATCAAAACCAAATGATGAATGTTTGTTTTAATGTTTGTGTTTATTTATTTATTTATTTATCTTACCTAATAAGACAAGGACTAAACTCTTTGGTCTCAGTAGTGTCACATTTTAATCAATGTCATATCTTGTCAGTACCAGAAATGTAAACTGAGAACTGGTAGTCACTAAAACAACATGAAATCAGCCCTAAACAGTGACTCAGCAACTGGATGATAACTTACTTCTCCCTGGCAGTGGTGATGCATTCTTTATCCAAGCCAGACTGTTTCAGCACCTGCATGAGCATTTCTCTGGAGGAATTTTTGTAAACAGTTCCAAGGAAATTGCAGAGGTATGGTCTGCTGGAGGTGATCAGTTGAGCGTTAGGTCTGATCATAGGAAACTGCCTGTATCTGCACAGGGAAAGGAAACACAGAGCAACGTGTTAGACACTGTTATTCCTTTAAAAACAACCTGATAACAGTTCAATGTAATAAGTAGTGATGATGAAACAGGACAGACTACTACATACGTGGCGACACCAAGAGGCCACTGGAAGACATCCTTGTCATTGACCCAGGGGCTGTCGTACACCAGAAACAGCAGCTCCACAAAGCCACCGTTCCTCTTCAAGTACGGGCCGATCCAGTCATTGTTACAGTGCTCATTGCCCAGCAGGACCACAGCGACATGTGACACCGTGTGGGACTGAACCATAGCTTGGACATGTTCGAGCCACCGCGTGGAGTACGAGACCTTCTGCTGCTCGCGACCATTCAGAACCAGAACCAGGCTGTTCATATCCAGAGGGACATGACCCTGGACTACAGCTGGCCCTGTATAGAAACTAAAGATGGCAAGAGAGCAGAGACATGGAAGATGGCAAGAGAGCAGAGACATGGAGGGGGAAACAGCTCATTTTGATGGTTCTGTCTTATTGTTGTTATTATGTCAAGTGGAACATTTCACAGGTTGTTCAAGCACACAAGCTGTTTTTAGGTATGATAAAGCACTCTTCAAAAGATAATTACAAAGTGCAGTAAAACAGTCAAATACAATATTAACATGCAAAGAAAAAAACATTTAAAATGACCTAAATAAAAATAAAATAAAATCATCAATCAGCAAGAACGACAAAATTATGATAAACTGTTTAAACAGACCTTTTAAAAAAGACATGTTTTCAGAAGTGATTTTAAAGTACAAATTTGACTTGTTACCTGAAATCAATCTTTCCTGACTGCAGCTCACCCTCTCTCCATTGTGCCACCTTGTCAGTAGGGTTGAGGGGTCCCTCTAAAACATGTTCCCAAAGGTAAAGCCCTAAGGAGAAAAGAAAGGTTCAGTGCAGTTCTACATCCATGTTTGGGTTAGCATATATACCGCATATTCAGTTAACGAATATTGTTAACTATCCTTTAAAAAAGAAACGTACTTATTTATAATTTTAGCAATTAATTAAGAAAGAATTATTAGGTACAGCTATTATCCACACCCTTTTAATTTTTTTTTTTAATTTTATTTTAAGCACCACAAATGGGATTGATCTGTACCTATACTGCATGAACTTGACTATTTAACTACCAAAATTACTCTTGCTTATTAACACAGATTATGTTATTATTATCATTATTATTATTATTATTAGATTTAGATGTTTTTGTTTTGTTGTTTAAAGCACACAAACACATAATTGTCTCTATTAAACACTATTCACCCTCAGTCTCAAACTCTCTTCCTGCCATGCAATTACCTTTCATATTTATTTACTGAATTAACACATTTAAATAATTATACTATTTTAATGTATATTCGACTTCTCTACATTCTAACCATGTACGTAGATCAGAACTTGAGAAGTATTTTAGCTGTTCCCCTCATCTAAGTGCTGTGAGGTTTAATAATTCATGGCCAGGCTCAGGAGCTGCTAACAGAAGGCCAGAGATGACAGAACAGATCTGAGCTTTTTGTTTCCTCAGGCTGTTTGACTTGCTGCAACTTTTCACCACACCACTCCAAGTTTGTCATTATATATGCAGCTTCTTTATGTCTTATATTGTGTTGCTGGCCGGCACATTGTACACCTTAGCATCAGTGAAGACTTATTTTCTTTTTTACTGAAAAATGTTCTATCAATAATGGACTTTAATAACTTGAATGCCAGGAGTTTAGAAAAATGCCTTATAAAATATTGTTTAAATTGGAATATCCATATGTGAAAGTATCGATGATTCATCAATCACAGCACCTGAAAATCTAAAATTTCAAATGCGGTCTCATTCACTATATCTACCCCTTATTTCCAAACCTTTTTAGGATGATTTGAAGATGAACAATGCCCCTGTGAAGTCATATGATTGTTTTTCACAACATAGACCTTCTCTGCAGGCTGTGAAAGAATGATGGCAGCTTACCTATGGCAGCTTTCCCCCATATTTGGACCTTGTATCTTTTGGGTTTGTTCCTGTCAATTCGAGCCAGGTGCTGTTTGAAGGCCTCCCTCTTTTTGTTCAGAGCAGAGTTGTACTCCACCTGTTCATCCTCCCACGGATTCCAATCCTCTGCTAGAAATGGAGCAGCACCGCCATCTCTGACCCCACCTACAAACGTAACACACAGTTTCCATTCAGCTTATCTGGCTATTTTTCTGTAACTAATATAGAGATAACGAAGTGGATATCTATAGCTAAATATACGATTTTTTCAATCAGCTTATCAGCAACAGAGGCCAGATAACGGCTGTGTAGAGCGAAATTACCCGAGGGTGCTCCAGTCTCTTTCTTCACCACCCTGTGAACGCGAGATATGACTTTGTTGCTGAAGAAGACATTGTACGCAGCATAGAGTGAAAATGCCACATACGCAAAAATAATCAAAAGGAATAGTTTTCTTTTTGGTATTTTCATTTTTGTTTTCTTTTTTTTTCTCTCAGGTTACCATTGTGTAGCTCGTCTCCAGATTTTGTCAAAGGACCCTTGTTTACATCATAAGGACCCCTGGATATAGTTCACTAAAAACGTGCCTGTACCAAATTAGACGTTGTTTTAAATGTATCTGGGGTTTCTGCCATTTAATATCAGGTTATCATCATTATTAACATTAAACATGTTTTATGTTTTTTTTTATTAATAACTAACTGTGGAACATAACGTTATGACAATATATGTGTAAAAACCAAACGGACACTTCCGGCAATCCTCACGTAACACGGAACCTTGTAAAGGTGGAGTGGTTTTCTGGTAGAGCAGATCAGAGAGGCGCACGCAACAAAGTAAACGCAAGGTCGTGTCCGCGGCCGCGGGTGGAGGTCTCTAATTTGGGGCAAAAATGATGTCCATAGCTACCCGTTCGGGGGCTCTTTCCCCGTACCTGCAGGCAACGAAATACACGGTTAAAAATCTGATGTTCCCTGGGGCGAAGGATGTGCTGTCTGCCGCTGGTAAGGGGAGAGAAGGACTGACGTATGGCCAGTAAGGTTAGCCAGATTTGGTGGTGGTTTGAGCAGCGTGATTTAACTGCAAAACACAGCACAGTGACATGTTAGTTACTAGTTAAGATGAGAAACAATGTCTACATTTGGTATATATATATTTTATTGTCCTTGTGTACGAGGTAACGCTACTGCTAACAACTTGCTGTGGCTAGCAGGAACTAGCCGAGGTTGACCAAAAATGGATTAGCGAGATGTAAAGCGATCAACAGATCGACCAGCAGTGTCCACCAATATCTGCTGTGACAACAATCTTAAGGTGTGACCTTATAAATACGTCTGTGGTAAACAACTGTCAATGCGCGGTATGTAACCATGGTTAAAATAGGTCCGCGTTTGCGTGTCAGTGCAGGTGAAATGCTTTCTTAGGACAGAAGCGTGTTACTGCTTAAAGTGCAGGAAAAATGCAGACCGTTTTCATGATTAGTCAGCACTGGTTTGATTACATCTTGTTAAACAGTTAGTCGATTATTCGTTTCAGTTATCCAGAAAAAATGAACAACATTTTTGATAATCGATTAATTGTTTAAGCCATTTTTAAAAGCAAAACGTCAACTTTTCACTGCTTCCAGCTTGATGAAGGTGCATATTTTCTGATATTCTTGTCTTTTAGTGATGACAACCAGACTATTGGAAGATGTCATTTTTGTAATGTAATTAATCCGACAATCAAGAAAATAAACAAGATTAATTAATAATGAAAGTCATTAACCACAGCTATATTGATATTAATTGACTGGCACAATTTATACCGTAACTGCCTGGGATATGGGGGAAAAACATTCAAATATTATAATTAATTTAGTCTGCTATTGTGTTTTTTTTAAACTGATTTTGTCTGGAGTAAGTAATCTATAATGATGAATGATTATGGATAGGATATAAAACATTAGTTGTGATTTAATGCACTGATGCATTTTCTAACTTCTTCACAATGCTGAAAATTAAGTCATTCCATTTTCAGTCCTATGAATGCACCACAGAGCATTTAGTCTGTGTTTTGGATCGTTGTTAGATCTACTATTACTTAAGCTTTAATGAGTAGAATGCAGTGTCTTCAGTGTGAAATACTGTGAATTGACAAACTGACTCCAGTACTTCCATCCAGAGAGAGTAACAATACTTGTAAATGTTTTTGTAAATTGTCAGCAATCTATTTGGCCATCTGCTGCTCATGTCTTTAAAAAACACATAATCTGTCCCATTTCCAGCTCCTGGAGGAATCCGCCTCGCACACACGGATATCAAGATTCCTGACTTTTCAGATTACCGTCGGCAGGAGGTCCTTGATCCCAGCAAGTCCTCCCAGGACAGCAGTGAGGGGAGAAGAGTGTTCTCTTATCTTGTCACAGGAGCCACCACTGTGGTTGGTGTCTATGCAGCCAAGACAGTGGTCACCCAGTTTGTGTCCTCAATGAGTGCATCAGCAGATGTCCTGGCCTTATCCAAGATCGAGATCAAGCTCAGTGACATCCCCGAGGGGAAAAACATGACCTTCAAGTGGAGAGGAAAGCCCCTGTTTGTCCGTCACCGCACAGAGAAAGAAATCGCCACAGAGGCAGCCGTGAATATGGCGGAGCTGCGCGACCCCCAGCACGACAAGGATAGAGTGATTAACCCCCGTTGGGTCATCGTCCTAGGTGTGTGCACCCATCTGGGTTGTGTGCCCATCGCCAACGCTGGAGACTTCGGAGGCTACTACTGTCCTTGCCATGGCTCCCACTATGATGCTTCAGGAAGAATAAGGAAGGGCCCCGCTCCTCTTAACCTGGAGGTTCCTTACTATGAATTCCCTGATGATGAAACAGTGGTGGTGGGCTAAATACTTGAGCTCTGTCTCAGTTCCTCTCTGTAATATGTATTTTTAGATGGCTTTATTTACGAGTTGGGAGGGTCATGAAACGTGTCTATTTACTAATAAAGATATTTCCAACTCTGTGATTGAATTAATGTGTCTTTTTAGTCTTTAAAACAAGACTTAATTATTAGATTTATTGCAATTGCCCAAAGTAAGTAAGCTTTCTCAATAGATCTCTCTCATTCCACACTACCTTTAGCGTTCAGTATATTGCACATTTCATTACATAACAGTAAAAGCTACAAGGTTAGACTGCTTAACATTATATTAAAATAAAGTTGAACTACTGGAATGAGTAAAGTTTAGGGCAGAATACACTAAACTGACTCCAGAGCCCCAACAAGTAAATGAAACTAAATTTTAAAAGGCTTCATTAAGGAAACATACAGTGCTTTGGACAGTGACAGCCCAGATTCCCAGACATGATCCCCAAACAAAAACAGAATCGACAACTGTAAAAACATTATTTTGATTTTAATTGAAGAAATCTTAAAAAGCAATAAATAGCCTCAACTGACTCAATAATGGCAAAACTTTTAACTGTATGCAGATGATGGTAAATACCTACCCTAAAACTTATCAAATTCACATTAAAGCAAAATATTTCACATTGTACAGTCGGTGCTCATTTAATTCACTATCCTTTGTGTTTAAATATTGAAAACAGTGCGTCATTGTAGCTGAACCACCACGTCAGGTGTTGAAACACCGCAGCATTTAAAGTCAGATTATCAGTACCATAAAAGGCTTTCTGAATAAATAACATTTTCAAGAGCACTTACAGTAAATTTAATCCAGTGATACAGATGTTTTCATTCACAATAATGTGCTGAGCTCATATTAACCAGAGTAACCTGGTGACAGGACAGTGGTTGAGCCATTTAAGAATAAGTGATCGCACATTTGATAGAGTCTCTGCAGCTTCGTGAAAACAGTTCACGTTCTTCTCAAAGACGTCATGGTGAGCCTGCGGGCACACTAATCCACATAGTGCACCTCTGCCTGGAGCTCCTTGGTGATGTACCCGAGGAGGGCGCCTGTAAGCTGCTGCTTCAGTGTGGCGTTGCCCGTCACTAGAACAATAAGCTGAGCCAAATCTGTCCACTGAACATCTCCCAGGATGGCCATAATGTCACCGTAAAGCTTCTGCTGCTGCTGGGGACTGAGCTCCATTATGATCTGAGGCAGAGGTTTGAATTGTCCACTGGTCAGCCAGCAGCCCAGAAGGCCTCCAACAGCACCGCCTGCAGGGGAGGAGGGTTACACATGAAACACATGAACTCTAGAAACAGCATCGATTGGTTCAACCAGTTTTAATGGACAGGGGGAAAGTTCAGTAAACCAGTCGTGACAAAAGAACCAATCTGATCCAAGTTCCTGCATTTTCCATACTTACCGACTGCAATACCAAGAGGACCCCCGACCAAACCTCCAGCAAAGGCCAGTCCCCCAGCTGCTGCTGCTCCTTTCCCTGAACCTTTCACTGTGGTCTGGATTTGCTGATTGGCAGATAACTCACAGCACAGCTTCATGACATCATCAATACGATTATACATACTGTGGAGCTCAGACAGAAGAGACATAAAAGAAGTTGGAACCATAAGCTACCTGACGGTCTAACAATAACCATATAATATCAACAATCAGAAAAACACTTTCAGTTAAAATAGTTTAAACACATGTATTTGTTGTTAGCCATTCACACATCACCAGTTTACAAAATCACATGAGCCACACACGCCGCAATTTCGCAGTCAAAACACGGCGAATACCATGATATGAGTCATTATCTCATGCCATTACCCACAGATATCAGTGAAACAGTGCATCAGACCTGATTGCATCAGAAGGCATCATAAGGCGTAAGCTAACGTTACATAGTTAATAAAAACATGATCACATATTCGATGTGACGCAAAGGACGCTGTTACAAGCGCATAGACGTCACTCACATACCTTCCTGTGTCAGCAAATCCTGATCAATATCTGTTTGGATTGGATTATTTATATAATGTTATTGTGAAGTCAGCTGTGCTCGGCTGCCGTCACTCACTCCTGATTTCTGAGCTTGCAGGACTCTGGCCGCAATGCCCGATGGTCTAAAAAAAAACCCCTGCTGCGTTCAGGGACAATCCCGAATTTCCACGCTTTTTGCTTTTTGTTCGGAAAAGAACCAATAGGTGCATTCAACCAACCTCCTTTAAGCGTAGGGTTACTTTTATATATCATGAGAGAAAGTCACGTGATAACACGATACATTAAGAGATAGTTTATTGTTTTTGAGACGATGTGAACAAAAAGGACATTTCTTTCTACCAGCATCCCAGCAGCCAGCAACTGAAATCTGTGGTTTGTATTTAATAAGGCCAGTCGTCCAATTACGACTGGACACTTATTGCGGATTCTGGGTAGCAATACGAAAAGTAATAATATGGCTTTATTGATTATTACTGATCAGTTTTATTTATCCCCGGGGGCTCATTCAGAAGCTACCCAGCAGTAATATCATGTATAAACTATTATCTCAGCCCTACGTTTACCAATGGCTGCAATAAAGCGATGGATACATTAATTAATTACTATATGAACTAATTACATATTAATCGCATTATAATTTATATTATATGATAGTTAAGATTCTGGGGGAAAAGGCTATTCTCCCTCATAAGTAGCTTTTTAAAAACTTTTGTTTTACAACTACATAACTATTTATTCTCTATATTTTCCCCTCTGCCTGTCCACCAGCGTCCCTGCTTATCCTGTGGCCCTTCTGGCCTGTTAGACATTGTGAGTTAAAGATTTCTAATTATAATAAAACATCTATCTTAACAAGATATTGCTTTTTTTTAATATTCCAATCTGAAAACACCCCAAAGGGCTTCATTAAAGTGTTAAACGTTGCTAAAATGTCACTGAAATGGCAGCAGAGAGACACTGTACAGAACGGTGCTGACTCAAACTGTCGCATCATCACAGAGAGGTGTGGCACTAACAGGAAACGGTTACATTCACACCGGTGACATCATTGATGAGGGCAGTCGGGATGCATTTAGAGATGACCTTCTTGATGATGACAACAAGGCATGTGATTGGTCCATAATGTTTTTATTTGTTTATTATATCTAAATTAATTAGGCTATCAAAACAAGTATCCACAGTTAAGAAAGGCACGTAGACACCTTAATTCATACAATGTATAAAATGGACAAAGCAAAAATTAGCAGTAGACAAATATGGCACACGCACATTAGATTATACACTGAAAACATTCTCAAGTGTCCTCGTTACTGTGCTATAATCTACAGAGGCATTAAGAACAGAGCTGCCATTAAAGCAATGAACAATCAATCACAGTTTGTACACTGTACATTAACAGAGATGTAGCAAAGTATGAAATCAAAACAGAGATGCAAGTAGGTCATCAACTGAGCTGGTCTCTGATTAGCAGAGGACACACATCCAGCTGAAGCTTCTACTATAGAAGTATAATCCAGTCCATCCAGACTGAATGTACAAATATAACAAGGCAGTGTGGCAAAGGAAATGAGTCACCGTATCTTACACGCGTTACACCACCTTTTCAAAATGCAGTCGCTTGTATAAATGCTACAAATTAAAACTGAATCTATTAGATTGTGCAAACACTTCAAAGCTGTGGGATGTTAACATTGATGTTTCTGTAGAATGGCAACAAAGACATTTGCTGCAGTAAGACTCTCACAACACATTCTTTCTCTAATGGAGACGAGCGTCTTGTCGCGGGACATAAAGAGTTTTGAAAACGTCAATCGTCAGTTGTTTTTATCCAGTTCTCAGTCACTTCTCCCAGAACTGCACAAATATTTCAGTGCAGTCTATTGCAAGGGGTCATCCTCTACACTTCTTCCTCCAACCAGGTGCACTCTTAATCATTTTACAGTGCTCTTCAAGTTCTGATCTCACAGTGAGGGTCACTTTGAGGCAGGTTCAGTGGGGGTCGAGCCGTCTGAAGTGTCTCCTGCTTTGGCAGCTTTTTCTGGCAGAAAAGATCTCAGTTAAGTTATAAGACACAACACCTCATGCTTCATTTATCAGAGTAACGTCCTTTTTAATATCAATCTGTGAAAAGTTATCTACAAAAAGCCTATACAACAGGTCGGGATCAGAACACCACCTCACCTTTGTCTTTCTTCTCCTGAGTCTCCTCGGCCGCAGTCTTGTCTGCTCTGAAGAAGATCCGGGCGCTGCTCAACGAGAAGTGGAGCAGTTCAAACTCCTGAAGTGAGAGGAAGAAACAAAGAGGTCAGACCGAACAATTATTCTGGATCAGAGTTTTTCTGGGAGGGCGAGAATGGCATGGACCAAAGGTATAATTTGAGATGGACAGACAGATGACGGCAATGTGGACGGCTGCTCAAATCAGTCCAGCGTTTCAGCTTCCAGCTGGAGAAGCAGCAGAAGGACTGTGACCAGCTTCAGTAGGTCATGGTGGTAATTATGGTATTTGAAAAGACTTGGTACCCAATTGCCTCAGTTTCCATTCAAACTCCCGATTCTCACATTTGCATGTTTTCATCAGTATCAAAGTTGTCTGGTGATGGACGTGTGTACAGCCATTCACAGACAGTAACAACAATTGTGTTAGCTAATTCAGTATGTGTGGCACATGACACATCTCTTCTGACAGAGACGGTACCTGAAGGTACACGTCCAGCCTCTTCTGGGTGAGGTTCATTGTCTGCAGCAGCTTCTCATCCTGGCTGGCAGACTGGACATTCTGCTCCTTCACCACAGCATTCATCTCTTTCTTGTACTTATCCCTGACGGCCTGGAACCAGTGCAGAGAGTCAAACTCCAGGTACTGGTCCAGCAGCTTCAGAATGTATGCCACACCTGAGAGAGAGAGAGAGCAAGAGATGCAGAGGTAAGCAAGGAGCCAAAAAGCAGTTCAAGTGTAGACAACTGAGCTGATGTTGTACAGTAAATACTGCATTCAGTTAGGTGTAATCCACCACATGACCCCGCTCACCCATAGCAAAGCCATCATCTGTGAAAGCAGCCCCAGTTTTGTTCTTCTTGTTCAGTTTCTCTTTGCAGCTGATTGAGTGCTCCACGAAATTCACCGTCTAAGATGGAGATTAGTCGCACATCAAATACTGAAAGTGTTGCATAGAGTAATGATGGAGGAACAGTTGAGAACATTTAAAACACTGTAGAGAGAGGGGGTAAATACAAACAAGTAGAAAAAGCAAAGAGTGGGACAGACAGAAGCACAGACACATATTAAGAGTCTTGGCACTGACCAGTGGGGGTACAATCATGTAGAAGTTCCTCAGGTGCATATTCTTAGCACTGCGAAACTCAGGTGCAAACACAGCCACCAGCATCTTGAAGTACTCCGTCCCCTCGGCGGAGTTGCTGGTGAGATCTCCCAGTACTGAATCTAGGACACTGGAAATGACCCACAGTTATTAGAGCTGTGCAAACAAGAGGTGATGGTTCCTTTACATTTTTCCAGCTGTGGTCTCAACATAGAACTACACCTAAAATACCTGGACATTATTTGACTGAACTGAAACACAGCCAGAACCAAAACTGATTGAAGGAGTAATCTAAATAAAGTCATATTGAACTAAGGCTGGCATGCCAGTTAAAATTTAGAGACGTGGTTTCCAAAGTTCATACCTGGCAGCTCTCTGGGTCTCCTCTGACAGTCCCTCCTCCTTCACCAGCTCCTCAAAGTTAACTATGTCCTCCAGGTCAGGGACAAACCTGGAGATCACAAAGACACGAAAACACACTTGTGGGATAATAGTAGAAAATAGTTCAGTAACAGGCTTTAATTCAACTGAACTTCAAATTTACATAAAAAACACTAATGCATCCAGTTTATCAGGCATTTCAGAGACCTACTCAAACTGACTCTTGACATGGAAAGGAAACACTCTCACACTCTCATTACCTGATAGCACTGCTGCAACAGTGAAGGCCCCCAGAGCGGATCATACGCACATAGCCCATCGCATTACCTGAAAGAAAACAATAAAATTTGTTGTCATGTTTGTTACAATATGCCAAGAACAAACAAACTACATTCAAAAGTTTTATCCTCTCACCAATCTGGCTGATGAGCTGTCTGAACTGGTCCAGGTAGCTCTGTCCATCAGGAGTGATGCCCAGCTTCCTGATGCCCCGGTTAAACTTCTCTGCTCTCTCAAATGGATACTGCAACAAAAACACGGACTGCAGCTGAACCAGAGCTGCCACATTATTGTGCCTGGGGATACGATAACTCAGTAATAAACAGGGAGCAAGCAGGGACTCCAGGGGGTTATTACAGGAGGATTAAACAGCTAAACTGGATCTAGAAAACTTTCCTCAAACAGGGTTTACTGAAATTCTGTCTAGTAGATATGAAAACTTAAAATGCTCATTGGAACGTTTACATAATCTTAACAGCTGGTCTAAGGCTAGTTTTTTGCTTCTGTCTCTCACCACTTCCTTCAAAGGTGCAGCAGTCACCGTCTGTTCATTTTGTCTTGTTTGTGTAACCCGTGTTGGAAAATGAATCATTTTGGACTTTTCTTACCTTCTGATCAGACTGGTCTTTTGTTTCTCTGAAGAAACGGATGTCCTTGATGAGCCTGGACTTGATGTGTTCGTCGTACATAAACTGGCTGAAGATGTAAAACTTCTTCCGCAGGAACTGGTAGGTGAAGTTCACCTGATGAGAGAAAGACAGGAGATGTGTCACGGATGAGGCGCCAACCCTGAAACACACAAACGGAGGCGGACTAAAGCACAGACAGCTGCCTTTCCTGTAAACTCACCGTGGTGTTCATAATGCCTGTGCCGTGCGTCCTGATGGAGTTGGCGATGTGACGGATGTTGATGGTGTTCAGGTGCTTGTTGTTACTTGCCTTCTCTATGAAGATCTATTGGAAAAAGGAAAAAAAGCTTTATACAATGTAAAGACAACAGCTTGATTCAAGACAGAATGTGAATACAGAGCCTACCTGGTTGTTAAGGTTATAGAGGTAGCGTGAGACAAAAACATGAATGTTCCTCATGATCTCCAGGACGTCCAAACCCTGATGAGGACAAACAGCAGATCTAGTCAGTCAACTATTAATCTCCTTTACTTTAATTGAAAACGCCACCTTTGTGATAATGTGCAAGCTGTAACCACTCAGACCTGCTCCAGGGTCTGACTGGGCAGGTGAGCCTCTGTCATTGTGAGTCCATAGCGCTGCGTGGCCAGGTTTCTCATCTCGCTGTAGGTGGCCCAGTCATGCAGAGCCACGGTGGTGAGGTTGTAGAAGGTTTTATCCAGGTAATGGGTCACATAGGCTGCAGGTATGTGAAATATCAAAAACAGTTCTGTCAGAGGCCTTTGACATCATCCTACAGTTTTCCAGCAGGTGTCAGCATTAAACAACATATTCTATTACAGGGACACGATCACGTTTTACTTTGTTCCAACAGACAGATTCTACCATACTGAATGTAATATTCAAATAAATGCAGTTGCACTTAAAACAGCAACCGTGCAGAGGACACACCTCTGTCCATATTATTATTATTATTATTAATATTATTATTATTACAATACTTTTTACAAATGTCAGTCTGAAGGGTATAAAAAGTATGGGTGCTGCCTCGAGGGGGCTGTTTGGTTGGGACATTGTTGAAGCTGTATTCTGCATCTACAAATAAATCCCGCAAGGAATGAAACACAAAGGATCGAAACAAGTACACAGAAACATCTGATCTCTCTTCAACATACCCTTCTCACAGGAATCCTTATAAGGATCAGTGCAAACATGTTTTGATCAAATATGTATAAACGCAGTCATTCAGCACCTTTGATATGAATGAAGCGGTTGAAGAATCGGATGGGTTTGAGGGAGAAGAAGTGAGCCAGGTCCTTCATGCCGACTTTGAAAGGGTTCCTGTCGTCCAGCTTCAGGTGGGTGTGAACAGAGAGACGCAGGTCCTTCTCAATCTCCTTACACAGCTTGTCCAGAAGGTGCTGCAAGAGTAAAGCTGGGATCAGAATACAGGAGTTCTGGGACTATTTATCCCATCCCAATCATCAGAGAAGAAATCTGGTCTGGGACTTTGGTCAGTACCAATTTTTGGCCCAGATTATTTGATGTGAGGGATTCACAGATCCACTCCTAAACCTCACAAAATGCAAACTGCACAGCATCACTACATCTCTATTCTGTTACCAACTGCATCCCCTTGACATCACGAGAGGTCACACGGGGAGATGCATCGCTCCTCCAAGCATGATAATCTTTATAAACAAATCAAAGGTTGCCGGGTGTGCATGTTTGAGTTTAGAGAGCGGAACATTTGTAGAGTTCTCCGTGCGTGCCTGCAATCCAAAATCAAAACTGGTATGGATTTTTATACTCCTGTAACCGGGCTTAGACTTTATACAAGAAACGAACATTTCTGCTTCTCACTTGATCTTAACACAAAATTCGTTTGGCTGCTCTGCTCCATCGGTTCTCACCTCACTGAACACATCCATGATCTCCTTGTCGTAACTCTCCAGTAGCTGGTCACATGATTCCATGTGTTGGGCATACAACATGGAGGGCACACTGTCCCTCAGCGCACTAAACATGTACTGCTCCAGACAATTAGAGACAACATCCAAGAGGGCAGAACACAAGAGCAGACAATCAAAACAAGCAAACAAACAGTTATTAAAGCAAATTAAAGCAATAAATCCCTATTTTCATAATCCATCAGTTAAGTAGATTCCCCTTAAACTGATTTAGGGAAATGTTTTTAAAATGCCCCTGATATGTTTATTACAATGTACTAAACTGTGTGCTAAACTGTGTATGTGAGTGTATGTGATCAGTACATCAGAGGCCAGTCTGCTCACATGTATTCGTGCTGCATCCACGGCGTTGTCGTACACATCATCAAGGTAGATGGGAAACACAGCTCGGTGCCAGTAGAGGAAGCTACAGTCACACTGCAGCTTGACCCTGCAGAATAAAGGAAATTCGTTTTTGAGTGTGTCTAAAGCAGCCAAAAACCAAAATTACATGCCTGAACACACCTTCAGGGATTTGCAGGAACAATTTATTAACAGTTCTAACAAGGTCCAACATTTGTATCCATCAAATGGCAGATGACACTAAAAGGGCCCTGGTCTGGGCCAGGTGTGACTCTGGACTTCTTAGACCAACATATTAAAAAAAGTATTTCAAAAATACTTGAAGATGTTCAACGACGTACTGGAGATGGTCAGAGTTTGATGCAGTAGAGTTTATTCTCACACAGAAGACATAAACCTGAGCCTGTTCTGGACCAGACTCATTTTCAAGCTGGGCTGCACATCCTCTTATACCATAAATCCCTCCCAGGTCATTTCCATATGTAGCATGTTTTGCCCGTCTTTGTCACACAGAACCTCCCACATACCCTGGAAATAATGGAGTCATCAACCTCTATTTTTAGCAATCCTTTTACTTATATGGTGCTGAAGAAAAACTATCAATCAAGGATCAATCAGCAGCCCTTAGCAGGATTTTACTGAAGCAATACACAAGTTCAACAAAGTCTCAATTACCAGAGAGCAGCCCCCAATTTTAGCACTCTTTTTAACACGCTTTTAAACTTGCTTCACACAAAAACATCCTTTTGGAACATTGCGTATTCTTAAACGACGGCATAACGTCTCAACAGTTTCCTGTTATTCAAAAAACAGACGTTTCTCATCATACTCTCTAAACATTTCAGGTCACTCTGACCTTGTACGTCTGCCCTCGTACTGGAACAGAACTTACCCCAGTTAGGGTTATCCAGAGAAAAACAGAATTATGACAAAACACTTCTCGCCACCACAATGGCGACATCCTTTTCCTTATATGATGACTTAAAATGGTGTTTGGATATACCCTGCTGAGGCTTCAACCCTTCTGCAACCTCAAAGTTTTGGCTCGCATTTCTATTTTGTTGGTGTTATACATCTTCGAAGTTCTGTTACTCGTTCTGTTATTTCCTGCTGTCTCCATTATCCACAGAGGGGCTCTCATGCACATGTAGTATCCAGATTAATTAATACATATACATATAAAAAATGTCTTCATAGGGCACTATAGAGAGCATGAGGTGTCCTGTAAGTTCATGCATAGTTCAGAAGTGTTTTTGCTTCATTTATAAGTTCCAGCTGGTGTTTTCACTTCACTTGATGCTGTACTTTCTGTAATAAACTTTTTTTATATACAAGCAAGACAGTGTCGGCGGAGTTTTCCTTCAAACATCTTCAACTGCATCACCATTTCATTAACGACACACTTTTTAAAAAAAAAAAAAAGTAGATTAATGTGGCTACATGAGGGAAGGTCTGTAATACGTTCAACCTGCTTTGATTTGATATATAAGGTGTGCTTCAACATACATGGGGGTGTGTGTGTGTGTCACGTCTCTTTGCATGTTGGTACGCAAGCTAATTATCCACGGATAGCTGTCCTGGAGCACAGCTCACGGATAGCCGTCCAAGCACCCAGTGCACAGATAGCCGTCCAGTCCCACAGACACACATGCCCGCTGGTATGCTGACTACAGATACATCAAAACAGCATATCAGTACCCCCTGTACCATGGATCCAGCTGAATAGCTCTTTCTCCTCTACGCTACAGAACGGATTTCAAAGGGACAGATGGAGGAGTTGTTTTATGACCTTGCCAAACTCCAACTCTTCCCCGGGTGGGAATGTTTTATGTTTTTGTCGAGCTAACTAGATTATCTCCAAGGCCGAGGACAGTTAACAATCTTCCTTTCTTCACCTGGGTTTGAACAAAAATGGACCGTGAGAAAGAAGACATCTCACAGGGACAGAGACTGGCATTTTCACATTTGAGCCTCAGGGACACAAGACATAATAAAACCACAAAAGGGAGCTGTCAGCTTGTGTTTTTGTTTTCTCTCTCTGTGATTTACACACCCCAACACCCTCACCACCCACCCTTTCTGTGACCCAGGTAAGAACAGATGTAAACAGTAAATCATGAGGTGCATTCTTGAGCAAGACTGAGATTTCCACTTGTTTTAACACAAGTTGGAATTCATGTACTAGTATTTAGCATGTTTTCTTAATGGCTGGTGCGGTTTAAGCTGAGCTAGTTATTAAAGACATGAATTTACCACCTTTTTCATCCTTTTAGCTGTGATATTAAATGTCTCTTTGGTTTAGATTGCTAAGCAGCTGGAGAGTTATGATTAAATGAGGCCTTTCATGGACGGTTTTATGTTAACTCGGTTTTATGTTATAATCTTGTATTTATTTCATTCTAAGTTTATGTCATATGGGCATTATCATCTAATTTTTCTATTTCCTCAAAAACGAAACGCTATGAATAAATTTGATTTTGTCTCCAAATTTTTGTCTGTGAATGTTTCTTTTAAGCTAGGACTGGTGATCAGTGTATCGAGAACTCAACACCCCTCAACCCAGTGGCTCATATCTTTTATTTTATTCTCCAATAAAATAAAAGAAATTATTACGTGCAAAGATTCAGTTTTAAGGCATTAATTCTAATGCACAGACGGAGAGCAAAGGATTGCATGCTGACATCTTGGGTCTGGAGTTCATCGCTTTGTTCCCTTGGTATATTTTAGACTTTAAACAAAGCAATCAAAAGGTTTTCGCCTGCCACACTTCTGCTACACTCTCACTTATAGGGGAAACATTCAATGAATAAAATGTTTAGCTTGTTCTCTTAACTTCTGTGTGAGCTCAACACTGGCTTCCTATTACACAAGATGTTGAAAGCGTCTGTCACACAGGCTCCACACCAAGCAGTAGCATCTAAACGGCATCACGTTTTCTTCATTGCCTGGAGGGTTTATCACTTTGCCAGGACTTGGCAGACAGAGCAGAAACAGAAACATTGTGTCATGCACTGACACAATCTGGAACCTCTGACTTTGACTTTTCTTCAACATGATCAAAAAAAAAAAGAGAAAAATACTCCCACCTCTCACTCAGCTCACTAATCAGATCCAGCTTCTTCAGCACAAGCTGCAGTGGGAGCAGCTCCTCATCTTTGAAAGTTTTCTACAAGACAAGAGATTTCAATGGCAAGTTAAGAATGAAATCTGGTGAAAAAGGAGACAGAAGTGTCTGTTAACCGTCAAACACAGATTTCTCTAAACATACCAGCTGAGTGCCAACACACAATGCCAGGGACACCACTAGGCGTCGCTCTTTAGTGCTGGGTCCACTCAGAGCATTTTCTGCCAGCACCAAAGACGACAGCACATCCAGCCTCTGCTCGCTGTACTTCTTTTCTGAGATCACCCTTTTCTGCAGGAAGAAGAAATACACTGACCTTAAGTTAAAAAAAAATGTGCTGCTGCTTTTGTCACAACTTACATTACATTAATGTGATATTTGTGCGTTTGTATTTACCTTGGCGATGCCAATAGCGTTGAGAGCCTGTGACTGCAGCTGCTGGGTGATGTGGGAAATGGAGTCTGCTACAACCATTGACCGCCTGTGAAAGGTGTGTTCCACAGCCTGTGGAGAGAGACACAACTCACTTGACTTTGCACTGGTGAAAAGCATGGGAACACACACATACACACACACATGCACGCACTGTTGTGTAAAACCAGGTCTGGACAGGCACCCAAGCACCTGCCCGCTGATATGCTGGCTGCAGATAGGTCAGCGTAGCCTAGCTGCCCAAGTTCACTAATTGCTGTCAAATGCACAGATTTATATGCCTGTTGGAATGCTAGCCACCGATAAAACAGCGTAGCATGTCAGTACTCCTCACAGCAAAGATCCAGCTGAAAAACTCCTTTCTCCTCTACAGCACGTACACGCATGCACGCACGCACGCACACACAAAAACACACACACACACACACACCTTGAGCAACTCAACCAGTCGACAGAGGGCTTTGACAGACGTCTTGGTCATGGGCCGCTGCATCGACATGTACATGTTCATTGTGGTTTTGATGATGGTGCTGATGCTGTAGGCATACAGGATGCCCTGTGAGGAACAGAAAACACAGAGGCAACCGTCAGTGTAGCCTTTATAGTATGAAGCTTATATATAAAGCTCATTCCACTCTTTAAATATTTCCATGCAGATAGGTTTATCATGAATCCTTACCTGCACAAACACATTACACCTGCTGTTAAGGTCTTCTGCCAGCTTTTCACTTTTATGCTCTTTGGACAAGATAGACTCCATCTTCATCATCCAGGAAGTTACAAACACATAGTAGGACTGAACATCCCTGAGGAGAAGAGACAACAAAAACAGTCAGATTTTCAAATACAAACACGTGACCGACAAAATAAATATGACTGATTTTTGACCCCACTGACTTTGTCAGTGTCTGAGCTCTTTGCTGCAGGTAGGTGTCCCTTTGTGCCTTGATGCTCAGCAGACTCTTTTTATCCATTAGTTTAGCTGCAGCTGGAACCTTAGTGATGAGGAAAGTGTCAGGAAACCAGATGATGTTCGCGGTCAGAGTGACAGCTGGAACCTGGAGGAAGGGGAGGACACACAACATACATGAACAAGATGTTTCCACAGCTGCAAGATTTTAGCAAAATGAAGATACGGGTCCAAAAAAGAGGGGCAGGCCCAGAACACTGAACTGCTGTACCTTTTTACAGACATCTAGCAGTGCTTTGAAAAACTTTTTGTCAACACTCCTGAAGATGTGAAAGTGAAGCACAAAGAGACCACAGACGCTGGCATATTTATCCCTCTGGTCAATCTCTGAAGGTTCACCTGAAATAATGCAGACAGATAGTCAAAAATCAATCTAAAGTTGCAGGAAAAAAGCATAGTCAGTGAAACCAGTCAATCCTGAGAGGAGAAACTGACCAATTTTAGACTCAACATTGGTGAAGATGGTGCGAATATTGAAAGCGAACTCCTCGGCAAAGGCACTGTTTTTGGCAACAGCTACTCCTTCTCCAGGATCGTTGAATCTCTGCTCCACACAGGCCTGTCACACAGTTTTAATCAACATGAGGTTAATGACGCTCAGTGGACATAAAGCCTTTTTTCGGAAAACACTCAAACCTCAGAATAGGAATTCTGCAACAGAACAAACGGCTTGAAAGAAATCACCTGCAGTATCATGCCATCCAGCAGCTGTCCCTCCAGCTTGAGCAGGAGCTTCTCGAATGGTTTCAGCTTTTCTTCAGGAATGGAAAATTTTCCAGGGTTATGGTGAACAGATTTCAACAACCTACAACCAGAGGACACAATTACAAAAGTGTGTAAACATTTGAAGCTATCGTTTAACACGAGTACATCGGAATATATCATAAACAGCTACAGGGTTTCAAGAGCTGAAATTAGGTAAGAATGCAGAAGGTAAAATTACTCCATGTCAATTTCTACATTAAAGTGGTGTTTATAAACGTATATATTTAAATTATATTGAAAAATACATTTTTCTAGGATATGCTTATGCTTAAGTTAAAAAATACAGTACTAAAAGAGTAACTAGCAACTAGGATGCATGTTACTGAATTTTATTGGATCTTGCTTTGTTTCCTATAGAATTTTCACTTTGTAATCAATTACAAATTTGAGTTGTTTTGACACTTTTTGGCCATAAGACTGGTTTATTCCGTTTAATAAACTACAGAGAGCCATCTGTCACGGCCCCACTTATAATGGCTGTGTGTGGCATGTACGTATGTGTGTGTGTTTGTGTGTTTTTTTTAACCTTTTGTACATCTTCCAGTGGTCTTTTAGCGTGCCATGATTTTCCATGATCTCGTCAAGTGTCAGCAGGACCACTAACAGCTCCCCGAGGTGTTCGTACACTATCTGAAGATCCAAAGCAAAAACAGTAACAGTCAGAAAAATTGGGTGTCAGTGAGAATATAGTCACAAAACTTTAAAAAAAAAAAAAAAAAAGATTCAGTCTTGATATTCACACCTGGAAATGGACTCCTGATGACTCAATAATTTTTGTTGCAGCCCTAAGAGAGGAGAGGAGAAACAGAAACGCAGGCTGTAAGGCGCGGTTTTGTTGATGTGTGAACAACATGGGTACTTAAGCCAACATGGGTACTTAAGCCATTCCTACAAGAACAGTGCATTCACTGTGTGACCAGTCTGTTACTGGATCTTACTTGTTGCTGTTGTAGAGGGCAGCCAGCTGGTGAACAATGTTGACCACCACTTCATAACATCTTGACACAAAACAGGACAGTTCCTATCGAAAGGACATATAAACAAACCATCAGTGTTTTCAGAAATTCATTTTATCCAAAATTCTATTCATTTATTTTATTTATCATTCAAATGATTCATCGCTTACCTGGAGGAATGAGATGAATCTGCCCATTTGAATCTGGGACTCTCCTTCAACAACACTGGTGTCAGACACTGTAACACATATACAAAGAAAAAATATTCTACATTTTTATACTGTATTTTACATTATTTACAATTAATTGGGAATCAAAGTGTACCACTGAGGACAAACAAAGAATTTAAGTAAATAGTAATAGTTGACATATTACCTCCCTCTCCGTAGTACAATAAGCCATTGTAGAACTTGGTTTCTGCCTGTAAGGGAATATAAATTCAGGCCACAGAGTCAGAAACCGTATCCTACAGCACAACACAAACAAACAAGCGACATCAACATCTGTTTGAAGAGATGTTGCTTGAGGATTTTGACCTCCAGTAGTCCTATAGAGCCATTTTTCTGAGTCTATCCCTGTTTCGTTTATCTTAACTGCATATTAGTATATATAGCAAGCTGAATTGTGTTTGAAAAGAATTGTCTTTGCAGATGTTTCATGTGGAAGGTAATTCATTCATCACATTTATTAGACTTCAATAATACACACAATGTGTATTAAGAGTACTAAGAGTATTAAGAGTAACAGTGAATGTAAACATAACTTTTGTGAGTTTACAAGAAAAATCTACAGGGCCCCGTTAGGCAAGCGCGTGCAGATATGATGAAAAAGACAAATCCAACTAACCACACAATAGCGCAATACAGTGCCATGTTTTGACCACGCTTTACCTCATACTTGAGCTTCTTTACTTCGCTACAGACAGCAGCATAAACTGTGATGACTTTGTTCAGAACCTGCACAAAACACAAATTATGGTCACCATCAAGAAGAAAAGAGAAAAGTAATTTACTGATTCTGTTTGTCTTCATTTACCTTATTGTCTGTTTTGATTAACTCCAATAGGGATGACTGCTCATATGGGAGAAGCTAAAAAGAGAGTTGACAGTTGACAGGAAACAACTTACACAAGTTTAAGTTTTGTAAAACAATGTCAGTCTTGTCAGGCTGATGCTCACAGCCTTACAATTTTGGTTTTGTACCTTCAGGGCGATGGGGTCCAGAGTGAAATCCCACACATCCCCGATGGAGTCGTCCAGGGCCTCCTCGATACCCCTCAGCTGGGAGGTGTAGTCCTCCAGAAACTTGCTGTAGTTCTTCAGCTGGACCTCTGTGTGTATTTCTGTGTCGTGGACAGTTTGATCAGGGACACTTCAGCGAGGCTAACAACACATCAGTGCTGTCATAGTTAGTGAGCAGTTAACACTACCAAACCTATTGTTTTTGATAAAAATGCTGAGCGTGAACAGTTCAGCTTGTTTTTAATCGATTTCAATGCATGTCTTTAGGCCTACATATATTTTTCTGGAAAATCAATACACCTCCGTACTCAATCATTTTTACAAGGAGTGATACTAACTGCAGGAAAGCTGACACACTGTAAAAACACTACCATTGTCCCTTTTTGTTTGCTTAAATCTTGGGAAGTTGGCGTTATTGTCGCTGTCTCGCGGTTTTTATTGTGAACTGAATAACACAAGTGTCGTTAAGCTGTCAAACTGATCAGCTGTACGTGACTGATGGCGTCATTAAGGCTAGCTAACTTTGCCGTCCCTTTCCTTTTACCTTAATGTTACGACAGGTCTGGATACGCTGGGCGTTCAATGCACATAAAACAAATCAGCCATTATGAAAGGGGTCCTTTAGATGAGTATTTGCTTGCAATTACCAGTAACAGTTGCTCCACGCCAGCATATAGACCTAGCAGCTTGCTAGCAGCATATGCTAGCACCGAAAGCTAATGTAACGTTAGTTCAGTTTTAGCACGTCGCCATGTTTCAGTGCTCGTCAGGACTGGATGCTCTACTTACTCTGTGAACCGTCGTCAAAACGGTCAAATTCCCAGTCATGGGCGATAGTTTCTACCGCCATACTGCCAGCGTAGGTGAGCCAAAACACTACTGTTAACAAGTATAGCAACAAGGTCCCATGACGGGTCTCATGATTTTGTGAATGGTAGGCGGTGCTCATGGGAAATGGAGTCCAGAATCGATGTCATTAGCAAAGGCTGGATAGCTCTATCTGGATAGATAGATAGATAGATAGATAGATAGATAGAACACACTGCAACAACTAGGCAAGAGTCACAGGCCAACACTGGGCTGCTCTTGACAAAGAACTGTGAAATATGTGGATGCATCCTGCTTTCTGTCACATACTGTCTATAAATGCATACACTGGACATGGCAGTGAAGGTGGGAGTTATGCAGTGTGCAGTGGTAGTATTCAGAGCCATTACATGAGCATAACAACTTAAGCCAGACTGAAAAAAATACGTATACAAGTTAAAAAAACAAACAAACTTGCATGACAGGTTTCTGTAGGAAAAAGTTGTTGTCACTTGAAGTTGTTGGATCAGTGTAGTGGAGTAAAAAACGCAATATTTTGTCTGAGCTGTGGTGTAGTAAAAGTAAAAAGTGGCATGGCAAAAAAAACCCAACCAAACCTAAGTGAAGTGCCTCAAATTTGCCCTCATACATGACAAGAGTAAATGTCCTTAGTTACATTCCACCACTGGTGGTGGTGTGTGTGTGTGTGCATGTGTTTGAGGCGGTAGGTTAGGGTAATGTCACGCTGGAGACTCAGCACACCATTCAGAGGATGACAGAAGCCATGAGGACAAGTCACGGTTAGCGGTGGAGTGTGAGAACAGATGCCTCTTCTTCTCCTTCCACACTGAGGGTGAGGCCCTTTTTTATTCTGCTGTTCTACTACCTTTCTGTCAGCCAAATGTTGCTCAGACTAAAAAATGGTACATATATGTACATTCAATACTGTATATATAGATTAGACACATTGTAGCAGTGTTTGTGTGAGCAGAGATGCTAGAGAGAGACCGTGGCACCAGAAAAAAAAGCTAAGCATTGCAAATTAATTTGACATGAAGATTAAAACTTTCTCTCAAGTTCTAATTTTGTCCTCAGCCCTTTCTACTTGGAGACGACTGATCTGTAGAAATCCTTTCAATACAGTGTTTATCTGATGCACTGTGCATTGCTTTAGAATCTCATGTGCATCTGCAGATCAGTGGGTCCAGCAGTTATAAATAATTTTGGACACTTTGGTCTTTAAGGTTTAAAAGTTGCTTGAATTTATCATAATGAATGCTTTACATAGTAATATGTTGTTCTAAATGACCAAAACGTATGTTAAACTATAGTTTACATGAACCTAAGTCACCATTCCTTAGGATAAAGCATATTATTTAAACTATTTCTGCTGCATTGATGCACAGTTTACAGCGACTATAGGCTGACATTTTTTACAGATTGTCCAAAAACATACTTTATTGTTTTTTTTACAATTCCTTGCTCATAACTCAACTCAATTCAGCTGTTTAGTACCCAGTCATCTACTAGGAATTTCAAATAAAGTGCATTGTCTCTGTGTGGTCAGACAACACAGCCTCACTGTTGCAGTTGGGAATCAGGCATGAAGAATGATAATGCTTGCAATCTGCCCCATCAGATGACTCTGAAACAGCCTTATTCAACAGCCAAGCTTTCTACATGCCAAAGCTGCACACTTGACTTTTCATGCAAGTTAAATATGCAATATAATATCTCAGGTCTTGTTTGCATGATGCACAATGATATATCTAACTTCTCAGCTTTGTGCATCTAACTCTTATTTATTGCTACTATACGCTGTTTTATAACCACTTAATTGTTTTAAAATTTTTGATACTGTTGATCTTCATTTCAGGTGAACTCTTTCTGACCAGGTACTACTGTTACTCAGGAGCCAGAGCAGCAGGGATACTATCTTGCCAAAACCCAACTTTATGCCATGGTTGTCCCAGAGTTACAAGAGGAGCAGGTGCCCCCAAGTAGCTCTGTGGGCAGAGGCAGCAGCCGACCACACAGTTCCAACCTGTTGTTATCTCAACACTCTGAAGGTCCACAAAATTTAAGCTCTAATGGGAATACTTCACCAGCCAACATCAGTATCCATTATGAGCCACGGGAGTACACTGAGACAGACTTTCTGCTCCCAAATAAACTCTACAGTAGATCAAGGGTCAGCAGATCTGTGAGAGAAAAGGATGCAGATGGCTCCGGCGCACCTGCTGAGACAATCTGCTCCATGGTGCTTCAGATCCTGGTGCCATTTCTGCTGGCTGGACTCGGGACAGTCTCTGCAGGGATGCTGCTCGATGTGGTTCAGGTGAGAAATCAAAAGAGAACCAAGGAGGGCAACGAAATGGTTCAGAATTTAGATGATTGTCATTTCTTGTCTTTCCAAAGGCCTGCAAGCCACAGATGAAGAGAGTTAAAACAGGTGAAGAGGGGAGAAAGGGGAAACTTGAAACAAGACAAAAATAAATTTGTTGATGTGGGAGAGTTAGGAGTTTAGTGTTTGGAAACAGAGAGAAAGGACTGCTGGCATTTTGTTTGTGCAGACTCAGGTTTGGCCCTACTGAGAAAAGTTATTGAAGATTCTAAAATAAACCAAGCAAAACTAATTTGAATCTCAAAGAACGCTGCGTTTACTTGAAGTGAACATCACCTTACAAATAAAGATGATTCATTGTGTGCTTGGGGTGGTGACTGTGGTTTGTTGTTTCTATCAACTTTATGACAGTTTTTTTGCTCCGTGTGTTTTCATGGCAGAACTGGGACGTGTTCCAGGAAATCACAGAGCTCTTCATCCTGGTCCCTGCAGTATTAGGCATGAAGGGAAACCTGGAGATGACTCTGGCCTCTAGACTCTCGACTGCTGTGAGTTTGTGCATGTTAACACAGTAAAATCACACACACAGACAGACAGACGCATGTGTATTATGATGTACACAAAAAAACTGCCACTTACAAAGATCTACCATGAGGCACAAGTGAGATGTGTTTAGAGTTGGAGAGAAAGTGAATAATACATTAATTGATGGTCAGAGTAATTACAACCTCTTTCTCCAAATTATATTTTTGCCTTCTTGCGTCATGGGTTTTCTGTCCTTGTGTGAAAGTCCTCACAGACCTGTGAAGACCACAGGAGCAGCAGATCAACTTACAGTACAATATCCTGCTGGACAAATTAATGCTCACAATAGCCCAGTGATTAAGATAATGTGAGAGAGCATAACTATGAAATACTCATCATTATTATCAGATATTAACATGAAAAGGTCTAATATATCTTCCTTTATGGAGAAATGGATGGCGTGCCAAAGCTAACACACATCAATGAGCCACACTTAAAATATAGAATAACACTAGTCACTGTTTTTATGGGGTCATGGTATGAGTTAATGTAAATATTGTTGTTAGGTGAATGCAGGAAAAATGGAAGCTGGCAGAGAAAAATGGATGTTGATCATCGGGAACCTTGCACTCAAACAGGTATGTTGTTTTCATGTGTTTATCTGCATAATATGACTGCAATCTACCAAGGCCTGTGAATTGTATTATTGTACAGCTACAAGCCACAGTGCTCGGCCTGCTGGCATCTTTAATGGCAACTCTGTTGGGCTGGATGGCAGAGGGAAAGATGCCCTTTGGTCACGTAGTGCTCCTGTGTTCAACCAGTGTTTCTACTGCCTTCATGGCCTCACTTCTGCAAGGTAACAACACAACCTTGAAACAGTGTCCTCAACCTTTCCTCCAAGAGTAAGATTGGAAAGGTGCCCTGCAAGTCTACACACATCGTTACATCTATTCAAACCTTTTTGATGTGCCAGTTCCTCCCTCTGTGCTTCACCCACAACCTTGGGAATCTTCGTTAAATTTAATTAGCTATAACTTATGCATCATACATTTACAGGAGCTAACCCCCTGTGTTCCTGATTAATTCTTTCTTTTTAAGCCCCTCAAAAATATTATTTGTCCTATTTTCTGAACAAAGACTCCCATCAAAAGATGTACTGTACCTTTTTATGTTAAGTTCAAAGAGATTGACTGTGACGGCACATCTGAAGCTTAGATTCCGTGTCTGTAACCCTCTCTAGGTATTATTATGGTGGGAGTGATCATTGGCTCCAAGCGGTTGGGAATCAACCCTGACAATGTGGCCACACCCATGGCGGCCAGCTTTGGGGACCTCATCACTCTTGCCTTGCTGGCCTGCATCAGTCAGTGGTTCTACTCCTTCATGGGTAAAGAAAGATCAGGATTACAATGCACTCTGGTTGTGTGATTCCCACTTTTGGCCAACAGATGGTACTTGTGATCCTGAACCTTAGTTGAAAATAAAGGTATAAATAATGCCTTTATGTCTTGACAGAGCTGTATCCTTATGTGCTGTACCTGGTGGATCTGTTGTTTTTGTGCCTGATTCCTCTTTGGGTGGTTATCGCCTCCAAACATCCAGCCAGTCATATGCTGCTCCGTACAGGCTGGGAACCAATCATTACAGCAATGGTTATCAGCAGGTACTCACCCCAGTCTTGTTACTGACTTTGTCAAAAGCTTGTTAGCAGTTACATTTCTACCTTGCCACTGAGATTTAAATTTAACACACGTCATTGCCCTTTCATCAACGTTGAGGACTAATTTCACAAAGAAAAATTTGTATTTGTATTTTTCTGTGAAGACCAGAAAATAAGGGCCACTTCAGCAAAAATATAAACAAAGCCAAAGGGCTGCACACTTACCTGATCTTTGTTGCATTTATTTTAATAAAAGGTTACACCTCGAACAGAAAGTTAGAAAAACTCTCTTTTTACTTTCTCTTTTCATCAAGACAGTACACTTTTTTATAAACGTTCTCCTGTTTTGTCGAGTTTGTTAATGTGCTGCGGTTAGAGAACAGCAACAAAGAGCTTCTAAAAACATGTTTTTGTTTGTCCTCCTTTTAGTATTGGAGGACTGATTCTGGACAAGACTGTGTCGGATCCAAATCTGGCAGGAATCTTAGTTTATGCTCCAGTCATTAATGGTGAGTTGGTGGATATTATAAGTCTAGGTGTAGAGGAGAAAATAGTTATTCAACTGGATCTGTGTTTTGAGGAGTACGGATGTCATGCTGATTTATCTGTGGTTGGCGCACTAACAGGATCTTTATTATAGGGCATACGGATATGCTATGCTGTTTTAACCGTGGCTAGCATACAAACAGGCCTATAAATCAGTGTATCAGTGACAGCAATTAGTGAACCTGGGCGGCTAGACTATACTGACTTATCTGTAGTCAGCATATCAGCGGGCAGGTGCTTGGGTGCCTGACTGTGGGCTGTGAGCCAGAACTACTATCTGGGTACTGTGTGCAAGGACAACCAACCGTGGGTAACTGGCCTGCATGCCAACCTATTAAGAAAGCAAGGACACACACACACACGCCCAGGAGACATAACCCACACACCCATGTATGTTGAAGTACACCTTATATATGAAAGCTTGTAGAATGTATTACAGACCCTCCATTGTGTAACCGCATTAATCTATATTATCTTTTTAAAAAATACATGAGAGCCCCTTTGAAGATAATGGAGACAGCAGGGAGTAACACAAGGGGCTCAACTTTGAGGATATATGACACCACCAGATCTGGCCAAGACCTGGTCTTCAAATCTTTTACACAACACAGGTCAGGGCCAGATTATAAGCCAGGCCTCTTCAATAACACTGAAACACAAACATCTCTGAATCAGTTTATTCTTAAAAAAAAGAAATGAAATCAACTTTCTTCTGCTTATTTTATTTGTTTTTCTTTCATAATCAGGTATCGGGGGAAACCTTGTTTCTATACAGTCTAGTCGTATTTCTACCAATCTGCATTTGAATTACTCACCTGGAGAGGTGCCTGAAGACCGTAAGAGCTGCTACAGCCCTGGTCGCATTTTCTGTGGTACAGGTAAATATAAAAAGGTCAAAATATATAAACAAAGGAGGCCTTTTGCCCTCACACTTAAGGCACAAACACACACACAATCTGATGTTCAGCTTTTTCATGGCAGGAGCAAACCATCGATCTGCTCAGATTCTGCTTCTTTTGATCATCCCTGGTCAGCTTGTCTTCTTATACACTATTCACCTGATGAAAGGAGGCCACACTTTGCCTAGTCCTCTCTTAACTGTCGCCTTCGTATCTGCTTCCCTGATTCAGGTGAGTCAGACGTGTGTTGATTTATCTTCTGCATACTTCATTGCTGCCTTTTACAACTTCAACCATGTTTGCCTTTTAGGTCTTTTCCCTGCTGTGCATAGCTGACTACATGGTCAACTGTCTATGGCGACGGGGTAAAGACCCCGACAGTTACTCAATACCCTACCTCACAGCCCTTGGAGATCTATTAGGGACGGCTCTCCTTTCTCTTGCCTTTCTCATGCTGTGGTGCATTGGAGACTCGGGGAGTGTATAGGTTCAAGATGAGAAACATCTTGCAGAGGAACAAATACAACAAAACATCCATTAAAACAGTAAAATAATAAATATTAGTTTGAATAATAGAATACTCATCATCAAAAGCAGTCATGCATTTATTTACATTCTGTTTTACCTTTGTTATCATTATCCAACTAGTAGTCACGCATTTACAACTTTTAATATTACAGAGCATAAAGGTTGTACAACCGAGTGCACTAAATTGTAAAGTAGTGCAGTAGGGCCAAAACTTTTTTCTCTGTTGTTTTTAGAATTTTTTGGACCATGAATGGAGGGAAATAAAAGTCCAGTATGTATGTGTCTGTCTTGGTAATTATATCTGGTTAATTTTGTAAATTTTAAAAAGGAATTTATGTATCTCGGTTAAATTTCCAATGGGCATACAGAATATTCTTTAAGGTATGTGCCGTACCTTAACAACATCGTACAATAACATCACTGGATATGCCAGTTGCTAATAATTCACAGAGCACATCCATCCTTGTGGTGCTTTTTGAGGGACAAATGTTGTACATGAATTAAATTCAAAGTCAAATGTAAATACAGTATTTAAAGTATCTAAACAAGTGATCAGAGTCATCTGACTTTAAGCACTTTATTACAAGATAAATCACTCACAATTAAAGTGTGCCTTAGCACGCAAACAGTCACACTGAACACTGTTCGGCTGAGCAGGGACGCTTTGATACATAGATTATTAGAGAGTATAGGGACCACTTTCTGCCAAAACTTGATGGATGAGCTGAAGGTCATAGGTCACGGGATGCGTTGAGGTCAACTAGGGGGCAGGGGTGTTAATGACTTCCGTATAATGACTTCCGTCATTCCGTGTTAATGACTTCCAAAGTGCAGATGCATCTGTGTAGAGAGAGGAAAGGAGAGAAGAGTGTTTTTATTGTCTTTAATGCTGTAAGTGGTACGAAGAATGTTTGTTATGGAGCAGGGTGAGGTCTCAGGGGTGTGAAGGACTTCCATATAGCAGAGCTGGGGTAATGCAAGGAAGCATCTGTGGTACTTACTGACTCTTTACTTTAGACACCAAACACACACAGACACGTGCAGACCCTTGATGGCCTTTGGTGATGTTGACCAGGGTCGCCTCGTGCATCTTCATTTACTGTGTGTGAAGAACATGTATTGAGCCGACGTTAGAGTTACTGCCTTGCCCGGGTCAAAACAGCAAACAGGATAACTAACCGGACGTTAGAGTTTCAGCCGTGCTGGGGGGGAGAAAAATAAAAAAGGCTGACCGGTAATACTGAGGGAAAACCAAAAGAGGATTGCACAAGCCAACGAAACAATGAAACGTACAAACCAAAACACACAGACATACACACACACACACACACACAGAGGCACGTGCAGACGCTTGATGGCCTTTGGTGATGTTGACCAGTGGCTTCATCCACACACTGCAGATTGATCTGAGAGAATCTTTGTGGGGTCGAGGAACATGTCCCCAGACCGCACAAGTTAGCAAAGTGGAGATGCATCTGTTTGGAGAGAGGAAAGGAGAGAAGAGAGTTTTTATTGTCTTTAATGCTGTACGTGGTACGAAGAATGTTTGTTACAGAGCAGGGTGAGGTCTCAGGGATGTGAAGGACTTCCATATAGCAGAGCGGGGGTAATGCAAGGAAGCATCTGTGGTACTTACTGACTCTTTCTCGTGCATCTTCGTTTACTGTGTGTGAAGAACATGTATTGAGCCGACGTTAGAGTTACTGCCTTGCCCGGGTCAAAACGGCAAACAGGATAACTAAACAGATGTTAGATTTTAGGCCGTGCTGGGGGGAGAAGTAAGAGAAGAAATGCATTCTAACCAACCAAAAAAGTGGATAGGGGCTGAAATGAATATAAACTGGCATGAGACGAGCAAACTTACTGAGTCCTGCATGTGCAACGAACAGTGAACGCTCCTTGACAACATCGCTCAGCAGATCTTAACGCGATGAAGAATGAAGACTGGCCACGGTAAAATGTGACACACTTGATGCAATGATGGCATTTGCTTTTACTTATACTTTAATACAAAGCGATCGTGTCTTCTAGAAATTCAGGTTTTCGCAGAGATCCGCCCTCCTCCAGAGAAGACATTATTCCCATGTCTGTGTAAGTACATCTTTGATTGATTTATTTTTTTAACCGTTACTTGTTTTATACCGCTAGCATTTGGATTTTAAAAAAAAAATCTCTGGATACAAACATGGCAAAAACATGAGCTCTAACTTAACAATGCAGCAACAGAGAACAAAGGCAATGGCATAACTTAAATAGACAGGGGAGGGCAGCAAAACGAGACACAGGTGAAATCAATGGACTAATCAAGGTAAGGAAACAAGTAGACAAAAACACACAAGGGAAAAACTTTTCAAAATAAAACAGGAAATAACAAAAGAAGAAGAACCCCCCCCCCTCAAGGGACAGATCCCAGATGTCCCTATAAATCAAAAGCAAGTCCATGAAGCAGGGTAGGTGGAGGGGGTCAGGAGAGGGGACTGACAGTCCAGAAAAATCAGGGGGTCAGACTGTAACGTGGAGCAATGACTGAAGCTGAATTGGTCCGGAGGCCGGGCCAGAGGGCGACGGCGGAGAAAGAGCATCTCCGGAGGCCGGGCAGGAGGGTGACGACGAGGACAAGACTCCTCGGGAGGTCAGCCAGGAGGACGGCAGCGAAGACTTAACCTCTCTGGAGGTGCTGACCGGGCACGGGGAGCGCTAAGGGCACTGGGAGCAAGGGGAGCACTAGGGATACATGGGGCACTGGGAGCAAGGGGAGCACTAGGGATACATGGAACACTGGGAGCAAGGGGAGCACTAGGGACACATGGAACACTGGGAGCACTAGGGACACGTAGGGACACTGGGAGCACTAGGGACACTGGGAGCACTAGGAACACTGGGAGTACTAGGAACACTAGGGGCACTTGGAGCACTAGGGACATTAGGGGCTCTGGAAACACTAGAGGCAAGCAAGCAAGACCCAGACGCAGGCAGGGACAAGGATGCAAAAGATCTTTTAAACAGTTTATTTTATGGGCTAGGCTTACGCGTGGTCAAAGCAGGCAGGGTCAAAAACCAAGGTAGTCAGTCCAAACAAGGCGTGGGAAGTAAAAATCCAAAAACTAGTGATGGGACGAGCAACACTGGTGCGTTTCAAGAGTGAAACCCGTATTGGTGTGTGTATCGCTTTAAGAAAAAATCATGTGACTGATACAGGAAGTGTGTCGTTTGAATGTGCCGCGCCAAATTGTGTTTATAAGGAAACAAACTGTATTGACATGTATTGTTGTGGATTTGTTGGAGATGAAACTGTGTTTGCTGTTGCTGTGTCTGTTGGATTTTTGCTTGCCCTCACCTTGTTCAACTTGTGACGTCATGGATCGTTCCAATAAGAAGAAGTTTTCCCCAGTCTGGAATCATTTTGATCTTTTGACGGCAAATAAGGTAAATCTTTTTCTCCTTTGGGCATTGTTTCTGTTAGTTTTTTTATGGAAATATGTGTCTATTCTTTTCTGTAAGAGGTTTGAATTGTTTTCAGATAAATTAACTTTTTATTTTATTGAAGGTGAAGTGTCGGCTCTGCTCCACAGAGCTATCTTACATCAATAAGAGCACTTCATCAATGCTGAGGCATTATAGAGCCCGGCATGGCAATGAAGAACTGGCAGATACTCGTGTGAGTACCCCAGGTATGTTGTAATTCTCACAAAAAATTTGAATTTTCAAAAATAGTTTATTACACACAAAAGGCTTTGTGTGACTCTAATATTGTTTGTAAAAATTACAGTCCTTTAACAAGCTTTAAACAAAATATTTCCTTTTGGCTTGCAGTTCCTAACAAGCAAGCAGTGGATGAGGCAGTGGTGAACATGATCATCAAAGACTGGCAGCCACTCACCATTGTTGAAAATGAGGGATTTAAGGAGCTCCTGAAGCTTATTGCACCCTCATATGTTCTACCAAGCAGGAAGGTATGTTTAAGAAATGTATGGTTGAATCAATTAATGAGTACTGTCATTTCATATATGTATATATATTCATAATGTATTACAGTATTTGTATGGTTATTTTTAGACCATCAAGGACTTGGTGAGCCAGAAATATCAGGAGGAAAAGGAGACAACAAAAAAGGACCTCCAGAGCGTTGTTGCTGTTAGTTTAACAGCTGATATGTGGACGTCCATTAATATGGAGGCATATCTTGCTGTTACTTGCCACTATGTGGACAAAGAAAGCCATGAACTCCGTTCATCAGTCTTGGGAGTGCAGCATTTTCCTCAGAAACACACTGCAGAAAACATGGCCACGGTTAAAAGGAGCCTCATGGAGGAGTGGGGCATAGCGGGCAAGGTCAGGTGTCTTGTCACTGATGCAGCAGCAAACATGATTTCATGTGCTCGAATGCTGCAAATACGGCAAACCATTTGTATTGCCCATTCCATGAATTTAATTGTAAAAAAAAATCATGTGATCAAATAACAACACTAACAGAAATACGCAACAAAACACAGCAAATTGTGACATACTTTCGATCAAGCACCACAGCCAAAGAAAAGCTCACTCAAATGCAGCAACAGCTGGGAACACCATTCCATAAATTAATAAATGAGGATATGATGGAATAGCACCTACCACATGCTGGAAAGAATGACTGAGCAGAAGGAGGCAGTCTGGGTGTCAATGGCCTCATTAAAAACTGATATCACTCCACTGACTCCTGAAGAATTTGAAATCATTGAAGAAATGCTCAGGGTGCTCGCTCCTTTTAACCAAGCCACAATAGAACTCTCTGAGGAAAAACAAGTCTCAGGGTCAAAGGTTATTCCATTGATGAGAATGATCCACATTGAGCTTCAGCATCAAGCCTCAACAGTGACACAAACAGCTGCTCAACAGCTGGCTGAAAATCTGAGAAAGCGGCTAACTGAGTCTATCTGCAACATGGAATCGCTCAGTGTGATGACACTGGCAACACTGTTGGACCCCAGGTTTAAAACAGTTGGCTTCTTTAGTCCACTAAAAGCAACTGAAGCTGTCAAGAGACTGAAGTCGGAGTGTGCTGCTGAAATGAGGAGCCATGAGCCTGACCCAGCAAAAGAAGAGCCTAGCTCTTCACATGGATCAGAACCCAGTTCAGGTATGAAAACACATTTTGTTTGTGTTTATTTGTATATTTCTGTTGAAGTTTGTCATGTGATAATAAACTAACAACTAACAAAGATTTATTTCTAAAATACTTTTTTAGGGCCCAATCTCTGGAAACCTCTTGATATGGAGGCTGAGGAGAACAACATGAACTCAAATACTACAGCCGATTCCATAATTGAAGTCCAACGCTACCTGGCCGAAACCAACACACCCAGAACACAAGACCACAGAACACAGACCCGTTACAATACTGGAAAAATAACCAGAAAACATATCCACACCTTTATCAACTCGCACTTAAATTTTTATGCACACCATCTTCATCTGTACCCTGTGAAAGAGTTTTTTCTAAGGCAGGGGAACTGGTGTCTAAGAAGAGAAATCGCCTTGGAGCAAAGACACTACAAAAACTTTTGTTCCTCAATAAAAATGTATGAATGAATCCATTTTTAGTCTGGTATTTCGTATGATTGAACACTTAAGTTAAAAAAATTCCATACATAATTTAAAAATTTGAACTCTGAATTTTATTATAGACAAATTTGCTATATTTTACATACCAACTCATTTTAGCATTTACACAAACAAGGTTTTAAGCAAATTTTACACTCTTCTCATAAACAACTTAACTCAGCAAACAAATTGAGCAAATGAAATTACACAATGATGAGATCATATTTTAAGTAAACGACTAGCAATTAAATAAAGATTAAATATTATTTCACAGGCTGATGTTGGGTTTGCAGCATGTAAGCTTTTCCATCTGATTTTCATTTTGTTTACCTGCAATGATTTTAGAACTACTGCAGAGGTCACTATTGAGTGACCAACACGGTGTCAATACAGTGCCGACACAGTTTGGGTAATGTGTCAATACACTCCTTGAGGTATCATCATCCCATCACTACCAAAAACCAAAAATGCAAAACTAGAAATCCAAACTCAAAATGATCTCAAGGGAAAAGACATGGAAACATAGCAGGAACATGAGCTCTAACTTAATGCAGCAACAGAGAACAAAGGCAATGGCATAACTTAAATAGACAGGGGAGGGCAGCAAAACGAGACACAGGTGAAATCAATGGACTAATCAAGGTAAGGAAACAAGTAGACAAAAACACACAAGGGAAAAACTTTTCAAAATAAAACAGGAAACAACAAAAGAAGAAGAACTCAACATCAAAACCCTGACACTTCTCTTCTATCGCCACGTAGCATCTGGCGATCTCTCTCCAAACCACAAGTATCAATACCAAAATTTCAAAAAATTTATTCGTCAATGATTCTAAACCCTGGATTGCACGAGTGATGGAGCCATCTGAAGCAGTGTTATTCAGAATGAAAATGCAACAAGAAGACCTAAACATTTTGCATACTCCTTTCAGCGGGGAGCATCAAGAGTCATTCTGTTTTCCCACGTCATCAAACTAGTAGAAGCTACTTGCTCAGCTATCCCTCATACTGTCTCTAGTATGATTAATTAACCTCTACTGATTATAAAAGATGTAATTGATCCAATCAACATTCTGGTTAACAGTAACCCACCATGACAAGTAAGACTCAAACCCTGCTGCTATCTGGTTTCTGGCTTTAAACTCATCCGGCACACCTCTTGAGACCCCTGTTACATTCATGTAAACCCCATCATCAATGGAACCTGGCACTGCACTCCCAGATCTTTCTGCTGTTCTTTCAGAACTGGCAGGGAGTCGGCAGCTGCAGGGAGCAACACAAAAAGCATTACCAGTTGCACCATAGCACATGTACCAATCCAGTCAGCAGGCAAAAATGCAACTAAGAACATCACCACTGCAAAATCACCACACATCTACCCGTGGTGTCTGGTGTAAGGAGAATGAAGAGGCAGTAGCTCTCCTTCCTGTTAAAACAGCATCAGTAACATCAACATTAGCATTGTCATGGTACCAGGTTAACTGTCCCACAGAATCAGTAATTTTAATCATTATAACATTAGCATTAGCATGTAGGGCGCTATCAGGTGTAATAATAACTTTTATTATTTCAATTTAAATTTTCCTTTTGGATCATAACCAGTTACACCTACACTCAGAACATAAGGCCTGCCATCTGCAGGTCTCGGATCAGTCAAAGTCAGATATATTTATTGCATTCATTTTGTTCACAGGTGGCTGTATGGGACCCTTCATAATTGTTCAATTCAGACCATGGGTTCCATACACACATACTTATCTGCGCTAGATAATTTGTGCTCGTACTGACGGCTCAAACACTTGACAACAGAGCAGAATCAAAGACTGCAGTTTCAGTTTTCCCTTCTTCGAATCTCAGCACAACTTCAAAGTGACCTGGGACACAAAATGACAACGCAGCAAAGAACACTAGAGTGACCACTCCCAGAACTGTTGTACCGGGCCTATACAGGCCATCGGCCAGCTCAGGAGTCATCCCCTTCAGATTTACCACTACAATGTGTCAAACATCTCCCAGCTATGTTACTACAGTAGTTACGTTTTACCATTACATTTGTTCAATTCAATGAAATCCAGGTGTAAGTACTCAAATCAAAAATTTGAAAATGAAAATTTTTAAAGTAAGATTTTAATGTTACTTTGTTACAAAACCCATACATTTACACAGTGTTTCTGAGCATATGTAGTATAAAATACTTTGTTTACCTGCTCATACACCCCTCCTGTTGAGACATGGGATAACCCATGACTCACAACAGCAGCATATCTAAACAAAGATTTTGGTAAAACACCTTCCCTCTTGGCTTATGTGATAGCCCAAATATTTAAGTTTCCCCGACACAGCTGCAGCTTGCTCTTACTAACCTTGTGACCTTGCACTGCCAGAAACCTCAACACCACAATAGAATCTGCAGTCTGCCTCTGTTCTGGAACACAGCAAAATATCATCAACGTACAACACGATTAAACTTTTGCACAGGGGATCAAATTTCTCTAAGTAAGCAGCATCTCTGTGGAGAAGATAGACCAGGCTTTCTGTGTAACCTTGTGACAGTCTAGTGAATGTGTACCCCTTTTTTTCCTGAAAAGTGAATGCAAACAATAATCAGTGTCTTGGTTTTCTCTCTGATAAATGTACTGCCTTTACAGGACATGTAATACCACAAGTAGGTTTTCCCCACTCTCATCTTAACATTATAAAAGACCTTGTCCCCAGCTATTACCCCTCTGGTCCCAGAAGAGATTTTTCAACTTAATTTTACTACCTCCATTTTTGAAAAAACATTCTTCAAATCGTTTATTGGGACCTAGCATGTATCTTAAACACATGGTTACATGCATTTCATCTTTGGCTTGGAAATCCAACTGATTTCTTTGAACTCTCAATTTTGTCAATGCAAACAGTTGTTTTGTTACTGCTGTAGGAAGTTTTGTGGTCAAATCAAACTTGTAGTAATAAGAGGGATCTGTTTGTGACGTAGCTACAAACAGTTCTACCTCCCTAGCAGATTTATCGGACAATGTTGTGAAACCAAGATGCAAGCTTTACAACTGAGTTTCTCCGTCTTTCAAAATTAATTTTTCAATCAAATTTCCAACTGCCAAATGTCCTGTTGTTGTCTTTGCTCCTACAGTTTTGTCTGATACTTTAAAATTTCCTGGTAAATCTTCAGCTTTGATGACAGCTCTGCACGCTCCAGAATCACACAGAGACATCACCAGATTACCAGTTAAAGACAACACAACTGTTGGTTTTTGTTCTATTTAACACAACAGCATTACTTCTTCAAAATTAAGACTCTAGCTTCTTCCTTATCCTCAGACTCATCCTCACTGTTATCTCCCTGTTCAGTGTATGTGTGCTTTGCGTGTGTGTGTTTTGTCTGACCTGCTTTCTGCAGTCAGCGATTCACCGGTTTGTCATGTGGATTCACCAGTTGGGTGAAAAGTCTGTTGCTGATGTCCTCCCCTGCCTCTCCTCCGACCACAGTATTGTTGAGCCTTGTTGGGACAAACTCGAGCCCAATGTTTGTTTGATCCACAGATGAAACATCCATCTTCTCTCTGAGCTCCGCTTCCTCCGCCCCCTCCTCTCCGTCCTCCTCGCTCTCCTCAAAAGAATGCATCACACAACTCATCACTATACATTTCATCATTATTAATCATCTTATCAACCATTTTGATGGGTTTCTTCTTCACCCCATTCCTTTCAGCATGAACTGTACAGTCCTTCACCTTTTGCAGATTTTCAGTTTCTCAGCCGACAAGATGTTTTCTAACATGATGACTGAGAACAGGTTTGAGTCCGCTTAAGAACTCTTTTTTTTTCAGTTGTTCAGAGTAGTGTAGTACACCCTCTGTAGCTTTAACAACATCTTTTTGTGTCTATGCTCTGTGTACATATTTTTAATGTACACAGAGTTTTAATAATTAATAATTTAATTTAGCATTTTAATCATTGGATATTGTTCAACAGAAGTAGTAACAGAAGGGCTGTATACTTTACCACTTCTAGTGACTCCAGTCGTCCTTGGAGCGTCTGTCTTTACTGGTATGCTGGCATCATTATTTAAGTTTCCACAGGAGGAGGCAGATACTGAGGTGGGAGAATCGGGCAGAGTGGTGTGGGGGCAGGAGAGGTGGAGGCTGCAGGAGGACTGTGTGGCTCCGGTTGAGACTCGTAGGGAGGCAGAGGATTTTCATCAGGCTGATTCATCAGGCTGAGGGGGGGTTTTGAGGACCCTCTGGTCTTGTCGTTTGTCTCCTGTAACAGATCTCATTATCTTTGTTAGTCAAGTATACTTTTGTCTCTTTACTATCCCTGTTCTTCTCCTCAGCTTCATCTCTTCTCTGTCTTACTTTTTCTCTTTGCTCTTTTTTCTTCTTTCTGAATGTTATCAACTACCAATTAATTGCAATTGCTTACATCTTATTTCCCTGAAAACTTGAACTCACTTTTCCAATCTATCAGAAATGTACACGTTTTTATCAAAATCTGCCTGCCTATAACATAATCAATTTGCTCAAGCAGACATGGTGCCCCAAATCCATATTCCTTTGTGATCTTTCTCCTAACTTTCCCCCTTGCAACATGAGCTAACCCATGTGCCTCCTGAATCATTAGACCTAGCAGATCTGGAGGAGCTATTATCAGCCCCTCATGATTTCTCCAAAGACCCGTAGAATCTTGGGTGGCACCTCTGTCTATCCACAACTGTTTATCCATCTCAGGAGCAGCTTCCTGCATTGAAATCACATCCCTGAGTGTGATTTTATCCTCCAAATCCACTTCATGAGTGACCAGAAAAACTTTGCCCACTTTATCTGCTCCTGTGACTGCTTTTGCCGCTTCATCAGCTGCTTTATCTGCTCAAGGAAAGGGTTTTGTTGTTGAGATGTGTTTAGATTATGTTTTAATCCTAAAACATAATCTAAACACATAACACTAGAATAGTGGCCACATTTCTAAAACTACTTATTCGAGCTCCAAACACACACACACACACACACACACACACACACACACAGACACACAATTTCAACATGCAGCACTGGAGTCTCTCCTAACAGAGAGACAGAGGCACTAACATTAACTCGCAAACACACAATAGAACAAAATAAAGAACAAAAACACAACCAGCAGTCTATCCTAAAGTCGACCCTAATTAAGCATGCTTTCCTGCCACTTCCTTATCTCTTTTTAATCTAAATTTATGCTACCTTTGAAGTGTAGAGTATTTGACGAAACAGCATCAGACGTAGCTCGTCAGCCAACATCAGAGTGGGCATTTACATTCAAATATTTCCTCTACACTTCCAGTTACTATAACTGACCCGAAACTCACCTAGTGATATTTTCAGGATTTTAGGCCCATGTAAGACCGCCTCCCAGAGGGCTTTTATCCGAATTTGCGGCTTCCTTTAACTCTTATTCTCTCTGTTTCTTCATTCCTATTTCACTTTTTATTCTCAACTCTTATCTCCTCATTTCTCTTTATTCCCTTATTCACTTACTTCACTTCAACTTCATATCTATCTTTTTCCCCTTTACTTTCTTTCCTTGTCTTTCCTTGTTGCCCGCAACGCAGTAAAACAAGGAGAGCAAAAAAATTTAAAACGGAGCTTGACCCGCAAACATCAACACAGCATAGCACACATTCACCCACACAGAATCTTTCGGTGTGACCACAAAGACAAATACAGCCAGAGACAGCTCCAATCAAGCCTCATCCCCTCAAACAATGTAGGAAGTGAGATGAGAGGAGGAGAGCAGGGTTGCGTCCAGCTGCGCCACAGCCACAGACACGTCCTGATGTTCGTGATGCCAAATTTTGTCGTTAATTGAATGGTGATGCAGTTGAAGATGTTTGAAGGAAAACTCCGCCGACATTGTCTTGCTTGTATATAAAAAAAAAGTTTATTACTGAAAGTACAGCATCAAAAACAGGTACAATGAAAACCTGGAGAACCTCCGGGGGCCAGATGGGAAGTCTGTCGATTTGCTCTTAGAGCTTGCTTTATATATGCACCTTGTTTACCAGAAAAGCTAAGGTAATACATCTGGCAATACTTAAGCAGGAAGCTTTGTATATCCTCCTGACTACCAGTAGTTCAAATATGTCCTCTGTGGAGGACATTTTTAAACCTGAATATCTCCCACCCACTTTATACTACTGAATTAACTCCTTTTGGTATCTACAGAGGACATTTAGGGCTTTTCAATGATACCAAATGTGAAGGGATGCGGCTTTGGTACCTTACAAAGATTGGGGAATTTTAAAAAAAATGTATTGGACAATATTTTTTTCCTGGTAGTCAGGAGGATATAACAGAAAACCCTAGGGAAGATAAGAGAAATAAATAGCAAGGGGAACCTCGCTTTTAGACAATAACCTTTAACCCTGGGCCCCTTACTCTGACAATCTCACAGGCACCAGATATCCTCTAAAAACACCAGAAGTGAAAAACACCAGCTGGAACCCATGGATGAAGCAAAAACACTTCTGAACTATGCATGAACTTACAGGACACCTCATGCTCTCTATAGTGCCCTATGAAGACATTCTTTATATGTATATGTATTAATTAATCTAGATACTACACTTCAACTGTGCTGGATGTAAAATTGAGTATTTAACTCTTGCTAGCCCATGTCCCGCACAAGTTAAGTTCTCATGATGTACATGATGTGAACCATCTAGCTGAGTATCAGAAGAGATTATAGGGACCACTTTCTGTCAAAAAGTTTGATGGATGACCTTAAGGTCAAAGGTCACAGGGGTGTTGTGAGGTCAAATGGGGGACTGGGGGGGGGATGTTAATGACTTCACCATAAATGACCTGCGGCAATGCAAGGAATCATCATTGGTACTAATCACTGACTATTCACTTTAGACATCAAACACACACACTGGAAATGCCGGAGAGAAACAAATTGGAAAGTACTATGTAGATGGCTATGCTGAGATTGAGGGGGTAAAGTATGCTTGGGAGTTTCAGGGTTGCTTTTACCACGGCTGTCCCACATGTTTTCAGCCTCACGACACCTGCCCTCTGACAGGCACTAGCTTTGAGGAGCTGCATGCGGTTAGCGAGGAGAAATTAGAGACTTTAAGGTCTGTTTATGGCCTCTGTACCATCGCCATGAGAGAACACGATTGGACGGAGATGACCAAAATGCACCCCTGGGTGAAAGAGTTTCTTAGGTGCTTTCAAGCTCCTGAACCTCTGTCTCCCCGCCAAGCTCTTTTTGGGGGCAGGACGAATGCATTCAGGTTAAGGTACATGGCGGCTCCGGATGAAAAAATACATTACGTCGATGTCACTTCCCTGTATCCATATGTAAACTGCAGCTTCCCTTACCCTCTAGGACACCCTAACATCATCTACAGAGACTTTGACAAGCTTCAAAAGTACTTTGGCCTCATTAAGGCTGTGGTGTACCCGCCTTGTCAACTCTATTTCCCCGTTTTGCCTCACAAAACATCGTGTGGTAAATTAGTGTTTACCCTCTGCCGCACCTGCGCTGAAATCAATAATCAGAAAGGTCCCTGTCAACAAGATGACGAGGCCAGAGCGCTGACGGGAGTCTGGGTGAGCATTGAATTAAACAAAGCCCTCGAGCTCACAGAGATCACAGAGGTGTGGCACTTTGAGAACCAGAGCAGTTCCATTTTTGTCAATTACATTCATACTTTTCTAAAGGGTAAACAGGAAGCCTCTGGCTATCCGTCTGAGGCCAGGGATCAGCAAAGCAGGGAAAAATACATCAGAGAATATGAGACCTATCAGGGCATTCGCTTAGACCCCGACAAAATTCAGATCAACCCCGCCAAAAGACAGGTGTCTAAACTCTGTCTCAACAGCTTCTGGGGCAAATTTGCGGAATGAAGCAATCTTGCTCAGACCACTCTCATTAGCGAACCTGAAGAATTTCTTTGCATGATGTTTTCAGGGCAACACAGCATCAAATATTTTAATTTTATCAACGACAAAACAGCCATGATTCAGAAAAATTACAACGAACACTGTTCCCAGCAGAGTTAACAATGTTTTCATGTCTTCACCACTGCATACACGCGGCTAACCATGTATGGGTATCTGGAACAGCTGCAAGAAAGAGTCCTTTACACGGACACCGACAGCCTGGTCTATGTAGTAAAAGAAGGGGAGACACCGCTAGAATTGGGGGATTACCTGGGTCAGCTGACGGATGAGCTGGGGGGCGACAGCATTCAGGAATTTGTTTTGGCCGGTCCCAAGAGTTATGCCTACCAGACCCGAGACAAAAAACAAGTAGTGCTACGCGCTAAAGGCATCTCGCAGACCAGGGAATGCTGTGATCTGGTTAACTTTGACAGCGTTAGAGAGCTGGTGGAGGGCTATTTAAACAACTCTAAGGCAGATGAAGAGAGCGTGATTGAGCTTCCTCAGCGCAACATAAAATGCGATAAAAGGAGCTTTCTCCTAAAAAATTCATCATTTAAGAAAAAGTTTAGAGTAGTCTATGACAGAGCTGTCGACCATAGTCGGGGTGCTGGCTGTCTCAGACATGATGAGGCTGTTCTTTTATCCCTCGTAGAGGTGGTAGAAGTGGTGGGTGACTTGTGGCTGGGCATATATGTGTATATATGTCTATATGTTTTAAGGATTCACCGCTCCTCTTCTCTTATTGGCTTTGGTTTGTCTTTGTCTAAGACCTGGGAGCCAGGTCACAAAGGTATGCAGGACACTTCCATCCCTACTCACTCACTCACTCACTCACTCACCACCTTTGTCAGAGACACACGGGCTAAGCTCACAGACGCCACTAGCCGTTGTCTTTTTCAAACCTCGCGGTCATTTCCCCTGACCGAAACTCCTGCGTGACATACTCCCTCTCCTCCCTTACGTCCACAACCTCACCCCTCCTCTTTTACACACACACACACACACACACACATGCCCTTGTATAATTTAGAATAGGTACATGATGGATGTTTATTAATTGAAGTGCTATCGATTGCTAATTGATATCATTGATTTTAATAAATTCTGTTATGTTTTAAAGAGAAGTTGTATGTATTGTTTGCATAAGTGTTGTTGGCTGGTTAAAAGAGTCAGTGCTCGGATTCACACCTTCATTGTTCGTCTCGTGCATATCAGTACCTCCCAGGTACTGATATCTGTAAGCAAACGTTTGTGAGACTGATTTTCGAGTTGGTTATTGGTCCCTGATACCAGGGTGGTGCCCCGTAATTATTAATTCTTATTAATAATAATATTCTTTCAATTAATTTTTGCCAATAACCTGCTCCTATAAAGCACAACAAATGTTGCCCCATGTGAAGCACAACACCTCTTTTGATTTTTCCCTCAGTATTACCGGTCAGTCTTTTTTATTTTTCTCCCCCGGGCACGGCAGTAACTCTAACGTCTGGTTGGTTATCCTGTTTGTTGTTTTGCCCCGTGTGTGTGTGTGTGTGTGTGTGTGTGTGTGTGTGTGTGTGTGTGTGTGTGTGTTTGATGTCTAAAGTAAATAGTCAGTAAGTAACACAGATGATTCCTTGCATTACCCCCAGGTCTGTTATATGGAAGTCATTAACACCCCTGTCCCTCATTTGACCTCACAACACCCCCGTGTCCTATGACCTTCAACTCATCAAACATGTGTGTTTGATGTCTAAAGTAAATAGTCAGTAATTAGTACCATGGATGATTCCTTGCATCATCACAACCCTTGTTATGGAAGTCATGTGACCTTTGACCCCTTCATTGGCTTGTGCAATCCTGTTTTGATTTTTCCCTCAGTATTACTGGTCAGTCTTTTTTGATTCCCCCCGGCCAGCATGGCTGAAAATTTAACATCTGGTCAGTTATCCTGTTTGTTTTTCTCCCCCCGGCACAGTAGAAACTCTAACATCTACTCAACAAATGTTTTTCGTACCACATGCGGCTCTTTCATAGCTCTGCTGTGGCTCCCTGTGTCTTTGGAAAATAAATAATGAGTATTTAATTTAAATGTATTTTATTTTATTTTATTTTGTTTATTTTTTAAAATGTGATTCTAAATTTGAAGATTATGGTGCTCTTGTAACATCAAAATAAAAAGTGTTTATTTTCTGTTTTTCTTTTCTTTTTTTTGGTTGCTCAAAATATGCATAATATGCGAAACATGGGATGCCATGCCCGACACTTATATGAACATGAAAACATATGCATTTGGAGTCCTGTTGATCTTTGGATCCACATACATATGTGAGCATGTCTTCTCCAGCATGAACTATATTAAAAACAAACATCGCTCATGCTTCACAGGCGACAGCTTACAATCCTGTGTGAAGACGAAGGTGACGTCTTACAGCCCTGATGTGCAGACGCTGTGCACTGAGGTTCAGGAGCAAATATCACATTAAGCGTGTGTGTGTGTGTGTGTGTGTGTGTTTGATGTCTAAAGTAAATAGTCAGTAATTAGTACCATGGGTGATTCCTTGCATTGCTGCAGCTCTCTTATATGGAAGTCATTAACACCTCAGTTTTTGTAAAAGGACATATCAGCATCCTGGAAACACTGCTGTCTGCCCCCAAATTTAGACCAGTGGGCTGGATGTAGTGGTGTTCTAAAAAAGTCCCAGACTTTCCCTGCATGACCAGTTGGGCTGTATTAGTGGCATCTGGAAAGTCCCAGATTTTCTTGCCAGAGTGTTAGGTGGAGTTTCTGAGGCGATGATGACTTAGACCTGAGACCAACGGAACAACTGAGCCATGCTTAATTTGATGATTCTGTTCACATCATGCAATATGAAGTGAAAAAGATTACACATATGTTGATGAGTGTTTAAAGGATTCTGGACATTTCCTCCTCCCCTATCCATTACATGCCAAATTTTCGAGCAAAGCCAAATATGTACTATCAAGGACTCCTTATCATCTCCCATGTCAGGGTTCCCCTAAACATGAACATTACCATGTCTGAACTGCATTTCTCAGCCAGCAAGGTCCAGCTACAGTTCATCATATATTACTGGGCATGTTCAGGGCAGCATTTCTGCTGTATTAAAGCCCTCTATATCTAAAATCACACAGAGCTTTGGAGAAGCCTGAATTAAAATTTTCAGTTGATTTTAGGACTTAGGAGTTAGAATGCATGAAAGTTTTTACATCAAGGTCTCTAATAAGTCTTACTTTACTTTTGCTAACAGAATAGTTTAATAATAGAAATATAGCAGAGTAATAAATCAATGAGAATAGAATAATAGCAAAGTAATATAGACTGAATGATCAGAACAAGAGACTATAGACAATTCGATATTTATGCTATCTGGTGCAAAATTCCAATCATGTACTCTGCCTGGATATTAGACTTGAAGCTTTGTCAATTTTACAGCTGTCTCACCCAAAATGAACAAGAGAGACAACTTTTTGTGAAAACTTGATGTATCCTTTGTTCTGTGGTTTCTACACAGGAAGGGACATCATATCAGCTGAATTTGATCATGCAACAGACCACTTCTCACAGTCCAGTCCAGCAGTGAGAGTTTTTTTTTTCAGACCTGAGCAGAATAGCGAGTTTTTTTTACCCAAACTCACCAACATTCTTGACCAGATTGCTGCACGTGGGCTGCCAAGAGCTTCATCAACAAGATGGACCTAGTAGAATTGTAAACACAGTGTATGAGAATCTAAATGACCTCAGGACAATGGATTCATTTGACAGCACAGTGAGGGAGGCATCGGGCTTCCTGAGGATGTTTCAGGATGAAGACTTCCTTTTTTTCTAAGACAGTTTCATCAAGTCATGCCTGATGCCACACACACAAGTCATGCCTGATGCCACATGCAGAACAAGGACATCGATGATGTCTTTATCAAACTTGCCTTTCACAAGCAGTGTGCAGGCCATGCAGTACAATTAAATATTAATATTTAGTCCTTTTCAATACAGAACCTTGTTGTTAACTCTAAATTTGACCTAGCACACATATTTAAACATACTAAGAAACACTGTTGGTCTGTTTGCCCTCAGGGACTTGTCTTGTTGAAGAAAGACTCAAAAACTCAGGATCAATCAGCAGGATTTTATTGAAGCAATACACAACTTCAACGAAGATCACCAGCGAACATCACCTTACTCCAGCACTCATACATCTTTTATACTTACTTCACACAAAAACATTTTGCGTCACTCCCTATGTGTGTGTATGTGCATGTGTGTAGCATAACGTCTCAATGGTTTCCCATCATACTCTCTAAACATTTCAGGTCACTCTGACCTCGTATGACCGCCCTTGTACTTGGACAGAACTTACCCCAATTAAGGTTATCCAGAGGAAAACAGAATTAGGACAAAACACTTCTTGCCAACACAGCAACAGCAGCAGCAAGTAGCAGGAGAAGTCACAGGACCAAGCAGGGCCTCGGGAGAAGAGGAGAAGCTGAGGCTGTCTAGAGAGGTCTGTGACACAATCCTTGCTCACACCAAAGAGAGGTTCTCCTTCACTGACCACCTTGTGAGTGCTACACTAATACAAGGAGAGCTGTTTATACAGCATTGCCATTCGTTTCCTGTTTGAATACCACTGTGAAAGCATATCCCATGTTGAACATGGCAAAGCTCAAGACAGAACTGTCTCTTAGAATAGAATAGTACTTTATTAATTCTTTACAGGAAATTCTGGTTCTCTTATCTATGAGAATCCAGAGTTCAAGGGCTGTGGACTGGCTCTGAACCAGGCTCTAATGAGGTACAACCTCCAGGAAACATTTTCTGAGACTGTGACTCTGATGAACATCCTCATAACCACTCCCATGACAGTGACTGAAGCTGAGAGGTGTTTTTCAACATTACAGAGAATTAAGACATTCCTGTGAAATGCAATGGGCCAGGGACGTCTCAATGCACTGGCTATGCTCTCCATGGAGAGGGAACTAGTTAAGAACATGATGGATAACTTTGCTGATTTAAAAGAGAGATGAGCAAAATTTTAGTACAAATAATGCGGTGCAAGTAGTAACACTTTTAATAATCTGTCTCTCTCTCTCTCACACACACACACACAAATTCAGTAAGCTGTTTATACTGTTATACTGCTTTTTAATAGTTATTTTCTATTCAAATATGTTCATGTGTGATTATATCTGTTCATGTTCATTGTTCCAAATCTACACAAGTGGCCAGAGATAGTATAGGGACTACTTTCTGTCAAAATTTGATGGATGGCCATCCTGTTTGTTTTTTCCCACCAGTGATAATCAGACCTTTATTACGTTCTGCTTTTTTCCCCACCCCAACAAAAAATCAAACATTTTAACGTTTTTCATAGCACTCAGAGAGTTAAAGAAGATAGATGATATAAAGACACTAAACTGTTCTCCCTTTTCATCTCTCTAGCTGCATGCATCTACACTTAACTGACTTATGTGCCGTGGGGACACACAGACACATTCCTGGACCCAACAAAAGTTCCCACAGATCAGTCTGCAGTGTATGAATGAAGACTCTGGTTACCACCATGAAGGGCCACAGCTGCACTCGGTCTCTCTCTTTCTCTCTGCACGTGCCTGTGTGTGTGTGTGTTTGATGTCTAAAGTGACTAGTGAATGAATAGTTTCAAAACATCATATCATCGATGATCTATTATAGGCTTTACTGTGTTTAACTGTATAACCTCAAATCCTTAAAAGCTTTCTCTCTGTGCTTATCATCAGACTTGATTGTACCTGGTTTGAGGTAGTAGCAGCTCATCATTTTGGTTTTGTCTTTGTTGCCCTTTCACACCTGAGCCTGTCCTGTAAGTACTTTTGCCCATTTTACCTGGAACTTTCAATACCTGGCTGTTATATACTATTAGCTGCATGTTAGAAGAGTGTGATGACAGTTGAAAAAGACAAAAACGGAATTGGATTTTAGAGTTTTAGTGAATAAACAACACTGTAATTATATTTGAATAGCAGATTTTGCATGTTATATTTGAAATTTGAAGAGTATAAAACTATTTCCAGTAAAATTCGAGAGTCTGTGTCTCATAATGTGAGTAAACAGACCATAAAATGGAAACTTTCTCCACTGCTGTCCCACTTCTGGGACATTCGCAAGTGAAATTAATTAATTAGTGAAATTAAGTCCATTTTGACTGTAAAGCGCAACATCTCAGCTTTCAGAAACCGTTTAATTTTTTCCGATAGCACAAACCATGACGTAATTACTGTAATCCAAAGCGCGCTTGCGCAAACGTGTCGCCGGCGACACGTTCGGTGTTTAAGGGTTAATGTGTAAAGCAAAGATGCACTAACTAATTAATTCTACTTTTATGATATCGGCCCCAGCTGGTATCCTTACAAATCTATAATTTGTAATTTATTGTTGAATTTGTGCTAAAACCTTTTAAAATGCTGCAAAGGTTTGTGCTCTGCATGCAATTATTGTTAAAAACTGGACCAGATGTGACCCTGGACTTCTGATATCAACACCATCTACTAGAGAGACTGGAACATGTCATTGGCATTAAAGGAACAGCACTAAGCTGGTTTAAATCTTATCTATCCGACAGAGTCCAGTTTGTCCATGTTAATAACGACTCATTCGTGCACACAAAGGTTAATCATGGAGTTCCACAGGGTTCTGTGCTTGGACCATTGTTGTTCTCCCTATACATGCTTCCCCTAGGCAACATTATTAGGAAACACAACATAAATTTCCATTGCTACGCGGACGATACACAGCTATATTTATCTATGAAGCCAGAAGAAACAGATCAATTAGTCAGACTTCAGACATGTCTGACAGATATTAAGGCCTGGATGACTTGTAATTTTTTACTTCTGAATACAGACAAAACTGAGGTGATTTTGTTTGGGCCTAAACACCTCAGAGACAGGTTGTCAGACCTTGCTGTCACTTTGGATGGCGTTATTGAGTTATGCTGCTATAGGCCGAGGCTGCTGGGAGACATCCTATGATTGTCTCCACATTCCTCCTCTTCCCTCTCTCTCCTCAAACTCATTTAAAGCATCGCAGATTAACCATTAACTCTGTGTCCTCTCTCCCCTAGTGCTGTGCTTGCTTCTCTCTGGTCTTTCTCTCTGTACCTCTCTACAGATACCTGTGGCTCCAAAGCTGAACATCTGATCTTTGGCTCCACTGACCTGCACCGTGTCCTGTGCTGCCACTTATTATCACTATTCTTTTCTATTGTACTGCATATATATCTCTCTCCCTCTCTCTCTTCCCCCCAACCGGTCAAGGCAGATGGCCGTCCACCTAGAGCCAGGATCTGCCCAAGGTTTCTGCCTGTTAAAAGGAAGTTTTTCCTTGCCACTGTTGCCAAGTGCTTGCTCATGGTGGAACTGTTGGGTATAATTAATAGTAATGAGTGTGGTCTAGACCTGCTCTGTTTGTAAAGTGCCCTGAGATGACTTTTGTTGTGAATTGGCGCTATATAAATAAAACTGAATTGAATTGAATTGAATTGAATTGAATTGAACACATTAAAAGGTCTTTCAAAAATACTTGGGGTCTTGAAGATTTCAATGAACCACTGGAGGTACTTGCAGGCAAACTAATGACAATTCATCTGTTGCTCAGAGTGTGATTGGTTCCTATGGATGGATTGATCAGTCGTTGTAGAGTCAAAATAACTAATAATCTTCCACTTACTGTGTCTGTATCTAATGTAGTTGGAGAGAAAAACCTTAGTGTTGCCATCTAATAGAGACAAACATATTGTAGCAATTTTCTAGCTACCTATTAATTTATCTGTTGAATGTGTCACTTTTGTTATCACCATGACAATCCCCTCCCTGAGAAATTTGTGCCACTGACATCAAATACACACACACACAGACAGACAGACACGGAGAGTGCAACTACAGCCATTGTCCTTCATGCGACAAAGCCATCAGCAGGAACATCCAATTTTATGCTGTTGTGAAAAAAAGAATTTGACTGACATTACTAGGAATTTAATGAAATAAAAAAATAAAAAAAGAAGACACTCAACAAAAGTGAATACAGACCACACTAAACCTTCATGGGATGAGCAAACTGTCGACAACGCCAAATTTGGGGTGGCAATTTCTGGCGAGTGAAGTACAGCAAGTCAGAAAACACTTTCTGCAAGCTTTAACTCAGCATCTTTAGATGGGCTCACAGCACATCAAACACACAAAGTGAATAATGAGCCCTGAGCTTCAGAGGTTTTTATACACTTTATACACTCGCAGTACACAGTAGTAACACAACAAGGTCATAGATAACACGGCGCCATTCATTACGCATTTTTACTCTGTCTCTGACCCTCACAACTCAAATGATAGCATTTTTCACCTTCTGTTTGTTGGGCTTTGTAAGAGCAGGATTGTTTTTTATCAATAATCAATAATTATCAATAGCAACTATTCATTGTTAGAATACTACTAATAATAAGAATTAATAGATTAGATTAGATTAGATTCAACTTTATTGTCATTACACATGTACAAGTACAGGGCAACGAAATGCAGTTTGGCATCTAAGTCAGCGTGGGGTGGAGTTCAGTAATGAAACTGTCATTAATTAATTGGTGATGCAGTTGAAGATGTCACCGACACTGTCTTGCTTGTATATAAAAAAGTTTATTACAGAAAGTACAGCATCAAAAACAGGTACAATGAAAACCTGGAGAACCTCCGGGGGCCAAATGGGAAGTCTGTCGATTTGCTCTTAGAGCTTGCTTTATACACACCTTTTCCACCAGAAAAGCTAAGGTAAAACATCTAGCAATACTTAAGCATGAAGCTTTGTATATGACAGAAAACCCTAGGAAAAATAAGAGAGATGAATAGCGAGGGGCACCTTGCTTTTAGACATAACAGCATTCATGCATATGTGTTGTTATTGTCCAGATGTGTGAGCACAGAGTGCAGTGCTGTAGAAACCGCGTCCTCTGTACTCCTATTGCTGCAGTAGGCAAACTGATGTGGGTCCAGTGTGGGTGAAAGGCTGTTCTTCAGGTGTCACCAGTCGCTCAAAGCACTTCATAACAATGGGTGAGTGCTACTGGGCAGTAGTCATTCAGGCACGTCTGAACTGGAGTGTTTCGGCACTGGTACAATGGAGGTGGATTTGAAGCATGTTGGCACAGCTGCTTGGGCGGGGGACAGGTTGAAAATGTCTGTAAAAACCCCTGCAAGCTGCTCAGCACATGCTCTGAGCACGCGACCAGGGATGCCGCCCGGGACAGCAGCCCTGCGTGCGTTGATTCGGCCCAGTGCGGCGAGGACGTCTGTTGAGGTGAGTGTTAGGGGCTGGTGGTCTGCACAGGGTGTGATTTTGGTGACAGTCTTCCTGTTGTTACTGTCAAAGCGAGCATAGAAGTCATTTAGCTCGTTCAGGAAGGAGACATTTGTGGTTGTCGGGGTGGAGTTCCTGGGTTTGTAGTCACTGATGGCCTGAATGCTCTACCACATGTGCCGGGGGTCGGAGTTGTTGAAGTGCTCCTCTACCTTTAGCTTGTAGCAGTGCTTGGCCTTTTTGATGCCCCTCCTCAGGTTAGAATAGAATAGAATAGTCCTTTATTGTCATTGTACGGGGGGGGGTACAACAAAATTGAGGGCACTCCCTCAGAGCTACCATACACCGCAATGACACAATTATTTAAAGAAAAGGACAGAAACAAGAGCAATAGCAGAATCCAAAAGCAATAAGGACTAAACAGTGTTCTCTTAAAACAGAGACATGAAAGGTAGGGTATAATATACATGAAAAAAAAGTGCAATATGCACAACTGGGATACATAGACTGTATACACATATACTGTAAACTGTGGTAGTGCAATGAAGATAAATAGATATATAAATAAATATGAATGGAATATATGGAAGAAAAATAAGGTAGATTGGATTGGTTGTTGTGGGTGTGTCGAGGGTGTGTGTGTGTGTGTTATGGGAGTGTGTCTGTGAGTGAGTGTGTGTGTGTGTGTATCCATGGGTGTTTGCAGTGCGTATAGCCCTGGAGAAGCTGTAGACCTGTGCATCACCTGATCACCTGATCTGAAGGCGGTGTTGCCTTCAGCAGGAGCCGCACTTCCTTGTTCATCCATGGCTTCTGATTTGGGTACGTGGTGATCCGTTTCTGTGTTGTAACACTGTCAATGGTGGTGTTGATATAGTCCAGTACAGAGGAGGTGTAAGTGTCAATATCCGTGTGAGAGCCACAAGTAGCCGTGTGTTGAAATCTGGCCTTGAAGTACAGAGTCTGCCCCCGCTGGCCACACTTTGATGGTCGTTGTTGATGGCTTCACACGTTGAATAAGTGTTGAGTACTTAGGGATGAGAAACAAAGAAACATGGTCTGACTGTCCCAGGTGGGGGAGGGGGTCACGGTGTAAAAAAGTTTACAACTAACTCAGAGCAACGGGAGATGACTGGAGTCCGTCCACTGCTGTCTCTGGTCTATTAATGTATAAAATGCAACTTTACGATCTTGCACACTGATGAGACTGACACAGAACAGCCCAGTGAGCACAATTAAGTAAACAAAACAGCAGCAGCCAGACATGTGGTCTGTTAACTTCACATGTACAGTAAATGTTTAAATAACCCACTCTGCCCAGATTAAACCTCTTGTGTGTCTTGCTTTAGAAAGAGAGTGCTGTGCTCATCTGTCTTCCTCGCCCACCTAGGGGGAAGCACAGTGGGTGGGGACGTAAGCGTCACCGCCTTCCTTCGGATCCCATGATCTTAAACAAAGAAAAGTTAATTGCTTTGTTTGAGGTCTTTGATTTGTTACAGTCCTCAGATCTTAAACAAAAGCAAGTTGTGTGTTTGTTTGAAGCCCAACAAATTCCTGCTGAGAAAAGATTTGATGACACAGGATGACGCAGAGTACAGCTTCATCAAAGACCCAGCCAAACAGCCCTTTTTAGGCAGTACCCATACCATTTTAATACCCTGTCTAACCCATAATATCATGGTGGTTCTTCCCCATACCAAAACACATCTACACACACAATCAAATATCTAAAATCATGCTGTAAGCTTGCTATTTCTTCCCAGAGGGCTCCACAAAGACCAACTAGCCTTGCACAACATGTCCTTGTCCCCCTGTTATGGTAAACATGCTTTGACCAACTAACCTTTCCTCCATGACATTCCTAACTCAATTATTTGATAACCTGTAGAGAATGTCTGGTTACATACAATAAGCAAGATAAACAAGATATATACAGTTTATAGTTAAAGAAGTAATATGATTTGTTAGACAGGTCACAAAATTAGTTGAGTGATTAGAGTTTGCAGCCAACGAGTCCTCATCAGGACTCGGCCCAGACGGTGTGTCACCCTCCTGTCTGAAAGTCTGTGCTTATCAACTGGCCCCATCTTTGATAGACCCCTGGAGCTGTGCGAAGTTCCCTCCTGCTTCAAAAGCTCCACAATCATCCCAGTCCCCAAGACTCCATCACAGGATTGACCTCATTCATACACAGCAGGTCAATCTGTGTGTGTGTGTGTGTTTGTGTGTGTGTGTGTATTTACTGACTATTCACTTTAGACAGCAAGCACATGCACACACACACACAGGCACGTGCAGAGAGAAAGAGAGAGAGAGAGAGAGACGCAGATCCCTTCCTGTTGCATGGGGAATGGTTTTGATTTAACTGCTGCAGAGCGTGTTCTAAAGGAAAGAAAAAACTGCCTGAATTGTGGTTTTGTGCCGTTACGTCTGCATCATCTACGTGATTTATTTCTTCTACTGCTTGAAGAAGAGTGGCGAATTCTACGTTTTCGTTCATGTTGTCTAGAATTTGAATCTCTTTTAAGTGCTGTAATGGAATAAGATTGTGTACCTCGGTCACATCTTAGGACAACAGTATACAGTTTTGATACGTATTATAGTGGTGTTAACCCGATCCTTTTATTGGAAGCCCAAAAACGAACCGGAGGAACCTTCAGGTCACAGTTATTTATTCTGGTCACAGGTAAAGTAAGACAGCGCTGGGCTCAGAATGACAGAGCTCTCCCAGGATCTCAGTCAGTGTGAGCCCTGATCTCCGGGAATGTTTCACATTTATCTTCTTGGACTGGGCTTGCCCCGTACAGAGGTTGGACTTACACGCAACCGAATATAATTGGCCAGTTACCAGTGACATGGACAGGCCAACCACTGTCCACGCCTTTTTCTTAGAATGTATTAAGCAATGTGTGTGAGTCTTGTTTCATGGGCATGTATCTACTACAACAGACCTAACTGACAAGATAGGGAAGTTCCATTTGTCTCATGGTATGCAAAACAGTTCCATCTAGTCATGTTTATCTTACAGGTTCAGTGGAAAAGCACAGGATAAGGATACATGATGTCTCAAAACAAAGCCAATTATAACAGTGGTGTAAAAGTTGTTGTTTTTGGATAAAATTAGAATAAAACATACATTAAAACAAAGGTATGCTCTCTCAGCATAAACTCAGCATTTAAAATTACGACAAACTGAATGAGGTCTGCCAATCCTACTTGAGCCTGTTGTATGAGGCGGTGGGAGAAGACCATGCAAAAGGTTGAAAAGTGCAGCGATGGTCGGGTTAGATTCTGTATAGGGTATAAAAACAAAAGAAACATATATAATTATTTAAATCATACATACATACAAGATATAAATCCAAATGTGAATAATAAGTGTGATGTATCAGCATTATTTTTGGATATCTGACCAGGAGTGTTTGCCAAATTCCCATACGGGATCCTTGTCAAATCTTGTCAAGTCCCCGTGAGGGACAATTTCATCTCTGCCGTAGAGCACGGATGGATTCTGGACCTGATGATGACGTTCAGCGCTGTCTAACAAGTCTGTAAGTTATTTCAACATAATATATTTGTTACCTTTTCTCATTATTTTCTCATGGCTGCATCTCTCTCTTCCTTTCTGCACGTGCCTGTGTGTGTGTGTGTGTGTGTGTGTTTACTGTCTAAAGTGAATAATCAGTGATTAGTTTGATGTCAATGTCAATGAAACCATTGTACCATTGATGATTCCTAGCAATGCCACAGGTCATTTATGCTGAAGTCATTAACACCCCCCGACCCCCCACTTGACCCTTCTCAAACCCCATGACCTTTGACCTTGAGGTCATCCATAAAATTTTTTGACAGAAAGTGGTCCCTATACACTCTTATGGCAACTTTTAATGGTGTTTGGATGTACCCTGCTGGGGCTTCAACCGTTCTGCAACCACATGGGTTTGGACTCGCATAGTAACTTTGTTGGTGTTATACATGCATTGAACCTTTCAGTTACCTCCTGCTGTCTCCATTATTATCAGAGGGGCTCTCATGCACATTTTTTAAAAACACAATATAGATGAATGTGGTTATATGGTGAAAAGTCTGTTCAGCAGGCTTTGATATATATGGTGTGCTTCAACATACATGGCTGTGAGTGTGTCACATCTCCCTGCATTCTTAATGATGTCAGTATGCAGACTGCCTGTCCACGGATAGCCGTCAAGGCAGCAGATAGATGTCCAAAGTACACAGATACATATACCTGTTTCTATGCTGACTACAGATAAATCAATATAGCATGTCAGTATGCCCTATAATATGGATCCAGCTAAATAACTCAGTCTCCTCTACATCCACTACTGTGTAGGTGCCAGTTTCAGTGGACACAGGAAGTGCCCATACTGAACTCAATGGTACTAGTAGTCACTCACGCATTAAGCAGAATTTTAATGATGTCACAAGAACAGGAGATAAATGCAACTCCCTAGGACATGGTAGATGAGGTGAAACAATGAAGATCTCTCTACATGGACTGCTGTTCCAGACCTCACCACTGGTTATGGTCCCTCCCTCTGAGGTTCTCTTCTGAGGACCCTCAAGACAAACTCAGGTTGTTTCATAATAAAGGATATTTAATTTGAGAACCTCTTTGCCTGGGTGAGTTTTCCACCACAATTTTTAATGTTGCCTTGGCCGTTCTAAAAAAAGTCATCATGGAAAAAATAGGACACATATGTTTAGAAGAATATACTGAGTGCAGTTTCAGTATAACAGATGTATTATTGACACATGCATTGTGTGCCATAGTGTTTTTCAGGTATCTCCTCCATTCCTCTTTTGTGTAATGCTGCTGCTGCTGTGTGTGTGTGTGTGTGTGTGTGTGTGTGTGTGTGTGTGTGTGTGTGTGTGTGTGTGCGTGCAAGCTGGGGGAAGAAGCACAGAGGGGAGGGGACGGGGACCACACTACCAACCACATGTTGGTAGCTAACTGTAAGAATGCTTCTTTAGATGTGGTTTTGTCAATCATTGAAAGATGACACAGGGAGTGATGCTGAAGAAACATTTAATCTATACGAGCTCGGGTTCACACAGACATATGATGTAATGAACCCCGAACAATGTTTTACAGGTCACTTATATGAGAACTGGAAAAAAAGTATCTTTCAACTGAATGATTTCCTGCCTGATTTGTTCCCCTCATTCCACCCAAACACATGAGATATCATTGGAAAGGCCAGGATGTCCTCTATTGAGCACATCAGGACTTAGTAGGGTAGCTCAAATGAGTCGAAAGATATAGACCAAAAGCTAATGTCCACTACAGAGGACACAAATGAATAGGCTGGGTCTCAGGAGGTTAAAGGCAACACATTCCAACTACATCCGGAACTATCCTACAGAGACATATTAACAAACACATCAACCACACCATGTCAATCCATATGGGAAAGAAATACAACAGTGCTCCTGCAAAGACCACATACCATGTAAAAATAACATTCCAACACTAACCTTCAACTCACACTACACACTAGGGTTTTAAGAGTATCTGGTTGAAGCAGTATAAGTATTCAGTGATGAGCAGAGTCAGCAGAGTCTGGTGTAGAAGATGTATTATTCTACTACAAGTAATGAAAGCCAAGTTGGTCTGCAGAGCAGCTGTACACATGCAACAGGCCGAGTCCTTGTTTATTCTAATTGGTCGAAACGTTTCCTGCAGCCATGTCTGGTCACTCCTTTTGTTTTAACACATTTCAGCTTTTCAGATGCATATAGGATGCTCAAGTCCTTTTATAACGCGGTGCGCATGAGTAGTCCCTGGATTTCCTTCTAGAGATGTAAAATGTGAATGTGACTTCCTCAATTGCAATCGAAAGGCTGCTAGGAACCGTCCCGCCCCCTTCTGCCGCCGCCTGATTTCGCCCACTTTCCGAGCAAGGCGCAGTTCAAACGCAGGGAGCGTCCTGGTTGGAGGAACTGGAGACTTAGAAATTCGGCCAAATCTGTAGATTTGAAATCTGTAGATTTGGCTACTGCCAATATAGCAGAAGGTGTCTAATGCAGCCCATTGCTGAGTTTCACGACTCAACTGGATGTTTACTGAATCAGGGAGGGTTTCGGAACTCGGAAGATAAAACAGATGTAATACGGATTTATAAACGGGACAAAAACAAAGAGGAGCTCTGATTGGACACGGCAGTCACAGTTAACGTTGGACCACACCAGGACCCAAAGTAAGTCGGCTATAAAGTTAAACTTTGTTTGGGGATGGGGAAGGCAGAAACCACATGTTGGTATATCAACCCGTGCTTAAGTATTAGCTATTATTGCTTTTTTAAAAAGCGGAGTTTAGAAAACCTTTATATTAATCAACTTAATGCCACGTTAAATGCGTTAATTTGCACTCTCTGAACCATCTCACAACTCCATCACAGTTGTACTCACAGCCCGAAGAACTGCGAGTACAATTATGGAAATGGTAAATGGAATTAAATTAAATAGCGTCTTTCTAGACTCAGCACTTTTACAAAATATGTCATTCGTCAAGTCACACCGAGTGAAAAGGCATTTGAGGCATTTGTGGGTTTAGCTTTTTGCACGAGAACGCTTCGGCATGCAGCTCGGAGTAGCGGGGGACCGAACCGCAAGTCTTCCGCTCTACCTCGAAGCTACAGCACACGATTATTGTCATAACTGAGTCATCAACATGTCTGATCAGTTATGTGCTTTGGGTCAGACTTACAGCAGCTAAGCCTGGGCTTCTTTCTATCTGCCTTATGTGAGTTAATGGGCGATGAAGCACCTTCAAGCAGTGCACTTTTTGATATGTATCAGCACCATCCAAAAACACAATGTAATTAAAATCATAATCACTAATTACTGCATATTTTAATAAAGAAGAAGTGGAATGATGAATTCCTTGCTTGATATTGATTGGCAATTTATACATGTATGGGGAACACTGCATGCCAGATAAATATTGTAATAGGAAAATTAGATGTAGTGCTCTGAATGCTTTACTTATTACCTGGAAATCAGATTAGATTGGATCCAACTTTATTGTCATTGTGCAGGTACAAAGCCAATGAAATAATATATATTTTAATAAATAGTATATAGTATAAATGGTTTTCTCATACTAATTTCTCTACATGGAACTGTTTGGTATCCCTTTGGATACATACTAACAAGCTGCTTGTTCTTGAGCATGGCGCTACAGATAATACAGCAGTCCTCTCTCTCAACAGTTTTAAATTCCACACACACACACACACACACACACAAAGCTGGAGTTAATTTTTTTACTCCTAGCCCCAAAAATGTTTTGCCCACCCTTTGTTCGATTTCAGTCTACATTTACACTCTCTTGTGACTGTACGCTGATTCCTTCAAAGGTAATTATTAAAAGAGCTCAAAGACAACTTGTTCATAGCGTTGTCTTCCATGACAATATTTAAGAATCAAAAGATGTATTTGTCACACAAAAAATCAGTAAAATACAGTGAAATGTGGTTTTGTCAGTTTCATGGAATTTTAGAATTTAGAAATGAGTCCTCCCAAAATGAAACAAAATTAACCCCTTTTTCTCCCCTCCTTGAGGTTGAGGTTGATTCCATATAACTCTGCTGCAGTAGCTTTAAAAGACAGAAAATCATGATTAAAAAAGTAACAAATAATATAAACTACAAATACTTGTAATACAGTATAAGTATGCTTAAGTAATGCTTACCAGGATAGCTCAGTATACCTCACTTTAACTTCTAAAATACTAAGAGTATTAATTTAATGATTTACATTTTTATGAAGGAGAAACACCATATAATTTAGCCCTGCAATTTTTTTTTCCATCCGAATCATCCCTCAGACTCACTCTGGAGATATTCAAGTTTGTGTCCTGCCTGTGTTTAACACCTGAAATATAGTAAACTAAAGTCCGGACCCTGCTAACTAAGGAATGCAGTCCAGAAAGAGTTTTGACAATGTAAAGATGTACCATGACAGGCGAGACGAGTAAGGGTCAGTTGTAGTCAGGGGCGGGCCATGCATTTTACACCTAGGCCTTCAGTGGTGTCCTACCTGAATTAATACACCTCATTATACTGTAATTGGGTCGTTACAGCTATTGAAACCATCAATATTATACAGAAACGCAGTATAATAGGGTGTTGCATCACAGACAGTTTTGTCATGCAGCGAGAATGAAAGCCATTACTAAAGCAAGAAAATATTTTATTAATAAAGTAAGTCTCCTTTCACTGCAGCCACCTTTTCGTTGTGGAGCTCAGTTTTCTTGCGCGCTTGTTCATTGGGGCTTCCCCAAAATTTTCAAAAGCATCATTGCTTGTAAATGTCCAGCCATGCTTTGGTGTCTTGCTGCTGCCTTGGTTAGACAACTTAAGTTTGCAAGCCCAGCGTGGACCCTAACACCAAGTCAGTCAATGGCAAATAACAGGCATTCCCAGCAATACGGTTTGCAGTGCTCTTCGGAGGCTGTGAGCCAAGGGTAATGCTCATAGTTAAGTGGCGAACAAACCCTTTTCCTTGCTGGGACAGACTTGCTAGCTTCGGGGTTGGCTGACCTTTTTTCAGAATATACAGCTTTTCTTGAAAAGTCTTTCTTGCAAATAGCTTTATAAGGTTTAAAATCACTCCCTGACACTCTAACACAAAAAGGGGAACTAAGGGGCTTTCTGTGGTTATCAGGAACATTCAGACTCTCTCTATCTGGATAAGCATGACACACAGGACTACAAAAAAAAAAGAAAAAATGGAAATGGTATTAGTATCCAAAATGATTATAATTGCTTTGTTATGATTGTAACATGATTGTACAACATTTACTGTTAAAAATCATATAACAGTGAGAAATGTTAAAATGAGAAAAACTATTGTGAAATTGTTGAGCAATGAGCTGAGCAGTTGTGTGTTACGTCTTCATGTCCTCAGTTGACTGGGGTCACTAGAGAAAAAGAGTCAGATGGCCTTGTGGAAAATTTTCTTTCCCTCAGCATTACATAGTGATCGCAGTAGTGATATTAAGTTTAGAGTTGTTTTCTTTTTTTTAGAGATAATCTGCACACAAAACCTTCCTTTGTACAATCCTTCCCACATTCTTGCAGGTTGTAAAACTCCACTTGGAGATGTGTTAAGCAGATTAGGATTCTACCTTTTGGCCACTGTAGAACTTTAGTGGAGGCTGTTTAGAACAGATGCCCCCTAGGGTGACCTTTTATCCTGAGGTGTTAACACGATGTATCTTTGAAGAAAATTTTATTGTCCTTGATATGGAAATGTCTTTAGTTTTTAGAGCCTTTTGTGAGATACATTGATATTGACGACATTTATGAGCACATACTATTCTGCAAAACTCTGGAGGGGAAAGCAACAGGACATTTTTAATGTTGTCAACACCTTCTTCTGTGAAAATGGCCTGAGCTGGAAATCCTGCAGCAGCATCTGCACGGACGCAGCAGCATCAGTGACAGGCAGCGCATGAGGACCGATAGCATGCATTAAAAAAAGAAAAACCAACGTGAAGTGGACTCACTGTGTCATACACAGGGAGGCATTAGCATCCAAGAAAATGAGCCCTGTGTTACATGACATATTGAACGAAAGTGATCAACTTCATAAAGTTAAGGCTACTTAATGCCTGCCTGTTTCGTCACCTCTGTGAAAATATGGGAGCACAGCACACACAAATCTTGCTGCACACAGATGTGCGCTGGCTCTCTCGAGGGAAGATACTCAGCCGGCTGTTGGAATTACAATCTGAAGTACACACCTTTCTGATTGAGCACAAATCCCCCCATGCTACCTTGTTCCAGGACACAGACTGGCTCGCAAAGCTGTGCTATCTGGCAGATATATTCAGCAAACTGAACGAACTGAATATGTCTCTACAGGGCAGGGACACCAGCATTTTAAACCTGTATGACAAGGAACTTTGGAGTAGGGCCTGTGCACAGGGGAATTTCACCTGCTTTCCTCAAGTGGGTGATTTTCTCTCTAGTGAGGATGTGGACAGAGCTCCCGTCAGGTCCGTCATAGTGGGACATTTGAAAAACTTGATAGAAGATTTTATTCCTACTTTTCTGACACAGAGGAGAAATTTGCACAGATGGATCAGGTGAGAAACCCATTTCTTTTGTCTGAAGCAAACAGAAGCAAGCTACCTCTTGGAAGTGTCATCTGACCATGGCCTCCAGATGAAGTTTGCCATGTCCACACTCACACAGTTTTGGGTGTGTGTGTGAAGCAGGAGCACCCTGACCTGGGGCAGAAAGCTATGGAGCAGCCTTCTTCTCTGCAGTCACAGTGATCAAAACAAAACAAAGAAACAGACTGTGCCTTTAGAAGAGCTTGATCACAGCAGTTGCCTCCCTGCCACCAAGATTGACAGAGATCCTCTAGTTAGGGGGTACATCATGAAAAAGGTTGAGAACCACTGGTAACACTTCAGACAGCAGTACAGAACACACTGTGAACTGTATGTCTTGTCTCCATGTTGCATGAAAGTGAAGACTTGATTCACAACACCTGGTCTGATTTTTGAATTAGACCCTCAAATTTCTTTTTTGACAGGCTGAACACAGGTAACGGTGAACGTCCATGCTACACTCACGTGTTGATCAGCTCTCATCTCACAGCCAGAACTGAAATGCTGACACCAGAGAAGAGGTTATGAGCAGTCTTACATAGCAAGAGGGTAATCCAGTTATCTTCAGCTGAGGTGGGAAGATCACAGAACCAAAGGGCTAGCCGTTGCCAAGCTGCTGAAGAATGATCTGGGGGTTACTGGATTTCTATCTGCTCATTCTGCCATCGAGGACTGGGATTTGTAAGAGATTATCTGGACTTGGAGACGCTCAAGACTTTCGTCAAAAAACTCAGCAGACTCCCAGTGAGTCAACACTAACTACCATGCCATTAGCCAAAGAAAGACCATCGTGTCACACTGCACACTTGTAAGTGTAGACACTCCAGGACCTACACCAAATAACATCATTCTTGGGTCTGATCATACATCCTACTCCTACAAATATTTGGGAATGTGTCAAAGATGGCAGACCAGAGTGGGACAAGACTTGGGCTGCTGCAAAATAGATGGTACTGCGTAGTTTAACGCCGATGACTGCAGGAGCAGGATTTATCTAATCTAATCTGAGCTGATACTGATAGATGCATCCTAGTCTAAATCTCAGCTGCTGTAAGATTCTTTTGATTACTTTATGCTTATTTTTTCGAGCACTGTTTTTTTTTTAGATCAACATAGTCCATGAGTAGATGTTTGAAAAGTCCCTCTTGCACTGGAATTTGTCCTGGTGTAGTCATTTTCTTTATTATGGGCACAAATTATTATTGCTCTAAGTTCCTACATTTTTTCAAGTATGGTGACCAATAGCTTTGCTGTTCCATACTACCTTCCCCCTGGCATTGATATCCACATTGTGTGCATCATAAATTGTGGAAAACAGATGCAACCAATAAACCTTTATATAATCATCTTGTATGATGCATGATATGGCCAGCTATGGACACTGGAGGAGACCAAACACTCATGGAACAAGAAGTCAGCAGAGTCAGTTTGTGTAGAATGGTTCAGGGAACACTGGGGAATCCAAGACCAGGTGGGCATAACCCTTCCAGAAACTGGACTGGAGGCTGGCCACTGTGGAGACCGAACTCACCTGGAGGCCAGGCAGGCGGACGATGGTGGAGACTGAATCTCTCTGGAGGCAGGGCTGGACTGAACACTAGTGACACGAGGAAAAGGAGTTGGGGAGGCTGTTGACTGGATACTATGGACACCAGGAGCACCAAGGGCACTAGGAGCTGGAATTGGCTGGGCCACCAACTGGTCACTAGTGGCACTAGGAGCACTGGGATCACTCAGGGCACAGGGGACAAGAGTCGACTGAGATGCTTACTAGTCACTAGGGGCACTAGGGGCAGGAGTGTGCTGGGCAGCTGACAGGTCACGAAGATCACTAGAGGAACTAGGAGCATCAGGGGCACTATAGGTGGGTCGGCCAAGGCACTGACTGGTCACTGGGGCACCAGAGGCACAAGGGACACTCGGGGTTAGAGTTGGCAAAGGAGTTGACTGAAGTCGACCAAATTGCAGATGGGGAACAAAGGAGCAAAGGGTGCACAAAGGGCACTAGGGGCATGAGTAAGCAGAGTCACTGACAGGACACTAGGGGCAATAGAAGCACTAGGGCCTGGAGTCAGCTGAGGCACCGACAGTTCAACAGGGGCACTAAAGAATGGAACCCAGGTGGCATCAGCCAGGACCCCCAACGTGGGAGCAGACGTAGCATCAATTTACAGTTGAGGTGCTAGTCACTGGAGAGTTGACTGTTGGATGTTAGCAGGCCCGACACAGGGAGGCAGACTGCAAGCAGTGCTTTGCGTGCTGGGCCACAGTCAGGTTGGAACAGAAAAGGACCTTCCTCAAACTGTTGCCATAAAGTTGGAAGCATAGCATTGGTATGGTGAAGCATTAAGATAGCCCTTCACTGGAGATAAGGGGCCTAGCCCAAATCCTGAAAAACAGCCCCATACCATTATCCCTCCTCCTCCAACAAACAATGCAGTCAGGCAGTGTAAGTATGCTTCTTTAGTGGTGGTTTTGTTATTCGGTGAAGAGAGGACACAAGGAATGATGCTGAAGACACATCTACTGGATATGAGTTCAGGTTGACACAGGCATGCGATGTAATGAGCAAAGGACAATCTTTGACTGGTCACTTATATAGATAGGACATAGGTTGACATCTGTGTCTTGTTAAGGGACCCATTTCCGCACACATATCAACCAACATCTAGATCTTATTCAAGAGAGACCCAGTGGAAAACACATCTCTCATACCTTGTCAGCCACTGCATGAAAGAAATGCAAGGTCACTATGCAAAGAACAGAAGTCAAGTATACAGAATAACATTCCAACAGCCATTTAATGTTCTCCCGGTAGCCACCAAACCCAGACTCGACCATACAACTGTCAAACAGAGAAGCGTGATTCGTCACTCCACAGAACATGTTTCCACTGCTCCATAGTCCAGTGGCGATGTGCTTTACACTACTCCATCCAACGCTTGGCATTGGACTTGGTGATGTGAGACTTGCGTGCAGCTGCTCGGCTATGCAAAACCCATTCCATGAAGCTCCTGCCGCACAGTTTTTGTGCTTACATCAATGCCAGCGGAAGTTTGGAACTCTTCAGCTATGGAATCAGCTGAGCATTGGTGACTTGTACGTGCCATGCGCCTTAGCAGTTGTTGGACCCGCTCTGTGATTTTACTTGGCCTTGCGCTTTGTGGTTGAGTTGCTGTTGTTCCTAAACGCTTCCACTTTCTAATAATATCACTTACAGTTGACCGTGGAATATCCAGCAGGGATGAAATTTCATGAACCTTCTAATTGCAGAGGTGGCATCCTATCACAGTACCATGCTTGAAGTCACTCAGCTCTTCAGAACGACCCATTTTGCATCGGTTGTGTTTGCAAATGGAGACTGCATGGCTAGGTGCTTGATTTTATACACCTGTGTGGCCAAATACTTTTGTCGTATAGTGTATTTGATGTAATGCATGAGATATGTGTGCAAACCTTTACAATGTAAAGGTGTACACTAAACATTTTGGCACTATAAATTAGTGTTTTATGACTTCATGACTTATTCTTTTAAATTCTCTTTCAGGAAAGTTGCCTCTTCATCCTATTACAAGAAAAGGACAAAAATGCATTCTTGTGCATAGATGACAGGATGAATGGACGGACAATACAGGTTGGACCAACGACACAGTTCTCACAAGCTGCTACTCAGCTTACCAGTGCCACAATGTGGAATCAGCCAGCTTGGACAGCAAATAACTCATGTCAATACAGGACAATGGACACAGATACCCGACCAACACCAAAGGTTCATCTCACAGTTCGTGATGGAGCCTTTTCTAACAGACAGATGTCAAATTGGAATACTTCAGCAGTTCCTCATCAGGCAGTGTCTTCTAAGCAGTCAACTGGAATGTTACTGGGTTTTCTGCAGAAGTCTTTTGAAAACACCTCGGTCACTAATGGAATTCGGGTTGCCAGTCAGCAGGATTTTTACCAGACCTCATCAATCCAGAGTCCACCTTACACAATGCAATCAAACACTACATACCCTCAGCAAGACATGTCAGGACATTGCAACCAACAGAGCATAGTTCATGGAAAACAATCAATAAGGACAGATAATCGTAATGGTTTGTCTGAATCTCAACATATTAGGGGTTTAGGAAGTGTAATTCAAAATATCCCCACTAAACCCATGTCAGCTCACCCTTCGGCAGCCAACTCACTTCCACATCAACAGGTGGGTTGCACCAACATAGTAGTGTCTGCCACTGCACACAACAGAGGGACTACTTTTAACCAGAATTACAGCAATCAGGAAGGATTACCCCCTTACCCCCCACCAAGATATAATATATCTGACTCTCAATCTTTCAGAAACAACAATGTAACTACATGCTCATCCTCAAGTGAACAGATTTCGCACTTTTCAGGGATGGGTCAAAAAATTCAACAACACCCAATATATCCCAACTCAACACATAACAAAGGGGTAGAGGCTTTCTTGTCAAAAACAAATGAGCATCCCTTAAATCCCAATGCTTATACACAAGAGCGAATGTTCAGCCACAAGACAATCACAAGAATGGCTGTAAATCAACATGAGTCGTTTAGTTCTACCTCAGACAGTTGTCTACCAATGTATTCTAGTTCACCATACAGATGGAGCCAGAGTATGAGCAAGGTCAGAATGACAGAAAATATGAAAAATGTGAAAATGACTGAAAGTTATAACTTGAATGCCCTCCAGTCCTTGCCAATTAATTCTGAATTATCTTTGTCTAAGGCTACCCATAGTCCTATGCCAAGAGCACAGCATAGTGTGTATGTGCCACAACAGAGGTTTGTACGAAATGATTGCTATGGCACAACAACAGCAGATGAAAGTGGATATAAAGATATGGAAGCCAATACAGTTTTTCCTAAACGTAACAATGTCTCAAAAGTCAAAGTAGTGGGATCAGCATCACCAAGTGATGCATCTCAATTGATGAAACTGCCAGAGAGCATTTCACCACAGAAAGAAAAGACTCAATCACCTGTGGCAAACACTTGTAAAATGCTTGAAATGAGTGAAATGTTCTTACCAATGAAAGTAAATAATGTCTCCATCCCATCATCTCCTGGTTGCACAGGCATGAAAGCTGTTGCTGTTGTGCAGCCACTGTCACAGGAAAGCCACCAGGTTGCCAGCAAGCATACCTCTTCGAACACAAGTCACAGTCAGTTGGCTAAACACACTGAAAAGGATGAATCTTTAAGTAACCCTGAAAAATCATTTATTTCACCAGCTGTGGCAGAAAACGATAAGGCTCTGCATTTGAGAGAGGGTTCTAATATTTACCCAGACCACCAAAATGAAATGAGGTCAAACAAATCTGTAATCAGCTATTCATCAGAATCCAGTGACAGTATGTTTTTGTCATCTGCTGATTCAGCTGGGCATCAAGAATTAACACAAAAAAAGCTATGCACAAATGACACAGGATCTAAACTAGCTGCAGGCCAGCGCACTGCACCAACTGCTCAACAATCATTAACGCCTCAAATGCTGTTGAACCAAAGGGGAAATAATGACAAAAGTCAGAGTCCAGCTGATCCAAATTCCAGGGTTGATGAGCTTTCCTCAATCCCAACAATCCCATGGACAGCTGTGGCATTAAAACATGTGATACAAGATGCTGAAAAAGCTGAGTTGAATGTCGATAGAAATGTTACAATGTTTGATTCTGGAAAACAATTATTAAGGATGTTTTGGAATGGTGACAGTAAACACTTGACTCGTTTGCTCAAATCAGGCTGGTACAAAGATTTAATGAATGATGTAAACACATTCTGTGACAAACATTTAAAACCAGACTCTGTCATACTGACACAAGTAAGCTTTGAGGAGCAACTCAAAAACTACCATGTCCTCAAGGAAGATACAGTTTATTCAGAGCCGCCCTTCAAATCATCTTGGTTGAATTTCAATAAGCAGCTTGATGACATTGATAAAGAGTTTGGCTTTCCTTTGTCATTGAAGCATTGTCTTCACATATTTGAGAGTTACAGCCAGGCAGATCAGGTTGGGACTGTCAACAACATGTCTGTGCAAAGAGTAAGTGAGGTGCCAAACAAGGTGTTGTTACAAACAGAGCTTGAACAGGTCGACTTGGCTAAAGAAAAACAGCCTTTCACTATTGAGGTCACCCCAACACAAACCACCTCTCCTAATAAAACAGAAAGTACAGTTTCAAGTGACCCATATTACTCATTTGAAATCCAAGTTTTGCCCCCAGAGGAGGCCAAAGTTATCTTTGAGCAAGCACAGAACAAGGTGCCACCAAGTATGGACACAGTCAGTAAACCAGAGAGGGACATGAATAGCTCTGTGGAGGACAAGCTACCTGAAGCTGTAGATGTCACATTGAAAGACACAAAACTGGATAAATCAATTCGTCCAATAGAACAGATTTGCTGTATTTTTAATTGGCTGGAAAAAGTGTGTGGTCCAGACACACCTTATTTGAATGAATGCCAGTGCACGTGTGGGCAAAGTCTTACAAAAGGGACCGATACAAGCTTCAGTGAGGCAGCGATGACTGTCCAAAAGAAGGACAACCTGTTTCCGATCAGATTGGACAACAAGTTACAACAACACACAGAAGGAGAGCAGGGCAAGGAGAACATCACTGGCAATCAAAATCTGACAAATTACCAGTCATGCCGTGAAGTCAGTCAAACCATTGCAGTAACTGAAAACAACCACAAGTCTCTCTTCAACTCTGAAAACGAAGTTGAGGATCTCTCCAGCAGTGAGAGTCAGACAAAGTTAGACAAAAAAATAGAAAATCTACCCAGCAGTGAAAGTGAAGTTGGAAGCCAGATGTCAGTTCTTGAAGAGCATTGTGGAGCCCAGTTGACATCTACAGATGTAGCAGAGTCAATATTGAAAACTGATGAGCAAAACCAAACTAGAAAGACAGCTGCCCTCCAGACAACTTCCAGCCTCAGTGGGTTTTTTCCAGTTCTTAAGAAAACAAGGAAATGCAAACTTCCTGTTGATGTGGATTCACAGCCTTTAATATGTAGGAAGGCTTTGAGTGATGCGGCTGACAGCAAACCCTTAGCCTCAAATATTAGAGGTGTACAGCTGGTACTGTTTGGCTCAGCTCAGAAAGACAAGTCTGTTTTGATTCGTGGCAGAAAGAGAAATATTTCATCTCCGGAGGGTGTATGTGATGGAGTACCAGAACCTCCAGAATTTCTCTTTGTGAAACATGGTCTCTTGCGGAAAAGAAAGTCTTGTGAGCAGGAGCAGTCAGTTAAACGATGGAGTCACGACAAATGGAAAAGTTTTGCAATCACTAAAGTGAGCCACAAACTGAAAACACCGAAATATACGTGTTCCTCTTTATCTGGATTGAGTCCCAAGAAAGCTGCAAAGGTTGGCCTCTCCAACACTGAGAAGCTGCCAGTTTCATCTGAAATGAAGACCTTATATAAAACTAGCAATCGCTGCCTGAGTCTGAAGAGGAGGAGGAGGATGTCTCTCTCTGGCGCATTTAAACATGAAGAGGAAATGGTGAAGAAGGATGTAGTCACATTCAAGCAGCCTGCTCATGAAGCAAGAAGTAAGGCTGAAAGCGGGAACCAAGCTGGCAAGCCTCTCCATAAGAACCATGTCCTGAGGTTTAGTGTGTTACCCAATACCTTCAGCTTCAAGGATGGATTCAGTGAGAGAAAGGAAACCAATGAACCTCCTGCAAGTAAGTCATAATTCTGAGATTTAGGATATAATAAGGGACAGTCGGGTGTTTTCCAGCCAAAGAAAGGAACGCACAGGACTCTAAAAACAACTGCAATGCAACATAAGCCCTGAAAATGAATGATTAACTAATAATAAAGAGAAAATGTTGATTTTAATAAATGAAGTAACAGGAAAATGAGAAAATGATTATGATTGTGAAGAAAATACATTGTGTGAAGTGATGTACTGATTTAAGATGATGTAAAATAATTATAAGTGTGTTCTAAATCATAGTGTGAATCATAAGAAAATGAGGAAGTGTTGGAAGTAAGGAGAAAAAGTATTAAGAAATATTGAGCAATGAGCTGAACAGATGGTAGGAGCTTCCTGATGTCCTCAAGTGATTCAGGTCAAGTTGAGGACAGAAGGGGAAAAAAGGGAAGTCAAATGGTCAAGAGGTTAAGTGTACATTATGGGATCTTCCACCCATGGGTGGTGTGTTGATTGTACGATGTTGTACTCAAACCGTCATTGGACATCTACCATGGAAAAAGAGAATAGAAAGGGTATAAACGGATGGGAAAAAGAGGAAGAAATTTCTTAGTCCATCTCGACCTCACTCTGTCCTGAATACCCTTATGTCCTGAGTTGGCTACTGGATCGACCACACCTAGAGAAGAGCAGCCTGGACGAGAGACTTCAACTTGGGGAAGAAGTTGTGAGCGGTTCGTCACCAGAAAAGAGAAGCGTTCCAATACTTCAGTCTTCAGCTTGGCTGGGACTCAACCAAGTTCGGTTGAGTCCCAGCAGTCATCTCAGGGTACTTTACAATCAGAGCAGGTCCAGACCACACTCATTAGAAACCTTGGGCAGATCCCAGCTCTAGGTGGACCGCCACCTGCCTTGACCGGTCGGGAGAAAGAGAGAGGCCGAAAGGGCGAGAGAGAGAGAGAGAGAGAACATACAGCAGCACAATACAAGTTGTACTTATGGATGGAATGATAAATCAACTGACACATTAAAAAAAGGATTGTACAGAGTCAATTGCAATTAATGTTCACATTTGGATACTTATTTCTTCCTATATATATATGTGTGTGTGCCTGTAAATCACAATCAGAGGAGTGGAAGTTGCGTTGTTTTAAGTGTTTTTCGTAAGTGTTCTTAATTTGCGTTCAGTCTCACAGTCTCTGTTGAAAGTTGTCGTGAGGCATGAAAAAAAGCAGAGTTTTAACTGTCCCCAGTGTAGTGGTTATCATTAACATAAACAAGAGCAGGAAGCATCAGTACCACATCTAGGAGGTGTCAGTGTGCCAAGTCAATGGTTGAGGTGCCTGGGAGTAAAGTTAATTCAAGTATCCCAGGATCATACCAGGCCATAAACAATTCCCCTTTTGCTGGCCTTACTGAAGGCACTTAACTCAAGTCTGTGGCTTGTATAATGAATAGAATAACATGCATCTGTTCCTCTGTGCCTTCCAAAGTTGTTTTGATTGTTTCTACAAGGAAAGTTTAAAAATAACTGCAGTAGGTCCTATGTTATGTATTTCTGTCATGTTTATGATCACAGTCTACTATTGATCAGACACAATGCTGGACAGAAATTTATTCTGCATGGAACAAAATGTTTGAAAGTATAAAGGACAGAGGGGTCCTCTCTACAATCTACAATCCTCTCTTCTGTGATGCTTTTGTTTCATAAAATTTTAGCTAAGCCTGATTTTACTTCTTTTTTATTTTTCAGAAAAGCTGGACCTTGTTGGAGGAATGAACAAGAGCCTCAACAAAAAAATAGCAAGGGAAAAAGGTGACAAAGACAACTTTAAAAATCTCTTTATGTTTTATTTATTCATTTATTGTTATTACTTAGGTGGTGCCTACAGTTCTTTCTAATTAGTATTAATGAACTGCGCTACAGGGAAATGGTATCCAAAACCTGAGAAGAAGTATTGTCCTCTACGCACACCTCCTGTCCTCCAGACCTCCAGCCTCTTCCACGAGTTTCAGAAGAAATACAGGAAGAGGACCCAGCCATCCACGGCAGATTAAAGTTTCACTGACAACACAAGGCAGTTGTTTCACATCGAATATTGTACATTGAACTGAACTGTTCAGCACCTAATTAACATAGTAAAAATGTCATATTTTTGTACATTAAACATTTTATGCAATATATGCATCTTAAACATTTTTTTACATGAAACAAGAAATGTGAATTGTTTTTCTACATTAAATATTCTCTGAAAAATCACCATGCATCATTACATTGTTGTGCAATATCTGTACAGGTGTTTTGAAACATCATGGCTCTTATCTTAATATGTCTTAATTGACAAATCCTCAAGTGATGAGGAAAACGTTTGCAAAGAAGTTCTAGCTATATTTCCCTGTTTACAACAGTTTGGCTTCCTGATGTGTAATTAGGCTGATCTGCTCATTCATGAGTTGATTGGTGAAAATTGACCTGTGTGTTTGTCCATTTAACTTTGTTAGTAAGTGAGAGTTGAACCATTTTATTACACTGCTGCTATTGTGGCCTGCATTTCCAATACATATATGTGAAGGTACTGTGTTGACTTGAAACTGCATCACAGTTTGGCCTGCAGGTTACGGATGTAGTTCTATTAATCAAATACTCTTTAGAAATAACATACAGTTAAAGAATCTGACTAACAAAGCTTCAGTAAATAATTTCAAAATCTCAAATCTCTCAATTTGCCCACTACCACACATACATATTAATACTTTTTTTTACTGTTCAGTCTTGCCTTGTTATCGTGGATGTCTGGCTGCAAGAGAACACACTTTGAAGGTGCATTCCACCTGGGCTTTATCTCCATAGATCAAATCAATTTGGTGGCTTGACTGAAGAAGCAGATGGAAATGTGAAGTAACCGACTGTGAATGCTGGTGTGCAGTCTTAGAGGATGTGGTTTAATGGCACGCTGTTAAAATCTGCTGATAGTAAGATGCTTGCTGATGACAGCTGCTGATGGATTGCTGCGTGTAATGGAACTGTCCTGCCCTTGGGAGGTGCCGATGATTTTCAAATAACAATGCCAGTGGCAAGGTAGCAGGAAAAAAAAATCTACCATCTACTACTTGTGAAAAGGTATAATGTATACCTGCCTCTGTGCTCTCTGTTAGAGTCTACCACATACTAATTTTCTTTGATAACATGAACGTTAAAAGTGAGTATGTTCCTGTAAAAGAAAATATGGCTAAGATTAAGCTAAAATTAAAGTCTCGCCAACGATCTTAAAACTTGCACGCAATGCTTCAGCAAATAACAAATAACAAAACAGTGTCCCTTGCCCATGGTGGAGTTACAAATGTAACATTACAATCTCTAATGTTTTGTGCAAGACTTTTTGAGCAGATACCTTGTAAAGCTCCTGTGTCCAGCATCCAGGGATCACTTTACCTGCCTGTCCAGTCACAATCTCCCCCTCTGTTTGTCTGTAAAGTGTTGCTTATGGCCATAAACATGTTCCTGCAGAACATTATGATGTCACAGTAAAGTTGACCTTTGACTTTTTGCATATGAATGGATATTAGACATTTGTATACAGTTTTATCACAATTATTCTATGATTTTTTTATTTATAGTCAAAGTGACCTTTTGCACTGTCATCAGAATCGAATCAGTTCATCCTTGCTTTCCAAAGAATCATTGAACTGAATTTACAGAAGTTCCCTCAAGATGTTCCTGAGACATGACTTTCACAAGAACAGAACATAAAGATGGAAAACATATTACCTCTTTTCATGAATGTTGCCGTCTCAGAGGCATGACGAGACCTAATGTCCCTTAAGATATGTTTTTGTTTCTAAGCTAAATAACAACATCAGGTCATAGGAAGTCATGAAAAAGCAATCATTTACACTACAGCCACAGTGGGAACACAAGCAGAATGATTTTCCAGACATTACTTGCTGCAGATTTCCCATTGTGCTCTTTGCCACTATATTATTGCTTTCCCTTGCAGAGGCCTCTACAGGGCCCGGTCTCTGTTTTATTTACAGATAAGACAGTTATTAATGTCTGAACATCCACATATATAAAATTGTGGATTACTGATTGACACTACTACACACATATCGTGATTGAGATGTAGGCGTTTTGAGTGTTGGTAAGGCAACAAAGTGAGAACTGAGGATAGAAGATAACTTCTTTATATTATTAATTTTCATTATTTTCAACACAGTATTCACAAAGCACTTTACATAGTTCTTTGCAGGTGAGTGTGTGACATTTTTATTCATTCAAAGAAGAAAGCACAGAGGATCCTCTTTGGTCTTTAGAGTTTAGGGCTGTAGCGCCAAACACTGCTGCTGGTCAGACCATAGTTCTCCTCTCTGACAGACTCAGGCAGCTCAAACTCTGCCAGCTGACACAGGAGCCGTCGGATGCTGTGCTCCTCAAACTGGGCTCTTCCAGGGTCTCCGATCAGAACTTCAGTGTCATGGGTTCTGATGCAATGGTTCAACCAGCTGTGGAGGCTCGTGGCGAGGGCCTCATCATAGAACATGTCTCCCAGGAGGATCAGGTCAAAGCCCTCGGCTTGTGAGCCAATCATGTTGTCTGTGAGACAAACAGGTGCCTCCAGGTCGTTCAGCTCACAGTTCATGTGAGTCGCAACTGCTGCAACTGTAACAGAACAAGGCACATTTAGTACTTTATTTTTTTATACACTACATGGCGGAATGCAAGGGTTGCAGTGATCTATTGTGATATGAAAAGTGATGAACGTCACATACATTTGCCTATATATAGTGTTATAGTCTACCACATCAGTGTTGCTGAAAACATATATATCTTTAAAGTTTCATGGAAATAACACTAAGAGTTTTGTACTAAACAAAACGACACAGAAGATTCATTTTTATCATAGCTGCATACCAGTGTCAATGTCATTTGCAACTACGCGAACAGCGCCACAAAGTTTTGCAGCAATGGCTGAGGCCCCGCAGCCGCTCCCTAGATCCAGGACTGCCCTCCCCCGACACACCCCAGGATTATCCAAAAGATACCTGCAGACAAGAGACGCCACAGGAAGCTTTACAGCGGTGACCCAAACGCCTCAAACACAGTTAGTTTTTACATTATGAGGCTTTAATCTTACCTTGAAAGTGCCTGTCCTCCTGGCCAATATATGGCCCAGTATGGGTCGGCAAAAGGCCAGAGCTCCGGTCTTTCTCGCCAAAATCGGCAGTTTGGTGTGAACAGTCTGAGTTTTAGCTCCGGAGTCAGGCTTTGCTCCCCGACTACCTCTGTGTTCTCTGTGATAAATCCCCTGATATACTCCTCAGACTCACATTTGTGTGACAGACATCTGTGTCCATTTGTCTGTGATCGGACAAACACTTTAACGTGACGCGTGTACTTGTGGGGCGTTAAAAGTCCCAACATGACCATAGAGTGAGTAGAAAACTATAGCTGCTTAGCTAGCTAGCGTGCTTGCAGGTCGAGTTAGCCACATAGCTCCTGTTTGAGGCTGCTTTGACTGTTTTTGCTGTAGTTAACAGTGACGTGACGATGCCAATAATAAAGAGTAAAATCTGTGAACATCACAACACTGTCACGTGAAGGATCGCAGACTCGTGAAATCCCCGTACGAGACTGTTTACGTATCTTTTCCACACGAATGCAAAATAGTGCAGGACAAATGGTTCATCGATCTCCTGGAAACTGGACAAACAATGTTGGTTCCTCTCAAAAAGTTCCTACACTGTATGTGTTGAATATGGAGAGCGTGATTGGTATACTGAATAAACAGAAAACAAGTATTTTCAGGTCCTGTTTTTAGATATATTTACACATATTATAATTACATTTACTAAATATTATACACTGAATCAAAATAAAAAAAATATTATAAGTTAATAGTTACATTTGATTATATTATCTAGGTTGGATACCATTTTTCTTCTTTTTTTGCTATTCTAATAAAATAATTAAGTTTATTCACAACTTTCTAGTACAGGCGTAATATAGCAGTATTGATGTACAGTTTATATTAATAGCGAAATGAAATCCCAGCCTGTTTCCTTATCTACAAAGACAGTGTAATCACAATCATTTTATTTCACATTCTAGCCAGTAAATTGATTTTTAGATCATTATAATTCTGACTGAAATTAAATTTGATCATCCTTATTTACATTTAGTCATTAAGTACCCACATGTGACATTTTTGTCCAAAATGTTCAGAAAACAGAGGAAAAAAGAGAAGAAAGAAAGAAAAACAAGAAAACCAGAAATATACATATTAAAATGTTAGTTGCATTCATACAAATCAAGCCATATCCATTAAACTGATGCATCATAGCACTACCTGGATAAGCTTGATGGTGGACATACACAATTAAGAATAATAATGATGTGATACTGTGATAAAATGATACTTTGTGTGTGTGTATGTGAGAGAGAGAGAGCAGATGGTTCACAGCCACATGCTACATACTCTTTATCCCACGGCAGTGGGAACCGGAGCCTGAGGCTGTAATTACAGTACCTGTTATGTTCTCTACTGCTGTGAAGATATTGCTTTTTGATGGAGGAGGTGGAGGAGTCCTAATGGATAGTTTTCTTCCTGTCATTGGATCTACCCAGAGCTGACCCTGGTGGCCAGAACCAGCACACCCACAGAAGTGTTCAGGGATTGTTTTTATAGATGGCGGCTGTCTATCAGGGCCAGGGGGTGTAGTGACTTGATTTCATATGGGAATTGCAACCTTGAGCCCCCAGTCTGTGTGTCAGTGTGGCAAGAGTGCAACAATGTGTTCACATTCTGAGGATGAAGGACATCAGATAGAAAAATACCTTTGTCCTCCATTATCCAAGTTGCAATTCAGGGACCTCCTTATAGTGTCACATATGATTTGCTTGTTCCATGGGCCTGAAATTTAACACTTCAAAAGCAATTTAAAGTTCCAGGCTGCTGTGACAAGAAGATAATTACACTCAGAGATTCAAGGACATGAAAGTCATGATACATACTACAGGAATGCTCAACATTCTAAATGGATAAGAGATCAAGGATTCAGAACGGGAATATTTTATATAACAAAACAGTGCAAGCCCAGACCCTTGAGGTTGCAGAAAGGTTGAAGCCTCAGCAGGGTATATCCAAACACCATTAAAAGTCGCTATATAAGGAAAAGGAAGTCGTCATATAAGGAAAAGGATGGTGCCATGTAAGTAAAAGGATTGCTAAAAATAGAGGTTGATGACTCCATTATTTCCAGGGTATGTGGGAGGTTCTGTGTGACAAAGACAGGCAAAACATGCTACATATGGAAATGACCTGGGAGGGATTGATGGTATACGAGGATGTGCAGCCTAGCCCGAAAGTCAGTCTGGTCTGGAACAGGCCTGGGGTTATGTCTTCTGTGTAAGAATAAACTCTACTGCATCAAACTCTGACCATCTCCAGTACGTCGTTGAACATCATCAAGACCCCAAGTGTTTTTGAAAGACCTTTTTATATGTTGATGTAAGGAGTCCAGAGTCACAACTGGCCCAGACCTGGTCTTCAGTTTTTTACACAACAACTCCTCTGATCAAAGCAACATTTCCCTAAACCTTCACCGGCAGTATCAGTTGAGTAAACTCTCCCCTGCCCCCTTCACTTATAAATTGTTCTCCTGTCTCACATCCCTGGAGTTTACAGGAGTGCAAGCTGCAGAGACAAAGAACTTAATGCCTTTAACCTCTATGAGTCTAAAACCAGTTTTTTCCTGTTATAGAGGAAATTGAAATAAGATACTACAGTACTTCTCAGAATATTGCCAGGGACCAGCAGGAGTCCTTAACGGATTCCCAGGAGCAAACACAAGCTGAGAAATCATTCTGCTCATTTTGCTTCTATCTATTTTGCTTCATCTATCTATCTATCTATCTATCTATCTATCTATCTATCTATCTATCTATCTATCTATCTATCTATCTGCCCATTTGTCTGTACATCAGCAAGTAAACAAATGCTGTGGCTCCCCCTGTTGGTAAAGTTGGTTATAGAATAGAAGAATAGAGAGCCTTTATTGTCTTTGCACAACTCTCAAAACAAGTATAGAGAAATTGCAAAAAACCTCTTCGGAGGTACGTACTAATAATAATTCTAAAATGTGTTTGCATGGCAACAGGAAAACAAACAATGGATGCCATATAATAATGTAAGAAATAAAATGTCCATGACCTTGTTTATGTCAACAAACATTGGGGTTGGTAGTGCAGTTTCAGTGTGGTGTGGTGGTGACCTATCAGTCAGATTGTGAGTTCTGCATAGTGACTGCTTTAGGGAATAAGCTGTCTCTGAACCAGTTTGGACCTGTAGCGCCTTCCAGATGGCAGCAGGTCAAACAAGGGGACGCTGTGGTGAGAATTTGATACTTACAAAGATTTATGCAAACAACATCAGTGTTTAAGTGTGGAGTGAGTCAAACAAAACATTATCTTCATGGAAAGATTTGGAAAATGTGATAATTAATGTGTCTTCTTATCATGCTCTCTTGGCACCTCCCAGTGTCATAAAGTTAATTCTGTTTAACACAGCTGTGGTGATATCTGGCCAGTTTCCAGCTGAACATGACCTCTGTGCATGTCAGACAGTAAAGGAAAACTATCCATTAGATTTTTGTGAGTCTGTATCTGCACCGTCTTCATCATTTAGATCGCGATGACAAGAATCTATTTTCACAGTGAGAGAATTAGGAACAGTTTCAGCAAAGATGTGGACTATAAGGCCTTAATTCAAAAATCAGTGAGCGATATGGGATTCAGACTATAGCAAATACCAAACTGTAGAAACACTCTGTTGCAAGTCTTGCATTGAAAATATTCCTCAAAAATATGTGATTATCTGCAAAATGTACTTGACTGAAGTAGGAGGAGTGAAAAGTACAATATTTCCCCCTAAAATGTGGTGGCATAGAAGTTTAAATGTATAGACAATATGAAATAATTAAAGTAAAGAAGCAAAGTTTAAAGGGCCTGCTTAATAAATTGGGACAACTAAATCTGGGTTAAAGAAACACACTCTCCTGTTGGTTTTCTCTGCTTATCCTCAAGCAAAACATGTTTTTTTAAACTAACCAATTTGCTGATTCTGAGTTGGACGTTTCCACGCTCTACTTTTTATTCCTTTGTGAATAATTCAAGTTGATGTTGTTTGTCACAGCAGGTCTGTAACGAGGCGCTTTCCTCCAGGCTTGCGGATGAACAATGACAAAACAGGAAAACTTGATGTCTGCCTCTGAGTTCTGCACCATTATGATCATTATGATAATGGAAATCTAACCCGCGCTGACCGCTGCATACGTTCCCTCAGAGCCAGCAGGCAGTTTACTGTTGTACTCCGAGCACGCAACGCTGATTCCTGTTGAGAGAGACGAGTCTACTGTTGTGTCCTCCCACGTCCTCACTTCACCACTAGAGGATGTTCTTTGTCATGTAACCTCGAGCAGAATCACGAGACTGGGCAAATGCAAGGCCGGCACCATCACTTTCACACAAAGCTCATGATCATTTCTAATATGCACAGATAAAAAGGAGTATACGATTTCTGAATGGGTCCAGTGTCACAGTGATGTTTTACTAGTAGCTTATGGAATACAACACATTGAGGAATATGTGTGTGAGCCCAGGGACAACACTGTTCATCACTATGCTTTCTACTTTATGGCCATCAGTCAGAGACGGGAGGGCAATTATTTATATTTTCAAGACTTGACCTCAAAGGTAAACTCACCATTTGTGCCTTATGAACTTTCTTATAATTGCATATAATAACAGTATAAGCTCATTTATTGAGTCTGATTATTCCTTTATTAGCCATCAATTATACACTTTTCAGACAGCTTTCTGACAGTTAATTGAACTTTATGCGACGCCTAATTAAGGCAAATGTGTAAATCAATTATTTACATGTGGGAGGATGACTTAATGTAGTCAAAGTGTGGCCTATTTTCATAATCATTTATGGAGTGCTTATTATGAAGAACTGTGTTATTTGGAACTAATAGCCAGTAAAATAGAAGAAAACCTCAGTTGCACCAGAATTTAGTTAATAATTATTCCATAATAAATTACTCATGGATTGCTATTTATAAGTTGATTTGTGTGCTTGCCTGCGAACATATTTAACGTTTCTGACCTGCAATGTGAAATGACTCAAAGACCCCCTGGTTATGCCAACAGTTAATTTAAATTTGAAGCGAGCCAATCAAACATTGGCCCTCTAATTAGCACCAAATGACAAGGTTCTTTCCAGGGAACTGTGAATTTGCAGTTAAATAGTAGTTGTTTCCCAAGACATTGTGGAAAACTATGGGACCTAATCATTTGAATCAATCAATCATCAAAGGATCCCAGTTTACCTTGTCTGTGCAGGTCAGGGACTGGATGATAGCGAGGCCGTACAGCCAAGATTTTAGACATGCCTGGTCCTGAAGCAGCCTGAACTTTAACTCCCCAAAATATCTGAATGTGTTTTTCTTTCAGATTTCTCTCATAGTATTAGATGACTTAGCTATTTAGTTGAATTTTCTGCATTTTTAATCAAACAAAGTACTTGTTCATGTCTTTAAATTCCACTGGAAGTCGATGCAATTAAACTTTCCCTAAAAGAACTGTGTCAGTACTTTGTGTCCATTTTACTGGACTAAATACCAGATTAAACAGTGTTTTATTTCCATTAAACTATCAGAATATTCTGAGAATCAAGTTGCTATTATAATAAAATATTGTGTTTCAATGCAGTTTCAAATCTCCCTCCGTTGTGTCAGGATTAGCATTTTAGTAAAATGATTTACTAAATCTGAAATGGATCAAAACAGTCTGGAGTCAACCTTACAAGATACGCATTTTGATAAGTAGATTGTAAACACCCCTAAGGTTGCACAAAACCCCAAATATCCACAATGTGACCTGTGGTAACTTCAGCTCTGGATGATGATGAAATTGTTGCGGTTTGGATTCAGTATGTCCACCTGCCACTTTTCTGCTGAATTTACACCAAACAGACTGCAGCTTCAATAATACATACAGCTATACATAAGATATACTGCAAACTGCTTATTAAGTCATCCTGGACCCACAGAATATGATTTTCCCACCTGGTTTTAGAAAAGCGCCTTCAGTTGCTCACCAAATGTGTTTGGCTCAGTTGACAAATATGCACAGCAGGACGCCAGCAGAGACACTTGCCAGGAAATTCAGAGAGCATCATTTATTTAGAGAGCTCACTCCTTTATTAATACAGATCAAAACAATGAGCCGTGCTGAATTGATTTTCCTCCTTTTACTTATTACGGCACGTGATTGGGGGAGCAGTGAAATAATCAAACACTGTGCTCGAGTTGGAACTTGCCTTCACAGACGTTGCCACAGGACCGATCGTGTTAACAGAACGATGTGCCCCACCGTCAAAGGAAGCTGATAAAAAAAAAACCAAAAATACAATGCTATCTCGCAGCTATTCTTGTATTACTAGCAACTCATTTCTCCAGTTATGCAAATACCCCAATTAATATGCTTCTGGGGAATAAAGCTTTGTGCAAGAGTGAGCTCAGTAATATCCTCCGAAGAATGAGTGGTACTTCTTTTTTCGTATAAGAGGGGAGGAAGGGTAGAGGGAATACCGGTGCATGAATGTTTTCTCTCGCTCGTGATTTTGTTGACAAAGATTCACAGTAACAAGGAACAATTATGTCTGATGTTCACTGATTTTCTTTGTATTTGTTCTCTCTCTTCTTGTGTGTCTTTGAACTGTCTTCTTCCATTTGCTGAGTGAAGTCAGAGCGAAATTAAGTAATTTGCTCTAACTGTGAAAATGTGTTATGCTGCGTTGGACTGAAGTGTGAGCATGAGAGCAGCAGATGACTGGGGAACGCATTCATGAAAGACAGATGATGAAACACATGTGTGGGTGAACTGTCACACAAGGTGCAATACGTAGATATTTACAGTACACGCATGTTGTTGCAGTGTGTGAGTGCGACATATGGTTAAATAAGCACATAATCTGCTTTAAAACACATTTTCTGAATCATTGAGTTAGGAAAAATGCAAGTCAGCGGTACTTTTGTATCCTGTCCATTTGCTGTGATTGAGAAACCTTCACCAGGGCGCCCATATGAAGAAAGCAAATGAAGTCCATGTCAAGTGTCAACAGTTCTCTGGCTCAGGAGAGTATTTTTAAAGAGGGGAACCATGGGAACAGCACAAGACAAGCAGCATCAACACACACACACACACACACACACACACACACACACACACACACACACACACACACTCACACGTGCGGCTTCATGTGTGGCTGTTGTACCTGTTTGTGTTTGTGTTTGTGTCAATGTGGCTGCATATGCATTTTCCAGCCTACCCTGACAGTCAGATCGCAGCATTGAGCATTATAATGGACAAGGCATAAATCTCATTAAATCAGGTTACACAAGTGCTGATTGACAAGTGAGCTGCTTGTCAACTGGAATACAGTGGCCCACACACAGACAATGGCCCCTCTCATCCATATCCTTGTCTTTAAAAAAAGCACAGCTGGAAGAAGAAAGACACTGATAAAAACCCATTATCTCTTTAATTAGCTTTCTTTGTACTGCCAAAGAAATTAGCTGCTCTTCATGTCGAAGGTTTTGCAGATATACGAGCATAAATCAATTAAATCTTTTATACAGAAGTGCAATTTTTCATGGTTTTCATTCAAAGCATTGGGACGAATTTTACAGACGGTGACCAGAAGTTGTTTAATTGTAAGATGGGAGCAGAGTCCTAGCAGAGGAGAGCAAAGCGTGTGTGTGTGTGTGTGGGGGGGCTTTGTAACGCCAGACACCATGACACACAGCTTGCTGGGAAATGCAGAGAAATGGGGCTAAACAGACACGGTCAGAGTGGAGAGTGACAGGGTGAGGAAGGAGGAGTTTTCAGAGTTTTAGAGAAAAGCACACAACGCGCACAGACATGCACAAATACACATCGAAGGAGAGTGTCTTCAGTTCTCATCTTAGATATGAAAACCCACCTCTATATGAAAGCTTTTGGCACAATGCACTGAGCTGAAGCTACTCCCCTGAGAGTTGCACACACATAAAAATGTCACCACAAAACAGAACAAAATAGGCCGTTTCCCCTGAAAAGACTTGTGTTTCAAAGGTAGTTGTAAGATGTGTAGCAGGAGGAGGCAGCAGGGCTCCCCAGTGGATAACACTTACAGAAGATAAGGGGTAGAAGCGGGTGTGGGGGGGTAGAAGATGGAGTGCACATGCAGGCAGCAGACTCATCTCTCTAAATACTCCCTGTGTCAACCAGTTTGAATCACCAGCGGGCGGCCATGTTTAACGTCCCGGGAGAGCTTTTGGAGAGAGGGTCACTGCTCGGTGCGCTGCTTGATCTGAAAGGATTGTTTGTACTAAAAAAGAAAATAGATTGAGCACGGTGGGGAGGATTTCCAGGTAGTTCAAGGTTAAAGCAGAACTCTCAGCACAGGGGCTCATGAGCGCATGACATGCAGAGACGTGACTACAGAGAAAGCGAGAGAGAGCAGCACGACGAGTGTGAGCTGCTAAGGAAGTTGGGAAGTGTTGACATTGTAATTAAGAACTCATGAGGGAAATTTCCTCCAGTCACTTTGCTTTCTGATTTCAATAAGCCTTTTTACAGTCAGACAGAGACGGCACTTGTACAGCCTTAAATACACCATCAGTCTCAATAATGCCCACAGGCGTTTATTTAGGTTTTAAAATAAGTTTCCTGTCCCACTGAAAGGTGCTAAACTGCCGTCACCACTGTGTAACTGTAACAGTGGAACTATTCATTTTGTATTTCATAGAGTCAAAGCTCTCAGTTAGCCACCCTCCTGTGCAGCGACGCAATGTGTTTATCTTCATCTTCTGTGGCACATTTTGAAACTCGTGTGCTGTGGAGATGCTGCGGGGGAAGATGTTTGCTTTGCTTAAGTGAGAACTCTTTACTTATTACCTCTGGCTTGCTGTGACTAATTGTCTTAAAGTTCCTCCTTTACACGGGAGACTTTTGAAAGCTAAGAACGATATTGCCATTATATTCGCAGGATAGAGTTGACCTTTGACCTTTTGTCTATACCTGCGCAAAGTAGCTGATGTCAAAATGACCTTTTGTGTCCTTCCTCACAGTGTTTGGACACGAAGGTGTCTCATTTCCACGATAACTGTGAACTTGTGTGGCTACAACATTTACCTCTGGATAAATAATACACTTCCTCTTTGCATGTGCCTCATTTATGATTGGCTATTTAGCTGACCAGACAAAACAAAGTAATTAGTAAATTATTTTAAAAATACATATTTTAAATTTGTAAATATGTCACCAATAGTTATCACCTGTCTAGTCTTTCATTATATGGACATTATCAAAAATATTAATGCTCCTGATCCTGCCCACTTCCTTATTATATTGCAGTATATACTGTACGTCCTCTTACCCCTCTTCTCTTGGCACTATTTGAATGTGGGAAAAGTAGGTATCATATCACATCACAACACATGCCATAAAGTTTGTAATGATTTGCAATATATATCTTTGTTGCTTTGGGGGGAGGAGTCAGTCATGTAGTTTGTACTGTCCTATACTGTCCTGAGAAGAACAAAGAACAGAAAACCTCAGATTACAACAAACACAAAGGGAATGTGACTTCATTCTCTTCTCAGGATACCATTACTGCGGTAGATCTTTACATTAATAGTTGCTTGCTGCTCTGTTAATCTTTAAAATCCCATATGTAGAGCCTTTAAACTAATAGGTTTAAGTGACTTTGTCTTCAGCATCTGGTTCCAAGTACGCTCAGCCCGCTGCTCCCCTGTATGGCAAATGTAGACATGTAACCTAAATACATAAATTGCTCCACTTAAAAGATTTGCTCTTCTATAGCTTCTGCTCTGTTTGTCTTGTAATTACAGTCGGGATTAAAAAAAAAATAAAAAAATGCAATTCTGCAACATCCTTCCTGCATAAATCAGCCTATATTAATACAAACATTTACTTTTCTCAAGGTCAGGTACTCGGCTGTTTCCTGCGTGGTGTCCTGATGGGGATGATCATGACTGTTATAAGGCTGTATGTCGGGTGTTACCAAAGTAGGTGTCTAGAGAAGCCAGGCAGAGCATAAACAGGATTATTTACTAGCCTATGAATGACACATAATAAGATGAGATCAACCACTTCCATGCTGTGTCAGACACAGGCCCATCCAGCAGGATGAGGAGCGAGATGATTTTGATGGAGAAGATGAGCTTAATGCAATGGACCACAATGAGGACGGCAGCTGTCGACACATATTACTGTAGGATGAGATCTGAGTATGAGAGCAGAGCACATTCACAGCACCAAGAGACCCAAATCAAGCAAACAGACCTTTACATGTGATCCCACACTATAAACTGTCTGTCTTGAAGTCCTGCATCAGACCTTCAGGTACTTTGGTCAATAAAAGGAATCACCAATTGGCCCATTACATCTTGCCCGGGATCAGAGTTCTTTTGACGGCACTTGACATTCAGTAAAATTCTGCTTTTACTCAGTGAAAGAAGGAGAAGCTAATAGTATAGGGGACTCAAGCGAGGGTCAAGAATAAACACTGGAGCCTCCAACCGAGCTGAACATTTCTTCTCAAAAAAATGTACGATACAAACCAGAAACTGTAGCTTTAAACTGCACAACAAATAAAAACTCTGTGTGCACACATGACGCACACATATGTGGCAAAGGCCAATATCAAATCCAGACTTTAACTGAAGACTCATTGTAATTTCTCTGCTTTAACACGTCTGTGTCCATATTGAGCTGTTAATGTGATCGTCAAGACTTTTGAGTGGGCTTTATTTATTGATGATTTTCGACTGTCATGTCTGGTAGTTTTAACTTTACAAATTAGTACAAAGAGTGTTTTGTAATGAACTATTTGAGGGCAACAACTAAACCTATAGTTCTGCCTTTAGATAATGATTTATAGTTACTTAACTGATGAACACCCATGTTATGCATTCAGACCTACTTGTCCCATTACCCAAATGCTCTCTAAAGGAGCCAGATTTTGTCATCACACAAGACTACTACCTAGGACCTAACGTTTGTGGGCAGTTCCTGCCTGAGACCTGCATTGACTGAGCTCCAGCTGAGTACCCAACCATCACCAGAACATTTATTGAACCAGAGTGACAGAGTGATTTGGGATTTTGTTGATTCTGTCCCCAAACTGCTATTTTACGAGATGTGTCTGACCTGGTTTCACAGTTGCTGCAAAAGTATCTTTTCCCACTGGAACATTTGCAAAATTGCACATTTTATTCAAATGTTAGTACTAAGTGTCTTTCTTCTGTCTTCAGTGGATTGTGAATTACCTGTACCTGTACTTGCAAGAAATGCGAGTAAATAGAAGGGAGAGGTTAGCAATATCATTGGTTTAATGTGCAAAGGAAATATCTGTCTTTGACATTTTTGCTGCTGCCCCAATGTAATAGAGGTGAACAGAATTTCATTTGTGGTGCTGAAAGCATTGAAAAATTACATCTGAAACACTTAAAAAGCAGCATGTTTTCAGTTACTGTGAACAACCCACAGACCCTTCTGTCAGCAGTTTAATATACTTTTAGTGAAATGCACCTTACATTATGGCCTCATCAAAAAAAAAAAAAAAGCTGGAATAAAATGAAATAAATAAAATATAATGGCATCCTCATCCTTTGGACTGATAAAGCAGGTGTCTTGTGTCCTCAGCGCTCTCAGGATTTACCTTCACACCGCAGCTGTAGGTCATCTAAAAATGATGCACTGGACATTCATTCATATGTCACACGCACATGTCCTCTCATCCCATTTAAATACAAACGGCTTCACACAATACGTCATTCACTTTATTGCAGCTCTCTTTATGTCTTGTAAGTTATGTCTGGAGCCATTAACGGCAGAGCGCTGCGAAGTGTGAGTGATGTCCGTGCTTTCATGACTTGTTTGCTTGCTGATTCATGTCTTGCAGTACATGAATCCTGCATGTGTGTCAGTTTGATTATTGCTCTGATCATTCTGGAGCGCTCGCATCGGCACACGAGTCTGCACCAGCTCGCTCATTAGCACAGTCTTCCTCATGTTTGTGTCTGTCATTTCTCACTGTGCCTAAGACTGTGTCAGTTAATGGTGTTTGTTATGTTTGTGCCAGTCAGGATTCAGTCCTTTAGATGAGCACCGTTGATGCTTTAAGGATATCTGGTGTTGCATTGTTTTCTTCTCACTGAAGTCACTTCTACATTCTTTAGTGATACTGCTGTGGATAATTGCTCAGAAAACAAGTAGAAGTAGAAAAAACTCATTATATATGTTTTTCCTTAAAGTCAAAATAAACAAACCTTTTTTGTGCTCAGATTAAGACTAAATTAAAATAAGTTCAGTTTACTTATTTAATCAACATTGTAATCCATACAGCTGTAACAGCAAGGGCACAGACACTGTATCTGCTCACTTTTTCTGGAGGACAAAGTAGGTCACATTTGATATTGATGTGAATTAAAAAATATGCAGTTCAAGGTTGTTGTAGAACAAACTGTTGGGGATTTAAAAGGTGAAGGATCCAAGGATATGGGATCCCTAGTCTGAAACAAGGGAGTCATGTTGGACATGAACCTGCCAAAGACTGACACCCTGTACCGATAAAATGATGAAAATGTTGCAGATTCTGGACCTCTTTCACCTTGACCGGGCATAGTGTTTCTGCACCCCATCTGTGTGTAAACGCCATCTGCAGGAGGTTCAGAGATTGATGAAGACACACTTGTTCTTTTGCTCTTTTTCTCTCTCTCCTTGACAGTATTCATGAGCCAAATTAAAGCATCAGACTGTCTATGTTGTTTTATTCAGAAAGAAAGAGTGAGTCATCTACTAAGGTCTTTTTAATCTTGAGTTTAAAGGAATATTTTGGTATTTTAAGGATCCACTTATCTGCCTTCTTGCCCAGAGTTTGATGAGAGGTTCAATACCACTCTCATGTTTGTACAGTTATAGTACATGGCTATCCTGGTTATGAATGAATTCAGTCCAACCCCCAGCATCTTTGAAACTTTGTTTCAGTCTTGTTTTTGCCATCTCCATACTATGTTTTAGCCCTGTTCCAGCATAAGATAATGGTCTGGCAGAACACATCATCATTCCTGCAGAGGGAGAAAAAAGCTCTGGTTTGTTTTCAATTCTTCAAACCATAACAAACGTCCGAGGCAGCGGTAAATCCAGGATACAGCTACAGTACCTTTCCAAAATAGTGTCAGGTGTGTGATAGAGTAGATATTTAAAACCCTGTTCATCAGAATATGAGCCAGCAGTCTGGAAGAGTCAAAGAACCCAAATTCGCACAACAACCCAAGAGTCAGATCCAGAGCTTGCTTTTGTCTGGCTTTCAATACTCAAACAGCAAGGATAGAATTAATTTTACAGAGGCTGGTAGGAAAACAAAGATAAATCCCCTTGAATCCAACATAATCCCAAAGTCACAATTAGTACAGTCCAAATTGCTGACACCTGGTGAGCAAGGGGCATTCATATGCACACGGTTATGAGAGAACTATCCTCAAACAGGAAATAACAAAACTAATGATTTGACATCAAAACAGGAAAGAAACAATTTATTAAGCAAATAATTGAAAACATACCAAATGAAACAAATCTATTAGCGCTGAAAGTGCATTGTAGGTTCACGATAAACACATGTGACATTAAATAAAACCAAATTTTCAACAAAGCCAATAAGAAAGACATTTTTTTTAAAGCAGAGGTTTAGTTGGAACATTTGCACATGGGGAGGCACGCCCTGTCATTAAAATGGATACGTTTCTGTAAAAGAGGAGGTAACAGCTGTGAGCTTATTCATGTTCGTACTATTTGCAAATAGCTAGGGGTAGGTTGCTACCCTGGAAGTTGGTCTCCTTGTCTGACATAGAGACTTTGAAAGTGGCAACATGCAGGTAGTGAAGGGGAAGGAGTATGCCTACTAAGATAGTTAAATAATAGCAGGGTTAGCAGGTGCTAACAGCTTGCTTCCTTCTACTCAGCAGCAGTTTGGACACAGCCAGGCTTCATGTTTTCTCTTGCCTCAGGTAAGCTAAGCTAAGTGCCTCTCATTCTAGTTTTAGACTTAACGTACAGACATGGGACTGATATCGATCTATTCATCCAGCTCTTCGAATGAAAGCCGTCATTTCTCAAAGTTTTCTTAGCACACCTTGAAATTAGAGCATTTTGTGCGATGTTGATTTTCTAATTTGCCAGCTTTGTCAAGAATAAGACAGTTATTACAATCTCCAGCAGAAAAACCCCCCCAAATGTTTCCAATCAGTAACTCATTACTTTCTTATTCTTCACACTCTTAAGGGGAAAATTTTGTGTTCGGTTATCTTATTTCACCCACCATCAACACAATTATTCAGTTTAAATCCTCCAACCCTTCAGAAAGATATATCTTTCGTGCTCTGTGTCTTTTCTGAAAAAGCCTTTGCTCCTCTAATGTAAAGAACCTTACTAATGCTTCCTGGTTGTGAATGTGGTCCAGCTCTTGAGTGGTTAGAGAGCATGGGTCCCATTAAGCCATGTCATCAGACCATGCACACCATGAATATAAAGACTTTTCAGCTAAGAAAAGAGGGGCAACACAATGTGGTTCCATAGCAACAGATCAATACAGAAAAGTAAACCAGGTTTCTTTGGAATTTCTTATTTATTTCATGGAAAAGCTGCTCAGACGGGCATGCTTGGACATGATCTGTAAAACCCACTGCATCTTACATAAAGTTACAGTCCAAGTATAGGAACTGGATATAAGACAATGTTGAGAGAGAACATCTCCTATTCAGTCCCTAATCAGTGTCACTAGTCTTCCACTACAGGCTTTGCCATTCTAGCTTCAGGACCTGCCGTCTGCCTGTCTTCCTGTCCTCTCTTCAGTAGAGTGGATTAGTGGCAAGCTGCTGCAATCATGAGGTTTCTCTGTGGACCAGCAGGTGGCCGGATGGTCTGGGTGGCTCTAATTGGGAGAAAGCAGCAGGGTTCCCCCTCCAGCAAAGTCACAGTCTACCTGGTGGTCAGCATGCTATTCATTACCCTGAACAAATCCTGAGCATGCTGTTTGGGCACTGATAAACAAATAACAGGCCCAAAGCAATTCAAGAGTAGATGGAAAAATAATAGTAAAGTGAAGGAGAAGCAACATATTTGTGTATTTTAGTTTTTTAAATTAATACATCAGTCTTACATCGTGTTTAACGCTGCTAATCAACATAAATATTTTAAATATATCAAAGTATAATAGTAAGTGAATTTACAGTGATCAAGCCCAGGGAATAATGACCTGACTTTGCAGTTTCCCCCAGCTGTACAGAACTTTTTATTGTCCTTTTACTCATCGTTTTGGTTTTAGGGCCCATACTGTTTTGGTGAAAAGCTTCTTAAACAAGACTTCATAGTTATAAATCCAGATGTTTCCCCTGAGGTGGTGGAGACCAAAAACAGATTTAAAATAGAGCCAGTGGTGGACTTGCATTCATCAGGTGGCCAGAAACATGACTCCAAACATGAGAAATACTGTGTTTAGTGTTTAGAGCTTGTTCCCACTGACATAATCTCAAGATGTTCAACAGATGCATGCAGTACTTTGGCCAATTTTAAGTGCAGAGATAAACCGACTTATTCTCTGTTTGAACGTCAATGTGTATGTGTGTACTCTGTCTGGATTTTTCTCCCCACAGACACTGCCCTCTCAATTTCATAGAGCATTATTAGAATCACATTATCTCTGCACAAGTTCATTTTCTACAATTTTGGCTTTCCCTTTAGAACCAGGCCACATGAATTCATGAAAAAGATAATATTTTATATAAGATTTCACACCACGGTTGTGTAATGTAGAGCCACACTCTAACCAGTCAACACTAGCCTCCAGTTCAGTCAATTTGTGGCGGGTTTTTGGTGTTTATCAAAATAATGGAAAGCATTTCCTGTGCTGCATGGCTGACACAGTCGGTATTCGTCTTTCAGGGTGAATGAACAAGAGATTTTTTATGGTTCTACCCATCTTTCTAAAAACCACTTATAGTATTATAAAATTATGGAAATGGTCAAAGCGTGCTTGACCATCCTGGATTCTGTTTATCTGATGTGAATGAATTCATTATTTATTTATTTATAATAGAAGATAAAGGAAATACATACAGTCTAGTGTATTCTTTGCCATTTTTTATTCAGCTGGGTTGCAAATGAATATGAATCTCAGCGTGTACTTTGAATGACTATTACCTACTTGAACTACATTAGTATCATCTATTTAAAAATTGTAGATAAATGATCTGAACCCGACACCCTTTTGATGACTGGATTATTCAGTTTTGCTCTTTTTTTTGTTCCCAGAGTGAATAGTTTATTTGAATAGGTTATTTCCTGACAGCAGGGTCAGTCAATAATGATGGAGCACTGCGTTGGCCCCCCAATCAATGCTGTTTTTCTTACATTTCCTTGGGGCAAGCTGATTTGATAACTCAAAGATGTTGCATATTAGACTTTGCTGTTAAATATAGCTGTCATGTTGTCAGATGGTGAGTGATGATATTTGTGTTTTTGTTCTCACTACATCGACTCTCTTCTTTTGTAGAGTGATTTGGTGCACAGATGAAACACTCGAGCACTAGAGGGAGAAATAAAATTATATTAAACATTTTCCCCTTCTTAAAATCTCAATATTTCATTTCTTGTCTATTTTTGGTGCTTTCAGAGAGTTTTGTTCACCAAAGGCTGAGTAATATTGAAGCTTCATGCTTTGGTTGAATTGGCTCCCTTTATGAGCCTGGACATGCTTTATTTGGCTATTTTAATCTCATTTACCCAAGGAAGATAGCATTTTTCACATTTCATAATAAGGCTCTGTTGCAGGACAAAGTTTATTTCTTTAATGTACGTAAGTAAAGGGTTAACATCCATCGAGGGCCTTAACTTGCCAGCAGGCACAGGGCTCAATCATTTTAATCAAATTTTCACAAAACCATGCGCAGGAGCCAACGGTATCTTGGTATCTCTTTTGGAATATATATTTATTCTATTGGCAACGGTGGATTCACACACTCTCCCATTTGAGACAAGGCCATTTTGTTTATCCTATTACAGACAGGAGCTCTGATTCTAAGAGCCTGCTCAAAAATGTGATTTGTCCCGATAAGCCAATAAATGCTCCTTCATCAGTTTAGTGTTCAAATCCATTAAAGGAGCACTCTCCTTAGCAGAACAGAGAGAAAAAAAATGACTGGGTAGAAACAGTGCCTCGAAAGACGCTCATGGATCTGGGGGATCCGAGAAATAAGCTTCTGTATCTTGCCTGAGTGTCACTGACTGAATCTCAAAAAAGACAAATCAAATTTTCAAGTTGTTTTTCTGCAAGTCAGGCAAAGATATATCACACTGGCAACTTTCAAACAAAATTTTCAATGTTTTCCTGCAACTTTAGCCCAAGCTGGCAGCTTTGACTGGGAGCAGGTGAAAACCAGGCTCAGGTGGGCAGAGAGCATGCTAATTAATTCAGTAAGGTAAACCCAACAGAGTGAATTGGTCTGGAAACGCCTGTGAATCCCAACAACACAGGAGGTCTGTGGGGTCTACCAGGCCTAAACTGTCTGCAGGGAGGCAGATGACGAGATGGTTCACATTAATTAAATCCGCCATATGTTGGCTCTCGCCTCACATCCCAGGCTGCATGTCCCACAGCACAGCAGATGCAACAAACTATCAATTGTTTTGGAAATGAAATCTATCAGGGCTTGAACATGAGAGATTGAGTCAATCAGCCAATTGCTACTTCATTCCTCTTCCAGTCAGGTTTTGCTGCTTGGCGGAAATCACAGTCGTGCGACCGGATGATTGCCAATGGGAACCAGTTACATGTGGTCATCTGTCCTGTGTTCTCTTGCTTTAATGTTAGTATTACAGTATTGTTCCAAAAGAAAATATTATAAGCTAAATACTGTTTGAAATATAGTGTTTCCTTCTGGGTGTTAAATGAAGCCATTGTGGCTTCAGATGGATAAGATGAAGCAACGATAACATCAGATGGGTCCTTGCAAGTTTTCATTTGGTTTCTGAATGGAGTAATTTCACACAATGTTGTGGCTCACAGTCTATTTACAGTGACATCAAGAGAGTCCTGATCTCGGCCTGCTGCTCTGCTCTCCGGGAGAGAGATAATCTCTGTCGAGAGCACCATTGTCAAAGGAGTTTTCAAGGTCTTTATTGCCACTAATTAGATCGGCGTCTTTGAGAACCCCTGAAGGCTCTGTCACTTCACTTTTTTTGTGATCATCTCCACGTGGAGTTTTTTTTTTTTCTCATTCTCTGTAGTTTTATTTTGTAGTTTGAGTGGAAAGACTCTCTAGGTACTTCGGTCGATAGTTTCCTCATGGAGCAAATCCTGATGGGCCTTTGGATCAATAATTCCTCAAACTGTTTCAACAGGGATTAACTACCCCTCTGAGGGAGCTTCTCAGGTCAAAGCTCGGCTCATTTAACAGCTAATTAGATGCTTTCTATTGAGCATATGGTTCTTGTGAAGCTTCTTTCAGCAGAACGTACAGTTACTGCTGAATTTGCACATGCTGGTCATTGACAATGCTGTGGCCCTGCTTTGGCTAGTAATAAATGGGTTTCAAGACTGTGTCTTTAGTAGTTTTAGAGTTGTCTGTTTTATTTTTGTTTTGATCAATAGTGGCAAATTGCCTGCAGTAAATCCATTCACTTGAGTAATGTCAAGTTGTCTAGTGGAGTTTTTAAGCACAATTCCTTTTCAAACCAGAACAAATCATCACGATGCCGGAGTGGAGCATCAATTGTTCTTCAATTACCCGATCAATCAAACCGGCATGCCACTGGCAACTTCCTCTTCCTATTGGATTTTAACGACAAATGATGCACCAGGTTCTCTCTTTATTACTTGTATGATACTAAATTAACGTCTGTCTTTGTTTTTCAGTAATCATGCTTCTGCTCACTTGTTAATGTGGCTGTAGACAATGTTTTCTACAAAGAATACACAGCCATGACGCAAAGGAGGCCAGACTACACTACAGGTCCCTTCATAACAGGCCCCCCTGATTATATTTATGAAATTCAATTACTCTGACACAGACAGATGGACTTGCTGTCAGTGGGGACGCTCGTCATTTGTTAGCATCAGCGGACATGTCAGCCCTGAGGTACTGATGGGACTGAGACTGTGTGACTGGAAACAAAAGAAGGGACGGCAAGAGAGAAAGGGAGAGATAGACTGTGGAGAGGAAGAGGAGACCCCGTGATTGATGTTCATGAGCTGACTGACTTACTGTAGTCTGCATTCATTCAAAGGAGTAGTTCAACATTTACGGTCCGCAAGTTAAGTTGTGTGTCCGCAAGTTAAGTTGTTGAGTTGGAGTGAGGCTAAAGTTAGGTTAGGTTTGGTTTAGGTTAGGTTTGCATAAAAACTGGTGGCAGAAGGAAACTGGCCTATCGTCATTCAAAGTTAAAATATTATTTTCAGGATTTATTTTTTCTTAATAATTATTTGTTTTAGGGAGAGTTACACAGATACAGATCTAAGTTACATGTTACCAGTTACGGATACAACTTGGCTAGCTTACAGACTCCAAGAAAGCTGTAAAAGAGGTTAGGGTCATTATGTCATACCAATGACATAATGCTCTGCTTGGTGCCAGTTTTTTTGAACCTTGACAGCAGGTGTAAGGAAATGGACATTACATTTATTATGTATCGCTCTTATTTGTAGCAGCAGTGGTGCTGATAGAGCTAATTGTGAGCGTTGGTTTCATCTTCAGCTGTCACAGTCGCTCGTGTCCTGCCTTTTGCTGCTCCTCTTGGTGTCACTCCTCCTCTGGACCACAGTGGGAAATGCTCATTTGCAAGGACGATAATTAACAGTTAATGCGTGTAGCTTTGGTTGGGTGTTTTCATAAAACAAATAGTCAGCAGCGGTGCTGAGAAAATGATTTGTGAGCTGTAGTTTCCACAGTAAACACTGCACACTTCTACATACATCTGCACACATCTAGTCCTGGCTGCTTCTATTGCTTTTCCAGATTTGATGTGCATGCAGGAGCATGCAGGTTGGCACTGGGCCTGTCCGCTCTGCCTAGCCCAGAGACAACAAAAAGGAGCTCTGAAGGAGGAGCAGCAGCAGCATCAGGGACTGCGACAGCCAAACAGGTTGGTGTGCTAACCAGGGAAACTGCACAATCTGCTGTATCAGCACCACCACTGGTGTTTGACAATCCAACCACAAGAAAAACACAGACCCAATCAGAGCTACTACAGCCTCTCCCTGCTTGACTCAAAGTGTTAAGCTACAGTCCAATGCTGTTGGGTAATGCTGGTCTGTTGCACTGGCCGCCTGTTAATATACATTTGTGCCCACAAATAAATCAAAATGTGGGAGAAAAGAATGGTATCTCATGCTTGCTCAGTAGCCTTTTGTGCACTTGTTGGTGTAAAACCTGGCCTCAGTATTTATGGCTCCCTGCAAATCAAATAAAATGTACCTTGAAAATAGAGGAAACATTAGCTAAATAACACCAAATTACCAGTAACTACATCCCCCAGATTGATAACGTGTGAAACACAGGGGTGAGAGGTGAAGGAGTGGTCTGCCCAGTCACTACACCAAGCATGCCCAGAGCTTTCAGATGTGGCACTAATGTGTATTCATGTGTCACACAGTGATGTAATGACCCTTCTTCTTTTATAGTTTTCCTAATGGGCTCCTGGCCAAGACATAGGCAGTCACATAACCCACATGTGACACCACAGCACAGTTATTTATGCATTTTACTTTCTGTACAGATTAAACAAACAAGTATTGCTGAGCTTTATGTGCATTTTACCTTGGTTCAGAATTATTCTAGCTGTTGGTGGTCTTTGTGCTGAGATAAGCCAATGGGTTGCTAGCTGTGGCTCCATATTTTGCATTCAGACATGAGTCGCATCAATGTTATTAGTCAGTCTGACTCCCAGGAAGAAGCAGAACATTATATTTCACAGCACCAGGCATACAAGCATGACCAAACCATTCCAAAAGGCAGTGTGGGTGCAGACTTGATTCAACTAATCAACTGATCAAGTGTTGTTTGGTTGGAATAAAGCCAGCCAAATGGCCTTTTATGGAATAGCTTTGACATGCCTGCTTTCAGCAAAGTTTTGCTATTACATGATAATTTAATCCCCCCTCAAAACTATGTCATCAAATATTATTATTCCAGCTCTGACCATATAAAAAATCATGACAAAAATCAGGAGTGGTTGAGTTCCAGCCAGCCCTAGGCATATGTAGCAAATTTAAAGGGACACTACCAATATTACACTGTCTTAAGCACAGTCAGTGAAGATAGGTGTACAGCGTTTTTTGTGGGTGACCTTGTCAAATCTGAGAAAATCCCAAAATGATGTTACCAGGGTTGTCATAAGTTAGGCTTACAGCTTATATTTGATAGAAATCCTGCATTATAGTCTGGTGCTGGTTCTGGTGCTGGTAGAGTCACATTGTGGAAAAGTAGGCTCTAGTATTTGTCAAGCATCTTCCTCTTTTTATGTCTCTTGCAACTTTATGGAACGCTACACTGAATCACTATAGTACCACTTTAAGATGACTTATTTCCAAGATGTTGCATGTATACCAAAGTCTACGCTGTCCAAAAAAAAACTCCCTGCCATTCATGCTGATTTTTCTTTAGGCAGGCTCCATCTCCTCACCGTCTCTCCTGCCTTTTTCTTTTCCGTTTCAGCATTGGAAATTGGATGTCTCATATGCCGTTTCAATGAATATGAAATCTATTCAAATTAAATCGAAAGGAAAAGATACAGTACTTGGGCCTTTAATCCAGCTAGATGCTGCTCTGTTCGATGCCCTCTGTTGGTGAATTATGGATGAGTCTGAAAATTAAAGCTTGTTGGGAATTCATTGAGGAACTGCTGACACTGTTGGTATACCTTTATCTAGACCGTGGGAGCTGTGGGTGGGAGCAGGTGGACGAAAACAGAGAAGGACAGCAGTTCAATGCAAAGTATGTTAGGTAAAAGCCAGACAACCGCAGGACTCTTTGTGTTTCTAACTTTTCTCAAAACCTTTAGCTGCTGTAAAGCTGGGATGAGTGGGCTGGGAAAACTGAGGCCAAACCAAACTCACAGACCAAGGCTGAAAAGCATGACGTGTGATCCGATCTGAGCCTGGAGGGTTGTGATCACACCTTCCTCCTACTGCCTCTGTGATACTGCAGCCCACGCCTCACGCTGCGCTTTAGTCCGCCTTGTGTAAAAGACTTCCATAAGCGAGAAGAGAACAGTAAAACAGAAATAAAAATCCCACAGACATTTTCACACCTACTGTTTTCTGAAAGTGAAGCTGGGAGTGCAAGAAAGACAGAGATGCCAAACAAGTGAAGGGGTGTTGGGGGTAATCGAACTGATGTGGGAGACGGGGATAGCGGGCAGCAGACCGATACCCACATCTGAAACATCTGAGCTTTACTCACTTGAAAAAGATTTGGACTGGGTTTTCCAAAATCTTCCAGAAGACAGCCTCTTCACAGGGCGAGATGCTTTAGAGGAGCCTGGCTCTGGCTGGTGAGAGGCATCAGCTGGGTGTGTGATTGAACGCCAGTAGATAGACTGATCTACTGTATTCCACTGAGAGCAGCCTGAGGAGGCCAGCAGAAACAAAATCAGCTCTTTGCTCTGAGCCAAAGCGCCAGCAATGATTTGACTCACTCAGTCTCTTTATTTAAACATCTTTTAATCTGGGATAGCATTTGTAGCCAAATCAAAGCTTGAATGACTAACAGCAGTGGAAAGTAACTGAGTACACTTGCTCAAGCAATACACAAGTGCATCAAAACATCAAAAAAAGTGCAATAATTGAGTTTTTTAGTTTGTGCTACTTCACACTCCTACTCTACTACATTTTAGAAAAATATATTGTACTTTCTACTCCTACATTTATGCGGTGGGTGTAGTTAGTCTGTGAGTCTGACTCACAGGAAGTAGGCTGGTATAAGCAGCCCTTCTGCTATCTGCATGTTAGCCCTTCTCTACCTGAAACAGCAACCTCAATGACAAGTTAGCCTAACTATAACCTGCTCACCTATAGTATGCATGCACCCAGGCTAGCAGCTATATTATCCTTCCTTTTGCTGGGATATAGCCAGGTCAGCATACCATATGCAAACATTCCACTAAAACAGGTCCCTACTGATAACCTTTTCCAAGGTCCCACGCTGCATTCTGGACTTGAGGGGTTGACGTTTTCTGCCTACCAGCCACAGCTTCTGAACACATGACCCTTTTTATTCATTTGAGATGTATGACTGTGATGCTCATAAACAATAACAAAAACAAACATCCCAGGGTGGTAACGGCAAATTAACCTCAGAATAAATTAATATTAATCTGTGCAAGGAATCACGAGGACATTTACTTATAAATTTAAATCAAATGCTCACTGTTGAAGAAGGTTCATTGAGTTGGTGTTTAGTAAGATGAGACATTTATTATTTGTAAGGGTAAGTCAAGATGTTGGGTTTAGCCAGAGTCGGAGAGGCTAACGGGAATACAGATCCCTGACTTTGATTGGTTACCACCCACCCAGTTTAGCTGGGTATCACTGTAGTGTTCAGAACAACAGTAAAATGCTATGCAATCAACAATGTCCCACAATGCCATATATTCATATGTATTAAGCATTATTCTGCAAAACAAGTACAACTTTTACTTTTCAAACTTTCAGTGTATCTTGCCAATATTGTGTAATTGTATTTAAGTGGGATTTTAAAGGACCTTTACTTGTGGTTAAGTATTTTTACATTATGGCGCTGGTATTTTTATTTAAGTAAAGGATCTGACTATTTCTTCCACCACAGCCTATGATTAGGATCATCAGAAGTAGCCTGCTGATGTTATTTCCCATCTTCTCTTAAATGAACCCCCACCAATGCCAAAGCTCTTATGGCTGCTTCATTGTGCATCATAAAAATAAAAAAAAAAACTCAGAGTCCTGATCCCTGGCATTTCATAAGCTATAGAAGCTTCTTAAAATTAGAAATTTCTAATGCCTATTACCTCAGATAGTAAAATGCCTAATTACCCATTTCAGGATCACCGCAGTTAAGCAATCACCATATGCCCTCACAGAGCGTATTTTCCACTCAATAGGGCAATAAAGGATGAGATCAATTGAGCATTTAATTATTGTAAAGATGTAAACTCATGATTTAGATCCTGCTGACAGTTAAGAGAAGACTCCAGCCCTAATATTACATGCATATGGTACTTTAAAAGCATTGCTGTTATTTAAGTTTATGCGCTGATATGTGAAATACTTGTTGAGATTCACTGGTGTCCTTTTAAGCTGCAATTTGTGTGTGTCTGTGTGTGCGCGAGATACTGCTGACGGTGCTGAGTTTGACTGGGGCCTGCTTGCATTTACCTTGAGGAGCTCTACCCAAGATGCAGCTCTGCCAGCTGGCCTTTTTGATGTCTGCAATGAAAGCCCCTTATTAGGATCAGTGGAAAACAAAATAAATAATCTGTGAGTGAACTGGAGCGGGAGACAAATGCCGGGGAGAGATGTCACAAAGATGCAACTATGCCTACAAAAGCAAAAAACAAAAAACAAAAAAACAAAAAGATGCAAAACTGTTCAGATGTTCACATTTATAGAGAGAGAGATAGAGAGAGCAGAAAGGTAAAGACAGAGAGGTAAAGATGACCGGTGGAGAGCATGGGGTGCATATGGAGGGCTTGTGTGTGTTTGTGTGTATCCGCACTGAGCGCATGGGGGGAAATAACAGTATTTGAATGATGGGTGTGACAGAGGCTGATGTTTGCTCTGGGCCCTTGTGGCTCCAGTAATAAAGATACTGTGGCTCAAAGTGGTTTCATTCTGTCTTAAATGCTCCTTAATCTCTCCATAAATGACATCTTTGGCTCCCAGTAAGGAGAGTGAAAAATGCAAGCCGTTTGTGCCGGTGCTACTGGGATTTTAATGGCAGTGTCAATAGAGAGGAAGCTGCTGAGCTCAAATGTCAGGAGAGCTCGATGTATTTTCTCATTATTTTTTAGCATTTATGTATAAAACATTCAGATATGATACACTGCATGTACTTAGCTTGTGGAAATTACAGCCTACAGCAGCTCTCAGCACTTAAGAGGCAGAGAGAAATGATAAATATCGTGTGCTGTGAAAAGCTGCATATCTGCAAGTGCGGCTGTAAGTCAGACACAAAATAGGAATACCCTTTTCCTGGTGATGCTTCCTTGGTCATCAACAACACTTTTCACAAGTCATTTTAACTGGATTGTCAATATTCTGTGTGTTCTGCTCTCACCGAGCTCTGACCTTCAAAATCAATGCTTTTCCATAAGGAAGGCAATTTGTGTAGCGCCCAGCCTCTTTGCTGGTGAATATCTTGCCATAGCAGTATCAACATTAGACTGCATGAATATACAGGTACATGCATGCTTGACATTGATTTTGATCAAAGCATGCGATTATCAGTGTTAGTTTGACAGGGAGAGAGCTCATAATTTGCACACTTTCTGGCTTCTCGCCCAGATAAGGACCATAAAGAATCGATCGCTGGATAATGAACCTGGATGACACACCTGCAGCTGGAGGAGCAACGCCAAGGACGTCCCACGACCTCCTTTGCTCCCACATCTCATTATGAGCAGCGAATGGTTAAGGCTGGTGATTACAGGCAGGCGTCAGGCAGAGCGAAAGGAGGGATTTCACCATGATGGAGCTTATTCGGCTGACACTGAGGCAACGGTGGTGCTGTAAGGTCAAGAAGGTGCTTATCAAAACATTGTTGGAAGCTGCTTCATACTGTGTCTTTGCTCCTTGATGCCTTTGACCTGAAGCTGTTAAACTGTGCAGTGAACCAGTGATATTCATCAGTCTTGAATCTTAATAGCAGAGGAAGTTTGTTTCAGCTATTATCTTGTGGGGCACCAAGCAAGGGAAATAATCAGGACAGCTCATGTGTTGGTTTGATTTGAGTGCAATAAACATAATATTAGTTGCTACTGTATATTCATGTGATTCTTTATTGATCCCTGCAGGAAAACTCTCATTTTTCTTGCTGCACTGGAGATGAGAGCACAGCAGTGGAGATTCTTGTCTACTCAGGCTTTGAACTTTAAACCTCTCAGCTTGAGGGTGATTATCCTCCCCTTCCTGCTTGCAAGCCTCCATCTTCACTGCATTATTAGTTTGTTGTGCAGCTTTGCTTTATTATGCTGGTAAAAAAAAAAAAAACAAAAACGTAACATTCAGAAGTCAATCTCCACACGCGTAAATCTCAGATATAAGAGGAACTTGCATATATATATATATAATAGTAAACACCAGGAAAAAAAAAAAACGTCTGAATGTCTGTAAACAGCTTTTTGCCTGACTTCAGAAACAGCAGAAAGGAGGAAGTCAGTGTGTTGCACTGCTTCCCAGGAGCTGTCGGTGTGACAGATGCCAGCATGCTCCCTCTCCACATGACCGCAAACCATTTACAGAATAAAAATGGTTACTTCACCTTTTAACATCTTGGCTTGAGTGTGTGTTTTATTCCATGAATGTGTGTCAGCTCCTCTTGCATCTACTCTGAATTTTGTTTTGTATGATTCAGCCACGACAACTTAGATTAGTGATTCCCAGCTAGCAGTATTTAGTTAACCTGGGACACTGATGCTTGATTTACTAAATAAAACACAATTTACAATCTGAATGGCAAATATATCCAGATTTAGTCCGTGAACATGTGTGAACAACTAGTCAGCAAACAAGAGTTTTCAAATGATGGATTAATTGTTAAAATAAACAAAGGCAATGGGTAAACAGCTGAAATATGTTGTTAAAGGTACTGGTTAAATTGTTAATATAAACAGATAAAGGTAATGAATAAATAGTTTGCTTAAAGTCAAGATAAACAGCTAATGGTTGAATACATAGTGGCATCAGTGAAGGGGTACTTGAGTTCATCTGACAGGGCACTGGGTTGTGTCTAATAAAATAACCACCGGTAAAGATTAAAAGTGTGCTATTTCCCAATATCAGCATGCATGTGATATTTGTAACCAGTATTGATAAGGCCTTAATTTGTCAGCATGGCTAAGGAGACAGAAAGTGGTTGCTGGAATCGAGTGCAAAGAAATGGGTAATTAGCTGATGGCTGACTCAGGCCACTTGCAGCTTTGTGTGTCAGCGTGGGGATGGAAAAACCGATGAAGAGCATCTCCCTGGGTGTCATAAAGCTTTGCTTTATGGCCAGTTTGTGTAGCCTTGCAGATTAAGTTCAAAGAAAGACGGCCGCTCTTTTCTCCATGCATCTTAAATCCTGTTTCTCCTTAGCTGGATCAGTAGATCAATTCTTTTGGCTGCTCTGAGATATCCTTGGTGTCAGCAGCTATAGGCCAGCTACAGGAAGAATGGTGAGGACTGGGTGTCTAAAAATACATTATTAAAGGGACAATTTCACCTCAGATTTAATAGTGCTCACAGAGCAGCATGACCGTTCCACTCAAATTGCATACTTTCCTTCACTCTGCAGTGGCTTTCTTTGGCGGCATAAGCATTAAAGCCCAGAGCTCCCAGCAGGCTACAACTGCAGCCTCCATAGGAGGATGCAACACTCACATTTGAAAGGCAGGAAATCACAGTCAATCAGTGGTTTGACTATGATTCGTGCAATGAGTTCTTCAGAAACCATTTCCAGCATTTATCTCAAGAGAGCAGCACATCATGGAAAGAAATGGGCTGGTGTCTGGAGATGGCACACTTCCTTTCTCTGTTTAGACACAAAGACCAATTTCAAATGGTGGGGGCTGGCAGAGAACCTGCAGCTGTCTAATCTCTGTCTATACTCCACTGCAGACAGCTGGTGAATGATCCTGGTATTATTCCTTTTAGGTTCAAAGTTAACTCAAAATGAAACAGTGCTAGCAGCATGTGTTTTCTTGAGTCAAAAACACATCTTTTACTGCAGACACATCAGCAGGATTGAATTTTGGCTGAAAGACAAACCAAATACAGAGGGATTACGAGATAAAAGACAATGAATCTGCACCATCCTCTGTTTCCAGCTCTGAAACTCAAGCACTTATCCACTTTCCTTTGAATTGGAGAAATAAAAAAACAAAACATCAAAGAAATAAGGTTGCGAGATGATTTCAGCAGCTTGGTAGATATGTATTGCTTACATATGAATAATTTATTTGAAAAAGTCTTAAAAAATATAAACAGTATTACACTGACAAAAATGTCCAAACACACCCAGTACACAACATTGGCACACTTGCATTGCAACAGTTAATCTGTATTTACAGTTTTTAAGTATTTATAGTGAAGAAAAAAACAAAAACAAACATATTCTCATATTCACAACATTTTCACATAGAAATCAGAGCTGCTGCGCGCTGCACCGGTGACATTTTAATCCTTTTCCAAAATGCATTAGAGACACTTGGAAGGTAAGCCCTATAATTTCTGTTTTTTTCCCTCCCCCTCGCTTCCTGTGCATCTCACCTTCAGGAACAACACTTTTTCTCTGACTTGAGGTCCGATTTACTCTTTAATATGTCTTTTTTCCACCTCTTTTAAACTCTAACCACTGAAATTAGGAGAAAAATGAATCATGAAAAATATGTTAATAACACTGACAACACAACACAACCAGTCCAGACATACAGCAATATAGACTTTTTTTTTTGGGATCTGCACCTTTCCCAACCTTTTCCACCTTTTCCTTGAAATTCGGCACTTTTAACATGTCAAACAAAGCCATAAAAAGTAAAAATACAAGTGATATGAAATTGCTTTAGGCATCATTCAAAAGATGAACTACATTCATTTTATCAGCATCATGATAGAGTGGAGGGTCGGCATAAATAAATAAATAAATAAATAAATAATAAGATTTGTTTTTCATCCTTTCATCATATCTATTATGTGGTTGGCTGAAAGGTCCTGTGTTCAACTAAACTATAGGTCAAGTTTCTGAGTTCAGCTGCAGAGTGAACCTGCTTGTATCCCAGCAGAGCCAGAGTGTCATTGCACAGATTCTGCACAGTCCTCACGATGTCAAAGCCGAGACGAAGCCTCCAGCTCTCTGCTGTCGCTCTGGAGTCTCTGGTGGTGGAGTATCTGTAGTTCCACTCTGACGGAGATGACACATTGCTGTTGGTGTTCTTTGCTATCCACGTCCGCACCCTGTCCTCCATCTCCAGTCCCACAAACCTGTACATCTCACCGGCCTTGTTCTTCGGATTGAACGCCAGGTCCTCATACCGCACCAGCAGGTAACGTCCCTGCAGCCATGCCGGTCTTTGCAGGCCTGTTTCTGCAGAGGCCGCCATGTCTTTACAGGTGCTGGTGATCTGCGACAGGTCCACGTATCGAGGCTGCCGTCCTGTTGCATTCCATATTTTCCAAGCACGGAACTGATCCGAAAACGCCATCATGCGCGAGGCTAGGACAGCTCGGGGGTCTCTCACCAAGTGGATGATCTTAAGGTCCAGACGTGGGTCTTCTGTTAGGGTTCGCAGGTCCCCCACTTCAGGGATCCGCACAGTTTTTATGGCTATGTGTCCTCTTGACAGACATGACATGGAGGCTAGGGTGAGGTTCAGGGCACCACACTTCTTAGGACACCATGTTTCGTCAGGTGGGTCAGTGGCCACGCCGTCCCCTCCGTCCAAGCACACGGGAGGCGAACAGAGGGCATGGCTGGAGCTGCGGCGGAAGAATGAGCTTGTGATGTGGTCCTGGGGCTCTGGGCGGATGTAATTCTCCATGAAGTGGAGGTCACAGGTGTACAGATTTAGGAGGAGATCCCTGTATGCTCCCAGTAAGGCCCTGCGGTCGAGGGTGCGACGCAGCCTGCTGCTGGAGTTGGTGAAGGCCTGCTGGACATGGTAGAGTGGCTCAAACACATAGAAGATGTCTGGGTGCTGGTTGAGGAGCTGCCCAGTGAAGGAGGAGCCGCTGCGCGTGGTAGCAAACAGCAGGATGTGCTTCCGAGGTGACTCAACGGGCATCCACCTGTCATCACACAAAGCTCTCCACCTGGAGTCTTGAAGGAAGAACAAAATCACATGCTTTACATGTTTAACTCATATGATGTGATTCTGACGTCAGTTTGAATCATGGTTCCTTACACCTTTTTAAATCACATCACACAACGTTTTCTAGTCTCAGGGTCCTAAAAAAAAGAGGAGCTGTCTCACTTGCTTCAGAAGAGTTATTTCAGCTTATAGGAGTGAAAGTGAATCCGTTCTCGTCATAACTTCAAGCCAGGAGAAAGTAAACGTCTGAATCAAGCCAATAAAGCTTAAATTATTTAGAGAGTAAACATGCATGAGTAAGTTGCTTGTCTGCCGGTGGTTACCAAGGGGGTTTATGAAATGGCGGATCTCTAAATATAGCGCAAATAGCTAACGTGTAATTACTGCTGATGAGGAGTTGATTGCAAAGGGGATGTTACTTTTGTATACAGGAGCTTGGCGCAGGCAAGCTACAGCTGTGCTATGAGAGGGGATTAATGGAGATAAATTGGAGGATAATTGTAAAGCGAATCACACATATTTCATTTCTCTGTGCTCCCCTCTTCTTGGGAATTCCCTCATTTAATGAGCTGCTTTCCTTTATTCCTTTGCTTCAGTCACAGTTATGATGCTGTCTCTTTCTTTACTGGGTCCCTATGCGGGATTTTACCAGTATTACTGATATTACCAATCACATATACATATACATTTTAATTTGTGCTATTTTTGCATTATGTAAAGGTAAATGTCTATTCACACCAACAGCTGCACACATGCTCTTCTTTGGTGAGCCACTGCTGTATGTGGGACAATCTTGACGGGCTGTCGAGGCGTACCTCTGTGTTGCCTGGTCTGGCAGCGGTAGGCACCCTGACAGGGTCCGGACAGCGAGTCCCTCAGGGTGCGGATGGCCGTGTACTGGACCCCCAGAGACGCACACACCAGCAGCAGCACCGTCTTCCAGGAGCACTCCATCTTGCCCCCACCTCTGGCTCTACATCCTTCACGCTGACACAGCCAGGGAAGCAGAGAGAAAACATACAATGAGATTTCATTTTGATGCATTTTTCAGCTTCATACATGTGCAGCTCCCACTCATTTTCTGCCTGCAGCCCTCTACTGATGGACAGGGAGCAGCTCTTGCAGAGGATTCTTTCTCAAGGGAGCTTCAACAGTAGAGGCTAAAATACATCTTATTAACTTTCCCCATCCTGATTTCTCCTGCCCGTCCTACAATTTAAGCAACAGTATTTTCTAGTGATGTAAAAGTAGCTATTTGAGTTAATAAAGGAATAGTTTGACATTTTGGGAACGATTTGCTTTTTTGGTGAAAGTAATATGAAAATACCGATGCCACACATGAAGCAGTAGCTTAGTTAAAAACAGGAGAACCAGTGAGCCTTGTTCTGTCCATAGTTAATAAAATCGTTCCTGGAAAATATTCTAAATATTTCTATTTTTACAATAAAACAGAGGTGTAACAATTAAAATTAGCGTTTTATGTAAACTTACACGCAAGTTTGTTTAAATTTTGTTTGTATTTTGATGTAAGCTCACATAAAATGCAAATTTAAACAAACTTGCATGTAAGCGCACGTACGCTCTTTCCACTTGTTTCCAGTCTTTGTGCTGAGCTAAGCTAACCAACTGCAGGTTGTAGCTTCATATTGGTAAGGAAGTATCTAGCAACACTATTCTTTAAAAGCTCTCTTTCTGTCCACGCAGTGGCAAACAGACAGCACCTTTTAGCATTTCTACCTTAAGTAGCTTAAATGCTTTGAGTAAACAGTTTAAAGGTTCAGGATTTGTCTCCTAAAGGATCCACAGATTTTTATGGAAAAAAAAAAAAGGCATGACTCCAAGGTTACACCTTCACTGGGGAATGGTAGCGGTAATGTTCCCATCTACAATAGCTCCACTATTCAGGATACCGTGCACAGTTGCATAATTGCATTTCATTTTTGCTTTTCCTCTCTTATGGGTAATTAAGCCTCTAAGCCCAGCAGAGAGCTACATACCCAGATAAATATAGCTGTCTTCACATAGATGAGTGGAGAAGTTTCCTTTATACACTTCTGAGTTCTTTGCCACTGGGCATGAAAGAGCAAAAGGAGATGCGATTTTCCAAATGGATTTTAGAAGAAAAAAAAAAAAGGTGCCTCCATCCATTTGTCCCTATGCACCAAACTGATGGTGGGTAATCACACGAGATCCCTGGGCTCAAGCTATGTCTCCATCACTCAAAGTGGCCGCATGGAGGCAATCATCATCAAACCACAGGTAAATATACATCATATTACTGACAAAAATAAATACTGCCTTCCTGTTTGCTTCCTCACCCTCTTTCTGTCACTCTGTCTCTCTCCAGTCGGCCTCTTGTTCATTAATGATGTTTATGTGTCCCTGGCAGACTCATGTCCTCAGGAATGCATCACACAGAGCTGAGATCGGCTTTTGATGTTCCATTAATCACAAACAGCGCAAAACCAAAGACATTTACTCTGTGGGTGAGGGGAAAAGAAATCGAGCTGACATCATGAGCCATTCTGTTTGAATATGGCTAAAAACAGCAATCGCAGAATGAACTCATCAGGGGGAAAAAACTTTGTGTCTGGTTCTGGTGCTGCAGTTGCAGTCATAATGTCAGAAATGGGAACACGGTGCTGTTTCGTCTCTTGTCTCAGAGCAACTTTAAAGCTGCTTGTCCTGTTTGTGCGTTTGTTGGAGGACAGGAGGGACGGATGAAAAATAAGCACGAAACTCTGCAAAACCTCTGTTGGAATGTTGTTCTGTATACATGACTTGCGTTCTTTGCGTGGTGGCCTTGCATTTCTTTCATGCCGTGGCTGACAAGGTGTGAGAGATGCGTTTTCTGCTGGGTCTCTTTTGAATAAGATCCAGATGTTGGTTGATATGTGTATGGAAATGGGTCCCTTAACGAGACGCAGATGTCAACCTATGTCCTGTCTATATAAGAGACCAGTCAAAGATTGTCCTTTGTTCATTACATCGCATGCCTGTGTGAACCCGAGCTCGTATCCAGTAAATGTGTCTCTTCACTGAACAACAAAACCACCACTAAAGAAGCATACTTACAACCTCTCACCATCTCTGGCACTTTAAGTAAATTCAAAACTTCAAAAACAAATCAGGCAATGTGACAATTCTACCATCCATACCCTACATGTACTGCACAGCTGGCTGACCAAGGCACATCATATGATTCCTCAGCGACAGGTTTTGTTTTCCTTTCCAGTCGTGATCGGGGCTCAGAGTCTCTCTGCTGCACACCCTGCTGCCCTCTGGAGAATGAAGACAGATGCTTCAATGGATTAAAGCAATTTGATTTGCAAGTCTTTCTCTCTCCCTGGCTTAAAACTCCTCCCGCACCGGGACTCACACCAGGAATAATAGACACTCTGTCAACAGCTGGAAGGGGACTGCAAGCTTCAGATGGTCTCAGCTTTTGTATCCCTGATACAATAACAGTGCTTACAGGGGATAAAAGCCTCGGGGACAGGATCAGCCAAAGATTACACTGTGAGGTGCACGCTCCTCTGGCAGGTTTGAGTTGTAAATTCAGAGAACACAGGCGTCGTTGCTGCTGCTGAGATAACACAGCTAGCAGCAAAGGTGTTGGAGATAATGACATTTGTACATGGCGAGGGAAAGGCAATTGCCTCTGTGGAAAATAAAGGCAACAAATGAGGTTAGAAGTTAGTGATGAGGTTGGGACTGAGGGATTTGGGATGCAAGTGATTGAGGGATGTGACAGAGCCAAAGATTTTTCTATTAAGGCACTGCGGTGTGTTCACAGATCCTTTGAGTGAGGGCTGTTTATTGGCAGAGCTTGGTGATCAATCCTGGAAAACACAAAGAGTTGAGCGAACAGTAGCAACACCAGGAGGAGCTTTAAGTCTCTGGTTAGTCTTTATCACTCTGCTCTTCAGCTATCTGCATCTCCTCTTCCTCTCTCTTTAAACCTCTTAAACAACACCCCACACACACACACAGCCACAGTGCCACAGGCGGAGAGCAGAGCAGAGCGCTGCAGCGCACAGAGTAGCTGCATCTGACCCCGGGCTACGGAGGAGCTCCTGTGATACGAGAGAAGATGAATCTTGTCCTACATGATTCCTCTAGCTCACAAACACATGGCGCAAAGGCACAGAGACTGGAGGAAGGAAGGATGAAGATAAAAGGTCAGCTTCTCATCTGATCTTACATTTCTCCCTTGTGGGATGCTGACAGCAGGTAGTTCTCACTGTGTGTTTCACTCAGCAAACTGGGACACAGAGCGGGCAGTGGTTGCTTAATTGTTAAATGTAGGTTAACTAAACTGAATAATGTTAAGTTTAGCAATGGTTCAATTAGGGGAAAGAAGATTAAAAAAAGGAGAATTAAGAGAAAGAACGCTGCAACCTGACCTGAGCTTAACCCCACAATACAAGTTTAAGTGGCTTCAACAGTGATGAAGAACATTCACCAAAAAACACTGAAAAAAAATACACTCAGTGTAAAATCCACTTCAAGCCTTTCATCTTGGGTTATCTCTTAAAAACAACCGCAGTCGTCTTCGAATAAAGTAAACAGATATCAGCACTAAACAGAGCCCATGTGGAGTATTATAGAAAAACACACACAGCCGATAAAGTCACTATAAACTCACCGCTGAGCACCCCAGACGCACTTTTGAGTCGGAATGTGGAGAGATAACCGACATATTTAGTGATTTTACTCCTCTCCTCCTCACTATCATGATCCGATTGGAGCATCTTGTTTGTTAGGTAACACTTCGGCTGCATCTCCCCGCGCGTAAACTGCACAACAGATGGACCAAAAAAAGAGAAAGACATGTTGCCTTACCATCAATGCACTCGATTAGACGGGATTTCTCCGGCCGCTCCGGTCCTCTGCGCTGCATTTGTAAAAGTGTATTTGTGTGTATGTGTGTGTGTGTCTGTGTGTGAGAGAGAGAGGCGGAGGATGAACGAGCGCTGCCGCCGGTGTCCAGAGCCGAAGTGGATTCAGAGCTGGAGATGCGCCATGGATGGAGAGCGGCGAGAGGCTGAAAGGCATGTCTCACCCCCTCCAGAGACCACACAGGCTACTGGAGCTGACTCTCCAGATTGGATACAAGATTGCCTTGCCGTGCATTACGCTTTGATGCCGTAGGGTACGTTTCATTACGTCTGGTGAGCTTTAACAGGCGGCAAACAGAACCTACACAGTGAGGCAGTGAGTGCGTCCAACTAAACATTGTTGATCCTGATGCTGTTTGCCATCGCGCTTTAATTTGTTTGCACGCTCAGAAATTTTTCCCATATTTCATGGAGGCAGGTTTCATCAGCTCCAGCCAGGCATCAACAATCACTTCAGCATCCCACCATGAACATCAGAGTGTCATTGCTCCTTCTGTCACTGTCACTGCTCTCTGCAGGGATGCTCAGTACACTACCTCAAAGGCAGCACACACACACACACACACACACACACACATCTCTCCCATGAGATTACAGTGGCACAATGACCTCTATTTTTCCTCATTCCAGAGAGGATGACTGCTATCATCAGATGTGTGTGCGCCCTCCTCAGCCCCCTCCACCCCCTTCTCCCACTGCGATGCTTACTCCCCAGTCTAAAGGGATGGGTGTCATGTCATTGCCCCCAGGGGGTTACCACGGGGTCAGATTTCGTGACAGCTCCATCACTCCTGGGAATGGGGGTCGATTCTGTTTGCCGGCTTTCAGATTTATCTCCCGCTGTGTCGGAGTCACGCTGGTTAAAGTGTGTCTTTCCTGTGAGAGATTGGGGAAATGATGTTAATAGTGTCTATCGCTGCTTCTCAGTCAGGCCTTGCTCCAGATGAGAGGGGGCCCAAGGCGAGATTTTTTTGTGGAGGCCAACCTTACTTTGCTCTGGGCCGAGAAATATGAAATTAACCTATATTATATAGTTTAACCATCCATAACTACAAAAACTATTATTATACTATATCCAACTACTTGACATCCCTTTGATGTTGCCACCGCAATGTGATGGGAACAGACCTGCAATCTGTGGCCGCAACTTTAAAGCACAAAGTCTTTCTACCTATCTAACTCTAACATAATAGAGGCTGACTCTTGACTGAGGTAAGCTGAGGTCAGTTAGCTTAAGATTTGCTGTTCTGTCAACAGCAGCTTCATTGCTCCTGAACAGAACTGGCTAATATTCACCTGTGAATTGCTAAAGAAAATCAATTCCCTCGCTCACCATCAAATCGTCCTTTAGAGAAACAAAATGGTTGATTGAACTTTTGCTGCAGCACCTGTGCAAATTAAATCCATCTATTGACATGATGAGGACCGGTCCCACTGTATTGCATCAGAGTCATTGAGTATCTTTATGTCTTCAAGCAACTTTCTTTATTAAAATAAAATAAAGGAGCTGCAGGGCCCTACACAGTTGTGTATTCAGTTTGTGTGTATAAGGCGGACCAGTGCTGAATTCTCACTTGCTGCTCGTCTGCTCGTTGGAGGACTTGCCAAAGCATCAGATGCCTTTAAACCCTCAATCAGTGCGGGATTAGTTGTTCCAACTTCTCTGCCCTTCTTCATCTTGCATTTAAACCTTTCAGGCGGTACGAGTGACTACGTTAAACCAAAGGCAGGCAGAAATGATCTCAGAAATGGGAATTGGAGGGGGTAGAAGTTCTACCTACGCAGATACAGAACAAGCTTTTTCTGACTTTACAAGGCCGAGGCGCAGTACCAAGCAAAGTTCTTACTGTACAAGTACGCACAAAGGACGACAAGCTGCCAAGAATGGCTGCTGAGTGATACAAGAGTGTCCTGTCCTCCGCACCTCTCTGCACTGATCCTTCGCTCTGCCTGCCTACAGCATTGATTCTCCCGGCTCTGAGCAGCCAAACGCCCCCACACCTTCTTGGTGAGATTTGAAACAGGCAATAAGAAAAAGTTGAATTTTTTTCTGTGAGCGAAAAACTGAATCCTCCACGGGCCTCCGTGTTTAGCTATACCCACACTTGCTCCTCACCACGCACACATGCAAAAAGCACAAAATCGGATGTGCATTAAAGGTTCAGAGTTGCCTTTCATTTTTCCTTTCTGGTACTATCAGGCTCTTAACAAATGCCTCACCAATCTGCTCTCTTTCTTCCCCCTATCTCTATGATCCACCCCATATCTGATCTTTAACATGACAGCAGTCTTTCATCATAAAGTGGATGGAAGTGCTCAGCTGAAATCTCTCTACTGTTTGGGATAACCTTGTCTCCTTAGCTCACTGACTGATTTTCTATATCTGGGCTTGCTTGGCAGCTTCTGCACCTTCCACTTTCTTTTAAAGATGCGATCCATCTGTCAGATTCTTGTCAGTCAGCTCGTCACACGGGAAAGCAGGTCTTACAAAAAGTTATCTAAGGGAAGAATTTTGCCTGTGGAGGAAAGCTAGTGTTTCTGTACACTCTGTCTCATTTGAGGGAGTGAAAAAAAGCCCCTTTATTCAGCCCTCCTTCGCTATAAGTGCAATAAGCAGGTGAAGAGAAATCTCATTTCACCCACTAGTATGCCAGCACAGAGCTAAATTTAATTCAGCAAACAACCGGCACAGGGCACACCAGCACGCTTTCTCTATTTATCACTGGTATTGCACTGGCAACATCGAAGAACTTCTCCATAGTTATCATGTCTTGGACAGTAATAACATCATGCAAACACAGTTTTTTCATTTAAAGGAAGAATTCAACATTTTGGGAAATGCACTTAATCGCATTCTTGCCAAGAGTTAGATAAGAACCATGGTGTTATATCTGAAGTGATAGCCAGCAGCTGGAGAGCTTAACTTAAACTGGAAAACAGTAGGAAACAGCGGGTTCTGTCTAAAAGCAACAAAATCCAGCTTCAACCACCTCAAAGGGGGTTTTCATGCAGAAAGCAAAATTTTATAATTTGTCATTTTTGTGAATTTGAGTGTTGGACTGTTTTTGAAGACAGTGTTTATTCACAGCAAACAGCCATTGAACCAACAGTACAGACCGGCTCGTGACCGTGTGTGTGTTTGTGTTCAGCTCAGCTTCTGACTGATCTCAGAACTCAGCAGAAACTGTGGTTCCTTCTGTTATTTCCCTCTTTTCTCCTCTCGTCTCTGTATGTTTATGAGATCGTTTCACAAAGCTCCGCGCAAACAAATTTGATTTCCATTGATTCTGAATACAATCGCAGCAAGTCTAAAATTCAGTTTGCGTTGTCAACTTGTTTCAATTGTACAAAAATCGAAGTGTAAAAATGACATTTTGCTGTTTTACATCAGTGTGTGCCCAGTATTTCTTAGACAGAAGCAGTAACTTAATTGAACTCTGCTGGTTGCCTGGCAACATAACCACCTGTAAAACACGGTTGTTACGGCCGCACAAAATGCTGCTTTTACACTCACACGCAGGAGATATAACAAGAAGTAATGAGCTTTAGCCGGTAGTTGGATTTTTGTTATCTTACAAAGTCAGGCCAGCTGTTTCCTGTCCGGGAAGTTAGCTTAGCATAGCACAAAGACTAGAAACAGGGGGAATGTGCTAGCTTGGCGTTGTGCATGACAAGTTGTGGTTTCATGGAGGGTCATGTAATGGTTGTAGCTTCACAAGACATGAGATGTGCATCAATGCATGTTGTATCAAAACATAACCGAATTGTCAAATATACATTGAACACAGTTGTGTTTTGTGTAATTTCAGCTTTTGTCAGTGAGAAGGCCCAGGCTTGCAGAGGAGCTTTTTTTCCCCCTTGTACTTGTTGTTAATGGGAGGTCATGATTGAATTCACCGATGCTGACCCCAATCAGACTTAGTGTCTAAGTCTGTTGGATTGCTTGTTATCCTGAGGCCACAGAACTCGTGACAAGCTTCTCCTCAGTTCAGTGTTCACTGAGCCACTTAGGGAGTATGAGGATCATCTGGCATAAGTTTGTCTCACCCACAGACAATACCATCGCTGGCTGTTTTCTATGAAAACTCCCAAATTACAGAGGGAGAGGACCGTCTTTTAAAAACCAAAGCTTTCAGCTAACATTTACCCAGCCGTGGTGTTCCCACCCTGCCTGCCAATTTCGCAAAAGGCTTCATTTATTAAATTTAAGGTTGCAAGCCGAGCTGCTTCGCTGCTGGCAGAGTGAGAGAAATCCGTTGAGTGACACACGAGATGATGAGAGGAAGGAAGAATGTGGGACATGAGGGATGAGAGAGACAGAGAGGGAGAGGGAGCGATTACAGCAGAGAGGAGGAGAGGAAGAGCAGGAGGGAGAACGAGAAGTTTACACACACCATCTGTGCATCAAAGGTGTGGCTGTGCTGGCTTGCATTCACGATGCACTGTCTGTGTGATTGTTTTTGAATGAGAGATCTCTTGAATATAGATGGTCTCATTTTCACTCCCCCGTCTACCGAGATCTTTTTTTTTTATTATTTCATCTGCACATGAGTGAACAAGCCGGCTCTGCTGTTGTGTTGTTGAGCCCTGCTGTGTTAAAAAAGAAGACTTGTAATCATCTGCTCCATGCATGTGGGTAGCTCGCCACCATTCAATGAAATTAAAACTTTTTCCTGGCTTAGAAGTTTTCTCCTGGCACCCATCAACACTTTTATAGACAACTCTTTTGCTTTTGACATGCCTGAAGAGCCAATTACATGACAAACAATTTTCTAGTCTAGCCAGTTGCTCTTTTTACGCTCTTCACAAAATGTTCCCTCATGATGTTTCACACCAACACATAAAAAGGTAGATAAACTACTTTTTGCTTGTAAACATCACAATGAGCACAATCATGCCGAGGGATTAAAGAACAGAACGACTGCTTCTGATTCGCCCTCGGCTCTCCAACAGTTTGATCACACAGGGGAGTTGAAGTTTTACAATCTGACAGAGAGCGAATATCACAACATCTCAGCCTCACGCCCACTAGTTTCCAGGTTATGGACTTCAAATCAAATCCACTGAAAGCCTTTGAGACTTCCAGAGGGAAGTCAGTTTTATTGAGAGCGTTTGATTGGTCCTGGTCTCGCTTGGATTGCCCCTCTGAAAATAACAGACATAAATTCCTGCATGGCTGCGATCCAACCAGACACCTCCACATGTCTGGGTAGCGAGCAGACCGCTATTAGGAAGGAAAAGCCCCAAGTGGCTCATCTCCCTCCTGTCTCTAAAACCATTTTCTTTCTTTTTTTTTAGTTTGTTTTTGGACCCAGAGGCCTCCCTCTGCAACTGTTTTTTCCTTGGCACTTTGCTGTGAAACCAGCCCAGCAGTGCTCTCTGGTGCATAATTGGTGCCATTAGCACGACACATCACACACTCTCAGGCACTGTTGCTGCACGGCAGCAATAGCGAGGTACCCTGCTCTCCCTCGCTGTCTCTTTCTCTTTATCCCACCAACTGTTTCACACTCACAGGACTCACAGCCATCACATTTGTGGGAGTAATGGGCCCGGCAAATTACAGCAGATCGGGCCACAGCAGGCTCAGCCTGGCAGCCACCAGGGAGCACGGAGCAGACGTGCTGATTCTACAGAACATGGCCTCCTGAACGGACAGAGAGAGGTGCCCTGGGAGGGAGGGAGCCAAGGAGGGATCATGTTAACATCTGCCGGCTGTGATTTTGATTGTTGCATCGGTGAGAGATATTTGTATGTGTGTGTGTGTGTTTATGAGAGAGAGAAAACTTTAGATAATCTTCAAATTGGGAGTCTAGTCACACATCTCGGTGTGTTCAGTAGAACTTGTACGAGCCCAAGTGAACACAAGAGACTCCGAGTAACAACTTGTCTAAACACAATTTCCTGGCTGATTTCATTGATTATTTTTCTAACTTTAGTTCTGCTCCATCCCTGCGATAGCTCACAGTTTGCTTAAACTCCAACACACATGCGGCACAGACAGAGACAGACACACACTCGCAGCTCAAACATGCCCTCCCACACACACAGATGGTCTGAGAGATGCCTCGACAATTAAGCTGATCCATTTAAAGTCTCTCACTGTAACAAGCCGAAGGAAGCCTGCTGCTGGATCTTGCTGTTCTCTGAGGCGTGCTGATTCCTCTGCGCTCTGTCGGGCCTCCCGGGGCCTTTCTGTATGACCGAGCCCTTTCTTAATTACACCTGAGAGCAGCGAACAGCTGCTCCTCTTCCACATCTGTGTTGCCATCAATCAAGCCTGTGAAGGGGCTTATGTGAAGCAAACTGGCGAACATGTAAGGCCCTCTCTCTCCCTTTTTTCTCTTTCACTCGTCTGACTCCTCTGTGCTTCTCAAGTAGAGACAAATGTTGGCAGTGATGCTTTGATATTAAATCTGACAGCTTTTTCCTCTGCCAACACACATTGCTCACCTTGTCCTGAGAGTATTCATGCTCACAGGTGGTGTAATAAAGTTATTTTTGAACACAAAGGGTGACCTTGTGGGCAGAGCTCAACTCTCCAAATCTGATGGTTTTTATAAAACTGGTTAATATTTTGCCAATGAGTGTTTAACACTTTTTAAAGAGGCGTGAGTTATCCCTGAGTTGTGAAACTGTGGGCTAGGAGAGCAAGAAAAGTTTTCTGAAGGACATCAACATTGTTTTTTTTATTATTATTTTTATCTCTTTTATAGAAATGGGTTCACAGTTGGTTTAGGATTTTCTGCTTCATCTTCCAGAGAGTCGACCTGTTTGCCACAGTTGCAGTCTCAGATATTGGCTCGACATCAAATTAAGAACAAAGATGGAATAAGATTTAGTGTTTTATATATACCAGCTGAGCAAATATTTCCTAACAGAAACCATATTTCTTCTTTGAATGTATTGGCACGGCTGTGGAACATAAATATTTATCAGGGCTCAAAAAGGTTAAGTGTGTGGGAGTAATAGAATCTGGCAGCTGAAGAAATTGCTGAAACACAACATCTCCTGATTGTTTTGCGAGATAGTAAAGATGAAGAACACACCAGTGCCACTCAATGGCTCGAAAATGTTTGGTATGTTTGTTTGGTTGTTTTGCTCACTGTTCCATGTTAAGCACAATAGGCCTCATCAATACTGCAGTGTGTTGTTGCCTTACTGGTTGAATTTTGGTAAACAGGCTATTATTTGAAAGTCAACAGTCATGTAGCACGGTAGAATTAATGTGGTTGATTAAAAGCCGTGGGGACGTTTCATGATGGTGTATTTGGAAACAGCCTAGTTTCCCTCTTACCGAGCGTGAGATGTCTGTGTGTCTGCGGATTAGCTTAGCTTAGCATAAGCACTGGAAATGGGAGGTACAGCTAGCCTGGTCCCTTCCAAAGGTAACAAAATTATGCTAAGCTAAGCTAAGCTAAGGAGCTCTTGATGATGCTTCCTAACTCTTGCCCAGAAAGCAAATATGCATGATTAATTTTAATTTTATGCACATGAGCCACTGCATCCAAAATGTACTGATCAATATAGCAACTTGCAGGTTGTAATATCATGCTGTAGGTAGAGAATAATCTAATATTTTGCATGGTTTGAAGAAATCCTCATGCTCAGTGTATCTAGGTTTTTCCCAGTGTGAGAGTAGTGCATAGTGTGTCATACTACATTACTGACACTTGATGTAAAACATGGTCATGAGGAGAGGAGATCACAAGCTTGGTCAGGCCCTGGTGTCACTGACAACCTCCAAGAGTATAGAAGTGTGCCAGTGGCCTCGCTGCAGCTCAGGGTTTAACTTGAGCGGCTAAACAACCTGTCAACTGCTGCATATTAACTCCAAACACATTGTTGACTGATGAAATGGATAATGTAGTGGTAATGTAGTTTGGAGGTTCCTCTAATTGAACAAATCATAATCAGATTACATAATGATGATGAACCACTTTCCAGATCCCAGCTTCAAAGCATTTATTCAAATTCATGTGAGTTTGTTACAACCAAGACTTGCACAACCGACAGTGTAATAGACCGACACTATAGCTGCTCATATTTAAAAATATATATAAACCACACATTGCACTGTATATCATGTATAATAAAATACATAAGTGAATCAATATGAACACAGTCAGCGAGTCAATAATACATACGCTTACTTTATGTACTACGTCTCATTTTGTGTTTCGCAAACATAAACTGCAAAACTGGATCAATAGTGATGTTCACTCTGCGCACTGCCAAACTTGCTCAGTACACAAGAGCTGAAGCAGATATTGATTCAATACCGCGGTTTGCGTGTTCAGCATTCAATGAAATAGCCCAAGGTATATTTTGATCAAAGGACACAGATAAGTAAGATTCTTAAACATGTGCATTTGTGAAATGTGCTGTTTGCTGGTTCTCCTTTTCATATCCCAGCCTTTTGGAAACATCAAAGCAATGGTGACAGCTTGAGTCTCATTGTTTCATTCTCTTTGTTACATTTTATTGCAGCAAAGCACCGTTCATCTTCATGATAAATGCTTAAAGCTCATTTTTCTATTTTACACAATTACAATTTGACTGTTTTGTGAAAGCACCAAAGAAATGTGCAACATGTTTAGTTTGCTCTTTTTGCATTATCTTTACCTTTGCATTGCAGTCATCGTGACAGTGTCAATCATCATTTCTTGGCCAAAGCAAGTGTTTGCACCTTTAAAGCTGCACTGATTGATATTCCCATAACAACGACACATCAAATGACAGTGAAAGCTGTCACACGTGGTGACTGAACACAGCGAATCATTTCCGGACGTTGCATTTCATTCATTTGTGCGAGGTGGTTTGCCATCTTTTGCCTCACTGTTTTGGTTTCACAGCCCGCAACATTAATGTTTTGGTTCACTGTCGTCTCATTCATTCATCTTGTTTCCAACAAGCAGCTATTTTCAGTGGACAACCTTCAAAAAACCCACCTCATGCTATCTACTCACACCCAATTGCAGACAGAGGCTGTTAGCAATTAGCATGATGAACTCAGTGAAACATTTAGCGGCTAAAGAGATACATTTCCTCTGTAGTTGGTGAAGAGCAAAACAGGGCTAAAAGGTGAAGAAAAACTTGATTGGTAACCAACTCCAAACAATGCTAACATAACTCTGTGTCTGCTGGACGTGTAACTAGAAAAGTCATGAACACAACTTTAAGATAAACATTTGAAATTTTTGAAGGCACAACCTTAGCAAGCTAAAGGAAAAAAAGACATAGTCAAGGTTATATGGGTTGGCCTACAGTGGTGTTCATCACTTTAGGGTGAGTCACACTGAAATGACTTTCTCAAGCAATGTGTTGACAGGAGAGCAGCCTGACAAGTTTTCTAGTCTACATTTAATGTCACATACCACCTTGACAGGCTTTCAGATAAGCTCAAAACATAGTATCATGTTGTTACAGTGTAGGCTGCTCTGCTTTGTGTATTGAAAAGTGCAGCAATATAAACTGTGGAAAGACTTTGCGACTTCTATTTTTTTAATTTAAAGCGAAGGATGGGATCTTTTCAAACATAAGCCAGGTTTTGAAAGAGGAAAATGAAATTTATCACATTCAATCCAGTATTAGTGATTAGTAGAAAAGAAGAAAAAAACAATCGTTTCATAATCACTAATTATATCATCTGTTTAGCTGCATAGGGAGAGGATTTACGAGCAGGTTTCAGAGTACACTTAATGTCCGTTGCATATAAAATGCCTTGGAGCTACTTTACAAAAGCTGTTAAACACCACATTCATTATTATGAGTCAAGCTCTCAGTACAACCAGGATCCACGTTCATTGCTATGTTGTTGGTGTTGTTTAGTCCAGAGCGAGAGGCTGCTCTTCTCTTCTTTATTACAATCACTACAATGATCACCCCCACCACCAGTAGACCTAACAGTGCTCCCAGCACAGCATATAGAGTCACATTGGAGTCTGCTGACGGGTCAACCCCAGCGTCGGTCACAGTGCTTCTGCTTACACCTGTATTCAAATTTGAACCCGTTCTTGTTTTCTTGATGAAACTCAAAATAGTTTCCTGTTTTAAGATGCACGTGTGTGCATCATGCAAGTATTGGTCAACACTATATTCATCTTCTCCAGTGTCTTCCTCATCGTAACCATCTTCATATTCATCGCCATCCTCCAGGAACTGAGGAACTTTTAGCACAACACAGGAGTACACCCCTTGATCTCCCTTCTCTAGGTGGGAGATTTTCAGGGACGAGCCATTCTCAGCCATGGTTAGTTTTCCCACCAGATCCTGTGGTATGGGAACAGTCTTGTCCTTTGAGTCAAGGATAAGTTCATATTCACCTGACGGGTCTAGGCGGTGCCACAGCACCTTCTGGGAATCATCTATGGCAACATCACATTCTAGTAAGATGCTCTCGCCTATAAAAATATCTTTTTTTTGGGATTCCTTTTTGGGGCAAAGAACCAGCAAGTACTGAATTTCAAGAGAAGAGGAGATGCATGAATAGTCCCCACTGTGATTCTCAGAGACAGCAGGAATTACCAACGAGAACTCCTCTGAGTCTTTTCCAAAGGATATGTACATCTGATCATCCTTCACACTGCTGCTATTGATTCTCCCCAGCGGTGTCTCCCATTGCATGTTGTCACCATCAAAGGGGCAGCGTAGCACAACTCTGTCTCCTTGTGTGGCAAACATGTCCCTGGTCTCGCTGTGGTCTGGTAGGTACATGTTTTGAAAACTGCGACAATCCTTACCTTTGATCACAAGACAATAAAACTGTTGGTTGTTCTTTAACATGCTGTTGTCAAGCAAGAGCAGAGCACCACTGGCTCTGGCCTCCACAACACCCTGCAGCTCTGAAACTAGAGGGTTCAGCGACACACTGCTGTCCAAGAGGAGTGTGAGCTTGTAGGTCGGGTACATCTCGTAGTACCAACGCACAGAGGTTCCCTCCAGACCAATGGAAGAGCTGTTGCACAGAAGCTCAGCTCCTCCATCTTTGTCCTTTACGCTGATCTCTTCAGATTCAATTTCCTCGTTGCACACAGAGAGCTGCTGCGTGTGCTGGCTGACTACTGTCTGGTTCTGCCAACATTCCCTCCGATAAATCCCTGAGTCCATGTGTGTGAGGTCGCTGATCTGCAGCCCAAGAAGGTGCTGTTGTTTGTTGATGCTGATGCGACCCTGGAGGTCCGCAGGGGGGGTAATGGGTGTGTCATCAGCCGAAGAGTTGCCAAGGAGCTGGTCTCCCACAGGGGCAGATCTATAAACAAGAAGATAATCCACTCCAAAACAATATCCCATCTCGATGGTGCTGCCCTTTGCTTTGAACACAGGCTCTACCTCCTCGCTGTAGACCTGGTGGAGGAGGAGAAAAAGCAGAAACCTTAAGGAAGTCATGTCGTCCGTCTGTCCCAGGCCATGTGTTTGTCACTCTCTGAGTTGTGTGCTCATAGCAAGCCTAGTTAAATGCATCCACTTTCGTTTGTCACTTTAGTTCCGCCTCCAGGTAAGACCAGTCCGTTCCTCTTTCACATTCAACCATGTGTGACCTACACAAACAGACTGTCAGCCTCAGACAGGTGTAGGAACACACACATACACAGAGACTCATGTCAGGTTACTTAATGAGTGACAGGTGTGGGTGGAGAGGCAATAAAGTCGTTAAAGCAATTAATCTGATTGTGACAAGTCTGAGACAACCAATAAGGCGAAACAAAAGCTAAGAGACAGGACATAAAAATAAAGTTATCCTCCTTGTACTTTAACTGTGTTGATGTGCAGTTGGACAGGTTTTTTCACTCAGCCATGGGTGTGATCAGTCTCCACATAAGGCTGCTTGACAGCTGCTGCAAAAATGTTCGTGTAATCGGGAATTCCGTGCAAGCAAGCATGATCGCTATTTGCTAGTGCATGCAACAGTGCACTCAGGGTAGCGAGCGCACTAATCTGAGCTAAATCTACAGTTGTCAAGTAATATATATCAGCTCTCTTTGGCTCCGTGATTGTTACCATTGTGTTATTTGTTTCGCAGCGTGAGGAAACACAAAAGATTTCATGAGTCTTCTTGCTGGTCTTGTGGTTCTGGTCTCATGTAATGCCGCATGAGTGATATGGTACACGGCATAAAGGCTGTTAAATTAAAAATGTGTGTGGTTTTCTATGATGCCCTCAAGTCAAACAATTGTTAGGAGTAAGAATATTTGTGCTTATCAGTGCTTCTACTCGCCACATTATATTGCAATTTACATCATGACCAATGTGTTTCATATTGTTTGTATTAAGTTGTTATATCGCAGCTGTCATTGTTGATCTGGTTTTAAACACAAAATCTGTTAACACTAAAAACAAAAAGCAAAACATGTTTTGTTTGGCTGATCATCATGCCCGGTATATTAATATGCAAGGACAAATGAAACTTTGATCTACTGCAAAACAACACTCGAGTCATCTCAGTGTTACATACACAGCACAAGATCACAAATCACAACCTGTACCAGCTACACAACCCGCTATCCTTTGACACTTGATTCAGATGAGGACAAACAGGGGACAAATGGAAGAAACATTAGGAGGATGAACAGAGGAGGGATCCCTCTCCCAGGTCTGACAGCCATGCAGCAGATGCTGTGTGTACACAATAGGCCGACATAGTAAAATAACATTATATGGACAGTCAGGATGACAAAAGTATAGATGGATTGTAAATAGTAAAATATGTAAACTGGAGGAAGTTGAGAGGCTCCAGGTGTTGCCAAACAAACCTGAACGGCATGATTCCTCTCTCCGCCATTGAGACCAGGTGAGAGAACAGAAACGCAAACTCACAGGAGGCAAAGCTCAAGCATTTACACAGATAATGGACATACCACAGCTGTTATTATCTTTGTCATATAACTCGACTCCTTCGCTCTGTGAAACCACATGTAGCAGCTCTGTCTAGTTAATAAATAGCTTCACCTCTAAAAATCAATACGTTGCTCACTTGTGTTGCATTCAAGGTTGAAACCTGCTTCTGTGTTGCACAACAAGGAAATTGGAGAAAACAAGGAGAAAACACAAAGCTGAACCTGTGCCATACACATTAGCGTAGACACTAACAATGAAACAATGACATGGTTGTGAATGAAACTGCTCTGGTCTTTCAGTGACAGAGGACAAGCATGCTGCCTGGGAAAACCCCGTACTTTTGCTCGCTGTGTGGGAGGTGGGTCAGGTGGTGGCTTTTGTGTAAACAAGGGAAATAACAGAGATCCCCTGCCAAGTTTAAAAAGGTCTGGGAAAGTGAAATCAATGGACAGTGGCGATACACCCCTCAGTGAAGGAGAGGTGGTGAGATGATGGAATCACTCTGCGAAGCCAGTGTCTGGACAGTGACACCAAAGATATGTGTTTTTGAGATGTCTGTCCTTTGTGACGAGAAGGCGTATTTTACTTCTCAACTCAACAAATCAACACCCAGTGTGTGTGTGTGTGTGTGAGCATCTGCAAGAGGTCTAACAGCCTGTCCCATATTTTGCTCGTGTTGCCCAGTGGCAGTTTGGAAAGGCTCCTCCTTTTTTCTTCCACTTCATTGCCTTTGTCTACATCTTTGTGCCAATATTTGGTCTGAAGCTCTGCATTTCTTGCTGATGCCATTGTTGTCAGAGTTTTTCACGACTCTGCCGTAACCTGGTTAGAGTTGCTTCTTTTGCTTTTGTGTACGTGCCACAGGGATGAGTGTGAAAAAAACACAGTAGTCACAGTGAATATGGGCAAGTTACACAACCTACACAAGCAACATATTTATCTGAGAGGCTTGATGCAAATGCTTAGACTCTCTGTCTTCAGTATGGAGAGGATCATACTGGATCACAAGCACATCATGGAGCTTGGATCGGAGGATTCTCGTCTCAGATAAGCATTTTTTTCACACTTTGTTCTGTCTCTCCGCCCACTGTTGCTCTGCCAGTGCCTGTCTGTAGTTCTTCTAATTTAAAAAAAAATGTTTTTATTTCCTCATTCCTGAGGCAACCACAGCAAGAGAGGGTGGATACTGATTGCGTGACTCTGCTCAAGCCCTTTATATATGACAGGGAAACGTAACAGGTTGGCACTGTTTACTCTGCGGGCCCACATGTTATTTTTATTTTAACTTTCACTCATTAAGAAAGGTGTTTCCCATGAAACACATGCAAAAAGAAATCAACGTCTCTCCTTTCTGTGTTTGTGCTAGAACATGATCAAACTGTTAATAACAACAATAACAACATCAGTGCACTTCGAGGACCAGCTCACTCCTGTAAACATATTGGGTATTAAAAAAGAAAGAACCACCAACCTGTTTTCCGTTGAGGCATATCATCTGTTTACTAGTACATAAACTATAATGAACCCAGCTACCCACTCAGCAGCAGCAGCTTCCGTGCTGCTGAGGGAACAGCTTGCAGAGCTGGTGATCAAGCATCATGATTAAGCACCAACTGCGAGAAAACTCTCCGTGTGTTCGGTCCAATTCAGCCCTGCACTGATTACGCTCATCAGGGCCCCGTATGCTGCAGGGTTTGGAGGCACACCAACTGCTGTTTGAGATACAGATTTTTGCCAAAATTATTTAATTACTGGACATATGGGCTGCAATAAAAGAGCAGAGGTTTGAAAAGGTGAAAGAAATGGGGGCAATGGGAGCATAAAAAAATCAAACGGCCGCGTCTATACACATGCTTTTCTACAGTCTGAATGATCCCCCCCCCCCAAAAAAAAAATAAATAAAAATCCACCAACAGCATCAAAGCTCTTTCAGGGTCATTTATGAATTTATAGGGTCCCACTTGTGCTGCAAGTACCCGCCACCGACGCTGTGTGGTGCTGTGGTGCACGAGACAGCACAGACCGACGGTAGAAGAATAAACTAGTTTCATAACAAAACGTCACATCCTTTGACCGCTGCTAAAGGTAACTCATCTTCTATCAAAGACATCGATACACTGGCTAAACTGTTGACATATAGTAACACTTATATGAACAGTTATTGAGGGCAATAATGTTTCTTTCACGGGGTTAAATCACGCGATGTCCCGTGGTGTCACTGGCGTAGAGTTACCGATCTTGTCTGCTAGCATTTAGCTAACTAGCAAGCTAAGTAAATGCATGCAAACGAATCCTGGTTAATTCAAGGCTTTTATTTTGAAATCGTAAATGTATCTAATTGCCGTCTCTTATCACTGGAAAGATCTCAAGGTTTCTTCACTCAGCTTGTCACGACATTAAAATGTCTTAGGTTACATTGAAATGCATTACTATGCTTTTGAAAGTGTTATCTGATTGCTGTTGCCAAGGCACGTCCACGAGTTACCTCATGTTTTCCACTTTCCCGTATGAAACAATTGGCAGCAGCTGTTCCGAGTAACCAGCATCTTCTGTACAGGAGCCCGCGTTATGGAGGCAAGACAGTGATGCGTGACACTTAACAACTGGGTACACCTTGTGTTAAACCAGGAGGGTTCAATTACAAACTGCACTGAGGACATTTTGCCTGAACAGTATGTCAGTTGTAGAATAATATAGGTAGTGGAAGTGGAAGTTCATATAGAAAGCACTACTAGTACAGTTTAGATTTGTTTGTCTTTTCAATATGACTCAATGACAGGTCAACGGGAGGCTCCAGAAGCAACCTGTTGCTGTGCATAGTGTGAGGAGGATGCTGATTTGAGCAAACGACATCATGACATCTCATGATAGTCAGTCTTCAGCACGTGGTCTTGCGACCTCTGACCTCACAAAGGATCACCGCAGCTGCTACAGTTGTTTGATCATTTTTTGAAATTACAGTGTTACTGTACAACAGCCTGCGCAAACTGTCGTTATGTAGTTCCCTCTGTAGCTTTAGAACGTAGTTATATTTGCTGCCTGCTTGGTTGACGCACACTGCAACGTCCCCCCCCAGGTAACCGGCCTCGAGACCTAACATCAATGTTGCGCTTGATCGCAGCATCCCTCTGCCTCCGGTGCCAGTGTGTCACGGCACTACCTGTGAACCTAAGGCCATGTGCAACACTGAGCTCAGCAGAGAACCGGCAGACAGTAGAGGATCTTTATGATCTCTCTGTGGACATCCAGAAGGTCAGGAAGCTTAAAGGCTGGGTCCTACATCAGAGCCCAGCCTATACTAAGGAGGTAGCTGACCTGCTGAAAGACATGGGAGCCTCAAGCGCCATCATTGCCCGGATCCTTGCGGCTCATCCGGAGGCAGTCCTGTGTCACCCAGAGCAGATGCAGGCTCAGAGGGAGCTGTGGATGTCTGTGTGTCCGAGCCAGAAAGAGCTGGTTGGTATCATTGAGAAATTCCCAGCCTCCTTCTTTACGTCCTCCAGCCACCACAACAACCAGTGGAAGAACATCGCTTACTTCCAGAGTTTAAACCTCAACAAGCGAATCATCACCAAGCTCATGGCCAGCGCGCCCCAGAGCTTCAGCCGGCCAGTAGAGCAGAATGAGATCATGGTGCGCACCCTCCAGCAGGCCTACCAGGAGCTTGGAGGAGAGGAGACCAACATGAAGATTTGGCTTCAGAAACTACTGAGCCAGAACCCGTTTGTCCTCCTCAAGCCTCCCGAGGTGCTGAGGCAGAACCTTCTGTTCCTGAGAGACAAAGGCTTCAGCTCCGCAGAGCTCCTCCGCCTCCTCTCCAAACTCCGGGGCTTCGTCACCGAGCTGAACCCAGACAGCATGCGTCGGACCCTGGCGTACTCTCAGGATGCCATAGGCTGCTCCGAGGCAGAGCTGCGGGACATCATCCTCAACTGCCCGGCTGTGCTTTACTATCCTGAAAATATTCTGTCTGAGCGCATTAAGGGCCTCCTCAGCGCTGGGATCAGTATGTCTCAAATCATAGGAACTCCGACCGTTTTGGAGCTGACCACACAGATAGTGATTTATCGCATCCAGCGACTGAGGGCGCACGGTTATGACATAAGGACAGGAAGTCTGGAGGTCCTGAATGGCACCAAGAAGGACTTTGAGATGAGCTATGAAAAACTACAGCTACGTAGAGAGAGACCGATATTTAACCCTGTAGCCCCTTTAAAAGCAGATGACTGACAGAGGGTGCCGGGACTAATGGAAGTGAATTAAAGCTGTAACTGGATGTGCAATGTTTTTGTGATTATTTATATCTAATTTATATCAGTATGAGATGAAAGTGTTTGGCTGTGAGTCTGAAGGTGCACCCGTATCATATAGATATAGTTGTGTTTCTTCCTGTCGTTTAATTGGAGAGTATAGTGATGTCATGACAGTGAAGCTTGACAGTGAAGATGCTGAACCGACAACAGAAAACTATATCGAAATGCAAGATGGGTGTATAGACAGACTTAAATTATGTTTTTCTGTCATGTGTTGTGCTTAGACCTGATGTGAGGGATCACTTGAGGCAAAGTTACAGTGGAGATAATTTCGTTTAACTCATTTATTTTGCTGCCAAACTCTCCCATCTTGCATGAAAATTAATCAAATGGCCAGTTAAGTGTGAATTTTGACACCGCATCGCAAGATGTGTCTGATTTTTCACTTGTAGCTCAGACCAAAGTCAAACACCATATTTATGACATTACAAATGACAAGCGGCAACTTTTATGGCAGGTGTAAATTCTTGTCGTAGGAGACGAGGCGGGTTATGTAACGACTTCATAGAGTGATGTCAGAGAGTGAGACGAATGCTGCAGCATCTTAATGTGTCACACTTTAGTATAGCCCCTTGCCAAATAAAAGAGTTTACTACAGCTTATTTACAACTTAGATCACTACAAAAGCTTCACATAAAACACCTCACAACATAACTGTAATGACAGACGTGCTTAGTCGTCTATCAGATGTATTACCGAGTATAACTGAGGACAAACAAGGCTTTTCAAACCATTTTATTTACAGCCTGTGCAAGTGTTTCATTTTCAGAGTGTTCTTGGCAGCACAACTGTTCCCCTCGGGGAGGAAATCTAACTGTGTCTCAGATTTTTATTGTTACTTTACAGATGGAGACACTTTATTATAAGCTATTTCGCCGCTGAAATGTCACTTTATTATCATTTCAAATGAATTCAAATGCACCCACACATTGTGATAAAAGAAAAAGGATGAAAAATGAAGCTCCTTTCAGTTCTTTGGATTGGAAGTGGTTTATTTGAACGCACTCTGTAGTCTTTATTCAAAAAGAAGTTTCAGTTCATTTACGCAAAATAGATTTTCCATTATGTTTGGCTTTAATAATAAGGTTTTTCATGTCTGTGTGCGTCAGATGGAGGTTAAAAAGACTACATTTGGGTTAGTGCCCACATTTATTTTAATATAAGCCACAAAAATCAATATACAATCTTACTGAGCATTGTCTAAACCGAGACAGGGCATTTTTAAATGTTCCCCCATCTGGTTTTGAATATGTCTTAATGTTTCAAAGCCAGTAAAAGCCCTTGAAACATGCCTTTTTTGCCTTTTAATGGGAGTGAGCTTCCCAGCTAATGAAGACATGACTTTATGCCTCAAGGTTCCCTCGCTCTGGTAATGTGGACGATGGGGGTCACAACAAAGAGAGAGAGAGGACTTGCGTGTCCAGAGGGAGGAGGGGAGGGAGGGGGTCATATACGTTAACAACTTCCACTTCCCATCTGCTGCCGTCCGCATCACTCAGCACGGCTCTGTAGTCATGGCGATAGCCACTGGGCAGATGATGCGAAAGGGAGTGCATCTGGTAATGAATTTGAGCTCTGCAGATGGATGCCCGACTAGTGTTCATTTCGAAACCATTCACAACAAGGGACCCCCAAGGGGCTACAACGGTACCTCGAGTACTGCAGCGGATGTACTGAAGGTTACTAATTTTACACAGTTATCAGTGACATTTTCTTTAATTCATCATGTTCCAAGGTTGTGTCTTTCAGCGACGCTAAGTAATAAATACAAGGAGTTAATCAGGATGTATCAAAGGGGAGGCAGATGAGACAAGGCCTTGGGTGAATAAATGCAAATCACCTCTATTTCTTTGCCACTGTCCTCTTGTCCTCTGTCGACTGCTGTGCCGTCCCGCGCTGTGCTCTTGAATTACAGAGACAAGCCAGAGAGGTTAATAAGAGGGAGTATAAATTGTCCTTTTTCATTTCAAACATGACACTGGTTGATATTAGGCATGCTTAACATATTGCTTTAATGGGTCCTATCTCACCAGAAACAGATGACATCTGCAATTAAACCCTAGGGTTTCCAGCTAAAAGCAGAGTGTGGACGACCACTGCTGCAGTAAATATCCCTGTTTTTGAAGTCAGAGTGAGTTAAGCTCAAGTCCTGGAGTTTGCAGTATGTTAATCAAAAGCAGCAAATGTAGGAGAAAAGTAAACTTTTCTGAAACTTGCACGTTGTGTTATGACTTGAAGAAAACTGTTTCCAGTGCTTACCATGAAGCGAAACCTAAAGTTGCAGTATATGCATTAAAATTCTTTAAACTCAAATTTCCAGGCTCAAAATGATGAATATTGTTATTGCTCATGTTTCCTCCCTCACATTAACAATTGCATCATACACTAAGATTTCAGTGCACACTCAGCTCAACTTTTCTCACAACACCTACACCCAAAAGTTTGCTTTCTGTTATTACTTTTGTCTCAAAAGAGACACCTGCCTTCCCCCTGACGAGATAACATAAATACAGTGTACATGCTGCAGGAGGAAAATAAATGTCACATTGATGGACGTTCAATGCACAAGAGGTAAATAACTTCCTATATTGCACCTTGCATCTGAGATTCACAACTTTGACTCACAGGCTCATCTATCTCTACTGGTCTACTGGCCCGTGGGCGAGGTGCAGTGTACTGGGACAGCCTCGCTCCATCTCTTGAATCATTCACATCTGATTTTAAAATGTCATTGACCGTTGAAGGCAGCATGTCCTTGAGACCCAAAATACTGCTCTTTTTAAAATCTGAAAAGGAGAATTGTGGATTAACAGGCCCTTTTTTAACACGTTGCTGTAGAAAAAGCACAAGTGTAACTAATAAAATTTAGACAATACAGTTTCAGGGTCCTTGCGTTGTGCACGCTGCTTTGCTGTCATGCTGTCATGGGACCCTTGAATAGAGCGGAGCCGTTGTTAATGTTGTTAGTGACATCTGTGTTGTTTCTGCTGTGACAAGTCAAGTGTGGGGAAAAAAGGCCTCTTTGTTTCGTCTCTACAGTTCCTTTGTATTCCTCACTGCCGTGGACTGTCTTAATCTGCAGAGCGCCTTTCATGTCTGGGTCAATTATGATGTTGGTAGAACCCACACAGTCACCAAACTCCATGTAATAATAAGGATGGTTGTGAATTAAAGAGACACTGTTTCAACCATGAGCATCAAATGCTCTGGGACAGTCTGTAAAGCAAACAGATAATGAAACCTTCTTTAAATCACTCTTTAAGTCGCCGCTAACTTTCTTTGTTTTTATTGTTCTGTCATTTTACTTGTAGAGGACATTTCAAGACCAAAGTGTCTTGATCAGAGGGTTTCGATGATCAGTTGTTAAGATTTGTTACGATTTTTTTGTTTTTTGTTAGTGTTTTTTTTTTAATGTATTTATATTAACTGCTGTAACGTTGCGGTAATGATTACTAAAATTAGAGCATTACTACTATTAGACCACAAACTCCACTGTTTCCAATAGAAAGCCTTCTAACACTGTTAACAGCCTGTGTGTTTAAGCATAAGCAGTAGGCAGGAGAGGATGTGCTCCCGGTCTGTCGTCTCATTGATATGCTTCCATCTAGTGGCAAAAGAGACCAGATACAACCAGATGAACAAGGATCATTTTATTCAAAATTAAAAACATCACAAAATGTTGATTGTTTCTCTATTCAACCATCATTTTGTAAAAAAAAAAAAAACCCAAACAAACAAACAAAAAAACCCTCAACCCTCCTTCAATAAATATGTCTTTAACTTCTTACCACAATAAACTCGAGATGTAGCATTTTCCCTGCATCCTCCTAAATAACAAGCAGGTCATCATAGTATTAAAGCAAACCAGTAGGGTAATTCAGTTGTCACTTCAGAATCTGCCATGTTGGCTCGGAAGGGAGCAGATCAGCTGAGCTACCCGGAGCACAGACTGTCACTAACGTGGGCCGCTCACTGACTCACTGACGAGCATATTTTCTGAGCAGCTGCAACGTTGCTGAGGAGGAGGATGAGATGGGAACGCTGACATGGTGACAGCAGAAGGAACTGATCATAAGCAAATGGCAGCGATGGGGAGAGTAAATACACCCATAACTTAAACAGACAAACTGGACTGCTCTGGCATCTGTGTTCACAGTGTTTTCCTTGGGTTGTAAAGAGCTAAAGGTCGTATTTCTCCTGTCGGGAACGGTCAGTGACTCTTAAGAGTTCCGATGTGACCTTTGGTTTCACTAAAATGTATAAAAATGCTGGCGTCAGCTGCAATAAATGTTCAAGGAAACAGAAAAAAATACGCTGGAGTGATTGTGAGGGTTTTTCGGTGATGTCACGATCCCTACACGGCATCACCAGTCTCCCTCTTGAACACTTGACATTTGTACTTAATGCCGTTGTCCTCTTGGATTCCACTTGGTACATCAGGAAATCTTGTTTGGAAAACAAAACAAAAAGCAGGACAAAAATGAGCTAAAAATAAGTGTAAATAAAAAATTTATGACGAAACAATCACAACACAAGCTAGAGGATTACAGCTATCAGCAACTGCGATGTCATCCATTGGCTTTGAGCTGAGCTATTTAAACCAATGACAAAGCAGTGTGTATCTAGATAGCGCTAATCCTGTTTGCTTTGTAACAAAAGGCAAAAATCACTTGTTTACAGGCCGGCAGCAAAGTACAAAGTACACAAAGTGCTGAATCATTATAACGCTGAGCCAAAGCTGCCTTTGATATCAAAGAGGGTCCAGTTCAGTTGTACAGGTTACATGGGTTACAATTCTTGAAATACAGCTGTTTTGAAGACTTTAGTGTTAAGAGCAGAAGACGGGACAGCTCAGAAGAGCCACATACACTTGTTTTTGTGACCTTGTTTTACATCGAGACTTATGGGAAAGAAGGTTCAAGCCAGCGCCATTTAACATCTGAACAGCAGGTTCAGATGTGAGCAAGGTCCAAGTCAGGTAAACTTGCCCCATATCGTTCTCAGGGTGAGATAAACACGTACCTCTCTTGCAATTTAAATAGTTCTCTGTCAAACTCGGGGAAGAAGACGTCACAGTCAAACTCTGCCATGACGTCCGTCAGGTAAACCAAGTCACACCAGGGGTGCTCCAGAGCAGCCTGATCACAAACACCAAGCAACAGAGATTCTGGTCACATTAACAGGATTAGCAGTTCTGTGTTTTCATTAGTAATTTAGTAAAATATTAACCCAGACAAGGGCGTGCACAAGGCAGCTTTGCTTGTAAGTGGCTTCAGGATGGCACAGAAAATATAACAGGGATTATTTGAAAACTTAAACGATGACTTCCAGGCTGCTGCTTGGTCATTGACCTGCCTGCTGATTATAGTTTGAGATGGGTGTGTACTTGTGCAGAACATGTGGTCTCAAGAAGGCCATGCACGCCAATAAAAAATAAAAAAAAAACCCTGTTATTCCTGCTTGAAGCAGTTCAGAGCCAGGAAGCACGACTAATACAAAACATAAAGGTAAACTCAAGTCTGCACAGGCCTAGACTTATTTTTAGGGTTTAAGGCCTTTAAACCTGATGTTTGTGTTCTTAGTCACATGTCCAATCCAGTGAATCAGGGTGCACAACACCCAGACCCTGAAACTGAAGAAGGTAAATTGAATTCAGCCATTGCCTATTTTATTCTTTACAACTATTGTTTTCCTGTTGTGACAAGTCGAAAACAAGGTCAACACAAGCTTAAAAGGGGCCAAGGGCTCATTTTGGCCAGTTTTGCTTGTTTACCTGGTAGACCTGTGTCCCACCAACAATCCAGATGGTCTCAATAAGATCAGCGAGGGGGGGCTGTGCTGCCATGCGGACGGCACTGTCGAGATCTTGACACATAAAGTGGGCGTGATCTGGGACGGTGCTGTAGAAGGGAGGAATGTCCATTCAATAGAAAAGGATGAACGACAATGAAAACCTGGGATTAGCTTCTGGATATAATTGTCCACTTGTTAATGCAGGTGTCTGTGCGTGTGTGCATGTGTATGTGTAAGAAAGAAAGAAAGAACACCCACTCGAGCGTCGTACTCAGCACTGCATGCAGGACGTTGGCCAGTGGGAATGTTGTTTTTGGATGGGAGAACCAGCATCGTTTGCCCCACACCATCATGTTCATCTTTCCTGAAACAGATACAATAACAAATGAATTTCAGATCTCGACTTCTGCGGCTCTCATGGAGTTTAAGGATAAAATAACCAAACGTGGCTTCATGGCTAATTCAGTGAGTTAAATCACCTGAAACATGATGGGACTTCTGCCATTGTGCAGTCCTGATAACTGACTGGCAACATTGCGCATCCAATACAGCCGGATATATTAAAATGGACAGCTGCTTTTGTTTAAACTGTAACTGTGACTGCTGATATGAGAGCCCAACTGATATATCAGTCACCTAAACGTACCTTTTGTTGACAGATTGATAGCATATTGGTATTATCATATATACCCCTAATATCTAAACTGTATTCTTCTGGTTTATATTTTACCTGACATATTTTAAGAAAGCAGCTTTCTGAGGACTTTAAATTATCATATCGGTACAAAATACACATATAAAACATCAAAAATTCACTATATCAGTCTCAAATCTCCTACTTCAGTAGGAGTAGATACATTTCTGTTAGCTCACACTAAAGTTATAATATCCACAAACTCTAGTGTCAAGCTGTACGAGGTGGTTATAACCTGGCATAGCATTACCTGGTCTTGACACCCTGGTGACCGTGCTCAGAAAGTACTGGAATTCAGATCTGTAATATTAAATGAAGGAGAAAGGAGTCAGCTCATCGTTTGAGAGAGCTGCTGCTTATTGTTTCCACATGGTGCACAGAAAGCTCCATGACAAACAGTTACATAACACACCAAAACCCACTTTTACTATATGAGCTCCCCACAAGGCACCACATGTACAACTGCTGCTCTTACAACCTCTACTACCAAACACTAGCAGTTCAAACTACCTCTGTTGGCTTTACTGTGCTGTTCCCTCCACTCTCCACATTATTAATGTTGCGTCCTTCACTGTCACTGGTACCTTATAATAACACAACATAACATATAATAACAAGAAATTAAGCTATGATACATTTAATGATTTGCTGTCTTTTGTTAGTTAGAAATAACGCACATTTCCTTCCTCTGTTTCATTACATATGTTATTCTTCTGTCCATTCTTGGCTTTTCATCCATCAGCTGAGTCAAAGTCCTTACTGGACTGCTTACACAGGTCTAATAAACTGTAACACAAACTTTAGATTGAGGTTTGCAGAGGATGGGATACAACCTAAAGGCTTTACACACAAATAAGTGAAAAATCGCATTAAACAGACAATTACAGCACACGTGTAGTGTGCAGATCTGCACGTGTATAATCGAGAACAGAAAGGTTTACAATCTCTGGGTAAAATGATTTCATTCTTACGGGATACTCCAGGGCATTTTTCCATCTTTCCCGATCCCCATGTCGTTGCAGGCTGCTGCGATGAGGCGAACGGGTTTCTTCTGCACTTTCTTCTCACCCGTCTCCATCTTCAACAGGCGTTCATGCCAACAGCCGGTCAGGCAGGATCGGGATCTCCAAAAAGCACCGTCTGCCTCAGTCTGCATGCGGGGAAAATTTATTGTGGCCTGAGCTCAGCTATCGCCGCCCACCGGCCGCCAGCTTTCTATTGGACACGCTGGAGCTTCGGCGCATCCTGAAGAGGATTTCACGCTTCCAGCACCGCAAAAGCTTTTCTCCCGCCTGACGCTGCAACGTGACAGGCTCATGAGAGGGCGTAAGCACTGACTACGTTGTCATTAATTACCAAATAGTATTTTTATTTAGGCCTATTGTACTTTGATTACACAGTTAACAGAGCGGAAAAGGGGTCAGTCAGGGCAAGTAAAGCCAAATATGGGCATTTCCCCCCTGGAGGAAGAGCGACACTCAAAAATGAGCTTCTTACAAGTCCATCAACAACATTAAAAAATGCTTAATTTCAGTCTACACTTAAATGTTTCCCTGACAATTCAATTTTTAGGAAAATGGATTAAAAACGAATGGGAAAACATAGCGACAGACTCCAGCTTTTTGGCTCAAAGGTCACAGAGAGCCAACAAAGAGTAGAAGAACCCACTGGACTCTTTATCATTTAACAGCTTGATAAGTCCAAATAGGTCCAATAGTTGCATAGTTGTATCTAAAGGTGTGAAAAAATAACCCTGTTGGCATTACAGTGCAAATAAAACAAGATAACTCAAGAAGGTACAGCAATGAGTATGTCTTTAATGTCATTTTAATACAGTTAGAATTTGGTCATTCTTTATACAAAAATAACAAGATTTACGATCACAGGGGAGACAAAAGCACGTGCATTCACAGTGGAACTTCTGAGTTTGGTAAGACATTCTTTACAAAATGACCAAATATACAAAAGCCAGAAATCAAAAACAAATGAAATAAATATTTACAAATATTTATTTTTTGTAAGGCCTGCTGTTCTGTTGAAACTCACAGTCCTGTTTCTAATATTCTTTATGACTGTACATCAGACCTTTGTGTCCTAAGTCTTTGAAAAAGAATTAACATTATGTACATTCATGATAGTGTGGCTTAATATTGATGTGATGTGTGATGAGGGACTCTCTTTTTGAGGAAAGGGCATTTTACGGGATGTCAGTGTTTTGTCCAGGTCATGCTGCACTGATGCCGGTGTCAGCTGCACACAAGTGATTATCAACAGTCTCCTGATTGTGTTTGAACACAGTTCCCAACACGCAGAAAGGAAACAGATTTGGATTTTGACATTTTAACAGTAAGGTGTAGAGGATGGAGGATGTTGAGATAAACATCAAGCTGACTGAATAACTGATGGAAAGCTGGTGTTTTGCCTCCTGATTACACAATTTCTCCATGGCGATGGCCTGACCTGACTGATGTGGGCTGCTGAGAAGGAAAAAACGGGCAATGTTAATGATGAGAAGGGATTTTTGTCACTTGTACAGTGAGACTGTAGTGGAAGACAATGGGTGACCTCACTACACCCTGTTGTGAGGACTTCGGAGATCTTTTTGCCTTTTATACACTCCTGTTTCATGGTTCTCTCGCTTTAATATTTGTATTTCCTTTGTTCCTGAGATGAGCAATGTGTCTTATCTGGAGATCAACACACATAAACAGCTGAATATCCAACTTCAGACAAGCTAAACGGATTACAAATGTCATGTATTATGGGATGTCCTTTAGAAAACAGCCAGTATTACCAGCTGCATCCACCTCCATTCTCTCATCAATGCTTGTTAGATTCAGTTACTACTGTGTGTTAGCTAAGGGCCCTGCAGGAGAGGATGCAATCCAGATGACAGGACGGACTGAGGGATCCTTTGTATTCTGCCTTTTTACACACTATTTGCTCTGTCTCCAGCATTTGGAGCTGCTTTCGAGTGGGGCCTCTTCACAGCGCCGCTTCAGCGTGGACGGTCCTCTTTCTGCATTAAAACACAATACACAGACTCATACGTCAAGAAATCATGTCAGATCCACTTGATCCAACTGCAGTTGGCAGTGTCGGCTCAGGGTATTTTATTGTCTTTCAGTATTTCTCGCTTGTTTTGGTGAAACAATATTTCACAACATCTATTATGCATTTTAAATGTGTGTGTGTTTGTGTGTAATGATGTGCAAAAGAACTTAACCAACGATAAATAAATAACCATCGTGTTTACCTGTTCGAGGTGTTCCCTCTTGTATGGAGGGGTTTTCGCAGGCCCCTGCAGGAGCTTGACTCGTCCCTGTGTTGACTCTTCCTACGTTACTGCCATTCGCACCATTGCTGGGATTGACAGGTACTGTTGCCAGCAGTCCTGCAGGGGGATCAGAGTAATTTAAGTTATCCACAAGACTTTGATACTTAAATGGCTCTTTTGGGAGTGCTCTGTAGCTAAGGAACTTTACTGAACATCTGGCAGACACCACAAATGCTATTTTTTCTCACTTAGCAAAGCTAATGGACAAGTGGAAATTTATTGTACAATAGCTGCAATGCTGTGCATTTATACAACTCCTGCCTGTTCAACTCTGAACTGTGAATGCCTTGATAAACATGGAACTAAAAGCATTAACAGCAACTGATTGGTGATAATGTATGTAAGGTAATTACTGGAGACACAAACCAGAGCAATTTTCTGCTCTAAGGTCATAGAATCATCTGACACTAATCGCACACTGAGGCTTTAGCACTTCACACCTGAAAGCTATAAATACTAAAACACAATGCCACCACTTAGCTGTTTTTCTGCCTTAGACAAGTTGACATGAATGCGCATGGATATTCAAATTAACCTTCAGAACCTTTTTGCCCTCTTTATTTCTGGGCTTATGAAAGTGTTTCTACACACCTCAGTCTGTTTTTTATACTTATTTATAGTTGATTATAATGTGACTCATCCTGTTCAATAAAACAGCAGGTCTATTACAGTGATGCTATGTGTCACCTGCTCCTCATCATTCACACAACAGCAACATTCATCTTGACGTGTATGATGTATTGCAATATGGCGTAATGTGCATTTGTCAGGCGAAGCAGCTGCTCTGAAGCAAACAGGAGATAAGCTCTAAATCTACTGTCCATCATTACAGTGTATGGGCTTGGTTTAGTGGTGAATCCTGGATCTGACTGAACTAAACAGAATTTTCTTTTTTTATTTCAGACATTTTGGGTTCAGAAATGTAAAAAATACATTAAAACGACAGCTTTGTATGAGTTTGAATTAATTAGTATCTGGGGCAAGTCCATACCCAGTCCTCTGTAGCAGGAGAGCTGCTGGTAAATTTGCTTCATCCGCTCAATGTTGATGCGGCTGGCCTCAGCGTGGTTCACCATGGGCTTGGGGTAGTGGACTCCTATGATGCACTTGGCTGCCTTCTGCACCTCCTCTGGGGCATTCCAAGGATCATAAATGTATTTGGCTGGAAAGCCCCTCAATACGGGCAAATAACGCCTGGGAGCAGAGAAAGAAAACAAAGTCATATGTGGAAGATAAGCAATGGGAGCGTGATGTATGCCAAATAAATGATAATGCATTTCAAGGTGTCAGTAATCAAGAAGTAATGGATGTTATATGTTGTACAGTTGCCATGGCAGAGTCAATTCATTCCTGATTGAAATCTTGAGGGGTATTAACCAGCTCATACTGCGGTGACTTGCTAATGAAAAAAATTAAAAGAAATTATATTTTATGCATTTTGCAATCAAATCAAAAAACTGGCCCAAACCAGAAATCAGTTTACCTGGTCATGCCTGACAGTTTTACTGACCCCTAAAAAAAGTCATCATGGAAACGTTGTTCACTGCTCCAGTAAATAGAATGTACATAAGATACGACTTGGCAACACGATATATTTCTGGCCTAGCTTATGCAGGACAAGTGCTTTCATAGTCGTGTGATGCAGTAGTGACTGACCGTATGTAGTCCCCGTTGGGGTCCGTGCGTCGTCCAAATCCCACCGGGCAGTAGCAGTGGAAAAACTGCTGGAAAAATGAGCTGCAGGAAAGCCACATCCAGCTGCCAGCGTTTATACTCCAGTCCGCATCTATAAGCAACTCTTCAAAAGCCTAGAAAAGAGACAAACAGCGGACATCGGAACAATGCATGGTAGGAATGTAATCATCAGGACAGCAGCTGGGTTCCATCATGTTCTTCTTTTCTGCTGATGACCATACAAACAAGAGTAAACCAAACATACTTTAAATCTTACCTTCATGCCTTCCTCCCAGCTGATCCAGAGGTCTCCCCTGGTGAGGAAGCAGGCCACAGCATGTCTCGCCAAATGATGGATCCACCCCTCCTGCCTCAGCTGGATCATAATGGCATCTATCCAGGGAAAGCCTGTCCGTCCCTCTGCCCACTTGGCTAGTGCTTCTGGGTTTCGATCCCAGGGGATCTGGACACACACAGGGTTTCCCTCCATCTTGTCAAAGCAGGGGTTGTTGGTGGCCGTTGTATAGAAGAACTCCCTCCACAGCAGCTGGCCGTATAAGGAGAGTGGAGGGTTGTTGTTCTTCTTGACCTGTTAAGATAAAGCACAGTGTATTAATTAATGTAAAAAGTACAACGGCTGATTCCAAATATGCATGTCTCATTTGTGGTCATTCTTACTTTCATGTACAGGTCAGTGAGTTTAAAGTAGAACAGACGACAGGAGAGACATCCAAAGCGCAGGTAGGGGCTGAGGCCTGTGGGACTGGCCAGCAGGGAGTTGGCGTTCATTCGAGGACGCTCAAAGTTTGCCACCCACGCCTGTAAATGAGATGTTTCAGTCAGTTTTGACTAAAACAAGAACGGTGCTGAGCGAAAAGCTTAAAATGAACGTGTGAAATAAATCAGATGAGATGTGAGATGCTGGTGCCTTGAGGCTCAAAACCAGAGGCTGCCTGCAAATCCAGTCCATGTCTCGTCGCTGTGTATATTAATCTGAATGTATCCAATCCAGCAATCAGAAATGCATTTTTTTGTTTAGCAATCCAGAAAGTTCTATTCTGTCCTTTCTGGTTATGATCAAATCAATCCCCCATTTGAGGCTAAATGGCATCCAGACATTGCAAATTGAAATTAATGAAATGTCCAGACTCTCCTTGTCTGTTTGTCTGGCTTGCACTGTCTTTATCGTTATTTAACCAACAGCGAGACATTTACCAGATCTAAGCTCTTTTTCTACCACCTCCTCTTCACTTGAGTCTATTTGCGCCATCTCCACGCCACATTCAACACACTGTCTTCACGCTGGCAATAGGTGCTGTGTCAGTGAGAAAACTGGCCCTAGTGTATGGGACAACTTTATCTCTTCTGTCTCTTTTTTAAAAGCAGATAAGATGCACATCAAAGAATATTTACTTTCAAATATTCTATTATCTTTTGCAAAATCTAAACCCATATTTGGATGTGTGAAGCCCAGATGCTGTTTAATAGTGATTCAGGCTGTTTTGGACCTGTCATCAGCATGTGACCGTCTGGGAGCAGATAACACAAGTCTACAGAGGGATACTGTAGCCAGCATATTTTTTTTCTAATTGTTTGCGAATACAGTGACCCTGATTTACCATGTGCTACAAATGTCAGTAGTGTGACAAGGCACTGAGCCACACGTAACACCGTATGTCTGTCTTTTTTTTGTTTGCAAAGAGTTGAAAAATGTTCAACTTTGAGTAAAACGTTGTGTTGGTCGTGAAAATATACCACAAAGCAACTCTATCCATAGCCGTACCAGATTAAATCACCAGGACACCACAATTAGGTACTTGGACATAAACTAACCACAGATATTCTGAATCACTGTAACTCAGCTCAGTTGAAAAAACACTGTGTCTCCAAAGCGCTCTTGAGCCCCACCCATTGGTTGTTTTCGCCTGAGAAACTGTTTTCAGCTGGGAAACACATGAACATCATCACGCCAAAGTAAAAGCTATAATTATAATGATATGTTTTCCTTTTTTTTTTGCGTGGATACTCTGCAGTAAGAAGTCTCGTTACCTTTCTCTCCAGATGTCGCTCTAGCCTCATGAGGGCTTCTGTTTCTCCACCAGGCCACACTGCTGTGGTCAGACTATCTGTATCAAAACCTGAGAAAGTAAAATATACCAGTAAAGGTTCAAATACTCTTCAAAGTCTATGACTATGACACTGAAATATAAGCTGACTGCAGCGTGTGTTTATACACACCACACCTCCAGTACTGTACATTGTATTCAGGCACAAAACATACAGCAGTACAAACTTACCAAGCTCTTCCAGAGAGGGCACCCCGAACTTCTCATCGTGGTCGTCACTGATGGGCGTGGCACATTTTCTGAGAACATCAAGTGTGATAGTCTCTGCTGGAAGCTCCACAGCATCCATTCGGTTGATGAGGGCCTGGAAGCGCTTGTAGGTGAGAGGAGGGTGACCATCATTCAGTTCTATGATCCTTTCAGAGAGGAAATTGAAAGGGAATCAGCACATACCTGTATTCACAGACAGTAGACAGTGACCGTCTGCAATGTTTCTAGCAGGTGGAATACTATGGGACCTTTTTAATCATTACTCACTTGTCCAAATTATAGAGGGTGTGTGAAATCCGCACCATGACCTCTACCCCCGCCTCGCAGGCTAGTTTCTGGATGGCAGCATCGCGTTCCTTGCCAAACGGCTCAGAGTCATATTCATAAGATAAACGGCTGATCTGCCATTCCTGCCGAACAAAGCAATAAACACACATATTTATATCTATATATAATTTAGAACAACTCTCTGGGCTGTGTGGTGGTGAGGTTGGTTGATGTGATCGGGGGTCATAAGTGATTTTTGTTACCAATATGCTTATTAGTTTGGCTTTTAATAATAAATAATGAGCTCTACCATGAGCTTCAAAATGATTCAAAAGTTACAAAAAAGTATTACATTGCATCTTACACCCTCTCTCATCTCATACCTTAAAAAGACGAGGGAACACATCTGTCGGCTGGCCTCTGATGACAAACAAGCGGGAGTTTAGTTTGCGCAGGCTGGCGTCCAAGTCCTCTAAACACTGCAACAAAAACCTGGAATCAAGCAGACAGAAGGATTGTTGAATTGATTATACAGCTGAGGTAACCTCCTCACATAAATTGTCATCATGAGACCACTTATCAGGGGCACAGCTGATGCGACGATATACACCACACAACTGCTGCACCAAGAAAGTAGAGGTGTGTGTTTGTGTTTGTGTTTATCTCACATGACGCATTTCAGAAGATCAGTTAGTTGGAGACGGCTTGTTCAATCAAGAACAGGCTGACTTTTGGGTCAGTGGTTTGGATCAGGTAAAGGGGTGATGTTTAGGGTAAGTCTTTGGGAAATACAACTATGTGAACAAAGTAGTCAAGTGTGTGTTTGTGTGTGTGGTGTGTGTGTCATATGGAAACATATGACATATGATGTCATATGTTTGATGGAATAGTAGCAGCTGTGTGGACCATCCCTTTTGTACTTGCTGATTAGACTCATGAGATGTGCAGTTGTCAGTAGCTCAGCCTGGTTCTGAGACAATAAATCTGTAAAACTGGGTCAGCTTTGTGGCCATGTTACTGGCACTACAAAGCTACAATTCATTACACAAAGCAAAAAAAAAAAAAAAAGATCACACAACCCAAGTTATCTGCTTCACTATAGGCAACAACAGTTACTATTATTGTTTTTTAAAATAATATCTTAAGTGTAGTTGTTGATCAAAATTTGATAATAAAATACATAAATATACGGTTAAAGTGCACAAAAGCTGTACAACTGAAACAGTGTGTTATAGTATTGAGGCTAGAAATAAACATTATTCACTTAGCTCATTTATTTGAAATTCAATAAACTTTAAAAACAAGCGCTTTCCAGTTGTGAAAGTAATCAACTGTAAAGCACAAACATGAATAAACCCAAACAACCTGATTTAGTCAGATGTTACGATTCCATTGATTGCAGTCTGTTAGCGATGCAATATCTGCAGACTACAGAACACTAATCTCCCATTGATGAGGACAATGCAGGAAATCGAAGATTCCAGTGTGAATAGGGAGCCCTCTTCTGGTGAAGTCTTTTCTCACACACAGTCCACCACACTCTTCCAAATAATGTTACCAAAACATACGGACACCTACACTGACACAACAAAAAATGTGCCGCCTGTTCCTGAGTTTGCGTTCTCACATTTATTAAAGTGAGAGGAAGAAAAGATAGAAGTGCTTTTATCTTTATGTTTAAATCCACACCTTTCCTCTGAAATACAACCAACGTGACGACAACAAACCTGAACGTGAGTCAGAACAGTGCGTCATACAATTTATGCAAATTTGGTAAAAGCATGAAATGCTCCTTAATTCACAATCCATGCCACTTGGCTAACTTTATTGTACTTTTATGTGCCTTGTTATTAATCTTGGACTTCTATCAATCGATCAGTTTCTTCCTTGGATGAGTTTCAAGAACTGGTTCTAAGTGCATACAAGCCAGGAATTTGTGAAGAAATCTATAACAACTGGAGCTACTCCCCATATAACCTCATAACTGTGAGGTTAGTGACTTTCAGTCAGACTTGAATTTTAGTTTCCTGTCTCAAAAAGTGGCAACCAGTATCACTGACAGACAGGACTGGACTAATGTAATGAACACTGGGCAGTAGATTCCATGTAAAATCTATTTTGGGATCAACATTTGAAGTTTGAATACGGTCAAACTATCACTCTCTTGTCCTGGTTTTTTATAACGCTTGTCATTACAATTTTTTTCAATTATGTTTTCATTTAAAGGGCACTGAAATAGAGAGAACTACAATAAACTTCAAAAAGCTGTCAAAGAGTCCACAGTGACATTGGAAAGTCTGAATGTTTTGGATGACAGCGATGAGCTAGAAATAGTGAGCACATAGTAAATGAGGTGGTGTAGCTGACTAAAGCCAGGGGGGAGTCCGGGGGTCTGGTGAGTGTGTGTGTTTAATGTAGGTCAAAGCTGTGAAGGGGCATGATGATGATGTAACGACCATAATGGCACACTGACCCAGTTTCTCAGCTCTCCGTTTAGGGCTGAGCCGCAGAGTTAGTAAGAGGGGAAAAATGACTTGCATCGTCATGGCGGCACCAGGCTTACTGCCCGGAGCCTCAACATCTTCTTAGACTAGAAAAGGTCAAAGACAAGTTTCTTCCCAGCAGCACATAATTTCATCCCTGAATGAAGAAAGTTATGGAATACATACTGATCTAAAGACACCTCAGAACTTTACTGTGGTACAATATTTGGTTTATGATATAATGAGCAATCTGTCAGCAGAGGATAAATTCAGGAAAAATGAACATTCTCTCCTCATATTATTTAATTTTATCTGCGCAAAAAGAGTAGGTCCTTGCCTGCAGATGTTTCCTTGAGTTACTGGCTGGCTAACTGATACAGTCATGCCAAAGGTTGAATTTAAACAGTCTAAGGGACAAACAAAGACGTCATGCTTATGTCATGTAATGCAAGCTCAGGATTCCATATCAACACAATACAGGCCTGGAGGTAATACTTTAACACTAACCATTCCTTAATGTACTCGAAACCAACAACTTGTGAATGCTGGGAAAGCCTATTGAGAAAAAAAAAGACACTCCAAGACCAGTCATCTTTTTTAATGTACTATATTTTTTTCACAGCTATTTCAAGCTTCAGGTAATGAAAATATGAATCTGTTGTGAAAGCTAAAAACAGCAAACAACATTCTAATACCTACAAACTGTTTTCTTGTGATACCAACACCAACGCAGCAGAAGAGTAGAAAAACAAGCTTGTAATGACCACAACATATAAGAGTTTGATATTGGGTTATTTGATATTGGGAAGAAAGCAAACAAATATCTTGAAAAATTAAAAGCCATCAACAGAATCAGCAGAGACCCACTGAACAGTCAGGGGTTTTCTGAATTTGAACAGTGGCCAAAGAGTTTCTTGCTATATGTGTATAGGCACGTTAACACTAAGCAGGTAGAACTAAACACACACACAGTTGCAGTTCCACATGGACAAATAGACTACACAAATCCTTCATTATTTACTATATATCACAATGTTGAACTGTCTCTGCCTTTTTATAATAGGGTCCAATTTTCATAGTGACAGTTATGCCCCATATAGTGCATTTACAGGACCCTAAAATGCTGCATAACATAGTGATGAAGCAGCAGTTCACCAGTGCAATCATGCATTATGGTTGACCTAAATAGTGTGCATATTTTTTGACACTTGAAAACACACCATATAGTGTTAATCCTTCATATAACGGAACGATTTTTGGAAGCAACCATAGGATGCTGTCTGTGGCAGTGAGTGCACGTGTTATTTCTAATTCGATTACCAGTCACACTTTCATTTCAAATGAGTGATAGTCTTTTATTTCTGATCTCGCAATATATACAGTGCATTTACAGAAACTCTGCATAGGAATGAATCAAAATTGCAACCATATGGCACATCTGGTGGTCAGTGAAAGTGGGAGTCCAGGTGAATTGTCACTAACAGTTTAATAAGGGTTCACTAGATTTGGGGTTGAGGTCCAATAATACATAAGCTTGTTACACCATCAAACCACCGACCACTCCCTCTCGTAATCACATCAAGCAAGTATTGACATCCTGTCCTGTCCCTGTCCCTTACCTCCACCTGTTGATGCCCACATTGGAGGAGCCTGCGAACCAGGGGTCCAGGATATAAATGCAGCGCAAGGTGTCCGCACCGCGGATGGAGTCCCTTAGGGACGGGTTGTCGTGCAGCCGCAGTCCCTTCCTGAACCAGTGGATGGTGTGGACCACCATGTCAACTGTCTTCTTTATTGTGAAGTTAGAAAGAGAGGGGCGCCCAAAAAACACAAAGATGTCCTTCCCTGTTGTACTAATACAGTTAAGTATCCCTTTATATATAAGAACGACGTAGGCTTTTCACCCGGTCAGTGAAAGGCGGCAGGGTGGCTGTAAAGGTTCGTATGTCCTCAACCTTGCTCCATGAGTTTATCCACAGGGTTGAGTCTCCTGACCAGCGGTGGTTGCATGTGTGGACAGCAGGTGACCACAGCCGACGCAGGAAAAACGGCGCAACGCTTTTCTCAATTAGTAGTAGCAGCAACGAGGTGAACACATTTTAAGTTGAGAGGAATACACTCTGAAGAAAACTGTCTTCACTCCGCAGCGACGTAGAAATTGTTTTACCTTCGTAAGCTAGCGCACGAGGCGTGGGTGAAGCCCACAAGCTAGCAGCTCCCAAAAAAGTAGAAACGCGCAAATATTTCCGGGTTGTGTCCGCATGTAAGCCAAGTCTACATCAAGTTAACACAAACTCGACGTCGCGTAAACGTTATGTATAAAGTGTAACGTCTAGTAAACAAGCCAAACACGCAAGACACCACTTCTGTACCAACATCTCCACCCACAGGAATACGCAGCAAGAATGGCGCGCTCTGATTGGTCAGAACAGACTGTTACACAACCATTTCCCCGTCACGTTTCCATAATGTGCTTTCTAATGTCTTCAAAACTGTTGTCTACGGTTATTTTAAATCACCCAAACCACGATTTTCGGTCATATTCCGTCAACATTTAGTCTCAGGGTCGACTTTTGCAAGGCGGACATAAACAACAACCCTTAAAAGTGTCTGATAAAAGCAGCTAATCGGAGGCTCTGGATTGAGTTATGTGTACAGTCAGCGGTACCCGGATGAGCACATGCCGGGCGGCGAGGCCTGGCTTGGATCGGGTGTGCTCGATTTATCACAGAGACCACACCGCTCCCACTGCTGCCGTGCATTTGGCCGAACCCCGCCCACTCCCGACAGCGATAATCTGTAATCAATGTGAGCCAAGTTAAATTACATAAAAGATACAGTTGTGAGAATACACTTACAGGAGCTAATGTTTGTGTATAATCATACACGGTTATTGTTGTCTCTGGCACTTAGTTCATGGAAATATAGACTTTAACAATTTATAAAAAAATACTGTTATCCAATATAATACTATATTGCACAGTAATTATTTTGGCTAATGTATATGTCATTGCATCCCTGCTAATAAGCACAGAGTGTAATCAACTATGATTCCAGTGTCAATTAAGATAATTCGACAGAGTTCCATATTAATATTATAACCCAGTAAAATTAGGAAAGGAGCTGCCATTGTGTCCCGCGCGGAGCTGTTTTATGAATTTCCTCAAGACCTTCCTCAAAAAAATATGGCTCTTTGCTGTATGATTGTGGCCACATCAAGAAAATGAATGCTAAATTGGACCCTAAACTGTGACTTCTAATGTAGGTTGGTTTTCCATTTAAGTAACAGTAAGCTTACTGCACAGCAAATGTGGCAATATTAAGCCTAATAAATCGTCTAAAACATTTTTTAAATCTTTTTTTTTTCTTGTTATAATTCTCTGCACAATGAATGTTTGGCTTCAACTACATTATTAAAGTAATTGAAATATGATCTTGAAAGTACAAGTGGTAACACAAATACTAACCTGATCCTGATGTTTACTGTCACACAGGCATGCCACTGTAAAAGGAAAGGGAATGTACTGTGCTGAAGCTGGAGAGGTGCATACTTCTGCATCCTGGAGCAGGATGTCAAAAGAAAATGTATATCTACATGTACAATGTATATAGTAAGTATCTATCTTCCTAGGCTTTGAAGTTGTTATGAACATTACACTTGACAATTTCTGGTCATCTGCAATAGGTTAATGGGGAAACAGCTTGTCTTGGACCACCCTGCTCATGATTCAGAAACTAAGGTCCAACTGTTAAATGCCAAACTTTAATGGAAGGCAAGAAGGTTTGTACCGTATAATTTCTGACCTACTCCTGAGACGAGTTTCTACTGCTGCTCCAGAAACTGCCTGAGTTGCCTTCAGTACTCCCAGAATGACACATCCTCACTTCCAGAGTAAATTATAGTGGATGTGCCTTTACTTAAATCCACAGCATGCTGTTTCTTAGTGCACAACACTAACCACAACACTGCAGAGAAATAGCTTCTGGGTTCATGCAAATTGTGTTTGCTGGAACTGCAAATTACTGGCCAATGTCTTATTAACATTTCCTGACTTCCTCCCTTTTCCAAAAGACAATTTAATCCATAGTTTCCTAATAGTTAAAGAATTATAGTAATTTACTTTACTAATTTACTTAAAGGTCATGTTTCATCATGGACTTAAACTTAGTTATTGAAATAAAGTTCATCATCCTCTTTTAGTTTTTTGCAATCAAAGCAAATGTCCGCTACCATGAGATGAGGCCAGCTTCATTAGAAAATATTGCATAGGAGAAAACCTGCAATCCCTTGTAGTTTTGCAAGTAGACTCTAGATGGTAGTCTTAACCAGGTATTGTTTTATACAGTCACAGCTCTGGCCATGATACAACAAAGAGTAGGTGTGTAGAGCAGAGTTGTTACAATCCATGCTAATGGGAAATGTGAATGCCTGTACCAAATTTCATGGCAATTCATTCAATAGTGGTTGAGATATTTTCAGTAGTGGTTGAGATATTTTCATCTCAACCAGCGTGGTTGACTGACCAACAGAACATCAGATCAACAGTAGCTACCTTAAAACCTTTGGCTCCTGCTGGGTTTTAACTGGAAAATGTCTTTTCCCACAAAATACCCCCCTTTTTTAAATTAAGTCATTCTGTGTTTTGTTCCCTCTGACATGCTGCTTAAATTAAGTTTTAATAAAGCAGTTCCCTTGGCTAGAGAGGCTAATTTGCACCCAATGTAGACGTGAAACTGTGATATTAAATTATCCTCTAGGAATATAGAAATGACATTCAAGGTGAGTTTTATAACCCAATTTAACTATTTTAATTCTACAATAATTGATCCTCCAAAATTATCTGGTGCCTGACATCTTAGCCTTTGTTCCCCTCTAAGGAGGTGTCATAGAGCAATCAGTATGGTACTGAGATAAATTAACAAGATTAAGATCAATCAATCTCCCTGTCTCTCCCTCGCTCTCTCAACCTGTATAAAGAGGGCTTCACTTTTTTATGAGGCTCTTTCTCCACTTCACTGTTATTTTTATTTTGTTTTATTTTTACTGTTAATGATAAGGTTGAGATCTGGCTTTCTAACAGTAACGTAAGCGAGAATCTCCCAAATCATGTGACATCACCAGGTGATGGCGGACACGGTGAGTTAGAGGTTGCCCAAGATTTCTCATGGATATTGATACTCGACATGCTACTTATCCATCCCTGCTCATCTCTATTGTCTGGTATGTTTCTGATCTTTGTCCTCTCACTGTATGCTCCTCTGTGCAGTTGTACTCCTCCTTGTAGACCTTGCAGTATAACGATTTTTCTGTTTACAGCTATCACATCCAGAGCAGAGCTAGAACCTACTAAAACATTTAAGGTCTCTACAAGTTGGTTTTTGGAGAAATACATTTCTCTTTAATAAATCCTGTAACATCTGTTTATTGGTTCTCTTTCGTACGACCTTCAGACTCTGAACACTATATAGGTCTTTAATATATTTAGGTCATGGATATATGCCATATTCACATAAACTACATGTTTATAATTTAGCAGCAGGCCTTTTTAACTGCAGACTAAACATGTCAAAGTAGGAAAAGGGCGTGTAACAAATAACCTTAACCGTGACTCTGTTTTGTTCAAGTGTAAGGCTGCACATTCAACACCAGGATCCTAAAAATGAAGAGGGTAAATTCAGCCAATGTAAATCTGTGAGTTAGTGAAGTTTGTTGTAAAGGTGCGTCCCCATTGTAGAATAAATCATGTCAGAGACAACAAACAATTCTGTAATTTTTTGATAATTGTTAAACTTTTAAACGTTTAAACTGTTTCATTGCAAATTTAAGCCTTTTGTTCCTGACAGAACTGAAGTGTGAACGCACAACACCAGGGTTCACTGTTGCTCCAGGGAGAGGTCCACCCTGCTGTCACTCGCAGAAGCTAAAGCCTCACTGCATCTCAAATGTAAAGCAGCCACAGCACAGCAGATCTGTGAGTAATCTTCAGTTCATGTCATCACACATCATGATTATATCTTGCTTTTTTGTGCTGGACCTGGACATTTCACAGTCATCTGTCCTACACTGGTTTTGTCAGTATTAACATGACTGCAGTTATTTTCAGTACATTTAACTTAAACCATACCCCAGACTTTGTTTGTTTAAGAGTAAAGAATTTCTTCTCCATCTTTTAAATTGTACTCACAATGGTCAGGACTTTCATTTAAGGTGCACTAGGGTTCATCCATATTCTACAAAGGCTATAAGGATTTAGGGGGGGAAAAACAAAATGTCTCTATTAGACCCTGTGAGTGATCCCGGCTAATGACCTTGAAAGTAATTCAGATCTTTTCAATGAGTTCTCCTCCAGAGGAACAGAGAAGGATACATTATGCATGCAATCTATTATTAATGGTCTTGAGTCATGTTACGATCAGACATGGGCCCTCAGAAAATATCTGAAAAGCCGGATCCTCTGGAGGACTTGTCCTCTAAACATGGTTATATAAAGGCAGCTACTTCTATATTGTGTGATTCATTATTCACTGCATCTCCCGTCTTTGACATATAACGTCTGACAGCCTTTTCTGCATTTACGTTAGACCAGAGTTTTGAGGAACTTTTTCATACAAGTAGGCTATAGAGAATTAAACAAGCACTGAGCTCAGTGTTTACATGGCCTTTTTATTAATAAGCTTTATCATGGGCCACATCAATGAGTTTTTATTGATCCTCTAAAGCTATCCAATTAAAACGATTTGCTGTCTTATCCCGAGAGTCCATTGGCTGACAGCTGTTCTCGGTTCTCCTCCGCCCCGCCTCCAACTGTCAAGCACTGCGCTGGTACAGCACTGTGTGACTGTTGATGCACTGTATTGAGATACAACTCTTTAACTTTATACGCCAGCCGTGGAAGGACTTTTCTTTAAAAAACAGAATAATATTTATCAGAGGAGCTCGTGCAAGGCGCTCGTGCTAATCTCCAGCGTCTTGAATATTTTCCTCCACTTTTTCTAAGCCCTCTTTTACAGTATGAAGTGCAGTTATGGCAAGGAGTAGCAAGACAGTAGCGAGGACCCTGGAGGATTTGACGCTAGACTCGGGTTATGGTGGAGCCGCCGACTCCTTCAGGTCTTCCAGTGCGTCGCTGTGCTGCTCAGAGGCACATGGAGGGAATCACTGGCATTTAACCGACTCGATGCACAGTCGACACAACAGCCTGGACACTGTTAACACGGTCCTGGTCGAAGACGCCGAGATCCTGGAGAGCACCGGGCAGTGCGCTAAACTACCCGAGCTTGAGGATGTTCCGTGGAGCCTCGGGGAAGTGGCGAGCGCACTGAGTAGGGACGAGGAGATGAGCCTGCCGACCCCTCCGCAGGACGTCCTGCTCCGGCTCTCGGTGCTGGTCAGCCGGGCCCTGGTCAGGGTCGCCAAGGAGGCGCAGCGCCTGAGCCTGCGCTACGCCAAATGCACCAAATATGAGATCCAAAGTGCCATAAAGATCGTCCTGTCGTGGAGTGTCTCGATGAACTGCATCAGCTCGGCCCTCAGTGCCTTGTCTCTGTACAACATGAGCACGGAGGAGGACAAGTTCAGCCGCGGTAAGTCGGTGCGCTGCGGACTCATCTTCAACGTGGGGAAGTTCTTCAGGTGGATGGTCGACAGCAGGGTTGCGGTCAGGATCCACGAGCACGCCGCGATCTACTTGGCTGCGTGCATGGAGAGCCTCTTCCGCGAGGTGTACGCGCGGGTGCTGCGCAGTGCGCTGCTGGAGCGGGATAACGGCATCCCCAAGTTCACCGTGGAGGTCCTGGAGCAGGCCGTCAACAGTGATGCGGAAATATGGGGGTCTCTGCTGTCCTGGCAACACCTGATCTGTGGGAAAAATGCAAGCGGTGAGTTTTGAGTGCTATAAGTCTACACAACAGAGTCCATCTCCACTTAATAACCAAACCGCACCATCCACAGATTGTAAACCCCTATGTATAATTTGTCACCTGTAGAGTCGCTCTCTCATTTCCTTATGGTATTTACATTAGTGCAACAAGGTAAAGGCATGTTCTTTGAACTTACCCCAAGCAACCATATATTAATGGAACAAGCCATGTGTTACTGATCCAAACACATCTCATATGTACCATGACTGACACAATTCTGAACACTATGATCCCTCAGATTCACTCGCTGCCCAATCTCTGATATGAAAAGAGTATACCACGATCCCTCAGTTTCTTCTCTATTGATGAACTGTGAACTTAAACTCAAAGGCATCTGTAAAAGAGTATGTTTGCAGCTGAAATAGCACAAGGGAGCTGCAGAAGATGCAGGCATGCGATGACTGACTGAGCAGATCAGGATGGGGCAGAGAGAGATCCTTGTGAGGCTGGCTTGTCTCTTCTGTCTTCTGTGCAGTGTTATATTGCAGATGTTCCCTGATACCCTTCTTATACTGTATGTTGCTGTTTTGTTATTGCACAAAATGATGAAGCGGGGCTTGGTTTCCCCGGGCTTAATGCCTGACTTTGAGAGCTCTCAGTGAAAGGGTCTCTCCCTGTTGGTTTCCTACAATGATGCCCTGCAGAGGTGAGTTTTATTCCTTTCACTAAAAGAGGAAGGAGGTCTTTCATTCCTGTGTACATTCGCTGATTCTGTGTGCACAATACCATCACCGGTAGTTTTCACATCAGCTTTCCAAGTGCTAAGAAATACCTTTTGGTGTGTACTTTGAAAGTACAGTGTAATTGTATTCAGACTTCACTGTCGCTTTCCCAGCAATACATCACAAACCACTCTTGCACATGCCTGCCCCTGTTTCTGATGGATGTTGTAAAAGTGCTGCTGTGGCTCCTCTTGCAACAGGTTTACGTAATGAAAGGCCTTGGGGGACCTACGTGCTATCATGCATTATGCAGAATGATGTGAATAAAACTGAGTTACAGAGTGAGGGAGGGAAAGAGAGATAGACAGGCACACAGAGAGAGAAACTTAGAGAGACTCTGTGACCGTATCGATGAATCACCAGCAGAAGCCTGCGATCAGGAGAAGAGCACTTTATTTCAATGTACCTCTTTGTTTTAAAGGTACAGCAGAGCCCTTTTGTTAAACACAAACATTGGTTCCCAACTCTTTCCATTTCAGCAGTAGACAAATGTAAGGCTACAGCTGCACAGTCAGAATCAGACTGTGCATTTATTTGTACTGTAGGCATGACAACCAATAGTATCATTATACTGCTGTGTTGCTTGACACATAGTGGCAAAATGCCAAGAAAGTTCCCACAGACTGCAATATAGTGTCAGCGTTTACAGTAAGAGCGCACACAGTATTAAATGTCAATATTCAATCACTCTGCACACCCAGGCCACTTGGCATGCAGTGAGGCTCCAGCAGTATAGAAGAGGTGTGGTGAGTGTTCAGTGGTGCACTGGACCGGTGAATAGGATGAGATGCAAGAAAAACAGCTGGAGCATGTGGTGTATTGAGGTTATGCCCGAGGCTAGAAAGGTGGCATAGTCATCCTAAACTTGTTTAATAACAACGCAGATATGTGTAATGCGAAGAAATCTTCATGTGTCATTTCACCCATGGTTATGGTTTTAAAGCACACAGCTTTATTGATTCGCTTAACTTTCCCCTCTCTTTGACATTGCACCACCTACGTCGCACCAAACACTTAATGATTTGTCAGAGTTGTGTTCACAGCTTGTTTTTGCTGTCAGCAAGTGTCAAAATTCACAGATGCAAAGAATTTATTGGAGTATTTTAAAAAATATATACATTTGTAATTAGTTTGTTAGGATGTATACATATGTATGTTTTCTGTGTCAGCAGTTTCCTTGTTCATGGTGATGTCAGTGTTGACTTCACAGCTTGTTTATGCTGCCCCATGTGGCTAAAATGTCAGTTATTACCAATTAAAGAGGTTTCGGCCTGTTGGGACATCAGAGGAAGGCTGTTTGAGTTTATATAGGAAGTTCAATACTGTGGGAGATTTCACCTTCTGTCCCATTTTTTTATTGCGACACTGCAGGACCTCTAAACCTCAAGATATCTTCTATCTGCAGTGACAGATAAGAATGAGACTTAGCTGCATCATTTGTTGTCTTCGCAGTAAAACCGAACAGCCAGTCAATCCGAGGGTGGGTTGACCTTAACCGAGCCACTGCCTGCCAAATTGAACCTCTGTATCGCTCCATTCATTCTGTCTGTCTCTCTCTGCCAAGTGGGAGTAATTGAGGTGATTTTTCCATATTATGCTAACGTCGGTAACCCAGCTTTGTCAGGCGACCTTTATGAATATCTTTATTGCATTCTCTTTTGCCAAAGATGATTTTCTTTTTTTGTGCTGTCACAAATTCAGTAAGGTGGTGACTTCATTTGGGTGTTTCCTTTCTGAACTTTTTAGCTTCTATCAGGTACCTCGGTAATGAGCTAAATAATGTGGGGGCTTCGTCTCTTTGACAGAAGTTTGGAACAATAGTTTGACATTTTGGCCGAGATGAGAAGATGAATTCTTTTTTCATATGATATATACATATGCACACACACACGCACATATATATATATAGTAATCTTAAAGCTATAGCCAACAGATAGTTAGCTTTGCATAGCACAAAGCCTTTAAACATCTTGCCTCGCTCTATCTAAACGTAACAAAATCTACCAGCTAGCCCATCGAAAGCTCACTAATTAGCAAGTTTTATCTCATTTGTTTAATCTGTGCAAAACATGAAACGACACTTTGTGACGTTTCAGGGGCATATGTGACAGATAATATCTTGGCCAGGAGCAGGAACTTCATCGAATCTTAAGATGGTTGCCTGGCAACTGATTGGTGACAACACTTCAAGACATTATGACCTCTGATCAAGAAATGGTCTGCAAATGCTTAGCTAAACTAACAGGTTGCAGGCAGTAGCCATAAAGTTACTGCATCCTATGGTAGATGAGAGTGGTATCAGTGTTCTCATCTAACAAATACAATCGCAAACTATTTCTTTAAACCTGTAAGACTGATCAATTATAGAAGAGCCAACCATCAATTGAAAGAGACTCTGCAGTTTGAGGCATAAATACTCTTTACACTGTATGTTGTTGTAGTATATTGGTCTGCTTAATTTTGTTTTGTGGTTTATTAATTTATACAAACGAGGGAAAAAAAACATCTACTTTGTTGTTTTAATAACTGACATGTCTGGCCTAAACACAGGATCCATAATTACCCGATGCTATAATGTCTGTTCTCACCTACTGCACTTCACAGCTCTGCGTTGGTACATCTAGCATATGGCAGGCCTCCCACACATCAGCCCAAAACATACACGGTTGCACACATACACATACATCAAGATGTCAGGAGCTCCTCTCACCATGTCTGACTCAGTGTTATTTGCAGGTGGGTGTTGGATTTCCCTTCTTCGGCTGTGGTATCCTGTCAGAACAGGAAACTACTCTATATGGTGGGATATTTCTTATGGCTCCCACTAGACACGGGAACACAGTGATTCTTTGATTTACTTAACGACATGTGCTTGTCACAGAAAATGTCTGGTGGAACATGATATCCAGTGCTCAGGGATATGTGCTACCCTGAGGACGAGTTTCTAATCACACTTTAGGTGTGAGATGACTTTCAAGTCTGGGCAGAGTTGGTTTGGTTGAAAGATTTAAAGACAAAATTTGCCCTAAAGTCATTTAAAAGTGTGTACATTATTTATTATTCCAGGCCCATTTTTGTTTTATGGTGTTGATTTTTTTCTTATTTACACGGACAGGTAGCATGACTCAATGTGGAAATATTTCCAGTGCAGCATATAATAAAGGTATTTAAAGCTGCTATCATAATCTTTTTATCTTGATGAATTAACTATGTAATGTAATGGGGTTCAAACCCATGAGGATTATCATCCGTGTCTGCAGTATTTAACTCTAAAGCGCCTTTTAGCTTATTGTTTTGGTTTTTCTGGTCGACTTTGCTGTTTGGGTTCACTTTCACTATATTTGTTACTTTGCATTAACATTCAACAATAATTTTAGAGCACTCAAGGACACTTCTCTGTCTAAGTAGAAATACAATGCAGCCGCAGTTTGCATCTTTGTGGAGCTGTTGCCAGTAGCATGTGAAATATAACCCTTGTTGAGGGGTAATTTGAGATAATGTGAACAACTGGGCATGCTGCTCTGTGGTATTGTTCTCTTTTCACTCTTACTTTTTCTTGCCTGGAAAACATTATTTGCTATCACTATTGCTAATGCACAGTCCATCCAGCACAAAGAACAAATCTCTCTGAGTCCTGTCACAAGGCACACTGGGAACTAGGGAAAATCAACAACCAAACAAGCAAAGTGGGTGCACAAAAACAGTAAATTACAGCACTGTAGCACATCCGATGGAAACCCATTGGACCATAACAGTGTGACGTGTGTAATAGAGGTGCTGTTTTCTTTTATGTACTAAGGGCAGAATATGATCTGTCTGACCCCACACTTAGCATTTAACACGTAAAAGTGAGACCTCACTTTCATAAGACACAGACGTAATGTAAGAAAACAAAAAAACAGATCAGCTGCGGCACTTGTTGGTGGTACGATCTGTATGGTGTTTTACTGTTTTTCTTCAGGGTAGTATTGTGCTGATTTAGTTGCACTTCACAGGGGTGAGGGAGTGCAGGTCCCATTCCATTCATGGGTCTTTTGTTCCACGACCACAAGTCAGCGTTGCAGTGCGAGGTCGGTGCCTGGTGCACACATGCAGTCGGTAGAAGACAGGCAGACAGGAATGACTGTGGTCTGCAGCGGTACCACTCTGTACCGGTGGAGATCAGTCCCCATTATGTCTGGGTGTGAGATATAACATATCTGTGCTAGGGAATTCCTTACACAGCAGCATACCCCTTGGGGATATAAGGCAGTAACATACAGAGACTGATCCTTACACGCGCACACACACACACACACACACACACACACACAGTAACACAGTAACACATGGCCCGGGAGCAGATCTGGTATTAATTGTGAGTTTGGGAGTGAAATGAGGAATGCTGATGTGACATGGAGTCTGGTACGGCGAGAGAGAGCTCCAGCCGAGTTTACTTCTGTTGATTAAGAGGAGACAGGTGATAGAATATAGTTAATTCTGCAGCCAGCTGGCAACGCAGCGATAAATGAGGTGTCCTTTTTCTTTCTTCTGTACCCATTCTTTTTTTCAAGCACCTCAGCTGCACTCTGTCAGTCATTGCCATATGTGTTGTTACATTCACCTGGAGTACTGGCATTAAGCTCAGTGTCAGTCAGTCACAATTTTAATGTGACTGCAGCCATTGTACACAAACAAAAAAAAAGTATTCTTCTATTTAGGATCTGTTCGGTGGTTTTTGAATGCAAAGATCTGATTTTTAACTTTTGAAGATAAAGAGCGGAGTAGAGCAATCTGTGCCATATAGAACCAATATATCTCTTAAAGCAAAAAAAACCAACAACAAACAAACAAACAAACAGCATCACTTTATGATGTCATTTTAGAAAACATTGCTGTAGCTACAACTCATTTTGTGGATTTCTCTAATTTTCATGCTGTGCCTTTTACACTGAAATGAGATTTACTCCGTTTTAGCCCTGACAGTGTCAAACCCGAATGCGCACTCATTGCTTTAAAATCACTTCGCATAATGTGTTTAGCTTCCTATTTACTGTAAGTAGTTTTATCTCTGGGTGATAATATGGATGGAACTTCAGCTGCTTTATTTCCTTGGAGAGATTTGTTTCGCTCTGGACTAAATCTTTTAGGCTGATGGTTTGTTCATTTTTCTCAGTGACCAAGAAGCAAACTTACCTGAACCTTCTTCAGCATTGACTCTGGATCAGGTAAACAATAAGAATACTAGATGAGAACAGTTAAACAATTACTCTGCACTGTGGAGCCAGATCCAGTGAAGCCCCTCATGGCTAAGAAGGAATTGTTCTTGGTGTCGACTTTGGAAGACAAGCAGAGAGAGAGGGAGTGAAAGAGGCACAGATGGCAAGGATCAAAACAGGAAAATCCATAAGAGAAGCTGTGGGTGACAGATGAGACCCAGACAAGCAATGCCTACTTCTTATTATAGCAGGAAGAAGAGTCTGGGCAAACAAGTACCAGCAAGTGGATTAGTTTGGTGAAGCATCAGTATCTACTGTACTGTTTTGGGGTTTTTTTTTTGCAGCACTGAATTCCTATTGTTGTATAGAGGGAAATGATCCAGTCTAAATAGCAGCCGGTCTGGCTGGAAATTATGAAGAAGACACTGGTAAACAAGCTCACTTTGATGTGAGCTGAGCAAAATTCAAAGAAATTGTCTTGTCACCATCAGAAAAGTGATATGACTGATAGAGAAAGCTGCATGTCAGGGCACGTTGGGGTGCTTCTGGTTTCACAGTCAATGAACTGTGAACCAAATTTTTCTGCTGTCTGTTACGAACAAAGCAGGTTTTGAGCAAATACACAATGCTGTCTCATACCAGGGTCAGCACCAGTCACCAGCCGCGCTGTGCTAAATCAGTTATGCCTGCAACATCTCACCTGTTGTTGTTTAATCACAGTAACATGCAGATGACTTTCAATTAAAGGTAAAGTTTGTTTTGCAAAGAGTTAAAGGAAATGATACCACTCTCATGTCTCTACATCAAATATGAAGCTACAAGCATGAGAATGACAATTGGACATAAAGACCTGAATCGGCTAATCTGGCTCTCTGCGAGGGTAGCAAAGTCAAGGTCACAGCACCCTTAAAGCTCACTAATTAACATCTTATTTGTTGTTTTTTTAATCTAAACAACACCTGAAAGTAAAAATCTCAGATTGTGGTTTTACAGGGGTTTAACATTTCTTGGCTGGGTGCCGTGACTTCTTTGGACACTTGTTGTCACCATGAGGTTGCCAGGCAACCAGAGGAGACTCCAGAAAATAAACAAGATATAACATATGACAATACAATACAACAATACAAGCTTAGGTGATGCTAGTATGCCAATTCTGCTCACTTTGGACAGAGCCAGGCTAGCTATGTCTTCCTTTTTCAGTTTGTTATGCTAAGCTAAGCTAACTGTAGCTTTACATTTAATGGGATGGTGATCATCGTATCTAATTCATCTCAAGAAAAGAAATATGTGTAATTCTCAAGAGGTTGAACTATTCCTTCAAAGATAATAAGTCATATTCTGAGTCATACCCTGAACACTAGCCCAAACCTTTGTCAAAAGATTAGTCAAGATGAGGAAAATTCTCTCCTGTCTGCCCTCTGAGCTGGCAATATTTGACTCTCCTGCTGTTTTTACCACTCCATGGCTGTAGTACAGTAAGCTGCAGGGGTGCAAACATATCTGGGACTTCTGAGGTGATCATGGGGAGCTGAACTTCTATTATTTTAGTCTTCCATTAACCCCTTTATGCATGTTTCCTTTGCACATGACAAACGCTGAGCCCTCAGCTGTATAAACACGGTGCAGATATAGTTCATGTGGCAGAAATAAACACACTCTGTTTCTGACATGCCAGCGCTCCCATGGAATAAACATATACTTTCACTGGAGGACCTAATTATCCCTGGATATATGGATATATATACTCTGGTTTGCGCTGATCACCACTGCAGTCTCTTGTTTCTTTACTGAATCCTTTACAAGCTGCTCGGCAGTTTGGAATCAAAATTAAGCGTAGACCCTTAAATCTAAGCAAGGTTTGAGCAAATAATACAGCACATTATTACATCAACCTTATACCAACTTCCTCTAAGTCTGCCTCACGAAGAGTATCAAATTGTTACCCGTTTTCCCATGTTTCTCTGAATGCCTTTAAGCAATCCGCCTGGATATGCCCAAACTTGTTTTATTCACTTGCATGTGGCATGATGAGTACTGAAGCTGATAGTGTACAATGAGAGCAAGTTTTTCTAGCCAAGAAAAACTCAGAACTTGTCCTGTGACTCTGGTTGAGGTGGCTGTAAGTAAAGCATTAACTATTAACAGTATTCACAATGGACAGCGCTTTAGAAATACTGATAGTATCAGCACCAAGGGTCCAGATCCTCCATGTCTGGTGCCTGTAAGTTATTTAATGCAAAAACAAATAAAAAATAGATTATGAATAATAGCTAGATTAGACTAGACTACTATTTCAATATTTATATTTGTTAACAGCTGTATATAGTTGCTTTTATTGGCTTGGAAATAATTTAATTTAAATACATTACAAACAATACTAGAGTTTGCAGTTTGGAGTCTATAAAGAGGCAAGGGTGAATGCAACATCAGCAGCGCTCAGTCACAAAAAGATCTAATGTGTTTTAGATTGGATTTGTCATTTTGATTGTTTTCTTTGAAGCATGTAGACCTGCTTGTGAACGATGAAACGACATGAAGAAAGGCACTTACTGGGGCTTCGTAGTGTTCTAGGTCGCATTGAATCTGCTGATGCACTCCTAAATCTGTTCCAATGGACCGGTATCCCATTACCTCCCATGAGATCTCGGAGCACTGACCTTCAGACTATGTGTGTGTCATTGCATATATACTGTAAGCATGCTTGAGTTAAGTCACTACGCCATTCTTCTTTTTATTTTCTGCTGTGCAACTGCCTCAATCAGAGCTCGTGACTTTAAAAATGTAGCCTGGTGATTTTAATAAGACTAATCAAGTTGTGAATAGATCTATTTGTCTCTCCCAATACTCCCCCTCTGTATTTGCCCTTCTGTCTTATTTCTTCTGCTCTTTTCTTATTTTCTCTGTCTTGCGTTTCATTTTCTCTCAACTGTTTCGGTCCAGCTTTCTTATTCAGTCCAGATATAATGAGTCCACATTCTACCACTGCCTTGATGGAGAGTAGGTGCCAAGTTGAGGTAACCTTGTCCCGTCCTACATGTCTGGCAGTGCTCTAATAGTTCTGTCAATCCAGACATGGAAGGCCCCGCTGGGGAGCCTCGACCGCGCTGCCGCTGTAGACAGACACATGTGTCTGAACCATGACAGATCTCCTCCAGATCGAACTACAATCTTTAACTGGAGTTTGTACTGCGCAGTGTGTGAATGATGTGAGGGAAAGTCAGTGAGAAATACGCCCAACATCGAGACTTTGCCTGGGCATCAATCAACATTTTTACATTTGGTCCACATATCCAGCAGCAAACAGCTTTTCTCAAACTCTGCACTTAAGCAGCTGAATGCTGGATGTCCTCTTAATCCTTCACTCCAACTGAGGGAGTTTGCTCAACCCCCAGCTGAACTAGCGGCATATGGTACAGATTTCCGCAGGAGAAGGTATATGTCTATTTTGTTCATGGCCTTTTTTTTTTTTTTATTACTAACACATGCTGGTTCCTGCTTTACTCCCATTTCATTCTTAAAGTGGATCACTGGCAGAATAACAACCACACTGTGAACTGACAGATGCAAGGAGCAACAGTAACTTCTGCCCTTCACTTGTTTAAGGAAAACATTTAGACGTTTCATTGTATAGTTTGTTATGTATGTTATGTATGTGCCTGTTATGGCATATAGCAAATAGTGTATTTCCTAGCAGTAATGTAATTAGAGTGCTGCATATTATGTTGATCATTTCCCTAGCTTTCCTTTGGGGAAATGTTAAACTTTATATTTGGTATATTATACCAAAGCAGATTTAAGTCTCAGATGAGATCTTTAACTATCTAGACACTTAAGTAATGATTCCAGATGATCTCTCCAAAATAGGTCTGACAATAGGATTTGGAGAACATCTGAGGTTAAAAAAAGTTAAAAACCCTCTCTACAACAGTTGAAATTTACCCTGGTGGCACCGTAGTTCCTGTTTCTGGTCTTAGATGTATACCTAACTCTAAGCAATGTATAATTATTAAATATGAGCCAGTTTATGATGACTGGTAGTTGACAGGTTGACAGGTCAAATCATGGGTTTGATTGAAATTCTGGAAGTCTGTGAGAAGCTCCTAACAATGTAAATAATGCATTACCTACCACTTATCCCAGGAAATCAATGGGAGCAGACAAACTCTATCTGCTCTTTTTAAAGCTTTAAAGTTCATTAATTACTGAGCAAATAACACAAATTTAATTTCTGTTTGATTCACAGTATCTGGAAGTAATTCCCGTGAGTTAATCTAATTAATTATTTAACTTTTAATTTTTATTTAGTTATTTAGTTTAGTTATTATGCACACTTCCCTTTCTGGCAGAAAACATGGACTCACTCTTGAATAACCTACGCAAAGTATTTGTCTCAAAATATTCTTATTCACTGTTTTCAGACCTATGCGTAGTACCATCTGTTACATTAGCTGTAAAGGATATTTCCTTTTTATTTCCTGGATGGACAAGAAGTATTTTGCTGCTGTTGTCTTTGTCAAAACCCTCAGATACACATAATCATCCTCTGCTTGTTGAGACACAATGTAATATTTGGCTTGATTCAATTGCTTATCAGTGCTTTCAGAAATAACTTCCTAAAAGGTTTCAGCATTTCACAGTAAGAATGATCCAATTAGAGTTTTTACCAGGAACAACAGGTGTTTCACAAGGATCAGTTCTGGGCCCCTTCATGTTTACAGTTTATTTAATAATATGAACTCCTCTCTAACACACTGCAATGTGTGCAATCTTTACATGAGTAAACACAATGTAGTAAATGTAATATGTAATATAGTAATATTTGACAAGATGAATGCCAAATTTGACCTGATGGTGGCGCTAGGGTATCACAAAAGTCGCTAGAGCGTATCCTCTGGTGCCTTTGAATATCTTCAGCAAATGTTTCGGCAATCCATCCAGTAAATGTCATGAAACTATGCTCTGAACAACAAACCTGCTGGTGGTGCCAGAGAAAAAAGGCAGGGAGAGACTAATATTCACAATGATTCAACCTCTGCAGACCATGAAAGTCTGTAGTGAAATGAATCGAAGTCGAATGGTTGTCGAGATATTTTAAAGTGGATAGTGTTGCCATCCCTATAGGCGACTGTAGTACCAGCATGGCTGAAAAGGCATGTTTCAAAACATTGTAAAAGCTCATCCTCAGGCCCGATGGATACACATGGGGCAGTTTAGTGAGAAACATAAAAAGCTAAAATCTTTGTTTGTTTATTTTTATTAACCGAAGCTAATTTCTAGGAAAACACCTACACTGCTGTCATTGTGCAATGGTGATTAAAGGCCACTATAATTGAGTCATCCCTGCCAGTGCGCTCTCACTGTTCTTTTAATTCAGTCACTGTCTCTCTTTGGACAGACGGAGGTTCAGTGTTCTCTGACTCACAGGGTAGAGAGGAGATGAGAGGATGACACACTGCTGGTGAAACAGGTGTGTCTGTCAGTTTTATACCTGGCATGATGTTGCATCAGCTCGGCCACACAGCTCTGATCCACACAGTCTCGCCCGCAGTGGGAAGCCTGTTTTGTAAAGGACAGGAAGAGCACCAGGAGGATGAGCTGACTGCATGCTGGGAGGAAGGGCTGTTCACTTTCAGATAATCTCCAAACCTGCTAAAAAATACATGAAGCAAGACATTCTCATGAATTCTACGTATTGCATGAATATTATTGATACTAGCATGTGGAATTTTCCCAAGAAGAGATAGTACCTTTCTTACCATGTCATGTTTTCTCCTGGGAAAGATGCTGATTGCGTGTTAAACCAGTTTAACTAAGTTATTTCACCCTCTGCTGGAGATGGGAAATCTAGGATCTTAGAGATCAGACCTTTATCGCTGGTGTGGAAAGAGTGTCATCTGCCAGTTCCACCGTTTCATATTTTGTCAATGTCCCATTACAGTCATTAACCACCTTTGTAAGATATTTTCTTAGAGCAGGAACGAGACCACCAGAGGGTGATGAAATAAAACACACCAGCACGCAGAGTCCCGCCTCTGAAAATATCAAATTCAGGCTCATTCTTCATCCAGGATACAAATTATTGATTGTCTCCAGGCGATGATGACTGATTGCAAAATCGATTTCTGCTATTGTAACCTTTTGCACACCTGCAGAACTTACACGGTGAATGAAATGATAAATTTAACCTCTCAGCACAGCGCCAGAGACCCGCAGTTTATTTTGTGTTAGAGCACATGCCGTGTGCTGTGTGCAATCACACAGACCAAGCTACTGAGAGAGAGAGGGAGAGAGAAGAGAAGCAGATGGAAGGCAGGATATGAAAACAAGGTGAAAAACATTGGGACTGAGAGCTTGAAAACAAGAGGCTGCACATTTTGCTTCTGTGTGAGTGTGTGTGACAGATGAGCGAGGGCTGAGCCGAGATCTGAAGTGAACTATTAGGGTCGCCTCTGCTGGCGAGGGAAGCAGCATCCATCCAATTTGGTCTATTTGCTTCCTGTCAGTGGCTTGAACCAAGTAGGCTAAGCGGCACCTAAAAGCAGTGCTGCCACAGAGACTGTACAGTCCAACACTTGAAAAGATGGATGACAACAGCTCGGAGGGAGGGAAGCAGGAGATGCAGCAGTACACTGAACCTCTGATGGGTGAGGTGTGTGTGTGTGTGTGTGTGTGTGTGTGTGTGTGTGTGTGTGTGGGGTGTTAGTCAAAAGAAAACAGCTGGAAGTACCAGTCTGCCAAAACAGGTGTTTTTCAAGCCTCTGTCTGTGGTGAACACAATACAAAAATGTGAAATTGAGCTTTGTAACACATACACCTTACTAGAATATTTCCACTTAATGGCACTTTACACTTCCACGACACAACATTTCAAAGAAAAGTAATTGTGCTGTTGATTCTACCTGCTTTCTGCTACACTGGTTTGACAGGTATAATTACTGACAACTAACAGTTGAAAATGAGCAAACAGTGTCACATTTATAGTGATGGTGATTAATTTGCATTGTCCCTGAACAAACAATACTTAACAAATGAACATTTTTTCATACACATCACCTTCTTAGAAGATATAATGATTTGTTACAGATTAAGATCTCCATCATTAAAATTAATCCAATTATGTTTTATTTTGTGTTATTATTAATATGATTATAGATTGTTTTTGATCTTTTAAAGACACAGAAATGGGCATTTTACTTTTAACAGTTGAAGCACAGTTTGCTGATAAAATAATGAATACAGCACTTTCACTTAAATGGAGTATTTGTTGGTGCTGGTATTTTTACTTTTACCTTTAGAATCCGAGTACTTCCACCACTGCCATCCTACACATGACCACCAGTACGACCTGTGTTAGCCTCACGCTGGGCCATGCATGATCTGAACACAGCGCAGAGGAAAAATATAGTATAAAATGACATTACATACAATCTCCAGGTAGCAGAAAAGAGCCAGATTTGACAAACTACACAACAAACCTGAAAAGTGGGAATTATGTATTTCAGTTCAGCACAAAGGGAAGCAATTATCGTCCTTCAGAGAACCTAAGACTGGCAAGAATGAAACAGTAAAGTAGGGTTTGGTTTCTGCTTGAACTTTAATCAGTTTCAAATTAAACTTTATTTGTTGTTGATTTTTTAATTATAGCTGCAGGTGATGCTACCTGTGATGGACGAATACCTCATTCCCACCAATTACACCCCAGTTGTAATTGGAGGACTATTACATAGCAGAATGTCAGTAGTAGGACGGAGTTACCATGTGGTAGACAGTACACAGTGACTCTTTGCTGTAGCGCACTAGCAAGCACTACCTGTTGGCTGCTCATCAACCTCCACTTTGCCTCTGCACTGTTCTTTGGTCTGCTGCACGGAAATGAGTTAAACTTAGTGGCCTCCCAAAAACTTTCTTCAAGCACGAGTGTTGTCGTGCCTTTTCTCATCCTGGCCGATGATGCCTTCTGACTGTAGCTGTCTGCCGGCTGATGTTTAAAGGCAGATTCCTCTGTAAAAATGGGTTGGGGGGGGTGTTGAGATAGAGACCCTGCCCTTTACCCTTTCCCACCACTTCTGGCTATTTGATAAAAATTACAGAGGCAGAGAGAGGCCTCCTCAGGCCAGACTAGTGATGTCGACCCAAGTGTTACCCCCTGCGGGGCGAAAAGATTATCACGTAGACATCACAGTGTCTGTTTCAGCCGCTGCAGCTGAGAGGAGGGAGGGGGTGTTGAGTAACAGAGGGAGCCTCAGGAAATGACTAAATCCATACAGACAAAGATTCGACATTTCATCCACAGCATCAGAGGCGGCGCACTCGGCTCCTCCTATTCGTCGCTCTTGGCCTCCCCGTCACCCAAAGTGCAGAGCAGACAATATGAAGCTATAGCATTGATTTTCAGACTGATTTCAACTTTAATGGATGAAACGATGAGGTCAGATTCGGCCTGATAAGAGGCTGACAGCATTTCTCATGTCACCCCTGGAAAATTAAACAGTTAGAAAAGAGAGAGGAAGAGAGTGACAGTGTATATTTACTTATGTAGACACTAGACATTTAAATGCGTTAAATACATGTCATCAAGCCTCTGGCGGGAGGTAAAATGTCTTTCTGTCTGTCAGGTTGTTTGCTGCACTGAGGCCAGATAATCCCTGCCTTACAAAGACTGATATGGGTGATAACACAGCACATTGTCCCCAAGAAACACATTCCCATTGCTGCCCTAATGTCATAGTATATACTTGGACCAGCCAAGGAGATAGGTTGTTTGAAGATGCAGCTGGATTTGATTTTCTCCATGGACAAGGATTACTACTCAAGATTCACAGCAGATATAAGTCATTTGCATATTCCTTCTGGTAGGATGAGAGCTGACCTGCCCCATCCAATCTATTTCCATCAAAAGCCATATTGGATTTCTGATTTGAGGGATAACAGAATTGCTTGTACCCAGATTCTTATTTAGGGCAGACATTGTGAAGGTTAAGTGTGAATGTGTGGAGACTGATGCTTGACAGAGGGGGTCATTTTATGTATAATCGAAGTTGGGGAACCATGAGCTGTGAAATTTGTGTGCTGAGATTTGAAATGTCTCCTCTTTGTGATGCAGACTCAAGCAAATAAATCATGTCCGACTTATCACATGAGGCATGCCTCTCAAGGCCTGATTGTCAGCAGGAGAAAAATGAGAACATAGCGAGGATGATTTTGATCTGCTCAGGGACCCGGGACAGATAAATCATTCAGTCACCTCCAGCTGACAAAGTCACATTTTCAAGATTCTTTTTTTTTTTCTGCTACCAGAAATGTTGACATTTGAAAAGCAGCTCGAGTAGAGGGACGTGATTAGCTTTATGATAAGTCCTGACATAGAGTTGCTGACAGTTAGGAATGATTTTGAAAGAAACTTCAGTGAAGCATTATTAAAATTGTCTTTTGTTTGGAGTGTAAGGTCAAATAGTTATCATTTTTGATGAGGATTACCGCCTTTGTGTATCTCGGCCTTTTGACGTATTTGCTGTAAGATTTGCATTTGTTTACATTACTGCTGTATCTCAGGGAATGAGGCAGCCCTTCTCACCTTTTCTTGTCTCAGGAGAATAATTGTAGCTGTTTTGATGAATGTGAAGGCTGTCTTCTTGTGTTTGTGAGTCACAGTAGTGGACTGCTGCACAGAGCACAGAGCTGAATAATGAAACAGCATAGGCTTCACTATGTCATCCCCTTATGCACTGTGTGTATTAAATGATATATATTCTCATGTCTTATTCCAAACATCTAAGGCAAAGCTCTTATTTTCCTTGGAGGTTGCCATTTTTGTACTTCAGAGCTGCATGACTTGTAAAAATTAGAGGGATCTCAGCGTAGTTTTTATTTCAAATCATGTAACGTTCATACGTCATAAGCAGAAATCTCATCTGGCGGAGAAATGACTCAAGATATATATATTGGATATAAGAAACTCTTTATTTTCTCTGGGATTCACTCTGCGCCGCTGGCAGGGCCTCAGTGGAATTTAAGCCTCATTAAAGAGCCATTAAGATATGCTTTACTTTGAAAATCCTTTTTCTCGATGCGTGGAAACTACATAATGTGGCTGGATCTCATGCTCAGATCTGCTGAGCTCTACTCACGTAACTCTGAAGTATGAGGTGTTTGTTCGAGTGTGATCTAATACTCACTGCACATTCTATACCATGACTGCAGGAATTCAGTGGTGAAGAACAGTCTCAGTCATTGTGGCAAACACAAAAAAAAAAAATCTGCATTTAATATACAAGATGTTGAAAATACATATAAGGCCATCTTTAAACCCAGGATCTGTGCTGTAGTGTTTTTCTTTGTGATCACTGGAAATGTTATCTGTGCTATTAGAGCTGTATGGAAATTTACAAACTCATTGAATGTGCTTTTGATTTTGTAGTGGATTGCTCTGCAGCCCCATAATGGCGGGTGTTTAACAGTGTGTAACAACTCATCTCTGGGGGCCCGAACGACTGCTGTGATATCACTGTGGATGTAGATCAAGATGAAAGGAGCTTTAAAGCACCCTCATTTTTACACGAGTGTGTCACATCAGATTATCTGATCAGTGTTTATGAAATGAGCTCCTCTTAATTAGTCATTTCTGTCCTTGCAAGCGCAGCAACATAGACACTCAGCGGCTCCTTAACAGTATCAGTGCTGGCTGCAGGGGACAGCGTTCATTTATAATCGTTAATTGTGCATCTCTGTCTGAACCTGCCTGGATCTCACATGTTCACAGGGAGCTTTGATAATGAAACTTACCCCATGACATCACACAACACAGCGCCTCACCGGACCGATTTGGATGAGACTACGTACTGAACGGAGAGGACCCACATGCTTGGGTTGTGGTCATGTTGGTTTTGGGGTTTTCAGGCCCATGGTGTAATGAAGGAAAGATGGCAGTGAGCCACATGAAGAAAGGTCTATTATGAGAGCAGCATTTCCCGATCCACAAGGAAGAAGCCTCCGAGCATACTTTGCGATGACAACATTTAAATGTAGTTTCAGACAAGAACTGAAGGAAGAATCAGCGTACTGTGGCTTTTATTCCATTCATTTTAGTGGGTTTGTCTGAGGCGCAAGCGATTAGCAAATTTAATAAAAACACATGGAAAAGGTGTTTCTTATTAAAGGAAATGTTCAGTGTTTGTGGGGGCATGCTTGTGCAGTCTGTTTGAGAGTATGCACTGCACATTGATACCATTGATACTCATGTCTGTCCCTTAAAGGAACTGTTCAAAGTTTTTGAGATATCCTAAGCGCTATCTTTCCCAAAGTGAGCTACAGGCATCGGCTTATTACACACTAGAAGTTGGGGGGTTACAGAAAAGTGAAATGAGAGATGATGTGTTAATTAATGAGCTTGAGATGTGCTGGTTTTCTGATTTTTTTGGGGGGGGACATACTGAGGCTAGCTGTTTTGTTTTTGCTTCTAGTCTTTATGCTAAGCTAAGCAAATCAGCTGCTGCCTGGTGGTTTCACATTTAGCATACAGACAAGAGAGTGTTTTTAACCCTCCTGTTACCTTCAAATTTACTAACATCTTTTATCTTTGGGGTTTGACCCCAATTTGACCCCAGCAGTTTAAACCTCCAGAAAATGATCATAATTGCAGAAGAAAGGGTCACTGCTGGACCCAGTTGTCCCGTACATCCCGTTTTGCTGCGAGTTTGTCACACTCTCGTCAGCCCTGCCATGCTTCTCTGTCAACAAAGCGTGTGACACAGTAGAAATCATGGAATGTGTTTAGAGACATGGTGGCTGGAAATATTGCCCTTCCAGTGTCAGAGGTTTGCTGTTGCTTCACCTTTTGACTTGTACACTCCTGCCAAAGTGAGCAACCCAATGTAGGCTGGTGAGTGGGTCACAAACAAGTCTTTCCAACTGTCTCCATACACGCGCCTCCCTCTAAATTTGTCATCTTAAGTACATCCTTTTCTATCAATGGTGTTATGAAGAGCTCAAATGCTGATTGTATGTCTTGGACATGGCTGACAGTCTGGGGCCTGGAACCATTTTGATGACATTAGCAGCACTAAGTCTACACTGTTGTTCAAGCGGGGAGACGGAACATAATAACTTTACATTTTTGGAAGGTAGCGTGTTTGCTGGTGATTGAGAGACAACAGGAGGGTCAACACTGAGGATCTTAGTGTCCCCACAGCATAGGAAATATCAAAGTTCTCTCTTGAATGATGTTTTCTCCTCCCCCATGTCATGTGAACTATCGGTGGTTCTCGCACTGCTACAGTTATGGTTATGTCAGGTTAGGGGCCTAAAGCTTTTTGAAGATTATGAAATTGCATGTTATAATGAGCCCAGTATCATCTAAAACAACCACAACAAATGTGTGTAAAATGTTGACATGTCTAATATGTTTAAATACAGCTGAAACAGCCTGGGGTCAAATTGACCCCAAAGAACACCGATGCGTACAACATGTGTACAGGACACTGAAAACATATGATCACGTTAATTTTATGTTCGGCCCAATTGTCCCCATTAAATTAGGAAAAGTCATCAAATATGAAGCAAAAAAACCGATGTCAATCATTTTTTTAGAGACCCCTTTAAATATCGAATGGGGTCAAATTGACCCCAAAGGTAATAGGAGGGTTAATGTCTGATGCAGCTCTGACGAGAAAAAGCAAATGAGCATATTTCCGAAAACGTTAAATGATTCTGATAAAAATGGCGCCAGAGTCACACCATTATTAGCCCAACGTAGCTGAATGGAAGGAAATATAAACAGTTAATGTGACTCTCTCCAAAGTGAAAAAACATGTCGACCGACACTTCCAGACCAAAGCTGTCCCAGTTACTCAATGTGTCTCACACATTTTATTTGTCCACGAACAGAAATTCTGAAAGGGCAATTTGTGGTTTCAGGGGGCTCTACCCTAAAACCTTTGTCTCTCCGCACAGACACAGTGGTACCTATTCGGGCAAAACTGTGACGACAACACTCCAGGAAACTGCATCCAGCTGTTGTTTTCCACGAAATAGCTCCAGCATGCAACTCCCCATAAAGCCAGTTGTGGTTTTTACACATCTGATTGTGTATAGGTCACCCCAATCTGATACAACGCGTTGTCACTCAGCTTTAGAGGTATAGGTTTGAGTAGTTTTAAACTTTGTACAGATCTTGGCTATCTCTTCCCAGTCTCTGTGCTCAGTTAAGATAACCCATGTCGTTACTCCAGAACTATTCCTTCAGTGCAGAGGCCTCAGATCAAATGCTAATGGATTGCTTCTGCAAAATAACAACCTTTGTTCACACATTTAAGTTTGTTCAAGTGAAATGCATAGATTGTAACTGCATGAAAATAATGGTAGACAGAGACAGAGACAGAGAATGGTAGAGGTCTCTAATCAGAGAATGGCCAACAAAAACTGTGCTGACAACTGCAAACTGAATTTCCTCTCTTACCTGTTGTGCTCTGGTGGTGTCAGGTTCCCCAGGGGAAAAGAGATTAATATGTCATACTGTGTCTCTGATCCCTCACCCTGTGTGCACTCATTACACTCTCTGCTGTGTCGCCTTTGCCCACATTCTCGGTCTGATCCAGCTTTTGACTGAGCTCAGCCGGCACACAACAGCACTGAAATAAGAATACCAAAAAGCTGCATCACTCTTTCCACGTGTAAAATAAGATATGCGCTGTTAGCGCTTTCCTCAAACTCAAAAACTGTCACTCACACCGACTCCCCTCCTTGTTCGCGTACCATGAGGGAGTAATTTGGCTGAAGCATCAGGGAGCAGTTTAGGATGAAAGTAGAATGAATGAAAAAACACAGTTTGTTTGGTTGGGAGTCCATTGTTGCAGGAGGAGTTGGAGGGAAAAAAAGGGAAAGAGAGGACTTATGGGAGACACATGCCTCTACAGTGCAGGAAGATCTATGATTTCTGAGGCTGCTGCACACCATCCAGATGGCTAATGGCTCTGTGTGCCTCTCCTGCAATTGTGCTCTGCAACTGTCATCTCCTTAAACCTCTGACACAGCTGGAGGCTGGCCCAAAACACTTGTGAATTCATAAAAACAGAGATCAATAGGTGATCACTGAGTTCAGCTGCACAATGGTGACAACATATAGGACATTTGATTCTTAACAATGAGGCTGCGCAGGTACAACATACCACAAAACAATAACACAACAGAGGCGCATCATAACACAATCCAATGCGACAACTATACACTCTATGGGCTCAAATACTGAGCTGACTCAACACCCCTTCGACACAATCAGTCACCAAAGATATGTCTCACAAAGGTAGTTTTTATTGCGAGGATGTTTTATTGAATTGTCTTATATTACACAGTTGTTTTTGTTTTTTGGGTTGACTCCCCGTGGAGGCAACTCTGTTTACTTGTTGCAGGTGTCATAACAGATTTGAAACGGGAAACAGAGAAAGGATGAGATGAGGAGGGGACTTTCTTGAATGTCACAGAAAACACACAAAAATGATTTGATACTCTTACACAGCAGAGTGTGTGCCTGTTTTTCAGGATTGTAAAAACAGTTAGTTAGGAGTACTTAGTAGTTTTGGGGGGGTCAATAACACAGCAAGCCTGATCTGTCCAAAGCTCAAAACCAGAGTTTTCTTTTTTGGTGGCAGTAACTTGATGAAGTAGGTAGGATGAAAACACCGTATATATCACAGGACAGAGGATACATACCGGATATCCAGATGCTTAGATGCAGTGGCTAGTTGCTGAAAGGTTACCTGATTCTGCGTTGTCTTCCCTTGTTACAGTTCTCAGTTTATTTCTATGCCAAGGCTGGCAAAAACATTTTCTGGAAAACAATGTTAGATGTATCCGGCGAGTGGCCATGGTATAATTGGGACCTTGATTTGATAACTAAATGGGTTTTTGTGTATTTTCCCACACATTTCAATATAATGCTAGCTCTGTTGGCTGATTTCAGCTTTTGAAAACTGCACATGTATATCGCTAATTTACAATCACCCCACAAAACAGCAGCGAGAGATACTTCTTCGCTAATTATGGAAGTCAAGCCTGATTATGTAATGATGATGAAGTATGATTTTTACAGAGAAGGTGAACGCTCCCACCTGTTTCAAACATTTGCTGCATCGTCCCTACCTTTTGCACAGCCGAGGCCTGCAGGACATTTTCCCTTTTATGTTTGATTCATGGCAGAGCTGCTTTTTATGGCCTCGGACACCTGTGGGTCAGAAACCATAGACACCTACAAAGGGAGTCAGTGTGTAACCCTTTGAACTAGTCCGTTCTCCCCTCTGGTCGTGCGCTGCATTCCTCCTGCTCTGACAGTGTTATTGCCTTTTGTCTTTACTGGTTTGCACGCAAGCAAACGCAGCCTTGCAGGTGTAATTGGCCGGTATCAGATATCATTCTCCCTGCCGGGGAGTTTAGACAAGCCACTCAATTAATTTCACAGGTGAAAAGTAGACGGCCAGAGAAAGGTCATCTCTATTCATTAGCCACAGTAGCAGCTAAATCTGCATTAGCATAATTCTGCTGTCTTTGGCATAACAGGGACATTAACATCGTGGCCTCTGTAAAGGTTGGATCGATTTCAAAATAGTGCAAACTGAATTACTTTGTGTTCACTGTTACTTACATGAAATGACAACTCTGTCCTCTGTTATTGAATGAGAGATTAGGTTTTTCCTCAAGGTCTTTGCAGAAAGAGAGAGAAGGGCAAGAAGGGAAAGAGAGCGAGAGGGAGGGACAGTGAGAGGACTGCGCCCTGCAGTCCGCATGCTGTAGTCATTAGTTTGTGTGGTGGGGAGCTTTATTGCTTCCCACTCGTGTTAAGTCAATCCAACAATTTACTCTGCTGCCCTCGTTCCCTTTCCTCTGACAGTTTCATGTACGCCTGTTATGTCTATGGACGTTTCTGGTCAATCAGTGCAATGTTCTGGATGGGTGAGCCAGCGGTCTGTCAGCCCTCTGGTTGAGGCCGTGCAGTTCCTCGAGGCAGCATGAGGGTGGGTGGAGCTCTTCATCTTGGAGCCCTTAACTGGATGGCTGCAGGCCAGTGGCTAGGACAGCCTCCAGCTATTGATGTCATCGCGGCTTTTCTGGTATCAACACCCTCAGGATGTGTGCTCAGCCGTGGTTGTTTGTTTCTGCAGGACAACAGCAAGTCGCAATACCATCCAAGCATCCAAGGCTTTCTTTGTCCCCGTGTCCTTATTTTAGCATGCGTCTAGTCGCTATTCGCTAAAACGGAGACAAAGGCTGGATGAAACTGTAATGTGGCGGCACTTTTAAACACTGATTACAGGGGTTGACAACAAAGGCCTATTTTGGTGCTGTAAAAGTTGCTGACCTGGAGCTGACGGGGAACGATTGTGTTTCACATGCTCCTGCAGGCTGTTCTGTCCTGCTCGTGCAGCTCAGAGGCAGATGCACTATCACATTTTCTACCAAAGGGCATCAGCTCCTGCACTCCAACCTTCAGATTGTATTTTTGTCTCTTCTGCATCTGGGCTTGCGTGTCACAAGGTCACAGCAAGAGACAGCAGAAGCCTTTTTACAGCTGACGGATAGTCACATCTTGGCAGGTTGTATCTCCATAATATTTGATGACAGGGGAAGTGACTGTCAGTTGCTGGCCATGTCTTCTCCAAATCCTCTCAAGTCTATTGACTGTCCATCACTGTCTCCCTGTTTTCATTGATTTTCTCTTTTGATTTTTGCTCCCCACTCCTCCTGCGCCCTACTCATCACTCCTCACTGTCTCTTTTTTTCACACTGTACATCTGTCTTGTGGTCACCCAGGTCTCTCTCGGTTCCTCTGAAGGTAAATATGAGTCACTGCCTGGAGCCAGCAAAGAGTGCAATGCCCTCATTTTAAATACCCTTTGCCAAACGGGGGGGAAAGAACACATATTTTTATACTAAATTAATCTAATTATTCTGACCTGAATTTGTAAATGCAGCACATTAACATTCAGCACATTGTCTGTCCTCCTGCAGTCCATACATGTCGACTATAAAGGGGTCCTTTTTTGTGCTTTAAATCAAATTTATATAGGGACAGTATGAAATATATTGAGGTGTTGAAGGAAACCTTACTTAGCATTATTGATATTTTTGCCATCTGCTGTTGTCCAGTATGTGATAAAATAATATAATTATGGCAAATATAACAATGGTGAATATTCAGAACAGTCTTTTTTTTAAATAAAAAATAATCATTGCAACCACAGATTGAATACATACACATATGTAAGATACATATGTGTGTGTGTGTGTGTGTGTGTATATATATATATATAATATGAATTAGATAATGATGTATGACAGTCAACCTTGTTAAATATCAAAATCTATCTTCAAATGAGAGAGAGTTGGAAAAGACTTAGTTACCTACTTATTCTTTTCCCTTCAGCCCATAATACATCCTTGCCCTTCTCTGACCCCCCTCTTCCCCTCGAGCAATTTTCTTACGATCTCTTACATTTTATGTATGTGAGGTAAACCCATGACCCTGCCAAGACTTAATGCTATGCTCGCCCAACCACAAAGGATATGACGATATATGCCTGTGAGTAAGCCTATGCGAAAAAACGTATGTGTAAAAGCAGTATATGTATATGTAGCACAATATTATGTTATAACAGCCCAGGAAGTTTTAAAGTCCCTTGGAACCACAGAGTCACTCTCATCCAGTCAGAGTGAATTATACCCAACTGTAGTTTCAGCTACAGCAGAGGAAAACACACACAGATCTCTTTCTAGTTTGTACATGTGTGCATGCTCGCACACATGAAACCCTTTATGGAGCGCGTCTGCCGTCTGTTGCAGAGGCATCCTCTGCGGAGTCACATTACCTGCCATTCAAGAGGTTGCCACGTCTGATGAGACGCTGGATCCTGCTTCAGCAACCAAAACAAAAGCACAGCCTGAGTGTTATTTTCTGCTCAGGGGCCCAAGGTGTTTTCTTGCATGTGACAGATAAAGCAAAGAAAATCCCCTCATCTCCCCCAGTCTGACCGTGCTACGGTGACTCTATCAGTGATTTTCTTCTGTTTTTGACCTAGAGTGACTAAATGGATCGCCAGCACCATCCCCTCAGGGAGGATATGAATGGCTTGCCAGTCATTCATTGGCAAATAAAAGTTCTCTGGCAAATATAAATTCCCCACAGGGGCCGAGTGGCACCGGTGTGGCACAGGCTGCTATTTTGACACAAGTCCACTCACTTCCTCTCCATTCACAAGCTAATATCCACTGAGGCTCGTCTTCTTTCATGATGCATTCAGCGAACAATTCGACTGTAATTACTCCACTGACTTCTCCTTTATGTTCACGGTTCCCGCAATATACTGTAGGCCATTAAAGCAGTGCTTTAAAAATCAGACGCTGGCACATTGTTCTCCTGTTAATTTAGAGTACAAATGAAAAGCAGGCAGCCAAGTCTCATTTCATCTAAATGAACTTTATTGATCATTTAAGCTGGACAGTAGTCAGGGAGATATTAGTCAGGCATGATTACACATCACCACTGTCTTTAAAGTTGTTTTTGCTATTTCAGTCGCAGCTGGATGATTAACACTGTAATTTTTATGCAGTATTTTGCCGTAATTTGTTTTTCATCACAGAAGTGCAGTGTTTTTCTTTGTGGATGTCCGTGTGTGTGTGTGTGTGTGTGTGTGTGTGTGTGTACAGTATAGGTGTGTGTACATGTTTCCATCCTCATTAATCCAAAATCGAAACGTAATTAAAAAACAAAGTAGCTGAGAGTTTTAGGAACTGAAGTTTTGCTTGTTTTTCTCCTTGATTTGTTGAACGGGAAGCATTAATAGGCCATTTGTGGACTGCCATAAAGCATGTATCCCAAATAGCTTCCATAACAAATATGGGACATAAACATGGTATGAAACACAGACGACATTATGATCACTTTGCAGCTCATCATGTTTTTATTTGATTTGCTATTAGTATTTGTTAGTTAATAATGTTTATCCTCTTATTCATATTCAGTATGATTGTTCATCAGTGTTGAGTGGCTGAGTGTGCGTTCTGTGATAGTTCAGCTAAATGTGCACTGAGCGTGTAGCCTTTCAATCTGCATGGAAATGCATTTTTTGCATTTTAAGTTTTAGCTTTAGAAGCTTTAGCTTTCCTCATAAAATATTGAGGAGGAAGTATGAAATTATTTAAATATGACTCATATTATCTATAATTTAAACAAACTTGAGCATCATTTTTGTCCCTGTCCAAGCATTTCTTGAAGTAAAACTGTTTGTCAAGTAACTTTGAGAGACACTTTCTCTTTGCCATTTCTCATAGAAGTATATAAACATATTTGTCAAATGTATTCATTTTTTAGTGAATAAATGCATCTCATGCACAATATAGGGTAGAAACATATGAAATAGCAAGACATTTTCTCCCTGCAATCATTCATCCTTAATTCTGATGCTCTTTGTTGCCACGATATGCTGTAAATCAATAGGTTTTCATTTGTTGTCTTTGTAATGGTGCCTTTGTGTTTGTCATTGCTGTATGGCAGCATAATCAGTTTTGTATTGGGAGTGGGCGGAGGGAAGAAGACAGAGAGAAAGGATCGATGAATGACTTAATTCCCTTTCTTTATTTCAGCACAGCTTCTCGTTTTGAATGAGCTGATATTAATCACTGTATAAAAGGAAATTCAGGCAGGAACTACATGATACTAATGGTGAGGTGATAATGTTGAATTTACAAAAGGCTCAGGTTGTAGAAATCACTTAACTGGTGCCATAAATCATTGTTAGTGTTCGTAAAATGCAGGATTCGGATGTCAGAGAATAAAGGACTAATCTGTAGGAGGACAACAGGCTCTAATCATAACTCTCTTCGACAGTCCAACAGGGAATATTATTTATCAGCTACCAAATGTAAACATTTAAGTGTGGGCGTTCAGGAGAAAGACATCTGAGACTGAGACAAGAGCATCCTTGAAAATGCTCTGTTGAAAGAGAAAGTAACAGAGAATTCTAGTAAAAATGTTTCATTATTGCTGCTTCCTATGCAACCAGATAATCTCTAGACTGTCTTATATTTCAGCTGCAACACATGATAGTACAGCAGCATCGTTTTCAGTACGAGATATTAAAAACATCCACCGAGATTTGATGAAGTTTGGCAAGTGGAAAGCAGATCACTCAGCAAAATATGGGAAGTTTGCTGTTCTTGATTGCTTCAGATTTAATTAGAAACCGATTTAGGTGAAGTTTGATATTTTAACAACAGATATTATCCAGTTTTCAGGTTTGTCAGTTTAAAAGCCTGAAGACCAAAGGACAGTGTGGTGTTTCTATCAGGTTCAGGTAGCATTCACGATTGATTTTACAGCAGCACAATCATTTTCCGAGGGTGGATAAGTTGATCTTGGTACAATACTCACATGGCCATTTGTTGTATTGATTGAAAAGCTTATTGGTTGCTCAATCATTCCTCTCTTTCATATCGGCTGTGAGATCCATTCCCAGGAGAAATGATGGAAATGAGGGACGAAATGTACAAAAATGCCTTATAAACTTCTAAACTCATATGTCATATGTCATATTACAAAACATACTGTACCACATGTTTGGCTCCCAAACAGCGTGCCCCTGTCAAACAAGCAGTCCTTACTTTTTTTATTATCTTTTTAACTGAGGTTTCTCGAGTGTCTTTTCCCCTCCGGCAACAACAGTTCAAGGCTCCCGCTGCTGCCTCGCACACATCATCTGCTTTGACCTCCACTCAGGAGTTTCGAAGTCATCGACTAGCACCGTTAAGGTCGACTTTTCGGCAAACTGTTGCCATTCAGCTTCCACTCAAGCTTTCAAGCCCCGCTGCTTCACCTCTGCTGCCAAGTCAGTATACCTAAGCATTTTCCTTTCATACGCCTCATCTGCTGCATCCTCCCATCACACTGTGAACCTGCTGTGCTGTCGGACCACAACACAGAGTCGGACTTTAAGGAATGATTTTCAGACTGACAGCGCTACAGCAAACAGTTTCCCATTTCCCAAGCCAACTACCTGCCCCCAAAATATACTGCATCTTTCCGCCTTCATGAAAAAAGTAATATCTTTCTTCTTGTGAGCTAACAAAATTCATTTTCGCCTATTTCCTCTCAGTTGTTGCTGCTCGTGATTTTGTTGCCAGGTGGATGGTGACAGCACAAGAACAGTCAGAGTCCTTACCTCACGTCTTTAGACCCAGATTTCGTGGTTAGAATTAGAGGGTCACGCATCATAGTTGACAATCTGCTTGCTTTACACCCACGTCACAGGATTTTGCGCCTTTCTCTCGCTGCCTCCTCCATCCACATATGTACCTGCCGCTTTGAGACTGCCACTAGAGTCTGAATATGTGATTGTGACATGAAAGTGCAGGAAAAAAAGCAACAATTCCACATAAAATATCACATCTAAAATAGGTTTAAGTTGACAAATGCTCCTATTTTTTAAAGAAGTAATTTAGCTTGTGGGATATACATTTATTTGCTTTTCCCCCTGAGCTTTATGAGATGATCAATATCAATCTCAAGTCTGAAGCATTCGACAACTTTTGACAGGTAAGCAAATGAATGTATGACTGATTTCTGGACCATGAGATATCGCCTGCATTTCTATTTGTTTGCAAGTTTGCACTGCATCCACTCAAACCAACATGGCTGCCACACATGGCGCAGCCATTGTGCCGCCAAAACCGGGTGTCTATGAAGGTGCAGTGTGATATTTGATTGTCAAGACATCAGTGTGCAGCACTCTTTCATCCTGTTTACTTTAAAGGCAGCTTTGTCACTGGATACGGACACTCTTTTGCTGAGGACACATTTTTCTCACCATCCACTGCATTTAGTTTCCACATCGTTCAGTTTGGGTCCCTGCTGAGGTTCAGGGTGGACTTCAGATAATGAAAAAAAGAAAAGAATAAAGACAAAGAAAGGGTTGAAGAAATGTAGTAGAGCAGTTTTTTAGACTAACAGCACTAACAACTTGAGTTTATTTGAGTGGGTTGAGTTGGGTTGAAGTTATTCAATATTATGGTGGGCAGAGTTACTAAATGTGTGTTTGTGTGTTTTGCCTCAAGCAAGAATCTTACAGCACTTGTAAAAGATGGAGACATGGCAGACACAAATATAACTGTATCTCTAAAGTCCTAACAGCCTTAATTTGTTAACCCGTTGGCTCAGTCAGATTATTCACGTTCAAGGCCTGAATGACAAGTACAGACCTTTAAAGCTCAGTCTCTCATTTTATTTTATTAAATATTTCAAGGCCTTGGATCCAGTTTGTGGAAGCTGCAGTGACTCGCGCTCAGAACGAAAGTCCTCTGTCTTCTTAAGTAGCTAATATAATGTGACGCCGCCCATCTATATGTTGGAAACGTCTGGTTGATGGCCCCTGACATATTTAAAGGCTGTGTCACTGTCATTTATCCTTCACTTTGACATGGCCGGGGGAATTAGAGGACCACACAGCCCTGCATGGATAACATAAAGGTAGCTAATGTGACTTGGCACGAAGTGATTCATGTAGACTACTACCACACTTTCAAATCATCTTACGTGAAAGGAGTCAAAGGACGATTAGCGACCTTGCGCGCAGACACGCAGACTAGTATCTGGTACGGCTGAAAACACATCCGTGCTCACAAGAGGCAGCTTACATGCTCTGAGGCACTTCATCGCCATGGCACGCTTTACTGTCATTGTGCGCAAACATGCACTAATACTAAACATACACACCCGGGTCACTCATGGGTTCAGTCCAAGAGGGGGCATTGTTGGGGGGGGGGGAATTAAAAGAAAATAGGCAAGTCTAATGGCTGTGCCGACTTTTAAGTGTGATCTCCTCTCTGATTGGAACAGGCAGCTGAGTGTTTTGGAAGCTCTAGATGGCCGATTTCAGTTCGAGGCGTAGGCCCTCCATACATACTCAAACTCTCCATCAAGACCTTGGCTGTAATACCCCTGGCAGGCAAGTCAGCATTATATAATGCATATGAGAGGCTCTGTTGTGAAAACAGAAGAGACTGCTATTAATGGCTTAAGGGCACCAAGTGACACAAACAGAGGAAATCACTTATGGAGCAAACTTCTCGCAAGCAAAGCAACAAGACGTGAATGAAGAACGAACAGCAGTTTGAGCACAAATCACAAGCCTATTAATACCAGTGTGGAGACTTAGACTTTTCTTTTTTTTACCATAAGACTGTTGACAGCATGATATTAAACTGTGACAGGCCTCTGGGTGCTACTGCTCTCATTTTACTGAACAAGACACAGGACTCATAAGCCTGGCGCATGGCTCACAAGTCCATGAATTCTCATGTCATTTCCCTGCTCGCTGCAATTAATAATGACTGCCTAAAAAAAGAGTTTTTGTGCAATAGCAGTCAGCCAATCATGCGTTCAATAATGCCCGTCATTGGCATCT